>OZ035883.1:35413210-37990219 GCA_964034835.1 Muscina levida
GTGTATATATCTGATACGACACAAAAGTGTAAAACATAGAAGGAGTCACTTTAGACCATAGGATTCTTTGAACCAAGTTCGATTCATGACTTTTTAAGTCGTTTGAGCCATGTCTGTTTGTCTTTCTGTCCGTCTGGCTGCCATATTTTAGGCTCTTTTGTTATATTGTTATATGGTGGCGTATGATTATCATTAGTAATAGTCCACGTAAATCATACGCCACAGTTCACCTGACAGATATTTCTGTACTGGTTTAAGTATTCGGCTGACCGTAAAAAGATAGTTACAACACTCAGCTATCGTGCAAGATGCCAAAATTCGATCCCTGTCTCAGTCTTTGATCGGCGGCTCCCATGATGTTATCGACGGATCGAGCCTAATAAAGTCTTCACAAACAGCTGACGTTTTGATTGGTCTTTAAACTGTAGACCCCGTCTGAGTGGGTGTTAAAACAGCAGCGTGCCAACCATTTAAATGTGAGAAGCTCTTCCTAACATATTGAAATGGGATGTAAAGGAAAAATCAGTTTTTTTTTCTTTTATATAAAAATTGAGTCCAACTGTCCTGTACCTCTAAATGAACAGCATTTTATAATTCAAACATCAAGTTAAAGCCTTCGAAAATTAAAAAGTTTGTCCGTCCTTCAAACTTTCTTTATATTAAAAATGTTTTCTTTCGTAATTTACCCAATTATGCCTCTGGACCAAAATCCGCACCAACAGTGACTCGTTTTGGGTGCATCGGCTTTTCAATGTATGCGTGCGGGTTTTTTGTGCCCAAATGCGACAATTTTGCTTGTTTACATACCCGCCAAGATCAAAATGAGCTTCATCTGAAAAGATGATATTTTTTGGCAAAATCGGCATCTTCTGTAAGTCGTTGTTCCCAGCATTGTTCAAGCGTATACACAACCATATTCGTTCAGCGGAAGGATAAAACCAGTACAGAAATTTCAGTCAGTTGAACTGACTGATAAATACCATCACCCAATATAAGATATTGTTTAAGTCTTGAGATATTGAAATTAACCGATTTGTAATTAAAACCAGTTAGAAAGTTTCAGTCGGGCAACCCAACTTACATTTACCCTTACCCTCAGTAAAACAAATAATTTTCTATTATATTGATATTATTACTCGATTTCTAAAGTGGGCGGAGTGGTACATTTGTATGGGAAGTATGAGAAGGGGTGTGGTTAGGCTTCCAGATTTGTTCTCCATTACTTTATCCTGTTATAGCTTTACTAATTACAAAATTTGGGCACGATTGCCTTGGGTGTACTGATATTATTAGTACATCCCTAAAGTGGGCGGATAGGTACATTTGTATGGGAGGTACCATAAGGGGCGTCGCTAGACTTCCAATTTTTTCTCCAAAACTTTGCCCTGTTATAACATAACAAAATACAGATTTTGGGCACGATCGTGTCGAGTGTATTGATATTATTACCCTATTTCTGAAGTGGGCGGAGTGGTACATTTGTATGGGAGGTACCAGAAGGGGCGTGTCTAGACTTCCAAATTTTTTCTCCAAAACTTTATCCTGTTATAGCTTTACTAAAAATAGAATTTGGGTACGATCACGTTTAATTCATTGATATTATTTCTCCATCTCTATAGTGGGCGGAAAGGTAGATTTGTATGGGAGGTACCAAAAGGGGCGTGAATAGACTTCCAATTTTTTTCTCCAAAACTTTATCCTGTTATAGCTGTACAAAAAATAGAATTTGGGTACGATCACGTTTAATTTATTGATATTATTTCTCCATCTCTATAGTGGGCGGAAAGGTTGATTTGTATGGGAGGTACCAGAAGGGGCGTGGCTAGGCTTTCAAAATTTTTTCCAAAACTTTATACTGTTATAGCTTTACTAAATACAGAATTTGGGGACGATCCCGTTGGGTGTATTGATATTATTACTCGATTTCTAAAGTGGGCGGAATGATGTATTTGTATGGGAGGTACCAGAAGGGGCGGGGCCATGTAGCCCATTTGCAATACCGTAAGTAGTTTTGAGAAAATAATAACTCGTGCAAAATTTCAAAACATTTGCCGGACAGCCACCGGACAGACAGACAGACAGACAGACAGACGGACATGGCTCAAACGACTTAAAAAGTCATGAATCGAATTTGGTTCAAAGAAACCTAGGGTCTAAAGTCACTCCTTCTATGTGTTACACTTTTGGCTCGTATCAAATGATATATACCTTCATCCCTAAGGGTGATGGTATAACTAATTATATGTCAAATCAGACATGAGCTTAGTGTAACCATTCACGAAATAAGCACTAGTTGAAAAAATACGTTAGATGGCGGACCCATTATAAAGTCTACAGTCGATCCTGTTCTAAATGATACACATATACTTGAGTATCCATACAACTTTATACAAGCACTGTTTTATTTGAATTTATGAAACACTAAGCGATTATAGAGCCATCAAAAAAAAATCAGTATGAGATATTTTATAAGACTCGAATGCACTCGAGTCTCGAGGAGTCTGTCACCAATTTCATTATTTTGTCTTGTTATTATTATGTTATTTTAAATAACTCATAAACATCCATTCGTGAAATCAAATTTTGAGGCGCATAGAATTCAGGTGGATAGAAACCCTAGCTGAAAATTTACTGTTTCTGGTAATACCAAAACCACCGCTTCTCAGAACACAAACAACCTTAAAGCACTATCACTCCTATTACAAATGCTCACATGTGAACTCACAAAGAAATGGTGCGCCTCGCGGGTTGGGGGAACTGTCTCAATATGCAAATGAACTTTTAATATTAAATTGTTTTTTTTTTTTTTTTTGAAAACATATAATCTGTTCCTGTCTTTGTTCATACTACTGCCAAAGTCCCTCAGCAACTCTTAAGCGAATATCATGTTAATCGACCATATTCCGAGTAAGGTAAATATAAATTTCACTTTTATTCGTGTACATATTAAAACAGACCATTCTGAGGATTTCCCGAGTTTTCCTGGCGAACAATCATTTTTAATTTGTTTATTAAACACTACAAAGCGCCACCATTCCTAGGGACTACTAAAGGCTACGTGAGAGGACAGTTTTTTTTTGGCACCAAATGGCAGAAGTTGGTGCCACCGACATCGAATGATAATAGCATTACAAGTATCATTAAAAATGACATTAAATTGCTTTCTTTCTTAACGTTTTGTTGCTTGTTCTTTTTTTACATCTTGTATCGCAAGCTTGTTTTTAAGTACACTACAAGGAGCAGGGGCCGCACATAAAGATTCCACAATCTAAACAACTTAAACTACATGTCCAGGACATAAATACACGCACACATCCACACACACAGAGTGGACCAACTTTTGATAACATTCTAGCAGTGGGTGAGTTGTGTGTATGTGTGGGTCACTGAAGTGTGTCCTTTTTTCTGTGAACATCTAAAATGCGAAATAGAAAATTGTCTTGTTGTCCTCCTTCCTTTGATTTCCTGTTACCGGCAGCTTCGCCAAGATGCAGGAGGATAAGTATGTATTTGTATGTGTGTGTAAGTGTATCATTGTCGGTGTATGTTAGTGTTATGAAAATGTTATAACCAATGTTTATAATCGAGATTGTTATTGTTAAGGGCGTCGCCACGTATTTTGACACGTTTAACACACACACACACAAAACTTGGACATCCTTCCCAGTGCCAAAAACATCATCGCAACAATCTTAACATTTTAAGGTTCATGTTGTTGTTTGTCACTGTTGTTGTTTTTGTAGTTATGTCACTGGGTACACAGAAAAATAGTAATGTTGAAGCATCCATTCAACCGTTCATCTGGACATGGGCCACACGCCAAAACATACGTCCGTACAGACAATCATTTCCTTTTTTATGGTGCCTCTTGGCTCCTGTTCCACCCTTTTTAACATTTCCGTCCTCTTTTTTTTAGTGCCATGTTTGGCCAGTATTACATAAATGACAAGTAAACATATTTTGGGCGTTGCACACGTCCATTATAGTCAAGTTATCAAAGGCGTTTTTAGCCACTTTGTTGAACTCCAGTGCCGTAAACGTTTTTCTTTTAAGCATTGAAGGCCCATATGGCCATTGCCAGTCAAACTCACTGGGGTGAGGGGCAAGCTTTTGAATCACTTAAATGGCAAATGGAGTGGTAGCGACAGTTCTCTTACAGATGCAATCACCATGCATGAAGTCAATTATAAATTAAGTGTTTGCTTACAATCCATCGCCTTGATAAAGTTTATCCATAGCTTCATATGAGCAAATATTTAACAGCTAGAGAGATTAACATACGATTAGAATAATAATATGCCACATTTGTACAACGAACAGCTAGCATCAATACACAGGCAGATTTGTTAAATTCTCTTCGATATGCCATCACGAAGCGCCGATGTTATCCCCCTTATTACAATTGTCCTTGCAACGTTGTCTTCCTGCGCTATTGGTTATTAACCACTCGTGCCATGGCCTATTGACGTTACTTGACATTAACTGCAGGATGTGAGTTGTGTTGTTGCATAAATTTTATAAAGATGTTTTCGTAAGCAGCCCTCTTGAGCTTAAGGCTCATTTGCATCAAGAGTCCTTGAGTGTGCGATACAGCTATGAGAGGGGCAAAAAAAGACAGTAGTCCAAAGAGAAGAAAAACGGCTATCATTGATATCTAGATACACTTGACATAGGATAAATAAATACAAACACTTTAAAGAAGATGAATATTTTTAGTGGTTTGTATATTTATAAAATTTAAAATATATTTTTATTTTTTGTATTTTTAATACTTTTAATAAATAATTTTAATACTTTAATATTTTTAATATTTTTAATATTTTTAATATTTTTAATATTTTTAGTATTTTTAATATTTTTAATATTTTTAATATTTTTAATGTATTTAATATTTTAAGTTTAAAATACTGTGGCACGGCACGGCCTAAAACAAAATGCCTTACTTTGACATAAAAAAAAAATTTAAAGTAATCTTAGTTTACCAACAAAACCTTGTAAAGAAGCTTAAGCTTTAAGGTAAAAAGGGGGAATCGTGGGGAAAGAATTTCCTCCATTTCTGATGTTTGAATATTAACGGTCAAATTCAAAAAAATACAACACTGATGCTGAACATTTTCGGCTGATATCTACTTCGCATGTAAATGTTTGACATAATTGTAGATATATATACACCTGATGATGTACCATTGTGCATCAGTTGGTCACAAAGGGGTCTGAAGATGAACTCGTCTGATCGTAAGCCGAATTTGATGTATCATTTGATACACCTAACGTAAATTTAATATATTTAATATATTTAATATCTTTACTATATTTAATATTTTTATTTTTTTTATTTTTTTAATGTTTTTAATTTTTTTAATATTTTTAATATTTTTAATATTTTTAATATTTTTAATATTTTTAATATTTTTAATATTTTTAATATTTTTAATATTTTTAATATTTTTAATATTTTTAATATTTTTAATATTTTTAATATTTTTAATATTTTTAATATTTTTAATATTTTTAATATTTTTAATATTTTTAATATTTTTAATATTTTTAATATTTTTAATATTTTTAATATTTTTAATACTTTTAATATTTTTAATATTTTTAATATTTTTAATATTTTTAATATTTTTAATATTTTTAATATTTTTAATATTTTTAATATTTTTAATATTTTTAATATTTTTAATATTTTTAATATTTTTAATATTTTTAATATTTTTAATATTTTTAATATTTTTAATATTTTTAATATTTTTAATATTTTTAATATTTTTAATATTTTTAATATTTTTAATATTTTTAATATTTTTCAAAATTTTTAATATTTTTCAATATTTTTAATATTTTAATATTTTTAATATATTTAATATATCTAATATATTTAATATATTCAATATATTAAATATATTTAATATATTTAATGTATTTAATATATTTAATATAATAATATATTTAATAATATATTTAATATATTTAATATGTTCAATATATTTAATATGTTTAATATATTTAATATATTTAATATTTTTTATATTTTAAATATTTTTAATATTTTCAATATTTTTAATTTTTTTAATATTTTTAATATTTTTAATATTTTTAAAATTTTAATATTTTTAATATTTTTAAATTATTTTTTATGTTTTACAGTTTTAATAATTGTCTCAGTGTTCGGAATTAGTTATGTTTTTTATTGCATTTATTTGAAATTTTAAAAGTTTCTTTTTCTATTTTGATTTCCCTGCCCATACAACAGCAACACCTCCAATGACACCAGACAGACACAAACTCCACCCACTTGTCATGAATCTTTCGAAGAACTCATTCTAATCCAAGCGATTGTATACATGGTTGTTTATAGCTGAAGTAACAAACTATTTTCCATTAGAACAACTTTTCCACTTTACAACAACAACAAAATTGATGGAGCAAGCATAGTGGAGCGAACACGTTGATGTATGCACTTTAACAAACACTGTCAATAAATTTTGACAAGCTGTGAGCCCTTTTCTTTCCTGGCTTGTTCTTT
Organism: Muscina levida; assembly: GCA_964034835.1. Lineage (NCBI taxonomy): Eukaryota > Metazoa > Arthropoda > Insecta > Diptera > Muscidae > Muscina > Muscina levida. Next base: position 35,419,740 of record OZ035883.1, read on the forward strand.
TCTCGGTCTGAATGTTCGTGCAATTGCTGTTGTTGTGAAGTGAATAACTTTGGCAATATTGGCAAGTGTTTCCGTCTTGTGCCATAACTTTTTATCAAAAAATAAACTTACATACGTACATATGACGGCTAGATTTTCTAGTAGAACTTTGTAATTTGTTGCTGTTGCTTGCTTTGGCTGTTCTAAGGACGTATATACTACGAAAAAAGGAATTTCAAACATGTTCCGAATAATATTCGACAACGACAAATGGGTAAACGAATTCACAGCGTGGTGGGGTGATGCACAAAGCAATCTAGGTCATAAAATGATAAATTGTTTGTAAAACTTAAAATATTTCGTGTCATCTAAAATACATAATGCGAACCTAAATTAAAGTTGCAAAAACAAAACCGTGTGGGCAGTCAAGCGTATAATCAAATATTTAGGTAACAACTTATAATATTTAGCAGAGTAAAATATCGCAAAAAATGTATGTCATTGATAGTGTGTTGTAGCCTTTCTAGAATATAAATTCATACATTTTGTTCAAAGTCAAATTCGCTGAAATATAAAATCTATATAAAGTATAGAAAAAGTTAAAATAAAGAATATACCAAGGAATGGGTCACCGGATTTAAGTTGAATATTTACATATTTTGCACTATTTGTGAAGTAAAGTTATTTAAACTGAGCACCAAGCCTCAATTTTGTTTTAAAGTGTGATTCATTTATATTTTTTTTTTAAGTTAGTTGATTACCAAAATGTTTTCTTTAAAAAGCTTTTGTTGTTGCAATATACTCATATGTGTGAAGATTTGTCAAACAATACTGAGTAAAAGTAAGGTAACAACTTGACACCAGCCATGTATTATGTGTACAATGAAAACACAAATAAAACAAAGCCTCTAAATGAATCACACTTTATTACGTCGATAAGCCTAAAAATATGCAACATTTATTAAAATAGGGAAACTTATTGTACAAATGTTTGTTGCCAGTACTCTGTGCCGTATACATAACATACTTCAAACTAACTAAATATTCAGCGACATTATACCTTAAATCTAATTGAGGAATTCAATGGAAAATTAGAATCTCAAGAAAATTATACGAGTAACATATAACAAACTTAAATTATTATTCTACTCAAAATTCAAAAATTCAATAACACTTTATCCACACTTTTAACAAACACATCGATGTTTCAAATAGCAAATCTTAAGCCAGTCATTGGTACTATAATACCGCTTTGCATAGTTATAAAAATACACAAAAATTCTTTTAATATGTTAGCAATTTAAAAGTAAATTTACAAAAATTAACAATTACATATGAATCAAGTGATTTTATATTCTTTTACCGTATCATTGCCAATATTAGAATTGTAAATATATATTTATATACGTATATGTAGCTTCTCTCTTTGCTTTCTGGAAGATACTAAAGTTCTATTTACAGATGAGTGCAGTTGCGCCAAATTCAGTCAAAGAGTTGCCGAGTTGTACATACCGACCCGCCCCTCTCAAAATAAACAAAAACTAAACCGAAACACGCGAGCACGCGCCTTAAACTAACCCCCTTCTTAAACTAACTTTCTAACTCACGCACACAGCGTGCCGACCTTGTGGCGTATGAGCATTAAGGCAAATGTTACTCATGCGCCTTAAGGTCAGCGAATAAATGTTAGATGTAAAATACGTACTACATACATAGATGTGATGTGATTGATGTGTTTGATGTTCGATGTCGATAATATACTCAATATTAGCATATATATTCTTCTTCTATCATATTTTAGAACCGCTGGCGGTAGTATGTTGGGAGATGTTAATATATCGGCTATATTGGATTCCTTCAGTGTCAGTTATGACAAAAGAGTAAGACCCAATTATGGTGGTAAGTAATCATTTAAACCAATTAAATTTAAAAAAAAAACAACAACAAAATAAATAAAAAAAATCAACAAAAAACTTAATAGTATTAAAAAAACGAATATAAACAACAACTATATTATATAGAAGAATTTAATGAAAATTCCGAAAAAAAACACTATTACATTATTTTTATACACATATATACATAGCTTAATAATTTATTAAATATTCTTAGTTAAAAAAGCAAAAATAAAAACTATATAATAATTTATATTCAGGCATTAGACAATATAAACCTGTGAGGAATTATGAAAATGACTACTATTTCTATACTTTAATTTGCTTCAAGTCTTTTGCTTTGCCAGGACCTTTTAGTACTTAGGTTTTATATTTTATGTGTTATTTATTAGTTGATTTTATTTTGTGATTTGAGCTCTTAAGTTTTTATAAAATTATTTTTATTGCTAATTTATACTATTTCTACCACTCTGCTTTTGGAACACAGGAATGAAGAGATTATTCTGAAGGTGTTTTCGTTGTAAATTATATAAAAATGTTTAAAAATTTATCCTGAAATAATATTCGAAAGCAAAGTCACATTGTTAATAGAGTTGGTAAAAGAGAACGGGACTGTTTTACCTTAAAAATTTAACAAGGAATGGCTGTTGTTAAAAAAATTGAATAGTAAGAGACCTAATCGCAAATCTACTGAAAGAGAACTATTTTATAAAGTTGCGATCATTCCCATTTTTTGTTAAAAAAGTTTATATTTTTTTCTCCCTCATAATTTATGCCAAATATTTCTGAAAAGAGGCAGGCTATGGTAGCTATTTTAAAAGATTACACCACAAACCGACATGTTCCTCTTAGACATCGGTAATTTCGTCGTAAAAGTATATTTGTTGATAAAACTTCATTAAACTAACACTTAAATTTAAATTTCTTGGATAAAAAGGTAATTTATATCATACACAAACGTAGTATGGTATGTTATCTAGTGATGATAGCAACGAGGTAATTTAATTAGCGTCTACGTGATTATTTGCATAACCGAAAAAAATATGTCTATGAATTATGTGAAAATATATGTTTTGCAACATACACATGTACAATTAATTCCTTATATATCTTTCTGAATGGTATAAACTTAATGTAATCAGACAACCGTGTATGCCAAATGTTTTTGACCTTTTGACCACAAATCATGTTGCATAGTCCTTTTACATTTATTTTTAGTTATAAGTTGATTACAACTTAATAAAATAATACCTTGCGATTTACCTTTTAAAGGTAATTCTTTCCAACATTGACCGCGACTTTACCTTATGTGGTCTACTCGAGAGGTTCACACCTCACAGCTTTGCCACTGGTACCTATCGAATTGTGCAAGTCATGTTAGCTTTTAAGTCTTAACTTGTAGCTAACTTTTGACTTCACATAACCCTTCAAAGAAGGCGTGATGTCACAACATTTTGGCGACCAGATGACAGGCCGGAAACACAAAATGAAGTGTTCACCAAGAAAATGCATTGTATGGCGCGCTGTTAAATCCGTAGCAACGCATTTCTGAAACCAAATATTTTGACGCCACGGTCTTTATTTTTAAGCGACAATTTAACGTTAATTTTGTTAAAAAAAACTTATTTATTATTCGCCCTTAAACCAAAAACCCCGCATGAAGCTTTTCATGGCTATGATGCGATTGCTCACGGTCTTCAGCCATACACTCCGCTACAGTAGAAACAATCTCCTCACAACGGGCTGGATATGGTCTTCTAGATAGCGTATCATCCAATTACGTTCACTGAGACTCTAATTTGAGGATGTTATTAGTAATTAGTAGTGGGACCGGCCGTGGCATAAAGGTTAGAACACGCGACTACCTTGCGGAGATCCGTTGTTCGATTCCCGGCTCCAGTCATCTTTCATTGCCTCGATGTTGTCGACGACAATCGGCATGTCAAGTAAAAAGCTTCTCAAACAGTGACATTCGCATGCGGTGATAAACAAGTAGGTTCCATTAGCTGTGAATCTAAAAATAGAAAGCGTGTTAATTCACAACAACGCGAGAAGCTATCCCTTACCTCTTTCATGGGGTGTAAAGGGAAATTAAGTTTCTAAGTAAGTCCTTGCTATATGGTAAAACAACAGAACTTGTTTTACTTTTTGGCACAATAAAAGTACTGTCTAGTACAATACAATTACTTTTTTTTTAAATGAATGTACTTCTTAGGACATCTTAAGTACTTTTTGTTACTATAAATGTACTTTCGGGTGCAAAAAAAGTACTTTTGGCACAATAAAAGTAAATTTTGTTACAATAAATGTACTCTTAGGTACAATAATTGTAATTCTAGATACACTAAAAGTACTTTGTGGTGCAAAAAATGTTCTTTTTGGAAGAAACAGAAGTACTTTGTGGTACAATAAAAGTACTTTTTGGAACAATACAAGTACTCTGTGGTACAATAAAAGTACATTTTGGAACAACAGACGTAATTTGTGGTACGATAACAGTATTTTTAAGTACAACAAAAGTAATTTGTGGTACAATGAAACTACGTATTGATACAATAAAAATACTTTTTAGTTCAGTAAATGTACTTTTTGGTACATGAAATTTTCTTTTTGATACAGTAAAGTACTTTTTAGTACAATAAGAGTAGTTTTTGGTACAAGAACTGTACATTTTGGAACAACAAAAGTTCTTTGTGGTGCACTAAAAGTACTGCTTGGTACAACAAAAGTACTTACTGATATAATAAAAGTGCTTTGGAGCACAATTAAACTACTTGTTGGTACAATAAAACTTCTTATTGGTACATAAAAAGTACCTAGTTGTTACAAAAAAAAATACGTTTTCGTATAATAATAGTACTTTCTGGTATCTTGACAGTACTTTCTGATAGCTTGATAGTACCTTCTGGTACCTTGAAAGTACTTTCTGGCAGACATTTCCCTAAGTCTGAAAAATAGTTTGCACTTCCATTTATTGGTACAATTCCCGTGATATTTTTGAGGCGGAATTATTTCCACCGTTTTTCATCAATTTACATTTGATTCCCAGGTTGAGGTTCGTTTAGAATTCGAGGTACAGAGTATGAATTCTCGTCAATGGCATTACTTTCCCTGATCAGGCTTTGTAAATAATGGCCTGGGATATATTAAATTCTATAGCATTGATCGGTTGCGAATTATTGGAATACACCTGCGACCTTAGAAAACTCTACAAGAAAAAAACGTGGGTTTCGTTGTGTGGCACGTAGCGCAGTCCTGCTAAACCCACATCTGGCCATTTCATTATAAATGTAAATATAATATAAATTGGTTATCATAGCCCTGTAGCACTCGGCATTGACGATGATAGCTACACCAACATTGTTCTCCTCAACAGTACAGACCAACGATGCTGCCATCACAAAACCAAACATCAAATATTGGCAGATGCATTACTACCTCGTCTTGGTTGGCGTCGTGCAATTTTGATTGCTAAACCAAACATGGGACTCATCGCTAAAGATTAATTTCGGCCAAAAATATCAAAAATTGCGTCTGTGCAACTATTCGTCGTAATCAGAGCACGCAAAATATGCTCAACAAAATATTTCTGCGCGGTCTGCTAACTTAAAAGACCGAAAAAATGAGACAGAACCGCTCAGTGTCTGAACAGCAACACTCTTCTTAATTTCGTTCGTGTCCTCGCTCTCGAGTTTCGGGTTGAACGTAACACATGAATCGGTCTTATACTGACCGCTCAATACGAATAGAACCATTCGTCGCTCAACTACTGAAATCAGTAACAAGCAAAGTGTCCGTAAAAAAGGTTTTAATTTTTATTGTTGCATTTGCCTTACGTTGTTGCCATAGATAATTCGTCACAGGCAAAGGATTCATTTGTGTGCATATGCGTATGCGAATGTTTGCCAAATCCAAACGCGCAACACACATACATGCTCCGAATACCGTTTGCCGAATTTTGACAAATTTTTTAAGTGAACGCATAAGCCAAGCGAGCGAACACTCGTCGGTTGGGCGAAGAGCAAGCCAAAGAAGAGCGAGTTTGAAGGTTTTTCGCGACAGTTTTGCATCGTGTCAGTGAGATCTTTATCTGACTACAAGCACAAGAGAGGCAATTATAGCGAGCTCTGGTCGTACATTTAACTGTTATTGCTAGACAACAGCATATGAAACTACCAAGAAACACTTGTAATATCATTTTAAGTTTTTATATTAGGTGGTTCAGAAAATCTCCCTTAAAAAACTAGCTGGAAAACAATTAGGATAGTTTTACGCAACTCTCTCGCTATGGCATTTAGTTGTAGTATTTTAAAAATATATTTCTTATTTTTTCTAAGCTCTCTCTCTCTCTCTCTCGTACAACTTACAATTTACAAACAAAAAATATTCCCTCAGAATTTCTTCACTTTTCATTTCCTGTGTTCCTCCCAAAAAAAAAAAATAATAAAATAAAACAAATACTTCTTTGTTGTAGTCAAATCAGTGCTATATCAAAATAATTACAAAAACTAAAATAAAGAAAACTATTTCGCTGCAAATTTATTTGGTATATTGATATTGATGATACATGATTTCAGGACCTCCTGTCGAAGTTGGTGTCACCATGTATGTGCTATCGATCAGCTCGCTATCTGAAGTGAAAATGGTACATAATTTGTAACATATGTACCTTAACTAAACTAATTATTTCCGTTATGATTAATTATCATCAGTTCTCTTTTGAGTTCGTTAATTAGAAATGTCTTTATTATAATTTGAGTTTAATTATTAAAAGAAAAACAAAAAAAAACGAAAAAAAAATAAACATAGTTTGTTGTTTCAGTGTTTTGAAAAGTTCTTTAAGTGGAAAAACAGTCGATAAAATAATATCAACACTTTCGTTTGTTCCTCTTATGCAATACATTTCTGTTACCATTATTGTTTTGGCGTTTCGTTTCGTTCCGTTTGTTTTCTCTTCCGTCTGTTAACATGATTTACGATTACGTTTGCGTTACGTCCATTTCGGTTTCTTACGATTATTGTGTTTGTTCGATTAGTGTTCTCTTTCTACCCTATTTTACGTTTTATGTTACTCTTTGCGAAACGAACTGCGGAATTCCTCTTATAAATAAATGCCAATTGATTTATTGTTCTTCAAAGACTTAACGTACGCTAAAATACAACAACAGTGCAAGAAACAAGCAAACAAAGCAAAGGTTCCGGTTTAATACTATTTAGATTGTGTTGTTTTGTACTACATATCACTATTATGTATAACAGCAACTACAATTGAAACTACCAATTCCTACCAACAACAACAACAACAACAGACAAAACACACACAAAACCAACTCGATGGTTCTCTCTATCTTAGATTAATAACGTTTTAATGAGATTATGCGATGAAATTTTTGAAAATGAAAAAAAAATCCAGCACAACTGTATTAGTATTTTAGTTTAAACACCACCTACTCTACTGTTACTATTGCTACTACTATAACTACTATTTACCATCCACCATCACCACCCCCTTACTATTTAACTACTACTATTAAAGCCACCCACCTTTTAGACCCCCCCAGCCTGAATTAGTTTGACACCTTGACATTTTTTTTGTTAGTTAAGTTTAGTAGTTGATAAAATCAGTTGAAAAAGATTACATAAAAGAACCACAGTCTTTTCTCCCTTCTGTAACTGTAAAGAAAGATAAAGAAAAGAACAGCAACCATTGCTGATTGGCGCTACACAATTTTATTATTATATGATTCCCTTTATTATTCATAGAATTATTTTATTGCAAAATTTTCTTATTTCTGTGAAAATAAGTAACTTTACATGTTTTAACGTCATGACTCTATTAATTTAAAGTTTTATTACAGTTGTTGTTGTTGTTTTCGTTTTCATTTTATAGCTTACATTACTTATGTTACTTATTTACTGTGTTTAGTTTCAATTTTAGTTTCATATTCTGTTAGGTAACATCACATTAACTCGAAATGGTAGTCAAATAATACCACAAATTGCCAATTAATTTCAAACCCTCATATTGGTAAAGATCACATTGTTTATTTACTTCCTTAGACATGAATGACATTCGCTAGATTCCTTGTAAGGATGTTTTGGCGGAGTTAAGTTTGATTTGGTTTTCATTCGTCTCGTGTACACACAATTCCATCCATCAATCGATTCAATGAAGCATCGTTTTGTTAACCATTAACTTTTCCTCGACCCACCCCCCCATAATATCCACCCAACAACAACACCTCAAACTCTAATCTTGTACTCGAAGTTTTGTTTTCCAAAATGAAACATTGTTCTCCTCACCTCACTCTCTTCACTGACTTTCAAAGTTACAAAGCAACTGTTGTCCCCCCCCCTCGTTTGTTCTATAAACAAAATTAAAGTAATTATATCAAATCAAACACTTGTTTTCCGAAACATCCCCTTCGTTCCCCTACCCCACTAGGGAGCGAAATTGGTAAAACGCACTAAGCTCATTTTCTCCTCATGATTCCATAAATAAGATGAAATTGCGTGCAGGAAGTGGTCAGATGTAAAAAAAAAACAAATCATGCAGTGTAACAATATCCGGATGATAAAAATAAAGTGAATTTAAGGATCGCTTATAAAGAATAGATGTAAGGAAAAAAAATCACTACTGGTATATTAATTAAATTTGGAGCCTTTATTTCAATTTGTTTAATATTTTTACATATCGATTGAATTAATGTATATGGCCCTAAGAACTAATCACAGAAATGTTGAAAATCTAAATATGTTGGAACGGTTAGAAAATGTGTTGAGAGTTGTGTTATGATCAATATATTATGTACTTTATATTATTACATCACATATTTTAGAATAAAAGTCGTCGGTATTAAACATATGGTAAGGTATAAGCCGATTATCTATAAATTTGAAGATGAAGTGATTCTTACCAACCCTTTATAAAAATCCGTAAAATCTGTATTATTAAATTTTACAATTAATATTAATCATTCGTAAATAAGCGCCCAGCTTCTTTTAAATATTATTCTTCCTTATATTTTATTTCCAACAACTTAGCTTAAGGCTAGAAAGTAGGAACTGTTGGATAACAGATGTCAACTTTTTTCGAGAGGCACAAGTGTTTTCAAAATGTATGGGGACCCAAAAAAAACTGTTAAGCTACACCATTCAATCTTTTTGACATTTTTACAGCATAAAGTTGAATGTCTGTAATGAAAAATAGGCTACATGTCAATTTGGTAGATCAAAAGGACGAGGCCCCATCCATAGGACCTTTTTTTGGAAATTGATATTTAGTATGGATTCGTTTTAGATCAGTATACAAATTTTAATGAGCGTGATCAGAACAAGGAATGTGACCCTGCCCTTAGCGACTTGAAATAAGGTGTGGATGCTTTGAATTCTTAGAAAATTTGCCCAAGAATCAATGGGTCTAAAATCAAAATCGAACCCCCGGATTTGAAAGATAAATTTTACTTATTGGGGAAAACCTTTACCAAAAGACCCGCAACCGCCCCGTTGCAAATTAGAAAATAAAATTGGCTCCTAACTGCTTCAAAGTTGCCCCTAGAGCAGTAAAATGCATGACCTATCCCCAATATTTTTGCAACCCCAACAGTTTCTCAATACATATCTACTCTCAATCTTCAACCCATAAGGTGGTCCCAATAAATCACCTGCTGCCGCTCCCATCGTGCCTCCTAGAGGGGTAAATGTGTGACCGACCTCCTTTAGTATTTCCCTTCTAACATTTTTCTCGAACATACCTACTCGCTATCTTTACACCATAAGGGGCTCCCATACAAAAAATTTCAAAATTATTCAAAAATTCTTGACTAATTTTAACGAAAATATTAGTTTTTTGTTGCTTATGTCGTTTTATGTACATGGTGTATGGGAGCCTCCTTAGAGGGTGAAGATAGACCCATTTTTTTCATGGGCAATTTTTCTTAGAATTAATTGTAAATAACGATTTGATAAACGCTTAGTGCATTTTTTTGCTCCATACAAATTGACGCACACATATATATATAAATGATTAGCGTCCATTTCTGAGACGATTTCATGATGTACATTAGACCGGGTCACGAAAAAAAATTTCCAAAGTTGAGGGCAAATATTAAAGATCACCTCGAGACAACTTAAAAAAAAATTTTTTTTCCTCCCCCACCCCCCGGAAAAACAGCCAAAATCGTTTTTTTTATCACTGCTTTTTTGTTTGTGGCTCAATCGTAACATACAATACATCGGTGTATAGGTCTCGACGAGTGCTACATTTGTCCTATAGATGTCGCTGACATACGACATCATCTTGTAATGATGGCCTCAATTAGAGCAATTTCTCCCCTAAAATTTAAAAATATTTTTTCCTAGGATTAAAGCCCATTAAAAACCAAGAACATTTTGCTTTGGAAGTATACAGTTTTATTCAAAAACAAAAAAGTTACGTATAAAAAGATATATTAACAGCATCAACACTAATATTTTTTCTTTTTGTTTGCATTATTACAGAAAATTATTGCATACTTTATAGCGCTGACGGAAAATTTTTATAAAAATGGTTCCATACTTTCTAGCTCAAATTGTTGCATAAGTCGAAAAAAAATTGTAATATTTTCTTGAGATAATTCATTTTTAATCTATTTACCGATGAAATAAAATTTTTATTACAAATATAATTCCAAAAAGAGCAAAGATATGTATGTAATTACAGTATTGGCGCAACTCAAGTTCCGTTCACGACTTTCTAGTTTTGCAAAAAATTTTAATTTTGATTAGACATTCCATGCGCTGATTCACTTACATTTCGCACAAATGTTCGGTGTTGCAAATTGCAGGGGAAGAATACAAGTGCAAAATTATGTCTATATTTTATTATTAATACTTCCATTTTGGACCACGTATCTTTATAATTTCGTTGCTAAAATATTTGTGACGGTGAATATCTTCATCCGCACGTTTGAAAACATTGTGTGCGCTAAAAAGTATGCAATAACTTGTATTTAATTTTTTTCGACATCGCTAAAAAGTATGCAATAATTTTCAGTAATAATGCAAACAACAGGGAAAAATATGAGTGTTGATGCTGTAAATACATCTTTTCACACGTAACTTTTTTGTTTTTGAATAAAACTGTATACTTCCAAAGCAAAATGTTCATGGTTTTTAAAGGGCTTTAATCCTAGGAAAAAATATTTTTAAATTTTAGGGGTAGAAATTGCTCTAAATGAGGCCATCATTGCAAGATGATGTCGTATTTCAGCGACATCTATAGGACAAATTTAGTACTCGTCGAGATCTATACACCGATGTCTTGTATGTTACGATTGAGCCACAAACAAAAAAGCAGTGATAAAAAAACGATTTTGGCTGTTTTTCCGGGGGGTAGGGGAGGAAAAAAAATTTTTTTTTTAAGGTTTCTCGAGGTTATCTTTAATATTAGCCCTCGACTTTGGAGAAAAAAAAAATTTGTATGGGGACCGACCCGGTCTAATGTACATCCATCTGTCCTACCGTCCGTCTGCCCACCCATGGTCGCGATTACAGCCGTAGTTTAAGAGCTATCTAGCTGAAATTTGGTATTCAAGCTTCTATCTCCTAGACTGAAGTTCAGTTCTAAGAGAAGCAATATCTGACAACAACTACTCTCAAGGTTAAGTAATAAGATAAGCACAATCGGAAAAAAGAGCTCCCACGTCCCATATACAATCAACCTTTTTGGTGGTGTGTACTTACGATTACACCCGTAGTTTAAAAGCTATCGAGCTAAAATTTGGTATGCAAGCTTTTACACCTTACGCAAAGTAAGGTGATGATGCTCAGTATTTGACATTCAGTAGTAAAAAACAAGTAAGATAGTTTTAGTAGGGTACACAGAATATATATGGGTATATGTACCCTCACCCTCAGTACCCGAAGGTACTTTAGTGCAAAGTTTATGTAAGATTTCTTTAGGCATAGTGGTAGCAGAAGGTGCGTGGTTGAATATCCATTTTTTTTCTCCAAAACGTTATCCTGTTATAGTTTTACTTAATACAGGATTTGGGCACAATCTTGATGGGTGTATTGATAATATTACTCGATATCTAAAGTGGGCGGAATGGTACATTTGTATGTGCGGCACCAGAAGGGGCGTGTCTACAATACCAGGCTTTTCTCCAAATCTTTATCCTGTTATAGTTTTGCAAAATACAGAATTTGGGCACGAACTCGTTGGGTGTATTGATAATATTACTCGATATCTAAAGTGGGCGGAATGGTACATAAGTATGAGAGATATCAGAAGGGTCGTGGCCATGTAGCTCATATGCAATCCCGTAAGTAATTTTGGGAAAATATTAACTCATGCTAAGTTTCAAAACATTACGTTAATTTGAAAATTATCATGAGTACCAGCCGTACAGAGAGAATGACGGACATGGAGCAAACGACTTAAGAAGCCATAAATCGAATATGGTTTAAAGAAGCATAGGGTGTGAAGTGACTCCTTCTATTTGGTACACTATTTGATCGTAGGGTAAAGGTATTACAATTGGATTTGTGAGAGTGTCTGTCCTGCGACCTTGAGCAGGCATCCTTTGGCAATGGTATCAGCACGACCACTTTTTCGACCTTTGTTTTACCCCAAAAGTAAAATCTACCATATACACTATAAGATGTAGATGTATATACATTATAAGTATAATGCACACAGTCGAGGCGGACACCCCCCCACGGTTAAAGGATATTCAAAGACAATTTCAAAACACCAAACACCAAAACTCATACCGTTGTTCTTGTTTTGTCAAAGGCTCCGTTTTCCCCGTTATTTTTTTACTATTGACTTCCTGACATGCATGCATGCAATAGCTCATAAACACGATTTGACTCAGGGGGTGCATGCCCGATGATTGGAATCTAAGTGTCCTATGTCCCGTGCTTAAGAAAGGCCATCTAAGTGTGTGTACCAACTATCGCGTAATTAGCCTTTTACCCATCGCATACAAGGTCCTGTCAAGTGTGTTATGTGAAAGACCAAAACCCATTCTGGCGAACCTACTTGAGCCTTATCAGTCTGGCTTAAGACTTGGTAAATCCACTACCGACCAGATATTCACACTACGACAAATCCTGGAGAAGACCCAAGAAATGCAGATCGACACCTACGATCTGTTCATCTATTGCAAAGCTGCATTCGACAGTCCGATACGACAGAAATTGTTAGATGCTATGGCTGAGTTTGGTATCCCCGCGAAACTAATACGACTTTGCGGGATGACACTGACTGACACGAAGTTTTTAGTGAAAATTGGCAAAAACCTAGCAAAGCCATTTTCTACCAAGCGAGGCTTTAGGCAAGGCGATAGTCTGTTTTACGATCTCTTTAACATCGTAATGGAGATGATCATGCGGAAGGCTGCAATAAACAGAAATGGTACCATCTTCAACTAAAGTCACATGTTGCTCGCGTATGCTGATGATGTTACTGCGGCTTTTTCGAGCATTGAAAAGCAGTCGGCTGAAATGGGTCTGGTGATAAACGTGGACAAAACCAAGTTATTTGTTTTAATGAACAAAGATTCTACTCGTCTGGAACGCTGCGTGAACGTTGACAACTATAACTTTAAAGTGGAAGATGATTTAGTCTACCTTGGCTCCGCCATAAACAAAAACAATAATGTCAGCCTCGAAATCAAAAGACGAGTATTGATCGCAAACCGCTGCAACTATGCGCTAAGCAAGCGATTTAACGACAAAGCGCTCTCTCGAAGAACAAAGATCCAGCTCTACCAGACTCTGATCCTACCTGTATTGCTCTACAGCGCAGAATCCTGGGTAATTACACAAGCGAATCAATCTATTCTGGGAGTCTTCGAGAGAAAAATACTCCGCAAAATATTTGGACCCATCATCGTTAACGGCGAGGACTGTCGTCGAATGAATCATGAGCTGTATGAGCTGTACAACGACATCGACGTAGTCAAGCGCGTTCACATAGACCGAATGCGCTGGCTTGGACACATTGTACGAATGGGTGAAAATGTTCCAGCTCGAAAGGTTTTCGTAAATAAACTCGATGGACTCCGATCGATGGACCAGGTGAAAGAGCTGTTAACTAAGCTTGGTGTGACGAACTATCTACGGAGCGCAAAAGACCGAAGCGCTTGGAATACTTTTCTACGTGCGGCTACTGATGAATGAATTTCTGTTGTTACTGCCATTAAAGAAGAAGAAGAATTGAATTCCTGCTTTTCGTTTGCCATATCTAACATATATGATACACATTTCTTATAATGTGTCCATGGAAACCTCTCCACACCAAGCACCTTTAGTTTTAGAAGTAATTACTTCAATTCGCAAACATAAAAGTTAGGAAGGTCGAAAAAAAATGTTGGTTACCCAACACCAACAATAACTAATTTTATGTGTCGTGCTGCCATTTGGCGTTCTATGGGGACGAAATTCATATCTATATTTCGCCCTTTGCACACTTTCATCTACATTAATAGGCAATGTAAAAAGATATAACATTATAAAAAAATAATATATTTATCAAAAAATCCGCAAAGAAAGGGAACAAAAAACACATTAAAAAAATATTCCAAAATTTTTAATTGGCACAATAAGATGTACAAAAATTTTAAGATAAAATTTATTAGTGAATTCCACTTTTCTCCACAAGTAATTTTCCGAATCGTTTCTGATAAGAGCCCCCTGCTAAATTTTGTATTTCGCTAAGATCAATATAGATATATATTTTAACTACAGTTAACATTTATTATACACTCAGTAATATTTTAAATTCCACTTCCAACATCATCCGGATATAAAAATACCTGTCCATTTCTTTACATCTCCACAACCTGAGACACTTCCCAAACTAAATAAGAATTTGAATTAGATGCAGCACTGACACTGTCATTGTCCATCATTCAGTAGCACCCTGCAGTCCTTTGTAATAGCAAAAATTAAATTGGAATCTGATATAAACAATTTTATATAGCTTCACTACTCCACTTTAAACTCGAAACCAAATCCTGAAAGATGTAAGAGTTCTGTTCAATAACAAAAAAACTACACTTGCAAAATAATAAAAATTAAACGTTATTTATAAGCATCAATGCAAAAGCAAACAACAGTCCTAGTCTAAGTTATAGTTGTATATTGTAAAAAAAAAAACCATAAAATAATTGAAAAACAAAATATAATAAATTTTAATTAAAAACGAATATTAACACAAAAATATGCTAACAACAAATAAATCAAATAAACATTCAAGTATTACAAAACTTAGTAACTTTACAAAAGCAAACAAACGTGTGTGTGTATATGTTACAGGTCCCCCTGTGGAGGTTGGCGTCACAATGTATGTTCTCAGTATCAGTTCGGTTTCGGAAGTTCTCATGGTACATATGCAACAACAATTTAACTAAAACTCTACACTCAAAGCAAAACAAAAAAATTGATTTATTTTATCAACCAAAACAAAAAACCAAATTATGGTTTCATTTCTCATTTGTTTAACATTTTTACATATCAGTTTCATAATGTTTGTGTTTTTAATTTATTATAAAAAGTTTACACTTTAATCAAAATAAAAATTAATGGAAAAAGAAATTAACGAATAATTTAATTCAATTCAATTCAATTCAATTGTTTACGTGTATATTACAATTATTCAAATTTGTTAATCTCACGCCTTAATCGATGTTGTTTTGAAATAATTCTATAATTTTCGATTATTTTTCTTTAGGAAATATTTCAATTTATTTAAATTTATTACAAAATTTTTTATAAGTTAACATTATTAGTTTTTATTGGATTTCATATTTGGTTATATTTGTGTTGTTGTAATCACTTTAATAAAAATCGAAAAAATATATATATGAGCAAATATTGTTAAAATTCAAAGCCCATCAAAAAACATTGTACGATACATGCTTAGCGCTTTTGAGCATTATAATCGTATTTTATTTGATTTTCGTTTAGAAAAAATAAATTTATTAACAACTTTTAAGTGATACATATTTAAATTTGGAAATCTCTCAAAGCATGTGACTAATTTATTAAAGTGTATCGAAATTTAAATATATATATATGTAAAAAAATTTTTGATAATTTTTGAGCATTGGTTTTTTATCCTTCTTCAGGGGATTTCCAATTTTAATTATCCTGGGACAGTATCATTATAATCAGGTCATATTTTGAGTTGTTTTTTCTCCTTTTGTTTATTAATTTTTATTTTCTCAACAATTTGAATATGTTTGAAATGAAAGCGTTATAGTTGATGTTGTTGTTGTTTCAACATTCAAAATATTTATATATAACTTTAATCAATATACTACATACTATCTATATGACATATATATCAATACATATATATGAGTTGTATTTATGAAATCCTATCCTGTGTCTATATTATCTATGTACTTACTACATAATCTAAAAAAAAAACATACTCTTACTACTACTCCTAACCCCTGTCTTTATGTCTATCTCTCTCTATATCTTTCTGTCTGTCTTTCTAATTACTCCTCTCACACCATCTCTCTCTCTCCCTCCCTCTCGCTCTCTTTCTCTCTGTCTGTATCTCTGTTATATCAGTTAATGAAATAGCTACTTCCACTACTGATGAACTTTCTGATAATCGTTTTATCTCTAGTGTCATTAATGACCAACTAATTTCCATTTGTTTGTTAAGCATTACCTTCATTTATCATTAGTTATTGTTACATTTTGGTTTTCTTGGTTTATCTAATTATCTAATCTTCATATATCGCATCCCCCGAATCGTAACTTCTTTCTCGTATATCTCATAAGTTGCACTTAATGCGCTCCACAAACAACTACTTTTGTTGTTGTACTCCACCACAGCTTTGGGCCTTTTATATTTGTATAAACACTGCAGGTCACTAGGTCACAGTTGATCACGACTGCTGACTTCTCACAAAGCCACCTTTTTCACATAATTGTTGTGTATAGCACAACATGCAGCCTACAAATAAACGTTCACTTAATTTTAATATGCGGAATGTTCCCATATTATGTATAGCCACATTTACTTGCAATTACCAATGGGCTCCTGCGCTCTGCTCTGTACAGACGATAAGGGTGCATTACAAATACACGCTCACACATACGTTTACCGAACCTCAATGAAGCACTTTATTGTAAGATATCATTAGTTTAAGCAGGACCACACCACTAAGAAACAAGAGACCACCTTATGCATCATTCAAAACTACATTTGCCACAAATTCAATAATCCCACACACAATTCTCCTTTTAAATTCACTCTTCATTCATATTTCCTGATATCATAGGCTGTTAGATACGAATGTATTAATTTTATTTAAAAAAAAAATTATATAAAATTTTTTATTTTTAGTATTTATTCTCACGCTTACACTAAGAAGTTTACACCTTTTGTTTGACATAAGATGTTTGCAGGATTATGATATATCGACTTTGTAAAAAAAATAAGTCTGAAGCACTTAGTCATATAAACACGATATAAAAACGTAGTAAAACGGAAATTCACTTTCGATATTTCAAATCTGCTTCCTGAAAAGTTTTATATTTAGTATCAAACTACTTTTCCTAATACCTGAAAATTAAGATACACACGGCTAGTTTTAAGAGAAGTAGGGCAGTTCTACAGCAATATAAACAAACTCCCCCAGTTTAATTACACAGTGCAACACATAAATTGGTGCCGCCTTCGTACCCAGCTATTTTTGAAGTATATACCGAGACTAAAAAAATCCCCAAAGGATTTGGCCCCATTACATCGAAACATTTTTTTATGGATACTCCAATATTTTCACCCCAATACGATTATTATAATCATAATTTTATGGTGAAAACATCATGAAAAAATATCCTTTTTTCCCATATTTTTGCAATTTTCATGCACTGGATGCAATTTTTTTGGGTCGGTCTATTTGACACTTTTTTTTGCTCTGGTTTAGATCTACAACTTTGCCGAAGACAAAAAGAAAAAATTCCGAACAGTTAATGAATTATGGACTCCCTAAAAAAGATAAAAAAATCGTGTTGGGGTGAAAATATTGGAGTATCCATAAAAAAATGTTTCGATGTAATGGGGCCAAATCCTTTAGGGATTTTTTTAGTCTCGGTATATACTTCAAAAATATCTGGGTACGAAGGCGGCACCAGACGATGACCTTAGAAATGTTGCACTGTGTTATTAACAGTAATAATTAACAGTTTTAAAAATTCCAATTTACCAATAACAAGTTTTTTTGTTGTTTTTGTTGTTGTTTTTTTTGTTGTTTCTTTAGTTTTTCTATAACTGCGGTTATCATACCTCTCTTCAAATTAAGAAGTTTCTTAGTCCCCATTTTGTTTACCAGAGAACCCTATCTTTTTATAAGTTGGAGTAAGTCTCCATTTATCATTGCATATATTATCGGTCCATTGCCTAATGTGCAAACGACAGGTAGAGATAGGCAAGCGTCCCGAAACCCAAATAAGCCTTATGTCAATATACCCAGCCATCATCCATAGTGATGAATTGCATTCCTTCGACGTCAGGGATGTAGCCAACATGGTTTTCAAGGATTTAACAACAGCCTGGCTGTCTGCGTAGATCCAGATTCTTCGGAGGGTAATGAGACTATTTTTTAGTAGATTGTAGAATAGATGCCATAGCTGTTATCCATCAGTGATGCATCGGATGCTACTGGTATCCCTTCCAGTGACTCCTTCCAGGTTTTCCTATTCGGAATAAAAGTTCTTAGATTAATTACCGGTTTCATGTACGGGATACAGTAGTCCATTCTTGCAGTAATTGAGTTAATCCTGTGTAGTAGTAGTTTAGCATGTCCAGAATGCCCCAATAGCTTTTCACCACATTCTTTGATTCTCGCCATGATATCAGGAGTCTCGTCAGTACCGGTATTCAGTAGTCCGTTCTTACGGAAATTGAGTTGATCAGTTGTCGTAGATTGGCATGTTCAGACTGCATGTCGATAGTTTAGACCCACATTCACTGATTCTCACCACAGATTCAGGAGCAGCCGATTCAGCCATGATATCAGTAGCCCAGAACAATAACCAATGCTAATCTTGGATTTTTTTTCAATGAATCCAGAAAGTATTTCTAATCAAGGTAAATGGCGGTAATATTTTAAGGGCCGATGATGATTTTGAATAAAACACAAATTATTTAGGAAATTACTGTCATTTCTTTTTATTATGATAATATTGGTATGGTTCAATTATGTTTGGAACAATATATCGGCCAAATGGCCGCCACGAACTCGGCGGCACACCTCCATCCGATGGTCCAAATTTTCGATGACGCTGAGGCATAATTGAGGTTCTATGCCGTTAATGTGCCAAATTATCAAATCCTTTAGCTCATGAATTGTTGCTGGATTATCGATGTACACCTTTTCTTTCAAATAACCCCAAAGAATGAAGTCCAACGGTGTGAAATCACTTGATCTTGGCGGCCAATTGACATCGCCACCATGTGAGATAACACGGCCATTGAATTTTCGCTCAAAAGAGCATTTGTTTCGTTAGCTGTGTGACAAGTGGCTCCGTCCTGTTGAAACCACATATCGTCCACATCCAATTCGGGCCATAAAAAGTTCGTTATCATCTCACAATAGCGAACAGCATTTACAGTAACAGCCTGACCGGCCGAATTTTGAAAAAATACGGCCCGATGATGCCGCCAGCCCAAAAGCCGCACCAAACAGTCACTCTTTGTAGGTGCATTGGTTTTTCGATAAACACTCTTAGATTTTAAATGCGGCAATTCTGCTTATTGACGAATCCACTGAGATGAAAATGTGCCTCATCACTGAAGATGATTTTCTTCAAAAATTGATCATCCCCTGTTGGCATTTCTTGCCACCATTCTGGCCATTGACGACGTTTGGAATGGTCAAGAGGCTTTAGTTCTTGAGTCAGTTGCACCTTGTAAACGTGTAAATGCAAGTCTTTATGCATAATGTTCATCAACGACGAGCGTGAGAGGTGCAATTGTTGGGCACGACGACGAGTTGAGGTGGGCGGCTCTCCAGCTACACTATCGCTAATAGCAGCAATATTTTCTGAAGTACGAGCTGTACGCGCATGCACTGGTATTTTCACATCTCCTACAGATCCGGTTTGCTCAAATTTTTGTGAATTAATTGATCGAAAAGTCACCAAGTGCACGATATGCATTTTGATTTGAACGCCCATATTCATAATAAGCCTAAATAACTTAACGCGTTGCTTGATTGTGTATCTTTCCATGGTTCAAATTGAGTTAGTCTGAAATTAAGAAATGTCAAATGAAATGCAGAAAAGAGCTTGACGTTTACGTGGGGTTTACGTTCAACATCGGCCCTTACAATTGAACCACCCTTTACTTCCACCAAACTTCTATAACATAGAAAAGTATTAGTCTAAATATTGTCATATAAATCCACAGTACTTGCCTATAACCCTTTTACAGTAAGAAAGAGCAACAGATGCCTTTTTTACTCTCTTCTCCACAATTTATTTTTACGACAGTCGCCTGTAGAGAATTATTCCTAGATGTCAACTGCAATTGCATCCCATTTAGTCACGGTGTTTGAAATTGTTGTATTATATTCGAAAAAAAACATGCTAAGCTCGGTTTTAAGAGGGTTTAGCGATAGTCCGCTGTTGGCGGTCCAGTTTGATACTATACTAAGTAGGCGGGTGGTACGAATGCTAAGTAAGTTGTGGTTATTGCCCGTACAGATGACGACAAGATCATCGCTGTAATCAAATACCTGGCATTCGGCAATTACTAATTCGAGAAGCTGTTCATGAATGAGGTTAACCATAGAAGTGGAGACAAAACTTCTCTCTGAGGTGCCCTTCTTTAAACGTTCCTACCAATTGTGACACCTCCCCACTCAGCTATAAAGGTACTTTTCACCAGAAGCAATCCAATTAGGTAAATCACTGAACTTCAACCCCCAGATCATGTAATCATTTTAGGATTGCTACAGATAAAATATTATTGAAGGCTTCCACGATGTCTTGATAAGTGCCTAGAGCGTAAATTTTATCCTTGAGTGCGTTCCCGATTGTACTGACTATAGAGTGAAGAGCTGTCTCAGTTGATCTTACTTTATTGTACGCAAGCTGAGATTTTGATAGTAAAGTCTGCGGAAGATTACTTCGAACTTTGATTTCTAATAAGCTGTCAAATGTTGTAAGGACAAAAGATGAGAGACTTATCGGTCGAAAGTCATTTGGTTTGGCATTTCGGTAAAAAAACAACTTTGGTTTTTCTCCAAATGTTGGAAATGACTCTCAGCTTATAGCAGTCCTAACCAACTACAACTATATGCACTGGAATTTTTCCGTCAGTTCCGGCTGGTTAATAGGGTTTAAAACATTTGATAATCCATATCAGATTCTTCCTGCTTACTATCGAGCGAATTGTATTTAACTTAGTCGGACTCCCACCTGACATTTTCAACTGATCCCAAGTGTTCAGATCATTATTGGAAAAGTGGGTGACCCAGAGAAGCCCGTGAGATTTTTCAAACTAAGAAATTTAATAAATTCCCAATGAAATTACCCCCAAAATCAGAGAAAAAAACTCTTAAGAAGAAAAAAGCAAAATCTGATGAAAGGAGATGAATAAAAACCCAAATT
Organism: Muscina levida; assembly: GCA_964034835.1. Classification (NCBI taxonomy): domain Eukaryota; kingdom Metazoa; phylum Arthropoda; class Insecta; order Diptera; family Muscidae; genus Muscina; species Muscina levida. The sequence continues at coordinate 35,441,240 of OZ035883.1, forward strand.
AGTAATGAAGAACTACTAATAACAAATATCTCCCAAAGTAGAAAGGAAATATCCAACAATGGACCAACCTCAAATATTTCTAAAGTAAAAGTTGCATGTTTATAAAGAAATTTGTGGTCATAGTGAGAGACATCTTATGTATACACTAGTATGGGTCGAAAAAAACAGTTGATGTGGACACCTTCTACGATTAACGACTATCAAAAGATAATTTTTGAACACCAAACTTTTATTTTGATCCGTGCACCCTACTTACGGCCCAAATATTCGAATATGCGAATATACGAAACAAAACTTATGCCGTAGTTCTTGGTATATGAAAGTCTTCGTTTTTCCTTTTTAATCACTTTTTACTCCGAAGTCAATTTTGACTATTCACTTCCAGTACTTTGGCTACTATATCCATATGATGCCTATTTCTAATAATATTTATAAAGTCCTCTCAAAAAATTAAAATTTTGCTTTAGATGAATGAAACTTTAAATTCACTTACATTAAAGTTATGGAGGTTTAAAAAAATTTTGGTCACCCTACACTAAAAGTAATTAATTTTTTTGTGCTGTTCCGACCAATCGGGATAAAATGCATATCATTGTTTGTGTTTTATCAAACGTTACTTTTCGCCTTTTACACACTTTTGAACCTTCTAAAGCAAAAGTTTCTTGATTTAGAGAGTTTATACAATCATAAACTTCTTCAGCGTAAAATTTCTTTAGGAGTTGCACGTTATATATATTTTGTTATCGATACAATTCCTAATAAACATACATATATTCATACATACATATTCGAATACCAATTCTTTATACAGTTCTATAACTTTTCTAAAGATATACCACCAGAAATATTGCTAATCTAGACTAGAATTTCTGTAGTTTTAAATAGACCTTAAATAACAAAATATATTTCTAAAAACTTCTTGCAAAGACCTTGAATAGACGTTGTTTTTTTTTTGTATTATAAGCTGTCATAAATTTTAAGCTCATACATTTCCCCAACACACATACTCTCATCCCTTCCTTTGCAATTGTGTCCTCAGTTGTTTACCCAAAAATTTGTTATTATTTTGCAAATATTTTTGTGGTTTATTCAATACGATATTTAGTTGCCTAGAATTGCATATTTATTTCGCAATGATTTTAATCTTTTAATTTATCACTACTCCAATAACTAAACCAAGTCGCAAAGGATGTTGTGACACGCATACAAATGAAACTGAGTCAGTAATACACGCATACATACAATGTAGACATAGAGGAAGAAAAAATAAAATAAAAATATACACACACACTGTAATACAATGATGAATTTAAAGCAATTAAAGGTTATAAGCACATACACAAAGATACCAATACATACACACATGCCATTAAGAGCGGGCGAAAAATATTTAAACACAGCCACCACCCAACGTATAAATAATCGCTCAAGAGAAACCGCCAGTAACAACTAAACATACACTCATACGCATACATTAAACTACTCGATGTTATACACTATTTGCACACACACATACACACATATCTTTGTAAGTTTAAGCTTTTTATACAATAATTTATGCTGCATATGAGAGCAGTAAATAATCAAATGCTTTGTTATCTATCATTTGGGGTTTTTTTATTGGTTTCATACAATTTGTTACATATTTGTTTTTTTTTATCAAAATTTTAGCATTACATGGACAATTACATACACACATATACATACTTACATTAACTTATCGTACACACATACATACATACATATGTATACTCATGTTGTATTGTAAATCTATAAAACATTTTATATAAATCATAGCATATCTATTTTTTGTAAATCAGTAAATAAGAGAGAAGAATAAACGGCTAAATTTTTTGAGTTTTGCCAATAAACCAAGTAGTGAAATTAAAAACCATAAAACCATAGGATAATTATATTTACAAAAAAATCCATACCCACATATCGAGTGGAAACCAAATCAATACATTTAAATAGAAAAAAAAAGACCAAGAAAGAAAATAACTTCCTTCCCAAACCCTAAATTAGTTGTGTTTCATATTAAAACCAGAGATAGCACAAGGACACAAGGATAAGAAATAAATACTGATCATTGGAGTGATCAGCACAAGGCAACAGCACTCTCAATGCACCCGACATGGTCACAAAACGACGTGACTAAAAGCATAAGATACGAGTTTAGTTTTTGTTAACGTTATAGATTTTCGGTTTTAGAAACTAACTTATAGTAAAATATAACCAAATATTCATTTATTCTTCTAGTTTTTGTGTTATTTGTTTTAAATAATAATTACAATTTATTTCACTCCTCTCCTAAATTATTTTCAATTGAGATTTTTTAAAATGTAATAACTCCCCTTTTTAACTTGTCTATAATGTCCAATGTTATACAACACTATACACCTGAATTTACAAATGAACTCAACACCCAAAGCTTGTAAAGAAATTGAAGACCGAGAGGGGATCGTTGCGTTATCCTATTGAGTCGTAGGATTTGTGTGTGGAGAGGAGGGCAATATACATGGGAACACGAGAGAGGAGTATAATGGGGGACTAACAAGAAAAAGGGTACTATGAAATAATAAGTAAAAATTAAAAATTACAAATTAAAAATTAAAAATTAAAAATTAAAAATTAAAAATTAAAAATTAAAAATTAAAAATTAAAAATTAAAAATTAAAAATTAAAAATTAAAAATTAAAAATTAAAAATTAAAAATTAAAAATTAAAAATTAAAAATTAAAAATTAAAAATTAAAAATTAAAAATTAAAAATTAAAAATTAAAAATTAAAAATTAAAAATTAAAAATTAAAAATTAAAAATTAAAAATTAAAAATTAAAAATTAAAAATTAAAAATTAAAAATTAAAAATTAAAAATTAAAAATTAAAAATTAAAAATTAAAAATTAAAAATTAAAAATTAAAAATTAAAAATTAAAAATTAAAAATTAAAAATTAAAAATTAAAAATTAAAAATTAAAAATTAAAAATTAAAAATTAAAAATTAAAAATTAAAAATTAAAAATTAAAAATTAAAAATTAAAAATTAAAAATTAAAAATTAAAAATTAAAAATTAAAAATTAAAAATTAAAAATTAAAAATTAAAAATTAAAAATTAAAAATTAAAAATTAAAAATTAAAAATTAAAAATTAAAAATTAAAAATTAAAAATTAAAAATTAAAAATTAAAAATTAAAAATTAAAAATTAAAAATTAAAAATTAAAAATTAAAAATTAAAAATTAAAAATTAAAAATTAAAAATTAAAAATTAAAAATTAAAAATTAAAAATTAAAAATTAAAAATTAAAAATTAAAAATTAAAAATTAAAAATTAAAAATTAAAAATTAAAAATTAAAAATTAAAAATTAAAAATTAAAAATTAAAAATTAAAAATTAAAAATTAAAAATTAAAAATTAAAAATTAAAAATTAAAAATTAAAAATTAAAAATTAAAAATTAAAAATTAAAAATTAAAAATTAAAAATTAAAAATTAAAAATTAAAAATTAAAAATTAAAAATTAAAAATTAAAAATTAAAAATTTAAACATTAATTTTGTATCAGTCGGTTAAAAAAATTATAAATTCAAAAATAATAAAAAAAATATAAATATACAAAATAAAAAATAATAAATAAAATAAAAAAAAAAAAATAATAAAAAAAAACCAAAAAATTAAATACAATATAAAAATTTAATTACTAAAAATTAAGATATAAAAAGAATTTCACAAATAAAAAAGACAAACATATAAATACAAAAAAATAAAAAAATAAGATTTATAAAATAAAAAATAAAATAAAAATTAAATAAGAAAACGAAAAATTAAAAAAAAAAAACAAAAAATAGTAATTAGAGACAAAAAATATTAAAAATTTTATATACAAATTAAGAATTAAAATGATTACAAAAATTTAAAACTAATTTCCCTTTCCACCCCATGAATGATGTATGGGATAGAGTCTCTAATTTTTTGTGAATCAAGATGCTTCTTTCAAACAACGGGACCTACATAGATTCTATAGATGAATCCGAACGACAGCGATTTGAAAAGCTTTTACTAGACTTTTACTACGAAAATGCTACAGAAAACTTCGAGAAGACCGCTGCACATAGAAGTATTTTGATGATCTGGGCGGCCAAAAATATTTTAATTTTATAGTAAAAACAGTTATATTTTCATATATTGGACATTTAAAACATAATATTTCCATATTTCTTTTTTATTCGCCGTCATCGCTAATTTCGTCGTTCACATCACTTTCAGCTGCCAGATTCGGTTGAGCTGAGAGCAACATCTCTATAGTTTCTGGCAGAATTGAAGAAAACTTTGTTTTATTTTTAGTTGTTGGTGCACTAAGAAGTAGATCTGAGCTCAAGGGAAGCCTATTTAGGATGTCCTGATTGCACGAATCTCTGGAGAAATTTTTTGCAAAATCCTGCCTGCAAGCTCGAAAATATTTGTTTTGAACCTCTGCTGCCTCTTCAGACAGTTGTCCTACAGGCAGTAACGAATTTTTATTATTTCCGATCCCTGTATGAGTACTTTATGTAGTGTAGGTGTTATTGGGTGCCGAGGATTCAATATTACGTATAGTTGTGTAGTTGTTCTGTGACAACAAAAACAATTTAATGACAAATACTCTAGTAGCAAAGGCTTCCAAACGAAATCGCACAGACGCATTGTTGTAAAGGAAATTTTTTGTTATCGCTCCCAAATTATCATTTTTTGCATAGGATTTCCTATTAATTCTTGGTTAACGGATCATAAGAAAAAATTATGAATGTTGCTGCTATTTTTGAATGACGTTATTAGCGAGAATGTGAAAAAATCATATATTTTGATTTTCTTAGGTATGAACTTTAATTAACGGGTTTTTGGCGATTTTCCGCGGCAAAACTTTTCTGAACTTGTTAAATAAGGCCAAAAAGTGTTTATATCAGTCGCAAGACTTGCGGGATCTAAAGGGATACCTAAACAAAAATCTCCAAGAAAATCAGCATTTTTTTGGTCCTTACTTGCCGACCATTTAAAAAATTTGTAGGCACAAATATAAAAGAAATATATAATATTTGAAAAATCCCATGCCAACAGATTCTGATTCCATCGCTATTTTGCACTTGGAAAAAATTAAACACTTCAAAATTAAGAAAAACTTTACACTTTCGTAAAATCGTAAAATCAATCATTTTTTTGGGTTTCTCGCAATTAAAGTAACTTGTAATTGTGGTTTTTCGTTACATGGAGTGTCCACTATATTTCCCAATCAATTTAACGGATATATATAAAACTTGAGATTTGGGTTTTTGGCCGCCCAGATTATGAAAATATTTCTATGTGGCGCTGATGAAAGAAATGTGGATGACTAAGACAGCAATCGTATCGTAGTCTTCCGCATGATAGACGCGGATTCTAACCATCATGTCACTGCCATTTTCCGTTCAGACATTACCACTGACAATAAATTGAATCCGTTTTCGAAACTAAAATATTTAGGTCCTACATCTAAATTCAAAAAACTTTGTTTATCGGAAACATGCGCATGTTTTTATATTAGATACGAAGATAAAGCTGTAATCTATTCTGTAAATGTGTCCCTATACTTTGTACGCGATTATGTCTGCACACTCTAATGAGGCTATCCTCAACTAATATGAAGCGAAATAGAATATTTTTGACCACAGAACACTTTGGGATTCTTTGTATACAATATATATGAATATATATTAGGATGGGTCGATTTAGCAAACGATATTGTGCCATCAATTTTTCGACAACTTTTGGCATGAGGAAAAAAAAGTTCCACCACGACATATCAAAAAAAATCATTTCCGAGGCGGTCAAATTTCAATTTTATGACATTTTAAAGGTTTTTAAGAATTTAAAAAAAAATCAGCTGATTTAATTTTTTTTAATATTTAAATATTACCTATCCAAGGTGAAATTGTATGCCAAAACAATGCCGATAGCAGTTTTACTAAAGAAATGTTTTTGTTGGGTTTTTAGACGAGTTTTTTTTTTCGATAAATCGTTTTTTTTCGAATTTTTACTCCTTAATTTTTTTGATTCACGATTTTATTTTTATGAGCATTTGAATTCTGCGATGTAAAGGAAAGGTAAATTTGGAAAAATCAAATTACCCGATTTTTTTTATTACCTACGAAAAAAAACCTTAAAAATTAAAGTTAAGAAAGTCACAAAATTAAAATTTCGCCGCCTCGAAAATGATTTTTTTGATTTTTTGTAGTGGAACTTTTTTTTCCTCATGCTAATAGCTATTAAAAAACATACAAACAAATCGACCCGCTCTAATATATATACTATTCCTAAATCGTTTGTATACGATATATGTACTAATACGTACTTTTTAGTAGTAACTGGATCCGGATGCTATAAATGAAATCAGAGAGCTTCTTGCGTTTAATAAATTAACACTTATATTATCTTAATGGTACTTACAGTTAGAAAAGATTAATATATTAAGTGGGTGATTTTTTGACAATTTGAAAATTTGAAATAGTTTCACTCAATATTTAAAACAAAATGTTCTAAATTCTCATATAAACAGATGAGGCATTTAAAAATGACTTGTCGCATTAATCATAAATCAACTTGTCTTATCTACAATATGACTGGAGGTACCCTTTTTAACATTGATATCACCACAAATTTTACAAAATGCCACGTTATCTCCCTCTCTCTCTATCTCTCTCTCTGTAAAAATACAAATCACTCGACTCAACTTACAAATATATAGTGCAACGATGCCTTATCCTACTCCGTAATCGTATTCGTAACTTGTACTCGTACTTTACTTTGGCATAGAACTTTACTTACTAACTCTCAAACACACACACACACGCACACACATATCCCAACAACAACCAGAGAAGAAGGAACGATGATGAATGAGATGAAACGAAAGTACTTGATGTGACAAAGTATTTGTGAGAGGATTCTGTATAATTTTCTGTCTGTTCCGTTCACTTGTGTTTTTTAACGTTTTGTACTTTGTAAATATCTTTTAACTGTCCTTTTTATCGTTCTGTTTAATTTTGTTTTGTTTTTTTTTTCGTACCATTTGTTTGTTTTCTTGACGTCTTACAATAATTGCAATGTATTATGTGAACACACCCCATATACCTATGTACTTATACATATTACTTGTAAACTCACACACACACACACAGCTCGCACTGCTAAACAACCTGAAAATGGGCAACAGGCAAGCAAAAGTACCAAAGCATACCCCCCCATTACTATAAACAAAGGCCGAAAAGACGTACCCTATGTACTTTGGTGTGTGTGGGTGTAGTGTGTGTGGCATTAACTTATGTAAATGTAAATTTTTCGTTTGTGTTGCATTTAATCGTGAGTGTTTGATAATACATTAAGATGATGATGAAGAAAGCCAATAGCAAAACAATTGGATGATTTTTTGAGTTGCTAACAAAATTAACGCTTCAGATTTTTGTTTGATTTTTGTGTGATTTACTACGTTCTCTTTTAAGTGTTGTGATCGTGGTGTTCGTTGTATGAAATAATATTGATACGAAAAAACAAGGAATTATTGAAAACTAAGCAAATAAAACAACTGTAAAATCTGCATGTTTGGGATATGACCAAAGAAAAAAAACAATGAGAATAAGTAAACTGAAACTGCACGAATTATGTGTTTTATTATTTGGTTGTTTATTATTTATTATTATTTTTTGGTTGTGTTTTGTGATTTACTTTTTAGTTAGTTTTGTTTTTTTTTGGTTTTTGAGTTGTTAGTTTTGATCAAACTGCTAATAATATACATACAACATACTAATAATGATATTTGTTCTTTTTCTCCCTCTCTCTCTCTCTCTGTGTGTTTATCTCTCTCCCCCCGAATATCACTGTCACTGTCGTCGCTGTCGATCTGTAAATTGTTTGTGCAATGCGCATTAATTTGCGTGTGTGTTTTGACAATGGTGGCTGACAAAAATCGTAACATATCTCGAATTTATTTGAAATGGATTAGGACTTTACATTGGATTTTTACTTCCGTCAATTTTGGACCGATCCTCGTTTAGCGTATAGAAAACGACCTGGTGTAGAAACACTATCGGTTGATCAGAGTTCATAAAAAACATTTGGGTACCTGACACCTTTTTCGTAAATGAAAAACAATCATATTTTCATATTGCAACAACCAGTAACGAATTCATACGTGTACATCACTCTGGATCAATAACAAGAAGTATTAGGTAAAACCACAACAACAACTACTACAACAACTAACTCCCCGCCCGCCCCCCGGCCCCCTACCCACTTTCACACTCTATCTCTGTCTATCTCTCTGTCTCTCTAACTGTGTGTGTCTCTATCTAACTATCAAACTATCAGTCCCAAAACCCGCCCACAACCATAAAAAAAGAAAATTATACATTTACCAAAAGAAAAAAAAAACCAAAAAAAAATACTCTTTGGTTTGCAAATCACCTCCAAAGTTTACATTGAATGTCGTATTATAAACATATCTGTCTATCTATCTATCTATCTGTACCTCTGTCTCTATCTTTCTGTAACTATCCGTCTTTCACTCTCACTCTCTCTGTCTGTCTGTCTGTTTATGTTTTGCATTTTATGTTCATCATCTTTATCAATTTCTGTACATTTGCCCACCTCTTTCTATACTCTATTATACTCTCTATGTGTGTATGTGCAAATTTAATTTTTGTATAAAAAAATAACAAAAAAAAAACAAATTTTAAATACTTAATTCGAACTATCGATGTTGTTTAATTATATTCATATGTAATTTATTATTTAAATTATGAGTTTAACATTTTCTTAAGATATCATCACTGAATCAGTTAATCATCACCGGTCGTGCATTCACAGCGACCATACAATTGATTACCCTACACCATATGATGAAGACTTGTAAACATTGTAAACATTTTGTAGGGCAATGTAGGCTTGACGGGGACCTTTGACAAACTCCTACAGACAGAAACTACAACGTCTATGTTTTTCATCTAACTAACGCAACTGCCTCTTAGACTTAATTTTCATTTGAAATTTCTACACGACAGTTACACTCTCAGACAAACCCCTTGACTTATACAAATCTTGACTAAAACTTCCTGGCATTTGTGGCTGAAACTCTCTGTAGAGTTTAAGCCATATGCCTCACAAACGTAAAACATTAATAACTATACTTCTTGCTTACACCACCCTCACGCCCAAAACAAAAAGAAAATAGCATCACCAGCGTCCCCCGGGTTTAAACTCATGTTTCGATAAGAGTTTAAACAACAACTGCATCTATCATCATCGTCGCCTCCTCCCCCTCCAAAAAAAAAACACAAAAATATCGACATAAATTCACCTAAACTCGTCACCAAAAAAAAATCGAAACAAAACTTATAATCGTATTACCTGAGAAGACGAACTCATCAGCACCACCATCGTCTGTGGTTTAAACTCATCGTGATGTTTTCGAACATGTGAGTTTAAACGCGAAACATAAATGAGTATCGGCGCAAAATGTGAATCAGGTGTCGTATTATAATGAATTCTCGATGCCAATGTAAAATTCAGATCCATACTACTAGAAGAGAACAAAATTAAACATTAAAAAAAAAACAAGTAACTAAATTTTTTCAACCAGCACCACTACGAAATGTTTAGGTATAAAATACTAAAAAAAAAAATTTCAAACAAAATTCTAAGTTGCGGTGCTTTAAACGCTGCCAACAACAAGAAGGTTAAAGGTTATGTACACAGCCACACGGTAATAGCGGAAGTGACTGCCATGCCAGGTAAGATCATTTAGTAATGTAAGAAATCAATGCGCCGAAATAAAAACAAACTCCATAAAACTATGACAAATTCCTTAAGTAACAGTCTGACTAGTAGTACAATAAAAAACTGAAGAACTGACTAATAACATTAATGTAAAATACGGAATATTTAAATTTTTTACTTTTATGTTATTCATGGATCTCCAGGTTTCTGAGTTACTTTTCCTTAGATTTCTGAACTACTGAATATTTTCTCAAATTTCTTTTTTTATTTGAAAGTACAATCCTTCCGGTTAATAATGGAAAATAATTTCATTCAAATGGCTGCCTCGCCTGGCCATGTAGTAGCCTACACGATCGGTCCAATTTTTAAGCACATTATCTATTGTGTGCAGCTGTATTTCACCAATGGCTTCACGAATATTGTCCTTTAAAGCGTCAATTGTCTCTGGCTTGTCGGCGTAACACTTATCTTTGAGGGCAACCCACAAATAATAGTCCAACGGTGTCAAGTAGCGCCGTCCTGTTGATACCAAATGTTGCCAATATCCTCCTCTTCAATTTTTGTGAACAAAAATTCGTTCAACATGGCCCGATAACGATCGCCATTGGCTCCTTGCTGATTTTCGAAGAAAAATGGCTCAATTATGTATCTGGACCAAAATCAGCACCAAACAGTGACTCGTTTTGGGTGCATCGGCTTTTCAATGTATGCGTGCGGGTTTTCTGTGCCCCAAATGCAACAATTTTGCTTGTTTACATACCCGCCAAGATCAAAATGAGCTTCAACTGAAAAGATGATTTATTTTCAAAATCGGCATCTTCTGTAAGTCGATCGCAGGCCCACTTAGCGAAGCGGAAACGCATTGGATGGCTAGTTGTTCAAGCGTATACACAAGCATACTCGTTCAGCGGAAGGATAAAACTAATTACCTGTCAAATCAGACATGAGCAAAGTGTTACCTTTCATGAAATAAGCACTAGTTGAAAAAAAACGTTAGATGGCGGACCCGTTATTATCATCCTCTAAAACCCACCTGGGTGTGAGTTATTAAACATTTATAGCTCAAAGAATTTCCATTAAATCAAAAATCGCTTTCAATTCAATGATTACAATTATTTTATATTCGAGATTATAAAAACAAACGTTTTTATTTTTTTCTTTTTTTATATGTTGGTGTCCAAAAGCCACTAAGGCGGTTCTCAAAAGTAAACTTTTTTTCATGAGATATTCTTTTTTGATTTGTATATTTATGAATTCCATAGAAGTTGTTAAATGTAATTGAAATCATATGTTGAAGATATTTTAATACTTTGTCAGCCTATATGTCAACTTCGGTAAAAAAAAAAGTTTCCTTTACCAAACGAACCCACTACAAGTTTAAATAACTTGTGTAGTCTTAAGCTGTGATTCGTTTCGATGTCTTGATTCTAATTTAAATGAAACACACTAGAATTGAATGTTGATGTGTTTTTTTATCACTGAAAAGCATATTCTCTGACATTTATTTTAAAAGAATAATTTCATTCTAATCTGGACCGTATCTACACCGCAAGTAGTCTATTCGGAAGGACTAACTTTCTATTTAAAGATTGCACCAGTATCTCTCAGAACTACTCCTCATATGCAAATGAATGTTTTTTTTAGAACAATATACTAACAAATGGGTAAGGTTTTTATATGTTTCTTACTCTTAAAAGTGTTTTGACACCTATTTGTTAGAGCAAATTTTTTGCATATTTTACCCTTAAAGTCATATTTAAGCATATTTTGAACTCAAGACCCTATGTTTAAAAAAATATCCTTTTTTTAAACACGTCTCATATTTTTGGAGCATTATATTTAAAAAATAAATATTTTCCTTTTTTCATATTAATTTTTCTTTCCCAAAAAAACACGCTTAAAAATCTTGCTTTTCCTGCGCGATATGGTTCAATAAACAAAACATAAAAAAGAAGAGGGACCGGCCGTGCCATGATGGTTAGAACACGCGACTACCATGCTGGCTTCAGTCATCCAAAAAATAAAAAAATCTATTATTCTTTTATTGCCGGCCCCCTCGTTGTGTCGACAGCAACTTCACAGTATAAGTGTCGAGTCAATCGGCTTGTCTAATAAAAGCTTCTTAAACAGTGCAGTTCGCATTCGTCGATAAACAAGAAGGTGCCGTTTGTTGTGAGTGTTAAATAGAAAGCGTGTTAATTCACAACAATGCGAGAAGCTATCCCATACCTCATTCATGGGGTGGAAAGGGAAATTAAGTTAAGTTTTTTTTTTTTAAAAGAAGAGTTCGACAACCACTGATTTCGATCCTGGTCATAATGCCTAAAGCTAAAACAGCAAAAGCAGCGAAACTAAAAGCGCTTTCATAAGAATTTCCTGACTTACGAGCTTAAAGTTATTGCAGCAGATCTCAGATTTCAAATGAAGCTGTATTTGAAAAGCGGTAAACATATTCAACTTAATTAAATAAATGATAATAAGCAGACTGAACAGTTAGGGGAGAGGTAAATGACCGCAGCTGATGGTGTTGATGTTGTCGTTATCAATTAGCCTTGATAAACGACAATATACCCAGTTGGAATAGTGGATTGTTTTTGCTGATGGTAGAGGCGACTCTTCTCTAAAGCAGGAAATATTGGATTAATTCCATAAAAGTTTTACTGGGAGGAAGGTTGGTGCTGACCGCTTGGGAGCTGGATGGTGACAAGATAGATTTTAAGTTTTGTTGTTTGTTTACTTCACTTCGGGTTCGTTAAACTAGTTTGAACATATTATTCACAATAATAAGGGAAATAATAAATGTACTATTTAGACATGGAACAAAATATAATTATATTCCATGGCATAGTACTTATAATTTCATTGCAAAGTACAATTTATAATAGAAAATTTAAAATTCAATAATATACAAAATTTAATGTAATGTTAAGTGTAAACGTCAAATTTTTACACAATTGTTTTTGCCATAATGTTCCGGTAGATTTTCAAACGAACATGATTTTCAGAAAAAACTGTACCGAGCTTTTGTGTCTGCTGACATCCCACTATACAATATAAGAAAAAAGCATTTAAGAAAAATATTTGAGGAAAACACGGACTACCAAGCGCCACATGCAACAGTTCTTCGTTTCTCATTAAACAAATGTATACAACGACTGCATGAACAATATACAAGCAAACCAAAAAAATATACTTATATGGAACTCAATAGATGAAACAATAGATGCGGCAGGCAGAAATGTGGCAAACGTTTAGTAGACGTATTAAGTTCAAATAAGGAAATTGCAAGTGATAAATTTTTTAACATACAGCAGGCTTGGGAAAGGCTGATTTCTCGATAATTGCACGACTGTTTGACGGCACCATCAAAAATCCGGACGTCAACTTCGATAATTCTAATGTTTTGCTCTTTGTGACGGATGCAGCTCCATACATGGCAAATGACGCATGTGACTTGTGTTGCTCATGGTCTCATCGATTGCATGAATGTATTAGGAATTTATATGAAAACGTGAATAATACTTATGTAAGTGTCAAGAAGGTATATTTGAAAGTTTCGTGTAGAGTGAAACTTTTGAAACAATTTTTTTTCGAAATCTTGCATTACCTCCAAAACATATAACAACACATTGGGGAACATGGCAAAAAGCAGTTAATTACTATGGCAACAATTATAAAGACATTTTATAGGTCCTAAGTGCGATTAAGAAAAGAAAAATGTGTGTGACTTTATTTTTGAGAGCATATTTTTCTGATTTTAAGAGGATATTTTGCAATTTGTAGGGCATATTTTAAGTGCATAAAACATGCTTTTTATTGCATATTTCCAGTTGCCCTGCTCACCACTTAACAAAATTCTACGCGAAAACGACGGCTTTCATTAAGCAGATCGTATTGATTGAAATTAAACGTCTATTATTCACAACATATGTTTTGTAAAGAGCACGAAAAATATTCTTTACATAATGCAGATTATCGCATACAGCTGAATAATTTGGAAAAGTTGTTGTGGTATCAGTCATTCCATGACATTTATTTAAAAAAAATGCTAAATAAAAATAAGATGACAGATAGACATTAGTCTCATGTGGTCTGAAAAAAAATCTCAAAATCAGTCCCTGCCACAGCAGGACATCATGTGCGACTCGTGGAAGATTTTGAAAAAATTCATAAATAATTCTTTTGTAAGAAAAATTAAAATTTCCGAGTAATTCCATACTTTCAAAATTCTGTTAAATATACGAAACACGTACAATTTGCAGGCGTATTCAACATTTCCCATTACCAGAATTTAGCCAGCCAACAAAACTAATTGGAAATCTCTGCTCTAAATTAAACATGCTTCAATAGTCATATTACATATTTTTAAAATAAGTCTTAATGCATATAATCAATGACGCATACTCAGTATTTAAGTACATTATTAAGTATACGGTATAAAACTTTTATAAGTTGCAATATAAAATGTGAGTTTGCTCAGTTTTTCAATTGGTAAGACATATTGCGTTATTGTTTGTGGTGAAAATATGAATTAACCCAAACGACTTTTACTAAATGCTCAAACATTTTACGGGAACATTTCTTATAGGCAGATTCGCCTCAGTCGTTGGGGGAAACAAGCAGACACTTTATTTGGCAATGCAAACAATGCTCATGTCGTCGATCATTAACAAACGTTGTTAATTACTAAAATGGCTGCAGTAATACCTCGCATCATTTGTAGTAACAACAGCTTTCATCTAGATCATAACTTTATTGTTCTTTAATTTGTAACGTCCACAAGGAGGCCTGACAGGTATGACAACGTGTATACATAAATGATCAGCGTCCAATTCTGAGTCGATTAAACGATGTCCTTCAGTATGTCCCCTCGATTACAACCGTAATTCAACAGCTTTTGAACTGAAATGCAAGTTTCTATACTGAGATTATTTTCTAAGATGAGCAAGATTAGACAACAACTACCTTCACCTCCTATAAAAACACACCCTTTTTGGGGGTCTGTCTCCGCGATTACAGCCGTAGTTAAGGAGCTGTCGACCTAAATGGAAGCTTATATCCTTTTTGGGACTGTGATGCAAGCTTATATCCCTCAAGAGGGAGCAAGATCGGACAAAAGTCTCCCATCTACCACACAAACACCCTTTTTTCTGACTAGTAGTAGTATCTTTGTACATTAGAACAAATGACTTTGTTTTGTCATCGGTTACCGCCAGACTCACTTCTGCCGACTGATCCGCAATGTTTGAAAAGGCCGCTGTCTAATGATGTCTTTATCATCGCCGTATCTAGCAGGATGTGACTTTTATTAATAGCATCTATTAGTTCTTGATGTATCAAAATGTTGAAAGCAGCTTTCTAGACCATACAAAGAAGGAGAGCTTCAATCTGTATTTCTTGGATTATCTACAGGATTTGTCGTAGTGTAAATATCTGGTCCGTTGTGGATATGCCAGATCTATAACCACACTAATAAGTTCCGATCAGGTTCGTTAAGTTGGGCTTTGGTATCCGAAAAGTAAACGGCTGATACCATGGCAGTTGGTGTATATACTAGAAAAGCCTTTCGTAAGCACAAGATATAGAACAGTCAGATTCTAATCGTCGGGCATGCATTCCTTTAGCCAAATTGTGGTTACGAGCTGGTGCCTGGACGTTACCAACTTATCGCCGCCGGCAGTCCAACGACATTCGAAACTTGTTTGTTTGTAGGCCGACTATTAAAGTGATTTCAACACTTTCGCTGCCTTCTGGAACGAGCAGAGTACAAAAATGTTCACTACACATTTAAAACTTAATGTCCGAAATCGTGACCCAAATTCCATCTCTGTTTTTGCAAGTGGAGATCTCTATTTAATAATGTAGAAGCTTTTTCTGTTTGATGAAGCGTTTAGTCTCTTTCCACTTCTCCTATAACGTTCCCTCACAACACGCGTTATCATTAGCTACAGTAATACCTCATCCGACAATTCGCGATCATACCAGGAATTGGAAGAGTGGTTTTCATATTGGCATACGGTTGATGCGGCAGTGGTCAGAGAACTTGCAACATGGTTCTACTGTGTGTCTGGAACATAGGAAATGATTGTAGTTATTAAGATTTTTAGTAAGAATAGGCCTTGGCTATCTCGGGGGTATAAATCCTTGCAATGCCTAATTTAATTTTTTGCTTTTCGTAATGAGCGGCTGCCGGTGGTGCTCAGAGACTACATTTGCACCACGCATCATTCGCACGTCCATGGTACTTAAGACATCCCATTCATTGATTATCACATGACCATTCTAATTTCTAATCTTTTGAAAAGGGCGTATCCAGGTCACCTTGTGCATATCTTTGTGTGGATACCTGGTTTCACTCACTATGTATCATCCAGTCTAAATCCTTTGCTGTATAGTTTCGATTTTTCGACTGCTGAACCAAGAGCACTTTCCCTTCTTACAACCATTTTAAATATAAATAAATATTTCAACTTGATGCGGATAGTGGCTTTTTGGTCCCCTACAGGGTTATATCGCGACACCAGATGTCTTAGACTATTACCAACAACGAATCTCAATTTTTGTCTTTCGGCATGATAACTGTAATGGATGTGTATCTCCGTCCCTTATTTCGCATTTCATGTATATCGAAGACATGTGCCAATTGGAAAGAGGCACAATCTCTGTTCACAGTTCAGACATTTCAAGTGCATAACCCTAAATAATGGACCATATAAAGTTAAAGGGGGAAATCAACATCTAGGGATGTATTAGGCGATATGGCCGTGGCATTATAATTGGAACACGCGACTACCATGCGGTAGATCCCAGGTTCGACACCTGGCTCCAGTCATCTACATTTTTTATTCATTGCCGGCCCCCTCGATGTTATCTACAGCATCTTCAATAGGCATGTCTAGTAAAAAGCTTCTCAAACAGTGACGTTTGTATTCGCCTATACACAAGTAGGTGCCGTTAGTTGTGAATCTAAGAATAGAAGGCGAGTTAAATCACAACAACGCGAGAAGCTATTCCATACGTCATTCATGGGGTGTAAAGGGAAATTATGTTTTATCAGGCGATATAAAGTAATTGGATTGTCGAAAATCCAGTGCAGTACATAATTTAATGATATAATAGTATTTGTTGGCATTTATCTAATATGTTATGGGAGATACCGAAGGTTTAGTCGCAATATATTTCTGTTTCGACTTTTTTATTAAGATCGGCTTACTTTACCGTCACCTATTAATTGTAATTTGTCTTACATCAAAATCATGGCTACCCTATAGGTGTGTGTTTAATAAGTATTGAGAGGTTCTCATATAAGTTTGGATTAAATTCTGAAAGTTTGTTACTTTTATATTTTGTACACATATTATTAATCTATGTAACAAACCACAATATTGAATAAAACAAGAATATTTATAAAACTGAAACCTGGAGATTTATACAACAATAGCTGATGTCATTAAAATGGTTTATATCAATAGTTCACCTTTAAGACAAAAATCATTTACTTTACTACTGTAACCATGACATGACAAACAGACATACTAATTAAAATTACTGAAATATACGACCACATCTACCACTATTTAATACATTATAATTATACGATAATTATTGAAAAATAATTCAAACAGAACGTACGTACGTATTAATTACTTTATTGTTAAACAAAAATCATTGGTTGTAGGGTGTATCAAAACTACTATGCACACACACTCACTTCATTTATCTCACCCTATTGTCAGAAGACTCACCACCTCACCCACTCACCTGCATCATAAATATCATAAACCATAAACGTTAAACAATCAATCAATCAATCAACCAACAACAACAACAAAAGTGAGTTCAATTGGCTTTATTTATGTTTAGACGAAGCAAATATAACAACAAAAATGATAAATGTAAATTTTTCGATACAAAAAAAAAAAACAAAATGAACAAACAGAAAAACAAACGCAATTTAACAATTCTTTACATTATTTCTTTCAAATTTATCATATTACCAAAAACCTTTCAGTAAGTCTTGCAAATGAATATTTCCCACCACATTCACCCCCCACCCCTGCTCAAGCAACAAAATTTAATGAAAATAAAAAACCAAAATTAATCTGAAACAAAATTAATATCTGTACAATAATCAACAACAACTACAACAACAAAAAACGCATGTTCATCATAAACGATATCTTTCGTACTATTTACTACAAATGATACCAAAAAAAAAAAAGAAAACAGAAATCGAGACCATGTCAAACATGTGTTTTGCTACACCACAAAAAGGTTTGCCCACTGGAGAAATTTCTTGGCCTCCGTCCCCGGGGGCAGCGGAAATTTCTCCGAATTTATTTTTCTACTACCTTAAAACAAGAATCTGTCCAAAAGCGCAACTTACAATAAGAGAGCTAATGGCAGCTGAAGAGCGCAGCCAGCTGTCAGCCTCGCATAAGAACGCTGCCGCACTCGTCGAACAAGGGTAACGACGACGCAAAGCGTCAAGCCGTTAAGCGTAAGTTCTGACACCGCCGTGAATGTAAGTACCCAGATATAACGAACAATAACCGAAAAATATCTCTCACACATTTATCAATCAATTAATCACCAGCAACCCCAAACTTATTGAAAGTCAATTGTATTTTTTTTTTGGTCTCTCATATGAACGAAGCAAAAGTATCAACCCAACCAACCGAAAATCAGAATTTAAACTAAGTTCAAAACGCAACAACGGCTTCATGAGTAGTTAAACCTTACTCTTACTTTTTGTTTCCAAACTGTCTGTCTGTCCTAATCTCTCCTACTCGTATTATCTCTGTGATATTATGTGTTGAGTTAGTGGTAACGTATTTTTTTTTTTGGTTCTTTTTACTTTTTGAGTTGTTTTATAATTTTCACCAATTGAACTCGCTGAATACTCGTAACATCCTCTCTCTCTTTCTTTCTTTATGTTAATAAATCAATATATATATATATATATATATATGTACATATGTATATGTAAATGTGTCTTGAAATCACGGAATGAGTCCTTGGGCGGACTTGTTGCCACCATGTGACTGCTGTAATCTTGTAATCCTTGTTATTTTAGTAAGCGTTGATATCACCACCAATAATGCTTTTGATGTTGTGCTCTACCAGATGTATATATAAAGCAAACTAATGGAATATTTTTATTAATTTTATGATCTTAATTGTTTTTTCTTCCCCCTCTTGCTACGTGCGCTCTCTCTCTCTCTCTCTCGTTGATGACAACTGCCATAATCTAGATTAACTATTACCGCATCCTGTCCCATGAATCTTCAGTACTTCCCCATGGATCGTCAATTGTGCCACATAGAAATTGAAAGCTGTAAGTACCAGATTACATATGAACTTTATTGACTGTCCCCCAGAAAATAAAATGAAAAGCCTTTCATCACAATTTTAACTTTAATTCACAAAAAAAAAAACAATAAGAAAAAAATCTTTGTACAGATCAAACTTAGTTTGTAAGTGAGCTTAAGGCTAAAATTTAAAAAAAAAAGACTATGAAAAACCGAACAACAAAGATGTAAAGTAAAAAACAAAACAAAAACAAATGAACTCATTCAGAAAAAATTGCCTTAAAACAACAAGTAGTGCAATCAAAGCAGAAGTCTTTGCCATTACACTCGAAGCTACGAACAATGCAAATGTAGGAAAATTACAATAAGGTTAAAATCGCAAAGATTCCATAAACAACTGGCTAAATTTATCAAATTCTATCAAACACTATATACTTTATACACCTTCATTTCTATCCGCTACACTTTGCATTGTTCATTATCCTTCGGCAAGGACTTCTGCTGCATTCCTTCTTGTGGCAACGTAATAAAATCGCGCTGTTTGTTCGTTACATGCGTTACTGTATCTTAAAATTATGGCGGCAACATAAAGCCCCCCCTGCCCTGATGTGTTAACCTGTAGGAAAACTGCTACGAAACAGTTGAACACAACCGCTTTATATTTTCTCAATTCAAACCTGGCACTTTTGTATACACCACCGCTTTGTACTTTTTTTCGATTTTACAATAGCAATAAACAAAACAATAAACAATGAGAGGACCTATTAATGTAATTACCAAAAATTAAATATCAACAAATATTGTTAGATATTTTACAGAATATATATAGGAATATATTAGGGTAATTTCTTAAGACTTGAGTTGCGTTATACATAAGTTAATTTTTCAAGATGATTTTTTATTTTATTTTGTTTTCTTTGTTTTTCTTTTCTTCTTTTATATCTAAACCAATATACATATCCTATCTCCCCCCCCACTCACCTCAGCATCCATTTCAAATGATGTTGTGTTGTATACTACACACTGACTTTTATTAATCTCTTTTGATTTTAAGATTTCTCTTACATCTGAGAATATTGTAAAAAAAACTCAATATATATATACATACATACATATACTATATGTCTTTTTAGCACTTTGGTTTTAGTTTGATTTTCATTTTAATCTTTAGTTTCTAAATCGGTTTTTACTTGCGGTATCTGTACTCCGTCACCGAAGGTGTAAATTTTAAATGTCGTCGTGTAGAAAATCGTCAAAATTTTATTAGTGTTTCGTTTTGGACTTTATAATTTGAAAAAATTTGTTTTACGACTTTAAATCAAAACATCAGTTACAAAAGCAAAAAAATCTACAACGAAAGACATTTTCTTTACGAATTGGTTGGATTTCGGTCGCCTTCTCTACTACAGCAACCGCAGAAGGTTGATTCATAACAATCAAGAGATTATCGCCACAAAGGACTCGTAGTATAGGCTATCGCTGTAATCGCTATTCGAAAAAGTTGTTTTCTTTTCTTGAATTACAATAATTGTAATTAAAGCCGCTTAATGAATGAAAAAAACATGGATAATAGAAATCATCGATACTATCGGGCATTTTTATTTTAATTTATTTGAGTTTCGAAAAATAAAGCATTTCTCATTACCCTTGAAGGATGTTGTATGAAGATGTGTCACTTAGTTTTGGATATTCAATTGAAAAGTTTTTTTTTATAGCAAGTCTAGAAAATTAGCAATATGGCAGTATGTATAGTTGTTGCATTTAGTGTTCCTGCCAAGACTATTTGCAGTTCTGTTTTTTACTAGCCATATAACTCATTAATCAAATTTGCCAAGCGTTGATCATACAAACTAGTATGATTTTAAAAGATACCCGTCTCATAAGAAAAAACTTTGATAGAAGACATTTGTTTTTAATAAATACAATTTCAACTTGTCTCTTATTTATAAAGAATGGATGTATGTTAGGTATGAAACATTAGCAAAACATTACCAGCAAAATCTATTTATGAAATTTAGACATATTAACATTTTTGATTGGTAGTGATATAAATTAGTATGGTAAATTGTATATGCGTCTGCAACAGTACTTTTTAAGCAATCAAATCTAAATTTTATAATAAATAATAGACAGCAAAAAACCAATGACAGTAGGCGCATGGTCTTCCAAAGATAACTAAATGAAACCAGGAATTTATACCGATGTTAGATTATATGGATCAATCATGCATAACTCTTATTTTCTAAACAACCTAGTGTTTACAGAAATATATTTTGATGATGCTTTTAATACCCTAAACTTTATAGTTCAACAATCACTTGTGGGTTATACGCAACAAATTTGCAACTTCACAAAGCCATCAAATTGAAAATAAGAAACATTTCTGATGATTATTTATCATATAAAGTGGTTTCCAATAAGAGGTGTTATTTTGGTATTCAAAGAAAAATTCAATTTTTTTAAATAAATGATTGGATTTTTGTTTCATAATAAAGAAGAAGGTATGCCGTTAATAATGAAAAACAGCATCAGCCAAATAACCACCACGAGCACGCTTGCAGGACCATATCCTTTTAATGAAATTTTCCACAACCAAATCGCAAAGTGGCTGCCTTATGTCCTCGATAACCTCACGAATTTTATCTTTAAGGTCTTGAATCGACGCTGGGCTATTGGCGTGGACCTTATCTTTCACGTGGCCAAAAGGAACAAGTCGCAAGGTGTTAAATCACAAGATCTCGGTGGCCAATTGTGATCACCTCTTCGGGAGATAACACTGTCCGGAAACTTTTCCCATAAAAGATCAATGGTTTCGTTGCTTTTATGACACGTAGCGCCGTCTTGTTGAAAGTAAACGTTGTCCAGATTAATACCATCGAACTCCGACCATAAAAAATCATTAATCATCTCTCGATAGCGCAATCCATTCACCGTTACTGTTGATCCAAACTCATTTTCGAAAAAGTAAGGTCCAATGACCCCACCGGACCATAAACCGCACCAAACAGTCATACGATGAGGGTGGAGAAGCTTCTTGGCCTCATCGGTCAAGATGATTTTTAGATGGAATTCAAGATCATTTTAAAAGTAAGATTTTTTTGGCACAACTGCTTCGTAAGACGAACGAATACCCCAATTTATGTGATTGTAGCCCTAGCCCATTGATCTTGGCGGTTGTAACACTTAAGTCCCTTTTTATCCCCAAATGTAAAAAACATGTTCCCTGTCCATATATGATTATAGGTTTGGCCATTTGGTCTGGGTGATGGTACCAGTTTCATCCCTTCCGGCCTTTCACGGTTGACACTTCTCTGGAAATATCCATATACCTTTGATGGCTCGTGAGATATGAATAATTGAAATTTTGGTTTGTGTGGGTAGTGCCACGCTCATTTTGTCCAACTTTGTTGTAGTTTGTCTGAAGGCAATTTCAAGGCATTAAAACTATCGTTATTCATAATTATTCAAGGACTGCGTTTTGCCTATTGGATATTTTTGGCTCCGACGTCAATTTTAGTTTTTGATATTTTTATATTCTTGCACCCAAATGATGCCTATTTCTGATAAAAATTCATATAGAAAAAAATTTTAAAAAATTCTGTTTTTGAATGGGCGTAATGTTGCTTAAGCACGAACAATGCTTTTTGTTTCGATGGAACAACATTTGTAGCATAAACAAAACTTTGCCGGTGTGTAGGTTTTTAAAATCTCCATAATTTTTTATCTATCTATGTATATATAAAAGTGAACATTTGTTTCTACCTATGACCGCTGTAGTCTTTGAAACTATCCAACAAACAAGTTTCATTAGAAAGACAATCTACCGATGATGGTTATAGGCTATTTTAAGATTGCACAGATACATTTGGTCCATTTATTGAGTCGATTTTCGATATTTCCCATACAAAAATTATCCAAAATTGTAAAAAATTTAATATTAACAAATTAACTGCCACCGACACTTGATGCATTTACGTATGTATGTATTCCCCCTTACCCAAAATGCAATCTAACTTACTCTTACAAGAACTTTCTTAATTTCGCCCTTTACACCCCATGAAAAAGGTATGGGATAGCTTCTCGCGTTGTTGTGAATTAACACGCTTTCTATTTTTAGATTCACAACTAACGGCACCTACTTGTTTATCGACCAATGCGAACGTCAATGTTTGGAAGCTCTTAACTAGACATGTCGATTGACTCGACACTTATACTGCAAAGTTGCTGTCAACAACATTCCAGCGGAGCCCACAATGAAAGAACATTTTTATCTTTTTTTTAAGATAACTGGAGCCAGGAGTTGAACCTGTGATCTCCCGCATGGTAGTCGCGTGTTCTAACCACTATACGGCCGGTGACTTTAAATTAGGTGTGGATGCAATATGATCAGATCAAAAACTGGCGGGATTAGATTATTAGGCGTGGTCTCGCCCATAGGAGCTAATTTATTAACTATTGATAACTATTGTGCGATTAGTTATAAATATGGTATTGAATACACAATTCAGATCAGTACACGTATTCTAAAAAAAACCAACAAAGTTACGTTTAAGTCCATACTTGTTTAGGTCAGCTAGTAAACTTTAAAAACGTAATTATATTTTGTTGTGATCCTTACGAATTTCATCGGAAATAGTCATCACAGGGTTGTAGCAAACGAAGTGAAAAAATAAAATTGACAACGGAGTCAGAAATGTCCAAATCCTAAATGTAATGTTGAATATCCATTAATCGGACATCAAATGACATTTCAGCATAATAAATACTATGACGGGGGGTCGTAGGGTGCACGGATTTAAAAAATGTCCCCAAATTGTCTTCAATCAAACTATAGAACCGTGATGTAAATGCATCAACTTTTCTTTTTCCCATATCGAGCGATTCTATGTAATGTTCACTTCCGCTTTTATCATCACTTTCTATAACACTATGTTGAAAAGGGTACCTGACAAACGTATATTATATCTAATTAAAATGTATGTGAGGGGCTGATCTAGTAGACTCCGACAACTTTAAAGTTAATCCTGGAAACACTTGTTACAGCTTAGTTCTTCACTACAATTGTCTACAATCACACATCTCAAACAGACAGATTCGTTATAAGTCACAACCAACAACTAGTTTTTTTCATCGTTTACCACTAGAACAACTTTTTTTGTTAGCAAAAGATGTCTATAACAAAAGCGCATGTTTATATTATACAACTTCGGCTATAATTCAAGGCGTTTTACTCTGTACTTGCTAAATTAAGATATAACATAAATTACACAGCACAACATTTTTCTTCTCATTAATTTGGGACTCAATTCTTAAAATTGCACGTGAAAGTGGCCCCAAAAATAGGAACTTCTGCATCATTCATTTTGTTAAGTTGGCTGTATTAATACTTTAATCAACATACGAATTTTTGTGCTCAAGGACGATAATTTTTAACACCTTTTCTATATTTTAACATAATTATATGTCGGTATACCGTACGGAATATCTCATTTGTGTCTGCAGCTAAGTTGTGGATATTAAATAAGAGAAACAAAATGCGGAACAAACCTACTCGAAAAAAGTGCATCCAGTGCCTTAAAAATCGCAAAAATGCCAATTTTATACCATTAACCTATAGGTTTAAGAACCTGAGCTCAGGTTTTCCTCTTAAAGGTAATTTTGTGTGTGAACGTTTGTTGACAACCAGCATAGCATACCGCTATCGATAACACTCGTAAGACACACATTTTTCGACAGATTCCTTGTGTCTAAAACAGCGATCGGCGAGAGCGCGCACTTGTGCAACATGAGCGAGAGAGCCACACATGTATTCTCACACACATTGAACGAAAACAAACAAACTAAATCAGTCTCGCTTGAGCATTCGTCCGACGCAGTTGTGTCGACGCTTGTTGTTAGCAAGACAATAAAAGAAATAAATTTTTTCGGTAAAAATGAGTTCTTATATGTTAATGTGCATTGCCACGCGCACAACAGTAATATTTCCTATATTATTATATTATAATTTTGTTCATAGTTATGAAAAAATCTTTACAACAATTTCCTTCACTACAGTGAGAGAGGGAAGA
The DNA here is from genome assembly GCA_964034835.1 of Muscina levida. Classification (NCBI taxonomy): domain Eukaryota; kingdom Metazoa; phylum Arthropoda; class Insecta; order Diptera; family Muscidae; genus Muscina; species Muscina levida. The sequence goes on from OZ035883.1 coordinate 35,466,401, forward strand.
GAACAACTCACCAACACAAACCCATATTGTGGTTGTGTTAGTTGCCGATAGCTGGTCTAAAAGCACTTTTACACTTACTTTCGCAAATACTGAGTTACGTATGAGTAATAAATCAAATTCCACATAACTCATTCGCTCTGGCATGGGTAAACTTCATATCGTTCATACCTTAATAAATAGCTTATTGTGACACGTTTAACCCACAATTACTAGGTCATCTTATGCTTTCTTACAATAAAGACAGATAAAGTTTGTTTTTAATAAAGTTTTATATGCAAAAGCCAAACCCCAATGACGAGATATAACCGTGTTAAATTATAGAAAAAGTGCAAAAAATCTACTTTTAGCAAACAAATTCGTATGCACATTAAAATATTAATGCAGCCAACAAAACGAATGATGGAGAAGTTCTTATTTATGGGGCTACTTTCACTTGCAGTTCTCATAATTGCGTTCCCAAATCATGTGTTGTACTGAATTATGTATCGAGAACTATCAAGGCACTTGTCTTGCGTATAATTAAGAGTCTAACATCATAAAAGACAGCTGTATGTGATGGATAAAGTAACGTCCCGTATAAGTTTAAAAATTGTGGAGCCTTAACTCACTCAAATACCAGAAAGTCTTATAGTAATGTGACAAATAAGAAAAATTTATTTATCAAGTAAAATGTTGGTGATTAAAATTCTATTATATATCTTCGTCATAAGAATTGTCACAGCAATCCTACAATCCCTGTTAGGTGCCTAGTAACTCAAAGGTATTTTGCAAACATACACCAAGAACTCTGGCGGATTTAGAAAATCTTTGCGATGCATTTGATTTACTTAAGTTTAAAATTAAAATCTTTAAAAAAACACCACGTGAACATATTCATATAACATCTTTCACATATATGTTTTTTTTATTTAATTTTTTTTTATTACTGATTATTATTTCAGACCAATTGCAAGTGTTTTTTGCTTTTTTCAAGATTTGCAAAAGTCTGGTAAACACCACCGCTACTTTATAACATTGTACAGAGAAATCAAACATAATCTTCCTCCTCATAATCCCTACAACAACTCAGCACCTTTTTGACAATTACTCGTGAGACATTGTTTCATATCACACATATTGTACTCAAAACTCAAAGCACTTGAAGAAAAAAATAAACAAGAAAACAATCATGTAAAGTACCAAAACAAACAACAATGCTGAAAGACTGGCAATGACCTCAAAAGGAAATTTGTTTTACACAACAAAAAATTACATAATAACACATACGGTAATAATTAATACCCTTCACTGTCATTGCCAGTCTTTGACAACATTTAACAAAATATTTTTTTATCACATGTTCATATCTACCACTTCATATCATACTATTACATAACTAAGGACATTTCTGTGCCTGAAATCTGTTGTTATTGCACAGATAACCCTTTAAGTGGCCACAGCAATGTCCCAAACGAGAGACCACGCATTATTACCTAATGTTCACACTCACCTCGTAATCATCACTTTCATGTTTTGTTTTCAATTACAAATTTATTTAATTGTTTTCTTTCTTTCTATTTTTCCTAATTCATTTATTCACACCAAAAATATAGAATGAATAATATCTTTTAACAAATAAAAAAAAAAAAAAAAAAATAATTAATTACAACATCCAAAAAAAAAATTAACAACAAAACAAATCAAAAAAATATAATTTATATAAAGTTTAATCATCATTTGCAGACCACAATGTGTGTGTGTGCGTTTGTGTGTGTATAGCATAATTATTTAAACAAACAAACAAAGAACAATAACAAAAAAAAAACAAAACAAAACAAACAATAAGAATCATAGCCATGAAATTGGGATTATTAAACATGTCATTTTATATATTTATTATTATACTTTTTGGAAATATGCGATTTTTTTGGTAAATATGTGTGTGAATTCTGTGTGTGCGTTACGCATAACCGCATACGTGACGATACGTCAAATCATCCCTCCATCCAACGGACGTAACATACGAATCTAACCCAACCGAACTGAACCGAAACGAACCTCGTCTCGTCTCGCACTCAACTGAACGATCATAACTTGAAATGAAACTTGAACAACGCAAAAATGCAATTGCCACCATTTTTATAGTCGGTTATACGATGAGAGATATCCGTTACTTCTGGAAAGATGGCCTAAGTAGCGTTGGCATGAGCAGTGAGGTCGAATTACCGCAGTTCCGCGTCTTGGGACACAGGCAGAGGGCGACCGAAATAAACCTAACCACAGGTACCCTGCATTAAAACAATTTCCAAAACAAAATTTTTTGTTTTTATTTTGATTCTTTCTTTGGTTCTTTTTTAACGTTTCTGTTAGATTTTTCTTCTCATTGCAGTTATAGTTTTGTCGTTTTATGTTTAGCCCCCCTCTCTTTCCTGAAACACTTGTCATTTTGTTCCTAGTCTATCTCTCTCTCTCGCTCTCCTTACGACCACAACTCTCGTGTATATCATTTACGACCACCAAACTCTCGCGCCCCCCAGTTTCCGTTACCAATTCATTTGAATATACAATAAGCATCAACACTAACACTCTACGAGTATATAACCACTATACGGTACTTGTACTATTTCCTCTTCCTGTGTTCATTTCGTATTTATTATTTGTTTGTTTGTGTGTGTTTTCTATTTGTTGGTATTTGTTTTATATTTCCGGTTACCCATTTTGTTTTAGACTTAACTTAATTCTACCTTCCCCACCCCCAAAACAAAAGACAAAACAGCAATACCCCAAACGAGTACAAATTTGAACACGTCTTATTTTGTTGTCTTTTGTTCTTAATACAAACATTTTAGTTTTCTTTTACGTTAATCAAAAGAACCTAATTTGATTATTTTCATTTTGTTTTAACGAAGAAATAACTAAATTAAACGAAACGAGAACGAAACATTAGCAAATTTTAGCAAAATGAAACAATTTCTTATGCAATTGTAACGAGTTTTTACAAAATGAATTTTCTATTTTTTTTTTAAACATAATGACGTATTTAATCTACAATTTATATGAAAACCTGAATACAACATTCAACAAATATTAAGTTTTGCTTGGGTAGGCTATAAATAAGAAAGGGTGTTCCATATGGGCTAGGTGATAATTATATACACAAACTCAAAACTAACACTAATGAAAATCTAAACTGAAATAAAAGTATATACTTATATTAAATAATAATACTAGTAATAGTTAATTATTGCTGAATGGCAACAGCCATAAGTCTTTTTGTAAATTTGAGTGTGAATTAGTTATGCGTAGTAGTTGTTGTTATACATGTAGTAAAAATCGTTTCAAATTGGGCTTTACTGTTTTTATTAACGTTTACTTATATTTCTTTACCCATATGGAAAAGATATATACGTCGGTTTTTTTTTTTTGGAAAAATAGTTTTTGCTTGATATATCTTTGACGACTTTTACAAGAAGTTGGCAAAGGATGACATATCTGAGATAAATGAAGGGAGATAGCCGTACTAAATTTGTTTGATGATGTGTAGAAATTTCTTTAGAAATTTCTTCGCTCAACCGAGATCGTTTTTGTTTGTAAAAACTTTCAAACGGATAGGCAAACATACGCATATGCACACTAATGGGCGCCCTATCCTCCGCTTTTTTCCCTTCCACTTTAATGCTTTGCCTGTAACGAAATATCTAAGTCAACAACATTAGGCAAACCAAGCAATAAAAATAATGCTTGCTTTGATCACTTACTGTCTCTCAGTAGCTGAGCGATGAACGTTTTTATACCATCACCCTTAGGGATGAGGGTATATATCATTTGATACAACCCAAAAGTGTAACACATAGAAGGAGTGACTTTAGACCCTAGGTTTCTTTGAACCAAATTCGATTCATGACTTTTTAAGTCGTTTGAGCCATGTCCGTCTGTCTGTCTGTCTGTCTGTCCGGTGGCTGTCCGGCTGGTTCGCACGATAACTGTCGCAACCAAATGTTTTGAAATTTTGCACGAGTTATTATTTTCTCAAAACTACTTACGGTATTGCAAATGGGCTACATGGCCCCGCCCCTTCTGGTACCTCCCATACAAATACATCATTCCGCCCACTTTAGAAATCGAGTAATAATATCAATACACCCTACGGGATCGTCCCCAAATTCTGTATTTAGTAAAGCTATAACAGGATAAAGTTTTGGAAAAAATTTTGCAAGCCTAGCCACGCCCCTTCTGGTACCTCCCATACAAATCTACCTTTCCGCCCACTATAGTGATGGAGAAATAATATCATTAAATTAAACATGATCGTACCCAAATTCTATTTTTAGTAAAGCTATAACAGGATAAAGTTTTGGAGAAAAAAATTGGAAGTCTATCCACGCCCCATCTGGTACCTCCCATACAGATCTGGTACCGCCCACTTTGGAAATCGGTTAATATTATTAAAAGACCTAACGCGATCGTGCCCAAATTCTGTATTTGGTAAAGTTTAAGCAGGATAAAGTTTTGGAGAAAAAATCTGGAAGTCTAGACACGCCCCTTCTAGTACCTCCCATACAAATGTACCACTCCGCCCACTTTAGAAATAGGGTAATAATATCAATACACTCGACACGATCGTGCTCAAATTCTGTATTTTGTTATGTTATAACAGGACAAAGTTTTGGAGAAAAAAATTGGAAGTCTAGCGACGCCCCTTATGGTACCTCCCATACAAATGTACCTTTTCGCCCACTTTAGGGATGTAGTAATAATATCAGTACACCCAACGCAATCGTGCTCAAATTCTGTAATTAGTAAAGCTATAACAGGATAAAGTTATGGAGAATAAATCTGGATGCCTAACCACACCCCTTCACGTACCTCCCATACAAATTTAAGACTCCGCCCACTTTCGAAATCGAGTAATAATATCAATATAATAGAAAATTATTTATTTTACTGAGGGTAAGGGTAAATGTAAGTCGGGTTGCCCGACTGAAACTTTCTAACTGGTTTTAATTACAAATCGGTTAATTTCAATAACACAAGACTTAAACAATATCTTATATTGGGTGATGGTATTTATCAGTCAGTTTAACTGACTGAAATTTCTGTACTGGTTTTCGTATCGAGCGGTCAGTAAGAGACCGATTCATGTATTACGTTCAACTCGAAACCCGAGAGCAAGAACACGAATGAAACGATAAAGAGGGTTGCTGTTCAGACACTGAGCGATTGCGTTTCATTTTTTACGCCTTTTAAGTGAGAAGACCGAAACAACAATAACTACCGCTATGTCAAAGAATGCAGTAAATCAGTTGAAGTCTGCATTTGCTTGTTATGCTAGAATATGGTGACAATCTGTGTTGTTGTTTTTGCATTAGAGATTACTTTTCAGTACAATAGCAGGCCTTTTTTAATACAATAAGAGTACTTTTAGATGGGAAAAAGGAATTGTTGGTACAATTAGAGTACTTTTTGCTACAGAAAGTACTTTTTGGTACAATGAATTCTACTAGTTGGTACAATAAATTTGACTAGTTGGTACAACAAAAATACTATATTGTACATTAAATTGTACAATTAAAGTTATTTTTGGTACAAAAAATTTCACTTCTTTGTAAAATAAACTGTACATTATGGAACAACAGATCTTTTCGGTACCATAAATTGTACTTTTTGGTACCTAAGTTGTACTTTAAGGTTCAATAAAATTTACTTTTTGTTATCATAAGATGCACTTTAGGGTTCATTAAATTTGTGGACAATTTGTTTTCCCGGAAATTTAAAACATACAAGTACAATCGCGCAACTATTTCCCGTGCCCCAAAGAGGTCAAAGGTCCGGTTCTTTGTAAATCCCATTTTTATACCATCACCCTTAGGAGACCCTAGGTTTCTTTGAACCAAATTCGATTCATGACTTTTTAAGTCGTTTGAGCCATGTCCGTCTGTCTGTCTGTCTGGCTGTCCGGCTGGTTCGCACGATAACTTTCGAAAGATGCAACCAAATGTTTTGAAATTTTGCACGAGTTAATATTTCCCCAAAACTACTTTCGGTATTGCAAACGGGCTACATGGCCCCGCCCCTTCAATACGCCCAACGGGATCGTACCCAAATTCTGTATATAGTAAAGCTATAACAGGAAAAAGTTTTGGAAAAAAATTTAAAGTCGAGCCACGCCCCTTATGGTAGCTCCCATACAAAAGTACCTTTCCGTCCACTTTAGATATGGAGTAGTAATATCAATAAATCCAAGGCGATCGTACCCAAATTCTTTATTTTAGTAAAGCTATAGCAGGATACAGTTTTTGAGAAAAAAACTGGAAGTCTATCCACGCCCCATCTGGTACCTCCCATACACATCTGGTACCGCCCACTTTAGAAATCGATTAATATTATTAATAGAATAAACGCGATCGTGCCCAAATTCTGTATTTAGTAAAGTTCAAGCAGGATAAAGTTTTGGAGAATAAATCTGGAAGTCTAGCCACTCCCCTTCTGGTACCTCCCATACACATCTGGTACCGCCGACTTTAGAAATCGATTAATATTATTAATAGATCTAACGCGATCGTGCCCACATTCTGTATTTAGTAAAGTTCACGCAGGATAAAGTTTTGGAGAAAAAATCTGGAAGTCTAAACACGCCCCATCTGGTTCCTCCCATACAAATGTACCACTCCGCCCACTTTAGAGATGGCGTTATAATAACAACATACTCGACACGATCGTGCCCAATTTATGTATTTTGTTTAGTTATAACAGGATAAAGTTTTGGAAAAAATATTGGAAGTCTAGCCACTCCCCTTCTGGTACCTCCCATACAAATGTACTTTTCCGCCCACTTTAGATATGGAGTAGTAATATCAATAAATCCAACGCGATCGTACCCTAATTTTTTATTTGGTAAATCTATAGCAGGATACAGTTTTTGAGAATAAAACTGGAAATTTAGCCACGCCCCTTCTGGTACCTCCCATACAAATGTACCACTCCGCCCACTTTGGAAATCGAGTAATAATATCAATATAACAGAATTTTTTTGTTTTACTGAGGGTGATGGTATATGTAAGTCGGGTTGCCCGACTGAAACTTTCTTACTGGTTTTCCCGCAAATATGTCATAGTCAAATATTCACATGTGTGGGTGGCGCCTCAGTCTTTTTTGCCAACTTGGTTCCAAATATCCTGGTATATCTCTACAGTAAAATATTCAGGACCATCAAAGTAGTATTATTGCTGTTATAACGGTTTATTTTAAATGGAACGTGGCACAGCCCTCTTCCACCCTGGCTGTAATTCATGCTGTACCAACAACACATACCAATATATCATCTTTATGCCTCTAATAGTTCATAAAATAGAGCCCTTTTAAGTTTCAAATTTTATACCACGCCCACTGATCCGATCCCGCCCATTTGTTGTTGGATCACAAACTTTGCTGCCAAATGTATCCACATAATTGTTCAAGGCGATTGGAGAAATAGTCCTGTAGATATAGCGGTTTCAAACAAAAATGTGAATGAAGTTGTTGGCACTATTAGAAATTTCTTAATGTGGTTAAACGCAGTAACACAAGACCTGATTACTCTTTAGGACTCTAATTTTATTAAAAAAAAAAACAAAAAAAAAACATCATTTCTTTATCAGCACAATTTTTTTGGGCCATGGGTCAGTCTTAATTTCAGATGACCACCATGGATGTACTTCGTCCTAGGTACATAGAAATTTTTATCATTTTTGGAAAAATTTTATATTTAGGAAACTTTTCAATTAATAGATATTGCAGTCGAGTTTAATAATGTATATACTTTTTCCCTAAAAAATATTCCAAATAATTTTTTTTTAAAAAAAGTGCTTAAAATTTGTATGGAGCCAGGATGCAATGCGATCATCGTGGTCATCTGAAGAAAGGAATGTTAATCTTATAAGGGTCAAATAAATATTGAAGCCTTGTTTGATACTGCATAAGAAGTTATCACGAACAAATTCCATAATACGAAATTTTTCAAAAAAATTTTAACGCAGTCACTAGCCACGATGCATTATATCTATGGTGGTCATCTGGAGGTTATAAGAACTAAAGCCTCATTCGACACTTTTGTCGTCATTATAGGTAAATCTTAAACCAGTTGAGGGCCGCTGTGAAGTGAGATTATATTTAAAATAATTCAATATTTTTTAGACCCACTGGTTTGATAAATGGTTTTGGTCATAACTGATTTGATTTTAATAATTACAAATTCTTGTTGGGAGAATAATTAAACCAGTTGACAAATGCTGTGCATAAAATACTTCTTTTCAGCAAAAAATATTTGACCCAGTTAAAGCAACAACATAAATAATGACAAATGAAAATTTCGCGTTATTTAAATATTCATGTTAGCTCAAAACAAAATGGCATTCAATATCTGTTAATTAATATGAAATATATATGAGAACAATACTAGTTGTTAATAGTAACATGGCTAAATATTTACATAGTACACTATTAACACAGACACACTCACAGCTACCTCAACCCCCATGGAACACCCTTTTTCTATCTATGTATATAATATATATGTCTGTACGTTTGTACATACAACACACAACCCAGTAGGTTTAATTCAATTCTAAAGATCATGCAAATGAATTGCTCTTATTATTAACAACACTTGAATAGAATAAAATGCAATTACATTCGAACAACGACGGCAGCAACTACAAATTGCTCAGGAGGGTCCTTTTCATATTTTGCATTTAGACGAAGAAGTAGAAGCAGAAGAAGAAGAAAATCAAATAGCTTAGCAAAAACTAACCAACCAAACAGCCAGCATATTAAATGTTTTATATAGAATTCTAGACGTATATATATATAGTATGCAACACATATACAAAAAAAATATAAATTATATACTCTATAATTATGTGCATAGAAAGAGAGGACAGTTAACACAAGAGCACCTGAAGCTGCTGCTTTTTGGAGAAACAACCATAATAATAAAGAAATCCACCTAACACTACAACAAAATGCTATAAACTGCAAACACTCATACAAAACGAGAATATTTAGTTGCACACAAAGATTTAGCTGAATGCCAACAACAAACAGCAGTGCAACAAACAGTTGAGAACTATTTTGCAAGACAAGAGCCAAACTAAAGCTAAAGCTTAGCCGTGCTATTTGCCACTAAGAGTAGTTAATTATTTGTATTTATAACAAACAAAATGTGTATATTTAATAGTATGAATACAATTGAAGCGTCAACAGCAATCGCAACTGCCAGTACTACTGCCAATATGAACAAACAGTAGCCATTTTTGTAAATGAGATCAAAAGGATATAATAAAAAGCTTTGATTTAACTAATTTGTAGACAAACACACTTAGAAATTTTAAATGAAACTGAAAGTGCTAAAATGGCTAACAATTAAAACTAGTGAAGAAAAAATATTTCACTTCTTAATATAGCCAAAAGTCTCATTTAAATTTTCAAGTCCAATATATATATCGAAAATGTATCCAATGTGTATATTTCTTTTTCTTTTTGATTATGACCATGCCTCTTTAACGATCTAACCAAATGAAATCGAAATCAATATCGAAAAATTCGTAACCATACCACCACCAACTCTCTCAATGTCCTTCCCAACCAACAAAACTGTATATAAACTCACCAATCAACCAACCCCAATACCAAAACTACTTAACAAAAACCCCATCCTTACTGGACCGCTCAACCCCCCGTTTCGTACCACTTACTAAACCACTTTAATGATTGTATTACCGTTAAACCACTCGCAAAAAAGTCGGCTATACGATGCGTGACATTCGTTATAAATGGAATGAAGGACCTAACTCGGTTGGTGTCTCGAGTGAGGTCTCGCTACCGCAATTTAAGGTCTTGGGCCATCGTCAGAGAGCTATGGAAATCAGTCTTACCACAGGTACCTGTAGACGGTTACCGAATTGTTAATCTCTTAAACTTTTTGTCTTTACTTTCTTGCGTTATGTATTTCCTAAACTTGTTTTTTTGCGTTTCTCAACTCAACTATTTTATTTTCAGTAAAACAAAAATTGAAATATACTATATTGTCCTAGAAAAAGAAAAAAAACAAAAACAATTGAAAACAATTTGAGAAAGCTACCGCCAAGGGTGCCAATATTTTACTTAAATTCAAATCAATCTAGTGAAAAAACTTACTTTGGTTAACATTGAACCCAATGTGTCAACGGACTCCTCTAACGTCTCTCATTATTTTTTTTTTTTAAATCCAATAATATTAAAAATATTGAAAAATATTTAAAATATTGAAAATTATTGAAAAATATTAAAAATTTTGAAACGTTCAAAATATTAAAATTATTAAAAATTTAAAAATATTAAAAATATTGAAAATATTAAAAATATTAAAAATATTAAAAATATTAAAAATATTTAAAATATTAAAAATATTGAAAATATATTAAAAATATTTAAAAACATTGAAAATATTAAAAATTGTAAAAAGATATTAAAAATGTTAAAAAAGTGAAATATTACAAATACTACAAATATTGCAAACACTACAAATATTACAAATATTAAAAATAAAAAATATATTAAAAATATTAAAAAAAAAATAAAAATATTTAAAGTATTAAAAATATAAAAAATATTAAAAATATTAAAAATATTAAAAATATTAAAAATATTAAAAATATTAAAAATATTAAAAATATTAAAAATATTAAAAATATTATAAATATTAAAATATTAAAAATATTAAAAATAATAAAAATATTAAAAAAATTAAAAATATTTAAAATATTAAATATGATAAAAATATTAAAAATATTACAGATATTACAAATATTAAATATGATAAAAATATTAAAACTATTAAAAATATTAAAAATATTAAAAATATTAATAATATTAAAAATATTAAAAATATTAAAAATATTAAAAATATTAAAAATATTAAAAATACTAAAAATATTAAAAATATTAAAAATATTAAAAATATTAAAAATATTTTATATATTTAATATATTAAAAATATTAAAAATATTAAAAATATTAAAAATATTAAAAATATTAAAAATATTAAAAATATTAAAAATATTAAAAATATTAAAAATATTAAAAATATTAAAAATATTAAAAATATTAAAAATATTAAAAATATTAAATATATTAAAAATATTTAAAATTTTAAAAATATCAAAAATACTAAAAATATTAAAAATACTAAAAATATTAAATATGAAAAATATAAAAAATATTAAAAATATTACAAAAATTACAAATATTAAATATGATAAAAATATAAAAAATATTAAAAATGTTAAAAATATTAAAAACATTACAAATATTAAAAATATTGAAACTATTCAAAATATTCAAAATATGAAAAATACTAAAAGTATTAAAAATATTATTGAATATTAAAAATATTAAAAATTTAAAAATATTAAAAATATTAAAAATATTAAAAATATTAAAAATATTAAAAATATTAAAAATATTTAAAATATTAAAAATATTAAAAATATTAAAAATATTAAAAATATTAAAAATATTAAAAATATTAAAAATATTAAAAATATTAAAAATATTAAAAATATTAAAAATATTAAAAATATTAAAAATATTAAAAATATTAAAAATATTAAAAATATTAAAAATATTAAAAATATTAAAAATATTAAAAATATTAAAAATATTAAAAATATTAAAAATATTAAAAATATTAAAAATATTAAAAATATTAATAATACTAAAAATATAACAAAAATGTTTCACATTTCTAGACAAAGCGTATTTTAACAAATTTTAAATTTTACATCGACATTTTTTCGTTTATGACAATGTTAAAGGAGTTCGTTGATGGGCTTGCCATTGCATTACTCTGAATTTATATCGTCTTGTTAATTTTATTACCAATAAAAACTTCGGCTATTTACAAGTTTACTTAAAACTTTTTGGCATGTTTACTTAATATTTTTTTATAATTCTCTACTTAACTTTATCGTTATTTTAGAAATCATAAAATTTCTAGAAGCCATTACTAGCTTATAGACTAACTTACTTATACTAATATGCGTTCTTGCGCAGCCTATATAGCTTTCTCATATTTATAATAACAAATTATTACCTTTTTTGTTTTCTAGGGAGAATGCAAAATTTATTTCTATCCTAATACATCGTCAAGCATGTGACGCTTTAGCATTTATTCTAATTTTTAACGATAATTTGTTTTTCGACCTAAAATTTAAATTTTGAAATGTGTATAATTTTTTTGATTCAAATTTTTTCAGCTTCATTTTACCCCATATCTGTCTAAGTTGAACATTCATCTAAAAAGAAAACCAGAACAACTAAATGTGTTTTTTTTTTGTATTGACATCTATCAAACAGCTTACATGATTTCATAAATTCCAATATCGACACCAATCGTTAATTAATTACATATAATTTATAGTACAACCAACAAATATTCATGAAATATCCTAAAGTAGTTACTTATTTATTACTTAGATGCCAAAATACATTATAATCAAATTCAAAAGGAATGTATCATACATATATCTATCTAAGCGTTAACAAATCTTAACCAAATGTATCTTATATTAAATAGCTACAGCCTAGCTTGAATTAACCACTTAACAAATAACTGAACTCATCTCTCCACCAATCAATCAATCAATCAATCATAGTTAGTAAATTGATCGAAATATTTTATTTAAGTTAATTGTTTTTACTTTCTTGTGTTCTGTGTACTACAATTAGTGAAGCGTATTTCTACATTTCATCGAATCATCTTAGAACGTTAAAACAAAGCAATTACTTAGTTAACTAGAGAATGTTGAAACCCTAAGGGATTTCTAGCGTATTTAGTGTGAAAACGCCCTCCCAAGCATGCACTATTCTTATAAAAACAAAAAAAAAACATCTCGTTCGTGAAATTGTCTTGACTCAACAGAGATTATTTAACATTCGCAAACAGACAACAACAAAATCGCAAAAAAATATAACAACTAAACTGTCAGATCTATCATAAGTTTTAAGTTAATCATTATAAACACAAAACAACGTTGAAAATTGTCGGCGAGTCGTGTGATCTGTTGAACTGGAGAAAAAGGTAAACTATTGCAAACATATTTGGTATAAAAATAATAATCATTTAATATTCCCAATTTGTAATTTTATATCTATTCAAACATAATTTTAAAGTATATTCTAAGTTAGTGATTTGAATCAAATCGAAACGATGTGGAAACATTTTTCCTTTAGAGCTTCAGACTTTTAAAAAAAATTTTAATTGCTAAATCAAATAGTCTTTAAATATTAAACTTTATTTATTTCTTATTTTTACTTAAGGATGCTGTGATAAGATCGCATAACCAAAACTCTTATGAGCTTTACAAATATGACATATGTGGAAAGTTTATTACTATATAATAGGATTTTTGAAAATTTTCTTATTAGTCTTATTATATGCCTGGAACCTTACCAGATGCGATATCAATATAAACTACTAAGGCAGATACATTACTTCAAAATGTCCTATAGTTATGACAAAAAGATTTTTGCCCATATAAAAACTTATCGAATAGGAATAAATAAAATAAATTATATTTCAAACGTCCACTGGAAATGAACTGGATTTGAGTATATCCGTCCCTCGTTCGAAGTATCTATTGAAAGCACAATTAAGGTACATCTTAGAAATATTATAGCTTTCCTGAGATTTCCTAAGAAGTTTCAAAATCTTATTAAAAATATATATAATTCCTATTCCTCCCCACAGATCGCACGACTCGGTAGCAGGATTTGCCATCAAATCAATTAACATAAACTTTACTTATAAACAACATTTTATGTTTGATATTCATACTTATTACTAAACATTTCCTAAGAATCCTAATATTTTTCTTTACAATTTATCTTAAAATTTTCTAGATTAAAAAAAAATTATAATTTTTTTCATTTTAAAGGACATGAACAATGTGTAAAGTTGACGCAGCGATAAGCTTTTTGCAAAAAGAACAAAAAAAAATATTTATGTGTGCGTGTCCAAGATTATCATTATAACACTATCGTTCGTATCTTCGTTTCATTTTCATTCACCCGCAAAATATTATGATGGCCAAAAAAAAAAAGAGAGAAAGTGCTAAGACAACAGGTATCACAGTAAAGGATCTAGCAATGTTTGACACTTAAATATCATTTCTTTTTATAGATACTTAAGAAAAAAATCTTGATAAAATTAATAGTCATGGAAATCTGTTGGTTAAATTTTTTTTTTTAAAAATGTTTCAAAATATATAAAATTGAAAGCACGGTTCGTATCGCGAGCTTAGTACCAAGGTTATGTTCTGTTATGTAGGTTTTTGATGCCAAAAAGTACTTTTTTTGGGCCAAAAGCTCTTTTCTGTTGCACAAAGTACTTCTTTTTGTACAAAAAAGTACTTTTAATGTACTTTTCGGCACAAAGTACTTTTTTGTACCAAAGTACTTTTTTATGCCAAAAAGTACTTTTATTAGCATAAAAACACTTTTCTGTTGGATAAAGTACTTTTTTTTTGTACCAGATTACTTTTTTATACCAAAAAGTACTTTTAATGTACTTTTCGGCACAAAGTACTTTCTTTTGTACCAAAGTACTTTTTTCTGTCAAAAAGTACTTTTATTGGCCTAAACGCAGTTTTCAGTTTCACAAAGTACTTTTTTTTTGTACCAGATTACTTTTTTATACCAAAAAGTACTTTTAATGTACTTTTCAGCACAAAGTACTTTCTTTTGTACCAAAGTACTTTTTTCTGTCAAAAAGTACTTTTATTGGCCTAAACGCACTTTTCAGTTTCACAAAGTACTTTTTTTTGTACCAGATTACTTTTTTATACCAAAAAGTACTTTTAATGTACTTTTCGGAAAAAAGTACTTTCTTTTGTACCAAAGTACTTTTTAATGCCAAAAAGTACTTTTATTGGCCGAAAAAAACACTTTTCTGCTGCACAAAGTACTTTATTTTTGTACCAGAGTACTTTTTTGTATCAAATTTATTTTATTAGTACCTTTGTACAAAAAAGTACTTTGTCCAGAAAAGTGCTTTTGAGCTAATAAAAGTACTTTTTGGAATGAAAAAGTACCTTGGTACAAAAGAAAGTACTTTGTACCAAAAAGTACCATAAAAGTACATCAAAAGTACTTTTTGGTACAAAAAAGTACTGTGGTACAAACAAAAAGTACTTTGTGAAACAGAAAAGTGCTCTTGGGCCAATAAAAGTACTTTTTGGCATGAAAAGGTACTTTGGTACAAAAGAAAGTACTTTGTACCAAAAAGTACAACAAAAGTACATTAAAAGTACTTTTTGGTACAAAAAAGTACTCTGGTACAAAAAAAAGAGATTTGTGCCTCAGATAAGTATTTTTGGGCCAATAAAAGTACATTTTGGCATAAAAAAGTACTTCGGTACAAAAAAAGTACTCTGTGCTGAAAAGTACATTAGTGCAACAGAAAGTAAAATAAAAGTACTTTTTGGTACAAAAAAAGTACTTTGTGCAACAGAAAGTACAATAAAAGTACTTTTTGGTACAATAAAGTACTCTAATACAAAAAAGTACTTTGTGCAGCATAAAAGTGTTATTGGTCCAATAAAAGTACTTTTTGGCATAAAAAAGTATTTTTGGTACATAACTTTGGTACTAAGTTCTCGAGCTGGCTCTTGGCTCTTACGTACTCTGGTTACAAGTAAAATATTTACCCACTTTACGATCCATTGTTTACAAAAAGAACATTGTGCGTTGTATAATATATAACACAAAAACCGAAGATTTATTTTTCCACCTAGAAAATGTAACTTAATGTTATAAAAACTATATCTATGACAGGTATTACAAATGCATTTGTTATACTCTTATTTATGCTAAAATTTTAGAAGACCACATCTCCTTCAAACTGACCCATTTTTTGGCCTTTTATTTGATAACTATATTTAAAAAAATGTGTGACAAATAATCTTGTAATTTAAAGTGCTGTAAGCACCTAAGGATTTCAATACCGAGTGCTAAGTGTTAATACATATCTATTAGCAATTACTCTTTAATATTAAAAAAGCTTTACAATATCGAACAATACGAGTACCATTATCGATGGTTACTACAAATCTTCAGCATTATCTACTGCATATTAAACAATTTATGCATGTAAAAATAACAATTGCTAGGCTTTAGTATTCAAAACTATAGTTGAGGCCAGCCGTGTCATTCGATCTCATCTCTGTAAAAGCCTTACTATTTTTTTTTTTAATGACAATTCAAAGTAAGATTTCATCAAATGCTAAACCTTTATACTGTCATAACATTTGATGACCATTGTTATAAGCCATGGCAACGTCTTGCTCTCTCTCTCTCTCACTCGCCTTTCATTATATTTTGTTAGCCATTGTGCGCGCCGCTGTTATCTTTTATACTCATATTGTTATCCTTTATGTTGTCACATTTCATTCGCACTTGATTTCATGATTTTTTTTCATTGAGATTTTTCGTATGTCCATCTGCCCCCCCATTGGTGTCATTTTATTTTTTGATAACAACTCGACTTGTGTCATGGGTTGTTATATAAATCAGATTTTAATTTATGCCAATCCAACTGTGATTTTTCGTCTTGTGTTATAATACATTTGGACACTCTTTGACTTGTTTTGACATCCGATTTTGCTTTGTTATCCTTTTGTAATATTTTAGTTTAATGGTATGCCAAAATTTGTTATGATTTAAAGATTTTGCAGAATTTTTTTTAGATATATATTCAGTATTATTATGTTTTATTTGTTTAACTAACTTTTTGACATGTATGTTGTACTACTACTACTACTACTACATATTTTTTTGAATTACTAACATTTTAAGCGAGTTTTAAGAAGTTTTATGAGCATTATTTTCTTTGTTTTGAAATTATTTCGTTACGTTTTGTGGTTCCTTTAAATTACTAAATGTGTAATGTGTTTTTCTCTTTTTAGTTTTCTATATTGAATTTTTATAGCAAATATTTAAAGTGAATTTGTAAAATAATATCTACTTTTCTATTCTACTTTTTTTTGTCCAAAAATAATGATGATGATGTCCAACTATCCTTACTGCCACTCCGTCTGAATGCTGACATTATGGATGATTGTGATGCTCGCGCTCTTTGCTGCCGTATTGTGGATGCCGGATGCTGCTGCGGTTGATGACTTTTATTTTGTGTTGTATTGTTGTCGTCGTCATCGTCGTCGATTTTTTGGTTTTGCCACCAACAGGAAATTATTCACGTTTGGCGTGTGAGATACAATTTGTGCGTTCGATGGGCTATTATCTTATACAAATTTATATACCCTCTGGACTGATCGTTATTATATCGTGGGTATCATTTTGGCTTAATCGTAATGCTACACCCGCCCGTGTAGCTTTAGGTGTCACCACTGTGTTGACCATGACAACTTTGATGTCATCGACAAATGCTGCGCTGCCGAAAATTTCATATGTCAAATCGATTGACGTCTATCTCGGAACATGTTTCGTGATGGTCTTTGCCAGTTTATTGGGTAAACAAACAACTCTTCTGACTTTTACTCTCTATCTCTCTCTCTCTCACTGTCTGTCTCTCTCTGTCTGTACATGTAACTTTTTCCGTATACCATATCACTTGTTGTGTTCCGTATTTGTTTTTTTTTTTTTTTTTGAACTTGTGTTTGTTTCCAACATACATTATTATATACATGATTTTTTCCGTTTCACATTTAACGTGTAAATTTCTGTAGTATACACCAGAGTAAACAAACAAAAAAGCTAAGCAAAAAAAAAAGTAAACCAGCAAATGGAAAAAAAAAACACAAAACGAACAACGTAACACAATTGCAGCTCCTGGCCTTAAGGACCTTCAATTGTTGTTCTCTGTTCTCGTTTTTGTGTTTCTTTTTGCGAATTGCAAATTTGCCTACATATATGTTCACATATATGTTAACACAACCTTACACGTCCACACATACTACATACATTTTGACATAGCTCTGTCTATTTGAAATTCTATATCGTATCTCAACTAACCTTTAAGCCAACATGTACTGCTCCAACAATCCGGTACATGTTGAGTGGGTTAAACTCACCTATTTACATATTTAATATATACATACATATATTTTCAACTAATTTCTATTTTCTTTCCAACAACTACTACTACTACTTAATTTATGTACATTTTCTTTCTTAACAAATGTTTATATATAACTACTACTACCAATACTACTATATCTGTATAAAGCTAATTTCGAAGCAATAAGTTCTACTTCTTTCGCTTATTGCTTTGAAAGGACACTCACAGAACAAAACACCCCTACTATTTATCACCAAAGAGCACTTCTTTAACAAAACAACCAACAACAACAACAAAAATATATATAGAAAAGAAACAAAAAGATCAACACTCATACGCGCTATCAAATACAAAATATATAAAGTTTTCTTTAACAGCTATAATCGCAACTAATAGAGACTAAAAGCAAAATTAATTCGAAAACAAACTAGGATTGAATCTATTCTTGAGGCTGTATTATATCTGTAATAATAACATAAATCGAAATTTATGAGGATTTTTTTTTGTAAATTTTACAAAACTCAAACTGTAAAATTTTTCATTCTGTAAAATTTTAAGAAATATTTGTGCAATTTTTGAAAATATCTTCAGTCTTTTTCCCTTGAGTTCTTATACCATTCAATCGATCACATATTGTTTCAAAAACACCGTAGTAGAAGGGAACATACTAATATAACTTACTAGTTTTATAGTAAAACCAGAGTAAAACTTCTGTAACTGGTAATTTTATTTTTTAAAAATATCCATTAGATTAGGTACTAAAAATTTATCTTCAACATTGTTAAGTTGTTAAAGTTTAATACATATTATGATATTACGTCAAACAACTGCCAGCACATAAATGTGGTGAATTTATAACAAATATGACGATTCAAAATCTACTGCACACGATCAAATATCTTCATAATAAACTTCAATGCTTTCCACAAATTTGCTTTAGCAAACGCGTATATGCTTCCAATTACACTGTGCAACATTTTCGGCGTCATTGTCTGGTAGGTGAGAAACTCCAAGTCAGGGTGAACGTACTAGGTCAGTATAGTACAACTGCCAAAGGATTTGGCGTTCTCAGGAATGAAATTTTGTAAAAATGTTCAGTGTTATTAAACTTTCAATCCACAATATTGAAACGAAGTACGTATGATTAATATAAAATTTGCATAACATTAATATTACTCATACGTTGTACATACATGTAGCGAGTACAACATGCAAACTTGGTACATATGTACAATACAGTATGTCAGTCTGAATCGTCAATCAATATCATCAGCAAAGAACAGTTTTCAACTTATCACAGAAACATGGATTAACGGGGGAAATTTTATAGAAAAAGATGACAAATAACAATTCTACTGAAGAATGATATGAGAAATCATCAATGGTTCTTTAGCTATAGCTGAAAATCTAAGCGAGAACATAAGCATAAATATATAAAAAAATCATAAAAAAAACCCACTGGGGGTTTTACTAGTTATACTGACCTAGTACCTTCACCCTGACTTGGAATTGCTCACTCTCAGATTGACTGTTGTCCTGTGTTAGGTTACAGTCACATCTGAACCTCTACTAAAGGGCAGTTTTGGTTGATGTGACTATTTTTCTAAATTTAAAATTTAGGTTTGCATCTTACAAACATAAAAATTTTATATTTATTCTATATTTTATACGACTGTAGAAAATCAAAATCCCTAGAAGTTGGAGCTAAATAAGCAACATTTAAAGGTGCTCAGATTTTCTCGTGTTTTAGTTGTGTTAAGTGACCTAAAGGGCATGCTACCAAGGATGCATCTTAGGAAACATGGGACAGAAGTTACTGAAACCCAACACATTTGCTCTCTTAGTGGCGATGGAAGCCACAAGCAACTATCCTTAACCAAACAAATTATTATGTAAACATATAACAATAAAAACACAAAAATCTCCTCTCAAGTGTTGACGATTCCCGCAAACTGTGTAAGAACATTAATTAAGGATATGCAACTAGAATAGGGATTTCTTTATTTGAGTTTTCTGATCGTTATTCATTTGGAAATAACCACAATCTCTCCGAGGCTTACAACGCCCGATAGATCACGTGTTCCTTAAGCTATCACTGAACACCCGTGAGAAGACGCAAGAGACCTAACACAATGGCTCTCTTAGTAGCTTTGGCAGCCCCAAGAAACTAGCCTTTTTCCTTAAATAAAAACACATAGAAAAGACTCGTAAATTTCGTACGGATCTCCACAGAGATGATGCTCCTTTCCAATTGGCAGATGTCGTCGACAAATATAAGTTTGGCATTACTGCCATACAGGAAGTCTAAGGGACGAGACAGGGATGCACACGACTAAAGAACTGTGGCTTCATAGCTTCAAAAGAAAATTAACGTTTATGGAATGAGACTGAACAGATGCCTGTTGTGTCCGCAATCAGAATGCGTGAATGGCGATAGATCGGACATGCCAAGCAAAGACCTCAAAATGGCATCACCAGAAACGCAATAGATTGGAACCACCAAGGCAGCCGTAGGAAAGTCCACCCGAGTCACGCATGGCATCGACAACAAGAAACCGATGCAACCAAAGTTAACAAAACGCGGAATGAGTTGAAGATCGTGGCAGCGGATAAACAAGAATTGAATTCAATCGTTAAAAACATATGTTCCTTATAGGAACAAAAAGAGTTTATATATATATATATGCCTTGAATATGTGGACTTTCTAAGCAGATGGTGCCTCTATGCAATTGCTGGATGTCCTCGGCAAATAAACAAGTCTGACATTATCCTCACAGGGATAATGAAATGGACGGAAAAGAGAGGTACGTGCCCCGACTGAAGACTACCAGCAGGGCACTAAATATATCTTCTATGATCGCATGGAGAAAATATACGACCGCTGTCTTGGCCTTCATATTAAAATTGTTCTGTGAGACTTTGATGCTTGAATGCTTAAAGAAAGATGCTTTTCGTTCGAAAGTTGGACAATTCAGTCCAAGTCAAGTGAGAGGAACCATATTTCCACCTAAAGTTATACATAATCAGGATAACCCCTGATCAAAAAACAAGAAACCATCATGTAATAAACAATGGAAGACTTGAGCATGTCTCAAGCGATATGGACGCGCTTGTGATGCGTAGTGCAAATATAGACTCGGATTGTAGGCAAGGTACGCACGAGATTAAGCAGTGCCAAAAACGTTCGTAACCCAACGCAAAAGAAGTTAGACATCGCAAGGCTGCAAATCCCAGAGATAGCCAATGCCAATTCTAACCAACTCTTAATTATGCAAACAAACGAAAATTACTCTAATGTTCTTGACACACAGTAGAATATTGCGCCTTTTATGACTAATGCCGCAATAACCGTACTAGAGTATGAAAAACCACGCTATGACTGGTCCTGGTACGATGAAGATCTCTGCGTCTGGTCAGAGGAAAAGGGTGCTGTATACAAGAAGAGAGAGAAGAAACAAAACGAAACGCCTCTTCCAACAGAAAAAGCGTTCAGGGGGAAAAAAAGACCAAGGTAACATAAAGTACAGGGTGATGCTTCAAATTATACCAAAAAACAAATCTAAAGGTTTTAAAAAAAAGGATCCCCACAAGTAAAGTTAATTAAGGAAATCTCGTTACGGACATTTGAAGCGTGTTGCAAATATGTAGGAAACATTTTTGTACTCTGCCTATTCCCACAGGAAACGCTAGTGATGAAATCACGCTAATCATTGATAACGGAGTACCACCGAACTACAATGTAATTACTCGGCATAAAAATATTAAAATTGCGGGTGGTGGTGGATTAACCACAGCTTCTCGAGGCCAGTAAAAATAAGATGGTTGTGTGTATCCATCAGCTCATAATCACTTTTTGACTTCCTGTCCTTAAGGAAGGCGATCCAAATGTTTGCACCAAACTGCAAGGTATCAGCCTTTTACCCATCACATACAAAGTCCTGTTCAGTGCGCTAAGTGAAAGACTAAAGCTCATCTTAACGAACCTGATAGGACTATATCAGAGAACTGCAAACTCGGTCATATTTGATACTTACTGTACACACATAGAAATTCCTGTGTCGGAATATTATTTTCAATGTATCAAGAGCGCACAGTGTTGCTGCCACACACTTGCTCTTGAGTGCATAAGTTTTCGATTACCACTCATAACTACACAGTTTGGTTGCTGTTGTGGTGGCACCGATACAGTACAAGTTGCAGTTGGGTGGCACCGACACTGTATGTGTAACAAGTGTATGACAACATCGTTGTGGTTTTTGTTCAACACACAACAATAAAAAACACCTAAAGAAGAGAGTCGATTGCGAAACTTCTAACAATAAGAGCATTAATACACTTTGTGTGCTGTGTTTGCTCCCATCATATTTGTGCAAAATCTGCTCGCACACTGCATATGCTATGTATGTGACACACTGTGTCAGAGATGTGTCGGTTGACCACGATATATAGTGTGTGTCACACACTCTGAATGTTGAGTCTAACATACACCGTCAGTCTTAGTTGATGTGTTAGAGAAACAGTTGTGTACGACAGACTGTGTGTTGGAACTGTGTACTTACTGTGGCGGTGTATCACTGTAGTTCTCTGGACCATATTAGTGTGGTAAATCGAACAGAGACTAAGTTTAAACCTGGAGAAGACCCAAGAAATACACATCGATACTTGCACTATATATATATGAAGCAGGATTCGACAGTCTGATATGAAAGAAACTATTAGATGACATAGATGAGTGAAGCTGACACTACTGGGATGACTCCAGACCATACGAAGTCTTCAGTCAGATAACCAAACATATTGTGGATCCAAGGAGGCTTCAGACTTGGCGATAGTCTATGATACGATATTTTTAATATTCAAATGGAGATAATCGCGGAAAACTGCAATAGCCTCGACTGGTAACATCTTTCAATAAATCATATGCTGCTCGCGTACAATAATAATGTACATATATATCGTTTACAGAGTTCTTCGGAATGTTACTGCAGTCTTTCCAAGCATTGAGAAACATTCGGCAGAAGTGGGTCTGAAGATAAACAAGAACAAAACCAAGATATTTGTTTCGACGACCAAGAAGTCTACTTCTTTGCGACGCTGCGTGAACATTGACAACTATAACTTTGAAGTGGTAGATAACTTGACTCTTTTGACCTTACCGTTAATAAAAACTTCAATGCCAGCCTGGAAATTAGAAGACGAAGATTGATCACAAACTGCAGCTATAATGATGACTTGCCGTACAGCATAGAATATTGGATAACACAAGCGGATGAATCTACTACGGACGTGTTCGGGAGAAATATAGACCGAAAAATATTTAAATCTCTAATAAGCTGTATCCGTTGTTTACCGATTTTGATGTAATCAAGCTCATGCAAATAGACTGAATGCGCTGGCTCAGACATGTTGTTCGATTGGATGAAAATGCTTCAGCTCATAAAGTCATCGGACGGAAATAAATTCGATGAGCGGTATAGGAAAATATTATATTCCACGTGTCCTCTCAAATAAAGAATTTTTGTAAAAAAAACATTGCACAAAACTCTGTTTAAGTACCGATTCCTTTGACCTTTTTACCGCATATAACCACATCCTCCTTTAGAACTTTTGTAGTAATCTAATATTTTCTAAAATTTTCCGTATTAAACGATATTTTTAACAAGAAAAACTAGAAAAAAAACTAGGTTAAATAAGGAAGCATATTTATAAAAATATTTTATTCCCCAAACTAATAGTTCTTTGTTTGGCAATGTTTTTTTTCAACTGTTTCCCATCAATAAGCTTCAGCATAAGTCTAAGATCAATTCTTATCAATTCAGTTTTCACCCATAGTCTCCTCTACCGAAATTGGTTACAACTACAGATATAATACAGCCAAGGAGAATTGCAGTCTTCTCCTCTCTCTCTCTCTCATCCCAACTTTACCATTTACGATCTTGGCCCTCCAATTAGTTTTTCGAATCCTATTCGATCATTTTATCGCAGTATTTCACCCTATTCGCGTTAAAGAAAACTTTATAGCATCCTCTCTCTCTCTCTGCCTCAAGCAAGCAAACAACAAACAAACAAATCATAAAATAAAGACCGACCGACCTAATCGTGTTGTGTGTGAAGAAGAAAAACCCAGTAAAAGAAAGAACACAAAATGATGTTGAAAAAGAAAAATCTCTTTTTTCGTATTTGTATGTTCTTGTTCAATTTTTTGTTATTTTAAACAAAAATAAACGATAAAAACTATCATTCGAAGAAAATAAATACAAACTCATATGTTATGCGTTACAATGTTGCTAAAGAGTTTTCAAAACTACTTACTACAACTACTAACAACTACTACCAAAAATATACAACAGAAATATATAACTTAACCACCCCACCAACCAAAATCAATTAACACGGCACCCACTAGAGCGTAAAGCCCCCTATCTCTCTCTCCTTCCCCAATTTTTGTCAGCAGAGCAGCTTGAAAGAAATCAGAAACTGTAAAGCCAAAAAAACAAGAAAAAAAATGAAAGACAACCGACTGTTAAGCAAAGCAAGATTATGTCATAATTTCCGCATCTCACTGCAAAGTGACAACAAATTTACAGCTAAACTGTTCCAAAAGCAGTTGCCAGCTTTCGCTAGAGGTAATTTGATAAAGAAAATTGGCAACTTGTAGGTGGAAGTCATGACATAACCTGCCATGATACCCAGATATCATATACGCCCAGCTTCCGTAAAAAAAATCTATTGTAATTCAATCCCCTAAATGATTACAAAAACAATCAAAAGAAAAAATAAGAGAACCTTAAACTATCTACTGTTGCACCCAACCACAACGCACTTGCTCCACTTCTTCTACTTCAACTACTACTACTACTACTACTACCACCACCATCACCACGATTACTTGCTCACTTCGAAGGTATGTATGTAAGTATGTATGTGCATATAACTATACTCCATATGTAGCCAAAACTAAATGGTCACCGAGATGATAGCAATAGCTATGGCAACAGCAGGAGCTGCGCCACCACTCAGCTGAGTGGCACCTGCTGAGCGCCGCCGTGTATCATCAGCGCCCACGGCGGTACTTGACCCCCTTTTGCGTTAATGGAGCTTAAGATGGCCAGACACATCGCAAACTCGTATTGTAAACCTTTTTGTACATATCTTACAGAGCCCCACACACATCCTTGCGTCGCTTTTGCAGTTTGTTTGCAGCAAACTGAAGAAGTAAAATCGACGGAGAACAAAAAAAAAATCGCTACAAAAAACTGGCAATAAACTTTTAGTGCCCCTTAACGATGATCCAGTTAAATAAGTAAGTACCATCACTGATGACACGATGTCAGCAAGCTAAGATTTGTTTTATTAGGATAGTGAGTACAGGCAATGGACAAGAAGGCCTTAAGCTATGCGTGCGTATGAATCTCTCTCTATTTGCAAAACGAGGTCACTTCGTAAAATATATAGAGAAAGAAAAATGGCACTAAAGAGCATTGAGCATGAAATGTCCTTGCGCTGTTCTATATTCTTAAATAACCAGAAATATTTTTATTGTGAGAACAAGCGATTGACGATTAAACATATAATTTCAAGCACTTTATAGATATATTTGTGGTATCTGCTATTGTATGAATTATAGTGTTATGGAGTATATACAGTTTTATGTAATTGTAATATATTATATGCATGAAAGTCTTAACCAGATAACTTAGATCAATCGGCTTATAAGTTGACACTTCTGTCAGCCATTTGTGGATTCGAATTGTATTTTTTATAACATTACAACTAATCATATCTATGGAAAGAAAGGTCTATAAATTTAAATGGGACATATGTTATTGTTTCATTTAGTGAGGTATCCTTTTTTGTAGAGATTTAATAAACAGCTTTTCAAAGATCAATATAGAAAATTCAATTACACTGTGCGACAGTGATGAAAACACCGGAAAAAGTTATATCGGTTAAAAAAATGTTATGTGTGCCGACATTTCGCTGGGTCTCACCTATGAATCGAAAAAATTAAGGAAACACGGAAAAAAACTTAATTAAAGGCAGCAAAAATTTGAAAAATCATTAAAATTTTTACAAAAAGCCAACTTTGAAGTGCCATAACTTCGTCATTAATGAATAATTTTTTTAAGAAATAATTTTATTATCTTTTATTTTTGTTACAGTTCAATAAAATCGGTGAATTAAAGCCAGAGAAAATGGCATTTTAGTAGACCTACCTTTTTTCAAAACACTAAAAATGGAAATTGGACCATATCTCAAAATCTGTTCTACTTTCCACATATCTGAGAGCAGATTGGAATTCAGCGTGAAATTTTACATAAGGATCAACTATTTAGAAGCCGGGATCAAAAATTTGTTGCATTGTGTTATCTTTTACATGTCTTATACGATTTTTAAATTATCTCGTATGGTTCAAAAGTTATGATTTTTGCAACGAAAAACTCAAATAGCGCCACTGTGCGACGACGGTACTTTCCTCTAATGATGATGGGTCCACATATTTTTTCTCTCAAAAACTCTTAAACTGATTTATCCGATTGTTTCATTACACAGGATCTTCTGTCAGGAAGACAGGTGTCCTGTAAGATGCCCTTGTGCTTCGCTTTGTAAAAAATGAATCCGCCAGATATTTGCTTATCTCCACTGCAGACTTAGTGTTGGTTAGTGTCACATTCGCAGGGACATCAAACTCACCCATGGTCAATAATAGATTTTGTCATATCAGACTGTTGAATGCAGCTTTATAATCGATAAACATATGTCAAATGCGAGAATACATTTATTGGGCCTTCTCCAGGATTTGGCACAGTGTTGTGTATCAGATTCAATAGGCTTAAATCTTAAGTCTTGATCCCAATAATCAGGCATGCATTCTTTTAGATAAATCATGTTTATGGACTAATGTATGCATGGAACCAGGATACCAGTCACCGTCGCACAGTGGGATCGCTTCGAACATTTATGATCATTGAAAGTTGGCACTGACCTTAATATTGATTTAATTAAGAAAAACCTGGATTTTCATCAAAATCAGGCAACACAAGATGGTTTTTTGCATAAAATCTATTTTTCTCACAGTTTTTAGTATCCAACTAAAAGGGATTGTATAAGACTTTATAGGGTGTGAAGATAAGGGATATAATTTTAGGAAGGAAATACTGTGGAGGTCAGTCATACATTTTACCCCTCTAGAAAGCACAATGGGAACGGCAGAAGCTGATTTAAAAAAAAACTATAAAAATATAAAAATTGTATTGGGACCACCTTAACCGCTTGAAGATAGAGGATAGATATGTTTTGAGAAACTATTTAGATTGTTAGGGGTACGTATATTTTGGAAAATAGTTGGGAGGGAAAAATGACTGGGCATCGGTCATACATTTTACTCCTCTAGGAGCGATCCCGGGACAGTAAGATGGAGTGTAGGTATGTTTGGGAAAAATGTTAGGAAGGAAAACTGACTGGGGGTCAGTCATACATAAAACACAGTTGCGGGGCTTGTTGTGAATTTTTTCCCCAATTCGATTTTGCTCGATTTTCGATTTTGATCTTAGACTCATGGTTTCTTGGACATATTTGCTTACAATTCATAGTAGAATAGGATTTTGATAACCGTGGTGCATTTTTTTATTCCATACAAATTGACCCACTCTTTTTTTCATAGTCTACACTCAAAAACTGACTTATTGTCAGCCAAATTCCACAATGCGCAATCGGCTTTAAAAAGCTTTGCCGGCAGTTCTGCTACAAGCGCAGATTTATAGATATTCGGTGCAAGAAAATCTACTGCGTCATTGATGATTGAAGTGATTTCGTTACACTGACTTTGGCACGACCAGATAACAGAAATATTTCCTCCATATTGTACCTTATTGTAAAATGTTCACTCTTCACGTTTATCTCTGTTATCTCTGTTTCACGTTTATTTCGCTCTCTCCTTCGTCTAAAAAGGTGTACAGTCTCACTCCTTTAGCTGCTGTCTTGCGCCTTTTCCTCAGATAATACGATATTCTTCATCATGCTACGAATTATCTGAGCATGAGTTTTCATACCCAACTGCGGTCATTCCCGCAGTGGTCATAGAATATGCAAATGTCGCCACTGTTTGTCGGTTACATCAGAATTAAGGGCGTTTATATGCAGTATCTAATTGAGAGAATTGATTGGAATACGCAGCCTTGAGAAGTCAAGCATTTGGTTGCGACCATTTTTAACAGTGCCTAATCTCTAATTCTAATTTCGTTGTATGCATCACAAGCACGTCAATGAGACATGCCTACTATCGATCATCTTGTGATTAATTTGGTTTCTTGTATTTTGATCGTGGTATCCACGCATCGGGAAATAGAGTGTCAATTGCGTAATAGTACCTGTTCGGAGATTGGTTAAAAGGGGACGCACAGTGTAATGTCTTCATACATTCGTTGGCCAAAAATGGAAGGAGTCGTTGTAGAGCAGCAAAATTTTATACAACCACTCTTTTGATGAAATTAAGAAATTTCGGTTGAGAACCCATATATAGTAAAAAAAAAATTGAGATATTTACGTCAAATATTAACATGTTTCAATGAAATTTGGTTGCTGAGCATAACTTACTTAGTTATTATACCAAAAGTGGGCGTGGTCAGACTAAAACCACGCCTATACAAACCAAACAGGTTTTTGCTCCTAAATTGGAATTTTTCATTAAAAATTAACAAAAGTGTTTTCATCAATAAAAATTGTATTCTAAAAAAAACTCTTGTTGTTTTCTTTAAAAATTTGTGTAAAAAGAACACATAAATTTTCAGCAAAGGCAGCGTGGGGCAGCAGGCTCTTTTGCAGTGTTTCGTTTATCATCAGAAGTAAAAATTAAGGTTTACCGAGGCTAACATTTTTTTAATCGTCATTTGAAATTTGGAAACAATTCACATACAATTACTTATTACTGAAAAAAAAATAAGAGTGTTCTAATGAAACATTTTTAAATAAATCTCCATTTAAATTTGTTTCATTTATGACATCAACTTTTTTCTATTTTGGCCACACACGTTACACTGTGTGCGTGCCCCCAAACTGGTTTTAATGTTCTTTAAGCAATGTCAATTGAACTAATGTATAGTATTCCTGCTGCGTTTTTTTCTTACCGGCGGTGTTTAATAGAATGCATATATTTTTTCTTATATTTCCTAATGTAAGGTCGAAGTCCTGTTCCTCGATGTTAAAGTTACCTGTGCCTTTCATACGTATATTTATTTGAGTTAGAACTAGGGCCGGTGCTAACCTATTAGGAACAAGTCACAGCACTACTACTGTGTAATTTCGTTTTCCCGTACGTAAGGTTCCCTTGGTTCTGGTTCCACTCAGTACCATGTTTCTTGTCAACGCGAAGCTCTCCAGTCTGAATCCATATACGAAAGTGTTGCTGTGTCTACTTTGCTTCCTTTTTAGCATTTAAATCTTCCAGAATATTATTATTGTTATGTTCAGGGCATCGGTCAGATATTTACCGCATGCGCTCATGGAATACATCTTTATACATCAAAAAATATGAATGTTTCAATACATACTAATACCTTTAGATCTTCCGAACTTTGAGCGAATTTCGAGCTTATGCATTTCTTTTTGCAGTTTCTACATATTATGAATTATAAAACTTTGTTATGATTTACAAAATAATTTTAAAATTTGCAATTTCATATGACAGCGATGTGCGATTGTATATTGTACTGCCCCCATAGCATGTAAGTATTAAAAAATTTACAACAAAATATATATATAAAACATAAACATTATAATTCCAAAGAAATACCACAAATTTCTATAAAAGTGTTTTTTTTAATTTAATATTATTCGCATGTTTAAACAACAAAATAATAGAATTTGTCATTAAAACATAATAAATATATTTTGGTATATTTAAGAATATTAAATATATTTGTTTGAGTAATGCAATACTTCATACTAAATGCATCGACAGAATGTTGCATTAACAATCCCGAACGTAAATAACGAAATGCAACTTAATTAAAATTTACCCCCATTACGACTACAGCCAGTTTATACATATTAACAATGACATCTATATATTTTGTCCGAACACAACCTCAACTGTTTTCTTTGTGGCTCTTGGCAATAGTAGCGACGCCTGTACGATGAGTTTGTATCTGTGCTGTCCCCAGCCTTGGGGGAAGCAACAACAATTTTCTTTAAGTGATAGTTCGTTAAACGCAGACAAACGCTAGTTAATTTTTTTGAGCTAAAAGTAAATTTTTCCTGCTTCAAAAAAAAAAAAAAAAAAATTGTAAACAAAAATATCAATTTCCACCTATCTCTCTTGTTTCAACACCCAACATAGTTATCTATGAAAAAATAATAAGAAGCAAGCAAAACAAAAAGAATTAGCTGAAGATGAGAAAAATTTAAATGAAACGAAATGAAACACGACTCTTTATCTTTTTGATTTTCCTGTAGTAGAGAACTTTTTGCCTAAGTAGATTTTTTGTTATATAACTATTACTTCACATCTAAACTCACATAAAAAAAAGAAAATGAAAAACAACAAAAAAAAATATACATGAAACGCTTACTCAAAATGCTATTCAATATCACCACGTGTCACTCGCTCTATAGTTTTCCCTTATTATTTCCTCTTCTATTCTGCATTCACTAACTCAAATCACCTATCACATTTCACATTAATGTAATTCTTGCATCTGAATCTATTGAACATATTGAACATTTCATAAGTTATCAATTACTCGAATGTGCATAATAATTATTGGTTATCCGTTTACGCTACATACTCGTACATACTTTTTGTTGGAAAAATTTTGTTATTGTATTATGTTGTGTGTGGTATGTTTATTGATTTTTGTATGTTTTATGTTTTTGTTTAATAAATTGTTTGTTCAGTTTATCATAGAAGAGAGCATAACAAAAAAAAAACAGTCCAATGGAAAAGTAATTTTTTTTATTGTAGAAGTAAATTACGATCCTAAATTGAAAATTTGTTTTGGTACACAAATTAATAAATACAATTGAATGAAATGTATATAGTTATTTTTGCATATAAATACTTAATTTTTTTTTTATTTAAAGTTTGTTAGAAATACGTATACGTTATATTATCTACACGTATATGTATTAATATTATATGTTGCCTGCAAATACCAAAACTTTGGCCAGCTTACAATCGAATTCCTGAAAATTTTACATAAATTGGAGAAAAGTTCTATTGGCAATTATTTATTATTGCCACAATGTCTCTTCAGCGCCCTTTGCTGTGCCTTCTCCTCTATCATCACAAACCTTAAGGGAAGAAAGCATCTCAAAGCTAATGAGAACTTTTCCCAACGGTGCGAAGAAAGCATCCTCGAAGTGCACAACATGCCAACATAATACATACACAAGCACTTGCCTATGCATGTGTCCATCGGACACAATGGCTTGTGTATGTATTATGTTGGCATGTTGTGCGCTTCGAGGACTGATCTCAAACCGAACTATGACAATATCATAATTCAATACAGATCAACAAAAAAATTGGAAATAACATGTGTATACTAAAGAAATACAAACTATAACTTCTTAAAGATATAATCTAAATAACTGATCATATAAAGATAGAATAGGTTAGGAATATGACAAAAGTATTACTAAGGCTTAGGTCAAACTGTAAAAGTTTAAATCTGATAACAGATTAATATTAATACTAGAAAGCAAAATCAACTATGATAAGTAATTTGTGAAAATTCTTATCTTTAAGAATGGGATCAAAAATTGTGCCACAACCTAGAACAACCCGATGGATTTAAAATCGAAGAACCATCTGTGATCCACCATTGTACCCGACCGAATTGAAATAGTTTTTGGCGAAATGTACCAGCACATTTTTTTATACTATCACCCTTAGGGATGAGGGTATATATCATTTGATAAGACCCAAAAGTGTAACACATAGAAGGAGGCACTTTAGACCCTAGGTTTTTTTGAACCAAATTCGATTCATGACTTTTTAAGTCGTTAGAGCCATGTCCGTCTATCTGTCTGTCTGTATGTCTGGCTGTCCGGCTGGTTCGCACGATAACTTTCGAAAGACGTAACTAAATGTTTTGAAATTTTGCAAGAGTTATTATTTCCTCAAAACTACTTACGGTATTGCAAATGGGCTACATGCCCCGCCCCTTCTGGTACCTTCCATACAAATACATCATTCCGCCCACTTTAAAAATCGAGTAATAATATCAATACGCCCAACGGGATCGTACCCATTTTCTGTTTTTGGTAAAGCTATGACAGGCTAAAGTTTTGGAAAAAATTTAGAAAGCCTAGCCACGCCCCTTCTGTTACCTCCCATACAAATCTACCTTTCCTCCCACTATAGAGATAGAGGAATAATATCAATAATTACTATTTTTAGTAAAGCTATAACAGGAGGAAGTTTTGAAGAAAAAAATTTTAAGCCTATCCACGCCCCATCTGGTACCTCCCATACACATCTGGTACCGCCTACTTTAGAAATCGATTAATATTATTAAAACGTGATCGTGCCCAAATTCTGTATTTAGTAAAGTTTAAGCAGGATAAAGTTTTGTAGAAAAATCTGGAAGTCTAGACACGCCCTTCTGGTACCTCCCATACAAATCTACCTTTCCGCCCACTTTACAAATAGGGTAATAATATCAATACACTCGACACGATCGTGCCCTAATTCTGAATTTTGTTATGTTATAATAGGACAAAGTTTTTAAGAAAAATTTTAAAGTCTAGACACGCCCCTTATGGTACCTCCCATACAAATGTACCTTTCCGCCCACTTTAAGGATGTAGTAATAATATCAATACACCCACGCAATCGTGCCCAAATTCTGTATTTAGTAAAGCTATAACAGGATAAAGTTATGGAGAATAAATCTGGAAGCCTAGACACACCCCTTCTCGTACCTCCCATACAAATGTACCACTCCGCCCACTTTAGAAATCAAGTAATAATATCAATATAATAGAAAATTATTTGTTTTACCGAGGGTAAGGGTATATGTAAGTCGGGTTGCCCGACTGAACCTTTCTAACTGGTTTTAATCACAAATCGGTAAATTTCAATAACTCAAGACTTAAACAATATCTTATAGTGGGTGATGGTATTTTTCAGTCAGTTTATATGACTGAAATTTCTGTACTGGTTTCTAAATAATACTGAAATAAGAAATATTGTGAATAGAAATTAACATAACTAGGTAAGTTACGGTTA
Source organism: Muscina levida (assembly GCA_964034835.1). NCBI lineage: Eukaryota > Metazoa > Arthropoda > Insecta > Diptera > Muscidae > Muscina > Muscina levida. The sequence continues at coordinate 35,499,704 of OZ035883.1, forward strand.
ATTTGGCAAGAACGTTCTCGTAGTATGAGTCCCATTGTGATACCATTTTTAAATTTTCGCACCAAATATTCCTATTATGTTCGGTCAACCAAGCCATTCTGAAGGCATGGATGTTCCACAAATCGCCTACTGAAAACAGGTATTGTCTTGAAGTGTCCGATGACCAAGCTTTTCATATCTCAGGCCACCAAAGCAGGGCAGTGACATAGAAGATGACGTCTTCATTCTCACCATTGCAGCTTCTACAAAAATCGTTATAGGGTAGTTTCACCCTCCATCGTATTTACCAGCTGGCCAGTGACCGATTATTACAGCTACGATGTTCTTTAGATGGACTCTGGACAGGTTCAGCTCAAATCGTGTCCTCTGCATATCCATTGTAGGCCACATATGTTTGATCGCCGTGCAAGTGAGTTCTCTCACCCATCTCTCCTTAAAAATGAGGTTAATTTTCCCGCTGTTTCCCCCTTGTGACAGGGATCCCAATGAGACCGTAAACTTCGCATAAGTTCACGGTTGTGGCGACCTTTTCCAATTAATCGGATCTTTGGTTATCATATATGTCCCCATTTTCTGGAACCCATGTAAGGGTAACCGTCGAATGTCCAGCTATCTCCTCAAGAGACAAACGGCATTCTCAAACAATTCTCGAAGTGGTGTACACGTTCTCCTGGGCTCTGTTAGCCGCTTTACAATCAGTAAGAATATAAATATTGCCACCCAATATCCCAAGATACTGAATTTCTTTTATTCTACTGGCCGCTATTTCGGCCTGAACGATGCTATCCGGTAGTTATCCGGTAATCTGATTCGGTCCGTCCGTGACAATTAGGATGACATCCTTCCCAAAGTTTGGGGCATTATCATTATAGTAGATCCTATCCGGAATGTTCTTTATAAAATAAGGATCGAAGACAGGTTCTGTGATAGCTCACATTGATTATATCCAGAATTTTGGCATGCCTATGGTTCCTGTCCATCCATGCTTTTGTCGCGACTAAACGCATTGCGGTGTTCGCTGTTTAGGATTGTTTCTAGTGCCCCTGTTATCATGATTGCCACCAGTCTCATAATGCGTTTGAAATTCAGCCTTTCAGACATTCTATTCTATCCGCTGGCCATCAGACTGCCGATCCATTAACATTACTAAAACAAACTAGAAATAATCTTTCTGACTCAGTTCGACCTGGATCTGGCTATAGTGCTATAATGGTTAGAACACGCCACTGCCATGCGGGAGATCCCTGGTTCGATGCCCGCCTCCAGTCAACTACATTTTTCTTTCATTGCCGGCCCCCTCGATGTTGTTGACAGCAACGTCGCAGTATAAGTGTCGATTCAATCGGCATGTTTACTAAAAGCTTCTCAAGCTGTGACGTTCGCATTTGTCGATAAACAAAGTAGGTGCCGTAAGTTGTGAATCTTAAAATAGAAAGCGTGTTAATACACAACAACGCGAGAAGCTCTTCCATACCTCACTCATGGGGTGTAAAGGGAAATGAAGTTTTTTTTTTAAGTTATCAGTTCGACCTATGGCATGTTTCATAACAACTTACGATGCATAATAGAGATTTTTTTAATCAAATGATAATATTATTGGTATGGGTCAAAATGAGTTATGTGGACACACAATAAATTTGAAGATTATCCAAAGACAATTTCGGAGCACCAAAATTATTTTTGATCCGTAACGACTTCCTGTATTTAGTTTCCCAAATCCATAACATTAATTACACTGTGAAACATTTTCTAGGTCACTTTCTAGTGGGGGGGGGGGAGTAGGGAGTGAGAAACTCCTATTCAGGTCCTAGCACCTTCGACAGTACAGGAAACCTCTCAGACCAAACTCTTTTTATAACCACTTTTATTTTTTGCTTATCTGGATGTTTGCTCACTTAGTTTTTTAGCTATATTTCTCATTTTATTCTTCAGCAGAATTGTAGAGAACGTCATACCTTTTGGGACTTTTACTATACTGACCTATTCTACCTTTACCCTGACTTGGTATTTCTCACCCTCCAGATTGGCTAGTGCACTGTTTTATTAAATGATAAATCCACAATATTGGATTGATGTGCGTATGATTAATATAAAATTCGCCTAAAATTAATATTACTCATACGTTGTACACACATATGAAGCGAGTACTAAATGCTACTATTTAAAACTATATTCAAACTCGTTACATATGTACAGTACAACATGTACTTGGGTCAGGGTTGTCATTAAATCTGTGGTGAAAAGGAAAAAGTGCTTAAGTCGACTTAAGCAAAAATTTTATTATTTTTTGACCATAGCTCATTAAATTAAATAATTTTTATATTGGAATGAACAACAATGTGTTCCTTAATTAGCAATGATTCGATTGATGACTTTCACTTTTACTAGAATCACCATAAGTTTTTAAAAATAAGCTTTAAACTTGGAAAGTGCTCACCTGCAAAATCATACTTAAGCAGTATTTCCTTTTCAACACAGAAATATCATCAGCAATTCTGCTGAAGAATAAAATAAGAAACCATCTTGAGTTATAGTTGAAAAACTAAGCGAATAAACAAGATAAGGAAAAAATATAAAATGTCATAAACGTTTCTGGGGTTTTACTATACTGACCTAGTACCATAATCCTGTCTTGGAATTTCTCATAAAAGTATGAGCCAATAATGACCAATATTATAGTTCCAGGTCGGCAGGATCGTAGTTGATTCAGTTGTCTCCTCAAATTCGCTGAACACATTTTCTAAGCAATTGCATTTCGTTATCCGTTTCATAACTCCTCCGCCTACTTCACTGTAGATGGTCAACGAAGCTACCGTTTCAACTGAAAACGAACTTTTGGTCCATTAATGTTTGAATAAAAAAAATGTAATTTCTTATTAATTTCATAAAAAGTATTACACGCGCTTCTTCTAAAGATCGTTACACCAACTTCTGTAATGTTCTCAGTAACTTGGTCTTTCTAACGCAGTTTTGGTAGCCCTCTTCCGTACCGTCCATCGAGATCATTGTCGAAGACTTTTCAAGCTGGAGTATTTTCATCCATGCGTACAACATGACCTAGGCAACGCCACAGATGTACCTTCAAACATCTGACTACGTCAATTTCAATATACAGCTGGAACAGCTCATAATTTATACGACGTCGAGACTTTCCTTTAACGATGATAGGCCTATATATTTTACGAATTATTTTCCTCTCGAATACTGGCAGAGCAGATTCATCCGTTCTATCTATTAACATGCAGAATTCTTCTCTGGATTTCGAAGCTGACACTATTTGTTTTATAGAGCAGCGTCCCAAACGAGTAAATTCTTTGTTCGTTGAAACTAATAACTTCGTTTTGTCCTCGTAGACCTTTAGACCATCCGGCTGTTTTCGCCAGATGATGTCCACATCATCAGCATACGATTGTAGCATGTGTCGATTGTTAAATATAATACTACTCGTGTTTTCCGGCCGGCTGTGGCATAGTGGTTAGAACACGCGACTACCATGCAGGAGATCCCGGGCTCGATTCCCGCATTCAGTCATCTACATTTTTCTTTCATTGCCGACCCCCTCGATGTTGTCAACAGCAACGTCGCAGTATAAGTGTCGAGATAATCGGCATGTCTAGTAAAAGCTTTTAAACAGTGGCGTTCACATTCATCGATAAACAAGTAGGTGCCGTTTGTTGTGAAAGCTAAATAGAAAGCTTGTTAATTCACAACAACGCGAAAAGCTTTCCCATACCTCATTCATGGGGTGTAAAGGGAAAATAACCAACCAATTTTCTGATTGTTAAGATTAAGATTTGGATTCAGTGATAGTGATGTTGTATTGTACGGTTAGTTGTACCCAGGTCGATATAAGATGTTCGAGAACTTTACGAATAGGCCGATTTGAGGTGATCGGGAACTTTAAATTATATATTCAAAACTGTAGAGGTCATATAGATCAGGATCATTTCGATACCCTGGAACGTGATGATAAGGGTACTTTTGGTTATTAAGATTCGTACCAGCATTTCGGCAGAGTATTGATGATTCAGATTCGGCGGTGATTAAGGTTAATATCGTTCGGAGAGTGTTGATGTGATTAATGACTGCAATGATAGATTTCGGGACTCTGGTCGATTTAAGATAATCGGAAACTTTACGAATAGGCTGATTTGAGATGATCGGGAACTTTATACTATATATACGAAACTGTAGAGGTCAAATAGATCGGGATCGTGATGGGGTACTTTCCGTTATTTAGATTCGTACCAGCAGCGTATTGATGATACAGATTCTTCGGTGATTAAGGTTAATGTCGGCTTGGTGATTAGATATTTGTTGTGGTTTTACGTTTACATCAGCAAATAATGATTTATGACTCGGGTTTGTCGGTGGTTCGGGTTAACGTCAGCCATTCAGAAGTGTATTGGTGATTCAAATTTTGTCGGTGGTTCAGGTTCATATCAGCTATACAGGGTCTTCTTTAAGATTCGCGTTTTGTCGATGATTCAGGTTATATTAGATATTCCGAAATATATTGATAATTCGGGGTAGTTGGCAGTTCAGCTTTGTATCATCGTGTACCAGACCGATATCTGTAAAACCTACAGAAGTTAAATCCAACAGACTGCATTTCGATTCAGCAGACCGAAATCCGATTCAACAGACCGCTATCCGATTCAACAGACCGAAGTCCGGTTCAACAGACCGTAGTCCGATTCAACAGACTGCAGTCCAATGCAACAGACCGAAGTCGGATCCAGCAGACCGAAGTCCGATTCAACAGACCGAAGTCGGATCCAGCAGACCGAAGTCCGATTCAACAGACCGAATTCCGATTCAACAGACCGTAGTCCGATTCAACAGACCGAAGTTCGATTCAACAGATGGAAGTCCAATTCAACAGACCGAAGTCCAATTTAACAGACCGTAGTCCGATTCAACAGACCGTAGTCCGATTCAACAGACCGAAATCCGATTCAACAGACCGTAGTCCGATTCAACAGACCGAAGTTCGATTCAACAGACCGTAGTCCGATTCAACAGACCAAAGTTCGATTCAACAGACCGAAGTCCAATTCAACAGACCGAAGTCCAATTCAACAGACCGTAGTCCGATTCAACAGAGCGAAGTTTGATTCAACAGACCATAATCCGATTCAACAGACCGAAGTCCGATTCAACAGACCATAATCCGATTCAACAGACCGAAGTTTGATTCAACAGACCGAAATCCGATTCAACATACCGATATCCGATTCAACAGACCGAAGTCCGATTCAACAGACCGAAGTCCGATTTAACAGGCCGTAGTTTGATTCAACAGACCGAAGTCCGATTCAACAGACCAAAGTTCGATTCAACAGAGCGAAGTTTGATTCAAAAGACCGAAATCCGATTCAACAGACCCCAGTCCTATTCAACAGACCGAAGTCCAATTTAACAGGCCGTAGTCCGATTCAACAGACCGTAGTCCGATTCAACAGACCAAAGTTCGATTCAACAGACCGAAGTCCAATTCAACAGACCGAAGTCCAATTCAACAGACCGTAGTCCGATTCAACAAACCGCAGTCCGATTCAACAGACCGTAGTCCGATTCAACAGACAGATGTTCGATTCAACAGACCGAAGTCCAATTCAACAGACCGTAGTCCGATTCAACAGACAGATGTTCGATTCAACAGACCAAAGTCCAATTCAACAGACCAAAGTCCAATTCAACAGACCGTAGTCCGATTCAACAAACCGCAGTCCGATTTAACAGATAGAAGTCCGATTCAAGAGACAGAAGTCCGATTCAACAGACCGTAGTCCGATTCAAGAGACCGAAGTCCGATTCAACTAACCGAAGTCCAATTCAACAGACCGTAGGCTGACTCAACTACGGAAGTCTGATTCAACAAACCGAAGTCCGATTTAACAGACCAAAGTCCGATTCAACAGACCGAAGTTCGATTCAACAGACCAAAGTCCAATTCAACAGACCAAAGTTCGATTCAACAGACCGAAGATCGATTCAACAGACCAAAGTCCGATTCAACAGACCGAAGTCCGATTCAACAGACCAAAGTCCGATTCCACAGACCGTAATCCGATTAAACAGACGAAGTTTGATTCAACAGACCAAAGTCCGATTCATCAGAGCGAAGTTTGATTCAACAGACCGAAATCCGATTCAGCAGACCGCAGTCCGATTCAACAGACCGAAGTCCGATTCAACAGACCGTAGTCCGATACAACAGACCGAAGATCAATTCAACAGACTAAAATCTGATTCAACAGACGTAAGTCTGATTCAACAGACCGAAATCCGCTTCAATAGACCAAAGTCCGATTCAACAGACTGCAGTACGATTCAACAGACCGTAGTTCGAATCAAAACACGAAGTTCGATTCAACAGACAGAAATCCGATTCAACCGATAGAATTAGGATTTAAACAGCGAATGTCCAATGACAAAGCCATGTTAAAGTGACGTGGCCCCTTTATATATTTTTGTTAGAAAGCTTATGATGGTGAAATCTTATGATAGTAGAGGAAAAACCCTACCTGGGTTTTGAATTATTAGCTAGGGTTTTTTTTCAATTCAATTTTAAAATTTTCGACTGTGGGGTGGATTTTAGTAAAATTTTCATAAAAAACAATAGGTCTATATCTCGTGAACTATTCGAAATATTGCTTGTCTCTCTTCGGCAAATTTGTAGCTCTTAATCAAATTTAAAAAAATTAACATGAGGTAAAATCAAAAAAAACAACCACAACAAAACTGTCGAAAAATCGTAAAATTTTTTATATTTTGCATTTTTTTACCGACACAAAGCATAGCATGAGTACGCAAATTTTAGTTTTAACTAAAGAAATGAACGAAAGTAATGACAACTCATACGAATGAAATTAATTGTTTCTTAATGCAAATATACTAAAATACCACAAAGACCGATATCACCGGTGCTAAGTATACCGATATCCATTATAAAAAAAAAAAATTGTAATTAAACCGTTACTTCTTTTTCGTGGCGAAGCGTACATTCTAAACCCTACCGATATAATAGCTATAAAAAGAGCAAATCGCATATGGTAATTTTTGGATATGTTAATTTTGTAGGGGCTTTAGGCGTATACGTCGGCAAATCCATATTATCTTTTATTTTATACATCATGTCTCTTTACACCTAATAACGTACACGTATTACTAATTACATCAACACACTTTTTGATATGCTCTCTTCGTTTTTTGTTTCCTTATTGTGTGTGTAGTTTGATTTCTCTTTATCATTTTGTTTTGTGTATGTGTGATTTTCGGTTTTTCTCAAAGTATTGATAGATTTACAAATTCGATGATCATTATTATCTTATACATTTGTCTTTTTCTTTTCACATTATTAAACCCTCCTCAAAAATAAACCAAAATTCGACGGCTTTACCCGCAAACCAAATCAAAAATCAAATTCAAATCAAAACTATGAAAACATAACAAAAAATCTAAAATGTGAAAACGAAAATCAAATTCAATTCGTGAATGAAATTCTCAATTATGTTCCCAAAACATTCAAAAACCAATCCCCAATTTCAATTCGATTCGAAACGTATGCGATGCTGCCTGTTAATGATTGATTTTGATCCTTTTTCCCAAAAAAAACAAACACCCCAACCAAACAACCACCCAAACTCCAATAACCTTTTTGAAATTTTTTTTGTATTTGAAACTAAATAATGAAATTAAAATTAAAATCAAAATCAAAAAACGTAATTGAATTGAAATAGAATACGCCACGGTCGGCTATATGGCAAAACGAATTCAAATGCGAAAACAAAGATTTATGACGATCCAAAAGATGGCTGAGCAAAAAAAGCAACAACAACTTGATGGCGTGCAACAGCCGCCCAATCCAAATCCGAATACTGTGGATCATGGTGGACATGGGCATGGTCATGGCCATCACAGCCATGGTCATCCTCATGTACCCAAGCAAACAGTGAGTAACCGCCCAATTGGCTTTCAAAATATCCAACAAAATGTTGGTGGTCGCGGTTGCTCGATAGTGGGACCCTTGTTCCAGGAGGTGAGATTCAAAGTGCACGACCCCAAGGCTCATTCCAAGGGTGGAACGCTCGAGAATACTGTGAACGGTGGTCGGGGAGGACCACCCGTGGGTCCTCATGGTCCGGGCCCACAGGGAGGCGGTGGCGGCGGTGGACCACCCGCTCCAGGAGGTGGTGGCGGCGGAGGAGGAGCACCGCCCGAAGGTGGTGATGCTGAGGCAGCAGTGCCAGCACACTTATTACACCCGGGCAAGGTAAAAAAAGTAATTTTATGCCGACACTTGTTAACCCCCCCAAGAGCAGAGATTTTACTAATGTATTTTTTCTCTCTCTCCTTGTCTTGTTTAATTGCTGTTGGATTAAAATATTTTATTGTGAAAAAAAAATAAAAAAAAAAAATGTTACAATTTTCATTTGTTAAAACCAAATTAATTATTTATTTTTATTTAATTTTAATTTTTCTTAACACTTTTTCTTTACTTTACTGTTGCTTTTGCTTAATCCTTGAACTTTATATAGGACATTAATAAGCTGCTGGGCATAACACCCTCGGACATTGACAAGTACTCACGCATTGTGTTTCCCGTGTGTTTCGTCTGCTTTAATCTGATGTACTGGATTATCTATCTGCATGTCAGCGATGTGGTGGCCGATGATTTGGTTCTGCTGGGCGAGGAGAAGTAAACAAAGTCTCCCACAGCTAGAAGACAACGTAGACGACGCCTCCATAGTCATAACTACCAGCACCTTATAACTAATGAAGCAACTACAATAGCAAAACAAAACAGCAGCAGCAACAACAACAGCAACAACCACAAGAGAACGTAAGCAAAACCTTTTTTGTTTAACAACAAACAACAGCTCATTACCAAGAACAACAACCATATAAAAACAACCAACAGTAACAGCAGCAACAACAACAACAACATAATAATACAAAAAGTAATAAAAAGACGAAGACGTTGACGCTGCCGATAACAATGACGATGAAGCAGTCAAGCTCGTAGACGTTGAAGGCTAAATCAAGCGAACAAAGCTAAAAAGGATACACACACACACATTAGTTGTAGTTAAATTAAATTTAATACATATTTAAATATAATTTTAGTAAGCAAGAAATAGCTATAATTTATTGTTAATGTAAAGAAACCAACAAATAACAACAAAAACAACAGAAACGAACCGAAAATCCCCTATAAATATATAAAAACAGATATATATTAACAAACTGTTAATAAACATAAAATACTAATGTTAACAACATATACACACACACACGCAGATGCATATACTACAAACATTTAACACATACATTCAGACACTCCAACACACACACACACACACAGCCATACACTAATCAAAATTATATACTGACAACAAAATGGTAGAACTGTTTATGACTTATATTTAAGCAAACAACAACAACAACAAAACAACAAATTAAGACTTAAAAGTTAATCACAAGAGAAAGCAAAACTCCCCCCCAAAACAAAATAAAAAAAAGTAAATACAAATTAATAACGTTTATACGTTCACGTTTATTGACAACCCCGAAAAAAATTCCCTAAGAATCTAATGGTTTAAGAATCAATGAAGATGAAGAAGATGATAAAGAAAAAACCCCCAAAACTCGTTCGATTTCAAAACAACAACAAAAACCGATCCGATGCCCTTAATTTCTAATATACACTCTATCACACACAATTTCTCACTTTCTCTCTCGATACTTCACAATCACACACCCACACTTATACTCATTCTTTCTCATTATCTATTTCTCTTTATCTTTAACTATCATATATTATCAGGCTTCCCAATTATATAGATAACAACAACCTAAATACACAAAAAGAGAACAACACTAACAACTGTGTTCTTAGTTTTGTTTAATTTATTTCCTTTTTTCTCTCTCTCTCTCTTTCTCTTAACCTCTATACAATGGCACCATTTGATTATAAAACGGTTTTAGTTGACTCCTTTTCCTGCGCCTCCCTAAATCGTAAATAAATTCGTTGTCTTCCTTAAGATATCCCATACACACACTCACACACATACACATACAAAAGTACGAATGATAGATAACACTTACAGAGGTCCTTAAATTTATTTATTTTATTCTTACCTCAGTTTTAACACTTGAATATCCTTTCCCTTTATGCTCCACACAGAGTTCAAAGTTCATTGTAAGCATTAATGTCAATTATTTATTAATACCAAAATTAAACATAAATGTAAGAAAATAGTATTACAAACAATAGGTCAATCCGCCGCATTCTCGCCGTACTTCCGTTTCGTTGAGATTTATTAAAAATTGGGAGAGTGAAGGTGAAGGTGGGAGCTTTTTGCTGTAACTGTTTATTAAATTTGTCTTATGACTTGTTTCACGCCATGTTAAAGGTTAAAGGAAATGCCTTTTGATTATTACACTAAGATGTAGGCGTACACAGCAACGAGAAAACTGCTTAAGGTCGCATTATCGCTATGGGTCATTTGTTTAACGAAATGAACGGCGTTTAGCCAAAGGTGGCAATTTTTTTTTTAATGAAAATTCAAATGAAATTTTAGAGGGAACTCCTCCCCTAATAGAAACCACATCAATTTCAAATGATCCTCTTGGATTCGGTAAAGTTGAGTAAATTTAACACAATTGATATGCTGAACACCAAACATGTTCGAAATGTCAAACTTCAAAATTGTAAAAAAAAACCTCCAAACGAATCAACCTTATCTGATAGACTTCTCTAAAAATTGAACGCCGCAATCGTAGTTAAGCAACAAGTTCTTCATACTTATTTCGTATAGCTGCGAAATTTAGTTGTACTTGTCCTATATGCGTATTCGTTATGTTAATTAATTTGGCAACGTTACGTATACGCAACAAAGTACTTACATAATTTTCTTAAAATGTTCTGAATCGAATGTAGAAATGCTGTTTGAGCAGTCCTTCAAAAAATGTTGAAATATACAAGAAATTGCCAAACAATTTTGAATAAAAACTAAGATGGCAGCTTCACAGCTGTCAAGAGTGATCTGTTAGAAAAGGAAATGAAAATCAAACCTCTAAATGAATCACACTTTATAAATGAACAATAATAACTCTTTAAAGTTAATTGACACAAATTGAACCGTAATATAGTAAAGCTATATAAATAACAAATTTAAATTTTGAATTTTGTCCGATAAAAATTCTAAAAATTTCGTAGAGAGCTTTCTAAAATTTCGAATATAAAATAAGATACCTTAACTATTTTTATATTGAATTAACATTTGGCCCGGTTGCACTTAATTTATTTAAGCCCAAAATTAATAAACTTTTTAAACAACATATTCCAAAAAAATATTAAAGCAAAAAAATATTTACCAAGAAAATGTTGAATTCATTAAATATCACATATTTGTTTCTGAAGCAATTACACAATATGTCTTATTGAAATAAATTTCAATATTTTGATGAGATCGAGAGTTTATAGATGTGACAATTTATTTGACACGGATTTCAGAAAGATTTTACCGCTTATCTTTCTTTCTCAATACTGTAAAACGTGTCAAGGCAGGTGGGAATAGTATATAAATGATTTCTATTCAAAACGAGTATTTTGTAATTAAATAGCTTGCTTAGTCCCTTATATGTGTGGTGTACAAGCTATACCCTTCTTTAAGTTTCCAGTCCGACATTATTTAATCAACCAACGGCACAGTCAAAAACATCCATAGCGAAAATTCTACACATAATTTCAAAAGAGGATGCTCTTTGTTCTACAAAAAGACTGCAGTAACATCATTTTATTTGCAGAAATTTATGAATATTGTTTGGTTCATATTTTCATTTCGAAAACAACATCGAACGTAGCATTACACCTTAGGTATTGTTCAGTATAACATTGCTCAATATGATATTTACCTCGTCTGACTCATATCAGTGTCAATCCGTATAGAAAATATTGTTAAATGACATTATATCACAACAACTCTAGATTTTATACTCGTCACAGCAAATTTTTTCAAAACGTTAAAACATCAACGTATTTGGGAAAGTTAATTCAAAAATTATTAATAACAAGCACTAAATTAGTTGTTTATGCAAAATTTAGAGAAATACCTTCTAACTAATACAAGTTTCTTTTAAAAAATGTGATTCATTTCGAGGTTTGTTTTTAAACGGTTTCATTTACATAACACGAGTGACTGATTGCGAATTGTTATTAGACTGGTATGTAATATTGTTTGACATTTTATCATAGAGTAACTGAAATGGAAACAACGCCTCCAAAAATTATTTTTTTTTTTAGTATCTTTGTCGAGCCCCTCGCTCAACAAGTAGTGTGCATAATCGACTATCTGAGAGCACTATTGTCAATATCATTATTGAATTTTAGGGCCAATGTACGTTATTGAATAATACTCAACCAAAAATATCACTTCCATCCTACAGAGAGGAGAATGTTGCGCCTATATCAAATTTCTAAGCAATCGGATACAGACAGACACTTTCTTTAATTAATCTACGTTTTGTGTGTTCAATACCCCACTGTATCAAGCGTTATGAACATGCATGTGATGTGCGGTGCAAATATTGACTTGGATCATCACCTGGTCGCAGCCAAGGTACGCACGCGATTAAGCAGTGCTAAAAACGCTTGTAACCAAAGCTAAGGAAGCTAGACATTAAAAAGCCAAGATAGCCAATGCTTACTCCAACCAACTCTCTCAATTACTTCGAGCCACTCCCCTAATTCTGATCGTCCCAACACCCAATGGCAGCATATTGCGAATTCTAGGACCGCTGCCGCAACGACCGTAGTGGGTTATGAAAACCACGCTTAAAAGAATGTCGAAAAATGTCTAAAGAAAAGAATGCTGCATAAGGGACAAAACTGCAGCCAATGGCAACGCGTGCAGTGACGAAGCGTTAAGTTGACAAAAGGAGGGAGATGACACGACTCTTCAGGCGGAAAAGCGTTTATGGAAGCAACAGTGAGAGCCAGGATATCGAAAATCACAGGGATAGAGGTGAAGCCCGAAAATTCAACCAAAAGGTAAAAAGCAAGGGTTTTGGAACAGGGATCACCACCTGTAAGGATGGAGACGGTAATCTGGTCAAATATGGAGGGAACACTTTCGATCTCTACTCGTTCCCCAAGGCAGCATAAGTGACGAAATCACACCAATCATCAACGATGGAGTAGACCGTTCAGAACTGAACCAAAACTAGATCAGCACGGCAATTGCACGGCTTTAAAATAACAAAGCTGCGGAGTCAGATAGCTGGCAACGTACATGCATCAGCTCATAAACACGATTTGGCTCAAAGAATGCATCCCCGATGATTTTAATCTGAGTGTTCTACGTCCTGTGCTTAAGAAAGGCGATCCAAATGTATTAGGATCAGCCTTTTTCTTATCGCATACAAAGTCCTGTGCTTAGACCTGGTAAATCCACGGCCGACCAGATATTCACACTACGACAAATCCTGGAGAAAACCCAAGGAATGCAGATCGAAACCTATCATCTGTTTATCGACTACAAAGCTGCATTCGACAGTCCGATACGACAGAAACTATTAGATACTTCGGCTAAGTTTGATACTTCCGCAAAGCTGATACAACTTTGCGGGTTGACACTGACTGACACGAAGTCTTCAGTGAAAATATCCACAAATCTAACAGAGTCATTTTCTACCAAGCGAGGCTTCACCCAAGGCGATAGTCTGTCATGCGATATCTTTAACATCATAATGAAGATGATCATGAGGAAGGCTGAAGTAAACACGACTGGCACCATCTTTAACAAAAGCCACATGTTGTTCGCGTATGCCGATGATGTAGATATCATTGGCCGAGGACTGCGGGATGTTACTGCGGCCTTTAAGAGCATTGAAATGCAGTCGGCAGAAGTCGGTCTGGTGATTAATGAGATACAAAACTAAGTTATTTTTTTCAATGAACAATAAGTTCACTCGTTTGGGACGCTGAATGACGTTGACAACTGTAACTTTGAAGTAGTAGATGATTTTGCCTAACTTGGCTGTGCCATAAACAAAAATAATAATGTCAGCCTGGAAATCAAGAGACGAGTATTAATTGCAAACCGCTCTGATCCTACCTGTCTTGCTCTACAGCGCAGAATCGTGGGTAATGACACAAGCGGATCAATCTATTCTGGGAGTCTTCGAGAGAAAAATACTCCGCAAAATATTTGGACCCATCATCGCGAACGGCGAGTACCGTCGTCGAATGAATCATGAGCTGTATGAGCTGTACAACGACATCGACGTGGTCAAGCGCGTTCAAATAGACCGAATGCGCTGGCTTGGACACGTTGTACGAATGGACGAAAACGGTCCGGCTCGAAAAGTCTTCGGCAATAACCTCGATGGGGGGCGCAGGAGGGGGCGACCAAAACTCCGATGGATGGACCAGGTGACGGAAATGTTAAGTAAGCTTGGTATGACGAACTATCTACGGAGCGCAAAAGACCGAAGCGCTTGGAATGGTTTTCTACGTGCGGCTACTGATAGATGAATTTCTGTTGTTGCTGCCAGTAAAGAAGAAGAAGAAGAAGATACTGTCCAAAGGGCCTCTATCATAGGATACATGAAAACAAAATTAGACAAAGGGGCGTGGCACCGCCCACACAAACCAAAATTTCTATCGGTCTTATCTCAAGAGCCATTAGAGGTATGAATGTGAGATTTGATACATATGTTACTGATAGAAAGAGGATTACGTCTCTCTGGAAAATGGACGGTGCCACGCCCCTTTTGAAAAAATCGTTATTTGGGCGAAATAAATTCACTGTGTAGTACTATCCGTAGGGTCTCTATCATAGGCTACATGAAAACATACTTAGACGATCCATTAAAGGAATGAAGATGAGATTTGCTACATATGTAATAACGTCTCGCTGGCGATAAAACTGGTAATAAACGGCTAAAAGTATAATCTCAAAAATTGTGCGATGTGAAGTAATTTAAAGATTTGTTGATAAGTTGTAAAAATACAAAAAAAGGGATAAAACTGATAATATCACCCAGGTCAAATACCTAAAGGTAGAGGTACGAAAATGTATATAGAATTGCTCCCTATAGAATTATAGAACTGTCAAATGGCGTTTTTCAAAATTCAATTTTAGTTGTGCGATACGAATATATCTTTTTAAATTCGTACTTTTAGGGATAAAAAGGGACTTTGCCTGTATTGCTTAAAGTCCTAAGAAGGTTCTTTGTAAGTACGGGTGAAGCAACGCGAGCCGGGAAAGCTAGTTACACATATTGTTCAAAGGCCTGAAAGTACTTTTGAGAAATGTAACTTCAAACATGCTTCTAATATATTTTTTAATTAATTTTTTAAATTTTTCAAAAATATTTAATTTAATGCGAGAAATTGAATAGAACTTAGAAGTTACATATCTCAAAAATACTGAAATGGAGATGGCACTAATATCCTTAGAATGTACTGTGGCACAGATAATTTTATGTTTAAAATATCCTTTAATGTTCTCGAACATTTTCGTTACGTGCTTAAGTCATACTGGAGACAAGCAAAACGTAACAGGGATTACTTTCGTAGGACATCCAAATGTCATGAGGACTTGGGAAATTGTGTTGTATTGCACGAATTTTTATAAATCGGCTGTATCTACAGCGGGTGTATACTGTACGGCAGTTCCTAGTTTTGGCTCTATGAAAAATGCCCCAAATGCAAAATGCCCCAAAAAAAAAAACGAAAAATTACCCAAAATAAAATTGGGCGAAAAAAATGAAAAATGACCCAAAACTCACGAACGAAATTTTCCCCAAAAATTATGAAAAATACCCCAAAAAAATATTCTTCTAAACAAATCTAGCATTTTTAAAAGACGGGCACGCCCCCGCCGCATACTTCGTTATCAGTTTCTATACTCTCTCTTTAGCATTATTAAAATGCTTAAATGGGGAACGCCCCCCGCCGCATACGTCAAAGTCAGTATCGTAACTATCTCTCTGTCATATTTCATAAGTCGAAAAATAAAATGAGGGTGGGCGTCCGCCCCCTCCCAATTCTTTATCATCTGCACCATGCTTTTTTATTTTTTATTATATGGAAAAAAATTGGGGTATTTTTCATATCTGCAAATTTGGGTCATTTTGCATATGAAAAATGACCCAAAATTAAAAAACGAAATTTTACCTTAAATAAATGAAAAGTTCCCCAAAATTTATGGGTAATTTTTCGTTTTTTTTTTTGGGGCATTTTGCATTTGCATTTTTCATTTGCATTTTTCATAGAGCCCCTAGTTTTCTATGCGTTTACGAATAAGTGAATAAATTCATAGCAGTTTATTCCTAAAGAAAAGTAACAAGTAATAAAAAAAAGAAACATTAATATTTCAGATGAACAAGAACTTGTGGTTGAGGTATTCAATATTTCATTTATTGACTATTTTATATTAGTCAAATTCTCGTAAGATATTAAAACCATTACAGAATATTGTTCTGAATTGTATCATGCATTTATGTGGCGCAAACTGAGAAACACAAACTCCATATAATTTATTATAATTTACCTCATTACTGGAAGGGCGCACCACATTCTTTACCCCCCATACTTTCAATTCGTTATAATTTTTTTTTGTTATTCACATTACCCAAACCCTTCTTCCCCTTCCCTTTAGGTTATTTTCTTTTTAAATTAAGCGCTTCCAAAATGAATTGCCAAATTTATATTTTAGGCATTTGTACTCAAACTCAAACAAAACAAAACAAAACAAAACAAAAAAAAAACTCAACATAATGTAAAACAAAACCATAACTTTATAGTTAAAAGAAGAAAAAACAAAACAAAATGTCGAAGGAAAACCAAAAATGATAAAATGAAAAATAAGTCATATAGTCATATTTTTTATACTAATTAAATAAATAACAAACCACAACAAAAAAATCCACAATGGCATCGGAGGCATCGGATTTATTTCAAAACAAAATTCATTTATTTTTGCACTTAACAAACAAAAGAAACCAAAAAAAAGAAAATACAAAAAATTTTACATATTTTTTGCACCAGATTGAATACCTAAATTTAATGTATTATTTAAACCAAACAAGAAGATAAAAATCAATTTAAAAATTAAAAAAAAAAATCAACAAACAACAACTAATAACTCACACAGAAAAATTGAAAGAAAATACCAAAAAAAACTTAAATAAATTAAATTTTAAGCACTTATAAGTTATAATTTTTTATGAAACCAAACCAAGAAAAACAAAACAAAGATAACCAAAAGAAAAATAAGCTAAAAAATCTATTAACGAAATTTAGGTTAAAATCTAAGAGAGACAAAAAATTAACACAAAATAACAGAACAAAAATAAAAACTTAACAGAAAATTATATATGAAATAAGAGAAAAAAGAATACTGCCTAAATATTAAAATAAATATGAAAACAAAACACTAGACAAGAGAGAAAATTTATGAGAACAAAAACCAAAACAGAAAACCAAACACACAAATCGGGAAACTTTTATAATTGTACATATAACGACAGCAAAAAGAGATAAAAACTAAAAAAAAAACACACACACACAATACTATAAAAACTAAACATAGAAATTGTACAGTAACTGATATAAAAAGTAAGTAAAGCTAATAACAAACAAAAAAGTAAAACTTGTACATACAACTAAATAGTAAATCAAAATGGAAGTAAGAAATATGATATAAAAGACGAAGGAAAAATGTTGGTAGTATTTGTTATAATCCAAGAGAACGAAAACGAAGTGATGGTAGAAAAAAACAACAAACAAAAAACTAAAACTCTCACACTTACACAGGTATTGTGTACTATTTATATATATATATATAAAGAAATATATATATTCTAATATATGTTTGTATTATGTTTTAAGTCAAACCAAAACAAGACAAACAAACGTGAAAGTAGGAATAAAACTTCGCAATCATACTAAACAAACAAAACAAAACAAAAAACAAGCAAAACGAAAATTTATTACTTACAACCAAACCAAACCAAAAACAAAACAAATGAAAAACTCAAATTACAACACACTATTAATTGTTTATGAAATTAATAGGATTGTTGTTGTTTTGTACTTACAATAATACCTTAGTCTACAACATACACTTATTAAGTATATACAGACATACATACCTATGACCTACAGACAAACGCATAATATCCGTATTAATATTCACAATATTCATTACTTGCGCGTTTAACTGAGTTTTGTTTTTAAAGATTTCTGTGAAATGTTCTTTAGTTGCAAATTAAGATGTAAGTTAAGGTATGGAACCATTTTTTGTTATTTTTTTAATTTTTCTGTTTATTTTATTTTCAAAGAGAAACGAGAATACTGTCATTGTTAACGGATAATATAGTTTTGGTTGCTTAAGAAATAAATTTAAAAAATAGATATTTTAAAATTTCTTGATTATTTTATCACTTGGGAGAATTATTGACGGGGTTAGAAGCAGCAAGAGACAAACAGTTAATTTCGAGATATTCGTCTACAAAGTTTCAAAATCTAGTACATATGAAGGTATTACTTGAACTGTTTTTCGGCTAGATATTAAAGGCCTGTAGCGTTCCATTCATTCTACTTGTACAAACAGATAAAACAAGTAAGAACCTGATATTATCGGTACAAATACAACAAAGAGTAGAACAAAACATGTGCTCATGCGTTTTGGATTTAGTAGATCGCGTATCATCTCTTTCTCTGACTCTCATTGTAGTCGAAACTTTTTTTCTCTTTATCTGTTCCACTCAGTGACGTAACTGTTGTTCCTATTTTTTAAATGGATATATCCATTTAGTATAGATATTCCAGATCATACGCGTTGATGATGTTTTCTTACTTTTTTTTATTCTTTTTACAAAAAGTACTGGTGTAAGTTTCATCTGTGGCAAATTTTAACAAAACACATAACAAAATTTCGCTCTTTATTCTTTATGCTTGCAGGGATACGCTCTGCACATATTTCAAGCACAGATAACAAGAATACCGATATATTCGGTTGTTGTGTGTTTTTTATACTTGGTACTTTCACTCTCTTATACCTATTCTATCGTTATCTAAAAGAGAAATATTCCATACGCACTTAATTAAAAGAGAGCGAGATATAAGAAAATTTAACTACATACAACAAGTGTGATTGGATGGTTCTTTGCAGACCTATACTAGATATCACTACTGGTAATACAAATCGATCTCATCTCATGCTAGTAGACAGAGATAGTGTCAAGGAATACAACTGCATACTTATCTCAATTTTTGTCAATTTGTCACTTGCATCTTTAATTTTTAAATTGTTTATAAACAATACTTTTGATTTTCTGAGCAACTTTTTTTTTGCAAAATGTAATAACCGTCAACAAACAGTGCAAACGTTTTTCAATTCTCTCTTTTATTTCATAATTTTCCTCCCACAACACTCACAAAAATCAACATTAGTTTAGAACAAAAGACAAAGTCTTCAACAGTTCCTTAAACTCTCATTAATCTCACACATTTATAAAGCTAAGTTGTAAATATAATCACACACACACACAAACAGCGTTCACATAACACATTTTTATACCACACAATCTCCCGGCCCTGCTCCCCACGTAAATAATAACAACTCAGTAGAGGAATTTAGAAAACCAAAAAACAAAAGAATATAAAACACAAAAGAAACATAACTTACAAAATAAAGACCTGGTTCACAGACTTTGATAGCCAATGTTAATGAAATACTAAAAATAAAAAGTAAACAAATTGAAAAACAATGAAACCAAATACTTTATACCACACTTTTCTAGAATGTAGTAAGCAAAATTTTCATATATATTGAACACATCAAAGCCCCCCAAACAAATACCCCGCCCCCGCAAAACAACCAACTATTTACCACAACACTCAAAATAACTGTAGTTGTAATACACCCAACCTCTAACACTACCCCCTCCCAACCCTCCATCACTACCACCAAACACCACACTCCCCCCTCATAAAACCTCTACTTTAGCTGCGTAAAATTTCCTTTGAAAACATTTTTGTAAAATTTGAGATCATATTCTAAATAATTTAATCTTTAAATGTAAGTTTATCGATTTTCCAGAAATGTTTTTAAGCGGAATTTTCGTCATCCCACGTATTAACAAAGAATTCTCCCCCCACATGCCCCTTACGAACCATCATTACGTTTTATATAGAAAATAACAAAGAGAGAACAAACCAAAAACAAACCTTTTGGACTATACTAATGGGGGGGAAACCCCCACCCAACAAAAATTAATGAAATCTAAAACAAAAATATAAACAAAATTTGAGTTTCAATATTTTTCTAAAATTAAATTAAATTTTGAGAGAAAAAAAAGTCATCACATCACACATAAATCACATATTACAACAAACCAAATGAGAAATTACTTTATCAAAGTGTCTATTCTACACGATGAAATTGAAGAATGAAACAAAACTAATACAACCAAATGCATAAAAAAAAGAAACAAAAACAAAAATACAAATAAATAAAATGCAAAAAAAAAATACAACAAAACTATACTACAAAAACTTTTAGGCCAATAACTAAACTAAACAAAAGATGAAGATAAAGAAGAGAAAAACAAGAAAAAATCTTAACCGGTGAAAAGAAAATATAATAATGAAAAAAAAATAAAAGCAATATAATATCTTAAAATAAACGAACTATTAAAAAAAACAAAACAAACAACAATTTTATACTATTACAACAACAACAAAGAGAACTACATAAAGGGAAGCGGAAAAATTCAAAATTCCATAACACATGATAGGTTAACAGGAGGGTCGGTTGATCGGTCGGTCGTTGTATGATGATGATAACATTTTGCTGGTATTTGTGAAATCTTAGGGGAGAGGAGTGGATCTATGGTGAAGGATATAAAAACGAATTTATAAAGAAAACAAAAATGAACATTAACACAAAAGAAGCATAGAAAAACTTAATTGATATTAATTTCCTCCTCAACAATGGGCACCAATGCCCATTCATTGACTTCACGGTTTCATATTGATGTTTGACACATATTTCATATTAACGTAAAATTTTAAATAAATTTCAATGGAAAAAAGTTTACGGATATCAATTGCGCAATTTTAGCTGATTTCTTGAGGTTTTTTAACGAAAATGTGAAGCAAAAGTATTTTTTTGTAAATGGTGATTCACTTAGTAGTTTTTGTTTTAATTTAATCAAAACTCTTTAAATATAAATGGATGTTGGAAACCTTATTATCATACAAAAGAACAATCTCTGGCAAATATTATTAAGAGATAATTTCATTAAAATACTGACCGCAACGACGTCTTGACCATGTAAAGTCCGAAATTCCAATTTTCAATCACTATTTCCAACATTGCCAAGTGTGAAGATTTTTGACTTGGCATAAAAACAGACTTAAAAATCCAGAGGTGATATATCACATGATCTACGCGGCTTAGTTGCTCACCAAAACGATTTT
Organism: Muscina levida; assembly: GCA_964034835.1. Classification (NCBI taxonomy): domain Eukaryota; kingdom Metazoa; phylum Arthropoda; class Insecta; order Diptera; family Muscidae; genus Muscina; species Muscina levida. The sequence continues at coordinate 35,521,209 of OZ035883.1, forward strand.
TTTATGATGGTCTGATTAAGCTGGCCATGGTTGTGGTTGTTCTGTCCAGCCTCATTTTTAAAGAAATGTGCAACGATGATATCTCCCGAGCATAAACTTTATCAAACAGTAAACTTATGTTTATAAAACGTAGTTTCAGAATCACTTCTAGCTACTCATTAGACCAAATGTGACAGTTTTGTTAGACTTAGTTTCCTTGAGCCAGAAATATGTATGGGAAGCTTGAGCGAAAGTTGGACCTTCCAAATAGACCACTTTCGTCGTAATTGCATATAACAATTAAATATAAAAAAAAAATGTCAGTAATTGTTATTTTGTGTTGTAGAAAGAATTTGAAATTAAATGATATGTTAAGAAGGTTTCAAATGAATCATGCCATATTTTAATCTTACTTGAGTACTTGGCGTATACTTGATATTAATTTCACGTTATAAACTAACGTCAATTAGTATACGTATACGTGATTATAATAAGGTAACCTTGTGCTAAACTCTCTTACATAAATTTAATATCAAATGCATCATTTAGACATTATGGAAATTAACTTGTAATGTTAACTATCCTTTCAAGAACTTTAAACACAAAACAAAAATTAAAATGTATATTGAAATAATTTAAATGATCTAAACAATTTAAATTTACGACGCAAGGGCTTTAGAGATAAGAGTACATGTAAGTACAAATTTCATATATGTCATAGCTCTTAAAAAATTCCAATAAATTATGACTTGAATTTAACTTTGTTTGCAAAACAACCAAACTTATCATATCTCAGGTCACCAAAAGAACCAAAAACGTTTCCGAGCAGTGACAAGGATGATGCCTCGTGGTCTCCTATTCTTCCTAACACAGTACATCACATGATTTTGGGACTCAATTCTGAGAACTGCACGTGAAAGTAGTCCCAAAAAGAAGAAGTTCTGCATCATTTGTTTGGTCAAGTTACATACCATAATAATTGAATATCGATTTGAAGTTACTAAGTATCGTATAGGGAAATTTGCCACGTATGATTATCATAAGTAATATTCCACGTAAATCATACGCCACGGAGTACAACAGTTTTATTGTAAATGCTACAAAGTAAACCTAGTTCAAAATTATTTGATGAATAGAAAAGTAAAACTGTTGCTTATATAAGGAAACGTTAAGATTAAAGAAATTGTAATTCTTAATTATTTTTTAAATTTGTTTCAGCTAAATCGGACTAGTGGTTCTCGAGTCATGTCAAACAAAAGTGTTTAAAACGTGACAAATTCCCCTATACGATACAAACTAACTTCAAATCGATATTAAATTATTATGGCATGTAACTTAACAAAACAAATGATGCAGAATTTCTGCTTTTTGGGTCTACTTTCACGTGCAGTTCTCAGAATTGAGTCCCAAATCTATGAGCTAAAAAATGTTGTACTGTGTATTCATTGAAGCTTCCACAAAAATCGTGTTTTCCAACCGGCCACTGACCGGTTATTACAGTTATGATGTTCCTAAGATGGACTCTAGATAGGTTCAGCGCAAATCATGTTCTTTGTATATCCATGGTAGGTCATATCTGTTTGGTCGCTGTGCAAGTGGGTTCTCTCACCCATCTTTCCTTAGGAATGAGGTTCAGTTTCCCTGAAATTAGCCGTTTAAGCCTAATGAGAGGAACAACAATGTATCCGTAAACTTCGCCCGAGTTCACGGAGGTGGCGACACTTGCCACTATATCTGCCCTTTGGTTGCCATTAATGTCCCAATGTCCTGAAACCCATGTAAGGGTAACCGCCGAATGTCTCAATGCTCGAGATAAATTTCTTGCAGAACGACGATTTAAAGCAATAGTATGACTCACTGTTACCGTTTGTTTAACTGACTTAGTTTGTCAGTGCCAGTAGTACCAATTGTCGAAAAAAACCAGTAGGAAAGTTTTAGTCGGGAAAACCGACTTACATATATACTCACCCTCAGTAAAACATAAAATTTTCTAGTATATTGATATAACTACTCGATTTCTAAAGTGGGCGGAGAGGAACATTTGTATGGGAGGTACCAGATGGGAAGTGGCTAGACTTCCAATTTGTTCTCCAAAACTTTACTAAATACAGAATTTGGACACGATCACGTTGGGTGTCTTGATATTACTACTCCATCTCTAAATTGGGTAGAACGGTTTATTTGTATGGGTAATAAATCTCCACACATAATTCGAATTTGTCATTTGAAACTTCATCATTTTAACATGAGAAAGTTCCTGGAAATCCTATAGAATATTTTCATTGAATGTAAATAAATGAATCCAACTGTTTTATTAAGGCTGTATACACTTGTTTTGTTGTCATTTAAAAACTATTATAGTTCTTTAATGAGAGATTTAGAAAATTCCACTTAAGTTAGAGACAGTGATACTGAATGATGCGTAATCTACTTTCTTGAGCTGACTAAATCAGAGAAAATTATATGGTTGCAATGTTTAAAGATATATTTTCATTCAATTTTGGATGAAATGTTATTAAATTGATCTTTCTAAGTAGCTGTGTGCTACAATGCATATAATTAATATTTAACGAAATTTTCAATTAAACATTCGCCCACGGCTAGATTATGGCTGGATAATGGATTTAAAATCGTCATTTATTTAGTCACATTGAAAGTTAAAACTTATCAAAGACTGGTTCATCCAACGAAATTTTGGTTACCTACTTATGCACCTGCTTATCTCCGAAAACATTACGTACTAAAGCGTTGTTGCAACAATGCTCAATGCTCTTATACCTAACATGGCGGTGAGAACACCCGACTATAAGCCGCGAGATCAGGGAATTCTAAAAATAGTCTGAGATTTACTTCACAATAACGAGAGAAGCTATCCCATACCTCAGCCATGGGGTATAAAGGAAAATCAAGTTTTTTGTTAAGTACTCGTATACCCAACAAAACTTGCAAATAAAGCTTGCTATTAGTTAAAATTTCCAAAAACATTATTATTTAGAAATTGTCTTTAATTTCCAATAACTCCTCTCAATGATTTAATCATGTCCTATTTCCGAACAACAAAACAAATACTAGCAAAAATGTTAATCATTAGCATTTGAATTAAACCGACTGCGAATGTTAACCTAAAAATATACCAACACACACACACACACATACAGATAACAACAACCCAGCGGCGGAAATCATGAGAAGGAAGGCCTTCGTTCATGAGTTTAAAGGCCTTTTTTTGGATCCGGTATGCCTTCCTTGGCCTTCTTTCTTCCTTTCTTTTTTTACATTGCGTGACATTGGAAAATAAGGCCTTCCGTCGCCGGTTTCCATAAGAAGGCCTTATGGATGCTTTCTATAAGAAGGCCTCATGGAAACTTTCTGTAAAGGGGCCCTATGGATGCTTTCTATTAGAAGGCATTATGGAAGGCCAGCATACACATGAAAAAATAATGACTTGCAAATAAAACTAAAACTATACAGTGCACCCTCAAATTATTTAGTTTTTTTGAGAGCGCACCGGTTATTTTTAGATATTTCTCACTTATATATATTTTTCTCTATACTTACATTTTTTTCCAACGACAGTAAACATTGCTGGAGTTTGAACCCACTACCTCGTGATTGTTAGTCAGCCATGCTACTGTCTAGCCTATGAAGATGCATTCGAATTGTGTGGTTGAAACTAATGATACACTGTTTAAAAAAAAACCCTTCCACGGAAATTAACAATTTTTTCCATTTGGAAGACATCCAATACCCCTTATATTTGGAAGCGAGAGGGTATGTGTATGAAATCCCTCTGCCTTCTTTTCAAAGGCCTCTGGCAGGCCTTCATAAAAGTTGAAAAAAAAACGTATTAACATTACTTACCATTTAGAAGGCATACAATACCCCTGTTATTTGGAAGCGAGAGGGGATGTGTATGAAATCCCTCTGCCTTCTTTTTACATGGCTTTGGCAGGTCAGTCCATAAAATGCTTAAAACTGATGAAAAATCATGCGTTCTGTATTCCTTATTTGAAATGTTATTCCCAAATAATGACTACTGCGTGCATTATATGAGGAAGGCCTCTCAAATTCCGCCGCTGGGAACAAGAGAGTCATTTTGAGAAAGTAATCCACATTACTAACACATACAAACGCTCTTTACACTGCTAAACACACAACACTACACACTTAAGCTCTCTTAACCACTCACTCACACACACACACACATACACACCAACAATACAACTTAATAAATTAAAGACCGTTCGTTCGTTAATCGCGCAACAACGGTGACACATATAAACTCGTATGTATTTACATAACTAACTGATAGGGAAAAACAAACGTATAAATAAACAAATTCTATATAGTTGTGGTTTTTATTAAGTTTTAAACTGGTACTTGCCAATAAATAAAAAGAAAAATTTTGAACAACAAACAAAAAAATACAAACTTGCCTCCCTTTAAATCATTTGTACGTATGTAGATGAGATGAGACATTTGCTGCATAGGAAAAAAAACAGAGAAAGAAGGTGAACTATAAAAGGTAATGCAACTTAGTTAGATAATAAAAAGCAGAGCGTTAAGGTGAAACTGTATGGGGCTAACATACAAAACAGAGGGTCATTTTGTTACATGTTAGAAAAGCGTTAAAGAGAGGACGCAAACAGATTTTTATTCTAAGACGTTAAGAACAAGAAATCCGTTAGATTTTACTTGTGTGACAGGTGATACAATTTAGAACAGTGTTAAAGAGAGAAACAAGCAGACTTCCTACGACACTAAGACGTTAAGAACAAAAACATCTGACCGACTTGACAGTATGACATGTGGTACATTTTCATTCAAATTGTTATCTGTGTTCAATAGCACAAATGCTAGGGGTACATTTTTTTCAGGTAGTTTATTGACGGGAACTTAAATTTTATTTTATAAATATCAATAATTGGCATATTTCGCCGTCCTGTTGGAACGATTCCTCTTTCAAATTAAAGCAATGTTTGCACCGGTTTCCGGTTTAGGGAGAAATGATGTGATATAAGCCAAATGTAAGCCGCACTATATATTTTATGGGATTGTAATAAAGTCTCAAGTATCTAATGAGGATTGTGTTCTCCCTAAAAACTATTGTTCTGCTTGTTTTTATAAGCGTTAAGCCGAAAATAAACCTCATCGCTGAAAATCAGGTTCAACCTGAACAGATTCGAACAGAATGCGAATTTTGGAAAATTTTCACGATTTAGAAACGTTGTTCTGGTATAAGTCTTTGCATTTGTCAAATTATCTGAAAAAGCTAGTTTTACATTTACCTTTACCTTAAGTACATTCTATACGTCTAAAAAAGACGTCCTTTATAATCAAGGGGATTTCAATAGGCGCGGGTCGATGATGCAATGTAATCAAACAAACTATGTATGAGATATTAACGAAATTCTTTATTTATTTAAAAGATTTATATTTGTTATTATGTGTCTAGACCTGCCACATCAACAATACTTACTTAATTACTTACTAAAGTGTCCTATTACCTCTTACGAACGTCTTTCATAAATTATAGGCCTGAAGTTTTAATGAATTACTCACGCCTCGGTTTTCTATGTGTGTTATCCAATTAGTCCTATCACATGTTCCCTTCTAGGGTGATACACTGATTATAGCGACCCTCCAATTTTTCGATACCATTTTTGTAGTACGATTTGTCCTATGCTACAAAATAGGCCTCAATTTTGGCGATCACCTCTTCATTCGACGAAAATTTCTTCCCAACGAGCATACTTTTGAAATCTGAGAACAGGAAATAGTCGCTGGGGGCAGATCTGGAGAATATGGTGGATACGGAAGCAAGTCGAAGCCCAATTCATGGAGTTTTGCCATAATTTTCACTGACATGTCAAATGATTGGTCAAATGTGAGCATGCGCGGCACAGAGCTTTTTCATACCCAAATATTCATGAATGATATGATGTACACGTTCATTTTATATCTTTAGAGTGCCTGCAATTTCATTCAATTTCAATTTACAGTCATTTAAAATTTTTTTGTGAATTTTTTTTAATGTCTCTGTCGGTAACAACCTCTTTTGGGCGTTCACTGCGTTCAGCGTCTTCGGTGATCATTTCACCACGTCTAAAATTAGCATATCAATCCTTGACTGTTGATTTTTCTGGGGCAGTGTCCGCAAACTCGTCAGCAAGCCAAGTTTTTGCTTCAACAGTATTTTTTCCCTTTAAAATATTTTATCAACACGAGAAATTCTATAAAATGCTATAATTCACAAACTTATTATCCGACTACAAATCCTGGAGAAGACCCAAGAAATGCAGATCGACACCTACCATCTGTTTATCGACTATTAGATGCTATGGCTGAGTTTGGTATCTCCGCGAAGCCGATACGACTTTGCGGGATGACACTGACTGACACGAAGTCTTCCGTGAAAATAGGCACACACCTAACAGAGCAATTTTCTACCAAGCGAGGCTTAAGACAAGGCAAGGTCTGTCATGCGATCTCTTTAATATCATAATAGAGATGATCATGCTGAAGGCAGCAGTTAACAAGACTGGCACCATCTTTAACAAAAGCCACATACTGCCCGCGTATGCCGTTGATGTAGATATCATTGGCCGAGGGCTGCGATATGTTACTGCGGCCTTTTCGAGCATTGAGAAGCAGTCGGCAGAAGTGGGTCTGGTGATAAATAAGAACAAAAATACGTTATATGTTTCAACGAACAAAGATTCTACACGTTTTGGAAGGTATGTGAACGTTGACAACTATAACTTTGAAAAGGTAGATGATTTTGTCTACCTCAGCTCCGCCATAAACTGGAAATCAAGAAACGAGTATTGATCGCAAACCGCTGCTATATGCGCTGAGCGAGCGTTTTTAAGATAATGCGCTCTCTCATTGAACGAGAGTCTACCAGACACTTATCCTGCCTGTCTTGTTCTACAGCGCAGAATCGTGGGTAATGACGCATGCGGATCAATCTATTCTGGGAGTTTTCAAGAGAAAAATATTACGTAAAATATATAGACCCGTCATCGTTTACGGAGAGTACCGTCGTCGAGTGAATCATGAGCTGTAAAACGACATCGACGTAGTCAAGCACGTTCAAATAGACCGAATGCGGTGGATGCTGTGACAAACTATCTACGAAGCGCAATAGACCGAAGCGCTTGGAATACTTTTCTACATGCGACTACTGATAGATAAATTTATGTATGTTGCTGCCATTAAAGAATGAAGAATATGATCCGACAGCTGTCAAATGTATACACGCGTCTTTTGAAGGTTAGGGCTAACTAAAAATCATATGGATTTAATTCAAGTACCGCCATCTATGAATCAGGCCGGTGTCTTTTCAATAGACCTGTTACGCCTTTACCGCTGAAACATTTACATTAATCCTGTCAGCATGTTGCAGCCATCGTTGTCGTTGAATTCTGACTATTTAGCTACTCCGATGTCATGGTAAAGCTCATACAGCTCATGGTTTATCCGATGGCGAAACTCGCCGAAGTCAAAGATATGTTTATATATTTTTTCGGAGTACTTTCCTCCCGAATACTCTCGGGTTTTGTATGTCCGTTGCTGTAAGCGCCCACGATTCGGCAACGTACAACAGAACAGGTAAAATTAACACCTGGTATAAATGTTTCTTAGTATGCCGAGATAAACTGATGTTACTAAAGTGCTGCCAAAGTCCATAAAAACATCTATTGGCAAGCACTATTCTTTGCTTGACTTCTCGGCTGACACTATTTTTCTTGTGGACTGGGATATTTCGAGGTAGGTACAGTCATCTACTATCTCAAATCATTATTTTTGTTTACCGCTAAACCCATTTTTGGTGACTCCTTTTCCAGTGATGAGAAGACTGCAGTAACATACTGCAGATTTCAGCCAATGATGTCTATATCACTGGCGTAGGCTAGTGGCATGTGGTGGAATATGGTATATGGAATATGGATTTAGTTTTTTCCAAGGTACATCTGCAAAGGCGTATTCATTAACAACAACAACAACAAGTGGGTTCTTTTACTCATCTTTCCTTACCAATGAGGTTCTGTTTCCTCCTTATGAAAGGAACACCAATGTGACAACAAACTTCGCCTGAGTTCACAGTGGTGGTGACAGCCCTTGTCAATGTATGGGCCCTTTGGTTACCATATATGTCCTGGAACCCATGGAAGTGTAACCGTGGAATAACTCGCAATCTCCTCCAGAGACAATATAGCATTCTAGAAGTGATGTACTCGTTCTATAAGAATCGGAGAGCAGCTTTAGTGAATATCACCAGTTCTGAGTTTACACCCGGGCTTACACCCAGTCCACTGGTATGACACCGTTTTAACAGAATTTTTAGCGCAGATTCCATAATCTCAGAGAGTTATTTAGGATCCTTTTCACAAGAAAATGTATGGCGAAGTCTTGCACCATGTCCATCGTTGCGTCCAGGGTGTGGCACATACAGTCGTCCTGCTGGAACCGCATGTCGTTCCTGGCCAAAGGAATTAGTTATCATAGTTCTGTATAATGTCGTGCGACCAATGTCGTTTTTGAAAAATTATGGACCGATAAAATCGCCTGTCCATAATCTAAATGCATTTGCGAACTGTTGAATCCCATATGGGTCCCATGTGGATCGTCTCTTAAGATTCATATGTTCCTTTGATTATAAAAAGTTTAAGTACTTGGAATTGCTGCTCAATCGTGTAAAATGTCATGGTAATTTGAAATCAACAACATGACTGCCACAGAGTATTAACAGCGACGCGCAGCTGTTGAAAAATCCTTCATATAGTTTTTGGGCAATACAACAAAAAAAAAATAACATAAATTCAATTTCCCAAATGTAAATGTAACTAAATTAATTTTGAGTCAATAAATTTTTAAATTAATTACCTTCTTTGCTACCTTTAATAGTCGATATACCACTTCAATGATTTCACACCTAATTTTAATATTTTTCAAATTTTTAAACAGCTAAACTTTTAAAAAGTCTATTGCAATTGCAATTTATATCCATGACCTCTTAAACTACCTGCATTAAAATTGACAACCCCTTAGGCTGCATTACCTCCAAGAACATCTTAAACGAAATTCTAAACAAAAACGAAACAATTGCCCCCATCATAATAACTTTAAATGTAAACCGACACAAACAAACAAACAAACAGACAGACATAAGTTTTTAAAACCAACAACATACTGCTACAAAGAAAAAACTAACTCACACAAGGACAACAACAACAACAAAATGCTCAACGGTTTCGGAGCGTATTTCTAGCATTACTTTTCAATGAGACGTAAAACCAAAGCTTTTATTTAAAAAATTTTCGATTATCGTTTGTACAAATACAAAAAAAAACAACAACAAAAACCTACAAAATATAGCGAACATTTTGTTTTTCCATTCGAAAAAAAAGATAAAATAAAATATATTGAAATTAATATAAAATACAAAAAAATATTTTGAGGAGAATTTTTGTACAAAATAAATGAAAAACAGAAGCAGACGTAAACATAACATTATTAATTATCATATTTATTGGGAAATACAAGAAAAAAAAATAATATATAGATAAATTAGACTTTCATCAATATGCTCCTCCAACACATGTTATTTAATAGAACGACCATTACTACAGTAGCATTTACCATTTAGAAGCATAATTCATACATTATACAGATGCGTTGCCTCATTTATCATAAATTCGAAGTCTAGTTTTCATTGTCCGTTGTACCGTCGTACTTAAATTTCTATAATTTTTATAATTAAAAATGGACATCTAATATTGTCAATGCTGTATTACCATCTCGCAACTTTTTATTGATGATATCAATATCATATGCGGAAAATAATATAAATATCTGATCATTTTTAATACAGTACAATATTTGTCAGCTCATTGATTCGGGACTCAATTTTGAGAATTGCACGTAAAAGTAGCCCCAAAATAAGCACTTCTGCGTCTTTCGTTTTTTCAAATTAGATGCATTAATAATTTAATGGCCATACGAAATTTTTTGCTCAAGGTGGATTTTTAGCGCATTTTCTATATTTTAACACGGTTATATCTCGCTATATAGTACGGAATATCGCTTTTGTGTCTGCAGCTAAGTTTTAGATATTGAATAGGAGAAAAAAATACGGAAGAAACCGAACCGAAACCTGTAGAGAAATTTCAGTCAGGTAAACAGGCTGATAAATACTATCACCCAATATAAGATCGATAAACGGCAAAATTTGTCTGAATTCAGTGTACATACAATAGTTATAATGTATGAAAAAGGAGCAATATCGGTTATTTATATAGGAGGTACCATCAAAGAGTTAGTGTTTCTGAAGTTTTTGCTCCTATTACAAGATAAATTAACCGACCAAATTCCATTACACCCCAAGTGTTCGTTGGGAAATTATGCAAATTTGAATCAGGAATGGAGTGTGTCATTTTGTATGGGAGGTACCAGAAGGGGCACATCAAAGAGTTGGAGGTTTTTGCTCCATTACAAGATAAATTAACCGACCAAATTCCATTACACCCCAAGTGTTCGTTGGGAAGTTATGGGATAAATATGAATTTTCCTAAAATAAGTCATTTTGTATGGGAGGTACCAGAAGGGGTGCACTGATATAGTCCATATTCATTGCTGATTCAAATTTTCATAACCGTACAACTTACGCAAAATTTGACTGTATTCATTGTAATTACAAAATAGATATGTAAGTAAGACTATAAGGTGAATTCGGTCATTTGTATCGGAGGTACCAGGAGGGGTGTGTCAAATAGTTAAGTTTTCCCGAAGTTTTACCTCCTATCACAAAATAATTAACGGACCAATTTCCATAACCCCTCCCAAATGTTCGTTTAGAAGTTATGGGAGAAATATGAATTTTCCTCAAATAGGTCATTTTGTATGGGAGGTATCAGAAGGAGTAAACCAAAATAGTCCATATTCATTGCTGATTCAAATTTTCATAACCGTGCAACTGACGCAAAATTTAACTGAATTCAGTGTACTTACAAAAAAGATATGTATGTAAGACTATGAGGATGAATTCGGTCATTTGTATGGGAGCTACCAGAAGGGGTGTGTCAAATAGTTAGTTTTTCTGAAGTTTTACCTCCTATCACAAAATAAATTAACTGACCAATTTCCATTACCCCTCCCAATTTTTCGTTTAGAAGTTATGGGAGAAATATGAATTTTTCCTAAAATAGGTCATTTTGTATGGGAGGTATCAAAAAGAGTAAACAAAAAAAGTCCATATTCATTGCTGATTCAAATTTTCATAACCGTACAACTGACGCAAAATTTTACGGAATTCAGTGTACTTACCAAAAAGATATGTATGTAAAACTATGTGGGTCAATTCGGTCATTTGTGTGGAGGTACCAGAAGGGGTGTGGCAAAGGTTTCAGTTTTCATAGGGTTTGTCTACTATTGCAAGATAAATAAACTGACCAAGTTTAAATATCCACCGATAGTATGTTTGGCAGTTATGAAAGAAATATTAATTATCCAAAAATTGGTGATTTTGTATGGGAGGTGCCAGAAGGGGTGATGCCTGTTCTGCCATTTACAATCCACTAAGTTTGTTTTGAAAATATTAATACTGGTAAATTTCCATACCAATCCGTTAAGGTTTACTCGAGTTATCGTGCTCACCAGTCATCCAGCCAGCCAGACAGACGGACATAGCTCAATCGCATTAAAAAATCCTGAAACCAATCTGGTCTTAAGATACTTGGGGTCAAACTCGTCTCCTTTAATGCGTTACACTTTTTCTCGTATCAAATGATCAATACCTTTATCCCAAACGGATAAATAACTAGATTACAAATCGAAAAAGTTTAATTTATTATTAACAAAAAGTACTCTTATGTACCAACTAGTGCAACTAATTATACAAAAAAGTAATTTAATTGTATCAACAAGTACAAAAAGTACTTTAATTGTACCAAAAAGTATACTTAATGGTATCAAAAAGTACAATTTGTGGCAACAAAAAGTAAAATTTATTGTACCAACGAGTACAATTTATTGTGTCAAAATGTTCAATGTATTGTACCAAAAAGTACAAGTTATGGTTTCAAAAAGTACAGTTTATTCTACCAAAGAGTACAATTTATGGTATCAAAAAGTACAATTTAGTGTAATAAGACGTGCAATTAATGGTACCAAAAAGTACAATTTATTATACCAAAAATTTGACTTTATGGTACAAAATGTAAAATTTATTGTACCAAAAAGTACTTTAATTGTACCAAACATTAAAATTTATTGTACCAAAAACAATAATTGTGGTACCAAAGAGTACAATTTATGGTACCAAAAAGGACAATTTATGGTACCAAAGATTACAATTTATGGTATTAAAAAGTACACTTTGTTGCAAAAAAGTACTTTAATTGTACCAAAATGTAAAATTTATTGTACCAAAAAGTACAATTTATTGTACCAAAAAGAATAATTTAATGGTACTAAAAAGTACTATTTATTATAACAAAAAGTGGAATTTATTGCACCAAAAGGTACTATTCATTATACCAAAGAGTACAATTTATGCTACTAATAGGTACAATTTTTTATAACAAAATGGGGAATTTATGGTAACAAAATGTAAAATTAATTGTACCAAAAGTACTTCAATTGTACCGAAAAGCAAAATTTATTGTACCAAAAGTATAATATATTAAACCAAAATGTACAATTTATGGTACCAAAAATTATAATTTATTGTACCAAAATGTACAATTTTATGATACCAAAATGTACAATTTATGGTATCAAAAAGTATAATTTATACTATTAAAAAGTACAGTTTATTGTAACAAAAAGTGCAATTTATGGTACCAAAAAGTACAATTTATTATGCCAAAAAGTACAATTTATTGTACCAAAAAGTATTATTTATTAACCAAATAGTCGAATTAATTGTACCCAAAAGTAAAATTTATTGTACCAAAAAGTAAAATTTATGGTGCTAAAAAGTACAATTTATTGTACCAAAAAGTACAATTTATGGTATCTATTTAATATCTACAGGGACCGGCCGTGGCATAGTGTTTAGAAGGCGCGACTACCATGCGGGAGATCACAGGTTCAACTCCTCGCTCCAGTCATCTTAAAAGAAAAATGTTCTTTCATTGTCGGCTCCCTCGAATGTTGTTGACAGCAACTTTGCAGTATAAGTGACGAGTCAATCGGCATGTCTAGTAAGAGCTTCTCAAACAGTGACGTTCGCATTCGTCGATAAACAAGTAGGTGCCGTTAGTTGTGAATCTAAAATAGAAAGCGTGTTAATTCACAACAACGCGAGAAGCTATCCCATACCACATTCAAGGGTGTAAAGGGAAATTAAGGTTTTTTTTTATTAAATATCTACAACTTTGCTGCAGACACAAAAGAAATGTTCCTTACGATATACCAAGATATAACCGTGTTAAAATTTTGAAAAAAATGCATAAAATCCACATTAAGCCAAAAAAATGTATGGCCATTAAATTGTTAACGCAGCCAACGTGACTAAACGAATGATGCGGAAGTTCTGTTATTTTAGAAAAAAATATCCTTTTTCCCATATTTTTGCAATTTTCATGTACTGGATGCAATTTTTTGGGGTCGGTCTATCTACAACTTTGCCGAAGACAAAAAGAAAAACTTCCGAACGGTTTATGAAATATGGACTCCGTAAAAATGGTCCTTTTTTAAAAATCGGGGTGAAAATATTGGAGTATCCATAAAAAAGAGTATCAAAGTGATGGGGCCAAGTGCTTTGGGGATTTTTTTTAGTTTCGGTATAACTTCAAAAATAGCTGGGTACGAAGGTGGTACCAGACGATGACCTTAGAATGTTGCACTGTGTAATCATAATATCTTCTTTATTTTAGTTAATGTCTCTAGGTAAAGGCAAATAAAATGACTCGAAATGACTAAATTGATCTTGAAAGTATGTTATATGTTATTTTTCCATCGAAAATATTTAACTTTCTTGTTTTCGGCAGCCACGTTCAGCATAGCTCACTTGGATCGCAGTGTAGGTAACGTTGTGGGACCATGTATTCGGTCACTAGGCATTTCGTTGTTCTGTTGTATCTTTAAACTGACACTCATACCTAACATATGTGTCCTCTGTGAGAATTTTGCATTCAAAGCTATTTGATGCATTATTTTTTAATTTCGTACATCATGAACTTTTATTACTTTATAAACATTCGAGGCGATTAGCAGAAAATACAAGTATAGGCCTATCAGGTGAGAAACACTAATATCAAATGGTATCGTAAACTTTGCCTAAAAGTGTTAATACTTTGAACTACAGGCCTTTATCTTGTACAACAATGACTTTCGAACATCCCACAATCTTTTAAACAGTCTCTCTTATAGATTCCTAAATTGAGTCAGTTTTGAAAGAGTGATTCATTTAGAGCTTCTTTTTTTAATTTTAAATGCTGCGCTTAAACTAGAATAGAATATCAGAATATTTATTATGACCTAAAAGAACAATCTCTGGCATTTAGTTTTCGGCCCGCTACTACGCCGTAGCTGGTCTATTCGGAAGATCGAGCTTTCGATCATTTTTCCAACATAGCCACCGGTATCTTGCGAATTAAGCTTCCCGAAATGTAATTTTTTCCCTGCAAAAATTGTTGTACCCCAAGAGAAAAATCTTAATCCTATCCAACGAGTAACACTTTAATGGTTAGCTTATAATAAATTTCCATTTTGCAAAAATAAATTTGTATTAAGACTTTAAAGTACGATCGCGTTTAGTTGCAGAATTACAACGATTTGTCAATTTCATTATCTTCCCATCTTCCGCAAGACATAAAAAACTCCTTTATCATATTAATATTCATCAAAGCATAACACAACAATTTCAAATAATTTCAAGAATAACTCCAAAACCAACACATGCAAATGTCATAAAACAAATAATTATGGTTGTATGTTTACATACGTATATTATGTATAAACAATTTACACATATATGTGAAATAAACACGAGCAAATATTTTAAGCGATATATACAATATAAATGTGTTATTTCATACATTGCAATCAATCACTTCAAGTTCTTCAATATTCCAAAGTTATACTTCATCTTAAAATTCTCCGTCTTACCTCCCCCCCTTCCTAGATATGAGTGATAGCTCTCTGTTAAACTCAATTTATTATCTATGAATTATTCCTCTACAAGATATTGCCTTTAAGTTTTTTGTAAAATTTTCGAGATATTCTGGATGTATCTGTCTTTGCTATTGTTTTATGAAATATAATACAAAAAAAACACATATCTCAAGAGTTTATCTAAATGTTCTATTATATATAGTTTATTTGTTATTATTATACGTTTAGATTAATGCAGCAGTGCAGTTTTTAAAGGCCACGAATCGATTCAGGCAACTATTTTTTTTTAATTCTTAAGTTTTATCGGAAGTTCTATACGTCTACATGAAATTAGGAAAAGAATTTCTATTTGAAAAAAAATAACAGTAAAAATTCTAAAATTTTATTTCAAATTCACCAAATACGAATTCAAAATGAGAATTTCTGTGAGTTTTATGTAAGAAAATGACCATGACATAATGGTTGGAAAACGCCACTATCGTGCGGGTGACCTAGAACCGAGTCATCTGTCCGAGCCATCTATATTTCTTTGATCGGCGTCATCCTCGATAATGTCTTCAGCAAGACTCGAGTCAATTGGCATGTCTACTAAAACCTTCTTAAACAGTTTAGTACGCATTCGTCATCAAACTGAAGTTCGCTTAGTGTGAGTCTGAAAATACAGGACTTATTAACGAACACAAATGCCAAATCTTATTCATATTAGGCAAAGGAAAAATTAGTATTTTTTAATCACTAAGTATGTAGGAGAATCATAGGAGAATCTTGCATTAACTTTAATTTCGCCTTGTGTATAGAGAAGTTTGACACAAGTATCAGGTTCTATCAGGTGAGAAAGATAAATATCAAATGATGTCATAAACTTTGCCTAAAAGTGTTTAATACTTTGAACTACATGCCTTTCTTTTGTAAAATAAAAGCTCTGGAACGTCGAACATTCTTTTATAGATTATTAAATTGAGTCAGTTTTAAAAGTGTGATTCATTTAGAGCTTCTTTTTTTAATTGTAAATGGTATACTTTAACTATAACTGGATACCAAAATCTTTATTATGACCCAAAAGAACAATCTCTGATATTTTCTTTTTACCAACAATATCATTTAAATGCGGCCCACGTCTACGCCGTAGGTGATCTATTCGAAAGATCGAACTTTCGAACACTTTTTTCAGCATAGCCACCGGTATTTTGCGAATTATTCGAAAAATGTTGGCTTCCAAGTCATGACTCTCTGCTGGCTAATCGACGAAAACTTTTGATTTTAAATAACCCTAATGGAACAGTATGTGATTACCCAATCTAGGCGTCCAGTTGTCACATCCAAAATGCGAAATTACATGCTTACCTAAATGATATTCCATAAAGGCATTTGAAAAAGCACTGTTTGCACTGGTAGCAACGCCTTGACTCTCTGCTGGCTTATCGACGAAAACTTTTGATTTTACATAACCCTAATGGAACGGTATGTGATTACCCAATCTAGGCGTCCAGTTGTCACGGCCAAAACAAAACGCGAAATTACATGCTTACCTAAATGATATTCCATAAAGGCATTTGAAAAAGACCTGTTTGCACTGGTAGCAACGCCTTGTATATGGACGACATCACAGTCTGCAATTTTAGGCAGTAAAGTCTCTTATCATGGCTTATCGTGGCTGTATTGGCCATTGACAGATAAATTCTGCCCGGACTTATTTTTTTTTTTTTAAGAAATACGCACCGATGATTCCAATGTCTCATAAACAGCACCAAATATTGAATTTTATTCGATGTAACTGTAGTTTGATAAACTATTCGGTATCCATCGAACCAGAAATGTGCCTCGTCACAGAATAAGTCCGCATTGAGCTGTTGCAGACCCCAATGGCTGAATTTTAAGCGGATTCAATTTTTCAACGGCTTGTTGTTAAGCAGTGTCAGGCAGCCCATAGCCTCGCGAGGCTTGTAAAAACCATATTTTTTTATACGTTCGGCAATTCACGGGTTTTAATTTCGAACAGTAAAAAGTCCCTTATCAAAGTGTGGTAGCGTTCGCCATTGACGGTTATGTTCGGTCCGGACTGATTTTTTAGGAAAATACAGACGGACTTTTACGCCTTCCCTTTTTCGCCGATGATTCCAATATCTCATAAACACCACCAAATAGTGAATTTTATTCGGTGTAACAGTAGTTTACGAAACTCTTCGCTATCCATCTAACCAGAAATGTGCCTCGTCACAGAGTAAGTCTTCATTTAGCTGTTACCGATCCCAATGGCTGAATTTAAAGCGAATTCAATTCTTCAACGACTTGTAGTAAAGCAGTGCCAGGCAGTCCATAGCCTCGCGAGGATGGTGGTAATAGACGTCTTTTTGCACACGTATAAAAACGTACGCCAAGCTGTGGTTGATTCAAAGCAGTCGGTCTATAACAAGAATCTGCTTGAGCGAAAGCAACACCGGGCACGTTTGCTCCACATTCACATATCCAAACACATAATATTTGTGAATATGTGCGATTGGTTTTGCCTGGCATGATCCTTTCGTAAAATTATCCACGCTCTCCGCTACAGCCGCTTGATGTTATCTATTTGGTCGCTTATTATTCAATAACGTTTACAGAGATTCAAATTTTCCAATGATATTGGCAATAGATCAGTTATGTATACCATATGTTAAACGAAGGACACGAAAAACATTTTTTCACAGACCTCTGATTTTCGTAATGAATCTTAACACTTTTGAATACATTGTTTCAATGACTTGTAATAAAGCAGTGCCAGGCATTACATAGCCTCGCGAGGATGGTATTTACCGTCTTTTTCGCACAAACATGATCGACAATTCTCACGTACGCGAAGCTGTGTTTGATGCAAAGCAGTCGGTCTATAAGCAACACCAGGCACTTCTGCTCCACGTTCACATACACAAATCTCTACATATATAAAAATTACGTGTATGTTGGTGATCGCTAAACTCAAAAACTACTGGCGCAATATTTAGTTTTTTTGTGTTTTTGCACCGGAACCAGACTTACAGTGAAAATAAAATTTGAAGGCAAAACATCGTTTGCCCGGGTCAGCTAGTTTATAATATTTGTGAGTCCATGGGTACGGTTTTGCCTGGCAAGATCTTTTCGTCAAATTGTTGCATACGAGAGACAAGATGCTGCGCAGGGCGTTAAATCGATTGGTCACGATGATCGACCACATTCTAAGCTACAACCGCATGGATGTTATATTTTTGTTCACGTATCATTTAAAAACGTTAACTGAGACTTAAATTTGTGAGAAAAATTGCTATTAGAGGACTGGATAGGTCTATTATGTACACCAAATGTTTTGCGAATTCCACGAAAATAAAATTTTTTCACTGACTGCTGATTATCGTAATGAAGCTAAACGCTTTAAAGATATTGTTGCGGATTCAATTTTACCATTAAGATTTGTCAAATAATTTTAAATAATACTAAGATAACATCTTGGCATTAGTAATGAATCTAAATGAATCACGCATTAGTTGTTACTTCCCCCGCAACATTTGTAAAGAGTACACAAGCGTAGTACACAAAACACATTTGGTACCGAACGCTAAAATGAAGCTATGTAATTTGGAGATATTGTTATGGTGTAAATTATTCTATGTCAAACAATTTTGAATATATCTTAAGTAACAGTATGACATTAGTTACGCATGATCGGCAGGAAAATGATAAATGAAAATCAAACATCTAAATGAAACACACCGCAGTTGTTACTTTTCAGAACCTACGTAAAGGTTCGGGTGGAGAACAAAAAGTTATAAATGGATCTAGATTTTTCATATATCATTTAAAATATTAAAAAATGAAGTACACAAAACATAGTTTTTACAGATCGCTGGTATCCATAATGATCCTAAATAGTTTGGAGACGTTATTGCGGTGTTGATTCTCTATTACAAGTTGTCAAACAATACTGCATAAAACTAAGGTAACATCTTGTCACGAGTTACGCGTAATATGCAGGATAAAAATAAACGAAAAACAAACCTCTAAATGAACCACACTTTAGTTGTAATAAATCGAAAGAGAAAAATGGTAATAAATGGAACCTGATTTTTCAAAAATCATTAAAAATATTAAAAAAAAAAACAGTCGAAAAGAACGAAAGAAAGTGCACAAAACTAATTTTTCGCACTACGCCGATTTCCCTAATAATGCTAAATAGTTTGGAGACATTATGGCAGTGACAATTTTACCACGACAATTTGTCAAACAATACTGCTTGACACGAGTAACGCGTAATCTGCAGGAAAAAGATAAATTAAAAACAAACCTGTAAATGAACCACACTATAGATGTTACTTTTCAAAACATATGCTAAGGTTCGGGCGAAAAAAAAGGTAATAAATGAATCCAGATTTTTCATAAATCAATTAAAATATTAAAAAAATATACAGTCGAAGAGAACAAATATAAAAAATGTCCCTAAATGATTAAATAGCACCATAACTTATGCAAGTATTGCAACAACACAACTTTGTCCCTATTTTAGAAGTTTCGTCTATTCTTCTTTTTGTATTTAAAACAAATTTCAATAAATTTATTTTAAAAACATTTTTGTGATCCTTACTGTGATAATTTATTATCATGCAGAGGTACAAAGTACCTTTCGGTTTACCAAAGCCACAGTTCTGAAGCGTTTTAATACAACTAAAAAAAACTATCTAATTTTGCAAATATTTATTCCAACACATTTTATTTATAAAAAAAAAAACGAAAAATAACAACTTTTTCAGTTAATTTGAATGTGAAATTTATGTTTTATCCGTCCATATAAAATACAAAGAAATCAAGAAATCAATATTAAAGCAAAATCAGTAACAACTCTCTTAAAAAAATTACAGTTCCTAGCTTTAAAACAAATCAATCAAACAGAACAACAAACAATTAAGTTACAATAAATTAAAAACTCAGCAAACAGATATCCGCCAGAATTATCTCAAAATTTTACAATTTCTAAGGCAATGTCAAGAAAATACAATTAAGTTAACTTATCTCCTTAACAAAAAGACGATAATATAATCAACACCACCACCACCACTACCACTAACCAACCTCTTTTTTCACATACCTCTGCACCCAACCACGCCCATATTTGAGGTTAGTTTAAAAACAATGTTAAAGCAAACATAATAAGAAGAGAGCCAACATTTTAGAGAAATCAAAAGTAACTAAATATAAAAGAATACATTTAAACACTATATAGAACAAATGTTTAAATAAAAGAGTAAAGATTAAAATGAAAATTGAGTAATTGGAAAAAAAGTCTCCCTTTCCTTACTTACATAAAGTCACCACTATCAACTCCGCCACCTATCACCAACACTTATTCACACACACACCAATACAACCAAACCCCGCCCCCTCCAAATGATAAGCCCCCGCCCTCAGTCCTTACTTCAAGATAAAAAGTATTTATATAGCGCAATTTATAATAAAAAAATCAAGAAAATATAATAAAAAGAAAAATAAAAACAACTACAACAACTGAAATGAAAGTTAATATTATTATAAAACCAACACCCCCCACACACACACACACATATACACTCCGAAATGATAACAACAGCAAAGAAAAAATACAAAAATAAGTTTAACAAAAACAACAACAACAACTACTCGTAATGAAACCAGTAATATTATGTACGTATTTGTAGGATGTAATAAACTAAAAACAAAACAAAAACAACAAACAAACAAACAAAATGATCAGTTTGTTGATCATTTGAATATTTGACTGTGTTAATTTTCATTATATAACAAACCAAAAAGAAAATGCGAAAACTCTTAAAACAGAATAGACAAAAAAAAACAAAAAACTAACTAACAATTGAGATGAAATAAAAACATAATGACGATGATGATGATGATGATTATTAAATAATAACAAAATGAAACAAAAGAATTCTAAAAATACACACACACATACAAAATAACTAAATATTAAAGAAATGAAATGAATTAATTAAAAATATTACAACAACAACAACAAAAGTAATTAATTATTATGAAATGAGAAAACAAAACACAAAAGATTCTAGTAAAGACGAATGTCATAAAACTTAATACCAACCAAATGTTACACATAACAAAACTAAAAAACATACATACATACACACACACACACACAAAATAAAATAAAACAATATAAAATTAAGTTATTTACCAAAAAGAAATGAAACATTTAACAAAACAACAACTAACAGTACGAAATGACAAAAAAATTCAAAACCAAAAAAGACAACAAAAATGAAAAACTTATTACAAAATTGATTACCAAAGTCAAAGTGAAATGAATAAAAAATGCAAAATTGTATAAAAAAAAATTCAAGTTGTTTTATATGGTTTATCGGTTGGCAAGCGATTAAATGGTAAGTACTTAAATCTTATTAAGATGGATATTAATCAGGCTTCGGATTATACCTTCAGCCGATCTGATGTCCTATTGCGATATAAAGAATGATAAATGTGGAACTGTTTTATTTTTTAAGTATTTTTAATTTGTATTTTGACCTTTTTTATACATATTTTTCGATGCAGATGTACTTAAAGGGTCATAATCTAAAAACCGAATATGAGGAATGAAAGAGAATCAAAAACTACACTTTTACATCCAACAACAACAAAATTGTATTTAGTTAAGTTTTTGTTTTTTGCATTTTTTTGACATTTTGGGGTTATCATGGAATTAAACGCAGTGGTTTTTAATTACGATATAAATCTTTTTTGTTAAAACAAAAAGCAAATTTAAAATAAAAAATACTTTGTAATAAAGCGTATGACATCTCTTATTGTAAATAAATTTAAATATGCCTTTCGGTCGTACTATTTATCAGGGTTTTTGAGGTTGAACTTTCTAAGGTGTCCCGCTATTACTGCCGATTTTGGCTCTGCAACGCTATTGTATTGCCTGATGTTGGAGTACACTTTATGAACAACTATGCCCCCCCCCCCCCCCACATTTTCAATAGGGTTCATGTCATGGAAACAAGCTGGCCCCTCTAAGACTTCAACGTTTTCTGGCCGAACCCAACCTTTTGTTTCTTACTAGAGTGAGTAGACGTAATATTTTGCTGAGAAATGTAATTTATCTTTAATAAGGGCAATAAATTAATTTGCAGTATGTCTCATCGGAGTTCATACTCTTCGGGGTTATGCGACAGCTTAAAAAGGCCAGCCCAAAAATTTATTTCTCAGAGAATCAATAAGGGCAATAAATTAATTTGCAGTATGTCTCATCGGAGTTCATACTCTTCGGGGTTATGCGACAGCTTAAAAAGGCCAGCCCAAAAATTTATTTCTCAGAGAATCCACCCCAAACCAGACGGGCCCAAAACCAACGGCCCTACACGGATCTGACGATTGTAATTGCTACTAGAGGGATCTGCGCAAAGACCCATGCTACTTTTCTAAGAATAAACTTTGGTAGTTGGTCGTTAATGGTCTGAGTGGGATTCTCGTAATTAAAAACCACTGCATTTAATTCCATAATCACCCCAAAATGTAAAAAAATGCAAAAAACATAAACTTAATTAAATACAATTTTGATGTTGTTGGATGTTAAAGTGTAGTTTTTGATTCTCTTTCATTCCTCATATTCGGTTTTTGGATTATGACCCTTTAACTAAATCTGCATCGAAATATAGTGGAGCGTATAATTTCCTGCTCTCCAGTGTATTTCTAAAGTTAGTTTTATTAGTAATTTACTAAATGAGCTTTCAAGGTCGTCCTCCTTTCAAATGTAAATAAAAAGATTAATTAATTTATTTTATTTTATTTTATTTTATTTTCAACGTTTTACTGGTATTTTCTAGCTTCTTCAGGGAATTTTTTTTGTTTAACAAATCTGGTAACTACAAAAATTTAAGCAAACAAATAGATCACTAAGTTTATCCTGACATCAACACTAAAAGGGAAACTTGCTTTAATCTTTTCGTCAATTTTTACATTTTAAAACATCCGGTTATTGGAACCGGCCGTGGCATAGTGGTTAGAACACACGATTACCATGCGGGAGATCCCAGGTTCGACTCCTGGCTCCAGTCATCTACATTTGTTTTTCATTGCCGGCCCTCTCGATGTTGTCGACAGCAACTTCGCAGTATAAAAGCTTCTTAAACAGTGACGTTCGCATTCGTCGATAAACAAGTAGGTGCCGTTTGTTGTGAATCTAAGTGAGTTAATTCGCAAAAAAGCGAGAAGCTATCCCATACCACATTCATGGGGTGTAAAGGAAAACTAAGTTTTTTTAAGGTTATTGGTTTACTTGTAGACAATACAACAATGTCTATTGTCATAGTTGAATTAAGTAATTGAAAAATTGCACATGTGTAATTGGGGTTAGCGTTGTCTTTGTCTTCCTTTCTGTTTATTGGCTCGCGAGCCATGAGCCACTAAATTTCAAATAAGCTCTCAGCTTGTGAGTCAGGAGCCTCAAAATTTCAAACAAGCTACGGCTCGCGAGCCAGGAGCTACACAATTGCAACTGAGCTCTCAGTTCGCGAGCTAAGAGCTACAAAATATCAAATGAGCCCTCAGATCGCGATCCAAGACCCCAAATAAAGAGCTGGCTCGCAAGCCAGCTCGAGAACCCATTTGAAATTTTGTGGTTCTTGTACCAAAAAAAAGTACTTTCTGACACAGAAAAGTGTTTTTGGGCCAAAAAAAAAGTGATTTTTGGCATAAAAAAGAATTATGTGTCGAAAAGTACAAAGTACTTTTTGGTACAAAAAAACACTCTTGTACAAAAAAGTACTTTGTGTAACAGAAAAGTGCTTTTGGGCCAATAAAAGTACTTTTTGACATAAAAAAGTACTTTGGTACTTAGCTCGCGAGCCAAGAGCCACAAAATTTCAAATGGACTCTCGAGCTGGCTAGCGAACTGGCTCTTGGCTCGCGAGCCGAGAGCTCATTTGAAATTTTGTGGCTTCTGGCTGGGGAGCCTAGTCTAGCCCATGTCTGCCCATAACATGTTTCAGCGATTCGTTGTCAGTACCGACCTTATCGTTCAGGTCTTCCATAACAATTACCATATCACCTCGTGCAATATCATCATACGCTGCATTCAACTGACTGTTGAATGCGTTTTTCACAACATCTGAGGCATCTTCGGTTGGGGCATAGCACTGTATCAGAGAAATGTTTATAATCTTAGACCCATAACGGGCAAGAATAAGTCGGTCAGATACGGGTTTCCAATTTATCAGGCTCTAACGTGCATTAGATGTCAACATTATTCATACGCCTAATTGGTGGTTGCTACCTGCTTCCTAACCAGAGTATAACACGATCGTCTGAGAGCTTGGAATACTCACCAGAACCAGTCCAGCATATTTCACTTAAACCGAGGATGGCAAGACCGTACCGCAACATTTCACGTTCAGCTTGCAAACACCTAGCGTTTAAACCGGGTGTCGATGTTATCACCGTCTCTGTCCTAGTTCGACATACTAAGGTCGTCAATTAGTGTATCGGTTTTTTATTTAGAGGCTGTAGATTAAACGATTCGTTAGCAATTTGGATTTCGGAAGATGTGGGTTGCCAACCCTCGTCTCCGAGATTGGTGACAGGGATGATATCTGCGCGTCCAATCCCACGTTGCAACCATGCTTTAGGGTTTTTTTGCCTACTTTTCTGAGACGTCTTTTTGACCCCTCCAGGATACATGGTTGTACTGCCTTCTAACTCTAGCTAACTTTTATGCGGAAACATACGACCGCTGCCTTGGCCACGACATTAAAATTGTTATGGGATACTTTAATGCAAAAATAAGAAGGGAAGATGTTCTGGGTCCATCGATCGGTAAATTCAGAATGCATACCGACACGTCAGACAACGGGTTTAGGCTGTTTAGCTTCGCAGCGGGAAGGAACATGGTAGTGAGTGGAACCTGATTCCAGCACAAGATATCCACAAGGCAACTTGGCTATCCCCCGATAAAAACACTAAAAATCAAATTGATGATGTGGCAGGCATGCATCTAGTGTCATGGACGTGCGTGTGATCCGTGGTGCTAATATTGGCTCGGATCATTACCTGGTTGCAGCCAAGGTGCGCACAAGATTGAGCAGAGCGAAAAATGCACGTAACCAAACACAAAGAAAGCTGAACATCGTGAAGCTGCAAACCCCAGAGATAGCTACTGTCTACTCCAACCAGCTTTCCTAACTTTTAAGACACAGCGCCTCTACTTCTGACGTTCCCGATACACAGTGGCAGCATATTGCGCATTCCATGGCAACCGCCGCAACAACCGTGCTAGGATATGAAATACGGCGCTCAGACGAATCCTGGTACGATGAAGAATGTCGCATAGCAACTGAACAGCAGGATGCTGCTTATAGGGCAACGCTACAGCCAATGGTAACCCGTGCTGTTAGGGAACGGCACAAGGAGAAAGCAAAACAGGCGAGACAGCTATTTAGGCGAAAAAAAAGTCAGATGAAGGAACGGGAGAACGAGGATATAGAGCGATACAGGGATAGAGGTGAGGCCCGAAAAGAAAGTGAGAGCAAATGTATACGGTAATGGCCTCCCCACCTGTAAGGACAAAGATGGAAATCTGGTCACTGATACGCAGACTATGCTGCACATATGGAGAGAACACTTCCAGACGGCTTAGATTGCCCACCACCCAGTCAAGCCGAGGTAAGAAGAGTAATATTGCGGCTGGAAAACAACAAAGCAGCCGGTGCCAACGGTCTGCCCGCAGAGCTCTTCAAGTCCGGTGGCGAGGAGCTGATAACGAGCATGCACCAGCTCCTGCGCACGGTTTGGCTTAATGAGTGCATGTCCGACGATCGGAATGTAAGCGTATTATGTCCTGTGCTGAAAAAAGGTGATCCAAGAGTGCGCTCCAACTACCGCGGGATCAGCCTTTTACCCATCGCATATAAGGTCCTGTCGAGTGTGCTATGTGAAAGAATAAAGCCAGTGTTATCCAACCTGATCGGGCCTTATCAGTGTGGCTTTAGACCTGGAAAATCAACAACTGACCAGATTTTCACACTTCGGCAAATCCTGGAAAAATACCCAAGAGAAACAGATCGATGCGTACCATCTTTTCGTCGACTATAAAGCTGCCTTGACAACTCGATACGGCAGAAATTACTTGAAGCCATGGCTGAGTTTGGTATTCCAGCGAAGCTGATACGTCTTTGCGGAATGACGCTGACTGACACGAAGTCTTCAGTGAAGATTGGCAAGGACCTTACGGAGCCATTCTATACCAGACGAGGCCTAAAACAAGGCGACGGCCTATCGTGCGATCTCTTCAATATTGTGATGGAGATGATAAAGAGAAAAGCTGCAGAAAACACGAGTGGCACTATATTCAACAAAAGCCACATGCTACACGCGTACGCTGATGACGTAGACATCATCGGTCGAAAGTTGCAGGATATGACTGCGGCCTTCTCAGGTATACAGAAGGAATCAGCGAAAATGGGTCTAACGGTGAACGAGGACAAAACGAAGTTATTAGTTTCAACGAACAAAGAGTCTACTCGTTTGGGAAACTGCGTGAACAGTTGTCAACGTTCATAATTTCGAGGTGGTAGATAATTTTGTCTACCTAGGCTCCGCCATCAACAAAGCAAATAATGTCAGCCTAGAAATCCGGAGAAGAATCCTGCTTGCAAATAAATGCTACTACGGACTAAGTAAGCGATTCAATGACAGAGCCCTCTCTCGACGAACAAGACTTCAGCTATACCAGATACTGGTTCTACCTGTCTTAATGTATGGCTCAGAATCCTGGGTTATGACACAAGCGGATGAATAGATTTTGGCGGTATTCGAGAGAAAAATACTCCTTAAAATATATGGGCCCATTATCGTTAACGGAGAGTATCGGCGTCGTAAAAATCATGAGCTGTACGAGCTGTACACTGACATTAACGTGGTCAAACGCATTAAGGTGCAACGGTTGCGTTGGCTAGGTCATGCTGTACGCATGGACGAAAATGCTCCAGCTCGAAAAGTCTTCGACAATAAACTCGATGAACGGCGCAGAAGAGACCAAAACTCCGTTGGAAAGACCAGGTTACTGAGAACCTTACAGAAGTCGGTGTGACTAACTGGAGAAGAAGCGCAGAAGATCGAGGCGCTTATAATATTTTTCTACGTGCGGTATATAATCCACCGGAATTGCAAAGAAGTACCAGCTAAGTAAGTAAGTAAGTATATTGAATTTGTTAAAAACATTCAAGTTCAATGAAGTGTAGAAAAAAAGGACCAAAAAAGACCTTTAATATTTTAATATTTATATACAATACTTAAGCAAGGGCGTATAGTTTAAAAAAGTTAATTTCTATTCCCCGTTATTCTCCCTTTCATTTAGTCTTTAAATTTTCTGATTATACTTTTATTTTATATCCTAAAATGGAAAAATTTATATTTTCCAAAATTTTTGTTAGTACTGAACCAAATTTGGCTGGATTTTTCTCTGATATATTACTATTAACTGTGTTGGATTATATAAAGTAATGTCAAAGGACACCAACACCTCCCATATATTCTGAAATGAAAAAAAAAACTTATACTTTTCAAAATTTTTGTTATTGTTAAATAAAATTTTTCTCAACTTGTCACTGATATATCACTGATAACTGTGTTGAATTACATTATGACACAATTTGATGGTCATTGTCTCGGTGGTGAACCAAACCAATTTCAAACGATAGCATTTGACCTCAGTAATAAAACCCTAAACTCCATTTTGACACACTACGTCACAAATTTTTTTTACAGTGGTTTAAATTTTGATTTTTTTTGGTCAAAAGTTAAATCAATAAATATGAAAAATCATATGTAAAAATGCGTTTGAGGTATTTCATGTCTTAGGAGACCTATATTAAAACAATCAGTGGAATATTTTCTCGGAACATTTTAACACTCTAGCTCCCACCCGTATGGGACATTTTTGGCCCAATTTTAAAAAACTGTTACAAAGTCAACTTTGGACGATGGTCAAGGATAAGAATCTTCGTTAGAAATATTCTCCGGAAATTTTCACTAAGAGTCACCGAAGACAAATAACCTCTACGAGTCAAAGGTTCCAAAATAAAATCAAAATGAAATGTTAAAAAGTCTATTTTTGAGCAAACAGTGCAACGCACTTTTTCGGGAGTGAACCAAACCAATATCAAACGATGGCATTTGACCTCAGTAACAAAACCCTAAACTCCATTTTGCTCCACTACGTCACAATTTTTGTATACAGTGGGTTAAAGCTGGATTTTTTTAATCAAAAGTCAAATTAAAGAAAATGAAAATCATGTGTAAAAATAGGTTTGGTATAGTATACATTAAAATTTTCAGAGGAACATTTCATCAGAACATTTGAACCCTTCAGCTCCTACCTTTAGGATAAATTTTGAAAAACAGCTTAAAAGTCAAATTTCTCAAAATGTTCAAAATGGGTGGCAGATAGAGGGTTAAAATGTTTCGAGAAAATATTCTCCGGAAAATTTTAATGTAGGTCTCCGAAGACATGAACCATCCCAAATCTATTTTTATACATGATTTTTCATTTTTTTTTTATTTTACATTTGACCAAAAAAATCTAACTTTAAACCACTGTAAACAAAAATTGACGTAATGGAAGAAAATGAAGTTTAGGGTTTTGTTACTGAGGTCAAATGCTATCGTTTGATAATGGTTTGGTTCACTCCCGAAAAAGTGCGTTGCATTGTTTGCTAAAAAATTGACTTTTTAACATTTCATTTTGATTTTATTTTGGAACCTTTGACTCGTAGAGGTTATTTGTCTTCGGTGACTCTTAGTGAAATTTTCCTAAGAATATTTCTATCGAAGATTCTAATCCGTGACCTCCATCCAAAGTTGACTTTTAAACTGTTTTTCAAAATTGGGCCAAAAATGTCGCATACGGGTGGGAGCTAGAGGGTTAAAATGTTCCGAGAAAATATTCCCCAGATTGTTTTAATATAGGTCTCCAAAGACATGAAATACCCCAAACGTATTTTTCCAGATGATTTTTCATATTCTTTGATTCGACTTTTGACCAAAAAAATCAAACTTAACACCACTGTAAAACAAAATTTGTGACGTAGTGGAGCAAAATGGAGTTTAGGGTTTTGTTACTGAGGTCAAATGCTATCGTTTGATATTGGTTTGGTTCACCCCCGAAAAAGTGTGTTGCACTGTGTTATAAGAAATTACCTCAAAGAACACACCCACCTCCCATAAAAATTTCATATTGAAATTTTTCCATTTCAGGATATATGGGAGGTGGGCATGTCCTTTGAGATTATTTCATATAACTCTTCATAGTTATCAATAATATATCAGAGACAAATCGTGTCAAATTTTGTTCAATAGCAATAAAAATTGTGGAAAATATAAGTGTTTTTCCATTTCAGGATATATGGGAGATGGGCGTGTCCTTGGGCCGGTTTTCACAAAACTTTGTGTTTTTCCTTTTCTACTTATACAAGAAATGTGTAGCAATTTTTATACTTCTATGATAACTACTTCTTATTTTGGCCACCGTTTATATGAAATCACGACACTGTGCGCCGCAAGAATACTATGCATCAGCCATACTGCCCCTTATGTAAAACTTTACAACCAGGGTTTGGCAATATGTCCTCTTTTCAATAATCTTCGAAGAGGTACTTTTAACAATTTACACCCCATTTCCTGAAGGTTGATTTAAGAAAGAACGATTTGGAGAAATTCACAATATTGGGGTGGTGGTTGAACCAACGCTGGTAGACCAGCACCTCCACCTTAAACACAATATCAAATCAATCTTTCTAACCATGTGTGGCAGCTGAAATTAAAAGACCATGCAAAGCATAAGACAAATGTCTACCACCGCAAGTCCGAGATCTATTTTTTGATGGTCCAAATCTGCGGTCTTTAGCGGCAGAATTGCAAAAAAGAAAAAAGCTAATTTCTTAAAATAAAGATGTTTGGTTACTAAGGTTGAACAAAACTTCGAAGAGAAAGTATTACACATATAGTCAGATATCGGTGTAAATTTTGGGGTCCTGTAAATCTCGACCTATGTATGACCGATAGAAAGAATCTGAGCGAAAAGACCTACACAATATATAGATAAATAGTTTCCGGTTGACTTTGTTTTTACCAATAAGCTTTTTTGGGAACCCATATCCTACAGTATTTTAAATTTATTAAGAATTCCATATACTCCTCGTATATAAGATATTAACAAGACCCAAACTTTATTATTTTAACTTACACTTTGTCAAATAATAAAAACTTCCAATTGGTTTTGTGTGTTTGAAATTATTTCAGTTTTTTTTTTTATTCATGAGACAGAGGTTCATACATGACATTCGGTATGTATATGGGCGATTATTAATTATTAGCTAACATAAAGTTCTTACACATTTGCTTTATTATTTCATTATTCACGTATCTCCCTTTCTTACAATTACATGTGATCTGAGCGCTCACTTGCTATATATGCTCACATTATCATAAGGTTAGAAAACATTTAACAAATTGTTGTTTATTACTAAAAAAATATTTATATACGAGTTATTATTAGTTAGTACTTCTGTATGTATGTATGTATGTATGAGTGTACGTAGTATAAAACAAACAATTTAAAAAGAAAGATGTGTGTATCGTTACAAAAAGGCCCTTTCCAAAGAAAACCAAAGGACCAAATAACTCTTTAGATTTCACTATCGGAATGGAAAAGCAGCAAATTGGCTTCTCCTAACCGGTACTCAAATCTATAAGTTTTTAGCCCTTTGATATAATTATTGTAACGATATTGTAATTTGGTAAATATTTTTATATAGTAGATCTTTTCTAAATTTTCCTAGATATAGCATAGAATTTTAACAAATCATAGTTAATAGATAGCGTAGTAGTATAGGCAGAGAAGGAAATTGGTATTATTTTTTGGTAATTTTTACTATAGTTTTGTAATATACTAGTATGTATGCTGTTATGTATTATAAATTAATACAAAAAAACATTACTCTATTTAGTAAAGCTTAACAACTATTTAGAGGCCATTATGAGGACAAAACAAATGCGATTATACAGGACTAAACAGGAGACAAATACATATACTTATAATAATAATAGTAATACTTAGGGTTTTACAATATCAATATATGTATATATGTATATAGTTTACATAAATATATAATAACAACATATAAGTTCGTACGTATGTATATGCACTTTTGTATGTATGTATATGCATATATTGTATGCATTTAATGTATATAAGTTACATGAGTAAATAAATAGCTGTATGTTACACAGTTAGGTATAAATGTATTGGTGAGTATGGGTTTTTTGTTTGAACATAACAATACATGGAACTAATTGGCAAATGAGTTTTATGGTAAATGAGTTACATGGAGGCTGTGGAGTTAACACATATATGACGATAGTTGTTGATGTATAACAATGGTTTTTATTGTATTTGTTGAGTAAGAAGTGTTGACATGTTTATGTTTAGTATTTAGCTGATTGAAAAGAATGTCTTTGGCTTAAATAGAAGGAAAAGACTGAAATTGATGATATTCTTTTTGGAAGAACCATATGAAAATTGAAAAAAACTAACATATATGGAAAAAGGTAAGGCAAAATGTACTCCGAAATATTTTCATTTACTCAGTGGCGCGATTGAAAAACTAGCTTGCTTAATATTTAATATCCACTTTGAGTTTTCTCTTAACTTTCAACTAGCATGTTTTTACGGAAGACCTACAAATTGTATAATAGTATTGAATACATCGGTTTTCTTTTACTTAGAAATCACTTCCATTTCCATAACAGGAACCGGTACAGTTACAAAGAGTTGTAAACTTTTGTGATCGTATGTTACGTAATATTTTTGATATCTGGTAAGCCACAAAAAACAATCATCAGTAATACCGTTACCGGCGGATGTTCATTTCAGTATTGGGACAAAACAACGAACTATTGGGAGGATCATAAACCTGGAGTTTTTTTTTTTTGGTCACAAAATAATCAAATTTTCGCTTAGTAGGTTCACATTTCGAATGTACCAAATCGATTGATTTTATTTCATAAAAGTGGATAATATTTTGGTTCCAGTTTTGTTCTTACCAATAAGAAATTAATGTAATAAGTTAAGTGAAAGCGGAGCACGCTTCTAGGCGCATTATTCATTTATTCGAAAAATTATGATAGTTATTCGCTGTTATGTAAGGAATTTATCAGGATAGGAATGTCTCTAATATTTTCATACAAACTATGAGAGTGATCAATATCTCCAAAATTACTTGGGAGATCCTGCAAGCATGCTATGCAAATTTTTATAATTTTATATTTATTATTACATATAAACGCTAGGAAATGGTACACAGCGTAGACAAGGACCAGGCTTGGATTAGAAAATGGCAAATCAAACATCAAAAAATTGCTTGAGTAACAACCGAGAAAATATATATCTAAATTTTCGCCTAGATTAAAGCACAATTAATCTATTTGGGCTCCAAAAGATAACTTGTTCTACTAATAGGTTCAAGCATTTGATCTGGCCAGATATTGTTGTTGTTGTATTATTCTATGCTTAGTATAAATAAACCTATATGATATGGACAGCAACTTCGCAGTAGTGTCGAGTTAACCGGCATCAATCTTAAACAGCTGACGTTCGAAATCTTTGTCAAACTGTAAGTCGTGTTGTGTGAGTCTTAAAATAGAAGCGTTTGAATTCACAATAGTGTGAGAGTCTCTTTCATATCTCACTCGCAGGATGTGAAGGGAAATTAAGTAATTAGTATGTATGCAAAGTACCACGCGCCTAAAATTATACTGCATCATAGATCTGGGGCATAGACTGATGGGTTATAGTCTTTGGCCAAAAAGAAATTATGATTCCTATTTATTATGTCTGAAATGTTTGAGCAAATAAACCATTAAAATTACCTTACATCTGAATTCAAAAAAGTTCCATCAAATAACTAGGGCATGTAGTAATGAAAAAAATACTTCACCTTAGGAATATGATACCAAAGTACTAGAACACTGCACAAGTGCACTTAAAACGGTTTTACGTCTATTTGCTTTATTTTTTTTCAAGACATTTAATTGTTTTGATTCTGTGAACAAGAAATTGTACAACATTGTACACGATAAAGGTGTTATTTTGGTAAAGAAACAAAGAACGAAAGAGTGTGAGTTTTGATCAAAAAAGTGCTTTATAAAACAATTGCTCTTAAATATATTATGCACGACAGTAAATGATTTTTTTGTATTTAAGGCCAAATAGTACAATTTATTATACCAAATAGTACACTATATTGTACCAAATAGTACTATTAATTGTACCAAATAGTACCATTTATTGTTCCAAAAGGAACATTTATTCCACCAAAAGCTATAATTTACTGAACCAATGAGTACAATTTATTGTACCAATAAATTAAATTTATTTATAAATTGTAAATTACATTTATTGTACCAAAAATTACAATTTAGTATACCAAATAGTACACTCAATTGTACCAAATAGTACACTTTATTGTACCAAATAGTACACTTTATTGTACCAAACAGTACAATTTATTGTACCAAAAGGAATATTTATTATACCAAAAATTACTTTTATTGTACCAAAAAGATCTTTTATTGTACGCAAAAGTGTTTTTATTGTACCACAAAGTACAATTTATTGTACAAAATTGTACATTTTATTGAAACAGAAAGTACAATTTATTGTACCAAAAGTACTTTTATTTCATAAAATAGTACAATTTATTGTACCAAAGTACTTTTATTGTGCCAAAACGTAGAATTTACATTACCAAAA
Source organism: Muscina levida (assembly GCA_964034835.1). Classification (NCBI taxonomy): domain Eukaryota; kingdom Metazoa; phylum Arthropoda; class Insecta; order Diptera; family Muscidae; genus Muscina; species Muscina levida. The sequence continues at coordinate 35,555,125 of OZ035883.1, forward strand.
AGTACAGATTATTGTACCAAGAAGATCTTTTATTTTATTATACCAAAAATTATACAATAAATGTACTTACTTGTACCACAAAGTACAATTTACTGTGTCAAAAAGTACAATTTATTGTACCAAATAGTACAATTTATAGTACTAAAAAGTACTTTTATAGTACTAAAAAGTACTTTTATTGTATTAAAAATTATTTTTTTTCATCAAATAGTACAATTTATTGTACCAAAAGTACTTTTATTTCATCAAATAGTACAATTTATTGTACCAAAAGTACTTTTATTGTGCCAAAACGTATAGTATAATTTATAGTACTAAAAAGTACTTTTATTGTATTAAAAATTACTTTTTTTCCATCAAATAGTACAATTTGTTGCACCAAAAGTACTTTTATTTTACCAATATGTAAAATTTTTTGTACTAAAAAGTACTTTTATTGTAATAAAAAGTACATTTATTTCACCAAATAGTACAATTTATTGTACTAAAAAGGTCTTTTATTGTATCAAATAGTAGAATTTTTTATACCAAAAAATTAGTTAATTATATCAAAAAGTACTTTTATTGTACCCAAATGTACAGTTATTTATACTACAAAGTACATTTTAATATACCAAAAAGTACTTTAATTGCATCAAAAAGTAAAATTTTTTGTATTAAAACGTACTTTTATTGTACTTAAAAGTGTTTTTATCTCATCAAATAGTAAAATTTATTGTACCAAAAGTACTTTTATTTTGTCAGTAAGATTTTTTGTGCTAAAAAGTACTTTTGTTGTACTAAAACATACTTATATTGTTTCTTTCTTGTTCTTATATAGGCGGCTGTTGTTTCTTACCATTTTTAGAAAAATCAAAAAGGAACAATACAAAAATGTATCATATCCCTTTAACGGAAGAAACTTTTTACATGTTCCAGCTAATTAAATGTTTTTAAAATAGGATTAAACTTTTCACATTTTCTAACAAATAAAATGTCTTTACATTTGGAGGAAATAATTTCTTCGCGCCTAAATTACGCTATGGATTCATGCCAATATTTATTTTGCATAGGTTTCCTAAAGATAAGAAACGGCACATAGCTTAGAAAATGATCAAAACTTTGTTAAAACAGTCTGTTTTTTTCGTTAAAATAGCTAAAGTAGATGACAATTACAAACGGAAAAAAAATATTTAAGAAAATTAAGTAATTAAAAATGTCATGGAAATTAACACTTTAAGGACCTAAAGACTACACGCCTTATTCATAATAATTTATAAGAGGTTTATAGAACGATGTTACTATAAAAATTTGATTTGTAAATTTTTGATAAATGTTTCTGAATACAGCTGTACATGTTCTTTTTTTGTCACATGGTAAAGAGTTAAATTTTTGTTTTCGAATTTTTTTAAATTTTTTTGCATCGTTAAACAATTCTGCTTTCCCTTTGTCCCCATTTAAATGGGGAAAAACAACTTCACGAATTCACTAAATACTGTTTATGGCAAATAAATTGTTTATGTTGTTTTTATTTGTTTGAGTATTTCTATTTCTATTTTTGTAATATTTACTAAACAATTGACAATATGTGTTTACATAATATATATATATACTTGTTGTATGTAATTATATAAATAAATAAACAAACTTAAGTATATATATTTAATAAGGTTATGCTAGAAAAAAAACAAATGATCGTTTTAGAAAGTTGTTTTGAATAACCTAAAAATTACCAAAAATGTTGATGCCATTTAACCATGAAATGGGTTAGGCTTAAAACAAATTGATATAAAATTGAATAATCCAATTATCATTCCCTTACAGAGGGGAATAATATAGCGCCTAAAGTCATACACCTCTCACAAATGTATACTCTGAAAATTTGAACAATTTCTATGTCTTGGATGTTTTCTATAAAACGTAATATTTCGAACAATACAAACTGTAGCTGAATTTTGCCAATTTACTACAGAAAATGCTGTCATGCCAAAAAGATCATTTTTTGTTCTTCTTAAGCACTTCCTTCGTTTCAAAAATTATAATAAATATGATTTCTCTTCTTCATTGCTCTATAAACGGTTAGGTTGCTCTTTTTTACGCATTTAAATGTTGTTAATAATAATAATATTTAATTAAGCAGCACATTTGATGAAGTACATTCGTTCGTTACCATTCTCTTCTCTGTTATATTTATCTTTAGATTTGCATTACTGTTTCGTTATAAGTTATCATTATATTTACACTAAATATTCATAATTATCATATAGTTTGTAATATTAATAATAGATTTGAATAAATTGTTGTGGATTTTTTTTCTGTGGTTTTTGTTTGTTTTTTGTTTTGTTTTAATTCCCTAATTAAGTTTTATATTAGTATATTTATTTAGGTGTAGGTCTTTGTATAAATATGAGTGAGTGAGGGGGAGTGGTGTGGTTTTGTGAGTTGTTAACATTTGTGTTAAATATTGCACAGGACGTTGTTGTTTTATTTTATTGAAAAAGAGACACAAATGGACTTAAAAGCAAAAAATGTGTTTTATGATACAAATGGAAACATGCAAAGGACAAAAGATAAATTTTCAAATTTGTGATATATCTAAAATTTAAATATTAGTATGAAGAACAGTTGAACTTGTGATCACTAGAGTGGTCGAAAGTTATATGTGGACAAACAAAATTTAAGAATTTTTTGTCAGTGCCACCCCCTAAAAATGTCTTTGCAGATATTAGGATAGCCAACGTTTGAGCACGATTGGAATATGTTAACCCGATCTACTTTAGGCTTAAAGCTTTTAAGCTCGTACAGACAAGTTTGAGTGGCATAACTCAAGAACGACTAGTCCAATTTTGATGAAACAAAAATCCGAAACTTAAGAAAAACAAATATTCATATATGTTTTCTCTGCATAGTCAACAGTTTCGCGGTTATAAATAAATTTATGGAAAAAAAATAAAAAATTTTGACTAAAAGTTCTATTTAAAAATAAATTAAAAATAAATAAAAGGAAAAAATTTCAAGTCTTACTATTTTCTCGTAATGCCACATAATCTATGAACAAAATTAGACATAGATCATGAAAATCTATTATCGCGTTACGCTTTTATTCACAATTAAGTGAATGTATCTCTTTTTGGAAAATATAATTTTTTTCCATTTCAGGATATATGGATGGTTGACGTGTCCTTTGAGATAATTTGATATAATTTAACACAGTTGTCGAGCTCAATTTGATTTAACAATTTCGGAAAATATAAGTTTTTTCCATTTCAGGATAGTTAGAAGGTTGACGAGTCCTTTGAGATAATTTGATATAATTCTACACAGTTGTCAGTAATATATCAGAGACAAACAGAGCCAAATTTGGTTTAATACCAACAACAATTTTGGAAAATATTATTTTTTTCCATTTCAGGATATATGGAAGGTTGACATATCCTTCTGGATAATTTGATATAATTCTACACAGTTGTCAGGAATATATCAGAGACAAATAGAGCCAAATTTGGTTTAATACCAACAACAATTTTGGAAACTATAAGTTTTTTCCATTTCAGGATGTATGGAAGGTTGACGAGTCCTTTGAGATAATTTGATATAATTCTACACAGTTGTCAGTAATATATCACAGACAAATCGAGCTAAATTTGGTGTAATACCAACAACAATTTTGGAAAATATAAGTTTTTTCCATATCAGGATATATGAGAGGTGAGAGTGTCCTTCTAGATAATTTGATAAAATTCAACAAAGTTGTCAGTAATATATCACAGACAAATCGAGCTAAATTTGGTTTAATACCAACAACAATTTTGGACAATATAAATTTTTTCCATTTCAGGATATATGAGAGGTGAGCGTGTCCTTCTAGATAATTTGATATAATTCAACACAGTTGTCAGGAATATATCGGAGACAAATTGAAGCAAATTTGGTTCAAAATAACAAAAATTTTTAGAAATATAATTTTTTTTCATTTCAGGATATATGGAAGGTTGACGTGTCCTTTGAGATAATTTAATATATTACAACACAGTTGTCAGGAATATATCAGAGACAAATTGAGGCACATTTGGTTCAATACCATTGACAATTTTAGAAAATATAAGTTTTTTCCATTTCAGGATATATGGAAGGTTGACGTGTCCTTTGAGATAATATGATATAATTCTACACAGTTGTCAGTAATATATCACAGACAAATCGAGCTAAATTTGGTTTAATACCAACAACAATTTTGGAAAATATAAGTTTTTTCCATTTCAGGATATATGGAAGGTTGACGTGTCCTTTGAGATAGTTTGATATAATTCAACACAGTTGTCAGAAATATATCAGAGACAAATTAAGCCAACAATTTTGAAAAATGTAAGTTTTTTCAATATCAAAATATATGGGAGTTAGACGTGTCCTTGTGTCGATTTTCACAAAACTTCTTTTTTTTCTTCCCTTTTTATAAAAGCAATGTGTACTAATTTTCCTTCTTTTATGATAACTTTTTTATATGAAAACAAGACACAGTGCGGAGTAGCTACGGCAATCATAATAATGAAATAATTAAACAAAGTCATCAACGTTTTTTCCAAAGAATTTTGTACATATCCTCAAACAAATTTTTTAAATTCTTTCAATACGAATTTCAAAATTCATTGTATCAAAAAATCAAAATTTTTGTCAAAATAGTGTACCTTCATTTAATTGTGAATAAATGCAAGACGCGTCCATAGATTTTCATGATTTATGTCTCATTTTGTTCATAGGGTATCTGGCATTACGAAAAATTAGTAAGAGTTTACACTTTTTTGCTTTTTGGATTTTTTATAATATTTTTTTTATATTTTTTTTTTCATAAAATTATTTATAACTATGAAGCTGTTGATTATGCAGATTTTGCAGCTGTTGATTATGATTATGCAGAGAACGAATTAAAGGAATTTTAATTATTTAATTTTGGATTTTTGTTTCATCAATTTTGGACTGGTCATTCTTCAGTTATGCTCCATGATCTAAATACAAATATTATTTTTTTTTTTAATTTTAAATATTTTTAATATGTTTCGAAACAACGAAATAAAAATATTATTTAAAGAGAATTTATAATTAATCATTAAGTAAGTTGTCTGCCTTACAATATTGCATATTGCTTCCAAGAAAGCACAAATAAAATCGTATATGTTTACATGTTCAAAAAGAGGCGACATCTCTATATTCCTTTGTGTCATATATAGAAACACTTTTGCTCTCCATTGTAGCTCAATATATGCATTGCAGGAATTGGTGCTAAGTGTATGAAGAAGCCAAGTCTTTGAGACATGTTTAACCAATGGTCTCCAGGATGTGGTGAAATGTAATAGTGTAGTAAAACAGTTGCATTGTTGTTTATTTTGAATTTTGATATAATATTAACGAAATGTCTTTACCAGCATGCAACTTAGATTCCCCCAACTCACTCTGCTGTCATTGTTGCAGAACAATGAAAATACTCTTTTCTTAATTACTTTTCTTTCTTTTTTTTTTTGTATAAAGTATTTGAACTTTCCTTTATATTATTTTTTTTTTTCATCAATTCCGTGGGAAATCTTTAATTTAGTTGCTGTCGAATCGAATCTTAGTTTTGTTGAACGGAATCTGAATCGTTGTTATATAAATACGTTAATGGGATTTATGTGCTATTCGCAATCGCAGAACTCGTTAACACTTTAGTTCTGTTTTTAATTGTTGGTATTATTCGAGTGGTATATGCCCATACAATGCTGTAACTGTATATTTATGTGTGTGTTTTTTTTTCTCCGGTCTATAGCTGTGTGTTCCAGTGTTGTTGTTGTTATGTGCCGAGAGATGTTATTATTTGCCTTAAAAAGCTTTTTGTTGTGATGGTTTTTGTTTCCTTTGCATTTGCTTAGGTTTTGGTTGGCGTATATATTTATATACTATATATTGGTATGTGTGTGTGTGTTTCTGTGTGTTTTACATTATTACTTTTTCGCTAATGTGTCAATTAATTTAAGTATTTTTATTTGTATTGTTCTGTATTTTTTCGTTTTCTCATTTTCTGCTTTGCTCTTAAGCATTAGATTCTTTGAGATTTTGTAATCGTGCCAATTGATTGGAATCCAACTCTTCAGGTATACTGGCTCTACCGCCCACCACCTGTTTCGGAGCCTCATCCTCGTTTTGTTCGTGTCTTGTCTCATCTACACTTTGCGGTCCACCACCGCCGCTGGCAAAGGCATCATCGAAATTCGCATCAAAGTTGGCCTCGAAATTAGCCTCAAAGCCAGAGCTGGCATCGGCGACGGGTACACTAGATTTCTCATTGAATGGATCTTCAGCCTCCTCTAGGGGTTGCAAGTCGGCTGAATCATGTTCCTGATCGGATGAGGGCAAATCCTCTGGATTGGGTGTAGGCGAGGTTAGTGTTATTGTTACACTGTCAGCCTCTAGGGCGTCATTACCTTCAATTAGGGGTTTGTTCTTTTCCGTCTGTCGGGTGGTTTCGGCCTTCTTCGATTTGTTGGCAACATCATCTACAGCAACACCACCACCACTACCACCAGTCTTGCCACTACTGCTGGTCCTGGTGTCTTTAGCAACTGCCCGGTGGCCAGCATTAGCCTCGTCGTCGTCGTCGTTTTCGTCCTCGCTTTCACCTCTCTCTTCTAGTGGAGGGAAAGATTTATCGGATCCATCTTCAACCATTGGGGTTGCAGCGGTTACAATAATTTGTGCCATACCTAAATTCAGTGAATTCCCTTTGTTGTCCTGGGCCACTTTGGGTGCTCCATAAGTGGGTGCACTAAACGATGGCGGCGGTTGTGAGGGTGGAGCACTACTACCATCGTCCTCGAAATCGTCCTAGAAACAATAGCAAATAACACAATTATTACAAATAAATACAAATTTTTATTATAGATTTAAAAAAGTAAACAAATTTTTTCCAACAATTTACCTCATCTCCTTGTTCTTGTATGAGAACTACGAGTAAGCATTAAAATTTAAGAATGTTACATAATTTTAATTAATTTGTTTAAACTAATGGCTTAAGTGTCTATTGTTTTTTTCATTAACTGTTTAAAGGTTTTAATAAAATATTTAAGTGTAGGGGTGGGAGGGGAACTAATAAATGGAGCCAACATTTACGTTATTTTACTATAGGGAAATACTACAAGTTCTAGAGTTTAAAAAAAAGTGAAGGATCAGAAATTTTTGTGTCATTATAGGTGTTCTTTTTTATCGTTGTTGTTTTTTTAATACTTTTAATAAGATTGTGTGGAAAGAAAACATGCAATTACTGTGTATCGTTTTCGTGCTTAGATTTCTTTTATTAAAAAAATTGATAATATTTATATAAAATATACATCAAACTGAAGTTAGAGAAAATCTTGCCTATAGTTGGCTTATTCTACGGCAAATTAGAAAATATAGAAAATTTACATTGATTCATATATACATCGGAAGAAGTAACCCATTTTGAATTGCAGCAACTTAATCATAAATTAACTTCTAATTAAACTACACAGTACAACATTTTTCAGCTCATTGATTTGGGACTCATTTCTGAGAACTGCTTATAAAAGTAGCCCCAAAAAGAAGAAGTTCTGCATCATTCGGTTTGTCAAGTTACATGCCATATTAATTTAATATCGATTTGAAGTTAGTAGGTATCTTATATGGGAATTTGTCACGTTTTAGACTGTTTTGTTTGACATAAATCGAGAACCACTAGTCCGATTTAGCTGAAACAAATTTAAAAAATTTAATATATGCCATTCCTTTAATCTGTTCATATAACGTTTCCCTACATACGCAACAGTTTCACTTTTCCATTCATTTAATGATTTTGAACTGGGTTTATTTTGCACCAGTTACAATAAAACTGTTGTACTCCGTGGCGTATGATGTTCGTGAAATATTACTTATGATAATCATACGCCACCATATACCAATATAACATAAAAGCCTAAAACGTGACAATACTATACGACTAGACGATACTTACTAATTTCAAATCGATATTAAATTATTATGGCATGTTACTTGACAAAACGAATAATGCAGAACTTCTTCTTTTTGGGGCTACTTTCACGTGTTGTTCTCAGAATTGAGTCCAAAATCATGTGTTGTACTGTGCTATGTAACGAGATGAAAAAAATGTGGATTTTAGTATTTCCACTATGGTTTTTTGATGCATTATGATGCCACGATTACAAAAATAATCGAAATTTTTTATCCATGAACATTGGTCGAAAATCAGAATTTTCTGGCCGAAATTCAAAAAATAAATTTGTCCAATTCGTCCTTTTTGTTTGTTTATATATAAAATAAACACTCCAAACAAGAAAAAAAAAACTATTAGGTGTACAAATAAGTTTCCGCGGTTTTTTATAAAAATTTAGGAATTTATTGTGAAGGAACAGTACATTACGTTTTATTCAAAGTATTTCCTATCATTTGCCACTACTTTTCCCCATCTTTGTGGCAACATTCGGATACCCCGTCGAAAAAACTCTTCATCTTTTGACGCTATCCACAAATCTACCCAATTTTTGGTGTCTTCATATGATGTGAAGCGCTGCTCAGACAGACCATGTGCCATCGACCGGAACAGGTGATAATCAGAAGGTGCTAAGTCTGGTGAATACGGCGGGTGGGTTAAAACTTCCCAGTTCAGTGTTTCCAAGTATGTTTTTACCGGCGCTGCAACATGTGGACGAGCATTATCGTGTAAAAGAATAATTTTGTCGTATCTGGAGTAGTAATGGGCGCGTTTTTTCTTAAGTGCCCGACTCAATCTCATCAATTGTGTTCGGTAGAGAGCTCCAGTAATGGTTTCGCTTGGTTTGAGCAATTCATAATACACGACACCAAGCTGATCCCACCAAATACACAGCATGAGTTTTTTTCCATAAATATTCGGCTTAGCTGTCGATGTTGATGGTTCGTCGGGCTTAACCCATGACTTTCTCTTCTTTGGATTATCGTAGTGAATCCATTTTTCGTCACCAGTGACTATACGATGCAATAAACTCTTTTTTTTATTCCTGGCAAGCAGCATTTCACTCATGCATAATCGGCGTTCAACGTCTCTCGGCTTTAGTTCATATGGAACCTAATTTCCTTGTTTTTGAATCATTCCCAACGATTTTAAACGATGTGAAATTGCTTGCTGAGTCACTTGTAATGTAAGTGCAAGTTCTTTTTGCGTTTGGGACGAATCTTCCTTCAATAATACTTTTAATTCCATATTTTCGTACACTTTCGGCCTTCCACTGCGTTCTTTGTCCTTCACGTCAAACTCACCGTTCTTAAACTTTTGAAACCATTCCTGACAACTTCTCTCACTTAATGCAGCTTCACCATATGCTTCTAGAAGCAATCGATGCGCCTCAGCTGCAGATTTTTTCAAATTAAAGAAGTAAATCAAAAGTTCCCGCAAATGATGCTTATTCGGCACAAAACTTGACATTTTTGCACGAAAAAAATTACGTGATGCTGATACGGAATCACGAGTACTTTAAGATTATGGTGTTGCCGGATGACGAAACTTGGGATATTACGTTTTACATCTGGCAATTTTTCCATAACCTTCTGGTGGGGCCATCTTTTGCAAATCGCGGAAACTTATTTGTACACCTAATTTAATTTTGTCCATGTGATAATTTACCGTTATGCTGTAACCATTCAAAGTTGACTTATGTTTTGGGTATTCGTCATATAAAATATTAAGGCAAAATATGATGAGTTGTAACTAACGGTAGATTTTAGTTTAAACAATAAAAATATGATTTTTTTTGTGAACAGAAATAGTCAACTCTGGTACTTTAATTGTGTGTTATTCAAAAGAAAGTTTTTTGTTTTTGTTTCAATAAAATAGGGGGTTTTTTAAAAGACTCAAAAATTCACATAATTTGAAAATTTCTGATGTTTCTTGGACTAAAACTTGTATTAAATCACCTAACATCAGCAAATCTCTATCACTACGTTAAAATTTGATGTTTCTTCTATTGAAATGACCCAGAATAAACTAAAGTGTCCGCCATATTGTATCCACCATTTTCATTTTTTAAAATTAGATCTGGATTCGAAATCATTGACCTCTAAAAGCCGCTTAGCCACAATTTAACTTATATTCAAACATTTTTGGAATAAAATGTGATACTGTATCCGCCATTTTGATTTTTTTGACTTCGGATTTAAAATCGGCGACCCTAAAAACCCCCATAGGCACAATATCGTTTGTATTCCAGCATTTTTTTAAAAAAATATTCGTAATATTTTGTCTTACATTTTGTTTTTTTTTTTTAATTTGACTCTAGATTCGAAACCAGCGACCCTAAAAACCCCCATAGGCACAATACCGGTTAAATTTCAGCATTTTTTGTTTCAATATTCGCCATTTTGTTTTTCCAAAATTTTACTCCAGATTCGAAATATGCGACCCCAAACACAGGCACAATATCCGTTAAATGCACACATATTTATTAAAAAAATGTCCGCCATTTTGTATACTTTATTTTGTTTTTTTTTCAAATTTTACTCCGGATTTGAAATCAGCTACCTCAAAAACCCCCTTAGTACCATGTTTTATGCCTGTTGGAAGTCTCCTTCATATTTGAGGCCAAATTTTTCACTGATCCCATAAATGTGCTATGGTAAAGCTAGACGGACAGACATGGTTCAATCCTCTTAAAAAGTCCTGAAACGAATTTCGTCTTAAGATACCAACTCGTCTTTAATGCATTAGACTTTATATTTATATTATTACTCGATTTCTAAAGTAGGCGGAGAGGTACATTTGTATGGGAGGTACCTGAAGGGAAGTGGCTAGACTTAAAGTTTTTTTCTCCAAAACTATATCCTGATTTAGCTTTTCTAAATTTGAATTTGGGCACGATCACGTTGGGTGTATTGATATTACTACTCCATCTCTAAAGTGGGCGGAATGGTACATTTGTATGGGAGGTACCAGAAGGGGCATGGCTAGACTTCCAATTTGTTCTCCAAAACTTTATCCTGCTTAAACTATACAAAATACAGAATTTGGCCACGATTTCTAAAGTGGGCGGTACCTGATAGGTACGGGAGGTACCAGATAGGGCGTGTCTAGACTTCCAGTTCTTTCTCCAAAACTTTATCCTACTATAGTTTTACTAATTATGGGATTTGGGAACGATCACGTTGGGTGTATTGATATTATTACTCGATTTATAAAGTACCCAGTTTTTTCTCCAAAACTTTATCCTCATTTAGTTTTACCAAATACAGAATTTGGGCACGATCGCGTAGGGTGCATTGATATTGGAAAAAGTGCAGAATATGGGGCGGGAGCCCAAAAAAAAAATTCCACACCACCCCAAATACTCCCCAAAACACGAAAATCGAGGTCAAAGTTGGCGCTAAGGCCCGGGGCCGGGGGGGTCAAAAAATGAGACCCCTTGGATTCTATGATGACCCCCCATGTGTGGGTAATCAAATAAAAGATATTTTCGAATCCAACGATATTATTTTTAAGTTCCTACGGGTCTCCTGGACCGAGTCAGATCCATTTAAATTTCCGGGATATACCAAAAAAAAAATCCTGGACCGAGTTAGATCCATTTAAATTTCCGGGATATACCAAAAAAAAAATTGAAAAAATTTGAAAAAATCATGGAAAAAGTAAGAAAATTTTAAGGAAATAAATTGAAAAATTCTAAAAAAAAATAGGAAATCTAAAAACCTCGCGATTTTTTAAAAAAAATATTTTTTTCTGAAAAACCCCGTAAAAAATTAAAAAATGTGGAAAAATCATGGGAAATTAGTATAATTTAAGGACATGAATTGAAAAATTCCATAGAAAAATGAAATGTCATCAAAAATGTGTGAAAATTTTAAATTTTTTTGAATTTTTTAAGGTTTTTAAAGGAATATTTCAAGAAATATTTAAAAAAATTCAAGAAAAAGTCTAAAGAGAAATATTTGAAAGAAGAAAATTGATTAAAATGAGGATAAAAATGGAAAAATTAAGAAAAATTTGAAAAATATTTAAAAAAAGCTATGTATTGTAATTATATTATATAATATTTTTTTTGATATATCCCTTTAAAATATTATTTGTTTTTTAAATTAGAGTTGTAACGGTTGAGTTGGTTGCAGAAGCGCCGCAAGCAAAATTTTGCGGAATGGTAATTCGCTCGATTTTTTTAAAAAAAATTTTCTTTTTAGTATATTCCGGGAAAAATATTTTTTTTTTGTAAATTAGAGTGAAAATGGATATGTTGGGCGTAAAAGCGCCGCGCGATTTTTTTAAAAATAATTATTTTTTTTTGGTATATCCCGGGTGAGTACCCACACATGGGGGGTCATCATAGAACCCAAGGTACCCCTTTTTTTGGCCCCCGGGCCATAGCGCCAACTTTGACCTACCATTCCGATGTTTGGGGAATAAGACGAAGACAATGGCATATTTTTTTTTTTTAATCGGGCTCCCGCCCCATATTCTGCACTTAAGCCTTGATATTATTACTCGATTTCTAAATTGGGCGGAATGGTAAATTCGCATGGGAGGTACCAGAAGAGTCATGGCCATGAAGCCCATTTTCAATACTGTAAGTAGTTTTGGGGAAATATTAACTTGTGCAAAGTTTCAAAACATTTGGTTGCGTCTTTCGAAAGTTGTCGTACGTACCAGTCTGACAGACAGACGGACATGGCTTAAGCGACTTAAACAGTCATTAATCGAATTTGGTTCAAAGAAACTTAGGGTCTAAAGTGACTTTTCTATGTGTTACACTTTTCGGTCTTATCAAATGATATATACCCTCCTATCCGTGGGGTGAGGATGTAAAAACTCATTGGTAGTAATTTCTTTTTTTTTTGGAATTTATTTCATTTTTAAATTGGGGATAATTTCATACTGAAAAAAATTCGCCTTTTATACCATCATCCCTAAGGGTGATACAAGAAAAAGTGCAACGCATTATTGGAGACAAGTTAGACCCTAAATATCTTAAGACCAAATTCGTTTCAGGACTTATTAAGACGATTGAACTATGTCCGTCTGTCTGACTGGCTGATTGGGTAAACCTTAACTGATCGGTAACGAAGTAATGGCTTAGTAAATGTGTAGAATAGCCCCAGCCCTTCTGGTACCTCCCATACAAAATAATCTTTTTTAGGAAAATTTATATTTCTTTTATAATTTCCAAACGGACAACGAGAGGATATTTGAATTTGTTCAGTTTATTTATCTTTGCAAAAGTAGGCAAACCCTAAGAAAACCGAAACCTTTGCCACACTTCAGGTACCTCCCATACAATTGGCCAAATTGACCCTCATAGTTTTACATATATAACTTTTTTGTAAGTCCACTGAATTTAATCAATTTTTGCGTAAAATGTAGGCTTATGAAAATTTGACTGAGGAATGAATATAGATTTTATCGATTCACCCTTTCTGGTACCTCCCATACAAAATTACCTATTTTTGGAAAATAAATATTTCTGCCACAATTTCCAAACGGACACCTGGGGGATAATGAAATTAAGTCAGTAAATTTAACTTGTAATAGGAATAAAAACCTTTGAAAATCATGCTACATTAACTGACCACCTCGTAACCCAAACTTATCCCCAATGAAATTTTGTTCTATGGGTATACCTTAAAAATTTAAGTTTTCAACAGAAACCCAGTGTTACTTGTGATATCAAAGGAACGGATTTCCCAGGAAATACAGAACATTTTACGAACACCAGTCAATTCGTGATTGAAATTTGCGGCAACAGGTTTCATCAATCTCAATATAACCGAGTAACACATATAAATAATGTAATTTAAAAAAAATAAAATGCCTATTTGTGTACTTTCATAATAAACTAAGAGTTTTTTTTCCCATTTATCTACTTTTTGCTTCATCATCTTTTGAAAAGTTAAAAGACTTTTGGTCCACCCTGTTTTTACTCAGAGAGAAATATTTTCTTTAAAAATTGGGAATTTTCCATAAGTAAAATAACCTTAATGAGTAAAAACTTGATTTTAATTTCAATGTCTACTCAATGTTTCTAAAAACGGTAATATAGTTATAGAATATGAAAAAAATATTTGGTGATTTGGTGTCATGCTATATACCAAGACAGTTTAATAAGTCAGTTTTTTTTCTCAAATTACTAATGACCTCATATCATAACAGTTTAAGCAAATGTTTATAATGTTGTTTGTATATTAAAGTTTTTTATTCAAATTGGCAAATTTATTACTTTGGTTTACTCATCTCACTGACTCATCAAACAGCCCTCGTTTACACAGAGTGCAATTACAAATTTGAACTTTTGTAGGATTTAAGAAATCTATTAGGCATATAATTTCAAAACTAAGAAGTGACAAACAAAATACAACCATAGTTAAAGAAAGGGAAGGAAAACGAACAAATACGAGAAAAAACACTCAGAAAACAAAACTAAATCTTTACCCATTTTGGCAGTAGATTTTTTCGATGCTTAAATTGGAAAAAAAACACAAATAAAATGGAATAGACATATTCGAAATAAAATACACACAAAGCTTTGCATCTCCATTAAGATGTAAGAAAAAAAGGGGAAAACAAACACACACATACATCAAATGAAAAGAATTGTATATATATAGGCGTAAAAATCAAAGGAAATATTTTTGTATTAACGGAAACGGATGTCACCCGTTTGTTGTTCTTTCGGTATAATTATCAAGGCTGTAAAGAAATCAAAAAGCGATGGGCGCCACATAAAGGAAGAAAACAAAGAAACAACAACACAGAAGACACAACAACACACACAGAGGCACAAAATCTGGGAAATATTCGAAGGTAATTATACGACACGATATCACGTTGAAATCATCAATGTATTTGGAGAGAAAAAGGGAGAGAGAAAGAGAACACGCATAGACACAGTAGGGGATCGGTGCAGGCAACTGTTAGACTAAGGCAAGAAGGGCCAATTTGATATAAAACATTCTCAGACATATTCAAAAACAGTCAACAACAGTTTACAGTTCAAAAAAAAAATTTTTCTATAAAACCTTCTGAAATTTTTATTAAGAAGGCTTTTTAAGTTGTTCTTAAAAACATTTTTAGAAAGGTATAATAAATGTTTATGCAAACGGCTGTATATAAGTATCTTTTATTAATTAAAGAAAAGGCATTTAGTACGTAGTATTTGGTAATATTTATGCTTAAACCATATGTCCTGTAAGGACATCCAATTCAATTCGGTTTTATAATATTATATATACCCTATAGTCTATTCCTTTTTCTAACCGTTCCCCCCACTGTGTCTAAGCAAAATAACCGAAAACTGTCGGATATCATTTCGCCGTAATTCGATTTAGATGTCTGTCTGTACACCAAAGAACCAATAACAACGCACACACACACACACAAAGATAGTTGGACACATCGTGTACAGAGTTGGAAATTTCGAGGAAGGATTCATTTTACCTCTAAAGATATACAGAAGCAGGAGGATTACAAAAGATTTATGTTTGAAATTTGAAAATTTGATTAAATGATCGTCAAAAAGTAACCAAAAAAAAAACTAAGACAACTCAAGAGATTCATGATTCCGTTGTATTCGTCGTAAAGAAATACAACTCAAACAAAAAAGTACTATTGTTAATAATGGTAGAGAAGACTAAAGGAATAGTGAGAGACATGAAAAATACACGAATTCTGTGGGTTTGACATTAATAGCATCGAAATTACCTGGTGGAGGCATACTGGGCACGGCACCATTGGGTATGTAACCACTGTCGTCATCTGTGAGGCGAGGGGAAGATGGAGAAAAATATATAGAAAAATTATAATTTAATTTGTAATTTTTAAGTTTTTAATTTTTAATTTTTAATTTTTAATTTTTAATTTTTAATTTTTAATTTTTAATTTTTAATTTTTAATTTTTAATTTTTAATTTTTAATTTTTAATTTTTAATTTTTAATTTTTAATTTTTAATTTTTAATTTTTAATTTTTAATTTTTAATTTTTAATTTTTAATTTTTAATTTTTAATTTTTAATTTTTAAATTTTTAATTTTTAATTTTTAATTTTTAATTTTTAATTTTTAATTTTTAATTTTTAATTTTTAATTTTTAATTTTTAATTTTTAATTTTTAATTTTTAATTTTTAATTTTTAATTTTTAATTTTTAATTTTTAATTTTTAATTTTTAATTTTTAATTTTTAATTTTTAATTTTTAATTTTTAATTTTTAATTTTTAATTTTTAATTTTTAATTTGTAATTTGTAATTTGTAATTTGTAATTTGTAATTTGTAATTTGTAATTTGTAATTTGTAATTTGTAATTTGTAATTTGTAATTTGTAATTTGTAATTTGTAATTTGTAATTTGTAATTTGTAATTTGTAATTTGTAATTTGTAATTTGTAATTTGTAATTTGTAATTTGTAATTTGTAATTTGTAATTTGTAATTTGTAATTTGTAATTTGTAATTTGTAATTTGTAATTTGTAATTTGTAATTTGTAATTTGTAATTTGTAATTTGTAATTTGTAATTTGTAATTTGTAATTTGTAATTTTCAATTTTAATTTCTTAATATTTAATTTTTTTCAATCTTACCCGCTGTATCCTGTGATCCAAACATATCATCCGTCAACTCATGCGCATACTCTGGCGGCAATGCTGGTGCAGGTGGGAGTGCAAAACTGGGTGGTGCTGTGGGTGGTGGCGATTCATCGCCTCCCTCCGACAATGGTTCACCATTCTCATCACACTCTTCCACCACTAGCGAAGGGAAATTACCAAATTTACCCTCTAATTCACCTTCCCACCAGCCATCGTCCACACCGTGAGCTGTCTTTGTGACAATTTTTATAATTTGACCCTCCTCAAAGGTTAACTCATCCTCAGCCGTAGCATCATAATCGTACAGTGCAATGCAATAGAGAATTTCGGATTTCTTCTTTTGTGGCGCCATTATGACGGATACTTGATCGGGCGACTGTATAGAGTCCACTGTGTGATCTTCATTGTCAACAGTATAATCGACAGATGAGAAAGAGATTTGTGAACGCAACTGATTGGCAGAACTACCGTTGGCCGCTGTCTCCTGATCAATGTCCAAATAGTTGTGAGGCACATAGCCCTCTTCGCCGCGATAGTTGCGTGCGCGCAACCAACCATCACCGTCACCTTCGCCAATCACTTCCAGTTGTTCATTCTCTACAATGGTCAATTCATCGGGATTTTGGGCCTAAGATAGGAAACGCAAGAGTTTAGTAATTGAGCGAGGACGATATAGCTGCAAATACTTACAGTATAACTGTATAGAGCAGTACACTTGAATATGGCCTCTTTGGGTTCAGGAACAATGGATTCTTCAATTCTTTCCTCCTCTTCTTCTTCGCCGCCCCAATTTACCTCAGTTGGATCTTCCCAACCGCTGCTTGTAGTCATCATAGGCATCGCTGTAGCGGGAGGCTCCGGTATGTGTTCTTCGGTTTCTGGAAGTCAAAGGGTAATTGTTAGATGTTAATAATAATAGTTAATACTGTAGCTATAGGGGGGGTTACATATAAGCTGTTGGATTTTGTTTATAGATCTTTGAATGAAAATAGGTATCGGCACTTTGGCACAAGTATTAACACTCACCATCATCACTGTCACTAAATGTTCGATCTCGCGTTAGTTGGGGCTCATCCTTAGGTTTAGTTGCAGCTGGTACACCACCGGCGGCTTCCTCCTTGTCACTGTCATAGAATGAATCCGAACTAGGATTTTCCTGTAAGATACAAATAAAAAAATAAAACAAAATTAACTACAACTCTAAACACAACCTCCGCCAACTTACCCCTTGTCCAGAAGCATCAGTGCGCATTGATATGGAACTGGCCGAGCGTGTCAGCTCTTGGGCCCCCATAATCTCTGCCTCCTGAACCCATTCATCGACATTAATGCCTCCCTCACGTAGACTTTGCAAACATGCTTCTGCTTTAGCTTTTTCTGTTTCCGATCTTCTGATTTGATCACGGAACTCTTCAATCTTTGAATCTAGATCGGGACCATTAGGATCATTGGGATCACTGCGTTGTCCAGAATCTCTAAGGGCCACACATACAGCCAACTTTTTGGCATTTTCACGTACCGAAACATTTTCCTTTACCACACGGCCGGCCAAATTCTTGGCCTCTTTGGTCAAGGTTTCGGCCGCCGACTCATGTTCTGTGGTTACCTTGCGCACAGGATCATTATCGCATGGCTCAAAGTCATATTGAATGTGTTGCTTCAACACGGGATAGAATAGATAGCAGCATTGCAAATTATACTCCCGTGTCAGTTGTTGAGCCTGATCCCGGATTTTACCAAATGAATTTTGAGTGGCCGAACATGTCAGCAGCTCGGTGCGACCCATTAGCGTCAGGTACTCAGCCACACGTTCAAAGACATAATTCTCCATCGTGGTCATGGTAGTCTGTAGATCCACCGTGAAGTAACGATTCTGATGAGCATTGGCCGCAGCCAAACTGAGAATGTAATCATTACGTGCCCCTGTCGACTTCTCCTCTAGCAGTTCCTTGCGCGAAGTCACTCGGGCACTGTTCTTTTGCAGCGATGTAATCGATTGGAAAAAAGAGCCCTTTTTCTTTTTTAACTTCTCCTCGATGTCTCGAGCCTTATCCCTAACATCGTGGGCACAGTGTTCCTCGTCGAAGTATTGCTTCTTGGTCTTATCTAAATCGCCCACGCTCAAATGCAGCTCTTTTTGAACATTGACTATTTGCGACAGCGATCTTTTCGATATGGCCAGCTTATAATCCCGTAGGACTTTGGCCTCATCGGCAATTTGCTGTTGAAATACCTCTATAGCCGCCAGACGAGCGCGGGCTAATTTCTCATTTTCCTCTAAGACCGTACGCCAAACACTCCACATGTTCCTAGACACAAATAAAAGGCGAGAGGAAAAAAAAACGCCAAGCCAAAAGGAAACACACAAATTAATTAGTTCAAATTCGATTTACAAGAGAGGGTTTTTGGTGGTGCATCTGTTATCGCATAATAGGGTGTACGTGTGTGTATATGTGTGTGTGTGTGTGTGTGTGTAACTCTATAGATCTTATCATGCAACATTAAAGGTGGCATGTTGAACACATGTAGTTCAGCACAGTTCACACTATCCACCCCTAAATTGGTAGAAAGTTATAAATTAGTTGTTGTTTTTTTTTTTTTTTGGAGGGCACTGAGTTGCATGTGGAACACAAGTGCCACCACACTAACCCATATATTTTCATTGCTAGTCAATATAAATAGAATTGTAGGTAATGTGGGGGTTATTTGATTTTTAAATTTTGGCCTAGTGACGTCACACTTAAATAGTTAAAACAATTTAATAGGCGTTCGAAACATTGTAAATGATCGGAAATATGCAATGAAGTGGGGTTACAGTATATCATTTTTTAAAACACAGTACAAGATTTTTCAGTTCCTTGATTTGGGACTCAATTCTGAGAACTACACGTGAAAGTAGCTCCAAAAAGAACAAGTTCTGCATCATTCGTTTTGTCAAGTTACATGCCATAATAATTTAATATCGATTTGAAGTTAGTAAGTATTGTATAGGGAAATTTGTCACGTTTTAGGCTCCTTTGTTATATTGTTATATAGTGGCGTATGATCATAAGTAATATTTCACGTAAATCATATGCCACGGAGTACAACAGATTTATTGTAACTACTACAAAATAAGCTCCCGTTGATGGAGCTTTTAACACATAAGGTTTATGATGATAGTGGAGAAGTCACAGCAAAGGGTGCTGATAAGATAGTTTGGCAACTATGGCAATAGCTATCCGCCCTGCCAGTTGCGACATAATCCATTTCACACAACTCTTGTAAAACAAACTCTATTAGCAATAATAGAAAAGATCTTGAACCGAACGTTGAAAACAAATTCATATTCTACTACATAGATCAACAATACAAAACAAAAGATTAAATTTAATTTGAAAGAAGCAAAATTTATGAGACATATTCCAAAGTTTCTGCTATTACCGTTTTGACTCAATAGATATTAATATTAACCCGGCAAACCATGTGGCGAGGGATGATTCGCTAACGGTTCTTAAACGAACTCTTGAAAATTATAGCAATACAGAATCACTGGTGAACATTCACAAACGAATCGTAAAACCGATAAAAATGCACTAGAATTCTAAAAAATATTTAATATGATATCATTATCGAATCGCTGGTGAACATTCATTAACGTATCGTAAAAGCGATTCATTTACCAATCGTTTAAGCGATACAAATTCGATTATTTCACTTTTTTTTTTGTCGAACACAGATATAAAAAACTAAATTTGAAGAAAAATCTTCAATACCTCAGAAGAGAATAAAAAAAGGAAGGAATAACTTAAAAATAAGAATGATTTATAGATTTTGTAACTTGAGAGGAACTCGTTTTTACGATTCGTAACAGATTCGTTTTTTTTTTTGTTTCGTAATAAAATCGCCTTTTACATTTGTAAATGTATCGCTTTTACGATTCAAGAACGAAGGTGGATTTTCTCCCGCTCGCGATATCACGCCCGAATCGTTATCGAATAAAATGCGAGTGATATATGATTCGAGAATGATATCATCTCAGAAAATATCATTGTCGGAATATTCCAAATGTATGTTTTAGTTTTCTGAATATGAAATTGAAAAAAAAAATTTTGAGCCAATCTGTACCTACATTGAACCAACTTCTTCCCTATTTTAACTGAAACTTAAGTATATACTTTTAAATTATAATTAAGGAAAAATTAACAATTTTGGTTTGGAAAATTTGGAAAAAAAAATGTGCAAAACGTTTTTCATTGAATATCTTTAATTTAAATTTGGGAAAGTTGGAGTCTATGAAAAGCTTCTAAACATACTTATTTTCCATTCCTTTATCTTTTTTATACCATCACCCTTAGGGATGAGGGTATATATCATTTGATACGACCCAAAAGTGTAACACATAGAAGGAGTCACTTCAGACCCTAGGTTTCTTAGAACCAAATTCGATTCATGACTTTTTAAGTCATTTGAGCCATGTCCGTCTGTCTGTCTGTCTGTCTGTCTGGTGGCTGTCCGGCTGGTTCGCACGATAACTTTCGAAAGACGCTACCAAATGTCTTGGAATTTTGCACGAGTTAATATTTCCCCAAAACTACTTACGGTATTGCAAATGGGCTACATGGCTCCGCCCCTTCTGGTACCTCCCATACAAATACATCATTCCGCCCACTTTAGAAATCGAGTTATAATATCAATACACCCAACGGGATCGTACCCAAATTCTGTATTTGGTAAAGCTATTACAGGATAAAGTTTTGAAAAAAAAAAATTGGAAGTCTAGCCACGCCCCTTCTGGTACCTCCCATACAAATTCACCTTTCCGCCCACTTTAGATATGGAGTAATAATATCAATAAATCCATCGCGCTCGTACCCTAATTCTTAATTTAGTAAAGCTATAGCAGGATACAGTTTTTGAGAAAAAAAAACTGAAGTCTACCAACGCCCCATCTAGTACCTCCCACACACATCTGGTACCGCCCACTTTAGAAATCGATTAATATTATTGTTAGAACTACCGCGATCGTGACCAAATTCTGTATTTAGTAAAGTTCAAGCAGGATAAAGTTTTGGAGAAAAAATCTGGAAGTCTAGACACGCCGATTCTGGTACCTCCCATACATATGTACCTTTCCGCCCACTTTAGAGATGGAGTAATAATATCAATACATCCAACGCTATCGTGCCCAAACTCTGTATTTAGTAAAGCTATAACAGGATAAAGTTTTGGAGGATAAACCTAGAAATCTAGACACGCCCCTTCTAGTACCTCACATACAAATTTACCACTCCACCCACTTTAGAAATCGAGTAATAATATCAATATAATAGCCATTTTTTTTATTTTACTGAGGGTGATGGTATATGTAAGTCGGGTCGCCCGACTGAAACTTTCTTACTGGTTTTCTTTAGAGTAAGAATAACTTAATGATTAGTCAAACAATTTTACCCTTTTGACTTGTCGGCGTCTAATAGGCAAAATGAAGCCCGTGAAAAACAATATACGCCTCGTATCGATCGGACATCAAATGACGATACAGCATAAAATATACTATTTTGGGAGGTCGTTGGGTCACGGATTAAGAAAAGTGTTGATGTCCTCAAATTGTCTTTGGACAAACTACATAAAGGGGAGTGAACGCATCAACTTTTTTTCGACCCTATATTGTGCACTATATTGCGAAAGTGTTGTATGGAGGACCTTAGTAACAAGATTAGGATACGAACCACCACCTAATTTTGTGTGGCTGGGATTCGCATGAGCCAAAATTTGGTGCGTTTGGGCCAAATGGCAGCGCATCGTGGTCAAAGTTGGTGGAAAAGGGGAAAAACACAACCAAATCAAGCCCTCTAACTGCCACGGAGACGCTCCTATAGCTGTAAAATGTATGACCGACCACCAGTCATTTTTCTCTCCTAATATTTTGACTAAACATACCTACCCCCCATCTTCACCCCCGAAGGGTGCTTCCATACAAAAATCAAATTTTTATAAATTTTGCTCTCGCCGCTCTATGACAGATCCCCAATAGTTTCTCAGAACATATCTATCTTTAACCCTTTAGGCGGTCAACATACAATTTTTTTTTATAAAATCTGCTCCTGTTACTCCCTTGGTGCCTCCTAGAGGGGTAAAATGTATGACAGACCCCAGTCATTTATCCCTTCTAATATTATTCTCCAACATACGTAGCTACTCCCTATATTCACAGCCTCATGGGGCTAACATACAAAAATTTCCTAAATTACTTAAAAATTCTGCTGAAATTTTATTTTGTGATTAGGTATGTTTGGTAAAAATGGTACAAGGGGAAAATACCAGGGAGTCGTTTACACATTTTAACATTCTAGGGGCAGTTGTGGGGCTTGTTGTGGATTTTTTTCCTTTGAAATATTCCACTTATGTGCCGATATGGAACCTCTTGTATTTATTGAAAAGTTTTTGAACAAAGCTAAAATATATAGCTGACCTAATCGATTAATTACGGAAACACCGCTTTAGAATAAATGTATAGTAGGGTGGTCGGAAGTTATAAGGAAAAATACCAGTTCAGAAATTTCTGTCAGATAAACTGACTGATAAATACCATCACCAACTATAAGATATTGTTTGTCTTTAGTTATTGAAATTAACCGATTTTAAATTAAAATTACTTATGTATTATTAGGTATATGCTTGCTTGTGGAGCGTAAACGGTTGTAGCTAGGACTTTCGGTCGTAATACCAGTGGTCTTGAGACATGTAGCAAAACCGGGATGTGCCAAATAGTTAGGGTTTCTCAGTTTTCGCCCATTGACAAGACAAATCAACTGACCGAATTTCATTATCCCGGAGGTGCTCGTTTGGAAGTTATGGGAAAAATATAAATTTTCCAAAAATAGGTAAATTTATATGGGAGGTACCAGAAGGGGTCAACCGATGTAGTCCATATTCATTCCTGAGTCTAATTTTCATGGGCGTACAACTTACGCAAATTTCGATTGACTTCAGTGTACTTACAAAAAAGATATGTATGTAATACTATCAGGGTAAATTCGGTCATTTGTATGGGTGGTACCAGAAGGGGTGTGTCAAATAGTTAGGTTTTCTGAGGTTTAACCTCCTATCACAATATAAATTAACTAACCAAATTTGAGTATCC
Source organism: Muscina levida (assembly GCA_964034835.1). Lineage (NCBI taxonomy): Eukaryota > Metazoa > Arthropoda > Insecta > Diptera > Muscidae > Muscina > Muscina levida. The sequence continues at coordinate 35,578,818 of OZ035883.1, forward strand.
CCCAAGTGTTCGTTTGGAAGTTATTGGAGACATATTTATTTTGCTAAAATAGGTCATTTGTATGGGAGGTACCTGAAGGGTTGAACCGATATAGTCCATATTCATTCCTGAGTTTAATTTTCATAAGCGAAACTCTTACGCAAAATTTGAGTGAATACAGTGTACTTATAAAAAATATATGTACGTAAAACTATGAGGGTCAATTCGGTCATTTGTATGGGAGGTAACAGAAGGGGTTAGTCCACTTTTGCAAGATAAATAAACTGACCAAATTCAAATATCCTCCGGTAGTCCGTTTGGAAGTTATGAACGACAATTCCATAAGTTCGTTTTAAAAAATATTAATTATGGTAAATTTTCATACCGATCCGTTAAGGTTTACTCGAGTTATCCTGCTCGCCAGTCATCCAGCCAGCCAGACAGACGTACATAGGTCAATCGTCTTAAAAAGTCATGAAACGTATTTGGTTTTAAGATACTTGGGGTCTAACTCGTCTCCTTTAATGAGTTACACTTTTTCTCGTATCATTTAATATATATCCTCTTCCCTAAGGGTGATGATATAAAAAATTTCAGCATTTTGTCGGTGCCACCACCCAAAAATGACAATTCTATGCTGATTTTAGAATTGCCTAAGTTTGAGCACGATTGGAGTATGTTAACCCGTGCAGCTTTGGGCTTAAAGTTTTTAAGCTCCTACAGCCACGTTTGAGGGTCATAACTCAAAAACGACCAGTCCAATTTGAAACAAAAATCCGAAATTAAGGAATTTTAATTACAGTCGAAACTCTCTATAAAGCACTCCTATATAACGAAGTTTTCTTTATTGCAAAGCAATTATAAGAACACTCTTTCTCTCTCTCTCTCTCTCTCTCTCTTTCCCTCTCTAAATGTTATATTGTTCTTTTAAAAGGTCATCCAAATTTTGGTAATGTTTTATACTAAAATTTTAACAAACAAAATTTTTATCGGGGTAAACCGACTTACATATATCCTCCCCCTTAGTAATACATAAAATTATCTAGTATATTGATATTACTACTCTATTTCTTAGGTTGGCGGAGTGGTACATTTGTATGGGAGGTATCGGAAGGGGCGTGGCTAGACTTCCAGAATATTTCCAAAACGTTATCCTGTTTTAGCTCTACTAATTACAAAATTTGGACATGATCGCGTTAGGGTTATTGATATTATAACTCGATTTCTAAAGGTGGCGGAATGATATTTTTGTATGGGAGGTACCAGAGGGAGCGTGGCCATGTAGCCTATTTGGAATACCGTAAGTAGTTTTGGGGAAATATTAACTCGTGCTAAGTTTTAAAACATTTGGTTGCATCTTGCGAAAGTTATCGTGCGTACTAGCCGGACAGACAGACGGACATGGATCAAACGACTTAAAAAGTCATTAATCGAATTTGGTTCAAAGAAATCTAGGGTCTAAAGTGACTCCTTCTATGCGTTACACTTTTGGGTCGTATCAAATGATATATACTCTTCTACCCGTAGGGTGAGGGTACAAAAGCTGAAAACCTGAGTATGCAATGCTTTTACAATGGGTCTCTTCTTTCTAAAACATATGACATTTAGTTTAGTTGTACGGTGTTATTCCTAGTAAGGAATCCCCACACATTGCATTACCAAACAAAAACCAGTTGTCTATATTGGTTTGGTATACAAAAACCGGGTTTCAGTTCCTTGTACTATAAATAGAAATCTCTTGTCTCTTCCCCTCTCTCTCTCCCGCATAAGCCTACTTCAAAGTAACATAACGACTGTAAACACTACTCGGTTAACCAATAGAGAGTGCAAACTAACCTAAGATTAGTAGTGAATGTTACATTGTTTTGCATTGTTTATGACAACTTACCATCTTTCCTCCATTCCTTCCATTTTTATATCCGGTATGTTAGGGATCTTTTTGTTCAAATACTGCGAGGATATCTTCAACAATGCTTCACTGTAGGATTTCTCAACGGCCGACCTCTTTATGGTGAATTGCCTGATGTCCTCGAGCAAATCGCATTCATGTTGATTCTTCAACTGCAACTTGGCCACTTGTTCCGTGTGTAAATTCTTTAAGAATTTCACATAGTTACCCTAATTAGGCACGATCCCAATGACGGCGACGACGATGACGATTGTGAACCGAACGAATCACAAACAAGTAAAGGAACAATAACAACAACGTAAAGAGAAGAGAAATAAAAGAGATAACAAGGATATACAGATGAAGATTTGCATATGTACATATGTGGGTTATAAAACAACAACAATATAAACATAACGAGTTGTTGTTGTAGAGTTATACGTATACATTGGGGAGCTAATACAAATCACGTTTTAATTTTTTTTTCTTTCTTTTTTTGAAATACGTATAGAAATAAATAAATTCTTGAAGTCAGAGGAAGCGGAAATGAGTAAAACGAGTATATTAATTAAAGTTATGGGAAGGAGAATGTCTACTATTTATCAAGCAATGGGTCGAATTATGCTTACCTTACGCGGTGGGGGCTGCATTTTTTGTTTTGTTTTTGTATATTTTTTATGAGTTGTTGAGGGTTTGTTTTGTTATAATTTTTCGTGTGTGTGTGTGTCTGGTTTGTTTATTCTCAGATTTTGTTGAAATTCAAATTTGTTTATGCCAATTTATGCAATTATTCGGGGAATTTTGTTGTTCTTGGCTTTTAATTTTGGTTCTTTTTTTTATTCGTTTAAGAAAGTTAATTTGGGTAAGTGTAGGTGTATTGTGTGTGTGTGTGCGTTGGTGTTGTGTTGTGTGGGTGTGTGTTGGTCTATATGCTTTATATAGACGTCGAGCGTTGAGAAGTCACGTCGTTTCGGTTATATGGGTGTATTGTTTATGTGTGTCGTGAGTGCGTTTAAGCGTTTAGCATTTAGCGTTTCTGATTAGTTCAATACAACAAGCAAAGGATACGAGTACATGGTTATATTGTTATTTTCTTTTATCTAGAAATACAAAAATAGAAAATGAATAGAATTGTTAATGATACGCTTAGGAATTGATGAAGATACAGTAGTAGTAGTAGAAGAACAGTAGTAGTATTGGTAGGAGAATAGTAATAGCAGCATTAGTAGGTTGAATTTAATTGAGGCCGTATTGGTGTGAGACTTCTTTTTTAAGTCTTAAAGGACTTATCGAACTTACACCCACACACACACACGCACTCACACTAGCTCTCCGGTAGAGTTTACAAAAATAAAGGATATCCCTGTTTTATATAAAACATCCATTATGTCTATATAAGTGCGTGTGTGTGTGTGTGTATGTATGTTGAATTGTGTCCTATGTACACTTATGTAATGTTTGTTGTATATACATATATAAGTCGGAGAAAAAAAAGGACTTGGCACAACAACACAAAATTTTCTTTAGCTTTTTCTTTTTTTGTACGCTTCACCCACAAATTTTCATCATCACATCACTTTCAATTGAAATTAAAATCAATAGGAAATTGATATTTTATGCAGATTTCTCATGATTTTTAATAAAACTTTTGGAGGATAAAATACGAATTCCATAAAATTTAGTTAACACAGCGAGCAAATAGCTATAGCCTATAAGACATTGGTATCGGGAAGAAAAGGAGGAGGATAGGCCAAAGCAGTTTCGATTTATCTACTCCTGTTTTATTTTCATTCATTCGTTTGTTCTTTTTTTCTTCTTTTTTTCAATTTTTTACTTTTAAACTAAGTATAAATAATTTTAAACATTTTGCTAACACTTTTCTTAGATGACACTTCCTTTTTGGCCATTGATTTTCAGCATAAATTCTCTGGGAAATTATTTAAATCAGAATTTTCTTACGTATCGATTTCGACCGACCGACCACTACGCGAAACGACGACGACAACGACGTTTGGTTGTGAAAAAAAACCTTTTTTCTTTTTTTTCGGTCTTCCTTTACACTTTCTGTCTGTGTTGTGCTGTTGTTTTGTGGTGGCTCTTCATGCGTTGGATGTGAATATTTTTAATTTCTAACTGGAATCCGAAGACATTTCCGCAGAGCTTCCCCCAAAACAGTAAATGCGTGAGCGTAACTTTCCCATACAAAGGTCTCTTGGCCACAAAAAGGGGAGGATGTTTTACTCGCTAACGTAAATACATTCATTCATTACTGTGACAACTGGAAAATGCCAGAGTTGCAATTGGCAGACATGCGCATATCGAAGTGCAAATAAGCAGCGATAGCAACATTCCACTCATGTATGTGATGTAAGCAACGATATTATTTGAAATTCGTATTAGTTAAGTTCTTGTACTAAATTTTTTTTGAAGTTAATTGAAAAAAAATTCAATTTTTAATGATAATATGTATTGAGTAAACAAAAAGATATATTGGGATTTGTTAAACAATTAAAGTATTTTTGGACAATTAAAGTATTTTTTGGCACAATAAAAGTAAAATTTGGAACAATAAAAGTACTTTCTGGTACAATAATAAAACTTTTTGGTACAATAAATTGTACCTTTTGACAAATTAAACAAAACAAATTAAACAAAAAATTGGAACAATAAAATAAAAATAATTTACAATAAATGTGCTTTTGGTACAATAAAAGTACTTTGTGGTACAATAAAAGTACTTTATGTGCACAATTTTCTGCTTAATAAAAGTACTTTATGGCACTATAAAAGTACATTTTGGTACAATAATAGTACTTTGTGGTAAATTTTTGGCAAAATGAAAGTAATTGTTAGTACAAAAAATGTACTTTTTGGGGAAAAATAATAAATGTACCTTACGCAAAATCACTTTTTGTTACAATAAATTGTACTTTTTAGTACGATAAAAGTACTTTTTGGTACAATGAAAGTACTTTATGGTACAGTAAATGTTACTGTGTCTATACTTTACTTACTTAGCTGGTACTTCTATGCAATCCCAGTGGATTATATACCGCACGTAGAAAAATATTATAAGCGCCTCGATTATCTGCGCTTCTTCTCCAGTAAGTCACACCGAGTTCTGTAAGGTTCTCAGTAACCTGGTCTTTCCAACGGAGTTTTGGTCGCCCTCTTCTACGCCGTCCATCGAGTTCATTGTCAAAGACTTTTTGAGCTGGAGCATTTTCGTCCATGCGTACAACATGACCTAGCCAACGCAACCGTTGCACCTTAATGCGTTTGACCACGTCAATGTCAGTGTACAGCTCGTACAGCTCATGATTCATACGACGCCGATACTCTCCGTTAACGATGATGGGCCCATATATTTTACGGAGTATTTTTCTCTCGAATACCGCCAGAACCGATTCATCCGCTCGTGTCATAACCCAGGATTCTGAGCCATACATTAAGACAGGTAGAACCAGTATCTGGTATAGCTAGAGTTTTGTTCGTCGAGAGAGGGCTCTGTCATTGAATCGCTTGCTTAGTCCGTAGTAGCATTTATTTGCAAGCAGGATTCTTTTCCGGATTTCTAGGCTGACATTATTTGCTTTGTTGATGGCAGAGCCTAGGTAGACAAAATTATCCACCACCTCGAAATTATAGTTGTCAACGTTCACGCAGTTTCCCAAACGAGTAGATTCTTTGTTCGTTGAAACTAATAACATCGTTTTGTCCTCGTTCACCGTTAGGCCTATCTTCGCTGATTCCTTCTGTGTACCTGAGAAGGCTGCAGTCACATCCTACAGTTTTCGACCGATGATGTTTACGTCATCAGCGTACGCGAGTAGCTTGTGGCTTTTGTTGAATATAGTGTCACTCGTGTTTACTGCAGCTTTTCGCCTTATCATCTCCATCACAATGTTGAAGAGATCGCACGATAGGCCGTCGCCTTGTTTTAGGCCTCGTCTGGTATAGAATGGCTCCGTAAGGTCCTTGCCAATCTTCACTGAAGACTGCGTGTCAGTCAGCGTCATTCCGCAAAGACGTATCAGCTTCGCTGGAATACCAAACTCAGCCATGGCTTCAAGTAATTTCTGCCGTATCGGGCTGTCGAAGGCAGCTTTATAGTCGACAAAAAGATGGTACGTGTCGATCTGTTTCTCTTGGGTCTTTTCCAGGATTTGCCGAAGTGTGAAAATCTGGTCAGTTGTTGATTTTCCAGGTCTAAAGCCACACTGATAAGGCCCGATCAGGTTGGATAACACTGGCTTTAGTCTTTCACATAGCACACTCGACAGGACCTTATATGCGATGGGTAAAAGGCTGATCCCGCGGTAGTTGGAGCACACACTTGGATCACCTTTTTTCAGCACAGGACATAATACGCTTACATTCCAATCGTCGGGCATGCACTCTTTAAGCCAAACCGTGCGCAGGAGCTGGTGCATGCTCGTTATCAACTCCTCGCCACCGGACTTGAAGAGCTCTGCGGGCAGACCGTCGGCACCGGCTGCTTTGTTGTTTTTCAGCCGCGATATTGCTCTTCTTACCTCGGCTTGACTTGGTGGTGGGCAATCTAAGCCGTCGTCGACAATTGGCGTGATAACTTCAAGTGCGCTGCCTTCTGGAACCAGCAGTTGCTGGAAGTATTCTCTCCATATGTGCAGCACACACTGCATATCCGTGACCAGATTTCCATCACTGTCCTTACAGGTGGGGAGGCCATTACCGTATCCATTTGCTCTTACTTTCTGGTAAAATTTTCGGGCTTCACCTCTATCCCTGTATCGCTCTATATCCTCGTTCTCCCGTTCCTTCATATGACTCTTTTTCGCCTAAATAGCTATCTCGCCTGTTTTGCTTTTTCCTTATGCCGCTAACAGCACGGGTTACGATTGGCTGTAGCGTTGCCCTATAAGCAGCATCCTGTTCCTCAGACGCTATGCGACATTCTTCATCGTACCAGGATTCCTGTGAACGCCGCTTTTATCGTTCCGTATCGGAACGTCAGAAGTAGAGACGTTGTGTCGTAAAAGTTGGGAGAGCTGGTTAGAGTAGGCAGTAGGTTTGCAGCTTCGCGATGTCCAGCATTCTTTGTGTTTGGTTACATGCGTTTTTCGCTCTGCTCAATGTCTGTCTGTTTGTTTGTTTGTTTGTATGTTTGTTGCTCAATCACGCCTAAACGGCTGAACCGATTTCAATGAAATTTGGAAGACAGTTAGTGTACTATATGGAAATTACTATAGGCTATATATTTTGTAATTTTTTACCCTATGGGCGGAGTGGGCGTGGCAAAACTTTTTTTTAGAGCTAGAGAGATAAAATTTGATACCCAGATAGTACTCGACAACACGAATATAAATATGCAGACGAAATTTAAATTTTGGACCCAATGGGCGGAGTGGGCGTGGCAAAACATGTTTTAGAGCTAGATATATAAAATTTGATACCCAGATAGTACTCGACAACACGAATATGAATATGCTGACGAAATTGTTATTTTGGACCAGTTGGCGGAGTGGGCGTGGCAAAACTTTTTTTTAAAGCTAGAGAGATACAATCTAGTGCTCGACAACACCAATATGAATTTGCTGACGAAATTTTAATTTTGGGCAAATGAGCGAAGTGGGCGTGGCAAACAATTTTTCTTAGAGCTAGATATATAAAATTTGATACCCAGATAGTACTCAACAACGCGAATATGAAGATTCAGACGAAATTTTATTTTTGGATCCGATGGGAATAGTAGGCGTGGCAAAACATATTTTTAGAGCTAGAGAGTTAAAATTTGATACACAGATAGTGCTCGGCAACATAAATATGAATATCCAGACGGAATTTTAATTTTGGGTCAATAGGCGGAGGGGGTGTGGAAAAACTGTATTTTAGCAGTAGAGAAATCAAATTTGGTACATAGATATTACTCGGCTGCACGATGAATAAGCTGACGAACTTTAAATTTTGTATCTGTTGGCGGAAAGGCGTGACAAACGGTTTTTTAGCCCCACAGAAATAAAATTCGGTATAAAAATAGTACTCGACAATATGAATATACAGACGGAATTTAAATATTCGATCAGTGAGCGAGTGGGCGAAGGGGGCGTGGCAAAACAGTATTTTAGTCCTTGAGGGATAAAATTTAATACACAGATAGCATTCGACAACACGAATATAAATATGCAAACAAAATTTTAATTTTGGGTCAGTAGGAGGAGTGGACGTGGCAAAACTTTATTTAAGCCCTAGAGAGATACAATTAAGCACCCAGATAGTATACTACAACACGAATATGAATATGTAGACGACATTTTAATTTTCCATTATCGGGGGAAGGGGGCGTGGCAAACTGTATTTTAGTCCTAGAGACACCTAGATAGTACACGACAACACGAATATGAATATGTAGATGGCATTTTGGACCAGTGGGCGGAGGGAGCGTGACAAAACTGTTTTAGCCCTAGAGCGATAATATTTGATATACAGATAATAAAAATTGATTTAGTATACTAAAAGTACATTTATTGTACCAAAAAGTAAAATTTAGTGTACCAAAAAGAGCTTTTATTGTACAAAAAAGTACAATTATTGTTAAAAAAAAAAAACATTTAGGGTATCAAAAAGTACTTTATTGGTACCAAAAGTAGATTTTATTGTATTGAAAGGTACTTTTATTGTGCACAAAAAGAACAATTAGTTGTATCACAGATAGGGTGATCAATTATTCGGGTTTTTGCGAAAACCGGTTTTCGAATTATTCGAAAAATGACATTTAAAAAAAACCGGTTGCTTTTTTTGAAATTCACAAAAAACCGGATAATCCGGTTTTCAAATGTAAGCCAAATAACAAATTAAAACGCAATTTTTGAAAAAAAATTTTATTAAAAAATAACAGAAAACAATTCAATGGTTTAAAGCGCCCCATACACGAGTACTGCTGCAGTTCATGCCGATAAACCCCTTGTGTTCGTGTGTGATTGATGGTTTCGATACACACGTATCAATCATCACTTTATTTTGAATTTTGTAATAGAAAGACATCTGAGAATAGCTGTTTAAATGTTTCTATCACTTATATAATGCCGGCAAAGACTGGTGCACCTCTATACTTTCTCCAGCAAATCTCTTTTTTGTTAGTTTTCTAAATTATTTTTCATTTTTCATTCAAAACAGTTTGTAATTTTGGTTGTTTACATTTTTATTATAATACAATTTTCAAAAATTTGACATATTAGACGGCAAACAAATAAACAATGTTCATCTGATTGATAGGTGTTCATTTTGAAAATCAAAACTGTTTTGATTTTCATACTGCATTGTCCGTGTGACAAATACTTTCTCGTACTGAGTCAAATTCACTAATACATACATATTGCCCTTCCTGCGGCAGTACTAGTCTATGGGGCGCTTAAAGATGTCACTAAGCACAGACAAAGTTTCGATATCATTTTCACTAAATGGTGTCAGTCCTAAGTTCAATAAAGTACGATTCACACATTTGTGCAATTTTAAAAACTGGAAAACCATATTGGCCATAGAATTCCAGCTGTGCTTTACATCATGAATAAGTTTAAGCTCCTTATTAAATTGGCCGACATATTAGACATTGAAGATTTATAAAATTAACAATTAGGTTGTTCGGCCGAAACACTGGAAAAAACATGTACGAGTACACATTTAACACAATTATGAATAAATTTAAATAAAAAATATCGAACGCCAAAAAACCGAGATTCGACAAAAAAAAACCGGATTATTCGATATTCGAAAAACAGGGATTTAAAAAAAACCGACGGTTTTTATGAGTGAAAAAAACCGAGTAGCCGGTTTCTGAAAACCGAACTGATCACCCTAATCACAGAGTACCTTAATTGTACCAAAAAATACTTTAAATTTACTAATAACTACTATTATTGCACCAAAAAGTTTTTTAATTGTGTCAAAAATGATGTTTACTGTATCAAAAAGTACTTTTATTTCCGTCAAAAAGTACTGTTATTGGTGCAAAGAGCAAGATTTGAAGAATTGTGTCAGTAAATTTTATGGACTATTTAAACTGCGTCAATTTATTTTGTCAAAAATTTTGGTAATAAGTCGCCAGAAAAAGTCAACTGAAGGCAATTTAAATTTGATCAGTTTAGTTGTATTGTAATAGTAGACAAATCCTCAAACCTTTGCCACTCCCCTTCTGATTCCTCCCATTCAAGTGAACGAATTGGCCGTCATAGTTTTACATACATACTTTTTTGTAAGTACACTTATTTCTGTCAAATGTTGAACAAGGTTAACGTTTTTTGAAATCTGTCTCAAGAATGAATATAGATATATAATATAGATATAGGCCAACCCCTTTCGACATTTCCCATACAAAAATAACCTATTTTTGGATAATTAATATTTTTTCCTTCCCCTTCCGGTATCTCCCAGTTAAATAACATATTTCACCGTCATTCCTACAGATTATGCCCAAAGAAATCGCTTATGGAAATCTGACTTAATTTATGGAAATATGGACTATGTTGTCCTACCCCTTCTTGTACCTCCCATACAAAATTACCTATTTTTTGGAAAAAAAAAATATTTCTTCCATAACAATCAAACGGACAACTGGAGGATATTTGAGTTTGGTCAATTTAATTACTTTAAATTACTAGACAAATTCTTAAAAAACAAAAACCTTTGCCACATACCTTCTGGTACCTCCCAAAAAAATGGCCGAAATCAACCTCATAGTTTTACAGGCATACCCTTTTTGTGAGTACACAATTTAAGTACAAATTTTGCACAAGATAAACAAGATTATTGAACATTGACTTTCAAATAAAAAAAACCGACACGTTCTGCTGTTCCTACCGGTGCCTCCTATACAAATTAGGAAATTTCCTTAAAATTTATAATTTTCCTATAATTTATATTCCCAACTGTGTATTTAAGTAAAATTATTAGCAAATGGTTTTTCTCAAAATCAAAATTTCAGGATCTATTACTCAATAATAATATATAATTTTAGTTTCCTTGAAAGTTAATTCCAATATTTGTATTTGAATGCTGCACTTGCCAAATCGATTAACTGCAACTTTTGATTTTTTCAAAACTTTAATTTAAAATCACATATTTTTTTATTAAAAATAAAATTTCAATAATAAAAATTTACACTACTGAATATTTCTTATATGGTTTTAATTGTAACATCACTGATTTTACTGTATTAATAAACAGGAGTTTTACAAAACAATATATGCTTTATGATAACAGCGTTATCACGGCAAGTGAAGCATTAATTTATTCATTACGAATTGATATTTTCTCAGTACATAGTTGAAAAACTGCTTATTGTAAAGAGCTAATAACCAATTTAGCGACTCTCAGCTCTCTTTAAAGTGACAATTTATCGTAATTTTTTGTAATCAATTCAAAAAATAACTATCCGGAACAGACACATATCACTTTTTATTCACAAGATAATAATTTTGTATACAATTCACAGTAAAGGCCTATTTAATTGGTTTTTATCACATGTTTTTTTTTTCCAAATTTGTTACAGTCGCAAAACATAACAAAAAAGTTTAAATTTATCTAAAATATGATGGCTAAAAACATTATATTTAATAAAAAAAAAAACATATTTCCTAGGCACAGTCCAACTAATCTTGTGTTTTGCAACTTCATTACTTGCAAGTTTTATTTTTCATATACTAGAAGTCAACCGATTGAGTGAAATCTAGAAGCATGAAACTTTCGTACCACCGTACCGTGCATGATTATCGCAATTTGTTGAATTTCAATTGACCCGAAAACACTAATTACATTGCGTTAAGATCATCACACCCGATTTCTATAAGCAGTCTTCGACGCCGAACGTAACGCGAAATTTTCGTATTGTTATCGAATTAAGGCCAGAAATTAGTTAATTTAATTTTTCCGGCGTTTCATGGTTCGTTTGTTCAATCACTTTAAGTAAACTATGATACTATTATTGAAATATAATTTCCCCTATATTATTAGCATTAAGTTTTTCTTTATCAGTTTCATGTTTTTCGTAACAGCGATAGACCATCAAATGACGGGGCGGCCACTCAATTATTGTGCGGCTGATCGGCTGCCTTGTTGGCCGACTGCTGCTCACCATAGCCTAAAGATAAAAATTGAATAGTTGACTGATAAGCTAACGAAATTGAGTGAGTTCTTAGCAAATGTGATGAATGTTAACCCATTCGGGGGCGGACAGGTAAAGCCATGGGGAGAGTTACAGCCACGTATCGATAGTAATAACATTTTAAGTGACTGCAGTTTTAATATTTTTTTTAGAAGATATATAAAAATATAACAGCTTTTTTTTTAATTTTTTATATTTAAAATAAAGAAATAAAATAAAATATAAAAAAAAATATCTTGAACACCACCGAAACAAAACATAAAGTAAAATAAATTTGCAATAAGCTCAAAAACTCATATTCGTATAATTTTATTTGAATGTTTCACTATTTTTTTAAACACTTCGAAATAGTTTAATTTTATTTTCTTCTCAAAGTCTCAAAGTTGTCATCTTACCAAGGTTTGTCTGATAACAGCTGTTCTAAACCATCCACCCACATTTTATTTCATTTATTTGTTTGTAATCTGGTTTTTGGAAAACATAAATCTGCAGCTACACTCTCGGCATGTAAATAGAACAAATGAACTGAAAAACAATTCAAAATGTCTACCTATTATAAAGATCACCATCATTTATCTAATCATTATTGTTCTTATTAATTATTACTAATAACAAAAGAAAAACACCTCATATGCCAGAAAATAAACGATAGTTTTATTCGACAATTATAATGAAAATTAACACATAAAACAAAATTAACTAAATTCAAAATTAAATGCAGTTACATTCATCTGTACACAAGCAGTGTGTACCTTTATCTGCGCACATATCTATATATATTCTACATAGCTTTTTCAAACCAACAACAATTTATAGGGTTTCACGAGGACATCTATAGACTTTCCATTACTGTCCTTCATAGTGTAAGGCTTGGCAGAGTCCTCAAAGAAAGCTTCAATTTTTGTATCTCCTGTCATTTGTGGCACCACATCGGAGGGCAGTACAATCCAAAACGCTTTTCTATTTCGACCAGTTTCTCGTTGTACTTTAGCCACGTAAACACCATGTGAGCACTCCAGTTTAAGTACTTTTAGCACATTGCCACTTGTTAAGCCAAACTTCTTGTCATGTTTTAAAAATTTCCCATCAGTTTTGGCTTTGGCCAGAGAACGTTGAAACATCTCTACATAACCGCCGGGTAGGCAACGTTTAGAGGACTTTCGGGGAGATTTTTTTACTTTAGTAGATTTTTCTGCATTCTCTTTTTCAATGAGTTCAATCATTAGATCTAATTCCGTGGGACGAACAATACTTTTTCGTGGTGAAGCTGTGCTACTGGGAGTATTGATGATTTGTGACGGCTTAGGTGAGCTGCAGACAAAAGACTTGTCGCCCGTTGAAATGCTTCTATTTTGAAATGGTTCTTCATCGGAGGAGGACAGCCAAGAAGAGTTCAAATTTCGGCGATGAGCTGGTGATTTGTTAAATGCCTTTTTCTTGATGGCGTGTCTGGGGCTTCTTCTTGGTGGAGTTCTTTTTGTTATGCTTATATCAAGGGCTTGGTAGCGTGTTGGAGAATCCTTTTTGGCACGTTTAGGTGTTTGCGCCATGTTTAGACTTGTGTTGGACAGTGCCAACGCTTTTCTCAGTCGGGTGTTTCTGTTGCTGGAGTCCACAATAGATTGCATTTTGGATCTTAAATGCGGTCTTCTACCAACTGTAGAAGGAAGACTCGATATTGTAGAACTATGCCATGAAAGTTGTATTTCCTCACTTTGTTCTTGTTTAATCACTATGGGTCTTGGCATAAAATCTACATCATCTTCGTCTTCGGAAGGCGTGGGAGCACTATGTTGCATCTCTGCCGCTGCTGCACTTTGATTGGCCCCATTTCTTGATGTAGTCACGATTTTCAGTGGAATCTCAAATGATCTTCGCAGCTGAATGAACTGATAACTAGTGGACAGATTTTCTTCGTCACTGAAGTTCTCTATGAGGCAGCTTTCGTCCACGCGCGGACTTGTCTTCGGTTTGGTTTTGATGCGTTTTCTGCGTCGTTTGGGCGCATCACAGGGTATATTGTACTCCTTGAAAATGTTTCTATAAACCGTCTTCATCTTCCTTGAACGTTGTATAAAACCTAAGGACGAGTATGATCTGCTGCAGCTGTGTTCTTGTTTACTTTCAGATAGGCGACAAAAGTTTACGTCCTCTCACATCACACAAACAGCTGATCAGGGTATGGAAAACTTATTGGAATGAACATAATGTTGCTTTCATAGAGATGCCATCAAATGTAAACCATAAACTCTTTAAAGAGGGGCTGCCAGATTTTAAGCTGAATTTTATTTGGTTATATGTATTGCACTTTATTGCAACACATAAATTGGTGCCGCCTCGTACCCAGCTATTTTTAAAGTATATACCGAGACTAAAAAAATCCCCAAAGGATTGGGCCCCATTTCATCGAAACATTTGTTAATGGATACTACAATATTTTCACCCCAATACGATTTTTTAACCATTTTTACGAAGTCCATATTTCATAAACTGTTCGGAATTTTTTCTTTTCGTCTTCGGCAAAGTTGTAGATCTAAACCAGAGCAAAAAAAGTCTCAAATAGACCGACACAAAAAAATTGCATCTAGTGCATGAAAATTTTAAAAATATGGGAAAACGGCTATTTTTTAATGATATTTTCACCATAAAATTATGATTATAATAAAGCTAAGCACAGACGGTTGCCAGAAATAGCAATTTTGTCAAATCTGCTAATGTACCGGCAATGTACTGACATGGACAATGTTGCCATATAATTAATCTCTGCAAATGGTGAAATTTTCAGATGCATAAACTTCGCACATCTGCCAATTAAATGTGTTTGCAATTATCTTACAAAAATTTGAAGGTGGCAACATTTTGCGGTTCAGACGATTATCGGATGTCTGGCAATATTGTTGTTTTACAATGATTTTTCTGCAAACGTTGCCATACAAAATTTAAAGTGCACACGGTTGTTGGACATTTTCTGCAAATTTTTCGGGCAATATTGTAAGATCTGGCAACCGTCTGTGCGTAGCTTAAGTAATATTCTACATAAATCATACGCCACGGAGTACAACGAAATAAATTTTGTGTGGAAAACATCATGAAAAAATCTCCTTTTTTCCCATATTTTTGCAATTTTCATGCACTGGATGCAATTTTTTTGGGTCGGTCTATTTGACACTTTTTTTGCTCTGGCTTAGATCTACAACTTTTCCGAAGACAAAAAGAAAAATTTTCGAACGGTAATGAAATATGGACTCTGTAAAAATGATAAAAAAAATCGTGTTAGGGTGAAAATATTGGAGTATCCATAAAAAAATGTTTCGATGTAATGGGGCCAAATCCTTTGGGGATTTTTTTAGTCTCGGTATATACTTCAAAAATAGCTGGGTACGAAGGCGGCACCAGACGATGACCTTAGAAATGGTGCACTGTGTTACCCAAAAAAGTGAATATAATAGTCTTTTAACACCAAAAACGTATTTCGCATTTTAAGCTGAATATGCGAAATGCTAAAAAGTGGTTTTACACTGCAGTTTCGTATATTGTCAGCGGCAAAACTGCAGAATATGGGGCGGGAGCCCAAAAAAATGATACTCCCCCCAAATACGCCCTGAAACACGAAAATCAAGGAAAAAGGGGCCCATGGGGCCTGGAGCCAAAAAAGGGACTCCTTGGGTTCTATGAGTACCCCATGTGCGGGTACTCAAATGAAAGATATTTTCGAGACGAATCCAACGGTTTACTTCAAAGAACCCAAAGGGTCCAATTTTTTACCCCCACGTGGTCCATGGGCCTCAGCGCAAACTTTGAGCTACCATTCCGATGTTCGAGGGCCAAAACGCAGAGGATGGCATATTTTTGTTTTTATTTTGGCTCCCGCTCCATATTCTGCACTTCAGCCAATTATTAAAATAATATTTATTAATAATTTCTTCACCTTTAAAATTTTTTTTTTTTTATTTGTTGCATATTGTTCCCAATTTTTTTATTTTCGATATGTTACGTATTTCTAAAGTGTAAGAAAAAATTATAAATTTCAATATTTAATTTTTAAGTTCTAAAATTGCAATTTTTTAAATTAATATTTGTGTTTATAGTTTTTTTTTTAATTTTTTTTAAAGAAACAAAATTATATTTGCGTTTAAATTTTTTTTCTTATCAATTTTTTTTCAATATTTATCTTTGCTGTCGATAATTTTTAATATATGATTAAATAACAAAAATTACATATTAATAAAAAGTATTATAAAGACATTTTTCTTTAAAAAAAATATTCCAATAAAAAATAGTTTTTTTAATTATTTCGTATTTTAATACAAAATCTTTTTGACTAATTTACTACTTGTCTAAAAACATATATAATCAAACGTTTAATTTTAATGATGTAGAATTAATTTTTTTTTTGCCAAATTGACGCAAGATGTATCGATCGAAATTGGTCAAAAAAATTGTCTTAAAGAAATATGAAAATATATTTATGGTTTTTTTAATGTCAATTTTCAATAAAATAATTAATAACATATTCCAAATATAAATACATTTTATTTGACAATTTGTTTTTAGTATTTTTATTCCAAATTTCTTATTTCTGACACCGTGTTTATTTTAAAGATATATGAAATATGTAAAAATTAAATTTTTCTTAAAATCAAAATTTAAAATATTGACGTAAAATACATATTAAAGGAAAATATTAATTTTTACCAATAACATAACATAACATTGTGTAAATTTTTAATAAAAAAAACATTTATTCCAAAAATGTTCTTATTATAAATATTACATGTATCAAAATTTTTTTGTAATCAGAGTCAAAATTTTTTGTTGAATATATTTTTTTATAATCATTTAAATATATGCATACATTGAATAATTAACATAATTTATTTTAAATAACATTTTTATATTTGGTTTTTTATTAATTGCCAATTTTTTTAATAAAAAAAATAATTATTTCAAAAAATTTCTTATCTTAAATATAATATGTATCAAATATAACATTTTATTTTTTTTTTTTAATTAAAGTTAAAACTTGTTGACTTTATATTCTTCTATTATCATTAAAATCTATGCATAAATTGAATATTATTTAATGGAAATACATTTTTTTTTATTTGGGCTTTTATTTATTGTTTATTTAATAATCTTTATTAATTTTTTTAATATCATGACAATTTTTTTTTGCTGTAGACAATTTTTAATTTGTTTTGGTGTAAAGGCCTCGCATTTTTTCCCACCTTTGTTACCATAATCACTATGTCAATCTGGCATCTCTTTATTTGTTAAATCAGCTGGATGTCTGATGTTCACATAGGGCAATTGCAAACGGGTTCTTCGGTTGTGTAAAGGTGTAAATAAACAAAAAGCTGTTGCTTCGCAGCTGTTAATGGTCGATTGAAACTAACTTGGCTTGTAAGTTACCCAGAAAGAGCTATTAACTGGGTTAAAGAGCATTAAAAGCTCACAAGAGTTTCACTTTTTCAAGTGTTATCAACGAGCAAGCGCGTCGGTGTCTAAGCAAACGTTGCACACGGATGGTATTTCGAAACAATTTGGCGTAACGATCAATAAAATAGAAACAAAAATCTTTCACAATGCAATCAAGTAAACTTCTACTGCTGACCCAGAGTCAGAGACAAGTGAATAAGGCACAATTGGCCAGATATTTAGGAGGTTACAGCAACGGACGTGCAGACTGGTGGACTAGTACAAATCCTGTGGCAGCAAAACAAACTAATCAAACTTTCACTTTAAACCAACACCAACGGCTGCAGTGTCATCATCAAAGATGGGTTAATACTACAACAACGAACCCATCGACAGGCAATGAAAAATTGGCAGCGAAACCCTCACCGCCAAAACATGACTGGAACCGTGCTGTCAGTGAAGCAGAACGTATTGTGGGTTATCCCACCTCCTTCCTGAGTTTGCGCTGGTTATTAAGCGATGAAATTGCAAACGTTGCTTTACACTTGCGCAAACTCGTTGGTAGTAGTCATCCCCTGTTAAAGACGGCCAAGTAAGTAGTATGCCCACTAAATAGCTATAATAAACGCACATACATACATGAATAGATCACTGTGACAGACGAGTTGTGTGCGTTGCGCCATCGGGTGTGATTGGAATGTAAATAAGTCCATCATCATTGGATTGGCTTATTTGCATATATGTATAATCTTTGTTGTATAGATATGTATTTGACGTATATCAAGATCTGCTGTAGCAATCCCGCATAGTATTTTTGTTTAACTATGCATACTTAAGTTGATGGCTTGGGTAAACAAATAAAAGCATTTATAGAGACTGGAAACATGGAATTTTTCACATGTTTTTACATATCTGTGGTCAGCCTTAGTATGTTTTCTTTTTTTTAGAAGAGAAGTTTAAAGTTTGCATTTGCCTCTGAAAATCAGAGTTTTTTTTTGTTCAACATTTGTAAGATAGTTTTAGGAAACGTATTCTAATACGTACTTCTTAAAATAAAAGTTGTTTATTGTATTTGATCACGATATTTGATACAAACTCAACTTTGTCTAATCTCTCTTTTGACTATATTTAACTGAATAATCGACCAGGCATTATATGCGACTGTTATACGTATAATGTGGAGATTCAACCACGATTGAAACATCTGTTTTTTTAACAACTACGGTGACCCCGTAATGTCGTAAAAATGTTTTGAGTAGTCGAAATAAGTATGTGGTAATAGCTTCTTTTAATTATTTTGCAATAAAGGCATTATTTTTAAAAAGCTGCAACTTCTTAAGATATTTTTTTTTAATTATGTACTAATTAAATGGTCATACAGGTCAAAGAAATTTATTGCACAGTACTAATGAACAATTTTATATTGCTTAAAAATACAAATAATATACAATTACGAAAAATAAAGTTGGACAAAAAAATGGGTACCACATTAATTCTATGGAAATCTCATAAGCTTTGATATAGGCGGGTCAGTTCGAAAATTATTTGTTTGTTATGTTAGACGGATCGATTTTAACTCTGTGAGTGAGCAATTGAAATTGCATTAGCGATTTGTGGCTTTATTTCTATTAACATAGAGAAACACATTGTAAATTAACCCTTAGAAATCTAGAAACACTATCCATTCCTTTTATATATTATAAGATACTAAAGCAACTTTTCCGGCTGCTACTGTTTCAAAACTATGCCGCTGGACATGAGAGTTAATATTTAAAATTTGATTACTTTCTGACATTTGACCGTTAATGAAATTTTAAGCGCTAAATTAACTTTAATGCTGGGTTATAAAACTGAATTAGATGATAGTGTAGGTGGCGCAGAGTCATATAGTAATATAAAGGTAAAAAATCGTGGATGGCTATGAGCATCAAAATCGACAAGTTACAAAACAGTTTTAGTCGGGCTTTAAGCAAACGCACTTCCACGGATGGTATTTGGAAACCTATCATAGTAACAAGCATTATAAGCAAAAATATTTTAAAATGCATTCAAATAAAGTTCTACTTCTGACCCAGTGCCAGAGACTAGTAAATAACGCACAATTGGCCAGATATTTAGGACGTTGCAGCGACCGACGTATAGACAGGTGGACTGTCATAAATCCTATGTCAGCAAAACAAAACAATAAAATCGCTTTAAATCAAAGATGGGTTACTACTACAACAAAGTATACTTCGTCAGGCATTAAAAAATTTCCATCGAAACTGTCATTACCGGAACAAGCCTTGAACCGTGCTGTCATCGAGGCAGAGCATATTGTGGGTTATCCCACCTCCTTCCTGAGTTTGCGCTGGTTATTAGGCGATGAAATTGCAAACGTAGCTTTACATTTGCGCAAGCTCATTGGTACTAATCATCCGTTGTTAAAGACGATCAAGTAAGTAGTACGATGCCTACAAACAGCTATAATATGCGCTCAGATTACAATGACACAATAGATGTGTGTTGCGGCCCACAGTGGGATTTTGGTTTCAAGAACAGTGGTCCATATACGCAAAATTTTCTGATAGAAAAAACTTTGTTCGAAAATGTGGCATGCATCGGTCATTTATTATAAAAAGTGTATGTACTAAATTAAAACATTCTTGCTAAAATAAATTTATGCAAAAAAAATTTGATTTGAATTGTACAAACTATTTACATTTAATTTTATATTATTTTAAGTTTTGTAAAATTTTTGTTATTTCATATTCTTTTATTTGATTATATTTTATACTATTTTATTACTTTATTTAATTTTATTTAACATCACATTTTTTAATGTAATTTTTTAAAATTAAAGCGACAATTTTATTTGTATATGAAATTTTTTGCTTTTCTATAATATTCTGTGGCTTTTTAGCTTTTTCTTTATTATGTTCTATGATACATTAACAACTTTTCCATCTGCTAGTGTTTATAAAGTATTTTGCTGTAAGCGATGGTAAATCGTTAAAATTTGGAATTTGGAGTACTAAACTTGACATTTGACCGTTGATACATTTTCTTAGCGCTAAAGTTATTTTAAGACCAAATAACAAAACTAATTTATATAATAGTGTAGATTACTTAGAGTCATACATTAGTATACAGCAAGAAAACGTAGACTAAAGAGCATCGAAATCGACTAGTTACGCACAAACTTTTTACTACAAAGTATAATCTGAGCGTACGGATTTCTGCAACAATCATCGCGATAAAATTCTTCCTTTAAAATGCAAACGATTAAGCTGTTATGTCGACCACAGTGTAGTCAAGTAGGAAATAAAAAGGGATTTGTTGACGCATGGCTTACAACACCTTTGATACAATATAAACGAGACATTCTAACTGTTACATTTAGCCAACAACGTACGCAGTATTATCACCAAAAATGGATTGCGACCAATATGACAAAAGAAAATTTGGTCAAAAACGTATTTGTGACGGAAACATTAAGTTCTGATGAATGGACTATGGACCGTGCACTAGCTGAAGGCGAGAGTATTCTGAATCATCACACAGGATTCCTGAGCTTGCGTTGGCTTCTTAACGAAAAAGTCGCAATGATAGATATGCCTATGCGCAAATTGGCTGGTAGTGGTCATTCTCTGTTCAAGACGGCAATGTAAGTAGGTCCATTAAGTTGATCACTATGGTTAACCTATAGGACTTTGCGACATTACATGCGATTGAAGGGTAAATAATCACATCGCTGGAATGGGTGTCTGGTACAAATTCTTATATTTAAGGCTTGCCAATAATGTCAGTATTAATCTAACCGTTTTTGTTGTAGCTTGAAGGGATGATGATGAGAACTCGTTATAAAACGTATTTATTACTACTTAGAAAGCTCAAGTGACAGAATTCCAAACACTTTGATTACAATTTAGAGACAACCTTGCGTACTTAGTATTTATTTAAATTTTGTGTTATGTTATTGTTATTCTATTTTAGTTTATTTAATTTGTATTCATTTCATTTAATTTTTTTTAGTTTTATTATTTTGTTTTAATAATCCTTTTATTTTATTTTTTTTATGTTTTATATGGTATTTTATATTTTATACTGAATTAAATTTAATTTTTTTAGCCTATTTAATTTTAATTTTTTTTTATTTTTTTATATAATTTTATCTTTATTTACTTAATTTAGTTTTAATATATGTTATTTTATATCATTTTGTTTAATATTATATTTTTTTTTGTTTATTAATTTATACATTTTTTTATTTATTTATTTTATTTATTTTATTTATTTAATTTATTTAATTTATTTTATTTATTTTATTTATTTTTATTTTATTTTTATTTTATTTATTTGTACTTATATAAAAAAACCGAGCCCTTAGGGCCATATATGGTTTCAAAAATACTACAAAATTACAAAAATAAAATGGATATAATTACAAATCTTATATTAATAATAATGACAAAAAAATTTATCTTTTTCTCTTAACCATAAATGCACATGGTACTCACAAATTGAACTACTACTTTGAGGACTACGCCAACAATCATATTAATAATGCATTTACATAAAATAAAATAACATAAATTAAAGAATTTTAAAAAAACTTATACATTTTAGAAATTAATAATAATAAAATTAATTTTTTCTTTTTTTCTAAACCATAAATGCGCATGGTACTGATAAAGTGAACTACTACTCTGGGAACTACTCCCACATACATATTTAAAATGCATTTATATACAAATAAAATTATATAAATTATGAATTATGATTTTTTTTTTTTTTTTTTTTTTTTTGTTTTTTATGACCCAATTAAGCATAGTAGATTGAAAGCAAACATGTGAAGGCTAAAACAAGTAAACCACTTCAAAACAAATATAAATTGGAAGAGAACTATCAAATTCGATTATTCTGAACAAATTGGTATATCTTTTTCTTATATGTATCAGGTGTAACATTAAAAATTCTTAGTGAGATTGGCAATTTATTAAAAATGCGTGCTACTCTTACATGGAATGATTTGTCTAAAAGTGGTGACAACTTTGGAAATGTGATCTGAGGGTTTCTTACCGATTTACTGAATTTAAAAAGCGAAGCAACAAAGGTAGGGGTTTGCAATTTATGCACTTTATAAAAGTGCAGCAAACATCTAATATTAACAAGTTGTGGAAAAGTACATCCCAAAAATGAAATGGTGTATTCCGATATATGTTCATGAGTTTTGACATTATAAATATATCTTACAACCCTATTGAAACACAGACAAATTTTCTTCATAATATAACCACCAGTACCACTATAAACTTCCAAACAATATAAGAAAATAGGCATTATTAATGCATGAACAATTTTTATTTTAATATGCAAAGGCACACAAAGATCTAGACTGTATAATTTTCGTAAAATGAAGTTGACTTTAGAAATGTTGGAATTAACTTGAGCTTCAAACTTTAATTTATTGTCCAGAATGACTCCAAGACAAGTAATTTTGTCAACAACATCAATATTTCTGTTGTAGAGGGAAACACAAATATTGTTTATTGCATTGTTCCCAAAATGCATAACTTTAGTTTTATTGGTATTAATTACCAGACTATTTCTCTGCATCCAATTAACTAGAATTAATGTTATGTCTTTTACTTCACTCTCAAGCACATCTATGAACTGAGAATCGCCTTTGAAAAGAAGTTGAATGTCATCAGCAAATGCAAAAGGTTTGACATTATTGGTAGTGATGTGATCAAAAAGGTCATTCATATACATAATAAAAAGTAATGGTCCTAATACAGACCCTTGAGGAACTCCACTATGTACTGGAAGAATGCCGGAACAAGAATTATTACTATAAACATATTGCTGTCTATCACTTAAATAGGAATATATCAATTTACATGCTGTAGAAGAGATATTAAAAAATATATTAAGTTTTTCAATTAATATAGAATGGCACAGCTTATCAAAAGCTTTTTCCAAATCAAGCGAAAGTAGTAAACAACAACCATGCGAATTCACAGCATGTCTTATATTATCAGTTATTCCTAACAAAGATGAAGTTGTGCTACGATTACTTCTAAACCCCGCTTGGCAATCATTAAGTAAATTGTTTTGATCGATGTGACTAGTAAGCTGCGCTTTCAAAACGTATTCTACCATTTTTGATAAAATAGGCATAATGGATATTGGCTTATGTATTTTATTTATTTTATTTATTTTATTTATATTATTTATTTTATAATTTTATTTATTTTATTTATTTTATTTTGTTTATTTTATTTATTTTACTTATTTTATTGTATTATTTTATTTTTTTATTATTTTTTATTAATTAATTATTTAAAATATTTTATTTAACGTCTTAGCATTTGTCTATTTTCGTTACCAATTTCAGAAACCTTTTGTACAACAGCAAAAATACTACCCAGGCCTGGGGCTTGATAGTGCTGCTGGTATCGAAAGCAGCGGGACACTCTCCATCAATACCAGATATGGAGCAAGACAAGAGCGCTGGAGTTCTTCACAGTCAGCGGGGTTTAGTGGAGATCACTGAAATGATCCGCATTTCACATTTGATACACAATGTAATTATAGCCAAATAATCAAGGCGAAAATTGTTTACATATCTTTTCTTTTTTTTTTTTTTTTGTGTCGCTATTACAGAGTTTGGTAAACCTTCAAAAGTCATCGCAAGCTGGCCAAGATGTAGCCACCTATGAGGACATGACATTTGGTAATAAAATTGGTTTACTCATTGGTGATTATCTTTTGGGTCAATCTAGTGCTGAACTGGCCAATTTGCGTAATCAAGATGTTGTGGAGATTATTTCGTCTGCTGTTAGAGATTTTTCAGAATCCGAATTTATTGGTGATCGTGACGAGCAAAACAATCCTTTGCCGGCCAAACCTGGCTCTAATCCTGTTAAGAGTAATAGTACCACAACAACGCCAGACATTGATTTCGACGCCAAAGATGTTTTGATACCCATGAGTGTAACCAATGCAATTGGAAAACCGGAAAAAGAGTGGGAATGTCGAAATATCTTAAATGCTGGCAGTCTGTTAGGTAAATCATGTCAGTCTGCTTTAAAGCTGGCCAAACAGAGCGAAGAAATGCAATGGAAGGCCTATTTGTTTGGCAAACATTTATCGTTGGCGTGGCAGGCATGTTTGGACGCAGAGCCTTTTCAAATGTCATCATTGCCCGTGGGTAGGTAGTAATTTGTGGTTAACGTAATATGATATATTTTTTTGTGATCGCCGCATAATTTATAGAATTTTAGTACTGTTAAAATCTATTCGGTTTTATTATTTACAGGTTCCTTTTATTTTATTAAAAAAAAAACCCAACTTTTTAAATTTACTAATTTTTCCTTTTCTCTTTTAGATACTGCCTTCAGTTTAGTCAGTGCCCCTGTACTCTTCCATTTGGAATATGATCCCAAATTGTATGATGAAATTGAGAAAGGCAGAGTTTCCGTAGAGAATGTGGACTACGTGAAAATACACAAGGCGATTTTGGAAGGCCCCGGTTTAGAGAAAACTAAAGAACTCCAGCGAAAACACACAGAAGCAGCAATGCGTGTACTTGAAAGTTTTCCACCTACAGATGCGCGAACGGCATTGGAGAATATCATATTGGCGATGCAAGATTTGTAACGCACATAGAATTAGCTGGTACTGGACATAGCCAGCAGCGGGTGGTAGCAATATGCAATTATTTACAAAATGTTATTTATATTTAATAGTAGTACATATGTACTAGTAAGACGACAGTTATTTATAATTCAATAAAGACAAATCTATTTTACAGAATTATCTTATAATTTAAATCAGCGACAATTTTGCAGTGTCTTGAACTTTAAATAATTAACTTCGGTTTTCCGCAAATACCAAACAGTCATAAATTTAAAGAAATATTGAAAATATTTTAATCATGTCTCATGCAATTTTGCAGAGACTTAAAATTCTCTTAATCGCCAGCAATTTTTAGTAAAAGAAAAAGACTTGGAATGTATTATGTTTTTATATTAGTTTACCAAGAATGCTCTTGCAGCTTCACATGATAAGAAACGTTTATTTATTTTTTACTAAATACATAATTAGAAAAAGTATATTATATATAATACCACAAATCTAAAAGTAGTTTTAATAAATACATTCTAACATCTCGTTATTTTTAACAGCACCAAATGTTTGCAACGATCATAATCAAAATACTGTGGAAAGTTTGTCTCAACATATTCAAATTTCCAAGTTTTGTGCAGTGTTTGCTTGAGGAAGTATTCAAACATGGGCGCCACAGCATCCATATCGGCAAATGTGAATACGTAACGTTTCTCCAAAGCCACATAGATCTCCTTTCGTTTGCCACTTTTCGTTTCTCTTTCAAATATCACATCTATGACCCTTATAAAAGCATTAGTCAAATCATCATCATAGATGACATCAGCCGCTACTACTATATCACTGTCATCGATCGCCTTAACCAGTTCGGGGCGGTAACTCTTTACGTCCTGCAGAAAATCGTACTCCATTACCTCAATTTTGCCGGTGTCACATAGACGTTTATTTAATTCCACGTTGCCCCGTATTAGGTCCAAAATACCGCCCATGTCCACATCAGAACACACTACCTTTTTCACATACAAAGCAGCCGCAATACTGGTCAAGCCCACGCCTGCACCCAATTCCAACAACTGTTTATCCTTGAATTGTTGCCGATTATGGAATATGAAATCGGCTAACAGAAGAGCTCCCCTCCATACTTGCAGGCCCACCATTTTAATTTCTGTGGCCTCGGAATGTTGTAGTTCTATGGCGCCACTGCGCTTTTCCTCACTTCTTGCAGTAATAGCCTGCGACTTCCGCCTTGGCACCAGCAGATCACCATCTTTGTCGCAAACTGTTTCCTCTACATCCGGATATTTGAATTCAAATCGTGATATGACCTTGCCATCTTTTCCTTTTGTGGTCTTAAAGTTGGTCTCTTTGTAAATTTCCGATGTCACCGTGTACATTGTGAACTTGAACTTGAGGCTCTCCCTGTTGATTTTTATGTAATGAATGTTTGTTGTCTTTTTGCATATTAATACTTTTCATATATATCACAAGAATTTTCACACTTGTTTATGTTTATAAATAGATGCGAATGTGAAGGCAACAGTTTTTAATGGTCGATGACAATGACAAGAGCTTCGATTTCGATTACATTACAAAAACCGTTGTTGCAAATGTCACAGTGGTTGGTATTGCAATATCGATTTAGATTACTTCAACACATAAGGGGTGTTCAGTGTGCATAGAAATTGTATTTTCAAAAAAAAAAAAATATATATATATGCAGTAATATTCATGATGGCCTTTTTTACTAACAGACAAATAGTATAAAAATTACCTCTGATAGAAAAAACATTGAAAGGTGCTGGATGGGAAAAATGCAGAATAGTAAAATGTTGTACTAAAATTAAAAAAAATCAACCAAAACATCAAAATTTGTGTTTTTTTATTCGTAATATTTTAAAGAAATTGTTCATGAAATAAATTGTTTCTGGAATACAACAATAAACAAAATTTTTTGTAGATCTTAATTTTTTAAGAACATTGTTTTTATCATTTTCGTCATTTTAATTCTAACACTAAAATTAAAAAAAACGAACCTTTACAAAATTAGTTATAATCTAAATTTCATCTTAAATTTTCATCTTAAACAAAAAATTTCAAAATATGTTTTTTTAAATTCTTATTGTTTAAAGAAAACTGTTTATAAAATGAATTGTTGTTGTAATACGGTTTTACCGTTTTTTAATTGTTATGCAGCAAGAATTTTCAGAAAATTTTTTTTCTACAATTATCAATTTTTCTTTTTCTTAAAAAAAGTGTTATCTAATGATATATATATTAAAGTCTTGGTAAAAATGTGAAACTGCCACCACCTCCTAAACACCTCATAAAACACGAAAACCAAATTCGGCGCCCATGTGGCTCTATGGAGCCCAAAATATTTCTCTACAGGACCCTGTGGATCCAATTTTAACCCCCCTTTGTGTGGGTTATCAAATTAAAAGTATTACACATTTGCAATTATAATATGAAAAGCTCTTTACCGCGATTCAGGACCAAGTTAGACATATTTTTGTCAATTTTTATTTGTGTTTGAATCAACACTTAAAAGAAAGATAGATAAAAAAACAAAATTTTTATATTGCAAATACAATTTTTTTGTTGTAATTTTTGTATTGTTTTTTTAATTATATTTATATATATAGTTTTTGTTATTTTTCAAGTTTTAATTGTAGTTTTGTATTATTTTTGTTAATTTTTCTATTTTTGTTAAAAATATTTTTTAAAAGGGCAAAAGTCGCCACCTTTTTTTTAAAAAAATTTCATTCATGTAGTATATTAAAACACTTTTTTAATGCAAATATTTTTTCAATTTAGCAGGGACCGTAAATAATGATAATTGTTCATTTTTTTAAATCAAAAAATCAGTCACTTAGAACAGACATAAAAGAAATATTATTTCATCACAATGCATTTTTTGGACAATCTTTGCATTTCCGCCAAGATTTCTATTTTTTTGATTTTTAAAGTAATATTAAAAAATTTTGAGTAATATTAAAAAAATCATTCAATAATCAATATTTTTGAGCAAAAATAATAAAATTCAAAAATAATGATTAATTTTGAGTAATATTAAAAAAAATTAGCTTATAATCATTATTTTTGAACAAAATAATTTCATAAAAAAACGTCTACAACAATTTTTTCGCCTTTTCTGGTTCCTCTAAATTTGTTTTATGAAGATATCCAAAAATATTGACAAACAAACCTTACAAAACGTCGTAAATAGAAAGTGACTTTAATTTTGAACGAAAAAATAAAAATCATATAAAATCATTATTTTTGAGTTTTATTTCTTTTGTTCGAAAAACATAACAGTGAACCAATTTTTTCAATATTCCTCAAAATTAATCATTATCATTGAACAATATACTTAAAACTCATAAATAATCATTATTATATAATTTTTATAATAAAACTCATATTGATTACGGTAAAAAATATAGGTACATGATACATTTTAAAATTTTTTAAAATTAAAAAAATTTTCATTATCCGTTATAAAATAAAAATATAATATTCTAAAATTTAAAAAAACAATCATAATTTTATTTGATCTTCTTAAAACAAAAGTATATTTAAAAATAAAAGTTTACCGAACTTGGTCTTGAATTGCTGTATAGAACTAAAATATCATCATTGTAGTTTATCCACATGTTTGCACGTTTAATTATTTTGATTTACCGTTTCCATTTTATTCATTCAACCCCACACTCTGTAAAGTGCAAATCTGCCCTATTGGCGTTATGGCTCAATCAGTCTTGACTTAACAAACTTCACAGAAGAGATCAGGTGATTGAATATACTACATATATTTTGTACAAATGTAGTTATTAATCACTTAATATAATTTTAGAACCTGCAGAAAACAGTTATTTTAAATTACTTACGTTTGGAGGCAAGCAGCTGATTTATTTTGGTATTGTTGTTTTGTTTTTTATAAAGTTTAGTGGAAATTTGCAGAAGTTTGGAAGAATTGGAAAATGAATGATGAAAAGTTAATTTTTCTGGTGCAAAATTTTACTTTTTTGTAAGATAAGACATCGGCATCATTTAAATATGTGTTTCTATTCCTTATATCGCTTAAGTTATCAATAATGACTACGTTCTGTTAAGCTGAGTTCTGTTTTGTTAAGTTAAGTCAAGACTGACTGAGCCATTAAGCAAAACTTTAAATTGAACTATATCACAAGTATTCCCCTATGTCCCTATATATTGCCCACTTCGCTTCGCTATACTTTTTATCGATATCATATACCGATGTTATCATTAATCGCATTCGTGACAATGTGCAACTGGCTTATGTTTGTTTCATTTCATCTGTGTTCCTCTCAACGCGATCCATCCATTGCAAGTGTATTATCGATAGAAGTACTTGAAGTGAAACAGACTTCGACAGATTTTTTCGAGTTCGCACTAACATTTTTGCATTTTTTCTAACAGTTTTATATTTTCTTTCTTTAGTAATTCATTACAACTAAAAAGGTGAGTGAACGAACCAACGTCGCATTGCTCTTCCGCCTGCCAGTAATACAAATGAAATAACAAAAACCCCAACTCTAATGAAACCTTCGTGTGTTGCTTGCTGTTTGTACACGGAGGGGCAATGAAAAATGTGTTGTGTGTGATGGAATGAAAGGTGGTGGTGTGGTCGTTTCCCAATAAGAAAACGAAAGAACGCCTTTTTCCCTGCCACTAGTGCAAAATGAACAACAACAAATAAAACAATAAAAAAAAGAAGTCTAAAGGCGTGGTGTTTAATATGAAATTGTGACACGTTCCAGTAAAAGAAA
Organism: Muscina levida; assembly: GCA_964034835.1. Taxonomy (NCBI): domain Eukaryota; kingdom Metazoa; phylum Arthropoda; class Insecta; order Diptera; family Muscidae; genus Muscina; species Muscina levida. Next base: position 35,608,642 of record OZ035883.1, read on the forward strand.
TGTAGCAAACCCTATTAATATTTTGTGGTTTAGAAAAAATAAAGTGAATAAAAAAAATGCAACAAGTATGACTTATGGCATATTTGACGTTTCACTCGTTCGACTGTCAAATTACGGCGACTGCAAAAAGAAGTCCTGCAATAAAAATAGCTAGTGTCAAAAACGATATAACAGGGATGAGAAAACAGATGTTGTACTTGGGATAAACCAATTGGATTTTGTGCAAGTGCCAAAGTGTTTTAAGCGGCCGAACCGATGTTAATATAGAGTCTTATAGAAAACTAAAATGAGCCATTCTGATAATAATAAAAGTAAAAAATAGGCAAATTTGCAGAATATAGCCCAAAAAAGGCAAAAGTGCAGAATAAGGGGTAGGAGCCCGATTAAAAAAAAATATGCCATTGTCTTCGTCTTGGTCCCCAAACATCGGAATGGTAGGTCAAAGTTGGCACTCTTGCCCATGGGGCCCGGGGGGTCAAAAAAGGGGTCCCCTTCGTTTCTATGATGACCCCCCATGTGCGGGTTGGTTTTTTTATACTGACGTTGGTTTTTTTATACTGACAACAAATATAGGTCTAAATTGGTCCAGTCAGAAGCTTGAAAAATATACCTATGGATTCGACTTGAAAATATCTTTCATTTGAGTACCCGCCCATGGGTGTCATCATAAAACCTAAAGGGCCCATTTTTTGACCCCTCACGGGCCACATAGGCCACAGCTCCAGCTTTGACCTACAATTCCGATGTTTGGGGACCAAGACGAAGACAATGGCATATTTTTTTTCAGCCCAAAAAAAATATTAAATATGTCTTTGCCAGGCACCTCCAAATACCCGCTAAATAAAACGCTAAAATAAAAGTCAAAGAAGGCGCCGGGCCCATTGGTCCCTGGGGGAGTCAAAGACAGGGCGTCTTAGGTTCTATGATGACCCCCCCCCCCATGTATCTCTAACGCCTATTTTTAACCAAAATTGATAATAATAATACGGTGTTAAACTGATACATCATCCTAAAGTTTGTGTCGACGCCCATACACACCACAAATTAGGTGTCCTATTATAACCCTCAATCCATGATATTTTAAGATATTTAAGGCGATGTTTTTAAGTTTTTTTTTTGTACAAACTGATTTGTTTGTTATAAAAAAAAGGATTTTTTTATTTTGCAAAAATACAAACATATTAATGTGATTAAATTATATGACATTTTATTTTTTAACTGAAAAAAAGAAAAATTAACCGAAATTTGCTATCAAATTCGTTATTTTTCTTTCTAAAAAAAATTAAAGTTTGAAAACTAAATTTTAAAAAAGAGTAGTTTAAATATTTAATAAAAACAAGATAAAAACTTTTCAAAATTCTAAAAATAATCTTAAAAGATTCTGTGTCAAGTTAGACTTTTTGTGTGTCATTATCCTTATGACTAATTTGGGTATGCATATATCGACAAAACCATAAACAGTTTTCAAATAATATACTAAATTTGTATTTAAAAAAAAAAATTATTTTTGGTTTTTTTTTTGTTTTGTATGATTTGTTTTTAATTTTTATTAATTTCTTTTTATATGTTTTTAATATTTTTTACAAAAGATCGCGCAATATCAAACAAAACGTCAAAAACTTAATATCTATGGTTTTTAAAATATTCTTGAAATTCATTTCAATTAATTCGATCCAATCACAAACCTCAACCTAAATACGTTACATTAATATATTATATTAATAAAAACTTACGTGAAGTTCGTAGAATGATTTTGGTACATAAATTTGATTTGTCAAACTTTGTTGAATGTTTGTGAATAGGCTTTGAATATCTGATAATGAAGAAATATGGCCGTAATGATTGTTAAGTTTATAAATAAATTAATTTCCTTTACTATGCTCTAAACAAAACAAACCAAAAATCAGACTTTATCGCATAAAAGTTCATAACTCACTTTCATATGGTACTAACCACATATAGTTTGACACTTTTCTCTCTCATCCCTGACACCAGGAAAAGAGCTGCAACAACAACGACGAGCATTACTTTCATTTCGCCCCAGTATTGAAGCTTAGCAAGAAGCAAACGACAAATAAAAACCATCAAGCAAAAGAAAAAACGTAGAAAAAAGTTTTGCGATATTTACGCCGCGTTTAATAAGTTCCGAAATATGTTAAACGCTGTATAAAAATGTAATTGCAATACGGGATCACTAAGAATTAATCAAAATAACATCAGAATATCAAAAGGTATTGACCACAACGACGACGTTGGCGATGGATGAATGTTGCACACACGACAAGTAGAAGAAGAATAAATGAATGAGTAGTGTTGTACACATTTCCCCCTTGTGGTGGCACCACCGCCGTTACTATCTCTGTGGGCTACACGACATCGGCAAGGGCTATGGATGAAAAAACTCCCCTCAATACAGAAAAGAATGTGGAAATTGTTGTCGCGTAGTAAAAATTGGTAGTGGACGACACCTACGCATTGGTGATTTTGAGGTGCACAGTAGGGTATTTCAATGTAGTGATAGTTGTCCACTATCCGATTCTGATGGTTTAATACCTAAATTACAGAATATCTAGATGTGTCTGTCCATCTGTTTCTTAATTTTACCATACAATGTGTTATCGTCGAAGCCACTGCATTAGCTTCAGTGAGATGGCATCAGTCAACATCAACTCCAGTGTAAACTCAGTGCGGAAATCGATATACATAGACCTCTAATGGTTAAAGCTTTTATTTCTAACAGCATGCATATGGCTAAAATTAAATATCTAATTTTATTCCCTTCTATTTTATACTATGGACATATGGGCTGCCACTTGTGCAGAACCATCTCTCATAATTTCCCATAGTTTTCTTGGTCACGCAACAATTACTATAAAGTGTTTTCTTTTGACTATTTTCATATCAAAAGTGCGGCTGCCACTAATACAACGTCGACGACGTAAACGAAAAAAAAAACATTTGGAAAGAACTCACGGTTGAACCCACATCACCGAAGCCTTCAATATGTTTTGGGATAACAACGACGCGACTTCACAGAACATTGAGGCTCTGCTGGAGAAGGAGGTGAGTTTAGCCCAGCCGATGAATTTTGCAGTATCTTATTTTTCTAAAAATCTATTTTTTTCTTCTTTGTTGTGCTGAATGCAGAATCTTAGAGTTGAGGAGTTATTGGAAGAGGACGATATCATACAGGAATGTAAAACTAAAAAGAAAAGCATTATCAACTAGTAAGTATCAATAAGTATTAAGATATTTTATTAAGATATTCAAGGAATTTTATTCGATGATCAGCGACAGTAATATGTTTGCTAGGTTTGGGTACGACTTAAACCGTATACAAGATGAGAAACGCAATGGAAAAGTTCATTATAATAATAACAGATATTATTACATGAAATAACTAATAAGAAAAATTATTTCTTTAAGTATAAAAGAGCTATTAAGTAGTTATTGGTGAGATAACTTTAAGCGATATTGCGTTATACAAATTGCTTTACAGCAATGTTTTTTACTTCGCTTCCAACAGAGAGATGGTTGACAATACTATTCTTAAACAAATGTTATAACTAATTTACCTTCTATTAAGAGAGTTTCGTAAGATATTAGACAAACAACAAATTCAATGTAGTTAAAAAACTATTATTTTCAAACTATGGTCTAATAATATTGATTATTAGTTTTTTTTATAACGAAAAGTAATTCTAGTCAAAAGTGTGTTAAAATGTGTACATTAGTTAAACTGAATTAATTTAATTATTGCTGTCGCTATAATTTCTCACTTTTGAATAAACCATCTATTTATTTTTAAAACGATGATCCCCACTGGAGACAGTTCTATAAAGATACTTTTTATACCAGGCGTCCCCTACCGGGGGGCACGCCCTATTGGTGGGCTTTAAAGTATTTTCCCACACTTGTATATTACATGTACATACTGTTACTTCATCACTGCTAGAATATTTCCAGATAACATGAAGGAAGTTTGAAATGTGTCATAGAAGTCGTTAACATCATCAAAAGCAGTGAAGCCGCCTTTTTGGAACTCTATACGATCTTTTAATTTTATTAGGCAATATGAAAATTGAGTTCCTCAAAAAACTTGAATAGCTTAACCAGTGGTTAACCAATTTGACAAGCAAATATGAGTTTTACTCGTGGCAGCATCCACTTCCTGAATAAAACTAAAAATAGGGTATCTTAATTTATTAGGGGCTAAAAATTTCTTCAAACTAAAAAAATAGTTTAAAAACCTAAAAAGTTTTGAATTTCGAGACAAAAACAGAAAGATGTGAAAAGTTATTTGTAGAACTGAAATAATTAAAGAAAATTTTAATAATTATAAAGCTAAAATTCTAACAACAGGAGTTGCTAAAATATAATATAATATTAACGGCCAAATTCAAACTGTAATTGGTGCTAGACATTTTCGGCTGATATCTACTTCGCATGTACATGTTAGACATAATCGTAGATATATATACAGCTGATGATGTACCATTGTGCATCAGTTCGTCCCAAAGGGGTCTGAAGATGAACTCGTCATGGAGTTCGAAACGCGTCATCCTAGTGACTAACACACTAAATTTTAGCAAAAATATCAAACTGAAGCAGTCACTCATTTTCATTAATAGATTTATTTTACTTTGATATACTGAATTCGTATTATTTTAGAAATATCCTTTTATTTATTTTAATATATATTTTCGATTGGCTTAGATCCTAAGAAACATATGAATTAACGTAAGAAACATATGAATACAACTCTATCCTTTTAAAGATCAGCTGATCTCATACATTACTATTTACAATAAGACAACTCTGTATTTATACTACTTTGTAATACAACTATGTACATAACTCCTTGAAAAATGGTATAAAAGGAGCACCATTGACAAAGAATAGTCAATTAGCTTTCTGACTCCAAAAGTAAAGTGTCTCTGTCTAGGCTTATTGTAGTACCAGACGAGCATTTTTTCTATAAAGACTGAAAGATAATTAAATAAAGTGATTTTTTTAAAACGTAAAATATTGTCGGTTATTGACTTCTATGAACCCATACAATCTTAGAAAGAAGATTGTCACAAAACATTAAAAAAAAAACTTTTATGATCGTTAGTCGAATTTGATGTATCATTTGATACACTACCGTAAATTGATAATACTAATATATAATACAAATTATTCAGAGTTTTGTTTTTAATTAAACTATTAAACGTCAGGGAAATAAATTATTCTACTCTTGTCTTTTAATTAATTGTTAGGGATTCGTTTGCCCCGATATGTCTTTCATTATATGTATAGCATTTTAATTTATTGATATACAAATGTACTGTTTCTTCATTTTAATTCAAACCCTTAAAAAGCTAAATTTAAAACTTATAATTTTTAAATTGAAATGTTTTTATAATAAAGTATTTTCTTCCGTAGTTTTAAAGGATACAAAATGCAAAAAGTAAAAAAATATTGAATTCAAGTTGTGTAAATTTATTTATGATATACTTTATTGATGAAACATTTTTTAAATTAAAGTCTTATATATCTTTTTGCGTATGAATTGCTACGTAACACTTTTGTTCATACTATAGTATAAAATAAAGTATACAAATGCTAAATTTTGGGCTTTCTCTATAAGTCTTTAAACCTAAATTAATTTGTAGATATTTTTTCTAACATATGGTTAAGGACCATCTTTTGTATTGCCAGGAATGGATTCCTGTATGGGGTGTCTTCTAGCAGGATCGAAGTATTTATGTTATCATCTGTAAAGACGAAATAAAGAATAAAATTCTTATAAACAGTTTTGTTAAGCCTTATAATAAACGAATAGCATAGATCTAAATGATAAAACGGTTGCTTAATTCTTTCATGAAATTATTATCATCAGCCTTACAATTTAGGCTATCTTGTGATCATCAAATTATATGCTGGAATGAACATTTGCTTAAACAATAGTTTTTTTTTGTTTTTTTTTTAATTGAACCTTTCTTAGCTATCTTTATTTTCCTCGAGCTTTTTTTAAAAATAAGGAAAATAAAAAATAATTTTTTTTTATATTTTAACAGTGGTCTAAATATGTGGCACAATATGTTGTTTCCCTTCTATGTTAACGCGTGTAAAATTCACTAGTGACATCTTTTTTTTTGTTTTTTTATGTATAGTTTTCAAAAATAGTTATATCTGGTTGGAGCGGATTATATTATATTTCTGGTTTTATTGTATTTTATTTGTTCCGAATTTGTTGGTATAAAATAATTTGTCGATTGCGACGACAGATTTTTTTTTCAATATATAAATTTACATAATTTTTTATAATCTGTTATTAACTGCTTACCATTTTATTTTTTAGCTTTACGCGCCCTGATGTTATTAAACGTCTAATTGAGTTGGTAACTACAGAACCTCCAGAGGATTTACCCATGGATCAACGTTTCCGCCATGCCAACGTCGCTTGCGAAGTCTTATTACTGTAAGTTGTGACAATTTTTTATTACTAACGCACAACGACATACATTGTCTTACATTAGCTTTGTTTGCCAAACCAACATTTTCTAGCAGTTTTAACGCTTTTTAGGCCTCTAAATAAAATGTTATAAAAATTTGATGTAATTTTTTAATTTTATGACCATTTTATTTTTTTTTGCAGCGGCCTACCGTCCTTAGATGAGAAACTAATCGCCGATGTAGATACATTAAATTCGCTGTATTCATATCTGGAAAATGAACCACCGTTAAATCCCTTGCTAGCATCGTTTTTTAGCAAGACATTTAGCATGCTCTTTACCAAAAAGTCTGATCAAGATTGGTTTTTGTATCAACAATTGTGCCTAAAACTTTTGGAGTATTTAAAAACGCAAAATAATTTTTTGGATTTGATATGCAAGCATTTCACCACACCCGTCATACCCGACCTCATAATGGAGATGATGAGCAACGTTGAAGGTCTATTGCGCAAAAGTTTGTATGATGTAAGTACTAACGAAATTATTGTCGCTTCGATTTTATAAACTGATATTTAACTTTACTTCCAGTGGCTGAACGACGAAAGACTGGTTGAAAAACTTATTGAAATTATTGGTGACCCAGAACAAAGTGAAAAGCATGCAAACGTTGCTGAATTTCTCTGTGATCTTATACAACAGGGGCGCACAATGCGTCAAACTGATCAAAATAATGATTTCTTTGAACCTATTTTTGAAGGTTCGAATCCTATACTGAAAAATATCGAAAGTGCGACCACTTTATTTGCCTTGTTTAATGTGATCCTGCAACCAAATGCTCTTGAGAGTGCTATTGTAGCCGGCATTACGGTTGTACTTAAAATAATCAAGCCGGCTATTATAATGTAAGTATAACGAACTACTGTTTTAGTTAAGTTAAAGTAAAAACGACAATGGCATTTCATTCACATTTCGTTTCAGAGATGAACGCAATCCGGACCGCTTGAAATTTTTACAAGATCGAGAAAAGGAGATACATGATGAGTTATTATCGACTGTGATTCGAGTTATTGAACCTCAGCTTAAGCACTTCAATGAACTACTTAGGAACCCGCCAAATGTATGTTAAATGCCAAAAGGATCAAAACATGAGACATGCTTTCTATGTATTCTTTTTTGTTTTTTAGAAGCACGATATTATAACATCGGCTGCTAAACTATCGCCACCTTTTGGCATGACACGCCTGCAAATTTGCCGTCTTTTTACAGTATTATTGCAAACCAATAACGAGGAAATAGCCAAAGCGTAAGTTGAATCTATTATGTGACCATGGTGTATTTATAATAATGCCTTTCCTTGAATCATGTTACAGCATCTGTGAGACAGACTTTTTGGATATTTTGCTTTCACTATTTAAGCAATATTGTTGGAATAACTTCCTACACAGTGAAGTAGAGAAATGCTTTCAAACCATCTTCTATACAGCACTACCGAACAATAATAATTCAACACGTGTGAGCGCTGGCTTTGATAGCAACATATTTATTAATAAACACGACACTGATCTAAATGTCGGCCCAAAAGTGACGCCGCCGGCGATCGAAGCAAAGGAAGGCGGCACAGAGTCGGAAGATAAAAAACAAGAAACAACTGCTGAGCAGTTGGATGTCAGTAGGGCCAGCAACAACAGTGAGGGCGAAGGAGATGTTACAAAACACCCAACGGATAGTGGTCCATCTGCTATACAAGCGCATGTAAGTTATATTAAATTCGAAGATTGTTTTATTAATGTTTTACATCTTTTATCTTCTTTCTTTGTTTTAGGTGATTTCTGATTGCAAAGTAGTCTCTAAACTTTTAGAATGCTGGCAAATTAATCGAGAAACTGAGTAAGTACTTAAAAAATTGTGCATATTATAACTTCATATAGGTTGGGTGATTAGGTAAAGCAGTTTTAATTTGTTTCAATTTTTCCTAATAACCGAGCCATTTAGGCATAAAACTCCACTACCAACTTTGTTTTGCACTCTTTCTCTCATTCTAGGTCTGCTGAAAATGGTCGTCGTTTGGGCTATATGGGTCATTTGATCAAAATATTTAAACATATTACCAATTGTATATCAGAATCGGAACATATCGGTGCCTTAATTGAGAGTAACTTTAAAGACGATACAGAGCGTGAATTGTGGCAGTCCATAGTCAATGCCACTGATGGCGAACTAACCAAAGCTTTGAATACTCAAAGTAAACTGTTGGCCAATTGTGAAGCATGGAATTATGATACATCATTAGATTTCTTAACAGATGATGACTTGTAAGTTGAAAAAATTGCGTTATGCATTTTGTTCGGGCATGTTAACTAACCATTATGAACTTTTTTCATTTTGATATAGCAACACCATGTGTGCCATAACGGGCCCGGACACAGACACTGTAAGTAATCTTGATATTTTGTGTGTTGTAATCTAGTGTTTTTTTTTGCCCATTCCTCTTTGGTGTTAAATGCGCTCAGAGAACTCGTTATCCCTACTTTGAGAACTTTTGTACTGACTTGAATATAATCGTTAATCGTTAGTTTTTGTTTGCTGCAATTTCTGAAAGATTGATTACCTTACTACTAATTTAACTGTGCGCTGTGACTTTAAAGAAATCACTTTGTAATAACGAACATTTAAGCTAACAAATGTATACCCTTCTCCTCATCCGTTTTAATTTAGTTAATATTATTTTCAAACGTTGGCTGGTAGCATCCGCAGCTTTTTCACGTGCACAATGAAGATATTAAGTATCCGTTTTGTAATTTGCTCTGGTAATTACTTGCTAATGCTTTCTTATGTTCGGTTAATACTACTAAAAATATGCTTGTCTACAGTATTTATTGGTACTCAACAAAAGTATCCATTCCGCCTTTGTTCTACTGCTGTTTGCATAGTTTCGTCTGTTACCTACCCACCCTCTTGTTTGGATTACATCTATTTATGAATGTCCTTATCTTTTTGAATTTCTAAGAGCATTAAAAAACTATCCATCTCTATCTCTTTGATAACTCTGCAAATCAATTCATTCGTTTCCATTGTGCGTTTATAATTTTCGATAATCAAACCTCAAATCCAATACCTACTACCCAAAAATTAGGACGTAATTTTCACACTTGATTACAATACTCAACATGATTCTGATGATGACAATAACGATGACGGCGACGAGAATGATAGTGGGGATAAAGAGCCCGACACCCAATGCACCCAACATGTCAAAAACGCTCTCGATTTGTTTCAGTTCTGTCCCCACAATGACGATGATGAAGACGACGATGAAGAAAATGCCGCTGCTGGTGGTGGTGGATCAAATATGTCAAAGTGCCTGCGAGCATATAGAGATTTTGAGAAATTATTAATGGGCGATGAGCCGCCAAAGCTTAGCGGCAAATTTGAAGTGGTAGACGAAATAATAGGAGGAGGAGTCGCCATACCTTCGGAGGAGGAGTATAACAATAACGCCAATGTAGAAAGATTTTCATTTTTATTTAGTCCAAATGATCACTCGCCATTCCAATTGCAAAAAGACATCACAACGACATATACAAAAAATAATTTTGTTGATTACTATGAAGATGACGAAGGCATGTGGACAAAACCACTGGGTGCTTCAGCTTCTAGTACGGCTGAGCTAACGCAAGATGCTGTTGCAAGCGAGACGACTGCTTGCAGCGAAGGTCTAGTTGGTAGTGGCGGCGGTGGTGGTGACAATGCGTCGTCGTCGTCGTCTTCGTCGGCCCTTACAAATGGTCCCACAAACGCTAATTTAGGACTAGAAGAGGTGGCAGATAATGTGGAATCAGCAGCATTAGCAACAACTGAATTGTAAGATATATCTTTTATTTCATTTTATTTGGAAGTCAAAATTGGAAAAACTAAGGGCACAACCTAGTTGCTTAGTGTAAAATGTCTAATTGATGGACAAAATCGTCAATTGATTAAAATCTTTAAATAATATATCAAAATATGAAAACGACACAAATCTAATTATGGCTTCTAATATTTCATTCAAAGATAATTGAACATCATTAGTTGAAGAACATTGCGCCGATGATTACAAGCGTTTAATATCCATTACACTAACATTCTAACTGAAATCGCTACAAAATGTTCAACTAGTGCTGATCAATTCTCATTGATTTCTTTTCATTACTTTCTTCTATTAATTTTCCATGTTTTTAAGTTGATCTTAATATTTAATTTAAGCTTATGCAACAATTGATTTATTATCTATATATGTATGTGCCATTTGTTTATTTGTCATTAATATTGTGTGTGCGTGTTCATTTATGTATAGGAATAACGCAACAAAAGAGGATAGCGTGGCAGTTGGAGACACTGTCGCTGTCGTTGATACCACCACCATATCATCAGGTGCCACACAGGATAATCATCTAGAAGAAAGTAACTTATTGGCTAATGTCGAACAGCAGCAGCAGGAAACTACAATTACACCTAAGGCCACATTGGTTCCAAACCATGTCGAAGAGTCTAGCACAATTCAACCCAACTGAAATTGCAGCTGGTGAGCCAGGCGAAATTCTACTGCAACAACTAATGTTACGACGTTACATCTACAGACAGACGATTCTACACACACTGGCCACAACAACAACAACAACAACGTAAAGTAAAAAGCATATTGCAATTGCATTTGAAAATAAGACAATTTTTTGAAGAAAACGAACTACACACACACATACACACACACACAATACATGTCACTTTGTCGCGCACAACCAATCATTCTGTACTTCCTTCCCCCACCCTCCCCCATTCTTTCTTCAGTTATCATAAACATAAATAAGAAACAACAACAACAACACAAATGTGAAGAACACAACTTAAATGTCTAAAAAAATTTGAGGTTGACGAAGACATCTTCTTTTATTAGTTAGATTTATTTAGTTAGATATTATTAATTATTTTTTTTATTTGCTGTCTCACCTCCCAAAATCATAACAAAAAAAAATACAACTGTCTTGTGTTGCATGAATAGAGCTCGATTATAGATGGTCGTGTTGACATAAAAGCAGTTGTATACGAACATCGTCGAATTTTAGTCATAACGGTAATAAATTCACAACTCGGTTATTGAAATTCAACACACATAAATTGAAATTAAAAACTCGTCAATTGAAATTCAAAACTCATCTCATGTAATACGAAAAATTAGGTAGTTAGGTAGCTCCGTAACGACAGATTGTCAATCAGAGGAGAATTCCTAGACAATGCTCAGCTGTTACAACAACAACAACAAATTGCATGTAAATATTTTTAATTGTGTTAATTTTAATTTTAAATATTAGTTGGCGAGTTATGAATTTCAAATGAAAAGTTTAAATTGCAATTCGTTTTTTTAAATTACAAATTGAATTTATTTAGTTCAAATGATGTTTTTTGAATTTGAAGTGGAAATCAAATCAAAAATTCCACATTTCATCTGATTTGGGAAAAATGTATATATATTTTAAAAAACGTAACTTAAAATCATAGTAAATTCATGAATTTTAAATTTTAATTGATGTATTTGAATTTCAAATGAAAATTTTAAATTTTATTTTTGTTTTTTAAATCTTGAATATCAATTAACGGCTTTTAAGTTTAAAATTGAGAGATTAAATTTCAAATGTTTTATTTGAAATTCAAATAAAATTTTTAAATGTCAATTGTTGGCTTTTTGCAATTCATTTCATTTGATTTTTGAATAATATTTTCATATTTTCAACATTTCCACGGATCGAAAGATATACTAAAAAAATTGGTTTACATTTTCTGCGACATTTGAAAATATTTAAGTTTTTCCGGTGGGCTATTTCAATTCTATTCTAATTAAGGTAGGGGGATACTCTAATATCTTAAGATTAAATTCGGTTTCAAATTTCTCAAAATTAAAAAAATATGAATTATAAGAATTTATGTAACGCATTTATGTAACAAAATTCAAAAAGAGTTTTTTATAAAAAAAATATTGAATTTGAAGAATTTATTATTTGCCAAATTTTTTTGTTAGAGTATTCCGGTTCTAAATGTAAATAATAATTTCAATTAGGGGGATACTCTAATATCTTAAGATTAAATTCGGTTTCAAATTTCTCAAAATTAAAAAAATATGAATTATAAGAATTTATGTAACGCATTTATGTAACAAAATTCAAAAAGAGTTTTTTATAAAAAAAATATTGAATTTGAGAATTTATTATTTGCCAAATTTTTTTGTTAGAGTATTCCGGTTCTAAATGTAAATAATAATTTCAATTCAAAATTGTCAAAAAATTATTGATTTTTAAGAATTTGCAAAATAATCAAAATTTTCAAAAAAAATTTTTGAATTTTAGGAATTTGTCTACCGAATTTTATCGATAAAGTATTCTGTTACTGAGTGTAGATTTTTAAATTTTTAAATATCTTTGTTACTCAGATTAGTTTCTATGTATATATTTGTATAAATATAGTAGATTAGATTGGCTATTTCCTACAGGGTTTCTAAATAACTCGTCATATGTATAACGTTTTCATATAAAGCATTAGAATTTGTAGGAAATTGCAAAGTTTCTGAAACAAATCTAAGAGGAAAACTGTAAACAAAAATTGAATTTTTAGGCTCCTTTGAATACTGTAACTATAACTCGTTCTAATAAATTGTAGGAAAAAATACTAGTTCGGACTGAAAAGGCAAGAGTCTCACTGAACTTGGAGATGTCCTAGGACTGTAAGGGATTGTCGCGTTTGCGCTAATATAAAATTAGTTATTTAGTTTTTTTTTAACATGTCCGAACTAATACGTTTTTGAACTAGTATGACTGTTTCCTGCTGGGTAGCAACTGTTTCATTAATAAAGATGATACATTGATAAAGATGCCGGATATCTGTTCGTAGCAGCGTTATACGTTTAGAACTCATACGGTAAGATACTACAGGATTGGGTGAAAACATGAATTTTCATTTCCTTCTTTTAATCGTCTTAAATTTGTCGTCGTTCCATCCAACTGCTGAAGTACATTAACCGCCACCTCTCCTTTTATATTTGAGCTCTCCTCTAATAATAGCATTCTCCAATAGATATTAAAAATTAGCGTCTTCGTAGTACATTTAAAATTTTTTGTATTGATTGCAGCCACAGGGTATTTATATTGAAATACAACAACAACAATAACAAAACTAAGCGACTCTTATAATATTGTTTCCAAATACACATACACACCCAAACACGTCAAGTCCTCGCTCGTATTGCCAATTGTGTTTAGTTAGTTAGAGATTTTTTTTTAATTTATATTTTGTATTCTTTCTCAATATATTATTGTTGTTTTTTTTTTAATTTTTATATAGTTACGTCTCATACGCTTAAAGCGAATTATGTGCTGCTCACTTAAATTTACTACAAAATCACCTAAATTTAATTATATAAATTGTTTAATTAAATACCAATAATATTAAAAAAAAAAAAATAATAAAAATAATACAAAAAGATGCAAAAGCAAGAAGAAACTCAAGTAAGAAACCAAAATGAAAATGTTTTAATTTTTATTTAAATTCTCCACACAACCAGGAATTTCTTTAAAATTCGCCCATAAGGAAACGGAATTTAAAGAAGGAAAATATGAGCATTTTTTACACTCACCAAGTGTTCGTCCAACAAAATGAAAAAAAAAATTAATTTAAATATAATTAAATAAAATGCAGTTGTAAGATTTTGTTAATTAAAATCACAAAAGAAATGCAAAAAAAATGCTAATTATTTTTTAAATTAAAAAAAAATCCATGTAATCCCCGCCTTACTACTTAAATGTGTCTAATTGAAAGTTTAACGAAGCGAACTTCACAAAAGAATTATTAAAAAACAATACAAATTAAATTATATATAAATCTTAATATATATATATATATACATATACATATATGTATACATAAAATACAACCTATAACATATTTTGTTTAACAATTACAAAGAGAAAGAAAAGAAAAAAAAAGAAAAGAAAACAAAACAAAACAATTATAAGTAAGCAACTTTTTTTAAAGTACAAAATTACATTCACATACATACATACATAAATACATACAAAACAAAAGGTAACTCAGATAAGTTGTTAGAAGATTGATAAATAAGACTTTTAAGAAATAAAAAACAAACCCTTAAAACGAAAAAAAACATAAACATTTCAAATGTGCTAAAAGTTTTAGTTTAATTTTTAACAAGAAACAACAAAAAAAAAAAAACAAAATAGACGAAGAAGTAATCGACAAATACAACAACACATTTTTTAGCTTCCACAAACCATTTATGACTTTAAATATACTTAGTGTTAAATTTATAATTTTATCTATGATGCTTTTCTTCCCCCAAAACCCTTGTCTTTTTGTAACAGATTTGATTTTGTTCTGTTTTTTAAGTGAAACAATACCCTTTCTGCCCGTCACGCCACCCTAATCACTATTACTTATGTAAATGAATAATTTTGCGCATAAAATCAAATGACAGCTTTAATTATTATAAAAAAAAAAATAATAAAAAAATCAAACAAAAATATTATCTACCATAAAACTACAAAAAGAATGAAAAAAAAAATATAAACATATTATAAATATAAAAATAAAACGAAACCTATATACATATATCATTTGTGATCAATTCTAAAAGGTTTTATTCTTTTTTCACACAAACACAAACACACACATACACATTCAACGTCGTCGTACCATCATACATACAACCGACACAAAAATTATCAACGAATCCTTTTAATGCTGTTTCCACATATTCATAGAAAACTGTGATAAAATACATTGTAGTAACAGCAGCAAGTTATTTATTTAACACACAAATTTAACAGAGAAGACTATACAGACCTAGCCTACATACATACATGCTTTTGTACCCGAACGATAAATATTATAACTAATCGAAAAGAAAGAAAGAAAGAAAGAAAGAAAGAAAGAAAGAAAGAAAGGAAGGAAAAAAAACAACACAAAATCTACACTTTGAGAGGGACGAGGAAAGCGGACGAACGGGGTGGTAAATGTTAACTTTTCCTAAATACGATTAAATGTCCCGGTTTAGGAATACAATTATGTGCTGCATTTGGATAATAAGACAGAAGGAGGGTGGAGGATTGTATTTAAAATGCATTATAGCAAATTCAATATATATTTATTTCCGAATTAATAACATTTTTATCTTTAGTTTACACCTCGAACGCCATTTCCAATTGAAATTCAAAGAAAATCAATATTCTATTTGAAATTTAAAACTCGTCAATTTATATTCAATTCCATTTGTAAATCATTAAATTCAGCAACTGAAATTAAAAAATCGTCAATTAAATGAGTTTAGATATGTTATAAAATTCAATTGACAAATTTTAAATTTCAGTTTTTATTTTCAACTGATATTCAAATGGAAAATTTTAATTTTAAATTTCCTTTTTTTTGAGTATCAATCGACGAGTTTTAAATTTCAAACACAATAACCCCTATTCCCGTAGTCGTCGTCGACATCGTCGTCTTTTTTATGTCAACATCACTCGATTCAACATCGTCGTCACATCAATGCTTTTCGGTATTCTGTAACTACCATGTGACGACGTCGACTGGTAATCGATAACATGAAAGAAATGACAACAGCTGATGTAACTTTTGCACATCAGCTGATTTATTTTGATTTTTATTGTGTTTCATGAAAAAATATTTTTGGGCCCGAACCAAATTCAAGCGATGAGGAACGCTAGAAATATCTTATACGGGAAAGGAAAATACTTCGACTATGATCCGATATCTTAAACTTGCCAAATAACGAGTATGTTCATCGATGTTAAAATCGTAATTTGAGGTTACCTGTTGGCCGGCCTTTCAACTTTTTTTAGATTCGAGAACGACTTAAGTTTTGCTATAAATAAAGAAGACCACATTCGTAACTACAACCGCAAAGGATTCTTAAAGGCGCTCCAAAGGAATTAAGTTTTTTCACCAATTTTCTCACATTATCCCTTAAAATTTGACAAAATCCTTGTACCTATAAGGGATTTTGTTTCCAAGTCCCTATTTGTTACTCGACATTGTTATTCTTGACGTCATTAAACAAAATCTTTTTTTAAATTTACAAAAACTAAAATTATTCCTTCAAATTGTTTCAAGTCGTTACAAACAACTGTGACGACAGAGTCAGTCGTTTCGATTCAACGTCGTCGTCACATTTCCTTACAGAATACCAAATTTGTGTCAATACTAACCGAGAGTTATCGAAAACGACTACGAGAATACCGATTTTACAGGGTCGTCACGAGACGACGTCGTTTTGCGTCGACGACGATTACGGGAATAAAGCCGATTACATTATATAGTAATAAAAATATTTTTCCCATGTTGCCTTCATATTCCCGCTGACCGAAAATAAATATTTTGTTGATATATTCATGTCTCTCCATTGCCGATTACTATAAAGACTCATTTGCACTGCTGACATCATTATCAGATTTTTCCTTTAAAATACATCAGCATCGGGTAAATAAGGTTGTTTTTTCTGATAAATTATTGCCAAAATTTTTGATGAAACAAACGGACGCCGTTTGAATGGTCCTGAAACTTGAGACACAACTCTGAAAAACAAGTTGTCAAAAGTGTCAGCAAATAAAATTTAAAACCAGTACAGAAATTTCAGTCAGGTAAACTGACTGATAAATACCATCACCCAATAACAATTCCTATTACAAGATAATTAATTACCAAATTTGATTATCCTCCAAGTGCCGGTTTAGAAATTATGGGAGAAATATTATTTTTCCAAACAAGGTCATTTTGTATGGGAGGTACCAGAGGGTGATCCGGTATAATCCATATTCATTACTGATTCAAATTATCATAACTGTCAACTTACGCAAAATTCGACTGTATTCACTATACTTACAAAAATATATGTATTTAAAACTATGGGGGTATGTTCGGTATTTTGTATGGGAGGTACCAGAAGGGGTGCGTCAAATAGTTATGTTTTTGTAAGGTTTTGCTTCCTATCACAAGATAAATTAATTGACTAATTTTCATTACCCCCCAAGTGTCCGTTTGGAAATTATGGGATAAATATTAATTTTTCAAAAATAGGTAATTTTGTATGGGAGGTACCAGAAGGGGTGATCCGATATAATCCATATTCATTCCTGATTCAAATTTTCATAACTGTACAAGTTACGCCATATTTGACTGAATTCATTGTACTTACAAAAAAAGATATGTGTAGGACTATCAGGCCTGTTCTGAAAATCCCAAAAGTGATTTGAAATCACAAAAATGGTGTTCTGCACACCAAACTTTTTGAAATTTTGTGATTTCAAACCGGTCACCTAAGCACCTATCGATTTCAAATCACATGCTCATTTTTACGAGTACTTTTTTGGGAATTTTAAAATAAATTGCTTAATTTATTAACAACTTGTGTTATTTCTTAATTTATGTAGTAAAATTACACTTTTAGCACAATAAATGCGCTAAAATTAACAATTTTTGGAGACACTACCTTTTGTGTATCTGTTTTGTGAATTTGTTTGTGATTTGTTAGTCTTGTGCTTGTGATGTTGTTGATGTTTCGCTTGTATCCATAGGGTTGGATAAGTCCCGAAATATTCCCTTTCTTATGCGTTCGTTGTTTAACTGCGTCCTTCGCAAATTTTCCAGAGCAAAAATATACCACCCGGCATTTTACTATAAACTTTTCTTTCTTTTTCAATTTAAAAACGTAAAGATTTCTACTCACTTGAATAATCTTAATTAAATCGCAACAAAATAAGTAAAAAAATCAGCATATTTATTGTGATTTCGAAAAATGCAAATCACACCGAAAAAGACAAAGTCGTGTGATTTACAGAACAGGAAAAAATCACACGTGTGATTTCAAAACGGCATGTGATATGAAATCACGTAATTTACAGAACAGGGCTGTATGATGGTGAATTCGGGAATTTGTATGGGAGGTACCAGAAGGGGTGCGTCAAATAGTAAGGTTTTCTGAGGTTTTGCTTCCTATCGCAAGATAAATTAACCGAGCATTTGTGATTATCCTCCAAGTGTCCGTGTGGATGTTATGGGAGAAATATTAAATTTGCAAAAATAGGTCATTTTGTATGGGAGGTACCAGAAGGCGTGAACCGATATAGTTCATATTCATTGCTGACTCCAGTTTTAATATGCAAACATCATATGCAAAATTTGAGTTAATTCAGTTTAGTTATAAAAAAGATATGTATGTAAAACTATGAGGGTCAATTGGGTCATTTGTCTGGGAGGTACCCGAAGGGGTATGGCAAAGGTTTCGGGTTTCTTAGTGTTTGTCTACTTTTGCAAGATAAATAAACTGACCAAATTTAAATATCCTACGATCGTCCGTTTGGAAGTTATGAAAGAAATATAAATTATCCAAAAATAGGTAATTTTGTATGGGAGGTACCAGAAGGGGTGGGGCTATTCTGGCAATTTTCAATCCCATAAGTTCGTTTTCATACTGATCCGATAAGGTTTACTCAAGTTATCCTGCTGACCAGCCGTCCAGCCAGCCTGCCAGCCAGCCGGACAGACGGACATAGCTCAATCGTCTTAAAAAGTCCTGAAACGAATTTGGTCTTAAGATACTTGGGGTCTAACCCGTCTCCTTTAATGCGTTACACTTTTTTTCGTATCAAATGATATATACCCTCATCCCTAAGGGTGATGGTATAAATATTATGAATTTAAGAAAAAAAACCTTGCTCGGCCTATTTCAATTTCGTCTGCAAATTTTAACCTAAAGTGCCTAATACTGTCGTGTACCAAAATGTATTTCTGCCCACTGATCCAAAATAGAAATTTCGTTGCCATATTAATATTCGTATTGTCGAATACTATTTGTGTTTTCAATTTTATCTCTCTCTTGTCATAAAATTAAAATTTCGTCTGCATATTTATATTAATGTTGCCGTGTACTGTCTGGGTGTTAAATTTTATCTCTCTACGGCTATAATACAGTTTTTCCTCTCCCACTCCACCCACTCATACAAAATTTAAATTTCGTTTTCATATTAGCATTCGTGTTGTCGAATACTATCTGTGTATCAAATTTTATCTCTTCCACTGACCCAAAATTAAGATTATGTCTGCATATTCATGTTGCCGAACACTATCTGTGTATTAAATATAAACTCCCAAGCTTTAAAAATATTGACGTGATTAAGCCACAAACATATAAACAAACAAATCAACAAACACACAAACAAACAGACAGACATTCACATCTTCTATATATGTAAAAATGAAATGGTCCACGTATGTCATACCATCACTTGAGAACGGCTGGAGCGATTTGGCTGATTTTTTTTTTATTCGATTCGAAATCAAATCCAGGTGGCGCTAGGGTGGATTTATATCGAAAATTTGAATGCATGTACCAATTCAACTGAAATTTAGAATGCATTTTCGATTGATCATGAGAAAACATTTTATTTTATGTACAAATGGACCCGGTAGGTGGCGCTGGGGTCGGTTTACAATCAAAATTTTAACGAAAGGGCCAATTTATCTGAAATTCAGAATCTATGTTTGTTTGATCATCAGAAAAAATTGTATGTACAAATGGACCCGGTAGATGGCGCTATGGTGGATTTATATCGAAAATTTGAATACATGTGCTAATTTAACTGAAATTTAGTATTTATGTTTGTGGAACCTTGAGAAAAAATTGTTTTATATAAATTGACCCGGTAGGTGTCGCTAGGGTGGAATTATAATGAAAATTTTTACGAATTAAACAATTTGACTGAAATTTTGAATGTATATTTGTTTTATTATGAGAATTTTTTTTGTATATATGGACCTACAGTTGATTTGGCTGGGTTGAATTATTTCGAAAATTTATATCCATTGTCCGATTTTACTTAAACTTTGGAACCAGTTGCCGCTGTTTAGCTTATGATACACTTAATTTTTGGAATGTCATTTAGTCACTTTTTTTAACGTCATAGTTATTCAGAAGTCTATATATCGTTACCTTAATATAGAAAGGCCCCAACTCATAATTTTTTGAAATCGTGTTATTTGTCGATTCTGACAGAGCACCATCAGATACACCTTCCATAAAAAATTTACGGAGATGCGTTAAAAATAGCGAAGTTATAAGCTAATAAAAACTGCATTTTAAATGTTTTTGTATCTGGTGTGTTTCTTGTTTTATTAAGTTTTTTCCTCCTCCTGTAAACTTCGTTTATCATGAGTTAGGGCCTTTGTATATTAAGGTAACGATATATAAAACAGATGTACATTTTGATGTCACGACTAATTGTGTAAACGGTTGACCCCATTTGTCCCAAAATTTCAGTGAAAGTTGAGGATTGGCTGTAGATGGTCACCCAGACCGCAAAAAGGCTTAAAGAAGAATGACTAACTTTTATAAGGGCGCACTTCCTACAGAATTCGAGAGCTTCACAAAAGTGGTTTTTCCCATTTTGAAATTTTAGGGGACAATAGCGAAAATAGGAATAACTGTTGATATCACCCAGACCATACGGTTAATGGGGTTGCTGAGCCTAATAAAGGCAATTTTGGAAATTCGTTCTTCTTAGGATAAAAAGGTACAATCACCCAGTACACCAACGCAGAAAGTTATATGTCAGTCAATCGGCTTAAAAATATGGTTTTAGAATATATGCCTATCAATAAGTAAGTTTTCCTCACATCATGGACGACACTGCTGATCCGTTTTAGCAATTCTTATAATAATATATAATAATCTTTAAGATATATGAAGAACAGAATTTGTCCGGGAAACCTCGCCCTTTAAATTGAAATATTTTAGAGGTCAAAGAAATAAACCAATCGTTTTTAGATTTCAACTACACAACATATTTTACAAAAATTTGGAGGCAGGACGAAGTCTGCCGGGCCAGCTAGTTTATAATATTAATAGGATGGACCAATACTTCTTGCTGACAAAGCTGTCCATATATCTGCAATTTTGCCGTTTACACGCCCATTTAGGTGAATGTATGGCTTGACTGAGAAATAATGTTGTTGAACCTCTCTAGTAACATATATCGTTAGCAAACGGGATCCTATAAAGTTCTAGGTCAACTGGACCGTTGTTCATTTATAGTTGTGAATACATGTCACCTCTTTCGAATCAGTTGTAATGAGCTCGTTGTTCTTTGCGCTACAGTTGAACAGAATCGTTTTATGTTTAATCATACAAATTTGGAGTACTTTCATATTCGATTCGAAATTTATCTTAATGCCTTGCTTTCGTCAAAGTCTCCTATAACCAATTGTAAATTTTCTAACAATATTTCAAACAAGCTAGTTTACCCACTTATAAATATATATATATTTATAAAAAAATATATATATATTTTACAGTATTCTTAAGATATAATCTAATTAAATATGTATTCGGCAAAATAATATCTAATATTTTATCACCACCAAACGTTCGCCGCCTTCGCCTCCCTCTGCGTGTAAAACAGCAGCCCGCCCATGAAAAATAAAAACAGACCACAAGAAAAAAACTCAATATTCATTTTGGAAATTCCTAGAAGAAATTTGCAATAGTTACTACAAGTTCAAATGAATACAATGAAAAAATCTACTAAATAAAAAATAACAAAAATAATTAAAAAAAAAAAAAATATGAAAACGATACAGCAGTAAACACAAAATAAAAGAATATGAATGAAAACAAATGTTAAGCAATACTGTAGTGCAATGGAAAATTGCACATTTTTAAATTTGTATGCCATTAAGTCAATGTAAAATGTATCAAAATAAAATATAATGTTAAATTTGAGACGGAGTTAAAGGAAAAAACAAAACAAAAACAAACAAAAACGAATAATAAACGCAGCCTAAGCATTATTATTAATGGTTTCGTAAAACTCTTTTACTCTTCTATCTCTCTCTCTCCCCCCTCCTTCCCTCAAAAGGTTTAACCAATTTATAAAAAAAAAATGTAGGACAAAACCGAATAAAGAACAGTAAAAACTAAGACAAATACAATTCAATTACACCTACTTACTAATTTCCCATCCACGTATGCATCGAAACTCCAAGGACCATTTGTAAAACGATTTCAATATTCGAAACGTGTTAATTAAATATCAATTTTTTTACTCTCAATTGGTTTAAACCGATTTGAAATTTGAAATTTTTCGCCAAAATGTTACTAGGGTAATGTGTTGTTTGGTAATATGTATGTCAAATGGTTGCTGTTGGCAAAGGTAGAAAAAAAAGTTAAAAGTTAAATGAGTTCTATGTTGTCATTGTAAAAAATGTATTCAAAGTTTTATCAACAAATTAATAAAATAATTATTCATGTAAAAAAATTTAAAAAAAATTAAAATTTAAAAAAAATTAAAATTTTTAAAACAACGTTTATTGAGTTTTTTTTGCTATTAAATAAATAAATATTTTTTTTAATAATAAATAAATAATTTGTTATGATAAACTTTTGCAGTTCATTCTTTGATGTGGTAGCAAGGCAGAAGCATATTTCATACATAAATTTAAAACTATAAAAATAATAATACTATTACTTTACTTTAGCACATAAAATTTGGCAAAAGTGCAGAATATGGGGCGGGAGACCAAAAAAAAACAAAAAATATACCACCCCCCTAAATACGCCCCAAAACACGAAAATCGAGGTCAAAGTTGGCGCTTAGGCCCGGGGGGCCCCTTGGGTTCTATGATGACCCCCCATGTGTGGGTACTCAAATGAAAGATATTTTCGAGACGAATCCAACGATGTTATTCCTACGGATCTCCTGGACCGAGTTAGAGCCATTTAAATTTCCGGGATATACCAATAAAAAAAATTTAAAAAATGTGAAAAAATCATGGAAAAAGTTAGAAAAATTTAAGGAAATAAATTGAAAAATTCTAAAAAAATAGAAAATCTTAAAACCGCGCGATTTAAAAAAAAAGATTTTTTTCTGAAAAACCCCGTAAAAAATTTAAAAAAATGGGGAAAAATCATGGAAAATTAGAATAATTTAAGTAAATGAATTGAAAAATTTTATAGAAAAATGAAATGTCATCAATAATGTGTGAAAATTTTAATTTTTTTTGAATTTTTTAAGGTTTTTGCAGGAAAATTTCAAGAAATATTTAAAAAAAATTCAAGAAAAAGTCCAAAGAGAAATATTTGATAGAAGAAAATTGATTAAAAAATGGATAAAAGTGGAAAAAATTAAGAAAAATTTTAAAAATATTGAAAAAAAAACTATGTATTGTAGTTATAATTTTTTTTTTGATATATCCCTTTAAAATATTGTTTGTTTTTTAAATTAGAGTTGTAACGGTTGAGATGGTTGCAGTAGCATCGCAGGCAAAAATTTGAATTTCCGGGATACACCAAACTCGGCTCTAACTCGGTCCAGGAGACCAGTAGAAACCTAAAAATAACATCGTTGGATCCGCCTCGAAAATATCTTTCATTAGTACCTGCATCTGGGGGGTCATAGTAGAACCGAAAGGGGCCTCTTTTTTGACCCCCCGGGCCCCATGGGCCTGAGCGCCAACTTTGACCTACCATTCCGATGTTTGGGGACCAAGACGAAGACAATGGCATATTTTTTTTTTAATCCGGCTCCCGCCCCATATTCTGCACTTCAGCTTAAAATTTGTGAAATAAGCTGAAAGAAAAAAAATCAAGTTCGTGTCTTAAGTCTTTTGTTCTGTCGCTAAAAAAAAACTTGGGAACAATAATTTTTGTTTCTTTTTTCGGGTTTATTCATAAAGATTGGTTTTGTTAGTAATCGGAATTTGTCTGGAAGTGAGTCCAAAAATAAATCGCATTAAATCTGAAATGCGAAAAGCTGTGCCATTTTATCTCTCACGTGAAAGTTATAGTGTTTTCAATATTATTTTAAAATTTATTATTAGTCGTGTTCTCCTTATTTCATGTTAAGTAAAATTAAGTTATGACCGTCTACAAATGAGTAGCCAACAACAATGAACAAAAACAATGAAATAAATGATTTAAACAAACCAAACATTTTATCATCACCCTAGTAGTATCCGTACTATTACAAAAAAGGAAATGCATAAACAGCATTATCAGTATCATCGTCTCTGTAAGGCCGATTATTGTGTCTTCCCAAATTCCTATTTGTCAACATATTACAGAAAATGTGCAAGTAAATTAATATGTTATAAGAAATATTAAATTAAATTAAATTAAATAAATTAAAAACTCAAATAACTACAACTTAAGTGTGAGAAAAACAAAGAAAATTTAAAACAAAAATTAAACATTTATAAAAACAAAAATAACATAAGAAAAAAAAAATTAAGTAATGTAAAATGTGTCTTGTATCGCATAAGAGTCATAGATGAAATTTTTGTAATTGTATATAGTTAATATATACCTATCTACATACAAAAAAAAAAAAAACAACAACGTACATACATTAGTACATCATCACATATTACTCTCTTAAGTATAGAAAGCTTTAAGATCAATAAACTCCCAAACACTCGTATTCATGTATACATAGAACATACCTACATAACTAGTACATATAAAAAACACACATATATACGTAAGATCACACTGACTCTTAAATGTATTATTACATAGTTATTTTACATCACAATAAACATAGTCGCATAAATATATCTATACCTACATGCAAACAACTGTAATTTCGTCCATTTATTTCAGAAACTAGTAGTGTTCGACTCGGTTCGAAGACCCTGTCTTTTTAAATGATCGTTTATAAGTTTTTGAATTATAAATATTTGTTTTAGGTTATGTTATTTGATGGCTCAAAAAAAAAAAAATAAAGAAAATATCATGGTGTCTGTCAAAATTTGTAAGCGCAATGTTACTGTGTTGAACTGGGACATTTTCATTATTACACAATACAACATTTTTCAGCACATTGATTTGGGACTCAATTCTGAAAACTGCACGTGAAAGAAGCCCCATATTGAAGAAGTTCTGCATCATTCGTTTTGTCAAGTTACATGCCATAATAATTTAATATCGATTTGAAGTCAGTAAGTATCGTATAGGGAAATTTGTCACGTTTTAGGCTCTTTTGTTTGACAAGTGGTACCATTTTTAGACTCCTTGGTCGGAGCTCGTAAAGATAATACCTCCCTACTTCCTCTTTTCGCCATCGCAGAGCCAGAAAGAGATCCACTAGTGGTTCTCTAAGGTCCGTGGGGGGCGATACTCTCCAAAGGTCTCCGAAGAAACCCCCTTGCGGGAAGAGCAAGACAGGTAGGATCAGAGTCTGGTTGAGTAGTATCGTTGTTTTTCGAGAGAGCGCTTTGTCGTTTAATCGCCTGCTTAGCGCATAGCAGCAGCGGTTTGCTATCAATACTCGTCTTTTGATTTCTAGGCCGACATTATTATTTTAGTTTATGGCGGAGCCAAGGTAGACAAAATCATCTACCACTTCAAAGTTATAGTTGTCAACGTTCACGCAGCGTCGCAAACGAGTAAACTCGTTTGTTCGTTGAAACAAATAACTTGTTTTTGTCCTCATTTATCATCAGACCCACTTCCGCCGACTGCTTTTTAATGTTCGAAAAGGCCGCAGTAACATTCCGCAATCCACTGCCAAGAAAATCTCTATATTATCGTCATACGCGAGCTGCATGTGACTTTTGTTGAAGATGGTACCATTCCTGTTTACTGCAGCCTTTTGCGTGATCATCTCCATTACGATGTTAAAGAGATCGTAAAACAGACTATTGCCTTGTCTAAAGCCTCGCTTGGTAGAAAATGGCTCTGTTAGATTTTTGCCACTCTTCACTGTAGACTTCGTGTCTGTCAGCGTCATTCCGCAAAAGGCGTATCAGCTTGGCCGAAATACCAAACTTAGCCTTGGCTTCGAGTAATTTCTGCCGTATCGGGCTGTCGAAGGCAGCTTTGTAGTCGACGAAAAGTTTGGACCGTGTCGATCTGTTTCTATTGGGTCTTTTCCTGGATTTGCCGAAGTGTGGATATCTGGTCAGTTGTTGATTTACCAGGTCTAAAGCCACACTGATAATAACACAAACAGGTTGGATAACACTGGCTTTAGTCTTTTACATAACATACTCGACAGGACCCTATATGCGATGGGTAAAAGAAGTTGTAGTTGAAGCACACACTTGGATTTGAATCTTTTTTAGCACAGTATATAATACGCATAGATACCAAATCATAGAAGTCCATCGGCTTAGGCTGCTTTATTATTTTTCAGCGGCGATATTGCTATTTTTACCTCGGCTTGACTTGGAGGTGGGCAATCTAAGCCGTCGACGACAATAAGCGTGATACCTTCACGTGCGCTGCTTTATGGAACCCCAGCAGTTGCTGGAAGTGTTCTCTCCATATATGCAGCACACTCTGCGTGTCTGTAACCAGATTTTAATCCTTATCCTTACAGAAGGGGAGCACATTACCGTAGCCTTTTGCTTTTACTTTCTGGGCCTCCCCTCTATCCCTGTATGGCTCTTTTACCACGTTCTCCCATTCCTTCATCTGACGTTTTTGACGCTTATATAGCCGTTGTAACTAGGTAATGATCCGAGCCAATATTAGCACCACGGATCACACGCACGTACATGACACCATCAATCACTACATGATCAATTTGTTTGTTGGTGTTTTGTTTGGAGCATAGCCAAGTTGCCTTGTGAATATCTTTGTGCTGGAATCTGGTTCCACTCACTACCATGTTCCTTCCCGCTACAAAGCTAACCAGCCTAAACCTGTTGTCTGACGTGCCGGTATGAATTTACCGATTGATGGACCTTCATATCTTTGCATTAAAGTCTCCCAAAACAATTTTAATGACGTGGCCAGGCCAGTGGTCGTACGTTTGCTCTAGGCGCTCGTAAAATGCATCTTAAATCTCATCGTCTTTATCTTCCGTTGGGGCATGAGAACAAATCAGCGTGATGTAGAAATATTTCGCCGGATTGAGGCTATTCGATTACTAACAGGATTGAATCGTGAGACAAGATGTCTGAGTCTCTCGCCAACTACAAAACCACATCCAAATTCGTGCTTTTCGGCATGACATCTATTAAAGTTGTCGCAATTTTTGGTCGCGAGCATCCTTGTCCTGTCTATCTCATCTCCTGGATGGCGGTGATGTCTGCATTATATTTTTTGAGGACATCTGCCAGTCGGATAGTGGCACCTTCTCTATAGAGAGTCCGAAAGTTACAGGTTAAATCATGGTCCTTATTATGTTTGCGGGGGTCGTCAATATTTGAGGGGGTTCAAGTTATGAATTTTTTTTTTAATCAAACATCGTGGCTTTTTAAGGGTTAAAATGTTTATTTAAAAAAAGGTAATGTTGACAATTCAAGAAAAGAGAAACTAATTACCTATAATCACGCGCTCCTCATAGTTAGTTAATTATTGAAAGACATCATGGTAAAATCCTCCAAATTATTCCTTACTGCAGATAACAACAAAAATGCACATATTTGTTTTACTTTTGAATACAAAGAAAAATCAGGTTGTAATCCTAATGGCGCAATTGCAATTAAAGAAAAAAGTAAAATCAAACTCAAAAAAGTAACGAAAAAAAACAATAAAAAATTAAAAAATTTTCAAGTTTAAGACGAAAATTTTAGTTTATTATAATATTTTGTAGATTTTTCAAATGTTTTATTTTGTTATATTTAAGGAAAATCGTGAAAATGTGGGAAAAAATTTACCTTATTGGGAACAACAACGATTGTAATAATTGTGTATAAGTGTGGTCTGAAATGAAACCAAACAAATAAACAACCAGAATTAATCAAGTAATTGAAAATTGTTAAGAGGAGAAATAAACTAAAATTAAGTTAAAATTAAATTAAAAGTAATTGAAAAAAAAACACAAACTTACTAAAATGTAAGCATTAAGTTTACTAGATTACTTTTCCCTTTAAAGTATCACTACTACTCTACTTATAACTCAATCTACTTCTGAATATATAGTATTAACAAACAACAACAAAAAAAAAACACAAAACAATAACAAAAAAACGAGTATGAAAAACAAACAAATTTAAATAATTAATAACAATAAGATTTACATGAAAGAAAACCCAAGTGTGCTTCAATAATTTCAATACAAACAAAAAAAAAACGAGAATTTTAAAAAGAATTTATAACAATTGTCCACGTAATTATATAAAATTTTAAATTTTAAAAATTTCTTAAATTTTTTAATTTTTAAAGCGATTTGTTGCCTTGCTAAAAATGGAATGCCGTGGGTAAGGGTCGTGTTTAAAACTAATGTATAGAAAAACCTTTTTCATTTCACACTTCTGAGATGCGATATCATGGAACAGATTTTAACCTGCTTCTTGTGTAAAGACTACAGAATATAACAGAACGAAAAAAAAACAGCTGCAGGCAGATTTTTTCAAATGTTGTGTAATTTTTGATCGCTGATCACCAGCGCAACCGGAAATATGCAACTGCATGTTTTTTTGTGAGCGAGATATTAACAAATGGATAAGGTATTTATATGTTTCATACTCTTACAAGTGTTTTGACACCTATTTGTTAGAGCATATTTTTTGCATATTTTACGCATATAGTCGTATTTTAGCATATTTTGGTTTTAGAGCATATTAAAAATAAAATCCATTCTTTAAGCTTATTTCATATTTTTTAGAGCATATTATTTACGAAATATACTTTTTTAAGCATATTTCATATTATTCACATCAATTTTTCGTTCCTTAATAACATTTTAAAATCTTGTTTTTCACGCGCGTTCTTGTTAAATAAATAAACAAAACGTAAAACCAGTAAGAAAATTTCAGTTCATATACCCTTACCCTCAGTAAAACATAAAATGTTCTAGTTTATTGATATTACTATTCGATTTCTAAACTTCCAAAACTTTATCCTGCTTGAGCTTTACTAAAAACAGAATTTGGTTACGATCGCGTTGGATGTATTAATAATATTAATCGATTTCTAAAGTGGCGGTACCTGATGGGTATGGGAGGTACCAGATGGGGAGTGGCTAGACTTCCAGTTTTTTCTCCAAAACTTTATCCTGTTATAGTTTTACCAAATATAGAATTTGGGAAAGATCGCGTTGGGTGTATTGATATTATTACTTGATTTCTAAAGTGGGCGAATGGTACATTTGTATTGGAGGTACCAGAAGGACGGGACAATGTAGCCCATTTGCAATGCCGTAAGTAGTTTTGGGAAAATATTAACTCGTGCAAAATTTCAAAACATTTGGTTGCGTCTTTCGAAAGTTATCGTGCGTACCAGTCGGACAGCCAGACAGACCGACAGACAGACGGATATGGCTGAAACGGCTCAAAAAGTCTTGAATCGAATTTGGTTCAAAGAAACCTAGGGTCTAAAGTGACTCCATCTATGTGTTACACTTTTCGGTCGTATCAAATGATATTTACCCTCATCCCTAAGGGTGATGGTATAAAAAGTGTTACAACAACGACCGATTTCAATCCTGTGCATAATGCCACGGATGCAGCTCCATACATGGTATAGTCTGCAAAAGCTATAGTGGCATTTTATTCCAAAGTGACGCATGTGACATATATTGCTCATGGTCTCTATCGGTGGTGTGACTGTATTGGGAATTTATATGACAACATGAATAAAGCTATTGCTAACGTCAAGAAGGTATTTTTTAAAGCTCCATGTGGAGTGGAACTCTGTAAACAAATACTTCCAGATCTTGCATTACATACAGAATATATAACTACACATTGGGGAACACGGCTTGAATCAGTTAATTACTATGCCATCAATAATGAAGGCATTTTAAAGGTCGTAAGTGCATTAAACGATGAAAGTGCATTAAACAGCATATTTTTGTTGATTTTGAGTGCATATTTTATGATTTTAAGAGCATAATTTACTATTTGTATGGCATATTTTATGCGCATAAAACACGACTTTAAGTGCAAATTTCCGGTTGCCCTGCTGATCCACCTTTTGAAGTTATTACTCCTATGTATATCCTTGCAAGTGCGCATATGCGATTTTATGAGTACAGTGAATTGGTAATAGTCATGAGATTTTCATATGATATTCATGGAACAATTCAATAGTTCTAAATCTAAAAACGATATTTTCAAATACAGTATGTAAGTCCTTTAGTATGAAATGTGTTTAAATATATGCATAAGAAAGGACTTAAGAATAAAAATTTAAAGATATTCTCAAAGACATTTTGAAATTTTCTTTGCTTTTAGAAAAGACTAAAGAAAATATATATTAATTAATTCTCTTTAGCAAGATTTAAGTGTGAGGTTTTTGGAAATATGATATTGTTAATAAAATTTGTTAATATCAATAAAAATATAATTTAATAAAAATGTGTCTTATTGTCCTCAAAAATATATGAAATATTAAATGACAAACACATATCAATTACGCAGTGCAACGGCCAATCTTCCAAGTCAGGGTGAATGTACTAGATCATTACAGAAAAACTCCTTGGCATTTTATATTTTAGCTTATATTGATGTTTTCGCTTAGTTTTTCAGCTATATCTCAAAAACCATAGATGATTATGTGTTATATGATTCTTCAACAGAATTGTAGCTAAGGCTTAAATGAATAATTTATATTAATATATCTATGTAAAAATCAAGTTGGAATAATTCTATCAAATTAAACTATAATGAAAGTTGTGATTTATCGCCTTTTTATTTAAAATTACCCCCATATCTCTGGTCATATATACGCTGTCTTATCTGTGATAAGTTGAAAACTGTTCATTGCTAATAATATTAAATGACGATCAAGTACTGCAGTGTATTTAGCTTAAACCAAGATATTTAAATAGATCTATTTTTGTAAGTCCGCCAACATTTTGCCATTTGATGTTTTCACATAATATAAAAAAAAATTTTTAGTTATCTTTCAATTCAAAATAAAAAAAAAACATTAATATTAATTATAATGTAATATATTTGACTCAGCTCGCCGCCGCCTTCCAAAAGGTAGGGACCACATTTTATAACATTTTGTTATTTGTGTGTATGTGTGTATGTTTGGGATATATGTTAGAAGGGAAACATGACTGTGGGTCGGTCATACATTTTACTACTCTGGGATGCACAATTGAAAAGGCAAGAGCTGATTTCTTAAAAAAAACTATATAAAAACAAATTTATGAGGACCACCTTAAGGGTTGAAGATAGCGGACAGATATATTCTGAGAAACTATTGGGGTTGCAAAAATATTGATTCATAAATTGCTGCCGAAGTCCGTGAAAACATCTATTGGCGAGCACTATTCTCCTCTTGATTTCTTATCTGACACTATTTTTCTTATTGACGGAAGATCCGAGGTAGGCAAATTCATCTACTTCCTCAAAACAATAATTTTCAACGTTCACGGTGCGTCCCCATCGATAGGACTCTTTGTTCGTTCTCGTTGACCGCTAAACCCATTTTTGCTGACTCCTTTTACAGTGATGAGAAAACTGCAGTAACATCGGCATATGCTAGTGGCATGTGGTTCTTGTGGAATATGGAATATGGAGTCGTCTGTTGACACCAGACTTTCTCATCACCTTCTCCGTAACTATATTAAATAGTATACATGATAAGCTATCAACCTGCCTGAGACCTCTTTCCGTGTTGAATGGTTTAGAGTGATCCTTACCAATCTTAACAGAGGATTTGGTGTTTTCCAAGGTACATCTGCAAAGACGAATTATCTTTACAGAAATACCAAACTCAGACATGGCTTCATATAGCCTATTCCTTATCGGTAGGTGTCGATCTGCTTTTTTAAGTTTTTTCCAGAATTTGTCGAAAGGTGAGTAGTTGATCCGTCGTAGATTTACCAGGCCTAAAGGCGCACTGATAAGGTACAATTAGTTTTTCTACAATTGGCGTTAGATGTTCGCACAATATGCTCGAAAGTACCTTGTACGCAATTGGTAATAGGCTTATTCCACGGTAGTTCTTACATTTACTACGATTTCCTTTCTTGCATATGGGACATAACAGACTGAGACTCCAATTCCCGGGCATGCTCCTAATCAGCTCCTCCTCGCCTGCTTTAAACAATTCAGCAGGGAGACCATCGGCTCCAGCCACTTTGTTGTTTAAAAGGCGGGATATTACCACACGTATCTAGCTCTGTCTCGGAGGTGGACAGTTAATACTATCGTCATGGATTAGAGTAGGGTCTTCTGGAGTGGTGTCCGTATCCAGAAAATTTCTGAAATGATCTCTCCATATCTTCAGAACGTTATACGGGGCCATCGCTGTCCTTGTAGCAGGGCAACCCTGTTCTACGCATTCTCGTCTTAACTCTCTGGTAGAATTTTTGGGCTTCTTTTTCCGTCTTAAAACACGAGTTGCTTCTCGTCTCTTCTACATGTGCCGTTCAAGAACAGCTCGCGTTGCCATTTGCTGCAGTTTTGCCCTGTATGCAGCATCCGTCTCTCTTATGGTATTGCGACATTCATCATCGTACCAGGCATCTTCTTGAGACGGCTTTGAGTACCCAAGTACGCTACTCGCAGTTCGTTTTATGGAGTCGGCTATATATTGCCACTGCGAGGTAGCAATTGAGTTAGGTGGTTGGAGTAGGCGTCCGCTACCTCTGTGGTCCGCAGTTTATCGATGTCCAGCTTTCGTTGTGCCTGGTTACGTAAGTTTTTTTACCATGTGCGTACTTGTATTGCGGTACTGGTACCTTGATCACTCGTACGTCCAGAACACTCGATGCGTGCCTTCCATCAACTACAACGTGATCAATCTGATTCCTCGTCAATTGATCTGGAGATAACCATGTCGCCTTATGAATATTTTTATGGTCAAATCTAGTTTCTTGCCGCAGAGAAATCAATCAGTCTGATGCCATTGTTCGACGTTTCGGTGTGCAGACTGAACGTTCCGATTGTAGGCTCAAATGCGGTCTCCCTGCCTATTTTAGCATTAAAATCGCCTAGTACAATTTTGATGTCATGGCTGGGGCTACGTTCATATACATTTTCTAGGCTCTCGTAGAACTCGTCTTTGTCCTCATCGCTTTTGTTTTCTGTCGGAGCATGGGCACATATAAGTATAATGTGGAAAAACTTTGTTTTGACTCTTATGGTGGCTATACGTTCACACACCAGGTTGAACCTTAAAACTAGGTGTCGTAGTCTTAAACACAACCACAAATCCATATCCAAACTCGTGCTTGTCCGTATGACCACTATAGTAGATGTTGTACGTCTTCATGTGCGAGCACCCGCGTCCCTTCCACCGGATTTCCTGTAAAGCGGTTATGTCAGCCTTGTACTCTTCATGGACTTCCGCCAGTTGGATGGAGGCACCTGGTCTATACAGTGTTCTAACATTCCAGGTGCATATCCTTAAATCATGGTCCTTAATTCGTTTGCGGTGGTCGTCATTATTTTGGGGTGTCCATTTTATTATTTTCTTACTTCTTTTCATTGCAATCGGTTATACGTCAGTGGCGGGTTGCAAGCCCAGCGCACCACGTCGCAGTTTTCTCCTCCTGCCAGGATTTTATTGCAGCCGCCCATTCTGGGTCAGACGCTGACCAGGGTACCGCTCACTCTGAGCTGACGTGCCTGGGTTTCGCCCCTTACAATAAGCCGTGCTCTGACACAGCACGGCTTAGAGAACGCCCTTAGAAAGCGCTATGTTCAAAACTATAGAAACTGTTGGCCAAAACCTGACGTCACCTTTTCTCGAGTGAATCAAGAGGTTCCAAAATATTTAGTTGCACTGTTACACTGTGTAATAAAGACAATTTTTAGAAGATTTTATTTGATGAAATTAATCCAACTTGATGTTTTACTAAACTTAAAAAACTTAATTTCCCTTTGCACCCCATGAATGAGGTATGGGATAGCTTCTCGCGTTGTTGTGAATTAACACGCTTTCTATTTTTAGATTCACAACTAACGGCACTTACTTGTTTATCGACGAATGCGAACGTCACTGTTTGAGAAGCTCTTACTAGACACGACGATTAATACTGCGAAGTTGCTGTCAACAACATTCGAGGGGAGCCGACAATGAAATAAATTTTTTTTCTTTTTTTCTTTTTTTAAGATGACTGGAGCCAGGTTTGAACCTGTGATCTCACGCATGGTAGTCGCGTGTTCTAACCACTTTGCCACGGCCGGTCCCGAAAAAAAAAACATCGCCTTAAATATCTTAAAATATCTTGATGTTTTACATTAATATATTATTATAAATTATTTATTTAAGCCTTAGCTACAATTCTGCTGAAGAATGAAATGAGAAATCATTAATGGTTTTTAAGTTATAGCTAAAAAGTTAAGCGAATACAACAATATAAGCAAAAATATTAAATAACAAACTATACTGACCTAGTACATTCACGCTGATATGAAATTTCTCAACCCTCAGACAATGATTACGAAAATGTTCCACAGTGTTATTATTGTTGAGATATTCAAGCTGCAATATTAAAAGTTGTCCACGCTGCTAATACACTATTCTCAATTTATAATATTAGTACTTTAAAAACATTTAAATAATTTTCAAATATATCAATATATATACCAATACTCATGCGTTCTTGCCGCTCTCTGTATTCGTCTAAATAAAATAAACACCCTTTTCCCCCCCATATGCATTTGTTAAACAATTTTTTAGCGTTGATAAGAAATAAAAGTATTACTCAATAATAAGAATAACAATAAAAAACAAACAAACAAACTATATTGGTGTCTATTT
This sequence comes from Muscina levida, assembly GCA_964034835.1. Lineage (NCBI taxonomy): Eukaryota > Metazoa > Arthropoda > Insecta > Diptera > Muscidae > Muscina > Muscina levida. Next base: position 35,643,805 of record OZ035883.1, read on the forward strand.
ATTCTTAATCCAACACACACACAGGCAAAACCTAACTTAAACACAAATTAATTCTAAAATATTTTCTTTTTTTACTGTTAATTAAGAGAATTTGATAGGTACACATTTATTGTAGAATAGTGAAATGTTCATCACACACACACACACAACATACCAGTAAGATAATAGAGGAAGTAGCAGCTAATTGTGAAAGCGGAAACGGAAACAAGTACATATACATACATATATGAAAGCTAAACATATTAATGACAAAACGACACAGAGAGACAAACATAAACTGCAATACCGGTACACACATGTATGTATTTGTGGTAACTATATATATATATATATATACATACTATATATATATATTTGCAAGAGAACTCAATGTAATGTTAGATATTTAAGCTATTGAAACGAAAAACTAAAACAATATATATATAAGAATTGTATGCGTTAAGTTTAAACGTGAAAGAAAAACATGAAAATAATTATATATAAATTATTTAATAAAAACAATAAACAAAAAAATAAGCAAGTGAATGTGCTGAGATTTTATTTGATACTAGTTGGCCCGGCAATGCTTCGCTATTGCATATCAACTTGTAATACATTTCAGATTTCTTGCCATCCTAAATGCTATATAAACGCTAATTAATACATTTGTAGGTCTACAAAGTATGTACTTTGAAAATGGTACTTAAGCTCGACAATAATATGTTGAGTTTATTAACTTATGTAACTAATTTCAAGTAAATCCTTAACATGGAAGTTAACCAATTAAGATTTATTGTTTTAAATGCTTAATATCGTAGGCTCTATGACGATTGTAAAAAGTTCATCAGCAAAGTCATATCTATCATATCTGTATGTAGGGCGAAAAACCACTTATTTCTCAAATCGGACATACTGCTAAAGTTCAAAATTCAATTTTTATTTTTTCTGTAGTAGCGGGTATCTTCTGTATACTAACTATCTCTTTGGGCGTAAAAAACATTTTTGGCATGTCTTCTCCGCCTAATGACCTCAAATAAAAATTTCGTTTGAAGATTTATGCCTTTAGCCATAAAAACCTCTTTCGCCATGTCTTCTTCGCCCACGAATCAAGAATATTTCCGAATACTGTATTTGCATTGAACTCGTGTTACCATTTTTTAAGATAATTCGGTCACCAAACGCTTGACGCTTGCAGCGCCTCGGCACTTTTTATTTTTTTAGTTCCAAATAGCCTGTTCATTAGGACGGATCAATTTAATCGTATACCAAAATCGGAACCTACGAAAATTTCACTAAGAAACAACACCCGCACTTAGAGTGTCATCATAGAATCCAAGAGGCCCTTATTTTGACCCCATGTGCTCCGGCTCCAATTTTGACCTACCATTCAGATGTTTGGAAACCAATACGAAGAGAATAGTATATTTCTGATGCTGTTTGAGATCCCGCCCTACATATTGGACTTCCGCCAAAGGCAAAAATTCAAGGATTTTAAAAACTTAATTTCTGCTTGCCAACTTTCAAAGGCCATAACTTATTTTTCACAGTTTTCCGCAGAAGGTTTCAAAAAATATATATGAAGTTTTCGGTTTTTGCTTATTTAAAAACAAAAAAAAACTCTACCTATCTCTAGGCGAACTGCAATATAATATGGAATTTAGAGGACGATCAAACTATTACTATGGCAGTTATAACTGGGATGTGGCACAGCCCACTTCCACCCTTGCAGTAATTTATACTGTAACAAATCTTATCTATATACCTCTGATAGTTCATGAGATACAGCCCTTTTGATTTTCAAGTTGTATGGGCGGTGCCACGCCCCTTTATCCAATCACAGCCTATTATAGCCAGGGACTATCAACAGGTCAACAGTACCACTTGGTAAAATTTTCGTATCAATCGGTCTATTAGAAAAGCCGTTAGAGCGATTTTTGAAAAGGGGGCGTGGCACCGCCCACTTCTACCTTGGCTGAAATTAATACTGCTTCAACAACATATATACCAAATCTCATCTTCATACCTCTGACAGTTCATGAGATACAGCCCTTTTGATTTTCAAGTTGTATGGGCGGTGCCACGCCCCTTTGTCCAATTGGACCGAATTGTAAATCTAAACCATCCGGGGCGCCACCCAAACGCATACAACAAAATGTATGCAAATCGGTCCAGCCGTTTAGGAGGAGTTCAGTCACAACACACGTACGGTAGAATTTTATATATAAAGATTTGGGGGTTACAAATATTTGGTTACAGGGCATATGCATTTTTCTTATGATTTTATTATTGAAATGCGGGAAGCTACCCCATTCATACTTATTCAAGGTGTTGTAAAGTAAATTTAGTTTTTTTTTTATGAAACGTTAGCAGATTGGTATTCTTAAAGTTTGTTACTTGTTTAAAATTTTTGAGGTATAAAAATAATTTTGTTGTTTTTATATAATATGACCTATAACAAATTAAAACCAACTTAAAAGTTAAGACCGAAGTCAGTAATCAATTTCACAGTACAACATTTTTTAGCTCATTGATTTGGGACTCAATTCTGAGAACTGCACGTCAAGTAGCCCCAAAAAGAAGAAGTTTTGTCAAGTTACATGCCATAATAATTTAATATCGATTTGAAGTTAGTAAGTATCGTATAGGGGAATTTGTCACGTTTTAGGCAATTTTGTTTGACATAATATAAATACTATATGGTGTCGTATGATTATCATAATTAATATGACTAAAAGAAAGTATACCCAGCAGCAAAAAATGGGGCTTTGCATGCCTTCTTACAGGCCTGCAAAGGCAGTCTTCATTTCAAATTAACATAGGGCGCCATAGGCAGGCAAGGCCTGCACATTCCCTTTCTCATTGAAGGCGTTTCAGTAGGCATGCCTTGTATGTCCTGCTTAGAGTCCTAATAACAATGGCCTTCTATGATGCATTGCTACTGCAGACCAGCTTGCAGGCCTGCAAAAGAGCATTTATAGAAGGACTTAAATAAAAAAAAACATATGCGAATTATTTCCATATTAAATGATTTCCTACTTTTTATAAATTTTTAATACAATTTTTATTACAATTTGTAATTACTATTTTTTTTAAACTCCAACAGCGGGAATCGAACTCGCGACCTCAGTACTCATAGTTGGGCAAAAAAATTTGCATGCCTTTTGTGCACATCTATGGTATTCTTGTGGGATACACAGTAGGGCTGCTCACAGGCCAGTTTTAAGAAGGGAAAGAGGCATGTCTGCGGGATCTTTTCTCATCCTAGTAAGAGGCCTCATTGCAGGTCTCATTTGAGAAGCGAAATGTGCATGGGTATGGAATTTTATATTAGGCTTAGTGAAGGACTTATTATAGCCTGTATACTTGCCTGGAAAAGGTAGGCGTATTTGAATGTCAACAAACTGCCTTTGAAGGCATGTTTGCAGGCATATTTTTACAATGCCTCGTCTTTTCCGCTGCTGGGTAACTTAAGGGTTAGGTTAGGTTGTGGGCACGTTTAATCTGGTAAAAACCAGATCACACTATACACCGAGACTTGCTGATTTTTATCTTGGCCCACTTAGCCATGGGCCTACTAGGACTGAGGAGAGAGACCCTAGGTCTTCTATGTAGCTTTCGTCCAAATGTCTTAGCCTCCTACGGGCTACAGCGAGGCAGCTACAAAGAAAATGTTCCACCGTCTCGGATTCCTCCTCGCCCTCACACACACGGCAGTAGTCCGCTATGGATCTATCTCATTTGCCTGTCAGGTTACTGATATTGCAATGGCCTGTTAGAAATTCACAGGTAAGAGTCAGGTCACTCCTACACAAGCCAACCATATACGCCGATCGTGACCAGCTGTATTCGGGCCACAGCGATCTAGCAGTTATGCAGTCGGTTCTGGAGATCCAACATCTGCTAGCTGTCCACTAAGCCAAAAAGGTAACAAATGAGCTGGTAAACATCTTCCAAAGAGAGTTATGATCAGACATAGTTCGGCCACCTCAGGCCAGTAGGTCAGCTGATTCGTTACCAGAAATCTCAGAATGTCCTGGAACCCAACAGAGGCTAACATCCAGGGGCTTTAGACCATCCAACTTCTCCTTTCAGTTCTACCTAATTTGATTAACATAATGTAGAATTTATTGCTTTTATTGCAGCCTGGCTATCCACACATGGTTATCCGTTTGCTAGTATCTATTCCACATCCCATAATAGCCACCGCAGCTTTTTATACCCTCACCTTACGGGTAGGATACTACCTAAAAGTGTAACACACAAAAGGAATCACTTTAGGCGCTAAGTTTCTTTGAACCAAATTCGATTCATGACTGTTTAAGTCGTTAGAGCCATGTCCGGCTGGTACGCACGAAAACTTTCGAAAGCCGTTTCGAAAGATTGTTTTGAAACGTTGCATAGGTTTTTATTTCCCCAAAATTACTAACGGTATTGCAAATGGGCTACAAATGTACCATTCCGCCCACTTTAGAGATGGTGTAATAATATCTATACACTCAACTCGAGTGTGTCCAAATTCTGTATTTTGTTAACCTATAACAGGATAAAGTTTTTGAGAAAAAATTGCAAGCCTAGCCACGCCCCTACTGGTACCTCCCATACAAATGTACCATTCCGCCCACTTTAGAGATGGAGTATTAATATTAATACACCCAATGCGATCTTTCCCATATTCTCTTTTATGTTAAGCTATAACAGAATAACGTTTTGGAGAAAAGTCTTGAAGTCTAGCCACGTCCCTTATGGGACCACTCATACAAATGTACAACTCGGCCCATTTTAGAAATCGAGTAATAATATCAATATACTAGAAAATTTTGAGTTTTACTGATGGTGAGGGTATATGTAAGTCGGGTTTCCCGACTGAAACTTTCTTACTGGTTAAATGGCCAGTACTTAGCCCGAAAAACTCTGCGTTCATTATGTAGCCCGAAAGAGAAGCGTAGCTGCAGGTCTTCGCTGTTCCATTTTTGAAACGTCAGTAAAGACAGAACTGTAGTCACCATTAAGGAGTCCCGCCGTAATTCCATTCCGATTTTTTTTATTCTACTCATTTTTTCGAGAAGTGCGATCGCCCATCGCCCAAAAGCTGAAAAATCTTACTTAGCATGACCATGTATGGATTGATGCCAGTCGTCAGTTTTCTTCAGTCTGATAGCCCCAAGGGCTGCAATAGCCTTGACGTACAAGTCCAGAGGCAGAAGGCCCAGGAACACATTCAAAGACGCTTGTGGCGTGCTCCTACTAGTCCCAGTAATCCCCATTACAGCCAGCCTTTGAACCTTGCTGGGCGTTTTTAGTAAATTACTCTTATCCAGGCAATCCCACCAAACCAGACATACATAGGTGATAATTGGCCGGTCTACAACCATATTGTGGCCTTCGGGCGCATAAAAGTCATTGACACCCCTCTTTAATCTTTCCTCGATATTTCTTGACCAATTTTGCTTCTGATCAAGGACAACACCTACGTACGTGGCCTCCGTTGAGAGTTTCAGTACCACCCCATTTTGTTTCGGTGGCCTAAAGTCCTTTATCTTATATGTATGTACGAGTGAAGAGACCCAATTGTGTTTTGCTGAGGGTTCACCCCCAAACCACAGGTATTGGCCCATCGTAGCAGCTTTCCAAGGGCATTTTGTATAAGATCACACATGGTTGGTAGAAATTTCACACCTATCATGATGACCACATCATCCACATATGTCACAATTTTCGTACCATTATCATTAAACGATTTAAGTATCCCGTTTAGCAAAAAGAACCAAAGAAGTGGAGACAGATCTCCCCCCCTTTGGTGTTCCTCTAGTAGCTATCTTTTTCACGCAACTTCGACCAAGTTCAGAGTAGACGTCAATGTTTCCCAGCATACAGTCCACCCAATTCACTAGCAGACGTGACATATTAATGACCTCTTAAGAGTTTCTTATTGCGCATGACGCCACGTTATAAAAAGCCCCTTATATAATCAGAAAGGCAGCTAAAGTGAAGTCACCTGAATTTAGGATGGATGCCGTTAAGTCAACCACATCATGGAGAGCGCTCTCAACTGATCTTCCTGTGATGCACGCATGTTGAGAGGTGCTCAAAGTGTGAGGGCTTAAAGATGATCTTATATACATATCTCTGTAAAACTTTCAGCAGAAAGGATGAGAGGCTAATTGGTCTGTAGTCTTTAGGAGAGATATGGACGGGCTTACCAGCCTTAGGTATAAAAACTACCCTTACATCCCTCCATTTCCCTGGAACACAACATTGCCCGATACAAGCTCTCAAGATGTCCACCAAAATCGGAGTTATATCATGCAAAGACCGGACCAGGTGATTTGTAAGTATTTATAGCCAACTGCACCTTATTTTCATTCACCATAATATTAATCGACATTATCTACAGGGTGGAGCGCAATAATTTGCTTTTTTGCGCTGCAGGCTGTGTCAGCACTGTTGGTCGAAGAGATTGGAGAGTGTGAGTAGTTTATAGTGGCTGACGGGAGATATATATTCGTCTGTCTTTCAGTTGCCATCATGCATTGGACACGTGAGGAGAGGTCATTTTGTGAAGACTTTCTTGCAACTATACCCCGTGACGTAATTGTGTTCTTCTCTGATGAGGCACATTTTCACTTCAGTGGGTGTGTAAACAAACAAAATATGCAGTACTGGAGTAAAACATACCCTAGAGAACTTCACCAGAGATCTCTGCATATCGACATGTTGTTAGAGTTAATGAAAACTTTAGAAAACATATTCAGCAGTGTGTGATAGCGAAGGCCGACATTTGCAAGATACACTATTTAGCCATGTAACTTACAAATTCCCATACTGTTCAATATTTATTTTATATTTTTTTATATATTTATTTTTATTGCATTCCCAAATAAGCAAATTACCGCGCTGCATCCGTTACATCCAAACAGCCCGGGAAGTGTATATACATAAGGAGCTCCAGTGTTTCAGCGCTGGACTCGGTCCAAGACCCATCTGTCCTACGAATCCCTTTGGATTCTTAGAAAGAACCCTTCTGAATCTCGCTGCATTATTGATACCGAGTATGGACTCGCAGTACTTAATCCACGTATGTAGCTCTCATTGACCTTTTTATGTCCCATGTTGTAACTGGTTTTAAAAGCGTTCAAATTCTCCTCAAATCCCGATCTCTTCGCATTGTTGAAAGCATTCTGGTAGCTTTGCGCAGGGCTTCTAACTACTTATTCCACCAAACTGGATGCGATCTCTTACCCAATTAGAGTGTGAGAGGGCAAGACTCAGCAAAGCAAGGATTAAGAGCTTTAGTCAAGGCATCCATTTTTCTGTATCCCTCAGCAATTGTACTACAGGTTCCCTCTAGAGAGTTCACTGTATCAGCAATTCGGGCACGGAACTCCACCCAATTTGCTCTCTCTGGATTCTTTTAGTTTGGCATTCCCCATATCATATCCATATCCACTGTAAAGTAGATGGAGCTGTGGTCTAAGAAGTAGAAACCCCCAGAAACCTTTGAATCCCTTACAACACAAAACATAACTTCAACAGCTGTCAAAAAAATGTGCATATATTGATCGAGCAGTTATAACCGTAGGATTCCTCCCCCACTCAAGTAATATTGTAAATAATAACCATCACACATTAAGGATTTTCCAATTGTATATATATATATTTTATTTCTTTATATATGTAAAATTCTTAACAGTTACCATTACTTAAAACTAATATCACATTCAGTTTTATTTACTCCTTGAGATTGTTCCTGATAGCCCTTAAAAGATTTTACACTCTCTTTAACTTCAATCAGAATTATTCGCCTCACTTGCATCCGCTAAGGACGAAGTCGAACATCCATGCCTGGTCTCCATGTGCTTTTGAAGATCTCTTCGGCGTGCCAAAGTCTTATGACACAGAGTGCATTGATAGCCCTCGCCTGAAGAGTTACCCGAATTCGATTGCAGATGCAGTCGTACGTGCTTGTTCAGATTACTGGGATCACCAAAGGGCCGTAGGCAATATTTACATTTCAAAGGTTTAAAACCGGTGTGGGTGCGTATATGGATCTTGAGACCATATTTGCGCGAGTAAACTTTGCCACAGTAAATGCAGAGATGGCCCTGCTTCGAGGCACCCATATTGCTGACGATGGCTTCGATTTGAGCTGCTGCATTAAGAGGATTTGATGTAGACGGCTGGAGAAGACTCATGTGAGGTAAGGCGGCTGTGGACAAAGAGGGCAGAAAAGACAATGGAGCCGTGCTAGTATGGTGATGACTGGACATGTGCAGGGCTGTAGTTAGGGACACGGGCAGTGATGTTGGTGGATGGTGATGATGATGATGATGAGCGGCGGCCGTAGAGGGAGATATGGGCTTGAAAGCCGAAAATCGATGTGTTGTCTGAGGCTGCGGCGAATGGGATGGCGATAGGGAAGTAGAGGTGGCTGACGATGTGGGCATTATAGGTGAAAGACGATTCGACGAAGAGGCTGTCACCAAAGGCAAAGGTAAAAGCTGCTGACGGTATTGGGTGGCCTTAATGGCATAATGCAGGCGTATCCAAAGCACATCGATGTTATGGCGACCACAACCCAAAGCCAAGTGAATCTTTAAAGGGTTGGGAGTTTCGAATGTCAAGTGACACAAGTGGCACGTGTAACGATTATTGCCTTGTATATTGAGTGGCGTAAGGAAGGGTATCGACATCAGCAGTGTGATTTCTTCGCCAAACCAGGCGACGATTTCTTCGTCACGCGCTATGTCACGCATCACTCTCAGCACTACTTGGCCTTTTTTCAACTCGAAGAGAGCATTGTAGCTTTGCAAGTCCTCGGATAGTTTAATTTTACGCATTATCGATGGAGTCATGTTCAAGTCGCCACCCTCATGGGCCAGCGAACAATAGGCACGTGCCGACGATTCACTTGACACTTGGCTGCCGATCAAGGACTGGGCATCGATGCTTGACGTGATGGTGTCTTTAGGTATTAACTGGGTCACATGCACGCCGGCTCTTATCACTTTGTTTTTCTTAGGTGATGACTGCTGCGAACGGTGGGGACTGCTGTGGGCTTCCACGGGCGAGTGATGCGATGTGCTGCCACTGCTAAGCGGTGTCGACGCTGTGGGCAATAGATGCTCGATGCGAAAAATCATACTGGGCGAACGTTTATTGTGACTGTGCGTTGGACTTGGTGTTTGGCGCGAGGAATTCTGACTGGGAGATCCCTTGGTATCCGCTAAACGATTGTGATGCAGCTGTGATGATGGCAATACTGGTAGCATATTTTTGTGGAAAATATTCCGTTGGCGTAATATGTTTTGCATTCACTTCTTATTAGTGATATTTAGTGTGATGTTCTCTGTTTGAGGTCTTACTCGATTCTGAGACTCCAATTGGAAATGTTCTTTACTTTTATATGCCGCATCCGTATCCTGCGCTCTCTGCGCACCACGTGTTCGCAATCAGAATATTTTCCGGCTTTAGTGTTTTTTTTTGTTATTGCACAAAACCCTTGTCCTTATTGGCGATGCTGCTGCTGAAGCTGATGATGTTGTTGTTGTTGCTGAATTAGAAAATGTTAGGGTTTCTCCAATCCATTTGCGATTTGCTAAACGATTTGTTACGGCTCGCAGTGTCAAAACACAACAAAACAATCTAAGCTGACAACATGTGCCAACAAGTGCTAAAATTCCCAGCGTTTGCGCGCCTCTCTCTGTTCATGTGCAAAAGCACACAGCTCAGCACAGCACTGCATAGAACAAGGATAACAACAACAACAACAAGGAGAACAACATTGGCAAGGATGTTGCATACCCCAACATCACTTGTGCAGGCACATACATACAACATAACATTTCTGGTTGAAATGGTGGTGGATTGATATTTGTACCTTTTTTTTGCCATCCGTCGTCCATAGGGCTGACTGTTGTAGCAAGTGCAACATCATGTTTTTCGTCCTGCAAGCCGCAGCAGAAGCAGCCACAGCAGCAAGTGTACATTTTCCGTAGCATTTTCTTAATGCACAGTGGGTCAGATATGGAACATTATAATTTTTCGTTGTTTTCTGAGTGGCGAAGCATATACATGGCATAAGTGAATTTATAAAAATATAAAAATGTAAAAATATAAAAATAAAAAAATATAAAAATATAAAAATATAAAAATATAAAAATATAAAAATATAAAAATATAAAAATATAAAAATATAAAAATATAAAAATATAAAAATATAAAAATATAAAAATATAAAAATATAAAAATATAAAAATATAAAAATATAAAAATATAAAAATATAAAAATATAAAAATATAAAAATATAAAAATATAAAAATATAAAAATATAAAAATATAAAAATATAAAAATGCAAAAATATAAAAATATAAAAATATAAAAATATAAAAATATAAAAATAAAAAAATATAAAAATATAAAAATATAAAAATATAAAAATATAAAAATATAAAAATATAAAAATATAAAAATATAAAAATATAAAAATATAAAAATATAAAAATATAAAAATATAAAAATATAAAAATATAAAAATATAAAAATATAAAAATATAAAAATATAAAAATATAAAAATATAAAAATATAAAAATATAAAAATATAAAAATATAAAAATATAAAAATATAAAAATATAAAAATATAAAAATATAAAAATATAAAAATATTAACATATAAAAATATAAAAATATAAAAATATAAATTGAAAAAAATATAAAAATATAAAAATAAAAAAATATAGATTGAAAAAAATATAAAAATATAAAAATATAGAAACATAAAAATATAAAAATATATAAATTTAAAAATATAAAAATATAAAAATATAAAAATATAAAAATATAAAAATATAAAAATATAAAAATATAAAAATATAAAAATATAAAAATATAAAAATATAAAAATATAAAAATATAAAAATATAAAAATATAAAAATATAAAAATAAAAAAATAAAAAAATATAAAAATAAAAAAATTTAAAAATGTAAAAACATAAAAATATAAAAATATAAAAATAAAAAAATATAAAAATATAAAAATATAAAATTATAAAAATATAAAAATATAAAAATATAAAAATATAAAAATATAAAAATATAAAAATATAAAAATATAAAAATATAAAAATATAAAAATATAAAAATATAAAAATATAAAAATATAAAAATATAAAAATATAAAAATATAAAAATATAAAAATATAAAAATATAAAAATATAAAAATATAAAAATATAAAAATATAAAAATATAAAAATATTAAAATATAAAAATATAAAAATAAAAAAATAAAAAAATATAAAAATAAAAAAATGTAAAAATGTAAAAACATAAAAATATAAAAATATAAAAATATAAAAATATAAAAATTAAAAAATTAAAAAATTAAAAAATTAAAAAATATAAAAATATAAAAATATAAAAATAAAAAATTAAAAAATTAAAAAATATAAAAAGATAAAAATATAAAAATATAAAAATATAAAAATATAAAAATATAAAAATATAAAAATATAAAAATATAAAAATATAAAAATATAAAAATATAAAAATATAAAAATATAAAAATATAAAAATATAAAAATATAAAAATATAAAAATATAAAAATATAAAAATATAAAAATATAAAAATATAAAAATATAAAAATATAAAAATATAAAAATATTAAAATATAAAAATATAAAAATATAAAAATATAAAAATATAAAAATATAAAAATATAAAAATATAAAAATATACAAATATAAAAATATAAAAATATAAAAATATAAAAATATAAAAATATAAAAATATAAAAATATAAAAGTATAAAAATATAAAAATATAAAAGTATAAAAACATAAAAATATAAAAATATAAAAATATAAAAATGTAAAAATATAAAAATATAAAAATATAAAAATAAAAAAGTATAAAAACATAAAAATATAAAGTGACTTGTGGCCGAGACCACCGTCATGTTCAGCTTAAATGGACCCCAGCTCGCGCGGTTTCTGGGGGGGAAAGAGGCGTGGGTAAAAATATAAAAATATAAAAATATAAAAATACAAAAATATAAATATATAAAAATATAAAAATATAAAAATATAAAAACACAAAATTATATAAATATTAAAATATTAATATATTTAAATATAAAAAAAATATACAAATACAAAATTATAAAAATACAAAAATATAAAAAAAGAATAAAAATATATGTATAGCAAAAAATATAAAAATTAACTAACTTCAGAAAAATTGAAGCAAATTGTCTTTTAGAAACATTACACAAGCCTCTCTTGACAATGGAATTTTAACAATTAACCGCTCAGAAATTACGCTGAGTAATAGGCTATAATCCGATCTGTCGCTCATTGCGTGGCCTCAGCCTAACATTACAAACATTACTCGCTTAATTCGCGAGATCTCAGTGGCAATGCAGGAGTCAGTGATCGTCGTGGTCTACATGTGAATGAAGTCAAATTTAAGATGTAAATATCAGAGATTGTTCATTTGGGTCATAATAAATAACCGGTATCCACTTCTATTTTAAGGGTTTTATAACAAATTTAAAAAAGGTTTTAAATGAATCGCCTTTACATATCCGGTTTTTCACAAAGAGCGGGTCGATGTTGCAATGAAGAAAAACATACTGTGTTTCAGATATTTACGACATTCCTTTCATATTTTAAAGGCTCATGAATGCCATTATGTGCGTGAAATAGCAACTGCCTCTCATGGGTGGCACGGATCCGAAAGGTAAAATTTTCAATGACTTAGATGACAGAAAACTGACTGAATTTTAAATAAAAAATAATAATAAATAAAAGAATAGACAATGAAAAATTAAAAAATAAAGAATTAAAAATATAACAGAAATTAAAATTAATAAACTTTTTAAAAAAAAAAAATAAATTATAAAAATAGTATAAATATTCAAACTATAAAACACAATACAAATAATCGAAATATTGAAAATACTAAATTTATTAAAAAAAAAAAAAAAAATAACAAACACGTCAAAAATATTGAAAAATATTCTTAATATTGGAAACATTTTATAAAATTTAAATATTAAAAATGCTGAAAATATAAAAATTATTAAAAATATTTAAAAAAAAATTATTCATTTAAAATAATTTAAAGGACACAACTATATATTAAAAAATATATTAAAAATTTATACAATATTGTGTGTGCGATTTTTTAAAAAATAATATCATACCGAAAGGCGAGGTAAAAATAAGCTTTTTGTCATATTGCGAATTTAAAGTATTTTTTTTTTTGAAAGATAATTATGATTTGAAATTTAACCAAATAAGCCTAGGTCGTATACAAAAACGGTAATAATTTCTGTTAGCTTCAACCATTTTGTTACCTTTGTTTTAATTCATATCTTATTTTTTTGGTGTTCTGTTGCAAAATTAGTTTGTTTTCAAAATTTCTGAAATTAACTTGAAGTATTATAAATCTAATTAAGAAATAAAAAAGTAGCGTATAATTTTTATTATTTTATTATTTAATTATATTTATGTGACATCTTGCTCTGATCTCCTTCAATCAATATATTTTTTAGAACACAGTATATTTTATCATATATAGCTACGTTCACACACCGCATTCAAAATTTTACTATAACACAGTGCAGCAGTAAAAACTTAAACCAATTGAGACCGCCAAAATCTGAAAGCTTATGATCGTAGAAGAAATCCCCTAGCTGGGTTTTGAATTATTAGCTAAGGTTTTTTTATAATTCATTTTTGAAATTTTCGAAAATCATGTACTGATTCTTAAGGTTATATCTCGTGAACTATTCGAAATTTTTATGTCTCTCTTTGGTAAAATTTTAGCTCTTAATCAGATCTAATAATTTAACCTTCAGATAAAATCAAAAACACAACAAAATCTCACTCAAAAAAAAAAAAAAAAAAAAAAAAAACAAAAATGTAAAAAAACGTAAAATTTTTTCATAGATTTTTATTGTTTTTTGATTTATTTTATATTTTTTTATTTATTTAATTTTGAAAAGCATAGCATTTTTAATTTCGATAAACGTACAATTGAAAGTGATTTCTTTACAGTTTTGCTGATTTGAGTAAGATGTTGTTGTTTTTTTGATTTTATCTCAAGGCAAAATTTTTACATCTGATTAAGAGTTAAAAATTTGCTGAAGAGAGAAAAGCTATATTTGGAATAGTTCACGAGATATAGACTACTAAAATCCTCCTCTCAGTCGAAAACTTCAAAAATTAATTAAAAGAAAACCTAAGCTAATAATTCAAAACCCAGTTAGTGTTTTTCTTCTACTATCATAAGCTTTCAGATTTTGTGGGTTTCAAATGGTTCAAGAGTTTGAAGTTGGAAAATGTGCTACTGTGTAATTGTACACTGTCCCACTGTGCCCTGCCGTCTCATTGTCATCACTTTATCATGGATATATTTATTACGCTACGTAGCCGAACGAATGAGTGCCACACAATTGTCATTGTAAGCCTTTTTGGCTTTTGGGTGCGTGTGTGTTTGTGTGCATTAAAAGGTTTTTAATTGAATATAAACGATCGTGTACGTAGCAAATCTCTCCATTTCGTTGTATCGCTTAAAACTCCCCTCCACCCTAAGCGATTGGGAAAATCATCCCCTAACCACTTAGTCATTATAATTGACTAATGCCTTAATTATTAGCTATATTTTGTGGTTTAGGGTTGGTCGTGGTTTTCAAAATACAAAGGGTGGAGTGGATTTTGTCATGGGACCCGAAGGGCCTTTTGCTGGTAAAGATATAAGATTGTTGCATTAAATGAAAACAGAACTGCAGTAGAGAAAGTATATAACATATATAAGAAACTTATGAAATACAAAAAATTTCTGTCTTATATGTGACTCTTACTTATAAGTAATAATCAGGGCAACCGGAAATATGCTACAGCATGTTTTTTTTACAACGAGATATTAAGAAATGGGTAATGCACGTTTCATGGTCCTACAAGTGTTTTGATACCTATTTGTTAGAGCATATTTTGACATATTTTGCCCATAAAGTCATATTTTGGAAAATTTTGGTTTTAGGAGCATGTTTTTAAAAAAAAACTACTTTTTTAAGCATATTTTATACTTTTTATGGCATATTTTTTAAAAAATATCCCTTTTTAAGCATATTTTATGTTTTTCACAATAATTTTTTAATAATTTAATTAAATAAATAAATAATAATTAAATAATTTTAAGCAGACCAAACAATTATTTTTGCCAGAATGTTCCGGTAGACTCTCAAAAGAACATTTTTGGCTTTACTAAAGGTTCTTATATGTGGTGTTTTTTTTTATAAAATACACTTACAGTAGTATTTTGAATATTAAAAAAAGTGCACCCAGTACAGAAATTTCAGTCAGGTAAACTGACTGATAAATACCATCACCCAATAATAATTCCTATTACAAGATAATTAATTACCAAATTTGATTATACTTGGAAGAAATTATGGGTGAAATATTAATTTTCCAAACAAGGTCATTTTGTATGGGAGGTACCAGAGGGTGATCCGGTATAATCCATTTTCATTCCTGATTCAAATTATCATAACTTTACAACTTACGCAAAATTCGACTGTATTCACTGTACTTACAAAAATATATGTATTTAAAACTATGGGGGTATGTTCGGTATTTTGTATGGGAGGTACCAGAAGGGGTGCGTCAAACAGTTATGTTTTGTAAGGTTTTGCTTCCTATCACAAGATAAATTAATTGACCAATTTTCATTACCCCCCAAGTGTCCGTTTGGAAATTATGGGATAAATGTTAATTTTTCAAAAGTAGGTAATTTTGTATGGGAGGTACCAGAAGGGGTGATCCGATATAATCCATATTCATTCCTGATTCAAATTTTCATAACTGTACAAGTTACGCCAAATTTGACTGAATAAATTGTACTTACAAAAAAAGATATGTATGTTGGACAATGAGGGTGAATTCGGGAATTTGTATAGGAGGTACCAGAAGGGGTGCGTCAAATAGTAAGGTTTTCTGAGGTTTTACTTCCTATCGCAAGATAAATTAACTGGCCATTTGCCATTATCCTCCAAGTGTCCGTTTGGAAGTTATGGGAGAAATATTAAATTTGCAAAAATAGGTAATTTTGTATGGGAGGTACCAGAAGGCGTGAACCGATATAGCTCATATTCATTGCTGAGTCCAGTTTTCATATGCAAACATCATATGCTAAATTTTAGTGAATTCAGTTTAGTTACAAAAAAGATATGTGTGTAAAACTATGAGGGTCAATTAGGCCATTTGTATGGGAGGTACCAGAAGGGGTATGGCAAAGGTTTCGGTTTTCGTAGTGTTTATCTACTTTTGCAAGATAAATAAACTGACCAAATTTAAATATCCTACGATCGTCCGTTGGGCAGTTATGAAAGAAATATAAATTATCCAAAAATAGGTAATTTTGTATGGGAGGTACCAGAAGGGGTGGGGTTATTCTGCCCATTTTCAATCCCATAAGTCACACTGATCCTAAAGGTTTACTCAAGTTATCCTGCTTACCAGCCATCCAGCCAGCCAGACAGATGGACATAGCTCAATCTATCTATCTATCTATCTATCTATCTATCTATCTATCTATCTATCTATCTATCTATCTATCTATCTATCTATATGTGTGTATATATGTAACGTATGGACTCGAAAACGGCTGGACCGATTTTGATGAAATTTTCAGGGAATCTTCCGAATAACCCCGCGAGTAACATAGGATACACATTGTTTGACTTTTTCTACATTTAGGGGGTGAAAATGGCAATATTCGATAACACAAGGTATTCCGCGCTTACAAGAAGTTAAAAATACTATATTATCAATCGATGATAAACAACTTTGTGTACTCTTTTAAGATACCTGCGTACGTTCATGGGAAAACCTTTAAAAAATTCTTTATATAACTCTCTGTATTCCAATATAACGGGACATCCAATATAACGGGATATGCAATAGCGAAGCATTGCCGGGCCCACTAGTCGTCTTAAAAAGTCCTGAAACGAATTTGGTCTTAAGATACTTGGGGTCTAACTCGTCTCCTTTAATGCCTTACACTTTTTTTCGTATCAAATGATATATACCCTCATCCCTAAGGGTGATGGTATAAAAATACAAAATGCTGAGTTTACATATCTATAGTTTTCGACCAACTAACCTCCATGTTATACGTACGAAATTTATAGTTTCGGTTTTTACACTTTTCTTTGTCACAAAATTTACTAGAATACCTCATTAATTTCCTCCAAACCGCTTACCAGAGGGCCCTTCATACCGCTGCCGTCGATCCTTTCTCCCACCCTGTGCAACACAAGGCCATTGCCGCATATTCATAACACAATTAATATGTTTAACATCCTACGACTACAAACAATAATAGTGGAAATGCCGCAGAAAAGGATCAACAGGACAACATTTAAACTATGATGTTCTTATCTGATTGTTCGCTATATTTGTGCAAATCTAGAAAAACATGTGTTCCAGGTCACATGACACACGCTCGGCAGCACTTGAAGCGACGATGACAAACCTTTTGCCAGAGTCAAACGGGGAGGATGGATGGCGGTGGTGTTGGTGCCATCCGTAGCAGAAAGACTACCTACCACTGCTGATGCTTCATTGAAAGTCATGGTGTTTGCTTGTTTTTAACCAGGCTATATGGGTTGGTGCAGCCGGTGACGTTAGAAGCCAATGGTTCTGTTAAAATCACAGCTGGTTGGCATTGTTTTTGTTATTCGTGGCAAGGCTCCTCAAGTACTTGATTAAATTAATAATAACAAAAGCGAAGAGATAACAAATGAAAGCGAAATAATGAAGCGATTGCTTAAGAGAGGAAGAAGAGGATGTCAGTTTGAAATTAATTAAAAAAAACTAATATAACCAGAAAAAAATATTAAAAAAGTATAAAAGATAATGTTTAATGGTTTTTATCAATTTAAAATTTTTAATCTTTTAAATATTTATAATAATTTTAATATTTACAATATTTATTGTATTTTAAAAATTTAAAATAATTACAATTTTATAAAAAATAAATATTTCAATTTTATAAAATTAATAGTATTTTATTTGTTTTAATATTTTTAATAATTTTAAGTATTTTTAATATTATTGATTATATTATATTAACTTATTTTGATTATATTATATTCTGAATATTTAAAATACTTAAAATTATTTTAAATATTAAAAAAAAACAATAAATATTAGAAAATTTAAATTTTAAATATATAATAAATATGTAAATATTGAAATTGTTTAAAATATAAAAAAAATAATAATTTTTAAATAATAAAAAAAATCATAAAACTATTTATCAAAAATAATAAAAACCATAAACATATTAAAAATATTGAATATAAAAAAAATATATTTAAAATTAAAAAAAAGTAAATTAAGTAAAACATAATAATTAAATAATAACTATACAAAATAAAAAAAAGTATCAAAACAATAATTTGTTGAAACTAAAAAAATAAAAAAAAATTTAAAACATGAAAAATATTATATAAATAAAAAAAAGAAAAGTATATTAAAAAACGAAAAATTTTCAAAAATATAATAAAATAAAAATTATGTATTGAATGAAATATTAAAAATAAACAATACTACAATACAATACAATACTATTAAAAATATAAATATAGTACAAATATAAAAAAATTAAAGGCTGTTAAAAAATGAAAAATATTACAAATGTTGAAAATTTTAATAAAAACAATAAAAATTTTAAAAATATTGAATATATCAAAAAAAAAAATATATTTAAAATTAAAAAAAGTAAATTACAAATTACAAACAATACAAATATTAAAGGTATACAAATATTTAAAATAATAAAATTAAAAAAAAAAATATTTTTATATAAGTATAAAAAGTAAAAAAAATATCAACAATATTAAAAAAAAAAACTAAAGATAATAAAAATATTTTAGATAGAAAACTTATAAAATTGTGTAAAAATATTAATTGTTTTAAAAATATAAATATAGAACAAATATAAAAAAATTAAAGGCTGTTAAAAAATTAAAAATATTGAAAATATTAATAAAAACAATAAATATATTAAAAATATTGAATGTAAAAAACAAAAACTATATGTAAAATTAAAAAAAAAGTAAATTAATAAAAACAAAATATTTAAATAATAATTATACAAAATAAAAAAAGTATTAAAAACAATAATTTGTTAAAACTAAAATAAAATAAAAAAAAATTTAAAACATGAAAAATATTATGTAAATAAAAGAAATAAAACTGTTTTAAAATATATTTAAAAATTTTAAATTTATTAAAAATCGAAAAAATTTCAAAAATATAAACAAATAAAAATTAAATATTAAAAATAAACAATACAAATATTAAAGGTATAAAAATATTGACAATAATAAAATTATAAAAAAATTAAAAATATTTTTATATAAGTATAAAATGTAAAAAAAAATTATCAATAATAATAAAAACAACTAAAAATACTAAAGATAATAGATAAAAATATTAACAAAAAAAAACTAAAAATAATAAAGATAATAAAAATATTAAAAATATTTTAGATAGTAAAATTATACAATTATGTAAAAATATTAATTTTATTAAAAATATAAAAATAGTATAAATATAAAACTATTAAAGGCTATTAAAAAATTAAAAATATTGAAAATATTAAGGTTATTCAAAGTTTCGCTTGTTTTGTATTGTTGATTTATGTAGTAGAATATGAATTTGTTTTCATCGTTCGGTTAAAGATCTTTTCTATTAATACTAATAGAGTTCGTTTTACAAGAGTTGTGTGAAATGGATTATGTGACAGCTGGCAGGGCGGATGGAAATTTCGATAGTTGCCAAACTATCTCATCGGCACCCTTTGCTGTGACTTCTCCACTATCATCACAGACCTTAAGTGCCAAAAGCTTCATCAACGAATTGAGAAGCTAGAACACCTCGGTGCGAAGATAGCTTCAACAAAGAACACACGTCAGCATAATCCAAATTCAAATTTTTAAAAATATTAAAAATTTAAAAATATAAAAAATCTTAAAAATATTGAAAAATTAAATATGCATAGACAAGAGCTTGTGTGAGTGTTTTATGTTGACTTGTTGTGTGCTTTGAGGATACTATCTTCGCACCGGTGGGCAGAGTTTTTCATTTAAATTGAGTAACTTTCTTCCCTTAAGGTATGTGATGATAGTGGAGAAGTCGCAGCAAAGGGCGCTGACGAGGCATTGTGGTGAATGCCGAAATAACGTTATACGCCTTACCCGCTGTCTCATAATACATTTCACAACTCTTGATCAAAAACCTATTGGTAATAATCACCAATTACCAATAGTATAGATCTTTAACCGAACTATAGCACTATAAAATATTAAAAATATTTAAAATTTTCAAAAATATTGAAAATCATAAAAATATTGAAAATCATAAAAATATCAATATCGTTATTGCTATCGTGGAAAACATTTATTTATACATATTATTGTTTTATTACACATAATTGTAAATATATTTTGTTGTTAGTGCCCATATGCGCTGTATTTCGTAAAATTTATTTATATTAAAAATATTGAAAAAGTTAAAAATATTAAAAATATGAAAAATATGAAAAATAGTAAGAATATAAAAAATATTAAAAAACTAAAAAATATTAAAAATATTAAACAAATCTCCTTGAAAAAAAGCTTGAGCTTTGAGGTAAAAAGGGAATTGTGGGGAAACATATCCTCCATTCTCATGTTGAATATTAACGGTCAAATTCAAATATTGGCGCTGGACATTTTCGGCAGATATATACTACGCATGCAAATGTTTTACAAAATTGTAGATATGTATGTATATAGTACATCAATTCGTCACAAAGGGGTCTGAAGGTAAAGTTATCATGGAGTTCGAAACTAAATATTAACAATAAAACACTTTTCTGATCGTTTAGATAATTTGATATATCATTTGACACACTAACACAAAATTGATATTAAAAACATTAAAAAATGCTAAAAAAATCCAAAATAATAAAAATTATTAAAAAATTAAAATATTAAAAATCTTACAATATATTAAAAATAAAATATATAACAACATTATTGAATGAAATAATGTCTACAAATGTAATAATATTAAATGTGTATATAAATGATATTAAAAAATAGTAATATCAAATATTTTAAAAATATGAAATTATCAAATATTTTAAATATATTAAAAATTCATTGGATCTTAATTTTAAAATATGGGGGATTTTATGTCTTCCGATCGGGATGAAATTTGCCCTAAGGTTAGTTCCATAGTATAGTAGTTTATTTATTTATTTATTTATTTATATTCATTATTGTAATTTTAAGCCTTGTTGCCGATATTAATTAAATTACAATAATACGACTTATTTTAAAAGCTCAGAAAATTCTTTTTTAAATGTTTTAGGTGTGGTATAATGATATAAAAAATAATTAATTATTAATACAAATATAAATTTCCCTGACAAAAAACCAATTTTTCAACAAAGATCGGTCAAGAACTCTCTGAGATAGATGAAGTCAAAATTTGACATTTATTATCTATTGTTTCTAACAAAATTTGTTATAAACCGATCAGATAGATATTTCTACTAATTTTCAAAGCAAAATATTAAAAAAAATTTTCACTAATTTTTTTTTTAAGTTTTTCAAATTTGAACCCGTTTTTTGTTTTGCTCAAAAAACTAATGATGCAGTTAGATTCCTCGTATCCGAATTAGGGTAAAACCCTCGAGTTCGGCCTTGTCTTTAAACATTTTTGTCAAAAACTATCACAGTGTAATAATATCCCAATGTCTGGGGTTTTTCTTTTAAAAATATTATATACATTACAAATAACATATAAAACTTATTTTCCCTTTACACCCCATGAATGGGGTATGGAATGATTCTCGCGTTGTATTGAATTAACACGCTTTATATTTTAGATTCACAACAAACGGCAACTACTAGTTTTTTGACGAATGCGAAATTCACTGTTTGAGAAGCTTTTACTGGACATGCCGATTATCTCGACACTTATACTGCGACGTTACTGTCGACAACATCGAGGGGGCCGGCAATGAAAGAAAAATGTAGATGACTGGAGCCGGGAATCGAACCACGGATCTCCCGCATGGTAGTCGCGTTTTCTAACCACTATGCCACGGCTGGTCCAAAAATAACATAATAACAAATAAACGTATTCAAAATATTCCGAAAATTGCAATCCATCGCATATGTAATTTCAAAATTAATTACGCCAAATATGCTGATTAACTGCATAACAGTTTTCCATTTACCCTCCCGTATTAATATTATCATTTCTGAGGAAATCCTTTGCGACCGCATGGCCTTGAGCATATGTTGGCTTTCGCACACTAAGTTGCCTTAGGCATCGATGGTCGCGGTTCGCTCCTTTGACGTTTGGCCGATTGTCATCAACCAAGTGTCATCAGGCTAATTTATCATTTAAATATGTCGATGTACGATGCGGCCACAAGTGCATAATGTTCGCATGTTTATTTAACGATATCTCAATTTATCCTAAATATTCCGCCCCGATCACATTCACCCTCGACCGCTCGAATCAATCTACTGCCACCACAAGTGCCAGCCGTGACGGGCGAATATGAGCAGGGCCAGTCAGTCGGTCCATAATGCACGCTCTAATCTCAAATCTATTGGCAATAATGCGGGCGGTATTTGTGCAATGGGTGCGTGTTAAATTTCAATGTTGCTTTGTCGTTGATGCCGGAGCCATAGACCAAACGTTGTTGGTTTCTGGGCGGGTAACTTTGAGCAAGTGCAAATGTTGTAGATTGGCTGGGCTTTGGTTGCTTTTGGTGGCTTGGTTGGTCCTTCGGTTGGTGGTGGCTGGCTGTTGATGATGTCGCAGTTATTAAGGATTTGGCAGTGATGGTGGGGTGCGGTTGACTTAGCTCTGCTAGTGATGGTCTTGTGTGTGTGTGTGTGTGGGTGGTTGTAAAATTTGTATACATATTGAATTTATAGTTTATATGATTTGTTTTTTGTTATCCTTTTTGGAAATCATTAGTTGCGGCGTCAGTTGGCGAAATTCACACTGCATTAGCTTCATCCTTGCCGAGAGGTCTTTGCGCCTGTGTACAATGTGTCTGTGCGTGTGTGTAGATTCGAGGAATGTTGTGTAGGGGGTAAGTCCTACTCAGGGGTATTTAAAACAATATCTGTTAATTCGTTGATAGTGATCTCATCTGATATTTTTTTGATATTGTCAGAGATTTCTGTTGTTAATCAATTTGCAAATATTGACGAAGAGTCCTTTTAGTAACTGTATACCATGGTCGCAAAATAATATAGTGGTTCTTTGGAATTAAGATACAAATGTTAGCAATAGGCATATCTATAGTTTGTGACTTAGTAAATACTGATGTTAAAACGTACAATAATCTAAGACTTAAATATAAAATATTTAAACAAAAAACAGTGGTATTGACAACAATTGGTTTAGAATCTTTAGATCCATTAACTAATTTATCATGTTTAATAGAACTGGTTCAGAGTCTATTTTTAATACATTGTCTAATATTGTTGGTCTAAATTATGAAATATGAAGACTTAACTAATTCACAACAAATGATTATTCTAGAACGATTAAAATATTTTCAAGCGACAAAACAAACCCGTAGTAAAGTTCATAGGTAGTTTTCAACAATTTGTTTACCATTAATATGATTGATGACTGTGAAGAGAAGTTATAGACATGAACCATCGGAATGAAATCAAAAGCTTAACAGCACAATCGTTATAAAACAAGTTGAGAGAGTCTTGAACAGGTGCAATAGAGGAACACTATCAACTATTATTTCTTGATTTAAAATTTACCATGTTCGCGGGGTGGTTCAGAATGATAGTGGCATTGAACACAGAACTAGCACCTGCCAGTAGATTATTTCGTCAGATCAAGATTTAAATGAGAAGTAAAATTTTTGAAAAATTAAAAAAAAAATTAAATTTTTATTTTTTTTTATAAAAATATTATAAAATTAAAACTATCTACTAAAAATATTAAATTATTAGTATTGAAACATTAAATTGAAATTATATTTGAAATATTAAATATTATTGAAATGTTAAATATAATAAAAATATTAAAAATATTTATGATATTAAAAATAATAAAAATATGTATATTATTAAAAATATAAAAATATTAATTATATTAATAACATTCAAAATTTTAAAAATATTTAAAATTTTAAAAATATTAAAAAATAAAAAATATTTAAAACTATTAAAAATATAAGAATATCAAAAGTATTCAAAATATTAAAAATGTTAAAAATATTAAAATATAAAATATATAAAAATATTAAAAATTTTAAAAATATTAAACATATTAAAAATATTAAGAATATTAAAATATGAAAAATATTGAAAATATTGAACATATTGAAAATATTAAAAAAAATAAAAATATTAAGATTATTAAAAATATTAATCATATTACTATTGTGGGAGTAGTTCCCAGAGTTTAAAAAAAAAGAAAAAATAATTTTATTATTATTAATTTGTAAAATGTATGTTTTTTTTTAAATTCTTTAATTTTTGTTATTTTATTTTATGTAAATGCATTATTAATATGATTGTTGGGGTAGTCCTCAGAGTAGTAGTTCAATTTGTGAGTACCATGTGCATTTATGGTTAAGAGAAAAAGACAAATTTTTTGTCATTATTATTTATATAAGATTTGTAATTATATCCATTTAATTTTTGTAATTTTGTAGTATTTTTGAAACCATATATGGCCCTAAGGGCTCGGTTTTTTTATATAAGTACAAATAAATAAATAAATAAAAATATTTAAAATATCATACATATTAAAAATATTGAAAATATTAAAAACTAAATTGTCAAATACCTATAATATGTTCGGCACGCCTACATAAAGGGCTTAGCTTTAGCGTCGTTCTTGTACGCTCTGTGAACTATTCGCTACCCCAAGTTACTCCCTAACCTGATAAAACTAACAACGTCACACTAACCGATATTAAAACATACGTCAGCAAATTCATATTTATAGCGCCCAGTACTATCTGTATACATATATTACATTATGTAGCCCTAAAAACATTATTCCTACTTTTTTTTCTGCCCACCGATCGGAAAAATAAATTGTTAAACTTCACATTGCCGCCGATCGAAAATAAATATTTTGTCGGTATATTCATGGCTCATGTATAGTTCTGACATCATTTTCAGTATTTTCCTTTCAACTTTTTCCCCGACAAATTTTTTTCTGACTACTTATTGCCAAAATTTTTGACAAAACAAATTGACGCAGTGTAAATAGTTCTTAAAATTTACTGACACAATTCTGAAAAAAACAACATGTTTTACACGGTGTCAGCAAATAAAATTTAAAAATGTTAGGAATTTAAGAGAAAAAAATTCTTGTAGTCCTTGCTCTTTGCTTCAACAACAGTACTTTTTGATAGAAATAAACTTTTTGGTGCAATAAGAGTATTTATTAGTAAATTTAAAGTATTTTTTTTCATTTGTGCATAATAAAAGTATCTTTCAATACAATAAATTCTACTTTACACTTTGATACATTAAATGTTCTTTTTGAAACAATAAATCTACTTTTGTGTGCAATAAAATCACTTTTTAGTACAATAAATTGTACTTTTTGGAACAATAAATGTACTTTTAGTACACTAAATTAATTTTTTGATAAAAATAAATTGTACTTTTTGGTATCGAATATTATCTGTATATGAAATATTATCGCTCTAGGGCTAAAACAGTTTTGTCACGCTCTCTCCGCTCACTGGTCCAAAATGCCATCTACATATTCATGTTCTTGTTTTCGTGTACTATCTGGGTGTCTATAGGGCTAAAGTACAGTTTTCCACGACCACTCCGCCCTCCGATCCAAAATATAAATTTCGTTTGCATATTTATATTTGTGTTGTTGAGTACTATCTAACTAAAATACAGTTTTGCCACACCACCTTCCCCAATGATGGAAAATTAAAGTCTCGTCTACGTATTCATATTTGTCTTGTAGTGTACCATCTGGGAGCTTAATTTTATCTCTCTAGGGCTTAAATACATTTTTGCCAAGCCAACTCCTCCCACTGACCCAAAGTTCAAATTTTGTTTGCATATTTATATTCGTTTTGTCGAATACTGTTATTGTATCAAATTTTATCTCTCTAGGACTAAAATGCAGTTTTGTTAAACCCTTCCCCCACTGATATAAAATTAAAATTTCGTCAACATATTTAAATTCGTGTAGCCGAGTGCTATATATGTACCAAATTTTATTTCTCTAGGGCTAAAATACAGTTTTGCCACACCCCCTCCGCCCATTGATCCAATATTAAAATTCCATCTGCATATTCATATTCATGTTGCCGAGCACTATCTGTGTATCAAATTTTATCTGCCTAGCTCTAAAAATATGTTTTGACACGCCCACTCCGCCCATTGGTTCAAAATTAAAATTTCGTCTACATATTCATATTCGTGTAGCCGAGTACTATCTGTGTACCAAATTTTATTTCTCTAGGGGTAAAATATAGTTTCGCCACACCCATCTGCCCATTGGTACAAAAATAATATTTTGTCCGCAAACTCATATTCGTGTTGCCGAGTAGTATATGTGCATAAAATTTTATCTCCCTAGCTCTAAAAATATGTTTTGCCATACCCCATCCGCCTACTGGCCCGAAATTAAAATTTCGTCGACATATTCATTTTCGTTTTGCCGAGTACTATCTATATATCAAATTTTGTCTCCCTAGCTCTAAAAATATGTTTTTCCACGCCCACTGATCCATAATTAAAATTTCGTATGCATATTCAAATTCGCGTTGTCGAGTACTATCTGGGTATCAAATTGTATCTTCCTAGCTCTAAAAGTATATTTTGCAACGTCCACTCCGCCCACTGATCCAAAATTTATATTTCGTCTGCATATTCATATTCGTCTAGCCGAGTAATATCTGTGTACCAAATTTTATCTTCCTAGCTCTAAAAATATGTTTTACCACGCCCACTCCGTCCACTCCGTCCACTGATCCAAAATTTAAATTTCGTCTGCATATTCATATTCGTATTGTCGAGTACTATTTGTATACGAAATTTTATCTCTCTGGGGCTAAAATACAGTTTGGTCACGCCCACCCCGCCCACTAATAGAAAACTAAAATTTTGTCCGCATATTCATATTCGTGTTGCCGAGTACTATCTGTGTATAAAATTTTGTCTCTCTAGCTCTAAAAATACGTCTTGCCACGCCCACTCCGCCCACTGGTCCAAAACTAAAATTTCGTCCACATATTCATATTCGTGTGGCCGAGTACTATCTGTGTATCAAACTTTATCCCCGTAGCTATACAAAAAGTTTTGCCACGACCACACCGCCCATATGGTCACAAATTCCAAAAAATTATAGCCTACGGTAATTTCCATATACTACACTTACTGTCTTTCAAATTTTATTGAAATCGGTTCAGCCGTTTAGGCGTGATTGAGCCACAAACAGACAAACATTCGCATGTATAATATTAATAGGATATGGATATGTTACCTTTTACTTATCTTATTCAAAATTTATTTGTTGTTGACTTATCGACGTACACCATTTTTTTTCAAATAACCCCAAAGAAAGAAGTCCAATGGTGTCAAATCACATGATCTTGGCCAATTGAAATCGCCATCACGTGAGATAATACGGCCATTGAATTTGTCGCACAAAAGAGCCATTGTTTCGTTAGCTGTGTGGCAAGTGGCACCGTCCTGTTGAAACCACATATCGTCCACATCCATATCTTCCATATCGGGCTATAAAAAGTTCGTTAACATCTCACGATAGCGAACACCATTTACAGTAACTGCCTGACCGGCATCATTTTGGAAAACAGTCACTCTTTGTGGGTGCATTGGTTTTTCGACAATCACTCTTGGATTATCATTCGTCCAAATGCGGCAAATTCTGCTTATAGACGGATCCACTGAGGTGAAAATGGGCCTCATCACTGAAGATGATTTTCTTCGAAAATTTATTATCAACGTCTTTATACTTAATGTTCATCAACGACGAGCGTGAGAGGTGCAATTGTTGGGCACGACGACGAGTTCAGGTGAACGGCTTTTCAGTCACACTATCGCGAATAGCAGCAATATTTTCTGCAGTACGAGCTGTACGCGCATGCTCTGGTGTTTTCACATCTCCTACAGACCCGGTTTGCTAAAATTTTGTCACGATTTTTCCGATTGTACGCACATTTGCACAATTAAATTGACCGAAAAAATCGCGAAGTGCACGATATGCATTTTGATTTGAACTCCCGTTTTCATAATATGTCTGAATAACTTTAACGCGTTGCTCGATGGTGTATCTTTCGATGGTTCAAATTGAGTTAGTCTGATATTGAGAAATGCCAAATGAAATGCAGATAGAACTTGACGTTTAGGTGTGGTTCACATTCAACATCGACCCTTACAATTTAACCACCCTAAATTATATTTCGGCCAGCTACACACATTAGTGAAAAAAGTTGCAAAGCACTTAAGATCATAATACTTCATTACTCCCTCTAATAGTTATAAACATTACCATTGATTACTGTTCACGTTTTATGGCAGGTGCCAAGTCCTCTTTACACATTCAAATTATAAATAGCCTATTTTACTCCGAGGATTGACAGTCAAATGCTGTATAAATTTCGATGGAGATGTATGGCCCCATAGAAGGTACAACCAAGCAAACTGGAATGGACGATTGCAGCGCCACCTACCGGTTCAATTTGTGAATCTAAACCTGTGGGCAAGTACCAATCCACATTTACAAAATTCCACTGTGTAAGTAAATATTTCCAGTTTGCAACTTAACGTTGCAAATATTTCCCCATATACGAATAAATACAGTTATGTTCATAACTCATGAACTAATACACTTACACATTTGGTTACTTTTTGACAAATATTCTGAGATTTTTAAAAATAATGAAATATTTTATTAATATGATAGATTATTTATATAGTAACTTAATTAACGTACTTATCATAAGCAAGGGAGACTAAACCGAATATATATTTCTCATAACCAAAATAGCAATAATTAGTTGAAAATATTACGGCGTCGTACAAAAATAATAAAATGTCATTCCTCACTTTAACATATAGCACCCTGCCTGCCATTACTCAAAGCAAGGTGACTTAATCAATTCATTGCATTTTGCAACTAATGGCAAAATGTCAATTTTTCAAAATCACACAATCTCCCTTTTGTAATTAAAATTCCCTTTCAAGTTAAGTAGATTAATGAAATTATCATTTTCGTAGATTCTTTGACGTAACAACGGCCTAACAATTGATTTCACTAACATGTTAGCACAGCATCGTACAACCCGTTCCGCCCCCCTTATTTTAAACTAATCCGTTATACCATTTCCCCTGCCGCTGTTAGTTACGTGCGGCTAAATCGGTTAAAACAACAAAACCTGTCGATCCACAAGTTCATTTGAAATTTAACAACCCTACCAGGCCAATGAATGTCTTTGCCAACTTAATAATGAAACAATTGAAGCTCCTTAACTCGATGGAAGAGACGAGGAGGAACAGTAAAATCGGCCACACCTGCATATGATTCCAGGTTGTGTAATGAGGCTGAAGGATAACCCACTAACTGACGGACCAACCAACGAGGAAACCAATCAACCAACCTACCCCCTCTACTGGCTGGCAATGTAGCCGGCAATAGAAATGCAACCTACTTAATAGAAAAGTACAAACATCACCACCACCACCACCACCATAACCACCAAATTCACCACCATCCAAAGAAAAACATCATCGTGTAAGGCCCAAACCCCGCGCTATGCAGCGTTAATGCACAATAGATGTCACAAGGATGGCTCATTGTACCAGAGCAGCACACAGCCCCGGCAAGGTGCTGTGCAAGTTCCTTTACAAGGGTGCCAAATTTACGGAGCTATTAACTTTTTGCCTCAGCAGCAAGTGCTGTACTACCAAATACTCGTACAGACGGTCATAAGTAAAGCCAGCGAGTACTAGCTTGCCAGGATGCCGGGTATATGTTTGTGTTCCACCATGTACGCACATTAGCTGGCTGCCTGCTGCTGTTGCTGCTTGGAGGGGTGCTTGCTTGCTGCTCAAGCGAATGTGTAAATTCATCGAGCCTGCACTAATACGAACATTAGAAACTTGTCTTATGACCAGGGATACTCGTACTTTGTGCGCGCTTAGTTAAACTTTACAGCTGACGAATTCTCAGGCGATTGTTTAAGCTTCTTGTAAAGTGAAACGAAACGTGGTAAAAACAAAGGGGTCGCACCATCAAGGTTTCGTGATTTGTGCAGCAAGTGGTGGTGATGTGGTACGGCGTGGTGTGGTATGGCAGTGGAAGTGTTTGATGTTAAATCCAAAACGAGTGCGTAAGATTAAGATTGAGTTGTTGTGTTCAAGAATTTCAAAATACGCACAACGTTGAACGCATTAGCCAGAGCACAGTGGTATTGGTGTGGAGCAGAGACTGACTGACTATAGAATGATTGATTTTAATAAAACATCGCTTCGCGTACCTGTGAATTGTTGATCTTGTCTTTGAGAAT
The DNA here is from genome assembly GCA_964034835.1 of Muscina levida. Taxonomy (NCBI): domain Eukaryota; kingdom Metazoa; phylum Arthropoda; class Insecta; order Diptera; family Muscidae; genus Muscina; species Muscina levida. The sequence goes on from OZ035883.1 coordinate 35,674,417, forward strand.
AATATGATTATTGTTGGCCTCACGAGGCTATGAGCTGAGCTATGAGCACTGGGGATTTGCTTTCAATGCCATGATAAGTTGTAATAGAAAAACCTCGAGCCTGATTATTCAAAACTAGGGATATTATTCTAAAATTATAAAGGTCGAATAAAACTTATTTATAACAAACTAAATGAAGTAATATATTTATTTATTTAAGTCTATGGAATAGATCCTTACAGATAATGTATGAAATTATAATACCAATAAGTAAGTATCGAAATTACTGTATTGGAGAAATTAATAAATATTGGAAAAAAAATTGGGAAGAAAAATTGCAAGTTATAAAGAATATTTCAATACAGCAAAATAAAACAAACTGTGTGTTAGATGTTAATGAAATTCTTTGGATATGTTTAGCATATTGTTGGGAAAATATAACAACTGCTTGCCACTGTGGCACGGATTATAGTGGTCTAATTTTAAATGACTCTGCCGCATAGATTCAGCTGCACTTGTGAGCGTTGGTTATGATGCCTTTAAGGACATCAGTTGATTTCGGCTTTTTTTTTTGTTAGAACTGCCATTTTAGAAAAACCATGAAAATGTCTAGCGGAGTAAAAAAACATTGATGTTGCTGACCTTAAAAAATGCAGGCAGAATGTCCATCTTGGCGTCCACGCTGTTTCACGTCCGTCCTGCTGGAGTCGGAATTGAGCACCAAACAATAACTTTTCGGGAATGCATTGAGACCTGGTAAACATTGCCATCAGTTACTGAAAACTAAACAAGAAGATAGACAGACACTGCCAAAAGAACATGGCCACCAAAAGCTGTTAACATCGAACCGCACCAATTGAAAATTCCGTTATTACGAAAATGTAAATAGACTTTTCCACATACACAGGTCAACAGCAAAAAAAAAACGCTTGAAAAACCACTATATAGATTTGATGTATCATGGCTACCTTAGTAAAATGGTCAAATTTTTCAATTCTATTGATAATTTTTTTTAAGTAAAATTGTTAATATTTGAGACATTTGTCCACTTATGTTGTCGTAACTCAAAAACAACATGCTCGATTTTGTATCTTTATAATATAATATCTTTATGTATATTGATATGATGTATACAATTGTTTTTAATGCGATCAATAGTTTCAAAGCTATGAAACTAATTGTTGGGCAAAAAATAAAAATTTGGGAAAAAAAATTGGGAAATTTCGAAAACTGCATAAAGTAATAAATTTTATTTATTTGTAGTGAAGCTACATATTTTGTGAATTAAACTAGATATGGATTATGAAAATCGATGCCGCTTATAGGGCAACGCTGCAGCGAATTGTAACCCGGGCTGTTAGGGAATGGCACAAGGAGACAGTAAAGCAGGCGAGACAGCTATTTAAGTGCAAAAAACGTCAAATGATGGAACGGGAGAACGAGAATATAGAGCGATACAGGGATAGAGGTGAGCCCGGAAATTTTACCAGAAAGTAAAAGCAAAAGGCTACGATATTGGGCTCCCCTCCTGTAAGGACAAGGATGGAAATCTGGTTACTGATACGCAGAGTGTGCTGCATATATGGAGAGAACACTTCCAGCAACTGCTGGTTACAGAAGGCAGCGCACGTAAAGATATCACGGCAATTGTAGACGACGTCTTAGATTTCCCACCACCAAGTCAAGCCGAGGTAAAAAGAGCAATATCACGGCTGAAATAAAGCAATAAAGCAGCCGGTGCCGACGGACTTTCGGCAGAGCTCTGCAAGTCCGGTGGCGAGGAGCTGATAACGAGCACGCACCAGCTCCTGCGCACGGTTTAGCTTAAAGAGTGCATGCACGACGATTGGAATTTAAGCGTGTTATGTCCTGTGCTGAAAAAAGGTGATCCACGTGTGTGTTCCCACTACAGCGGGATCAGCCTCTTACCCATCGCATATAAGGTACTGTCGAGTGTCTTATGTGAAAGACTAAAGCCAGTGTTATCCAACATGATCGAGCCTTATTAGTGTGGCCTTAGACCTGGAAAATCAACAACTGACCAGATTTTCACATTTCGGCAAATACTGGAAAAGACCCAAGAGAAACAGTTGGACACGTACCATTTTTTCGCCGGCAGAAATTACTCGATGCCATGGCTGAGTTTGGTATTCCAGCAAAGCTGATCCGCCTGTGCGGAATGACGCTGACTGACAAAAAGTCTTCAGTGAAGATTGGCAAGAACCTTACGGAACCATTCTATACCAGACGAGGCCTAAGACAAGGTGACGGCCTATCGTGTGACCTCTTCAACATTGTGATGGAGATGATAATGAGGAAAGCTGCAGTAAACACGAGTGGCACGATATTTAACAAAAGCCACATGCTACTCGCGTACTGTGATGACGTAGACATCATCGGTCGAAAACTGCGGGATGTGACTGCAGCCTTCTCAGGTATACAGAAGGAATCAGCGAAAATAGGTCTAACGGTGAACGAGGACAAAACGAAGTTATTGGTTTTAACAAACAAAGAATCTTCTCGTTTGGGAAACTGCGTGAACGTTGACAACTATAATTTCGAGGTGGTAGATAATTTTATCTGCATAGGCTCCGCCATCAAAAAAAAACAAATAATGTCAGCCTCGAAATCCGGAGAAGAATCCTGCTTGCAAATAAATGCTCCTACTGACTAAGCAAGCGATTGAATGACGAACAAAAATCAAGCTATACCAGATACTGGTTCTACCTGTCTTAATATATGGTTCAGAATCCTGGGTTATGGCACAAGCGGATGAATCGGTTCTGGCAGTATTTTGAAAGAAAAATACTCCGTAAAATATATGGGCCCATCATCGTTAACGAAGAGTATCGACGTCGTATGAGCTGAACGAGCTGTACACTGACATTGACGTGGTTAGACGCATTAAGTTGCAGCGGTTGCGTTGGCTAGGTCATGTTGTACGCATGGACGAAAATGCTCTAGCTCGAAAAGTCTTTGACAATGAACTCAATGGACGGCACAGAAGAGGGCGACCAAGACTCCGTTGGAAAGACCAGGTAATTGAGAACCTTACAGAACTTGATGTGACTAACTGGAGAAGAAGCGGAGAAATCGAGGCGCTTATAATATTTTTCTACGTGCGGTATATAATCCAATGGGATTGTAAAGAAGTGCCAGCTAAGAAGAAGAAGCTTTAAGTTTTTATTTAAAATTAATTGAAGGTATCCAATACTTACAAGCACTGCAGAAAATGGTATAATTAATAAGTAGAACACGAGAAAATGTGTAACGCATTAAAGGAGACGTGTCACACCCCAAATATTTTAAGACTAAATTCGTTTCATGACTTTTTAAGACGATTGAGCCATGTCCGTCGGTCTGGCTGGCTGGATCTCTGGCTGGCTATTGGGCAGGATAACTCGAGTAAACCTTAAGTGATCTTTATGACAATTTATCAGTATTATTATTTTTCAAAATAATAACCTTATAATAATAGACAAACCCTTAAAAAAACCATAACATTTGTCACACCCCTTCTGGTACCTCCCATACAGAATTACCTATTTTTGTAAAATTATTATTTCTATATCTTCCAAGCGGACAACTCGAGGATATTTGAATTTGGTCCTTTTAAATATTTTCTAATATTAGGCAAATACTGAAAAAAACCGAAGTATTTGCCATACAAATGACCGAATTCCACCGTATAGGTATACAAGCGTTTTTTTTGTAGGTACACCTAATTCGGTCATATTTTGTGCAAGATATAATCTTATTGAATGAAATGAATATGGACTATATCGCCCGACCCCTTCTGGTACCTCCTATACAAAAAAAACCTATTTTTGGAAAATTGAAAATCACCCCAACCATTAGAAACTACAATTTTGTGAAAATGAGCTAAATCACTTAATTGCCAAAAAAAATCGAAAAGAATCAATCGATTTTTATGATCGATACCTCATTTTGTTGCTATTACATGTGGCTTTGCGATAAAGCAGTAAATCTCAACAAGTTTTGCCGTTTTTGATTTTTTATGATTGTTTTAAAAAAAAAAAAATTGATATTTGCACGTAAAAAAATATTTTTTTTTGCTTCAATTTTTTATTATAACTCCGAAACTACTGAGCCGATTGCCACAGAATATATGAACGGATTAAAGTTTATGTACATCTCAATTTTTCGAAGTTTATTTAAATAATATCGGACTAACCCTCTTTGAGTTATCATTTATTATGTGAAGAAACATCTAAAAAAAATCATAATTTCACTTAAAATATTATAAAAATAAACCTCTCCATAGACTTTAAAAATTCGACCATATTTGTACTACTGGAACCGCAATACATCAAAATTGTATAGTGGTTTTTGAAGAGTATAAAATTTTTTTGATTTTGTTGCCTTGTGTTATATATGCGAGGGCAATTTGATAAGTAAGTGACTTTTTTAAATAATAGAATTTTTTAATTTTTAAAAAAGTCTAAATTTAGTTCGAACCATAGTCCATGGTTTTTGGTATTTTTTTTTTGCCAAATGAAATAGCATTCATGTTTTATTCTGAGCAGACAAAATTTATTTTTTCGTCAAAATTTACTAGTTTGGTTGATTTCAATGGCTGTCAAAAACGATAGATGTCTCTTAAAGAACAACATTGACAATAACAGCGTTCATTTTTAAATAACTACGGGGGACGTTTAAAAAGTCATAGAGCTGTCAAACTACTCTATGCACTTCTGCTGCTTTTGCTTCGAGTTTTGTTTGCAAATTTTTAATTTACATTAACTATTTTTGTACCACCAACCACTGTATATCATTCAATTGTATTCAATGATGAATGAATTTGAAACAATATAAGCTGCATTGATTTTGAACTTACGACGTGAGGTTACACATGTGTTACCATCGCTCAGAGAGTCTACAACTAGTGTCACTGATGAAATGATGGTGCGCAACATCAGTTTGATTTTTTTTTATAAAAACGCATAGATTTTGTGGCAAGCGATGTAGTGTTCTTTTTCCAATTGAGTCATGAAGTTGGTAAGTGTAAATATTATGTCAAATATTAACGAGATTTTGTAAACTTTTTTCATTTAATTTGACTCATTTTAGTTTTTGTTCATATGTTTATATGCTACTTGGTGCAGTGCTTCGCCAGCTGGCTATCCGCGTGGAAAACCACCAGCAAAACCTAAGCCTAGGCCACCACCTCGCCCTAATGGCGGCGGCGGCGGTGGTGGTGGCGGCAACGGACCCAACCAAAACTATTTACCGCCAAATGGTGGAGGTGGTGGTGGCGGAGGAAATGGTCCAAGCTCCAGTTATTTGCCTCCAGGTGGAGGCGGCGGTGGTGGCGGCAACGGCGGTGGAGGTGGTGGAGGCAATACATATTTACCTCCTGGCGGAGGAGGTGGTGGTGGCGGCAATGGAGGCGGTGGCGGAGGAAATGGTGGAGGTGGTGGAGGCGGTGGTGGTCCTGTTATACCAATTATTAAAATGGAGTCTAAATTGAATGCCGATGGATCATATATGGTAAGTTTGGTGTTTTTCAGTGAAATGGGAACAGTGTTTTTGTGTGTTAATTACAACTGTGTTTCAAGTATTGGAATATAAAAGGAACGCTTATGTTAAACCTTAGGTTCGTTAATTTGATGAATTTGTTTTAATCGTTTTAAAAGAGTTGTGTAAAATGAATTATATGACAGCGGACTGGGCGGATATCTATTTCGATACTTACCAAACTATCATAACACAGTGCAACAGTGAAAAAAATACAAGAACGAGACAGTATAGGTTCGATTCTACTATCGAAGGGTAATAAAACCCTATACTCAGTTTGGCTAGATTGGTGACCAATTTTTTTTTATGGACCCCTAAAGATTCTCAAAATCAGTGAGCCCCTCGAAAAAAGGTGTCATCAGTTTTTGTCCAACAGCTTACTCCCACTTCGTGCTAGCACTAAACTATATTCAGCAATAATGTAGCTGGGAGTTTTGCGCACTAACTTTATTAACAAATTATGTCAAAAAGGTTGGTTATTCCTGCACTTTTTCAAAAAAACTTGAAGAAATATTTATTATTTTTTCACTTTTTTGAGCATAACTTTGAGGGAGTCCAAATTTTTCACTAACAATGTTAATGTTTTCGGAGGGACGCAACTATGCTAAAATCAAAGTTGAAGTTATTAACAACAACACCAAAACAATGCTTCTTCTTCAACTCTTTGATTTTAGTATAAGATATGAAAGTTGCGTCCCTCGGAAAACATGAATAACTTAACTGGTTGTTAACAGAATTTTACAAACAAATATGCGTTTAACTCGTGATAGCGTGCACTTTCTGAATAAAATAGTAAATATTAGGGTGTCCTTATAAAATAGTGGCTACAAACTTCCTAAAACTTAAAAAATAGTGAAAAAGTCACAAATGTTTGAAATTTCGAGGCAAAAAACAGACAGATATGACAAGTTATTAATATAACTATATATATCGTTAGAAAGGCCGCAGTCTCTTCTTCCTAAATCCTTTGAGAAAATTAAAATCGATTGATATTCAACCACGTTACTGGCTTATAAGTGCGTAAAGCTACGAAATATCGGTATCATAGTGGACTTTATGAGCTATTTAGGTTGCCTAGGCACGTTCAGATTGTATTGATTTGTTCACGAAAGTTGTTCAACTTTACCATGGCTACAATTATGGCGAACATTGTTAGTAAAAAATTTGGACTCCCTCAAAGTTATGCTCAAAAAAGTGAAAAAATAATAATTATTTCTTCAATTTTTTTTGAAAAAGTGCAGGAATAACCAACCTTTTTGACATAATTTGTTAATAAAGTTAGTGCGCAAAACTCCCAGCTACATTATTGCCGAATATAGTTTAGTGCTATCACGAAGTGGGAGTAAGCTATTGGACAAAAACTGATGACACCTTTTTTTGAGGGGCTCACTGATTTTGAGAATCTTTAGGGGTCCATAAAAAAAAATTGGTCACCAATCTTGCTAAACTGAGTATAGGGTTTTATTACCCTTCGATAGTAGAATCGAACCTATACTATCCCGTTTTTGTATTTTACAAAAAGTCGTCATTTGTTGCATAGTGTAATCAGCAGTCATTGCTGTGACTGTGAAACAAACACGGGAAGAACAACGGATTGACACTTTGAAGACAAGAGCTTCTGTGGAATATTTTGAAGTATAGTCACACCGCTTAAGGTTTGTGATTATAGTGTAGAAGTCGAAGCGATGAGTGCAGATAATGATAGTTTTGCAACTACCTAAAACCAAATCAAATATTCAAAGTTCACTAGTACATGTCCATTTAGGTGTATGCATGAGGAAAAGAGTTGCAAATGTGTGAGCATGACTTGAATTTTGTATGGATGTAAATGTTAATCATTGTGAACAATTTGGTTTAAACGTATTCTTAGTATATTTAAGACTCTAGACGACACTTTCGTGTAGTGGGTCTAGGTTGTTCCCTTGAAGTTTTAGAACGCCTCGATCTTTGAACATATCTCCTCGAAATTCAAGGATCATGATTTCAGGAAATACAGAGATGGTGCCTCTATCCAACTGGCGGATGTGCTCGACAAATACAAGGCTGACATCACCGCCATAAAGGAAATTAAATGAACGGGACAGGGATGCTCACGACGAAAGAACTGTGACATATTTTACAGCTGCCATGCAGAAAGACACGAATTTGAATGTGGTTTCATAGTCGGCAAAAGGTTTCGACACCTGGTCCCGCGGTTTAACCCTGTAAGTGACCGAATAGCCATTATTCGCTCAGATTAATCAAGTGGTAATTAATGGAAGGCATGTCTCAAACGTAATGGACGTGCGTGTGATGCGCGAAGCAAATATTGACTCGGATCACCACCTAGTTGAAGCCAAGGTACGCACACGCTTTAGTAATGCTAAAAACACTAGTAACCAAATGCAAAGAAAGCTAAACATCTCAAAGCTGCATACCACCGAGATAGCCAATGCCTAGTCCAACCAACTCTCTCAATTACTAAAAACAAACCCCCAAAGTTCTGACGTTCCCGACACACAGTGGCAGCATATTGCGAGTTCTATGACCACTGCCGCAACAACCGTTCTGGATTATGAAAAATCACACTCAGGCAATCGTTTGTACGATGATGAATGTCGCGATATGTCTGAGGAAATGGGTGCTGCATACAAGGCAAAACTGCAGCCAATGGCGACGCGTGCTGTGACGGAGCTTTATAATGAGAAGAGGAGGGAGATGAAACGCCTGTTCAGGCGGAAAAAGCGTCTGTGGACGCCAGTATATCGAAAGGTACAGGGATAGAGGTAAAGCCCGAAAGTTCTACCAAAATGTTAAAAGCAAAAGTTTTGGAACAGGGATCCCCACCTGTTAGGACATAGACGGAAATCTGGTCACGGACACTCAGAGTGTGCTGCAAATATGGAGGGAACACTTTCAATCTCTACTCGCTCCCGAAGGCTGCATAAGTGACAAAATTACACCAACCTTAAAAAACGGAGTAGATTGTCCACCACCAAGCTAAAACGAGATCAGTACGGCGATCGCGAGGCATAAAAATAATAAAGCTGCGGCAGCCGATGAACTACGGGCAGAGCCTTTTAAATTCGGCGGTGATGAGCTGGCAACGTGAATGCACCACCTCTTAAACAAGTAATGCATGCCCGATGAGTGAAATCTGAGTGTCCTATATCCCGTGCTTAAGAAAAGCGATCCAAATGTGTGTAGAACTATCGAGGGATTAGCCTTTTACCCATCGCATACAAGGTCCTGTCTAGTGTGTTATGTGAAAGACTAAAGCCCATTTTGGCGAACCTGATTGGACCTTATCAGTGGGGCTTTAGACCTGGTGAATCCACGACCGGCCAGACACTACGACAAATCCTGGAGAAGATCCATGAAATGCAGATCGACACCTACCATCTGTCCATTGACTACAAAGCTGCATTCGACAGTCCGATACGACAGAAAATGTTAGATGCTATGGCTGAGTTTGGTATCCCCGCGAAGCAAATACTGCTTTGCGGGATGACACTGACTGACACAAAGTCTTCAGTTAAAAATTGACAAAATTCTGACAGAGCCATTTTGTTCCAATCGAGGCTTTAGACAAGGCGATAGTCTGTCTTGCGATCTCTTTAACATCTTAATGGAGATGATCATGCGGAAGGCTGCAATAAACAGGAATGGTACCATTTTTAACAAAAGTCGAATGCTGGCAGTGGATTGCGGGATTTTACTGCGGCTTTCTTGAGCATTGATAAGCGTCGGCGGAAGTGGGTCTTGTGATAAATGAGGACAAAACCAAGTTATTCGTTTCAACGAACAAAGAGTCCACTCGTCTGGGACGCAGCGTGAACGTTGACAACTATAAATTTGAAGTGATAGACGATTTTCTCTACCTTGCTCCGCCGTAAACAAAAACAAATAATGTCAGCCTGAAAATCAAAAGACGAGTATTGACCGCTGCTACTATAAGCTAAGCAAGCGATTTAATGACAAAGCGCTCTCTCGAATAACAAAAATCCAATTTTACCAGACTCTGATCCTACCTGTCTTGCTCTACAGCGCAGAATCCTGGGTAATGACACAAGCGCATCAATCTTTTCTGGGAGTCTTCGAGAGAAAAATACTTCGCAAAATATTTGGACCCATCATCGTTAACGGCAAGTATCATCGTCGAATGAACCACGAGCTTAATAAGCTGTACAACGATATCGACGTAGTCAAGAACATTGAAATTGACCGTATTTGCTAGCTTGGATACGTTGTACGAATGGATGAAAATGTTCCAGCTCGAAAGGTTTTCGTCAATAAACACGATGGGCGGCGCAGGAGGGAAGTGACCAAAACTTAGTTGGATGGACAAGGTGAATGAGCTGTTATCTACACTTGGTGTGACTAATTATATACGGAGCGCAAAAGACCGAAGCGCTTGGAATTCTTTTCTACGTACGGATCCTGATGGATGAATTTCTGTTGCTGCTGCCAATTAAGAAGAAGAAGAAGTAATCTGTCTCTATCAAGCAGCACTGCCGTATAAATCCGTAAAATAACACTATGTCACAAAATTTCAAAAGTTTCTGTATCCGGAACATTTAATAATAAATTTTAATGTAAAATTTCACGCTGAATTCAAATCTGCTCTCAGATATGTGGAAAGTAGAACGGTTTTTGAGATATGATCAAATTTCCATTTTTAGTGTTTTGAAAAAAGGTAGGTCCACTAATATGCCATTTTCTCTTTTAAAAGGGCAAAAAAAAATTTTGTAACATATTATTCTATCATGCAATAGTCTGAAACCGGAGCAATTTTTACGGGAACACGGAAACAAACTTAATTAAAGACAGCAAAAACTTGAAAAATCATCAAAATTTCTACAAAAATCCAACTTTGAAGTGCCATAACTTCGTCATTTATGATTGGATTTTAAACAGCTATGGTTTTTTTAAGAAATAATTTTATTATCTTTTATTTTCGTCACCGTTCGGTGACATCGGTGAACTAAAACCAATGGCATATTAGTGGACCTACCTTTTTTCAAAACACTAAAAATGGAAATTTGACCATATCTCAAAAACCGTTCTACTTTTCAAATATCTGAGAGCAGATTTGAATTCAGCATGAAATTTTACATAAGGATCAACTATTTAGAAGCCGGGATCAAAAATTTGTTGAATTGTGTAATTGGTATGCTAAATAATTTCCAGGTGTTTCGCAATTCCAGCTAGATTAATTTCAGACCCGCTTAAATTGATAGGTTTTACAGCGGGTATTTAAAAAAAAAACTCAATTTCTCTTAAAAACCCATGAATGAGGTATGGGAAAGCATCTCGCGTTATTGTTCATTAAAACACTTCTATTTTTAGACTCACACAACAGTATTACCTTACATTACTAGCCTTTACTCTATATTTACTGCAAAGTTGATGTCGACAACGAAAAGGGGGCAGGCGATGAAAGAAATGTAGATAAATGAGACAGTAATCGAACCCTGATCTCCCGCATGACAGTCGCGTGTGTTTATTATCGGGTATTTTATACCTACGCGTGAGTAATAGTGTCATCAACATTTAAAGTTGTATAACATAAATATCGCCATTACTCTTAGAAATTGACCATGAACTTGAAAAAAAGACGTACATTGCAAATTGGTTCCAAAACCACATTGGTCAATAAATATTAGAATTATTTTATTTTTATTTGGCAAAACCGGCAGTCTTTCAAAGTTAGAAATTTGCAATTATTATTTTTAAATCACAGTATAAAAAAATTTATTATGAAAAATAGGCCTTTTTTGGATTATTTTCAATTTTATATTTATTATTTATTTACTTACTTAGCTGCCAATCCTATTGGATTATATACGACACGTAGAAAAATATTGTACGCTCTTCGATCTTCAGCGCTTCTTCTCCAGTTAGTCGCACCAAGTTCTGTAAGGTTCTTAGTAACCTGGTCTTTCCAACGTAGTTTTGGTCGCCCTCTTCTCCGCCGTCTATCGAGTTCATTGTCGAAGACTTTTCGAGCTGGAGCATTTTCGTCCATGCATAAAACATGACCTAGCCAGCGCAACCGCTGCACCTTAATGCGTCTTAACCCGTCAATGTCAGTGTACAGCTCGCACAGCTCATGATTCATACGACGCCGATACTCTTTGTTAACGATGATGGCCCCATATATTTGACGGAATATTTTTCTCTCGAATACTGACAGAACCGATTCATCCGCTTATGTCATAATCCAGGATTCTGTACCGTCCATCAAAGCCAGGTAGAATCATTATCTAGTATAGATGGATTTTTGTTCGTCGAGAGAGGGCTCTGTCATTAAATCGCTTGCTTTGTCCGTAGTAGCATTTATAAGCAAGCAGGATTCTTCTCCGGATATCGAGGCTAACATTATGTGTTTTGTTAATGTCGAAGCCTAGGTCGGTACGATTATCCAACACCTCGAAATTATAGTTGTCAACTTTCACGCAAATTCCCAAACGAGTACATTCTTTGTTCGTTGAAAATAATAACTTTATTTTGACCTCGTTCACCATTAGACCCATTTTTGCTGATACCTTCTGTATAGCTGAGAAAAGTTTAGTCACACCCCGCAGTTATCGACCGATGATTTATACGTCATCGGCGTACTTGCATTTACTGAAAAGGTCACACGATAAGTCGTCGCCTTGTTTTAGGCCTCGTCTGGTACATAATGGCTCCGTAAGGTCCTTTCCAATCTTCACTCAAGACTTCGTCACAGTCAGCGTTATTCCGCAGAGCCATATCAGCTTCGCTGGAATACCAAACTCTGCCATGGCTTCAAGTAATTTCTGCCGTATCGGGCTGTCGAAGGCTGCTTTATAGTCGACAAAAAGATGGTATGTGTCGATCTGTTTCTCTTCGGGTTTTTCCAGGATTTGCCGAAGTGTGAATATCTGGTCAGTTGTTGATTAACCATGTCTAAAGCCACACTGATAAGGCCTGATAACACTGGCTTTAGTCATTCATATAGTACACTCGACAGGACCTTATATGAGATGAGTAAAAGGCTGATCCCACGGTAGTTGGAGCACACACTTGGATCATCTTTTTTTTACCACAGGACATAATACGCTTAGATTCCAATCGTCGGGTATGCACTCGTTAAGCCGTGCGTAGGAGCTGGTGCATGCTCGTTAACAGCTCCTCGCCACCGGACTTGAAGAGCACTGCCGGAAGACCGTCGGCACCGGCTGCTTTTTTATTTTTTAGCCGCAATATTGCTTTTCTTACCTCGGCTTGACTTGGAGATGGGCAATCTAAGCTGTCGTCGACAATAGGGGTGATTCCTTCATGTGCGCTGCCCTCTGAAACCAGCAGTTGCTAGAAGTATTCTCTCCATATATGCAGAATACTCTGCCTATCTGTAACCAGATTTACATAGTAGCCTTTTTGCTTTTACTTTGTGATAAAATTTTCAGGTCTCACCTCCATCCCTGTATCGCTCTATATCCTCGTTCTCCCGTTTTTTCATCTGACGTTTTTTGCCGTCTCGGCTGATTTACTGTCTCCTTGTGCCGTTCCCTAACAGCACGGGTTACATTTGGCTGTAGCGTTGCCCTATCAGCAGGATCCTGTTCCTCAGACGCTATGCGACATTTTTCATCGTACCAGGATTCGTCTGGGCGCTGTTTATCATATCTTAGTACGGTTGTTGTGGCGGTTGGCATGGAATGCGCAATATGCTATCATTGTGTATCGGAAACGTGAGAAGTAGAGCCGTTGTGTCGTAGTATTCGGGAGAGCTGGTTGGAGTAGGCATTGGCTATCTCGGTAGTATATAGGTACGTGATGTCCAGCTTTCTTTGCGTTTGGATACGAGTGTTTTTAGCACTACTTAATCATGTGCGCACCTTAGCTACAATCAGGTAATGATCCGAGCCATTATTAGCACCACGGAACACACGCACGTCCATGACACTAGATTCATGCCTGCCATTAATTACCACATGATCAATTTGATTTTTGGTGTTTTAATCGGGGGATAGCCAAGTTGCCTTGTGGAATCTGGTTGCACACACTACCATGTTTCTTCCCGTTGCGAAGCAAAACAGCCTAAATCCGTTGTCTGATGTATCGGTATGCAGGCTGAATTTAGCGATCGATGAACCAAGAACATCTTCCCTTCCTATGTTTGCATTAAAGTCTCCCAGAACAATTTTAATGTCGTGGACAGGGAAGCGGTCGTATGTTTTCTTTAGGCGTCTTTAATCTCTTCGTCTTTCTGTTATCTTACGTCGGGGCATGAGCTCAAATCAGCGTGATGTAGAAATAGTTCGCCTTGATTCGGATTGTGGCTATTCGATCACTTACAGGATTGAACAGCAAAATAAGATGTTTGAGTTTCTCGCCAACTACAAATCCACATCCAAAACCTGTGCTTTCGGCATAGCAGCTGTAATAGATGTCGCAATTTTTACGTCGCAAGCATCCTTGTCTTGCCTATTTCATTTTCTGGATGGCGGTGATGTCAGCCTTATATTTTTGGAGGACATCCGCCAGTCGGATAGTGACACCTATAGAAAGTCCGGATGTTACAGGTACATATTGTCATATGAAATCAAAAAAGACGTAACTTACATTTCAAAAACTTACACATCCTAAAATTGTTTGCGCTTGCAAACAAAAAGCCGTAGAATTTTGTTAATAAAATTGTCGTTTTTAGTCGTATGACTGTAAAACTTAACTTACATGTATTTTGATGCAATGAATAGTATTCAATCAAAAATACGATTTTGAATTTTTGGTAACTTACGCCTTTTTTGATTTGATATGACGATATCCTTAAATCATGGTCCTTATTACGTTTGCGATGGTCGTCAACATTTTGGGGTTTCCGTTTGTTATTTTTTCTTTCTCGTGTTTTCATAGCCAAGACCTGAAGTCGGGTACCTAGCCCAACCATCAGGGTTCGTCGCTCAATATCAGCCGTTATTCGTGATAAAAAAAATTATCACGAATAACGTTGCCCAGGTGACACCATGAAGGAGGTTGTGAGTCGGCTTGAGATGCAAGATTCACTTTACACCCCTAACGGCACTTTTTGATATTATGGACTTTATATAGGCCCTCCAGTCTTCAGAAATGAAGACAATTGATTTAAATATTATATATTAACTAGCTTAGATTCTATTGAATTGCTTTCTCATATCACACAAATTTTTCATTCTAGTATGAATACGAAACCGGTAATGGCATCAATGTTGACGAAATGGGATATTTAAAAAATGCCGGTGATGCTGATAATGAGGCCCAAGTTGCCGAAGGCTCTTTCTCATTCACCAGTCCAGAAGGTGAAGCATTTTTGGTTACTTATATCGCTGACGAAAATGGTTTTCAACCTATGGGTGATCATTTACCAACACCACCTCCTATACCGCCGGAAATACAAGAGGCTCTCGATTTAATTGCAGCTGGCGGTGGGCATCCAGGAGATGGTGGTGGCGGCGGCGGCGGCGGCAATGGTGGAGGCGGTGGTAATGGTGGGGGAGGTGGTAATGGTGGCTATGTCTATTAGTCATTCAATGATTAAAAATTGTGATTAATAAAGCGAATTTAAAGCGAATGTATAATACCTGTATTTGTTTATTTTTGGGTATTTCTTCTATTGTTCTTATTTGGTTTATTGGCTAAACGGAAATTCGGTTTAAATGCCAAACATGATAAAGTGATAATAATTAATTTGTTTTATACTTTAATTGCACTTACCGTATGCAATACGATGTAGGAGAAGGTATATTTAGTTTGTTTTGGTATGTGATAACAACTTGTAATGTGTATCTAGTCCCGTAGTGTAGAGTGCACCAAAAGTCTGTTTTACACAGTACAACACATGATTTTAGGACTCAATTCTGAGAACTGCATGTGAAAGTAGCCTCACATGATTTTGGGACTCAATTCTGAGAACTGCACGAGAAAGTAGCCCTAAAGAGAAGAAGTTCTGCATCATTCGTTTTGTCAAGTTACATGTCATAATAATTAAATATCGATTTGAAGTTAGTAAGTATCGTATAGGGGAATTTAGTATAGTATATAATATTAGTATATATTAATATTAGTATATCGTATAGGCTCTTTTGTTTGATATAACTCGAGAACGACTAGTCCGATTAAGCTGAAACAGATTTTTAAAAAATTAAGAATTACAATTCCTTTACGTCGAGTAGCCACGGCGGTTTTGGACGTAGTTGTTACGTAATGCAAGAGCAGCAAATGGAATTTCAGTGCCATCATGGCGTCATTCATAAGAGCTCAATGTGGGTATTGCGTTTGCGAGTTCTACCTATACAACGATTTGTCGAACAAGCGTAACAAAAATTTTGCGCTCAGTACGACGTACGGCATGAATATGAAGCTCCACCGATTCTCTTGATTAGGAAATGTGTTTTGCGCTATAGAATTTCAATGGTTTTAATAAAACACCGTCGTTTTTAGCAAGAGATAGCAACATATCACGTCTCTAATGACCTATTGGGTAAAGTTCGAAAAATTGTTGGGCAAATAGTTATATCCTCATGAGGTGGTGGCATTAACTGACCACAATCCGCATCAAGGCAAAATATTTCTACATCACGCTGATTTGTGCTCATGCCCCGACGGATGATAAAGACGGTGAGATTAAAGATGCATTTAACGAGCGCCTAGAGGACACACGCGACCGCTGCCCTGGCCACGACATTAAATTGTTCTTGGAGACTTTAATGCAAAAATAGGAACTAAAGATATCCTTGGTCCATCGATCGGTAAATTCAGGCTGCATACCGACACGTCAGACAACGGGTTAGTGAGTAGTGAGTGGAACCAGATTCCAGCGAAAAGATATCCACAAGGCAACTTGGCTATCCCTTGATCAAAACACCACAAATTAATCATGTGGTAATTGATGGCATGCATGCATCTAGTGTCATGAACGTGCGTGTGATCCGTGGTGCTAATATTGGCTCGGATCATTACCTGATTGCAGCCAAGGTGCGCACATGATTGAGCAGAGTGAAAAACGCACGTAACCAAACACAAATAAAGCTGGACATCGCGAAGCTGCAAACCTCAGAGATAGCCACTGCCTACTCCAACCAGTTCTCCCAGCTTCAACGACACAACGCCTCTACTTCTGACGTTCCCGATACACCGTGGCAGCATATTGCGCATTCCATGGCATTCGCCGCAACAAACGTGCTATGATATGAAAAACGTCACTCAGACGAATCTAGGTACGATGAAGAATGTCGCATAGCGTCTGAGGAACAAGATGCTACTTATAGGGCAACCCTTTAGCCAATTGTAACCCGTGCTGTTAGAGAACGGCAAAAGGAGATAGTAAAACAGGCGAGACAGCTATTTAAACGAAAAAAAAACGTCAGATGAAAAACAGGAGAACGAGGATATTGAGCGATACAGGGATAGAGGTGAGGCCCGAAAATTTTACTAGAAAGTAAAAGCAAAGGACTACGGTAATGGGCTCTCCTCCTGTAAGAACAAGGAGGGATATTTGGTTACAGATATGCAGAATGTGCTGCATATATGGAGAGAACATTTCCAGCAACTGCTGGTTCCAAAAGGCAGCGAACATGAAGGTATCACCCCAATTGTCGACGACGGCTTAGATTGGCCACCTCTAAGTCAAGCCGAAGTAAAAAGAACAATGTCGCTGCTGAAAAATAATAAATCAGCTGGTGCCGACAGACTTCCGGCAAAGCACTTCAAGTCCGGTGGCGAGGAGCTGATAACGAGCATGCATAAGCTCCTAATCACGGTTTGGCTTACCAGTGCATGCCCGATGATTGAAATCTAAGCGTATTATGTCCTGTGCTAAAAATAGGTGATCCATAAGAGTGCTCCAGCTACCGCGGTATCAGCCTTTTACCCATCGCATATAAGGTCCTGTCGAGTGTGCTATGTGAAAGAATAAAGCCAGTGTTATCCAACCTGATCGGGCCTTATCAGTGTGGCTTTAGACCTAGAAAATCAATAACTGACCAGCTATTCACACTTCGGCAAATCCTGGAAAAGACCCATGAGAAACAAATCGACACGTACCATCTTTTCGTCGACTATAAAGCTGCCTTCGACAGCCCGATACGGCAGAAATTACTCGAAGCCATGACTGAGTTTGGTAATCCAGCAAAGCTGATCCGCCTTTGCGGAATGACGCTGACTGACACGAAGCCTTCAGTGAAAATACGCACAAATCTAAAAGAGCCATTTGCTACCAAGCGAGGCTTCAGACAAGGCGATAGTCTGTCATGCGATCTCTTTAATATCATAATGGATATGATCATGCGGAAGGCAGCAGTAACGACGACTGGCACCATGTTTAACAAAAGATATAGATATCATTGGCCAAGGACTGCGGGATGTTACGGCGACCAATTCAAGTTTGAGAAGCAGTCGGCAGAGGTGGGTCTGGTGATTAATGAGGACAAAACTAAGTTATTTGTTTCAACGAACAAAGAGTTCAGTCGTTTGGGACGCTGCATGAAGAAGAAGATTCTTCATTCATTCTTCAAAATATTTCACGAAACACCTTTCAATTCGCCCTCGATTTTCCGTTCAATGTTGCAGCAGAAACAATATAATCAAGAATTACATGTGGATGATGTAATTTATAAAAAATAAAATCTCATTTGTGTACTTCCATATAAAATAAACAGTTTTATTATGTCATTCATCTATTTTTTTCTTTATAATCGTTTGAAAAGTAAAACAACTTTTGGTCCACTATGATTCTCTTAATTTTATTTGATATAGAATAAATGAAAGCTGTGGCAGAATAATGTCTACAATTTACAAAAATAATTTTTTAACAGAGCCATAGATACATTTTTTTTTAAAGAGTTCATTGACTTACATATATGTCGACATAATATGGTATGTTGATTCATTTAGAAGCTTTTTATTTAATTGTAAATTAAATAATAAAAATAAAATTGGATGTCGAAATTTTAATAATAACCTAAGAAATCAAGACCTGACATTTACTTTACCAATATTTTAGTAATGTTGGCCATAACTATACCGTAAGTGGGTTCGGAAGGATCAACTTATGGTACATTTGTGACTCAATGGATTAGTTAATAAACAAAATTGCCTAATATGAGGTGACGAGCAACCATTACATTACAAAAATTCAATGTTTGGTGTTGTTTATGGGCTTGTCGTATCATCGGTAGAGGTATTTTTTCAAAAATGAGACCCAACAAAACAAATCGCCAATCCGCAGAATATGATTACGGACTTTTTGACGCTTAAAATTGAAGATGATGAATTGATGTCGGCGAAATTTGGTTTTAGCAATCCGGTTCTACGGCACACAAAGCACACGAATAAAAGAATTGATTGAGAAATAATTTTTTGTGATCACCTAATTTTGAGTTTCGCAACTGTCAACTGACGGTAACACACCTCTGTATTTTATTTTTTCTTTGTTATTACTCCTCTTTGGAACTCCGTGTCGATAAGCCAGCCATATTTCAAGGCTTTAACGCCAACATTACTCGCTTAATTCACGTAATACCTTTGGCAATGCTGGAAAGAGTGACCGAAAGTTGGACCATCTGTATAGACCACCTATGGCGTACTCGCGGGCACTATTTTAATGAAATTATACTTCAAAACTAAATGCCAGAAATTGTTTTTTCGGGCCATAATAAAGATTCTAGCATCCACTTCTATTTTAAGTGTTTTATTTAAAATTATATATAAAGGTTCTTAATGAATCACCCTTTAGTTAAAGGAAAACGGACCAAGACACCGAGCCCATATCATACTTTGGCATGACTAATAAGGTAACATATGAGGGCCGATAACTAAACAAGCGACTTTTATACGGAGGACCAGGTTTCGATTCCTGTCTCAGCTATCTACATTTCTTCCATCAGCGACCACGTCGTTGTTGTCGACAGCAACTTTGCAGTAAATGTCTAGTAAAAGCTTCTCAAACTGCTGACGTTCCGATTCGTCTATAAAATTTAGGCCCAGTTGTGTGACTTCAAAAATAGAAGCGAATTTTTTTTTACAAAAAATGCGAGAAGCTAGCCTCTACCCCATACATCATTCAAGGCTTTGTTAAGAGAAAACCGAAGCAATTGGAAACATTTGCTGTTTGGTAGGTGCAATAAAGCGAAAAATATCAATATACCTGCAAAACTTTAAATACCAGTTGACGCTTTGTCACACTAGAGGGGTTTCTTCTATGGAATCTCAGACATTTCCATATATATTACCTCCATAGATCTGCAATCTGCAATACATTTCAGGGTTTTTTCTTAGCTTCATTTCAGGTCATAACCACCGAGTATGTAGGGTGCATAAATTTACCGATCTAACCAACAAAAAATTCCCTTTGATTTCTTAGCGCATTACCTTTTGCGCCAGTCCAGTTTGTATAAATATAATTTCTTTTCATCTTGCTTCATTATGCAACAATAAAAACGAACGCATTTACGATCAATCGATCGGTCGATCGAATACAAAGCCATAATCACGATTTAATCAAAATTTGACTAACCGTATCAAAATTGGCATAAGCAGATTTTTTTTTCATCTTCTGGTATTTAGCATGACGAACATGAGTAAACTTTTGTTAACCAGCTTAAGACAGAGCGGATCAGTTAGCGTCATTGTAATCGGAATAGATTTATCTTAATCTACTTAAAAGTTATTGCAAATGATGATGCGGACAGAGCCTGAAGATATTCGGATAGTTATGACGTCATAATCTTAAAGATCTATATACAAATTAATTAATTAATATTTTACGTCTTTTGTTTGTTTTGGAAAACGACTTATCAAATGCGGCGAAGGGACGTGAGGGGATGCTAAGACGTTCTTCGTTGCTAATCTCATTTAAGAATAACAAAAGCTAAAGAGATGAAGAAATTCGATCTTCATAATGATGCTGTGTAGCAGATGCCGACGATGATAATGATAAACGTTAGCTTTATCTTCTGTATCATTTGCTTGGCTATATCAACAGCATCGCCCAGTTTGAATTGTAGGCTATTAAAAGCAGTTAGTAGTTTTTTGCACACGTTAGAGGAATATACGCGCACCGGTCGATAGAAAACGCTTTAAACAAAAAAAAAACAATGAAATCTTTAGCTGTGAGTGGTCAGAGTGTACAAAAAAAAAATACGTATAGAAATATAAATGACACAAGTTATCTTCTTCTAAGTCGTCGTATAATTTTTAATGTATTCATAACTCTTTTTTTTTCTTAGTTGCTATTATTGGCTGTGTTTAGTGTCGTTGCCATTCAAGTGGTCTGTGGCGCTCCCGCCAATGCGCCCGGAAAGGATGGTGAAACTTCATTGCAGTTTGGGTAAGTTTACTTGTACTGTAATAGTGATATTTTGTGCAAATTTTGTAATATCTTCATCCTTGCTTTATAGCTTCAAAACCGACAATGGCTATGAACGTGTTGAAGAGGTGAAATACAACAAAGCTAACAACCCAAAGAGTGATGGTCAACCCGACCTAAAATCCGAGAAGCCAGTAGAATATACAGGTGGCTATAGCTTCATATCAGCCGATGGCTACGAGTACACAGTGAAATACAAGGCTAACAAGAATGGCTTCCAGCCCTATGTTACAGCTCATAAATTGAAACCAGAGAAATAGATGTTGGCATTATATAAAAATTAAGATTTGGCTGCAATTTTATTTAAATTAGGATTTTATTTTGTATAAAACAACAAGCATTATTGCAATACCATTTGAACTTTCGCATTATAAAATCTTGAAATATTGTTTTGGCATAGTCAAAACGCTTGGACGATTGAGTCAGACAACGCAAATAGATTGTGTGTGTGTGTGTGTGTATTAGTATAAGAGTGAAACTTGTACAGATTTTTGTTGGGGAATACCAATTGTTTGGCTAATTGAAAGTGAATCTAAATATAAGATAATATATTACAAAACATAACTAGATTTATATACCCGAAGTTTATGTCCCATTCCCGTTTTTTTGTTTGTTTTTAAAACATTTTTTGTAAAATTTTATTTATGTTTAAGAAAATAATTTTTCATGAAGTTTCATTATTTCGACTTTAGTAAAGTTAACGGATTTTTTTTTTTAGAAACCCCTTAAAAAATAAAAGGTTATGCAAATAAGGATATGTAAGCAAATGACGATTACTTACTTATCAAAGAATTTTTAATGATTTATTCTTTGTCATACATTTAACGTAATGTTTGCTTCTTCCTAAAAAAAAATATTTTATGATCCTAATAAATCCTTATATTCTTTTTATTTGCCGAAAGCAAATGAATAAAATTATTCTCAATAAAATCTACTACCAAAAAAAATTGTTTAAAAATTTTCCCAATAAATTTTCATAAATGGATTTTCGACATTAATAAATTTAAATAACTTCTTATAAGCTGCAAATAGTCTTAGCGTTATTTTGTTTCAAAAATCATGGAAAATACATCTTCCATGATATATATAAAATTTTAAGGTATACTATTAATAATCCAGCTAAAGAGGACTGCACTAACATTTGGGCACGAAAATTTTTCTTATAATTTGGAAACTGTATAAATAAAAATTAAATTTACAATTACAGAAAATTTGAAACATGGCCCAACT
The DNA here is from genome assembly GCA_964034835.1 of Muscina levida. Classification (NCBI taxonomy): domain Eukaryota; kingdom Metazoa; phylum Arthropoda; class Insecta; order Diptera; family Muscidae; genus Muscina; species Muscina levida. The sequence continues at coordinate 35,696,513 of OZ035883.1, forward strand.
AGTCGAAATAAATTTGAATAATAGGTCTACGTTGGAAAATGTTAAGAAACAATCTCTTTTTGTTGCCAAGACTATCGCATGTTTAGATCATAGTCCACATTAAAAAACATTTTGTGATTTATTTCATAGACTACAAATATATTTTTATATTTTTATATGTTTATATTTTTATATTTTTATATTTTTATATTTTTATATTTTTATATTTTTATATTTTTATATTTTTATATTTTTATATTTTTATATTTTTATATTTTTATATTTTTATATTTTTATATTTTTATATTTTTATATTTTTATATTTTTATATTTTTATATTTTTATATTTCTATATTTTTATATTTTTATTTTTTTATATTTTTATATTTTTATATTTTTATATTTTTATATTTTTATATTTTTATATTTTTATATTTTTATATTTTTGTATTTTTTTATTTTTATATTTTTATATTTTTATATTTTTATATTTTTATATTTTTATATTTTTATATTTTTATATTTTTATATTTTTATATTTTTATATTTTTATATTTTTATATTTTTATATTTTTATATTTTTGTATTTTTATATTTTTATATTTTTATATTTTTATATTTTTTTGTTTTTATATAATTTTTATATTTTTATATTTTTTTATATTTATGGGACCGGCCGTGGCATAGTGGTTAGAACACGCGACTACCATGCGGGAGATCGCAGGTTCAAACCTGGCTCCAGTCATCTTAAAAAAAAAAAAATTTTCTTTCATTGTCGGCTCCCCTCGAATGTTGTTTGACAGCAACTTCGCAGTATTAAGCGTCGATTCAATCGTCGTGTCTAGTAAGAGCTTCTCAAAACAGTGACGTTCGCATTCGTCGATAAATAAGTAGGTGCCGTTAGTTGTGAATCTAAAAATAGAAAGCGTGTTAATTCACAACAACGCGAGAAGCTATCCCATACCTCATTCATGGGGTGCAAAGGGAAATTAAGTTAAGTTAAGTTATATTTATATATTTTTATATTTAATTTTAATTCATTTATGTTTAAAAGTTTATTTCTTATCTTTTCCATAAAAACATTTTTCACTTAGGGAATATAAATGAAAAACCTTCAGTTAAACTGCGGCTCTTTTAGACATGAATTACATTTCTCCTATGATAAGCTTTGCTCTGTGCATGTGTCTTAAGTCTTTTGTTTACATTTGTCATGAATATACAATAATATATGTGAAAAGAGTTAAAATAAGAATATTGAAGAAGTATTTCAGTATTAAGTATTTCCCCCAATACATTTTTGTGGATTATTCTACGTTAACATTGCTGATACTTATTGTGGAGTTAATTATATATAAATTATGTGCTGTTGAAAATGTATTTCTTAAACCAGACGGGCATAAAATATGAATATTCGAATGCAATGAACTTAGCATAATATATTTAATGTATTCAATAATTTAATGGGATTCGCAAAAAATGTCTTAAAGTTTTAAAACGTTGAGAATATCTATTACTTAGGAAAACACGCATAAATTGATCGAAAGCTTTCACAAGTTTAAACTTGAAGCTTGTTTTTGTATTGTGGGGAAGAATAAAAACTTTATCGTGAAGCTTTGTCTAACCCAGCAAACATACGTTAGTTTCGAAAATTGTACAGTAGTTTTACTTTTTGAGAAAAATATTCAAGGGGCACTGCCACAAATTATATTTATATTTGCTCAAAATCGTTCTCATATTTTTCCATTTAATAGCAATACGATATGACATCACAATTCCACCTTTTTAACGAATCATTTGTAACATTATAAAACTATACAAAATTGGAAAATTTTAAAAAATGTATTTAAAAAATGTCAAAAAAAAAATATAATTTAAATTTTTTATCAATTTGTGTTAGTGTATCATTCGATACTTTGGCTAAACGATCAGAAAAGATTTTTTATTGTTGATATTAATGGTCAATTCATTGTCACGCACAAGGATGACGCGTTTCGAACTCCATGACGAGTTCATCTTCAGACCCCTTTTGTGACGAATCGATGCAATCTGGTACATCATCAGCTCTATATTTATCTACAATTATGTCAAACATTTACATGCGAAGTAGATATCAGCCTAAAATGTCCAACATCAATTTTAATTTGAATTTGACCGTTAATATTCAACATGAGAATGGAGGATATTTTCCCCACAATACCCTTTCACCTCAAAGCTCGCTTTTTTTTCAAGGAGATTTGTTGGTAAACTAAGCTTACTCGAGTTTTACGTCAAAGTAAAGCATAGTTTTTTAGCCTGGCCATGCCAGTGTATTTTCATACAGTGTTGTTCAAGAGAGTTTATCGATCGTAATGATTATTTATTAATTTGTGTTAGTGTATCATTCGATACTTTGGCTAAACGATTAGTATCAACAATAAAAAATCTTTTCTGATCGTTTAGCCAAAGTATGAAATGATACACTAACACAAATTGATAAATAATCATTACGATCGACAAACTCTCTTGAACAACACTGTATTAAATTTTTTAAGTTATATCAAAAAGTAATAAAGTAAAAAAATATATTTCCTTAGATTCGTTATAAAATAAACTTTTTACATTTTTAGGTGGCGTGTCATAAGGTCCATGGTCACAAGGTCTGTGAATCTTATGGATGTCTTCATGTCTCTTTCCTTGTGTCTCTTCTCTATCCGGTGACCATGAGCCCCGGCACCATTTTAATGCGTATTTGGGGCATAAAGACTGTCGGACCATTTTTGCACGCCCCTTAAATACGACTTAAATGACCCCGGCTTATATTTTGAGGAATATCATAAGATTCATGGTCTTTATGTCGCAATACTTGTGGTTCTTATGACACAACGCGCAAGGACATTAGGTCCATAGAATTTATGATACTTTCCATTGTTGTACAAGTACAACAAAAATAGGTTTCAAAATATAAATTGATGTGAACAAAATTAAATAATAAATAAATGTTTATCAAATTCAAAATTTATGATGAGACAACTATCATTGTATATTATAGATTTGATGTAAGTCAAATAGAATTGAATGAGAATTTTTGAAACACAGTCAGCTATTTTTAAATAAAATTTAAAAAAAAATATAAAAATTGCATCTTTCGTAGTCAAGCGGGATTACTTTGGAAACACGAAACAACATAGATGTGGTTGAACTTAAATTCGTATTTTAACTAGCCAATGCATGAACCACTTTCAGTTACAGAGCTCTGTTAAGTGAGTGGGGCGGTATATTTTATAGCTAATTCATAAATATAATAGCGAATATATCCTGATTAGAGTGTTCAAAACCGAAAACCGTCTAACCGGTTTCTTTCTCCGAAACCGTATGCCGGTTTAACCGGTATTTTTATGTCTTTTAACCGGCTTTTCAAAAGTGTATATTTCACAGAACATTGCCATGTTTGTTCTTGGCAAATCAACATAGAAGGTTGTTTATGCTTATATAATATTCCTTGGAAAAATTTCAAAAAATGCTTTCTTTGAAATTTCCTAATGAAAATATGTTTTGAAAATGCTGCTAGATGAATGTTTCCTTTCATTTTAAAATGTTGTTTTTTCCTAAACTAAGCATCCAATCGCAAAAAAGATTTGTGATTTGCATTTATGAAAGATATAGTTGGGATCTTAAGTTGTAATGGCTGAGAAGCTGTCGATATTCACATGAAACGCATTTCAAGTGCAATAATCTCCTAAACCAAGAGTCCGATCGCAAGAAGGTGCTTAATTTTTGATCATCATGCAGTAGTTGAGAAATCACCAAGATACAGTTGGGATCTAATTTTGAAATAGATTGTGAACTCACCTTGAAATGGGTGGGAAAGCATAGAATTCATATGTATGGCTTTAAGTGATTTTATCTCCTATACTAAGCGTCCAATTTAAAATGAAGTTTAATGTGTGATGGAATCGATATCTTAATTCTAAACCACCACAGGAGATAGGAAACTTACAATTTACACTTTTAAGTTCAAATTTCCTAATAACTTCTGTTTGGATGGACTGATCATAAATAGGATATAAATTTGAGCAAACTGAATTCAAAAGCTTTAATTAATGGAAAACATGATCATTTGACTTAGCATACTTTAGAGTTAATGTATCGATATTCATATGTTTTCATATTTAATTCATGATTAATTACATATTTGGTTTTATTTTACCATTTCCGAACGAAAAACCGAACGATATCGGTTGATCAGGTTCTTTACGAGGTAAGGAATTTAAAAACCGGATTGTTGGAAAAAGGTATTTTTCGAATTAACCGGAATCCGGTTTTGTGAAAAATTCAATTATTTTAACACTGTAATCTTGATCTTAAAAAAAATCCATAGCTTTAATTAGGTAATAAATTAACATAGAATTTAGTTTATTTGAATTTAGTTTAAAGCCCTTTTATTGGTTTCCCCCAAAAGTTTCCTGAATATAAAATTTTCACAAACTCTTAAAAATTCCTATGTGGGGAGGACATAGTACGTCCATGGTGGCCATTAGGAGAGGGTTACGTCAAACGGACTAGTGCCATTTTATCTAGTATAACAATGCATTAGTCGTTCCCTCAAATAAAATTTTTAAAAAATCTTATAATTTGTATATGTCTGAGCTGGTCAAAGTGGTCATCTTGAGAAAGTTGCTTCAATCGGTCTAGTGGAAAACAATACCTATTGTAGTCTAGTTTAATGCTACGTAATCCATTTTCCCCAGAAAACTTCTTGAATATCCAATTTTTCAAAATATATTACAATTTGTATGTGTCTGGGATGAAGTGTATACATAGTGGTTATCTGGAAAGGGGTGCTCCAATCAGGCTAGTGAAAATCAATAGCTATTATAGTCTAGTTTACTACAACATAAGCATTTTTCCCAAAAAAAAAAAAAAACTTCCTGAATATGCAATTTTCAAAGTATACTCAAATTTGTATGAGGCTGGGATGAAGTGCGTCGACAGTTGTCATCTGGGGAGGTGTACTTCAAAACTACAAAAGGTACAAACAAATTCCTTATATGCAAATTCGTTAAAATCAGTGTCACACTTGTACATATGTTTCGCTGTTAGCCAGATTCGAATCTGAGTTTTTGTTAACATACTAACAAAGCTATGCTAACCACAGATCAAGATATAATACAAATCTAAATACAATGGTGAATATATTTCGATTTGGTAAATAATGTATAAACAATTCTGTGCACATTCTTCGAACGTTTGTGCCTGCCTGGTTTATATCCATAAAATATATTTTAACAAAACTTTCACAGTAGGTAGAAAGCAGTATATCAGAAATGTAACACTAGTGGAAAGTCAGAGCTATTGTAGTCTAGTTTAAAACTACATAAGCTGTTTTCCCCAAAAAATTTCCTGAATATGATATTTATCTAAAAAATTTTAAATGTTTATGTGGCTAGGATGAAGTACAACAATATTGGTCATGTTTATAACGACATAATCATCTATATATTATCTTCGTGTTGGTTAAATAGTAGATCGTAATTTACTAACTGTGAAACGATCTTATATATCTCATTTATGGCAAGCAAAGGAAAGTTGTTTTTATGACACGTCTTTGCCCAACATTTATTGATTCGCCGCATCAAGTTTGAGTACCACTGACTTTAGATACTAACTAGCTCTTCCAACCAAAAGCAAGTAAGTAACATGGTACAGCTTTACTTTCGCTCTCTTCGAATCATCAAAGCTTATTATGCTAACACACTCTAATACAACCACTGAGCATCTGCAGACGACAATTATGTGCAGCTGTGTCTCTTTTGAAAACAAAACAAAAAAAAAAGAAATAATTTAGTCAATGGTAAATATTGGTTGGTAGCAGATCAGCAGTCGCTTGACGCTAGACTTTTTTTATGTTTTCGAAAGTAAACAAATGTCTTTGCTGCAAACGGGTTCAACTTGACTACGGTTATAATGAACTATTGAGGTATTGCAGTCTTTATTGGCTTCTTCGCTGATAGGAAGTACATAAATAGTTACGGAACATCTATCGAATACTAGATCTTCTTGAAAATGTTTAATTTTAAATGTGTAGTAAGTCAAATGCAATTAATAAACATAGATTTCGTTGTTTAACAAAGTGACGTTTAAATTACAGACAGTGATTTTTCTTTTTGTGCCATGGACTTGGTGTTCGACGTTGGTATATTTACCCGGTACACAGCGGCAGGAAAATCATCTACCAGGATTTCAATCAGCTATAAATCATTTTTTGCCATATCCTTCTAATAGCATAAAAGAGTTTGAATATGTTCCCACGGCTCGGGGCTACAGATATGGGTTTGTGTTGTTTGGAATGTTGTGTGGTGTTATTTTTTATTGGAATGTATTTTTTCTACAGGTATATCCTTAATGATGGCACTGTTAAATCACAAAATGTCGCCGCTAAGGAAGCTCCCTATGATAGGAGTTATGCTGGAGTCGATGGCGTTAATACCGGATTGAATGCGGTAGGCATAGGTGGGCGGCCTAAAAATCGTAAACTGTCACCGAAATCACTACAAAGTTTAGCAGGATGAATACGAAGCTGTTAATAGATCGCCTGTGGCTGGCTGTTATGTAGTATTAATTATATATTATTATGTGTGAGGTATTATTGAGATAAGCATAATATGCTTTTGATTATACTTAATTATGACTTGGTACAAAAAACAACAAAAACTTAATCATCTCTCACAAATCATAGTTCAAATTATAAATAATTGTAGCTAAAGATTAAGTTAAACTATTAGTAAAGGTAATAAATTGATTGTATCCAAAAATACGTAAAATAGCTTAACAAAAATGTTAGAGCTTAATAGTGTTATCAACAACTAGAAGAATGGAAAAATACACTTATTATCTAATGAAAAGATTTGTATATCCCCTATTCACAAAGACTTGTTTCGTAGCGTTCGTATGTATTAAGATAATAAGACATTGACAATGTCTGCATTAGCAGATAAGGCCTATTCTTTATGGTGCCAAGAAATTAGGAAGAAATTAATTTTGTATAATGATGATTAATACTGATATTGTTCGTATGATAAGATATGTAGATATAGATGTGGGTCAAAAATATGCTGGGCAATCCAAAATATGATCAAAATGTTTTTCCTTGTTTCTCTAACTAGGTAAGACAAATTATTTTCGGAGCACAGGAGACTAAGCAATATTTAAATATTTGTGATCGCTTATCACCTAATAACGTACTGTAAGACTTAAATTTACAGCTGGTATTGACAATAGTGGGCTCAATATGTGGTGCGAAGTGCACGAAAACATTTTCCACAGAACGCTGATTTATGTAATACAACTTTATAATTTGCAGATGTTGTGAGTTTTTTTAGGATAAGTTGTCAAACAATACTGAATAAAAATAAGAGGCCAGCTAGACGCCAATAGTGCGCTGTCTTAAACAAAATCAACAATTTAAAGAAACCTCTTAATGAATCGCATTTTGCTATGATGCTTCTATGTTTTAAATCATAACAAATCGAAAAGGGCTAAAAGTAGTATAGTTTTACCTTAAAGGCAAATTTCTTAAGAATAAAATGGTATTGTTCGTACATAATAATGTCATATTGAAAATAATATTATAAAATATAATATAGTACATTTAAAATATAATATTTAATATATCATAAGTTATTACAATCGGATAATAAGTCTGTATAATCGGGCTACGAGCCTGTATAACTGGGCTCAAGGCTTGTACAATCGGACAACAAGTCTGTACAACCAAGCTACTAGCCTGTACAATTGCACAACAAGTCTGTACAGACGGGCTACGAGCCTGTAACCCTGCTAAAGGCCTTTATATTCGTACCTTGAGTCTGTTCAATCGGACAACAAGTCTGTACAACCGAGCTACGAGCCTGTCCAATCGGGCTATAAGCCTGTACAGGCTCGTTGCCGGTTACAGGCTCGTTGCAACAAAATTTATGTCTCCTTTATCAAAAACAATTTTTATACAAACTATTGAAAGTTTGTAGATCTGTACAACCGGGCTACGAGCCCGTACAATCGGGCTATAAGCCTGTACCTATTCTCCTGTTCCAGGACCTTAGCAAATTTCACCAGAATGTCCTACCGAATTTATCTCAGAGTCCTCGATGTACGATGCCACCCGAATTACTACAACATTAAATCTGTCCCGTTTCCAGGTACCAAATTACCGCCGCATCAAGCCCGCCCTATTTCTCGTCACCAAATTATCGCCCCTGGTCTAAGGACCGCTTTTCTGTACAAAGGATAAACACCCCAGGCGCCGCAATACATTACACCAGACACCAATAACTATACGAGGCCACCAACCAAATATAACCTCAGACATCTTTACCCACCATTAAACACCTCAAGGATATCAAACCAGTGATTGCACTTTAGCTTAAGGATCCGGAGTGTTTCGTTCTTTTTATATTTTGTGGATTGTAAATTAGGGAAATATATACATATATATATAAAGTGGTTATAACACGCGACTACCATGCGGGAGATCTCAGGTTCAACTCCTGGCTCCAGTCATTTTAAAAAAAGAAAAAAAAATCTTTTATTGTCGGCTCCCCTCGAATGTTGTCGACAGCAACTTCGCAGTATTAGTGTCGGGTCAATCGGCAAGTCTAGTAAAAGCTTCTCAACACAGTGACGTTCGCATTCGTCGATAAACAAGTAGGTGCCGTTAGTTGTGAATCTAAAAATAGAAGCTATCCAATACCTCATTCATGGGGTGTAAAGGGAAATAAAGTTTTATATATATATAAAGAGTCAGGAAAATCCACTCTTTTATTTCGTTAGGTTTTGGGTTTGGGGTACTTGCGAAGACCCAGGATGCGGCTGAGACTATCTCAGCCTAAGGTAAAACCGCCTTATAATTCTTTGCTCAGTTATTCAAAATTTTTTGATTTGAGGGATATATTTGGTATGAATAAAAGTGTAACACATTCAATGTGGCATGTTAGACCCTAGGTGTTTTTAGAAATATGTTATTTCAGGCCTTTTTCGACGATTCAGTCTTGTCTGTCAGGGTGACAGACTTTTGTTTCCTTGGGGTTATGTAAAGTCGAATGTATTTGCCGATAAGTGAGTCTTGGAAGGCATCATTATCAGTGTGAAATAATGTTGGTACTGCTGGAAAGAGTGATTAAAAGTTGGACTCTTCGATTAGACCACTTACGGCATAGTCGCGACCAACTTTTTAATGTAATTATCTTTAAAAATTAATTTGCCAGCAATTGATTTTTTAAGTCTTAACAAAGATTCCAACTAAAGGCCTGCAGCGTTCCATTCATTCTACTTGTACAAACAGATAAAACAAGTAAGAACCTGATATTATCGGTACAAATACAACAAATAGTAGAACAAAACATGTGCTCATTCGTTTTGGATTGAGTAGATCGCGTCTCATCTCTTTCTCTAGTTCTCATTGTAGTGGAAACTTTTTTTTCTCTTTATCTGTTCTTCTCAGTGAAGTAACTGTTGTTCCTCTTTTTTAAATGGATATATCCATTTAATACAGATATTCCAGACCATACGCTTTGCGTTGATGATGTTTTCTTACTATTTTTTTTATTCTTTTTACCAAAAGTAATGGTGTAAGTTTCATCTGTGGCAAATTTTAACAAAAAATAAAACAAAATTTCGCTCTTTATTCTTTATGCTTGCAGCGTCACGCTCCCTACATATTCCAAGCACAGATAACAAGACTACCGATATATCTGTTTGTTATGTATGTATTCATACAAGTATTTTTGATACTTGGTACTTTCACTCTCTCATACCTATTCTATCGTTATCTAAAAGAGAAATATTCCATACGCACTCAATCCAAAGAGAGCGAAACAGTTACAAGCAGATATAATAAAATTGAACTACATACAACAAGTGTGTTTGGATGGTTCTTTGCAGACCTATAATTCCAACATTCAATTCTATTTAAAGTGTTTTGTTAAAAATTAAAAATAAATGTTATAAATGAATCACTAATTAGCAAATTTATCTCGAGTCAGTTTCAATAACATATGTGGTTAAGATTAACTTTAACTTATATAGACATTGATTTACCTGTAACAGCTGAAACCAATAGTAACTATTGCCAATAAAGGCGTAATATAACAATTCATCGAATGTTGGTCTTTTCGAATAGACCAAATACGGCATAGTTGCGGCCAACATTTAAATGTAATTTTCTTTTAAACTTAATGGCCAGAGATTGTTTTTTCAAGTCTTAACAAAGATTTTAATATCCAATTTTATTTAAAGTGTTTCATTTTAAATAAAAAAAGGAAATTCTAAATTAAAGTGATCTCGAGTCAGTTTCAACTACACTTTTGTTGAAATTTATATTTGCTTTGCATTTTTTTTAACTGGTTGAACTAATAGTTTCAATTGCTAACAACAATTCTTTGTGCAGATCTTAGCTTAGGTTGAGCTGTCTACGGTCGGTATTCGGCTGACAACCAAAGTACATAACGGTTGCACTTTGTTCAAATTTCTTGTTTTTTATTCTTATTTTTTTTGAGCTATTCTTATTTTCTTTTTATAATATTTATAGCCAATTAATTAGTTAGTAACATAATTTTTAGTTACTCTAACATTAGCATTTATTATTCTAAATAGTAGTTAAGCCAATAATAATTCATAAATCAAGATCTCTCATCGATTTAAAACCAGTCACGAGGTGATTCGTGCGTTCGGTTACGGGGAAGAACCAAAAATAGAATATTCAAATGAAAGAGGAAGAAATATTAAACAAAAAAAAAACGATAATAACTTAAACTATTATTTAAAGCACAAGCTGTAGGGTATTATAGTTTTAAAAGAACATTATCATGTATAAAAGCCAGACAGAGTGGCTACGTCTTCAAAGCATTTCAATTGAAAGTTATTAAAAGCTATTTTGTATTAATAAACACATTAACAAAATAACGTATATAAACTCACAAAAGCGCAAAATACGTCAAAGTAGCAATACTTAATCTAACATTACCCAAAAACAAAAAATAATCTCTTAAGTGAAATACTTCAAAAGCTTAATTGATTTGTGTTTCATACACAAAAGACTTAAGACACAAGCGCATATTGCGAATTATTGAGTAAAAGTAGTTCCCTATCCAATATTTCGAAAAAAAAGTCTATCATTTCAGTTTAAAGAACTTCGAAAGCTTACTCGACTACTAACATAAACAAAAGACTTAAGACACAAGCGCATATTAAGAATCTCTTATAGTCACTGCAGTAGTAATCTTCCATCAGGAAGACATAGTTTTTGTCGCTGGATATTCTGAGTGTATCGAAAACATTTAATTGTTTATAAGAATGATTTCTTATGTAAATAACAATTTCTTACATTGTTCCATCACTTAAAAAAATAAACGAATAATTAAAAAGCTTATTAACAAATAAAATTATAAAAACTCACAATATCGCGAATAATGTATTATCTCCGCAACAATCAATATATTATGGTTGGCAGTTATACTAAAGCTTACTTGGGATATGTGTATCATATACAAAAGACTTAAGACACAAGCACCTAGTGTGAATCTCTTATAGAGTTGTTACAGTAATCTTCTCTGAGAATGTCAATATACTATTTGTTGCTCGTTCTCCAAAGTCATACACTTGTCAGCTTATTTCGTAATTAACTAGTTTTTCCATTGTGGTGACATACAATAGGAATTAGATGCAACGAGTTTGTCTCTTTTAAAACTTTTGTACTTCCCCCAATTGGATACGAGATTTTAAATTTGTGTTGATATCTAGTATAACAGTTATTTTGGGTTTACTTTATGTTTTCATAGAGATAAACAAATCATCCATAGACTATCACATATAAAATCATGAAAACAAATCTTAGAATTTTCTTAAGTTATAAGAATACGTTATACATTTTGTATGTATGACAAGAGTTATCCGCTGTGTGATGCTACATTGTTGTAGGTAGGTGGACACATGACTTTATTGATAAGAGGTTTGTCATCTATCGAAATGCAAATATTATGTTACTCTTTCATTGGAAGTGACATGAAGGTTTTCCCACACGTGTGATCAGTTGACTATTATTTATGGTCAGATTATTGTAATCTCTTGACCATCATTTAAATATTTATGCTGTTTCACAAAGTTACGAAAGATTTGGTACAATAAAAATTAAAGCATAAAACTGGAAACATTTAAATTTTATTGTCAATCTGTTAGCATGTCATGAATACTATATAATAAATTAAAAACAAATACAAAATCAAGTGGGCATACATTTGACCGAGTGTTAAGTGACAATGACATGTCATGTATAATATGCATGTAATTTTTTTGTTAATCAAATTTAAAAACTTTTTTTGCTACGGAAGAAAAGAAATACAATATTCGGTGTATCAAATGCTTTTACTGATATCAATGTGGTATTTGAAACATTCTTCAATTTTATCATTACAATTGCTCCCTGTATTGAAATGGACTAAGGGCACGCAAGGGCGTATGAAAAATAGGTTGACCTAAAATGTAACAAAAACGGTAAATGGGGTTTTGTTGGGAGTCAATTGTACGATCCTTTTTTAAGATGAAAAAAATTGTTGTTTTTCCTCTCCGTTTTGTACTTTTTTTCTAAGGGGTGACTTTCTTTACCCCGTGATTACACTATCAAATCACAGAGATATAATATCTTGTTATATCTCATTGGAAGCGTACGGACTTCAGCTGTAAGATACTTCCAGAAATAGCCACTGCCTACTCCAACCAGCACTCCCAATCACTACGACACAACGCCTCTACTTCTGACGTTCCCGATACACAGTGGCAGCATATGGCGCATTCCATGGTAACCGCCGCATCAACCGTGCTAGGATATGAAAAAACGGTGCTCAGACGAATCCTGGTACGATGAAGAATGTCGCATAGCGTCTGAGTAATAGGATGCTGCTTATAGGGCAACGCTACAGCCAATTGTAATCCGTGCTGTTAGGGAACGGCATAAGAAGAAAGCAAAACAGGCGAGACAGCTATTTAGGCGAAAAAAACGTCAGGTGAAGGAACGGGATAACGAGGATATAGAGCGATACAGGGATAGAGGTGAAGCCCGAAAGTTTAACCAGAAAGTAAGAGCAAATAGCAACGGTAATGGGCTCCCCACCTGTAAGGACAAGAATGGAAATCTGATCACAGTTACGCAGAGTGTGCTGCATATATGGAGAGAACTCGTCCAGCAACTGCTGGTTCCAGAAGGTAGCGCACGTGAAGTTATCACGCCAATTGTCGACGACAGTTTAGATTGCCCACCACCAAGTCTAGCCGAGGTAAGAAGAGCAATATCGCGACTGAAAAATAATAAATCAGCCGGTGCCGACGGACATCCGGCAGAGCTCTTTAAGTCCGGTGGCGAGGACCTGATAACAAGCATGCAACATCTCCTAGGCACGGTTTGGCTTAACGACTGCATGCCCGACGATTGGAATTTAAGCGTATTATGTCCTGTGCTGAAAAAAGGTGATCCAAGTGTGTGCTTTAACTACCGCGGGATTAGCCTTTTACCCATCGCATATAAAGTCCTGTCGATTGTGCTATCTGAAAGACTAAAAAAAGCCAGTGTTATCCAACCTGATCAGGCCTTATAAGTGTGGCTTTAGACCTGGTAAATCAACAACAGACCAAATATTCACACTTCGGCAAATCCTGGAAAATACCCAAGAGAAACAGATCGATACGTACCATCTTTTCGTCGACTGTAAATCCGATTCAATGACAGAGTCCTCTTTCGACGAACAAAAATCCAGCTATACCAGATACTGGTTCTTACTGACTTGATGTACGGTTCAGAATCCTGGGTTACGACACAAGCGGATGAATCGGTTCTGGCTTTATTCGAGAGAAAAATACTCCCTAAAATATATGAGCCGATCCTCTGTAACGGAGAGTATAGGCGTCGTATGAATCATGAGTTGTACGAGCTGTACACCGACATTGACGTGGTCAGACGTATTAAGGTGCAGCGGTTGCGATGGCTAGGTCATGTTGTACGCATATACGAAAATGCTCCAGCTCGAGTCTTCGACAATAAACTCGACGGACGGCGGAGAAGAGGGCGACCAAGACTCCGTTGGAAAGACCAGGTTATTGAGAACCTTACAGAACTTGGTGTGACTAACTGGAGAAGAAGCGCAGAAGATCGAGGCGCTTATAATATTTTTCTACGTGCAATATATAATCCAGTGGCATTGCAAAGAAGTGCCAGCTAAGTAAATAAGAAAAAATAAAAATAAATAAAAATTTAAATGATAGAAATTACGTGTAGGTTCCATTTAGTTGTCGTCTTAAGTCTCCCTTTAATAGTGCAAATCATATAACATGTTCAACAAATCTTGGACGATCTGTACTCGTTCAGAGGTCTAATCTTCACTATTTGAATTTGAAAACATTGAGCTGTAACGGCTATTTGAATCTTTTCTACACCGGAAAACACAACGAAGTATACAACAATTTAAAACGAATCGACAACGCATAATGCGGTTGGAACTACTAAAGGCGTTATATTCATGGCGTTCATCCTAAACGTATGCCATCATTTTGGACCATCAATCGATTTGTATTCAAATGGATATGAATGTAAATCCAAAATGTTAGATTTTTTTCAAGTGAATAACATTGCCAAAGGGTGATTCAAAAATAGTTTAGACGTAGAAGTCGTTGTCGTTAAAAATTAAATTAGGTTATAAGAATACATCTGATTGTATACAAAAAATTACCTTGTATACAAAGACTATACCTAATTATACCTATTTGTATATAGGAAAATTCCAAACTTAAACTTTGCGCAAAAAAAAAAATATTTCAGAAAAATTAGCAAAAAATTTTAATTTTCATATTTACGGAGTGCAATTGAACGTAACGTTTTGAATAAGATAAATAAGAAGCAACATATCCCTATTAATATTATAAATGTTAATGTTTGTCTGTTTGTTTGTTTATTTGAACCGATTTCAATAAAATTTGGTAGACAGTTAGTGTACTTTATTGAAATTACCGTAGGCTACATATTTTTAGATTTTTTACCCTATTGGCGAAGTGGGCGTGGTAAAAATTTTGTAAGAGCTAGAGAGATAAAATTTGATATCCACACAAATTACAAATATGATTATGCAGACGAAATTTAAATTTTAGATCAGTGTCCGGAGTAGGCGTAGCAAAACTGTATTTTAGACCTATAGGTAAAAAATTTGGTACACAGATAGTATACGACAACACAAATATAAAATTAGAAACAAAATTTAAATTTTGGATAAGTGGGCGTCGAAAGATACACATTGCCACCCAGATAGTCAGTCCTAGAGTGATAAAATTTGGTACACAGGTAGTACTCAACAACACGAAAAGAAATATGCAGACGTAATTTAAATTTTGGATCAGTGTATTTTAGCCCTAGAGAGATAATGTTTGACACCCAGATAGTACATTAATATGAATATGCAAACGACATTTTAATTTTGGATCATTGGGTTGAGTATTTCAGATCCCATATCTTAAAAAACTAAATTTCCCTTAACACCCCATGAATGAGGTATGGGTTCGCGTGTAGTGAATTAACACGCTTTCTATATTTAGATTCACAACTAACGGCACCTACTTATTTATCGACGAATGTGAACGTCACGTTTTAAGAAGATTTTACTAGACATGCCGATTGACTCGATTTTTTAACTGCGAAGTTGCTGACGACAATATCGAGGGGGCCGGCAGTGAAAGAAAAATTTTTTTTTTCTATTTTTTTTTAGACGACTGGAGGCAGGAGTTGAACCTGGGATCTCCCGCATGGTAGTCGCGTGTTCTAACCATCATTCCGGTCCGGTACATGGAACACGAATAAAAATATGAAGACGACCATATAATTTTTGACCAGTGGGTGGAGGAGGCGTGGAAAATTTGGTACACAAATAGTACTTGGCAATACGAATATGAAAAAGTATTTTCATTGTACCAAAAAGTAAAGTTTATTGCACTTCTTCTTCTTTACTGGCAGCAACAACAGAAATTCATCTATCAGTAGCCGCACGTAGAAAACCATTCCAAGCGCTTCGGTCATTTGCGCTCCGTAGATAGTTCGGCATACCAAGCTTACTTAACATTTCCGTCACCTGGTCCATCCATCGGAGTTTTGGTCGCCCCCTCCTGCGCCGCCCATCGAGTTTATTGCCGAAGACTTTTCGAGCCGGAGCGCTTTCGTCCATTCGTACAACGTGTCCAAGCCAGCGCATTCGGTCTATTTGAACGCGCTTGACCACGTCGATGTCGTTGTACAGCTCATACAGCTCATGATTCATTCGACGACGGTACTCGCCGTTCACGATGATGGGTCCAAATAGTTTGCGGAGTATTTTTCTCTCGAAGACTCCCAGAATAGATTGATCCGCTTGTGTCATTACCCAAGATTCTGCGCTGTAGAGCAAGACAGGTAGGATCAGAGTCTGGTAGAGCTGGATCTTTGTTCTTCGAGAGAGCGCTTTGTCATTAAATCGCTTGCTAAGCGCATAGTAACAGAGGTTTGCGATCAATACTCGTCTTTTGATTTCGAGGCTTACATTATTATTTTTGTTTATGGCGGAGCCAAGGTAGACAAAATCATCTACCACTTCAAAATTATAGTTGTCAACGTTCACGCAGCGTCCCAGACGAGTGGACTCTTTGTTCGTTGAAACAAATAACTTTGTTTTGTCCTCGTTTATCACCAGACCCACTTCAGCCGACTGCTTTTCAATGCTCGAAAAAGCCGCAGTAACATCTCGCAATCCACGTCCAATAACATCGATATCATCAGCATACGCGAGCAACATGTGGCTTTTGTTAAATATGGTGCCATTCCTGTTTACTGCTGCTTTCCGCATGATCATCTCCATTACGATGTTAAAGAGATCGCAGGACAGACTATCGCCTTGTCTAAAGCCTCGCTTGGTAGAAAATGGCTCTGACAGATTTTTGCCAATTTTCACTGAAGACTTCGTGTCAGTCAGTGTCATCCCGCAGAGTCGAATTAGTTTTGCGGGGATACTAAACTCAGCCATTGCATCCAACAATTTCTGTCGTATCGGACTGTCAAATGCAGCTTTGTAATCGATAAACAGATGGTAGGTATCGATCTGCATTTCTTGGGTCTTCTCCAGGATTTGTCGTAGCGTGAATATCTGGTCGGTGGTGGATTTACCAGGTCTAAAGCCACACTGATAAGGTCCAATCAGGTTCGCCAGAAGGGGCTTTAGTCTTTCACATAACACACTAGACAGGACCTTGTATGCGATGGGTAAAAGGCTAATCCCGCGATAGTTGGTACACACATTAGGATCGCCTTTCTTAAGCACGGGACATAGGACACTCAGATTCCAATCATCGGGCATGCACTCCCTGAGCCAAATCGTGTTTATGAGCTGGTGCATGCATGTTACCAGGTCATCGCCGCCGGCTTTAAAAAGCTCTGCCGGCAGTCCATCGGCTCCCGCAGCTTTATTATTTTTAAGCCGTGCAATTGCCGTGCTGATCTCGTTTTGGTTCGGTGGTGGACAGTCTACTCCATCGTCGATGATTGGTGTGACTTCGTCTACTGCCTTCGGGAACGAGTAGATTTCGAAAGTGTTCCCTCCTAACTTGCAACACACTCTGAGTGTCCGTGACCAGATTTCCGTCTCTGTCCTTACAGGTGGGGATCCCTGTTCCAAAACCTTTGCTTTCCACCTTTTTGTTGAACTTTCGAGCTTCACCACTATCCCTGCAGTTTTCGATATCCTGGCTCTCTCTTTTCTTCCACAGACGCTTTTTCCGTCTGAACAGGCGTTTCATATCCCTCCTTTTCTCTTTATAACGCTCCGTCACCGCACGCGTCGCCATTGGCTGCAGTTTTGCCTTGTACACAAATCAGCGTAATGTTAAAATATTTCGCCCGGATGCGAATGGTGGCTATACGGTCACTTACAGGGCTGAACGGCAAGACCAGGTGTCGAAGTCTCTTGCCGACTATGAAACCACATCCAAATTCGTGTCTTTCTGCATGGCAGCTGTAAAAGATGTCACAGTTCTTTCGTCGTGTGCATCCCTGTCCCGTCCATCTCATTTCCTGCATGGCGGTGATGTCAGCCTTGTATTTGTCGAGGACATCCGCCAGTTGGATAGAGGCACCATCTCTGTATAGAGTTCGGACATTCCAGGTGCATATCCTTAAATCATGATCCTTATATCGTTTGCGGGGGTCGTCAACATTTAGGGGGGTTCTTGTTTTTCCTTTTCTTCGTGTTTTCATAATAAATTTTTGTTTAAGGAGAGTGGCTTATTAGGCCACCGCTCCCGATCCTAGTTTCTTGGGGCTGCTAAGGCCACTAAGAGAGCCTGTGTTGAGCTTCAGTAACTTCTGTTACCTAGTTCCTAAGACGCATCGGTGGTAGCATGCCGATTAGGTTACTCAACATTTCGCCTTCTAACTTTAGCTAACTTCTAAGCGGTTGCTTTAAAGTCATTGCCTGGGGAATACTTGGTGTAAGACCGGAAGTAGTTAGCTGCTTGGACAGTGCCACAAAGGAATCGCTTCTGGTCACTCCCAAGTGAGTGACAATCAGTAACTTTCCACCTCTGGGCAAAAAATTAAAAACTAAAATTTATTGTATTAAAACGTACTTTTATTGTAAACAAAAACATCAACTAATTGTACTAGAGAGTACCTTTAAGTACTTAGTACATTTATTGTACCAAACAGTACTTCATTGGTACCAATAAATACAATTTATTGTACCAAAAAGGTAAAATTTATTGTATTAAAAAGTACTTTTATTGTACACAAAAACATCAACTAATTGTACTAGAGAGTACCTTTAAGTACTTAGTACATTTATTGTACCAAACAGTACTTCATTGGTATCAATAAATACAATTTATTGTATTAAAAAGTACTTTTATTGTACACAAAAACATTAATAATTTCTACTAGAGAGTACCTTTATTGTGCCAAAAAATACTTTAAATGTACTAATAAGTATTTTTACTGTACACAATTAAAGTACCTTTATTATAACGGGTCCGCCAAATAACTTTTTTTTTTTAAATGCTATAAAAAAATCTACTAAATATTTTCTCAAATTTCTTTTTTTATTTGAAAGTACAATCCTTCCGGATAATAATGGAAAATAATTTCATTCAAATGGCTGCCTCGGCTGGCCATGCAGTAGCCTACACGATCGGTCCAATTTTTAAGCACATTATCGATTGTGTGTAGCTGTATTTCACCAATGGCTTCACGAATAAAGCGTCAATTGTCTCTGGCTTGTCGGCGTAACACTTATCTTTTAGGGCACCCCACAAATAATAGTCCAACGGTGTCAAATCGCAGCTCCGAGGTGGCCAAACGGCATCAGCTCTGCGGTTGATAATGCGATCTTCAAAAACAGGGCGCAAAACATCGAGTGTAGCTTGGGCTGTGTGGCACGTAGCGCCATTCTGTTGAAACCAAATGTTGCCAATATCCTCCTCTTAAATTTTTGTGAACAAAAATTCGTTCAGCATGGCTCGATAACGATCGCCATTGACTGTAACGGCTACACCTTGCTCATTTTCGAAGAAAAATGGCCCAATTATGCCACTGGACCAAAATCCGCACCAAACAGTGACTCGTTTTGGGTGCGTCGGCTTTTCAATGTATGCGTGCGGGTTTTCTGTTCCCCAAATGCGACAATTTTGCTTGTTTACATACCCGCCAAGATCAAAAAGAGCTTCATCTGAAAAGATGATTTTTTTAGAAACACATTACCATGACATTACCAAACGTTAGATAGCGGTCCCGTTATCAACAAGTTATTTAATTGTGCCAAAAACTATTTTTATTGTATAAAAAAGTACTTCTCTTTTATCAAAAAGAGCTGTTGTTGAAGCAAATAGCAAGGACTACAATGGGTTTTTCTGAACTTCATAATATTTTAAAAAAAAATTTCATGTCACATTTCAACATTTTGACATTTTTTACAGAATTGTGTTAATAAAGTTTAATTAATATGTATTTTGTTTGATTTTTTAAAATTTTTTGCAAAAATTCGTCAGAAAAAACGATGCTGTAGTGTAAATGAGTCTATATAGTACTCGGCAATGCAGACATGCATATACAAAATAATTATTTTCGGTCAGCGGCAATATGAAGGCGAACATTTTATTTCCGATCGGTGGGCAGAAGGATACGAGGGAAAATTGTTTTTAGGACTATATAAGGTAATATTTGTATACAAATAGTACTTGGCGCTCTATATATATAAATTTGCAGATGGGTTTTTTAATTTCGGTTAGTAAGAAGTTGTTAGCTTGATCAGGTTAAGAAGTAACATGGGGTAATGAATTGTTTACAACATATTGCCGGACCCATTATTAGTTTGTTATTCTTTAATTATGTTAATCTTAAACAATGGTATTAAAGTTTACTGCAAGACCGGCCGTGGCATAGTGGTTAGATCACTCGACTACCATGCGGGAGATCGCAGGTTCAAACCAGGCTCCAGTCACCTTAAAAAAAAAAATAAATAAAATTTTCTTTCATTGTCGGCTCCCCTCGAATGTTGTTGACAGCAACTTCACAGTATTAAGCGTCGATTTAATCGTCGTGTCTAGTAAGAGCTTCTCAAACAGTGACGTTCGCATTCGTCCATAAACAAGTAGGTGCCGTTAGTTGTGAATCTAAAAATAGAAAGCGTGTTAATTCACAACAACGCGAGAAGCTATCCCATACCTCATTCATGGGGTGCAAAGGGAAATTAAGTTTTTTTTTTTTTTTAAGTTGCCTGCAAGAACGCACGCCTCTCCTCTTATTGCTGTTTCAAAGAAAACGAACTATTTTTTGTTGTATTTTTTTATATTGATTTAAAGACATTTTTGAATATTATTGAAAACAAAATCTTATTTATTAGGGCGGATCGTGTACCAAAATCGGATTTTACGATGAATTCGTAAATTAAAAAAAAATTACATCTTAAGCATTCGATTTTTGCATATCTAAAAACTAAAAAAATATCTCCACCTGAAATCTTCATGCTTCTCAGCGCGAGCTAGGAATTGATTTTAGACACAAAGTTTATTGGTGAAATTTTCTTGAACTGAACAAATTGACCCTAATATGCAAATATGTACTTCTTAAGGGCGTTTTAAATGGAAGAACAAATAATATAACCTTCACTCCGTTCGAATCGAATCGTTGTTTCGATAGCACTCGCGTAAGTAGATCGCGCGTTGTGATCCAATTTATACGGACATTTGGTCCACCTTGTCCTTTACAAAAAATAGAATGATTTTTTAACAAATTTTTTTGTCGAAAACAATATATACAATAAAGACATTGTACAGATTCCTGAACTTGAACGGTTTCCATGAACTAAAACAGGGATTAAAATTAAAAACCGCACAATTTTTTTCAAAAAGTAATCAAAATCTACCGGCCTTGATATATCATATTTAGTTCATAAAATCTCTGGCAACGAAATCAGCATCATGCTGCTTCATTCAACACAGCTCAGTTTAGTATAAACATGTCACTTAAATTCGAAAGATTAATCCCATTAATTTCCAGTTTCAAATAATTTGCCAACTTCGTATATAATTCATATCTTAAGGATTATACCGGAAAATATCAGTGATGAATGGCTGCGGCTGTCTTTGGAACTTTATCTTGAGAAGAGTTATGCTAAACTTCAAACTTTTTATTATATCAAATTAATTGTTAATTAATTCTGGTAACCTTTTGGCTGTATAGCATTTTCAGTAAATTCTTGTTCCAAGAACATCACAAACGGTTTTAAAACTAATCAGGTTGGAAATAAATTTAATCCATAAAAACTAAGAGCCAAATTGATGTGAAATTAAAAGTGTGAAGAAAACAAGTTTTATCAAAAGAAATTATTATAAAAAATCTTGATTAACAAATACAAATGAGAGATAACAATTGGCAAAATATTCATACAATGGAACGAACAAATGAAACCGGAGTGTTCGTGGCAGCATTATCTGCAGATCCGCCACTACAAATATCAACAAAAACAACTACAACAGGCAACCACCAATATAATGAAGAAACATGCTTGGATTTATTGTTAACATCGATGTGATAATTTCACGGAACACGTTAAGGGGCTAAAATTAATTTCAGTTTAGCCGGTATTTTTTCATTTGCAAGTAATCAAGCTAAAAAGCCACCAAAGCCACCACCACCGATGAAGTTGAATCTAAAAGCCATAGTAGATAAAGAAGCGCCAGCCAACGTCCGTATATGGTAGCGGAGGCGACGATGACGACGGACACCGCGACGATTAAAACTTAAGTTGGGCTGAAACACAAGAAGAAGAAGATGCTGCTCAAAACAAGATGAAACCAACAACAACAACAACAACAAAGCTTGAGCATCAGCATTGGCGTGAATTCAGATGGATGATCATGGGGACGACACATGCAAGAGTGCGGCGGTGCGCACGCGTCGACCTTGAGGAGGTAAAAAGCGCTAATAAACCAGAAAGAAAAAAACAAAGAAGAAGAAAACAAATCTCTGTCGATATTATGGAATTATGCCAAAGTTATATTTATTGATGGGGAGATGAGGAAAAAAACAACAAATAATGCCAGAAATTAAAAAAAAAAACATTAAACATTAAAAACTCGATGACTTTTGGTGAACCCGTAGTGAAGGAAGAATGAGAAACGCTCTAAACTAAGAAATTATGACATTTAAAGGGGCACCAAAGTGACAGCAACATCATCAAAGTTACATTTTAGTTGTTGAATAATGCAAATAATAACATAATCTATAACTATAACATAATCAATGGGCATCGCCGATTTCTACGTTATAGAGAACATTATTTATTGGTAAAATACTGTTTATTTTGTTGTAAATACTTTATTTTTACTTCATTTAGATTCAATTTCGACACACACAAATTTATATAAACATTGAAACTCGTTTGGCTTAAACTTTTAAATCTCTTCATAGACAAAATCTTCACATCTTTGAGGAAGGAAAAAATTTCATTCGGTGCATTATTTTTGATTTCGCTAAAGTTCTTTGTGTGTACATACATGGTACATAAAACACCAGCTGTATTGTTAAATAAGCTGCATTACCCAGAAAACTACGTTATAGAGCAATTTGTTATAAAGAGGTAAAAATGTGTGAAAAACATAAGGAAAATGTGTTTTTGAAATAAAATTCTTTATAGAGAAAAATTATATTTATTTTTTTCAATATTTATATATTTTCATATTGTTATATTTCTATGTTTCTATATTTTTATATTTTTATATTTTTATATTTTTATATTTTTATATTTTTATATTTTTATATTTTTATATTTTTATATTTTTATATTTTTATATTTTTATATTTTTATATTTTTATATTTTTATATTTTTATATTTTTATATTTTTATATTTTTATATTTTTATATTTTTATATTTTTATATTTTTATATTTTTATATTTTTATATTTTTATATTTTTATATTTTTATATTTTTATATTTTTATATTTTTATATTTTTATATTTTTATATTTTTATATTTTTATATTTTTATATTTTTATATTTTTATATTTTTATATTTTTATATTTTTATGTTTTTTATAATTTTATGTTTTTATATTTTTATATTTTTATATTTTTATATTTTTACATTTTGATATTTTTATGTTTTTTATATTTCTATATTTTTATATTTTTTATTTTTTTTATTTTTATATTTTTATATTTTTATATTTTTATATTTTTATATTTTTATATTTTTATATTTTTATATTTTTATATTTTTATATTTTTATATTTTTTATAATTTTATGTTTTTATATTTTTATATTTTTATATTTTTATATTTTTACATTTTGATATTTTTATGTTTTTTATATTTCTATATTTCTATATTTTTATATTTTTATATTTTTATATTTTTATATTTATATATTTTTATATTTTTATATTTTTATATTTTTATATTTTTATATTTTTATATTTTTATATTTTTATATTTTTATATTTTTATATTTTTATATTTTTATATTTTTATATTTTTATATTTTTATATTTTTATATTTTTATATTTTTATATTTTTATATTTTTATATTTTTTTATATTTTTATATTTTTATATTTTAATATTTTAATATTTTAATATTTTAATATTTTTATATTTTTATATTTTTATATTTTTATATTTTTATATTTTTATATTTTTATATTTTTATATTTTTATATTTTTATATTTTTATATTTTTATATTTTTATATTTTTATATTTTTATATTTTTATATTTTTATATTTTTTTATATTTTTATATTTTTATATTTTTTTATTTTAATATTTTTATATATTTATATTTTTATATTTTTATATTTCTATATTTTTATATTTTTATATTTTTATATTTTTATATTTTTATATTTTTATATTTTTATATTTTTATATTTTTATATTTTTATATTTTTATATTTTTATATTTTTATATTTTTATATTTTTATATTTTTATATTTTTATATTTTTATATTTTTATATTTTTATATTTTTATATTTTTATATTTTTATTTTTTTATATTTTTATATTTTTATATTTTTATATTTTTATGTTTTTTATAATTTTATATTTTTATTTTTTTATATTTTTATATTTTTATATTTTTATATTTTTATATTTTTATATTTTTATATTTTTATATTTTTATATTTTTATATTTTTATATTTTTATATTTTTATTTTTTTATATTTTTATATTTTTATATTTTTATATTTTTATGTTTTTTATAATTTTATGTTTTTATATTTTTATATTTTTATATTTTTATATTTTTATATTTTTATATTTTTATATTTTTATATTTTTATATTTTTATATTTTTACATTTTGATATTTTTATGTTTTTTATATTTCTATATTTTTATATTTTTTATTTTTTTTATTTTTATATTTTTATATTTTTATATTTTTATATTTTTATTTTATATTTTTATATTTTTATATTTTTATTTTTTTATATTTTTATATTTTTATATTTTTATATTTTTATGTTTTTTATAATTTTATGTTTTTATATTTTTATATTTTTATATTTTTATATTTTTATATTTTTATATTTTTATATTTTTACATTTTGATATTTTTATGTTTTTTATATTTCTATATTTTTATATTTTTTATTTTTTTTATTTTTATATTTTTATATTTTTATATTTTTATATTTTTATATTTTTATATTTTTATATTTTTATGTTTTTTATAATTTTATGTTTTTATATTTTTATATTTTTATATTTTTACATTTTGATATTTTTATGTTTTTTATATTTATATATTTTTATATTTTTATATTTTTATATTTTTATATTTTTATATTTTTATATTTTTATATTTTTATATTTTTATATTTTTATATTTTTATATTTTTATATTTTTATATTTTTATATTTTTATATTTTTTTATATTTTTATATTTTTATATTTTAATATTTTAATATTTTTATATTTTTATATTTTTATATTTTTATATTTTTATATTTTTATATTTTTATATTTTTATATTTTTATATTTTTATATTTTTATATTTTTATATTTTTATATTTTTATATTTTTATATTTTTATATTTTTATATTTTTATATTTTTTTATATTTTTATATTTTTATATTTTTTTATTTTAATATTTTTATATTTTTATATTTTTATATTTTTATATTTTTATATTTTTATATTTTTATATTTTTATATTTTTATTTTTTTATATTTTTATATTTTTATATTTTTATATTTTTATATTTTTATATTTTTATATTTTTATATTTTTATATTTTTATATTTTTATATTTTTATATTTTTATATTTTTATATTTTTATATTTTTATATTTTTATATTTTTATATTTTTATATTTTTATATTTTTATATTTTTATATTTTTATATTTTTATATTTTTATATTTTTATATTTTTATATTTTTATATTTTTATATTTTTATATTTTTATATTTTTATATTTTTATATTTTTATATTTTTATATTTTTATATTTTTATATTTTTATATTTTTATATTTTTATATTTTTATATTTTTATATTTTTATATTTTTATATTTTTATATTTTTATATTTTTATATTTTTATATTTTTATATTTTTATATTTTTATATTTTTATATTTTTATATTTTTATATTTTTATATTTTTATATTTTTATATTTTTATATTTTTATATTTTTATATTTTTATATTTTTATATTTTTATATTTTTATATTTTTATATTTTTATATTTTTATATTTTTATATTTTTATATTTTTATATTTTTATATTTTTATATTTTTATATTTTTATATTTTTATATTTTTATATTTTTATATTTTTATATTTTTATATTTTTATATTTTTATACTTTTATATTTTTATACTTTTATATTTTTATATTTTTATATTTTTATATTTTTATACTTTTATATTTTTATACTTTTATACTTTTATATTTTTATATTTTTATATTTTTATATTTTTATATTTTTATATTTTTATATTTTAATATTTTAATATTTTAATATTTTAATATTTTAATATTTTTATATTTGTATATTATTATATTTTTATATTTTTATATTTTTATATTTTTATATTTTTATATTTTTATATTTTTATATTTTTATATTTTTATATTTTTATATTTTTATATTTTTATATTTTTATATTTTTATATTTTTATATTTTTATATTTTTATATTTTTATATTTTTATATTTTTATATTTTTATATTTTTATATTTTTATATTTTTGGTTGGTTGGTTGGTATGCAGGCATCTCCTTCTTCAAAGGAGAACACTTAGGTCCCTATGGACCCATTGTGACACCCGTTGGGCATTTGTGCCATCCCTTCAACCTATGCTATCAGCGCGTGTGCTGAGTGATCGCGTTGCCAGTTGTCGATTGGGAATCCGGAGTTTCGATCCAATCCGTCCAGTTGATAATTTTGCAAAAGTTGTTAATCCTTCCGATGTCCAACGATGCAAGTTCTTCTACACCATTTAAAAAGGGTTTCCCCAGGGTTTCCAGTCTCCTTCTGTATAGCGCTGGGCAATCACAAATAATGTGGTCGGTGGATGGTTCACTGCTACTGTTTCCGCAGTAGTAGCATTCGCTTTTCGTTGCGAATCCCATTCTTTTCGCATGCTTGCCTATGGGTCCATGTCCCGTCAGGAAGGCAATAATCTTCCTTATCTGGTCCCTCTCAAGACTTACCAGGTACGATGCACGTTTCGCGTTGTATTCTGGCCAAGTCATTTTGGCCTTTCTACAGGTTTCTTCATTCTTCCATCTGTCGTTTGCAATTCTAAACGTTAGATTTTCAATGGTACTTTTACAGGTGGATATAGGGCGAAGTGCTACGTGTTCAACGTCGCTTTCCAGCAGGGCTGAGCCCTGTCTGGCCTCTTCATCCGCTCTGCAGTTGCCCTCGATTCCGCTGTGTCCGGGAATCCACGTAACCAGAACTCTGTTGTTCCTGGATATCTCGTTAAGAGATTTCCGGCAGGCACTGACCACTTTCGATTTGATGTCACAGGACTTCAACGAGTTTACCGCCGCTAGACTATCCGTGAACAGGAGAATATCCTCCTGTGATATCTTCCTCACGTTGATCACGTCCGCGGCTCGTTTAATAGCAAGTATTTCCGCTTGGAAAACGCTGCAGAAATCTGGAATTCTTGATCTTATATTTAGGCCCAGATCCGCGGAGTAGATACCGTAGCCGACCTTGTCATCCAGTTTGGACCCATCGGTAAATATGTTCATTGGTCCATACATTGCGTTCTCATTCTCTGCCCACTCCTTTCTGGAGGGCGTTCTAGTTCCGTATAGAACGTTTGATTTCCGTGTGTTTAGCACGTAGTCAGTTTCGAGTGAGATGTTGATGTGGTTCAGGATCTTTGAATGTCCGATGGAACGATCCCAATGATCAATCTCGTTTAGTCGAATAGCCGATTTGAGAGCAGAGCATTTGCAGCTCAGATCAGGTGGTAGTAGATTGAGTATCGTGTAGAGAGCCTTAGAGGGGGTCGATCTCATACATCCGGTTATCAGGAGACAAGAGGACCGTTGAACACGATCCAGTTGTTTGAATTTGCTCTTCTTGTCGAGCGCGTACCACCAAACTATAGAGCCGTATTGTAGTATTGGCTTCACTATAGCATTGTAAATCCAGAGTGTTACCTTGGGTTTAAATCCCCATGTTTTCCCGATAGCTTTACGACATGTATATAAAGCTATGAGTGCTTTGCTGGATCTGCTTTCAATATTCTGTCTCCAATTAAGCTTCCTGTCTAATATAAGGCCCAGGTAGTTCGCCGTATCGGAGAAGTTGAGTTGTTTGTTGCCCAGATAGATGTTGGATGTAGCGGGCGATTTCTGTTTCCGACTGAAAAGTACCAGTTCTGTTTTGTCCGGGTTCGCATTGAGCCCTCTACTGGCACACCAGTTTGCCAGGATGTTGATATAGTCCTGCATCCTTTGTTCGAGACAAGATAAACTTCCCCCAGAGACGCAGAGTGCTATATCGTCTGCATACGCTACTACTGTACATCCTTCCGACTCCAACCGTTTGAGAACGTCGTTGACGGCAAAATTCCATAATAGCGGCGATAATACTCCCCCTTGAGGGGTGCCTCTAGTCACTCTTCTAGTGAGGGTGTGATTTCCCAGCTTTGAGGTAATAGTTCTCTTTAATAGCATGTTGCGAATCAGCTTGCTAATATGTGAGTTGATATTTAGGCTGTTGAGTTTTGTCATGATGCAGAGGGGTTCGATGTTGTTGAAAGCTCCCTCTATGTCCATAAAGGCAACCAGAGAAAATTCTTTCTTGTCCAGCGATTTCTCTATGGGATACAATAGTGCATGGAGTGCGGATTCTGTCGATTTCCCCTTTGTGTAAGCATGCTGAGCATTCGAAAGGAGATCCGGGCCAATTGAATTTTTGATGATGTCGTCCATGATTCGCTCAAGGGTTTTCAAAAGGAATGAAGTAAGACTTATAGGTCTGAAGTCCTTCGCTTTGGTGTGTGATGGCTTTCCCGCCTTTGGGATGAAGACCACCTTTGCCGTTCTCCATCGTATTGGTAGGTAGGATAATTTCACACAGCCGTTAAAAATAGCCTCCAGCCATGGCAATAGTATCTCCAGTGACTGTTGAAGTTCGGCGGGTATGATGTCGTCCGGACCGGGTGATTTGTAGGGATCAAAGTCGTTGATGGCGTCTTTGATCATGTTCCTTTCAATTACCGGTATTCTGTCGCATAAGTCGGTAGGTGCGACGGTTATGGAGTTGGACTCTCCCCTGGGGAAGTGGGTATCCGATAGGATTTCCAAGGTTTCCTTTGAGGATTCAGTCCAGGTACCATCATTTTTCATTATGTATGCCGGGGCGCTGGTTGTCGAGGATAATACTTTCCTAAGTCTACTTACCTCTGCGGTTTTTTCGACATCGTTGGTGTATGTCCTCCATGAAGATCTTTTCGCCTTCTTTAGTAGTTTCTTGAAGAGTCTTAGATTCTCCTTGTACTCCTCCCATTGGCCTGTTCTCTTGGCCTTGTTGAAGGATTTTCTGGTGGAAGCACGGGATCTAGAGATATCGTCGTTCCACCATGGAGGCTTCTGCTTTTTCCCATCTTTTCGTCTTGGGCAGGATTTCCTGGTGCATAAGGCCAAGGCTTTTGTAACTTTACCTACCATGCTGTCCAACTTTTGTGGGCTGTCAATGGTGAGATCAGTTGTATTCGGTAGGAGTCTTGCAAGGTGTTCCCTGTAGACGTCCCATTTCATCCATCTCTTGTTGAAGGTTACTATCGGCTTCGTTATTTGAGCAGATATTTCAAAGGAAATGTATTGGTGGTCGGAGAAGGAGTGAACATCCTCCACCCGCCAGTTTGATATCAAGTCGTTTTTGGCATTAGAAATTGTCAGGTCTATGACCTGCTCAGTGATCGAGTTAATAAAGGTGGGCGTATCTCCCTGGTTATGCACTACTAAGTTCCTACTTAGAATATAATCAAAGAGTAACTCACCTCGTTTGTTGATCGTTTTACCTCCCCACAGCGTGTGGTGTGCGTTTGCATCCATTCCGACAATGAGGGTGGTCTTGTTGTGTTCCGCCGTTAGTACTGCTTTCTTCAGTTCCTCTGATGGGGGGTTTTGGTCTTCGTAAGGAAGATATGCCGAAGCTATCCATAGGGTTGATTGTTTCATTTCTAAACCTATAATTGTAAGATCTTCGTTACCGAAAGTATTTAGCAGGAATGCGTCAAGCTGTTTCCGTACTAGGATACACGCTCGTATTTTAGCATTTACCTTACCTTGGTAGAGTCTATAATTTTTGTGGTTTAATCCACAGACTCTGTTTTGATTTATCCAGGGCTCCTGGATGAGAAGTACGTCCTCCTGGAGCTCGGAGAGACGTACCTGAAGTGCTGCTGAAGCACTCTTAGAGTGGTGGAGGTTTATCTGTACCACCCGAAGAATGCTCAATGACGGTGTTGTTGGCGTCGTCGTCATCGCTCATCAGTAGGTCATCCTCATCGGCCTCCTGGAAAAGCCCTCCTAAGCTGACCATGGTAGATGCCATGGATTCAGCATCTGAGCAGTGCTCTTCATCTGCCGGATTGTTGCTTGGCGCTGCGAGGTTGTCCTCAGCGGGAGCTGCGGTTATTGGTGTCGGAGCGACGGATGGTGCTGTAGCTGCGGGAGTTACAGTTGTTGATGTAGCTGCGGGAGTTGCAGTTATTGGTGTCAGAGCGACAGATGGTGCTGTAGCTGTGGGTGGCACGTCTGCGGTTACAGTCTGTGTGGCATGTTTTGTTTTATATATCCACATCATTGTTTCGGTGAAGCCGCAGAATATTAGGTTGTTCATTTCCTTTATTAGGTCACTGCTTTCGTCGGTGATGAGGAGGGTGACGTGAACGAAGGTGTCCCGTGATTCCGATACCTTCAAGATTTGCCAGTTTTCCACATCGAGGCTGGGGTTGGAAATTTGCAGAAGCTCAAGGATTGCCTTTCGGTTACTAGCCATTATATCTGGGATTTTTATACGACCTCTAGGCCTGTTGGGGATATCGCACTGCTCTACCAGACAGAGTTTAGCCCCTGGCCATACTTCGCCAATGACCGTTAGAGCCTTTTCGAATAACTCTAACGAGCGTTGGTCGTGGAATGCCATGAGCTTTACTCTGTTCAGATGCCAGCCTGCGTCAGTACATCTTGCTGGAGTGCCAGGATTGTCCCTTATTACACTAGCGTACGCAACAAGCAGCTTAGCGTTAGCTTTCCTCCAGTTCTCAAACGAGATGCTACCGCTGGGATGTGAGTTGTCTACGACGGCGCGTGTGAGACTGTTCCTGGCTATGTCGCTGTACCGGACTCTTTCTTGGATCTTTGATCTTTTATGTGAACTGGCAATGCCAGGCTCATCAGCGGATCGCTGACGTTTTATGTTAGCAGTCCCTTGTGGGGTCTGAGATTGGTTCAGAAGGTTTTTGGCCTTTTGAACCAATTGGTTTTGCTCCGTGGATCTTTGAACCTCAGGGATTTTGCCAACAGTTGAAAGGATGTAGTTGGCCCTTCGACGGTCACGGTAGCGTCGATCATGAGGTCGTACCCGTTTAGCTGGCTTGCCAGCGCGAGGTGGGGAGGCATTGCCCGGCGTCGGCTTGCTGGTCCCCGAAGTAGATGCTGCCGTATCCCCATTAGGGGGGGCTTCTTCTGCCGCGTTCTTCCTGAAGAAGGAAGATAGGGTACTAGTATTGTGCCTCTTGGCTTCTTGTGACAATTTAGTCGAGCCGAGAGGTCTGCCTCTTTTCGAGGGAGTTGGGGTGGAGGGTCCGTTACCAGACTTCTCCGAAGTTGTTGTTTGTTGTGGTTTTGTTTGTTTAGTTTGTGTATTTGAGTTCATGTTTATGGTTCGGTCCTTAGGCCGCCGTAGAAGCCGTCGGGACCTAATGAGATGAAGAGGGACAAAAACGGTCACTTACGCCAGAGCCCTTTAGCGCAAGAAGGCATTGGATTGAAACAGGTGTGCGCCCTCACCTGAGTTTGACATAGTAAAGACTAATATGTAACCCCTATAGCCATACATCCCTCGGCCTATGCAGCCCACCTTGGATTGGGGGGTTTTGTTTAAAGAGAGTCTCTTTCTCTCCCGCAGAAACGCACTTTCCACCGTCCCAAAATTGAGGCCAATGCCAGAGACATGACCGTAACATTAACCTCTCATTTAGGCCGGTATCCAGTTCCTACACTGGGAAGTCCTAGGGTAGGAGGCGTTCTGCGTGCTTCTCAGGTTTTTATTCCCCGATCGGCAACTGGAACTAGGTTGGTTCGCGAGCGGGCTTTTACCGAAGCTATGACCCGCTTCACCACGGAAGATAGCCGTGGCTTTCACTATCCACCACCTGTGACGCGCCCGATGGATAACCCAACCACACGGGTTTTATATTTTTATATTTTTATATTTTTATATTTTTATATTTTTATATTTTTATATTTTTATATTTTTATATTTTTATATTTTTATATTTTTATATTTTTATATTTTTATATTTTTATATTTTTATATTTTTATATTTTTATATTTTTATATTTTTATATTTTTATATTTTTATATTTTTATATTTTTATATTTTTATATTTTTATATTTTTATATTTTTATATTTTTATATTTTTATATTTTTATATTTTTATATTTTTATATTTTTATATTTTTATATTTTTATATTTTTATATTTTTATATTTTTATATTTTTATATTTTTAGTGTTGGTCGATCGTAGTGATTAGTTATCAATTTTGTGCTATATTTTGATATTAAAATTTTTAATTTTTATTTTAATTTTTAATTTTTAATTTTTAATTTTTAATTTTTAATTTTTAATTTTTAATTTTTAATTTTTAATTTTTAATTTTTAATTTTTAATTTTTAATTTTTAATTTTTAATTTTTAATTTTTAATTTTTAATTTTTAATTTTTAATTTTTTTCCGCAAGAATATAAGAATTTTGAATGGTTTCAGAATTGTTGAGTATTTTATATTATTTGTATTATTTTGACATTATTTTTTTTATAACTTTTTTTAATCATTCGCATATTTGCTATTATTGGCATTTGATTTGTTCCATTCTCTTTGCATTTCAAATTAATTCAACAATTTTTTCTGTGTATTTTCGCACTCCTTAACCATATCCGACTTATTGTACTTGAAGTTTCCCTCTGCCTCCTTTGTTTATGCTGAATGTCAGGGACAATTTCGTCACGATCATCTGCAGTCAAAGCTAAATCGTGAGCATTACTCACCGTACATGGACTTCATAGATCATTTAAAGTTAATGTTTGTTAGTTACAACATGAAAAATGTAACAGATTTCAATTTGTCCGCTCTAATGTGCAATATTAGCTAAGCTTGCTAGATGTGAGATTATTTGTCCAAAATAAAGCGATTGATGCCACAAGAGAGTGTCTCTAACGATCACTTAAGCGCAATCAGACAACACTCATTTGCAAATGACAAATGTGATGAACTATGATAATATCTCGATGGACGCAATGAACTACAAAGACGTAGTTGCCAATGCTCAGACGGCCACTTAGTGTGCGTTAATTTGTATAGAGGCAATTGATTGCAGGCAAAAAACCTATGGCTCATGCGCAAATACAGGCGGTGAGAGGGGAACAAGCTAACATGCATTTATGTTCAAATATTTAGAGATGGCTGCCAAATTGTTAGCTACTGACTTGCGGTAAAATCGAACATTTCATTTGCTTATCGCGGCCACAGCTTCTTCTTTGCCAGATTGAAGTCATTCATTCATGCTGCTTGACCATCATCAGCGACAATCAAGCGCTAAATCAATAATTGTCGATCATTTGAATGATGTATTTATTGTTTGGCGAGGCGAGTGGTTATAAATTAAACACATTAAAATGCCATAATGAAGTTGTCGTAGAACTAAAATGCCTTTGAGTGCCTCAGCAATCTACACGTGCTAACGCTAGTGCTCCCCACCCACTCACAAATGCAAATACAGACACATTCTTGTTTCTCAATGATTTTGATTTGTATTTTTTGTTTTATAGAGAACAAATAAAATTACCAAAAATATCACCTTGCAGTAGAAAAAAAACAATGTTTTAAATAAATCAAATAACAACATAATCACAAGATTTCCAACATCGAATAAAAGATGTTTGTTGGTGTGTATTAGTGTTTTTATGGCTAACATAAAACCGATTAGTAAAAAAGGATTAAGGTGAAATTGTGGGTTTATTTTATAGGAAGCACAATATAATTTGTTGATGGCTTTTAAATATAAAACATGTTCTGACACATTTAATTCGCTGTATTTATAAATCTGGTTAACAAAATATCATTCATTTAATTGAGATTTTTTCCATTTTTATTAAAAGCTTATAAGGCTTGATGTGACAGCTGTTTTGGATATTGGTATTGGTAAAAAAGCTGAAAATACTAAAATCAGTGCAGGAAATCCAGTTAAGTGAATTTAACTATAAATGTCCTCAATGAGCGGAATTTTATAGAATTTTGTCTGGCTGTTGTTATTTCAATATATGTTATGCCAAGTATTTAAATAACACTTAGCCAGTGTCGATATGTGAAGTGATTATAGTATTCTTCTGTGAAGGACATGAATACACTTTGGCTATATCAATTTAACATTAATCTCATATCATCATCATAAGGACAGCCCTATCAGAAAGAGAGCCCATTTTGTTTTGCGGGGGTATGTTGCTGACTTTCTGTCAAGATTTCGAGCGTAGCAGCTGTCAGTGTCAAAATAACAAATGATTTAATAATAAACTTGTATTTGGTCCACCCTGTATTTTTAGTTGTTATTAGCAGTACACATGTACACTGGTCCTTATTTTTTGGATTTTTCAAAAAAAACAGGGTAGTTTTGTGTGAGGTTGGGTTAAGAAAAAAATGCCAAAAATATTAGTCGATCGCATATCTGTAGGCTAAAAAATATTTTCAAAAATATGGGCTCGATCGGTTGAAAATTTACGTGCCGCTCGCGGTTTTAAATTTGTGAAAATTAGATAACTAACCTAAACCTAAACAACATTCATTACATTTACTTCAACAATTTTAAATTATTTTTTTAAAATATTGTACTTCTGAGAAAAATCATATGTCACACGTTGCGATCGGACTATATATTTAGACACAGGAAACAAAAAAACAAAAAGAGCGGGTTCAAGGGGCGTTTAAAATCTTCTTCAATATCTTTCATTCTTGGGGGTGACGGGCACAACTTTTTTTTATCGACCCACCCTAATGTAGATAGCTTAAAAATAATCGTCTCCTTTAGGAGTTTAACTAAATTTTTCGCACTTACTGCGTTCCTGCTTCCATTGTGAAAGAGACAAGAGCTGACAAGAGAAATCTACGGAATACGAACATCTGCATTACTCCTAGGATTGTGTTGTATGCAGATCCTTAGTAAAGAGATTTGGATCATGAGGTAACTTATTGGAGTGGTGGGTGTTTGCATATGGATACTCATTGGGGTCTATGTTGATGGTAAAGTGATAAAAATTCACATCAAGCTTCACAACTGCCCCGGAGTAGCCCCTAGAAGGGTAAAATGTGTGACCAAATTTCACTAGTTTTTCTCTCGCTATTAGGGGTGTATGTCTTTCTCTCTGCTTAGAGGATAGAAGCTCTCCTTCACTTCCACCTTTGACCCCGATAATGATCCATTTGACACCACCCCACTACCCCCATTTTTAGGCTCATGATTTTTTTTTTTCAACCTCATAAAACTAAGAGTTGCTTCATATCATAAACAAAAAATCATAGGGCTTCCATGACTTATGTGAGTTGGTGAGTTGGGGCATATTTTTATGAATTTTGTAACTGTGTGGGATGTGGGAGTAGTTTAAATCCGATCTTGCTTATCTTAGAACTTAACCTCTGCTTCTGAACAGAAGCTTATATACCAAATTGCTCATCTTACAACGTAAGCTCCTATTATAGGATTAAAGCTTGCATATCAAATTTCAGCTCGATATTTCCTAACCTACGGCTGTAATCGCGGTGGCAGCTAGGCGGACACAACATAAAAGGGGGAGATTGTATGGGAGGTGGGAGTAGTTTTTGACCGACATTGCTTATTTTAGAAAGTAGCCTCCGTTTAGAGATTGAATCTTGCGTACAAAATGTCAGCTATATACCTCTTAAAATACGGCTGCAATCTCAGGGACAGACCCTAAAAAGGGAGAGTTTGTGTGGGAGGTGAAAGTAGTTTTTGACCGATCGGTCTCATCTTAATACTCAACCTCCGTTTAGAGTAGGGAAGCTTGCATACAATATTTCAGCTTGATTGCCCTTAAAATACAACTGTAATCGTAGGGATAGACCCCAAAAAGGGGGAGTTTGTATGAGAGGTGGGAGCAGTTTTTGACCGATCGGTCTCATCTTAAAACTTAACCTCCATTTAATGCAGCAAAGCTTGCATACAATATTTCAGCTTGATTGCTGTTAAATTACTACTGTCATCGCGGGGACTGACTACGCACACCCCGAAAAAGAGGGATTTTGTATGAGAGGTGGGAGTAGTTTTTGACCGATCGGTCTCATCTTACTACTCAACCTCCGCTTAGTGTAGGGAAGTTTGCATACACAATTTCAGCTTGATTGCCCTTAAAATACAACTGTAATCGTAGGGATATACCCCAAAAAGGGGGAGTTTGTATTAGAGTTGGGAGTAGTTTTTGACCGATCGGGCTCATCTTAAAACTTAACCTCCATTTAATGCAGCAAAGCTTGCATACAATATTTCAGCTTGATTACTCTCAAACTACTGCTGTAATCGCGGGGACTGACATATGTACACCCCAAAAAATAGGGATTTAGTATGGGAGGTGGGAGTAGTTTTTTACCGATTGGTCTCATCTTACCACTCAACCTCCGCTTAGTGTAGGGAAGTTCACATACAAAATTTCAGCTTGATTGCCCTTAAACTACGGCTGTAATCGCAGGGATAGACCCCAAAAAGGGGGAGTTTGTATCGGAGTTGGGAGTAGTTTTTGACCGATCGGGCTCATCTTAGAACCTAACCTTCACTTGGTTGCAATCGCAGGGACAGACCCCAAAAAGGGGGTGTTTGTATGGGAGGTGGAAGTAGTTTTTGACCGAACGGCCACATCTTAGAACTTAACCTCCGCTTTGAGGATAGAAGCTTGCATTCCAAATTTCAGCTCGATATCTTTTAAACTGCGGCTGTAATCGCGGGGACAGACAGACGGACAGACGGTCACCTTTAAATCGACTCAAATTTCGATGCTGATCATTTATATATATATATATATTGTCATACCTACCACGCCTTCTTATGGGCGTTACAAATGGAAGAACAAAATGAATATACCCTTTACTCCGTTCATGCGCATGGTAAAGGGTATATTTTCGATTTTCCAAGTTTTTATAAAGAGTGATTCGTTTAGAGGTGTTTTTATTTTATATTTTGTATTTTATTTCATTATAAGGACATATTTTATTTAAAATTTAAAAAAAAAATGTAAATGAATAACACTTTTAAGCATCCTACTGGGATGCTGAGGGCATGAGAAATAAAGAGGTTTGGATTTAAGTCCTGACACGACTATTTGCGTTCAATTAAGCGCTGGTCTTCCCATTGTCTCTGATAGCATTTCGAGTAGACGAGCAATTTACATCTGTCTTGTAAAAACTTTTCAAAAATAAGTATTTCACTTTAATTTCTGCTGGCGACAATAGCTCATGACCCTGTATTTTAGTGCATTCATATACGACAAAAATTCGTTCATCAGCCAAATTTACGTCAAGACCAACCAATCAACATATACATATATATTCATAATAAAATACTCGTATTTATTGAATATATTAACATTTTCATGATATCGATATCATAAAGAGATTGCTGGTGATGCTGCTCATAATATATGAGGAGCCTCCATTGTCAGCGGTGAATGAACGGGTCATTGCCTGCTTGTGAACCTAATATGTCAAAATTTGCATACTTTTAATGCTATTGATCACTAAAACTATGCAGAAAAAAACGACATTATTGAAACTTTCAAGTTGAGACTTATTTGCGCAGATTGCACAGCATTTGCAGAGGAATTGAGTTTTAGGCATTAATCAAATGCCTAATGAATGGATTAAATTCAACTTTACGAGATGTATTGAGACATTGGCCATTAAGCTGTGCGAATGGATGATGTGTAGAAATGAATTTTAAAATTGCTTAATTAAACATCATTTTAATTACATTTTGCAATGACACACTAGGTTACCCATTAAATTTAGTGCACATCTCTGTTAGCAACAACGACAAAAACTCCTTCATAAAAACCTTGAAAGTTTATTTTAAATCGCAGCGCAACAGCATCACAAACATTTTCAAAATTTTTACGATGTGAATACAACGGAAAAGAATTTTTGAATTATTTTTTAAATTACATGATGCCGCACGACTTTTATGGATTTGGATGAGGAGAATTTTCAGACAATGCAAAATTCCATGAAATTGACAAGAAAACAAAACTAGTTTTTGCACTGCCACTTTAAGCCAAAAAACTATAAAAATTTAAATCCTCTTGCTGCCACTCGAATTTTCGATTCGCGCTAAGCAGCAGTGAATATATATATGCACATTCTGGTGACAAGTTCATTCATACTCGTAACAATTATGGGACATCATAAAATAACAATTTTCGCAGTTTTTTGTTGTTGTTGTTATTATAGTAATTGAACAGATTTTTCGCACCCAACGTTGAGGCTGGGATGAACGGATGAATGGTTGCACTTTTGCATTTAAACCGCCAACGACACCTAAACACTGCCAACCAGCGTACTGCTGTGTGGTGGCAACGGCGTAACGCCAATAACAGCTATTCCAAGTAACACCGCCAACAAGAAGACCCTCAGCTCACATGGGATGAACGCTTGGACGATGGATGGCGGATAATAAATATGCAATCAAAAAGTTTAACTGGTTTTCGTGACACTCATAACCGACATTTCAAAACCAGCCAGTCAGCAAGTCAGCCATCCAGCCACCTCAGCCTCAGTCCATCCGTTTGTACTTGTATGGACGTGGCAACAGCACATGAGGTTGTGTTGGGTTTTTTTTTCTCGAATTTCTTACCAAAAACAGAAATAAAAATTATATTTAAAACATGTTTTTTTTTGTTGGTTTCTTCTTGCAAATACATTTCAATATTAATTTAAAACAATCGCAATGTGTAAGAATTGAAGAAGAAGAAAAATATTTACGAATATACGATACCACAGCATTGTATTAAATCTCTAAAGACAATATTGGGAGTACTAACTAAATGGTTTGACATCAATGTTAGACATGCGATATATTAGAAGACGGCGAGGAGTGACTGTGGGTTCAACTTTAGACCACTGTTGTACAACAACTTAGTGGTTCACGAGTAAAATTGAGCAGCAGAAATATTTGATATAGTATAGGGTCTCTTATCAATCTCTTTTGGAAGTCTTCGAGAGAAAAAATACTTCGCAAAATATTTGGACCCATCATCGTAAACGGCGAGTATCGTCGTCGAATCAACAACAAGCTGTATGTGCTGTACAACGACATCGACGTAGTCAAGCGCGTTGAAATAGACTGTATGCGCTGGCTTGGGCACACTGTACGAATGGATGAAAATGTTCCAGCTGATGATGAACTCGTGACGGAGTTCGAAATGCGTCATCTTTGTCCGTGACTAAATTGGCCGTTAACTCAAACAGTAAAAAAACATTCTGATCTCGATAGCCAATTTGTTGTACTGTTTCAATACACTGTACAAATTGATACTAACCAATGCGATCATCGTGACTCTCACGACCAACTCTTTATAAAGGTCTTCGTCAATAAACTCAAAGAGCGGCGCAGGAGAGGGCGACCAAAAATTCGTTAGAAGGACAAGGTGATAGAGCTGTTACCTACACATGGTGTGACTAACTATCTACGGACCGCAATAGACCAAGCGCTTGAAATTCTTTTCAAGGTGCGGCTACTGATAGATGAATTTCGGTTGCTGCCGCCAATTTAAAAGAAGAAGAATGGGATATCTGAGGAATATATTATGATTGAAGGTGTATAATGTATGGTGATAATGATTTTCTAATTTGAGTTTTATGATCGTATAGCGAAAACTCCGATAATGGATTCAGATTTGTTAGCTTCGCGGAAGGTGGAAGGTAAAATCATATTTCCTTACAAAGATATTTACAAGGCAAATATCCCCTTATCCAAAGGCAAGAAACCAAATTAATCATGTGGTAATCGCACGAGAGGCTGCATACCACCGTGATAGCCAATGTTAATTTAAGCAAACTTTCTCATTTACTACTAACAAACGCCCCTAATTCTGATGTTCCTGACGCAAATTGCGCATTCTATGAGCACTGCGGGAACGACCGTACTTTGGTATGAAAAACAATGCTCGAACATGTTCCAATACGATGAAGAATTTCACGTATTGTCTCAAGAAAAAGGATGCTGCAAACAAGGCAACACTGGTGACAATTATAAAGCGTGATGTAAGGGAACGATATGAGGAGAAGATCCAATTGATCCAAAGACCAAATTGAGGACGTGGTAATAGGAAGTTAATTTGTCTCAAGCGTTATGGACGAGCCTGTGATGATTAGTGTAAATATATTCTACAATCACCACGTAAATGCAGCTACGCAAGAGATCCAACTGTGTCAAAAATTTGCGAAATCAAACGCAATGAAAGCCGAACATCACAAGGCCGGATATGTCCCAGAAAGCCAATGCCCATTCCAAACATCTCTCTCATTTACTGCTAACAAACGTCCCTAATTCTGATGTTTGTGGTGATAAAGGAGGACAAATTTAGTTATCTGTTTCAAAGAACAAAGTGTTTACTCGTGCTGGAGGGTTGCGCGAATGTTGACAACTATAGATGATTTTGTCTACCTTGGCTCCGCGATAAAAAACAATAATAATGTCAGCCTGGAAATCAAAAGACGAGTATTGATCGCAAACCGCTGCTAATATGCGCTAAGCAAACGGATAATTGGCAAAGACCTCTCTCGACGAACAAAGATCCAACATAACCACACACTGGCCCTACCTGTATTGCTCTACTCTTGCGAAAAAGAGTGACCGAAAGTTGGATAAGACCACATACGGGCAAGTCGCACAGTGCTTTGTCTCAAAATGTGATAAAATTTATACTGATCGACAGATAACAACACAACTCAAATCAATTTTAAGGAACTGGTTTCATATGATTTTCCTATACTGCACCAGATGGCGCTAAAGTCATTGAAAATGAAGCAAAAATTAATAAACTTAAACTAAATTTTATTCATGAGAATAATTCGCTAAAATTAATTTTTTTAAGAAAGAGCTTGGAATTTCGATTTTTGTGTTCTTCAGTATGTTCAGAAATCGGAAAAAATAAAGTTTGTTTAAAAAAAATTGAAACCCAGAATATCCTCACTGAAAAGTGGAAAAAATACATATTCGTTATTTTTTCACGGGAAATTCGAAAACAGGATAAACTTTTATTTCCAATTTTTTATTTTAATATTATGTTTAATTATTAAAATGAATTTATGTAATAAAAATTTCAAATAATTATTACACTATGTAACAAAAATAAAAACATTTCTCAGTCCTTGGGATGTAATTGTTATTTCCTAGTCTTTTATGTCTTAAAAGTATGGAAACCACCTAATATTCCTCGGAAACTTTGCTTTTGTGACCAGGACAATGTGATTCAGGAGGAGTAGGAACGGGGAGGCCAGAGTTGTGTGGAACTGGAGCCATGGATGAAGGAATGTCAGGATACATGATTTGACTTGCATTTTTGCCAGTCCGACGTTTGGAAGGGTCCACCATGCAGAAAAAGCAGTTGCTTG
The DNA here is from genome assembly GCA_964034835.1 of Muscina levida. Taxonomy (NCBI): domain Eukaryota; kingdom Metazoa; phylum Arthropoda; class Insecta; order Diptera; family Muscidae; genus Muscina; species Muscina levida. Next base: position 35,738,464 of record OZ035883.1, read on the forward strand.
AATGGTCAGTGGGTTCTCTCCAAACTCTTGGCACAGCAAACTTCATAGCTCTCTTTTCCCCTCTGTACCATCCTGAAAAAAAAATTAGAAAAGAAAAGTACCGTCTAATAAAAAAGTTAATAGAAACATTTATTTTACCCATAACAAAGCAATATAGTTTTAAAATGTCTTACCTTCCAAAGTCCTTTTGCAGTTTTCACAGGCGAAATGAGGTGCCCAGGATTTGTCTTGATCACCGCAGATAAGCGCTGCCATGGTCACAAAAGCAAAGTTATCTTGCGACAATAGCTGTTTTCTATACTTTTGGGACCTGACTGACTAGGAAATAACAATTACAACCCAGGAACAAAAATCTTGTTACATAGTGTTATTTCTAATTTTTTTTTATATAAAAACAAAAACTTAAAAAAAAATAATTTTTTGCCTATTTTTAAATTAAAAATTTTAAATAAAAATTGAATTCAAATATCTTCTGAACCGAAGAAGCCAGATCACAATATTTGAAAATATTGCTCATTTAAAAACTAAATAAATTTTACTTTTTGGTACAGTAAGTGTATTTTGTGGTACAATAAAAGTACTTTTTCGTAGAATAAAAGTAATTTTTGCTATTATTCTCTGCCAAAAAGTACAATGCCTTGCAAATGTATACAAAATAATTATTTATTTCACCAAAAAGTACATTTATTTAGCTAAAAAGTACTTTTATTGTACTGCGAAGTATAATTAATTGTTCCAAAAAGTACACTTTGTGGTACCAAAAAGCTCTATTTATTGTACCAAGAAGTACTTTCATTGTACCATGAAGTAAAATTTATTGTACCAAAAACTAATTTTTAATGAACCAAAAAGTACTTTTATTGTACCAAAAAGTACTATTTTGTGTACCATAAAGGATTGTTGTACAAGACCTTAATTTTATTGTAATAAAAAGCTCTTTTATTGTACCAATATGTACATTTTCTGTACCAAAAAGTAAAATTTGTTGTAGCCTAACGTAGAATTTATTGTACTAAAAAGTACTTTTATGGTACTAAAATAAATTTTTTTTGTACCAGAAAGTACAAATTATCGTACCAATTAAAAACTAAATATCATCTGATTTACTAAATCTGTGGGTACATGGAAGACTGGTGAACCGACAAGTATCATACATATACATATGATGAATTTCATATCAAAACCGATATTCATTGAACCCGACCCTCTCAGATTTTAATGAAATTTTGCATACAGGTATATTTTACCTACAGAAACATAACCTCATTTTTAGAAATTGCATTTTTGAAAATATGTGGGCGTGGCAAGGTATCGAAATATTTAAAAAATGACGGTAATAGGTACATTTAAACTGCAATTACTATGGAACGACTTAGCCGATTTAAAAGATCTTGGTGTCATTAGAAAGGTATATGAGTCAGCTTTCGAAAACATACACTGTAAAAATTGTATATTACACTGAAAAAATTTTTTTGCCAAAAATTAAAGTTTAAACTTAGAAAACACTTCGAAGATCAAGCCTTTTTTTGCAAAAAAAAATATTTTTAGATAGGCCTATTTAATATATATAACATATCTGAAAACAAAAATGGCGTTTTTCTTAGTTTGTTTTTAAAAAAATTTTAAGTAAAGTCTCTCTTGTTAACTTCCTAATTTTTTGATATTTTTGTGTGACAAACTGCAATTACTATGGAACGACTCAGCCGATTTGAAAGATCTTGATGTCATTAGAAAGGTATATAAGTCAGCTTTCGAAAACATACACTGTAAACATTTTATATTACACTGAAAAAAAATTTTTCCCAAAAATTAAAGTTTAAACTTGGAAAACACTTCGAAGATCAGGCCTTTTTTTGCAGAAAAAATTATTTTTAGATAGGCCTATTGAATATATATAACATATCTAAAAACTAAAATGGGGTTTGTCTTAGTTTTTTTTTAAATAATTTTTAAGTAGACATCTCTTGTTAACTTCCTTATTTTTTGATATTTTTGTGTGAAAAAAAAGAATAAAGTAGCTAAACTTTGGATATGGGGAAATATCGGTCATTTGTATGGGAGGTACCAGAAGGGTACCCAAAAAAAAAACCTGCATAACTTCCAAAGTTTAGCTACTTTATTCTTTTTTTTCACACAAAAATATCAAAAAATAAGGAAGTTAAGGCATTTAGGTAGTGCTTCGAAAAACCTTCAAAAAACATGCTTACATGTTTATGTTATCTCATTTAGGTCAAGAGATATTTGAGAAAATAAAAAAAATTGTGTAATTTTTGGACGAGGTTGATTTAGTATTTTTAAGGTTGCGAGCTCAGTTTGTCTTTGATTTTAAATATGTTTATATCGTTAGTTTGTTTATAAAATTCTAAATAAAACTGCTGAAAGAATGATGCAAATATTTTGTTCCAATCAAAAGTTATAAGCATCACAAGTTAAAATTTTCAAAAAAAAGCAAATTTTCAATGTTTTTTTGCAAAAAGGCGACTATATTCTTTCGCTTGTAAAAAAAAATTTCTTAAGAAAGGTAGCAATTTCCTTATTATTTCTCATAGAAATGTCCATGGAGATGCATTTAATGCCAAACTTGAATCAGTTTAGCAAAACGGTTCCCCGGCAAGGGAAGTCAAAAATACCCCATTTTTGAAAAAAAAAATTTTTGTTTTTGAAAATTCTCAAATCGCAAAGCGCCAACGAGAAAGCTCATTATATATTTTTTTGACCACATATGTGGACTAGTTACCCGTAACGTATTTCAACATCCCTGCCATAAACAAAGACAGTGTGGCCATTTTAGTAAAAAATTCGGAATTTTGGAACATATTTTCCCCGTTTTGGGAATTTGGGTAGTTTGTTGTAAGATATGGCAACATATTAATATTCGATTTTTTAAGGACAATTTTATGTACATTTTCCCAAAATTTCGTTAAGATATTCCAGTCCGTTTGAATTTAACGTTATTTTTCATATAAGATATTCTTTCTCCAAAAAATACGTTTTGACAAAATTTTACATTTTACTTAGAATCATGCTCAAAATAAAATGTGCTTTTAATTAATTTTTGTAAATTATTAAACTTTATGTAATTCCCTTTCCATTGATATGCAATACTTGTATGTCAAGAGTTTATTTATTCTTTATAATTTTAATCAAACTTCACTACCTCCGTAATAAGAGTATATATCGTGAAACACACATATATATGGGGGCTATATCTAAATCTGAACCGATATGCTTAGTTTTGTTACCACATCATAATAGTGTAAAAAAACTAAGATGTGCAAAGTTTTGTTAACACCAGAACAAAAATGTGGTTTTTGGCTTCAATAATGTATAAAAGGTTATGCTAATTTGTATGGGAGGTACCAGAAGGGGCGGGGCAAGCAGACCCATTATTTCAGTATATACTACACGCTGTCAAATAATAATACCATCCAAATTTTAGCTTCGTAGAGCCCTCCATCAGGAAGTTAGTGACAATATAGTAGTTTTAGTGAAATAGGTAATTTTGTATGGGAGGTACTTAAGGAGGCGTGGCAATTTCGCCCATTTTCCAACTAACATCGCGACTAGTGAATTTTATGCCACTGGTAAATTTCTATTGAAATTCATTAAGAACTACTCCATTTATCGTCGTAACCATTTGCCCAGCCGGCCAGACGGACATAGCTTTATTGGGTTAAGAAGCCCCAAAACTTATTTTTTCTGAAGGAATCTAGGGTCTCAGTTATATGCACTGATGGGCTTAACTTCTTCCCGTATAAAATTATATATTTCCTATTCGATGTTACTGAGATTATACAAATTTTGTTCAAAATTTGTTATTTTGTATAGAAATAAAAAGCAGCAAAAACATATGAATATTGCATTAAAAATCAAATTTATAACTTAAAAAATAATTTTGCTTAAAATATTTACGCAATAAGAGAAATTTAGTACACATGAGACTACAAAAATATTATGGAGTCGTTACTTATAAATAAATCTTACAATCCCATAGACTCTTTAATTAAGTTATTTATGATTTATAAATCCCTATACACAGGAATGAGAGACAAATTACGAAAAATTTCTCTTATTGCATAAACATATCCAGCAAAACTATTCTTAAAGTTATATATTTGATTTTTAATGCAATATTCATATGTTTTTGCTGCTTTTTATTGTTATTATTACCATTTTTAGAAAATTTTGAACAAAATTTGTATAATCTCAGTAACATCGAAGAGGAAATATATAATTTTATACGGGAAGAAGTTAAGCCCATCAGTGCATATAACTGAGACCCTAGATTCCTTCAGAAAAAATAAGTTTCGGGGCTTCTTAACCCAATAAAGCTATGTCCGTCTGGCCGGCTGGGTAAATAGTTACGACGATAAATGGAGTAGTTCTTAATGAATTTCAATAGAAATTTACCAGTGGCATAAAATTCACTAGTCGCGATGTTGGTTGGAAAATGGGCGAAATAGCCACGCCCCCTCAAGTACCTCCCATACAAAATTACCTATTTCACTAAAACCACTATATTGTCACTAACTTCCTGATGGAGGGCTCTACGAAGCTAAAATTTGGATGGTATTATTATTTGACAGCGTGTAGTATATACTAAAATAATGGGTCCGCTTTCCCCGCCCCTTCTGGTACCTCCCATACAAATTAGCATAACCTTTTATACATTATTGTAGCCAAAAACCACATTTTTGTTCTGGTGTTAACAAAACTTTGCACGTCTTAGTTTTTTTACACTATTATGATGTGGTAATAAAACTAAGCATATCGGTTCAGATTTAGATATAGCCCCCATATATATGTGTGTTTCACGATATATACTCTTATTACGGAGGTAGTGAAGTTTGATTATAATTATTAAGAATAAATAAACTCTTGACATACAAGTATTGCATATCAATGGAAAGGGAATTACATAAAGTTTAATAATTTACAAAAATTAATTAAAAGCACATTTTATTTTGGACATAATTCTGAGTCAAATATAAAATTTGGTCAAAACGTATTTTTTGGAGAAATAATATCTTATATGAAAAATAGTGTAAAATCCAAACGGACTGAAATATCTTAACGAAATTTTGGAATAATGTACATAAAATTGTCCTAAAAAAACGAATAACAATATGTTGCCATATCTTACAACAAACTACCCAAATTCCCAAAACGGGGAAAATATGTTCCAAAATTCCGAAATTTTTACTAAAATGGCCACACTGTCTTTGTTTATGGCAGGGATGTTGAAATACGTTACGGTTAACTAGTCCACATATGTGGTAAAAAAAATATATAATGAGCTTTCTCGTTGGCGCTTTGCGATTTGAGAATTTTCAAAAACAAAAAATTTTTTTTTTCAAAAATGGGGTATTTTTGACTTCCCTTGCCGGGGAACCATTTTGCTGAACTGATTCAAATTTACCATTAAATGCATCCGCATCAACATTTCTATGAGGAATAATTAAGAAATTGCCACTTCCCGGATGAATTATTTTTTTTACAAACGAAAGAATGTAGTCGCCTTTTTGCAAAAAAACAGTAAAAATATGCCTTTTTTTGGAAACTTTTACTTGCGATGCTTATAACTTTTGATTAAAACAAAATATTTGGATAATTTTTTTCAGCAATTTCATTCAGAATTTTATAAGCTAACTAACGATGTAAATACCTTTAAAATCAAGGAAAAACTGAGCTCACACCATTAAAAATACTAAATCAACCTCGTCCAAAAATGACACAATTTTTTTTATTTTCTCAAATATCTCTTGACATAAATGAGATAACATGTGCATGTAAGCATGTTTTTTGAAGGTTTTTCGAAGCACTATCTAAATGCAAAATATCTTTTAAATCGGTTGATAAATGCACATTCCCCAAGCATTTGTAATTTTGAAACACCCGAGGTGACCAACTTTGGAGGGCCACGCAGTGGCCCCCACTCCCCCTAGGGAGCCAAATATTCCAAATCATCTCGAAAACACCTCAGCTTTAACTATTTCAAATTTCATCAAGATAGCATTATCCGTTCAAAAGTTACAGAATTAATTCCAAAAAAAACCAAAAAGGAACCACTGTGTACTGTTTAATTACAAAACATTACGTTCGTAATTTTCGTGGTAATTAAATTAATGGGTTTCGAACTCCCATCCCTGCCTTACATTCTCGTTAGAATCTGTTTACTCCTTTTTAATACATCCTTGTGGTGTTTACAGATACTAACGAGTAACTTAACGAATGCTTAAAGTCGCCGCCACCCTACTTCATCTTGTCTAATATTGTTGACTCTTCAAGTTAATTTGCTCTATCGATCGCTATCGACAGCATCCTACCGGCATATCGTTGCAACTGAAATTACTAATCGTGTAATAAAAGGTAAAATTGTTACCAACAATAAAGCAATTGGCTTTTTGAATATTTAATAAAAACTATCGTGTTTTATTTCTATTTTATTTTTTTTACATCGCTTACGGCGAACACATACATACAAACATAACTACTTGCATTTGCATATACAGACATATTATATGTATAGCAAATGAAAGGTATTTATGCGTTGATCACATATTTAGGCCGATGCACGATCTGGTTTCCTCGGTGCAAAAGATATTTGAAGTCAATTTTTATTTTAAATTTTTTTATAAAAATTTACAAATAATTCTTATTTTTAATATTAAAAATAAAAATTGAAAATAAATGTTATTGAAAAAATAATAATTATTTTTTATTTTTTTTGTTTAAATTAATTTTAATAATTAAAAATAATTTTTTAATAAAATAAAAAAAAAATATTTCTTATAAAAATTATAATCGTTACGGTCCCTGGTTTGTGTTAAAAATATGTATGTTTGTCTCAAAAAATATATTTTTTCTAAAAATTAAAAAAATTATAAAAGTTTGATTTGTTTTTTTTTAGTTTATAGTATTGTTAAAAAGTAAAAAAAACATTACTATTTTTTGCCACAACTTTAAAAAAATTTAGTTTTAAAAATATTTTAAATTCAATTTTTTTACTAAAAATTTTATTAATTACAGGTAATTCTGTATGGTTGTTCCTAAATAAAATTATCTAAAGCTCACATCATACACAAAACATGACTATATTCAATGTGCTTATAAAAAACATATCGCTCGTTTTGTGCAAGACCATCATAACTCAAAAAAATCTATTCCGAGATAAACGCGTTTAAAGTTTTTAATTTACACCCAACTTGTACGAAATGGAGGAATTCAAATAGCTCTCATGCGGAGTGTATAAAAGATATTGACGTGAATTTTTTACACAACATGGAGTATGATGAAATGAACAATTCTACATCATTAACTCAAAAATCACGTTTTTTGAGTTATGACGGTCTTGCACAAAACGAGCGATATGTATATAAGACTATGAGGGTCAATTTGTTCATATGTATGGGAGCTACCAGAAGGGGCGAGGCAATGATTTTGGTTTTTTGAGAACTAAGCCGGGCAAATTAAAATGTCAATCAGCAGTTTGTTTGGAAGTTACTGGAGATATACATTAGGGCGTTTCACCAATGGCGTTTTTTGCGATTTTTGCAACTCTTGAAGCGGAATATTAAGGCTTGTGATCTAAAAGAATTTCGAAAAAATTTTTGGATTTTTTGAAGATGGGTATGGGGTCGCTGAAATAGATGTTATCAAAAAAATTAGGTTATGGAGAAAAAAAATTTAATATTATTTTTTTCTGGTGCTTTTTGTTCATACAACTAAACAATTCTTTTCTTAAGGATCTGGTCCCACAACAAAACACATTTTACATCTTGAAAAAATGTTGAAAACTTTTCAAGTTATCGAGGTTTGAAAACTAGGAAAAATAATTGTTCACTTTTAAGACTATAAAAGTGGTCCTTAATATAAAAATGGTTCACACCAGCAATTTTTTTGTCTTGGGATCGGATCCTTAAGAAGATAATTGTTTAGTTGTATGAACAAAAAGCACCAGAAAAAAATAATATACAAATATTTTCTCCATAACCTCATTTTTTTGATAAAAATCTATTTCAGCGACCCCATACCCATCTTCAAAATATCCCAAAAAAATTTCGAAATTCGTTTAGATCCTTGTGATCTTTAGTATTCCGCTTCAAGAGTTGCAAAATTTTTTTTGTGAAACACCCTTATATACATACATATTATTTTTTACAAAATTTGGTCATTTTGTATGGGAGGTACCATAAGGGGTCCATTACTTCATTTTGGAAAATATTAATAGTGATACATTTTCATAAAGATTAGTTAAGGTTTACTCGTGTTATCCTGCTCACCAGCCAGCCGGAAAGATGGACATGGCTTAATTGTGTTAAAAATTCGTGAAACGAATTTAATCTTAAGATATTTGTGGTCCAAATCGACTGCTTTAACGCGTTACACTTTCTCTGGTATCAAGAATACATACATACATTTTCAATGTCCATCCAACTACTTGTATGGGAGGTACCAGATATAGTAATCTGATTTCATAATATCCCAAGTTTTAAATAATTAGCCTCGAGGTCCGTGTTTTTGTTTTAATCTTTTATTTTTCAATATTTCGAACAAACAACAAACGCTAAATTTGTTAAAAAATATCAAAAGTTCTGCAAACTTCAGACAAAATTGGTTCATTAACTTTGTATGGGGGGGAGGGGTACTAAAAATTCTGGTTCGATTGTGCTATAACTACAGTACGAGCTCGATTTTCGCAACCGATAGCAGCCCAAGCCGGTTGCAGTTACCGAGATTGTTGCGCTTACCGAACCTCTATTGAAAATTGTTATTTCACTTTGCGCAAAATGCCCCACGTCACTAAAAAAACTGTACTAAAACAGTCATTTGCTCACTCACATTGAACAGTGGTGTAACATAGCTTGAAAATAAAAAAACATATAATTTCTACGAATACATTGAAAAGTTGCGCTCATCGAGACTGCTTTTTTGAACGTGTTGCACTTATCAAGACTCATGTGTAAAAAAAAGCGGTTGCGCTAATCGGGGTGTTGCAATAATCGGTAGTTGCGAAAATCGAGCTCGTACTGTATGTACAATAAGGATAATAGTCAGAAAAATACGTTTTGGTAAATTGAGTCAAAACTACTCAATCAAAGGTTGTTTTGGGTCAAAACTTTGAGATTTTTTTAAAAGTTCTCAAAAGCCACTAATTTTTATGTTGCTGCATATACTGTAAAAGTTCAGATCCGAGTTTCCCACCTTCTACGAATGCACATCCTAGAGATACACACAATATGTACGCCTAATACAACAATGTCATGTGCATCGAATCTTCTCGTTTCAGGTTTTGTCATCCCTATAATTTCAGTTTTAGTGTATTGTTTTAGATGAAAAAAAAAACAAAAGACTTAAGACAGGAACTTGAAAAGAGAAGTTTCTTAGCAAATTTCATGAAAAGTTGCAATATTCGTAAGAGACAATTGGTCAACTTATTTCGTTATGTTAAAAGTATTTTTGTGATCTGTATTTAATAGCATTTTTTTAATACATCCGAATCTAGATATTACGCTCTTGAAGGATATTGCAAAGCCTGTGGCATGATAGTTAGAACACGCGACTACTATGTGGAAGATCCGGAAATCGATTCCCGCCTGCAGTTATCTAACTTTTTCTTTCAATGCCGGACCCCTAGATAATTTTGACAGAAACTTTGCAGTAGTAAAAGCTTCTCCAACAGTGACGTTCGCATTCGTCGATTAACAAGTAGGTGTCGTTAGTTGTGAATCTAAAAATATAAAGCTTGTAAATTCACAACAACGCGAGAAGCTATCCCATACCTCATTCATTAAGTGTAAAAGGAAATTAAGTTTTGATTTCACCAAAAAAACATAATTGAAAGAAATTTGACCCAATTCAAATGAATTTGCCAGAAATAACTTAAACGAAATGAATTAACTTGGCTAGCTGACGACGGTTGGCCCATTTATGTACATGAGTGATGCTCGTTTATTCTTAAGTCTTTGACTATTGGAACATACCAATCTATGTAACTTTAAAACATTACCAAAGGATGACTTAATCGAAAAGATGTTAATATCAGCTATTAGCCATATCCATTTTGGTCGCACACAATTCCCACTAGGCCTAAAAATCATGGTCACACACTAAGCCATAAGAGTCAAACGCTAACGCCGTATAATAAAAACTGCACAAAGCAACAAAATTACCTGAACGTCATTGCAAGGTATACAACTTCTTAGAATTAATAGCAAAAAAAAACAACCCCCCTATCCATCCACCGGGTAAATTGACAGAACGCATGACATCAACAAGAGTCGGGAGAGTGATGTGCAAAGAATTAGTAAAATGTTGAAGGTAGATACCAAAAGTTCATAGTTTGAATTGTGCTAAAGACAACAGTTGTTTCAAACGCAAACGCAGACGATAACGCAGCGATGCGCATGCGCCATTTACACACGAGCAACGGTCAGTCGGTCACTTGCGGGACCATCGACGTCTGTTGGTGGTAATGTGTGTCCGCCGCTTGTTAGAGTGTGTGTGTGTGTGTGTGTTGATGCATCATCATTTTTTAAATGTTAGTTGCATCATTGGCACACGCTGCCACTTGTCGCCAAGTCGAGCTGACTTTACATTACATACTACATAGATAGGTATTTAGTTAACAAACGCTGAGAACTAACTGAGCTAGCATGATAAGCATGCGCTACGCTTGCACCCGTATATGTGAGCTTGCATTTGAGATATGCAGCACAGAGTGCGCGCGCGTTTGTGTGTGTGTGCAATGTAAACGCTTGGTCTATTAGCATTTAAACTTAGATGAAATGCTAAAATAATGTAAAGAAGACTTTGCAATTGTGGCGTTGGAGATGCTGTGCATTTGCACACAAAATTACGAATTTATGACTCCATGTCCATTCTTCTGGCAGTCGCACAACCAGCGATAATAGTATAAAATGCATCTTGGGTGCAATTCTGATATTATTCTACAAGTTGTTATTAAACCTTCAAGTCAGCTTTGCCACTGATTACCAAACGCCAAGGAATATTTTTTTTCTGTCTCCTTAACATCTCAATAAAAAAATCAGACAATATGAAATTGGTGCGTTGTGTGGCCGCTAAGGAGTAGTCGAGGATACTGTCTAACAATAAGAACATAACCACAAATCTCTGTTTTTTTTCTGTTCCACAGATGCTAGTCGTTGGTATTTTGGCTCTGGCTGTTGCCACATGGGCGGCGCCCCAAGGTGGCAAAGATGTGGAAATTGTGGATTATACCAGTGAAAATATTGGCATCGATGGTTATAAATTTAGGTACGAAAAATATATCCTTTAGAGGCGAGGAGTCAAGGAACTTACCTAAACGGCTTTATTTTAATTATATCTATAGCTACACACTCAGTGATGGCACTACACGCACCGAGGAGGGCACTGTAATCAATGCCGGCACTGACAATGAATCACTGTCGGTCAAGGGCTCTGTATCCTGGGTGGCCCCTGATGGCCAAACCTATACGATAAACTTTGTGGCCGATGAAAATGGTTTCCAACCTGAAGGCGCTCATATTCCCAAGTAAATTGAGTGATGGAAGATTTGATGGAATTAACTGGTATTGATATTAAAACAAAAAAAAAGACGTCGTTTTTTCTCATAATTTATTAAGTTTGTTATCCAGTGAATAAAAATGTTCTACGGAGAAGTTAGAAAGTTCAGTCAGTGTTGAAAAGTGATCAAAAAGTGTTTTATTTTAATGTTTGTGAGTGGAGAGTAATAGGTAAACAAAAGACTTAAGACACAAACTTGGATTTGGTACTAGCTGTGGGTTGTAAAACAAAAGACTTAAGACAAGAACTTGAAATTTATCAATAACCGCATAGAGAAGTGAAATGATGTGGTTAATGTGGTAATAACACAAAAGACCAAAGACACGAACAAGAAAATATAAAATTTCAAATAAAACAATTTGATAAAAAATTACATAAAAAAACATAGTCAAGGACAATTACACTGTGGAAATAATTACAATGCTATAGGATTATCACTATTCTGGAAATGAGCTTTCTCACATCGATGCGGTGTACATCTGTACATATATAAAAATTGTTCGCTAGTAACAAGCACTTTCCTTTGCAGACTAACGGATAGTGGAAGTAAGTAAAGGCTCTCATAGGAGCAAAGTATATAAGTAACATTGAGAAAAGATAAAGAGGGATGTCAGTGTCCTTTATCAGTACCCAAACTCTCAAAGTAAGTTCTGCGACTCAGTTCAAGTATCAGTGGCTGTATACTGCTATAGACCGGCTAATAATTACATATGGTTGTCAATGCCGTTATACAGCTCATGATTCATACGGCGGCTGCACCCAACGTAAGCAATGAAGGGTCTAATTTCTTTACGAAGTATTGTTCTCTCAAAGAATCTCAGAATTTCCTAGGATTCTGGGCCGTAAAGCATGACATATATAACCAGTCTCTGGTACAGTAGGATTTTTGTTCTGTGTGAGATGGCTCTGTGATTAAAAACCCTTGCTTAGCGCATACTATCAGCGGTTTGTGATATACTACTAGCCAAATTGATTTTCAGGCTGCCACTGTCACTTTTATTTACGGCGGTCCCAGAATGGGTAAAATCATTAACAACTTAAAGATACAATAAGACTCTTTGTTCGTTTAACAAATAACTTGAATGCTTGGAAAGGACACAAGGAAACATCCCCAGTGACTAGGCAATAATATCTATATCATCGGCGTACTCAAGCAGCATATGACTTTTATCAAAGGCTAGTAGGACCGGCAATGCTTCGCTATTGCATATTTGACGAAAATTAAAAATATTAATTTTTATCCCTCTGGGGATAAAACAAATATTTTCACCACGTCCATTCTGAAAAATGAATGAAAAATGAATAATTCCGAGTAATATCTGTAGACTCGTAGCCAATTGTATAAATCTAGTTTCAAAACACAGTTTAACCACGCCCACTCCGCCCACTGATCAAAAATGTATAATTGTTGTACCGAGTTATATCTATATATCAAGTTTAATCTCTCTAGAATAAAATACAAATAAAATGTTTGCCACGCCCACTACGCTCATTTGGTCAAAAATTTAAATTTCGTCTGAATATTCACATTCGCGTTGTCGAGAACTATACGGGTATAACATTTTATCTCTATAGCATTAAAAAAAGTTTTGCCTTGCCCACTATGCCCATAGGGTCCAAAATTTAAATTTCGCCTGCATATTCATATTCGCGTTGTCGAGTACTATCTGGGTATCAAATTTTATCTCTCTAGCTCTAAAAATGGTTTTGACACGCCCACTGCGCCCGTTTGGTCCAAAATTAAAATTTCGTCTGCATATTCATATTCGCGTTGTCGAGTACTATCTGGGTATCAAATTGTATCTCTCTAGCTCTAATAAAATTTTGCCACGCCCACTCCGCCCATTGGGTCCAAAATTAAAATTTCGTCTGCATAGTATACTCGTGTTGTCGAGTACTATCTGAGTATCAAACTTTATCTCTCTAGCTCTAAAAGTGGTTTTGCCACGCCCACAACACCCATATGGTCCAAAAATAAAATTTCGTCTGTATACTCATATTTGTGTTGTCTGGTACTATCTCGGTATCAAATTTTATCTCTCTAGCTCTAAAAAAACTTTTGCCACGCCCACTACGCTCATTTGGTCCAAAATTAAAATTTCGTCAGCTTATTGATATTCGAGTCGTCGAGTACTATCTGGGTATAAAATTTTATCTCTCTAGCTCTAAAAAAACTTTTACTACGCCCACAACGCCCATTTGGTCCAAATTAAAATTTCGTCTCCATATTCATATTCGAGTTGTCGAAAACTATATGGGTATCAAATTTTATCTATCTAGCTCTAAAAAATATTTTGCCACGCCCTCTGCGCCTATAGGGTCAAAAATTTAAATTTCGTCTGCCCATTAATATTTGTGTTGTCGGGTACTATGTGTGTATCGAATTTTATCTCTCTAGCTCTAAAAATGGTTTTGACACGCCCACTGCGCCCGTTTGGTCCAAAATTAAAATTTCGTCTGCATATTCATATTCGCGTTGTCGAGTACTATCTGGGTATCAAATTGTATCTCTCTAGCTCTAATAAAATTTTGCCACGCCCACTCCGCCCATTGGGTCCAAAATTAAAATTTCGTCTGCATAGTATACTCGTGTTGTCGAGTACTATCTGAGTATCAAACTTTATCTCTCTAGCTCTAAAAGTGGTTTTGCCACGCCCACAACACCCATATGGTCCAAAAATAAAATTTCGTCTGTATACTCATATTTGTGTTGTCTGGTACTATCTCGGTATCAAATTTTATCTCTCTAGCTCTAAAAAAACTTTTGCCACGCCCACTACGCTCATTTGGTCCAAAATTAAAATTTCGTCAGCTTATTGATATTCGAGTCGTCGAGTACTATCTGGGTATAAAATTTTATCTCTCTAGCTCTAAAAAAACTTTTACTACGCCCACAACGCCCATTTGGTCCAAATTAAAATTTCGTCTCCATATTCATATTCGAGTTGTCGAAAACTATATGGGTATCAAATTTTATCTATCTAGCTCTAAAAAATATTTTGCCACGCCCTCTGCGCCTATAGGGTCAAAAATTTAAATTTCGTCTGCCCATTAATATTTGTGTTGTCGGGTACTATGTGTGTATCGAATTTTATCTCTCTAGGTCTAAATAAAAGTTTTGTCACGCCTACTACGCCCATTTGGTCCAAAATTAAAATTTCGTCTGCTTATTCATATTTCTCAGATTCCATTCACTGGACATGCGTTACTTAAGCCAAATTGTGTTCATTAGCGCTGTTTTCGGGAACGAGCAGATTACACAAATGTTCACTCCATATTGCCAGCACACTCTGCGTATCCCTGACCAGATTTCTATGTTTTACGACCGGGTATCCCTGTCTCATTATCTTTGTTTGTTACCTTTCTTTTTAGAATTTTCGGGTTTCACCTCAATTCCTGAACTTTTCGATATCCTCGCTCTTTTTCTACATCGCTTAAAGGGGCGTTATGTCTCTCCCGCCTCTTCATCTTTTTTAGATTTCCTCAAAGCACGCGTTAACATGGCTCCAGTGTTGCCTTGTATGCAGCATCCTTTTCCCCCAGACAGTTCCAGACATTTATAATCGTATAATATAATTATAATCGTTCCAGTATATGTCTGATCATAATTTTTTATACCCAAGAGCGGTCGTTGCGATGGCGGTAATATAATTTGCGATATGCTGTGTGACAGAAACTTTGGAAGTGACCGAATTTGTTGGATTATAAAGGATTAAACCACGAGACCAGATATCAAAGTCTCCTACCAATAAAGAATCCACATTCTTTCTTTATGGCAGCTCTTAAAAACTTCGCCGTTCTTTCATTGTGCACATCCCCAATCCCTTCCATCGCATTTCGTTTATAGTGATGATTCCATAATTAATATAAATCTCATTATTTAAAACATTACAAATGTTGACTTTGGTCAAATTATCCACACCAGTTTAAAATGTTCAAATATTTAAACTATTGATAATATTTGAAATATTTAAAACATTTAAATGTTATTGACTAAATGCAGTTTATGTTAATTAAATTACTATGTTTCATGTGGTTGTCGTCGCCGCCAACAGTGCAATGCCATCAACAAAAAATTTCGCATAGCAAGTATTATGCAAATGCTCTGTTGTTAGCCCTATGTTTTAAACCCGTTTATCGTCTTTAGCTGCTAACACGTTATAAGTGTATCGCACTGCGTTTTTTTTTTGTGTCTTATATGCAAAGTTGTAGCTAATCGAATGAAATTCCCACTATTACAACAAAACATTCATTCACTTTGCCCTAATCAGAGAAAAATAACACCAACAATGCGAATCTTTGCATTTGCATTTAACATTAGCATTTGAAGACACAAAAAAAAACAACGAAAAAAACAAACATGTTTACACTATCGCATCTTTACATTTAACTACAATTCGAAGTTTTGTAATGTGGATTTTGTGTATATAAACCGATGCGCCAACCAAAGAGGTATTCAAAAATCATTAAGCTTTCATAGCCAATACATTTTGCCGAAGTCAATTCACCAAAAAACAAAATCTTCAACAACATGAAATTCATCATTGTTTTCGTTGCCTTGTTCGCTTTGGCTTTGGCTGCCGATCCTCGTGATGCTGAGACTTTGCGTTACGACGTCAACGTAGAACCTGAGAACTACAACTTCAATGTGGAGACCAGTGATGGCAAGACTTTCCAAGAACAAGGACATGTTGAAGATTTGGGCACCGATGATGAAGCCATCTCTGTTCAAGGATCTTACTCGTATGTTGGTGATGATGGTCAAACCTACACCGTCAACTATGTTGCCGATAGAAATGGTTTCCAACCCCAAGGTGCCCATTTGCCTGTGGCCTAAGTTGCATTGACCGTGTGTTAATACAATGATGAAAGTGTTGTTATGTAGTTTTTAAGTAGTCGAACAAATTGAAATAAATTTATTAAAAAAAAATCTTATTTGTTTACTGTTTGTTTTATAAAATAGCAGTGTGTAATGCAAGCGTTCGAAAGATATATATGGGAGTAGATATGAATAGAGTTTACTGAAGAATATAAGTTGGATGGCATCAATGTGCAAAAAAAAACTCAAATTCGGTTGCATTTTAGAAATGAAAGATATTGGTAAAACTCTCGAAGTAACTGATTTTTATGATTTAATGATGATATCAAATTAAAGATTGAAACGATTACAAGAACTGAACTTAGTGAAGAACACAAATCATATCTGCAGACAATCTATGGAAAAAATTACGAAACCATTTCAAAACAATACTAATTAAAGAAAAAAATTGTAATGAGTTACTGCTAAACCGTTTCGGACACAAAGTCATTACCAGGGCAACCGTAAATATGCAAACGCATGTTTTTTTAGAACGAGGTATTAACAATGTATTTCACGGTCCTACAAGTGTTTTGACACCTATTTGTTAGAGCATATTTTTGCATATTTTACCCATAAACTCATATTTCGGCCTATTTTGGTTTTTAGAGCATATTTTTAAAAATATATCCTTTTTATAAGCATATTTTATATTTTTTGGGGTATATTAATATTATTGTGTTATAGTTCGGTTAAATATCTGTTCTATTGGTAATTAATGATTATTACCAGGGCAACCGGAAAAATGCAAATGCATGTTTTTTTTAGAAAGATATATTAACAAATGGGTAAGGTATTAACATGTTTCATGGTCCTACAAGTGTTTTGAGACCTATTTGTTAGAGCATATTTTAACATATTTTACCCCTAAAGTCATATTTCTGGATATTGTGGATTTAAGGGCGCTAGGTAATTAGGCCTCACGAAAAAACACCACAAAGTGAAAATAGACCCCAGGATATTATACCCCAAAAATAAAATAAAATATACCACAAAAATTTTATTGGGGCCCAATTTCGCAGTCGTTCTTTGAAGGTATGCAATTAGACCCCAAAAATTGGAAAATAGGCCTCAATATTTCTTGATGTTGTTCCCTGATTCTATTCATAAGTCAATAAACAAAGTGGAGTACATTGCACGCGCCCGCCGCATACGCCGTAGTTTGACTCGTTGCGTACTTAGTCTTGTTACTCTCTCTCTCTCTGCAGTGCGAGACGAATGCGGTGGGTGCTGGCTGTAGTTAGTCTCGTTGCGTATTTAGTCTCGATACTCTCTATTTGTCTTTTTCCAAAATTCAAAGTAGGAAATTGCACCCCAAAATGTGAAAATATGCCCCAAAAATAAAATGAAAAAAAGCCCCAAAAGGCTTATTTTTGCACACATCATCACATCACATCGCATCACATTTGGAGTCAAATTTGAAAATGAAAATATACCCCAAAAATAACATGAAATTAAGCCCAAAAAAAAAAACAGTAAAATTTCGTGTTGTTGTTTTTGGTATAATTTTTGGGGCCTAACTTCATTCGGGACCGGCTGTGGCATAGTGGTTAGAACACGCGACTACCATGCGGGAGATCGCAGGTTCAAACCTGGCTCCAGTCATCTTAAAAGAAAAAAATAAATAAAATTTTCTTTCATTGTCGGCTCCCCTCGAATGTTGTTTGACAGCAACTTCGCAGTATTAAGCGTCGATTCAATCGTCGTGTCTAGTAAGAGCTTCTCAAAACAGTGACGTTCGCATTCGTCGATAAATAAGTAGGTGCCGTTAGTTGTGAATCTAAAAATAGAAAGCGTGTTAATTCACAACAACGCGAGAAGCTATCCCATACCTCATTCATGGGGTGCAAAGGGAAATTAAGTAAGTAAGTAAGTAATTTCATTTTCATTTTGGCGTGTTTTTTCTCGGGGCCAAATTTCATTCCGCCGGTTTTAAGAGCATTTAAAAAAAAACATAGCATAGCATATTTTTACTACATACAGCAGCCTTGGAAAGGACTAATTAGACTGTTATACAGAATCAAATATTTTTCATTTTTCTGGGTGTCTAAATTTTGATTCCTATGGTTATTAATATCATGATTTCAAATATGTTTTCAGATTTTTTTTCATCAGACACAGTTTTTTAGCTATTTGGATTTACATTTTTTAAGCATTCTTCATGTTGCATTAAAATACATTTTGCATAAATGTAATAAAAACTCTATTTGATTCAACATAATCTTTTCTAAATACAATAACCGATACTAGTAGAGCTTAAAACATGAAAAATGAGAACAACAAATATGTATTTTCTATTAGTTAAGAAAGTTTTTTATTTATTTTATGCTGAATATCCTTGCAGTGTCCTAAAATGTTCCAGAGCAGTCAGCGAATATTTTTCTGGGTATCTGAATTGTGATTCCTATGGCTATTTATATCATGATTTTTTTTTATCAGGCACAGTTTTTTAGTTATTTGGATTTACATTTTTTCAACTTTCTTTATGTTGCATTAAAATACATTTTGCATAAATGTAATGCAAAATTTATTTGATCCAATAGAATCATTTCTAAATACAATATCCGATAGAGCTTAAAACATGAAAAATAAGAAGAACAAATATGTATTTTCTATTAGTTAACAAAGTTTTTTTTATTTTATGCTAAATATCCTTGCAGTCTCCTAAAATGTTCCAGGAGCAGTCAGCGAATATAGTAGGCATTTATTTTCCTTCATAACGCTTTTCTAAAGTTAAAATGTCTTTGTGGAACCTTAAACCATATTCATCGGAAACGCCGCTGCAGCATTTATTAAAGAAATGCAAATAAGAGGGCAAAAATGCACTTTCAACGACATGTTGCATCCCAATTTTACGTAGAATATTAAAAAAAGAATAAGGTGATTATAAAATAGAATAGGG
Source organism: Muscina levida (assembly GCA_964034835.1). Lineage (NCBI taxonomy): Eukaryota > Metazoa > Arthropoda > Insecta > Diptera > Muscidae > Muscina > Muscina levida. The sequence continues at coordinate 35,757,792 of OZ035883.1, forward strand.
CGATAATTGCAGCCGAAAAGGCATGTTGCTGATGTTGCCACCTGTTTCTACGAAATTTTTTAAAAAATCGCCTTCATACAAATTTTTAATGGAAAACAAAACTTATTTTCAAATAACTAAAAAACTATTCAGATTACGTTTTTGAATTTCCAATGTCAAAAACTGTTAGAAACACATAATGAAACACAAGAAAAAACCCTTGTCGAACAGCGTAATTTGGGTTTTAATCAAAATTAACATCGGCCCTTTAAATTTAACCACCCTTTAATATCCCAGGAAGATATTCATGTGAATCGATAAAGATTTAGTTAGTTACTTTTTTTTAATTTTGGAAAAAGTTATCTTTAGAACAATTGCGGATCACATAGTTATCGTTAAAATAGGACCATTTTTAGCTTGATCCAAAACTTCGATCTGGAAATATAGATTACAAAATGAAACACCCCGATGAAAAGATCAATGAATGTTTAGTTTTAAATGTTTATCCTGGTAGTTGTTTGTGTAATACACACAGAAAATATTATGCATGTAAAGTTTTTTAGACCTTTTATGGAAAATTGTTTCTTACAAGGCCAATTTTTTTTGTTTTACTACAATCTTTTTACTAAAAACAGAGCGTTTTTTTTTAAATTCCCAGTAAATTTCCGTCATGGCCAAAATTATAGACTATTATAAATTGTTTATATGAAATACCATTCTACTAATCGAAAATTCACGTGCAAATACATGTTTTAATATGCGAAAAAAATATATTAATATATCGTCAATAGCATGTGTGCAAAAAATTTCAACAGGGATCGATCCATCGCAACTCACTTAATTGGCGAAGTCCATTAAATTAACAAAATCTGAAACCAATTACACCCCATAAAAGTCTACACACAAGGTAAATCTGTTGTTCGAGACACATGTGTTGAAAAAACACGAAAATTCCGATAAAATCTATTGGTTCTTCGTTACTTCATAAAGTCTAGAGATCTAAGTATTAGACTCAATAAAAAAAAGTTAGCTAATAGCACTCAATCTTATTAACCGCCTCCAAGAAGATCACTTAAGCAAAGAATTTAACACTTAAATACAATCAAGAAACAAAGAAGATCACTTAAGCAGAGATGTTTATGCCACAATTCAATTAAGTATTTTTTAAAGTAATATATTTATTTATAGCGTGCGTTAAACAGCGGAATGTAAACAAATAAACAAACATTAAAATAAAATTCATTGATAGAAAAAAAAAACAAACAAAAAAAGATATGTATCTCCCAATATAATCTTTCCAAAAATATACACAAACATAGAAATATCACAAAAACATATTACTTAATACTTGAAAGACCTATAAAACCAAAACCAAAATCAAGTTCAAGTTTATTAGGGCGGCAACTTGACAAATGTGAGCTAATTAAATTTCACACGATTACAACAAAGAAAGCCGCACAAATATGAATTAATATTCAATTTACACCCATTAATGTATTAACAACGCACGACGCACGACAGAGAGAGAGATAGATAGAGAGAGCGACAGATTAGCAGCGTCCATAATGTGTAGAGATGCTATCACCTTAACCTATGCCAACAAATTGTTGTTATGATTTTTATGTAAAGCTTAAAATTTGCATTCAACATTAACAACGAATATTAATTTACATGATTAACATAAACGTACACACGGTGGCGCTGCTGGGTTTCGTTTGTTTCTCTCCCGACATAATCAATATGTGATGTGCGCCTGCGTATATAAATGCCCGTCAACGCATTCAAAGTACTCACAAATCTTCCAGCTTTCATTTCATTGACACATTTAGTCAGTTGCTTTAGCAAAAAAAATCCTCAACAACATGAAATTCATCATTGTTTTCGTTGCTATGTTCGCTTTGGCTTTGGCCGCCGATCCTCGTGACGCCGAGACTTTGCGTTATGATCAGCTATGGGCACCACTACTTTGAAAGCCTTGCATGTGTTTGTGCTTCAATGTTTTATTTCAATGAACGGCAGCCCAATACAACCACAATATGAGTTTGTGTTGGTGAGTTACTCTCTTCCCTCTCTCACTGTAGAGAAGGGAATTGTTATATAGTTTTTCCATAACTATAAACAAAATTATGATATAAAAATCCGGGAAATAATTAATAAATATTACTGCCGTGCGCGTGGCAACGCACATTAACATATTACAATTAATTTTTACTGAAAAAATTCATTCCTTTTATTGCCGTGCTAACAACAACCGTCGACACAACCGCGTCGGGCGAATGCTCTAGCGAGACTGAATGCATTTGTTTGTTTTCGTTCAATGGGTGTGAGAATACGTGTGTGGCTCTCTCGCTCAATTTGTGTATGTACACATCGTTCGCTCTTTTTGCACTTTGATTTTGAACTTGCCCATAGCTGGTTATGATGCCAACGTAGAACCTGAGAACTACAACTTCAATGTGGAGACCAGTGATGGCAAGACTTTCCAAGAAGAAGGACATGTTGAGGATTTGGGCACCGATGATGAAGCCATCGCCGTCAAAGGATCTTACTCGTATGTCGGTGATGATGGCCAGACCTACACCGTCAACTATATTGCCGATAGGAATGGTTTCCAACCTCAAGGTGCCCATTTGCCTGTGGCCTAAGTTGCAGTGACCGTGTGTTGATGCGATCGATGGAAGTGTTGTTATTTAGTTTTAAGTAGTTAAAAAAATAAACAAATTAAAAAATTTACAAAAAAAATAAGATCTTAAGTGTGGAATTGGTGGATATTCGATTTGGTGGTTGGACTACAATGCGGTGTAAGAGTAGGGGAATAGGGGAAGGTTACCAATATACTATCAAAGTCAATTCAGCTAAAACATGTATGTAATAGCGAAATATAGCAAACCTTACCGAAATTTCTAAAAGATGACAAATAAATTCTCTCACCCATACGACTTTCGATCGCATTACCAGACGAGACGTATAGTAAAACTGTAGAAAAGGTTACAGCCAACAAATGTTAAATGATTCAATCAACATCTCTACGCATATAGTACAATTTTATGGGGGTAATGTACGAAATCGTCTTTCTGGCCGCAGGAAATTTTCTACCCATACAATTTTATGAAGACAGAACTGGCCTTCTTACCTTAAAATTTGGCCAATAGGTGTGGACTTCGTATTAACCCCAGCAAAACAGAGCTTGCACTCTTCTCCCTTTAAACTGGAATAAGAAGACTGAGCAAAGGCTGAAACCAGCAATGAACGCTTTGTATACTTGTCGAAACTCCATATGAAGAAACTGGTGGCTGTCAACAAGAACGATTTTTTGGCTGAATACAGCTATAGTACATTTATATATATGTACTATATATATATATATTTATGTACAAAATTATATATATATGTACTATATTTATGTACAAAATTAGCAATGCCTCTACAAGCAGGCATGCAACAAGGCCTTCTGAGACATTCTAACGTCATGTCTTCAAGGCCTTGGTTTGACATGCCTGAAAACAGGCTTTCTCCTTTCTTTCCTGAATTATCCCGAGCACATGTTCCTTCCATTCTTTCAAGACCACTTCTGCAGGCCTTCATTGAGATTCCACCATTTTGTGTGTATATACATTCCGTCTCCCTTCTCATAAAAGGCATGAAAGAAGAAAAGGCAACTAGGAAGGGGTTCGTGTGTTTCTCTTACAAAAGTTTATGATTAGTTTCAGTCGAACAATGCATCTGCATAGGCTAGTTGGTAGCATAGTTGAGTAACAATAGCGTGGTAGTGAGTTCAAACTCCGGAAAGGTTTGCTATCGTTGGGGAAAAAGTGTAAGTATAGAGAAAAATATATAGAAGTGGGAAATATGTAAAAATAAACTAAACATTTTGTGGGTGACAAACTGCATTATTATTATTTGTTTTATTTTAAGTCCTTCTTTTTTCATTTGTATGCAGACCTTCCATCAGGCCTTCCTATAGGAAGGGAAGATGGATGGCCTTGTTTCCCAATGACTTAAAAAAAAAACTTAATTTCCCTTTACAATCCATGAATGAGGTATGGGATAGCTTCTCGCGTTGTTGTGAATTAACACGCTTTCTATTTTTAGATTCACAACTAACGGCACCTACTTGTTTAACGACGAATGCGAACGTCACTGTTTGGGAAGGTCTTACTAGACATGCCGATTGACTCGACACTAATACTGCGAAGTTGCTGTCGACAATATTCGAGGGGAGCCGAAATGAAAGAATTTTTTTTTTTTTTGTAATATGATTGGAGCCAGGAGTTGAACCTGTGATTTCCAGCATGGTAGTCGCGTGTTCTAACCACTATGCCACGGCCGGTCCCATGTTATTTGGATAGTAATAGGGAATGCAGAGCTCATGCCTACTGACTGCTTTTGAAGGCGTTCTATAAGGCCTTCTAGGTCCTTCCTTTCGCCGCTGGGACATTGTGGGGTGCACTAAAAGGGTGTAATCGACGGCACCACGAATTTTTTTGGGGATATTGTTAATCTAATTTTGTAGCGTCCGTTACACTGTATAATTGCTTATAATTTTTTATTAATTTGTACTAAATCCTGGAAATATATTTCTAAAATATATTACTCTTTTAGCGCTTTAGAGCACTAAAAATATAAATAAATGTTTTTTTTTGAGGTCATAGGTGTTGCTTGGGAAAAAACACTGATGTTTATGTATTTTTCCTTGTTTTATTTTATTCCGATATTTCGATTGACTTCGTCAATCATCAGGGAAAATTTCTGTATAAATTCACAAATCCATAAAACAATTACACTGTTAGACAAATAATTTACATAAATATCACAACATATTTACATTAAAATTACATTAGCTCATTAGTATGACAACATATTTACATTAAATAAAACGAAAAACAAAAACGTCAAACGTCTGCGTCGTTTCCTGAATAGTTATTAACTAAGCTTCACTTTTTCTTTTGTGTCTTTGAACTGTGTGTCTATAAATTTTAGCTAGTCCTTCCGTGTCTCTTTTGTAGTTTATGCTGTGCTCTTTCGGCGTATCCATGATGTGTAACATCTCTAGAGTGTATCTTCTCTTGTTGTTAGTCTCTTGAGTCAGTATTTCTACGTCGTTTAAGTTGGGTATAAGGCCGGTTAATGTGCAATGGGCCGCAAGGGCTGTTTTTTGTTCCACGGGTTTGTCCAACGCTTTTTGGTCCGATTTGTGTAAATAAATTCTGGTCTTCAATTTTGTTCGAGTCGTTTCAACACCTTCTGGCATATGTTGCCGTTGTCACCATTGCACTTAATTTTGTAAAATAGCTCCTTTAATGTTCGATTTGTCCTTAATGCAATTTGATATTTGTCCTTGTTGTACATGTCTGCACTTTTCAACCTCTCTGAAAATCCAGGTAAATATGTAAGCGGCTTATAAACTTTATTTACGTCCTTTGTTTTGTCCCTGGGCTGATTGCACTTTACATGTTTTATTAAAAGTGCGATCGTTCGCTTCGGGAATTCATTCCTTTGAAGAATTTCAATAATTCTCTTTTCGTTTTCACTATGAAAAGCCTTGTCGCTAATGTTGAATACTCTATTTATAAAATTCGTCGCCGTATTAATGATGGTGTTCCGGGAATGTTTCGAGTGAAAGTTTATTAATCTCCCAGATGCAGAAGGTTTTTGATATCAGTCCAGTTTTAGAATGTTTTCTTGTCTATGTACGACTGAGTCTAAATAGGGTAATCTGTTTCCAGTTTATGTCTCCATAATCATAAGTCTTGGTTTTGTGTTCATTTTGCTAATTGAAACGTCCAGTAGCTCCTCTATAACTATATCAGCAATGATTGGCGACGCTGGTGATCCCATTGGCATTCCTTTCCCTTGTTCGTAAATTTTCTCGTCGTATTTGAAATATCTGGTGTCTTTGATGCAGAACGTCAGCAATTTTACAAAAGTATCTTTAGGTATTCTTGTATATTTTTCTATCTCTTCCCACTTATCTACGATAGTTTCCAGGGCCAAATTGATTGGGATGCTGGGGAACAGAGCTACCACGTCAAAAGAAATTAACATCTAATCATCATCTATATGTACGTTGTTAATTTTATTTTTAAAGTCCGTCGAATCTCTGATGTTGTACTTCGATTTTATTGTCAAGTTGTTTAATATTTTCACTAGATACTTCGAAAGTTCATATGCTGGAGCATTAATTGAAGATGATATTGGTCGTAAAGGAGTTCCTTGTTGATGGATTTTCGGTAATCCATAAATTCTAGGTGCAATGGCCGTCCTATTGATCAATTTATTATTCAATTTATGTTTGTTATTCTTTTTTACTAAAGCTTTGAGGTTGGGTCCCTATTAATCCGTTTATATGTACAGTAGACTACGGATAAATGCACATCGGTTTTCGCGCAACTTTTTGTGCACTTATGCGGTTTTTGCATTTATACAACACTCGGATAAGTGCAAAAATATTGCATATATACAAATATGGATAAGTGCACGGTTATTGCATTTATACAAACATTAGATTATTTTTATTAATCTGTAACACCAGTTCAGTTTGGACGGAACTTAAAGGAAATAATCAAAATATAAAGCTGTTTAATGTTTTTATTTATTTGTATTTGGTTTACATTACATAACAGGTTTTAATAAAAACTTATAAAATCAGTTCAGTTTAAGGTAAAAAATCACAAATTTATATTTCATTGTTTTAGTATTTTTCATATTTCATAAAAAAAAAATTAAAAATATTCAGTTCTGTGCCAAAATAAGAGCTGTTAATGAATCATTGCAATCATATTTTGCAACATTGTGTTTTCTGTTCCAACCTTATATATTTTTTTTCTCCAGTTTCTCTAAATCATAATCTACATTTATGTAGTATGAGAGATTTGCATATATGCATGCAAAGTTGTACTAAAAAAGCACTTTCAGGTTAGCAAAAGTTGAGCATTTATCCGGTTTTTGCATTTATACGTGTTGCACTTATCTGTGTATTTTTGTATGTAAATGTATAAAAAAAGGCTAATGGCTTCAAGTTCCAGTGCACTTATGCGGTTTTTGCATTTATGCGATGTGCACTTATCCGTACACTTACTGTACAAATATCGCTGAGTATAATTCTCATTTTATTTTCATATTAATTTTTGTACATTGCGACAGTCTTTCCGCCTTTGTCCGAGCTAAGTATAAGTATGTCGTTATTTTTAATCAAAAAAGTTTTAGTTTGTCTCACTGTGTAGACGCAATCTGTTGCTGAAAAATGTAATTTATCCCCTGGTTTCGCTTCAATAGGGCAATAAATTAATTTTCAATATGTCTCGTCGGAGTTCATTCTTTTCGGGGCAATAAAAATTGTTCCTTTGATCAAAAAACCTACATTCTGAATTTCACTTAAATTGATCCATTAGGTACATTTTTTGGATAAATCCATACCAGCGCCACTTTCCGAATCCTTTTGTAAAAAAAAATTCTAGTGATCAAACAAACGTACATTCTGAATTTCAGCTAAATTGGTTCGTTCGTTTAAACTTTCAGTATGAATCCACCCCAGCGCCACCTACCGGTTCCATTTGTACATAAAAGTGTTTATTATGAACAATCAAATACATAATTTAAATTTCAGTTAAATTAGTCAATTTATTCAAATTTACGATATAATTCCACCCCAGTGCCACCTAGCGGTATGAAATTACCATGAGACTAGGTATTCATACCTGTCAACTATACCTACGAAATTTCATAAAGATTGGTCGAGACGTTTCGGAGGATTGCTGCGACAAACACCGTGACACAAGATTTTTATATATTAGAAGAAGATTATGTTTCAAAAAAGTCTTTGCTTTGTTTTACGACAATCTTTATCTATTTTCACTCTCTCTTCCACTACTTATTTATTAAATGCATGGATGGTTCCAATTGACCCAGGGGATTATATAAATACATGCTGACACAGGTGCAATAGAGCGAACCTTTTCTTAAACTGTTGATTTTTTGTACAGGGCTTTTCAATTCTTGCGGGTTGATGTTGGCAGACAGAGGCGGCCATCTAGTTTTGGGTGCGACTGCATAACCTACTGTTTATGTTTCAGTTACTGATGCCAAATCGCCACGACCAGTTACAAAATTGTGGTTCCCAATCATCCTAATGATAAAACTTTATTACCGAAATGAATGATTGTTAAAGCAAACTAAATTTTGCTATACATTTGAGGCCTTCATTCCTTATGTATATCTGTATCATTAACAGTAAAGAATGTTTTAATAAAAAATACCAACTGTATTTTTTTATAAATATTTTTTTTTTTTTAATTTGTTTCAACTACTTAAAAACTACATAACAAAGTGTCTTTATGTTATACACTAACAGCGTCCTTTAGGCAACAGGCAAATGGGCACCTTGGGGTTGGAAACCATTCCTATCGGCAATATAGTTGACGGTGTAGGTTTGACCATCATCACCGACATACGAGTAAGATCCTTTGACGGCGATGGCTTCATCATCGGTACCCAAATCCTCAACATGTCCTTCTTCTTGGAAAGTCTTGCCATCACTGGTCTCCACATTGAAGTTGTAGTTCTCAGGTTCTACGTTGGCATCATAACGCAAAGTCTCAGCATCACGAGGATCGGCGGCCAAAGCCAAAGCGAACAAAGCAACGAAAACAATGATGAATTTCATGTTGTTGAGGATTTTTTTTCTAAAGCAACTGCAACTAAATGTGTCAATGAAGATGGCTAAAAGATTTGTGAATACTTTGAATGCGTTGACGGGCAGTTATATATACGCAGACAAACACACACACACAATTAATATCTGGAGAGACATAAACCGCCATCGTGTGTGCGTTTATGTTAATCATGTAATTTAATATTGGTCGTTAATGTTGAATGCAAATTTTTTTACGCTTTACATAAAAATCATAACAAGTTTGCATAGGTTAAGGTGGCAGAGCTCGCAGCATGTTGCTGCGTTGTGTTTATCTCCGAGTCATGCTGTTGGCATGACAATGGGTGGCGTTGTTTTTAAAAGTATTACTGTATTATTTTGTTTTTTTTTTTCATTATTTTTTGCAATAAAAAGTTATTAAGTAGATAATTACAATTCATGCAATCTTCAATATTTGGCAATTTTTAAATATTAAATCAGTTTCACAAATTCTTTTCTTCGAAAATCGACAATAATGACATTCTCTTCGGACATAAATATTAGTTTGGATCTATATGTGCTAAAAAATAACTAAAATAAAAATCTTATAAACTCACTTTCTCTTTGCATCCCATGAATGAGGTATGGGAGAGCATGAGTTAACACACTACTAGACTCACACAACGAATCCAACATTTTATCGGCACTTTTGAAAGTCCGTTTTTTTGAGAAGCTTTTGCTAAATATCGTCGGTATCCTGTAAAAAGTTCTTAAGTCCACCTCTTTTTAAAAAAAAGTACTTATTGATGCTCATAAGGCTCACTTGTTCTACTATGGGGGGTCAGCAGGTGGCGCACAGCTGAACGGATATGTGGGTTAACTACGATTAATAAGTAGTCCCCGACCTTAACGGTTGAGACCGAAGGCGTACTATAAAAGGGTACATTTGCCTGATGACGAATCTATGACATGACGAATCAGGGCCGCTATTATATAAGCACTACATCGCATGGGGTGTCCTCTACAGAGGTACAAATAGAAGGTTGATCTCTCCGTGAGTCAAACAAAAAATCCATTGCGTTTCTTCCAAATTGGGCGGCTTTCTTGCCAGCGTCTGTCTCAGAAAGAGCGGCTGAAATGAATCCTGGCTGTAGGAATAAGATGCGGAACCCGGTGGGCTCGGCTTGACACCCGTCACCAGTATAGTGGCAGTGAATAAAATGAGAAATATGAGAAAAAGAATCCCCCAAACTGTTGATGACCACCGCATACGTTTTAAGGACCATGATTTGAAATTTGCACTTGGAATGTTAAAACTCTATATCGATGGCGGATATGCTGGATGAGTAAAGGGCTGGAATAACTAAAAATAAAAAACTTAATTTCCTTTAACACCCCATGAATGAGGTATGGGATAGCTTCTCGTGTTGTTGTGAATTAACACGCTTTCTATTTTTAGATTCACAACTAACGGCACCTACTTGTTTCTCGACGAATGCGAACGTCACTGTTTGAAAAGCTCTTAGTAGACATGCCGATTGACTCGGCACTAATACTGCGAAGATGCTGTCGACAACATTCGAGGAGAGCCGACAATGAAAGAAATTTTTTTCTTTTTTAAGATGACTGGAGCCAGGAGATGAACCTGTGATCTCCCGCATGGTAGTCGCGTGTTCTAACCACTATGCCACGGCCGGTCCAGGCTGACATTACTGCTATACATGAAATCCGGTGGACTGGATATGGATGCTCGCGAATGAGAATGTGTAACGTGTACTATAGCTGCCACGCGGAAAAGCATGAGTTTGGTTGTGGATTTGTGGTCGGCAAGAGACTACGACATCTGGTCTCTAGGTTTACTCCTGTCAGTGAACGAATCACCACCATAAGAGTGAAGGCAAAATTTTTCTACATCACGCTGATATGTGCTCATGCTCCGACGAAGGAGTAATGTGACGAGGTCACAGACGACTGACACATCGCCAAACGGAATCAGACTGATTGATTTCTCTGCAGCAAGGAACATGGTAACATGGAACATGGCACACGATTTGACAGCAAGTTACGAGAAATCAAATAGATCACGTGGTAATCGATGGAAGGCGTCAAGTGTCTTAGACGTACGAGTGATCAGGGGTGCCAACATCAACTCGGATTTCCACCTCACTGTGAAGGAGCAGAATAAAGTGTGCATTGAAGATTACAGGAACAGAGGAGAAGTACGAAAATTCTATCAGAAAATGGTAGGGTACATGGAACAGATCTTCTCTTCTGTAAAGACATCGTTACTGACTCCGAAAACGTACTGAGAATACGGGAAAATCACTTCTGCAGTATATTGATGTCTGAAAACTCGTTTGCTGACGACTGTGTACCATTCCGAGAAGATAACATCGAGTGTCCCCCTCCAAGCTAAGCTGAGATAAAAACTGTAATTTCCCACCTAAAGAACAACATAGCCGCTGGAGATGATGGTCCTCCAACAGAGTTGTTTAAGGTGGGTGGAGATGAGCTTGTTTTAAGTATGCAACAGCTGAAAGAGAATATTTGGCTTCAGGAGAGCATGCCAGAGGACTGAAATCTTCTTCTTTCGTATAAGGTCTAATCTAACAAACTGTATGAACATCTAAAGCCAATTGTGAAAAACCTTTTGGACATTATTAGTGCGGATTTAGAACAGGCAAATCCACGACTAATCAGATATTTACAATACGGCAGATTCTGGAGAAAATCCATTAGAAGCAAATCGACTCTTACCAACTCTTTGTCGATTACAAAGCTGCCTTCGAAAGTCCCATCAGGCATCGACTTTACGAATCCATATTTGAGTACGGTATTTCTGCGAAGATAATTCGTCTCTGCCGGTGTTCCCTTACAAATACCAAATCTTTTGTTCGGATTGGCAAGGATCTATGCACCATTCGATACGATGAGAGGTCTTAGACAGGGTGATGGTTTTTAATGCATACTGCTTAACATAGTGATGGAGAAGATGTTAAGGAAATCGGCGGTTAACATGTCTGTCACCATATTTAATAAGAGCCACATGCTGCTCCCTTATGTTGGAAGGACCAGGTGGATGATTCACTGACGCCGCTTGGTAGGACTGACTGGAACTCCATCTCCACACAAGATCGAAGCGAATGAAAATCTTTCATCATTTCGGCCAATGACTTAGACACTTCGATATAAATATATATGTCGTCAAGTTGTTGTTAAGGCTAGTAATAATAATAATAATACTTAATGATGCAAAAGTGTCCCAAAAGTCATAGTATATGCCCTGCAGGACATCGACAATATGCCAATCAACTCGACTTCCTTATATTCCTTTCTCCCCCTATAGATCACCCAACTGAAAATATTAAAAAAAAAACACACCTTCCTTAAATTTAGCAATATTCTATTTTATTTAGTTTTTTATTTAGGCAACGGGGGCAACGGGCAAATGAGCACCTTCGGGTTGGAAACCGTTCTCATCGGCAACATAGTTGACGGTGAATTTTTCGCCGGTCTTCTCATCAACCCAGGAGTAAGAACCATGGACAACGATGGCTTCGTGTTCAGTACCGACATCCTTCAAGTGACCGGCAGCGTCGTGCTTGGTACCATCATCGGTTTCAACACCGAATTTGAAACCCTCAGGTTCGACATCGCTATCCTGACGGACGGTCTGTACGTCATGGGGAGCAGCCAAGGCGATGGCGCAGAGAGCAGCGAAGACGATCAAAAGTTTCATGTTGATTGAGTTATTCTGTTGAGTTAATGCTAACTGAATAGATGACTTTTGATAAAAATCACTCGCATTTTATATGATCGCAATCGCTAAACTTGCACCGAAAGTTTTGGCACATGACATTTGCAGCATCAAATAATGAAAACAAAACCAGATTAATGCAATTATTGACGCCCAACAAAAATGGATTATTAAATATGATAATTTTGTCTCAAGCCTTATTTTTGCATAGCAGCAGCAGCAGTTTATGCCATTTTGATGCAGTATTCAAATTTATTATTATGTTTATTATTATCTATTCAAATTTAATATTTGCCAAATAAACACAAAACTGGTAAAATCTATATATGATCATGTCATTTGAGTAAAGTAGAGCTATTTAAATATTCAAAAATAATAATGAGAAAGAACATAATAAAAATAGAATCTAGTTTGTTTTTATTAGCTTAGATAACCAGTTAGTCGATGCACTGCAAATTCTTATCAACGGTCACCAAGCCTTAATACTTTTTAATTTTTAACAGAGATTCTTTTTAGTATTACATCCTAACGGAAAACTACGTTTTCTCCAAATTTCTCCAATCGGAATAGGAAGTAAGTTGCCGTATATTATTTTTAAGCGAGAAGTTGTGTTAAGAGAATTACGGCCATATAGAATGAAATCTGTAATCTTCAAATTATTTGGTAACATATGATCCTGTTAAATGCATCTCAGTGAAGTTTCAAGAGGAACAGATTGGTATATAGACCTAAGTAATTGGTATAGAACGTGTTGACTGCCTGAAGATCCTCGGAACCTCTACAAAAATTAGTCCTATGGTGTTAAATCACACGAACGAGGTGGTCACTTCACAGGTCCATTTCTTGAGGTAATTCGGCCACCAAACGTGTGGCTCAACAAAGTGAGCAGTTGGAATTGTAATAACATGAGGAATAAAAAAGTCACGAATCACTTGCCTGCAGTATATGGCACCGGTTTCGTATTTGAAGACGAATAGGCCAATGACGTCTACGACTTTTAAACCGCAGCAAACTGTGATTTCTTTTGAAATGTAATGGAGTCTCATGAGGACTGTGCTCTCTCCAAAAACAACAATTCTTCTTTGTGTTAGTGTATCATTCGATACTTTGGCTAAACGATTTGAAAAGATTTTTATCTATAATATAAAAATAAGTCGCTGAATGTGTTGCTAAGCGCAAAACTCGAGAACGGTTGCACCGATTTGGCTCAATTTTTTTTTCAGTTATTCGTAATTGCCAGGAGTAGGTTTTTACGAAAGAAAATTTTGTATGCAATTAATACGGAATGGATTTTCGAATAGAATAATAGAAAATTTTTCTGGAAAAATTCGGAAAATTCCGGAAAAATTTTAAAAAAATATTTTTTTTTTTTCGATTCAATTTTGGACGATGTAACTGTGAAAAATTTCGGATAATTATTCCGAAATGAGTTTCGAATGGAAAAATTCTTGGTGGAAAACTCGAAAAATTCCGGAAAAACTCGAAAACTTGGATATTTTCGACGAAATTTTGCATTTTAACGTATAGTTTGATAATTTTGGACGATGTTAATGTGAAAAATGTCAGATAGTTATTCCTAAATGACTTTTCAAATGGAAAAATAGAAACATTTTTGGTGGAAAACTCGGAAAATTCCGAAAAAAATAGAAAAAAAAACTTAATGAATTCAGTTGATTTAAAAGTGGAAAATTCGTTATGATGCGTGGAAAGTTTCGGATTACTATGAAATTTATTATGTTAAAAGACGTTTTGCGTGAAACAAAAATATAACAGATGCTTTCAAATGACGTCATTTGAAGCCGAAGTTGTTGATTAACCCGGCTACAATCCGAGTTATAAGGTAATGGCGTCTCATTTCACAGTGGAACAGTGAAAAACCACACAAACGTAGTTATGCGTGTCTGATAGTATTACTGGAGCTGAGTAAAACCTTAGCTCAGTACGACAAGAATAGTGAATTTAAAATAATTTTATGTCTTCGTCGCTTATTCTAAAAAGTAAAAAAATTAAATCACTTTTCACTTTTTTCACTTTTTTAAAATAGGCCGAAACATTGCATTTATTTTCGTTGCTTTTTTTAAAAATTACGAAGGTATAATATTTTTTTAAATTAACTATTCTAGGAATATCTTTAGCAAAGTGTTAACTAAGCTAGCGTTTACTCAACGTTCGGATGTTTTCGAAAAAGTCAGATTTTGTGTATTTTAACTTGCTTTTAAATATTCCGATTGAAGGGCAAATACACCATCGAGCGGGAGCTTTGTTACCACCACCAAACGAAGATCATAAGTTCCTTCAGATATATTTCGTTGGTGATTTGGCAATTGTATTAGATCAACGTTGTACAATTTTTACTGCGATTAAACTCGAAATGATCGATCAATTGCAAAATCTTCTGCGATAGCATAACGCATTGGTCAGATTGTTCAAAACCGCATTGGATACGATGCATTTTGACGACCACAAAACTTTATCAGAGCAGACGAAAGAACCTCTAGAGGCCATGGAAGACAATTCAATGCTCCCACTAATAATGAAGTCGCAGTGGTAATTGTTGGGGAGAAATTGTTCTCAAGCGTCGGGATAGTGGACAAGGGCGTAGCCAGGTAGGGGCAGGGGGGGGCATGGAAGACAATTCAATGCTCCCACTAATAATGAAGTCGCAGTGGTAATTGTTGGGGAGAAATTGTTCTCAAGCGTCGGGATAGTGGACAAGGGCGTAGCCAGGTAGGGGCAGGGGGGGGCAGCTGCCCCCCCCTACAGCTTGGAAAATCTGTCAAAATCCCGGAAAATATGAAAATCAATATAAAACAGTACAGAAATTTTACTAAGATGAACTGATTGATAAAAACTTTCACCCTATATTTATTTTCCAAAATTTCAGTGGATATTTTTTAAATCTGTGTCAATGAAATTAAATGATTTTTAAGTAAAAGTACTTATGTATTATTATTGTCCTGCTTTTGCAGTGGTAACTGTTGGCCAGACGTCTACAGTCAAGTATCAAAGCTGTAGAAATGGTTACAGTTTAGAAACTGTTAATAAATTCACAAAAAACTAAAAGTTCCTTCGTGAAATTGTTGGGAAAATTGTGACTAGCTTGTGGACTATCTGTCGTTTTTCTGAGATTTCAAATTCAAATATCGTCATGTTTTTCATTAGGAAGTTATGGAAGAAACATAATTTTTTTTCAAAAATAGGTAGTTTTTTATGTTCTTACTAATGTACCCAAAATACATGGAAACAAATTAATTTTGTTAATTTTATTGCACTTTTATAAGGAAACTTGTATTTGGCCCACCCTTTATAAACGGACTACGTGTCCACCTTTGTTAATTTTTTTTTAATTTGGGAACATGCTGCTCATGTCATGTATGACTAAAAAGACTATTAAAAGAAGACATCTTAAACCTCAATGTAAATGACTTGAAACTGTGGTAGTCGAAAAAATAACAAGACCAGACTCGACGGTTTTACTTTAATTCGGAACTGCATCATTAGTTTTTGAGCTACAACAACGATTTCAAAAAAAATTCGCTTGGTTGTCTCAATAAAATGTTTTAAGAAAGCTATTCCAAACATTTTGTGCTTCAACTTTTTGAAACAAACCTTAACTCTAAAACCAGCATTGATACGGAATCCAGTAAAAACTAATATTCGTAATTGAAATCCTAATTATGACCCATGAATGACACTATACAAGTGACAGTAATGATCATGTATAGAAAAACTGCATACTCACTTTTTCATCCACGATTTCGTTTACTTGTAAAGGACTTTTAATTTTTTAAAGGATATAGAAGTTTCAACAATTTATTTCTGTATTTCTCCTAGTTGTACAATGCTGCTGTGGATATCACATAAAAGCAGACCCTCCCAGCATTATTAAATTTTTGTTTTGGCTTTTTAAGACAAATATGTGCCTAAAATGTCCATTTAAATTTGAATCCTTGAATATCCTTGAAAATTTGCATTAACAATAAAATTTAAAAATACATGTTGGAGGCTACGTCATGCTTCTACGAATGCAAAAATTTCTTCCCTTTACCTATC
This sequence comes from Muscina levida, assembly GCA_964034835.1. Lineage (NCBI taxonomy): Eukaryota > Metazoa > Arthropoda > Insecta > Diptera > Muscidae > Muscina > Muscina levida. The sequence goes on from OZ035883.1 coordinate 35,774,210, forward strand.
AAATACTAGGTTTCTTTACCTTAAATTTGAATTTTTAATGCACTTTAAGCCTCCAGGTTTTAGCAGTGTATAAACAACACTGTGCAACACACTTTTTCGGGGGTGAACCAAACCAAAATCAAACGATAGCATTTGACCTCAGTAACAAAACCCTAAACTCCATTTTGCTCCACTACGTCACAAATTTTTTTACAGTGGTTTAAAGTTTAATTTTTTTGGTCAAAAGTCGAATCCAAGAATATGAAAAATCATCTGTTAAAATACGTGTGGGTTATTTCATGTTTTCGGAGACTTATATTAAAACAATCAGGGGAATATTTTCTCGGAACATTTTAACCCTCTAGCTCCCACCCGTATGGGCCCAATTTTGAAAAACTGTTTAAAAGTCAACTTTGGACGGAGGTCAAGGATTAGAATCATCGATAGAAATATTTTGCGGAAAATTTCACTAAGAGTCACCGAAGACAAATAACCTCTACGAGTCAAACGTTCCAAAATAAAATGAACAACAGTTTAAACAGTTTTTCAAAATTGGGCCAATACGGGTGGGGGCTAGAGGGTTAAAATGTTACAGATGTTTTTTCATATTCATTGATTCAACTTTTGACCAAAAAAATCAAACTTCAAACCACTGTAAAAAAATTTGTGACGTAGTGGGGCAAAATGTAGTTTAGGGTTTTGATACTGAGGTCAAATGCTATCGTTTGATATTGGTTTGGTTCACTCCCGAGACAATGACCATCAAATTGTGTCATAGTGTAATCAAATACAATACATGAATTATAACTAAATCCCTGTTTATGTTCTTTAAATAAACTGATTTTAAAAAGTAAAAAAACTTTAAGGCCCAGTCTGCAAAAATTTAAAATATCGATATTTAAAATATTTTTTTTGTATTATTGGAAACAAAATTGTGCACAGAATTTTCCAAATTCCTTACCTTTACTTTTTTAAAAACTGTCAAATTCGATGAAGAAATAAATTGTTGACTTTAATTTCAAATATTTTTTGGATTTAACAAATTTCTTTATTTTGACAAATGATGTAACTTATTATGGTATTGGTCTTTTTAAATGAAAAGCACACTACTTAGCCTGCACGTAAACACAAAATATTAGTTTATTTGCAGTTTAAAACTGAATTTTTGGTATATATTATTTTTTACAGAAGAATCTTAAAACTTTTCCAGGATATATATTAAGATTTGTTCTAATCGGATAAGAATTGTGACCAGGACAATATTGTTTTTGCTCACAATAATTGCAGAAGTTCAAAATTTTTGGACACATAATCCAAAAAATATTTGAAATTAATGTCAAAAATTATTTTTTTGTAGACTTTGATACATTTAAAAAAAATTACGAAAATTCAGAATAAAGAAAACGTCCATTCTGTGCACATTTTTGTATCTAATAAAACTTGAAAAATATTTTTAAAATCGCTCAACAATTGCGGCCTAAATTTCATATGTCTAAAAAACACAAAGATCATTTAAATTATAAATATTTTTGGTACAACATAAATGAGATGACCCAAAATCTTTTAAAAAAAAAAATTGTAGTATACCGTTGTTTAATAAAATATTGTCGAAACAATGAGTATTGATTTTTCGTTAGGTACTTAGTATAATTTTTTTTTTGTAAACTTAATATTAACATGAAATGAAAAGCCGACTGCCCCCCCCCTATATTAGATCCTGGCTACGCCCTTGATAGTGGACACTGCACTTCAATACCCGTTGATGTTCTGCCGTGGAGAGGATGACTATCATCTCAATTTAAAGATGGTCAATACAACGAAATGTTTGTTTACAAGTCATCACTTCTCTTTATTTTCCATATAAGTTCGAATTCGTATTTCAGGAGAAGCAACGAATTAAAAGGATAGCTTAATGAATTTGTATGCCTATCGATTGATGATTCGGCAAGATGGTGACAATCGTCTGTAAAGATATCGCAGGTTATTTCAACAGTACAGCGTCGACATGAACGTCAAGGTCGAAACTGAGCGTCTCAATTTTATTCGTTTTAACCAGTTGCCACATTGCGAGAAGCTTGAAAACGTTTGCATTTGCTCGAAAACGATACGCACTGGAACTCAACACTCGCCGAGGCAACTGTTTCTGCTCCAGCGAATCAAATTCGTATATTGTTTGCGATCATCATAGCCACGTGTCAACCGTCGAAACCGAGAGCATTGTGAGACAAATACAAGAACGAGATATCTAACGACAGTTTGCACAATGCTTGCACGACAACATCGAATTTTGAAATTAACGAAATTGGGAATACCAGCGTTAAATCCTTCGTGACCGACGAGAATGAGGCGACCAACTATCCGAAAGAATTTTTGAACTCCCTAGATGTGTCAGCTGAAGGTGGGATCATAATCATGTTGCGAAATTTGAATCATCCGAAATTGTTCGACGGTACTCGGTTGTCTGTCAAGAAACTGATAAACAATGTGATTAAAGCGACGATCATCAAGGGCAAATTTAAAGGAGAGGAAGTTCTTATTCCACGAATTCAAATTATTCCATATTTCCATATAATATTCATATTATTCTAATTTAATTCCTCATGATGACAATCAATAAATCGCAAAGCGCTTCGTTGGAAGGTTGTGAGATCAACCTCGAAGTTTCGTGATTTCGCACGGTCAGCTGTACGTTCGCGTGTCGGCAAACCGCCTTCATTCGAAAAACATTGTTTATCAGATCGATCTTCACTGATTTAAATTAAATTCAAATAAATTAAATTAAAATTTGAACTATCTGTGTTTAATTATAACCCTAGAGCTTATATGAAGGCTTTAGCATAGGAGCGAGACGAAGTTTGCCAGGTTCGAAGTTGTATGGCAGAACAACGTTTGCCGGGTCAGCTAGTTTAATATAGTTATGGAGAAGGTGATGAGAAAGGCTGGTGTCAACATGTCTGGCACCATATTCCACAAAAGCCACATGCCACTAGCCTACGCCGATGATATAGATATCATTGGCCGAAATCTGCGGGACGTTACTGCAGTCTTCTCATCCCTAGAAAAGGAGTCGGCAAAAATGGGTTTAGCGGTCAACGAGTACAAAACAAAAATAATGATTTCGACGAACAAAGATTCCTCTCGATGGGGACGCAGCGTCAACGTTGAAAATTATTGTTTTGAGGTAGTAGATGAGTTTACCTACCTCGGATCTTCCGTTAATAAGAAAAATAATGTCAACCAAGAAATTAAGCGGAGAATAGTGCTAGCCAATCGATGTTTTTACGGACTTCGGCAGCACTTTAGTAATACCACCTTATCTCGAAATACTAAGAAACAGCTTTACCAGGTGCTAATCTTACCCGTCCTTTTGTATGCTGCCGAATCATGGGTGCTTACGACAACGGACATACAAAACCTGGGAGTATTCGAGAGAAAAGTACTCCGAAAAATGTATGGACCTATCTGTGTCGACGGCGAGTTTCGCCATCGGATGAACCATGAGCTGTATGAGCTTTACCACGACATCGACGTAGCTAAAAGAGTCAGAATGCAACGACTACGATGACTGGGTCATGTTGCCAGGATGGATGTGAATGCTCCAGCGAGAAAGGTGTTTGAAGGCGAAACTGAAGGACGGCGCAGAGCAGGGAGACCCAAACTCCGTTGGAAGGACCAAGTGGTAGGCGACGTGCCACCATCTGGTAGGACTAACTGGAGAACACACGCACAAGACCGAAGCGTGTGGAATTCTTTAGTACTTCAGGCCTCAAACTTATGAACCATGTTTGTAAGTTGTAATGGGCCACTTAAGTAAGTAAGTAAGTAATCTCGTCTATATTAAACTAACTGCCCATTAAAAAATCTGGTTTGCCTTAGCATTTTCGCCACTGAAACAATTCGGGAAATAAGTGTTCAAGAGAACTGCTAAAGTTTCCATTTCAGGATCCATCCGCTCACTGAATGTACCCATGTGTGTTTGGAGAGCGCAGCAACATTGACCGTTAAAATTGACTCACACTAGTTTAACAATGCGGATTTGTTGAATTTCCTAATGAGACTGAAGTACAAATTAAAGTTTGATCTGTATGGAAGTCGGTCAACTTTATCCCTTGCACTCTTCGTCCTGTTTCCTAGTGAATTTTCGTAGCTCACTAAGTTGTTTGGTGAACCATATAGCTGTGATGGCTTGCAAGCATACGTTAGGGGTCATGGTTGACGTTAGCACTTTTCTATATCACATCGGTCATTTTATGTACCGTTTCGTTTACTTCAATTACCTTTGCAACAAGTTCACAAAACTAATGAAAATAATCACTTTAGAAATCGTTAAATGCGTTTATCTTCTAAATTAAGCGTCTAATCTCAAAAAGGATCTTAAACCGTGAGCACTATAATAATCTAGGAAAGGGGTGGATTTCACTATCAAACTAATGAAAAATGGACCAAATAACTATGTTAAAATTTAAATGTGTTTCTCTCCAGACGAAAGCGTCTAATCAGAAAAAGGAACAGCATGACGCTGAATCTGGTGCGAGTGGAAAAAACTACAGCTTGAATAGTCCTAGACAAATAATAATAACTGATGGAAGGATCAACGAATACGACATCACTTGAATGTTTTCAAACTCCTTGTAGTAGCAGCTTGTAAAAATCTTACCATATACAGTGGTGTGCGATGAAATAGAGTCGCACCTAACCAAAATTGTCAAAGCAAGCAAAATGCACAAAAAAATATTTTTTTATGGGACTTTTAGTTATTTTTATTAAATTTCAATATTAATCTGACAAATTCGAATATCGGTGTGGTAGTTCAATACATAAAATGGCACAAACAAACAAAAGTATTTCAAATTCCCAGGTTTTTGCTGTGAACAAAAATAGAGTCAAAGAATTTATCGACTTGAAAGTTAATAAATTAGTGACTTAAATTAAAAAAATGGTTAAGTTATATCTTTCTTTACCTCAGTACTTAGTAGAACAGCCATTACTTTTAATTACTTCGGCGGAACGATTTGGTATTGAATCCCCTAACTTTTGACAAGTCTGTATTGAAATATTATATCACAGAACTTTAATCATTGCCCGTAGTTCATTCTTATCACATGTATTTTTTCCTTTAAGGGCTACTTCTAACTCCCGCCACAAATTCTTAACAGGATTTAAATCTGGCGATTGTGCAGGCCACCTTAAAACTCCAACTTTGTTAGTTCGAAATCGAATTTGACATTTTCCATGTGTGATTCGGGTCGTTGTCTTGCTGAAACACCCATCAAAGTGGCATTTCCCATTCAGAATAAGGCATAATGATGTCATTCAGAACATTTGTGAAAACTTTAGCGTCTATTTTACCATAAACGAAACGTAAAAAGAAGAGATTAATTCCTCAAAGAACTTGCGGATTGGCCAGTAACCAAGTGGCGGTATATTTTGTGGTCATATGAAACGAAAGTGTAGTTTTTTTAACTCTCATCGCAGCGAGCTTCCTTTACAAAGACCACCCAACACCGATTATCGTCCCCATCAACGAATATCGTCCCCAACACACCATTATGACCATAAAACATGGTGGTGAAAACATACTGATATGGGGTTACTTTTCGTACTATAGTACTGGGCCTGTATTTCGGTCTGAGGGTAAAATTTACGCTACATTTTACACAAATATTTTAAATGGCTTCATGATGCCTTAGTCTGAATGACAAATGCCACTTCGATGAGTGTTTTAGCAAGACAACGAACAGAAACACATATGGAGTTGGCTAAAATGAATTTCGAAAACAACAAAATTTAAGTATTAAGATGGCCTGCACAATTGCCAGACCTAAATAATGATGAGAATTTGTGGCGGAAGGTAAAAATAGCTCTGAAAGGTAAGAATCCTTCTAATAAGGAATGAACAATGGACATTAATTGAAGCTGCTTGGAAGAATATTCCAATACAGACTTGTCAAAAGTTAGGGGATTCAATGCCAAAGCTTTGCACAGCAGCAAATAAAAATAATGGCTATTCTACAAACTACTGAGGTAAAGTAAGATATAACTTTAATATTTTTATAATTTAAGTTACTTTTTTATTTACATTAAGGTTGATAAATTCTTTGACTCTATTTTTGTTCACAGCAAAAACCTGGGAATTTGAAATACTTTTGTTTGTTTGTGCCATTTTATGTATTGAACTACCACACCGATATTCGAATTTGTCAGATTAATATTGAAATTTAATAAAAATAACTAAAAGATCCATAAAAAAATATTTTTTTGTGCATTTTTCTTGCTTTGACAATTTTGGTTAGGTGCGACTCTATTTCATCGTACACCACTGTATATCCTATGGCTAGCTTTCAAGAATTTACATAATTAATTTCTTTAGTCTACATTTATTTAACAACTTTAATCCTTTAATCTAACATCTTAAGCTACGGGCAAATGGGCACCTTCGGGTTGGAAACCATTTTCGTCAGCAACATAGTTGACAGTGTAGGTTTGACCATCATCACCTTGGAAGGAGAAGGAACCACGGACGGAAATAGCCTCTTGTTCGGAACCAGCGTTGTTCAAAACACCTTCAGCGCTAGCTTCAACACCATCACTGGTGGCATAACTGCAGAGATACAAAGAGTGGAAATGGGATAGTTAGCAATTGGTCAACTATAATGAAGCCCTTATTAAAAGTCCATGATTCCTGTCCTGATACTTACGAATATTTGAAGGATTCGGGTCCGACATCAGATTCTTGTCTCAAGATTTCAGCATCGGGACGGGGAGCAGCCAAAGCCACAGCGAAAAGGGCAGCGAAGACAATGAAGAATTTCATGTTGATAGTATTGTTGGGATGGCTTTTGTTCTCAAGCTTTTAATGTAAACTGATGACAATGGTTTATTAGTTTCTTGTTTATATACAAATTTGTGCTAAAGGGTCAATTAATGTGCTAGGTCGTGGCCTTTGTTGTTGTTGTTATTTACACATAGCACAAGTTGTACATATGGCCATCTACTTCTACTTGTGCTTTATTAACAATTTGCCATCACTCAAGTTTGTTTGGTTTTGCTTCTCTCTGGCCAGAAGATTTTAAGCGGGTGTCCATTGTTCAATGTAGTTGTTGTTTTTGTTGTTGCTATTGGCGTTTTAGTTGTGACAAGTCCAACTTGTTTAGTATTGTAGTTGGGTAAAACAAAAAAAAATCATCAAGAAACCAAAAAACCAATGTTGGTGAATTCTTAAAATTGTGTTATCTATCACATAATACCAGTTTTGTCGCTTGGATTTGAATTTAATATTAACGGCTAGCTTTAAGAGGAAAATTATCTCCAACAAATTGATGGCCAATAAACTGGGTATACAAATTTGGATGTCGGCTATTAAAATGGCAAGAGAGTCTTAAACAAACTATGATTATAGCGCAGCTGTGGTAGTATAATTGATTAATGTATCTCGCTAGTGAGATGATTGATGACTGCTTGAGGGCGGAAGAAATTTGTGAGAACATCAATTGTGTGTGTGTGAACAATATATCTTATAAAAAATACTGCATCTTAAAAGTCCTCATGAACTTCTAATAAGTAAAGGAGAGGATATCAAAAAGCAATGCATTCAGATGCTTAAGTTTAGTGTCAAATAATTGTTGAACTCTTTATTGTCTTTAGCACTGGGTACACTTGCATTACAACCAGTTTGAAAATTTAATTGATATATATATGTATAAAAAATTTGCAAAAATCTAGTTTTAAAGTTTTTGCTGGCAATTTTGCGAAAAACTAGTTTAGTTGTAGTTTCTCTAAAAGTAAGAGTGCTAACAAGAAATTAATAGAGTTGATGTTTAGAGTTATGTTTCTTTAAAGCCGTTTGTAGGTATAATTATCATTTGATAATTGATGTTGAATTAATTTATAATGATAAATGATTCCTCAACAATTTAAAAAAAAAAGTTGTCAAACATATTTATGTGGTTTTTCAACAGAAAATGACAAATAGGAAAAACAAACCATAGTGGAGTTCGATAAATCTAGGCGGGGGAAGTAAAAGTGCATGAAAGTTGTAAAAACTGGTGCACCACGCTATGGTGCTCCTTTATTGGATTTTTATATCCTACCTAACTTGCCCGCACGGACCAAGCCCATTGCCACTTCCTTTCAAAATAAATCAGGGTAACATTGCGACCCAAGGCTTTTCCTGTTTGCTTCCCTTAACAATTTTTATGGAATCCTTATAGGTTAGATTAGGTCGTGGACACTAGGGTGGTCGCAAATTATGTGGGGAAAAAAATGCAGAATTTTGTCGGTGCCACTCCCCAAAAATGATAAGCCGTTGCAGATTTTAGGATATCCAAAGTTTGAGCGCGATTGTAGTATGTTAACCCGTGACTCTGGGGGCTTAAAGTTTTAAAGCTTCAGTAGCCTCCAAGGCTTTGATTTGACATACCACAAGGACGACTAGCCTAACTTTGCTGAAGCGAATTTCCAAAATTTAAGACTAAAAATTTCTTTTATCTCTTAATATATCATTTCTCTACATAACCAACAGTTTAGCAGTTATAAATAAATTTATGAAAAGAAAGTAAAATAAAAATTTAATTATTAAAAAATAATAAAAAAAAAATCCAAAACGGAAAAAAGTGTAAAATCTTACTACTTATACGTAATGTCACATAACCTACGAACAAAATGAGACATAGATCATTAAAATCGTCTCTTGCTTACAGCGGCACGTGTTAACATACTCCAATCGCGCTCAAACTTTGGACATCCTAAAACTGACTGACAAAAACCCAACATCGAAGGGGAGGAGAGAGGATACATAAAGCAGAGAAAATCGTGGGAACTCCAACCATCATTTTGGCCCAGATACCCATGAGTACACAAGTTTTCAGTTTATTGATTTGGGACTCAATTCTGAGAATTATGAGTGAAAGTAGCCCAAGAAATAAGAACTTCTGCATCATTTGTTTTGTCAGGTAGGCTGCATTAATAATTCAATAACTATACGATTTTTTTGCTCAAGATGGATTTTTAGCACTTTTCTATATATTAGCACAGTGATATCTCGGTATACCGTACGGAATATCTCTGTTATGTCTGAAGATAAGTTGTATTATATATTGGATAGAAGGAAAACACAAAACAAGAAACTTCTTCAATAAAAGTTGCCCCTATGTATCATAGCCTCCTACCGACTAGGGCAGCTACAAAGAAGATGTTTAATCGTCTCGGACTCCTTCTGGTCCTCACACACACGACAGTAGTCTGGTATGGATCTAATCCATTTGACCTATCCCAACGGCCTGTTAGAATTCCACGGGACAAACTAAGATGACTCTAATTCGGGTCACCCAAATATAGCTGTTATCTAGTCGATTCTGGATCATTCAAGTGTTCATAAAATTGGTTATAAAAATGCGATTTAAGTCAAATATGCGCCGTTTTGTTCGATGACGAGTTCCCAACGAGATGCCAACTTCATAATGCCCCTCTTATAGAAGCTCGCTTCCCTATTGTCAAAAAACTCGGAGAGCCAATTTTTACAGGACTCTCTTGTGGCCAACTTCCGACTACCAAGCTCGTTCGCCATGGACAGAAATAGGTGGTAATCACTTGGTGCGAGATCCGGACTATACAGTGGATGCAAAAGAACCTCCCATCCGAGCTCCCGGAGCTTCTGGCGCGTCACCAAAGATGTGTGTGGCCTGGCGTTGTCCTGATGGAAGACAATTCGGCCTCTGTTGATCAAAGATGGCCTCTTCTGCATGAGTGCTGCATTCAAGCGGTCCAGTTGTTGGCAGTACAGGTCCGAATTGAGCGTTTGGCCATAGGGGAGCAGCTCATAGTGGATGATTCCCTGCCAATCCCACCAAACACACAATCCAGGCTTGGCCACCGTCTGGGCAGCTTCACCGCTTTTCGACCACGACCGTTTGCGCTTCACGTTGTCGTAAGTGACCCACTTTTCATCGCCAGTCACCATCCGCTTCAAAAACGGGTCGATTTTGTTGCGATTCAGAAGCGATTCGCATGCATCCATACGGGCAAAAATGTTTTTTTGCGTCAAGTCGTGTGGCACCCATACATCAAGCTTCTTTTTGAATCCAAGCTTCTTCAAATGGTTTATAACGGTTTGATGACTCATGCCCAGCTCTTGGCGGATGCTACTATGCCGGTCTCTTTCGATCAATTCAGCGATTTTATCGCAATTTTCGACGACAGGCCTTCCGGACCGTGGCGCATCTTCGATCACCTCTGCACCAGAACGAAAACGTTGAAACCATCGTTGTGCGGTGGAAATGGAAACTGTATCGGGTCCATAAACTGCACAAATTTTATTGGCAGCTTGAGATGCATTTTTGCCTTTATCGTAGTAGTACTGTAAAATATGCCGTATTTTCTCTTTATTTTGCTCCATGTTTGCGACGCTATAACTCACGAACGACTAAAAACAAACAACAATAAATCAAACACGTGTTAGCGCGTGAAAAGAGCTTTCCAAAAAGCTCTAGCGTGAACCGATGCGACGAATACAACTAGAACTACGCGCTTGCAAAGACAAGCTTGCGGAAATACCGCAAGACTTTTTTTGACAACCTTATATCAAAAATGCAAGTGAAAATTTCGGTAAAATTTTGGTCAAGCCGTTTTAGGGTCTATACGGTACTAAAAAAATTTAATAAACAAACACAAACAAATTTTCATATATATATATATAGATGTGACCTCTGACCTCCTTGGAGAACGGCTTAAAGTTGTCCGATTTTGCTCAAATTTAAACAACAAAAAAACTTAATTTCCCTTCCCTCTCGCGTTTTTGTGAGTTAACACGCATTCTATTTTAGATTCACAACAAACGGCATTTACTTGTTTATCGACGACTGCGAACGTCACTGTTTGAGAAGCTTTTACTAGACATGCCGATTGACTCGACACTATACTGCGAAGTTGGTGTCAATGAAAGAAAACTGGAGATGACTGGAGCCGGGAATCGAACTACGGATCTCCCGCATGGTAATCCCGTGTTCTTACCACTATGCCATGGCCGGTCCACCACACAGTTACATTCTGCGAAAATTTCGAAAAATATCGGTCAAGCTGTTTTGGGATCTATACGGTACTAAAAAATGCAAAAAAGCAAACACAAACGCATTTTCATATATATTATATAGATTTGACCTTTGACCTCTTTTGGGCACGGCTTAAAGTCGTCTGATTTTGCTCAAATTGTATAGATTGATGTCAATCGCTAGCTTCCATCAGCATGATAGCCCCTCTGCCTGCTGTAGCCTTGACGTACAAGTCCAGTGGCCCAGGAATACAGCCAACGCCGCTTGCGCTGTGCTCCTCCTAGCCCCAGTAATATCCATTACAGCCATTTTTTGTACTTTGCCGAGTATTTTTAATAAATTACTAAGATCTAGGCTTTAACACAAACCAGATATCCATAGATGATAATTGGCCGGACCATTGTATTATACAGCCACATTATGACCTTCGGGTTGAGTCCCCAACTTTTACCTATACATGCATAAAAGGCATTGACACCCCTCTTTAACCTTTCATCGATAATCCTTGATCAATTTATATTACTTGGTCAGGGACAACACCTAGGACTTGGCCTCGGTTGAGAGCATTAGTTCCACACCATTCAGTTTCGGTGGCCTTCTAACCGTGTGCTCCTTCTAGCCCCACTAATAGTATCTATAGAATCTCCCACAAACCTAGACGGACTACCGTGGTATACAGCCACATTGTAAGCTTCGGGCTGAGTCCCCAACTTTTACCTATAGAGTTGCGGCGCGCATAAAGGGTATGGACAACCCTCTTAAACTTTTCATCGTTAATTTTTAATCAATTTAGCTTCTGGTCAAAGACAACCCCTAGGTTTTGGCTTAAATTTTGAGAGTTACAGTTCCACCTCATTTAGTTTCGATGGCCTTATATCTACGAGTAAAGAGGACCGATTCCCTTTTCTAAGGTAGTTTGCAGTTTGGATAATGTCACACATGGTTGATAGAAAAATAATCCTTACAGCAGACCTCCAATGGAAAGGACAGTAGAAGACGTACGCACAAGACGTCTTATTGTTGGTGACCAAAGACATAAAAAACTAAAACCTATTGTCTTTGAATTGTACGAAAGGTGCCATGTTTAAAAACAAAAAATAAGAAAGTTTCAGTCGGGAAAACTGACTTTCATTTACCCTCACCCTCAGTATAAATGGAGGAGATTTCTGTTATAGCTTTACTAAATACAGGATTTGGCCACGATCGTGTTGGGTATATTGATATTATTACTCGATTACCAAAGTGGGACGGAATGGAACATTTGTCTGGAAAGTACCAGAAGGGGCGTGGCCATGTAGCCCATATGTAATTCCTTAAGTAATTTTGGGAAAACATTAACGAATACTATGTTTCAAAACAATTAGTTACTTCTTTCGAAATTTATCGTGCGTGTTGTTGTCAATTTACACGCTTTCTATTTTAGGATTCACAACTAACGGCTCCTACTTTTTTATCGACGAATGCGATCGTCACTGTTTGGGAAGCTTTTACTAGACTTGCCGACACTATATTGCGACGTTGCTGTCGACAACATCGAGGGGGGGCCGGCAATAAAAGAAAAATGTAGATGACTGGAGCCAGGAATCGAACCTAGGATCTCCCGCATAATATTCGCATGGTTTAACCATCATGCCACGGCCGGTACCTTTTCTTAAGATTATTTTAGAAGGGACATGAGATCCCACACAAACGCCTTCTTTATGGCTAATTTGGCAAGGTCTAAGCAATTTTCCCATTGGGATATAAGACATGTACAAATGTCAACCTCTTATAATGATATGCCTACATCAATCATTCTCAAAACAAGATTTTAATCAGCATATTCAATCTTTTTTTAAAACTATATTCAAATTTTAGCTAATAGCCAAAAATTCATATGTTCCCGCACCCATATTTTGCACAAAACACATAGCAGAATTTTCTTTAACTTATTTATTTAACAACTCTTTATCCTTAATATAACATCTTAGGCAAGGGGGGCAACGGGCAAATGGGCACCTTCGGGTTGGAAACCATTTTCATCAGCAACATAGTTGACAGTGTAGGTTTGACCATCATCACCAACATGGGAGTAAGAGCCACGGACAACAATAGCTTCTTGTTCAGTACCAATGTTCTTCAATTGACCTTGAGCTTGAGCTTCAGAACCATCACTGGTAGCATAACTGTAGTAATAGAAGAAGGAATATAAGCAATTAGCTAAAGCCTTTGGCGGAATGCAAATATTCTAAACTTACGCATAGTTGAAGCCTTCAGCACCAACATCAGCAGCTTGTCTCAAGATTTCAGTTTCGTGAGTTGGGGGAGCAGCCAAAGCAACGGCGAAGAGAGCAGCGAAGACAATGAAGAATTTCATATTGATGATGGTTTTGTGTTGCGGTTATTGGAGTTATCCGTGAACTGTGACTAGTTACTGGCACTAACGCAGCTTTTATACCAATATCTTATGAATAATTTTGCAGTTTTCTTAGTTTAGTGTTAATATTGTCGTCACAACTCTTTACATATCGTTAAGCTTTATGTATTAATAGTTTACTGGTTTGACGCTATCGTTGGTATGGGCTAGGCCAGAAGGAACAACAAATCCATTGTGGTTTTGTTAAGTCATACGTTTGCGTCAATATGAATTCGTTTAGCATGTGATTAAATCAATACGAAGATCTTCTTAAAATTAAAAAAATATCAATGGTAAAGAACAACATAGACAAAAAAAAACATAAATACATATTTGGAGTAGTGGTCAATATAGATTTGTAAGTAAAATCGATGATAATGTCATTGAAAAACAAAATTGTAATGGATCGTACAGAAGTACAATTCTCAGAAATAACTTGCAATTTCTTATAAAGGCCAGAGCATGTTACTGCTGCGAAATAGTTGAGAGTTTCAGATCCCATATCTTAAAAAACTTAATTTGAGAATTAACAAGTTTTCTATTTAAGATTCAAAACAAATGGCACCTATTTGTTTATCGACAAATGCGAACGTCACTGTTTGAGAAGCTTTTACTAGACATATCGATTATCTCGACACTTATACTACGAAGTTGCTATCTACACTATCAAGGGGGCCGGCAATGATAGAAAAATATAGATGACTGGAGCCGGGAATCGAACCACGGATCTCCCGCATGGTAGTCGCGTTTTGTAACCAATATGTCACGGCCGGCATAGTGGATCCCACAGATCCCATATCTCAGACCCCTTTGTGACGAACTGATGCACAATGGTACATCATCAGCTGTATATATATCTACAATTATGTCAAAAATGTACATGCGAAGTAGATATCAGCCGAAAATGTCCAGCACCAATCAGAAATAGTGGATCCCACAGATCCCATATCAGGATTCAATAATTATTTTAAAATTGACATTTGAATGTAAATCTACCAAAATGTTGCGATGGCGATGATAGAATTATTTCGCATATACAAAAACCTTTGTTAAATATTCCCAATTAATTTTCCAAAATGAAATATGCGGCAGGAAAACTAATACAGTGGCTGTCACAGATACTCAGAAATACTCACTTTAGCGAAATCGGCATATAACAAATCACCAAAGTGTAAGCATTTCTATTTTTTTTTATAATAAAAATCAACTTGAATTTGGTTTTCTGTTTATTTTTATTCCCAATATCACTTGTTGCTTTACATCCTAATGAACTTCGCTTGTAAGCTTACGAGTATGTATTTGTAAATCATCGCTTAATATTATTTCTAGTTATACGCCTACAAAGACGGAACAATCAATCGTTCATTGCAGATAGAGAACAATCAAAGTTCTTTTTTCCAAGATAATCACAAAATTGTTATGTCTTCTCAAATCGAGCGCATATTAACACCACCAATACAATAAATTCAATAAATTTGTTGTTAAACAATATCGCAGATACTAACTAGCCAGCATATGTCTGTCTTTCAATAAAATATGTAACGCAGTATGTAGATAAAACTAAAAGACGCCAACTAATTCATAAGATATTTGTATAAAAGCAGCAATAGTGCCAGTAAACACTCACAGTTCACGGATAACTCCAATAACCGCAACACAAAATCATCATCAACATGAAATTCTTCATTGTCTTCGCTGCTCTCTTCGCCGTTGCTTTGGCCGCTCCACCAACTCACGAAACTGAAATCTTGAGACAAGATGCTGATGTTGGTGCCGAAGGCTTCAACTATGCGTAAGTTTAGAATATTTTCATTCCGCCAAAGGTTTTAACTAATTGGTTGATTTCCTTTTTCTTTTACTACAGTTATGCTACCAGTGATGGTTCTGAAGCTCAAGCTCAAGGTCAATTGAAGAACATTGGTACTGAACAAGAAGCTATTGTTGTCCGTGGCTCTTACTCTCATGTTGGTGATGATGGTCAAACCTACACTGTCAACTATGTTGCTGACGAAAATGGTTTCCAACCCGAAGGTGCCCATTTGCCCGTTGCCCCCGTTGCCTAAGATGTTAGTTTAAGTTGTTAAATAAAATAAGTAAAAAAAAAGAAGTTTGCAAGGTGATTTTTATTAAATGCAAAGTCAGACAAAATATACGTTGGCAATTATGGAACTACAGTTAGTCTATTAGATCTATATACAATACAGATGCTGACATTGCTATCAGAAAATGCTGATTGGCCTGATGTCAAAAGGTTAAAAAGTTAATATTTGTCAGTCAAAATTAACAAGCCCGTCGACGAAGACAATATTGTAAACATGGAGAATGATTATTTTAATATTTTTACTTACGTTGACATGAACATTTGAAATAAGCTTAGTTTACCAACAAAAACCTTGTAAAGAAGCTAAGGCTTTGAGGTAAAGGGAATCGTGGGGAAAGAATTTCCTCCATTTCTCATGTTTGAATGTTAACGGTCAAATTCAAACTATAATTGGTGCTGGACATTTTCGGCTGATATCTACTTCGCATTTACATGTTTGACATAATTGTAGATATATATATACAGCTGATGATGTACCATTGTGCATCAGTTCGTCACAAAGGGGTCTGAAAATGAACTCGTCATGGAGTTCGAAACGCGTCATCCTAGTGCGTGACACACTGAATTTGACAAAAAATATCAAACAATGAAAACACTTTTCTGATCGATAGCCGAATTCGATGTATCATTTGATACACTAACGTAAAATAATAAATAAATTTTTTTTTGATAATTTTAAGACAACGGTTTTTTGGTATCTCAAGGCCACTCTAAAAGGTCTCTTAATGCAAGGCTGGTAGCACGCACTCTGAAAGATCCGATACACCTCCCTCATCGTTTATAAAAAGTGTCGCATTGCAGACCTGGTACTAGAATTTCCACAGTTTTCTAAAAGATCCTAAACTCTTTGCCTACGCATCTTAAATAAATAAAACAAAACAAAATAAGATTAAACAAAACAACAAAAAATAATCCCTATCCCTAATAATAAAGGGTGGTTAAATTTTAAGGACCGATGTTGATTTTGAATGAAACACAAATTATTTAGGAAATTATTGTCATTTCTTTTTATTATGAACCATATTGGTATGGTTCAATTATGTATGGAACAAAATATCGACTAAATGGCCGCCGCGACCTCGGCGGCACACCTCCAATCGATGGTTCAAATTTTCGATGACGCTGAGACATTATTGGGGTTATATGCCGTTAATGTGCCAAATTATCTCATCCATTAGCTCTTAAATTGTTACTGGCTTAACGACGTACACCTTTTCTTTTAAATAACCCAAAAGAAAGAAGTCCAACGGTGTCTAATCACATGATTTTGGCGGCCATCTGACATCGCCCCACGTTAAATAACACGACCATTGAATTGTCGCGCATAAGAGGCATTGTTTCGTTAACTGTGTGGCAAGTGGCACCGTCCTGTTGAAATCAGATATAGTCCACATCCATATCTTCCAATTTGCGCAATAAAAAGTTCGTTATCATCTCTCAGCAGTCACTCTTTGTGGGTTCATTAGTTTTACGACAATCACTGCTGTATTATCATTAGCCCAAATGCGGAAATTCTGCTTATTGACGAATCCACTGAGGTGATAATGTACCTCATCACTGAAGATGATTTTCTTCGAAATTTGATCATCCTTACTTACTTACTTACTTAAGTGGCCAACTACAATTTACGAAACATAGTTCATAAATTTGAGGCCTGAAGTAATAAAGAATTCCACACGCTTCGGTCTTCTGCGTGTGTTCTCCAGTTAGTCCCACCAGATGATGGCACATCGCCTACCACTTGGTCATTCCAACGGAGTTTGGGTCTCTCTGCTCTGCGCCGTCCTTCAGGTTCGCCTTCAAACACCTTTCTCGCTAGAGCATTTACATCCATCCTGTCAACATTTTCCAGTCATCGAAGTCGTTGGATTCTGACTCTTTTAGCTACGTCGATGTCGTGGTAAAGCTCATACAGCATCCGATGGCGAAACTCGCCTTCGACACAGATAGGTCCATATAGCACTAGCACTATTCTCCGTTTAATTTCTTGGCTGACATTATTTTTCTTGTTGACGGAAGATCCGAGGTAGGTATATTCGTCGACTACCTCAAAACAATAATTGTCAACGTTCATGGTGCGTCCCCATCGAGAGGACCCTTTGTTCGTCGAAATCATTATTTTTGTTTTGTCCTCGTTGACCGCTAATTTTTGCTGACTCCCTTTCTAGTGATGAGAAAACTGCAGTAACATCCCGCTGATTTCGGCCCATGATGTCTATATCATCGGCATATGCTAGTGGCATGTGGCTCTTGTGGAATATGGTGCCAGACATGTTGACACCAGCCTTTCTCATCACCTTCTCCAAAACAATATTAAATAGTGTACAGGACAGGCTATCGCCCAGCCTGCGACCTCTTTTCGTGTTGAATGGTTCAGACTGATCCTTACCAATCTTAACCGAGGATTTGGTGGTGTCTAAGGTACATTTGCAAAGTCGAATCAGCTTTGCAGGAATACCAAACTCAGACATGGCCTCATAAAGCCTATTCCTTATCGGAGAGTCGAAGGCAGCTTTGTAGTCGACAAAGAGGTGGTAGGTGTCGATCTGCTTTTCATGGGTTTTTTTTTCCAAGATTTGTCGTAAGGTGAATATTTGATCCGTCGTGGACTTGCCAGGTCTGATATTGTCTAATTAGTTTTTCTACAATTGGCTTTAGACGTTCACACAATATGCTTGAAAGGACCTTGTACGCAATTGGTAATAGGCTTATTCCACGGTAGTTCTTACATTCACTACGATCTCCTTTCTTGTATATGGGACATAACAGACTGAGACTCCAATCCCCGGGAATGCTCTCCTCTTGCCAGATGTTCTCCATGAGCTGATGCATGCTCCTAATCAGCTCCTCCCCGCCAGCCTTAAACAATTCAGCAGGGAGACCATCGGCTCCAGCAGCTTTGTTGTTTTTAAGGCGGGAGATTGCCACACGTATCTCGCTCTGGCTCGGAGGCGGACAGTAAACACCATCGTCATGGATTGGAGCGGGGTCTTCTGGAGTGGTGTCTGCATCCAATAAATTTTTAAAATTATTTCTCCATATTCTCAGAACGTTATCCGGGTCCGTCACTAGCAGACCATCGCTGTCCTTGCAGGAGGGTAACCCTGTTCCACGCATACTCGCCTTAACTCTCTTATAGAATTTTCGGGCTTCCCCTCTGCTTCGGAGCAACTCTGTGCACTCATCCTGCCCCTTTTTTTCCGTCTAAAAAGACGAGTTGCCTCTCGTCTCTTCTCCCTGTGCCGTTCACGAACAGCTCGCGTTGCCATTGGCTGCAGTTTCGCCCTGTATGCAGCAACCGTCTCTCTCGTGGCATTGCGACATTCATCATCGTACCAGGCATCTTCTTGAGACGGCTTTGAGTACCCAAGAACGCTTCTCGCAGCCCGTTCTAAGGAGTCGGCTATATTTTGCCACTTCGAGGTTATATTGTCAGGGGTTGGAGCATTCCGCAGCAGTTGAGTTAGGTGGTTGGAATAGACGTTCGCTACCTCTGTGGTCCGCAGTTTACCGATGTCCAGCTTTCGTTGTGCCTGGTTACGTACGTTCGCAATGCATAGGCTTGTGCGTACCTTAACTGCGGTAAGGAAGTGATCGGAGTCAATGTTCGCACCCCTAATCACTCGTACGTCCAGAACACTCGATGCGTGCCTTCCATCGACTACCACATGATCAATCTGATTCCTCGTCAATTGATCTGGAGATAACCATGTTGCCTTATGAATATTTTTATGGTCAAATCTAGTGCTGCTAACTACCATATTTCATGCCGCAGAGAAATCAATCAGTCTGATGCCATTGTTTGACGTTTCGGTGTGCAGACTGAAATATCCATTGGTAGGCTCAAATGCGGTTTCCCTGCCTATTTTAGCATTAAAATCGCCTAGTACAATTTTAATGTCATGGCTCGGGCTACGGTCATATACATTTTCTAGGCTCTCGTAGAACTCGTCTTTGTCCTCATCGCTTTTCTCTTCTGTCGGAGCATGGGCACATATAAGTGTTATATGGAAAAACTTTGTTTTCACTCTTATGGTGGCTATACGTTCACACACCGGGTTGAACCTTGAGACTAGGTGTCGCAGTCTCTTGCCAACCACAAATCCACATCCAAACTCGTGCTTGTCCGCATGGCCACTGTAGTAGATGTCGCACGTCTTCATGCGCGAGCATCCGTGTCCCGTCCACCGGATTTCCTGTAAAGCGGTTATGTCAGCCTTGTATTCTTCGAGGACTTCCGCCAGTTGGATGGAGGCACCTGGTCTATACAGTGTTCTAACATTCCAGGTGCATATCCTTAAATCATTGTCCTTAAGTCGTTTGCGGTGGTCGTCAACATTTTGGGGGGTCCATTTTATTATTTTCTTACTTCTTTTCATTGCAATAGTTTAAACGTCGGTGGCGGGTTGCAAGCCCAGCGCACCACCTGTTGATCATCCACTGTTGCCATTTCTTGCCACCATTCTGACCATTGACAACGTTTGGAATGGTCAAGAGGCTTTAGTCCTTGAGTCAATTGCACCTTGTAAGCGTGTAAATGCAAGTCTTTATGCATAATGTTCACCAACGACGAGCGTGAGAGGTGCAATTCTTGGACAAGACGACGAGTCAAGGTGGACGGCTGTTCAGCCACACCATCGCGAACAGCAGCAATATTTCCTGCAGTTCGAGCTGTACGCGCATGCAGTGGTATTTTCAAATCTCCTACAGACCCAGTTTTCTCAAATTTTTGCACGATTTTTCCGATTGTACGAACATTTGGACGATTAAATTGACCGAAAAAATCACGAAGTGTACGATATGCAAATTAATCGATTTTGACTACAGCTAACAAATTTGATCCTTCGTAACAAACACAAATGTTTTAACAATATCCGCCAGAAGTTTAGAAAAATTGTATAGAGAAATGATATTTATCTGCCAGTTCAACTGATTGAATTTTCTGTACTGGTTTGGAAATAAAATATGTAAATGTCCTAAGTGAGATAGCTTCCATCTGCATAGCGACAGGGATATTCTGCCCATGTAATTTTCGCTAACATCCAGTTATTGGTATTTATTTAACTGATTTTACTAGTCTAGCAGATTATTAGTTAACAATAACAAATTTTACATATAGCACATTAGCCTCTACTTTGCCAAAATCTACGCAAAAAAACATACGGCATAGACAAGAATTTATTAATACATAAGATTTGAGATGCGCATAATTTAAAAGCTAACAGACGTGACGTCAATACATTTGGAATAAAGGCGTTCACAAATCAATACCTTAAGCTTCTGTGAACTAAAGCTATATTCTGTGGGAATTTTATAACAATTAAATTAAAAAGGCTTACCATTTACAACTACGTATTTTCCTAAATGTCGTCCAATGTTTATCCAGTAGTCGCTTTCCATAAATAGACAAATTTTGCCATATTTTTAAATATGATCTTAAGTATTGTTCTAAACTACCAACTGTTTGTATAAAAAAATGCGCTCAATGTGGGGGTTAAAGCAGATCTACATAATGAATATTTGTTTCATCACAAACTAATCATATTCAAATTCACACAACTTAACCGTTGAATTTGTTGTTTTATTTTTTCTACAAATTAATATATTTTATTTGATATCGGCAAACTTCGAACTATATTTTAATATTGTCGTCGAGAATATATGTAACGATTTGTATAGCAGTTAAGCATAATGTGAAACAACAATCAGTTAACTTATTCATAAAATATTGGTATAAAAGCTGCGTTAGTGCCAGTAGCTAGTCACAGTTCACGGATAACTCCAATAACCGCAACACAAAACCATCATCAATATGAAATTCTTCATTGTCTTCGCTGCTCTCTTCGCCGTTGCTTTGGCTGCTCCCCCAACTCACGAAACTGAAATCTTGAGACAAGCTGCTGATGTCACTGCTGAAGGCTTCAACTATGCGTAAGTTTGGCATATTTGCATTCCGCCAAAGACTTTATCTAATTGTTTAATTCCTTTTTCTATTACTGCAGTTATGCTACCAGTGATGGTGCTGAAGCTCAAGCTCAAGGTCAATTGAAGAACGTTGGTACTGAACAAGAAGCTATTGTTGTCCGTGGCTCTTACTCCCATGTTGCTGATGATGGTCAAACCTACACTGTCAACTATGTTGCTGACGAAAATGGTTTCCAACCCCAAGGTGCCCATTTGCCCGTTGCCCCCGTTGCCTAAGAAGTTATGTTAAGGATAAAGAGTTGTTAAATAAATAAGTTAAAGAAGAATTTCAAGTTGTTTTGTTCAAATTCGTTATGGTGGTTGTAGTTGAAGGAAGGTTGCTATCGTTTAAAAATAATGAGATATTAAATCTAGTGCTGAGATATAAAAATTTCGCTATAGCAGTACAGAAAATGTAAATACATATTTCACTGATCCCTTAACGAAGGAAATGTTTAAACTTGGCTAACGCTACAAACTAATACAACATGATGTGGTTAAAGAGCTGCTTTGTGGTGGTTAAACACACAAACCTTCAGATGTACAAGTAGTCAATATTCGTGGGACAAAGTTATACTGACATTTTTTGGCAAAAAATATCTAGGCAAATGAACAAATGGGCATGCACAAAATGTTCCGAGGAAATATTTCCCGGAAAATTTTAATGTAGGTCTCTAAAGACATGAACTAACCCAAATCTATTTTTACAAATGATTTTTCATTATCTTTTATTTAACTTTTGACCAAAAATCAAGCTTCAAACCACTGTAAACAAAATTTGTGACGTAGTGGAGCAAAATGGAGTTTAGGGTTTTGTTACTGAGGTCAAATGCTATCGTTTGGTATTGGTTTGGTTCACCCCTGAAAAAGTGTGTTGCACTGTGTTATCAATTTGAATCAGGTTTGGGAACGAAATCCCTAAAGGTTGGAGCAAAGGGCCGTAATAAAATTCTTACATCGCACATTGTTCGGAAATCGGAATTTTCTGGCCGAAATTCAAATTAAATTGTCCAATTCGTTTTTTTTTTGTTTTTGGTACCAGAAGGAGTGTGTTGCTGTGGTTTTACCTCCATTTACAAGATAAATTAACTGACTAAATTTGATTATCCCCCAGGTGCCGGTTTGTAAGTTATGGGAGAAATAATAATTTTCCAAACAAGGTCATTTTGTATGGGAGGTACAAGAAGGGGTGATCCGATATAGTCCTCATTCATTCCAACTTTCATAAGCAAACATCTTATGAAAAATTTGAGTGAATTCAGTGTACTTACA
The DNA here is from genome assembly GCA_964034835.1 of Muscina levida. Classification (NCBI taxonomy): domain Eukaryota; kingdom Metazoa; phylum Arthropoda; class Insecta; order Diptera; family Muscidae; genus Muscina; species Muscina levida. The sequence continues at coordinate 35,796,966 of OZ035883.1, forward strand.
AAAAATATGTATTTATGTAAAACTATGAGGGTCAATTCCGTCATTTGTATGGGAGGTACCATAAGGGTTACGGCAAATGTTTCGGTTTTCATACGGTTTGTCTACTTTTGAAAGACAAATAAATTGACCAAATTCAAATATCCTCCGGTCGTCTGTTTGGCAGTTATGAAAGAAATATTAATTACCCAAAAATAGGTAATTTTTTATGGGAGGTACCAGAAGGGGTGGGATTATTCTGCCCATTTACAATCCCGTTAAGTCGTTTTGAAAAATATTAATACTGGTAAAATTTCAAACCGATCCGTTAAGGCTTATTCGAGTTATCCTGCTCACCAGCCAGCCAGTCGGACAGACATAGCTCAATCGTCTTAAAAAGTCCTGGTCTTCAGATACTTAGGTTCTTACTCGTCTCCTGTAATGCGTTACACTTTTTTCCGTATCAAATGGTAGATACCCTCATCCCTAAGGGTGATGGTATGGAAATAGCCGCCATTTTGTTCCCCGACTTTGTTTTTGTAAAAATTTGACTTCAGTTTCGAAACCAGCGACCTCAAACCCCCATAGCCACAATATCGGTTGAATTCCAGCATTTTGTTTAAAAAAAATGTATCCACGATTTTGTTTTTGTAAAAAATTTACTCCAGTTTCGAAACCAGCGACCACAAAAAACCCCCAATAGGCACAATATCGGTTGAATTCCAGCATATTTGGAAAAAAAAATGTCCGCCATTTTGTATCCAAATTTGACTCCAGATTCGAAATCAGAGAACCCAAAAATCCCCTTAGGCACAATATCCGTTAAATACTAGCATTTAAAAAAAAAAATTTTGATTCGAAACCAGCGACGCCAAAAACACCCATACTCACAATATGGTTGAATTCCAATTTTTTTTTTTTAAATTATCGCCATTTTATTTTTTTCCAAATTTAACTCCAGATTCGAAATCATAGAACCCAATATCCGTTAAATGCAAGTATTTAAAACAAAAAAAAAAAAATTTCCGCAATTTTGTATTCTCACTTTTGTTTTATATAACATTGATTTCAGATTCGAAACAAGCGACCCTAAAAACCCCCATACCCATAATATGGTTGAACAACAATTTTTTTTTAAATGCCCGCCATTTTTTGTCCGCAATTTTATTTTTTCCAAATTTGATTCCAGATATTTTCCGCCATTTTGTATTCTCCGTTTTGTTTTTTTTTATTTAATTTCAGATTCGAAACCAGCGACCCTAAAACCCCCATACCCACAATATTTGATTCCGGACATTTTCCGCCATTTTGTATTCTCCGTTTTGTTTTTTTTTATTTAATTTCAGATTCGAAACCAGCGACCCTAAAAACCTCCATACCCACAATATGGTTGAATTCCAATTTTTGTATTTTATTTTTTTCAAATTTTACTCCGGATTCGAAATCAGATACCCCCAAAACCCCATTAGTACCATATTTTATGCTCATTGAAAGTCTTCATATTAAGGCCAAATTTATTACAGATCCGACCAATGTGCATCGTGATGTATCTTGCGCCATCAGTTTTCTTTCGGACCATGTCATTCCAGGTTCTTTGATTTCGGAATTAAGTAACCTTCTCCATGCGTTGGCTGGTCTGCGTCGTCTTCCTAATAATAATTCCTTAAGACAATGAAAGTCTTAGAAGAGTAAATTAAAATTCTGGTAAGACACATCCTATATACCAACTAAAATAAATAAGTTCACAGCCAATCGCAACGTTTTTCTCTCAAACTTATGTGGGGGTTAAAGAATATCTGCATAATGAATATTTGTTTCATCACAAACTAATCATATTTAAATTCACACAACCCAAACGAAACGCCCAACAAATACACAATAGCTTTGTTGTTCTTTATCAATAAACTAACATATTTACTAGATACTGGCAAACTTCGAACTACATATCAACATTGTCGTCAAGAATATATGTAACGATTTGTATAGCAGTTTAGCATAATTTGAAACAACAAGCCGGTAACTTATTCATAAGATATTGCTATAAAAGCTGGGTAAGTGCCAGTAGCTAGTCACAGTTCACGGATAACTCCAATAACCGCAACACAAAATCATCATCAACATGAAATTCTTCATTGTTTTCGCTGCTCTCTTCGCCGTTGCTTTGGCTGCTCCCCCAACTCACGAAACTGAAATCTTGAGACAAGCTGCTGATGTCACTGCTGAAGGCTTCAACTATGCGTAAGTTTTGATAAGACGCATCCTATAAAAGGCTTAAGCTAATTTTTTATTTTTTAATCTCTTTCAATGCAGTTATGCTACCAGTGATGGTGCTGAAGCTCAAGCTCAAGGTCAATTGAAGAACGTTGGTACTGAACAAGAAGCTATTGTTGTCCGTGGCTCTTACTCCCATGTTGCTGATGATGGTCAAACCTACACTGTCAACTATGTTGCTGACGAAAATGGTTTCCAACCCCAAGGTGCCCATTTGCCCGTTGCCCCCGTTGCCTAAGAAGTTGTGTTAAGGATGAAGAGTTGTTAAATAAATAAGTTAAAGAAAAATTTCAAGTTGTTTTGTTAAACTTTCGTCTGGGGGAGTAATAGTTAGCCTTTGTTGCAAAATAATGGAGTATTAAGTCCAGTGCTAGAAATATTATTTTCGCTTTTGCGACGAAATCATATTGATATTCTTGGTAGAAAAATATAATAATATAATATATAAAGCCAAAGTCGCTAAAGCCACGTAAAAAACATACTATAAGTAAAGTAAACAGTTAGTAAAATAAATTCACCGTCGTCCAATAAAAATACCTTTCTATTAAATAATATATTGATATTACATAAAATGTCTCGATATAGTTTAAGGAAGAAAACTTTCTCCTTCGATAACTGGGACCTTCAGTAAGAATTGTGTAATTATCGAACTGATATGGTGTAGTATCAACAAGTTTTGCAACGACTTGGTGTTATATGATAACCTTTAATTTGTAGGATCATAAAAAAATAATATAGAGTGAACAATTTGAAACTTTGTGGTATAAATAATTTTAGTACATCAAATTTAACACATACTTTTGATTGATTCCAAATCTTTATCGATCTCAGCATTCAAAACTGTTTATGACAGAAGTAACGCAAGTGTTAGTCTACATCAGTCAACGGCGTAAGGTAGCCCTTGGGCGCGAGAGACACACACGCTTGAACGAAAAAAAGGCCTATTAGGAGACCTCCAAACTGAATATTTCCGTTGCTAGGTGGTCTACATCGTATTTTATTCTTGAAGACGTTTTTACCGTTTTTCTTTATTTGGAAACAAGACAACACTGCAGCCAATGATAACACGTGCTTAGAGATAACGTTATAAGGAGAAGAGAAAGAAGACACATCGTCTCTTTATTTACAAAAGGCTTGAATAACGTAACGAGAAGAGAGAGCAAGGACTTCGAAAATTCAGGGATAAATTTAAAGCTACAGGTAGTGCCATTATAGATATCATGCCAATCATCGACTATGGAGTAGAAAACTTGAAACATTAAACGACTGTATCTCATAAACTGTAAGAGGTATAAAGATGATATTTGGTATGTGTTTTTGGTACAGTATAAATTATAGCCAGGCTGGAAGTGGAATATGCCACGCCACATTTAAAAGAAAACGTTAGAACAGCCATAATAATAGTCATGCAAATGTCACTGTATAGTAGATATATAACCAGGCTATTTGGAACCAAGTTGACAAAAAGGCCGAGACGCCGCCCACACACGTCAATATTTGACTATTACATATTTACGAGAAAAAAATACACTTCCTTAATCGTTAAATATAGGATTAATTGTTAAAAATATAGGATTTACTATATCCTATACTTTTGTCCGATCCGACTCAAAAGTCCGTCATATTTTTTTTTACATATGGCACAATATTTCGATCGACAATTTTTTAATTTCCGCAAAAAAATCTACCATACATTTCGCTGCACCGACCAAGACCCAGATCAATATGATAATTATACGGTTACAAAACCATTGAGCAATGGGTGACTATGGACTGCAGGCAGAGCTTTCAAGGCCGGCTGCGATGTCCTGTTAATATGCATAAATAAGCTCATTACCACAACTTGTTTAAAGGAAAGAATGTCTGATGATTGGAAGCTAAATAAACAATGTCGTTTGCTTAAGAATGACAACTCAAGTGTGTGCACTAATTATTGCGGGATCAGCCATTTACCCATCGCATACAAGGTCCTTCCTGTGACCGGCCGGGGCATGATGGTTAGAACACGCGACTTTTATGTAAAGATCCCGGGTTCGATTCCCGCCTCCAGTCATTTACATTTATCTTTCGTTGTCGGCCCCCTCGATGTTGCCAAAGGCAACTTCGCAGTATAGTGTCGAGTCAATCGTCATGTCTAGTAAAAGCTTCTCAAACAGTAACATTCGCAATTGTCGATAAACAAGTAGGTGGCGTCAGTTGTGAATCTAAAAATAGAAAGCATGAGAATTGACAACAACGCGAGAAGCTATCGCATGCCCCATTCATGGGGTGTATGGTAAAATCATCTTCTTTTTTTTTTATTTATACTATGTCATGCGGAGTGTGTTATGTGCAAGACTTAAGTCTATGTTAACGAGCATATTAAATCCACCACCGACCAGATACTCTCAATACGACAGTATTAGATACCATGGCTGAATTTGGTATCCCTGTGAACCTGACACGACTATGCAGGCTGACTCTGGCCGACTCTTAGTAAAGACAGATCAAAATCTGACGCAGCAATTTTGAACCAACCAAAGATTCGGATAGTTCAATAGTCTGTCTTGCAATCTCTTTTACATCTTAATGGATATAAAAATGCGAAAAGTACAAATCCTCCTCGCATACGCCGATGATATAAATATCGGTGGTCAAGAACTGTAGGTTGTAACTGTAGTCCCCGGAGTTTTTGAGTGATAAAAACTCCCAAAATATTTGGACCAATCATCTTAAACGAAGAGTACCGTCAACATATGAATGATGAGCTGTACGAGATGTACAAAAAATATTGTCGTAGTGAAGCGCGAATGTAAAAACATGCTCTAGCTCAAAAAATAACTGACAACAAACTGGATGACCGACCAATGCTTCGTTCAATGGATCAGCTTAAGAAGTTATCATCCAAACTTGATGTAGCAAAGCCCTTGAAAATCATTTCCACGAGCGTTAATTGATGGATGCATATCTGATGTGTCGTAATCCGTAATATTTGATCCGTCGTAGATTTACCAGGTCTAAAGCCGCACTGATATGGTCCAATTAGTTTTTCTACAATTGGCTTTAGACGTTCACACAATATGCTTGAAAGGACCTTATACGTAATTGGCAATAGGCTTATTCCACGGTAGTTCTCACATTCACTACGATCTCCTTTCTTGTATATGGGACATAACAGACTGAGACTCCAATCCCCGGGCATGCTCTTCTCTTGCAAGATGCTTTCAATGAGCTGATGCATGCTCCTAATCAGCTCCTGCCCGCCAGCCTTAAACAATTCAGCAGGGAGACCATCGGCTCCAGCAGCTTTGTTGTTTTTAAGGCGGGAGATTGCTATATGTATCTCGCTCTGGCTCGGAGATGGACATTTAATGCCATCGTCCTGGATTGGAGTGGGGTCCTCTGGAGTGGTGTCCGCATCCAATAAATTTCTGAAATGATTTCACCATATTTTCAGAATGTTATCTGGGTCCGTCACTAGCTGACTATCGCTGTCCTTGCAGGTGGGCAACCCTGTTCCACGCATTCTCGCCTTAACTCTCTTGTGGAATTTTCGGGCTTCCCCTCTACTTCGGAGCAACTCTGTGCACTCATCTTGCCTCTTCTTCAGCTCCTTCTTTTTCCGTCTAAAAAGACGAGTTGCTTCTCGTCTCTTCTTCCTGTGCTGTTCACGAACAGCTCGCGTTGTCATTGGCTGCAGTTTCGCTCTGTATTGAGTACCCAAGTACGCATCTCGCAGTCCCTTCTATGGAGTCGGCTATATATTGCCACTGCGAGGTTATATTATCAGGGGTTGGATCATTCCACAGCATTTGAGTTAGGTGGTTGGAGTAGGCGTCCGCTACCTCTGTGGTCCGCAGTTTACCGATGTCCAGCTTTCGTTGTGCCTGGTTACGTACGTTTTTCGCCATGCTTAGCCTTGTACGTACCTTAACTGCGGTAAGGTAGTGATTGAAGTCAATGGATCCATTTCTATTAGTTTCTAAATATTATTATTAATATCCCTACCAAATGTTGTAAAACACCGTAACTTGTGTGTCTTAATTCTTGAACTGATTTTAAAATCCACCCCTACTATTTGTCCCACACTTGCAATTTTAATTGCTTGTCCAAATACTGTAAACCAGTATTACTTGTGGAATATTAACTTTAGCTCCACGAGAACTCACAAGTGGCGCTAACAATATCAATTCTTACACAGCCACTTTACTCCATAAGTCGTGTGTCAACCGGGAGGCAAGCTTGTGTAATCAATAATGAATCTAAAATTATGCAAATAAATCATAATAAAAATAAAGCGATTAATTCCTTAAAAAAAGAAGACACTTTAAATTCATTGACGTAGAACTGGTCATTAAAATCTAATATCAAGATACAGAACTATAGTATTGCAGAGTAATGCTTACGTATATGTGTGTGGTTAATACCCCTCCGGCAAAGAGATGTTGAACTGGTTTCTGTTTCTGTTTATTTTTTTTTAGTTCACCCGAAAGTTATCGACGTATGTATTATTTTTGGACAGAAATAGATGACACCAGTCTTGTTGTCATGCTAAATTATGATACCATATTTGCCGGATTATCATATTGATATTTTAGCAAAGGTTATCAGCTTTTGTGACAACTTCAATAAATGATTCTCATTGAGTAGATGTAGACGACGACGACGACGACGTTAACGTAGTCGTCTGCATCGTCTCTGGTCATGTTGTCTGCGGATGCTTTGCCTGGACCTTAACATATGTATGTGTGTATTTATAACTTTTAATTATGGTTATATGTATGTAGATTTCTCATTGGAGTACTCGTAAAACCACAATTTATGATTAAATTAAATTTGTTTGTATTTCAACTCTGATTGATGGTTTGATAAATGAAAAATTTGGGTATAATTTTGTATACATAGTAGGTATTTTTTGGCAGACATTGGTTGCATGACGTTTTTAATTTCATTAAAATAAAATAAAAATACCAAAAATGTATGTATGTATGTCTTTAATAATGAATTGAATTGCTTCAGGGGCAATGGAAAAATTGGCACCTTGGCATGGGATACCGTTTTCATTGGCTTGACTGTGTAGGTTTTGTCGTCATCAGCTGTTTAGGAGGAAAAAAGAACCATGGACGACTTTAAGCAAGTAACAATTGTTAAACTTATATGACAACTTGTTTAGTGACGTTAAAGATTCTTCATCAAACTGGTAGTTTTAGGGTTTTCATATAACTCATAGGGCAAAGGATATCAATATTAATATATGTATGAAGTATTTTATATGTATTAAAAAATTTAGAATTTAGCTTCAATTTGGGATAAAACATTTCAATATCAATCCCACAATTGAGCCTTCCGATGTGATTGAAAGACATTTTCATAACAGTACCAGATGGGTACGGGAGGCACTAGATGGGGTTTAGCTACACTTCCAATTATTTTCTCCAAAAATGTATCCCGTTATAGCTTTACTAAATAAAGAATTTGGGTACGATCACGTTGGATTTATTGATATTATTACTCCATCTCTATAGTGAGCGGAAAGGTACATTTATATGAGAGGTACCAGAAGGGGCGTGGCTAGACTTCCAATTTTTTTCCAAAACTTTATTCTGTTACAGCTTTACTAAATACAGAATTTGGGTACGATGCCGTTGGGTGTATTGATATTATTACTCGATTTCTAGAGTGGGCGGAATGATGCATTTGTATGGGAGGTACCAGAAGGGGCGGGGCCATGTAGCCTATTTACAATACCGTACGTAGTTTTGGGAAAATATTAACTCATGCAAAATATCAAAATATTCGTTTGCGTTTTTCGAAGTTATCGTGCGCACCAGCCGGACAGCCTACACCATCTAGTGCCTCCCGTACCCATCTGCTACCACCCACTTTAGAGATGGAGTAATAATATCAATACACCCCACGCGATCGTGTCTAAATTCTGTAAAGCAATAACAGGGTAAAGTTTTGGAGAATAATCTGGAAGTCTAGAAAAAGTGGAGAACAAAACCAGGAAGTCTAGCCGCGCCTTCTCTTGTATCTCCCATACAAATGTACCATTCCACCAAAGAAACTGACACTTTTGGCTAATGACAAGTGTTTAAGTCCTTGTGGGGAGAATGGTTGTCCTGGAGAATCTATGGATGTATAGCATAAATTAAGCATTTCTTACTTCACCGTTATACAGATTAAGACTTGTTTTGTAAATGTCCAATCTCTTTGATTGTGAAGTCCATGTCCCCTTTCAATGGCCTCAAAACTGTTTCCATAATTTTGGTCAAGAATTGCGGATAACATATTTTGATATGAATTTTCCCTTTTTTGCTATTTCCAGCGCTTTGCCCAGTTTAAATGTTTCCATAATTTTGAATTAGCCGATGAAAAACACTTATTTTCAATTTACAGTCCATGAACGAGATATGGGATATCTTCTCGAATTTGTGTAAGTTGTATAAGTAATTTTACGGCTCACATAATAGAACCTACAGTTTAGGGACAAACTCAAAAGTTAGCTTTTTGAGAAGTGTCTATTAAACACGACGATTCAGTCGACTACACAAAAGTAGCTGTCGGCAATATCGAGAGGGCCGCCGATCAAAGCAATATATATATCTGTGATAGGACTCGAAGCCAGTTCTCGCTTATGATAGTCGCCTGCTCCAACCCACATGTCGAAACCCACATGCATAAAAACGAGTAAAAGGGCTGAGTTGAGTCAGGTGAGCAATTGCTCGTAAGTCGAGTTCAATCCAACAGCAACAGCTTTTGCTCAATTTCGTATGCATAAAAATGAGTTCAAACCAATTGCAATTACTTGAGCAAAGGAACATCAAACATCTAATTGTTATTGAAGTGCAAACATGTCATCAAGTGAAAGTGAAGTAGAAGTACAATCATATTATAATAATAAAATAGTAACTGACGACATTTCTAAATTTTTAGTAGAAAAATAAAAAAAATTATTTACTAGAAAAAAGTCAATTACCAAGCATTACCAATAAGGAAAAATATAATAAAAACCAGTGAAAAAGATTTAGTCGGGTAACCCGACATTCATATACCCTCACTCTTAGTAAAACATAAAACTTTCTATTATATTAATAATAGTGGTACATTTGTATGGGAGGTACAAGAAGGGGCGCGGTTAGACTTTCAGTTTTTTTCTCCAAAACTTTGTCCTGTTATAGCTTCACAAAATACAGAATTTGGGCACGATCGTGTCGAGTGTATTGATATTATTACTCCACTTCCAAAGTGGGCGGAGTTGTACATTTGTATAGGGGGTACCAGAAGGGGCGTGTCTAAACTTCCAGTTTTTATCTCCAAAACTTTATCCTGTTATAGCTTTACTAAATACAGAATTTGGGTACAATCACGTTGGATTTATTGATACCTATTACTCCATCTCTATAGTGGGCGGAAAGGTGCATTTGTATGGCAGGTACCAGAAGGGGCGTGGTTACACTTCCAATTTTTTTCTTCAAAACTTTATTCTGTTAAAGCTTTACGAAATACAGAATTTGGGCACTCGATTTCTTAAGTGGGCGGAATGATGTATTTGTATGGGAGGTACCAGAAGGGGCGGGGCCAAGCAGCCCATTTGGAATGCCGTAAGTAGTTTTGGGAAATATGAACCCGTGCAAAATTTTAAAACATTTGGTTGCGTCTTGCGAAAGTTATCGTACGCCCCAGCCGGACTGCCAGACAGACAGACGGACATGGTTCAAACGACTTAAAAAGTCATGAATCGAATGTGGTTTAAAGAAACCTAAGGTCTAAAGTGACTCCTTCTATATGTTACACTTTTGGGCCGAATCAAATGATATACATATACCCTCCTACAAGTAGGGTGAGGGTAAAACAATTTATAATTAAGAACACAAACCTGTATAAATTTTTTTCCTCACTCGCTAAATTTGTTTTTCGCTGTTGATAACATTTTGTATTTCTTTGTGTCACAAAATATTTGGCCATGATTGATTTTTAGTATGCGCGAGTCAACTATAAGGCATACTCAACAAAATTTGAGCAAGAGCTCACTAAAGAAAGCAAAAGCTTGTCTTTTTATGCATGATACCCAATGTGTTTCTCCTGCGTGTATATATCAAGAAACTTGAACTCTTTTACTGTTGTTAACATTTTTTCTAATCAAATCTAAATGTGAACATTCCAACTAATTTTCTAAAGTTTTTCAAATTAGTTCATATTTTTCTCAATTTTAACTTTCTAGTTTTTAAACACATACAATTTTCTTATTTTTTTTAATATTACTTTATTCATCCACAATTACTTCTAACTTTCTCAAACACCTTAGGCCACAGGGGCAACGGGCAAATGAGCACCTTGGGGTTGGAAACCATTTTCATCGGCAACATAGGTTACGGTGAATTTTTCACCGGTCTTCTCATCAACCCAGGAGTAAGAGCCATGTACAACGATGCCTTCGTGTTCAGTGCCAGCATCCTTCAATACACCGGAAGCGTCGTGCTTGGTACCATCGGTAGTTTCAACACCGAACAAGAAACTTTCAGCGGCGACAACACTGGCTTGACGTAGAGTTTCGACTTCAGCAGCGGGAGCAGCCAAGGCAACGGCGCAGAGGGCAACGAAGACAACGAGGAATTTCATATTGATGATAATAGTGTGTGATCGAAAGTACAAAACTTACTAACTACTTTCTATAGGCTAATGCTGGAATTTATAGATAAAAATTGTGTCATATTCTTGAATATTGCATAATGGTGCATTTGCATATTCTTTCATGTTTTTGGTGTTTACCGTTATTGAACGCATATTTATGCAGCAGCTTAGCAAAGAACTACATTGGTATACGTCATAGATTATGCCAATTGTTGTTATACTTTTGAGTTTAATGAAAAAATTAACTTTTTTTCATATTTGCTTAACGGCAAGTATGAACTGCTTGTATTTGCAACGAGTAAATCAGGTTAACCATCCATTGTTTTGTATTAACATTACTTTGCAAATGTGATCCAAATAAGAGAGTATGCGATGGTACTATGAAGACAAAATGGATTTACTTTAGCTATAAGTAGCATATTATTGTATTTTTCTATTTCTATAAGGAAATCTGTGTTATACTCGTCTTCCTGAATCAATTGGGAGTAAACTGGGTCAAGTTTATTAAGATGTAGGGCATCACCGAAAAATATAAACTGTGTCAAGTTTATTAAGATGTAAACACATGTAATAAGAATGTGCAATATCGCGGACATAACTTCTCTAGGCTGGCTTCATGTGACCTTAAGAGAAATGCAATAAATCTTAGTTAGTCGATCTTATGTTCAGTGAATCTCTACATTATAATAAACTTAACACAGTTTATTGATTTCGGTGATGCCCTACATCTTTATAAACTTGACAGTTTACTCTCAATTGATTCAGGAAGAAGAGTATAACACAAATTTCCTAGTATATATATGATATGCTAATTATAGCTAAAGTAAATCCATTTTGTCTTCAAAGTACCATCGCATACTATCGTATTTGGGTCACATTTGCAAAATAATGTTAATACAAAACAAAGGATGGTTAACCTGATTTACTCGTTGCAAATACAAGCAAATATGAAAAAAAGTAAATTTTGTCATTAAACTCATAAGTTTAACAAAAATTGGCATAATCCATGACGTAAAGACATGTATTTCTTTGCTTAGCTGCTGCATAAATATGCATTCAATAATGGTAAAGACCAAAAACATGGAAGAATATGCATATACACTTTCATGCAATATTCAAGAATATGACACAATTTTTAGCTATAAATTCTAGCATCAGCCTATAGAAAGTAGTTAGTAAGTTTTGTACTTTCGATCACACACTATTATCATCAACATGAAATTTCTCGTTGTCTTTGTTGCCCTCTGCGCCGTTGCCTTGGCTGCTCCCGCTGCTGAAGTCGAAACTCTACGTCAAGCCAGTGTTGTCGCCGCTGAAAGTTTCTTGTTCGGTGTTGAAACTACCGATGGTACCAAGCACGACGCTTCCGGTGTATTGAAGGATGCTGGCACTGAACACGAAGGCATCGTTGTACATGGCTCTTACTCCTGGGTTGATGAGAAGACCGGTGAAAAATTCACCGTAACCTATGTTGCCGATGAAAATGGTTTCCAACCCCAAGGTGCTCATTTGCCCGTTGCCCCTGTGGCCTAAGGTGTTTGAGAAAGTTAGAAGTAATTGTGGATAAATAAAGTAATTTAAAAAAATAAGAAAATTGTAAGTGTTTAAAAACTAGAAAGTTTAAATTGAGAAAAATATGAAATAATTTGAAAAACTTTAGAAAATTAATCGGAATGTTCAAATTTAGATTTTATTAGAAAACTAGCTGGCCCGGCAGACTTCGTCCTGCCTCCAAATTTTTGTAAAATATGTTGGGTGTAGTTGAAATCTAAAAACGATTGGTTTATTTCTTTGACCTCTAAAATATTTCAATTTAAAGGGCGAGGTTTCCCGGACAAATTCTGTTCTTCATATATCTTAAAGATTATTATATATTACTAGCTGGCCCGGCAGACTTCGTCCTGCCTCCAAATTTTTGTAAAATATGTTGAGTATAGTTGAAATCTAAAAACGATTGGTTTATTTCTTTGACCTCTAAAATATTTCAATTTAAAGGGCGAGGTTTCCCGGACAAATTCTGTTCTTCATATATCTTAAAGATTATTATATATTACTAGCTGGCCCGGCAGACTTCGTCCTGCCTCCAAATTTTTGTAAAATATGTTGAGTATAGTTGAAATCTAAAAACGATTGGTTTATTTTTTTGACCTCTAAAATATTTCAATTTAAAGGGCGAGGTTTTCCCGGACAAATTCTGTTATTCATATATCTTAAAGGTTATTATATATTATTATAAGAATTGCTAAAACGGATCAGCAGTGTCGTCCATGATGTGATGAAAACTTACTTATTGATAGGCATATATTCTAAAACCACATTTTTAAGCCGATTGACTGACATATAACTTTCTGCGTTGGTGTACTGGGTGATTGTACCTTTTTATCCTAAGGAGTACGAATTTCCAAAAATGCATTCATTAGGCTCAGCAACCCCATTAACCGCATGGTCTGGGTGATATCAACAGTTATTCCTATTTTCGCTATTGTCCCCTAAAATTTCAAAATGGGAAAACCACTTTTGTGAAACTCTCGAATTCTCTAGGAAGTGCGCCATTATAAAAGTTTGTCATTCTTCTTTAAGCCTTTTTGCGGTCTGGGTGACCATCTACAGCCAATCCTCAACTTTCACTGAAATTTTGGGACAAATGGGGTCAACCGTTTACACAATTAGTCGTGACATCAAAATGTACATCTGTTTTATATATATAGACTTCTGAATAACTATGATGTTAAAAAAAAGTGACTAAATGACATTCCAAAAATTAAGTGTATCATAAGCTAAACAGCGGCAACTGGTTCCAAAGTTGAAGTAAAATCGGACAATGGATATAAATTTTCGAAATAATTCAACCCCAGCCAAATCAACTGTTGGTCCATATATACAAAAAAATTCTCATAATAAAACAAATATACATCCAAAATTTCAGTCAAATTGTTTAATTCGTAAAAATTTTCATTATAATTCCACCCTAGCGACACCTACCGGGTCAATTTATATAAAACAATTTTTTCTCAAGGTTCCACAAACATAAATACTAAATTTCAGTTAAATTAGTACATGCATTCAAATTTTCGATATAAATCCACCCTAGCGCCACCTGGATTTGATTTTTTTCAACACAAACAATCTACGGAAAATTTCGAATCGAATAAAAAAAAAATCAGCCAAATCGCTCCAGCCGTTCTCAAGTGATGGTATGACATACGTGGACCATTTCATTTTTATATATATAGATAAACCTAACGCCATCGTGCCCAAGATCTGTATTTAGTAAAGCTCAAACAGGATACAATTTTTGAGAAAAATGTACCACGCCGCCCACTTTGGAGATGAAGTGATAATACTTATCAATATACTCGACATTGTCGTGGCCAAATTCTGCTTTTTGTTAAGCTATAACAGGACAAAGTTTTAGGAAAATAACTGGAAGTCTAGCCGCGTCCCTTTTAGGACCTCCCATACAAATGTACCACTCCGCCCACTTTAGAAATCGAGTAATAATATCGATATAATAGAAAATTTTATGTTTTACTGTGGGTGAGGGTATAAGTAAGTCGGGTTGCCCGACTGAAACTCTCTTACTGGTTTTATTGAAAATTTATGTTCAAAGTAATTTTCCACAGAATTTACTATTAAAATCTGACCATGCCTACACTACAGGAAGGTCAACTGAGACAACTCTCCTCTCTATAGTCAGTACAATCGAGAACTTCCGTGAGAATAAGATCAACGCTCTGGGGACTTTTCTAGACATCTAGGAAAACTTAAATTATATTTTACCTACAGAAATCGAAAAATCATTGATCTGGGGTCAGCGACTCACTTAATTGGGATGCTTCCGGTAGAAAGAACAGCCATAACTGACTGGGAAGGTATCACAATTGCGTTGAACGTTAACAGAGGGACACCCCAGGGAAGAGTTATGTTTGGAGTTCTATATAGTTTACTTGAGTCAATAAACTGCTTTACGACATAGAGATGTCCGAATGCAAGGTATTTGCCTATGCCGATGATCTTGCTATCATCTGTAGCATTCGCTCAACTTGCCGACTTAAGATAGTATCAAGCTGGACCACTAGAAGCGGACTATCCCCAATGTCAGCTATAACCGAGCGTATTCGGTTTTTTTTTCAGAAATATAAAATAACAAAATTTCTCTATTACTTAATGGGTCAAGTCAAGGAATTATATTCAACATTAAATTTAATGTTGAGTAGTGGGTCAAAGGGGCATATATTGTTCTGTTATGCTGTTTAAGCTATAGGCAAGCGCTGGGGACTGTCCCCAAAGGTCACTATGTTGATTTACACTGCAATAGTAAGAATAATACTTTTCGATGGTAATGTAGTTTGCTGGAAGTCTTTTAATAAAAAATACGTTTTGAATTTCTTGACAAAAACTCAAAACTTCTAGACTCCTGTTATCATGGCTGAATTGGCTGCCGAGGCATCTCTGGTGAGAATCCAAGAATGTGCTGTTAAGCTATCCGATCATTCGGGACATGTTAGACTACTTCACCTCATCAACTCAATTCCGGACTACTGTATCCTGTACCTATTACCAGAAACGTATCTAAAACTTAATTTCCCTTTGCACCCCATGAATGATATGGGATAGCCTCTCGCGTTGTTGTGAATTAACACGCTTTCTATTTAGAGATTCACAACTAACGGCACCTACTTGTTTATCGACGAATGCGAACGTCACTGTTTGAGAAGCTCTTACTAGACACTCGACGATTGACTCGACACTAATATTGCGAAGTTGCTGTCGACAACATTCGAGGGGAGCAGACAATGAAAGAAATTTTTTTTTTTTTAAGATGACTGGAGCCAGTGTTGAACCTGTGATCTCCCGCATGGTAGTCGCGTGTTCTAACCAATATGCCACGGCCGTATCTCCTTATCTTAAAATTATCTATGATCCACTGAATGGATCAAAGTTGACCGAGAGAGTAGGCAATATTATACATTCACTTAACTTTCATATAAATATCTTCTTAAAGCTGCCAGATCATTGCAGCGTAATGCAGGTTGAAATACGGAAAATAGTGTCATCACCATCCGAAGAATCTGTATCTACACAGACAACTAGGTAGCTATTAAATCCTTCGAAGCCATGTTAGTAAAGGAATGCCATTCATCATTAAAGGTGATGGCTGATTTCGCATCATGCTTACCTGGTTACTGGGTCACAGCGATATTCTAGGCAATTGCTTAGCGGATGAGCTGGCTAGACAGGGTACTATGGCACTCATTCTTCGCCGCTGCACACAAGGCTTTTGACCTTTAATATATTTAATGATAAATGAAGACTCACTCCAATTCGTAAAAAAGATAGGGTTCTCTGGCCGCGGGTGAAAAAAGAGGACTTAGCCACTACTTAACTAGACGAGATGTAGAATATCTGCAGATATAAAGTCATAAAGTCCATGGACCTTATGTCTCTTTTCCCCGACAATTCTGAAAAACGGAAACATTTCTCCAAAAATAAGCCGTTGCTTCATTTTAAGACGTATTTGTCGGGCGGTGCCAATGATATTATAAAAAAAATTTTAATGAAATAGCTAACAAGTCCTCCTCTCCATGCGGATTACGCATTTTTATTGTTTTGTAAAAGTTATCATTTTCCTTGTATTGAATTTTAAACTTATTTACATAATGCTAATAGAAATTTATATTTTTTTTATCATCTTAAAATTCATGAAAACATTGTCAAATAATATTTAGTTTCATTTATAAGATTGCATAATTTTGAAGAAAATTAGGAAAATATTTAATTTTTTTGATTTTGTTGTTTTTTTTATAATATTATAAGTACCATAATTATTATCATATATTATTATAAATTATTTTTTTATTGAAGTGTTAATGATGTGATAGTAGAAATTTGTAACCATATATGGTCTTAATGGCTCTGTTATTGAAAATTGTATTAATAAATAAAAAAAAAATAAAAAAGCTTGATACAATTTTCATTACTGTATTCAAATGAACTATCCGCTAAGCTTATCTAAAATGATTCAAGTACATTTAAATGCGACAACGCCTTCGCTACAGTAAAATTACCTGACCCCTTAAACATTACTAAATTCAAAATTTTGTATAACATTTTGGAAAAATTATCCCAAGTATTTATTTTAGAATATGTTATCCCCTATGATAAACTGATATTATGAAATAATTTTCTACAAAATAGAAAAATAGCCAAGATTCTTGAAATAGTAAAAAAAATTCCCCTCTTCCATACAAAAATAACTAATTAATTTTTTTTTTTCATTTTTATTTCTCCTTAAAACATCTTAGGCCACTGGAGCAACGGGCAAATGATCACCATGGGGTTGGAAACCAAATTCATCAGCAACATAGTGAACGGTGTAGGTAACACCATCATCACCGACGTAGCTGTAGAAGCCATGGACAGCGATGCCTTCGTGTTCAGTTCCAATGTTCTTGACGACACCATCGGCGAACTGTTTGCTGCCATCGCTAGTTTCATAGATGTATTTGTAGCTTATAGGTCCAACTTCACTTTCTTGCTTGACAGTCTCAACATCAGCAACGGGTGCAGCCAAGGCAACGGCGCAAAGGGCAACGAAGACAATGAGGAATTTCATATTGATAGAGAGTTAAATTACTATGAGTGTTTGTGTTCGAAAGTAGACAATTTTCTAACTACTTTCTTCCAACAGAATCACGATATTTATATAAGAGAGCTTTTTTAGATTGTGTGACTATAACTGCATATAAAAAGCAATTGTTTTCATTGCATTTGCGGACAAAGTGCTTTTTTCAATAAACTATATTAAATAAATTAAAATTATAATAAAAAAACATATTAATAGAATACGAAACCATGCCATATGAAGCTGTATTTGTGGTATAAGTTGTTATATTTTTAGATAACTTAAACATTATATTCTTTTATTAGTTAATTTAATATATGCTAATAGTGCGTTTTTACGATCAAATTATTTGTTGCATATGTTTTGCTAATCGAGATAGTAGCACGTTTATTTTCTGAATGCCAGGGTTCGTTGCTATCTTGTAGATAGTGGAAATTAGTTATTATTTAATAATCATAATAATCTGCATATTATATTAGTTTCATTCAATGGTGTCATTATATAGAATCAATTTCTAGTAATGTAAAACATGTTAATACAAAGACGAAGGCTGGAGCCTGATTACAGCATCTGATTCCAATTGCAAAGATTGGTGCTGTATGTAGATTTTCATCAGGACCTTCATAAAATTATTTTTGGTGATTCTGATACTACGTAATGGCTTAAACTCTTTTAAAATCACTCTTTATCGACGAATGCAAACGTCACTGTTTGAGAAGCTTTTACTAGACACGCCGATTGACTCGACACTTAATACTGCGAAGTTGCTGTCAACAACATTCGAGGGGAGCCGACAATGAAAGAACAATTTTTTTTTAAGATGACTGGAGCCAGGTTTGATCCTGCGATCTCCCGCATTGTAGTCGCGTGTTCTAACCACTATCCCATGGCCGGTCCCATATATATAGTCTATATATATATAGACTTCTTAATAACTTTGATGTTAAAAAAATGGTGGTGAAAAAGTGTTGGCAACCCTAGCGTACAGACGTGTTTTTTTTGCGAGTGCTAGTTAAGCTGCTACAATAAATTGTTTTTTTAGTATTTTTCGACTTTTAACAATACTTAGCTTGTGCTATTTCTAAAACTCATATTGCACAGTTGTTCAAAAAAGTGGAAAATGCCTGGAAATAGTCGTAGAAGCATTAATACGGCTAAAATGTACTGCGGCAAATGCAAATTGCTGATAAAAGAAGAGACGGATGACTTTATTGAGTGTGACAAGTGCGCCAAAAAATATCACTCTTAGTGCACCAAGCTCGACAAACGTCAGTTTCAGCATTTGCTGGACAATGAGAGCGAGATGTCTGCTTGTCAGTTTTGTGATGGAAGAGAAGATGAATTGAAAGCAGAGTTGGTAGATATCAAAACAAAACTGGCAAAATTGGATCAGCTGAGTGGAATACAAGAAAGTATTCAGTTTATGTCCAAACAATATGATAAAATTTTAAAGGGAGTTTCGCAGAATAAAACCAAATTAGTGGAATTGGAGAAGGAAAATATAAAGCTGAAATCCGAAGTTAAAGGCCTTAAAAATTCGGTTAAGCTGCTCAATGACGCGAGAGTTAAGAATGATTGTATTCTGACTTGTTTGAAGGTGCAAGAAGGTGCTACGGCGGTTGAGACGATAATTAATATTTCAAAAGAAGTTGGAGTAGAAATGCAGCCTGAAAATATTGATAATGCTTTCTTTGTTCGCAATAACAGACCAAATGATCAGAAGAAAACTGTTATTGTGAAGTTCAGCAATAAATCTGCTAAGCAAAAAATTATGTCAGCAAAGCCAAAGCTAAGAGAAAATCCAGAGACAAGTTCTGTATTTGTAAATGATTTGCTTAGTAAGGAATCATTAAATCTTTTTAATTATGCAAAGACCTTAAAAAAAGTTGGCTATCGCCATGTCTTTGCTCGAAATGGAGTAGTATATTATAAGAGATGCAATATATCACGGCCACAAATAATTAAATGTGAAGCTGACGTGGACAAGTTATTGTTGGATGCAACAACTCTTAGAGGAAATAGACGCAAATCTGGGGCTACAAGTCAAACTGTGAGTGATGATGAAGATGATCCTTTTGCTTCGCCAAATTAAGCTGCATTTTATATTGTTTATCTTTTTATTCTTTATTTATGAATTTTAACCAATATTTTAATACATTTTCAAAATTTAATATAAATATTTCAAAATTAAAATATGATTTCTTTAATATTTTGTTTGTAAACATTCGAAGCGTTTCATCAATACAAAAGTTTAATAAGTTTAAATCGGTTATTGCCAGTATGTCAAAATTACCTAATGTTATTGCAATACAAGAGACCTGGTTTCGAACTGAATTAACCCAGCTTTACTCTATTCCTGGTTATACGTGCATACACTGTTGCAGAGATGATGGTTTTGGTGGTACGTCACTATATATAATAGAGAAATATAAATATACCATTGAATATTGCAGAAGTTTAGATTTTGTCGAAATTATAGCTATTTCTTTTGATAACTTGCGGATTGAAGGAAAACCATTAAAGATCTTATCCTATTATCGTTCTCAAAAATGTTGTGTATCACGATTTTTAGCCATAATTGAAGAATCTATTGGCACTTATGCAAACAGTTCCGTAGTTGTAGTTGGTGATTCCAATATAGAATTGTTCGGAAGCTTTCACTTCAATGATTTGAAAAATTTATTTCTAAACTACGATTGTCGGAGCTGTCACGAGCTTATAACAAGGCCAACTAACGCTACTTGCATAGATCATGTCTTCAGCAATATTAATTCCAACATGATCGTGGACTCCGTGGTGTGTGATTTGTCAGATCATAATTTTATTTCTTGCAGAATTAAAAGCAATCATTTAGTTAGCAATATTGTTGAAAGCTGTAAACATTTCTGTGACTATGATAAAGTGAGAGATCATTTACAGAGAAAATTACCGGAAGATAAGTCACAAAGTGCACAAAATCTTGTTGATTCTGTTACATCGGTGATCAATGAAGCAGTTTTAAAGTCTACTACGAAAATTAAATCTAACAATTTATTAAATTTTAATCTTACACCGTGGATTAATAAAAATTTGCAGATTATTATTCAATATAAGAATAAACTTCTCGAAAATCGTAAGAAATCCAAAACAAGAAAAAAAAATGATTTGTTAAAATTACTAGGCAAAATTATAAAAAAATCTAAAAGAATATCTCGATCTGAATATTTCTATTACCATGTATCCAAAGCCAATACTGACCCTAAAAAGTGCTGGTGTTTTCTTAATTCTGTATTGGGCAGGAACCAATCACGAAAATTTGATATTGTGTTGCCATCTGGTCAAAAAGCTCAAAATGATATTGAGAAAGCTCAAGCTTTAAATCATTATTTTATAAATTCCGTTAAAGATTTGAGACAATCTATTGTTGTGAGACAGGATGATAACTGGAATGCTTTTAGAACTTTGCAACAAAGAAGTGAAAGATTTATTTATTCTACAATCATTGAGGATGAGGTAAAAACTGTTACAGTAGACTACGGATAAGTGCACATCGGTTTTCGCGCGACTTTTTGTGCACTTATGCGGGTTTTGCATTTATACAACACTCGGATAAGTGCACAACTATTGCTTATATACAAACATTGCATAAGTGCTCGATTATTGCATTTATACAAACATTAGATTATTTTTATTAATCTGTAACACCAGTTCAGTTTGGACGAAACTTTAAGAAAATAATTAAAATATAAAGCTGTTGAATGTTTTTATTTATATTTGGTTTACATTACATAACAGTTTT
Organism: Muscina levida; assembly: GCA_964034835.1. NCBI lineage: Eukaryota > Metazoa > Arthropoda > Insecta > Diptera > Muscidae > Muscina > Muscina levida. Next base: position 35,818,229 of record OZ035883.1, read on the forward strand.
TTTCTCTTGTTTGTTTTTATCGATCTGTGCAGAATATGAATATGTTTTTCATTGTTCGGTTTGAGATCTATTCTATTATTGCTAATAGAATTTTGTTTTTACAAGAGTTGTGTGAAATGGATTATGTTGACAGCTGGCAGGGCAGATAGCTATTTCGATGGTTGCCAAACCATCATCATCAGTGCCGTTTGCTGTGCCTTCTCCACTCATTATCACAACCTTAAATGTTAAAAGCTTCACACAATCAATGTGAAGCTCACACACACCGGTGCGAAAATGGTATCAACGAAGACAACGTCAGCATAATCCACACAAGCTCTTGTCTATGCTTTGTCCATCGAACAAAATTGCATAGAATTGTTTTTGGCATCAAATGCCAACCCAGTGTACCTCCCGTGTATGTATTCTCTTGTTTGTTTTTATCGATCTGTGCAGAATATGAATATGTTTTTCATTGTTCGGTTTGAGATCTATTCTATTATTGCTAATAGAATTTTGTTTTTACAAGAGTTGTGTGAAATGGATTATGTTGACAGCTGGCAATAAAATAAATAAGTTTTTAATAAAAACTTATAAAATCAGTTCAGTTTAATGAAAAAAAATCACAAATTTATATTTCATTGTTGTGTTTTTCATATTTCATACAAAAAAAATAAAAATATTCAGTTCTGTGCCAAAATAAGAGCTGTTAATGAAACATTTCAATCATATTTTGCAACATTGTTTTTTTCAAAATACATATTAAATTGCACTCAATTCGATTCATATAACCACGTGTTCTGAAAAAGTCTGAAATATTTTTTTGAACCGTGTATATTTTTTTATATATTTTTTTCTCCAGTTTCTCTAAATCATAATCTACATTTATGTAGTATGAGAGATTTGCATTTATGCATGCAAAGTTGTACAAAAAAAGCAATTTCAGGTTAGCAAAAGTTGTGCATTTATCCGGTTTTTGCATTTATACGTGTTGCACTTATCTGTGTATTTTTGTATGTAAACGTATAAAAAAGGCTAATGGCTTCAAGTTTCAGTGCACTTATGCGGTTTTTGCATTTATGCGATGTGCACTTATCCGTAGTTTACTGTATAAACAATATGAAGTTGAACAAATCTGCAGGATATGACAACATTACCTCGAAAGTTATTTTTGAGTGTAGAAATCAATTGTATAACATTTTATGTTTTATTTTTAACAAAATTATTACCACTGCTAACTATCCTATGAGTTTAAAAGTTAACAAAGTAGTACCGATTCCAAAAAAATCCATTGCATCAATTCCTTCAGATTTTCGTCCAATAGCTATTCTCCCTACAATAGATAAAATTTTTGAGAAAATAATTCATGAGAAATTGTTGAAATATTTTGAGGATAATCAGTTTATTTACGAGTTTCAATTTGATTTTAGGAAAGGTTGTGGCACTGAGGAAGCCGTTGCTAATGTGGTTAACTATATTTGTGATGGATTGGATAGAGGTTATGTTGGTGTTGCTGGCTTGTTTTTAGATTTTTCAAAAGCATTTGATCTTGTTGATCATAAAATATTGCTAGAAAAGCTACCTAAGTACGGGGTTGTGGTCAAAGAGCTATTGCTGTTCAAAAGTTATTTGACTAACCGTAGGCAGTTTGTACAGATTTTGGAAACAAAAAGTAGGATAGAGTTAGTAGAGTGTGGAGTTCCTCAAGGAAGCTCTTTGGGGCCACTACTTTTTTCGATTTTTATAAATGATTTGCACAATTTAGACCTTACGGGTCGTATGTATATGTTCGCTGACGGTATATGTTTATTCTATCCGTACAAATATGACTTGGTTTTGAAAACGTCGATTGAACGTGATATTTCTTTTATTTTTGAGTATGCCAGATTAAACAAATTGATACTTAATGGTGTCAAAGCCAAGCTAGATAGATTTAGACCTCACTCAAACAATTTTACTTTTGAAGTATGTGTAAATGGAACTATCGTAAATGAGGAACGTTGCGTAAAATATCTTGGCATCACTTTACAGAGTAACCTTTCTTGTGATTTACATATTTGTAGCCTAAAAAATAAATTAGCACAGGCAATTGGAATATTGTACAAAATGAAAAATTTGCTAGACGTGCACACAAAGTTGCTTATATATAATTCTTTGATACAAAGCCACCTAAACTATTTAGCGCTTATTTAAGGGTACAAAAATTCATCGGATTTAAAAAGTCTTCAATGTATGCAAAATAAAGCTTTAAAGGTGATTTTTAACCTACCTTCTACTCACATTACGATTTTGTTGTATTCCGAAATATGTAAATCAGTTATGCCGATTCATGCTGTATATGAATACCAAGTTTTAATGTACACATACAAATCTTTAAATCAAATTGGTTACCGAACGGTAAAGTTTTCTCAAAGTCAAAGTGCGTTTAATACGAGGAATAGAGGAAGCTTGAGGTTCCCCAGATCTAGATTAGAGAAAACAAAACAGCGTATTCAGTAGTGTTGAGTATAATAAGCTACCTTGTGTTATTAAAAACATAAATACTATCTCACAGTTTAAATCTACACTCAAAGACTACATAAGTCAAAATATAGAAACGCTTCTTATGTAGTATAATTTTTTAAATGTTATATTTTTTTTATGGTTATGTAACTATATCTTACATGTAATTATAATTACATTAAATAACTTTTCCAACATGCCTCTAAAATGCCTTATTGGCGCAGAGGCAAATTTTACGTTGTTCAATAATATACATGTAAATAAATAAATAAAATGAAGAAAAAAAAAAATTAAGTGTACCATAAGCTAAACACCGGCAACTGGATCCAAACATACATCCAAAATTTTCTCATGCCCAAAAATGCACCCATTTTGAGTTTGAGTAAAATCTGACAATCGATATAAATTTTCGAAATAATTCAACATAAGCCAACAAAAAAAAATTCTCATAATAAAACAAATATACATGCTATATTTTACTCAAATTTTTTGATTCGTTAAAATTTTCATTATAATTCCACCCTAGCTGCACCTATCGGGTCCATTTATACTAAAACGTTGTTCTCATGATCACAGAAATATAAATACTAAATTTCAGCTAACTTTGTCCATTCGTTCAAATTTTATTGTAATTTGTACATACAATTTTTTCATATGATCAACCAAACATACATTCTAAATTTCAGTTGAATTTTCGATATAAATGCACCCTAGCGCCAGCTGGAGTTGATTTTTTTATTTACAAACCATCTCCTGAAATTATGAAATCGAATGAAGAAAAAATCTGCCAAATCGCTTCAGCCGTTCGCAAGTGATGGGTTTACATACGTGGTCCATTTCATTTTTATATATATAGATTTCAGTATATCGTCTTATATGTTTAAATAATTACAACATTGTATAGACAATTATAACAACTTACCGATTTTTATACTTGTCAGCAGGTCTTTGTGAAAAGAACAATCTAAAAAAAAAAAGATCGAAAAATAAGTAATTAAGCAAGTAGTATTATTTTTTATAGTTGTAAATATATTTTTTATATTTTTTAACGACGATTCGTTAAAAAGGGTTTTCCTAGACATGCCAATTGAATCAATTACTCAAAAGTTACTGTTGGCAACATTGAGATGCCATCAATCAAAGATGCAAAAAGTTGATTCCGATATAAATGCTTCTAATGTTTTCAATCGACTCCCACCTTGCAAAGAATAGAAGAATTGAAATATCTCTGAAGTGGAGTTTATAAATGATATTAAAGTGAATTTTTTTAAACAACACGCAGTGTGCTTTGACGATCAATTCTACATCATTAACTCTAAAATCACGTTTTTTTGAGTTATACCGGTCTTGCAGCAAATGAGCGATATGTAGAATTTACATGGTAGATGGTTGTGACTAGAGTGTTCAAAACCGAAACCGAAAACCTTCTAACCGGTTTTTTTCTCCGAAACCGTAGGCCGGTTTCTTTAAAAATTCCAATACTCGGTTTTTTAAAATGGAGTATTTTCATAGAACATTAATAGGTTAATTCCAGGCAAATCGTCATAGAACGTTCTTAAGCTTATCCGATATTCTTTGGGCAAATCTCTCTGATTCATTTAATTTTCTTCTGCAATACGAACATACGAACATCTTGTAATGGGTGGGGTGCCGTCCATATTCAGATAATAAAACTTTCAATTGTCGTTCTCCTTAAGTATGCATCTAACCGTGAAGAGAGCTTAATTTGTAATTACCATACAGTAGTTGTGAAATCACTATAGTTGAGATCTCACCTTACAATGGCTGGGAAGCCGTCGATATTGCTAAGAACAATTTTAAGAGCAGTTATCTCCTAAACTAAGTTTCTGATCGCAAAAAGATAGATGGGAAAATCACCAAGATACAGTTGGGATCTCAACTTGAAATAGATTGAGATCTAAACATGAATTGGGTGGGATGCCAACGATATTCATATGAAAAACTTTAAGTACCTCTTTCTCATATATTAAGCGTCCAATGGTAAAAAGGAGGTTAATTTGTGTTCAAATCGATTTTTCACAATGCTATACGAATAATGTAAGTTTTACAGGAAACGCGTGTAATATAGAATTCAATTATATGATAAGTTCTAATTTCCTAATACTTAACCTTTGTTTGGACAAACAAATCATCCTAAGAATTAAATAGAATTTGAATTGAAGAGGTAAAAAAAAACTTAATTTTCCTTTACACTCCATGAATGAGGTATGCGATGCTTCTCGCGTTGTTGTGAATTAACACGTTTTCTATTTTATATTCACAACAAACGGTACCAACTTGTTTATCGACGAATGCGAACGTCACTGTTTGAGAAGCTTTTACTAGACATGCCGGTTATCTCGACACTCATACTGCGAAATTGCTGTCGACAACATCGAGGGGGTCGGCAATGAAAGAAAAATGTGGATGACTGGAGCCGGGTATCGAACCACAGATCTCCCGCATGGTTATCGCGTGTTCTAACTACTATCCCACGGCCGGCCAAGCGCTTCGGTTCGGTCACACCAATCTCAGATAACAGCTCTTTCACCTGGTCTCTCTAAAGGTTATGCTATGCTTTATGGTGCCGATGTCAAATCTAGATGTCAAATTGTATATCCTTAGGGCTTAAAACAGTTTTGCCACTGCCTCTCCGCCAACTGATCCAAAATTAAAATTGCAATTGCATATTCATATTCGTGTTGGCGAGTATTATCAGTGTACCAAATTGTTCTCTCTAGGGTTTTCGTCTGCATATGCTGGCGAGTACTATCTCCTAAGTTTTGGTCGACCCCCTCCTGCGCCGCCCATCGAGTTTATTTCCGAAGACTTTTCGAGCTGGCGCATTTGAACGCGATTGATTACGTCGATATCTTTTTACAGCTCATAGTTCATTCGACTACGATACGTTAGCGATGATTGTTCCAAAATTTTTTCACTCGCAGGCACACAGAATAAATTGATACGCTTGTGCCATTAACCAAAATTATGGGCTGTAGAGAAAGACATATAAGATCTGTCTTATCTGGTAGATTAAGATCTTAAATAGTCAAGATAGGAATTTGTCATTAAATCGCTTTCTTAGTACATAGTAGAAGCAGTTTGCGATCAATAGTCTTCTCTCTTATCCCCAGACCCACTTCTGACGACTGCTTCTCAATTCTTGTAAGGTTTGCCGTAACATCCCACATTACTCGGGATTCTATATCTATTCTATATCATTGGCATTGGTAAACAGCATGTTACATTTATTAACAATGGTACCAGTCGTGTTTACTGCTGCCTTCCGCATAATCATCTCCATTATCAAGTTTAAGAGAAGGCATGACAGACTATCGCCTTGTCTAAAGTCTCGCTTAGTAGAAAATTATGAAGATTTTTGCCTATCTTTAGAGAAGACTTCGTTTAAGTTAGAGTCAACCCTTTAAGGGTATGGAATGCTATTATTTTAAAGTTCCAATTTAACCTGGGTAACTTTTTCCAAACCATATTGGTGGCCCACATACAAAACAACATATTCCCTGGTATATTGTAATAATCATATCTTTTTTTTTGGAACTTTTCACGGTCAATTTTTGTAGACTACTTACTTTCGCTTCATAAGGCAACATGACGAGTGTTGAAATAATTGCAACTCTAGCGCTCAGACAAAACTTAAAACAATTTTAGAAGGCGCACTCTATTGTGTAAGCTGTATTTATGACCGGCGAAGGGAAATTTTTTTTTTCTTTCGTAATTGTTTTTGTACTAATCTGCAATACAGTATTTTTTATATGAAAATCCATCAAACAAACAAAAAACACAATACAACTTAAATTTTTTCAAATTTATTTATTCATCCACAATTACTTCTAACTTCCTCCAAACATCTTAGGCAACTGGGGCAACGGGCAAATGAGCACCTTCGGGTTGGAAACCATTTTCATCGGCAACATAGTTGACGGTGTATTTTTCACCGGTCTTCTCATCAACCCAGGTGAAAGAGCCATGGACAGCGATACCTTCGTGTTCAGAGCCAGCGTTCTTCAAGACACCTTCGGCGGAATGTTTGCTACCATCGGTGGTTTCAACGTCGAATTTGAAGCTTTCAGGTCCAACATCACTGTCTTGACGGACAACTTCGACTTCAGCAGCGGGAGCAGCCAAGGCAACGGCGCAGAGGGCAGCAAGGACAACGAGGAATTTCATGTTGATAATAATGGTGTGTGATCGAAAGTACAAAACTTACTAACTACTTGCTATCGATTGATGCTGAAATTTATAGCTAAAAATTGTGCCATCTTCTTGGATTCTTGCATAACTAAAGCTGTATTTGCATATTCATCCAGATTTTTTAGTGTTGGTATTATATTAGCATATTCTTCCAGCTTTCTAGGTATTGTCGAATTTAATGCATCTTTATGCAGCAGTTGAGAAATAAAAAAATTTGTGTATGTCTGTAAGTCATAAAGTATGCCAAAGTTGTCAGTTTACTTATATGTTTGTTTAAAATTGTTTATTTGTTTCAAATTAATTTATATTTGGGCAAAGACAAACCGCTAACTAATTGTGTATTGCAACAAGTAAATCAGGTTGGCATTGCATTGTGCTGTGACGTTTAGCAAAATATAGCTGATCTTGTTATTAATAGCACGCGAGTGTTGACATATGATTAAAACAATAGTTTTTTACAAACTTTATTCAACTTTTTTAAATAGTTTTTTTTTTGTTTTATATAGGAAAACAATATATTGTGTTTATTAATAAACAAGGTGCGGAAGGTTTTTTATGGGATGCTTTGTAAAAACATTTGATAACAATCATATTAAGGTTCTTCCGATTTAATCACCTGATTCAGGCGTTAATTCACGAATTTGCACCAAATTAAGATGTCACATAGACTATTCGAAATCGCGGTCAAACCATCACATAAATTTCACCTCATAATAAAACTTTGATGCAACAGCGATATTTTTTGTTTTTAACATTATTAATAGCAAAAAAATTATACAAGTATGGAAAATGTAAACAAATCTATGCATAATTATTTTTTTTCAAACATTTTTTTAGTTCTTCTTTTGATATTAGTATAAACACAAAAATGCTGGCGTGGGTTTACAATCAAAATTTGAACGAATGGACCAATTTAACTGAAATTCAGAATGTATGTTTGATTAATTATAAGAAAAGATTGTATGTACAAATGGACCCGGTAGGTAGGTGGCGTTTGGGTGGATTTATAATCAATTTTTTTTTGTGTAAATGGACCCGCGGTTGATTTGGCTGGGGTTGAATTATTTCGAAAATGTATATCAATTTGCATTTTGGGACATGAGAAAATTTTTGAAGTATGTTTGGATCCAGCTAGTGTTCAGCTTATAGTACACTTAATTTAGCCACCATTTCTTAACATCAAAATTATAGAGAAGTCTATATATAAAACTAGATGTACTTTTTGACGTCATTACTAATTGCGAAACCGGTTAAACCGATTTGTACCAACATTTCAGTGAAAGTTGGGGGTGGGCTGTAAATTGTCACCCAGACCGGGAAGCGGCTTAAGGTAGAACGGCAAATATTTATATTGGCGCACTTCTTATACAATAAGAGAGCTTCACAAAGTGGTTTATCGCATTTCGAACGTTTAGGGGACACACATTAAAATGGGATAAAACTGTTGCTATCACCCAGACCAAACGGTTAATAGGGTTGTTTAGCCAAATGAAGTGATTTTTGGAAATTCGTCCTCCTTGGGATAAAAAAGGGGCAAAGTGCTTTCATGGCTCAGACCAAACACCTCAGAACAAACACCTAAAGGTACAATCACTCAGTACACCAAAGCAGAAAGTTATATGTCAGTCAATCGGCTTAAAATAAGTAAGTTTTCATAAAATCATGGACGACACTGCTAATCATACAATAATATATAGTATTCTTTTAGATATATGAAAAACAGAATTTGTCCGGCAAAACGTCGCTCTTTAAATTTAAATATTTCAGAGGCCAAAGTAACAAACCAATCGTTATTAGATTTCAACTGCACTTAACATCTTTTACAATAATTTGGAGGCAGGACGATGTCTGCCTGGCCAGCTAGTTTCTAATAAAGGAATATGAAGAAATATATTTGAGATACAATCAATTAAGTTGCAGAGATCTTCGTTGCGTGATTTTGCGTTTACACGTTGATGTCATTTGTAATCTCGATGCTTATGATTTGAAAAAGCTTGACACCTAAAATTTAGCTATTAAACGTTTGAAAATATATAAAAATAAAGTAGTCTACTCGTTTTAGTAGCCAAATTGTAAGACTTTGAAAAAATAATTATTAAAATCGGTTCATTATTCATTGAGTTAACACGTGACAAACTTTTTCATATGACACTTATGCTTATGAGTTTTAAAAGGTTAACACCGAAACTTAAGCTATTATACGTTTGAAAATATATACAAATAAGGTATTATTCTTGTTATAATACATAAATTGTAAGACTTTGAAAAAATAATTATTTAATCGGTTCTTATTCATTGAGTTTACCAGTGACAAACTTTTGCATATAATCAATATTGTAAATGGTATAGATTGGGGGATTTTTGAATTTGAGTATTTTGTTTGTTATTCGTCTGGGAATAATCAGAATCTCTCTTTGGAGGTTCCCATACAGCTCATCCTGTATTCCCCGGGCAATACCATTGAACATCCGTTCAGTGGTAGCAAATGTGAGAAGACGCAATGTTAAGTAACCTAATGGCATGATACCACCAATGCGTCTTAGGAAGTAGGTAACAGAAGTTACTGAAGCTCAACACAATGGCTTTCTTAGTGGCTTTGGCAGCACCAAAAAACTAGGATCGGGCGCGGTGGCCTAATAAGTCACTGTCCTTAAACAAAACAATTATTATAAAAACACGAAGAGAAGAAAAAAACAAGTACCCCGCCAAATGTTGACGACCACCGAAAACGTTATAAGGACCATGATTTACGGATATGCACCTCTAGTAGTGAGAAGGTGCCTCTATCCAACTGGCGGATGCCATTGGTAAATATGAGGCTGACATCACTGCCATACAGGACATGCGATGGACGAGACAGGGATGTACACGTCGAAAGAACTGTGACATCTTTTATAGCTGCCATGCAAAAAGACACGAATTTGGATGTGGATTCATAGGCGGCAAGAGACTTCGACATCTAGTCTCGCGGTTTAACTCTGTAAGTGACCGAATAGCCACTACTCGCATCAAGGCGAAATATTTTTACATTACGCTGGTTTGTGTACACGCCCTGACGGAAGACACAGATGACGACATTTAATATGCATTCTATAAGCGCCTGGAGGAAATATATAACCGCTGCCCTGGACATGACATTTAAATTGTCCAGGGAGATTTTAATGCTAAAATAGGAAGGGAAGATGATCTTGGTTCAGCAGTCGAAAAACTCAGTCTACACAACAACACTTCCGTAACGGATTCAGACTGGTTAGTTTCGCGTCGGCAAGAAACCTGGTTGTGAGTGGAACCAAATTCCCGCATAAAGATATCCACAAGGCAATCTGGATATCCCCTGATCAAAATACAAGAAAACAGATTGATCACGTGATAATTGATGGAAGGCATGTCTCAAGCGTTATGGACGTGCGTGTGATGTGCGGTGCAAATATTAACTCGGATCACCACCTAGTTGCAGCCAAGGTACGCACCCAATTAAGTAGTGCTAAAAACACTCGTACTCAAACGCAAAGGAAGCTAGACATCACAAAGCTGCATACCACTGAGATAGCCAATGCCTACTCCAACCAACTCTCTCAATTACTTCAAACAAACCCCCCTAATTCTGACGTTCCCGACACACAATGACAGCATATTGCGAATTCTATGACCACTGCCGAAACGACCGTACTAGGTTACGCAAAACCACGCTCAGACAAGCCCTGGTACGATGAGGAATGTCGCGAAATGTCTGAGGTTACAGGGCAAAACTGCAGCCAATTGCGACGCGTGCAGTGACGGATCGTTATAATGAGAGAAGGAGGGAGATGACACGCCTCATCAGGCGGAAAAAGCGTCTATGGCAGAAAAGAAAGAACCAGGATATCGAAAACTACAGGGATAGAGGAGAAGCTCAAAAGGTCTACCAATAGGTAAAAAGCAAGTTTTTGGAACAGGGATCCCCACCTATAAACACAGAGACGGAAATCTGATCACGGACAATCAGAGTGTGCTGCAAATATAGAGGGAACATGTTCGATCTCTACTCGTTCCCGAAAGCAGCTTAAGTGACGAAATCACACCAATCATAGACGACGGAGTAGATTGTCCACCACCGAGCCAAACCGAAATCAGCACGGCGATCGCAAGACTGAAAAATAATAAAGCTGCGGAAGCCGATGGACTACCGGCGGCGATGAGCTGGCAACGTGCATGCACCAGCTCAAAAACACGATTTGGGTCAAGGAATGCATGTCCGATGATTTTAATCTGAGTGTTTTCTGTCCTGTGCCTAAATAAGGCGATCCAAGTGTGTGTACCAACTATCGCGGGATTAGCCAACTATCGCGGGAATAGACTGGCGAACCTGATTGGACCTTATCAGTGTGGCTTTCGACCAGATAAATAAACGATCGACCAGATATTCACACTATGAAAAATTCTGGAGAAGACCCAAGAAATGCAGATCGATACCGATCATCTGTTTATCGACTACAAAGCTGCATTCGATAGTCCGATACGACAGAAATTGTAAGATTCTATGACTGGGATGACACTGACTGGTACGAAGTCTTCAGTGTAAATTGGCAAAAATCTGACAGAGCCACTTTCTACCAAGCGAGGCTTTAGACAGGGCGATAGTCTGTCATGCGATCTCTTCAGCATCGTAATGGAGATGACCATGCGGAAGGCTGCAGTAAACAGGAATGGTACCATCTTTAGCAAAAGTTAAAGATTGGCCGTGGATTGCGTGATGTATCTGCGGCTTTTTCGATTATTGAAAATTAGTCGGCGGAAGTGGGTCTGGTGATAAATGAGGACAAAACCAAGTTATTTGTTTCTACGAACAAAGAGTCCACTCGTCTGGGACGCTGCGTGAACGTTGACAACTATAACTTTGAAGTTGTAGATGATTTTGACTACCTTGGCACCGCCATAAACAAAAATAATAATGTCAACCTGGTACTGCTACCTGCTACTATGCGCTAAGCAATCGATTTAATGACAAAGCGCTCTCTCGAAGAACAAAGATCCAACTATACCAGACTCTGATCCTAACTGTCTTACTCTACAGCGCAGAATACTGGGTAATGACACAAGCGGATCAATCTATTCTGGGAGTCTTCGAGAGAAAAAACCTTCGCAAAATATTTGGACCCATCATCGTTAATGGCAAGTATCGTCGTCGAATGAACTACGAGCTGTATGAGCTGTACAACGACATCGACGTAGTCAAGCGCGTTGAAATAGCCCGAATGCGCTGGCTTGGAATCGATGTACGAATGGATGAAAATGTTCCAGCTCGAAAGGTTTTCGTCAATAAACTGGATGGGCGGAGCAGGAGGGGGCGACCAAAACTTCGTTGGATGGACCAGGTGAAAGAACTGTTTTCTACACTTGGTGTGACTAACTATCTACGGAGCGCAAAAGATCGAAGCGCTTGGTATTCTTTTCTACATGCGGCTACTGATAGATGCATTTCTGTTGCTGCTGCCAATTAAGATGAAGAAGAAGAATCATTCTATAAATCTCTTGTAAATTATTATGAATAAAGCCTTTGTATCCTTTGCTCTTAAAAATATTTTGCCGAAACTAGTTAGCAAATAGATGAATATCTAGTTTTTAGCAGTGTATTTCACATTTGACAGGAATTGCAATTATTATCGAACAACAATAGCAGCGGCAACTAATTTGCCCAACTATATAGTAAACAACTTCTACATTTCCCCATCATTAAAATAACCAAAATAAAATTAAAATTTTTTTTTAATTAATTATTTATTTAACTCTCCAACATCTTAGGCAACTGGGGCAACGGGCAAATGAGCACCTTCGGGTTGGAAACCGTACTCATCGGCAACATAATTGACGGTGAATTTTTCGCCAGTCTTCTCATCAACCCAGGAGTAAGAGCCATGGACAACGATGGCCTCATCTTCCTTACCAATGTTCTTCAATTGACCGGAAGCGTCATGCTTGGTACCATCATCGGTTTCAACACCGAATTTGAAACCCTCAGGTTCGACATCACTCTCTTGACGGAGGACTTGAGTTTCGGGACGAGCGAAGGCAACGGCGCAGAGAGCAGCGAAGATGATAAGGAATTTCATGTTGATTATAGTGTGTGATCGAAAGTAGATAACTAACTAACTACTTGTTGAAGGCGAATGCCGGAATATATAGCTAAAAATTTTAGCGAGTTCTCAATTGTATAACAAAAGTTTATTAGCATTTTCTTAGAGATTTTTTGTTGTTATCAAATCAAATGCATCTTTATGCAACAGTAGCAAGTGAGCTGAAATATATCTATAGCAGTTTGTCATAAAATATGCCAAAGTTGTCAGTTTACTTATGTGTATGATTATTAAACTTAAAAATGTATTTCATTTAAATTTCTTGATAATTATACCACAATAGAGCATGAACTAGTTGTGTCGTGCAACGGGTAAAGCAGGTTAACGTCCGTGGGTTGTCTGAAGTTCTGCAAAATGCTTCAGATCTCAATATTGTGAGCACGCGACAGTATAATGATCAAAACAATTGGTTTTGCCTGAATCTAATTTGCATTGTTTTTTGCATTTTTTTTTTTTTTTTGTTATTATAAAACATGGTGAAATTTTTTGTACATGTGCCTTTTGTCTATTTAACATATATAAAGACATTTGACTAAGTTATTAGGGACTACCGGAACATACCGGTAATTGAGCCGACCTGCTGTAACCAAATAACCCATATAAGAGCAAGCTTACAATTATTTTAAGCTGGTATTAGTACACTTGGCAAATGTAAAATAACTTGCATATTATCTCTTAACATTCCATTAGTGATATATGTGATAGCGAGCTACTCTCATTTGAGTAGGACATACATTTGTATGTCGAATCGGAAAGTCAGCTGTTTTAAAAGATTTTACTTGACATGCCGATTGAGTCGACACCACTCGGCGAAGTTACTGGGAACAACAACGAGAGGATGCCAATGAAAAACATTTAGGTGACCGAGGCATGAATCGAACACTCGTCTTCCGCCTGATTATTGAGTTTTAATACTAACCATCATGTTACGGTTTTATTTTAGAATCTTGCACCCATTTTTTGCCAATAATTTTTAACTGAAATGTCCAGTACTGAGTTAGACTTGTTTATAAGAGCTAAACAAAATTGTTACGCATTTTTTATTTTTGTACGATAATGCTGTGTTTAGAACTTAACCTCGGCTTAGAGAATATAAGGTTGCATATCAAATTTCAGCTTAATATTTCTTAGACTACGGCTTTTACTACCAGGACAGATATGTGGACACCTCGAAAAAGGGGGAGTTAGTGTGAGAGGTGAGATTAGTATTTGTCCGATCATGCTCATCATAGAACTTAACTTCCACTTAGAGAATAGAGGCTTCCAAATGTCAACTCGATAACTCTTTAACTACGGCTGAAATCGCAGGGAAAATCAGAAATATCTGGAGAACAGTTTCTCTAATCACATTGAAAATTTGTGTGGGTGCATTTAGCAGCAAAGTTCGTGATCAAACAAAAAATGGGCGGGATCGGATCAGTGAGCGTGTTAATTCACAACAACGCGAGAAGCTATCCCATACCTCATTCATGGGATGCAAAGGGAAATTCAGTTTTAAGTTTAAGTCTGTCCGTTTGTCCCCGCGATTACAGCCAGCCGTAGTTTAAGAGATATCGAGCTGAAATTTGGAATGCAAGCTTCTATCCTCAAAGCGGAGGTTAAGTTCTAAGATGAGCCCGATCGGTCAAAAACTACTCCCACCTCCCATACAAACTCCCCCTTTTTGGGGTCTGTCCCTGCGATTACAGCCGTAGTTTAAGGGCAATCATGCTGAAAATTTGTATGGAAACTTCCCTACACGAGGTTGAGTATTAAAATGAGACCGATCGGCTAAAAACTACTCTCACCTCCCATACAAACTCTCCCTTTTTTGGTTTTGTCCCTGCGATTGCAGCCGTATTTTAAGAGGTATAAGCTGACAAGATTCAATATCTAAGCGGAGGCTACTTTCTATGATAAGCAATGTCGGTCAAATCTACTCCCACCTCCCATTCAAACTACCTTTTTTGGGGTGTCCGCGTAACTGCCCCCGCGATTATAGCCGAAGATTAGGAAATATTAATCTGAAATTGTATATGCAAGCTTTAATCCTATAATGGGAGCTTACGTTGTAAGATGAGTAATATCGGACGAATACTTCTCCCACCTTCCATACAAACTCCCCCTTTTGGGGTTGTCCGTCTGTATGTCCCTATAGTTTATGAGCTTTCGGGCTGAAATTTGGTATGTAAGCTTTTGTCTAGAAGCAGAGGTTAAATTCTAAGATAAGCATGATCGAATTTAAACTACTCCCACATCCCACACAACTTCCCATTTTTGGGGATTTACAAAATTCATAAAAATAAGCTCCAACTCACCAACTCATAAACTTATCGGTAAATCAAATAAAATCGACACAAAATTACTGACAAACTGGATGTGTGAAGCTAAAAGTAACGTCCACTTCTCACCAACTCCCCTGTTTTGTGGTATAAAGTTCAATAAAATATAGTTGTAGTGCAAATAACCAATTTTACCACCATTTTTACAAATGGTGAAGGGTATCTGAGCTTCGGCATAGCCGAAGATAACCGCCTTACTAGTTTTAATACAATTTTCACAAGTTCGGTATTTCCCTTATAGTCTTGATAATCTAAGACCAATAAGTGTTTTACCATCTCTCTTCAAAATTGTCGAACATTTAGTGAAAGAACAAATTTCCAGCTATATATATGACAAAGGTATGATTGTAGACTACCAATATGGGTTCAGACATGGATTTAACACCACGTCGCACTTACTGCACTTACGAGGGCTGCTATATATATTTCTGGCCTAGGCAACAATAAGTGTTGCCAGGTGCAATCTCATATTTCCATTGGAAAGGTTGACATTTTTTAGCATAACATCACTCAGAACGTGTTGTCATTTAATCGTGAATTGTTAAACTTACAGAGCTTTGAACAATTCAATTCCGTTAAAAAAATGGAATTGACACGTGAGCATTTTCGTGCGATCATTTTTTACAACTTTCGACGTGGATTATCCAGACAAGAGTGCATCGATGAACTTAAGTCTTTGTATGGTGATCAAGCACCATCATATAGCACCGTGAAAAACTGGTATAACGAATTTAATCGTGGTCGCAGTTCGCTCAACGACGAATTCCATGAAGGTCGTCCAAAAACGTCCGTTGTGCCAGAGAACATTGATGCCGTGCGTGAACTAATAATGCAAGATCGTCATGTGACATACCGGGAGATAGAGGCATCCTTGGGCATTTCTCCCACCAGCATACATTCGATATTACATAAACACCTGACCGTAAAAAAGGTTTGTTGTCGTTGGATCCCGCACAATTTGACAATCGCTCAAAAAAAGGCTCGTGTCGATTGGTGCAAAGAAATGTTGAAAAAATACGATCGCGGTGCTTCAAAAGATGTTCATAAGATCGTCACAGGTGACGAATCTTGGATCTATGCGTATGAGCCCGAAACAAAACAACAATCGACCGTGTGGGTCTTCGAAGACGAGCCAAATCCAACGAAAGTTGTTCGTGGAAGAAGCACTTCGAAGCAAATGGTCGCCTGTTTCTTCGGCAAAACTGGTCATGTGGCGACTGTTCCGCTTGAGCAACGAAGGACGGTCAATTCTGAGTGGTACACCACAATTTGTTTGCCTGAAGTCTTCGGAGAAATTCGAAAAACAAACAAGAGAAGACGAATCATTCTTCACCATGACAACGCGAGCTCTCACACATCGGCTCAAACCAGCGCCTTTTTGACCGGCCAAAACGTCGAATTGATGGGTCATCCGCCGTACAGCCCTGACTTGGCACCCAATGACTTCTTTTTATTCCCGCACATCAAGAAAAAAATGCGTGGTCAACGATTTTCGTGCCCAGAAGATGCTGTTGAAGCGTTCAAAAACCATGTTTTGGAGGTGTCTCAATCGGAGTGGAAAAAGTGCTTCGACAATTGGTTTGAGCGCATGCAAAAGTGTATAAATCAGGCTGGAGAATACTTTGAAAAACAATAAAACAATTTTTGATGATAAATATTCGCATTTTCATTATTAGGCCAGAAATATATATAGCAGCCCTCGTAACTGATATAATCAGGGAGACGGTAAGTAAAGGAAATTGTGGAGTGCTGATAGGCTTAGACCTCTCTAAGGCTTTTGATAGAGTTGACCACGTTAAGCTTGTTAATAAACTTAGATCTATTCCTGACGTTGTTGCTTTAGAAGCACTGTTGTTCTGTATACATTATTTTAATGTACGTAATAGCTTTTTCTCGCCAAACGAGTCAAAATAACTGTATTCACCTAAATATATTACTAAATTTATCATAGCGGCATTCCTTTTAAAATAACCAAAGTATTTAAACTCATTTGACGTAATTAATAAAACTCGTTGTCTCCATATGCAAAGAGAATTCAAACAGTTATAATTAAATAACATTTGCATCGGTAATAAAAACCTCAATCAACGTTTAGATTTTTAATAATCGAAATATTTTGTAATTCGGTAAATCAGTATTTAATATTCTTGTCTTGGGGATTTGCAAATTCCGAAAACCTCTGTATCTAACCAATTATAAATTAATTTAAAGAACTTTGAAGTCCGGTTTTAATTTAGATAAATTCGGCACGTGTTTTTTTTTTTGTGATTCGAAAATATTTTTGTTTAATGAGGATATTCATCCAAATATCGATATAGCAAAATAAAAAAGAACATACCAAATTGTCACTGAAACATGAGAATGTCCTCCTATTTCTATACGATTTAACTCAAATTTGCGAAGTGAATTGTTAGAAATCTGAACTTTGATTAAAGCTTTTATGATATAATATATGTAAATAAAATTAAATTTTAACTGTTGAAGTTCTATTTGTATATGAATGCAACGAGTTTTTTACATTCTTAATTTGCGTCTATGAGTTCGAATATTTTTGTTGTTTAACAACGAATGTTGCAAGGATAATTCTAGCCAGCTTTTGAGGTGAATACAGATATTGGGGGTAATTCTGCGAGGAACAACAACAAAACGATAATATTTTCAATGTGATTACCTACTATGTTGTATGTTACCTAGTATTATGTACAACAGTTTTACGGTTGTCATACTGATGTCATAGACGCAAATTAAGCTGAACAAATTTCGGTCGCCACTTAAACATCCGTTCAGTGGTAGCAAATGTGATAAGGCGCAATGTTGAGTAACCTAAACGGCATGCTACCACCGATGCGTCTTAGGAAGTTGGTAATAGAAATTAGTGAAGCTCAACACAGAGGCTCGCTTAGTGGCATTGGCAGCTAGGATCGGGCGCGATGACCTAATACCGCCACTCTCCTTAAACAAAACATTTGTAATGAAAACACAAAAAAACACCTCCCCAAATGTTGATGACCCCGGCAAACGATATAAGGACCATGATTTAAAGATATGCACCAGAAATGTCCGAACTCTACACAGTGATGGTGCCTCTATCCAACTGGCGGATGTCCTCGACAAATACAAGGCTGACATCACCGCCATAGAGGAAATGAGATGGACGGTACAGGGATATACACGACGAAAGAATCGTGACATATTTTAGAGCTGCCATGCAGAAAGACACGAATTTGGATGTGGTTTCATAGTCGGCAAGATACTTCGACATATGATCTCGCGGTTTAACCCTGTTAGTGACCGAATTGCCACTATTCGCATCAAGGCGAAATAATTTTACATTACGCTGATTTATGTACAAGCCCTGGAAAGAGAAAGACGATGACATTAAAGACGGATTCCAGTGCGCCTGGATGAGATATATGACCGTTGCCCAGCACATGACATTAAAATAGTTCTGGGAGATTTTAATGCTAAAATAAGAAGGAAAGATGCTCTTGGTTCAGTATTCGGGAAATTCAGTCTACACAACAACACCTCAGATGAAACATGGTTGTGAGTGGAATCAGAGTCCCGCATAAAGATATCCACAAGAAATCAGATTGATCACGTGGTAATAGATGGAAGGCATGTCTCAAGCGTTATGAACGAACGTGTGATGCGTGGTGCAAATATTGACTCGGTTCACCACCTAGTTGCAAACAAGGTACATACACGATTAAGTAGTGCTAAAAGCACTCGTAACCAAACGCAAAGGACACTAAACATCACAAAGCTGCAAACCACCAAGATAGCCAATGCCTACTTCAACCAACTTACTCAATTACTTCAAAACAAACCTCCCTAGTTCTGACGTTCCCGACACACAATGGCAGCATATTGCGATTTTTATGACCACTGCCGCACTGACCGTACTGGGTTATGAAAAACCACGCTCAGACAAGCCCTGGTACGATGATGAATGTCGCGAAATGTGGAAATGGATGCTGCATACAAGGCATGCAGCCAATGCCGACAAGTGGGTTGACGGAGCGTTATAATGAGAAAAGGATGAAATGCCTGTTCAGGCGGAAAAATCGACTGTGGTAGAAAAGAGAGAGCCTAGATATCGAAAACTACAGGGATAGAGGTGAAGCCTCTGAAAGTTCTACCAAAAGGTCAAAAGCAAAGGTTCTGGAACAGGGATCTCCACCTGTAAGGACAGAGCCAGAAATCTGGTCACCGACACTCAGCGTGTGCTGCAAATATGGAGGGAACACTTTCAATCTCTACTCGTTCCCGAAGGCAGCATAAGTGACGAAATCGCACCAATCATCGACGATGGAGTAGACTGTCCACCAGCGAGCCAAAAAGAGATCAGCACGGCAATTTCACGGCTTAAAAATTATAAAGCTGCGGGAGCCGATGGACTGCCGGCAGAGATTTTTAAAGCCGGCGGTGATGAGCTGGTAACATGCATGCACCAGCTCATAAACACGATTTGGCTCAAGGAATGCATGGCCGATGATTGGCATCTGAGTGTTCTATGTCCCGTGCTTAAGAAAGGCGATCCAAGTGCGTGTACCAACTATCGCGGGATTAGCCTTTTACCCATCGCATACAAGGTCCTGTCTAGTGTGTTATGTGAAAGACTAAAGCCCATTATGGCGATCTGATTGGACCTTATCAGTGTGTCATTAGACCTGGTAGATTGGGACCGGCCGTGGCATAGTGGTTAGAACACGCGACTACCATGCTGGAGATCCCGGGTTCGATTCCCGCCTCCAGTCATCTAAATTTTTCTTTCATTGCCGGCCCCCTCGATGTTGTCGACAGCAACGTCACAGTATAGTGTCGAGTCAATCGGCATGTCTAGTAAAAAGCTTCTCAAACAGTGACGGTCGCATTCGTCGATAAACAAGTAGGTGCCGTTAGTTGTGAATCTAAAAATAGAAAGCGTGTTAATGCACAACAACGCGAGAAGCTATCCCATACCTCATTCATAGGGTGTAAAGGGAAATTAAGTTTAAGTTAGATCCACGACCGACCAGATGTTCACACTACGACAAATCCTGCAGAAGACCCAAGAAATGCAGATCGACACCTACCATATGCTAATTTACTACAAAGCTGCATTCGACAATCCGATGCGACAGAAATTGTTAGATGATATGGCTGAGTTTGGTATCCCCGCGAAGCTGATACGACATTGCGGGATAACACTGACTGACACGAAGTCTTCAGTGAAAATTGGCAAAAATCTATCAGAGCCATTTGTAGCTAAGCGAGGCTTTAGACAGGGCGATAGTCTGTCTTGCGATCTCTTAACATCGTAATGGAGATGATCATGCGGAAGGCTGCAGTAAACAGCAATGGGTCCATCTTCAACAACAGTCACATACTGCTCGCGTATGCCGATGATATAGATATAATTGGGTGGGGATTGCGGGATGTTACTGCAGCCTTTTAGAGCATTGAGAAGCAATCGTCAGAAGTGGGTCTGGTGATGAATGAGGACCAAACCAAGATATTTGTTTCAACGACCAAAGAGTCCACTCGTCTGGGACGATGCGTAAACGTTGACAACTATAACTTTAAAGTGGTAGATGATATTGTCTACCTTGGCTCCGCCTTAAACAAAAATAATAATGTCAGCCTGGAAATCAAAAGATCAAAACCGCTGATACTATGCGCTAAGCAAGCGATTTAATCACAAAGCGCTCTCTCGAAGAACAAAGATCCAACTCTACCAGATTCTGATCCTACCTGTCTTGTTCTACAGCACAGAATCCTGGGTAATAACACAAGCAGATCAATCTATTCTGGGAGTCTTCAAGAGAAAACTACTTCGCAAAATATTTGGACCCATCATCGTTAACGGCGAGTATCGTCGTCGAAAGAACAACGAGCTGTATGAGCTGCACAACGACATCAACGAGGTTAAGCGCGTTGAACTAGACCGAATGCGTTGGCTTGGACATGTGCGGCTCTACGTGCGGCTGCTGATAGATGAATTTCTGTTGCTGCTGCCAATTAAGAAGAAGAAGAAGAATAGTATGGTGTATTGGTCATTTAACTATTTAAATGTCGGAATTGTTACGGTTTTTTGAATACTTTTCAAACTAAGTACATAAAAAGGCAATAGACAAATGTTGTTAAGATTTAATTATATTTTATTAATAAACTAATAAACCAATGCAAAATAGATTTGTGCCAACACAATTGTTGTGATCATTATATAGTCTCACGATACTCACGATATTGAATCTATAGCATTTTGCAAAACATCACAAACAAAACTCTTAAACATTAACCTGATTTATTTCTAGCAAATAACAAGTAGTTCATAAATGTCGCTGCCTAATTTAGAAATAAATTCAAATAAAATACATTTTATTATTTAAATTAAACATATAAGTAAACTAACAACTTTGGCATATTTTATATCTAACTGCTTTATATGTAGGTTCACTGCTACCGCTGCATAAAGATGCATTTAATTTAATAACAACAAAAATTCTCAAAGATTATGCTAATGCAATATGGTTATACACTGGAGAACATGCCAAAATTTTTAGCTATATATTCCGGCATCAGCCGACAGCAAGTAGTTAGTTAGTTATCTACTTTCGATCACACACTATAATCAATATGAAATTCCTTATTGTCTTCGCTGCTCTCTGCGCCGTTGCCTTGGCTGCTCCCCATGACGTACAGACTGTCCGTCAAGAAAGCGATGTCGAACCTGAGGGTTTCAAATTCGGTGTTGAAACCGATGATGGTACCAAGCACGACGCCGCCGGTCAATTGAAGAACATTGGTAAGGAAGATGAGGCCATCGTTGTCCATGGCTCTTACTCCTGGGTTGATGAGAAGACCGGCGAAAAATTCACCGTCAACTATGTCGCTGATGAGAACGGTTTCCAACCCGAAGGTGCTCATTTGCCCGTTGCCCCAGTTGCCTAAGATGTTCGAGAGTTAAATAAATAAGTGATTTAAAAAATTTAAATTTTATCTTTTTTATTTAAATCATTGGGAAATTATGAAGGTGGTTGCTAATTTGCCAAAAAAAAAGGTACCGCTGATTTTAAGGTTTTAAAAACAATACCTTTATAACAAAAAATTTTGCAATTTTTGGGTTATAATTAAAAAATTTGTTGTCGACAATACATGGGGTCATGTTATGTATAACACAGTGCGACGAAAAAAATTAGGTCGAAATACCTGGGAAATAATACTATTATTCTGATAGGGGCTGGTGAGTACTACAAGAATCTGTTTTTGAAATTTCACAAACACCTCCAAAATCTGATATTTTGCAAAATATAATATTTTTGGTTAATCCTCGGTTAAGAATGGTAAGGACCACTCTGAACCATTCAACACAGAAAGAGGTCTCAGGCAGGGTGACAGCCTGTCCTGTACACTATTTAATATAAGTAGTTATGGAGAAGGTGATGAGAAAAACTGGTGTCAACATGTCTGCCACCATATTTCACAAGAGCCACATGCGACTAGCCTATTCCGATCATATAGACATTAAAGGACCGAAATCTGCGGGATGTTACTGCAGTTTTCTCATCGCTAGAAAAGGTGTCAGCAAAAATGGGTTAAGCGGTCAACGGCGACAAGACAAAGATAATGATTGCGACGAGCAAAGTGTCCTCTCGAAGGGAATTATTGTTTTGAGGTAGTAGATGAGTTTACCTACCTCGGATCTTCCGTCAACCAAAAAAAAATGTCAGCCAAGAAATTGAGCGGAGAATTATGCTAGCCAATAGATGATTTTGCGGACTTCGGCAGCACTTTAGTAACACCACCTTATCTCGGGATTCTAAGAATATCCGTGTTAGTTTTATACATTCTGTTGTATGCTGCCGAATCATGGGTGCATACGACAACGGACATACAAAACCTGGGAGTATTCGAGAGAAAAGTACTCCGCAAAATATATGGACCTATATGTGTCGACGGCGAGTTTCGCCATCGGATGAACCATGAGCTGTATGAGCTTTACCACGACATCGACGTAGCTAAAAGAGTCAGAATCCAACGACTACGAAGGCTGGGACAGGTTGCCAGGATGGATGTAAATGCTCCAGCGAGAAAGGTGTTTGAAGGCGAACCTGAAGGACGGCGCAGACCCAAACTTTATTGGAAGGATCAAGTGTTTGGCGACGTGCCACCACCTGGTAGGACCAACTAAAGAACGCACGCAGAAGAATTATTTAACACTTCAGGCCTCAAATTTTGAACTACGTTCGTAAGTTGTAATGAGCCACTTAAGTAAGTAAGTAAGTATAACATTTTTGTAAAAAATTAAAATAAGAGATTTTAAGTTTTTTTTTTCCGTAAAATTTAGTGTTGTGCAGAAAAGATTCATTCGAACAAAAGCGTCTTAAAGCTGGAGTCCATATGCTTCCAATGAGATATAACACGAGGTAATATCTCTGCGATTTGATGGTTGAATCATGGGGCAAAGAAGGCCACTTCTTAGAAAAAAACACACACACAAAACGTAAAAAAAAAACAAAAAATCCTTTTATGGATCAACAAGGATTTTGATTCAAGTGAATTTTTAAAGTACAAATGGCTCCTAACAAACCAAAGTTTTCGTTTTTGTTGCCATTTTAGGTCAACCCATTTGTCATTTAGGGGAGGAGTGCGTAGTGGGGATAATTTCATGAAGTTTTATTTCCTATCACCTTTAATGTATATAATTGCTTTATAAGAGCATAATAGAGCCGTGGCATGATGGTTAGAAAACTCGACTATCAGGCGGGAGATTCATGGTTCAATTCCGACAGTTAATCGGCATGTCTAGTAATATCTTCGCAAACAGTGACGCATCGCATTCGTCGATAAACAAGTAGGTTCCGTTTGTTGTAAGTCTTAAAACAGATAACGTGTTAATTCACAATAACTTGAGAGGCTATTTCATTCGTCATTTATAAAGTGTAAAGGGAAATTAATTTTTTTTTTAAGTTTCCGTTCTTGAACTATCAACTATCTGACGACATATAGATAATACTAATACTTTAATTTGAAATATCGTTTATATTTATCAACAAGCTTTCCCGGCTCGCATTGCTTCACCCGTACCTACAATGAATCTTCCTACGAATTTAAGCAATACATTTCAAATTTCACGGTTCTAGCTTTAGCCGTTTGGGCTGGGGAGCCATCAGTCAATCACCCAAGCCTTTTATACATATATATATAGATATACTTGTTCTCGTCATAAAATATTCAGCATACCACCCCAGGTATTTTCTAAAACCATTTTCAAAATTATACAACGATTGATAAGTATTTTGCCTTAAAAGTATATGATTGAACCAGAAACAACCAGTTAATATCAGTTGTTTCACTAAGCTCACTTATTAACATTGACTTTTTTCTCAAGATATAAAAACAGTAGCTGTAATTTTGACCAAATACTGCACACCCGCTTAATTCCACCATCATAGAAAACACAACGACAAATGTAAATTTTTAAATTAATTTATTCTCTCAAACATATTAGGCAACTGGGGCAACGGGCAAATGAGCACCTTCGGGTTGGAAACCATTCTCATCAGCGACATAGTTGACGGTGAATTTTTCGCCGGTCTTCTCATCAACCCAAGAGTAAGAGCCATGGACAACGATGGCTTCGTGTTCAGTACCGACATCCTTCAATTGACCGGCGGCGTCGTGCTTGGTACCATCATCGGTTTCAACACCGTATTTGAAGCCCTCAGGTTGGACATCACTATCTTGACGGACGACTTGGACTTCTGGACGAGCGAAGGCAACGGCGCAGAGAGCAGCGAAGATGATAAGGAATTTCATGGTGGTTTGTCGTGTTGCGTTTGAAAGGTACAAGACTTACTAACTGATGTTCCTAGAGTGATGCACGAATTTATACCCCCAGAGTGGATTGTTCTAAATTCTAGTTGTGTTTCTATTTCATAGAAATTGGCAAATTGCAAATGCAGTCTGTTCACTAATACCAGTCTGGCGGCGACTTTGCATTGAAATCATGTTTCAAACAAAGCAGTCCCGCTAGATTTGGCAAAAAATGTGTTTGCTGTGCGTTTTGACCAAATGCTGCGCACGTATTTAATATCATAATTTAAACTGGCTGATGGCGCGATACAGATTGATATCTACGTCTGGGGAATTAGCCAGACATATGAATACGAAATTGCACAGTCTGTAGTAGAAGAGTTTTATTCAATGCGTTTGTTTAATGTAGTATAATATATCGCTTTTCTAACATGTAGACAAGGTGTGCTCAAAATTAGAAATTTGCAATTGCTTACAGATTGGTAGTGTACGTAGTGCGTAGTCCTAATAATTCAGTCGGCAGTCTTTATTGTTCTAGGTCTGGGACTGAGAGAGGATCTTCATAATTAAATATGTGTGTTTGCGGGAAGAATGAAATGGATTTCTGTGTCAAAAATATCTTCTTTATAGGTACCACTACAGTCTTTGTATTATATAGCTAGACGACTAGTGACGAATTTTTCTTAGGCAAAACTTTTTTTTGAGCTCGGGAGATCAAATTTGATACACAGATAGTACTCGACAACACGAATATGAATATACGGACGAAATTTAAATTTTTGACCCAATGGGAGAAGTAAGCATGGCAAAACATATTTTTAGAGCTGGGGAGATAAAATTTGATACACAGGTAGTACTCGACAACACGAACATGAATATGCGGACGAAATTTTTATTTTGGACCAGTGGGCGGAGTGGGCGTGGCAAAAAATATTTTTAGAGCTAGGGACATACAATTTGATACCAACACGAATATGAATTTGCGGACGAAATTTTAATTTTGGAACAAATGGGCGTTGTGGGCGTGGCAAAACATATTTTTAGAGCTAGGGAGATACAATTTGACATGCAGATAGTACTCGGCAACATGAATTTGAATATGCGGACGAAATTTTTATTTTGGACCAGTGGGCGGAGTGTGCGAGGCAAAACATATTTTTAGAGCTAGAAAGATTCCTTTTGATACCCAGGTAGCACTCGATAACACGAATATGAATATGCGGACGAAATTTTAATTTTGGAACAGTGGTTGGAGTGGGCGTGGCAAAACATATTTTTAGAGCTGGGGAGATCAAATTTGATACCCAGATAGTACTTGGAAACACGAATATAAATTTGAGGACGAAATTTTAATTTTGGACCAGTGGGCGTGGCAAAATATATTTTTTGAGCTAGAGAGATAAAATTTGATGCATAGATAGTACTCGACAATACGAATATGAATATGCGGACAAATTTTTTATTTTGGACCAGTGGGAAAATATATTTTTAGAGCTAGGGAGATACAATTTGATATGCAGATAGTACTCGGCAACATGAATTTGAATATGCGGACGAAATTTTTATTTTGGACCAGTGGGCGGAGTGGGTGTGGCAAAACTTTTTTTAGAGCTAGAGAGATAATGTTTGATACCCATTCAGTACTCGGCAATGCATATATTAATATGCAGACGAAATTTTAATTTTGAAACAACTGGGCGTTGTGGGCGTGCCAAAACTTTTTTTAAAGCTAGAGAGCTACAATTTGATACTCTGATAGCACTCAACAACACGAATATAAATATGCAGACGACATTTTAAATGACTGACCCAATTGGCGGTGTGGGCGTGGCAAAACATATTTTTAGAGTTGGGGATATACAATTGGATGCATAGATAGATCTAGACAACGCGAATATGAATATGCGGGCAAAATTTTAATTTTTGACCTTATGGGCAGAGTGGGTGTGGCAAAACTGTATTTTAGCCCTAGAGAAATAAAATTTGGTACACAGATAGTTCTCGCCTACATGAATATGAATATGCAGACAAAATTTGCTGAATTTTGGTAGACAGTTAGTTAACTATCTGCAAATTGCCGTAGGTTAAATATTTTTTTTGACATTATCGGCGGAGGGGTGTGGCAAAACTTTTTTTAGTCCTAGAGTGATAAAATTTGATACACAGCTAATACTTAGGAAGATAAAATTTAAAATTTAGACAGATGTAATTTGGCATATGTGACCTTGTATATGAAAACGCACCTAGTGTGTCAAAACAAGCTTTTAAGTAAAACGCAATTAAATAAGTTTTCCTCTCTGCGTTGCATTTTCATTGTTCATTACTTTCTGAAGTTTTTAAGACTTGTCATTGAAGGTGTTTTACATGCAAATCCAAAAAAAATCGTATTCGTGAAATTTGACACATTGTGGGTGGGATTTCTTAAGCAGTGTCACATATAGTATAGTACTCGGATAGTACTTGGCACTACAAATTTTTGGAACAGTGGGCAGAATGGGCTTGAACACATTGTATTTCAGTGATTTAACTTAATTTACATATACTACTTGACACTATAGGTTCAAATTTTCAGATAAAATCTTTATATTCGTTCAGTGGGTGGCGCAGTCGTGGCAAAATTCTGATATATAGATTAAGGTGGCCACGAAAATTGATATATTGTTTTTCGGTAATGTTCGAGCGAAATATAGTGTTAGTTGTTATAAAATAGCTATGGTCAAAATTTGAACAACAAAATCGGACAACTTTAAGATGTGCCCCAAAGAGGTTAAAGGTCTAATTTATATATATGAAAATGAGTTTTTGATATTTTAGTTATGGGTTTGGCCCCTCCCATTGCAACCTATTTTTAAAACAGCAATATCTGAAGGACTGTTTCTCCAATCGCCTTAAAAATTGATGCATTTGGCAGCAAAGTTCGTGATCCAACAAAATATGGGCGGGATCGGATCAGTGGGCATGGAAAAAAAACTATAAACTTTATTTGGCTGTATATCATGAACTATAAGAGGTATAAAGATGATATTTGGTAAGTGTTGTTGGTATAGTATGAATTACAGGCAGAGTGGAAGCGGGTTGTGCAACGCCCCATTTAAAAGAAACCGTTAGAACAGCCATAACAATAGTTTGATCGTCCTAACAATTGAACAGTATAATAGAGATATACCCAGGCTATTTGGAACCAAGTGGGCAAAAAGGGCCGAAGCGACACCCACATACGTAATTTGTTCACTATACATATTTACGATAAAAAATTACAATTCCTTAATTTAACTTTGGTAAAATATATAGAATTTACTAAAAAGCTGACCTCTTTGACATCTTTAGGACACGAGAAATAGTTGTCCGATTTTACTCAAAATTCCGTCAAGTATTTATTTACATTACAAGTGGCACAATATGTATGCCGAACATTTTTAAATGTCCGCAAAAAAATCGTCCATACACTTCGTGGCCGCCCTAATGAATATGCATACGAAATTTACATGTTCGTGGGCAGAGTGGGCGTGGTTAAACTCTGTTTTAGTTCTAGAACAGTGGCCGGAATGGACGTGGTCACATTGTATTTTAGCCCCATAGGGATTACATTTGATGTACATAAATTTGATATACACTATAGGTTCAAATTTTCAGATGAAATCTTTATTTCGTTCAGTGGGCTGAGAAGGCGTGGCAAAAGTCTATTAAAGACCTAGAGAGATATAATTTAAAATCTAAAACAGTACTCAGCACTACAATTAAAACTTTGCAGACAAAATTTAAATTTTCGCTTAGTGGGCGGAGTGGGCGTGATGACATTGCATTATAGCCCCAGAGAGATGAAACTTGGTATACTGATAGTACTCGACACTATAGGTTCAAATTTTGAAAATAATTTTTTTATTTTCCGTCAATGCACATTGGGATTTTCTGGTCGAATTTAAAAATTAAAATCAGTCATTTTGTTCTCTCAAAATTTGACCGACTTCAAAATCAGCGACCAAAAAAAACCCCATTAGACACAATATTAGTTAAATACAAGCATTTTTTAAAAACAAATTGCCACCATTTTATTTTTTTTTAAATATTACTCCAGATTCGAAATCAGAGACTCCAAAAACTTCCTTAGTAAGATATTGTATGCCCATTGAAAGTCTCCTTCATATTTAGGCCAAATTTTTCACAGATCTGACCTATAGCCGCACGTACAAAATAATTCTAAGTGCTTCGATCTTTTGCGTTCCGTAGATAGTTAGTCACACCAAGTGTGGATGACAGCTCTTTCACCTGGCCCAACCAACGAATTTTTGACAGCCCCCTCCTGCGCCGTCCATCGAGTTAATTGACAAGGATCTTACTGGTTGTACAACTCATACAGCTCGTTGTTCATTCGACGACGAAACTCGCCGTTAACGATGATGAGTCCAAACATTTTGCGATGTATTTTGCTCTCGAAGACTGCCAGAATAGATTGATCCGCTTGTGTTGTTACAAAGGATTCTGCGCTGTAGAGCAAGATAGATAGGATCAGAGTCTGGTAGGGTTGGATCTTTGTTCTTCGAGAGAGCGCTTTGTCATTAAATTGCTTGTTTAGCGCATAGTTGCAGCGGTTTGCGTTGAATACCCGTCTCTTGATTTCCAGACTGACATTATTATTTTTGTTAATGGCGCAGCCAACGTAGACAAATCATCTACAACTTCAAAGTTATAGTTATCATTGTTCACACAGCTTCCCAGACGAGTAGACTCTGTGTTCGTTGAAACAAATAACTTGGTTTTATCCTCATCTATCACCAGAGCCACTTCCACTGCTTTCAATGCTCGATAAGGCCGTAGTAACATTTCGCACTCGACGGCCAATGATATCTATATCATCGGAATACGCAAGCACGATGTCATTTTTGTTAAAGATGATACTAGTATTGTTTAGTGCAGCCTTCCGCATGATCATCTCCATTACGATCTTAAAGAGACCGCAAGACATACTATCTCCTTGTCTAAAGCCTTGCTGGGTAGTAAATGACTCAGTCAGATTTTTGCCTGTTTTCACTAAAGGCTTGGTGTCGGTCAGTGTCGACCCGCATTGTCGTAACAGCTTCGTGGATACAATTTCTGTCGTATCGGACTGTCAAATGCAGCTTTGCAGTCGATGAGCAGATGGTAGGTGACGATCTGCATTTCTTGAATCTTCTCCAGGATTTGTCGTAGTGTAAATATCTGGTCGGTCGTGTATTTACCATGTCTAAAACCACACTGATAAGGTCCAATCAGATTCTTTAAGATGTGTTTTAGTTTTCACTAATACACTAGACAGGACATTGAATGCGATGGTTAGGCTGATTCCGCTATAGTTGGTACACACACTTGGATCGCCTTTCTTATGCACAGGACATAGAACACTCAGATTCCAAACAACGAATATGCATTCCTTGAGCCAAATCGTGTTTATGAGTTGGTGCATGCATGTTGCCAGCTCATTGCCGCAGGTTTTAAAAAGCTCTGCCGGTAGTCCATCGGCTCCCGTAGAATTATTATTTTTAAGACCGCGCTGATCTCGTTTTGATTGGTGTGATTTAGTCACGTAAGCTGCCTTCGGGAACGGGTAGAGATCGAAAGTGGTCCCTCCATATTTGCAGCACACTCTGAATGTCCGTGAGCAAATTTCCGTCTCCGTCCTTACAGTTGGGGATCCCTGTTCGAAAACCTTAGCTTTTTACCATTTGGTATAACTTTCGGGATCCACCTCTATCCCAGTAGTTTTCGATATCCTGGCTCTCACATTTCTTTTGCAAACACTTTTTCCGCCTGAACTGGCGTTTAATTTGCTGCAGTTTTGCCTTGTATGCAGCATCCATTTTCTCAGATATTCCGCGACAGTCATCATCGTATCAGGGCTTGCCTGAGCGTGGTTTTTCATAATCCAGTACGATTGTTCCGGCAGTGTCAAAGAATTCGCAATATTATGCTGCCACTGTCTGTCGGGAACATCAGAACCAAGGGGGTTTGTTTGAAGTAATTGAGAGAGTTGGTTGGAATAGGCATTGGCTATCTCGGTGGTATGCAGCTTTGTGTTGTTAGGTTAAGAGCGTTTTTAGCACTACTTAAACGCGTGAGTACCTTGCCACCAACTACGTGGTGATCCAAGTCTATTTTAGCACCGCGTACACAGTATAAAATATAATACCTTAGCGTTGTAAGGTCACTATCGGATTTATTCATTAAACGTCTCAATTCTTTACTACTGCACAAATGTGCCCATATGGAACCTTCTATGCCGTAAACAATATACAATTTCTTTGTTATATAAAAGGGCACTAAATAAATATCCTCTTTTTATTCATAAGAAAGAGACTTGGTTCTTATTTCATTGATATCCGTTATTTGCTAGTAATTGTCAGCAGCCACATTTTACGAAAATTTTACTTTTTCTTTATTTTTCGAAATGCATTTACACCAAAATATCTAATTGATCTAAACAATAAACATCAAATGAATAAAGTAGATCATATCAGCGTTAACTTAATGAATTATGTATTATTTCCAAAAAATAAACATTCTTCAAAGGATTCCCCCTGTCATTAATCTGTCATCCAAATTATTTGCAAATATCTGTATTAGTCCAAAAGTAAAAATAGATGTAATAAAAAGTCTCAACTTATACAATTTGTTGCCTTCGTTAAAAGTTTATAGAATACTATAAATAAAATTAATTTTAAAGTAGCAACGTTTAATGTTTAACAATAACGCTAATTCTTTCGCATAGAAAACATAAACATATAATTTCAATATTTTTCATATTTGTTCATTTAAAACCAAATTTACCCAACCCTTAATTATAAGCAGGCGTTAACTTATGCATACGTCAGTAATATAAAAGCAGAGCTTGTGACGGTAATCAAATCAGTTTACGCACAACAGCAAAACGCACAACACAAAATCATCAATATGAAATTCTTCATTGTCTTCGCTGCTCTCTTCGCCGTTGCTTTGGCTGCTCCCCCAACTCACGAAACTGAAATCTTGAGACAAGCTGCTGATGTCACTGCCGAAGGCTTCAACTACGCGTAAGTTTTGATAAGACGCATCCTATAAAAGGCTTAAGCTAATTTTTTATTTTTTAATCTCTTTCAATGCAGTTATGCTACCAGTGATGGTGCTGAAGCTCAAGCTCAAGGTCAATTGAAGAACATTGGTACTGAACAAGAAGCTATTGTTGTCCGTGGCTCTTACTCCCATGTTGCTGATGATGGTCAAACCTACACTGTCAACTATGTTGCCGATGAAAATGGTTTCCAACCCGAAGGTGCCCATTTGCCCGTTGCCCCCGTTGCCTAAGAAGTTATGTTAAGGATAAAGAGTTGTTAAATAAATAAGTAAAACGAAAAAGTTGTGCATGGTTGTTTTTTTTTTTTGTAAAAAAATAACGTGATAATTTTAAAGGTATTCTTATGACATCACATTAGATTTGGGGAAAATTTTATTCAATACAGTAAAAATAAATATAATAAAAACAAAATACAAAGAAATTATTAAAACAATGATAAGATCGCCTAGTGGTAGTGCAATGTGAGACTGGCGGATGTCCTCGACAAAGACAAGGTTGATATCACTGCCGTACAGGAAATGAGATGGACAGGACAGGGATGCACACGACGAAAGAACTGTGACATCTTTTAGAGATGCCATGCACAAGGACACGAATCACAAAGCTGCATACCACCGAGATAGCCAATGCCTGCTCCAACCAACTCTCTCAATTACTCCAAACAAACCTCCCTAGTTCTGATGTTCCCGACACACAGTGTCAGCGTATTGCGAATTCTATGACCACTGCCGCAACGACCGTACTGGATTATAAACAACCATGCATAGACAAGCCCTGATGATGATGAATGTCGCGAAATGTCTGAGGAAATGGATGCTGCGTACAAGGCAAAACTGCAGCCTATGGCAACACGTGCAGTGGCGTAGCGTAGTAATGAGAAGAGGAGGAAGATGACACTTCCTTCAGGCGGAAAAAGCGTCTATGGGCGAAAGAGGGAGCCAGAATATCGAAAACTACAGTGACAGAGGTGAAACCCAAAAGTTCTACCAAAAGGTAAAAGCAAAGGTTTTGGAACAGGGATCCCTAACTGTAAGGAAAGAGACTTAAATTTGGTCACGCACACTCAGAGTGTGCTGTAAATATGGAGGCAACATTTTCGATCTCTAATCGTTTCCGAAGGTAGCATAAGTGACGAAATCACACCAATCATAGATGACGTAGTAAATTATCCACCACCGAGCCAAAACGAGATCATCACGCGATCGCAAGGCTTAAAAATAATAAAGCTGCTGGAGCCGATGGACTGCCGGCAGATCTTTTTAAAGCCGGCGGCGATAATCTTGAAACATGCATGCACCAGCTCATAAACACGATTTTCCTCAAGGAATGCATGCCCGTTGATTGGAATCTGAGTGTCCTTTGTCCCGTGCTTAAGAAAGGCGATGCAAGTGTATGTACCAACTATCGCGGGATCAACGTTGTACCCATCGCATACAAGGTCATGTCTAGTGTGTTATGTGAAAGACTAAAGCCCATTCTGGCGAACCTGATTGAAACTTATCCGTGTGGCTTTAGGCCTGGTAAATCTACGACCGACCAGATGTTCACACTATGACAAATCCTGGAGAAGACCCAAGACATGCAGATCGACATCTACCATCTGTTCATCGACTACAAAGCTGCACTCGACAGTCCTATACGACAGAAATTGCTGGATGCCATGGCTGAGTTTGGTATCCCCGCGAAGCTAATACGACTTTTCGGGATTACACTGACTAACACGAAGTCTTCAGTGAAAGTTGACAAAAATCTGACAGAGCCATTTTCTACCAAGCGATGCTTTAGACAAGCAACAGTCTGTCTTGCGATCTCTATAAAATCGTAATGGAGATGACCATGCGGAAGGCCGCAGTAAACAGGAATGGTCCCATCTTTAACAAAAGTCACATGCTGCTCGTGTAAGCCGATGATATAGATATCATTGGCCGTAGATTGCTGGATGTTACTGCGGCCTTTTCGAGCATTGAACAGCAGTCGGCGGAAGTGGGTCTGGTGATAAATGAGGACAAAACCAAGTTATTTGTTTCAACGAACAAAGAGTCCACTCGTCTGGGACGCTGCGTGAACGTTGACAAATATAACTTTGAAGTGGTAGATGATTTTGTCTACCTTTTCTCTGCCATAAAGAAAAATTATGTCAGCCTGAAAATCAAGAGACGAACATTGAACGCAAACCGCTGGTATTATGCGCTAAGCTAGCGATTTAATAACAAAGCGCTCTCTCGAAGAACAAAGATCCAACTCTACCAGACTCTGATCGTACTGATCTTGCACTACAACGCAAAATCCTGGGTATTGACACAAGCGGATCAATCTATTCTTGAAATCTTTTAGAGAAAAATACTTCGCAAACTATTTCTACCCATCATCGTTAACGGTGGGTATCGTCGTCGAATGATGAGCTGTACAAACGAGCTGTATGAGCTGTACAAAGACAGCGACGTAGTCAAGCGTATTGAAATAGGCCGAATGCGATGAATCAAAATGTTCCAGCTCGAAAGCTATTCGTCAATAAACTCGATGGACAGCGCAGGAGGGGCGACCAAAACTACGTTAGATGGACCAAATAAAAGAGCTGTTTTCTACACTTGGCGTGACTAACTATCTACGGAGCGCAATAGACCGAAGCGGTTGGAATTCTTTTCTACGTGCGTTTACTGATGGATGTATTTCTGTTGCTGCTGCCATTTAAAATCGCTGCTTAGGCAAATGTAGCGGACTCGAACTTCGATCACTCGGATGATTGTCGCATTTTCTAACCATTATGTGGTTGCCATTCCTCCTCCCTTCCTGTTGTCAGGCCTGTGGAAGGCATGTTTAACGAATGCATAATTAAGGTATATTTGTTTTCATTGATCCTACTATGGAAAAACTCTTTCCAGCTTTCTTTCCTTTGTCAGTGAAATAGAATGTAGGATTATATCTCTTTCAAGATCCTTTTATTACTCAGCCTTTTAGAGGGTATGTCTAAGGGTCCTTGCAACGGAAATGTCGCATGGAAGGCCTTATGTACCAGTGTCAGCCTGTGTTAAATGGGAAGAAAGCGACAATGGACTAAGCATGCGTAAGAAACCTATTATGAAAACAATGGTAATGAAATGGTGTACTGACTTCCTAAAAGGTTAAGAAGTGGTTTACTGAATTGGGTTGTGGTCCTACTTCAGGTCACACTTTCAAATTCGTCGGTAAAATCTATGGAATGAGATCGAGCGATCGGAGAAAGAAAGTGCGTGAGGGGCTATAGGTATGCCACTTAAAACTTAACTAAATTACCCTGTACACCTCTTTAATGCGGTATAAAATAGCTTCTAACTCTCTTTCTACTATTTGAGAAGCTTTTACTAGACATGCCGATTGACTCGACAATATACAGTGTAGTTGCTGTCTGACGACAACATCGATGACTGGAGAGAGGAATCAAATTATGGTTCTCCAGCAAGATAGTTGCGTGTTCTACCCACCATGCCACGGACGGCCCACGTAGGGTACGTTGTATTTTACATACATATTTGGGTTTGAAAAGGCTAGTCGGTTGATGGGTGCCGCCAATGCTCACAATCGGCTAAACACTGCAAAGGACTGCTTTGAGATTTTCAAATGCAATTAATTCTTCCACTAGGTAACAACATATGAAAGAATAAAAAGATTTCTTAATTTTCTTGCACAAGTGATCTCGAAACTACAAGTCGCGTAAACAGAGTGTTGATCACTTCTAAACTCATAGAATTATGTTGGAGGTTCTGAGTATGATATTGCTAAGGCTACAGACATCTCAGTAAAGCGGATACATCACTTTTTACATGAATATTTGGAGAGGAATATATGAGTGCCGCTATTACTCCCACTCGACTATAAGAACAATCATCTGACCACTTCAAAGCAGTGTTTGTAGATATTCCCCACTGGGAAATAAAGTTTTAAATAAAGTTTGAGCATGAGATAAATTCTAAAGTCAATATTCTAAAGTCAATATACTTGGGATTATATAGATTACTGAACTTTATAGTAGTCGTACCAGCATAAGTGATCATGAATGCCCAGATCACCTGAAAGTGATCGCCTTTTCAGAAATCGTTGCTTAAATTCATAGAATGATATTGGAAGTTCTGAGTATGAAACTAAGTGAGGTGAATATTTGAAGACGAAAAGGTATCCACTCAATGGGTGCCGCCATTACACACATACGACAATGGAAGCAACCGTATAGTCACTGCAATCACTGTTTGAAGATTTTCAAAGGCAATACTTTTTTGTACAGGGTAACAAAATCTTGCTATAATAGACAACATTAAATTTTTAGTTTATTTCTTACGTATCCATTACTTAACCAATGGGCTATGGTTACTTGTTCCCTCTACTTAACCCCTCATGATATTCAGCGTAAACAAAAACCTCAGCACAATTTCAGGTAACTAATTTATTCAACAACATTTCTACAAAAATCTAACATCTTAAGCTACGGGGGCAACGGGCAAATGGGCACCTTGGGGTTGGAAACCATTTTCGTCAGCAACATAGTTGACAGTGTAGGTTTGACCATCATCACCTTGGAAGGAGAATGAACCACGGACGGAGATAGCTTCTTGTTCGGAACCAGCGTTGTTCAAGACACCTTCGGCGCTAGCTTCTACACCATCACTGGTGGCATAACTGCAAAGATACAAAGAGAGGATATGCGATGGTTAGCATTTGCTCAACTATCAAGGGGCCCTAATTAGAGGTCCATGAGTTATGCCCTAATACTTACGAATATTTGAAGGATTCAGGTCCTACATCAGATTCTTGTCTCAAGATTTCAGCATCGGGACGGGGAGCAGCCAAAGCAACGGCGAAGAGGGCAGCGAAGACAATGAAGAATTTCATGTTGACGGTGTTTTGTGTTGTGGGTTTTGGTGTTCTACGTAAACTGATATCAATGTTGTTACGAACGCGGCTTATATACAAAAGTCAATGGTATGAATATGTTATGGAGTTCTTGTTTAGGCTTGATTGAAATTACATTATAGCGGTATAACATTTAAAAAATGCAAATGATTTTCTATGTGTAAAACGAGTATATGAAAATTGTCCGAATATGGAAGTTTTACAAGGGTTATTTTCTCATATTTTGGAATATGCCGATATTGGTGTAGATGCAGTGGATGATATTGTCTCATATACAGAAAAAAGTGTGAAAGTGACATTTTGTTTAGTAAATATTTAACAAAATCAAACATTACTTGTATGAAAATAACTTATATATGAAAACTAAATGATGTATAAAAAGTCATAGCTTCATAAGAAATCGATCTGATATATGAAACTTAAGATATTTCAAAGATTTATTAATTATACACTGTGACAAAATGGGAAAAATTTAAAAAACATGGGGAGTGACATAGTGCATGTTATAGGTCTGGTCGAGTACAACAAGACCCTGTATACCAAAGTTTCCTAACACCCTCAAAATGTTAGCATACGTTTCAAAAACCAGTTTTTCGGATTCCTCACTTGCTCACTTTATAACTCAGTCAATTCTTAACAAAAAAAAAAAAACGATCTGATATATGAAATTTAGGAAAGTACAAAGAATTATTAATTAAACACTGTGACAAATTTTTAAAAATTTACACCCTCAAAATCTTAACTTACGGTTCAAGGCCGGTTTTGCGGATATTTTCTCACTTCCTCACTTTACAACTCGGTCAATTTTTAACAGAGTTTTGATTTCATAATGGTTTTGGAAAGAAGAATCCTAGACCTTTCCAACGATATCCCCCTCAAAAACCAACTTCAACATGAAATTCTTCATTGTCTTCGCTGCCCTCTTCGCCGTTGCTTTGGCTGCTCCCCGTCCCGATGCTGAGATCTTGAGACAAGAATCTGATGTAGGACCTGAATCCTTCAAATATTCGTAAGTATTAGAGCATAACTCATGGACCTCTTATTAGGGCCCCTTGATAGTTGAGCAAATGCTAACCATCGCATATCCTCTCTTTGTATCTCTGCAGTTATGCCACCAGTGATGGTGTTGAAGCTAGCGCCGAAGGTGTTTTGAACGATATATGTATACATTTATATAGAAGAATTGTCATATCTGTAACTTAACCACTAGTTCACAGAATTCTGTTACAAATTTTACAAACTGTAGAGACATACTTTAGTCTTTCATAGACATAAATTATGAATGAATATCATCAGCATCTCTCCAACTTACTTAATTTCCCTTTACACCCCATTAATTAACACGATTTCTAATTGAGATTCACAACAAATGGCACCTACTTGTTTATCGACGAATGCGAACTTCACTGTTTGAGAAGCTTTTACTAGACATGCCGATTAACTCGACACTTATACTGCGAAGTTGCTGTCGACAACATTCGAGGGGGCCGGCAATGAAAGAAAAATGTAGAGATGGCGGGAATCGAAACCGGGATCTCCCGCATGGTAGTCGCGTGTTCTAACCATCATGTGACGGCCGGTCTAAATACACTTTCAATTATTGATAGGCAACTGGCTCGTCTAAGAAAAACGAACAGATAAGATCCTGCCCCCAGAAAGTCACGTGATGGTGTTATGAAAGAAAGGTGGAATTCAGCTGTCAACTTCACCGATAGGCTTTGTGACAGATATTCATTCATCATTAGATTGCAGGTAATGTAAATTTTCACTTTCAATACATTTATTTACTGTCTTCTACTAATACCGCCTTGAGAGTGAATGTAATGTTGTTTCAGTTAAAAAAATTAATGCATGAAAAGAAAAAGTGTCCACTAAGAATAAAATATCAAAATATCTTTCATTCCCACATTCAAAAGTAATTTTGGTGACAATATCCAGCTAATGGAAACATTTCAAAGAAATTAATTTTTAAATTTGCATTTTTTTTTAATAAGCAGCAGAAGTTAAACGAATTTACAAAAAAAAAACCATTATAATCTTATATTAATTCTTTTAGAACATTAGCAGAACATAAGCAGATGTTTTACGTAAATGATGGCTATCTTAATGACAATGAAAATACCGGTAACAAGGTCGATATTGGACAAGACAACAACAAAAACTAATATACTAGAAACACAGTACTCACAAAGGTGATCTGGATTTGAATACCTTTTTGGCACAGGCAACCTGACGAAACAAGTTCAGATCAGCGTAGCATTTTCATCCAAATCTAAATGATTACATTCTGGTTTGAACGAAACTAACAAATGTCGTAGGCCTACGACTAACTAACTAACGAATGTATTATCATATGTAAAGTAGTGACCGATAGTTATAACTTGTTATGTAGATAGGCCCAATGCGACGACACAAGTAAATAATCACAGTATTGATAGAAGATACATACAAGTGGTATAAAAGAGTCTCAAATTTTACTAACAGACATCAGTTTACAATTTGATTTTGTGAATAGTAATCATCCACCCCAAAAACCAACTTCAACATGAAATTCTTCATTGTCTTCGCTGCCCTTTTCGCCGTTGCTTTGGCTGCTCCCCGTCCCGATGCTGAAATCTTGAGACAAGAATCTGATGTAGGACCTGAATCCTTCAAATATTCGTAAGTATTAGAGCATAACTCATGGACCTCTACTTAGGGCCCCTTGATAGTTGAGCAAATGCTAACCATATCATATCCTCACTTTGTATCTCTGCAGTTATGCCACCAGTGATGGTGTTGAAGCTAGCGCCGAAGGTGTCTTGAACAATGCTGGTTCCGAACAAGAAGCTATCTCCGTCCGTGGTTCATTCTCCTTCCAAGGTGATGATGGTCAAACCTACACTGTCAACTATGTTGCTGACGAAAATGGTTTCCAACCCCAAGGTGCCCATTTGCCCGTTGCCCCTGAAGCTTAAGATGTTAGATTTTTGTAGAAATGTTGTTGAATAAATTAGTTAAATGAAATTGTGCCGAGGTTTTCTTACTTAATGATTTATGGTGGAAATTTTAGTTTTATGTTCAACAAGGAAAAGTGTGCTTCAGAAAGCACAACTCCCCCGAGACTGTCACACTAGGTACAATAAGAAATATTGATATGTAAACGATAAAGCTTATAGTGACGAACGCAGTTTGGCAACGCTATAAGCTAGCTGAAGTGATAATATTAAATTTTGATAGAACGGGAAATGATTATTGACAAAAGGAACAAATTAAAGTCGTACAAATTTAAAAAGTGGACCGCGAATCATATTATAGTCTGTTAGATAGCGGTGCCAAAGTAGCCCATCTTAAAGACAAAATATTTGAAATAACAAATGTAGATGACTAGAGGCGGGAATCGAACCCGGGATCTCCCGCGAGTCGCGTGTTCTAACCATCATGCAATGGCCGGTCTCAATGACTAATAATGCATCCGTTTATTAACTGCCCGAGATCCAAGTGCGTGAGCAAACTATTGCTTCATTACAGTTTTTCGGAATTACATTCCCCCACACACACAAATTACTTGAAGCAGTGGTTTGGCTTGGTATTACTGCGGTGTTGATACTCGTTGGTGCTTTGGATATTACTGAGTCGAATTTTTTACAAGACAAATACACATATTACAGAGCCAATTGAATCCAAAGAAGGCAGCAGTCATCCCAAATGCTGACTTATCTCAAACATTTACACAATTAGTCAGTTGATATTAATCGTAACTTGTTCAATAATCGGATGTTTCTTCACAACGCTGATGGTAGTTATCAGATATTATTGATCACCAAGTGAGATTTGTTACTGCTGTCTTCTTGGGCATTGAGATGGAATCAGTTTGCATGAAATAACCTGACCCTCAGCAAAACCCAAAGCGGGGTTAGCTAGAGTTTAAATAGTTCTATAATTTGTTATCTCGTTAAATTACTACTAAATACAGAGTTTGGATTGCTTCAGGCGTAGTGATAGTATTACTCGAATTATAAAGTGGGCGGGTTGAAACCTGAAAGCTACTAGAAGGGGCGTGGCTAGACTTTTAGTTTTTTCTGCAATAGTTTAACCAAATACAGTATTTGCTCACGATCGCGTTGGTTGTGTTGATATTATTATCCGATTTCTAAAGTAGACGGAATGGTACATTTGTATGGGAGGTGCCAGAAGGGGCGTGGCTAGACTTCAAGTTTTTCTCCAAAATGTTATCCTATTATAGCTTAACAAAATACAGAATTTGGGCACAATCGTGTTGGGTGTATTTATATTATTGCTCCATATCTAAAGTGGGCGGGATGAAACTTTTGTATGAATGGTACCAGAAGGCGCGTGGCTATACTTCCATTTTTTTCTCCAATCCTTAAACTTAATTTACCTTTACACCCCATGAATGAGGTATGGGATAGTTTCTCGCGTTATTGTGAATTAACACGCTTTCTATTTTTAGATTCACAACTAACGGAACCTACTTGTTCATCGACGAATGCGAACGTCACTGTTTGAGAAGCGCTTACTAGACATGCCGATTGACTCGGCACTTATACTGCCATGTCAACAACATTCGAGGGGAGCCGACAATGAAAGAATTTTTTTTTACGATGACTGCAGCCACGATTTGAATCTGTGATCTCCCGCATGGTAGTCGCATGTTCTAACCACTATGCCACGGCCGGTCTCCAATAGATTAACAAAATACAGAATTTGGGCACGATCGCGTTGGGTGTATTTATATTATTAATCGATCTCAAAAGTGGGCGATTGCATCAAAATCCCCTGAATTCACCCAAGGTTAGTGTATAAGCAGCTTTGTCGACATAAGCTGATTACAGTGAATACAGAATGTTACATTACCTTGCTACCGAACTATTTTGCTTCAGCGATACAGAATTTCAATGATTTCAATCAACGATTGTGGTTTCAGCAAAATGGGGCAATATATCACACCTCCAACGACTAATTGGTTATACATAGCAAACATTTTGGGCAAAAAGTGGTGTCCTAAAGAGGTGACATTAACTGACCACCTCATAGCCGAGAGGCCTTTTGTCTTTGGGAATACATTTAAAGTAAAGCATACAGGTGTCCCTTGAACATTTGCGTTATTCCTGATTTTTCCATATTAATCACTTCTTACATTGCATATTAAGCCATCCATCAGGATCAACTGCTCATGAAAATGTTCGTATATCTGTGATCCCCCAAAAAATTAACAACACCGCTTTACATTTTCAGATCAACAATATATACATTATTTTTTTATTAGCTTTCGGTTTTAACTGTGTCAACAAAATTAGGCGACGGGGGCAACGGGCAAATGAGCACCTTCGGGTTGGAAACCATTCTCATCAGCGACATAGTTGACGGTGAATTTTTCACCGGTCTTCTCATCAACCCAGGAGTAAGAGCCATGGACAACGATAGCTTCGTGTTCAGTACCGACATCCTTCAATTGACCGGCGGCGTCGTGCTTGGTACCATCATCGGTTTCAACTCCGAACTTGAAGCCCTCAGGTTCGACATCGCTTTCCTGACGAACGGTCTGTACGTCATGGGGAGCAGCCAAGGCAACGGCGAAAAGAGCAGCGAATACGATGAGGAGTTTCATGTTGTTCAGTGTAGTTGGTATTCCTTAGAAGTTGAAAACTTTGTGGACAATCTAACTCACATTGCTGAGGCTTTTTATAGCTCGAATCGAATTCAATGCAATACCAAATTTTTGCTAGTTGATGCAATTAAAATGTTAATATCTTAAAACAGGCAAGGCACTTGATGTAGAAATCTGCCGGGGCTGGTTTGTTACTGGTTGCATTAATTCTTTGCCAATAATAGTATAAACTGGTTGCTTATTTGGCTTGAGTTGCAAATCTTTATGCAAATTTTGGCGCTCTTCTAATTGTCTCACTAATTAGATACCCCCATAAAGAATAATAAATGTTGTGTGTGCGTGTGTTTTTTTTTGTCAGCTGCTGCACCGCCTGAACATTAACGGAAACATAATAATTCGTTTTTAATACTTTATGCCTTTATTTGCGAATAATACTTATAACATTTGAGGTTTTCGATTAACATTTTGAGTTGTTGTGATCTGGTTATGGTTGTTAAACTTCTTTAGATTTATATACAGCAGGTACAAATCATACGATAGTTTGTTGGATTGGTTTGCTTTTTGATTAGGGTGAACTTAGTTGCTAAGGGGCACATTGGGCAAATGGGCACCTTCAGGTTGGAAACCGTTTTCATCAGCCACATAGTTGACGGTGTAGGTTTGACCATCATCAGCAACGAAGGAGTAAGAGCCACGGACCACAATAGCTTCATCTTCGGAGCCAACATTTTTCAGCTGACCTTCCTCTTGATGGGTTTTGCCATCGCTGGTTTCCAAACTAAAAATAAGTTTAATGTAACATATTAGTTAGATGCCAATACTTTCCTGTCTCTAACTTACGCAAAGTTGTAGCCTTCTGGTCTCACATCGGACTCCAAGCGCACAATTTCAGCATGAGCGTAATCCGTTGGGGGTGCAGCCAAAGCCACGGCGAAGAGGGCAGCACAGATAATAGCGATTTTCATATTGACTAGCGAATTGTTGTTTGTTGTAGTCACAAAGAACGTTGTAAGATTTATGATGTCTTAGTTGGTACTTCCAAGCATTTTTATAGAGAATTCATTAGATCAGATAATGGTCCGATGCTAACCCTCAAAAGAAAACAAACTAAGAAGACTTCGTCATTCATCCGTAAGTCTCATATTTCTCTCCTCGACCAGAAGTTAAATAAAACAAAAAGATATTTATCATAAATCTCATAATTACAAATTGTCAAAAATGTATTGTTAATCGGGTGTCTAATCATCTTCTTCTCATTAATTACTTCTCGCAATGCTACTCGACTATTTTGTCTTCATCATCATCATCAGCATTCGCATCCTAATCATCGTTAACGTTATTATCATTATCTTCACGGTGGTGTCGTCTTTATTGTCTTTATTTATTTTGGACATATTACGTTGGCGCTGCTGTTGGATGGCCACATATCTAAATCAATCAATGAGATTCTTCTTACTCTCTTTCTCTCTCTCTTTATCTCTGTGTATTGGTTCTCTAAGGAAACATTGTAGCCCTGTGTTGAACTAAGCACCATCTATTGTGATGCCTCATTTGCATAAGCGGCTGATTAATCATCACTTGTGTTTGCATTATTATCGTCAGGGGCGACATTGCGCTGCTTCTGCGTACATTCGACCCAAAGACCACCGCATAATTGACGGACTCAATGATAGTAGTTTAGTTTAGTTTTGCATTGACTAATTAAACATAATGTTGTACAATGTTGTTGTTTGGCATAAGCGATCGGAAGTTATAGCATTTGTACAGACGGTTTGGTCTCATGCCACGATGAATTAATGCCAGCGGGAGATTTCATTCGAAATGCAACGGTCTTGAGGGTACATCGCGGTGCCCAAAAGAGTGAGCAAAAGTCTAAAGTAGCTAATTTTGGAAAAATCATCCTACTTACTTACTTAGCTGGAACTTCTTTGCAATACCAGTAGATTATATACCGCACGTAGAAAAATATTATAAACGCCTCGATCTTGCGCTTCTTCTCCAGTTAGTCACTGTAAGGTTCTCAGTAACCTGGTCTTTCCAACGGAGTTTTGGTCGCCCTCTTCTGCGCCGTCCATCGAGTTCAGTGTCGAAGACTTTTCGAGCTCAAGCACTTTCGTCCATGCGTACAACATGACCTAGCCAACGCAACCGTTGCACCTTAATGCGTCTGACCACGTCAATGTCAGTGTACAGCTCGTACAGCTCATGATTCATACGACGCCGATACTCGCCGTTAACGATGATGGGCTCATATATTTTACGGAGTATTTTTCTCTCGAATACCGCCAGAACCGATTCATCCGCTTGTGTCGTAACCCAGGATTCTGAACCGTACATCAAGACAGGTAGAACCAGTATCTGGTATAGGTGGAGTTTTGTTCGTCGAGAGAGGGCTCTGTCATTGAATCGCT
The DNA here is from genome assembly GCA_964034835.1 of Muscina levida. Classification (NCBI taxonomy): domain Eukaryota; kingdom Metazoa; phylum Arthropoda; class Insecta; order Diptera; family Muscidae; genus Muscina; species Muscina levida. Next base: position 35,863,147 of record OZ035883.1, read on the forward strand.
TGCTTAGTCCGTAGCATTTATTTGCAAGCAGGATTCTTCTCCGGATTTCTAGGCTGACATTGTTTTCTTTGTTGATGGCGGAGTCTAGGTAGACAAAATTATCTACCACCTCGAAATTATAGCTCTCAACGTTCACGCGTAGATTCTTTGTTCGTTGAAACTAATAACTTCGTTTTGTCCTCGTTAGGTGGCTCCGTAAGGTCCTTGCCAATCTTCACTGAAGACTTCGTTCGTGTCACAATCATCCTAGTTTCTGTAATAAAGTGTCTACATAGAACTTGTGTGTTTTAGTTTTAAATCTAAAGTATTCTCTACTACATTTTTTATTGACTCGACCAACTATTTAACTAAAGCACGAATACGAAGGGACTAGCGCTTGTATGAGGGATCCTATTTAAAATTCCAGAAAAGAAAGTTTAAAAATAATATTTATCACCAGACAATGGGTTAACTTTAAAAATTGAAAAATTTTAAATTCTTTCCAACTAATTTTCGCAGTATGAATTCATCAGCCGGGACCGGCCGTGGCATAGTGGTTAGAACACGCGACTACGATGCGGGAGATCGCAGGTTCAAACATGGCTCCAGTCATCTTAAAAAAAAAATTTTTTTCTTTCATTGTCGGCTCCCCTCGAATGTTGTTGACAGCAACTTCGCAGTATTAAATGTCGAGTCAATCGGCGTGTCTAGTAAGAGCTTCTCAAACAGTGACGTTCGCATTCGCCGATAAACAAGTAGGTGCCGTTAGTTGTGAATCTAAAAATAGAAAGCGTGTTAATTCACAACAACGCGAGAAGTTATTCATGGGGTGCAAAGGGAAATTAACTTAAGTAAGAATGCATCAGCCGCTTCAGCAGTAGCCGAAAATATTGACTAGGCAAATTATGTAGTTGTATTGTAAAGGAATAAAAACAAGTCTAATGGTGCAACACTAGGGCTGAGTGGCGGAACACCCAAACATTAATTTCCTAATTGCTTAAAAATCCAATTGTTTAAGGTGTCATGCAACAGTTACCATTGCAATGGCGTTGAAAGGCCCGTGTCCGTTGGATCCTATTTCACAGAATTTTTGCGTGGTCAACGTTTTACTTTGAATTTAATGAAATCTATTGATTCTAAAGAATTTACACATACGCAATATCATTAAATTATGTTTTGAAACAGAAAAAGTTCAAAATGTCATTCAGTGTAGAATGTTACATATACTATGTACAAAGATTATAAAACTTTTAAACATTTGTCTGTTTGTTAATATCAGGTTTAAGTATAATTAACTAATAACACGTTTATTCTATTCAACTACTAAACGTATGTATAATTCTATATAATAAAACTGTATAATTAAAGAATTTTTTTTAGCATTTCTGCAAATCTATGAAATTATATGAGTTTTTCGCTTATCGTATTAATTAAACTAAAACGTGATAATTGATGCATTATTTATTCTTTATTCATTATTCTTAATTAAGCCCTGATAGCGCCATGGTGTTCCCAAAAGGAATTTTCTCAAAAGAGCTTGTTATCGCAAAGTTTAGCAATTTTTCTTTAAATAAAGTTTATACAAAACCAGTACAGTAACTACAGATTGTAGGGAACTGACTGATAAATACCCTTATCCATTGTATGACATTGGTTAACTATCAGAATTTGGGCACGATCGTGTTTGGTGTATTGATATTATTACACTTCTGGTACCTCCCTTACAAATGTACCCACTTTAGAAATCGAGTAATAAAAAAAAATTAATTTCCCATTACACCCCATGAATGAGGTATGGGATTGCTTCTCGCGTTGTTGTTAACACGCTTTATATTTTTAGATTCACAACTAACGGCACCTACTTGTTTATCGACGAATACGAACGTCACTGTTTGAGAAGCTCTTACTAGACATGCCGATTGACTCGACACTGATACTGCGAAGTTGCTGTCGACAACATTCGAATGGAGCCGACAATGACAGAATTTTTTTTTCTTTTAAGATGACTGGAGCCAGGAGGAAATCGAGTAATAATATTAATATAATAGAAAATTTTATGTTTTACTGAGGGTGAGGGTATATGTATGTCGGAATGCCCGACTGAAACTTTCTCACTGGTTTTTATTATATTTTTCCCCGTTGATTCAATGCCAAATTTTTGCTTAATTTCTGTTACACATGTTTCTATTGTTTTTTTTATTTTTAATGCTTGGTAATTGACTTTTTTCTAGTAAATATTTCCCTTTTTTTATTTTTCTACCAAAAATTTAGAAATGGCGTCACTTTCTATTTTATTACACTGTACGACACGTTTTTTCACCCGTGATCAAACTGACCAGGTTCTGAAAATATAGCTAAAATTAAAAAAAATTCATCAAAATCTGTTCACAATTTGTTTGTGACAAATTTTAAATTTGGGCTTGGTCAGAACCGCATCTGGCCATTTGAAATACATTAAAAAAAATTCGTCAAAATCTGTTAACAACTCTCTGAGTTCTGCAAACAGGAGGAAGTCACTTTCGAGTCGTTGTATGGGAGCTTTGATCCAAAAATTGAATTGCTCGTAAAAAACTTAAAAGAGCTGATCTAGAAAAACTGGGAGATACGTATATTTTTATTTCAGCTATATTTTCAGAATCTGGTCAGTTTGATCATGGGTGAGGTCAAAAGTTAAAATTTGTCTTACAGTGTTATTATTATTTGATTCTACTTCTACCTTACTTTCACTTGACGACATGTATGCACTTCAATAACAATTAGACGTTTGATCTCCCTTTGCTCAAGTAATTGCAATTGGTTTGAACTCATTTTTATGCATACGAAATTGAGCAAAAGGTATTGCAGTTTGATCGAACTCGATTTTCGAGCAATTGCTCAACTGACTCAACTCAACTCAGCGCTTTTGCTCGTTTTTATGCATGAGACCCAATGTGCCGAATAATCTCATCATTTAGCTCTTGAATTGTTGCTGGCTTATCGATGTATAGCTTTTCTTTCAAATAATCCCAAAGAAAGAAGACCAACGGTGTCAAATTACATGATCTATACGGCCAATTGACATCGCCACCATGTGAGATAACACGGCCATTGTTTCGTTAGCTGTGTGGCAAGTGGCACCGTCCTGTTGAAACCACATATCGTCCACATCCATATCGTTCAACTCGGGCCATAAAAAGTTCGTTATCATCTCACGATAGCGAACACAATTCACAGTAACTGCCTGACCGTCCTCATTTTAGAAAATATACGGCCCGATGATGCCCATAAACCGCACCAAACAGTCACTCTTTGTGGGTGCGTTGGTTTTTCGACAATCACTCTTGGATTACACATGGGAACAAAATTGAACTTTTTGAGTGTTGTTTGGAATTCGAAAGCTGTTTTTTACTAATTTGGGGTCGCTGATTTCAAATCTAATCTCCATTTTTCTCCATCAGCTCGAATTTTTAAGTTACAGGTACTAATCGTATTTTCGACTTTTTTCCAAAAAATTATAGTTCAAAAAATCATAATTTTTTTTTCACAAGCCGGATTTTTAAATTTTTTTTTTTTTAAAGATATCGTTGTTACCTTTGAAAAAAATCAAATTTTTTAATATTACAAAAAAAAAAATGACTGAGTAACGGCTGTTTTATTCAAAAAAAAAAAAAACAAAATTACACAAAAAATTACACATTTTAATTTTCTTCACGCTAAAAGTTAATCGGTTGGGGGCAAATTGTTATTTTTATTAGCTTTATTGAATATCATATTAAAATAGCTTTCTAAAACATGTATGTACATAATAATCGATTGAAAATTGAATGAGTTATGCTAAGTTCGGTGATAACAGATTTTTCGCAATTTTTTGTTTCTACCCAAAAAAAATTTAAATTTTGTATTTTTAAAATCATGACAAATATGCAAATTTATTTACATATAGTTTAAATTATAGTTTTGCCTCCTATTACAATATTAATTAACAGGCCAAATTTAATTAATCGGCAGGTTTCAATTTGGAAGTTAAGGAAGAAATATTAATTTTCCAAAAATAGGTAATTTTGTATGGGAGGTACCAGAAGGGGTGATCCGATATAGTGCAAATTCATTCCTGACTTATATTTTCATAACCGTAAAACTTCCGCATAGTTTGACTGAATTCAGTGTACTTACAAAAAAGATATGTATGTAAGACTATTGGGGTGAGTTCGGTCATTTGTATGGGAGGTACCAGAAGGGGTATAGCAACGCTTTCGGTTTTTCTAGGGTTTGTCTAGTTTTGCAAGATAAATAAACTGACCAAATTTCAATATCCTCCGGTAGTCTGTTTGGCAGCTATCGAAAATATATTAATTATCCAAAAATAGGTAATTTTGTATGGGAGGTACCAGAAGGGGTGGGGCGATTCCGCCCATTTACAATCCCATAAGTTCGTTTCGAAAAATATTAATACTGATAAATTTTCATAACGATCCGTTAAGGTTTGCTCGAGTTACACTTTCACAAACATATTAATAAATGTTATTTCTGTATGGAAATCGTGATTTTTGTAAATTTAGTTATCTCAGTAAATTGTTGACAAAATCAAAAGTTGTGCAGATATTTTAATGAAATAAAGCTCATTTGATTCACACTATATTAAACTAAATGTTTTAAGACAAACACTGTAATTTGTGTTGCATTATTTTTTTTATGAATTTTTAAAAAACAAAAATTTTTTTTTTTTTGTAAATTTTTTGTTTTATTTTTTAAAACTACAACGATATCTCTGAAACTAATAAGCCAAATTAAAAATAATGTAGGCACGGATTAAAGATAATTTTGTTGACGAGTTTAAGTTTTTTTTTGTAATTGAATATGGTGAACCGTTTTCAAGTTATTTAAATATTTGTAGTGGAAGTGCCTTAGTTATGGACATAACGGTATATCGCGAAAAGTCGAGCTGATACAAAAAAACCAAGTGCAGATTTGGATTCAGCGTCCCAAATTACCTTTAAAACAATATTCAGTTCTTAAACAACAAATACCTTGTTCCCTTGTGTTATCATTCGCCCAAATGCGGCAATTCTACTTATTGACGAATCCACTGAGGTGAAAATGAGCCTCATCACTGCAGATAATTTTCTTCGAAAATTGATCATCCACTGTTGCCATTTCTTGCCACCATTCTGACCATTGAGGACGTTTAGAATGGTCAAGAGGCTTTATTCCTTGAGTCAATTGCACCTTGTAAATGCAAGTCTTTATGCATAATGTTCATCAACGACGAGCGTGAGAGGTGCAATTGTTGGGCACGAAGACGAGTTGAGGCGGATAGCTCTTCTACCACACTATCACGAACAGCAGCAATATTTTCTACAGTACGAGCTGTACGCGCATGTGCTGGTGCTTTCACATCGCCTACATACCCGGTTTACTCAAATTTTTGCACGATTTTTCCGATTGTACGCACATTTGGACTATTAAATTGACAGAAAAAAAACGAAGTGCATGATATGCATTTTGATTTAAACGCCCATTTTCATAATAAACCTGAATAACTTTAACGCGTTGCTCGATTGTGTACCTTTCCATGATTTAAATTAAGTTAGTCTGAAATTGAGAATTGTTAAATGAAATGCTGAAAAGAACTTGACATTTAGGTGTGGTTCACATTCAACAACGGCCCTTACAATTTAACCACCCTTTATATTTTCCAAGTTTTTGCCGTTACACTGCTCCTCCTTTAGAAGAGCTAAAAACCTATCAGGCGATACTACGAACGTCTAAATTGAATGTCGTGTTTAAAAGTTATTTCGATACGAACTCAGCTTTCTTTTCACAAAAATGCTGCAGACAACAAACTGTAGATAGCTATAAAACATGAACAGTGAAGTTTTGAGCTAAAACAAATGGCAGCAACAAGGAAAATGTAAATTTCATAAAAAACAAAAGCCATCAAAATCCAGAAATGGGTCGAAAAAATTTGGAACTACCCCTATAGTTCGGTTCTAGACTACGGTAGATGTCGGTTCATTCAACGACGGTAATCGCTTTAAACGCTGATGGGTCCAAATATTTTGCGAAGAATTTTTCTTTCGAAGACTCTCAGAATTGATTGATCCGCTTGTGTCATTAACTAGAATTCTGTGCTGTAGAGCAAGACAGGTAGTATCAGTGTCTGGTAGAGTTGTTTCTTTGTTCGTCGATAGAGGACTTTGTCATTAAATCGCTTGCTCAGGGCATATCAGCAGCGGTTTGCCATCAATACTCGTCTTTTGATTTCCAGGCTGACAATAATATTTTTGTTTATGGCGAAGCCACAGTAGACAAACTTCAAAGTTATAGTTGTCAACGTTCAAGCAGCGTCCCAGACGATCATTGAAACAAATAACTTGGTTTTGTCCTCACTTCCGCCGACTGCTTTTCAATGCTCGAAAAAGCCGCAGTAACATCTCCCAATCCACGTCCAATGATAACATGTGACTTTTGTTGAAGATGGCACCATTCCTGTTTACTGCAGCCTTCCGCATGGTCATCTCATTATGATGTTAAAGAGATTGCATACCACATCTGTCGCCAATGGCACATCCAATGTCACATCTTTGTCTTAAAATTCGCTTGACAGAAAGTGGTCACTCAGATTTTTGCCTTATTTTACATAAACACTTCTTGTCAGTCGGCTTCATTCCGCAAAGTCGTTTAAGCATCGCGTGTATACCAAACTCAACCATTGTATCGAACAGTTTTGTCGTATCGGACTATCGAATGCAGCTCTGTAGTCGATGAACAGATGGTAGGTGTCGATCTGCATTTCTTGGGTCCTCTCCATGATTAGTCGTAGTGTTAATATCAGATCGGTCGTGGATTTACCAGGTCTAAAGCCACACTGATAAGGTCGAATCAGGTTCGCCGGAATGTGCTTTAGTCTTTCACATAACACGCTAGACAGGACCTTGTATGCTGCCCTCGGGAACGAGCGTAGTACGAAAGAGTTCCCCCTCATATTTGCAGCACACTCTGAGTGTGCGTAAACAGATTGCCATCTCTGTCCTTACAGGTGGGGATCCCTGTTCTAAAACGTCTGCTTTTTATCTTTTGGTAGAACTTACGGACTTCACCTGTAATATTCGATATCATGGCTCTCTCTTTTCTTCCATAGACGCTTTTTCCGCCTGAGGCGTGTCAGCTTCCTCCTCATTTCATTATATCGTTCCGTCACCGCACTCGCCGCCATTGTCTGCAGTTATGTCCTGTCTGCAGAATATTTTTCCTCAAACATTGCGCGGCTTTCATCATCGTACCAGGGCTTGTTTGAGCGTGGTTGTTCATAACCCAGTACTGCCATTGCGGCAGTGGTCATAGAATTCGCAATATGCTGCCACTGTGTGTCGGGAACACCAGAACTAGGGGGGTTTGTTTGAAGTAATTGAGAGATTTGCTTGGAGTAGGCATTTGTGATATTTAGCTTCCTTTGTGATGTCTGCTGAGTGGTTTTAGCACTGCTCAATCGCGTGCGTACCTTGGCTGCACCTGCCCCTTTAGTAGGCGTGTGTTATCTATTTTGTTTTGGTATTACTTAACTTGCTGGTTATATATTATATTTCGTTTAGTGTTTTTAAATACACAAATCATATTTTATTCGAATAAGAACAACATCAATTCCAAATGTAATACCATTTCAGAATTTTTAATATTGCGTTGTGATTGTGGACTTTGTAAATCTTTTCGGTTTGCTCTCAGACAAACTAAACAATAAAAGATCTTGTCATTATTGTCAATTTGCTGTCGCTATTCAAAATAAGCCAATAAAAAACAAACAGTTAACAACAATAATTATAGCAATTTTATATTTTAATAACCATTAGATTGCAACTGTTACAGTTAAATCATGAAATAATTTTTACATACTATATAATATCAAAATACAAACATCTTAAATGTTGTGTTTGCTTCTCTGTCCACCACCATACAGTGGAATTAGAAATGCAAATCATATACACGATAAAATGCCATTGCTGATATGTGGGTTGCCATAACAATTTGTACACAAAACAGATTTTAAATGTCAGCGCATTGCTGATAACAACTTGATATGTTTTCTTTTGATGTTGGTGAAATTGTTGCTGTTGTTGTGCAGCTGTTTGTGTGATTTTTGTTACACTTTGAACTACAAAAAGTGACCCTTTTGTGCAGCAGAGGCGACGAATTGAATGATAAATGAGATAAGCGGTGCATAATTTTTGCAGTTGATTGTATTATTATTCATATTATTTATTATTGATTTTATTATTAACGCATAAAGCAATAACACAATAGCATTTAGACTATAAAATTATGTTTAATATATGTAAGTTTGTTGGCTAAATAATATGGTTGATGATTATGCGCAAGATCAACAAAGTTTTGGCTTTGGACTTGAGTGATAATAAGAAATAATTCTTATTTAGTACAATTAATGCTAAAAGTAATGGCTCATTGTCTGTATGTACAATTTTGAATTTTGTTTAAATTTTGATTTTTAATTTTTAATTTTTAATTTTTAATTTTTAATTTTTAATTTTTAATTTTTAATTTTTAATTTTTAATTTTTAATTTTTAATTTTTAATTTTTAATTTTTAATTTTTAATTTTTAATTTTTAATTTTTAATTTTTAATTTTTAATTTTTAATTTTTAATTTTTAATTTTTAATTTTTAATTTTTAATTTTTAATTTTTAATTTTTAATTTTTAATTTTTAATTTTTAATTTTTAATTTTTAATTTTTAATTTTTAATTTTTAATTTTTAATTTTTAATTTTTAATTTTTAATTTTTAATTTTTAATTTTTAATTTTTAATTTTTAATTTTTAATTTTTAATTTTTAATTTTTAATTTTTAATTTTTAATTTTTAATTTTTAATTTTTAATTTTTAATTTTTAATTTTTAATTTTTAATTTTTAATTTTTAATTTTTAATTTTTAATTTTTAATTTTTAATTTTTAGTTTTTAGTTTTTAATTTTGAATTTTGAATTTTTAAGTTTAAAATTTAATTTACCCCAAATATTTGAACCATATTGTTGTTATTTTGTAGCGCCCTTTGAGCAATTGTTCCAAAAGCAAAAAAAAACACAAATCAAGCAATTATACATTCAAATCAACATTTTTTTATTTAAAAAACAAAATCAACTACTATCACAACTTAGGCAACGGGCAAATGAGCACCTTCGGGTTGGAAACCGTTCTCATCGGCGACGTATTTGACGGTGAAGTGTTCACCGGTCTTCTCATCAACCCAGGAGAAAGAACCATGGACAACGATGGCTTCGTGTTCGGTACCGATGTCCTTCAATTGACCGGCGGCAGATTGTTCAGAACCATCACTGGTGGCGTAACTGCAAGCAAAGGGAGAGAAAGTAAAGCAAACAATTAACTACTGTCCAATTTCCGGGCGATCCTAATTCATAGGTCTTCTTTTTTATGTTATGTAGAACTTACGCATATTGGAAGGATTCGGGTCCTACATCAGCATCTTGCTTCAAGATTTCAGCATCGGGACGGGGAGCGGCCAAAGCGACGGCGAAGAGAGCGGCGAAGACAATGAAGAATTTCATGTTGATTTGTTGATATCAAAGCTTTAAAAGTTTGTGACTTCTTAACATTCGTGACAATAGTTTTTATAGTGCAAAATTTCTTTGGATTTTGCTGCGAATGCAATTTTGGCCTTTCGGTTGGATGATTTAAATGTTATTTAGACTGGTTTAACGCGTTGTCACAATTTCTAACCACCTTCTCTGCGCTATCACTTGTCGCGTGTTCACACCTAGAAATTTTTAAATTTCTTATTGTTTCTATGTTGCAGTTTTTGTTTTGTTGTCCTCTTTGTTTTTGGGACTAATTAGTGGAATTCATTGTCGCATTCATCTCTGGTAGTCGCAGCGTTCACTTGACGAAAATTGCTATTAAATTAGAATTAATAGAGATCATTGTGTGTTTAAGCTGCTTACCGTCCGGTATCCATGAGAATTGAATTAAAAAATTTTGCCATTTTTGCAACTAATTAAGAAATGTTATTTTGATGCAGTTTGAAAGCGAATGAACATTCAAAATTATATCACATATTAAAGAAAATGCTTTGAACAAAGTAATTAAATGTGATGTGAGTTCCACAAGAAGGATACTATCTCAATATTAGTTTAATTTGAGGAAGTGGAACAAGAAAGTTCGGTCTTCTGCGTGCGTTCTCCAGTTAGTCCTACCAAATGGTGGCACGTCGCCAACCATTTGAGCCTTCCAATGAAATCTCCCTGCTCTGCGCCGTCCTTCAGGTTCGCCTTCAAACACCTTTCTCACTGGAGCATTTGCATTCATCCTGGCAACATGTCCCAGTCATCGTAGTCGTTGAATTATGACTCTTTTAGCTACGTCGATGTCGTGGTAAAGCTCATACGGCTCATGGTTCATCCGATGGCGAAACTCGCAGTCGACACAGATAGGTCAATACATTTTTTGGAGTACTTTTCTCTCGAATACTCCCAGGTTTTGTATGTCCGTTGTCATAAGCACCCACATTTCGGCAGCATACAGCAGAGCGGGATAAATTAGCACCTGGTATAGTTGTTTCTTAGTATCGCAAGATAAGGTGCTGAAGTTTTGCCAAAGTTCGTAAAAACATCTATTGGCTGGAGCTATTCTCAGCTTGATTTCTAGGATGACACTATTTTTCTTATTGACGGAAGATCCGCGGTAGGTAAATTCATATACTACCTCAAAACAATAATTGTCAACGTTCACGGTGCGTCCCCATCGAGAGGACTCTTTATTCGTCGAAATCATTATTTTTGTTTTGTCCTCGTTGACCGCTAAACCCATTTTTGCTGACTCCTTTTCTAGTGATGAGAAAACTGCAGAAACATTCCGCAGATTACGGCCAATGATATCTATATCATCGGCGTAGGCTAGTGGCATGTGGCTCTTGTGGAATATGGTGCCAGACATGTTGATACCAGCCTTTCTCATGACATTCTCCATAACTATATTAAATAGTGTACAGGACAAGCTATAGCCCTGCCTGAGAATTTCTCCGTGATGAATGGTTCAGAGTGATCCTTACCAATCTTAATGGAGAATTTGGTGTTTTCCAAGGTACATCTGCAAAGTCGAATTAGCTTTGCAGGAATACCAAACTCAGACATAGCCTCATAAAGCCTATTCCTTATCGGAGAGTCGAAGGCAGCTTTGTAGTCGACAAAGAGGTGGTAGGTGTCGATCTGCTTTTCATGGGTTTTTTCCAGGATTTGTCGTAAGGTGAGTATTTGATCCGTCGTAGATTTACCAGGTCTAAAGCCGCACTGATATGGTCCAATCAGTTTTTCTACGATTGGCTTTAGACGTTCACACAATATGCTTGAAAGGACCTTGTACGCAATTGGTAATAGGCTTATTCCACGATAGTTCTTACATTCACTACGATCCCCTTTCTTGTATATGGGACATAACAGACTGAGACTCCAATCCCCGGGCATGCTCTCCTCTTGCCAGATGTTCTCCATGAGCTGATGCATGCTCCTAATCAGCTTCTCCCCGCCAGCCTTAAACAATTCAGCAGGGAGACCATCGGCTCCAGCAGCTTTGTTGTTTTAAGGCGGGTTGTCGCGACACGTATCTCGCTCTGGCTCGGAGGTGGACAGCCAAAACCGTCGTCATAGATTAGAGCGGGATCTTTTGGAGTGGTGTCCGTATTCTGTAAATTTTTAAAATGATCTCTACATATCTTCAGAACGTTATCCAGGTCCGTCACTAGCTGACCATCGCTGTCCTTGCAGGAGGGCAACCCTGTTCCACGCATTCTCGCATTAACTCTCTGGTTGAATTTTCGGGCTTCTCCTCTACTTCGGAGCAACTCTTTTCTTCAGCTCTAAAGCTGGTCTAAAGAGACGAATTGTCTCTTGTCTCTTCTTTCTGAGCCGTTCACGAACAGCTCGCATTGCCATTGGATGCAGTGAGGTGGACGGCTCTTCAGCCACATTATCGCGAACGGCAGCAATATTTCAGTACGAGCTGTACGCGCATGCACGGATGTTTCCACATCTCCTACAGACCCGGTTTGCCCAAAGTTTTTCATGATTTTTCCGATTGTACGCAAATTTGGACGATTAAATTGCCCGAAAAAATTACGAAGCGCACGTACGCATTTTGATTTGAACGCCCATTTTCATATTAAGCCTAAATAACTTTAACGAGTTGCTCGATTGTGTATCTTTCCATGGTTGATATTAAGTTAGCCTGAAATTGAGAAATGTCAAATGATATGCAGAAAAGAACTTCACATTTAGGTGTGGTTCAAATTCAACATCTGCCCTTACAATTTAACCACCCTTTATATGTAAATTACAGTAGCAACGAAAATTCAACTTTTGATTTCGGTAATGCTCGAGCGGAACATTACGTCAGTTATTATAAAATAGCTATGGTCAAATTTCAAGCAAAATCGGACAAATTAAAGCCTTGCCTCAAAGGGTCTAGGGTGAAAGCAATATATAAGAAAATGAGTATGTGTTTGTTTATTTCCATTTTTAATACCGTATAGACTCGAAAATGTCTTGACCGATATTTTTGAAATTTTCGCAGAATGTAGTTGTGTTGTCGGTGGTAACAAAAGGGTGCCTTCGTTTTTGATATATCTCCAAATATTTGGACCTATCATCGTTAACTGCGAGTACCATCTTCGAATGAATCATGAATATACCGAATTCGTTGGCTTGAACACGTTTAACGAATGGACGAAAATGCTCCGACTCGAAAAGTCTTCGGCAATAAATTCGATGGACGGCGCAGGAGGGGGCGACCAAAACTTCGTTGCATGGACCTTGTAAAATAGCAGTTATCTAAGCTTGGTGTGAAGAACTATCCACTGAGCGCAAAAGACCGAAGCGCTTGGAATATATTTCTACGTGCGGCTAATGATAGATAAATTTCTGTTGTTGCCGCCATCAAAGAAGAAGAAGAGCTATGCTCATATTATTGTCGCCTGACTGGCTGTCAAATAAAGGATAACAAATAAAGATCCTTGTAGGCGAAATTTTCAGATGGGTTAAGAAAATATTGGCGTTTTAATAACAGAATTGTCATACTTTACTGAAGAAAAGTAGAATTTTCATGGGCATTTCATATAATTCTACACTTATTGTATATGATGCGAACACTCTAACAGGTCAATTGAAAAATCCTCGGCCTGACACATAGATGGCGGTACTAGAATAAAATCTATATGATTTTTAGTAAGCCCTAACCTTCAAGAGATGCGTTTATAAATTTGACAGCTGTCGGATCACTAGTTTGTGAATTATAGCATATTGAGTGAAGCAACTTATGTAATTGTGAAAAAATGGATAAAAAGGAATATCGCGTGTTGATAAAATTCTGCTTTTTGAAGGGAAAAACCAGTAAGAAAGTTTCAATCAGGCAACCTGACTTACTTATACCCTCACCCTCAGTAAAACATAACATTTCTAAAGTGGGCGGAGTAGTACATTTGTATGGGAGGTACTAGAAGGGGCGGGGCTCGTCTTCCAGATTTTTTCTCCAAAACTTTGTCCTGTTACAGCTACACAAAATACAGAATTTGGGCACGATCATCTCCATCTCTAAAGTGGGCGGAGTGGTACATTTGTATGGGGGTTCCCGAAGTGGCGTGTCTAGAATTCCAAATTTTTTCTCCAAAACTGTATCCTGTTATAGCTTTACAAAATTCAGAATTTGGGCACGATCGCGTTAGGTCTATTAATAATATTAATCGATTTCTAAAGTGGGCGGTATCAGATGGATATGTGAGGTACCAGATGGGGCGTGGCTAGACTTCCAATTTTTTTCTGCAAAACTTTATTCTGTTATAAGTTTACTAAATTAAGAATTTGGGTACGATTACGTTGGATTTATTGATATTATTACTCCATCTCTATTGTGGGCGGAAAGGTACATTTGTATGGGAGGTACCAGAAGGGGCGTGGCTAGAATTCAAATTTTTTTGTCCAAAACTTTATCCTGTTATAGCTTTACTGGGACCGGCCGTGGCATAGTGGTTAGAACACGCGACTACCATGCGGGAGATCGCAGGTTCAAACCTGGCTCTAGTCATCTTAAAAGAAAAAAAATAAATAAAATTTTCTTTCATTGTCGGCTCCCCTCGAATGTTGTTGACAGCAACTTCGCAGTATTAAGCGTCGATTCAATCGTCGTGTCTAGTAAGAGCTTCTCAAACAGTGACGTTCGCATTCGTCGATAAGCAAGTAGGTGCCGTTAGTTGTGAATCTAAAAATAGAAAGCGTGTTAATTCACAACAACGCGAGAAGCTATCCCATACCACATTCATGTGGTGCAAAGGGAAATTAAGTTAAGTTTTAAGTTATAGCTTTACTAAATACAGAATTTGGGTATGATCCCGTTGGGTGTATTGAAATTATTACTCGATTGCTTAAGTGGGCGGAATGATGTTTTTGTATGGGAGGTACCAGAAGGGGCGGGGCCATGTAGCCCATTTGCAATACTGTAAGTAGTTTTGGGAAAATATTTACTCGTGCAAAATTTAAAAACATTTGGTTGCGTCTTTCGAAAGTTATCGAGCGCACCTGGCGGAAAGCCAGACAGACAGACAGACGGACATGGCTCAAACGACTTAAAAAGTCATGAATCGAATTTGGTTCAAAGAAACATAGGGTCTAAAGTGACTCCTGCTATGTGTTACACTTTTGGGTTGTATCAAATGATATATATCCTTCTACCCGTAGGGTGAGGTATGGTATGCTAAGTTTAGACGTGGTGAAATGAGCATCGAAGACAGTGGACGCCCAAAAGAGGTTGCTACCGACGACAACATGAAATAGCAGGCACTCTAAAGATCATTCACGAATATTTGGGTATGAGAAAGCTCGGTACAAAATGGGAGCCGCGCGTGCTCGCTTTTGACCAAAAACAACGCCGAGTTGATAATACGAAGCAACTACAAAAATGGTATGGAAGGGAATTATGTTGAAAAAAAAAACAAAAACGAATTTTGCCAAAAAATAAATGTGTTTTACTATGGTAGGCCGGGGACTTTTTAATTGACCTGTTACATGCGGTCCATTTTGGATTTGTTTGCCCTGTTTATTATTTCGTGCCCTATCAAAACAAAACGCATATCGTTTGTTCATGTTTTGTCAATGGCTCAATTTTTCCATTTGGTCAGTTGTGAATAAAATGAGTCCTTTCATAAAAAATCGATGGAGAAATTTTGATATTATTCGCAATAAAGTGAAATTATCTCATGACCGATGATACCGAAGGACGATTGCCATCTTTTTCATGAGATGTATAATAAGTTTGATTAGTTCATGACCTTGAATATTTTCAATACACTGGAGAGAGAAAAATTATACGCTCCACTGTATTTCGAAGCAGATGTGCTTAAGGGTTCATAATCCAAAAGCCGAATATGAGGAATGAAAGAGAATCAAAAACTACACTTTTACGTCCAACAACAACAAAATTGTATTTAGTTAAATTTATCTTTTATGCATTTCATTACATTATGGGGTTACCATAAAATTAAACGCAGTGGTTTTTAATTACGAAATAAAACTTTTTTAGTGAAACAAAAACCAAATTTATAATAAAAAACACTTTGTTATAATGCATATGACCTCTCGTTTTTTCAATACATTCAAAAATGCCTTTCGGTCATACTATTTATCAGGGTTTTTGGGGTTGAACTTTCTAAGGAGTCCCAAGCCGCTATTACTGCCGATTTTAGCTCTGCAACGCTATTGTATTACCTGTTGTTGGAGTACATTTTATGAACAAGTATGCCCCGCACGTTTTCAATAGGGTTCATGTCATGTAAACACGCTGGCCCCTCTAAGACCTCAACGTTTTCTGACCGATCCCAACGTTTTGTATCCTTACTGGAGTGAATAGACGCAATCTTTTGCTGAGATATGTAATTTATTTCCTGGTTTCGCTTCAAGAATGGTAATAAATTAATTTTAGGTCTGTTTCTCCGGAGTTCATATTCCTCGGAGTTCATATGACAGCTTGGAAAAGTCAGCTCCAAAGTTCATTTTACAGAGAATGCAATAGAATAAAATAGCGTTGCAGAGCTAAACTCAGCAGTAATAACGGCTTGGGACTCTTTAAAAAGTTCCACACCAAAAACCCTGATAAAAAGTTTGACCGAAAGGCATTTTTGAATGTATTGAAAATAAGAGAGGTCATACGCATTATTACAAAGTGTTTTTTATTTTAAATTTGCTTTTTGTTTTAATAAAAAAGTTTTATTTCGTAATTAAAAACCACTGCGTTTAATTTCATGTTCTCCCCATAATGGAAGGAAATGCACAAAAGATAAACTTAAGTAAATACAATTTTGTTGTTGTTGGACGTAAAAGTGTAGTTTTTGATTCTCATTCAGTTCTCATATTCGGTTTTTGGATTATGACCCATTTTATACATCTGCATCGAAATACAGTGGTGCGTATAATTTTTCGCTCTCCAGTATATAATGTTGATATTCATATATTTTCGAATTAATATCTACGAAGTATACTTGCAGGGATATTACGAAACTAGTACTAATAGTTCCTGCAACATTGAACATACATTTTTTTTGTTAGCAAAAAATGACGGCTGTACTCAGCATCCATTACTTTAAAAATTTAATACAATAAGGTTGTATGTTTTAGATTGTTGACCATTTAAGGATCCCATATTTGTTGTTTACTCTTTGATAACAATTATTTGTTCCTGTACTAAATTTGTTATTAATTTTTTGCCAATCGCATAATAAAAACTCAATAGAGATTACTTTTTTTCTATAACAATTCTTTTTTTATTCACAATTAACATTTACAACTTAGGCAACGGGCAAATGAGCACCTTCGGGTTGGAAACCGTTCTCATCGGCGACGTATTTGACGGTGAAGTGTTCACCGGTCTTCTCATCAACCCAGGAGTAAGAACCATGGACAACGATGGCTTCGTGTTCGGTACCGATGTCCTTCAATTGACCGGCGGCAGATTGTTCAGTACCATCACTGGTGGCATAACTGTAAGAAGAGGGAGAGAAAGTAAAGCAAACAATTAGCAACTATCCAATTTGCTGGCGATCCTTATTCATAGGTTCTCTTTTTGTATGTTATATAGAACTTACGCATATTCGAAGGATTCGGGTCCTACATCAGCAGCTTGCTTCAAGATTTCAGCATCGGGACGGGGAGCGGCCAAAGCGACGGCGAAGAGAGCGGCGAAGACAATGAAGAATTTCATGATTGTTTGATTTCAAAGACTAGAAAGTGAGTGACTGAATACAGAATGCACTCTAACTATTTATACTGCAAATTTGCTAAAAAAAAACTCTGCCGGCGATGCAGTAAAACATGACAAAATATGACATTTGCAATAATTAACCAATACGCATATACAAGTTTCTATGAATGCACGAATGCAGCAGCCACTCTGCAAAACGGAAGGAAATTTTGCGGCCACTCCGCTAAGATTAGCCCAAAATTATCAAGTTCAGTTTGATGAGCGTCAGCTAAACCACAAAAAAAAACTGGTTTTCTAATCATTATTAGATTTCATGTTTTCCCCTAAGGTGGTGATGTTCCTATGCCGTAAAACTCTATCTTGATTAGTTGAAAAACTAGAATTTGTGTGAGCCTCAAGAATATAGTTGCGAATAATGACTTAAGAAGAGAATCTGCTGCTCATTTACTTTCGTTTTTCGCACAGAAACAAAAATCAAATTAGAATTAGCCAAAAGAAAAAAAGCGAACACGAAACGTAAAGAGATTTTCAAGTTTAGTTAAGCTAAAGTTCTAACCGGTAGAAAAATAAAGTGAAATAAAAAAAAAATAAAAATTAAATAACAGCAATTAACATGTCTAACCTAAAATCTAGTTTAGTTAGTTGTGAACTTGAAATTGTGCGGATGAGCAAAGCGTAGATGAAGCCGACACACTAACTGGGTATTATCATATATTATGGCGCAGAGACAACAACAGCAACATGCAGAATTTGCTAAAAATCGATCGTAATATTATTCGGAGAATTTTGAATGCTTCTTTTGTTTTGCCGCTAAACTATGGAAAATGCAACAACAACAAAAAAAAAACGAACAACTATTGCAAATTATGGCCCGGCCCAACTTTAATTTAATATAAAAGACACGCAATGGCGTTACTAAAACATCATTCAACGTTTTGCACTAAGCTCAACAGAAAGAACTCAATCGCTCAATATGAAATTCTTCATTGTTTTCGCTGCTCTCTTCGCCATCGCTTTGGCCGCTCCCCGTCCCGATGCTGAAATCTTGAAGCAAGATTCCGATGTAGGACCCGAATCCTTCAAATATGCGTAAGTTCTACACTACATAAAAAAGATGATCTATGAATTAGGATCGCCAGCATATTGAATAGTAGTTAATTGTTTGCTTTACTTTCTCTCCCTCTGCTTGCAGTTACGCCACCAGTGATGGTTCCGAAGCTAGCGCTGACGGCCAATTGAAGAACATTGGTAAAGAAGATGAAGCCATCGTTGTCCATGGTTCTTACTCCTGGGTTGATGAGAAGACCGGCGAACACTTCACCGTCAACTATGTTGCCGATGAGAACGGTTTCCAACCCGAAGGTGCCCATTTGCCCGTTGCCCCCGTTGCCTAAATAGTTTCACTATTGTTATTGAATCGTTATTAAATGGCTGTTACTAGTTGAATAAAAAAAAAAAGTTATACCTGGAAAACAAAATCGAAAAAGAACACTAAAGTGTTGTTTGTAATGCAATAGATATTAGGGAGTTGGAAAGATAGTAATCTTGACCATAATTGGGGAATAGGTGCGAAAATATTACGCACTTTAATGTATCTAAAAAAATATTTTTTAATCTAGTTAGATTCGTAGGTAGCGTAAAAACTTCATATATGTAACCAGAGAACTGTTTATATCTAGCGAAATGCGGTACATAGTATATCAGCCTTTAGATAGTTGGGTAGATCCAACTATATGTGCAATAGGTCTATGACTTTTTATATTTATGGTCCTAGCATAGTCAAATGGTCCATTGAAATTTGGTATTACTTTTTCGTGGTTGTCAAAAAAAAATCAGAAAAAAAAGTAAATTTTTTTATCTCAATATATTAAATTGATTCGAATCTATATTTAAAATTTGGGGTAAGGGGAAAGAATCCGCTGTATTACATTAAAAAAGTAATAACAATTTAAGAAAATTTTTACTTTTTTTCTTTTGGGTGATTTTGAAAATTCGTTTTTGTGGATGAGGTTTTTATTAAAAAATTTGATAGGGCGATAGGGCCAAAATTTAGTTATAGCCCAAATGTGCAATATATAACACAATAAAATTGGATCTAACGGACATAGTATTCAAGCCAAAAAAAAATCAAGGGCAACAAAATTGATAGAAACATAAACAGAAGCAGAAATTTTAAATTAACTTAAAGAAATAACTTATTTTTTTCTAAATTTTTGATAAACTTAAGTACAACAAGATTAACTCTGATATTATAATATATTACTAGCTGACCTGCAAACATTGTATTTTCGTTGTTTAATAAAACATTACGAACGCGTATCAGAGCATAAAGCTAAGTAGAATTCGTTTATGTACCATATGTAAAGATATTTTTAAATACAAAATTATGAGATGTACGAAGCTCTGAGGGCACAAATCGAATATGACTTAGGGGAAAGTAGTCAAAGAAAATAAGAATAGAAGCCTCATGTAAACGTACCAGGGCCGTAGCCAGGATTTAATTTCGGAGGGGGCCAAAACCAATTGAAACGAAAAATAATTAAATTTTTCACATATTTTTCAAATATGTATATTAGGGTGTTCCTTATATGGTATTTTTGGGAATTTCTCGTTATCTATAAGAGTCCAGGTAAAATGATATATTGTGACCTATTTCACACAATATATTCAAAATTTCATTAATAACAAACGTGAGGTGGAGCTCGATGTCCAACTCCCATATTACTACTTAGTCATATTAATCTAAATTTTACAAAATTACTTTACATTTCCATTCATGTTTAACACTTTTTAGTTTTGTTGCATTTGAACCTTGCTGTGTTCAAAACTTTCCATTAAACCTCTCTCACTTTACATGCTCTGTAAATTCGCTCGAATCCACTCTGTTGTTTACAGAGCTCTTGACTGACGGTAGGGGCTGTTTGTATCCAACTTCGTTTGGTTAAATCCAATTTCGATCAGTTTGATGGGACTTTGGTCTGTTGCATCAAATTTCGGTTGCTTTACCCAAATTACTATTGTTTAACCCGATTTCGGTCTGTTGAATCCAATATTTATTGGGCGAACCTGATTTCGACTGATGTAACCCGACTTTGTTTGGTATGGTTAGACTTTGGTCTGTTGAATCCAATTTCTGTTATTTGACTTCAACTACTAATGTTCACCCCGCCTTCGTTCGGTATAATCGAACTTCGGTCTGTTAAATTCAATTGTTACTAATGCTCCATTGGTTACGGAAATAAGGCGGTCGCAAAATGCGAATCAATACGATTCCGAGTTATAAATACGAAGCTGAATAACCGAATTATCTACAAGATGAAGACCCGAAATTGAATTGTCGGCAAACCTGGATTATGATCACGGAAATTCAAAAAGATTATACTATTCAGAATAGATTAGTACGATTTTGTATTTTTTAAATTTAAAATAAAAAAACACCCCTTATTTTTTTAATTTTTTCCTCGTTGTAGATAATATGGTTGTTGAACCCCCACTTAGTTTCATGATGGTGTCTCTTCAACTTCTTAAGAAAAAATGAAATAGATGACTGACAAATTGGGAAGAAAAATATTTTTTATGTGATCGATTTCTATGGAATTACTCAATTATATAATTTTACAATTTTTTACTAGAAACTCTAAAACTGAATTCAATTCAATTAATTAAAAAAAATTAAATATAAGTTGAATTTCAACTCAAATTGAGTTGTTTTTTGCTTCTTTTTCTTTAGAGAAAGACTTATACAAGAATGTTAATTTTTTTTTTGGGTAAACTTTCCAACAACAACATAAAATATTGCAATTTTATACATTTAATTGAAAATAAAGTGTGACTTATAGTTTAATTTATGTGTTGAAATAATTATTGTATAATTTGGTTTTACATTTTTACGAATCAAAAATGTGATTTGATTTGGGTTAAATCATTTCGGGGGGCTTTGGCACCGATGGCCACCCCCTGGCTACGGCCTTGAAACGTACCATATTTTACATCCGTAACTCAAATGTTATACATTTTCTAAAGTTTGCCATAAGTCACGCCTCGCTACGTGCTATTCGCCCTGTGATCGATTACACAAGGGAACAAGGTATTTGTTGTTTAAGAACTGAATATTGTTTTATAGGTAATTTGGGACGCTGAATCCAAATCTGCACTTGGTTTTTTTGTATCAGGTCGACTTTTCGCGATATACCGTTATGTCCAAAACTAAGGCACTTCCGCTACAAATATTTAAATAACTTGAAAACGGTTCACCATATTCAATTAAAAAAAAAACTTAAACTCGTCAACAAAATTATCTTTAATTCGTGCCTACATTGTTTTTAATTTGGCCTAGTAGTTTCAGAGATATCGTTGTAGTTTTAAAAAAAAAAACCAAAATTTTACAAAAAAATAAAAAATTTTGTTTTTTAAAAATTCATAAAAAAAATAATGCAACAAAAATCACAGTGTTGGTCTTAAAACATTTAGTTTAATATAGTTTGAATCAAATGAGCTATATTTCATTGAAATCTGTACACAACTTTTAATTTTGTCAACAATTTACTAAGATAACTAAATTTACAAAAATCGCGATTTCCATACAAAAATAACATTTATTAATATGTTTGTGAAAGTGTAACTCGAGCAAACCTTAACGGATCGTTATGAAAATTTATCAGTATTAATATTTTTCGAAAAGAACTTATGAGAGTGTAAATGGGCGGAATAGCCCCACCCCTTCTGGTACCTCCCATACAAAATTACCTATTTTTGAATAATTAATATATCTTCGATAGCTGCCAAACAGACTACCGGAGGATATTTAAATTTGGTCAGTTTATTTATCCTGCAAAAGTAGACAAACCCTCAAAAAACCGAAACCGTTGCCATACCCCTTCTGGTACCTCCCATACAAATGACCGAACTCACCCCAATAGTCTTACATACATATCTTTTTTGTAAGTACACTGAATTCAGTCAAACTATGCGTAAGTTTTACGGTTATCAAAATATGAATCAGGAATGAATTTGCACTATATCGGATCACCCCTTCTGGTACCTCCCATACAAAATGACCTATTTTTGGAAAATTAATATTTCTCCCTTTATTTCCAAATTGAAACCTGCCGATTAATTAAATTTGGTCAGTTAATTAATATTGTAATAGGAGGCAAAACTATAAATTAAACTATAAATAAATTTGCAAATTTGTCATGATTTTTAAAAATACAAAATTAAAATTTTTTTTTGGGTAGAAACAAAAAAATTCGAAATATCTGTTATCACCGAACTTAGCATAACTCATTCAATTTTCAATCGATTATTATGTACATACATGTTTTAGAAAGCTACTTTAATATGATATTCAATAAAGCTAATAAAAAGAACAATTTGCCCCCAACCGATTAACTTTCATTGTGAAGAAAATTAAAATTTCCATTTTTTTTTGTTATTTTTTTTTTTTTTTTAATAAATGAGCCTTTACTCAATAATTTTTTTTGTGGTATTAAAAAATTAGATTTTTTTCAAAGATAACAAATAAAAAATATTATGATTTTTTGAACTATAATTTTTTGGAAAATAGGCGATTAGGACCTGTAACTTAAAAATTCGAGCTGATGGAGAAAAATGGAGATTAGATTTAAAATCAGCGACCTCAAATTATTAAAAAACAGCTATAGAATTCCAAACAACACTCAAAAAGTTCAATTTTGTTCCCCTGTGTTATTATTATTTGTCACGATCAAAAAAATATAAATTTTAAGTTTCAGGTAAATTAGTCTTTTCACTCAAATTTACAATATAAGTCCACACCAGCACCACCTACCGGGTATATTTGTACATAAAACTGTTTGTCATGATTAAACAAATATACATTCTAAATTTGAGGTAAATTGGTCCCTACGTTTAACACAAAGATGTTTAACATACAGTGTTTGAGTAAAATCGGACCAACAATAAAAATTTTGGAAATGAGACCACTGAAAGTACCACAAACCGGGTCCATATGCACAAAAATTTTGTTATCATGAGATTAGATTATACAGGTCTGGTACAGGTACCAATAGTCTGTGTACATTTCAAACGATAATTAAAAAACACGAGATGAAAACTGTATTTCAGTATTCTGGTGAAAAAAGAAACGAACAGAATCTCCTAAATGTTGCAGCAAGATATAAGGATATGAACCTGGAATATCCGGACTCTTAATACATAAGTTGGCACTATACTACAGGCGGATGTCCTCGACAAATTAAAGGTTATCATCACCGCCAGCCAGGAGATGAGCTGGACATGACAGACATGTATGCAACGTAAAAAATCCGACATCTACTTTAGCACGGAAAAGCACGATTTCTATGTGGATTTGTAATTGGCAAAAGACTTAGACGTCTTGTCTCCACTTGTCTTGCGGTACAATCCTGTTAGCGATGGAATAGCGATAATCCGCCCCAAGGTGAAAAACTTCTACATATTGGTGATTCGTCACATGACCTAACGGGATATAAATATATAATGATTAATTGCAGATATATTACATGAGTGCATAGTGCTCTCTTGCCCACGACGTTAAAAGTGTCCTGGGAGATTTTAATGCAAAAATAGGAAGTGAAGATGTTCTTCGGCTGTCGATCGAAAAATTCAGTCTATATTCCAATACTTTTGACGACGGAAGGCCGACGGATGGCTTGCTTAACTTATCCCAAAGAAAGCTGCAAACCCCAGAGATTGCCATTGCCTACTTCAACCATTACTCGGACGTTCCTGACACACAGTGGCAGCATATTGCGCATTCCATGGTAGCTTTCGCAACCACTGTACTTGGACATGAAAAATGGCACTTAGGCAATTCCTGTTATGACGAAAAATGGCGCATAGTATCTGAGGAAAAGATAATGCATAGAGGGTAACGCTACAGACAATAAGCCCATTTCCCAGCCCATGTACCATTTACTTATGTAGCAAATCTCATCTACATACCTTAATGGCTCGCGAAATATGACCGATTCAAATTTTGGTTTGTGTGGGCGGTGTCACGCCCCTTTGTCTAGGTATGTTTTCAAGTAGCCTATGATAGAGACCCTACGAATAGTACTACACAGTCCAAATTCCATTGCAATCGGTCCATTTATTTCGCCCAGATAACGATTTTTTCAAATGGGGCGTGTCACCGCCCATTTTTCAGCGAGACGGGTTCCTCTTCGTATCAGTAACATATGTAGCAAATCTCATCTACATACCTCTAATGGCACTTGAGATATGACCGATTGAAATTGAGGCTTGTGTGGGCGGTGCCACGCCCCTTTGTCTAAATATGTTTCCATGTAGCCTATGATGAAGGCACTATGGACAATATCACACCAAGAAAATATTATTACAATCGGACCATTTATTTGGCTAATATAACTATTATTTTTTTAAAGTGGCGTGGCACCGCCCGCTTTACTTAAACAAAATATATACGTACCAAATCTCGACTTCGAACCTATTATGGCTTAAAAGATACATTCATTTAAAAATTCGAGTTGTATGGACCGGTGCCACGCCCATTTTACCCCTTTGTAGTCCGAATTTCCAAAAATCCCGTCTTAGTGCGCGCCTACGCCATAAAAGGAAGTTTCACGGTTCTAGCTTTAGCCGTTTGGGCTGGGGAGTTATCAGTAAGTCACCCAAGCCTTTTATATATATAGATTTAAAGAATGGTCGTAAAAGTGTGTGTGGTCAGAAAAAGTACCCTATAAATGATGTCAGAATCCCAGTTAAATGCTGTGAAAATTTCAGGAAGATCGGCCAAGAGGTTTGGTCTCCTATAAGGTAAACAAACAAATAAATAAACAAACACACATTCCATTTTATATATATAGATGATAAAATTACCAATAATACCAATAGCTTCCTAAGCTGTTAACCAAATTTACCAGTAAACAGAAAAATTATAACTTAAAACTAAAAATAGAATAATGCCCAAAAGCCAACAAAGCTGTACAGCTTATCCCAATCCTATGTAATGACTTGCCAAGTTCGCTTCTTTATCCATAGTACACACAAATCTTCTCACTTTCCTCATTGAACTAAAAATTCACATTCACTTTTCGATTACATCACATTTATTGGGCAAAATAAAAACTGCTCTTAAACCTAGTTAACACAATTACAAACGCGCTGCGCGCTGTTGGCCACAAATGTATTCTACATCCACTGAGCGTTTAAAGACGGGGCAAATGGTCACCCTGAGGTTGGAAACCATTCTCATCAGCCAAATAGGTCACGGTGTATTGTTGGCCATCATCGCCAATGTAAGAGAATGAACCACGTACTACAATGGCTTCGTGATCGGTGCCAATGTCCTTCAGTTGACCTTCTTCCTGATGAGATTTACCATCACTGGTCTCGACACTACAAAAAAAATACACAAGTAAAACACAGTGGCAACAGATTATAACCTTGGCCAAATGACCCATATCCGAACGTGTTTTGCTTCCCATGGCGCTGCCACAGACTGACAGACAGCCACACAACTTACGCAAACTTGTATCCCTCTGGTTGGACATCGGAGTCGAAACGCAGCACTTGAGCCTCTTGGGCAGCCTGAGGTGGGGCAGCCAGAGCGCAACCGAACAAGACAACAACTAAGCAAGCGACTGAGAATTTCATGGCGTGTAGAGTTTGTTTAAGATTTGTTTGAAATAAGTAAAAAAAAGCGAGTGCGATGACTTCTTCTTCCTGGTAGTGACGACGATTGGTTGTTAACCCACCAAGTACTCAACAATTAATGCTAACTACTGCTGCTCATTACTAGCGTTTTATACATAATTTCTGGGACGATGATACTTGGCGGTTATTAAACATACCAGTTCGATTGAATGTCATGTACATTTTGGCATCAAGTACAAAACTACATACCGGGCCATAACAATATAGAGTTCTCTTTGTTGTTTTTTTTTTCTTCTGTTCGATACAAAAAGGGTTCACAAGTTCGTACGAATGTGCACCTCAGTTAAAGTTGATTGCCAGCTTGTAAGACGAGTACCTATGCGTACATATCCAACACATCCAGTGATACGAAACAAGTTTTTTCCCTTTCCATTCATGGATGTAACCAACGCTTGAGTGTCTGGGCGGTTAGCACTCGT
This sequence comes from Muscina levida, assembly GCA_964034835.1. Taxonomy (NCBI): domain Eukaryota; kingdom Metazoa; phylum Arthropoda; class Insecta; order Diptera; family Muscidae; genus Muscina; species Muscina levida. Next base: position 35,889,483 of record OZ035883.1, read on the forward strand.
CGTTGTGTCCGACACAGTCATGTTGCGAAGCCACAAAACAAATCGGAAGATAACTTTTGGCTAATTTGCCATTTCACATCACATCCCATCACATCAAATCACATCACATCGCACCGCATCACATTGTATTGGATCTCAATCGCATCTGATTTTGATTTTTTAGTATTTGGCTGGATTTGAATTGTGCGGCGTTTGTGTGTCAAGTTCAATTTGATTACTTATTTAATCAAGGCGTGGCCATGGCTGAACACTACAAGACGTCATCTAACAAACAAATTTTTTGTGTGTGTGTGGTTGTTTACCTTTGTTCATCATCAGCCATCCATCCATCCGAGTTTGTTATCGATGTTCGGATGCAGATCTATTAACACTTAGATTGTTCTCTCATTGGGAGTTGTGGCGCAGGAGGAGAGGAAATCTATGATAGCGTTGAGAGATATCCAAAAGCAGAGGTGGGGCAAAACCCATTCGTGGTTAACAGCTGACAAGATAAATTGGGATTTTGACAAATTGGCTTAAATAACGACCTGCGAAAATATTGATGAAATTTAATTCACTGTTTTTTAATCGACCTAGATAATATTTGAGTGTTTGACACAGTGAGCCCTTTAGAGTTATATGAGACACACAGTGGTTAATGACAAAAAATAATGCATGATTATTTGAACATGAAGTCACGATATAAATTGTACCCATGGCTGAGATTATAGTGCAAGTTTATATGCAAACTCAAAAAATCGATTCCGAGATAAATGACTTTTAAAGTTTTCAATTGATTTCCACCATGCAAAGAATAAAGGAAATCAACTAGTTTTCAAGCGGTGTATATAAAAGATATTAATATGAATTACACAACATGAAGTATGATATAACGAACATCATTAACTAGAAAATCTCGTTTTTTGATATTTGCCGGTCTTTTGCCGAATGAGCGATATGTATATAAAAAGGAAATTGTGTGAAGCTAAGCTCTTTCAACAGCACAGAAAAAAAACACCCATTCTAAATTTTAGTTTAAAATTCTTATTTTTTGCAGAAAAAATACTTCGATATTTAGTTACGAATAGTGCTATTATTCTTAAATCATGTACAAAACGGGTTAAGTTCAAAAATGTAAGCGTAGAAATTGTTAAAATAAGAATGAAATTCTAAAATTAAGTTTGTACGTACTTAATTACCGAATTTTAAGTATGAACTTCTCAGCTTTAAAGTAATTAGAATTCTTAGAATTAATACCAAGTTTTTTCTGACTTAAAGTAAGAATAAAAATCTTATATTAATCTCTGTAGAAATTATTCAAATAAGAAAGAAATTCTCCATTAAGTATGTACGAACTTAATTGGAGAATACTAAGAACGAACTTGTCAACTATGAAGTAAAAATTCTTAGAATAAACATCAAGTTATATCTGACTCAAAGTAAGAATACAAAATTGTACATAAATCTCTGAGAAAAAAATGTTTGGGAGAGAAATAACATTTACTCTCTTAGCTTAATGTTTTCTCCCACAATTAATTCGCATTCTAAATTTAAATTTAAAATTCTTATTTTTTGCAAAATTCGTACTTGAATTTAAGCGTATAAATTCTCCAATTAAGTATGAAAATCTTCAGAGCTTGTGCGAATCAAGTGACGTGTGATCTTCGTTGATGCTATTTTCGCACCAGTGTGTTTTGACTTCTCATTTATTTCGCTGAGATTATAACACTTATGGTTTGTAATGATAGTAAAAAAGCAAAGCAAATGGGTACTGAATAAATACTTTGGCAACTATCTTATAAGCTATCCTCATATTATTTAATAAAAATCAAGCCCCAATAGGCTTAATGTCATCTATAATTAAGAATTCTACACTTAAAAATCATGCCCCAGTAGGCTTAATGTCATATATAATTAAGAATTCTATACTTAAAATTCAAGCCCAAGCAGGCTTAATGCCATCTATATTCAAAAATTCAAAAATACTTAAAAATCAAGCCCCATCAGGCTTAACCCTAGAATGGTAAACATCGCCTGTGAGGCGAAGCACTTTATTTTTTTTGCGATATTTCCTGATCGTTCACTCGTATCAAAGCGTGCTCTCGTGCCAACTCAGTTGAGTATTGTACGAGCTTGGGCACAGACGTGTTTTTTTTTCTCCGTTGCGTTGCTGAGATATAGACACGTGTGTCGCCTTAGGTAAAAAAACCACAAATTTTATTTTAGTCTCAACAATTATTTTTAAGTTTTAAGCTGTGAATTAGTTTTTTATACGTTAATTAGATCTCAGGTCTAGAAGACCCAGAAGTTTTTTTTTTATTTCAAGCTGTGTTTAATTAAAATTTTTTCTTTAAAATCTTTTCAAATAATCTAAAAAAATATGTGATCTACAAATACGCCTATAAAATGTTTAAGCTATTTAAAAAATGAGTTGTTTTTGTTTATTTTTGTAACCAAATATATAATAAATATGTTCTTGTTTTTGTTTTAATACATTTTAATGTTTTCGAAGGTGAAATGTGCGTTTTTTTAAAAATTGCCTCACAGGCGATGTTTACCATTAAGTGCTAAAAAATATGTTAACCATTCTAGGGTTAATGTCAGCTATTATTAAGAATTTTATACTTAAAAATCAAGCGTCACAACGCTTAATAACATCTACAAATAAGAATTCCAGGCCTTGGATCAAACATTTTGTACTGGATTTAAGGAAATCCGTACTTACCGTACTTTTGACATCGCTTGGGAATGATTTGAGTACGGGAATACTTGATTTTTTTTTTGAGTGTGATCTCCTTAAAATTTTAACCGGAAGGCATACACATGAACTATTGATATATCAAGTGGGCGTGACTCCACTCAAAAACCTTATTTTGGAAAACGTAATACCAGTAATACACTATTCGGGGTTGGTCGTGACATTTTAGTTAGAACATGCGACTACCATGCGGAAGATCTATTGTTCAATTCCTGTCACAGTCATCTGCTTTTTCTTTTATCGGCGGCCTCCTCGATGATGTACTCAAGCAGCTCATATTCCCATTCGTCTATAAACAAGTAGATGTCGTTTGTTGTGAGAAACAGAAAGCGTGTTAATTTACAATAAGGCGAGAAGCTTACCCATACCTCTTTTATGAGGTATAAAGGGAAATTAAGTTTATTTTTTTATTATCAGTCCAAAAAAGTTAGAATGGATTCATTTGATATCAGTGTACATACGTATTTTAAAAGTGGTCAATGTCCTTGAAAGGGTCATACGATTAACACTCAAATGCGAGATGCTCATTTATATCTCATTACTAACATTTATACTATCTTTTCGGGCTCGCGTCGCTGTGTCGGTAATTACATTTTGCCTTCAAACACCTTTTTCGCTGGATCATTAACATCCATCCTGGCAACATGTCCCATCCATCGCAGTCGTTGAACTCTGACTCTTTTAGCTACGTCGATGTCGTGGTAAAGCTCATATAGCTTTGGTTCATCTGATTTCGAAACTCGCCATCGCCACATAAAGGTCCATCTATATTACAGAGTACTTTTCTCTCGAATACTCCCAGGTTTTTTATGTCCGTTGTCGTAAGCACCCACGATTCTGCTGGAAACAGCAGAATGGTGTAAAATTATCACCTGGTATAGCTGTTTCTTAGTATCCCGAGATAAGGTGGTTTTACTAAAGTGCTGCCGAAGACCGTAAAAACATCTTTTGGCAGGTACTATTCTCCGCTTGATTTCTTGGCTGACACTATTTTTTTTATTGAAGAGGTAGGCAAATTCATTTACTTCCTCAAAATAATAATTTTCAACGTTCACGGTATGTCCCCATCGAGAGGACTCTTTGTTCTTCGAAATCATTATCTTTGTCTTGTCCCCGTTGACCGCTAACACACATATTTGCTGAATCCTTTTCTAGTGATTAGAAAACTGCAGTTACATCCCGCAGTGTTTGGCCAATGATGTCTATATCATCGGCATAGACTAGTGGCATGTGGCTCTTGTGGAATATGGTGCCAGACATGTTGACACCAGCCTTTACCATTACCTTCTCATAACTATATTTAATAGTATACAGGACAAGCATTCGCCTTGCCTGAGACCTCTTTACGTGATGAATGGTTCAGAGTGATCCTTACCAATCTTAAACGAGGATTTGGTGTTTTGCAAGGTACACCTGTAAAGTCGAATAAGTTTTGAAGGAATACCAAACTCAGACATGGCCTCATATAGCCTATACCTTATTGGAGAGTTGAAGGCTGCTTTGTAGTCGACAAAGAGGTGGTAAGTGTCGATCTGTTTTCATATGTTTTTTTATAAAATTTGTCGTAAGGTAAATGTTTAATCCGTCGTAGATTTATCAGGTCTAAAGCTGCACTGTTAAGGCCCAATTAGTTTTTCTACAATTGGTTTTAGACGTTCGCTCGAAAGTACCTTGTACGCAATTGGTAATAGGCTTATTCCATGGTAGTTCTTACACTCACTACAATCTCCTTTCTATGGGACATAATATACTGAGACTCCAATCCCAGGACATTCTTTCCTCTAGCCCGATGTTCTAAATGAGCTTATGCATTCTCCTAATCAGCTCCTCCCCGCCTGCCTTAAACAATTCAGTATCGGCTCCAACCGCTTTGTTATTTTTAAGGCGGGATATTGCCACACGTATATCGCTCTGGCTCGTAGGTGTACAGTTAATACCATTGTCATGGATTGAGCGGGGTCTTTAAGAGTGCTGTCCATATCCAGTATACATATTTATGAAATGTTCTCTCCATATCTTCAGAACGTTATCCAGGTCCGTCACTAGCCGGCCATGGCTGTCCTTATAGGAGGGCAACCTTGTTTCACGCATTCTCGCCGTAACTCTCTTGTAGAATTTTCGGGCTTCCCCGCTGCTTCGGAGCAACTCTATGCACTCGTCCTGTCTCTTCTTTAGGTGCTGCTTTTTGCGTCTAAAAGACTAGTAGCCTCTCGTCTCTTCTCCATGTGCCGTTCACGAACAGCTCGCGTTGCCATTGGCAGCAGTTTCGCTGTGTATGCAGCATCCGTCTCTCTCGTGGCATTGCGACATTCATCATCGTAACAGGCATCAACTTGAGACGGCTTTGAGTACACAAGTACGCTTCTCGCAGTCCGTTCTATAGAGTCGGTTACATATTGCGAGGTAATATTATCAGGGGTTGGAGCATTCCGTAGCAGTTGAGTTAGGGTGTTTGAGTAGGCGTCCGCTACCTCTGTGATCCGCAGTTTACCGATGTCCAGCTTTCGTTGTGCCTGGTTATGTAGGTTTTTTGCCATGCGTAGCCTTGTGCGTACCTTAACTGAGGTAAGGTAGTGAAGTTATTGTTCGCACCCCTTATCACTCGTACGTCCAGAACACTCGATGCATGCCTTCCATCGAATAGAATGTGATCTATATGATTCCTCGTCAATTGATGTGGAGATAACCATGTTGCCTTCCTCCTAATTGGAAGGTAACAAATTTTTTTTAATAAGAATTCGGAATACCGTGACGACTATTGTAACTACGTCAGAATAGACCGGTTAAAGATGCCACTCAGACATATAAATGTGTATTCCATTCTGACCAACTGTACTGTGGCCAACTATTTGTGTACTGCCAACCAATTGGCAAGTCTAGTAAAAGATTGTCAAACTAAAACGTCATTGAACAGCAGATCCGTCCAATACCGAGAGTCTAAGATTACAATGTGTATATTTATGGGATACAAAGCTAATTAGTTTTTTTTTGTTTATTTTTTTATGAAATTATCAGAATGCTAAAAACATATTAGCCTTTTTTGAACGAAGTATTAATTTTAAATTCCAGACTATCAAAATATTAAATCAATATGCAAATCGTATGCCTATTGCTAGTAAAGAATGTATCCAGTAATAATCTATGGTGTCACGGCAAAATCAATATCACTTTGTTTCTATTCTTTTCAGTTATGACTACATACGTCATCAATAACTATTTTAAATTTTATAGTTTATAAACATTTATCTGACGCATGAAACGCAAAACGTTTCAAAATACACGTTTAAATTTTGTAGCTACCAAAATACATGTGAATTGGAATTTAAACTATTAAAAAATACAAAACAAAAGAAAACAACACAGAACAGACATTTCAGGAAGCTGGAAATATATTTACATAGGCATATGTGTGTGTCTGTATATGAAGAATATAAGAATATAATAAATGTTTAAATATACATACGTAAGCGAGGGTCATTTTAATACATGTAAATAATTCTCTTGATGTTACAGATGATCGCTAATGTTCATAAATATGCAGAATGCTTGAATTTTGATAACACAAGGCAACAAAATCGAAAAAAATTGCATACTCTTTCAAAACCACTATACAATTTTGACGTATTGCGGTTAAAATAGTACAAATATGGTCGAAATACTAAATTCTATGGGAGAGGTTTTTTTAAAAAAAAAATTAAGTAAAATTATGAATTTCTTTAGATGTTTCTTCACATAACACAGAAAAACAATTTTTTGCAAACCAGATTTCAAAACACTTTTTCCATAGATTTTGAACTCCTAAACACGAAAAAGATTTTAAAAAAATATTCTTAGGCGCTGTTCTCGTATAAAATTTTTTTTTAAATTTTTGGAGGTGCACTTAATATTTCGGTAATATTTTCTCTTACCCGATCTTCATATACGCTGGAGAGAAGGAAATTATACGCACCACTATATTTCGATGCAGATGTACTTAAAGGGTCATAATCCAAAAACCGAATATGAGGAATGAAAGAGAATTAAAAACTACAATTTTACATCCAACAACAACAAAATTGTATTCAGTTAAGTTTATGTTTTTTGCATTTTTTTAACATTTTGGGGTGATTATGGTATTACGCAGTGGTTTTTAATTACGAAATTAAACTTTTTTATTAAAACAAAAAGCAAATTTTCAATAAAAACACTTTGTAATAATGCGTATGACCTCTCTTTTTTTGAATAAATTCAAAAATGCCTTTCGGTCATACTATTTTTCAGGGTTTTTGGGGTTGGACTTTCTAAGCAGTCACCTGCGGCTATTACTGACGCTTGCCACTGCAACGCTATTTTAGCCTGTTGTTGGAGTACACTTTTTGAACAAGTATGCCCTATACATTTTTAATATGGTTTATGCCATGGAAACACGCCGGCCACTCTATGACTTAAACGTTTTCTGATCGAACCCAACTATTTCTTTCCTTTTTGGAGTGAGTAGACGAAATCTCTTGCTGGATAATTTAATTTATCTCCTGATTTAGCTTCAAGTAGGACAATTAATTAATTTTCTGTCTGTCTCTCCGGAGTTCATGTGACACCTTGGAAAGGCCAGTTTCAAAGTTTATGTTTCAGAGAATCCACCCTATACTATTATATTTGAGAAAACGAATTTTCAATCGTTCATATCTCACGAGCCAATCGTTTTAGAGGCGAAATTAATGATTATAATTGCAATATGATTATAATTGCTTACTGGCTGTAGATAGGATAATGGAATTTGGGGTGGTTGTTCCCCTTTTTGAGTAAACGTCAGGTAAAAATAGATGTTTGGAATCTCGAACTTTAAGGGTTAAAAATGCGATGGTCAGCTAGTGACGGACCCGGATAACGTTCTGAAAATATGGAGAAATCATTTCAGCAGAAGACCCCGCTCCAATCCATGATGATGGTATTAACTGTCCACCTCCGAGTCAGAGCGAGATACGTGTGGCAATCTCCCGCCTTAAAAACAACAAAGCTGCTGGAGTCGACGGTCTCCCTGCTGAATAGTTTAAGGCAAGCGAAGAGGAGCTGATTAGCAGCATGCATCAGCTCATGGAAAACATCTGGCTAGAGGAGAGCATGCCCGGGGATTGGAGTCTTAGTCTGTTATGTCCTATATAAAAGAAAGGAGATCGTAGTGAATGTAAGAACTATTGTGGAATAAGCCTATTACCATTTGTGTACAAGGTCTTTTCAAGCATGTTGTGTGAACGTCTAAAGCCAATTGTAGAAAAACTAATTGGACCAGATCAGTGCGGCTTTAGACCTGGCAAATCTACGACGGATCAAATATTCACCTTACGACAAATCCTGGAAAAAACTCATGAAAAGCAGATCGACACCTACAACCTCTTTGTCGACTAAAAAGCTGCCCTCGACTCTCCGAAAAGGAATAGCCTTTATGAGGCCATGTCTGAGTTTGGTATTCCTGCAAAGCTAATTTGCAGATGTACCTTGGAAAACACCAAATCTTCGGTTAAGATTGGTAGGGAGCATTCTGAACCATTCAACACAGAAAGATAGCCTGTCCTGTACAATATTTAATATAGTTATGGAAAAGGTGATGAGAAAGGCTTGTGTCAACATGTCTGGCACCATATTCCACAAGAGCCACATGCCACTAGCCTATGCCGATGATATGGACATCATTGGCCGAAATCTGCGGGATGTTACTGCAGTTTTCTCATCACTAGAAAAAGAGTCGACAAAAATGGGTTTAGCGGTCAACGAGGACAAAACAAAAATAATGATTCCGTCAACGTTGAAAAATATTGTTTTGAGGTAGTAGATGAGTTTACCTACCTCGGATCTTCCGTCAATAAGAAACATAATGTCAGCCAAAAAATCAAGCGGAGAATAGTGCTCGCAAATCGATGTTTCTACGGACTTCGGTAGCACTTTAGTAACACCACCTTATCTCGGAATACTAAGAAACAGCTTTACCAGGTGATAATCTTACCCGTTTTTTTGTATGCTGCCGAATCATGGGTGCTTACGACAACAGACATAAAAAACCTGGAAGTATTCGAGAGAAAAGTACTCCGAAAAATATAGGGACCTATCTGTGTCGACGGCGAGTTTCGCCATCGGATGAGCCATGAGCTGTATGAGCTTTACCACGAAATCGACGTAGCTAAAGAGTCAGAATGCAACGGCTACGATGGCTGGGACATGTTGCCAGAATGCATGTAAATGCTCCAGCCAGAAAGGTGTTTGAAGGCGAACCTTAAGGACGGCGCAGAGCAGGGAGACCCAAACTCCGTTGGAAGGACCAAATGGTAGGCGACGTGCCACCATCTGGTAGGACTAACTGGAGAACACACGCACAGGACCGAAGCGTGCGGAATTCTTTAGTACTTCAGGCCTCAAATTTATGAACTACGTTCGTAAGTTGTAATGGGTCACTTAAGTAAGTATGTAAGTAAGGGGTAAAAATGACCAATAAGAGATAAAAATTATACCATCAACCCTCCAGATCAAGCAATTTTTTGATGCATGATCAACCCAGAATACAGTGGCATTTCCACTTATTAGCGTCATTATCATGCAACCTTAAGCTGCTTTACGCCTACAGTGAAATGCTAAAAATTAAAAAATTTACCATTTGTAGTGGTCTCTTAAAAAACGTGTAACTCTCCCACTTGTCACCCAATTTTTATAAACTATGGCGTGTTTTGCTCGAGGAAGTCGAACCTTTAGGCTCAATTTATGAAGTTGGAGATATTTTTGCGATTAATTTTTTATATAATTTTTCATCAATTTAAAAACGTGATTTTTGCACACAAAAAATAATTTTTCAAACTTTCATTGCCCCTACCATCAAAACCATCGAACCGATGATAAAAGCTTGTATAAAAAGGTTTTAGGGGAGCTCACTGCGTTTACGAATTATTCTCCAATAAGCTGATGCATCTCATAAAAATATCGTAAAAAAATCAAAAATTCATATCTTGATAACTAAACAGAGGAAAATATTTTAAATCTCTTATTCGTGTTTAGGTTGCTGAAATCTATAGAAATATCTGTAGCCGACAAAAAATAAAGATTTGTAAACTGGTGTTATTAGTGTTAAATTAAGGAGGGGGAAATATAAGTGTTGATATATGTTCAAACAAATACACTTTGATTTTTACAAAACATTGTGCAAGAAAAATAAAACTTTCAAAAACGTGCTTTCATATTTATAGAAAAATTCGAACGTATTGAATTGCTGAAATGGATCAGCGATACCATGTCCATGAGTTGATAATAGGCATATATTCTAAAACAATATTTTTAAGCCGGTTGATTGACATATAACCTTCTATGTTGGTGTACTGGGTGATTGTACCTTTAGGTGTTTGGTCTGAGCGATGATAACACTTTTCCCCAGTTTGTTCCAAGGAGTACGAATCTCAAAAAATCACTTCATATTTCATAATAATCCTTTAAATAAGTGTTAAAAAATCATCTTGTTTTTATCCCTTATAACTTCGGTTTTATCCCTTATTATCCTATTTTACCGCAAAAAGTACGAATTTCGAATAATCCCCCTAGCGGTCATCTTGTTCTTTAAGAAGCTTGCTCATATACATACATTTCCAAGATGAGAGCTTTTACCGTTTGACTTGGATAATGTTACCAGTTTTCTCGCTAGTTAGATTTCTTTTACACCTAAAAGTACGAATTTCGAAAAATCCCTTCGTACACCTCTCTAAGTCTATAAGGAGATTGCTCATATAAAGGTTTTACGATGATAGCATGTCTAAGCATGAACAACATTTCGGATAAACCATAACACGAGATTTTTAGAATGATTTGTATGTTTCATTTCATATTTCTTTGTTTGTATTAAAATTAAAACAATTTTTTTAATAGTTAAAGGCATTTTTATAAATTTTTTGTTCTGGATCGGGATTTCCCGGGATCCCGGGAAAATGAAATAAAAATCCCGATATCGCGGGAAATGAAAAATGCCGGGAAATCAAAAACACTAGCCATGATACATCAAATCTATATAGTGGTTATTCAAAAGTTTTTTTTTTCTGTTGATCTGTGTAATTATTTTTATAATCTTTATCAATTGCAATTTAGGAAAATTGTTATTCTACAAATTTGTCTTGCGCCTTTGCGGTGATTCCTATGATATGTTTTATACAAAAAATCAAAACTAAATTTCCGGTTTGACACCATCATTATGATATGTGTCGCACTGTCATTAATCTCTCACTAATCAAGTGTGACCTATTGGTGGCATTAAATTACTGCAGTCAACACTAAAGGTGTGTGCGTGTGTGTGCCTTAGGTTTGAAGGTGGTCCCGCTGTGGAGTGCAAGAGGTCATTGACAAGTATTATCAGTCCCAAATGTTCATCAGATATCATTTAATTCGTAATAAAAACTCCAAAGCAGAAACAATAAAACATTTGTTTTCGTATGTTGATTATATCTAGTACATGCAGTGGTATATGTAAACCACTAGCGACATAATAGCTTGAGCACAGCGGTTTGTCGTAATTAATTCCCCGTTAAGCAGTGGGTCCGTTAAACGTCATTAGGTTTACATTTCTCATAATTATTTTATCGACATTGGTGGTAAACTGTGTATGTGAGACTTTAGGTTGCAGTTATTCCACATGTGGTCAAGTCCCCCTTATGGAGTTTAAGTGAAAGGCCATTAATGCGAAGATGATTTAGTATTTAGATGCAGCATTTTAGTTACGGGTCATATGTGATAAATTGAATTTAATAATGAGCTAAGATTAGCAATATTATACACGTGCTGATGCTATTACAGTTGTATTGTGATACCTATAAATACAGTGTTTTTAATTACTAAGGAGTCGATTTTATGTTATCAACTAAAAACTGTGAATTCTAAGTATAACGCCCTACATTTTCAATTCGTTGCCTTATCATCAATTTAATTTTAAATTAATTTTTTGCGAAATTCAAAAATTAATAATTTGTTCAACTGTGTAATTACCGATTAAAATATTTTGTTTGTATGTATAAGTGAATACTCATTATGACAATTTTACCCACTTGTTAGTGCACCTTACATCAAATCGCATTTATTGCCTTAATCCGATTTTCATAAATAACGATGATAAATGATGATATTTAAGCGACTTTAGGTGATGGCCGCAACTTAAACAACTTCATCTTCAACTGGACATACAACATCATTGCATAACATACGACACAACACAGCTAGCCACCCACCCACGTACGCTGACAAAAACACAATACCACAAGTTATGTTAATAAATCACAAAAGCTGAATTCTCATCATCACATGAACAATAGCAGCCAACTGAATGTCAGCGTCATTGTCCAATGACCAAAAATTACACGGACAATAGATAATTCAAAGTGTTTGTCATAATGCACGAGCTTTGCGTTGAATGTAAGACTCTTCAGTGATTAGCATCACATTTAAGCTTATAAGGTGGGAAAGGGTTTTTCGTTTGGGACGCTTATAACAAAAAGGTGAATCTGCTTTAAACACTGCGCCCGAAGTCTGTCGTTTGGTGGATGACTTGTTAGTACACATGCAAATAATACTAAAAGCAAAAAAATAAATAAAAACTTGGAACATACCTTTGGCAAACCGATGTCAGAAAAAATTACCTGCAAAATTTTAAAAGAAAGAAATATTATGTCTAAAAATAATATCGAAATAAAAATTCTTCAAGTTTGGTCAAAAATACAAATATAAAAAAAAATTGATGTTGTTAGAAAATTTAGCATTTTCATAATTGCAGAACTTTGTTTCCTACAATATTTTGCCCTTTAAACAAATATTTATTAAAAAGTAACCGAATATCTGAATTAAAATAGCCGAATAACAAAAAGTGAGAACTGTAATTAGGTGTCGGGAGTGTGATGCAAGGTAAAGCTTCTGATCGTTTTAAATTGGCAAACCCAGAGTGATCCTTGCCAATTGCACTTCACCCTTTGACACCCAAGGCTAACTGTGAAGAGCGAAACCTAAAACCCAGGCACGTTGGCTCACAGTGAGCGGTACCCTGGTCAGCGTCTGACCCAGAATGGCCGGCTGTAATAAAATCCTGGCAGGTGGGAAAACTGCTCTAATAAAATAGATCCCCCAAACTGTCGAATTAAGGACCATGATTTAAGGATATGCACCTGAAATGTAAGACCTAGAGTGTTCAAAACCAAAACCGAAAACCGTGAAACCGATTTTTTCTCAAAAACCGTATGCCGGCTACTTCAAAAATGTGAATTTCGAATACCCGGTTTTACCGGTCTTTCAATAATGACCTTTTATACAGAGCATTGTCAGGTTTGTTCTAGGCATATAAGCATAGAAGGTTGTTTATGCTTACATAATATTCTTTGGAAAAATCACAAAGGATGCTTGTTTTAAAATTTCCTTATGCAATACGAAAATTTGTTTGGAAATTGCAGCTATATGACTCATTTTGAAATGGGAGTCAGTATTCATATAAAAAACTTTCACTTGTCGTTGTTTCCTAAACTATGGAACATTCAATCACACTGTATAGACCTGGTGCCTCCATCCAACCGGTAAAATTCCTCGATGAATACAAGGCTGACATAACCGCCTTACAGGAAATCCGGTGGACGGGACACAGGTGTTTGCCCATGAAGACGTGCGAAATCTGCTATAGTGATCATGCGCACAAGCACGAGTCTCAAGGTTTAACCCAGTGTGTGAACGTATAGCCACAATAAGACTCAAAAAAAAGTTTTTCCCTATAGCACTTATATGTGCACATGCTCCGACAGAAGTAAAAATAGATAAGGACAAAGACGAGTTCTAAGAGAGCATAGTAAATGTACATGACCGTAGCACGAGCAATGACATCAAAATTATACTAGTCGATTTTAATGCTAAAATAGGCATTTAGACGGCATTTGAGCCTACCATCAGAATATTCAGTCTGCACACCGAAACGTCACACAATGCCATCAGACTGATTGATTTCTCTGCGGCAAGAAGGTAGTTAGCATCACTAGATTTGACCATAAAAATATTCATAAGGCAACATGGTTATCTCCAGCATAGAGTGTTCTGGACGTACGAGTGATCAAGGGTGCGGACATTGACTTCGATCACTACCTCACCGCAGGTAAGGTACGCACAAGGTTAAGCGTGGCGAAATACGTACGTAACCAGGCACAACGAAAGCTGGACATCGATAAATTGCGGACCACAGAGGAGCGGACGCCTACTCCAACCTCCTAACTCACCTGCTACGGAATGCTCCAACCCCTGATGATATTACCTCGCAGTGGCAATATATAGCCGACTCCATTGAATGAACTGCGAGAAGCGTACTTGGATACTCAAAGCCGTCTCAAGAAGATGCCTGGTACGATGATTAATTATCGCAATGCCATGAAAGAGACGGATACTGCATACAGGGCCAAACTGCAGCAAATGGTAACGCGAGCTGTTGGTGAACTGCACAGGGAGAAGAGACGAGAGGCAACTCGTCTTTCTAGACGCAATGAGCAGGAGCTAAAAAAGAGACAGGATGAGTGCATGGAGTTGCTCCGAAGAACAGTGAAAGCCCAGAAATTCTACCAGAGAGTTACGGCGAGAATGCGTGGAACAGGGTTGTCCTCCTGCAAGGACAGCGATGGCCATCTAGTGAAGGGCCGGGATAACGTTCTGAAGATATGGAGAGAACATTTCAAAAATATACTGGATATGACACCACCCCAGAAGACTCCGCTCCAATCCATGACGATGGTATTAACTGTCCACCTTCGAGCCAAAGCGAGATACGTGTGACAATATCCCGCCTTAAAAATAACTAAGTGGCTGGAGCTGATGGTCTCCCTGCTGAATTGTTTAAGGCTGATTAGAAAAACGCATCAGCTCATGGAGAACATCTGGTTAGAGGAGAGCATGCCCGGGGATTTGAGTCTTAGTCTGTTATGTCCCATTCACAAGTAAGAAGATTGTAGTGAATGTAAAAACTACCGTCGAGTAAGCCTATTACCAATTGCGTACAAGGTTCTTTTGAGCACATAGTGTGAACGTCTAAAGCCAATTGTAGAAAAACTAATTGGACCATATCAGTGCGGCTTTTGGCCTGATAAATCTACGACGGATTAAATATTTACCTTACGACAAATCCTGGAAAAAAAATCATGAAAAGCAGGTCGACACATACGACCTCTTTGTCGACTATAAAGCTGCCTTTGACTCTCCGATAAGGAATAGGCTATATGAGGCCATGTCTGAGTTTGGTATTCCTGCAAAGCTGATTTGACTTTGCAGATGTACCTTGAAAAAACCCAAATCCTCGGTTAAAATTGGTAAAGATTTCTCTGAACCATTCGATACGGAAAGAGGTCTCAGGCAGAGGGATTGCATGTCTTGTACACTATTTAATATAGTTATGGAGAAGGTGATGTGAAAGGCTGGTGTCAACATGTCTGACACCATATTCCACAAGAGCCACATGCCGCTAGCCTATGCCGATGATATAGACATCATTGGCCGAAATCTGCGGGATGTTACTGCAGTTTTCTCATCGCTAGAAAAGGAGTCAGCAAAAATGGGTTAAGCGGTCAACAAGGACAAAACAAAAATAGTGATTTCGACGAACAAAGCGTTCTCTTGATGGGGACGCACCGTGAACGTTGACAATTATTGTTTTGAGGTAGAAGATGAATTTACCTACCTCTGATCTTCCGTCAATAAGAAAAATAGTGTCAGCCAAAAAATCAAGCGGAGAATAGTGCTCGCCAATAGATGTTTTAAGGACTTAGGCAGCACTTTAGTAACACCACCTTATGTCGGGATACTAAGAAACAGCTATACCAGGTGCTAATTTTACCCGTTCTGTTGTATGCTGCCATATCGTGGGTGCTTACGACTATTGACTTACAGAACATTGGAGCAAGTTGGTTCTTGTCTGTCCTTTGTGTTCTAATAATAATGTGGCTTATTATGCCATCGCGCCCGTTCCTGTTTTCTTTGGGCTGATAAAGCCATCAATATAACAATTGTGTAGAGCTTTAGCATTTAACTCCCTAAGACTCTACGATGGTAGCATGACACTTCAATACTTAAATGTACTGACATGCCATTAATGTCCTTCCCAATATTATATATCAGTTGTAAAACGAAATTTTCAACAAAATATGCGTAAATCTGCCGTATTTTATATATCAGGTCATGGATTAGCGAACTTTTCAGAAAACGTACTTTAATTAAATGTAATTTACTAGAGTTACAAAAGTGAAAATTAGAGGAGTCTACAGGGTACAGTATATAGAACAATTTGTAAGAGTATACACTGGAAATCCAAAATTCCAACTACTTCAGTTTCAAATTGTGAGCGCGATATTGTCTCTTTCTTTAACATTCAATACTCTTTCAATAATTAAGCTAATGATGGTGCTTTAAACAATAGCAATGGTGTTACCCACAATTGCCTCCCTCAACAGCACTTAGAAATGACGTCTTCTTTCAAATGTTGTTTTGTTGAAGTAATTGAAACAAATAAGCGTCTACAGCTTCTTACAGGTAGTTAATCATATAGCCAACCACATACTCTATTATGTGAAGATCTCATAATGCTTGGATTACATGTATGAATACAAAACATGTACGGTAAGTACGTTTGGTGGTATATTTGGCTATACGTCCGAACCTTTTTGTTAATACCCTGTAGAGTATACAAAGTACATCTGACGTACTTGAGTTGTTTATTCGACAGAGTGATGCTGGCTGACTGGCTAGCTTGCTGGCTTGCCTCAACCCGTATTTCTGTTTTTCGTTAAGGTCATCAACACTTTGAGTACCCTATCGAAGATGTATATTTGTTGTAGTTGTGGTCGTTATCGTTGTGACAAATGATTGTAATAATCTATTAGGTTGTAACTTGTTTCTGCGATTGATTGATAATTGTTACAGCATTTTTTGGTATGGTTAAAGTGAAGAATCGATTGATTTTAAAAACAAACAAAGTGTTTTTTTTTATTGGCCCGTGAGCCACTTTGGGATTAATATTAGTAACAACATCGGAAACAGTTAACTTTCTAGGAAGTTTTATTGATAAAATTTATTAATAACCTGGTGTAAGTTAATCTTTTCTGTAGACGAATTTGAACATATTAAAAGATTATAACTTTGGAACCAACTATTTACAAATAGAAATGACAAAAGATTGCTTTACTTAAGGTTTTCCACAAATTTATTGGAATTGTTTTGGTGGCTTCCGATCGTTGTTCAATTGGGAATACCCAGAAACTGTTTGCAGAGGTCCATAAGCACCTCACAACATCCGATCACGTATTTCCCGGTCTTAGGAAATAGGTTTACTAAAGTTACTAAAGAAAAAAACAACGGCTGTCTTAGTGGCTATGGCTATAGTAGTCTCAATATATATACTTATTATCATAAAAATGCAATCACCCAAATGTTGATGATCGCTAGACTTAAGGATATGCAGCTGGATTGTTCGAACTGCCTACTGATATGGTGGCTCAATCTAATTAACGAATGTCATCGACAAATATAAGGGTGACCTTGCCGCCATACAGGAAATGCAATGAATGGGGCAGGTTTGTACACGACAAAAGTACTAAGACATGCAGAAAGAAAGGAATTTGAATGTAGATTCATAGTCGACAACAGATTTCGACATCTGGTCTCGCAGTTTAACCCTGTAAGTGATCGTATAAACCCTATCGGCATCAAAGCGAAATATTTTAACTTTAGATACGTGATACGTGTCCCCTTCATATATTTCAGTTGGAACTAGGAGTGGTCCTAACACACCAGAGACCAGTCACAGGACTAGTTCTGTGTAAGTTTGTTTTCCCGTAGGGATAGTAGGTTACCTGGATATCCCTAAACGAAACACAATACCCTAAATTTATCACTTGGTAAACGATGGAAGGCATGTGTCAAGTGTCATGATCCTACGTGTGATGCATAGCTGCGTACCTGATAACCGTGATAGCCAATGCCTATTAATCCAACTCCCATCCATTACTGCACACATACGCCCCTAATTCAGATGGTCCCGAAATACAGTGACAACACATTTCGCATCTTATGACCACTGGCGCAACGACCGTACTGGTATATGAAAAATCACACTCAGACAAGCCCTGGTACGATTTAATGCTCTGTATTATCTGAGGAAACCGATGCTGTATACAAGGCATCATTGTAGCCAATGGTAACGCGTGTTGCGAGTTAAGGATTTAAAGAGAAGAGGAGGGAGACAAAATGCTTGTTCAAACGTAAACCGCGTCGATTAAGAGTAAGACAGAGCGAGAACATAGAAAAGTAACTGTATAGAGGCGAAACCTTTAAGTTCTACCATTTAGTCAAATGCAAAGTTTTTGGAACTGGAATCCCCACATGTGTTACACATGGAATCTGTTTACGGACACGCAGTGCATGCTGATTTTTCCCGTAGTCAGTGCAAGTGACGAAATCCCACTTATCATAGCAGAATAGATTGTCCCGAGGTTAGTCGGCAATTTCATGGCTTAAACACAACAAAGCTTCGGGTTCCGACAGACTGCCAACAGAGGTTTTTAACCTGCATGTATTAGCTCGTGAACATGACTTGGCCAAAAAAAAATCATTTCTGATTATTAGGGTCTGAGTGTTTTCAAGAAAGGCGATCCACCATTGTCTACCAAACAACGCGGGATCAGCCTTTTATCGATCAAATACAAGGTCCGTTCGCGTGTGTTATGAGAAATACTAAAATACTAGAATCCATCTTAATGAACCTGATTGAACCTTTTAGACTTGTAAATCCAAAACCGACCAGATATTTACACTACAACAATTCCTAGAAAACCCAAGACGTATCGACGATAAAGCTGCATTCGATCGTCCAATACGACAAAAACTACTATATTCCGTGGATAAGTAAATTATCACTGCAAAGCTAATACAAGTTTGCGAGATAATACTGGCCGACACGAAATCTTCGATGAAGATGGGTAAAAATCTAGCGGAACCATTTTCTATCAACCGATGCTTTAGATATGGCGTTAGTCTGTCTTGCGATCTGTAATAACAGCCACATACTACATGCCTATGTCGAAGATTTATATATCATTGGCTGAGGAGTGCGGGATGTTATCATTTTCAAGGATTAGCAGTCGCAAGAATTGGGTCAAAAAATAAACGAAGACAAAACCATTTCTTGGAATCTTCGTGAAAAAATACTATGCACCCATCATAGTTAACGAAGAGCAACGTCGTCGTAAGGATCATGAGCTATATAACGACACGGATGTCGTCTAGAGCGTCCAAATGTACTGGCTGGGACATGGAGCGTCCAACAAAAAGTCTTCGGCAATAAAACCGAATGACGCGTTAAGGATTTATTATCCAAACTTGGAGTAATGAACTATCTACGGAACGCAAAAGATCGTACCGCTTGGAATTCAGTTCAACGTGCGACAAGTGGTTAATAAATATTAGTTGTACCCATCTAAATAAGAAAAAGAATACTCCAAAAATTTAACAAAAATCTGATCAGTTTTCTTCGCAAAAGCAATGTGTGACTTTAACTCATTTTTAAGCAGGCAAAATTTGAATTTTATGGTACAACTACACTGGAGAGCATAAAGATATACGCACCACTGCAGATCGACTTGAGGGGCCAAAGCTCAAAAACACCACAGAGTATGTGGTCATAATGAAAATGCATTTATTGCCCTTCTTAAGGCGAAACCAGCAAGAAAATGCATCTACTCACTCCAGTAAGGAAAGAAAAGATTGGTTTCGTTCGGAAAACGTCAAAGTCTTAAAGCGGCCATCGTGTTATCCAGGCACATATATGAGTTCCTTTAACTCCCATTGGAGCATAGGGCGTCAGTTACACCCGTCCGCCATCGGACACGATTTTGTGCCATCGATCTTTATTGGTTCCAGACATGTTAACCGCTGCTTTCCTTTACACCTTCTCCATCACTATGTTGAACAGCATACATGACAAACCGTCACCCTGTCTAAGACCTCTCGTCGTATCGAATGGTGCAGATAGATCCTTGCCAATCCGAACGAAGGATTTGGTATTCGTAAGTGTACAGCGGCAGAGAAGAATTATCTTCGCAGGAATACCGATCTCAGACATGGCTTCGTATAGTCGATGCCTGATGGGACTATCGAAGGCAGCTTTGTAATCGACAAAGAGGTGGTAAGTGTCGTTTTGCTTCTCATGGGTTTTCTCAAGAATCTGCCGTAGTGTAAATATCTGATCCGTCGTGGATTTGCCTCGTCTAAAGCCGCACTGATAAGGTCCAATCAGGTTTTCCACAATTGGCCTTAGACGTTCACACAGTATGCTAGACAGGACCTTATACGCAATAGGTAAGAGGCTAATTCCACGATAGTTTTTACACTCACTACAGTCACTTTTTTTTGTAGATTGGACATAGCACACTGAGGTTCCAATCCTCTGGCATGCTCTCCTGAAGCCAAATGTTCTCTATGAGCTGTTGCATGCTCAAAACAAGCTCATCTCCACCCGCCTTAAACAACTCAGCTGGAAGACCATCAGCCTCAGCTGCCTTGTTGTTCTCTCTCTTGTTATCTCAGCTTGGCTCGGAGGTGGACACTCGATGTTATCATCTCGGATTGGTGCACAGTCTTCTTCCGCCAAGTTTTCACACATCAATAGGCTGCAGAAGTGATTTTTATATATTCTCAGTACGCTCTCGGAGTCAGTAACGAGATGACCATCCTTGTCTTTACAGGAGGGAAGACCTGTTCCATGTACCTTACCTTTTATCTTCTGATAGAATTTTCGGGCTTCACCTCTGTTCCTGTAATCTTCAATACACACATTATTCCGCTCCTAAAGCTCTCGTTTTTTTCGCCTGAAGAGTCGAGTCGCCTCCCGCCTTTTCTCCCTGAACTTTTCATGAACAGCTCGCGTTGCCATTGGCTGCAGTTGGCCCTGTATGCAGCATTTTGTTCCCGGGTGGCATTGCGGCATTGGTCATCGTACCAGGCATTATCGTTAAAGGGCTTTACATACCCCAGTACGGACCGCGCAGACCTTTCCATCGAGTGGGCAATATATTGCCATTGCGCGCTAGTATTTTCGGGAGTTGGAGCATCAAGAAGTAGTTGAGTGAGTTGGCCATAATAGGCATTGGCTATCTCCGTGGTCTGCAGTTTAGCGATGTCCAGCATTTTCTGTGCCTGGTTACGCAAAAATTACCATTAATGAATTTGAACTTCTTGGAGAAAATGTATTGATTGGATCTAGGGGAAAGGTACGTAACCCATTCGCGCCG
Organism: Muscina levida; assembly: GCA_964034835.1. Taxonomy (NCBI): domain Eukaryota; kingdom Metazoa; phylum Arthropoda; class Insecta; order Diptera; family Muscidae; genus Muscina; species Muscina levida. The sequence goes on from OZ035883.1 coordinate 35,910,507, forward strand.
CCTTTGTTCACAAATGGTATGATACCATTAGAAACTTCTCAGCTTACAGTGCTGATGTCACACCCGAAGTATTAATACAGATAACGACATTTCCTAAAACTGAAGTAACAATTCCCGCACTACAATACATACGCCCATTTATCATAATAATCATCAGAATTGTTGGGATTCTAAACAAAATTAACGATTTATTATTAAAAATTACATGACTTCTAATTAAACTATTACATGTCCTCTTTTAAATACATTCCAGATATCCTCGAGCATCCCCAACAAGTTTAAGACACTTGTTTGTTTCATTCGTGGTATCCCTAAGTATTGCGATATAGTTTAAGACACTTGCTTGAATGTGGGGTGATATCCCAATTCATCGGCAGTAAAGGAAATCTCAAACTTTTTGCCATCTGGAGCAGTCCAGGAGGTAGAACCCTGAACAACAATAGCAGCGCCGTCGTCAGTGGTCTTCAATTCACCAGTTTCAGAGCGTGAAATGCCATTACTGGTTTCATAGCTAGAAGAAGTAAACAAATGTTGTAAGATCTATCAAATTTAGGAATGTTAAATAAGTATCTACGACTTACGCAAAATTATATTTATCCACACCATTGTTATCGGCCTCCAGACGCAGTGTCTCTGCATGCATCTCATCACTCTGAGGAGCGCAAAAAACTGCAGCCAACAACCAGGATAATACAACCAATGTCAATTTCATGTTGAGTTGTAGGAGTTTGATAAAAATATTCTTTATAACTGTTTTAGATAGCTGCAAGTTGCTTGGTTGCACTTTGACTGATACCCAATTGAAGATCCACCAACATCTTATATACTTTACAGTAAATAATATTACTACCATAAGTTACTTATTTTTTTTTTCTCATCTTCTACACCCATTTAATATCAAAATTGTCCTCGTGTCAATGAAATCATCAATTTACAGACATAAAACACCAACCAACTCGTCGACCACAAAAATCAAATAAAAAGTTATTACCGACCCAACCTCGGACCAGCAGAAGCCTCCAATGTGATACCAGTAGGTATGTAGGTAATCATTGGATATTCGGCCGGACGATGACTCCTGTGTAATATAAAAAAAAATTCATATGAATTTTATTTTATTATTTATTTTTGGCTTGTAGCGCTTATAAACGTCTGTACTGTTTAAAATAATTACATATTAATTAGTTAAAATTAATTAGAATATGTCTGCAGACACACAAGCTAGCCTTTTTCATGCAATATTTTGGAAATTTGTGTGTTTTCAAAGAAGTTGTCGGAAAAAAATGCTAATCCTAATTGTATTGATTTATGATTAAGATAATTAACTGACAGTTTTAATGATAACTTTTTTGCGTAACAGTACAAATTACAGTTGACATAGCTGTGATTAAAGACAACTGCACGTTGCCGATGGGTCACGCCCGTATCGCGTATTAGAGGATTTGGTCATACCATGGCGATGACGAGGCTTTAGTTTAGTTTGTTGTTACCAGCAGAAGGGTGTAGCCTCATTGACCAATGGTTGTGTATTAGCCATTATTGTAGGTATTAGTAATTGTATACCCAAGATGAACATAACAATTTTATTATGGTTGAGTATTATAAAACAATTTTAATTGTATATTTTATGAGTAGATTACGCAAATGCTGGCAAAGAGATATAAAATAAAACATTGATGCTATTTATTGATGAAGAAATATTGTTGTATATAGGTATTATAAAGGTGGTCGTGTACAAATATATATTTTTTAAAAACAAATGTATATTTTTTTGTGGACTTAACCTCTTGTTGCTAGTAGTGTGGAGACAATCGGTCAGTTGACCAACATTAATCTATATCGACATATTTATGTACTATCCACCATACAAAAAGAAAGAGACAATTGTAGTTCCACTCTAATTTATGCAAGATATGGTAGTGTTTGAAAATAAAAAAAGGGGGGCCCATTACAACTTACAAACGTGGTTCATAAATTTGAGGTCTGAAGTAATAAAGAATTCCACACGCTTCGGTCTTCTGCGTGTGTTCTCCAGTTAGTCCTACCAGATGATGGCACGTCGGCGACCACTTGGTCCTTCCAAAGAAGTCTAGGTCTCCCAGCTCCGCGCCGTCCTTCAGGTTCGCCTTCAAACACCCTTCTCGCTGTAGAATTTACATCCATCCTGGCAACATGTCCCAGTCATCGTAGTCGTTAGATTCTGACTCTTTTAGCTACGTTGATGTCGTGGTAAAGCTCATACAGCTCATGGTTCATCCGATGGCGAAACTCGCCGTCGACACAGATAGGTCCATATTTTTATAACCTTCACCACGCGCATGTACAGAGTGAATGGTATATTAATTTTGTTCTTCCATTTGTAACGCCCATAAGGAGCCGTGGTAGGTATGACAATATATATATATATATATAAATGATCAGCATCGAAATCTAAGTCGATTTAAAGGTGACCGTCTGTCCGTCTGTCTGGCCCTGCGATTACAGCCGCAGTTTAAGAGATATCGAGCTGAAATTTTGAATGCAAGCTTCTATCCTCAAAGCGGAGCCTAAGTTCTAAGATGAGACCGATCAGTAAAAAACTACTCCCACCTCCCATACAAAATCCCTCTTTTTGGGGGTGTCCGTATGTCAGTACCCGCGATTACAGCAGTCAGTTAAGAGCAATCAAGCTGTAATATTGTACGATAGCTTCCCTGCTCTAAGCGGGGGTTGAGTTCTAAGATGAGCCCGATCGGTCAAAAACTACTCCCACCTCCCATACAAACTCCCCCTTTTCGGGTTCTGTCCCTGCGATTGCAGCCGTATTTTAAGAAGTATATATCAGACATTTTGTACGCAAGATTCAATCTTTAAGCGGAGGCTACTTTCTAAGATAAGCAATGTCGGTCAAAAACTACTCCAACCTCCCATTCAAACTCTACCTTTTTTGGGGTGTCCGCCTAACTGCTCCCGCAATTACAGCCGTAGGTTAGTAAATATCGAGCTAAAATATCGAGCTATAATAGGAGCTTACGTTGTAATATGAGCAATATCGGACGAATACTTCTCTCACCTTCCATACAAACTCCCCCTTTTTCGGGGTATCCGTCTGTATGTCCCTGTAGTTTAACAGCTTTCGGGCTGAAATTTGGTATGTAAGCTTCTGTCCAGAAGCAGAGGATTTGAATTACCCCACACACAAAAACCCATTTTTGGGGAGTTACAAAATGCATAAAAATATGCTCCAACTCACCAACTCATGAACTGATCGATAAATCGAATAAAATCGCTAAAAATTATTGACAAAAAATGGATGTGTGAAGCTAAAAGTAACGTCCACTTCTCACCAACTCCCCTGTTTTGTGTTACAAAGTTTAATAAAATATAGTTGTAGTGCAAATAATCAGTTTTATCACCAATTTACAAATGGTGAAGGGCATCTGAGCTTCGACATAGCCGAAGATAACTTCCTTACTAGTTTCGGAGTGCTTTTCTCTTGAATACTCCCAGGTTTTGCATGTCCGTTGTCGAAAACACCCACGATTCGCAGGCATACAACAGAACGGGTAAAATTAGCACCTGGTATAGTTGTTTCTTAGTAGTTCGAGATAAGGTGGTGCTACTAAAGTGCTGCGGAAGTCCATAAAAACATCTATTGGCGAGCACTATTCTCCGCCTAATTTCATGGATGACACTATTTTTCTTATTGACGGAAGATCCGAGGTAAGTAAATTCATCTACTACCTCATAACAATAATTGTTAACGTTCACGATGAGTCCTCAACGAGAGGACTCCCGCAGATTTCGGCCGATGATGTCTATATCATCGGCACAGGCTAGTGGCATGTGGTTCTTGTGGAATATGGTGCCAGACATGTTGACACCAGCCTTTCTTATCACCTTCACCATAACTATATTAAATAGTGTACAAGACAAGTTATCACCCTACCTGAGACCTCTTTCCGTGTTGAATGGTTCAGAGTGCTCCTTACCAATCTTAACTCGAGGATTTGGTGTTTCCAAAGTACATCTCCAAAGTCGAATCAGCTTTGCAGGAATACTAAACACAGACATGGCCTCATATAGCCTATTCCTTATCGGAGAGTCGAAGGCAGATTTGTAGTCGACAAAGAGGTGGTAGGTGTCGATCTGCTTTTCATGAGTTTTTTTCCAGGATTTTTCGTAAGGTGAATATTTAATCCATCGTAGATTTACCAGGTCCACAGCCGCACTGATAAGGTCCAATTGGTTTTCCTACAATTGACTTCAGACGTTCACACAATATGCCCGAAAGGACCTTGTATGCAATTGGTAATAGGCTTATTCCACGGTAGTTCTAACATTCATTACTATCTCCTTTCTTATGGACATATCAGACTGAGACTCCGATCCCCGGGCATGTTCTTCTCTAGCCAGATGTTCTCCATGGGCTGATTCATCCTCCTAATCAGCTCCTTCCCCCGCCAGCCTTAAACAATTCATCAGGGAGACCATCGGCTCCACCGCTTTGTTCTTTTTAATGCGGGATATAGCCACACGTATCTCGCTCTGGCTCAGAGGTGAACAGTTAATACCATCGTCATGAATTGGAGCGGGGTTTTCTGGAGTAGTGTCCGGATGCAGTAAATATCTGAAATGATCTCACCATATCTTCAGAACGTTATCCTAATCCGTCACTAGCTGACCATCGCTGTCCTTGCAGGAGGGCAACCCTGTTCACGCTTTCTCGCCTTAACTCCCTGGTAGAATTTTCTGGCCTCCCCTCTACTCCGGAGCAACTCTGTGCACTCATCCTGTCTCTTCTGCAGCTCCTTCTTTTTCCGTCTAAAGAGGCGAGTTGCCTCTCGTCTCTTCTCCCTGTGCCGTTCACGAACAGCTCGCGTTGCTATTGGCTGCAGTTTCGCCCTGTATACATCATCCGTCTCTCTCTCATGGTATTCATCATCGTACGAGGCATCTTCTTGAGACGGCTTTGAGTACCCAAGTACGCTTCTCGCAGTCCGTTCTATGGAGTCGGCTATATATTGCCACTGCGAGGTAATATTATCAGAGTTGGAGCATTCCGCAGTTGCAGTTGAGCAATTGAGTTAGGTGGTTGGAGTAGGCGTCCGCTAACTCTGTGGTTCGCAATTTACAGATGTCCAGCTTTCGTTGTGCCTGGTTACGTACGTTTTTAGCCATGTTTAGCCTTGTGCGTAACTTAACTGATCTATCTGATTCCACGTCAATTGATCTCGAGATTACCATGTTGGCTTATGAATATTTTTATGGTCAAATCTAGTTCTGCTAACTACCATATTTCTTGAAGAAATCAATCAGTCTGATGCCATTGTTTGACGTTTCGATTTACTATCTACCATCCAAAGAGAGAGAAGTAAATTGTAGTCCAACTCTAACTTATGAGAGATATTGTAAAGTTTTTCAGAATAAAATAAGTTGCCAAAATGGATAAACAGCAAGTGGTTAATGCTAATCCCACAATATCAACCATGTAAGGATAGGTCTCATTAATATCTGCGTTATTTTTTTCTTTCAAGTAATTGATTTTTTAATTAAAACTTCTTATTTGTATCTTATTTGCACGAATTGATATCCTAGTGATATCCTTAGATATTCAAGTAAAAGTTGTGCCCTCATCACTATCTTTCACTTCAAAGGCAGTTGTAATTAGACTTTATTGTTTCGAAAGGGAAATTCTACAATTTCACTTTTTATTACCTATTTTTCAATGGCGTTGTCAATGGCTTCTACATCACTCACCATTCACGTGATCGGTTTATTGACATAGTCGACGCTGCCTGTTTTTTTTCTCCCTCTTCTTCTTATTCTTCTTTTCATTAGTGTTATATAACAGCTTTTTAATATTCTTAGAAATCATAACATTGCCAACTATAAAATTATATTTTAAACCAGTTTCATCTTAGCCATTGTATATATAAAGATCTTTTGTTTTTGTCCATTCGTTAGTGTTATCTTAAATCGATTATGAGCATCTTTTTCTATAGAAGAATGTTTATGTTTTGTATGCGAAATAATTTTATTTCATTAAAGTTGAGAATAAAATTAGTACCTTATGCAAATGCGTTACCTAACAAAGGTCTTTGCTCCTCTGTTAATTTGATACAGATTTAAATGATGGAATATTTTGAATATTTACATATTGGTGAAAGCGTTGGGAAGAGAAGTTTGAATGTTTAATTATAAAGTCATTGTGATGGTTTTAAAATCTATTTTGGGAAACATTTTGCTGAATGGTCGTATGATAAACACGTATTATTAGCTATTTTCTCAAAGACTCTGTGTTTTTTTTTTCAAAATTGTGATTTATTTTAAATATGGCAATTTCAAAACCTATTTCCGATGATTGGAAATATTGCAGATAATATTTACATACTATACATTAATATTATTTCCATTGTTCTGAACCATAATTTGAAATTCCATAAAAAACAGATTTTCTGGTGGATGCAATATAGGAATATAGGAATTATATTGTGAATCTAAAATAGAAAATCTCATTTATGGGGTGTAAAGGGAAAATAAGTTTTTTTACCTTTGTATTTCACAAATTATGCACATCGCATTTCTAACTCGTTTCCATATTCTAAATATTCGGGGAAGAGAATAGCAAAGGAGAGGAACTTCACGAATTCACAGTCTCATGTTTTGTTTAGGCTGTCTTGATTTGACTAAAAAATTTACTAAAAAAAATTACAAAATACCCAGAAATTGCTGTTGGATCCAATAAAAGTATTTTTGGTACAAACAACGCACATTGCGGTACAATAACTGTACAACTTAGTACAACAAAAATACTTTTTGTGCTTTTCGGTTCTATAAATGTACTTTTTGTTACAACAAAAATACATTATGGTAATAATAATTTTTGGTAAAATGGAAGTAGATTCTGGTACAATAAAAGTACTTTATGGTACAACAAAAGTACTTTACGGTACAATAAAAATAACTGGTGTACCATTTCTTAAAGCAAAAGTACGTTTTGGAATAAAAATTGTACTTTTTAGAACAAAAAAGTACTTTGTGGTAGAATAAATGTACTTTTTTGGTACAACAAAAGAACTTTATGGTATTTTTAAGTACAACAAAAGTACTTTATGGTATTTTTTTAGTACAACAAAAATACTCTTTGGTACAATGAAAATACTTTCTGACACAATAATTGTACTTCTTGGTACAAAAAAGTATTTTGGGGTACAATGAAAGTACTTTCTTGCTCAATAAAAGTACTTTTTGGTAAAATAAAAGTACTTTGTGTTACATCAAGTTGGTACAATGAAATTACTTTCTGGCATAATAAAAGTACTTTTTTATACACTAATAGTACTATTAGATACATTGAAAGTAATCTTTGACAGTATTTTCCTACAATAATAGTACTTTTTGGTACAATAAAAGTAATTGGTACAATAAATGTACTTTTTCGTACAATAGAAGTACCCCATGTTACTCTTAAGTACAACAAAAGTACTTTTGATACAATGAAAACACTTTCTGGTACAATTAAAGTACGTAATATTTGCTACAATATATGTAATTGTAGGTACAATAAATGTACTTTTTGGTACAACAGAAGTACTCCTTGGTACTTTTGGGTACAATGAAACTACTTTCTTGATCAATAAAACTACTTTTTGGTAAAATAAAAACACTTTGTGTTACATCAGAATTGCTTTCTGGTACAACAAAAGTACTCTGTGGTACAATGAAAGTACTCTTTGGCACAATAAAGGTACTTTTTGGTGCAATGAAAATACTTTCTAGTGCAATAATACTACGCTTTGGTACAAAAAAGTACTCTTGATACATTTTGGTGCATCAAAAGTGCTTTTGGTACAATACATGTACTTCCTTGTACAATAAATGTACTTTTTCGTACAACAAAAGTACTTTAGAGTACTTTTCAGTACAATGAAAGTAGGTTTTGATAATATCTAAGTACTTTCTGTTGCACCAAAAGTGCTTTTTGGTACAACAAATGGAATTTGCGTTACAATAAAACTGCTTACTGGTACAATAAAAGTACTTATTGCAATAATAAAATTACGTCTTGGTAGAATAAAAATAGTTTTTGGTACAATAAAAGTTCAGTTGGTACATTTGTAATACTTTTTGGCCGACTTTTCCTTAATTCTAAAACTTTTTTTCCACTTTTACCTTTAAAATATTAAGTACTTTATTTGTTTGTTACAACTACCTTGAACTTTGTTGATGGAATTATTCCCAAAATTTGTCATCAAATTCTTTCTGTTATTTACCCAATTTTCTATTAATCTTTTTTTATTTTTATTTTGTTTTGTTTTTTTATACCCATCACCCTTAGGAATGAGAGGGTGTATATTTTTTATTAAATCATTTATTTGTTTTTTTGTTAGGGTTCTATATTTAACCTTCCGCATTAAGGAAAGCGGGACAACCTTTTCTGTGGAGGAGTCCAAGACCGCTAGGTAAAACTTAATACCTTCCCTTTAAAAATGTAAAGTTTACAGGGTCCCCTTCGGTCCTATGGTTACCCCTTTTTAGGCTCCCTAGGGCCCCAACACCCAACTCCAATTGGATTCGTCTAGAAAATATCTTTCGATTGGGTACCCGCACATACAACTCCAGGGCCCCATGACGTGATAAAGACATTTCAGAGGTACCGATCTACTCACTAGGCTTGTCTAAAACCGATACAATTTACTAGAACGCTGAATTCATGGCCTAAACTATAACAGTGTTTTCATTATTAGATAGAATATTCAGGTCGTTCATATATCTTGTGCGGAGTACCGTATTAACTGACAAGTACACAAGCTCGAGGCTTGCACTACGTCCAATTTGGCCCTAGTGCTTTATGTGAATACCTCACCTTCACGGTGGGTTGAACCCCACTGGAACATACTACTATGCCGCTGTTAAGGCCCGGATCTAATTCTTCTATTCAAAGGGATGTTCAAACTGTTTATGTATATTTTTTTTGTGAGGGTACCATAATGACTGACAAATACAAGCTCAAGTAATGTACTCCTTCCGATTTGGCCCCCTACTCTTATAATTTGCATGTACTTTTAGTACTTGTTATTTCAATCAAATCATGTATTTGCTCCATCCAACACGCCCCAAGTGACGCCCACGCCGCTATCAGCTTGGAACCGAGGTTCCCCATCTGACATTTCTATTGTTAAAATCCAAATATGGACCAAACTTTCACAACAACGCTCGACCAGCGTATCTTTCAGCACTACCGCAGCCAGTATGTGGTTTCACAACAGCAGATTTTCACCTAAACGACTTGGGTACCATGACCTCCCGTGCTACCATACCAAGTAAATGACTAAATAAAAACTACGTCACAGAATCCTGGAAATTTTTAAAAACAGGGGAATACATTAAATATGCTTTTGCGAGAAGAACGCCGCAGGATATATATGTAAACATCATTGTGAATGTTGAATATTGGCGTCATATGAACTAACATTAGCTTGGTCAATCCCATCTAAAAACAGCGTTTGTGCTGCCTAGAACATGATGTGCACAGTATTTCAGCACCAAAGGTCTACGATAAAGAAATCCAAAGATGACGCAGATATGTAAGTAATTAGTACAATTTCAAGAACTGTTAACTGTAAGGCGACATCCTGCTGCAATTCACTCTACAGAGCCGTTATTTACACAGTAGTCTTTAAGCATTCGTTTGAAAAAAGTTAATCAGAATGACCAACCAAACACTCTTACAGCATAAACACGACTATTGGGCAATAAAATTTTTGTTTAGAAAACATGCCAACAACATTTTCATATATTTAAAAGAATTCACATATAGTGGCAGCCGATACAAACACATTTTCGCAACTATTTCATATGATAATTTTATGATGTTTTTAAACCAAACAGTCTAAAGAAGAGGAATTTGTTTAGGCAAAAGTCATAAAAAAAAGTCTTTTACGGATAATAAAAAAATGTCTAAGAATCACAGATTACAGCTTTTAAATGTTGTCTGAGAATCATAGTCTTTGTTATCTGAACAACCTGGATAGTTACGTATTTACGTGTTAACTAATAGCAAAAGATGACGTAGAAACGTTGACAGCTAAACGTATTGAAATAGTTAATCTGTGTGTGATTTAAACTTGTTTCGGACATAATTAATGAATTGTGTAGAACGCAAAAAATTCGTCGATGAAGTAGAATATTTTAAAGCTAATAAAATCTAAAACTAAATAATTTATGAAGACAAACATTTAAATAAATATCTATACATTTTGAATCCCCTGAAAATTAGACACAGAGAGATAGTAAAATATTGGGATGAAGAAATTTATGAGGATGCCAAAAAATATTATGATGAAAATAACACAAAATATTTCGCGTATCTCAGAAAAGTAGCAAAAATTTTTAAGCGGGTTTAGATAAAAAAAAAGCCGAAACAGAATTTGTGAAAATGGTAAATAGTATTAAACAAAACAAAAAACAATAACAAATATTATAAATTAGAGTTAATATAAAAAACACAGACATCAGAGAAGAAGACACACAAAAAACAACAACAGCTAAACCAAAATTGGAATTTTGAAGGTCACCATGGCCGTGTTAACAGAGATGAAACACACACACAGCTTGCCAGCAACCCCGATGGCTAACAGTCACAAAGTCAGCAGCGCGACAACTGGTTGTCAGCTGTTAACATTAGTAGTGATGCTGCTGCTACCGCTGCTACCGCCACGGCCGCTTCTGTTACTGACAACGCTGGTGTTGGCGTTTTCTTTTTCTTTTTTTGATTTTATAGTTTTTGTTTTATGAACTTTGCTTTGTTAATTAATCTGTGCAAGATCGATAACATCGAACGCAGCGCTCATTTATTATCGGCACCAAGAACTACATAAAATTATGGTCATCGTTTGATAAACTGATAGTGACCATAAGCTAACAACGTGTCGAATCGTTAAGCTACTTTAATAGGGAAGAAGTCGAAGGCAAATCAAAGTCATGTATGCTACTATTAGATTTAACCTTTGACGACGCCCTAATCCGACACTCTTGTTGATTTATGGTTGTACAGTATCTGCAGTCTCATCATTACCATAATCGCCAGCATCGTTGTTATAATTTGTGATGTTAGGCGACAACATAGGCAAATTTTAACAAGATCATCTTTTTATTGGGATCTATGAAAAATTAACCCATATGGTGTATATGTTTATAGTATGAATGAAACGAATTCGTTGTTAGCCTACACTGAAATGCGATATAATTCATTAAAAAGTTGTACTAAGATGTAGTTTTAAGAAATCAAATAAATCGTTAGCTTTGTGGCATGTAGCGCTGTTCTGTTAAACCAAAAATCGTCCCTCTTTAACAGGTGGGAACAAAAAATCGTTGAGCATGGCACAATAATTCTGCGCATTGACGGTAACGGCGGTTTCTTTTTCACTTGTGAAGTAAAATGGGCTCAATATTGTAAACATAACTTAATTTTATGGTACCAAAAATTACTTTTGTTGTACCAAACATTACTTTGGCATTACCAACAAAAACATTTACTGTACCAAAAAGGAGTTTTGTTGTACGAAAAGTACACTTATTGCACCTATTTCTTTTATTGTACCAACAGGTACTTATATTGTGCCAAAAAGTATATTTGTTGTACTAAAAAATACCATAAGTTATTATATTTTACCAAAAAATTCAATTGTTGTACGCAAAATTTCCTTTATTGTACCCCAAGTTACTTTTATTGTACCCAAAACAAATTTTATTGTACCTAAAACTACTTTTAATGTACCACAAAGTACTTTTACTTCCAAAAACTATAATTATTGTTCCAAGAAGTACAATTATTGTACTCAAAAGTACTTTTGTAGTACTAACAAGCACTTCTGTTGTACGAAAAAGTACTTTCAATGTACTAAACAGTACTTTTATTGTACCAAAATGTAAAATTAACCTCAAAATACAATTATTGTACCAAGAAGTACTCTCTTTGTACTAAAAAGCACCAAAAAGTACATTTGTTATATTTATTGTACTAAAAATAACTTTTGTAGTAATAACAAGTACTTCTGTCGTACAAAAAGGTGTTTTCAATATACCAAACAGTACTTCTATGGTACCAAAAAGTACAATTATTATACTAATAAGTACCTTCTTATACAAAAAGTACATTTACTTAACCACAAAGTACAATTTTTGTACCTAGAAGAACTTTCTTTGTACTAAAAAGTACCAAAAAGTACTTTTGTTATTCAAAAAGTATAATTATTGTACCAAGAAGTACAATTATAGTTCCAAGAAGTAAAATTATTGTACTAAACAAGTACTATGTTGTACAAAAAAGTGTTTTCAATGTACTAAATAGTGATTTTATTGTACCAAAAAGTACAATTATTGTTCTCAAAAGTACTTTTGTAGTACTAACAAGTAATTCTGTTGTTCGAAAAAGTACTTTCAATGAACCAAACAGTACTTTTATTGTACCAAAAAGTACAATTATTGTACTAAAAAGTACTTTCTTATACAAAAAGTACATTAACTTGACCACAAAGTACAATTATTGTACCAAGAAAAACTTTCGTTGTACTAAAAAAGTACTTAGAAGAACAATTATTGTACTAAAAAGTACTTATGTTGTACGAAAAAGTACTTTCAATGTTAATTACTAAGAAGTGTTTTATGTACTAAGAAGTAATTTTATTGTACCAAAAAGTACATTTATTGTACTAAAACTACTTTTATTTTACCAAAAGTTAAAGTTAAGATGTATAGTACCAAGAAGTACTTCAATTATACCAACAATTAATTCAGTAGTACCAACAAGTACTTTCATTGTAGCAAAAAGTACTTTTGTTGCTTTAGACATTACTTTTGTTGTACCAAAAAGTAATTTTATTTTACCTAAAGTAGTAGTAGTTTTATTGTACAGTAAGGTACTTTTATTGTACCAACAAGTACTTTTTTTATACCAGAAAATACTTTAATTGTACCAAATAGTACTTTGGTTGTACTAAAAAGTACTTTCATTGTACCAACAAATACTTTTATGTAATAGCAGTTACTTTTATGCACCAACAAGTAATTTTGTTATACCATAAAATTATTTTAATTGTACCCGAAAAGTACTTTTATTGCAACAAAAAGTACTTTTATCGTATAAACAAGTCATGTTATTGTCTTAAATAGTATTTTTTTGTAGACAAAAAAATCATTTTTTCTACAATAACTTAAAATTTGTGTACCAACAAGAACATTTAATTTACCAAAAAGTACTTTCGCTGTACTAAAAAGTACTTTTAATGTTCTTAAAAATAATTTTATTGTACTAAATAGTACTTTCATTGTAATGAAATCTTCGTCTTTTGTATGAAAAAGAATTTTTACTGTACCAATAAACACTTTTATTGTAATCAACATCTAATTTCAGACTTCCAGCCGTATTTTTTAAATCAATGTATACAAATTGCCCAACGTCTTGTTATATACTATCGAAATTTAACTACTGTCTCTTGTCGCTGTATATCACCTTGCGTTACCAATGAAACCCATAACTTAACATACCATACATCCAACACAGTACCTAATGATTAAATGACCTCTGGGTGCTAAAAGTCGACGTATCTGTAGCGTCTTCACTGACGTAGGCAGTGTTGTAGCTATCGTAGCTCACTAACATCCAACGATGTTCGCAACATATATTAACATAAGTCTCTACTTTGTTGTTGGTTTCGTATGTTTATTTATTTAATACATGTTTTATGGGCCTCACTCAGCTTTAGCTGAGCTGTGTTAATAAGTCATTAAGTCTCGCTAGTAGAGCGTTTTTTTTTTTGTTTTTTTTTTTTTGCAAGCATTTTGAAGACTATTTCTTCTTTTCGGTAACTTCTGGTTTATGCTGAACCCTCTCAGCGTTGTTGGTACTTCTGCGAGCAAATTCTTATGTGTGACCACAACAGAAGAGCGTCTGATGGCGATACATATGCAAATTATTAAAGATTTTTCTTATTTTGAAATTTTCATTTCGTATAAATTGTAACCAAAATGTCAGGGAGGGTATCATTCAACTGTAGCAACTCTTCTTGTGAGCCACGCACAAACAAACAAAAAACACCGTCAACATGAAATTCTTCATTGTCTTCGCTGCTCTTTTCGCCGTTGCTTTGGCCGCTCCCCGTCCCGATGCCGAGATCTTGAGACAAGATTCCGATGTAGGACCCGAATCCTTCAGCTACAAGTAAGTTTACAACAAAAGTCGACAATTCCAAAAAAAAGGGCTGTAGCTAATAAGTTATTTTCCTCTCTCTATTATTGCAGCTATGCCACCAGCGATGGTGTTGAAGCTCAAGCTCAAGGTCAAGTAAAGAACATTGGTACCGAACAAGAAGCTCTTGCCGTCCGTGGTTCTTTCTCTTTCGTCGCCGATGATGGTCAAACCTACACCGTCAACTATGTTGCTGATGAAAATGGTTTCCAACCCGAAGGTGCCCATTTGCCCGTTGCCCCCGAAGCTTAAGTAGATAATTTTAATTGTTGTACATTTAAAACTATCTTCTGTGCTCCTATACTACACTCCCACCCCCCACCATTAATACAAAACAAAGACAAAATTCCCACATGTCCCGTCCTTTTGAAACCCCATCCAATCCCTCCAAATCCTTATCCATGTTCCTCTGTTTGTAGAATGTTACGAGTATCCTTCGGTCATTGGCAATATTTGTCAGTGGCAGTTGGTAAACTTGAAATTTGTTATAAAAATAGGCTAAGTAAATTTTGAAGAAAAAAAAAGAAACAAAATACAAGAAAAACTAAAATATCCGAAAAAAATTCTTTGATGATTTTCTTTGTTGAGATTTTAAGAAAGTGATTATTTAGTTGGCTGCGTTTACTAAAGTTTATACAGAATAATTTGTGATAAAAATTTATAATTTATATTTAATTATCTAGCAGTAGCCAAATCAGATTGGCGACTCAATTTTTAGCACCTGTATGTAAATAGATCTAAATTGACTTCTCAGAATCAAAAAAAGAATCAAGATTTTAAGAAACTGAGTGTTTGACCAACTGACTAATAATTTGATAGGGTTTTACCTTACATTTATATGTTACTGGTAGGCCTGGTATTGCTTCGCTACTGCATAGTTGATGAATATTAAAAAATCAACGACATATAGCACATCTCATGGAAATGCCGTACACTTACACATGTTATCTCTCCGTGCCTACTGACTGATAATAAAAGTTCATCTGCATATTCGTACCTAAAGTGTAAATTACTTCTATGGTCAAAAACAAATTAATTCACTGATTAAAGAAAGAAAATTATGCAGATCAAAAAAATTCGTCTACATTTTCATATCTGTTTTGATCTCTTTAATAATAAAACTAATTGACCTTGCAAACATTGTTCTGCCATACAATTTCTTTCGAGTTAATATTCGGGATGTTACTGCAGTTTTCTCATCGCTAGAAAAGGAGTCAGCAAAAATGGGTTTAGCGGCCAACGAGGAAAAAACAAAAACAATGATTTCGACGAACAAAGTGTCCTCTCGATGGGGACGCACCGCGTATCTTCATTTTTCAAATGCGCACTCGATCAACCACGCTCAGACAAGCCCTGGTACGATGACGAATTTCGCGAAATGTCTGAATGGATGCTGCATACAAGGCAAAACTGCAGCCAATGGCGACGCGTGCGGTGACGGAGCGTTATAAAGAGAAAAGGAGGGAGATGAAACGCCTGTTCAGACGGAAAAGGCGTCTGTGGAAGAAAAGAGAGAGCCAGGATATCGAAAACTACAGGGATAGAGGTGAGGCCCGAAAGTTCTACCAAAAGGTTAAAAGTAAAGGTTTTGGAACAGGGATCCCCACCTGTAAGGACAGAGACGGAAATCTGGTCACGGACACTCAGAGTGTGCTGCAAATATGGAGGGAACACTTTCAATCTCTTCTCGTTCCCGAAGGCAGCATAAGTGACGGAATCGCACCAATCATCGACGATGGAGTAGATTGTCCACCACCGAGCCAAAACGAGATCAGCACGGCAATTGCCCGGCTTAAAAATAATAAAGCTGCGGGAGCCGATGGACTGCCGGCAGAGCTTTTTAAAGCCGGCGGCGATGACCTGGTAACATGCATGCACCAGCTCATAAACACGATTTGGCTCAGGGAATGCATGCCCGATGATTGGAATCTGAGTGTCCTATGTCCCGTGCTTAAGAAAGGCGATCCTATCGCGGGATAAGCCTTTTACCCATCGCATACAAGGTCCTGTCTAGTGTGTTATGTGAAAGACTAAAGCCCATTCTGGCGACCCTGAATGAAACTTATCCGTGTGGCTTTAGGCCTGGTAAATCTACGACCGACCAGATATTCACACTATGACAAATCCCGGAGAAGACCCAAGAAATGCAGATCGACATCTACCATGTGTTCATCGATTACAAAGCTGCATTTGACAGTCCAATACGTCTTCAGTGAAAATTGGCAAAAATCTGTCAGAGCCAATTTCTACCAAGCGAGGCTTTAGACAAGGCGATAGTCTGTCCTGCGATCTCTTTAACATCGTAATATAGATGATCATGCGGAAAGCAGCAGTAAACAGGAATGGCACCATATTTAACAAAAGCCACATGTTGCTCGCGTATGCTGATGATATCGATATTATTGGACGTGGATTGCGAGATGTTACTGCGGCTTTTTCGAGCATTGAAAAACAATCGGCTGAAGTGGGTCTGGTGATAAACGAGGACAAAACCAAGTTATTTGTTTCAACGAACAAAGAGTCCACTTGTCTGGGACGCTGCGTGAACGTTGACAACTATAATTTTGAAGTGGTAGATGATTTTGTCTACCTTGGCTCCGCCATAAACAAAAATAATAATGTCAGCCTCGAAATCAAAAGACGAGTATTGATCGCAAACCGCTGCTACTATGCGCTAAGCAAGCGATTTAACGACAAAGCGCTCTCTCGAAAAACAAAGATCCAGCTCTACCAGACTCTGATCCTACCTGTCTTGCTCTACAGCGCAGAATCGTGGGTAATGACACAAGCGGATCAATCTATTCTGGGAGTCTTCCAGAGAAAAATACTCCGCAAAATATTTGGACCCATCATCGTGAACGGCGAGTACCGTCGTCGAATGAATCATGAGCCTGTACAACGACATCGACGTGGTCAAGCGCGTTCAAATAGACCGAATGCGCTGGCTTGGACACGTTGTACGAATGGACGACAACGCTCCGGCTCGAAAAGTCTTCGGCAATAAACTCGATGGGCGGCGCAGGAGGGGGCGACCAAAACTCCGATGGATAGACCAGGTGACGGAAATGTTAAGTAAGCTTGGTATGACGAACTATCTACGGTGCGCAAAAGACCGAAGCGCTTGGAATGGTTTTCTACGTGCGGCTACTGATAGATGAATTTCTGTTGTTGCTGCCAGTAAAGAAGAAGAAGAAGAACTCGATCAATGTAGTGCAGCGTGGTTTTCGTTTATGATTCGCTGTTCCCCCACGCGGAAGTGTTCCTGGACGGCAACAAATTGTAAATTGGATAACTTCATTGAGAGCTGGGAATGTGTCATGTGTACGAAGGGGACCTGGGAAAAGGATAACAACACCACAAAACACCGAGAGAGTTAGAGCAGCAGTACTGCAATCGCAATCGAAACGGTCTGCTCGGAAGCAATCCCTTGCTCTTGGCATTTCCAGACGTTCTCTCTACCGGATTCTTCATAAAGAACTGAATTTGTAACCGTATAAAATGTGCGTGGTCCAACTACTGCCACCACGGGACTATTTAATACGGCGGACCTCTTGTGAAGACATTCGTTCAACTATACCCCATGACGCAATTGTGTTCTTTTCTGATGAGGCACATTTTCACCTCAGTGGGTGTGTAAACAAACAAAATATGCGGTACTGGAGTGAAATAAACCCCACCTCTTTACCACATGTATCAAGCCTTTTTATTACTTGAAAATTCATTCACCGAAGAAAAGGCTTAGTTCAGGTGGTAAAGAGAAGGGGCGGTTTCGGGCGAAATGTCGGTACGCCCTTTTGGCAAGCCAACTCTGCCCAATAATCAAGCATAAGACTTTGGTCTGCATGCTCATAACTGCAGTGCCAAATCTTTTATGAACATGGAATTCTTATCCTTAAAAAATAAATTTTATATGCCCCGCACCCTTTTGGAGGAGTTCTTTCTTCTATTCTCAAAATAAGTCCACTCGAGCGCCACCTAAAAAAAAAATTGTTCTTTTGATCTAAATTGTGCTCATGATCAAACAAATATACATTCCAAAATTTAGGTAAATTGGTCCATTCGTTCAAACTTTCGGTATATATCTACCCTAGCACCATTTACCGGGTTCATTTGTACATAAAATTATTTGTCATGATCAAACAAATATATGTTTTTTTTCTTGTAAATTGATCTATCCATTCAAATTTTCGATATAAATATACCCCAGCGCAACCTAGCGGGTCCATTTAAACATAATTGTACATTATGATCAAACAAACAAACATTCCGAATATCAGTTAAATTGGACCATTCATTAAAATGTTCGATATAAATCCATGCAGCGCCACCTAGCGGTATGATAATACAATGGTACCTCTTCTCATACTTAACAGGTATACATACAAAACTTCATAAGGATTGGTTGAGCCGTTTCGGAGGATTGCTGCGACAAACACCGTGACTAGAGATTTTTATATATTAGATCTTCTTCGCCACGTCACCAACTGTCCACAGATACTACTTAATTTCCCTTTACACCCCATGAATGAGGTATGGGATGCTTCTCGCTTTGTCGTGAATTCACACGCTTTCTATTTTAGATTAACATCAAATGGGCTTACTAGTTAATCGACGAGTGCGAACGTCACTGTTTGAGAAGCTAGACATGCCGATTATTTTGACACTTATACTGAGAAGTTTCTGTCGACAATATCGAGGGGGCCGGCAATGAAAGAAAAATTTAGATGACTAGAGCCGGAAATCAATTGACGGATCTCCCGCATGGTAGTCGCGTGCTCTAACCACGACCGACCACTAATAGAAAATGAAAATTTCGTCTACATATTAATATCTGCTGTGTCTTTCTAGGACTAAAATACAGTTTTGCCACGCCCTCTCCCTCTCCACTTATGAAAAATTTAAAATACATCTGCATATTTACTTAGTACTTAATGGATATCAAAGTTTATCTCTCTAGCTCTAGCCACGCCTACATCGTCCATAGGTTTAAAAATTTAAAAAATATGAAGTCTATAATTATTTTTGTAGTATAGTACACTTATTGTCTACCACATTTTATTGTTTAGACGTGATTGAGACACAAGCAGAAAACATTCACACTTTAAATATTAATAGGTATAGGGATATCGAATCCATCAGAGTAGTACACTATGTGTATACATACTCTCTTCAAGATATATTTACTTAACCTTTTTATGTTTATAATAGGCCATCTTTAGAAGCGATATATGGTGCAACATAGATAATATATAAAAATGGATTCTCTAGCCGATACAGAAGTAACACTCAATCACTAGAAGTTATTCTCAACAACACTTTTCCTAATCACAAAAAAAGTTTGGGTAACTTCACGCTATCCTGCAATGATAGAAATTATGGATTTTTTTGTAGACGTCTTGACAGTAACATTAAACCTGACATTTTGATCTGGAAGTCAATGTACAAGGATTGCTTTGCGTTCTACACATCTCCTTGGGAAAAAATCCCTACTCCGTCTCATCGCTGATATTTTAAATGCCCAATTAATCAAAGTATAAGGTACTCATTTACTTGACACGCCCACTTCCATACAAACATTACGGAATTTTAATCTCCGCATATTCATTATAATCTTATCGTCATTATTTTTGATTCATTTCTGGTATTTTGTGCCCTCATTTGAACGACCTTAACATATTTCATTAAAAACTCATTTGTTTAAATTAAAATCTCCAATAAGACTTTATTGTTAACAAATTATAGTTTTTTTGTATTTCTTTTAATCATTTGTTTACGCTTTTAATATTTGCTCTATTTTTTCGCTATGTTTGTTATAATACAAAAGTTGTTGTTTTTGAATATCTTTCGAACTTAAAGAAAATGATGCAAATGAATGTCATATTGCCGTTATAAACTAGGCTACTAATTATTCGAGCAGTCAATTTAAAAAGCTGTATACATGATTGGGGTTATCTCAATATTGTGTCCCAGGTTTTGTAGGGATTTCTCTGTAATTTTAAGGGTTTTCATAATCTATGTAAAAACGATTTTTCCAGCTCCATTGAATACCAAATATATTACGTCAGTGAAATTGACGCTTCTTAAACACTTTAGAATCAGTTTGGGGACAATCTCAGAACAGTAACTTTTGGGTAATTGAGACCCCATTACACCCTACGGGTAGGAGGGTATATATCATTTGATACGACCCAAAAGTGTTACACATATAAGGAGTCACTTTAGACCCTTTAAACCAAATTCGATTCATGACGTTTTAAGTCGTTTGAGCCATGTCCGTCTGTATGTCTGTCAGTCTGTCTGTCCGGCTGGTACGCACGATAACTATCGAAAGACGCAACCAAAAGTTTTGAAATTTTGCACGAGTAAATATTATCCCAAAACTACTTACGGTATTGAAAATGGGCTGCATGGCCCCACCCTTTCTGGTGCCTCCCATACAAATACATTATTCCGCCCACTTTTGAAATCGAGTAATAATATCAATACACCCAACGGGATCGTACCCAAATTCTGTATTCAGTAAAGCTATAACAGGATAAAGTTTTTGAAAAAAAAATGGAAGTCTAGTCACGCCCCTTCCCGCCTCCCATATAAATGTACCTTTCTAGCCACTTCAGAGATGGAGTAATAATATCAATATACCCAACGCGATCGTACCTAAATAAAATATTTAGAAAAACCATAGCAGGCTAAAGTTTTGGAGAAAAAACTGGAAGTCTAGCCTCGCCCCTTTTGGTACCTTCCATACCCATCAGAAACTTTAATATTATTAATAGATCAAATGCAATCGTGACCAAATTCAGTATTTAGTAAAGCTTAAGCAGGATAAAGTTTTGGAGAACAAATTGGAAGTCTAGCCACTCCCCTTTTGGTACCTCTAATACAAATGTCCCATTCCATTATATATATAAGTCGGTTTTCCCGACTGAAACTTTCTTACTGGTTTTCTGTCTTAATTTTTAAAACTGATGCTGTTTGTCATTTCAGCGGATATCAAACATAGTTAATGGTGATGGCGAAATTTCCAAATACATAATAATAATTACTTTTTAAGGATGAGGAACCGAAAATACTTATAAAGATAAAATAAAAATATTCTTTAGAAAATTCGAAAGCAGAGTTAATTTTTGTACGATCAATTTTTGTATAAGAGAAAATATGTTGTCAGAAATGAAACCCTCGTAACCGATTTCCCCCTTAAACGGTATAACACAAGGGTGGTCGGAATAATAAGGGAAAAAAATTGCAGAATTTTGTCGTTGCCACCCCCCAAAAATGATATGTTCTTGCTCTTGATTTTAGGATAGCTAAAGTTTGAGCACGATTGGAGTATGTAAACCCGTGCCGCATTGGGGATGAAGTTTTTAAGCTACTACAGCCATGTTTTGGGGGCATAAGTCAAGAACGACTAGAAATCGAAACTTAAAAATTAAAATTCCTTTGCCGTTTCTCTACATAATAAACAGTTTCGCAGAAATAAAAAAAAAATTGGACAAAAAAAAATCCAAAACTAAAAAAAGTGTCAATCAAGTTGTACTTCTTTAACGCAATGTTACATAACCTATGAACAAAATGAGACATAGACCATGAAATTTGATTTTCGCGTTTCGCTCTTATTCACAATTAAGTGAATGTATCTCATTTTGGAAAATATAAGTATTTTACATTACAGGATATATGGGAGGTTTGACGTGTCCTTTGAGATAATTTGATATAATTCAATACAGTTGTCAGTAATATATCAAAGACAAATCGAGCAAAATTTCATTCAATACCAACGACAATTTTGAAAAATATAAGTTTTTCCATTTCAGGATGTATGGGAGGTAAGCGTGTCCTTGGGTCGATTTTCCAAAACTTAGTTTTTTGTTTCATTTCCTATTTTTAAAAGCAATGTATACCAATTTTTCTTCTTTTAATCGTTTACACTTAGTTTAATACTACATAAATATAATTAAAATTGATATCGTCATTGTGTTAACCACCATAGTGTTAATAGAATATACTTTCCTAACTTTTTAGCACACATTGAGGCTTTAATGAATCAACACAGCTTAAAGCTAAAGTCAACTTTAAACTTAGCATAAACTTTGGCTGTGTAAACATACAGGTTTCCATGATATCGTATATAAGCTGGTATTTTGTATAGCACCTAAAAGTATATGTCTAAAAATTGCCTATACACACTTATTCAAAGCTGAGTTTGCGCACACAACACTTGCTTTGTATGGATGGTAGATTTGTGCAAACAATGCAAATGTTTATTAGGTAGACGTTATATTTTAAACAGCAATTTGTACAGCAACTAGCTGACCCGGCAAACGTTGTTCTGCCATACAACTTCGTACCCTGCGAACTTTGTCTCGCTCCAAAGTTAACGCCTTCATATAAGCTCCAGGGTAATATTAATACAGATAGTTAAAATTTTAATGTAATTTATTTGAATTTATTCGAAATTAGTGAAGAGTGCTCTGATAAACAATGTATTTCGATTTGTTTTCCGGCGCAAAAACAAACATTGAAGACGGTTTGCCGACACGCGAACAGGAAACGTACAGCTGACCGTTCGAAAAGCAGGGGAATTCGGGATTGATCCCACAAACTTTCAACATTTGGCTTTGCGATCACAAAGCCATCACAAAAACCAATCGAATGGTTTATTTAATTCGCTTGAATTCGAAAGGACGATCTATTTTTCCATTCGAAAAGTCATTTTTGAATAATTATCCGAAATTTTCCATATTAACATCGTCCAAAATTATCAAATCAAACATTAAAATAAAAAATTTCGTCGAAAAAGAAAATTCAATTTTTATTTAATTTTTTATTTTAATTTTCCAACAAACATTTTTCCATTCGAAAAGCCACTACGGAACAATGGCTTACAAAATTTTATACGAAAATTCAATTTGCGATTTTCATCAAATCAAGTAATATAATGCAAAATTTCGGTGAAAAAATCCAAGTTTTTCGAGCTTTTCCGGAATTTTCCAAGTTTTCCACCAAATTTTCTTTCATATAAACATTCTCCTGGCAATTACGAACAACTGAAAAAAATTTTGAGCAAAATCGGCCCAGCCGTTCTCAATTGATGAATGACTATATGAATTACTATTACACCATTTTTATATCTATAGAAATTATTTATCCCGTTAAATTTTCCGAGTATTTCGCAAATAATTTTCTATATATGCATTCGAAAAGCCATTTCGTAACAATTGCACACAATTTTCCCGGCGTTTCCTAGGGATTTTCCCAAAAATTTTTGCCATAAAAAATTCCTGCCAATTATGAAAAATTGAAAAAAAAAATTGAGCAAACTGGGACAACGTTCATTCTTGATAAATTACTATACATTTTTCACACTATATTTCACAATAATCCGAAATTTTTCAGCAACACAACAAATTTTTCACCTTTACGTCGTCTGAAATCATCAAATCAAGCGATACAATGGAAGATTTCGTCGAAAGCATCCAAATCTTTCGATTTTTTTCTGGAATTTTCCGAGTTTTCCACCAAGAATTTTTCTATTTTTCAATTTCAAAAGTCATAATTGTTCGAAATTGTTCACATTTACATCGCCAAAAATTACAAAAACATACGATAAGATGCCAAATTTTGTCGAAAAAAAAGAACTTTTTCTTGGTATTTTCCAACTAAAACGTTCTATTTTTCTATTCGAAAACCGACAAAAATTTAATATGCGATTTACCTCAAACCAGGCGATGAAATGCAAAATTTTGCCGAAAAATGCAAATTTATCGTTTTTTTTTGGAATTTTCCGAGTTTTTCACCGAGAATTTATTTATTTTTCCATTCGGAAAGTCATTTTGGAATAATTATCCGAAATTTTTCGCAAGTTACATCGTTCAAAACTATCAAACAGTACGACAAAAAGCTAAATTTCGTCGAAAAATAGTATTAAAGTTTTTCCGGAATTTTCCGAATTTTCCAACAAAATTTATTTTATTTTTCCATTCGAAAAATCATTCATAACAATTGCACAAAAAATCCATACAAAAAGGCAATTTTCGATTTTTCCAATTTTCCGACTTTTCCGGAGGGTTTTCCAAAATTTTCTTTCGTAAAAACCTACTCCTGGCAATTACGAACAACTGAAAAAAAAATTGAGCCAAATCGGTCCAACCGTTCTCGAGTTTTGCGCTTAGCAACACATTCAGCGACTTATTTTTATATTATAGATGGGTAATATAAATGTTGGCTATGTTTTGACATTAACATATGTTAGCAGAATTGTAGTGCATGTACAGCAAAGGGGTGTTAAAGTCCTTTCCCAACTCGAACATACAAAATAAATTTTTAGAGGAAATTTTACTCATTTTATCATATTAAAACATTTCAAAGTTTATTCGACTCATAAAACGAATCATAAAATTACGTTAATTTTAATGGATATCAGTTATCATCAAATACAAATTTAAAACGTATACATTCTTAGTTTCCTCCAACTGGTAAAAAATATATAAAACCTGCATAGAAATTTTAGTCGGTTGAACGGACTGATAAATACCATCACGATTTTCGGTCGTATGGCCAGACGAGATGTATAGTAAAACCGTAGAATAGGTTACAGACCACAAATGTAAAATGTTCAATTCAATATATCTGGGCATATGGTAATTTTTTATGCGGGTTCCGAAAGGGTCCATCTGATAATCAAAAAAAAATTCTGTAATTAATTCGCACAAAACTGTCAAACGATATCAGAATTTGTGATGGGTGGTGTAAATCCGGTTTCTTAGGTTTCACCTGTAAATTCAAAATATTAAAAGTAAAATATTCTCAACGGGATATAGGAGCTGCCAGTAGGGGCACAAGGTGTGCGATTTTAATTCGAAAAGCAATGTGCAATAAACTTTTACCCTCCTCAACATTTTCTCTTTAATAGATATACATGTAGAACTATGGGGATGATTTCGGTAATTTGTTTCAGGTTCCAGAATAGGTGTGGCAAATTTTGCGGTTTACTGCGGTTTTGATTGCTGTTACAAGAAAATTTAACTGACAAAATTCAAATATGCCACTGTTCGAAGATTATTAGGGAGGCACGAGAGGGGGTCGGTAGATATATACCATATTCATTCTTGAGTCAAATTTCAATAATCTTATATCTTGCTCAAAATATGACTTATTTCAAGGTGCATACACAAAGTATATGTGTAAAACTAAGAGGATGAATTCGGTCATTTGTATGGGAGGTACCAGAAGGGGTGAAAAAATATTAGTTTTACAAAAATATGTCATTTTGTGTGGGAGAAACCAGAAGAAGTCAGTCGATGTAGTCCATATTCATTCCAGGGGCAAATTTGAAAAATATGACTGAATTCAGTGAACTTAGAAAAAAAGATACTTATATAAAAAAAATGAGGGTGAATTCGGTCATTTGTATGGAAGGTACCAGAAGGGACGCGGAAAAGGTTTCGGTTTTTGAGGATTTGTCTTGCCAACTAAAAATATCCTTCACTTGCCCGTTTGGAAGTTATGAAAGAAATATTAGTTTTCCAAAAATAGGTCATTTTGTATGGAAGGTACTAGAATGGGTCAGTCGATATAGATCATATTCATTACTGAGTCATATTTTTATCAGCGTACTTCTATCGCGAAATATAGCTGAATTCAGGATACTTACATAAAAGAATGTACATATGTTAGACTATGGTCAATTGTATGGGAGGTACCAGAAGGGCCGTGCCAAAGGTTTCGGTGTTTTTTGAGGGTTTATCTACTATTACAAGATAATTCAACTGAACGAGATCATATATCCCCCAGTTGTCCGTTTGGAAGTTATGGAACAAATATTAATTATAAAAATAGGTAATTTTGTATGGGAGGTACCAGAAGGGGTGGGGCAATTCTGCCCATTTACAATTCCATTACTTCATTTTAGAAAATATTAATACTAGTAAATTTTCATACGAATCAGTTATGGTTTACTCGAGTTATCGTGCTCACCAGCCATCCATCCAGCTAGCCAGACAGACGGACATAGCTCAATCGTCTTAACGATACTTGGGGTCTACTTTTCGTATTAAATGATATACACCCTCATCCCTAACAGTGATGGTGTAAAGATAAGTAAGCTGACCAAATTAAAATATTCCGCAGTTTGTCGATTATAAGTTATGGAATTATTACAACTTACGAATGTGATTCATAAATTAGAGGCCTGAAGTATTAAAGAATTTCACACGCTTCGGTCTTCTGCGTGCGTTCTCCAGTTAGTCCTACCAACAGTGTTTTGGTCACCCTGCTCTGCGCCGTCCTTCAGGATCGCCTTCAAACATCTTTCTCTCAGGAGCATTTACATCCATCCTGCCAACATGTCCAGCCATCGTAGTCGTTGGATTCTGACTCTTTTAGCTACATCGATGTCGTGGTAAAGCTCATACAGCTCATGGTTCATCCGATGGCGAAACTAGCCGTCGACACAGATAGGTCCATATATTTTTCGGAGTACTTTTCTCTTGAATACTTTCATGATTTGTATTTCCGTTGTCGTAAGCATCCAAGATTTGGCAGCATACGATAGAATGGGTAAAATCAGCACCTGGTATAGCTGTTTCTTCGTATCTCGAGATAAGGTGGTGTTACTAAAGTGCTGCCGAAGTCCGTAAAATCATCTATTGGCTAGCACAATTCTCCGCTTGATTTCTTGGCTAACATTATTTTTTTTATTGACTGAAGATCCGAGGTAGGTAAACTCATTTACTACCTCAAAACAATAATTTTGAATGTTGACGGTGCGTCCCTATCCTTAACTATATTAAGTAGTGCACAGGACAAACTATCGCTCTGCTTGAGACCTCTTGCTGTATTGAATGGTTCAGAGTGATAATTTGCAGTAATACCAAACTCAGAAATAGCCTCATATAGCCTATTCCTTATCGGAGAGTCGAAGGCAGCTTTGTCGTCGACAAAGAGGAGGTAGGTTTGGATCTGCTTTTCATGAGTTTTTTCCAGGATATGTCGTAAGGTGAATATTTGGTCCGTCGTAGATTCACCAGGTCTAAAGCCACTTCCTGCTTTAGACGTTCACACATTACGCAAGAAAGGACTTTGTACGCAATTGGTAATAGGCTTATTCCACGGTAGTTCTTACATTCACTGCGATCTCCTTTCTTGTATATGAGACATAACAGAATAATACTTCAATCACTTCAATCCCCGGGCATGCTCTCCTCTAGCCAGATGTTCTCCATGCGCAGATGCATGGTCATAATCAGCTTCTTCTCCGCCTGCCTTAAACAATTCATCAGAGAGATCATCGGCTCCAGCCGCTTTGTAGTTTCTAAGCCGCGATATAGCCACACATATTTCATTTTGGCTCAGAGGTAGACAGTTAATACCATCGTCAAGGATTGGAGCGGGGTCTTCTGGAGTGGTGTCTGTATCCAGTAAATTTCTGAAATTGTCCCTCCATATCTTCAGAACGCTATCCGGGTCCGTCACCAGATGGCCATTGCTGTCCTTGCAGGAGAGCAACCCTGTTCCACGCATTCTCGCCTTAACTCTCTGGAAGAATTTTCGGGCTTCCCCTCTACTTTGGAGCAACTTTGTGCACTCATCCTGCCTCTTCTTCGGCAACTTCTTTTCCGTCTAAAAACAAGAGTTGCCTCCCGTCTCTTCTCCATGTGCCGTTCAAGAACAGCTCGAGTTGCCATTAGCTGCAGTTTCGCTCTGTATGCATTATCCGCCTCTCACGTGGCATTGCGACATTCATCATCGTAACATTACTTGAGACGGCTTTAGGTACCCAAGTACGCTTCTCGCAGTCCGTTCTATAGACCCGGCAATATATTGCCACTGCGAGGTAATATTATCAGTGGTTGGAGCATTCCGTAGCAGTTGAGTTAGGTGGTTCGAGTAGGAGACCGCTACCTCTATGGTCCGCAGTTTTCCGATGTCCAGCTTTCGTTGTGCCTGGTTACGTACGTTTTTCGCCATGCTTAGCCTTGTTGCCTATCTTTACTGCGGTAATTGTGATCAGAGTCAATGTTAGAACCCCTGATCACTCGTACGTCCAGAACACTCGATGCTTGCCTTCCATCGACTACCACGTGATCTATCTGATTCCTCGTCAATTGATCTGGATATAACCATTTTACCTTATGAATATTTCTGTGGTCAAATCTAGTGCTGCTAACTACCATATTTCTTGACACAGAGAAATCAATCAGTCTGATGTCATTGTGTGACGTTTCTGTGTGTAGACTGTGTTTTCCGATGGTAGGCTCAAATTCGGTCACCCTGCCTATTTCAGCATTAAAATCGCTTAGTACAATATTGATGTCATGGCTCGGGCTACGGTCATATACATTTTCTAGGCTATCGTAGAACTCGTCTTTGTCCTCATCGCTTTTCCATTCTGTCGGAGCATGGGCACATATAAGTGTTATGTGGAAATACTTTGTTTTGACTCTTATGGTGTCTATACATTCACACACTGGGTTGAACCTTGAGACTGGGTGTCGCAGTCTTGTGCCAACCACAAATCTGCATCCAAACTCGTGCTTGTCTGCATGGCCGCTATAGTAGATGTCGCACGTCTTCATGGGCAAACACCTGCGTCCCGTCCACCGGATTTCCTGTAAAGCGGTTATGTTAGCCTTGTGTTCTTCGAGGACTTCCACCAGATGGATGGAGGCACATGGAATATACAGTGCGATTGAATGTTCCTTAGTTTAGGAAATAACGACAAGTGAAAGTTTTTTATATGAATACTGACTCCCATTTCAAAATGAGTCATCTAGCTGCAATTTCCAAACAAATTTTCGTATTGCATAAGGAAATTTCAAAACAAGCATCCTTTGTGATTTTTCCAAAAAATATTATGTAAGCATAAACAACCTTCTATGCTGATATGCCTAGAACAAACCTGGCAATGCTCTGTATAAAAGGTAATTTTTGAAAAACCGGTAAAACCGGGTATTCGAAATTGGCATTTTTGAAGAAGCCCGCATACGGGTTCGTAGAAAAAACCGGTTAGACGGTTTTCGGTTTTGGTTTTGAACACTCTAGGTTTTACATTCCAGGTGCATATCCTCAAATCATGATCCCTACAACCACATTTTGGCGGATCTATTTTATTATTTTCGTACTTCTTTTCATTGCAATAGTTTTAACGTCGGTGGCGGGTTGCAAGACCAACGGACCACGTCGCAGTTGTTTCCTCCTGCCACGATTTTATTACAGCCGCCCATTCTGGGTGAGACGCTGACCAGGGTATCGATCACTCTGAGCCGAAGTGCCTTGATTTGAGGTTTCGCCCCTCCCAGTTAGCCGTGCTCTGACGGGTGTCTAAGCACGTTTCCAGGCGTCACCCCGTGGTGGTACTCCGTCCGCAGTAGTACCACATACACGGAGCTTTGTGAGTAGACTTTAAGTGCAATTGGCAAGGATCACTCTGGCAAGGATCGGCCAAGTTAAACCGATCAGACTCCCAACGCTCGGAAATAGCCTAACAGGAAGCCAAATATTCCAGAAAGTACTTTTTCAAACATCAATACTAAGTTAAAAAGGTCGAATAAATCAATAAATTAAACACTAATAATACTCAAAATCAGGAACAGGAACAGTCATTTAAGTGTTCGATGCCGTAATTTTCTAAAATGTAAAGTTGTGACGAAACATTATTTGTATTTTTTTGTTTCTTTTTATATACATTAGACCGACTCACCAAAAAAATGTATCTTCGGTCCACCCCCCAAAATGTACCTTGGCCTGTTTTATGACGAATCCCTAAAAATTTCGTGCCTAGGATTAAGCTCCAGTGGTATTTTTGAGTTTTTCAAAGATTTTTGATATTTAACTAAAGACTATATGCGCAATATTAGTATCATAGGAAAGAGTTTTTAAAGACGCATCCATTGGTATATGGATTTTTATGTTTTTAGTAGCGAAATTTTTTTGAATTAAATGTCAGATTGACACATATTTGTCCTTAGTCGATTTAAGTAAACACGTGTTTCAGCTTTTTTCCCTAACATCTATTTTTAAGTGTATACTGTACATCTTTAATATAGGTTTCTGATCTCCATGGCAAGACCTAAATCGTCAACTAAATAATTCTTTAAGTAAATGCAATTAGTTTTCTTGTGACATGGTGTAATTAAGAAAAAATATGCCTTGTCTAAATATGAGTTTCGTTTCTCGCGAATTAAATAGCATTTAATTCAGAAAAATGTCGCTACAAAAAACTTGAAAATCCGTATTTTTTTGCAGAATATCGCTGAAAAAGGACTTGTCAGGACATTTGTGGGCATGTTTTTCATACCGTTGGCTGCGTCTTTAAAAAATCTTTCTAATGATACTAATATTGAACATGTTGTCTTTAGACAAATATCAAAAATCTCTGAAAAACTCAAAAATGGTCCAGCTCACTGGATCTTCCCAGCAAAATATTTTGTTGCAAAGAAACAATTACAGAACAGCTTTTACTGATAAGTAACAAGTTCCACTTTCGGTTGCACAATATATTATTTTTGTTTGAAATTGTCCCAAAACCAACATGTTCTCATGGAACCTGTTATGAAATGAATTGCTACATAACTGAATTAGATATGCTGTTTTTTGAAATTTCATTGATTTTCAATTGGGTGCTAGTTCGAAATATATTTTAACTCAGATATTTGAGTTTTTCTTAATAAATACCCTTAAAAAATACTTATTTCAAATACGAATATTCATTTTCTGTTCTACGGAATCTGTGGTGCAACATGTTGTACATAATCGGTTATATAGAACCAGAAACAGAATAGAAAGTCGATTAAAAAAGAAACGATTCTAGTATCAATACCATTCGCAACAAGTTCTGAAAAATTTTCCTGGGTTAATCCTAGGAACGAAATTTTTTGGGATTCATCATAAAACAATCCAAGGTACATTTTGGGGGGTGGACCTAAGATACTTTTTTTGGCTCCATACAAAATGAGTCGCTCTAATATACATATGTGCCGAAGCAGCTCTATTAGACGCCACATAACTCCCAGAAACAATAACACTTCATTCGAGAAACTGTTAACCTCAGCTACGATTACAATATATGATTTGCTACAGCACATATTTTATCTATACTAATCATAGTTAAAAATATGTATTATATTTAAAACAAAATATATTCGTGAAACGTGTTTTAGCTCAAAAGATCTTGAGTTATTGACATTTTCAACAGCATGTCATTTCATATAGTTTGAGCAGCGCATATGAACGAGCATGCACACAAATCTTATTATGGGCAGCTTAACATAAACGCTGTAAACCGCAGTTGGTTGCATTGTACAAATGTTACCGCAATTCAATAAGTTGTACCACCCAATGCTCATCAATCATAGAGTGCACATCATCTCTGTTGTAATGAAATGTCCATGTTTTTTAATTGCTAAATGATTCTAATCATCAGAACTAACGGATGACTTTCAAGATAATCTCTGTTGGCGCAATGACTTAATGTTTAAAATGTTTAAAAATATTTAAGATAACCAGGAAATGTTTTGTTTACACTCGTAATTCCTGTAACATGAAATAACCTTCGCGCAAAGAAAATCGTGTATGTTAATATGCTTAAAAGGTTTTTTTATGTTTTATAATAATATGTTTATGCAAAAGAATTTTGCAAGAATGTTATCTGAAATTATTATTATCTTTTGTTTAAAATCAATGTAATTATCAGATGAATACTAATGGTGATTTTTATTTCAATGTGGTGAAGAGTTATTGGGAGGTATATATAGTTTGTCGCTACATTGGTGACGTTTATACTAATCATTAGCTATAATTTTCAAAATTTTTACATAACGGTCGTAAATTCTAATTTTTTGTTTATTGGTATTTATACCATCACCCTTAGGGATGAGGGTATATATCATTTGATACGACCCAAAAGTGTAACACATAGAAGGAGTGACTTTAGACCCTAGGTTTCTTTTAACCAAATTCGATTCATGACTTTTTAAGTCGTTTGAGCCATGTCCGTCTGTCTGTCTGTCTGCCTGTCTGTCTGTCTGTCTGTCTGGTGGCTGTCCGGCTGGTTCGCACGATAACTTTCGAAAGACGCAACCAAATGTTTTGAAATTTTGCACGAGTTATTATTTTCTCAAAACTACTTGCGGTATTGCAAATGGGCTACATAGCCCCGCCCCTTCTGGTACCTCCCATACAAATACATCATTCCGCCCACTTTAGAAATCAAGTAATAATATTAATACACCCTACGGGATCGTCCCCAAATTCTGTATTTAGTAAAGCTATAACAGGATAAAGTTTTGGAAAAAATGTTGAAAGCCTAGCCACGCCTCTTCTGGTACCTCCCATACAAATCTACCCTTCCGCCCACTATAGAGATGGAGAAATAATATCAATAAATTAAACGTGATCGTACCCAAATTCTATTTTTAGTAAAGCTATAACAGGATAAAGTTTTGGAGAAAAAAATTGGAAGTCTATTCACGCCCCATCTGGTACCTCCCATACACATCTGGTACCGCCCACTTTGGAAATCGATTAATATTATTAAAAGACCTAACGCGATCGTGCCTAAATTCTGTATTTGGTAAAGTTTAAGCAGGATAAAGTTTTAGAGAAAAAATCTGCAAGTCTAGACACGCCCCTTCTGGTACCTCCCATACAAATGTACCACTCCGTCCACTTTAGAGATGGAGTAATAATATCAATACACTCGACACGATCGTGCCCAAATTCTGTATTTTGTTATGTTATAACAGGACAAAGTTTTGGAGAAAAAATTTGAAGTCTAGCGACGCCCCTTATGGTACCTCCCATACAAATGTACCTTTTCGCCCACTTTAGGCATGTACTAATAATATCAGTACACCCAAGGCAATCGTGCCCAAATTCTGTAATTAGTAAAGCTATAACAGGATAAAGTAATGGAGAATAAATCTGGAAGCCTAACCACACCCCTTCTCGTACCTCCCATACAAATGTACCACTCCGCCCACTTTAGAAATCGAGTAATAATATCAATATAATAGAAAATTATTTGTTTTGCTGAGGGTAAGGGTAAATGTAAGTTGGGTTGCCCGACTGAAACTTTCTAACTGGTTTTAATTACAAATCGGTTAATTTCAATAACTCAAGACTTAAACAATATCTTATATTGGGTGATGGTATTTATCAGTCAGTTTAACTGACTGAAATTTCTGTACTAGTTTTAAATATGATTCGTTGTCTTTGCTGCGATGCTTTATCTACTTATATTTAACAGTTGAATTACTTAAACCAATTTGCTTGTATAACATATGCTATCAAAAATGCCCTGTGTTACTGCAGTGTACCCACCAGTTCTACCCAACCACCCAATATGTATCATCGCCACAATGTATTGCATTTCATAAGCCAATGCCGATTACGATTATTATTACAATAATTTATGGCACTTAGTTACAAACAGTTAGCATATACAGCATCATCATCTCCATATAATATAAATGGCATCTTACTTGCTATTAACCCCTTAAGGTTACCACATACGAGAACTAGTTAACATTTTCCATTTACCTCAGAAATTATGATGGATTTACGTTAGCGAGTTAACGAGTTGCTGTGACAATGTTTTGCACTTAATTATTTGCTTCTCTTCTTAACTCAACTCAAAACAATTCGATCTGTCAACACATGCATAGAACAGAGAGTTATGTTGATCATTTGAATACTTGAAATACAAATTATTGATATTACACAAATAAACAGTAAAACAAGTTAATTATATTTGCAGATGAATCGTGTCGTGCAACGTCCAATGTTGCTCACTGATGGCAATGGATCCGGTTGCAGCAGTCTAATGTTATAGACACAGCATCATCAGCCACTCACTGACTAACTGAGTGAGCACTTGTCTCCATGAAGTGAGCCACGCATGCTTACCTCCATCGAGTGGGTAATGAATGCCCCATCAGTCGATCATTTAGCTCAGTCAGCCCATAAAAAACACTTTGAATGTGTAAAAACAAATATACAGTGTCACTGGTGCTGGTGCTTAAATTATGCGTGTAAGCAGTTGTTTGGCGATTCACGTTACATTAAATGATCAATTGCAATTTCAATGCCGGAAGCGATTAGGAAAACCGACACATACAAGCTCATTTACACACTGGGGATTACAAATGTTTTGACAGGGGTGTGTGTGTGATGTTGTTGCTTACAAATCAATTATAATTATGCGTAAGCTGACGCCTATTGCAGTTGTTGAAATGTTTGCTGACAATAATGGATATTGTTTTTGACATCTTACATGAGATGTGTTAGATAGAGTTAAAGTTGAAATCAATACTTAAGGAATGGATGCGTTTGAAATAATAACACATAGCGATAATAAATCAACTTTGTAATTTATATGAGCACTCGTAAATGTTATGATCAATTAAAATTCTTTGATATGAGGAAGGAAATAAAGTTAACACTTAATTTTTTCTTTACACCCTATGAATGAGGTATGGGATAGCTTCTCGTGTTGTTCTGAATTAACACGCTTCAAATTTTTAGATTCACAACTAACTGCACCTACTTGTTTATCGACGAATGCGAACGTCACTGTTTGAGAAGCTCTTACTAGACATGCCGATTGACTCGACACTGATACTGCGAAGTTGCTGTCGACAACATTCGAGGGGAGCCGACAATGAAAGAAAAATGTTTTTTTTCTTTTTTTTATAAGATGACTGGAGCCAGGAGTTGAACCTGTGAACTCCCGCATGATAGTCGCGTGTTTTAACCATCATGCCACGGCCGGTCCCAGAAAGGAAATATTGTACGATATTCATACAGGACCGATTTTACATTGTACATATAATTACAATATGATTTTTGTCAAGTCTGGATGGCTATTTCGGTACACAATATCCTCAACCTGATTGTCCGATACGACATATATTATGAGATGCTTTGGCTGAGTTTGGTATTCCCTCGAAACTGATACGACTTTGCGGGATGACACGGACTGACACGAAGTCTTACTGAGCCATTTTCTATCAAGCGAGGCTTTAGACAAGGTGATAGTTTGTCATGCAATCTCTTTAACATCGTTATGGAAATGACTACGCGAAAAGCGGCAGTAAACGGGACTGGTACCATCTTTAACAAAAGTCACATGCTGCTGGCGTATGCCGATGTCATAGATATCATTGGCCGTAGATTGCGTGATGTGACTGTGGCCTTTTCAAGCTGTGAGAAGCAGTCGGCAGAAGTGGGTCTGGTGATTAATGAGGGCAAAACTAAGTTATTTGTTTCAACGAACTAAAAGTCTACACGTCTGCGTCGCTGCGTAAACATTGAGAACTATAACTTCGAAGTGGTAGATGATTTTGTATACCTTGGCTCCGCCATAAACAAAAATAATAATGTCAGTCTTGAAATCATGAGACGAGTATTGATCGCAAACCGCTACTACTATGCGCTAAACAAGCGATTTATTGACAAAGCCTTCTCTCGAAGAACAAAGATCCAACTGCACCAGACATTGATCCTACCTGTCTTGCTCTACATCGCAGAATCCTGTGTAATGACACAAGCGGATCAATCTATTCTGGGAGTCTTCGAGAGAAAAATACTTCGCAAAATATTTGAACCTATCGTCGTTAACGGCGAGTACCGTCGTCGAAAGAACCATGAGCTGTATAAGCTGTACAACGAAATCGACGTAGTCAAGCGCGTTGAAATAGACCGAATGCACTGGCTTGGACACTTTGTACGAATGGGTGAAAATGTTTCAGCTCGAAAGGTTTTCGTCAGTAAACTCGATGGGCGGCGATGGAGAGGGCGTCCAAAACTTCGTTGGATGGACCAGTTAAGAGAGCTGCTCTCTACACTTTTCTTCTTTAATTCTTCCAAACGGACAACTGGAGGATATTTGAATTTGGTCAATTTTATTATCTTGTAACTTGCCAACTTGCCACTGCCCTCTGGTACCTCCCATACAAATTACAGAATTGACCCTCGTAGTTTTACATTCACATCTTAGTTTCAGTAGGTACAAAAATAATGGACTGAGAGTATGGAATGAGATTGGCCGCGGTCTCATTTTAAAAGATTTTGGTTATAGAAAATAGTATGCAGTTGCCCAGCGGCGGAAATCATGAGGAAGGTTTTCTTTCATGAGTTTGAAGGGCTTCTTTTGGATTCGGTATGTCTTCCTTGACCTTCTTTCTTCCTTTCTTTTTTTTACATTGCGTGAGATTGGAAAATAAGGTCTTCCGTCGCCGATTCCCATAAGAAGTTCTTATGGAAGCTTTCTTTAAGAAGGACTTATGGAAGGGCTGCATTCATATGAAAAAATAAATCCCTCTGCATTCTTTGTACATGCCTTTGGCAGTTCTGTCCATGAGATGCCTAAAACTGATGAAAAATCATACGTTCTGCATTCCTTATTTGAAAAATTATTCCCAAATATTATATGAGGAGGGCCTCTGAAATTCCGCCGCTGGGAAAATGTTTAGTTTATTTTAAGATATTTCTCACTTCTATACATTCCTCTTGTTTCCAACGACAGTTAACCTTCCTGAAGTTTGAACTTACTACCTCGCGATTGTTAGTCAGCCATGCAATCATCTAGCCCATGGAGATGCATTCGAATTGTGTGACCTTTTCTTTTCATGCCTTCTCTTATGTCTTCTATGAGAAGGGAGATATAATGTGTATTCACACGAAATGGTGGAATAACAAATCAACGAAAACGTTGATTCTCTCTTTCTCAAAGAAGGCCTACAGCAGAGGTCTTCAAAGAATGGAGTGAACATGGGCTACGGACAACGTTTGAATGTCTCAGAAGGCCTTGTTGCCTGCTTGCAGAAGTCCTTGCTTACTTTGCCGCTGTAAAATGACAAGGTAACACCGATGCGTCCTAGGAAGTAGTTAACTACTCAGCCTTCTGAGATATTCTTTCGCATTACACTCTCGACAGGACCTTGTATGCGATGAGTAAAAGGATGATCCTGCGATAGTTTGTACACATAAAGGCTATAACCAAATTTTGGCCCTAGCTCTATGCGATGGCCAATGTTATTTTTTTTATGAAAAAAATGTTTTCGGTTCATTTTTAAATAAAAAACCTCAATCACAAACACGATTCTTAAAAATCTCCTAAAAGGAAAGAAATAGATAAAAAAAATTCTCAAATTTTTATTACTTTTTATAGTAAAACAGCGTAATCTTTACCCTTGCAGCAAAATCTAAATACAGGTTCGAAACAGTTTGATATATTGATATAAAAATAAATTTTTTTTTGATAAATATATAAAAAAATCTGATTTCCAAACTTTACCCAGATTGTAGGTGAACTTTTTTGACAACCCCGAAAAAGTAATACCATTTTTTTAAATAATGTTCAATGGCCTATTTGACTTGCTAAGGACATTTTGATATTTTCAAAAAATTTAAAAAGTTATAGCCCTAGTGCACTAGTGGATCATCTTTCTTAAGCACAGGACTTATTAGACGCAGATTCCAACCATCAGGCCTGCATTTCCTTAGCCAAATCGATGCAAATCAAAATGATGCACACACGTTGCGAGCTCATCTCTGCCGGACAATATACTTCGTCGCTGATGATTGGTGTGATTTCGTCACCTATGCTGCCTTCGGGAACAAGCAGAGTACGAAAGTGTTCACTTAATAATTGCAGCACACAGCACAGGCAGGCATTCCTGTTCCAAAACCTTTGCTTGTAACCTTTCTCCTCTATCGTTATAAATTTCAATATCCTGGATCTTTATTTTCCTATATAGCACCTACTTGTTTATCGACGAATGCGGTATGCTTTTACTAGGCATACCGATGGACTTGACACTATACTGCGAAGTTGCTGTCGACAACATCGAGGGGGCCGGCAATGAAAGAAAAATGGAGATGACTGGAGACTAGAATCAAATCATGGTTCTTCCGCATGGTAGTGGCGGCCACGGCTGGTCCGAATGTTTCATGTTTCAACTTAATATAATATGGATAGGTGGAAGAAATACATGAGCAGACTACAATTGGTGAATGCTTTAAAAATGTCTTACTAGGCGCTAGGGATCTACATACAGGCCATACTTTACTCTTGTAGTAAAATGCAGCAGAATTCAGTATATGGCAAAGACATCGCTGTAGTTTTTTTAAATTATAATCGTTATACTAAAATTTAGCAAGCACATTTTTGTTCAAAATCCTAAAATCAAGTGGGTTTCTTACAGTTCTACCTGTTAACAGGCAGAATCATGTCAGTACGGTCTTCATGAATAAGCAGATGTTGCGTATCTTGAATTTTTTCAAAATCGGAATAAACGTCATCGTCGTCAGTATTCAATTTGCTTAAAATGTAGGGTTGTGAATCGTCAACCTTAAACGATGTAGATGGTAATAGTATAGGTAAATAGTCATTATGAGAGAAAGGTCTTATAGTTAAAGAAAATTAAGGCATCGCACTGCGTGTTTTGTCTTTAGATTTTACAATATATTTCGAACATAGCGAATACATATGTAGCTATAGTGAATGCTTATTTTGTATCGTACTAGTGATAATTTATAAATGTTTTAATACTCCAGTGTAAAGCTTTTTGAGCCACTACAGTCTATTCTATGTAAATCGTCACCCAAGAAGCCGGTCTAAGTTTCGGTCAATAATATCATACTCGTAGCATATTTTCCTCATTTGTTTTCATGTTATTCGCGTCTAACTAGCTAATGTTATAAAACGTATTATGAGATTGAATAATATCCAGTTAATTTGCTATTAATAAATAATAATAACAGAACTCCCGCGTGTTGAGTGAAATCCGCAAACAAACAAAAACAAATCAAATTTAAATACAAACACTCGAAATGTCGATAATGCGTTAATATCTGATAATACTAACACAGGTGAGAGGTTCTTGTGACATGCAATATGATAGTAATAATGCAACGGGAAGACTTTAGTATATGATGGTTTTGGGTTTTTGCACTCACCAACACCGACAACGGCACCATACCGCATAATACAGATCCCAAATATGGTACCTGGTCTGGGGGCCACATGTGTGAGTGATTGAAGGGGCGCGCGCGCGCTCTCCTTCGCTTATGTATGAGTGAGTCCCCATGCTTATGTGGCTACAAAGAAGATGCTGCTGCTTGCTACTCATCATACCCTGCAATGTTTGCTAGCAAATATGTATGTAGTATTGGTGATAGTCATTTGCCTTTGTAGTTATAGAGCCAACACAGATTCATGTTTAGCAGCGTCTGGGTAATAATAATTTTTTTTTTACGATTCTAATGTTTTAAAATGTTTACTTAATGTTATGAGCCCAGTCAATATCGGTTAGAACGTCGCAAGGTGTGTTTGTTTCACAAGTGGCCCGCTTTGAAGGAACAAGAAAAATAACAACAAAAACAACAGAAACGAGAAAGACAATAATAATAATAATCATAACGAAAAAAAACACGATAAAACTTAATGCCAATATTTATTGCTAAAAAACCAAACATATAACAAAGTGTGGCAAATTGTTGATACCAAACAGAAAAAGAAAATTTATTTGTAATTTGTCTTCTAAACATAAACAAAAAGAAAATCGGTTATTATCCCTGTTAGTTTTTGCATTTCTGAAATAAAATATGTTAAAGTTTCAACAATATCTACCATGTGTTGTAAGTGTAACACTTCGCCCTAGAGGGCATTCAAGTGTCAATAAGTGTCAATTTGTTTTTTGTTTCAAGTTCATTGTGGCGTTTTGCTGCCTGCTTCAACTCCTCTGTGTGGAGTCTCAATCGTCTACAGTGCGTCCTTACCAATTTGGCTTTACCATCGATGAGCAACAGCATCGTTTCGAGAAAAGAGGTTCGTATAGTAATGAAGGCCACACTAAATAAATGATGGCTCTTATCGCATGTAAGTAAATGTGCGCAAGTGCGCCCGCGCGCCTTATGTCTCGAGGCGTAATAGCCAGTATTAAGCAATCGATTAACGTTAAAGTTGAGAGTGCATAAAAATAATCATCATTATTAGCTAATAGAGATGGCATGAACAATTATGTTTATGATAATGCAAAGTGTACATATCATTAGATAGGTATGAAATGTACAAACTATGCATCTATAAAAGTAATGATAAAGACCTACGAAATTTCAGAGAGGGTGTTCTCCGAAAATATTTTTCTGTGTACATTTATTTTGGACGGCAGCTTAAGAGATAAATTTATCGAAATTTCATAAGTTAGTAAATACATTTATTATACAGTGTGGCGCACTAATTGTGCGAAATAAGTAATTGAAATATTATTTTGTCTTTTAACCAAAGAATGTCAATATTTTTTTATTGTTCAATGTTATTTCATATAGCTAATTGGTTTGGAATATGATAGACCGTTAATGATCTCCATGCTCATCGACGCCTAAGCGACACAGGATTAGAAAATCATTTATTGCGGCTCAGAGATTATTGAAGTCGAGATCGCCTTAATTATTGCATAAATAGACTATTTTAAATCAATTAAATTCATTGGTTGCGTTTAGAACATCTCTTGCTTGACATAACCACATAAAACAATCCTGCATAAAGTAGTTTGCATTGAACAACATAAGAATCAGTTTAGTGTTTATATATTACTCGTTTCACTGAATGTAATTTACATGGAAATAAGAAAAGAAAGACGTAAAAGATTATGGTTATAAAAAATAATTCTTTATTTTCATTGGATAAAATAGGCCTTCTCGTGCTAGTCGAAAATTAAATTAAGATATAAGAAGTTTTCATACAACATTTTTAGATAATTTTAATAGGAACTACGCGATTTTTTTGATTGTCGGGATAACCATTTCAATTACAACACAGTTCATATGGAAAGTAATTTAAGTTTTCGAGAAGAACATGTAAAAAATTTTAATTTGTATACCCTCACCCTACGGTTAGAAGGGTATATATCATTTGATACTACCCAAAAGTGTAACACATAGAAGGAGTTACTTTAGACCCTTAGTTTCTTTGAACCAAATTCGATTCATGACTTTTTAAGTCGTTTGAGCCATGTCCGTCTGTCTGTCTGCCTATCTGGCTGTCCGGATGGGGAGCACGATAACTATCGAAAGACGCCACCAAATGTTTTGAAATTTTGAAGAGTTATTATTTCCCCAAAACTGCGTACGGTATTGCAAATGGGCTACATGGTCCCGCTCTTCTGGTACCTCCCTTACAAATACATCATTCCGCCCACTTTAGACATCGAGTAATAACATCAATACGTACAACGGAATCGTACCCAAATTCTGTATTTAGTAAAGCTATAACATGATAAAGTTTCGGAAGTCTAGCCACGCCCCTTCTAATACCTCCCAGACAAATGTAACTTTCCGCCCACTTAAGAGATGGAGTAATAAAATCAATAAACCCAACGCGATCGTGCCCAAATTCTGTATTTAGTAAAGCTATCTTTATATATAAAATTCTAATGTACGTGTGTTGTGACTGAACTCCTCCTAAACGGCTGGACCGATTTGTATAAATTTTTTTGTATGCGTTTGGGTGGCGCCCAGGGTGGTTTAGATTTACAATTCGGTCCAATTGGACAAAGGGGCATGGTACCGCCCATACAACTTGAAAATCAAAAGGGCTATATTTCATGAACTATCAGAGGTATGAAGATGAGATTTGATATACATATATGTTGTTGGAGCAGTAATAATTACAGCCTGGGTGGAAGTGGGCGGTGCCACGCCTTCTTTTCTAAAATCGCTCTAACGGCTTTTCTAATAGACCGATTCATACGAAAATTTTACCAAGTGGTACTGTTGACCTGTTGATAGTCCCTGGCTATATTTGGTTGTGATTGGATAGAGGGGCGTGGCACCGCCCATACAACTTAAAAATCTAAAGGGCTATATCTCATGAACTATAATGGGTATGAAGATGAGATTTGGTATATATGTTGTTGGAGCATTATTTATGACAGGCGAGGTGGAAGCAGGCGGTGCCACGCCCCTTTTCAAAAATCGATCTGACGGCTTTTCTAATAAACCTATTGATACCAAAATTTTAACAAGTGGCACTGTTGACATGTAGATAGTTCCTGGCTATAATAGGTTGTGATTGGATAAAGGGGCGTGGCACCGCCCATACAACTTGACAATCAGAAGGGCTATATCTCATGAACTATCAGAGGTATGAAGATGTAATTTGTTACATATGTTATTGTTGCAATATGAATTACAGTAAGAGTGGAAGTGGGCTGTTCCGCACCCCTTTTAAAATAAGTAGTTATAACTGTCAAAATTCCACAGTATATTGCAGTTCGCCTAGAGATATGCATAGTAAGGTGGGCCATTTTTTTATTTGCAAAAATCGTAACCAAAATCGGAATCTACGATGAATTGTTAGAAAATTTCACCAATAAATTTTGTGTCTAAAATCAATTCCTAGCTTCCGCTAATAAGCAGAAAGATTTCAGATAGAATTTTTGTTGTTGTTTTTAAATGAGCACAAACCGAAAACTCCTGCGTAAAACTGACTTCCAAACAAACTAAATGAATTATTACAGAAGTAAATCTATGTATTGGTTAAAAAGTTATGACCTCTGAGTGTTGCCATAGAGAAAACAATGTCAAAAAATACCATTCTTTTCGTCTTGGTCTCCCAGCATCGGAATAGTAGGTAAAAATTACAGCCGGGGCCCATAGGTCTGAAGGTTTCAATAGTTGCTCATTGTTAAAAAAATATGTCTACCTGAAATCTTCATGCTTCTCAGCGCGAACTAGGTATTGATGATCGTGGATTCCGATCGAAAATATTGATCTGCCCTAATGAACAGGCTATATGGAAGGTTTAGGAGGTTTTTATGTCTAAAGGCATGAAGCTTCAAACAAAATTTTCATTTGCGGTCAATAGGAGGAGAAGGCATAACAAAAGTGATTTTTACGCCCAAAGACATAGTTAATATACAGACGGTTCCCGCTACTACAGATAAATATAAAAATGGAATATTGATCTTTAAAGGAATTTCTGTTTTCGATTTGTGAAAGAAGTGTTTTTTCTCCCTACATACGGACAAAACTTAATCTACATGACGAAACTGTAGATACGGCTTTGATGATGAACTTTTTACTATCGTCATAGAGCCTATCATATTTAGAATTTAAAACAATAAAAGTTAATTAGTTAACTTCCATGTTAAGGAGTTACTTGAAATTAGTTACATAAATTAATAAACTCAACATATTATTGTCGAGCTTAAGTACCGTTTTAAAGTACTTTGTAGACCTAAATGTGAAATATATTACAAGTTAATATGCAATAGCGAAGCATTACCGGGCCCACTAGTAACAGGATAAAGTTTTGGAGAAAAAAT
Organism: Muscina levida; assembly: GCA_964034835.1. Taxonomy (NCBI): domain Eukaryota; kingdom Metazoa; phylum Arthropoda; class Insecta; order Diptera; family Muscidae; genus Muscina; species Muscina levida. Next base: position 35,954,067 of record OZ035883.1, read on the forward strand.
CTGAAAGTTTAGGTACGCCCCTTCTGGTACCTTCCATACAAATGTAAATATGAATATGAAATATGAATACGTGACACGAACATGTCCAAATTTTGTATTTTGTTAAGCTATAACAGGAAAAAAACTGGAAGTCTAACCCGCCCCTTCTGGTACTTCCCACATCAAAAATCGATTAATATTACTAATAGATCTAAAACGATTGTGCCCAAATTCTGTTTTTAATACAGCTCAAGCTTGATAAAATTGTTGAGAATAAATGAGGAAGTCTAAACACGCCCCTTCTGGTACTTCCCACTTTAGAGATGGAGTATTAATATCCAAACACTCGACACGATCACGCCCACATTTTGTATTTTGTTAAACTATAACAGAAAAAAGTTTTGCAGAAAAAAACTGAAAATTAAATTTTTTTTACAAAATTTTAGGATTTATCTTGATTTACAGCAAAATTTTTTATTATTGTATTATTGTATTATTGTATTATTGTATTATTGTATTATTGTATTATTGTATAATTGTATTATTGTATTATTGTATTATTGTATTATTGTATTATTGTATTATTGTATTATTGTATTATTGTATTATTGTATTATTGTATTATAGTATTATTGTATTATTGTATTATTGTATTATTGTATTATTGTATTATTGTATTATTGTATTATTGTATTATTGTATTATTGTATTATTGTATTAATGTATTATTGTATTATTGTATTATTGTATTATTGTATTATTGTATTATTGTATTATTGTATTATTGTATTATTGTATTATTGTATTATTGTATTATTGTATTATTGTATTATTGTATTATTGTATTATTGTATTATTGTATTATTGTATTATTGTATTATTGTATTATTGTATTATTGTATTATTGTATTATTGTATTATTGTATTATTGTATTATTGTATTATTGTATTATTGTATTATTGTATTATTGTATTATTGTATTATTGTATTATTGTATTATTGTATTATTGTATTATTGTATTATTGTATTATTGTATTATTGTATTATTGTATTATTGTATTATTGTATTATTGTATTATTGTATTATTGTATTATTGTATTATTGTATTATTGTATTATTGTATTATTGTATTATTGTATTATTGTATTATTGTATTATTGTATTATTGTATTATTGTGTTATTGTATGATGAAAGATTCAAATAGTATTTCCTACATTTGTTTATATTTTAATTTATTTTAAATTATAAATAATCGATTTTAACCATTGGTTTAAAAAAGTCCCTGGACCGGCCGTGGCATAGTTGTTAGAACACGCGACTGCCATGCGGGAGATCCGTGGTACGATTCCCGGTCATCTACATTTTTCATTCACTGCCGGCCCCCTCGATGTTGTCGACGGCAACTTCGCAGTATAAGTGTCGAGTTAATCGGCATGTTTAGTAAAAGCTTCTCAAACAGTGACGTTCGCATTCGTCGATGAAAAAGTAGGTGCCGTTTGTGGTGAAATTAAAATAAAAACCGTGTTAATTCACAACAACAAGAGGAGCATCCCATACCTCATTCAGGGGGCGTAAAGGGAAATTAAGTTTTTTTAAGTATTATATTTTAAGAAAGTCCCTTTAGTTATATATAATGTTTAAACTTCCAACAGTGGAAGGGAATGGTCCAAAATTTATGCTTAAGTTTTCAAAAATATCACGTTTTTAAAAAAAATGTTTCTTGTGTTCAAAATATACTTAAGTAATATTTGGTCCATTTTGGTTCCATGCAATTATTGTACAATCCAATCATAATACAATTTTGTATGCGGTTCATATAAAAATAAATAATATCCCACAGTGCGGATTAATAAAGGAATGCTTAGGTCAGAGCCGTGGTTTTTTTAAGTTAAAATAAATAAAAATACGTATTGAAATATTAAATATATTAGTCTCTAGTATATATGAAACCGTATCTCAAGACATTTATTATAAGGGAAAAAAGTACAAATTTACCATCTATATGTCTCAGAATCGGTGTATAGATTTTCTCTGAAACTTATAGAAACAAGTTTTTCCTATCGCCAACTGGACCTTGTCAATATACTATGTAAATATTTTTCTTCATAAGCTATAAAACCACTACAATTAAAAATAATTACCAAATATATTAATTTCCCTTTATACCTGTATGCGACCATTAAATTTGTAAGCCCCAAACATTGTACTCTTACCCCCAAACTTGCTCGTGTCTGGCCCACAGCATTTGTTCAAGTCATCTTGCAACAAAACAAAACCATTATTATTACCCTAGCCCGCGTGTGGGGCAAATGTTGCATAAACATTTCTGTCAACAGAAAAAAAAACACAAAAAATCAATAAGTGATGGCAGTTGTACCAAACGCACAGATGACACTGCTGCCCGAAGAGAGGGAAGAGATGATGTTTGGGGAAATGACACTATGAACACACAAAGGCGGTATTTAGCAAAAATTATACAGTAAAGTAACTTGTTCTTTTCTTAATACGGCAAAAAATCACAAACAAGAATTATCATAAAACTTTGGCGCTATTAGAAATTGTTGCGCAACACAAAAAAAAAGATGATTGGCCACAGCGGTAATTGTTGTCAAATGGCCCGATGTTTCAACTTTGGTGTGGATACCCGCTTAGTTTTTGTGGCATTAAGTATGATTTCAAGATTGGTCAATTCGATATCTCTGGCAGTCAGATTATAAACTAATGTGATTATTCATTAATTTATTAAAGAACAAAAAAAAACACCTGCTCTGACAACACTTCTAATAACAATTAAAATTATAAATATTTGCATCATGGTCGGAAATGTCATGTTTGAATGTCGTTGGCGGCGATATCGTATGTAAAATGGCAGATATATATACATATGTATGTTGTTACTGATACAACATGATCAGATGTGTTGCATAAATTCATCATTACATCCACTGATCACTGGGAACGTGATGCGAGGATCGTGTGTCACGTGTACAATGTATGTGAAGTTCAACCAAGTAAGGTTAAATTTAATTTAAAGCAATTAGTTGGACTAAAGCCGATAGAAAATTTCTAAATAAAATAATAATTTTAAATAATAAAAATGATTCAAACGTTTTAAATAACAATATTTGGAAAAAATATAAAATTTATCGCAATTATACAATGAATACGAATTCATGAATTTTTTTTAACCCTTTATGAGTTAAAAACATTTTACATAATATTTCAAAATTAGAATATGAAACTTTAGTCAATTTTGTTTTATTTCTGAGTAGGACCATAATAACACTGCGAAACCTTATCGAAATCTCCACTAAGTGTCAAAATTAACTAAGTCTCAATAAGTTCGAATATGTAACCGTAATGTGTTCGATAATCGACATCAGTTTTAAAAACCATGTCATAATCGATAAATTTGATTCCTTAACTTACATTATTGAAGTGAAAGAAGAGTTCAGTGAGTTTAATGAAATAATAATGACAACTACGTAAAAAGTTACGATCAAACCTACTACATATTTTATCTGAATGGTGTAAAAGGGACAAGTATAACTGGAATTTACATTGAGAACACTTTACTGACATTTTATGCAGTAACTCCAATTTATCACAGCAGACGCTAAATTTAAAAAATCGTTATAAACTATTCATTAATGTTCTAAATACGTTAGTAGTGATGTTATGTGACATTTAAAAAGAACATGATAAATATTCCCAATTTTTTACCATCATATTTGGCAAACACCATCGAATTTGGTTCAAAGTTATGCATATTTATTCTAATATGATCTTATTATTAATACAACTAGGAAATCATTAAAATCAGAGGGGGTCAGGTCTTTTCTTGATTGCTTAATGAAAGCGAAAATAAAGACGTCGTTGACGTCATTTTTGAGCGAATTAAGAATAAGCCCTATAAAATAATTATATGGTAATTTTTCGTAGGTATTTTTGAAGCCAGTTTGATGAAAGTTTATTATTCCAAAAAAAATTTTTAAACGCTTACTGTCTGAAGACTATGAATTTCGTAATATATTGTTGAAATCTGTCGCAATCCGGCAAATAGTTCAAAAGAAACTAGTATGACATCGTTTTGAAATTTAGAGATTTTATTTTTGTTACTTTAGGCTTGCCCTGCACTTTTATGTGATGCATTTTCAATATGTGGTGACAAGTGTTATTTAATATTTATCTTAAAATTAAATATACTGATAATAATAAAAAAAATACCAATAAAAAAATAATAAAAATAATAGTGACAATAAAAATAAAAATTATTTTAAAAATATGAAATTAAATTAAAAAAAAGCAATTAACTATAAAAACTACAACAAAAATCAAATCAACAATTTAAAAAAAAAAAATTATTAATATGCCTTAAATTACATATAAATATAGTTAATTAACAAAAGCGCAAGTAAAATAGTAAAAAAAATAAAAAGCAGTATAAAACATTCATTCAGTTAAAATGACTCCGACATACCCTCACTCCAAGCCTTTTTTACGAAATTACTTGTACGAAGTATTTGCAGTACTTAAAATTATTTAATAAAAAGAATATACTGATAATTTTATGGAAAGTTAAATAAATAAAATTTCATTAACATTTGGCGTTAAGACGTAGTGTAGCAGATAACTTTAATTCCCCAAAATAATATAAAAATATTTTTTCCCCAATATTTATGTCACCTAATTTGTTTTTTTTTTCAAAAAGTTGAAGAGACACCATCATGAAACTAACCGGGGGGGCTTAACGACAATATTATATAATATCGCAAAAATAATTTAAGGTGGATTTTTCTTAAAAATTGTTTAAAGCTTTTTTTATGAATTTAAAAAAAAATATTAAAAAATGTAACTATTTTCACAAAAAAAAATTGCAATACCTTCAATCCAGACTAGTTTAACGAGTTTTTAAAAAAGTTTCCTAAAATTTTCATACGGCCAAATCTCAATTCAAAAAAAAAACAATACAAATAATTTTTCTTGTCATTTTAAGGTACATGTTTGTATAATGTAATCAAATTCAGAGAGAAGACCTAAAATTTGTATGATTGCTTCCCTTGGAATATTTTTATATTTTTATATTTTTATATTTTTATATTTTTATATTTTTATATTTTTATATTTTTATATTTTTATATTTTTATATTTTTACCCACGCCTCTTTCCCCCCCCAGATACCGCGCGAGCTGGGGTCCATTTAAGCTGAACATGACGGTGGTCTCGGCCACAAGTCACTTCAGCACTTCATGTTAAAGTGTTAATTTTTTTTTTAATTGAATTGAATTGATTTGAATTAAATTGAAGTGAATTATATTGAATAAAATTGAATTTATATGTCTAGACTTCCAATTTTTTTCTCCAAAACTGTATGCTGCTATAGCTTCACTAAATACAGAATTTGGGCACGATCGCGTTGGATCTTTTAATAATATTACTCGATTTCTAAAGTGAGCTGTACCAGATGAGTATGAGAGTTACCGGATGGGGTGTGGCTAGACTTCCAGTTTTTGCTCCAAAACTCTATACTGCTATAGCTTTACTAAATAAAGAATTTGGATACGATCGCGTTGGTTTTATTGATATTATATATTATCCATCTCTAAAGTGGGCGAAAAGGTACATTTATATGGGAGGTACAATAAGGGGCTTCCAATTTTTCTTTCTAACACTTTTTCCTGTTTTAGCTTTACTAAATACAGAATTTGGGTACGTTGGGTGTATTGATATTATTACTCGATTTCTAAAGCCAGACAGACAGACGGACATGGCTCAAACGGTTTAAAAAGTCACGAATCGAATTTAGTTCAAAGAAACCTATGTGACTCCTAAGTGACTCCTTCAAACGGCGAAAGACCTTTATCATTGAGCTTCACAAACTTGTAAGACCTCCATAGAAGTTGCTTATGCGGACGCTGACGACTGCATCAAAACAAAAAAAGACTTATTTTCCAGGTATAAAAATGCTAATACTATTACAGGAACTCTAAGCTTCCATTCTTTTATACCTTTAGATGAAACTTCACTAAATGTTAGCAAATATTCCGAAAGTCAATAGTATTTCTTGCGCAAAATTTATCAAGGTTAAGTCCATTTTTTTGGGGGTGTCTGAAAATTTCATAATACGATTCTTGTTCTAATCTATTAGAATTACCAAAAAAAAAATCTGTATAACTTCCAAAGTTTAGCTTCTTTATTCTTTTTTGTCATACAAAGATATCAAAATATAAGGAAGGTAACAAGAGATGCATTCACTTAAAATTTTTTTTAAAAAATAATAAGAAGAACCCCATTTTAGTTTTTGGATATGTTATATATATTAAATAGACCTATCTAAAAAAATTTTTTTTGGAAAAATAGACTTGATCTTCGAAGTGTTTTCCAAGTTTAAACTTTTATTTTTGGCACAACAATTTTTTCAGTGTACTATAAATTTTTTACAGTGTATGTTTTCGAAAGCTGACTTATATACATTTCTAATGGCACCAAGATCTTTCAATTCGGTTGAGTCATTCCATAGAAATCGCACCTTAAAATAACCTATTACCGTTATTTTTCAAATATTTCGATACCTTGCCACGCCCACATATTTTCGAAAATGCAATTTCTAAAAATGAGGTTGTGTTTCTATATGTATAATGTAGCTGTATGCAAAATTTCAATATAATCTGAGGGCGTCGGGTTCAATGAATATCGGATTTGATATGAAATTCATCATTTTTATATTTTTATATTTTTATATTTTTATATTTTTATATTTTATATATTTTTATATTTTTATATTTTTAAATTTTTATATTTTTATATTTTTATATTTTTGTATTTTTGTATTTTTATTTTGATATAAATAAATAATGCTAAACTTTCCTTATGCATTTTTAAATTTGTTTTTTTATGTGATTATCCAAAATTATAGAATAAAATCTATTTTATTAAATTACTTACCTTTTTCCACATCGCTGTATATCCAAGCACGTACTCTTCCAAAATTGATTACGCATTAAAATATATTTGATACAACTGTCTAATGTTTTCTCTTACAGTCACAAGATGTCACAAGATGATGCATATTGTGCAGTCACAAGCATAAACACACACGCTAACAATTGTTTTGCATTTGTTGACTCTCCTACTTCTCACACTTGTTTGTTTACATTTTAAGTGATCCATCTGTTTTCTCACAATATTTGTCTAGGAGGCGTCACACAATTTGCAAGAAACTTTGCAAATGTTTATTGCGATAAATACACGGGTTGGCGTTGCTATTTTTACATTAATCAATAGAATATTCAATAAACTTTAGTTTAATGCTAAATTTATGGCACTTTCATCACTTTTAACATAATTTATAGCGATTGAAATCGCGACCGTCTCTTTTTACAACCGGAACGAATGAAATTAATTAGCGAACTGTTTTAAGGGCGGGAGAATGTTGTTGCCATTTTGACGGATGACATTTTTTTGAGGTGCATGAGAGAATGTGTTATAGTGAGAGTTGGGGATGGGGGTTACTCTTAACTGTTGTTGGAATTATGGGGGAAATTGGATAAGGGAATACGGTTTAAACTGAATTAGCAGTAATGATACAATTTACAAGTAACAAAGTCAAGTGATAAACATCAATTTAGTTTGTAGGTATACACATTTAAGTGTGTCAAGTATCACAGAGTGCAGTATTTTTAATATCGCGCAATGTGATATACATATAAGAAATTGGTACATAGAATATTGATTTTTGTGCACAAGCAATCCATTCAGTACCAATAGAGTAAAAACGTGATGCAATTTAGACTTCCATTTAGTAATTTATATTAAAGTGATGTCAATGTAATGGAATAAATGTGCCCTGCACCAACATTAAATGTTTTATTTCGCTTTAAACCTTGGAAAAATTCAAGTTTAAAGTCTTTCCCAGAATTCAAATTCACGCATTCTGAGAATAGAATCTTGTGAAGATAATTAATCGGGCAGTGGGCAACAAACGACAATTTTATCCTAGATATTTAAAAAGACATGTGTGTCGGCAAAGAGTATTTACAGTACAATTGAAATTTCGTCCCAAAATTAAATATTTAAAATAAATTTGTAATATTCAACAAAGTATCATATTTCTTGAACAGATAATTATTAACATTATTAATTACACTATGACACAATTTGATGGTCATTGTCTCGGGGGTCAACCAAACCAATTTCAAACGTTAGCATTTGACCTCAGTAACAAAACCCTAAACTCCATTTTGACCCACTACGTCACAAATTTTTTTTACAGTGGTTTGAAGTTTGATTTTTTTGGTCAAAAGTTAAATCAATAAATATGAAAAATCATCTGTAAAAATACGTTTGAGGTATTTCATGTCTTAGGAGACCTATATTAAAACAATCAGGGGAATATTTTCTCGGAACATTTTAACCCTCTAGCTCCCACCCGTATGGGACATTTTTGGCCCAATTTTGAAAAACTGTTTAAAAGTCAACTTTGGTCGGAGGTCAAGGATTAGAATCTGCGATAGAAATATTCTCCGGAATAGTTCACTAAAAGTCACCGAAGACAAATAACCTCTACGAGTCAAGGGTTCCAAAATAAAATCAAAATGAAGTGTTAAAAAGTCTATTTTTGAGCAAACAGTGCAACGCATTTTTTCGGGAGTGAACCAAACCAATATCAAACGATAGCATTTGACCTCAGTAACATAACCCTAAACTCCATTTTGCTCCACTACGTCACAATTTTTGTATACAGTGGGTTAAAGTTGGATTTTTTTAATCAAAAGACAAATAAAAGAAAATGAAAAGCAAGTGTATAAATAGGTTTAGTATAGTTCATGTCTACGGAGACATACATTGAAATTTTCAGAGGAACATTTCATCAAAACATTTGAACCCTCTAGCTCCTACCTTTAGGATAAATTTTGAAAAACAGCTTAAAAGTCAAATTTCTCAAAATGTTCAAAATGGGTGGCAGATAGAGGGTTAAAATGTTTCGAGGAAATATTCCCCGGAAAATTTTAATGCAGGTCTCCGAAGACATGAACTATCCCAAATCTATTTTTAAACATGATTTTTCATTTTTATTTATTTTACATTTGACCAAAAAAATCTAACTTTAAACCACTGTAAACGTAATGTTGACGTAACGGAGCAAAATGGAGTTTAGGGCTTTGTTACTGAGGTCAAATGCTATCGTTTGATATTGGTTTGGTTCACTCCCGAAAAAGTGCGTTCCACTGTTTGCTCAAAATTTGACTTTTTAACATTTCATTAACATTTCATTTTGATTTTATTTTGGAACCTTTGACTCGTAGAGGTTATTTGTCATCAGTGACTCATAGTGAAATTTTCCGAAGAATATTTCTATCGCAGATTCTAATCCTTGACCTCCGACCAAAGTTGACTTTTAAACAGTTTTTCAAAATTGGGCCAAAAATGTCCGATACGGGTGGGAGCTAGAGGGTTAAAATGTTCCGAGAAAATATTCCCCTGATTGTTTTAATATAGGTCTCCGAAGACATGAAATACCCCAAACGTACTTTTAAAGATGATTTTTCATATTCTTTGATTCGACTTTTGACCAAAAAAATCAAACTTTAAACCACTGTAAAAAAAAATTTGTGACGTAGTGGAGCAAAATGGAGTTTAGGGTTTTGTTACTGAGGTCAAATGCTATCGTTTGATATTGGTTTGGTTCACCCCAGAAAAAGTGTGTTGCACTGTGTTATTTAAAAAAAAAAAAATTAAGTTGCGTCCGAATTTTTACAACAAAATTATTTGTAATTCTTATGAAGAGAATAATTCCGAAATTACAAAAAAAACAATTATTGTCCTATTGAATTATTCTACTCAGAAGCATTATTTAAAAAAAATGCATTTGGTATGTGTATATTGCTATTTAACGACTTCATTGGTCAGGGGAAAAATAAACCTAATTTCAATGGAATAAAAAAACAGCAACGGACTGCAAGCTGAATTTAAGCACTGACCAAAGTAATTTGACCTCGATTAAACATTTTTGGAATTTACATGTGACTTCCGTACACCCTACATATAAAAGTCTTGCAGAGTCAAAATGATAAGATAAATGATATGCGAATGATAAGTATGTTCATGCAGGACACGTTCATACGGCGCACAGTAGGATTTTAGGGTCAAAAACCTTAATTTGTAAACCACTTAGCCTCAAAAGTGTAATGATGCAGTTTTATAGAATTATTTTTAAATATCGAGATTAGGGTTTTTAAAAAATTTCGATAAAAAAATTAAGTTCTCTAAATAAACAAAAATAAAACTATTAATATCTTTTGATGATTGGTGCGATTTCGTCACTTATGCTGCCTTCGGGAACGAGTAGAGATTGAAAGTGTTCCCTCCATATTTGCAGCACACTCAGAGGCCGTGACCAGATTTCCGTAGTTCGGTAGATATCTTGGCTCTCACAGGCGCTTTTTCCGTCAGAACAGGCGTTTCATCCCCTTCCTTTTCTCTTTATAACGCTCCGACACCGCACGCGTCACCATTGGCTGCAGTTTTGCCTTGTATGCAGCATCCATTTCCTCAGACATTGCGCGACATTCATCATCGTACCAGGGCTTGTCTGAGCGTTGTTTTTCATAACCCAGTACGGATGTTGCGGCAGTGGTCATAGAATTCGCAATATGCTGCCACTGTATGTCGGGAACATCAGAACTAGGGGGGTTTGTTTGGAGTAATTGAGAGAGTTGGTTGGAGTAGGCATTAGCTATTTCGATGGAATGCAGCTTTGGGATGTCCAGCTTTCTTTGCGTTGGATTACGAGTATTTTTAGCTCTACTTAATCGTGTGCGTACCATGGCTGCAACTAGGTGGTGATCCGAGTCAATATTTGCACCGCGCATCACACTCATGTCCATAACGCTTGAGACATGCCTTCCATCAATTACCACGTGATCAATCTGATTTCTTGTATTTTGATCGGGAGATATCCAGGCTGCCTCGTGGATATCTTTCTGCGAGAATCTGGTTGCACTCACAACCATGTTTTTTGCCGACGCGAAACTAACCAGTCTGAATCCGTTATCGGAGGTGTTGTTGTGTAGACTGAATTTTCCGACTGCTGAACCAAGAGCATCTTCCCTTCCTATTTTAGCATTAAAACCACCCAGAACAATTTTAATGCCATGTGCAGGGCAGCGGTCATTTATCTCGTCCAGGCGCACATAGAATGCATCTTTAATGTCATCGTCCTTGTCTTCCGTCAGGGCGTGTACACAAATAAGCTTAATATAAAAAAATGGCAAAAGTGCAAAACATGGGGCGGGAGCCGAAAAAACAAATGCCACCCCCTCCCCCAAATACCCCCTAATACACGAAAATCAAGGTCAAAGTTGGCGCTATGGCCCATGGGGCCAGGGGGGGGGTTTCGTAGAACCCAATGTGTTATCATAGAACTCAAATGAAAGATATTTTCGAGACGAATCCAACGGTGGTCTTTTTGAGTTCCTACGGGACTCCTGGCCCGAGTTTCCGGGATAAAAAAAAATCATGGAAAAATTACAAAATTTTAAAGAAATAATTTGAAAAATTCTAAAATAAATAGAAAAATTTAAAATTACGCGAATTTTTTAAAAAAAAAAATAATTTTTTGTGAAATGCCGCGCAAAAAATTTAAAAAAAATTAAAAAAAAAAATCATGGAAAATTAGAAAAATTTAAGGAAATAAATTGAAAAATTCTATTAAAACAAAGAAAAATTAAATGTCAATAAAAATATGTGAAAATAATTTTTTTTTTAATTTTTTACTTTTTGAATTAAATAAAGAAAATTGAGAAAAAAATTTAAAAAATAAAGAAAAAAAAGGACAATTACGAGAAATATTTAAAAAAAAAATCAAGAAAAAGTGCAAAAAGAACTATTCGAAGAAAGAAAATTGATCAAAAAAAATTAAAATTTTAAAAATCATGACCCCCCCCCGGAAAATTTTAGGAAAAAAATAGGCAAATTCAATAAGATTTAAAGAAAATGTTAAAAAAAAGTTTGAAAAATTTTTAAAAAAAGGATAAAAGTGGAAAAGTTGAAAAAAAATGTATTTTTTAGAAATAGCGTTTTCTTGTAAATTTTTGTTTTTATTGTTAATATATCCCTTTAAATTAATATTTGTTTTGTAAAATAGAGTGGTAACGGTTTAAATCGTAGCATAAGCGCCGCAGACAAAATTTTTTCTTTTTGGTATATACCGGAAAAAATATTTGTAAATTAGAGTAAAAATGGATATGTTTGGATTAATAGCGCCGCAGGCAAAAATTATTTTTATAATCTCATTTCCTGTATGGCTGTGATGTCAGCCTTGTATTTGTCGAGGACATCCGCTAGTTGTATAGAGGCACCCTCTCTGTATAGAATTCGGACATTCCAGGTGCATATCCTTAAATCATGTTCCTTATATCGTTTGCGGGGGTCGTCGATATTTGGGGGGTTCTTTTTTTCTTTTCTTCGTGTTTGCATCGGCCTATGAAACCTAATTTTAAAGAGCTAGTTGGATACTCTATATTATTAATCTCAGTGAGCTAGACTCTTAAAAACTATATTAACCTGTATTATTCTCTTAAAGTATGTAATAACTTCCCAGCGGTCAAAATACATATTACTTAATCGCTGATGTCAGCTATATTTACTAGCAATCAGTGATGATTCTCTCGCTCATATTCCTGCTTAAATTTAGCAAAGAATACTTGGTTGCCCGTTGACATGTAGCACGTGACAATGTTTCACGTTCCGCCACATGGTGGCTTGTGAAATTCATAACTCATTAGAATTTTTCTTTCTTAGTTTGAAAAATTATGTGATTAAAACATGCAGGCTTATGAAACTTATAACCATAAAGTAAATACATTTCAACAATCATAAATCATTCTATTAAGGAAGGTTATACTTCCTGAATTCCTTTATTTTATAGCGATAACTAATAAAAAATTCTATGTATATTTATTGACATTCCCATTTATATAAGAAATATTCCACAAACTCTTAAAACTGGAAACTAAACATAAATAGAATTTTAAGTCGAGTTTTTTTTTATAATCGAAGCAGATTAATCGCATTAGGCAAATACAGCGTAGGTGTAATAGAACAACAACTAAAAAATCGCAAGTGATGTGAGTGTGAAATATTTATATGTTCCTGTCAAAAGAAAATAAATCAACCATAAATCAATAAGTAGATGATTTGAATAATTTATTCCAAATTATGACCCAACAACAACAAATCTCATCTCGTGCTATCCCGGTTCTATCAGTTGCCAGGCAACTAAAATCTCTTGTTCGTGCCGCCACATTATAGATAAAACTAGATTAGTGTCAATACATGCAGTGCTAATAGAATTAGACAATTATTTATGGTTTAATATACATCACTACAGCAATTACCAAGAATTGTCCGTGAAGAAAGTTTCGCCAAAGAATTACCAGACTTTCATTCGTCGACACAGCTGGAGAAGTATTGAAAGGCCATGAAATGAATAGCAGCTATAATTTAGATATAAAACACATAATAAGATTGTCCAATTCGAATATTTAAGTTTTATTTACTGCCATCAGTTCTAGGCGCTTATGAGCTTAATATAATTGGTCTCTTAAGCGAAAACTGGTCGTTATGATGAGAGTAGCATTATGAATACTTAGAATAAACATGATCACATACAGAGTACCACCCAAAAGAGTATCATACAAATCACGGTCATTATTAATAATTTATGGCCTAAAAAGTGAAATGAAAGAACAGCAATTAACAGAAGTAGTTTGAATATTATATGGATAGTATAGATAATAGAATGCCAGATTATGCCGGTCGGTTAAGTGCAAGATCTCTGCACGCTTCTTCAATTAGCATATAAATCATAGCTGGTTAGCAATGAAGCCAAAGCTGCTGTGGACTGAGTGGCAAGTGTAGTTCATGACCTTCAATTTCTCAAGCCACCATGTGGCGGAACGTGAAACATTGTCATGTGCCACATGTCAACGAGCAACCAAGAATTCTTGGTAAATGAAACGAAGTACCTATTTAGTAATCCATGACATTAATGTAAAAGTAATGTAAAAAATATCATCCACTCATTATAACTCCGATTGAAATGACACCTACTGACATCGTAACTTACTTTGCAATCAAGCGTGTTATTAAACACGCTTAAAACTCCGCTTATAACGTAATTCCAACTGAAATGACATTTACTGAAATCGTCGCTTACTTTGTAAGCGAGAGCGCACAGATTACACTGCCTTTGACACTACTATGCTAAATTTAAAAAGGGGAGCTTTACATCATAATGTCTGTTAATGTCTGGTTTCTTACTTATTTTCTTAAACAAATTCTTTCCCTTACAGATGAGCGTGGCATTGTCATGGGTGAATTTGGTTTCATAACAGCCGACGGCATCTATCATGTCACAGTCTATGCGACCGATGAAGAGGGCAGATTTCGAATATTGGCCATGAAAAGTTATCCATACTCCGATAGACCAAGTAGTAACACCAGTGCAAATTAACAATATAAGTATTTCATATTTTGGTCAATATTTCAGAAACTTTTGATATAATGATGACACCCAAAAAGTCACCTGCTACCACGGCAACAACAACGACGACGACGATAGCACCCAAAACCGATTTGCCTAGGCATAATTTTTACAATGAAGCTTGTTCTGGTTGCTTCTTAAGCAATGGCGATGACAAACCCAAAAGTCCTGCAGGAAATACTCAAAAGACTGGAATCAGAACATTGTCTAAAGATTTAGCGGCCACCCCATCAAAGGCGGGCAATTCTCCTGGTTCTGTGAATCAACCTAAAGTCACTACTGGTGTTTCAGCAGGGGCCAGTAAACCTAAAGCAGCAAGTGGAAAAACTCAAACAGGTAATTTTTTTGTTATAAAAGTGATGAACACATACAATTGCACAAAAATATAAAATTTTACTCTACCCAGCGAAAAACAAGAGAAAACATGTATTTCACTTACTTCAGAAGTACCTTTACTTTACCAAAAAGTACTATTAATGTCTCAAAAATTAATTTATTTGTACCAAAAAGTAATTTTATTGTTGCACAAAGTACTTTCATTGCTTAACCCATTACTTACATTGCACCCAAAGCTACTTTTATTGTTCCAAAAAGTACCTGTATTGTACTAAAACCCACTTTCAGTGTATAAAAAGTACTTTTTTGTACCAAAAAGTACTTTTATTGCGCTAAAAAGTCCTGTCATTATACCAAAAAGTACATTTATTGTACAACAAAGTATTTTTATTGTAACAAAAAGAACTCTTGTTGAACCAAAAAGTATTATCATTGTACCAAAAAGTACTTTAATTCTACTTTAACTGCTTTACTTTAATTGTAGCAAAAATTAAATTTATTGTACCAGCAAGTACCTATATTGTACCAACAAGTACTTCAGAGTAGTACAACAGAGTACTTTTTTTATACAAAAGAGTTGTTTCATTGTTCCAAAAAGTACTTTTATTGTACCAAAAAGTACTTTTTTTATAACAGTAAGCACTTTTATTGTACTAGTATTGTACAACGAAGTACTTTTATAGTGCCAAAAAGTACTTTTATTGTAAATGAGAGAACTTTTATTGTACAACAGAGTACTTTTATTGTACATGAAAGTACTTTCATTGTTCCAAAAAGTTATTTTGTTATACCAAAAAATACTTTTATTGTACCAATAAGTACTTTTATTGCATCAACAAGTTCTTTTGTTGTACCAAAGAGTACTTTTTGTGCAACAGAGTACTTTTATTGTACAAAAGAGTACTTTCGTTGTTGCAAAAAGTACTTAAGTTTTTATAAAATTATTTCTATTGTACCAAAAAGTACTTTACTGTACAACAAAATAATTTTATTGTTGCCAAAGGTACTTTTACTGTACTAAAAACTTATTTTATTGCAGCGAAAAGTACATTAATACTATTAACAAGTACTTTAGTAGTACAACAGTTTACTTTTTTTTGTTAAAGGCAGTTCTTTAATTTTTCCAAAAAGTACTTTATTGTACCAAAAAGTATTTTTTCTATATCAACAAGCACTTTCGTTGTACCAACAAGTACATTTGATGCACAAAAAGTACATTTATTGCACAAAGAATAACTTTTATGGTAACAAAAGGTACATTTATTGCGCAAAAAGTAATTTTGTTTTACAACAATGTACTGTTATTGTACAGGAGAGTAATTACATTGTTCCAACAAATACTTTTATTGTAAGAATAAGTACTTTTATAGCACCAACAAGTTCTTCTGTTGCACCAACAAGTCCTTTTGTTGTACCAAAAAGTACCTTTGTGCAACAGAGTACTTTTATTGTACAAAAGAGTACTTTCGTTGTTGCAAAAAGTACTTTTGTTTTCATACAAGTACTTCTATTGTACCAAAAAGTACTTTACTGTACAACAAAATAATTTTATTGTTGCCAAAGGTAGTTTTACTGTACTAAAAACTATTTTTATTGCACCGAAAAGTACATTTATACTGTCAACAAGTACTTTAATAGTACAACAGAGAACTTTTATTATTCAAGGCAGTTCTTTAATTTTTCCAAAAAGTACTTTTATTGTACCAAAAAGTACTTTTGTTATATCAACAAGCACTTTTATTGTACCAACAAGTACATTTAATGTACAAAAAGTACATTTATTGCACAAAGAACAACTTTTATAGAAACAAAAGGTACATTTATTGCGCAAAAAGTAATTTAATTTTACATCAATGTACTGTTATTGTACAGGAGAGTACTTACATTGTTCCAAGAAATAATTTTTTTGGACCAAAAAATACTTTTATTGTAAGAATAAGTACTTTTATAGCACCAACAAGTTCTTTTGTTGTACCAATAAGTACTTTTATTGTTCAACAGAGCACTTTAATTGTACAAGAGAGTACTTTTATTTCTCCAAAAATCATTTTTGTTGTACAAAAAAGTACTATTTGGTACAAACATGTACTCCTTTTGCACCAACAAGTACTTTTCTTGTACCAAAAAGTACTTTAACTGCACAGCAAAGGACTTTTATTGTAACAAAAGGTACTTTTAATGTACCAAAAAATACTTTCATTGCGCCGAAAAGTACATTTATTGTACCAACAAGTACCTCTATGCTACCAACAAGTACTTTTATTGCACAACAGAGTATTTTTATTGTACAACAGAGTACTTTAATAGTACTACAAAGTTCTTTCATTGTACCACAAATGCTTTCTTTGTAAGAAAAAGTTCTTTAAATGTAAGAGGAAGTCTGTAATTGCACCAAAAGTATTTATATAGGACCAAAAACTACTTTTAGTATAAAAAAGTACTAACGCTGCGCCAATAATTACTTTTATTGTACTAAAAAGTACTTTTTTTGCATCAAAAATTTATTTTATGGAACTAAAAAGTAATTTTGTTTAACCAAAAAGTACTTTTATTGTACCACAAAACACTTTTATTAAACCCAAAAAGTAATTTCAGTGTACAATAAAGTAGTTTTTGGTTTAACAAAATTATTTTAAATACTATAAAAGAGATTTTTGGTGCAATAAAAGTACTCTTTAGTTCCAAAAAAGGTACTTTTATTGTAATGCAGAGTACTTCTAATATACTTAATATAACTGTTATTGTACAAAAAGTACTTTTTTGTATAGTATTTAACAGCGAACTAGTTCCTACCTCACCATTGGAGATTCATTCAATTCCAAAGTACTTCTGGATCTGTAATTTTAATACAACTTCTTGGTAAGCTCTTGTATTGCTTAATTATCTTGTGCCTAAACGTACTTTTATTATATCGAAAAAAAATTTGTATTTATTGTACTTTATTGTTACAGAACAGTACTTTCATTGCACCAAAAAGTACTTTTATCGTACCAAAAAGTACTTTTTTGTACATTTTGTTAGTGCAAAAGGTAAATTCTGGTACAAAAAAGTACTTTTTTCTATAGTATATCAAAACGAACTACTGTCTTACTATGACAAGCCAATGTTAAAATCATTGGTGATTCATCCCAATCCAAAGTACTTCTGGATCTTATTTTTAGTTTTTTTACTACTACTTTTTGTCAACCTCTTGTTTGCTGGGTAAGATTGTTCTTAGTTTCTAGTGTAAATACAAAAGAATGCAATTTTTGTATGGTCTTCTTATTGAAGACCCTATATCTAGAAATAAGGACCACCAGCGCCACTCCACTTACACATAACACTTTCACAACTACATTCACTACAGGTTTCCAAACACCAAGCACACAAACTGGCAAACTTAATTATAAACAAGTACCCTACAGTCGTGTGGCACCTCAGTTCCAAACCACAACACCATTGAGTGCTGCCCCAAGTATAACACTACAGCTCACTGCACCCCCAGTTGTTGGTGGTGAACCACAACAACCCGTCACATTTAAACCCTTTATTGCTACAAGATATACACAAACACCCACCACAGCACCAAAACCCATAAAGAAACAACAGCCTGCCACAAATGAATTTAAACCAGTGGTTGCCACCAGGCACACACAGACACCCACCACAGCTGTAAATACACTTACACAAACACCATCACACAGTAAGGACACAAACCAAGCAAGAGCGATGTAAATACAGTAGTGACTCAGTAGAGGTAACAATGAGATAAATGCATTTAAAGTTTTCAATTGAATTGACCTTGCAAACAATAGGGAAAATCTAATAGCTATCAAGCGAAGTGTTTAATAGGAAATTTTTACACAACATGAAGTATGATATAACAAACAATTGTACGTGAATAACTCGAAAATCGCGTTTTTCGAGTTATGCCGGTCTTGAACCAAATAAGCGATATGTATTCGCAATTTTTGGAACTGATAATTTTATGTACAATACATATTATAAAAAGAGTGTTCTGTCGAAGCGAAAATGCGGCCAGTATTTCACGATCGTACCCATAATGTTTTAAACCGTCATCGTCTATTAATATAATTACTTGTTTGCGGTTAGTATAATTTACTATTAATTCGCGGAACATGCAGTGAAATTATATTACTGTACTGGTATTTATCAAGGAGAGGATGTTTGTAGGACAATGAAATTGGCTAAAATTGTTGTACTGGTATTTTATAAAATGTATAATTCTAATTTATTTTTGACATTTTACGCATCAATAAATCTGCTTATTTTTTAAGAGATATCAATATATTAACACACACGAAAAATCGAAAAGGCGAAGGTTAAGGTCACAATTCACGGACAGAAAATATTAAAAACAAAACAATTAATGGGCTCCAATGTTGATTTAGCTTAGCATCTAAGTAATATTCTGCTAATAATCTGAGATTAACTTTTAATTTGGAAATAATAATCGATTAGAATGAGACTAGAATCGGGTACAATTTTTACTCTTTAATCCTTTACAGGAACTAATTTAAGCACGGCTGTTCGTAGAACCATACTGGCATAACTAATTTAGTTTAAAGTCATGAGCTATAGTTGGATTTAGGGAAATTGGGTTGGGAAAATTGAGATTCTGTGATATTTAAAATGCCGAACTTTTATTACATTTCTTATTTATGTTTTGTCGGGCTGTGGTATGCTTAACATATATTCAAGGACGCATTTAAAGAAGAATTCATATTATGTTTGATTTTCCACCTATATGTACATTAATAAAAGCAATTAACAAATATGTCACGTAGTCATTGAACTCTCAAATTCAGGTTTTTTTTATAATTTTAGTAAAGATAACGGGTGGCATAGTGGTTTGAACACGCGACTTCCATGCGGGAGATCACAGGTTCTACACCTGGGTCCAGTCACCTTAAAAAAAAAATTATTTCATTGTCGGCTCTCCTCGAATGTTGTTAACAGCAACTTCACAGTATAAGTGTCGAGTCAATCGGCATGTCTAGTAAAAGCTTCTCAAACATGCCAAGCATTCGTCGATAAACAAGTAGGTGCCCTTAGTTGTGAATCTAACAACAACGCGAGAAGCTCTCCCATACCTCATTAATGGGGTGTAAAGGGAAATTAAGTTCTAAGTAAAGATAACGGCCATATAAAAATTTTAAATTTGTATCGGCTTTTAAAAAAATAGTACTGATAATTTTTTTCAAATATCTGGTTTTGTTGGAATAGTCATATTTTCACGACTGGCTTGGCAGTACATTGTACGATCAACCCAAATTTTTCAGTATATTTTTGATTGTTGCAGGTCGAATCTCTTCAATGACAACTTTGATTTCATGTTTCAACGCTTCAATTGTCTCTGGATGGTTTCCGTCACATTTATCATTAATGGCTCCCCAAAAAAAAACAATCCAAAAGTTTGAAATCAGAGTCAAAGTGATCAGCAGTTGAAATTTAAAATTATAAATGACATACCCTATATAAATTGTCACATATGATGAATTTCATATCAAAACTGATATGCATTGAACCCGACCCTCTCAGTTTGTAATGAAATTTTGCATACAGCTAGATTTTACCTATAGAAACACAACCTCATTTTTAGAAATTGCATTTTTGAAAATAGGTGGGCTTGGCAAGGTATCGAAATATTTAAAAAATTATGGTAATAGGTACTTTTAAGCTGCGATTACTATGGAATGACTCAACCGATTTGAAAGATCTTGGTGCCATTAGAAAGGTATATAAGTCAGTTTTCGAAAACATACACTGTAAAAATTTCCAAGATCAAGTTTTTTTTTCCAAAAAGAGATATTTTTAGATATTAAATAATATATATAACATATCTAAAAACTAAAATGGGGTTTTTCTATTTCTTTTTTAAAACTTTTTTTAGTAAATACAAAAATGCAGTTTCTAAAAATGAGGTTGTGTTTCTGTAGGAAAAATATGGCTGTATGCAAAATTTCATTGAAATATGAGAGGGTCTGGTTCAAAATGTCCCTTTTTTATAGGTTTTGATATGAAATTCATCATATAAGCAAAGCCAGAAATTTTGTCCAAATACTTCGCATTTTGCAACCCATCCGGCTTAATCTGTATGAGGAACTTTTGTGTATTTGGAACTTAAAAAAAACCATTTTTTGACATTTTTTTGAGATCATCCTTAAAGGATATGTTTGATTCATATGTTCAATTCACAATTTTCAAATTAATGTGTCTTCATGGAGAGCTAAAAAACTTGGCACCTAATGAATGTTTCTATATCTCAAAATAATTTTCTATTGTTCCGCAATATGAACGTTCGAAAAGATTCCAAGTCTACTGTTTTGTGGTGAAAAAGCGTAAAATAGTGGAATCAATAAACTTATCAATGCGTATTTATGAATATATAATATACTGATAATAAGATTATACATTCTAAAGACAATCTAAGGGGCCAATGCAAAATATTTAATTTTAATGTGCATATTATTATTATCCAGCATATTTATGTGGTTATTATAACGGTATATAAATACGTTTTCGTTGCAGCGGAAGTTTATGCATAATTTATGTTAGATCAAATATTTTGTTCCCCCGTCTTATGTCATAAAATTTAAGACATCTACAGTGCTACCGGTTTAGGCAGAACAATTATGTTAATGTTAAAAAATGCAGCAAAGGGAAATAAAAGCTAAAATTATATGAATACTAGCTGACCTGGCAAACGTTGTTCTGCCATACAATTTTTTTCTAGTAAATATGTTGGTTCTTAAATAAAGCATTACGAACACGTAGTGTGTGGGGATTTGATCTATGATAGAAATTGTAATGTTGCGCTGAAGACGAACATAGTCGATTAAAAAAAAGACACCAGCCATAAATTTTTTCAATTCAATGTATTTCATTAATGTAATGGACATATATTTATTGTTTGATCTCTAAAAATGAAAATTTAAAATAAAACAGTGTTATATTTGTTTTCTTACAATTGGAAAATTATATATTCAAACTTTAGCCTGACTTCAAAGTTATTGATACCAATATATTTGTAAAACAAGCTAAAATATAACATAGGCTATGGAGTTTCCACAAAAACACGTTTGGTTTCTATTGTTTAGAATATTAAAGTCCATCGACTTCCCAATGTAACAGAGAATAAAGCCAAGTAGAAGCCGTTTATGTACCATATGTTAAGATATTTATACCATCACCCTTAGGGATGAGGGTATATATCATTTGATACGAAAAAAAGTGTAACGCACTAAAGGAGACGAATTAGACCCCAAGTATCTTAATACCAAATTCGTTTCAGGACTTTTTAAGACGATTAAGCTATGTCCGTCTGTCTGGCTGGTGAGCAGGATAACTCGAGTAAACCTTAACGGATCGGTATAAAAATTTACCAGTATTAATATTTTTCAAAACCAACTAATAGGATTGTAAATGGGCAGAATAGCCCCACCCTTTCTGGGCGACCGGAGGATATTCAAATTTGGTAAAACCGAAACCATTGCTACGCCCCTTCCCATACAAATGACTGAATTGACCTTCATTTTGGGTTAGATGTTTCAGTTATAAAATTGGACGCAGAAATGGATATGGACTATATCGATTCACGCCTTATGGTACCTCCCATACAAAATTACCTGTTTTTCAAAAATTACTATTGCTCCCATAACTTCCAATCTAGCGCCACCTACCGGGTCCATTTGTACATAAATTTTTTGCTCATGGTCAAATAAACATACGTTCTGAATTTCAATTAAATTGGTCCGTCCATTCAAATTTTCTACATAAATCTACCCCAGCGCCAGCTAGCGGTATGAAAATATAAGAGTACCCATTCTCATACCGACCAACTATACCTACAAAATTTTATATAAATTTGGCGATCCGTTTCGGAGGATTACTGCGACAAACACCTTTACACGAGATTTTTATATAGTTTTATTTAGTTAGTTTTCCTTGAGACTCCGTTGAGTAACTCAAGTTGTTATAAATTAGATAAGCAAACCAGTAAATACTCTGGACGGAATTTTAAAATTCTTTGAAACAATCCAACCTCTTCTTGTAGCAACTTCAATTTATAGACAGTTACATATACCGAGTCACTACTGTATATCAACTAAAAGAACACAGGGTGCATTTGTCATGAAACATTTAATATACTTTACATCTTTTGCATTTCCACAGATATCAACCGCCAGGATAAACCAGCACAATCAGCACTCACCCCAGCCAAGAAACCAACCCTAAAGCCACAAGTAATGGAAGTCATCGTCAAAAAGGTATTGCCAGCTGTTATAGGCATGCCAGGCGTTGTAGCAAAGCCAGGAATCGCACAAAGTAAGTACTATTCCTAACCAAACACTATACCATAAATACCCCTTCCACACCTCAATTGCTATAACTTTATTACTTCCTTTCCCGCATCTTAGCGCCATCTGGTAGAAGTCCTACAAACTCATTGATTCCAACTGGAAAGACTGGCGGCAGCTCATCTTCTATTGGCAAGGCCAATTCCAACCCCCAATCAAAGGCTACCATTGGCGGTGATGGCGATTTGTATCGTTTCAAATACATTTTAGACTATCACGGGCACACCGAAACTGGAAAGCACAACGGCAACAAGGAGGGCAACTATTTTGCCGTTGGTGATGACGACATTGAACGAACCATTGACTATGTGGCTAATGAAAATGGCTTCCAGCCACGTATTCACTGGCGTAAATTAAACAACAAAATCGCATCGACTGAAAATACTTTAAAGGATTACGAATTTGTTTGGTTTACACAAAACTAAGAGAGTGTGTGACAGAGAGAGAGAGAGAGAGAGGGAGCGCGCGCTTATACTGAGGACTTCATTGATGGAATACTCTACCTAACGACTAGAACTATAGCTGTGGCGATGACAAACGAAATCGTTGGATGTTTATCCCCAAAAGTTGTGTTCATTTTGATTTTTCTTTTGCAAGTTTTGTTATTTTAGTTTTGTTTTAGTTGTAAGACCTTAAATTATTTTATTTTATCGAGTTGGCTGTACAGCAAGTACAGACAGACTCATAAGAAATTTAAGCAATCGTGACAAAAAGTCTATAAAAAAAAACAAGTGTTTAATACATTGGCATATGTTGAAGTTTTGACTGTGGTGGTTATGTACGTGAAGTTTGGGAACATTGTGATGATAGAATAAAATAGAAAAAAGATAGAACAAAATTTCGCGTGAATTTCATGATGGGAATAAAACTTTACTAAATTCATCAAGGACCTCCGATTAAAATTCCAAAAAAAATTGCAGTTAACACCACTGAAAATACAAACTTTAAATACTGAACCTTCGAGATTTCTTCTATAAATATACACATAAAAAAAAAAAAAAAAATGCTGATGGCAACAAATTAAAAAAAATAAAAGCTTTAGAAAAAGTTTATAAAAAACTTAGAAATACTTAGAACTAAAAGCCAGTTTTAGCTGGAAGCTAAGTTTCGCCCCAGCTACTTTATAAAATAATGGGAGTTCAGAGGTACATATCAAGAGCCCTTATAAGATGTTCTATCATTGAACAGATGGTTTATAAAAGTCAATGAAGCTACATATTAATTAGCAGAGTCATAAAAATCATGTCTAATAACACCAGTTTACAAATCTTTTTTTAAAATCTCATATTCGTGTTTAGGAGGCCGAAATCTATAGACAAAAACTATTTAGAACTTTGCAGCAAAATGACTACACTTTGTACTACACTAGCTGACCCGTCAGACTTCGTCCTGCCTGCAAAATTATTGATAAAGATGTTGAGTACTGTTATATTTTACTAATCCATTTCATTGGTCACACTTTTCGAAGCACCTAATTCTACCGTTTTTAGAAAAATATTCACAATAAATATTCACAACAAATTTGATTCTTGGTTGACTCGTTTGGTCAAAATAGCAATTTCTCTGACTGCTGTCCCAAATTAGAGATTTTCAAAAATGCCTTCGTATCGCACTACTACTTTATTAAATGAACATTTACGCTAATATTAGCGTTTCTTTCTTTAGCCAGTTGGCCTAGGTTATGGTACCAATTTGATCAATTTCTTGGCCTTGTGCCCCTAAAAGTACGAATTTCGAAAATCCCTTCAACAACCCAAAAAAATAAGAATTACACTTAATTCTCGTGATTCTACTTTGTGCAGTTTGGTCTAAGTGATTTTACCAGTTTTATCCCTTTTTCGGCTTTTATTCCCCAAAAGTTCGAAATTGGAAAAAAACTTTAATAGCACTCAACTACTCCATGAAATATATATTCACTAACATTTTCGCGATTCTACCTTGTGCAGTTAGGTCTGAATGATGGTACCAGTTTATTTTTTTTTTTGTTTTTTGGTTCTTTTTTGGGCCTTAAAGTACGAATTTCGTTCGGTTGATGGTACCAGTTTTATCCCTTTTTGCATCTTTTTTTGGTTCTAAAAGTACGAATTTTGAAAAATGCTTTTATCTAGCTCTCTAATTCTACACTAAACAATCCCATACCAGTTTTTTGCGATTGTAACTTTAGACGTAACGTCTGAGTGATGATGCCAGATTTATTTCTCTTTGGCCATTTTTAGCCTTAAAAGTACGAATTTTCAAAAATCCCTTTATGCGGCTGTATAGTTTTATATGGAGCATGCTCATATAAATTTTCGTGATTAAGGCTTTAACCGTTTGGTCCTAGTTATAGTACCAGTTTTATCCCTTTTTGGAACTTTTTTTGATCCTAAAAGAACAAATTTAGGAAGCAAGCCCATATATGTTTTCGCGATCCTACTTTAGCCGTTTGATCTACATATGTGATGGTACCAGTTTTAACCTCTTTTTGGCCTTTTTAGCCCTAAAAGAACGTATTTTGAAAAACCTCGTTGTATCACACAACTACTCTATACGGTAAACACGCACTCCAATTTTCGCATTTCTACCTTAAGCCGTTTGGTCTAGTAGATGTTAACAGTTTTATCCCCTTTTCGGGCTTTAAAAGTACGAATTTTTGAAAAATCGCCTTTGTATCGTACTGCTACTCTATAAAAAAATATGCACCCCAATTTCGCGTTTCTACCTTTAGCTGTTTGATCTAGGTGATGATAGCAATTTCATCCCTTTTTGGAGCTTTTAGTCCTAAAAGTACGAAATTTTAAAAACCATTTTGCATTACACAACTACTCTATACAATACATACGCACCCCAATTTTCGCGTTTCTACCTTTAGCCGTTTCGTTTGGGTGATGGTTATAACCAGTTTTATCCCCTTTTCGGGCTGTTTTCCCTTAAAAGTACACATTTCGAATAGTCTATAACACCCAGGGATAACGTAGATTTTTTAAATCGAATCAGTAGTATAGAAGATTACACCCCTACAAAAAACTAACAAACTCAAAAAAAGATTATCCTTATAATATAAGTATAGAAGTATAGATATAGAATAAATTTTTTATACTCTTACCCAAAAAAGGTGAGCCATACATCAAACATCTTCTCTATATTATATTACTAGTCCACTTGCAAGTAGTCCATAATAGTTCTTACCTCTGAAATTAAACCAGGATCTACGAATACATATGTATGTTATTCATGTTATTGCACCAACAAAAAAATAATCCATCACTACCCAGCAGCAAAAAATGGGGCTTTGCTTGCCTTCTTGCAGGCCTGCAAAGGCAGTCAGAACCCCTACCCTTCAAATGCAGTCTTAGTTTCAAATTAACATAGGGCGCCATAGGCAGGCAAGGCCTGCACATTCCCTTTCTCATTGAAGGCGTTTTAGTAGGCATGCCTAGTGTGTCCTGCTTGGAGTCCTAATAACAAGGGCCTTCTATGAGGCATTGCTACTGCAGACCAGCTTGCAGGCCTGCAAAAGAGCATTTATAGAAGGACTAAAATAAAAAAAAAACATGCGAATTATTTCCATATTAAATGACTTCGTACTTTTTATAAATTTTTAATACAATATTTATTACAATTTGTAAAAACTATTTTTTTTGGGCATGCTACCTACTCGGCTATCACGTGATATAGTTGTTGTACGACAAATAGCATATATAAGGTTGTCAAAAAAGTCTTGCGGTATTTTTATTGAATTTTCAATTGTTCATAAAATTGGTTATAATAATGCGATTTAAGTCAAATATACGCCGTTTTGTTCGATGACGAGTTCCCAACGAGATGCCAACTTCATAATGCCCCTCTTATAGAAGCTCGCTTCCCTATTGTCAAAAAACTCGGAGAGCCAATTTTCACAGGACTCTCTTGTGGCCAACTTCCGACTACCAAGCTCGTTCGCCATGGACAGAAATAGGTGGTAATCACTTGGTGCGAGATCCGGACTATACGGTGGATGCAAAAGAACCTCCCATCCGAGCTCCCTGAGCTTCTGGCGCGTCACCAAAGATGTGTGTGGCCTGGCGTTGTCCTGATGGAAGACAATTCGACCTCTGTTGATCACAGATGGCCTCTTCTGCATGAGTGCTGCATTCAAGCGGTCCAGTTGTTGGCAGTACAGGTCCGAATTGAGCGTTTGGCCATAGGGGAGCAGCTCATAGTGGATGATTCCCTGCCAATCCCATCAAACACACAGAAGAACCTTCCTGGCGTCAATACAGGCTTGGCCACCGTCTGGGCAGCTTCACCGCTTTTCGACCACGACCGTTTGCGCTTCACGTTGTTGTAAGTGACCCACTTTTCATCGCCAGTCACCATCCGCTTCAAAAACGGGTCGATTTTGTTGCGATTCAGAAGCGATTCGCATGCATTCATACGGGCAAAAATGTTTTTTTGCGTCAAGTCGTGTGGCACCCATACATCGAGCTTCTTTTTGAATCCAAGCTTCTTCAAATGGTTTATAACGGTTTGATGACTCATGCCCAGCTCTTGGCCGATGCTACGGCTGCTACTATGCCGGTCTCTTTCGATCAATTCAGCGATTTTATCGCAATTTTCGACGACAGGCCTTCCGGACCGTGGCGCATCTTCGATCACCTCTGCACCAGAACGAAAACGTTGAAACCATCGTTGTGCGGTGGAAATGGAAACTGCTAAACTGCAAAAAGCACTAGCGTGAACCGATGCGATGAATACAACTAGAATTACGCGCTTGCAAAGACAAGCTTGCGGAAATACCGCAAGACTTTTTTGACAACCTTATATAATTATATGTGGTTCTCATAAACAACAACATCTGTCATACCTTCGCTTATGAGGCCTGCCAACAGGCCTTATCGGAGAAGTAACAAGTGCATGGCTATGAACGTCAATTCTGCCTTCTACTAATAGGACTGTCAACAGGCCTGTTTAAGGCAAGAAAGTTTGCATGCCCTTTGTGCATATTTATGCTATTTTTGTGGGGTACACAGTAGAGCTGCTCACAGGCCAGTTTTAAGAAGGGAAAGAGGCATGTCTGCGGGATCTATTCTCATCCTAGTAAGAGGCCTCATTTGAGAAGCGAAATGTGCATGGGTATGGAATTTTTTATTAGGCTTAGTGAGGGACTTATTATAGCCTGTATACATGCCTGGAAAAGGAAGGCGTATTTGAATGTCAACAAACTGCCTTTGAAGGCATGTTCGCAGGCATATTTTTACAATGCCTCGTCTTTTCCGCTGCTGGGTAATGCAATATCAACAACAATACCTGAGAGGAAGAGCGAGAGAGTGAGAGATGATCCAATATTTCGCAATTCCTACTTGAGAAACTGTTCTTCAACTATTGCTGGTTACTCCGATGTTCCATTCCTTATTGTCGCAAAGGTTTTTGTCTCCGCCCATTCTCTTTAGTCTAATTGGAACTTTTGGGCAAAGTGCGTGTAATTTTTGGCAACAGAACCATAAATCAATTATTCGTCTTACTAATGTGTTAATAATTAAATGAAATGTTCATTGTCCAATGAGTGAATAATTCCTTAGTGTTTTTTTTTTGTAATAAAATCATCATCATAAACGTCGGATAATCGTTGATGCTGGCAAGTAATTAACATCGGCCTGTTCGAGGCTCTTTCTTAACGTCACAAAGGCATGTTCGCGCACGATTTAGTATAAAAAACAAACATGCGTAGAAGGCAAAAGGAATAAATTGAAGATTGCAATAAGAGTTGTAAGTAAGAGTTTTTAAAGATTTTCGTAGTGTTCAGGTATGTATATTGTAAAAAAAAATTGTATAGAGACCACCTTAAGGATTAAAAATAAAGGGTAGATATTTTCCGACAAACTATTAGGATTGCAAAAAATGGCTGAAAAAAATCACGCAATTTTTTTAAAAATCTTTTTTGCCTGCGGCACTATTAATCTTACCATAACCATTTTCACCCTAATTTACAAAAAAAACAAGTTTTTTATTTAGTTTTTGCCTGCGATTTTTTTTTAAAAATAATTTACAAAAAAAAAAAATTTGCCGGGATACATAAAAAAAATTAAAAAAAAACGGTTTTTCTAATTTTTTTTTAATTTTTTCTTAAACTTCTCTCTTTTTTAATTTTTTTTTTAAATTTTCTTGTATTTGCCTATTTTTTCTCAAATTTCCCGGGGAGTCGTAATTTTTAAAAATGATTTTTTTTTCAATTTTCTTTTTTCAAATATATCTTTTTGCACTTTTTTCTTGAATTTTTTTTTTAAATATTTCTTGAAATTTTAAATTTTTTCCTTCATTTTTTAAATTTTTTCTCAATTTTCTTCTTTTAATTTTTCCCCAATGAGCTTTTTGGGCTCCTTACTTTATGTTTTCCTGCAGGTCTCCTGGCCCGAGTTGCAATATCCGGGATATACAAAAACAAAAATGTTTAAAAAAGCCGCGCGATTTTAATTTTTAATATTTTCTCTCACATTTTTTACATTTTACTTATCTATTTTTTCTAGAATTTTGTATTTATTTACAGAGTACGGAAAATCTCGCTTCACGATGTTACTCACGCTCAGAAACAAAAAAAAATAATTCTCGTGAAAGTAATTTTTATTTACGAAAGTTATATTTTTTATCTTTCATGAGCAGTTATGGGCAGGGACAAGATGTATCAATTACAAGGTGGTGTTGACATGTCAGCTGTTGGAAAACTTTTTTCATTTGTATTTATGACGAGGACTGTCAAATGGTTGTTTTGTTTACATTCGTTTGCATGTTCGGTAACAAATTCTTAATAAAAGATTGTGAAATGTATTGTTTTTAATGACTGTGTGATAAAATAATAATCTATCGAATATTTTCAATCAATACTACTTCTGGAAATTTAGTTTCTTTTTATTTTTTCACATATTGACTCTTCGCGGGCAACAAACATCAAAAACAAATCAAAATTGACAGCCATAGTCATAAAATACAAAAACAATCTCCCTGTTGTTCTTGTTGCTGTGAACTTGTTGTAGCTGATGCCACCACCTTGTAATTAATACATCTTAGGCAGGGAGCTCTCTCAGAGCTTGAAGAGCATAAGAGTTCAATACATGCTTTAAAAGTATTGCTCTCTCTAACGAAAGAGAAGAAAATATAACACTCACTCATAAAAATAACTTACACGAAAGATTTGCATTCTGAGTGCGAACGTTAAAAGTAAAGATAAATATGGGAGAGAGCGCGAGGGAGAGAAAAAATATAAAAAAAACTTCTCTTTGGAAATTGAAAAAAGTAGATAAATCTCGTGAGTGTGAAAAAAAAATTTTTCTCTTCATATTTTAAATTACTTTCACGAGAAAAAAATATTTATCTTGAGAAAAAATAATATTTTTGTCTTTTCAAGAGAAAAAAAATGAGTACTCTCCGTAATATATTTATTTCCTTAATTTTTTTTTTAATTTTTTCCATGATTTTTTCACATTTTACATTTTCAAAAATAACACCGTTGGATTCGTGTCGAAAATATCTTTAATTAAAGTACCCTCACATGGGGGGTCATCATAGAACCCAAAGGGCCCCTTTTTTTGGGCCCCCGGGGTTTCCCCCGTGATTTACGTATTTTAGGGCGTATTTGGGGGATTGGCATTGTTTTTTGGGCTCCCACCCCATATTCTGCACATTTGCCCAAAAAATATTGGAGGTCGGTTATACATTTGACTCCTCCTATAAGGGCACCTTTAGGTCGATTGCAGCTAGGGTTGCCAGGCTCCGAATTCGAAAAGTCGGGAAAACCGAGACTAAAAAGCGGGATTTGTCGGGACAAATGTAAAGATCATATTGCATTGGTTTTGACATTTTTTATTAAGAAATATTATTTGAAAACTCATTGCAGTTTCATGCTGATAACAACCATTATTATAATGGATTAAAAAAAATCTCAAACATAACAATATTCAGACATGACTTATACATACACTATAAGTTAATATTGTTTTTGCCCATATACTCTGTGTTATTTTCCACCGAATTAAATAGTTTTACTCCCTCGTCAGTTGTTAAAAATGACTGGAATTCCTGTCAGCTTTTACCAATATTCAATCTTATGATTACTTTAGCCTTTATAATATCAAAATACATTGAGTTTCTATCTTTCGTATATAAATTGTCTAAAATACTATATGGGTATTTCCAAGGAAGGACGGACGAATTGTTATATTTTTAACTTGTTGTTTTTGTAATCATACAATGAATTTATTAAACCTTAACAAAACAAACTTTATAAATCGTTGGAAAGTCTCTTCTTTCCAAATCCGCTGAGAAATTTAAAATCGGTTCATATTTATCCGCGTAACTGGCATATAAGTGCGTAAAAGTACGAAAAACCGTTTTTTTACCCGTAACTAAAAATTTTGGGGGTTTTGGGAAATTTGAAAACAGACTTTTGTAGTGCTCAGCAGCACCTACCAGAAAAATGGTATAATTTCCAGGTATTGTTTTTTTTTGTTGCTCTGTGTTATCCATAGAATTGTAGATCTATATATATAAAAGAGGATGTGTGTATGTATGTAACGTAGGGACTCGAAAACGGCTGGACCGATTTTGATGAAATTTTCAGGGAATCTTCCGAATAACCCCGCGAGTAACATAGGCTACACATTGTTTGGATTTTTCTACATTTAGGGGGTGAAAATGGCAATATTCGATAATATGCAACAGCGAAGCATTGCCGGGCCCACTAGTTGTATATAAAATCTTAACATGTCTTCTTTATTTTACAAAGGAGAATGTACTGATTACGCTAAATTTCACAAACTTACATAGACACTTCAAGTTGCTGTGGAAATTAGTGTGTGTCCGTAACGCACTTTATTTTAGTCATAATTTTGAATACAACATTTTAAATAAAGTTTCATTAAAAGAACATTAAAGTACTGTCCAAAATCTACATTTTTTAATATGAACATAATCTTCAAAATATTTAAACTTTTCGAGAAAACTACAAAATAAGAAAAAAACGTGCGTCTGCAACGCCAGGAAATACCCATATACTTTATCACAATAAGCGTTACTTATCGGCAAAGAAAATATAAATGAGATCAATTTAAACAAATTCAAGTGATTTTCGTTGCCACATTTGGTAAAATTGTGATCATATTTTATCATCTTTGGGCAATTCTCCATTAACAGCTCGAAGACTGCAGTAGTCGCTGTACAACATGGCATTGTCCACTGCATCTGATAATTGTAGAACTTTAGGAATTTCTCCCAATTACTCCCAAGTCAATAGTGAGTCTTTTAGATTAAATACTGCAATTTGTGTAAAAATTTACATTTCTTGAAAGTTGTAATGTTATGAACAGCTATTGTAAAATCAGATGATAGACAATTGCTAGGGATGGGAAAGAGATTAATGCCAGTGATGAAAAATGTTAGGTGCACACAACTAGTTCATAAGAGAAAAGTATTTTTTTGTACCTTTTTTAATATGTTGTTTCTTTGAGTATTCTAAGTATATGTAGTAAATATTAAAAAGTCGGGATTTTCCTGTGAATTGCTTCAATACTCGGGACTCGGGATTTTCGCGAGAAGTCGGGAAAATCCCGCCTATTCCCGACCATCTGGCAAGCCTAATTGCAGCGGTTAGAGTAAATAAAAGAAAAAATGATTTTTGTATGGGTATGTAACGAGTGACATATCATTGTTCTTTGAATGACAACAGCTACATTTTCTTTTTTGATCATTTTTGCCTTCCAGGTCAAGTTCTAGAAGTTTCTTCCGAAGTCTCGGTTTTTACCATCCTGTCACAAATTTTTCTAAACTTAAAATTTTTTTTTTATTTGTTTGCTATAGTTGGGCTTGAGGTCATAAGTGATGCTTGAGAAAAACACTGATGTTAATGTATTTTTCCTGGTTTTATTTTACTTCCAATATTTCGATTGACATCGTCAATCATCTTCAGGGAAATTTGTCTATATAAATTCACAAATACATAAAACAATTACACTGTTAGACAAATAATTTACATTAATATCACAACATATTTACATTAAATAAAACGAAGAACAAAACTTTAAACGTCTGCGTCGTTTTCAGGATAGTTATTAACTAAACCTCTCTTTTTTTCTGTTGTGTCTTTTAACTGTATGTCTATAAATTTTCGCTAGTCCTTCCGTATCTCTTTTGTAATTTATACTCTGCTCTTTCGGCGTGTCCATGATGTGTAACCTCTCTAGAGTATATCTTCTTTTGTAATTAGTCTCTTATGTCAGTATTTCCACGTCATTAAAGTTGGGTATATGGCCGGTTAGTGTGCAATGGGCTGTTTTTTGTTCTATGGGTTTGTCCAACGCTTTTTGGTCCGATTTGTGTGAAGAAATTCTGGTCTTTATACGTCTGGCATACGTTGTCGTTGTCTCCATTGCACTTTATTTTGTAAACCACGTCTGATTTTTCCTCTTTTTTAATTTTTGTCTTGGTCCTACTGAATAGTTCATTTAATGTTCGATGTGTTCTTAATGCAATGTGATATTTGTCCTTGTTGTACAGGTCTGAACTTTTTATGGTGTTCCGGGGATGTTTCGAATAAAAGTTTATCAATCGACCAGATGCGGAAGATTTTTGATACCAGTCCAACTTTAGAGTGTTTCCTTTTCTATGTATTATTGAATCTAAGTAGGGTAATCTATTTTCAGTTTCTGTCTCCATAGTGAATTTAATTTGTCGATGAAAAGCATTCAATATTTGTAATGTGTCTTCAATCTCATTCTTTCTCACTATGGCAAACAGATCGTCCACATATTTTGTCATAAGTCTAGGTTTCGTATTCATTTTCCTCATTGAGACGTCCAGTAGCTCCTCCATCACTATATCGGCAATGATTGGCGACGCTGGTGATCCCATTGGCATTCCTTTTCGTTGTTCGAATATTTTCTCGTCGTATTTA
This sequence comes from Muscina levida, assembly GCA_964034835.1. NCBI lineage: Eukaryota > Metazoa > Arthropoda > Insecta > Diptera > Muscidae > Muscina > Muscina levida. The sequence continues at coordinate 35,988,191 of OZ035883.1, forward strand.
AAATATCTGGTGTCTTTGATGCAGAACGTCAGCAGTTTTATAAAAATGTCCTTAGGTATTCGTGTATATTTTTCCATCTCTTCCCACTTATCAACGATTGTTTTCAGGGCCAAATTGATTGGGATGCTGGGAACAGAGTTACCACGTCAAAAGAAATTAACATCTCATCATTGTCTATATGTACGTTGTTAATTTTATTTTTAAAGTCCGTCAAATCCCTGATGTTGCACGTCGATTTTATCGTCAAGTTTTTTAATATTTTCACTAAATATTTTGAGAGTTCATAAGCTGGAGCGTTAATTGAAGATGATATTGGACGCAGTTTTTTTTAAATCCTTGAAATTTTGTCTTACAGTATATAATTTTATTCTTAAATAAAAAAATTACTGAGTTTCCTTTTTCATCTATTTAATTTTTTTTCTCAAGAAATTGAAAAGAATTTCCTAAAACTTCCATACGGCAAAATCTCCATTTCTCACAAAATCTCACATGTTAGCAAAATTTTATCAATTTCGCTTCACATCGAATAATACTTTCGATCACTCTAGTTGGCAGCTGAGAATGTCAAACTGCGTTGACATTTCTGGTCCGTAACGTTTGCCCAATTTCCCTTCTATATTGTTTGAATATTCCTTTCCCCCGACAATTAATCTAAAAAAACACAAATTTGTTAGATCTTCCCAAATATCATCATTTTTTTTCTTTTTATTGTAAGGACTTAATTAATCTAAAATTTTTTTGGTTTTTCTTTTGGTTGTTCTTTCTTTATAATTTACACACAGATAAGATTAAAATATCATACATACATATTTTGTGTTGTTTTTCTTTAGTTTCTGTTAAGATTCGTTTTGAAAAAATTGTTTTCTTCTTTCTTGTGTTTTATACCTTGAAAGATTACATTATACATATATAAATTTTCTTTGTAAACATACGAAGATACATTGAGATATTATTGAGAAATTTCTGTTGTTTGTTTTATGTAATATTATTATTATTATTTATTAATGATTTCATTAAGATATTATGATTAAGTTTAAGATTTAATACCGATAATGGAGTGGGGGTGTGATTTTTTTTTGTTAAATATATATTACAACAAATGCTAAAATCTAAGAGTTGAAACATAAAAACTAAATTCAAAATGTTTTTAATACATTTAAAAACTATTCAAATTTATTTTATACATTTCTTGGTTGTTTTTTTTTATTTGTTTTGGTTAAAATTCATTTAATATAATTGTGTTTTTTTTATTATTATAATGATAAACTGTACATTTCACTATCACAGTCATCCAGTTTAAGATAAAATTCTATTTAATTTAAACTGTCAAAAGAGACGTCAAACGCACTAATCTACATGATGTCACCCTTGGAGTTTTTGTATTTTTTTTTGGTTTTTGGGGGTAAATCTGTAAATTGTTGCCTATTCCTTAAGGGGGGAGAAGGAGGAGCTAAATCTGGTTAGTTAAGAGGAAGATCATTAATGAGTAGGTAGAGCACGTAAACATTGATTGCATGAATCTCAAGAGTTGCATGTTGTTCAAGTATTTCAAATTTGTATCATTTCAAATGATCTTCCCGTTAATTAACGTGACTTTAGCATAGGATTTCGGGTTTTTAAATTTTATTCAATTATTGCTACAAATACACTGGGCCTTTGGGACAATAGACCTCCGCCTTTACTTAGATTACTTATTTCTGCTTCCTTCTTTTTTTCTTTCTTTACTATTTACAATTCTTTTTTTGTTTTATGCATTTTACAAGTATTCTCATATTAACTATTGCTAAAAAAATGAGTTTAATTAATTAATAAGTTAAAAACAACATTTATGACTAGAAGAAGAGTATTCTCGGGGGTTTAGCTTAATCTCGTGGTTTTAGAGTTTAATGCTTTGGCTGACCGACGGGTGTCAGCCAAGTTCACGTCGCTTAATCTTAGACATAACAACATTTAAAAAATTCGTTTGTATTCTCAAATGCCCCCACTGTGCCGGGGCAGGGTGCATGTAAGTGGTGGCTGGGTGGTAATGTGGGATCCTGTCCATTGTTTTGCTTGTACTCATACTTAAGGGACCAGGTAAGTTGGTTGATCAACGCTCTGTCCACTGGTCTTGGTTGTTTTCCTTGTTTGTTTGTTGGTGGTTTCGTTTTAAAATGGTTGTTCGCCTTTAATGTGCCGGTAAAAAGATGGAGTATCGCTGAAGGGGGGCGTATAGGTGGAGGACGACAGCTGCTCTATCGGCGTCACCATGGCTGCGGGCCGGGTGTCATTGTTGTTACCCAAGGTTAGACCGTAGTCTGCCATATGTTATCATTTGAGTATGGTCGTGAGGCCGGAATTCATTAGGCGATTACCCACAACCAACGAATTGAGATTGCTGCCGCCCACGCCGACCCCCAGGCCAAAGCCCGTACCCGCTGCCACACCCATGCCCACACCGTGCGAATGTGAGGCCGACAATGAGGCTGTCGCTATATTCAGATGGTTGCCATTAATGAGGCCATTGCTGCCACCGCTGTTGGTGTTGTTGCTGAGACTGAGGCTGTTGTGGTTGAGGCTGCCGCCCGTGTTAAGGGCACTGTTCAAGCCGCCGCTGGTGTTGTTGCTCAGGCCTGTCGACATGTTGGTACTGGAGCTCACAGCCGAACTGAGATTGTGTAGGGTGGCCGCATTGATGGCAGCCGCCGCAGCACTGGATGTTGCCCCCGCCGATGTGCCCACGCCACTCGAATGCATTGAATGTGCCCCACTGCTGCCAGCGATGGCGTTGCTCTCATATTAGAAGCCACCACCGGACGATGATGGTCATGCGTAGTGGGGATAGGAGCTCAAATGAGGAGCAACATGAGAGGGGGTGACATGGCCCATTGAATGGGGTTGATATAAATTCGTAGCATGATTGCCCCAATTGCCCCACGATGCGGCTGAGGGAAAGATGGAAGCTAAAAATAGATAAAAGAACAAAATGGAAATTATTAACATAAAGTTGTAATTTTAATTGAATTGTAATAAATTATGGAAAAAATTGAACAAGAGAACTTTCGTAGATGAGCGTCAGTGTGACAGAGTTTCAATATAGAAAGGGGTAATGGAGACGTGGTCATAGTCGTATAGTATTATAATTATTTTACAATCGAAGATTAATATTTTAATATATTGTTTTTTTTAATATTTTTAATTTAAAAAAATTAAAATTTTTAATTTTTGTTAATATTTTTAGTATTTTAAATATATTTAATATTTTAATATTTTTGGTATTTTTAACATATTCAGTATATTTAAAATTTTTTTAAATATTTTTAATATTTATTCAATATTCTTAAAACTTTTAAAATTCTGATATTTTTAATATTTTTAAATTTTTTAACATTTTTGATATTTTTAATATTTTTAACATTTTTAATATCCGTAATATTTTTTACTGTTAATTATTGTAAATATTTTTAATATTTTGAATATTTTAAATATTTTGAATATCTTTAATATTTTTATTATCTTGAATATTTTTAATATTCTCTTGTTTGTTATAGTCGATCTTTACAGAATTATGAATATGTTTTTCATTGTTCGGTTTGAGATCTGTTTCTATTATCGCTAATAGAATTTGTTTTACAAGAGCTGTGTGAAATGTATTATGTTGACAGCTGGCAGGGCAGATAGCTATTTCGATGGTTGCCAAACCATCATCATCAGTGCCGTTTGCTGTGCCTTCTCCACTCATTATCACAACCTTAAGTGTTAAAAGTTTCACACAATCAATGTGAAGCTCACACACACCGTTGCGAAAATGGTATCAACGAAGACAACGTCAACATAATCCACACAAGCTCTTGTCTATGCTTTGTCCATCGGACAAAATTGCATAGAATTGTTTTTGGCATCAAATGCCAACCCAGTGTACCTCCCGTGTATGTATTCTCTTGTTTGTTATAGTCGATCTTTACAGAATTATGAATATGTTTTTCATTGTTCGTTTTCATTGTTGTTGTTTTTCAAATTCAATTAGCGATAATAGAAACAGATCTCAAACCGAACAATGAAAAACATATTCATTTTTAATATTTTGAATATTTTATATTTTTTTAATATTTTCAATATTTGTAATATTTTTCATATTTTAAATATTTTTATTTTTCATATATTTTTATTTTTTTTAGTATTTTAAATATTTTTTATATATGTAATATTTTTAATATTTTTAATATTATTAGTATTTTTAATATTTATTTAATAATTTTAATAATTATGATATTTTAAATATTTATTTAACATTTCTAATATTTTTAATATTTCTAATATTTTTAATATTTATAATATTTTTAATATTTATAATATTTTTAATATATTTAATATTTAAATTTTGTAATTTGTTAATTCAGCTTGAGGTCGTAAATAAAAATCTGGATGTAGGTTAGATTTATTTTTATTTATTTATTGAATGAGATTTATTTTTATTTATTTATTATTCAATAATATTATTATTCAATAAATAAATAAAAATAAATCTAACATACATCCAGATTTTTATTTACGACCTCAAGCCGAATTAACAAATTACAAAATTTACATATGAAAAGGTCAACTATAACACTTTTATATTTAATATTTTTTTATATAAATTCTAACATTTTTAATATTTTTAATAATTATGATATGTTTAACATTTTTAATATTTATTTAATATTTTAAATATTTTGTATATTTTAAATATTTTAATTTTTCTAATATTTTTAGTATTTTAAATATTTTTAGTAATGTGAATATTTTTAGTATTTTTTATTATGTTTAGTAATTTTAAAATTTTTAATAATTTTTATAAATAAAAATAAATAAAAATAAATCTAACATACATCCAAATTTTTTTTACGACCTCAAGCCGAATTAACAAATTACAAAATTTACATATGAAAAGGTCAACTATAACACTTTTATATTTAATATTTTTTTATATAAATTCTAACATTTTTAATATTTTTAATAATTATGATATGTTTAACATTTTTAATATTTATTTAATATTTTAAATATTTTGTATATTTTTAATATTTTTATTTTTCTAATATTTTTAGTATTTTAAATATTTTTAGTAATGTGAATATTTTTAGTATTTTTTATTATGTTTAGTAATTTTAAAATTTTTAATAATTTTTATATTTTAAATATTATATATATTATAATTTTTTTAATATTTTTTATATTTTTAACATTTTAATATTCAATTTATTAAATATTTTAAGATTTTTTTATTATTTTTACTATTACTAATTTATTTAATATTTTTAAAATTTTTAATATTTTTAATATGATGATACACTGACGGTACACAGAACGGGGTTGGCACTTTGCCAACAACAAAACTCCTGTGCAATTGTGTCGGATGGACATATGCATAGGCAAGTGCTTGTGTGTGTATTATGTTGGCATGTTGTGCGCTTCGAGGATGCTTTCTTCACACCGTTGGGAAAAGTTCTCATTAGTTTTTAGATGTTTTCTTCCCTTAAGGTTTGTGATGATAGAGGAGAAGGCACAGCAAAGGGCGCTGACGAGACATTGTGGTTAATGTCGAAATGACGTTATACGCCTAACCAGCTGTCAACATAATACATTTCACACTTGACTAAAAACCTATTGGCAATAATAAATAATTGCCAATAGAACTGATCTCAAACCGAACTATGACAATATCATCATTTTTAATATATTTAAAATTTTTAATATTATTAATATTTGTAATGTTTTTAATATTTTTAGTAATAGTAATATTTTAATTATTTTGATATTTTCATTATCTTTAGTATTTTTATAATTTTAAAATTTTTCATAATTTTCATATTTTTAGTATTTTTAATATTTTAATATAATTTTATATTTTTAATATTTTCAATATCTATAATTTTTTAATATTTTTTACTAGTTTAATATTTTTAACATTTTTAATATTTTTAATATTATACATATTTTTAATAATTTGATTTTGATCCAATGATTTTATTTACATATTCATAAATCTCTTTTTATAACTCCTGTAAAACATCTTTTAAATTTCCATAACAAAGTGGTTCAGGTTTCGGTCACGCTTTCAATTTTATGCTAAAAAAAACTTAGCAATCTTTTTGCTATCTATTTTTAAATGTAAAGTAAAATACAAACGTCATCATATTTGCTAACCAGAAAAAATCATAAAATATTCTAACAAACGACATTAAAAATTTAATAATCACATCTTTATAACCAGTTCATAGTTCTAGTGGCTCGCGTGCTGTCTTCGCTAATCCGCTTAAGATTAGCAAACAAACTAATCAACATAATATTTTCGGTTTATTCCCATTTAAATACGTGATTAATCGGTCATAAAACTAAATCATTAAAATCAATCGAATGTCTTTAAAGATGACATAAGCTCTATTTGGATCATAGAGTGGCGGTAAAGTTTTAGAAATTCGAGCACTTCGCATTGACACGAAATTATATGTAAAATTATTCAAATTGAATTTAACTACCGTCTGTCATAGCTCACAGAGGGGTACAGTCTATGTCACAAGTAAGCGATGGGGCGTTTTAAGTTTATTAAAAATATTTATTTATTTAGAGGTATCTAATTTTAAGAATTAATTCTAAAATTAAATTTATATTAAGCTCTAGCTGCTATGGCTATCGGCCCTTAAAAATATTAAAAATAATAAAAATATTAAATATATTTTTAAAATATTTTAAATATTAACAATATTAAAAATATCAAAAATATAAAATATATTAATAATATCAAAAATATTAAGAATTTTAAAAATATAAAAAATATAAAAAATAAATTAAATATTAAAAATATGAAAAATACTAAAAATGAGAAAAATATTAAAAATATTAAAATATTACAAATACTAAAAATCTTAAAAATATTAAAAATGTTAATAATGTTAAAAATATAAGAAATATTAAAAATATTAAAAATGTTACAAATATTAAAAATATTAAAAAAATTTTAAATGTTTAAAATATTGAAATATTATTAAAATTATTTATACATAAAAATATTTAATATATTAAAATTATTAAAAATATTACAAATACTAAAAATCTTAAAAATATTAAAAATACTAAAAATAATAAAAATATTAAATATAAATATTAAAAATATTTTAAATATTTAAATATTATTAAAATTATTTATATATTAAAAATATTTAAAATATTAAAAGTATTCAAAAAATATTAAATATATATATAAAAAAAACTATTAAAAATGTCAAATGTATTAAAAATATTAAATATATTAAAAATATTACAAATATTACAAATACTAAAAATATTAAAAATATTAAAAATATTAAAAATATTAAAAATATTAAAAATATTAAAAATATTAAAAATATTAAAAATATTAAAAATATTAAAAATATTTAAAATATTAAAAATATTAAAAATATTAAAAATATTAAAAATATTAAAAATATTAAATATATTAAAAATTATAAAAATATTAAAAGTATTCAAAAAATATTAAATATATTAAAAATATTACAAATATTACAAATACTAAAAATATTAAAAATATTAAAAACATTAAAAATATTAAAAATATTAAAAATATTAAAAATATTATATTTCTATAGTTCGGTTTAAGATCTATACTATTGGTAATTGGTGATTATTACCAATAGGTGTTTGTTCAAGAGTTGTGAAATGTATTATGAGACAGCGGGTAAGGCGTATAACGTTATTTCGGCATTCACCACAATGCCTCGTCAGCGCCCTTTGCTGCGACTTCTCCACTATCATCACAAACCTTAAGGGAAGAAAGTTACTCAATTTAAATGAGAAACTCTGCCCACCGGTGCGAAGATAGTATCCTCAAAGCACACAACAAGTCAACATAAAACATTCACACAAGCTCTTGTCTATGCATGTGGCCATCGGTCGATCTGTGAGAATTATATTATATTTCTATAGTTCGGTTTAAGATCTATACTATTGGTAATTGGTGATTATTACCAATAGGTTTTTGTTCAAGAGTTGTGAAATGTATTATGAGACAGCGGGTAAGGCGTATAACGAGCAACAAAACACTGAAGGTACACAGTACGTGGTTGGCAATTGTGCCAACAACAAAAACTTCTATGTAATTGTGTCCGATGGCCACATGCATAGACAAGAGCTTGTGTGAATGTTTTATGTTGACTTGTTGTGTGCTTTGAGGATACTATCTTCGCACCGGTGGGCAGAGTTTCTCATTTAAATTGAGTAACTTTCTTCCCTTAAGGTTTGTGATGATAGTGGAGAAGTCGCAGCAAAGGGCGCTGACGAGGCATTGTGGTGAATGCCGAAATAACGTTATACGCCTTACCCGCTGTCTCATAATACATTTCACAACTCTTGAACAAAAACCTATTGGTAATAATCACCAATTACCAATAGTATAGATCTTAAACCGAACTATAGAAATATAATATATTTCTCACAGATCGACTAATAACAAAATCAAGAGCAATATTAAAAATATTAAAAATATTAAAAAAATATTAGAAATATTAAAAATATTAAATATATTAAAAATATTAAAAATATTAAAAATATTAAAAATATTAAAAATATTAAAAATATTAAAAATATTAAAATATTTAATATATTAAAAATTATAAAATATAAAAAATATTACAAATACTAAAAATATTAAAAATATTAAAATAAAAAAAATATTTTTATAGAAAATAAAAATTTGGTCTGCACCTTCATATCTGTGGTGCCAAGTATCTTCTGTGCTTTTTATTTTGATGCTCTGTGGATAAAAAATACTTTTGCCAAGCCATTTCCGCCCAATATCAAACATACAAATTTGGTCTGTATACTCATACCTTCAGTGCCAAATCTTTTATGAGCATCGAATTTTATTTTTCTTGTCCTAAAAATTTACATGTCCCGCACTCTTTTGGAGGAATTCTTTTTTCTATTCTCAAAAAAAGTCCACTCCAGCGACACCTACAGGGTCAATTTATAAAAAAAATAGTTCTTTTGATCAACATACATTCTAAATTTCACTTAAATTGATTCATAAGGTATATTTTTCGTAGAAATTCACCCCAGCGTCCATTTGTAAATAAATTTGTTATGATTTCTTATGATCAAACAAACATTCATTCTGAATTTCAGTTAAATTGGTCCATTCATTAAAATTTTGGATATATATCCACACCAGCGCCACCTACCGGGTTCATTTGTACATAAAATTGTTTGTAATGATCAAACAAATATACATTTTAAATTCCATGTAAATTGGTCTATCCATTCTATCCATACAAATTTTCGATATAAATCCACCCCATCGCCACTTAGCTGCATGAAAATACAATCGTACCTATTCTCATACCTGCCAACTATACATACAAAATTTCGTAAAGAGGATTGCTGCGACAAACACCGTGACACGAGATTTTTATATATTAGATAGAAGATTTAATTTTTTGTTTGGAGCAATTTAGTGTAATATGGGGTTTTAAATATATTGGGAAAATGCGGGTGTACAACGTTTTTTCTCTAAAAACATTATTCAAAAACATTACTAGTCAATCGGTTCACGTGATGTGATACCAAAGAACATCATTTAAATTTTTTTTATAGTATTTTAATGTTAAAAATATTTAAAATTTAAAACATAAAAAAAATATTAATATTTATGCATTCTTATTGACATTACTGTAATTGTGTTCTAAGGTGGACCCAAAAAGTGCGGCATATTTTTGGGCTATTTTAATATATGAGCCTTTCCATTCGCTATTGCTATGATAGTTATTTAAAGCAAATGAAAATTGGACGCATATATATGTTTAACAGAAAAAATTTTCTTTCTACCTCTCATTTATAAGTTGATACATTTATACTTCAAAAAAATAGTACATATTATGAACGATAGGTGACCCGAAATCACTGCAGATTTTACACTTTTGATCAAATCAATATTTAAACAATTCTTGTCTTATATTTTACACTTATTATTCCAATTTAGTTAATAATAGATTATAATCAAAACCTACCTGATGATGATGTCATTCCATGATGCGGACTCATAAATGAGCTCAATTTGGCGCTGTGATGATATGGTGTCATGAATAAATCACTTTGATACTTATAGGTGGGATCGCTAGCGGCCGGCTGTGTAGCAGCAGCCAGTCCTTGAAAATCGAATTTATAAGCATAACGTTTTCCATGGACCTTGGTCATGATGTTCTTGTCGTAATAATATCTGCAAGGAGAAAAAAGAAGAGCAAACATAACAACATTAAATAAAAACATAGAGACATACAGAGATAAATAATTAAAATCACATCAACACATAGTAAAGCGCCATAATAATATTTGGCAGTCAACACAACACCCAGTAGAGAACAACCCATTCCTACTGCTACTCCTCCCTCTTTCACTACTGTAGGTTAATACATTTACTGCCGAATGTTTGCACTTCCCACACTTTAATCATAGTTTTTGCTGCCACGTTGGCTTCACTCTCTATGTTTGCGAGTATTTGTAAAACAAATGTTTGTGGTACTAAAATAAAACAAATGCTTTGTCATTTAATAAAAACAGTCAAGAGGGAGATTGTCAGGATTCGCAAAATTTGTGTGGTATTAAAGTCCTCCTTTTCTTCCCAACGGACCTTTTGTAGGGCAATTAAAAATGCCCATAAATCTTAAATAAACACACACACAGTGTCTGACCAAAGAAAAGGAGAGTAATAAGCGTAACCTTTTTTGAAAATTAGGGAGGTTTTTCTCTATCACGCGTTTGATTTTCAATGTGAACAGAAATCAAATATAATAACATTAACACTTGGACGAAGACCTCAACTATAATTTGAGTCATTAATTAAAGAGCGTATCAAAGTGGCTAAAAACAATGCTTGAATTATAATTATGGGTCGTAGAATAAGAGAAAATATTAAAATAAGTGAAAATAGGAAGTGAAGGACGAAATAGAAACGAACTTCATACCCTGAAGAAAACGTTTGAAGCTTAGGATAGCTGTAAAGGGTGTCTTTTTACTACAAAGAATAAAAATATTTAAATTATTCTCAAAATTCAAAATAATTCTAAATATTTAATGCCATGGTGTTATTTAGTGGAGCTTAAAGTTCGTCCTGCTAATGCGAGTCCTATGGGAATAACGATACGAAGACTCGCGCAACAAAACAACAACAACCTAGACCCTCTACTCGAAAGCGTGGATTAGGAAATTAATTGCCAACCTTTAAATTTTCAAAATACGTTTTTACGTTTTTCACTTACCACAAGTCTGCTAACAATAAGTTTTTTTTTTTTTTTTTTTTAATTTGTGATATTTATTGTACAATTTTATTTACATTCATAAGCATTAAGTGTCCCGCGCCAGAAAGGCATAATTGATATTGATAATTGAATAATTTGATATCCTTAATTTTTATATCCTCACCCAACGGGTAGGAGGAGATATAGAGTAATAATATCAATACACTCGACAAGATCGTGGCCAAATTCTGTATTTTGTTTAGCTATAACAGGATAAAGTTTTGGAGAACAAAATTGGAAGTCTAGCGACGCCCCTTATAGTACATCCCATACAAATGTACCACTCCGCCCACTTTTGAAATCGAGTTTTATTGAGGGTGAGGGTATATGTAAGTCGGGTTGCCCGACTAAAACTTTCATACTGGTTTTTTATATAACAACTTTAATTGAAAATCCCTTAGTATTCCATATGTCCGAATCCTCTAATCCTCTAATACAACACCAGTCTAGTTACCCCTTTTGCTCTCTCTCTCCTCCTTCCCTATCTCTTCGTGACACATCATATGTTTATATTCCTATATTTGCACAATCAATCAATAGTTAAACGAGCAAAGTAGTAAAATCCTTTTTATTGGAAATCAAAACAACAAACAAAACTTTGCTTTTTTCGTCCATTCAAGGCAATCAAGGATTGATGAGTGTGCTCCCTATATATTTCTTGTATTGTTTTTTTTTGGACTAAGTGTCTGGCTGTATGTGGCAATTGGCAAACATAACCTCAATGCCGGCTATTGACAAGGAAAAAAGGATTAAAACAAACCATTTAGTTGACACGTACAAGTGTCCATCACACATAATACGAAAATACAACAGCAACAATGGCACATATGGTGTGTGTACGTGTGAATCTGTGTATGGGTGCGAAAGACTGGCAATACAAACAAGGATAACAGGCGTAAATGAAGCATTAAAGGACTTATCCTGCTGACAATGCCAATGATGATGCTGATGATGTTGTTGATGAAGATGTCAATACACAAATGTCATCTTTGCAAATGGATTTACACACACACACACAAATACCCAAAAAGAACATCTCTATGGTGTGAAGGACTCCTTGAAATCACAGTAAATAAAGTATATGATTAGGGGAGAGGGAATTCTTTATCATTGCCTGTCTTTCTTTTGATCTCTGTGATTTTCTATTTGTCTGTGTGTGTGTTTTTTTTTTTTCATGAACATGCATTAACATCACAATTTACAAGTGCTGTAAAAATGTTTACCCACACGCAGATGACATCACATACATATATAGTAAATCTGAAACTGGCTTGTGGAAAAAAGCAAATGATTTTATATCTTTTTCACGCTTGATTTGCATCGTCCTTTTTTTATCCTTTGCATAAGTCGTCGTGTTATCTGTTATGTTTAAGTGTGAATTTGCCTTATTTGCGTATATTGACAATGATCTCAATTGTCAAAGAAATTGGTTGTTAGGCTTGTAAGGATTTAACGGTAGATGAAGGAAAGGTTTTGGGGGGTGGGCACTGTCTTTTGGCAAAAAGGGTTATCTTAGGGGGAAAGTGAGACGAAGGTAAATGTGGGTATACAATGGAGTGCATACATTTTTAGCAAAGCGTTGATGTTATAGCTCTTAAATATGTCAGCTCACAAGGATAAACGTCTGTTTAAAACAATCAGTTCGAGTTTTAATTCAAATTGGTCACATCAATTATTTCTATTTTTCAATTTTTTATTTAAAAATTTTGCTTAAGTTATGTCAAGTTACACGGAACACAATTTTTAGAAATTGTAAATTTGGATTGATTGGATAGCTGTGGATCTTTAATATGTTACTGCAATCTCCTCAGATAATAAATCAGTGCCAGATTGGCATTAAGTCCTTTCGGGTTGTGGAAGAATTATTAGGGGAATGTGAGAAGTTCTCAGATAGAAAATATGAAATTTTTTTTAAAGAAACTAACAGATGTTAGTGCCATTTTTTAAGACAATAGAAATCATTCAACGGAAGTGAATTTGAAACATTTGTTCTTATGTTCTATATGATTGAGAGATGTTCCTGCAGTCTTCTCAGATATTGTAAATAAATAAACGGTAACAATGCAAAAATTTTGGTTTAAATCTTTTCGCATGCGCATGAAATTATTCAGATATATGGAAGATGTCACTGCAGTCTTATCATGTATAAAGAAAGAAAGAAGAACTCAGCAGAATTGTTTGACAGTAAACAAGGTCAAATCCAAATGTTTATTTTACAGATTTTGTATAGTGATTGAAATTTTGAAGAACACTTACAAATGCTAGTGAAATCTTCTTAGGCAATCAGCGATCCAACTAAATCAATTTATCTACAACTTTGTTGTGGTAAATAAATTAATGATGTGAACTTTAAGATAGCGGAATGTTACCTCAGTCTTTTCAGACTGCGGAAATAAAGTAATGCCAGTCGCATTGACAGTTAATGGGAACAACGCAAAAATGATTATTTAATACATTTCGAATTGAATTATGCAAGAGATGTGATATGTTACTGCAGTCATCTGTGACAAGAAAGGAAACCACCAGAAATATTGGACATTAAACGACGAAAACTTAAATTGAAATTTTTCTTAGATTTTGTGTGTAAATTAAATTGTGAAAGAAAAACTGTCACTTGTTACTGCAATATACTCAGATAACAAAAATTAAGCAGCGGAAGTGAGATTGAAAGAGTGAGAAGACTATATTGATAAATCTATTACTTTGTTATGTTAATTGAATCGATTATGTAAACTATAAGACTTAGAGATGTTACGGCAACCTTCTCAGACTGTAGAAATAAATTAGTGCAAGTTAGACTGATAGATAACTAAAACAATACCAAAATGTTAATCTTATACTTTTTAGGTGGAAAGAGATGGGAGATGTTACTAAGATGGGAGATGTTACTACAGTGCTCTCAGAAAAAAAGTGAAGGATAAATCAGCGGAATTGTTTGACAGTAAACGTATAAATCTTTTTTGTGGTGAGCAAAATTGATGAAAACTACCACTCACTCAGCGGTTGAATGTCTGACCATAAAAAGCGCTAAAACTAAATTGATGGTGGGAACTGAATTAATTAGGAAAACAAAAAAAAGTTGCTGCAGCCTTTTCAAAGATTTAATAAAAAAAAAATATAGAAAATTTGTGTTTAATGCCAAACGGAGACAACACAAACCAATTGAATTTATAAATTTTATGAGGTAGAATCGTTAATGTTGTAAATTGTGACTTGTTACTGCAACCTTCTCAGATATTAGCAATTAATACGAGCTTGAGAATTTGACAGTTAGAGGACATAACAGAAACAATATAAAATGATTGAATTTATGACATTTATGAGGCAGATTGCGATATCACTGCAATCTCCTCAAGCATAAAAATTTAACGAGAGCTGAAAAATTCTTCAGTTGTTTGTTGTTTCTATAATTCGTGTTTGCTAATGTCAGTAATGTTGAAATCTCCAAATGTTACTACAGTCTTACCAAACAATAAATGATAAATGAAATTGTGTCGTAAACAGCCAGATTTTACTGCAATCTTATCAGACAATTATAATCATTCAGCGGTTGAAGGTTTGACCATGAAAAGCGCTAAAACTAAATTGATGTAGTATTAGTTTCTTGTGGTAACTGAATTAATTAGGAAAACTAAATAGCCTTGCTGCAGCCTTCTCAAAAATCTAAAAATAAAATCTGCAAAAATTGTGTTTGATGCCAAACGGAGACAACACTAAGCAATTAAATTTATAAATTTCATGAGGTAGAAACATTAATGCTGTAAATTGTTACTTGTTACTGCAACCTTCTTAGATATTAACAATTAATACGAGCTTAAGAATTTAACAGTGAGAAGACATAACAGGGACAATACAAAATCATTGAATTTATGACATTTATGAGGCAGATGCCCCACTTTGTTAATATTGCGATATTACTGCAATATCCTCAAGCATAAAAATTTAACGAGAGCTGAAAAATTCTTCAGTTGTTTGTTGTTTCTATAATTCGTGTTTGCTAATGTCAGTAATGTTGAAATCTCCAAATGTTACTACAGTCTTTCCAAACAATAAATGATAAATGAAATTGTGTCGTAAACAGCCAGATGTTACTGCAATCTTCTCAGACAATTATAATTATTCAGCGGTTGAAGGTCTGACCATGAAAAGCGCTAAAACTAAAACTGCCTTGCTGCAGCCTTCTCAAAAATCTAAAAAGAAAATCTGCAAATATTGTGTTTGATGCCAAACGGAGACAACACTAAGCAATTAAATTTATAAATTTCATGAGGTAGAATCATTAATGCTGTAAATTGTTACTTGTTACTGCAACCTTCTCAGATATTAACATTGAATACGAGCTTGAGAATTTAACAGTGAGAAGACATAACAGAGACAATACAAAATCATTGAATTTATTACATTTATGAGGCAGATGCCCTATGTTGTGAACATTGCGATATATAACTGCAATCTCCTTAAGCGTTGTTTGTTGTTTCTATAATCCGTTAATGGCAGTTATGTTGAAAGCTCCAAATGTTACTACAGTCTTTCCAAACAATAAAAAAGGAATCAGTGCAAGTGCATGGAATGATACCAAACCATTGGATCCCTAAACCTACTGTGATGCATAATTGAATTATTAAATCTTAAGATGTTACTGCAATCTTTTCAAACACCAAAAATCGAAAATCAAAGACATTTTGTTTAATAGCAACGGGAGACAAACCAATTTGTTGATTCTTAAACTTTGCTAAGGTATATGTATTAATGTTGAAAACAGCAAGAAGTTACTGCAACCTTCTTAGATAATAAACTGTAATCAGCTTAGAAGGGCCAGAAAGAGAGAGCAAAATGAAAAACCTGTTTCTGTACCGATAAAACTAAGATGGAATTCTCAAAATAGTAATGCAATTTTCTCAGAGAATGAAAATGAATAGAGTTTGAAAGAAAAGAAATTTCTTAATACTCACAGTGGGGAAAAAAAAGTTTTTTTGGACATTTGAAATTTTAGGCCGCAATTCTTGGCCTATTTTCAAAATTCTTTTTTTGTATTAATGGAAACAAAATTGTGCACAGAATGTACGTTTTTTATTATTCCGAATTTTTTACCGTTATTTTTTTAAAATTTGTCAAAGTCGATGAATAAATAATTTTTGACTTTAATGTCAAATATTTTTTGTATAACGTGTCCTAAAAATTTCGAACTGTCCTCAAATAATGTGAACATAAGTTACGAATTAAACTCAGTGAAAAAATAAGACAACAAACATTTCATATGTATTAGTAGGCTTAATTATGTATGCCTTATGATATTTTGATAAATAAATAAAAATAAGAGAGTATAACTAAAATTTTTCCAATTCCCTCAGGAAATATATAGATTTTTGGGTTAATTTTAGTAGTGAAATTTAAAAAGTGTTTAAGCGTTACACAAGTTTCTTTATTTTGACGGAAGATGTAACATATTAAAGTATTGGTCTCATTAAACGAAAAGCACACTACTTAGCCTACTTGTACACACAAAGTTTTACTTTGTCAGAGGTTTAAAACTGCATTATTTTGGTACATATGCAAAAAAATTGCAAGGTGACCTTCACCGATTTGGGTTATTTTTTACAGACGACTTTCTTAAAACATTTCCAGGTGGTAAATTAAGTTTTGTTCTAATCGGATAATAATTATGAGCAGGACACCGAGTTAAAGTGTGAAAATAGTGCCCCCACATATCTACTAGCAGTTGAGCCAAATAAAAATGTTTGTTTTATTTTTTCACTGAGTTTAATTCGTAACTTGTATTCACATTAATTGAGGTCAGTTTGAAATTTTTAGGACACGTAATCGAAAAAATATTTGACATTGAAGTCAAAAATTATTTTTTCATCGACTTTGCAAAATTTAAAAAAAATAACGGTAAGAAATTCGGAATAAAAAAAACGTACATTCTGTGCACAATTTTGTTTCCAATAATACAAAAAAATAATTTTGAAAATCGGTTAAGAATTGCGGCCTAAAATTTCAAATGTCCAAAAAAACTTTTTTTTTCCCCACTGTGATACTGTAGAATTTTATGAATTAATATGAGTTGTTACTGCAGTCTTATTGTTAAATATAAGAAATAAGTAATGAAAACAATTAATAAAGACAATGAAAAATAAACATAGCAAGAATATTTGACCGTAAGAGAGAAAGCGGCAAATTAGAATATGTTACTGCAACCTTATCAGATAATAAAATAGAAGTCCCTGCATAAGGATTTGACAGCAAAAGAGGACAAAAACAATTATTGGATCCATTTATTAGATGTGATGAGGAAACAAATTTAAGGAAAACTGTTTATGTTACTGCAGTCTTTTTAGAAAACGAAAAGGAAACAGTGCAAAAGAGTTTGATAGTAAGTGTGGATAAAATCAAATGTGAACAACATCCGTATATTCAATAAAAAACAACCTTAAGAGTCGTCTTTCCCTATTTTAAAACTGCTAAGAGTATCATTACCAACACCTGCGACTCTTTCAAAGTCTCTGCATATCCTGCTATTACTAACTGCCTTAAAATGTTGTATTTAATATGCATTGCAATTGTTTTTAAATTAATTTTTCTTCCAATTTAAATTAAATTTTATTTCACCAGCAAAAACTTTGCGTCTTTGTCCCCTATAATTAGCGATAATTTGCTGCTGTTATCGCTTTTTGTTGGACAGTTTTTTATATTTTCTCTCTCTCTCTTTCATGAACAATAAAACACAACCGAATGCTGGAAAAACTTTTTCATGCTGGGCGCATTTTCTGATTGTTGTCATGAAAACAATAATTGTCACTGTACACAACTGTCAAATGAAAATTCGTGCCAATTTCATTGAATATCGAGAATTCAATAGGAAACAAAGAATAAATACAGTGAAGTGAAAGAGGCAGACAAAGTGCAAAAAAAAAAAACCAAAATGCACAATAATTTAATGGTTTGGCCACTGCAACAGCAACAACAACAGCAGCAGCAACACCCGCGCCTGCCCGGCTAATTTGAGTCTGTCTGTGTGATTGTGCTGCACGCGCTTGGGATGCATTCAAAAGGCCGGCTATTCATTGGCACCGGAAGTGGCCGCCAACTACTTGTTCGTTAGCGAAATTTTGCAACTTTTCTCACTGACGGCGGCAATGCCATGGCATGGGCGTGAATGCAATGGTCGTTTGAATGTGCAAGGTGCGCATTGTTTCAATTGTTGTTTTATTCAGTCGTTTCTTTTTTTGCTCCAGCTAAGTTTGTTTTAAAGAAAAAGTGTTGTGATGTTAATTATTGCGCGGCACATTTTGAATTTTGCAAAAGCACCAAAGCGAAATATAAAAATACAACTTTTCAAAAAAAAAATTCCATTTAACATTCTTAATTGAGTTCTGTGCGCTGTGGGTGGTAAATGGCAAATGTTAAATGTGGCAAAGCGTTTAGTTTTAGTGTGCGACGTACAACTCCCCATGACCTTTAACCTTCGCTTGCTAAACAAGACAAAGACCTTTGGTGTTTCGTGTGCAAAGGGAATAGCGCTGTTTGCTAAAATTGTCATTTATGGTCGCATTATTATTACAATTTAGTTTGTTGGGCAAATTTCATTACATTTCCAATTTTATTACAATTCCAATCTCAACGTGGTAATCTCAGCAGTGGCCTTAATTTGATTTAAGCAAACAATAATAAAGAAAAGCCTACATGGACAAATAGATGGGGAAGAACTACAAAACGGCTGGTACATATACGAACACGTAGTAACAACAAACAACAACAGCAGCAGACATTTGTAATCATTAACCTACAACATGTTAGCCAAAACAGTGACATATGACATATGGCAGGGTTTGCTCCCGTTCGTTCTTTCGCAAATAGTCCTTTGTGTCTGGCCAGGGACTAAATGTTTATTGCCTTGAATTGAAATTAAATGATTTTTGGGCAATTTTCGGTGATTTTCGTTATTCTTTTTGCAAATTGGGAAAAAATTATGCTTTTTATATCGTTTTCCTTTTTTAGATAACAATCATCGAACAACTAATCAATGAACTCAATTAAGTCCTGTGAACATGTGCTAGTATTTTCTCTTTCTCTCCGTGTTCTCTAAACTACAACACAGGGTTGGGTATGGGCAGATACTTTCGTCAAAGAAAATGCACTTGTTATGCCAATCACAAATATACCGCAGTTTCCCTGCAGGCAAGGGATTTACGTTTTTTTGTTGTTGTGTTGTGGCGTTGCGTTGACTAATGAAGTGTTTTGGTTTTGGTTCTTGGTAATAGTGAAAGATGAAACCACCTAATTGTTATTGTTGTTGCTGTTTGCTATCATCATCATTATCAAGGATTAAACAACCCTTAAAAATGTTGTGATGTTATGCTCGAGCTGATGGTTTAGTTAAGTCATTAGATGTACTAAGCGTAATGGGATTACTCCGTCAGTAACCTAGATTTGTTTTTTTTTTTTGCTTGCTGTTGTTTCAAATTGGTATAGATTGCAGATGAGAGATAGTAAAGAGTGTTTAAGTTTCTATTGGGATTTGCAGGGTTCAAGAAGTTAGAAATTCTTTAAAAAATTAATTATGTGACAGCTGACAGTGCAGATAGCTATTACGATAGTTGCCAAACTATCTCATCAGCACCCTTTGCTGTGACTTCTCCACTATCATCAGAAAACTTAAGTGTTATAAGCTCCAGGAAGGAACTAGAAGCCAAAATACACCGGTGCAAAGATAGCATCAATGATGATCACACGTCAACGTAATTTTTTATTTTTAATATAGTTAACGTTTTAAATATTTTAATATTTTTTATTTAATATTTTGAATATTTTTTATTATATTTTTAATATTTTTAATATTTTGATTTTTTCAATAATTTTAATATTTTTAATATTTATAATATTTTTAATATTTTAATTTTTTCAATAATTTAAATATTTGTAATATTTTTAATATTTGTTATATTTTTAACAATTTTAATATACTTAATAATTTATAAATGTTGAACATTTTATAAATTTGTAATATTTGTAAAATTCGAAATATTTGTAATTTTTGTATAATTTTCAATATAATATTTTTAATATATTTATATATTTAGTGATTGTAGTACTTTTAATATTTGTAATATATTTAATAATTTTAATATTTTCAGTATTTTTAATATTTTAAATAATTTTAATATTTGTAATATTTTTAATACGGACCGGCCGTGGCATAGTGGTTAGAACACGCGACTACCATGCGGGAGATCGCAGGTACTAAAAAGGCTCCAGTCAACTTAAAAAAAAAATTGTTCTTTTATTGTCCCCTCGAATGTTGTTGACAGCAACTTCGCTATATTAAGCGTCGATTCAATCGTCGTGTCTAGTAAGAGCTTCTCAAACAGTGACGTTCGCATTCGTCGATAAACAAGTAGGTGCCGTTAGTTGTGAATCTAAAAATAGAAAGCGTGTTAATTCACAACATCGCGAGAAGCTATCCCATACCTCATTCATGGGGTGCTAAGGGAAATTAACATTTTTTTTTTAAATATTTTTAATAATTTTAATAATTTAATTATTTTTTATATTTTTAATATTTTTAATATTTTAATTTTTTCAATAATTTAAACATTTGTAATATTTTTAATATTTGTTATATTTTTAACAATTTTAATATACTTAATAATTTATAAATGTTGAACATTTTATAAATTTGTAATATTTGTAAAATTCGAAATATTTGTAATTTTTGTATAATTTTCAATATAATATTTTTAATATATTTATATTTTTAATATTTGTAATATATTTAATATTTTTAATATTTTTAATATTTTCAATATTTTTAATATTTTTAATATTTTTAATATTTTTCATTTTTTTTAATATTTTTAATATCTTTAATATTTATAATATTTTTAATATCTTTAATATTTTTAATATTTTTAATATTTTTAATATTTTTAATATTTTTAATATTTTTAATATTTTTAATAATTTTAATATATAATATATAATATTTTTAATATTTTAATTTTTTCAATAATTTAAATATTTTTAATATTTGTTATATTTTTAACAATTTTAATATACTTAATAATTTATAAATGTTGAACATTTTATAAATTTATAAAAAGGGCAAAGGGCGCTGTCTCATAATACATTTCACAACTCTTGAACAAAAGCCTATTGGTAATAAACACCAATTACCAATAGTATAGATCTTAAACCGAACTATAGCACTATAATTTTTAATATTTTTAATATATTTTATATTTTTAATTTTTTTAATATTTTTAATATTTTCAATATTTTGTATAATTTTAATATTTTTAGTATTTTTAATATTTTTAAAATTTTTAGTATTTTTAATATTTGTAATATTTTTAATATCTTTAATATTTTAAATATTTCTAATATTTGTAATATTTTCATTACTTTAAATATTATTTTTTTTAATATATGTAATATTCTCATATTTTTTATGTTTGCAATACGTTAAATGTTTTCCAAAATTCAGCACTGATGCAGACAACTTTTCCTAACTATTCCAATCTTGATGTTGTATTCTCCAGTCATAATATAAATTTTTCCTGTAAATAATTGTTCGTTGCCACTTACCTTAAAGCCCGACTCAATTTGTCGTAATTCATATTGGGCTTCGATTTACGTTCACCCCAGCGTCTGGCCACCTCATCTGGATCGGTTAATTTGAATTCACCATTTGTACCTTCCCATGTTATGCAGCCGGCATTTGTGGAATCCGATAAAAGTTCCAATAAAAACTGCCAAAGTTGTATTTGACCAGAACCTGTAAAGGAAATTTATATAAATTTGAAAATAGAAAAATTAAAGAAAAAAAAATAATGGTACAGAGACAAAAAATGTAAACGTGTCCATTTAGCAATTCAATATAAGCCACATCTGATAACTCAAGGAGACCTTAATAACCTAGTGCGCGATTTGAATTTATCATACAAATAGCGGTTCTTCTTCCAGTTAGGATCTCGTTTGAAAGAAACAAAACTGTTACATCGCACAGTGGGGATGTTTCACAAATTTCCTTATTTTGACAGACGATGTAACATATTAAGGTATTAGTCTTTATAAATGAAAAGAACACTACTTAGCCTAATTTTAAACACAAAGTTTTCTTTTGTCAGATGTTTAAAACTGCATTATTTTGGTACATATGCAAAAAAAAACGCATGGCGACCTTCACCGATTTGGCCTATTTTTTACAGATGACTTTCTTAAAACTTTTTCAGGTTGTAAATTAAGTTTTGTTCTAATCGGATAATAATGATAAGAAGGACACCGAGTTAAAGTGGAAATATAGTGCCCCACATATCTATTTGCAGTTGAGCCCAAAAAAATTGGTTGTCTTATTTTTTCACTTAGTTTAATTCGTAACATATGTTCACATAAACTGAGGTCAGCTCGAAATTTTTAGGACACGTAATACAAAAAATATTTGACATTAAAGTCAACAATTATTTTTTCATCGACTTTGACAAATTTTAAAAAAATAACGGTAAGGAATTCAGAATATAAAAACGTATTTTCTGTGCACAATTTTGTTTCCAATAATACAAAAAAAGAATTTTGAAAATCGGTCAAGAATAGTGGCCTAAAATTTCATATGTCCAAAAAAAAACTTTTTTTTCCCCACTGTGCATCTTTAAATCAAAATAATTTTTCCTTTAAAACAAGTCACAGATATAACAACTCTACAAAAATTAATCAGACAACAAAAACCTTATTTTTAGTAATATCTAAGATAAAATCTCAAACTGTGTAAATATGTATATAATTCAAATGTTAATAAAGACGATTTTATAAATTGAAATTGAAATAAATCAAAATAAATCGAAATCGTAATGAATACGGGACTATATTGCGCGTGACTTGATTTCGTACCCTGCCATAGGCAGGGGTATGAGAGACTGACCACTAAAGTAAAGACGTACGTGTGAATTGCCTATCGTGTCTATGTAAAAAATACGATTATTGCCGTCCTCGCGAGGCTATGGAATGACAGGCGGTCCTCTCAATGTTGTCGACAGCAACTACCGATCCGTCGAGCCAATCGGCTGTTTAAATTTAAACAAACTTGTTCACCAGATATCAATGCATCCACAAAGAGAAATTGTACCAATAGAACTATGTACCAATTGACAGACACAAGCGAGAGAGTAAGAATTGTTTGCCATCCAGTAAAATAGCTTTAACTTTATGCTTTTCTGCTATTTGCGAAATCGTGATGAATACGGGACTATACTATTCCCTGCCACAGTCTTGGTCACAATAAAAGTTACCATCATCTAGCTAGGAACATAATTCGAACGAGGTATTTCAATGGGAAAAAAAAAGTTTTTTTTTGACATTTGAAATTTTAGGCCGCAATTCTTGACCGATTTTCAAAATTCTTTTTTTGTATTATTGGAAACAAAATTGTGCACAGAATGTACGTTTTTTTTTATTCTGAATTCCTTACAGAAATTTTCTGTTTTATTTTTTCACTGAATTTAATTCGTAACATATGTTCACATTAATTGAGGTCAGTTCGGAATTTTTAGGACACGTAATCCAAACAATATTTGACATTAAATCAAAAATTATTTTTCCATCGACTTTGACAAATTTTAAAAAAATAACGGCAAGGAATTCAGAATAAAATAAACGTGCATTCTGTGCACAATTTTGTTTCCAATAATACAAAAAAAAATTTTGAAAATCGGTCAAGAATTGCGGCCTAAAATTTCAAATGTCCAAAAAACTTTTTTTCCCCACTGTGCCTCTCTGAACTAAGATAACGAAAAATATATAATAATACCGACGTAGATACAACAACTACCAGTCTTGCTCTACGGCGTTGAACCCTGGTTAATGTGCGCGACGAAATAGCTCCCAAACTAAGAAATGAGATAATCCCCAATGAAATAACCCCAGAAATCAAATGTGGTATTTCACAAGAGGTAAAATTATTTAATGGGCGAAGAAGATGAAAAAAAAACACCAAATTAGAAATGAAGAAGCCCCTAAAAGATTAGGGTGTAACTGCATAATGAAATAACCCCCAAATAAACCAACCCCCAAAAAGTTAAAGTAACCGCCGAAACCATAAATAATAATGATCAAAAAAAAATTGTTTGTGCATTGGTTTATTATGAATTAATCTCCGAAATAAAAATTAAATAACTCCCGAAAAATATTTTTTTTTTTTTTGGAAATTATTTAATCTCGGAGATGATAAACACTTAAAAAATATATTTGTAGCCATCATTATGAATGAAGAATACTGTTATCATAAGAATTATTTGTAGCGATAAGATGTGGACTTTCGCATTCCAATATAGCAATTGCGCTGGATGAGACTTGTTGTGGTGATGGATCAAAATGAACCAGCACTAAAGACCTTCCACAATAAACTCGATGGGGTGTATAAAAGATGGCGATCTAATCTCTATTGGAATAAGTGACAGTTTTGTGAGAAACTAACCGAAACCGAAAAAGTTTTTTTTTTTTGGTTCATCTAAATTCAATTAGTTTTATTTGGATCGCCATCTAAGTAACAAATGAACTAACTTATACTTACGGACATAAATTTGAGTTGGTAAATAATAATTTTGGCAACCAATATACGTGTAAATTTTTTCATTTGTTCCAGTTGATATCGAAATGTCCTGAATATCCCGGCTGGAAACTTCCGGGTTATGAGGTCCTTGATTCAGGCCTGCAATGGGAGTAAAATAGATTCCCCAGTCATTGCGGCTTCTTAGCGAAATTGTAAGTGATAATATAATACATCAATCAGATGCCTTTTTCTATCACTAAGCAGATCTTATAAAAATGCCAGCAAACACAAGCTTATACAAGATCTGCTGTACTTCTGTGAGAAGTGAAGAGTAGTGGCATGTACAAATAATTTAAAAGATCAAGAAAGGCATTGTAGAATGGGTTTGCAATCTTAAGTTTAGGCATATTTTCGGCAATGCCTTTACAATTTTCCCCTTCGGAATGTTACTCTGTGTGAAAAATTTTCATTGTTTTATAAATAGTATATTGTCCCGTGCTTAAGAAAGGCGATCCTAGTGTGTGTGCCAACTATCGCGGGATTAGCCTTTTACCCATCGCATACAAAGTCCTGTCTAATGTGTTATGTGAAAGACTTTAGCATATTCTGGCGAACCTGATTGGACTTTTCAGTGTGGCTTTAGACC
Organism: Muscina levida; assembly: GCA_964034835.1. Taxonomy (NCBI): domain Eukaryota; kingdom Metazoa; phylum Arthropoda; class Insecta; order Diptera; family Muscidae; genus Muscina; species Muscina levida. The sequence goes on from OZ035883.1 coordinate 36,013,689, forward strand.
TGGTAAATCCACCACCGACCAAATATTCACGCTACGACAAATCCGATACGACAGAAATTGTTGGATGCTATAGCTGAGTTTGGTATCCCCGCGAAGCTAATTCGACTCTGCGGGATGACACTGACTGACACGAAGTCTTCAGTGAAAATTGGCAAAAATCTTTCAGACATTTTCTACCAAGCGAGGCTTTAGACAAGGCGATAGTCTGTCCTGCGATCTCTTTAACATCGTAATGGAGATGATCATGCGGAAGGATGCAGTGTATGCTGATGATATAGATATGGTTGGACGTGGATTGCGAGATGTTACTGCGGCTGAAAAGCAGTCGGCTGAAGTGGGTCTGGTGATAAACGAGGACAAAACCAAGTTATTTGTTTCAACGAACAAAGGGTCCACTCGTCTGGTACGCTGAGTGAACTTTAATAACTATAACTTTGAAGTGGTAGATGATTTTGTCTACCTTGACTCCGCCATAAACAAATCGAAATCAAAAGACGAGTATTGATCGCAAACCGCTGCTACTATGCGCTAAGTAAGCGATTTAACGACAAAGCGCTCTCTCGAAAAACAAAGATCCAGCTCTACCAGACTCTGATCCTACCTGTCTTGCTCTACAGCGCAGAATCCTGGGTAATGACATAAGAGGATCAATCTATTCTTAGAGTCTTCGAGAGAAAAATACTCCGCAAAATATTTGGACCCATCAACGTCAACGGCGAGTTCCGTCTTCGAAAGAATGATGAGCTGTATGAGCTGTACAACGACATCGACTTGGTTAAACGCGTTAACATAGACCGAATGCGCTGGCTTGGACACGTTGTACGAATGGACGAAAACGCTCTGGCTCGAAAAGTCTTCGGCAATAAACTCGATGGGCGGTGCAGGAGTGGGCGACCAAAACTCCGATGGATGGACCAGGTGAAAGAGAACTGTTAACTAAGCTTGGTGTGACGAACTATCTACGGAGCGTAAAAGACCGAAGCGCTTGGAATACTCTTCTACGCGCGGCTACTGATAGATAAATTTATATTGTTGCTGCCATTTAAGAAGAAGAATATTGCGTTTTAAAACAATTTAACCTTTGCAGAAAAAAACATTATCAATTATGATTGCTGTTGTTTTCTTTCTAAAGGACCCCCCATGGTTAAATTTACTCTTTACAATTTAAAATCTCTCTGAAACCCCCTTAAGGGCATTTAACACTATGTGCCCGTGGGGGAGGCAAAACAAAATCTTTACACTTAAAGAAATTAAAGACAACCGCAGATAATTTAACAACAACTTGATGAGGCCATTATTCGATTCGTTACGCTCGTCAACGATTTACTGATGAACATCATAAATCGCTTAATCATTTGGCAATTAGGCATTGTTTCCAAGGGGGTGAAAAGAATGTCAGCGAATTCATAGGCCATGCAGGACTTTCAAAGGAGATGAATGAAAGGATGGCTGGCTGGCTGGATGCGTCACTTGCAGGGGGGTTGGTTTGTGTCATCGTTGATGCTGAAGCTAAAGTGGCATTTTGTTGTACGTTTCATTCAGCGTCATTCATGTGTGAGATAAACATGAATATTGTGTTAATTGCAAATCTTTAAGCTTTAAGTGAAGTAAGTGACAATGAAGCTTTGTTGAGACACTTTTTTCGGGACGAAAGCCTTTCCTTCCCACCCACTATCTTATTCGTTATGAAAAGAAGAGTTCCTGCTAGGGTGAGGCCATACACGCGTGCCACTAATGGATGTTAATGTGGCATCAACTACATAGTACTTTATGTAGCCGCCGTCATTGGCATTAGTGTGTGTAAATATGACTTAATTGTGCTTTAGTTTCATTTGTAGTGGACTCTCCTCCAATTTAAATATTTCGTCGACACTTGCACTAATTTTGATTTCCGTCCTTTATGTGTACTATGTGCACACCCCGCCCGGCACCACGACTAGTGTGCGTCTGTGTGTTGTTACTTTCTCAGCTTTCTTTCAACTTTGGCCGGCTGTCGCGTTAGAAAACGGAAAGTAATTTTAAGTTAACAAAAACGCATGTTGGTAACATTTTAATTACCAACATGCAATGCATAAAACGCCATATTTTTGTGTATCAACAAACGAACTTTGTGCGCTGGCTAGAGCAAAGTCAGGTAGGGTAAGGGGGGCTGGGTCAGGATTTGCATATGTCTGCCATTTTGTTGGTTAGAGGTCTTGGCATAAAGTGGTCCCAGATTCTGTTTTTGATCTTAACTGAAAAATGTTAATTTAATTTTAGCGGCAGTTACGGAAATAATTACTTGTTGTAATCTTGTAATTTCCATGCCGTGGCCAACCATAGCACAGACCGACCCCACACAAAAGCGGAAGTTATTCAAAATGTCAAAAAGTTAGGCATCTTTTTGGTGAAAAGTATTCGGCGCTTAACAAAAACTTTAATTATAACTATATAAAAGCAAAGCAAAAGCAAGAAAACCGCCAGCAGTATACTCAAAATTCTTATGAACATGATTTGTGGCATTCGACATAATTTTTGTTAATTTCTTTATTAACAACCAAAATGGCAGGATTTTGCACATTGCTCGTTTGTGTTCAGTTCAGTTCTTATTTTTTTTTTTATCATTTTCTTTTAGTTTCATATATTCAGAACTTTGGCCATGGTCATAATTTGTATTTGTCTGGCAGTTCGTTATGTTGCCACTACTGTTCGTCTCTGTAGTGGTGTTTGCCGTGGGGCCAGTCACCACCACCTCAACTGTGGTTTGCATGTTAAGAGCATTTAAATTTTCACTGAATCTTTAGAATGCTATTATTGCTGTTGTACCAGTGCCAGTACCTATTGTTGCACCGGACTTTAGGTAACAAAGCGGTTCCGTGTTTGGAGGAAACTATAATTAATCAAAACAGCATTTTTGCCACCATCATTCAGTTCGAAAAAGGATCCCAAACCTACAACAACTTGGCAAACATTTGCTAGCACAACAACAACAAATGGTAGTACACAGGGTTCTCAGTGTTCGAATGCTCCCTACACCAGTGGAGCTAAAAAGTCGCTTGCGTGTTGTGCACTCAAGCTGCCCCTCTCCAGTCTTGTTGAGAGACTTGAGTCATAGAGTTCATGTTAAAGTTGTTTCTTAACAAAAATACAACCAGAAAGTTGTTGTGTGTATGTGTATACTCTTATGCTCCACCACCGCCTCTTTTAAATGTTGAATACAAGATTTACGGGAAAATGTTCTTGTATAACATAGGAGAAATTTTAGAAAATGTAGAATACTCTTAGGGTATTTTTTACAGGCACACAATAGAGTGGCGGGCAAAATTGATGTAATTTTTATAAATCAATATAAACATTCGCATGTGAACAAAAAAAATACAAAAATTAGTATAACATACAAATAAATGGCATTGGTGTTCACTTTGCAATCGACGAATGGTATAAGTAGAGCTTTCCTTCTTCACAATAGAGGAATAATTACGAAAATATTATTGTGCCTCCTAACTAAATATAAACTGATTATATTAAAAATGATTATATTAAAAATGATATATATTAAAAATGATTATATTAAAAATGAAAATGAGAAAAGTCTGAATTTAAAAAATATGTTAAGGAATCACCAAGGATACGAATTTTGATATTAAGGGAATTAAATTAGATTTTGACCAACATTTTTTGATAGATATGGAAACAATACAAAAAGAACACTGTGAAACACTGTCGGTGCCATTCTCTGAAGGTGAGAAATTCCAAGTCAAGGTGAAGGTACTAAGTCAGTATAGTAAAACGACCTTTTTTATACCCTTACCCTACGGGTAGGAGGGTATATATGTCAATTGATACGACCCAAAAGTGTAACACATAGAAGAAGTCACTTTAGACCCTAGGTTTTTTTGAACCATATTCGATTCATGACTTTTTAAGTCATGTCCGTCTGTCTGTCTAGCTGGTGCGCACGATAACTTTCGAAAGACGCAGCAAAAAAGTATTGCAAATGGGCTACATGGCCCCTCCCCTTCCGGTACCTCCCATACAAATACATCATTCCGCACACTTAAGAAATCGAGTTATAATATCAATACACCCTATGGGATCCTACCCAAATGCTGTATTTAGTAAAGCTATTATAGGATAAAGTTTTGAAAAAAGTCTAACCATTCCCCTTCTGGTAGCTCCTATACAAATGTACCTTTCCGCCCACTTAAGAAATCGTACCCAAGTTTCTTTTTTATTAAAGCTGTAGCAGGATACAGTTTTGGAGAAAAGAACTGGAAGTGTAGCCACGCCTCATCTGGTACCTCCCATACCCATATGGTACCGCCCACTTTAGAAATCAATTAATATTATAAATAGATCTAACGCGATCGTGCTGAGTTCTTTTTTCTGTATTGTTCTGTATTGTTTCATATGTTCTGTATTTAGTAAAGCCCAAGCAGTATACAATTTTTGAGGAAAAATCTGAAAGTCTAGACAAGCCCCTTCTGATGCCTCCCATACAAATGTACCACTCCCCCCACTTTAGAGATGGAGTAATAATATCAGTACACTCGACACGATCGTGCCCAAATTCTGTAGTTTGCTAAGCTATAACAGGATAAATTTTTGGAGAAAAAATTTTAAGTCTAGCCGCACCCCTTCTGGTACCTCCCACTTTAGAAATCGAGTGATAATATCAATATTATAGAAAATTGTATGTATTACAAAGGGTGTGGGTATATGTTAGTCAGGTTGCCCGACTGAAACTTTCTTACTAGTTGTACCATAAATTGCTCGGTATACCGAGATATAAAAAAAACTGAATTTCCCTTTACACCCCATGAATGAACACGCTTTATATTTTTAGATTCACAAAAAAGGGCACCTACTGTTTATCGACGAATGCGAACGTCGCTGTTTGTACAGCCTTTACTAGACATATCGAGTATCTAGACACTTATACTGCGAAGTTGCTGTCGACAATATCTCCAAAAATATCGTCCTGTTAGCCACCTTAGACGTTCGAAACGAATTTAATAGTCGACAGTGGAAGGACATGATAAGTGCACTAATTAAAAATTCCTACGTATCTACTAAATATCCTTGGAAGTTACCTTAGCGACAATGACTGTATTAAAAACAAAAAAATTAACATTAGGAGCAGCACAAGGTTCCATTCTCGGACCTGATCTGTGGAACATCACGTATGATAAAATCCTAAGACTGGAAATATCCGATGACTGCCATATATGTAGTAGGCTACGCGGACGACGTGGCGGCTGTCATTACTGCAAGAAACACAGACGATGCCAGTAGAAAACTAAAGAAAGAAAACTGGCTTGAGTCTGGCCACAGAAAAAACAAAACTGATCATTCGGACAAAGAAGCATATTTAATTACAGTTAGACTTGACGTCCTAGGCACGAACATAACGACGTCAGATATGCTGGAATACTTGGGGGTCAGATTCGACAGCAGGCTAAAATTTCCCCACCAAATTAATTACGCCGTTCAGAAAGCTGGGAAAACTATTAGAATGCTTAGCAAAACTATTAATGGATACCACAAACTCTGTGCTTCTATATAGTAGCGAAGTGTGGGGTACGTATCTTAAAGTACAGAGAAGACGAAACTTGCTACTGGCTGTGTAAAAAACATCGGCTCTAAGAGTAGCATCAGCATATAGAAAACTCTCACAAGAAGCGGTTTGTGTAATAAGCAGTAGTAACCTCATATATATTTTGATAGAGGAGAGAGTGAGAATATGGGCTGAACGAAGGCAAAGCAATGTAGTAGACGAAGCTACGAGGAGAAACTCTCAGGAAACTGCAAGAGAAATGGAATGACAGTACGAAAGTCAAATGCGCAGCAAAACTTATACCAAGAATAGATGAGTGGTACAATAGAAGACAGGGAGAGGTAAACTATTATGTTACCCAAATGCTATCGGGGCACGGCTACTTCCGGAAATACCTATGTGCAATAGGAAAAAGTAAAAGCCAAGGCTGGTTGTATGGAGACGAAGATATTGACGATGCAGAGCATACGTTCTTCAAATGCAGTACGTGGCAGAACGAGAAAATTAAATTGGAGCAAGAGATTGGACTCGTTACTGTAGAGAATATAGGGGGCAAAATGCTGCATGGAGAAGATAATTAAAAGAAGGTGGCAAAATATGCGGAGTATGTCCTTAAGACGAAATAGGTTGACCTAGATAAGAGGTTACAAAGTAGCTACTGGACGCAGTCCACAGACGATCGTTGCTAAACTTCCCTGAGTCTCTATACGAAGCAAAGCACAATCGGTTCCGGATAGAGAAATTTTTAGAAGGAGGATAAGGTTTTTAGTGAAAGGAACACGTACGAAATGCGACGATATTTGATGATCCGGAGGGATTTACCTACCTCTTAAAACAAAAAAAAATGGGAGGTCGGCAAGGAATGTACATGGTTTTCCAATAAGACGTGTTATTTTGGTATTCAAAGGAAAAAAACATTTTTTTGAGATAAATAATCGGATGTTTATTTCATAATAAAGAAAAAGGTATGCCGTTAATAATGAAAATCAACATCAGCCAAATGGCCACAACGAGCACGATTACAAGGCCATATACTTTTCATGAAATTTTCCATAACGAAATCGCAAAGTGGCTGCCATATGTCCTCGATAGACCCACGAATTTTATCTTTGAGGTCATGAATCGACACTGGGCTGTTGGCGTAGACCTTATCTCTTTCACGTGTCCCCAAAGGAAGAAGTCTCTAGGTGTTAAATCACAAGATCTCGGTGGCCAATTGTGATTACCTCTTCGAGAGATGGACCGTGTTAACTTTTCCCGTAAAAGATCAATGGTTTCGTTGCTTGTGTGGCACGTTGTGTGTGACACGTTGTCCAGATTAATACCATCCAACTCCGACCATAAAATCAACTCTCTATAGCGCAATTCATTCACCGTAACTGTTGTTCCAACCTCATTTTTCGAAAAAGTTAGGTCCAATGACTCCGCCGGACCATAAACCGCACCAAACAGTCTCACGTTGAGGATGAAGAGGCTTCTCAACAATAACTCTTGGGTTTTCTGAGCCCCAGATGCGACAATTTTGCTTGTTTGACGTAGTCACCGAGGTGGAAATGGGCCTTATCAGTTAAGATGATTTTTCGATGGAATTTCTGATCATTTTCATGCATTTCGAGGACCCAATCAGCAAAGACACGACGTTGTTGATGATCGGCCGGCTTGAATTCTTGTGTTAACTGAACTTTATAAGCCTTAAGGCCCAAATTCTTACTGCAAAATACGGTATAACGACGTTTGTGGAATACCCAATTCCAAAGAACGACGAAGAATGGACAAACCTGGGTTTTCTGCAACACTTTGGGCTAAAGCAGCAATATTCTCAGTTGTTCTTGAGCGACATGCACGGGTTTTATTCTTCACATCACTAGCTCGAATTTTACCACCAATTTCTGTATTGCGGTTCGACAAGGTGTTTCACGAGACCAAAAAATGCTTTAGTTTTGCGAACTGTGACTCAAGATTTTTACCATTGTTGTAGTGAATTTTAATAATTTCAAAGCATTGTTGAAGCGTGTATCGTTCCATTTTTAGTAATGGCTTAGTTTCTACTTGTCAAATGTCAAAAAATAAAAGCTTTAAAAGTGACATCTACCGAAATAGCGGGCCATTCACAATAACACCTCTCATTGGAAAACACTTTAGATGACTGGAGCCGGGAATCAAACACGGATTATATATCCGCATTGTCTTGAGATATAACCGTGTTATAATATGAAAAAATACTAAAAATACTTAAAATTATTTATGCAGCCAACTTGACAATACGCATGATGCAAAAGTTCTTATTTTTGGGGCTACTTTCACGTGCAATTCTCAAAAGAGAGTCCCAAATCAATTAGCTGAAAAATGTTGTACTGTGTTATCCAATAACATACACTTAATATATGGGTATAGGATTCGAGTTCGGTTAATAAATAAATTTAAAAAATTTATTAAAAACATTACTTAAATTTAATTTCCCAGTGCATCCCATGAATAAGGTATGGGATAGCATCTCGCCTTATTGTGAATTAACACGGATTATATTTTTAGACAAACATAAAGTCATCTTCTCTTTATAGACGATTGCGAACGTCAGCAGCTTGAGAAGCTTTTACTTGACTTGCCGATTGACTCAACAAACTTCGAAGTTGCTGTCGATAACATTGAGGGGACCACCGATGAAAAAAAGAAGATGACTGAAACGAGATGCGATCTTTGGTTCTGTCGCATGATAGCCGCTACGGGTGGCCCCAGTATCATATAAATAAATGTATTAATTATGATGGTTATTGCCCGTATAACAAGTAGTTTTTGAAAATTCTCAATATATTTGAAGGTGTGAGACCTCTTTTGTCCTTCATATCAATAATTTATAAAGGTTTTTGGAGCGATTTTTTTTTAAATTTGCATTGTAAACCTTTGAAAAATATATATGTATGATAACAAATTTCGAAACAAAATTGAAATCGTCGTTAAGCTTTTATAAGAATCACGTCACATCAGAATCATCATCAACAAATGAAATTTCTATGCAGACTATTTAGTTCCAGTCTTTTGTTTAATTTTTCTAATCTAATATATAGCCACTTTCAAAATATTTTTTCCCCACTGTATACTATACTACACATGCTCACATTTGACCATCGCGTCTCTCCCCCAGCCTCATGCCGTGGTGTCCTTTTGTTCTTGAATATTTTTGTGGGTGAAACGAACCATTTAAGTGTCGCGTCGGGAAATGGTGGGCGATAGCTGGGCTTCTTTATTTTTATGCTAATTCCGGTAGAGGTTTTTTTCTTGTAAGTTTTTATACTATTTGTTGTTGCCTTTTTTTTCTTTCTATGGCATGCATAGTTTTTCGTTACCTTACAAGACAGGTTAAATAGAATGCCCAGCCAAAGTTTGTCATTGGTTTTTGTTATTGTTTCTTACCCCCAATTGTTTCAATTTCACTTGTAAATGAAAGGAGACCGACCCAGGAACGAGAGGCGGTGGTTACAAGAATTAGGGTCAATACTTAGAAAAATACATGTTTTTGTGGTGAAGGAGCAGAGGGGTGACGCAGAGTACAAAAGTGAAGTGGAGTTTAGTTAAAGTTAAATTGGTGGGATAGTGACTTTAATTTGAGTTTTAAGAAAATTGTGTTACTTTCATTTGATTGCTAACTAAAGTAAAATGTTAGTATAGAATTAGATTTTTCATTAAACTTTTTTTTTCATTTTGCAATCTAGATTTTATTCCCAGAGGTGGGAACAATATGCCTAAAGCCACTGGGGCAGACTTAAAACGTAAATAGAAATGACTAACAACTATAATAAAAAGGTCTATTTAAAAGTCGAGCATTATTATAACTAATATAAAATAACGGCCTTATTCATAAAAACTTATAAGAGGTTTATAAACCATTTTTAAGCAATTTTCGAAAAAACAATATTCATAAACGATTCACATCTTCAATAAGTTAAAGTAGGGTTCTCTCCACTTTAAGCATGCTATAACTTGACGTTTGTACAATTTATTCTATATTCATGAATTTGAAATCTTTATTTTGAGTTTTCAGGCATTTTTCCTATTGGAAAGAGTTCTTGCATGTATTCATTTTGTGGGAAAATATCTTCTTAATCATTGCGCACGTAGAAAAGTATCAAAATAGACACATCTCATTCATGAATTTCACTTTGAAAAATATTTCTCCAAAAATTCTTCAAAAATAATTTGTAAAAAATGAAATAATATTCGTGATGTATAAACAATCAAAACAATGAAAAAATGTAATCGGTATCCGAATATTATTTCAACATAAGGAAAAGAAAATACAATTTTTACTTTAACGTCTTTCTTATCGTCATGAGTATCGTAGTCAATGAAAAATTAAGCTACAATAATGTTCTTACTTATTATAAGTGAAAATACATGTTTGGTATCCGATTATAAAGCTTTTGTATCCGATATAAAGCTCTTTTTATACATCATTAACGACCAATAACAGTCGGCGTTGCCACCTGAACACATTAGGCTAAAGGACTGATAACAAACGTTTATGAATACAATTTCTTATTAAAGGTTTTTTAGAGCAAAAGAATTCTTTAGCTAGAGAACGCTTCATATCCACTTTAGAAATTTTTTATGAATAAGGCCGTAAATATATATCTTCTCAAGTCTCAAGTCCACTTTTTGTGTTTCTGAGTTATTGATGATTTAAAGTTTATAGCCGCTTGTGTTTTGATAAAATAAGTACAAAACTACTTTAAGTAGACATGATATTTTTTTTACATGGAGTAGTGTATGACTTTTGGAACACTTTTGCATCATTAAGTCCTTTACCAAGAAGGTGGACATGAGACGTTTTTGCTTTAAACTGGCTATATATTCGTTGAAAGTTCGATTATTTTACTCATTCCTACGATTATATCCTGTGCATTAAAGTCATTTTATTTTTAGGCATTATAACAATTATCACTTTATATTATTTAAAAATTAAAGTATTAAGTGCTAGCAAATAAATATTTTACACATGTATTTTTCAAAATTTTCATTATGATTAATAATGATTTGACAATTTTGTTTTTTTTTTATTATTATTGTCTTGTATATACCCGTGAGTACATTTACTGGCCCACTTTGAATACTTTTTTTGCAGGACATTTACTTCCACTATTTAAAAAATCCTTTAAAAACCGTTGCCTTCTAAATATCTGTAACAACCAGTTTATGACTGACACCCATTTCTTTCTCATACTTTTCCCCCCTTAAGATGATTTATGATATTACTGTGTGCTTAAAATCACGCCCCCTTTTATGGGTGGATACCGTTTGTTGGCCTGTATAACCCGTTCACAACATTATGAATATTTAATAAACTCAAAAAAGCCAACAATCTAAAAAATCATTAACAACCGTGACTAGTAAAGTATTTTAACCCTTTTGCTAGAAATGATCCCAAAAATGATCACGTGAACACATTAATATTAAGCCACGCACGTCGGCAATGAATGCTGAGAGCATACAAGCACCCTATTTGTATCCTTAGTGGAAGGGGAAATAACATTTGTTATCCTTTTGCGACTAACAGAAAAAAACACCTTTCCATTGTCTGTCCCTCAGTCCGTAAATGTGTCTGAACAGACACTAGAAGTGACGTAAGGGATAATTTAATAATAAAATTTGTTGCGTTTGTAAAACTTCTACACACAGCCATGCACGCATACACACACAAAAGGGAAGGTGTTATTTTTGCCATGTCCTTTTCCTTGTTTATATAGAAGTGTTCATTTGTAACTTACGCGACGCGGCCTTTGTTTTACAACTCAAATCTCAGAAGGGGAGGGAGATTTTAGTTGCAGTATTTGACTTTTGATTGCATGTAGATCGGAATAATATGCTAATAAGTTTTTACCAGGAATTGAAATGAATCGAAAACTGAAAGTTTGTATTATTCGAAATTACAACACCCGTGGCGTAGTGAGGGGGAAGAGAGAGCACGTGCTCCCTTACAAGTGGGTGTTGGTAATCTAAGCACCTGTATCTTTATGCTTGGGCGGCTAGCCTTGAGTACTTACCAGAACTTGCTAAACGACTGCTGGTCGGTCCAAACATTTGATATGGATCTGGAAAGACAAAACAGAAATACACAAAGTTAATAAGGGAAAGCAATAGAGAATTTACATTTTCAAATGATTAATTGAAAACAAAAAAAAAAAAACAAAAAATTTAGGAAAGAAAACAAGTGTGAGTCATTTTGTAGGGGAACTAGAGTAAGCATAAAATCAAAGGATAATAAACATAATGAGTATAGCAAGAAGCCTCACCAAGCAATCGAAAGCTATAGCAGTTTGAAAAAAATTTTAATTCTCGACTTTATAATTTCCGAAACTGAAACAAAATTACTGACACTGTAACGGAGATTCTGAAAATTTTTTTAAAGGACATTGAAAAGAGTAGAACTGGGAGAGCAAAGCAACCACTCTGTCATACAAATAAAAACTTTGAGGTTTTTTCAAATGTAAAACAAACTTTAAGAATGTTACCTGTGATGTTTTTTTTTTGAAATTATGGAAATTTTTTATGTATATTAAAAAGGTCCTTAAAGTATTACGAACATCCGCAACGTAAATTACAAAGTTGCACAAAAAAAAAATTGCAAAGTTTGAGAAAAATATATATAGAATCAGAAAGTTTCAGTCGGGCAGCCCGACTAACATATACCATCACCCTCAGTAAAACAAAAAAAATCTATTATATTGATATTATTACTCGATTTCTAAAGTGAGTGAAGTGGTACATTTGTATGGGAGGTACCAGAAGCGGCGTGCCTAGACTTCCAGAACTTTTCTCCAAAACTTTATCCTGTTATAGCTTTGCTAAATACAAAATTTGGTCACGATCGTGTCGAGTGTATTGATATTATTACTCCATCTCTTAAGTGGGCGGAAAGGTACATTTGTATGGGAGGTACCAGAAGGGGTGTGTCTAGACTTCCAGAATTTTTTTCCAAAACTTTATCCTGTTATGGCTGTACTAAATACAGAATTTGGGTACGATCCCGTTGGTTGTATTGATATTATAACTCGATATCTAAAGTGGGCGGAATGATGTATTTGTATGGGAGGTACCAGAAGGGGCGGGGCCATGTAGCCCATTGTCAGACAGACAGACAGACATGGCTCAAACGACTTAAAAAGTCATGAATCGAATTTGGTTCAAGGAAACCTAGGGTCTAAGGTCACTCCTTGTATGTGTTACACTTTTCCTTAAGGGTGATGGTATAATCATCCCTAAGGGTGATGGTATAATTATTATTAGACCGGCCGCGGCATAGTAGTAAGAACACACGACTACCATGCGGGAGATCCGTGGTTCAATTCCCGGCTCCAGTCATCTATATATTTCTTTCATTGTCGTCCCCCACGATGTTGTCGAAAGCAATTTTGCAGTATAGTGTCGAGTCAATCGGCATGTCTACTAAAGCCTTTACAAACAGTGACGTTCGCATTCGTCGATAAACAGTAGGTGCCGTTTTTTGTGAATCTAAAATAGAAAGTGTGTTTATGCACAACAACGTGAGAAGCTATCCCTTACCTCATTCATGGAGTGTAAAGGGAAATTAAGTTTTAAGTTTAATTATTAGAAACATTTCAGTTAATTTGAAAGGATTTAATGTCTTTGTTTAAGTTGGAAAGTTCATTCCGCAATAAAAGACAAACCGAAGTTTTAACAAAATATTTCAAAGGCCACTGAAAGAGTACAGGTCCTTGAAATAGCAAAGCAATAAGCCCTTCATACAAATAACAATATTGGTTTTTACTTCTAAAAGTTTGCACATTACATTCAAACAATTATGGAAGAATTATCAAGGATATCTAGACCAACATTCAAATGGCAAAGTTAAATATTTTTTGTAAAATTTTGGGAAAAAGTTTACATTTGTATAAGAATGTTATTAAATTGAAATTATGAAAAATTATTCAAAGACATTTGAAGAGAACAATGTCTTTCAAATAGCCACAATTCCGGTTTATCATGCAAATGATTAAATTTTTTTTGGAAAGCAAAAAGGTCCTGACGTCCTTGTATGTGAATAGTTTAAATTTTTTTATTATACAGAAAGTTCGCTCCCTTATATAAAAATATGTTCCCCACAAGAATAAACTGAAGTAAAATAAACTATTCCTTAAAAAAACATCTGCCACATAAGTGACTAATGTGAATTTTTTTGTTGTTACATTTTGGAGAAATCACTTTTATATTATACTAGCTGGCCCGGCAGACTTCGTCCTGCCTCCAAATTTTTGTAAAAAATGTTGAGTGTAGTTGAAATCTAATAACGATTGCTTTATTTCTTTGACCTCTAAAATATTTCAATTTAAAGGCGAGGTTTCCCGGACAAATTCTGTTCTTCATATATCTAAAAGATTATTATATATTATTATAAGAATTGCTTAAACAGATCAGCAGTGTCGTCCATGATGTGACGAAAACTTACTTATTGATAGGCATATATTCTAAAACCACATATTTAAACCGATTGACTGACATATAATTTTCTGCGTTGGTGTACTGGGTGATTGTACCTTTTTATCCTAAGGAGTACGAATTTCCAAAAATGCCTTCGTTCGGCTCAGCAACCCCATTAACCGCCTGGGCGATATCAACAGTTATTCCTAACATATTTTCGTTATTGTCCCCTAAAATTTCGAAATAGGAAAACCACTTTGTGAAGCTATCTAATTCTGTAGGAAGTGCGCCATTATAAAAGTTAGTCATTCTTCTTTTAGCCTTTTTGCGGTCTGGGTCACCATCTATGTTAAAAAAGTGACTAAATGACATTCCAAAAATTAAGTGTATCATAAGCTAAACACCGGCAACTGGTTCCAAACATACATTCAAAATTTTCTCATGTCATAAATTTTCGAAATAATTCAACCCCAGCCAAATCAACTGTAGGTCCATATATACAAAAAAAAATTCTCATAATAAAACAAATATACATTCAAAATTTCACTCAAATTGTTTAATTCGTAAAAATTTTCATTATAATTCCACCCTAGCGACACCTACCGGGTCAATTTATACAAACAATTTTTTCTCAAGGTTCCACAAACATAAATACTAAATTTCAGTTAAATTAGTACATGCATTCAAATTTTCGATATAAATCCACCCTAGCGCCATCTACCGGGTCCGTTTGTACATACAATTTTTTCTGATGATCAAACAAACATAGATTCTGAATTTCAGTTAAATTGGCCCTTTCGTTAAAATTTTGTTTGTAAACCGACCCCAGAGCCGCCTACCGGGTCCATTTGTACATAAAATGTTTTCTCATGATCAAACGAATATCCATTCTAAATTTCAGTTGAATTGGTACATGCATTCAAATTTTCGATATAAATCCACCCTAGCGCCACCTGGATTTGATTTTTTTCAACACAAACAATCTGCGGAAAATTTCGAATCGAATAAAAAAAAAATCAGCCAAATCGCTCCAGCCGTTCTCAAGTGATGGTATGACATACGTGGACCATTTCATTTTTATATATATAGATAAACATGTTTCCTGCAAGAAAAAACTGAAATCATGGAAATATTTTAAAGAACAATAAAACGGAACAAGGTCCTTGAAACATCAAAAAGGTTTCATTTGCCATATAAATGATTTTCAAGGAACTTTTGTGTAATATTTTAAAAAAAGTTTTTACTTTTATACTAGAGTATTTAAAAAAGATGAAATAGGACCTTGAAATGCCTTAAAGGTAACATTTGGCACATAAAATAGTACAACATTTTCAGCTCATTGATTTGGGACTCATTTCTGGGAATTGCACATGAAAGTAGTCCCAAAAATAAGATTTTTAGAAGCATTCGTTTTGTCAAGTTGGGTGAATAAATAATTTAATAGCCATAGCCATTGTTTTGCTCAAGGTGGATTTTAAGCACTTTTTCTATGTTTTAACACGGATCTAAATATCTTGATATACCATACGGTATAAGTCATTTGTGTCTGAAGAAAAGTTGTATACATTAAATAGGAGAAAAAAAATGCGGAACAAACCTACCCGACAAAAGGTGCATCCAGTGCTTTTTGCAACGCAATAAGGTTTAACCCACAATTACTAGGTAATTTTATGCTTCCTTAAGGTAACATTTGCCATATAAATGACTTATTTGAATTTTTTTTTTTTTTGTAAAATTTTGAAGAATTTCGCACTTTTTGGTATAAAAAGGTTCATTCGCCTCACAAACTACAAATTTGAATTTTTTTGAAAATTTTTAAGAAAAGTTCGCAGTTTCATAAGTTTTTTACCCGCAGGGACATTTTGAGAATTTTTCATTTGTTGCGGATCGATGTTTAGAACTTGTGGCAGCCATGTTGTTTTGTCGGTGTTTGTCCAACCGGTGTTTTACAGAAGTCAACCTTCCAGTTTTTTTTTTGAGGCGACCAGTGCGGTAAATACCTGTACGTTCGTCAAACAAACGCTGTATCTGAAAATGTGCAGCAGAAACCGTCTCCAAGCACATGAACTTGGTCATTCGCAGACAACATCGAGGGGGCCGGTAAAGAAAGAATAATGTAGATGACTGGAGTCGGGAATCGAACCACGGATCTCCCGCATGGTAATCGCGTGTTCTAACCACTTTGACACGGTCGGTCTGACTACCTGATACCGATGGATCATCGATCATACAGCACTAATTTGAACTCCATTAACTTCATTGGAAACCCACATAAAATTGCAAAATCTACGTTTGACGAAACTTTAAAGTCACTTGTTGTAGTTACAAAAAGTTTATGGAAAATTAGTTTAAATTAAATTCTATTGATCAATACCGTGAACAAATTTTTATTTGTGACTCATTTTCCCCATAAGTTAAATATCGTCCCATAACAGCTTTAACTTCTTAAAAACCATTAGTTTTTGTTACCCCTCCCTAAGTGATAAGCAAACCAAAATCCTCTCTCAAGTAGTAGATGCATTAGAAAATCACATCTTACACATTGCCCTCAATTATATTTTAATGAAATTTCTAACACTTAACACTTCCATGGGGGGAAATGCATTTTATTATTTCACCTGGACTATGATGTCCTTTATGGTAACATACACAAAATTCCTGCGTGGGCGTAGTGGTTAAGTGCTCTATGTATTAAAATAAAACTGTATCACAACACAAGTATTTGAAAGCCCAAAATGTATTCAAATCCTGTTGTTGTTGTTGCTGTATAATGTCCACGTTCTTAAGCGCTTAGGCTCAAGTGGCCAAAGGCACGAGTCTGACATACTTGCCACATAGCAAAACAGGAAGGCAAAAGCAAAGCGTTATAATGGATAGGTTTTTTTTGTTGTATATTGCATTGCGTTTTTGTTAGGAATTTGCAATATAACTAAATACCAAATATTTTGTGCAATTTCGCACATTTTGTTAAGAGCACTTGAGGGCGTGGCACTTAAGTTGGTGTGTACATGACGAGTGTTTTTGTTTTGTGTGTTTTTTTTATTTTTTTGTTGCTTTTTTCATTTGTATTGTTAGGTTTCGTTAGTTTCACTTCATTTCAAATTTCATTCATTTCATTTCGTTGTACCTCGAGAGCATTTACAAGTATCCATTAAACAATAATGAACAGCCGCAACAACACCGACGACAACATTAACATCAACAGTACATTGGAATGAAGCAGCAAGCAACATCGGCAATAGCCATAATGGCTTAAGTAAAGAATTATAACATTTTTATTGTACTTTATTAAGAATTTTATGTGGCCACATCAGTCATTCATCATGTTAGGACAACGAACAGCAAACAAACAATCAGAGCAAATCCTGCAACATTCGCACATTAGGCTACAATGTATGGTTTAGAGTCCTTACGGGAGTTACATTTGCATGTTTGCTTACGGAGTCTCAAGTGCATTAATACGTTTTATGGCATAATGTAAAGTGGTAATGGGAGGGGATTATAGGTAGGGAGAATAATTATGTGTAATGTAGTTATATATAGTAATTTTAATGTTTTTAATATTTTTAATATTTTTAATATTTTAATTTTTTTTAATATCTATATATATAAAAATGAAATGGTCCACGTATGTCATACCATCACTTGAGAACGGCTGGAGCGATTTGGCTGATTTTTTTTTTATTCGATTCGAAATTTTCCGCAGATTGTTTGTGTTGAAAAAAATCAAATCCAGGTGGCGCTAGGGTGGATTTATATCGAAAATTTGAATGCATGTACCAATTCAACTGAAATTTAGAATGGATATTCGTTTGATCATGAGAAAACATTTTATGTACAAATGGACCCGGTAGGCGGCTCTGGGGTCGGTTTACAAACAAAATTTTAACGAAAGGGCCAATTTAACTGAAATTCAGAATCTACAGTGGTGTGCGATGAAATAGAGTCGCACCTAACCAAAATTGTCAAAGCAAGAAAAATGCACAAAAAAATATTTTTTTATGGAACTTTTAGTTATTTTTATTAAATTTTAATATTAATCTGACAAATTCGAATATCGGTGTGGTAGTTCAATACATAAAATGGCACAAACAAATAAAAATATTTCAAATTCCCAGGTTTTTGCTGTGAACAAAAATAGAGTCAAAGAATTTATCAACCTTAATGTAAATATAAAAGTAACTTAAATTACAAAAATATTAAAGTTATATCTTACTTTACCTCAGTAGTTTGTAGAATAGCCATTATTTTTATTTGCTGCTGTGCAAAGATTTGGCATTGAATCCCCTAACTTTTGACAAGTCTGTATTGGAATATTCTTCCAAGCAGCTTCAATTAATGTCCATTGTTCATTCCTTATTAGAAGGATTCTTTCGTTTCAGAGCCATTTTTACCTCCCGCCACAAATTCTCATCATTATTTAGGTCTGGCAATTGTGCAGGCCATCTTAATACTTAAATTTTGTTGTTTTCGAAATTCATTTTAGCCAACTCCATGTGTGTTTCGGTTCGTTGTCTTGCTAAAACACTCATCGAAGTGTCATTTGCCATTCAGAATAAGGCATCATGAAGCCATTTAAAATATTTGTGTAAAATGTAGCGTAAATTTTACCCTCAGACCGAAATACAGGCCCAGTACTATAGAACGAAAAGTAACCCCATATCAGTATGTTTTCACCATCATGTTTTATGGTCATAATGGTGTGTTGGGGACGATATTCGTTGATGGGGACGATAATCGGTGTTGGGTGGTCTTTGTAAAGGAAGCTCGCTGCGATGAGAGTTAAAAAAACTTCACTTTCGTTTCATATGACCACAAAATATACCGCCACTTGGTTACTGGACAATCCGCAAGTTCTTTGAGGAATTAATCTCTTCTTTTTACGTTTCGTTTATGGTAAAATAGACGCTAAAGTTTACACAAATGTTCTGAATGACATCATTATGCCTTATGCTGAATGGGAAATGCCACTTTGATGGGTGTTTCAGCAAGACAACGACCCGAATCACACATGGAAAATGTCAAATTCGATTTCGAAATAACAAAGTTGGAGTTTTAAGGTGGCCTGCACAATCGCCAGATTTAAATCCTGTTAAGAATTTGTGGCGGGAGTTAAAAGTAGCTCTTAAAGGAAAAAATACATGTGATAAGAATGAACTATGGACAATGATTAAAGTTCTGTGGTATAATATTGCAATACAGACTTGTCAAAAGTTAGGGGATTCAATGCCAAATCCTTCCGCCGAAGTAATTAAAAGTAATGGCAGTTCTACTAAGTACTGAGGTAAAGAAAGATATAACTTAACCATTTTTTTAATTTAAGTCACTAATTTATTAACTTTCAAGTCGATAAATTCTTTGACTCTATTTTTGTTCACAGCCAAAACCTGGGAATTTGAGATATTTTTATTTCACTGTGCCTTTTTAATTTTTGAACTTCCACACTGATATTCAATTTTGTTAGATTAGTATTGAAATACAATAAAAATAACTAAAAGTTCCATAAAAATATATTTTTTTGTGAATTTTTTTTTGCTTTGACAATTTTGGTTAGGTGCGACTCTATTTCATCGCACACCACTGTATGTTTGTTTGATCATCAGAAAAAATTGTATGTACAAACGGACCCGGTAGATGGCGCTAGGGTGGATTTATATCGAAAATTTGAATGCATGTACTAATTTAACTGAAATTTAGTATTTATGTTTGTGGAACCTTGAGAAAAAATTGTTTGTATAAATTGACCCGGTAGGTGTCGCTAGGGTGGAATTATAATGAAAATTTTTACGAATTAAACAATTTGAGTGAAATTTTGAATGTATATTTGTTTTATTATGAGAATTTTTTTTTGTATATATGGACCTACAGTTGATTTGGCTGGGGTTGAATTATTTCGAAAATTTATGACATGAGAAAATTTTGAATGTATGTTTGGAACCAGTTGCCGGTGTTTAGCTTATGATACACTTAATTTTTGGAATGTCATTTAGTCACTTTTTTAACATAGATGGTGACCCAGACCGCAAAAAGGCTAAAAGAAGAATGACTAACTTTTATAATGGCGCACTTCCTACAGAATTAGATAGCTTCACAAAGTGGTTTTCCTATTTCGAAATTTTAGGGGACAATAACGAAAATATGTTAGGAATAACTGTTGATATCGCCCAGGCGGTTAATGGGGTTGCTGAGCCGAACGAAGGCATTTTTGGAAATTCGTACTCCTTAGGATAAAAAGGTACAATCACCCAGTACACCAACGCAGAAAATTATATGTCAGTCAATCGGTTTAAATATGTGGTTTTAGAATATATGCCTATCAATAAGTAAGTTTTCGTCACATCATGGACGACACTGCTGATCTGTTTAAGCAATTCTTATAATAATATATAATAATCTTTTAGATATATGAAGAACAGAATTTGTCCGGGAAACCTCGCCTTTAAATTGAAATATTTTAGAGGTCAAAGAAATAAAGCAATCGTTATTAGATTTCAACTACACTCAACATTTTTTACAAAAATTTGGAGGCAGGACGAAGTCTGCCGGGCCAGCTAGTTTTTAATATTTTTAATATTTTTAATATTTTTAATATTTTTAATATTTTTAATATTTTTAATATTTTTAATATTTTTAATATTTTTAATATTTTTAATATTTTTGAATATTTTTAATATTTTTAATATTTTTAATATTTTTAATATTTTTTAATACACTATGTTTAAAATTTGTAATATTTGCAATATTTTTAAGATTTTGTTTTTTTTTAATATATTTCATACTTTTAATTTTTTTTTTTAAAATTTGTAATATTTTTAATTTTGGGGAATGGGACTTTGCCCAGAGGTTGAAAGTTACTGATTGTCACTCACTTGGGAGTGACCAGAATCGATTCCTTTGTGGCACTGTACAAGCAGCTAACTACTTCCGGTCTTAGGCCAAGTATTCCCCGAGAAATGACTTTAAAGCAACCGCTTAGAAGTTAGCTAGAGTTAGAAGGCGAAACGTTGAGTAACCTAATCGGCATGCTACCACCGATGCGGCTTAGGAAGTAGGTAACAGAAGTTACTGAAGCTCAACACAGGCTCTCCTAGTGGCTTTGGCAGCCCCAAGAAACTAGGATCGGGAGCGGTGGCCTAATAAGCCACTCTCCTTAAACAAAATTTATTATATCAATTTACGCTAGTGTATCGTATGATA
Organism: Muscina levida; assembly: GCA_964034835.1. Lineage (NCBI taxonomy): Eukaryota > Metazoa > Arthropoda > Insecta > Diptera > Muscidae > Muscina > Muscina levida. Next base: position 36,034,855 of record OZ035883.1, read on the forward strand.
CATCAAATTCGGCTAAAGATCAGAAAAATGTTTTTTTATTTATTGTTTCATATTTTTGGTCAAATTCAGTGTGTCACGCACTAGGATGACGCGTTTCGAACTCCATGACGAGTTCATCTTCAGATGACGAACTGATGCACAATGGTACATCATCAGCTGTATATATATCTACAATTATGCCAAACATGTGCATGTGAAGTAGATATCAGCCGAAAATGTCCAGCATAGTTATGAATTTGACCATTGATAACCAAACATGAGAATGGAGGATATTTTATCCCCACGATCCCCAATATCAAACAATAAATAAAAAAAACATTTTTCTGATCTTTAGCCGAATTTGATGTATCATACGATACACTAACGTAAATTGATATATATTTAATATTTTTTTATTTTTAATATTTTTAATATTATTAATATAATTAATATTTTTAATATTTTTAAATATATATAATATTTGAAAAAATTTTAAAGTTTGTAATATTTTTAATATTTTTAAAATTTTTTATATTTTTAACATTTTTAATATTTTAAGTATTTTTAATATTAATATGTTTTTCATTGTTCGGTTTGAGATCTATTTTCTATTATCGCTAATAGAATTTGTTTTACAAGAGTTGTGTGAAATGGATTATGCTGACAGCTGGCAGGGTAGATAGCTATTTCGATGGTTGCCAAACCATCATCATCAGTGCCGTTTGCTGTGCCTTCTCCACTCATTATCACAACCTTATGTGTTAAAAGCTTCAAGCAATCAATGTGAAGCATACACACGGTGCGAAAATGGTATCAACGGAGACCACACGTCAACATAATCCACACAAGCTCTTGTCTATGCTTTGTCCATCGGACAAAATTGCATAGAATTGTTTTTGGCAACAAATGCCAACCCAGTTTACCTCCCGTGTATTGATTTCTCTTGTTTTGTATTGTTGATCTGTATATGTAAACAATGAGTTTGGTTTCATTGTTCGGCTCAAGGTCTTTTCTATTATTGCTATTTGGGATATTTTGAATATTTTTAATAGATTAAATATTTTAAATATTTTTTTTATTTTTAATATTTTTAATATTTTGAATTTTTTGAATATTTGGAATATTTTGAATATTTTTAATATCTTTAAGGTTTTCAATATTTTAAATAATTTAAATGCTTTAAATATTTTTAATATTTTTCATATTTTTAATATTTTTATATTTTTAATATTTTTAATATTTTTCATATTTTTAATATTTTAAATATTTTAAATGTTTTTCATATTTTTAATATTTTTAATATTTTTAATATTTTTAATATTTTTAATATTTTTAATATTTTTAATATTTTTAATATTTTTAATATTTTTAATATTTTTAATATTTTTAATATTTTTAATATTTTTAATATTTTTAATATTTTTAATATTTTTATTATTTTTACTATTTTTAATATTTTTAATATTTTTCATATTTTTCATATTTTTCATATTTTTCATATTTTTAATATTATTAATATAATTAATATTTTTAATATTTTTAAATATATATAATATTTGAAAAATTTTTTGTTTGTAATATTTTTAATACTTTTAAGATTTTTAATATTTTTAACATTTTTAATATAAATAATATTTTTTAATATACTATATAATATGTTTAAAATTTGTAATATTTTTAAGATTTTTTATTTTTAATATATTTCATATTTATAATATTTTTTAAATTTTTAATATTTTTAAGATTTTTTTATTTTTAATATTTTTAGTATTTTGAATATTTGGAATATTTTTAATATCTTTAATGTTTTTAATATTTTAAATAGTTTAAATGCTTTAAACATTTTTAATATTTTTAATATTAACATTTTTAATATTTTTGATATTATTAACATTTTTAATATTATTAATATTTTTAATATAATTAATATTTTTAATAATTACTATTTTTATTATTTTTAATATTATTAATATTTTTATTATAATTAATATTTTTAAATATACAAAATATTTTAAAAGTTTGTAATATTTTAAACTGTTTGATTGTTAATTTTAGTCGATCGTGTTTTTATATATTAAATTTACGTTAGTGTATCAAATGATACATCAAATTCGGCTTACGATCAGAAAAAGTGTTTTTTTTTTTTTTTTTTTTCTATTTTATTGTTTAAATATTTTGGTCAAATTCAGTGTGTCACGCACTAGGATGACGCGTTTCGAACTCCATGACGAGTTCATCTTCAGACCCCTTTGTGACCAACTGATACACAATGGTACATCATCAGCTGTATATATATCTACAATTATGTCAAGCATGTACATGTGAAGTAGATATCAGCCGAAAATGTCCAGTACCAGTGCTGTATTTTCAGCCGAAAACGTCCAGCACCAGTGGTGTATTTTTTTGAATTTGACCGTTAATATTCAAACATGAGAAATGGAGGAAATTCTTTCCCCACTTTGACATAGAAAAATTTAAAGTAATCTTAGTTTACCAACAAAACCTTGTAAAGAAGCTTAAGCTTTAAGGTAAAAAGGGGAATCGTGGGGAAAGAATTTCCTCCATTTCTCATGTTTGAATATTAACGGTCAAATTCAAAAAAATACACCACTGGTACTGGACATTTTCGGCTGATATCTACTTCACATGTACATGCTTGACATAATTGTAGATATATATACAGCTGATGATGTACCATTGTGTATCAGTTGGTCACAAAGGGGTCTGAAGATGAACTCGTCATGGAGTTCGAAACGCGTCATCCTAGTGCGTGACACACTGAATTTGACCAAAATATTTAAACAATAAAATAGAAAAAGAAAAAAAAAAAAAACACTTTTTCTGATCGTAAGCCGAATTTGATGTATAGTTTGTAATATTTTTAGTATTTTTAACATTTTTAATATTATTAATATTTTTAATATAATTAAAATTTTAATATTTTTTAATATACTATATAATATGTTTAAAATTTAAAATATTTGCAATATTTTTTAGATTTTGTTTTTTTAATATATTTCATATTTTTAATTTTTTTACAATTTGTAATATTTTTAAGATTTTTTAATTTTTAATATTTTAAATATTTTTAATAGTTTTAATATTTTTATATTTTTTAAATTTTAAATATTTTTAATATTTTAATATTTTGAATATTTTGAGTATTTTGAATATTTTAAATATTTTTAATATTTTTTATATTTTTAATATTTTTAATATTTTTAATGTTTTTAATATTTTTAATATTTTTTTATATTTTTAATATTTTCAATATTTGTAATATTTTTTATATTATTAATATTTTTAATACTTTCATAATTTTAAATCTTTTTTATATTTTTAATGATTATAATAATTTCAATATTCTTATTACTTTTAATATTTTTCACATTTTTAATATTTTCAATATCTTTAATTTTTTTAATATTTTTTGTATTTTTAATATTGTTAAATACTATTTTTATTATATTTTTCATATTTGTAATATTTTTTAATATGTTACAATTTCTAATATTGTCAATATTTTTTATATTTTTAATATTTTTAATATTTTTAATATATTTAACATTTTTAATATTTTAAATATATTTAATATTTTTAATATTTTTAATATTTTTAATACTTTTAATAATATTTAATATTTTTATTTTATATTTCTAATATTTTTAATATATTTAATAATTTTAATATTTTAAATATATTTAATAATTTTAATATTTTAAACATTTTTATAATTTTTAATATTTGTAATATGTATAATATTTTTAATATTTGGAATATTTATAATTAATAAATTTTAATTTTATTAATATATTAAATATTTTTATTTATTTTTACAAGTGGTTGACAATGTTTCTTCTCTTTGTAAGGCAACAACAACAAAATTAAGTTTTACCGACGGATTTCTCATGTCCTTGCAAAATCTGTCTCTCCGTCCTATTGGTGTTAAGTCTGTCAATCACTGCAAACATCGAATGCTGCTTTCAACTGCAATAACTGCTGTCATTATTTGTGATGTTGACAAACATTTCCATTGTTTGTGAGACGACAAAAAAATATGTATTATTACATTTTGAAAAAGTCGCGTGTATTCAAATCTAAAAAGCAACTTCAACTTCAGCCACGCGTCTCTGCCAGGCGCTTTCATAAACTTGGTGTCCGCAGCAAACAACAACAACAACAACAAAAAATCAAAGAGTATGTCCTGTGACATTCAAACAATCGCTCGTATCACTTTATTGTTGTTTGTATGAATTCCATACAAAAAACAAAAACTAAAGAAAAAATGTCATCCATGCATTCATGCATCCGACCGTCTTAATAATTTCATATTGATTATTTGCTAACTGTTTTGTTATTGTTGCAACAGTAAACTGTTCATCGTACAAATGAACGAACGAACGAACGAACGAGTACAATTGTGTGTAGCAAGTTGCTCGTGACCGTCAACTTTTTGACAGGTCGACATCACATTAAGTCACATTCGTGCACACACACTCTCACACACACAATACAATATAGCACAATACAATACTAGGGGATTAAATTGTGTATAGTAGTTTGTTTATTCTTTAGTTTGGTTTTTTGTTTTGTTTTTGTTTTTTTCACCGTAAGTTGCCTTCGCCAATATTTATGAGAACTACATGCTCTGATTGTGGATTATACGTTTGTATTTGTTAGAGCCGTCGCCGCCGCTACAACATTGTACCACTACCGACCGTCATCAGCGGCATATCAACACCACGACCACCACCACTATTACTACACACTTGTGTCCTGCTACGACAGAGTCCTGCGAGTCGTAGCAGTGGCTACAATTGCCATTTCATTACAATTCAATACGCATTTAAGCGCTCGCATTCACTGCGATTAGGTTGGCGTGTTTTTTTTATTATAAATTTTCCTCATGGCTTCCCCTTCCTCCTTCTGTATGATTTTTGCCACAAACACAAAATAGTCCTTCCATCAACCTAAGCTGAACTGAAATTGAAAATGTTTCCTAAGGACGTTTGGTAACGAAACGCTTCTTTTCGTTTTGGATTTTTATGTGTCATTGCCGCAAATGCGTTTCAAGTGTTGTTGCTATTGTGCCGCCGCAGTTGCTCGCAACAAAAAAAGGGTATTTAAAGTATTTGTTACGTTTTCAAGTGACACTTGAGGACGGCTGCTTTCAATTGCTGTGGTTTACTTAGACTCAAGCAATGGGTTAGGTAGTGGGGGAGGAATTTAAACAAATCAATATTAAACTTACCAGGTTGCCTTAGATGTGTGTGGGGATCCAAAGATGATTTGCCAACACTAACTCCAACGCTGCTTAAGGCATTTGAGCTATATCCTGGAAGGAGAGCATAAAATAAATATTGATTAGTTGCAAATCTAAACTAGAAACGGAGATGTTGATTTAGGCTACAGTTTGTAGAGAGTCCCATTAAAGTGGAATTGTGTGATATGAGTTGAAATTGAAAAAAAAAGTTGTAAAAATAATCACAAATAGTACAATGAAATATCTAATGGATCATCAAATAGAAAAAGAGTTTGTTTGAGTTATCAAATGTGGCTTATTCTGAATTTCTTTAAATACTAAATCATCACCGTCGTCAGTAGTTAGTTGGCTTGAAGTGGAGAGGAATGGTGAATTTTCTAGTTTAAGTCTTTCTGATTGTTAGTAACTCGGGAATAACCAGAATCTCTCTTTGGAGCTCCTCAAGAAGCTCACAACGTCCATGAGATCACGTATTCCCCGGACAATGCCACTGAACATCCGTAGCAAATATGAGTAGGCGCAATGTTAAGCAACCTTAATGGCATGCTACCGCCGATGCGTCTTAGGCTATACCCAGCAGTAAAAATACTCATTACGCAATCGCTGATGTCGGCAATATTTAGTAGCAATCAGTGCTGATTCTGTCGCTTATGTTCCACCTTACATTTACACAGGAGTGTCATAGGCCGTTTAATCGGTACGCTTTTGCTTACAAGTTAAGGGAAGATATCAGAAAGCGCCATTTCGGTTGCAATTACATTACAAGCGGAGTTTTATGCGAGCTTGATAACACGCTTGATTACGAAGTGAGGACGATGCATGTAGGTGTCATTCCAATAGCATTGTAATCGGAGTAGTTATGAATTGACGATGTTTTTTGCATTACCACGCATTAGATTCTAAGTACTAAGTTCCTCGCTTACAGTGTCATACTGATGTCATGGATTACTAAATAGGCACTTCGTTTGATTTACCACTAGGTAGGTAACAGAAGTTACTATAGCTCAACACAATGGCTCTCTTAGTGAGTTTGGCAGCCCCAAGAAACTAGGATCGGGCGCGGTGGCCTAAAAAGTCCCTCTCCATAAAGAGAATACTATTATGGAAACACGAAGAAATGAAAAAAACAAGAACCCCCCCAAATGTTGACGACCTTCGCAAACCTTAAAAGGACCATCATTTAAGGATATGCACCTGGAGTGTCCAAAACCTATACATAGATGGTGCCTCTATCCTACTAGCGGATGTCCTCAACAAATATAAGGCTGATATCACAGTTATACGGAAAATGCGATAGACGGGACTGGGAAACACACGACGAAAGAACTGTGACCTCTTTTTATAGCTGCCATGCAGAATGACAGGAATTTGGATGTGGATTTATGGGCGAGAAAATACTTCGACATGTTGTCACGCGTTTTAACCCTGTAAATGACCGAATAGCCACTATTCGCATCCGGGCGAAATTTACATCACGCTGCGACGGAAGGCAAAGACGATGACATTAAGTATGGTATTATATGATCGCAGCCATGGACATGACATTTAATTTGTTCTGGAAGATTTTAAAGCTAAAATAGTAAGTGAAGACGATCTTCGCTCAGCAGTGGGAAAATTCAGTCTACACACACAACACCTCCGATAACGGATTCAGACTGGTTAGTTTCGCGTCGACAAGAAACATGGTTGTGAGGCAACCTGGATATCTCCCGATCAAAATACAAGAAATCAGATTGATAACGTTGTAATTGATGGAAGGCATGTCAAGCGTTATGGACGTGCGTGTGATGCACAAAGCAAACATTGACTCGGATCACAACCTAGTTGCTGTCAAGGTACGCACGTGATTAAGTAGTGCTACAAGAAGCTAGACATAACGAAGCAGAATACTACAGAGATAGCCAATGCCAACTCCAACCAACTCTCTCAATTACTTCAAGCAAACCCCCTAAATCTGATGTTCCCGACATCCAGTGGCAACATAATGCGAATTCAATGACCACTGCCGTAACAGTACTGGGCAGTACTGGGATCTCAAATAAGATTGAGGAATGTCTGAGGAAACGGATGCTGCATACAAGGAAAAACTGCAACCAATGGCGACGCGTGCGGTGACGGAGCGTTATAATGAGAAGAGGAGGGAGATGACACGACTCTTCAGGCTGAAAAATTTCTATTGAAGAAAAGAGTGAGCCAGGTTATCGAAAATTACAGGGATTGAGATGACGCCCAAAAGTTCTCGCGGCGATGAACTGGCAACGTGCAAGTATGTGTACCAACTATCGCGGGATCAGCATTGTACCCATCGCATACAAGGTCCTGCCTAGTGTGTTATATGAAAGACTAAAGCTCATCCTAGCGAACACGATTGGACCTTATCAGTGTGGCTATAGACCTGGTCAATCCACGACCGACCATATATTCACACTACAAGAAATCCTGGTGAAGATCCAAGATATGCAGATCGACACCTACCACCTGTTTATCGATCACAAAGCTGCATTCGACAGTCCGATCCCTGATGTTCTGGAGATGTCGATTGGCCATATTTCAACTACATGGTACTTACTTGAATGACCCTATGGCAAAAGAGGGTCGAACCGCCGCGTAAAAAAAATTTATGCATACGAAAGTGACAGAAAGCGTAAAAGTAAAGTAAAGCTTTGCTAATTTTTTACTTCTGAATACGGCCGGCTGTGGCATGATTTTTAGAACACGCAATTATCATGCGGGAGATCCATGGTTTGATTTCTGTCTCCAGTCATCTACACTTTCTTTCATCTGCGACCCTACTTAAGTTGGTGCCGTTTCTTGTGAATCTACAAATAGATATTTGTTAATTCACAATTACGCGAGAAGCTTACCCATACCTTATTCATGGAGCGTAAAGGGAAGAGAAAGGGCGGCGAGTACCATCGTCATGTAAACCATGAGCTGTATACCAACATCACATCGACGTAGTCAAGCGCGTCCAAATAGACAGAATGCTCTGGCTGGGACATGTTGTACGAATGAATGCAAATTCTCCAGCTCTAAAGTCTTGAGCAATAAACTCAATGGGCGGCGCAGGTGTGGGCGACCAAAACTACGTTGTTTGGACCATGTAAAAGAGCTGTTATCTAAACTCGGTGTGACGAACTATCCACGGAGCCCAAATGACGGAACCGCTTAGAATTTCCACGTGCGGAAACTGATAGCTGGTCTACACCATATCACATGATCTCTTCGTGATTTTTTTGGTCCGCATAATCGACCAAATATGGATTCTTTAACAAGCAGAATTGTCGCATTTGGGCAAATGAGAATCAACAAGTGATTGTTGAAAAGCCGATGCTTCCGCAAAAAGTGACTGTTTAGTATAGTTTGTAGGCTAGCGGTGTCTTCGGTCCGTACTTCTTCGAAAATGAGGTCGGTCATGCAGTTGTCGTGAATGGTGATCGCTATCGCGAGATGATAAAGGACTTCTTGTGGCCAGAAATTGAGAATATAAACCTGGATGATTAGTGGTTCCAACAGGATGGTGTCACATACCACACAGTCAACGAGACAATAGCTCTTTTGCGCGAGAAATTCAAAGGCCGAGTTATCTCACGTCGTTGCGATTTTAATTGGTCGCTACGATCATGTGATTTGACATCGTTGGACATCATTCTTTGGGGATATTTAAAAGAAATGAGCCAAGAACAATTCAATAGCTAAAGGATGAGATAATTCGACACATTAACGACTTTGAACCTCAATAATGTCTAAGAGGCATTGAAAATAAAAAAAAATTTTTTTCAATTATTTTTCAATTATTTCTTAATTAATTTTTTTTCTTAATTTTCAATTATTTCTTAAAAGTCTCCAGTTATCTAAATCTGTATAAACAAATCTGTTTGTAAACATTTTTTTCGAAAACTTTAATAGTTGCTGTGTTTATTAGTTTTTGTTCTGGGCCAATAAACGACACTGCCTTTGATGTTTACATATTTGTCACTTTTAGTATCACCCAACATTATTAACATTTATCTAACGCCACTAGGCAATTGTTTGTTATAAGTGAAATTTTTCTTTCTCTCTCGATCTGCTTGATTTCAAGTGTGTCCTTTTGGTGTCCTTTTGACACCACAGCCTTTTCTCTGTTAGCGTGAAAAGTTTAAATTTAAAAATTTCTGCTTCGTTGCGTATTTCAGAGTTTTGGGCACAATAATAACAATGCCCCAGGACCAAAATACCAACGACAACATCAGCAACAAGGACAAACAATGAAAAAACACACAAAGTGGGAAAATTTACACATACTCGAATGTAAAAGATAACAACACACAGGCCTCATCGTCATCATCATCGTCTTTAGCTTTGTTCAGTTTTACACGCTCAGTTGAGCGTTTTTCAAAACCAGACGTTCCATAGAGGCAATTGTCAGTGTAAGAGATGCATGGCTATGTACCAACTACAAAACATCTCTAAAAGGAGCAACTCTTGTGGCATGAATGAACAACATCATCGCATCATCTTTACATCTAAGTAACATAACGTCATTATGGTCCTTATTGTATTTAGGCGTTGTGGTGTTGTGCTTGTTGACGTCCCCCTCCCCGACCCACCACTGCCATTGTGGCAAAGTGACAGACGAACAAACACCAGAACTCAAACTCATTTGATTTCACACCAGCGGCGGCCACGATGAGCTGTTGATGATGCTGGTGACGATGACGGTGACTGTGATGCCCGGCGGGTGTAATTTGAGTTTGTAGCGCCATCTTTGTGCCTGACTGACTGCCTGCCTATCTGTATCTGTTGTGTGATTGTGCTTTTTTGGTTCGTTGCTGTCGCAGCCCTTTCTTTTAGTCTCACTGACTGTCACACGGTCGTGTGATGTTAAGCTCTTGAGGGTATAATTTTGAAATTGAATAAATAGCCCAAGGCATTGTTTTGATTTCTTTGTAATCACAATTCATTAAAAAATCTCAAATGTTTTTACAATACGATGATCGAATAACGACTAACGTTTGACAAAACTTTATCTTGTTTGTTGTCTTTTGAGAGCGTGTGTATATGATGAAATGTAAAGCGTGTTATCTAGTTTACAAAAGGGTTTCGATTGAATATTAAAGGGGATGGGGGCTTATATGTTACGTTTATTGGCAATATGTGAGGTAACTTAAATGGGGATATTGTCGTTAAGGTTTTAAAGGATTTAGTGGTGTTCGAGATATTTCGAAGATATGAATAATCTCTTATTGAATGAAGGTTCATATTTGTTAAAAGCGATAAATATGTCATTTATGTATCTCAAGATTAAATGCGATTTTGTTTAACTTTTTTTTTAGCGAGTGCAAAATATCGAGGCTGTTAAAAATTGCAGTTTTTTCACCAGTTTCCCATTTTAAGTTGGGAAGACGACCAAAAACAGGTATCCTCCATAAACATTTCTAACCCCAATATTAAAGCAACAGTAACCAGGTAATTAGCATTCAATACATGTGTATATATTGTAACAAATTCATAAACGTATTTCTTTATGTCAGAAAAATACCAACAATCAATATTGAATAAAACACCCTTTCCACTCCTTCCCCCTTCTCACCAACAACAAACACCCATAAACACAACAATCAATTTGAAAATAACTTGTTATTGATTGTCTATTGATTATTGTCTCATATATAAAATAATCGTGTATTTACACATTCATAAAAATTTACGCATCATTGCACGTAACACCAACAACATTACACGCCCTCAATGTCACCTCCCTTTGTTAATGGATTTACGTGTATGACTCCTGCCTGACTCCTTGACACGTATGCAACATAGTGTGTGTGTGCATGTTTACTAGTGTTTGTTTAGTGGGTGTTTTAACACCTTTCCCTTAGTCAATCACTCGCTCGTACACACCCTCTTATAATCGAATATTCCATACACACACAAAAAAAGGCCAATCATACATTTTGACACCTTTTCATTTGTTATTAGTCGATTTTTTTTCTGTGTTAAACGCTGCAACAGCGTTTTCGTTGTTAATGGAACGTCTGCACATATGCAGGAAATGAAGACATTTTTGCTTTGGTGGGAGCGTTGTTACAAGAAAAAAAAACTCTTAAAAAAATTGGGTGTGTTCTCCATCTGGAAATCATTGATAAATAGACTTTGGTAATATCATTGCAATTTTGTGATTTTTTTTCTTCTTCAGCGTTTATCGTGTTTTTTTTTACTTATGTATAGGAAAGTTTCTTTAGGGTTTTAAATTAGTTAGAAGATGTTTGCAAAGTGTTATATCGCTTACCTTGTGATTGTGTTGAACTATGGGATCCCCAAGAGGATTTGTACGATGAATCTGTAAGAAAAAAAAAATAGAGGGAAACAGGTGAGAATTTTTCAAGTTATAACTTTGCTTATTCTATTAAAATTGAGTACACTGAATGTAGAAGTTGTTTGTTAACAGATTGAGTTTAAATATAATTTTACTGAAAATTTCCAAAAAATGTTTTATTGATTTTTTGTGAAACATTAAATGCTGAAAAAGTTAGTGTAAATGTGCTCTGTCACGTCAAATTCGCATTCCTATCTTTATTCATGCCTTAAGGTACATATATATAGAGGAAGTTCTCTGTTACTATCTACATCTAAATTGAAAAAGTGTAGTGAATATTAGTGGTAAATCAACAACTGACCAGATATTCACACAACAAACCCTGGAAAAGACCCACGAAAAACAGATCGACAAGTACCATATTTTCGTCGACTATAAAGCTGCCTTCGACAGCCGGATACGGCAGAAATTACTCGAAGCCTTGGCTAAGTTTGGTATTTCAGCGAAGCTGATACGATTTTGCGAAATGACGCAGACTGACACGAAGTCTTTAGTAAAGATTGGCAAGGACCTTGCGGAGCCATTCTACACAAGACGAGGTCTAAAATAAGTCGACGGCCTATCGTGTGACCTTTTCAATGTAGTGATGGAGGTGATAATGAGGAAAGCTGCAGTAAACACGAGCGGCACGATATTCAACAAAAGCCACATGCTACTCGCGTACGCTGATGACGTAGACATCATCCGTCGAAAACTCAGGTATACATAAGGAATCAGCGAAAATGGTTCTAACGGTGAACGAGGACATAACGAAGTTATTAGTTTTAACGAACGAATATACTCGATGGGGAAACAACCATAATTTCGAGGTGGTAGATAATTTAATCTATCTAGGCTCCGCCATCCACAAAACAAATAATGTCAGCCTTGAAATCCGGAGAAGAATCCTGCTTGCTAAAGAATGCTACTACGGACAGAGCCCTCTATCGGCGAATAAAAATCCAGCTATACCAGATACTGCTTCTACCTGTCTTGATGTATGGTTCAGAATCCTGGGTTATAACACAAGCAGATGAATCGGTTCTGGCAGTATTCGAGAGAAAAATACTCCGTATAATATATGAGCCCATCATCGTTAACGGATAGTATCGGCGTCGCATGAATCATGAGCTGTACGAGCTGTACACTGACATTGACGTGGCCAGGCGCATTGAGGAGCAGCGGTTGCGTTGGCTAGGTCATGTTGTACGCATGGATGAAAATGCTCCAGCTCGAAAAGTCTTCGACAATGAACCCAGAACTCCGTTGGAAAGACCGGGTTACTGATAAACTTACAGAACTTGGTGTGACTAACTGGAGAAGAAGCGCAGATGATCGAGGCGCTTTTAATACTTTTCTACGTGCGGTATATAATACAATGCGATTGCAAACAAATGCCAGCTAAGTAAGTAAGTAGAGAACATTCTTTCGAGATTCGAAAACAGGAAAAATAGTCGCTGGGGCCAGATCTGGATAATACGGTGCATGCGGAAGCAATTCATAGATTTTTGCTATCGTTTTCACTGATGTGACACGGTTGTTGTTGTACAGATTTTTCAATTTATAGGAACTCGATCGGACATATAATCCGATTATCATACGATCATTGTTGGCAACTCTGTTTCGTTCCTTTGTAGATAACAAGGATTGTGTCAAGGATTGTTAGGTGATGTTGTTGTGAGTTATAACCGCCAAATTCCACCAAAGATGGCGCTAGCTGGTTTGTTGATTTATAACTGATGTTGATAATTTTTTTTTTCCTTGGTTCTTGCGCAATCTGGATTTTTTTAGTAGAAACATCTAGGATGAGTTTTGGTTGACTCTGTTTCGTTCCTTTGTAATAACAAGGATTGTGTCAAGGATTGTTAGGTGTTGTTGTTGTGAGTTATAACCGCAAAATTCCACCAAAGATGGCGCCAGCTGGTTTGTTGATTTATATGCGATGTTGATAAATAATTTTCTTTTTTCCTTGGTCCTTGTGCATTCTGGATTTTTTAAGTAGAAGCATCTAGGATGAGTTTTGGTTGACTGGAGAACTCGAGAACTCGAATTTGAAAAGTAATTTTTCATCGATGTTGATTTGGCCAGTGCTCCGGCCGGAAATCAAACCCCGCACCTTCGGTGCTTCCACTGAGCATTGTCTTGGTGAAGCAGCACTTTTCTTTTTCTTCAAATGCGGTCGTTTTTCGACGATTTGGTCCTTCAAACAGTCCAATAGCGCTATGGAATAGTCGCTGTTGATGTTTCTTCCTTTATTTCATGCCCATCTAAAAATACAGACGCCATAACCTTGCCAACCGACTGTTGCGTTTTTGCACGCTTTGGAGAGGGTTCATAGTCTGCAGTCCACTCGGTTGACTTTCGATTGGACTTCGGAGTGAAATAATGGAGCCATGTTTCATCCATTGTCTCGTATCGACGCAAAAACTCAGGTTTATTACGCTTGATTATCTCCAAACACTGCTCCGAATCATCAACTCGTCGTTGTTTATGGTCAAAAGTGAACTAGCGCGGCACCCACTTAGCACAGAGCTCTCTCATATCCAACTATTCGTGAATGATATGATGTACACGTTTAGTTGATAGCTTTAAAATGCTTGCTATTTCATTCAATTTGAATTAACGGTCATTCAAAATCATTTTGTGGATTTTTTAAATGTCTCAGTCGGTAACAACCTCTTTGGGTATCCACTGCGTTCACCGTCTTCGCTGCTTATTTCACCACGTCTAAACTTAGCATACCAATCCTTGATGGTTGATTTTCCTGGGGAAGTGTCCGCAAACTCGTCATTAAGCCAAGTTTTTGCTTCAACTGTATTTATACTCGCACCCTACGAGTAGGAGAGTATATATCATTTGATACGACCCAAAAGTGTAACCCACAAAAGGAGTCTCTTTAGACCCTAGGTTTCTTTGAATAAAATTCGATTAATGACTTTTTAAGTCGTTTGAGTCATGTCCGTCTGCCTGTCTGGCTGTCCGGCTGGTAAACACGATAACTTTCGAAAGACACAACCAAATGTTTTGAAATGGGCTACATGGCTCCGTCCATTCTGCTACCTCTATTTTTAGATTCACAACTAACGGCACCTACTTGTTTATCGACGAATGCGAACGTCACTGTTTGAAAAGCTCTTACTAAACACGCCGATTGACTCGACACTTAAACTACGATGTTGCTGTCAACAACATTCGAGGGGAGCCGACAATGAAAGAACAATTTTTTTAAGATGACTGGAGCCAGGTTTGAACCTGCGATCTCCCGCATGGTAGTCGCGTGTTCTAACCACTATGCCACGGCCGGTCCCTTGAGATCCTTGTTTATTATGACAATGTTTCAACCTTGAGTGGAAGTTTTCATAGATGGCTTGACACGTGAGTCGTAAAATGTTTTCCAGGCAGCCCATAGCCTCGCGAGACCGACAACAGACTTAATCGGCAATTTATAATATGAGAAGCTATGTTTGATTTAAAGCAGTCTGTCTCTGTTTGAGCGCTGTGACAAGAGAAACTGTGTTCCTGTTGAAAACTTAAGTTTTCATGAATCCCCAAAGAAAATTTTTTATTGGGCTACGAGGGGGTTAGTTAATGTCGCACCTGTATATTCTTTGTAACGCAAGCTGACCGACAAAATACTAATGTGATCTTGAATCAAACAAAAAAATTCAATGTAACGGGACAAAAACGACATAAAATTGAGAGAAGAAAGTAGAAGTACAAAATTTTCAGTTTGTTGGAAACAGCAGTGCTAGACGGTTTATGTATCGCACGTTTTCAATAAAACTACTTCAATTTGTTAATTTAAATTATTAAGCACTGGTAACGAAAATTTGAACGACATTGTCGGTCATTAGGTCTTTGCATGATTGCGTGGGCGACATGTCGCTTATTTAGGCATCAACGACAATTTGACCGACATTGTCGCTCATAAGGTCGTACATGACAAAGCGGACACTTGTATGAAAATTTTGTCGACGTTTTGTATGGACGGTCATGGTCATGCACCTATCCTTGAGGATGTCTTGCAGACACTTCCTACTGGGTAATTTAGTAAAAAAAACCGGGTTAAATTATAAAATAAAAACAAAATATATAAAATAATTTTTAATTCTAAAATATGCTAAGTCGACTTAGCATTGTTTTCAATTAAGTAAAATTTTTAAATTCAGTTAGCATCAAGTTATATCCCACCTAAATCTCAGATTAAGCGGTCAATCCAAACAGAAATTGTAAGGAGATTTGAACTTAACATAAAAGTGGAACCTATATTACTCACAAACATTGAAAACGTTTATTATAAAACTAAGCAATTAGCAAAGTTTAGAAATAAGGTATCGATATTATCACTAATTAACAAAATTTTTATAAATAAACTCATAGTTTAGGAGATATCTGAGCGGCTTTCCACCCATTTCAATTGAGTTCACTTTCCGATTTAAGATGACATCACAACTGTATCTTGGTTGTTCTCTGACTATTGCATGTTGATCATAAATTCGGCTTCTTTTTGCGATTATACACATAGTTTAGGAGATAACTGCACTTAAAAATGTTCATATGAATACACAGTGCAGCAGTAAAACTTGAACCAATTGAGACCGCCAAAATCTGAAAGCTTATGATGGTAGAAGAAAATCCCTAGCTGGGTTTTGAATTATTAGCTAAAGTTTTTTTTTTATTCTTTTTTGAAAGTTCAAAAATCATGTACTGAGTCTTAAGGCTATATCTCGTGAACTATTCAAAATTTTGATGTCTCTCTTTGGGAAAATTTTAGCTCTTAATCAGATCTAAAAATTTAACCTTCAGATAAAATCAAAAACACAACATAACCTCACTTAAAAAAACAAAAATTTAAAAAAATCGTAAAATTTCATCATAGATTTTTATTGTTTTTTAATTTATTTCTATTTTGTATATATTTCATTTTAAAAAGCATAGCATTTTTAATTTCGATACACGTACAATTGAATGTGATTTCTGTACAGTTTTGCTGTTTTGAGTAAGATGTTGTTGGTTTCTTGATTTTATCTCAAGGCAAAATTTTTAGATCTGATTAAAAGCTAAAAATTTGCTGAAGAGAGAAAAGCTATATTTGGAATAGTTCATGAGATATAGACTACTAAAATCTTCCTCTCAGTCGAAAACTTCAAAAATTAATTAAAAGAAAACCTTAGCTAATAATTCAAAACCCAGTTAGAGTTTTTCTTCTAGAGTTTGAAGTAGGAAAATGTGCTACTGTGATATCGTCACGCTTCTCACTTATTTCAATGTGAGATTCCAACATATTTTAAGATGACATTCCAACTGTATCTCAGTGATTTCCCAACTGTTGCATTGTGATCATAACACGGTACAACATTTATCAGCTCATTGATTTGGGATTCAATTCCGAGAACTGCACGTGATAGTAGCCCCAAAAAGAAGAAGTTCTGCATCATTCGTCTTGTCAAGTTACATGCCATTATAATTTAATATCGATTTGGAATTAGTAAGTATAAGGTTTATTTTGTAGAAGTTACAATAAAACTGTGTAACAAAATAACAAAAGAGCCTAAAATGTGACAAATTTCCTTATACCACAGAGCAATAATATAAAGAGTATCAACGATTCCAGGCTGTTAAATGTTGTGTCGAAAAATGTCTGGAAAACGAGGCGCTAGCGAACTTTTGTAAACAAACTTCCACGAGAGTTGATAAAAAATTGTACTTTTGCGATCTTTTGTTCCACTGAACTTAGTGAAACAGTCGTCAACAACACTTTTTCTCTTTGTTAACAACCTGTAGTTCGCAAGCGCCGAGGATGTTATTAACAAAGCTCTGGACTGTAGAGGCTGCTTATACGATACTTACTAATCGATATTAAAATATTATAGCATGTAACTTGACATAACGAATGATGCAGGACTTCTTCTTTTTGACGCTAGTTTCACTTGCAGTTCTCAGAATTGAGTCCCAAAATCATGTGTTCTACTGTGTAATTTAAGCTTTTTTATGCTACCAGACTTTAGTTTGGGATATAACTGCACTTTTCATATGAATATCGACGGCTACTCACCCATTTCAAGTTGTGTTGTCAACCTATTTCAAGAAAATATGCCAACTGTGTCTCGGCGATTTCGAAACTATTATATATGTGGCTTTTAGTTTAGGATATTAATAACACTTAAAGTTTTCATATGAATATCGACGGCTTTCCACTCATTTCAAAGTGAGATCTCAATTATATCTTAGTGATTCCACAACTAGTGTATGGTGATCACAAGTTAAGTTTCTTTTTGCCATTGGATGCTTAGTTCAAGATATAACTGCAATTAATGTTTTTCTTAAAAATATATCGACAGCATTTCACCCATTACTAAGTGAGAGATAAAAGTCATATAGCAGCAACTTTCAACAAATTCTCGTAATTCTTAAAGTAATTTTAATGAAAGAATCCTTTGAGATTTGCCCAAAGAATATCGTTTAAGCACAAACTAACTTCTACAACCGATTTACCTAGAACTTTTCTGGCAATGTTTTGTGGAATTACTGCCCAAGTAACTCAACCTGTAAAATTATCTATTTTACCCCATTTTTGAATAACCGTTAAACCGACATCAAAAACAGGGTTAAATAAATTCGAAATAGAAATTTGTGAAAAACCGGCAAACAGTTTCGAAGAAAAAAACGGTTAGACGGTTTTTGGTTTCGATTTTGAATACTCTACTCACATCCTTAAATAATATGATGTCCTTTAAAAAGAAGACAAGACTACACAATAAAAAAAAATAATGTTATAAGGAGTTTTTATTTACATCTGACCATCAGTGTAAATTTAAGTGGCTCTTTTAAATAAACTAATCAACGTAGTTTCTACTAATCGTAGATCCGCAAAATCTCCTTTAATTTGGTATCCATATCGTCCAACCAAATTTAACAAACAGTTATATCCCTCAAAAATGTCAAGTCCTTATTAACGCAAACTCGACTAGGAACAAATTAGAAAAACTATATAGTATAAAATTACTTAATTCAGCATTTGCCTTATTAGATCTTTTTGGACGACAACTTTCGTATATATATATTTTTTTTAAATTCTTTTATAGGTATAAAATAATCAAAGAAGCATCACTGTCGACATCAACAGCCATTTGGTTCCAAGTATTTAACTAATATTTTCTCTCACACATATAAAATGTTCCTCAAATCGACAAAAATCCTGTAGAATAATTAAATCCTCAACATACCCGTCGCACACTAAGTTTTAGTCCAAAACAAAAAAACAACAATCGCTTACCTGCGAACAACATTGAAAAGTTGCTAAAGCTTCCTGTCGAACGGGACAAATAATCAGCGGATGGCTTAATATCAAGCATCGTGGCACTAGAGGACTAAAGGTGGTATTCGTGGGTGGCTTGTGGTTGTATGCAACTAAAGCCGCCGGTAGGTTAGAGGTTAATTGTTAACACTTTTTTCCAATCACTTTGTTTTTTGTTTGATAAATTTTTAGCACAAAAACAAATCAGATTTATACAATTTCGGCCAAAAAAATCATTTAATTATCTTTCACCAAACAATCACTTAACGTGGGAGCTTTAACACTTGACTGACAAATTAATAGCAATTAATTTGTGTTGCAAAAAGAAACACACACAAAACGCGAAGATCCTTGTTTTTTTTTTGTTGTTGCAATTGGTAACCAACAATTTTTCGTAGCATTTGTGGGAGCAAAAAAAGGTTAAAAATGTTTTTGTTAAATGTTTTGGTTTCGCTTTGGCTCTCTATGTCGTCGCGTTTGTTGTTGTTCAATGTCAAAAGCGGAACAGGAAAAGGAACGGGAAAAGTAACGATCGGAACCGGTTACCGTTACCGGACACCTCGACTTCCGGACAACTTTGGTAGGCGAATTCTCGGCGTAAGTGTGAATGTACGCGCGTGTGTATATGTGTGGCGAGTTCGTACGTAAGTACGTACGTACGTAACGTTACGTTTAGAAGCGCGAGAGTTTTGCCAGACGTGAAATGCACACGCAAAACTTTTAGTTGTAGTTTTTGCTGTTGTTGCTCTAATAGATTTCCTTTTTGTTAGTAGTATTATAAAATATCGTCGTTGCTGGTTGATGATGAATTTGTCTCAAGTCCAGGTTTTTGTCCTTTCACAATCTCTGCGGCTACATTTGTAGGTACTATACGAGTGCATGTGTATGGGTGCGAATGAATGATAAATTACGTAAAATGCTTGTGAGCTGGAGAACTGTTGAGTGACACCGGATTGCGACTGATCTGTGGCACGGTAACGTAACAATTGATTTCATTCCGTCGTCAAATCGCACATATCCTGCCCAGCTACCGGCGCGTAGAAGTGATTTCATTTTTGCAACCCCCTTTTTTCGACCACGAATTCCACGAAAGACACACGCACACACAAACCCATACAAGCACACGCTTAGCATTCAAACTGAACTTGGTGATGTAGCAACGATTGAAATTTGTATAGATGTGTGTGTGTGTGGTGGGGGTGAGTTCACCGCCGTTGGCTTTCACAGTCTGTGTGGGGGTTGTTGGCAAAAACTTGCTGCCCTGTGGTTGGGTGGCAAGTGGGTGGTGGTTTGTCGGCTACCTCTATGTCGTGGGTGAGGGGTGTTGTTGGTCTACAGCTCTGTCAACGTTGGCAGTGACAGCGGCAGCAGTAGCAGCAACAACAGTTGATGTTAACACCGGCAGTACTTACACATTTAATCCAACACAACCAACACCCGTTTTCCGCTCAAACACCAATCAGGGCTAAGGTAAGGTGTGGCTTACTCATTTTAACAGCACAACAAAGCTTACACAGCTAAATATCCTCTCCCAACCCCCACAAACTCTCTTTTACCAACACTGCACACACACACACGCCAGCACACTAGCACAAAGTGTAATTAAAAGCTTTTGCTGCTTAACTCAAACGCTTCAACGAATTCGATAAATTGTACTTGAAGTAGAGAAAACAGACAACGGCAACAATACGAATACGAATATAATACATATATATATGTACTTATGTAGTTCTCTATGTATATATGTATGTATAAAATCGTTCAAAGGAACACTAACGGATACCTTTTTGTCAAATTGCTACCTCGAAGGAAGAAGTGTGTATTTCATAACCAGCAAAATAGACAAAGCAGCAACAGCAGTACTAGTAGTAGTAAAAAACAAACACAGGAAAAAAAAACAAGCGATGTCATTTTTATTACGCTTTCCAGTCAAAGGCAAAGCAAAAAAAAACAACAACAACAAAAACGCAAAAATTCGTGGTCAACATAACAATGGCTGTAATCATAATTTGGCTGAGTTATACAAGCACCCACGATCTTGGGCATGTCACTTAAAGATTTCAAGATATTTGTTTTTGGTGTCCCTCATTACGAATTGGAAGAAAATATTAAATATTAATTAGGATTTGTGACTCAAAGCAAAAAAAATAATTATGGCCATATTGGTTTCATCCTTGTTTTGATCCATTTTTTTTTGGATATAGGTCAGATGTAGTAATAATTAAAAAATACTTAAAAAATATATATCAGTATACATCATAAGGCCTTATTTCCCGTCGGTCGCTGCAATGTAGACTATGTGTCAAAAAATGCACAACACTCCATGTATTACACAGTGCAACATTTTTTAGCTCATTGATTTGGGACTCAATTCTGAGAACTGCACGTAAAGGTTGCCCCAAAAAGAAAAAGTTCTGCATCATTTGTTTTGTCAAGTTACATACCATAATAATTTAATATCGATTTGAAGTAGGTAAGTATCGTATAGGGCAATTTGTCACGTTTCAGGCTCTTTTGTTTGACATAACTCGAGAACCACTAGTCCGATTTAGTTGAAACAAATTAAAAAAAATTGAGAATTACAATTCTTTTAATCTGTTCATATAACGTTTCCCTACATAGGCAACAGTTTCACTTTCACATTCATCAAATGATTTTGAACTGGGATTTTTTTGTAGCAGTTACAATCAAACTGTTATACTCTGTGGCGTATGAATTACGTGGAATATTACTTGTGATAATCGTACGCCACCATAAAGTATTTATGTTAATACAAATTCCCCTACTTATTAACTTCAAATCGATATTAAATTGCGCTGTGAGACAAATGGTAGGGGTCAGTGATCGGAAAGGGTTCAAACTACCGGGGAAAGTTATATCGGTAAAGAAGAAGTTATACGTGTCCCGGCGTTTCGCTGGGTTCATATAACGTTTTCTATATAAGCAACAGTTTCCTTTTTCCATTCATCAAATGATTTTGAACTGGGTTTATTTTGTAACAGTTACAATAAAACTGTTGTACTCCGTGGCGTATGATTTAAGTGGAATATTACTTATGATAATTATACGCCACCATATAACAATGAGCCTAAAACGTGACATATTCCCCTATATGATAGTTACTAACTTCAAAACGATATATCTCGATTCCTAGACTTGACCCAGCGAAACTTGTTTTTGACCGATATAACATTTCCCGTTGGTTTCATCCCATTTTGACTGTCGCATAGTGTTATTATGGCCTGTAACTTGACAAACGAATGATGCAGAACTTCGTCTTTTTGGGGTAACCTTCACGTGCAGAATCTCAGAATTGAGTCCCAAAATCATGTGTTGTACTGTGTTATTATTAAAGAGACTACAATTACAAATAAAAAGTATATAAATAACCAACAGAATATCGATGGGTTTAGAAGATTTTTAAACAAATTTTAATTATTGAATTGTGTCAAGCCGATATTCGTTTTTTTGCCAGATACTGGTCAAGACCCTTTTAATTAAGGTTGTGCTAAGTTGTCCTTACGGAAATTTAAATCGTTCGTTTTATTATTCAAATACAACAAGTACAGGAATTTTAGAAGGGTGAACTGACTGATAAATACTTTGGTTAACTATCAAGTTATTGAAATTTACCGATTTTTAAATAAAATTACTTATGTATTATTATATCTTTGCTTATGGAGCGTAAACGGTTGGAGATAATACTTTCGATCGTATTACCAGACGAAACGCACATGAAAACTTTAGAAAAGGGCTTAGCCAACAAATGTAGAAAGTTAAATTCAAAATATCTGGGCATATTGTATTTTACGGTACCACAACTCAAACCGGGTAAACTTTCCGGTTTCTTAATGGGGTTTTATTTAGAAATAATTGTAAGACAAATTTAAACTTTTGACCTCACCCATGATCAAACTGTTCAGATTCTGAAAATATAGCTAAAATAAAAATATACGTATCTCCCAGTTTTTCTAGATCAGCTCATTTAAGTTTCTTACGGGCAATTTAATTTTCAGAGCAAAGCTCCCATACAACGACTACAAAGTGACTTCCTCCTGTTCGCAGGACTCAGAGAGTTGTTAACAGATTTTGACTAATTTTTTTTAATGTATTTCAAATGGCCTGGATGTGGTTCTGACCAAGACATATTTAAAATTTGTCACAAATGAAATTTGTCACAAACAAATTGTCAACAGATTTTGATGAATTTTTTTAAAACTAGGTGGCCCGCAGACTTCGTCCTGCCTCCAAATTATTTTAAAAGATTTTGAGTGCAGTTGATATCTAATAACGATTGGTTTATTACTTGGCCTCTGAAATATTTAAATTAAAAGGGCGAGGTATTCCCGGACATATTCAGTACTTCATATAAATCTATATAAATCTAAGAAATTACATTTGTAAGAATTGCTAAAATGTTTCAGCAGTGTCGTCCAGGACATTATAAAAACTTACGTATTGATTGGCATATATTCTAAAACCAAATTTTTAAGTCGATTGGCTGACATATAACTTTTTGTATTGGTGTACTGGGTGATTGATACTTTAGGTGTTTGGTCTGAGCCATAATAGTACCTTGCCCCTTTTTATTCCAAGGAGTTCCAGTTTCCAAAAATCCCTTCATTTGGCTCAACAACCCTATTAACCGTTTGGTCTGGGTGAGAGCAACAGTTGTTCCCATTTTCGTGTTTGTCCCCTAAATTCGAAATGCGAAAACCACTTTGTGAAGCTCTCTTATTCTATAGGAAGTGCACCAACATAAATGTTCGCCATTCTACCTAAAGCCATTTTGCGGTCTGGGTGACCATCTACAACCCATCCCCAACTTTCACTGAAATTTTGGGACAAATGGGGTCAACCGTTTTCACAATTAGTGGTGACATCAAAATGTAAATGATGTTAAAAAAAGTGACTAAATGACATGCCAAAAATTAAGTGTATCATAAGCTAAACACCGGCAACTGGTTTCAAACATACATTCAAAATTTTCTCATGCCAAAAAAAATCTTATATTTTAAGTTTGAGTAAAATCGGACAATCGATATAAATTTTCGAAATAATTCAACCCCAGCCAAATCAACTGCGGGTCCATATATACAAAAAAAATTCTCAAAAAAAAACATTCTAAATTTCAGTCAAATTGTTTAATTCGTTAAAATTTTCATTATAATTCCACCATAGCGACATCTACCGGGTCAATTTATACAAACAATTTTTTCTCAAGGATCAATAAACATAAATACTAAATTTCAGTTAAATTGGTACATACATTCAAATTTTCGATATAAATCCACCCTAGCGCCATCTACCGGGTCCATTTGTACATAAAATGTTTTCTGATGATCAAACAAATATCCATTATAAATTTCAGTTGAATTGGTACATGCATTCAAATTTTCGATATAAATCCACCCTAGCGCCACCTGGATTTGATTTTTTTCAACACAAACAATCTACGAAAAATTTCGAATCTAATAAAAGAAAAATCAGGCAAATCGCTCCAGCCGTTCTCAAGTGATGGTATGACATACGTGGACCATTTCATTTTTATATATATAGATATGTTTCAAATGGCCAGGAGCGGGTTCTAACAAAGTCGAAATTTATAATTTGTCAAAAATTAAAATTGTCACAAATTGTCAAAAATTAAAATTGTGACAAATTTTTTTAAATGTTTTTCAAATGGCTAGGAGCTGGTTCTGACTTGCAAAATGTGTTGACAAATTAAATTTGTGATATATTTAATTTGCGACAAATTTTAAATTTTGGCTTCGTCAGAACCCGCTCCTGGACTTTTGAAAAACAATAAAAAAAGATTCATCGAAATCTGTTAACAACTCGCAGAGTTCTGCGAACAGGAAGAAGTCACTTTCAAGTCGTTGTATGGGAGCTTCGCTCCAAAAATTGAATTGCTCGTAAAAAAGTTAAATGAGCTGATCTAGAAAAACTGGGAGATACGTAGAATCTGGTCAGTTTGATCATGGGTGATTTATAAGGAGGGGCAGAACAACGTTTCCATAAACGTTTACCTTGTGAAAAATATGACTAAATTAGTAAACCGAAAAAAATACAAAAAAGATAGCCTATACAATAGGGTGGCAGCGCAAGTTCAACTTTGAATTTTTGCCAATGCCCGAGCGTAATATTGTGCCAGTAGTTATAAAACGGCTTTTGTCTAAATTTGAGCAAAATCGGAAAACTTTAAGCCGTGCCTCAAAGAGGTCAAAGAGGTTGTTTGTTTGAAATTTTTACAGAATGGAGCTGTGTGCACAATGGTGAAAATAGGATACATGCGTTTAGGATATATCGAGTAGGCGTGGCCCGCCCATTGGACCTATTTTTGAAACCGCAATATCTGGAGGACTGTTGCTCCAATCGCCTTGAAAATTTGAGTGGATGTTTTTGGCAGCAAAGTTCGTAATCCAACAAAAAAAATGGGTGGGATTGGATGAGTGGGCGTGTTATAAAAACTTGAAACTTTGAAAAGGCTGTACCTTATGAACTATAATAAGCAGATATTTGGAATGTGTTATTGATACAGTATTTATTACAGCCAGGATGAAAGTGGGCTGTGCCACCCCCTTTGATCGTCCTGAAAAATCCATAGTATAGTAGAGATATAACCAGGGTATTTGGAACCAAAAATAATTCCTTAATTCCTTAAACGAGCGTTAGTAAAACCAGAAAGAAAGTTTCAGTCGGGAAACCCGACTTACATATACCCTCACCATCAATAAAACATACAGTTTTCTAGTATATTGGAATTATTACTCGATTTCAAAAGGGGGCGGAGTGGTACATTTATATGGGAGGTACCAGAAGGGGCGTGGCTGGCCTTCTATTTTTTTTTCTTTATCCTGCTTTAGCTTTACTAAATACAGAATTTTGGCACGTTCACGTTGGGTGTATTACTAATATTAATCGATTTATAAAGTGGGCGGTACCAGATGGGTAATGGAGGTTCCAGATGGGAAGTGGCTAGACTTCCAGATTTTTTTCGAAAACTTTTTTCTGCTTTAGCTTTACTAAATACAGAATTTGGGTACGATAGCGTTGGCTGTATTGATATTATTACTCCATTTCTGAAGTGGGCGGAAAGGTACATTTGTATGGGAGGTACCAGAAGGGGCGTGGTTAGACTTCTAATTTTTTCCAAAACTTTATCCTGCTGCAGCTTTACTAAATACAGAATTTAGGTACGATCCCGTTGGGTGTTATTATTACTAGATTTCTAAAGTGGGCGGAATGATGTATTTGTATGGGAGTTGCCTGAAGGTGCGGAGCAATGCAATACCGTAAGTAGTTTTGGGCAAACATTAACTTGTGCAAAATTTCGAAGCATTTGGTTGCGTCTTTCGAAAGTTCTCGTGCGTACCAGCCGGACCGACAGACGGTATGTGGTACCGTTTGGGGTGTATCAAATGATATATACCCTCCTATCCTTACGGTGAGGGTAAAATCATATGAATTACTTACTACTTACTTAATTACCCTTTACACCCAATGAACGAGGTATGGGATAGCTTCTCGCATTGTTGTGAATTAAGAAGCTATCTATTTTTAGATTCACAACTAACGGCACCTACTTGTTTATCGACGAATGCGAACGTCACTATTTCTAACCACTATGCCACGGCCGGTCACATACGAATTACTAAGGATTTACTAGGAACCTTGACCTTTCACCTGTTTTGTGGCACGGAAAATAGTTGTCCGATCATACTCAAATTTCCCTCATGTATTTTTTACATCAAGTGGTATATTATATCGGCAGAGAACTTTTTAATTTCCGTAAAAAAAAATCGTCCATTCATTTCGCAGGCGCTCTACTGTACAACTACGAGAGTATTTCGGTCATTTGTTTTGGTGGTACCAAAATGGGAAAGCAAATGTTTTGGCTTTGTTTTTTTATACTGACCAAATTCAAATATCCTGTCGTTTCCGTTGTGGGAGAAATAATAATTTTCCCAATATTGATCATTTTGTAGTGGAAGGCACCTGAAAGAGTCAGCTGATATGGTCCATATTCATTCCTGAGTTAAATTTTCTTAAACGTACATTGTCCGCAATATATAACTGAATTCACTGTATATAGGTAAAACAAATATGTATATAAAAATATGAGTGTAAACTAGGTCATTTGTATTAAAAATACCAGAAGAGGTACCTTTACCTATTAGCTATGGTAAATTTTCATAAAGATCAGTAAAAGTTTACTCGATCAAAAACAACTCCCACCTCCCATACCAACTTCCCTTTTTTTTGGGTCTCCTGTGGGTCTCTGTCACTCGGATCACAGCCGTCGTTTATGGGCTGTCGAGCTTTAATTTTGTACGCAACCTTCTATCTCTGCTTAGAGGGAGGTTAAGTTCTTATATGAGCATAATTGGACAAAAACTACTCCCACCTCTCATACAAACTTGTGCTCCCCATTTTCCCGGATTTCCGGTCCTTTCCAGGGAAACCGGGATTGACATATTTCCCGAGAAATAAGAACATTTTTTTCTTTGGTTTGTTAAGCAAAGACGCACAGAATGGCTTCAAATTTTGCAGAGATCACAAATAGACAATTCGTTATCTTGTACTAAAAAATAATGCCGTTTAATGGAACGCTGTTCAAACGCCAATCCGGGATCTAAGAAATTTCTATAGTTTTCATACATTTGTATGCAATTTTTCAGATTTCCAATCTATAACCGGGAAAACCCGTTCCCGGGATTCCCGGGATCCCGGTACAAACCAAGAGCCCTAATACCAACTCCCTATTAAGGAGGTTAAAAAATTCATAAAATTGGTCTAAGCTCATATTTTTAAAGCTGAGTGTTTGACATTTTCATAGTAATATAAAAAACATTACTGACAAGCTCGTCTTTTTTGGTACATTTGGTTTACGGTGGACATAACGCGTGTTTTAACCCCAAAATAAATTTCGGTGACTATGTCCTAGGTTGTTATGTCCCGGCACCGTTTTTTCGCTCTCCTGTAAAATTTGTATTTTCGAAATTAGTGGTTTTGCCAAATGTCTAGTCTATTTAACCCCACCACAACAAGTTTTTGACATAACCTCAAAAAATCTCTAACTTTGAGGTCGAATTTTGGTCACATTTTCTGACCACTTACCCAAACAATGGAGCCGTATCTTGGCAATGGTTTGCACAATGTGGTCATTCAAGTCCTGCAATCTTTACATTATACACATTGACAATCACACGATGACAATCCCACGACATGAAAGCCATTTCGAGTAATAATTTGTCTAGTGTTTCTAGTAATCTGTATGAGATTGACCTATCCGATAGCATTTCGTACAACTGTAGAGCTTCGTCTGATGACTGACTGGCTGCATGTACTGTGGGAATGACCACTGTATAATGATATAACGGACAGCTGCATATGTATTAAGGATTTTGATTTTTATAGTAGGGAATGAATGAAAAGCCAGGGGTTTTGGCTTGAACAATAATGTTTGTATATAGATGTAGGGCTATATTTGTAGATATATGCGTCTGCTAGACAGGAAGTACTTCGATTGAAATTCGTGCCTTGTTCATCAGTAGGGCAAGGACTTTGATGCACTAAATATGCGCATATAACATGCACTAATAATTAAAAATATGCATTAAAACACAAAAATATGCAATTAAAAAATTTCATTTTTTTTAATTCAATTAAACATAAAGTTTGCATGTAAAGTTGCAAAAAGGCAGAAAACAATTAAGTTTTGTATATGTATAATGTCCATGTAGAGCCCTTTCACCACCGAACTCTTCGATATTCTATGTATAAAATTTGATTGCATTAACCGGAATACCAGAACATTTTTCATTAAAAAAAAACACTCTTCTCGCGAAGGCGTTTTAAAAAGATATTTATTTATTTGATATAAGAGAATTCATTTCCATAAAATGACTTCGTTAATACTCTTCAATAAACAAGTCACATTCAACAGCTTCGTAACATTCCTACAACTACATTTGTTTTCTTACTCCCCTGAATATCTGTGTAAAAATGTTGTATAAATACAAAAATTTTTAATTGAACGGGTAATTCAGATGAATATTGTGCAACAAATTACAAGCCAACTCTTACCAAAAGACCTCCACCAGGTTATCTACAGTTGGATATTGTTTTGTTACAGGTGTCAGGTAGAAATGGCTACAAATTTTTTTTATATGCGTAGATCAATTTCATATAATAACCGTTTTGGGTAATTTTGATAAAAATAAAACTACAATGTAAATTTCTTCGAAATGGGCGATAACTATGAAATGCTCGTATACTTAGATCACGCATATTTGCTTTTATTAGATAAATTTTATGATAATCTTGACAGGATTTTAAGGATATTCTACTTATAAAATCATTTATATTCAAAATCATACATTATATGACTTATCAAAAGCCTATAATTTCGCCGAGATGAAAATGTTGCAACATTATCTACTATTTTCTAAAACTTCAAAAACAAATACATTTCATACACCCACATATTGTTTATATATAGTACATACATACATATTCTACATATATACGTAATATTCAGTATTCAGCATTAACTTTATCTCTGTTGATTTTACAAATTAATTGTTTAAAACTAAATTTTGAGTATGGGTTAGAAGAACTTTCTCTTCAATCAAAAAACCTACGTTACACACACACACACACACACCAACTTTGTTGTTTATTTGATATCTGCTTCACTTCCATTCATCGAACGACCTAAAAATTTCCTACAGGGATTAAAAGCTTTCCGCCACAACGTCATATCCTTCTCTTTCCCTTTGTATGTGTTGTTTTCTCTTTCGTGCAATAACACATATACAAAACAAACAACAAAAAAAAAGCTTTCTCATCTTTTGTTTCCTCACAAATATGGAGGATGTAACAGTTTTCGTTTGTATACATACGGACGGCAACAACAACGACTATAACTACAACGGCGCCAAGCATAAACTGGGTGAGAAACATGATATGCGCTCACTCACACACATGTACATAAAGGACTTTCACAGTGTAATTGTGTACA
This sequence comes from Muscina levida, assembly GCA_964034835.1. Lineage (NCBI taxonomy): Eukaryota > Metazoa > Arthropoda > Insecta > Diptera > Muscidae > Muscina > Muscina levida. The sequence continues at coordinate 36,064,757 of OZ035883.1, forward strand.
TTACTCACACACACACAGTCACACTCGCACACATAGGCTGTAGCGAACGACAACGTTTCTTTGACGCACATACACACACACACACACTCACTCACACTTAGGCACCGTGGCAAGTCTTGTTTAGTGGGTGACACGAAGCAACAAGGACGGATGTATTATCCACTTCCTTTTTCCTTCCACCAAACACAAGGATATTACCGTTTCGTCGTTTTATGAATGTGAGGAGTCACTCGGTAGGAGATCCCCACAGCTCCACCTGCCCTCTTTGGTTTGTTGTGCGCTCATAGACCTGGGTATTGTGTTAAGTACTCGAATACAATACAATAACCGGGTATAACGGCACTCGTAACTACCGAAGAGCCCATCACACACACACACAGAGGAAGATAGAGATAGGGGGGCTGGTAAGAGGCTAAAGCCTAGGCTAAGTGGCAGTCAGTTGTTGGTAGGGCTTACAACGAAATCGCTCACGTACGTATGCACAATATAGTAGATTGCCACAAATTCACTATTAAGTCAAGGGAAAGAGAGAGGGAACTGTAGGCGGTTTTGTCCTCACACCTCATACTTCTCCGCTTGCCTAGTTAATAGCTGATGATAGAGGAAGGAACGCTTAAGTGTTGCTTGCTCTTGCCATCAATTCCTGACGTTTGCACTGTGTGTGTGTGTGTGTACTACTGGGCTGCTGTCGCTGCTGCTCTTCGTTGTTAGCAACGCCTGCGAAATTATGAGACGCACATATGCCTACATCGCACTCACACCCGCCTCAAGCTCAATTCCATGTGGGTGGATGGGGGTGGTGGTGCTCGCGTTCGACTCTACCAACGCTTAATTAATTTTTGATATCAACGACAAAATGAAAAGCGTTTTGGCTTTTATATTTTTTTTCTATGGCTTTGTATGTATCCAGAAGTTGTCAAACGTGGCTCTTTCAACGAGTGTTTGAATATTTACGTACATGACATTTTTTTTTTGTGTTGTTGCTCACATCGTCAGCCTTTGGCGTTGGAAAAGTAAACTTCCATAAAATTTTCTTTGGATGAAATTCCACTTGAAGAAACTATTGTGCCCGACTGAGTTGAGCGCTGACATCATTTATTGTTAATCCTAAAAAGCAGTCAAAGTTCTCTGTCATAGACAAACTTAATTTGTTTGGCAATTGTGTTCGTCTGTTTCTTAATATCAAAGAAAGCAGTTGATTTCACAGTGATTGTATAAACTCTGACTGTGGTTAGAGTAGCGTAATGTTATTGAAGTAAGTGAAGGCTGGGGGAATTGCTTTAATTTTCTGGGATTTCTAAAATATTACTTGTGCTGGCATTCAAATGACAAATTTCATAGAGATTTGAAAAATGGGAAAAAATTTAATGTAATTGTCTCATTACATGTTGACTTTTCTGAAAATAATGATGAAAAGGACACGTAAGGTTGCGAGATGGAGATTTAAAATGTTCCAAGACAAAAATCCTCGTTAAATTTCACGGAAGACATATGATGGGTTTTTTTTAAGAACAAAATAATATATATGGGCTATACATGGTCACATATGAAAAACAATGTAAAACTTAATTAACGTATGAGTAATTTAATGTTATTCGGACTTAATATTAATCATACGCACGTCGTAGTTTCTCGATTTCTGAAGACGCAGTAGACCAGGGCTTGGTTCCTGTCTCAGTCATCTACATTCCTTTTATTGGTTGTTGTTGCCGACAACAGCTTCTCAATAAAAAGCTTTTCAAACAGCTAAAGTTTGGATTCGTCTATAAAATGTAGATGCCATTGAGTGTGTCTAGATTAGCAAGACGTATATTGTCTGCACGTAATCTAACTACTTGTATATATGAAGTTCAAAAAGAATTATTTTTAGCACTTCTATCTCTTTTCTCTCTTTAACATCATATTTGTCCGAAGACTGCGAGATGTTACTGTGGTCTTTCAAGCACTGAGAAGCAGTCGTCAGTAGTGAATTTGGTGATAAACGAGGACAAAATATAATTATTTGTTTCAACGAACAAAGAGTCTACTCGATTAGCCGGCTCGATTGCCAACTATAACTTTGAGGAGGTAGTTGATATTGTTTACCTTGGCTCCGCCGCACATTGGCTGAAAATCGTTTTTCATTGGCCAAAATTCTGTAACTTTTGAACTGATCAAAATATTGAATTAATTTTTTTTTAATGGATAGATATTTAGTTCAGCTTGACTCCGTTTTAATTACATTTAAATTGATTCAGGGCTTTTTAAGGAATTCTGGGTCAAAGTTGAACTTTTTATTTTTTTTTACTCATAGAGTGTAATATGGGAATATTATGTTTTTATTCATTAACAAATTTTATATTAGGAACTTAATAACAATTATAAAAATTTTTTGTAATATTGGAATTTTTCTAATGTTACACTCAAAAAAAAATAATAAAATCAACTAGAGATTTTGCTATTATTACAGAAAAATTAAAATTGTTTTGCTGTCAAATTTACAAATTTGTTTACACTCAAAGAATATTTACACTAAAAACAAAACGTTAATAATATTATCTAAAAATCTTGCTATTAATACAGAAAAATTTATTATTTTTGCTGTCAAATTTGATAATTTTTAATTAAAATAAAATTGCTCATTTATTATTTTTTGTCTGCTTGTGAAGCAAAAACGTAAAAAAAATAACTTATTTGTACAGGAGGTACAAAAAAGGGCATCACACCGTGTTCGAATATACGCTTACCTTGGCAAAATTTGTCTGAATTCAGTGTACATACAAAAATGCTATGTATATAAAAGGGAAAATATCGGTTATCTATATGGGAGATACCAGAAGGGATGTGTCAAATAGTTAGGGTTTCTGAGGTTTTGCAGCCTATTACAAGAAAAATTAACTGACCAAATTAAAATTATCCCACAGGTGCCGGTTTGGAAGTTATGGGAGAAATATTCATTTTTCAGAAAAGGTAATTTTGTATGGGAGGCACAGAAAGGATGATTTCTTATTTTCCAAATTTTTATAACCGTATAACTTACGCAAAATTTGACTGGATTCAGTGTACTTACAAAAATTATATGTATATAAGACTATAGGGGTGAGTTCGGCCATTTGTATGGGAGGTACCAGAAGGGATGTGTAAAATAGTTATGTTTTCTCAGGTTTGGCTTTCTATCACAATATAAATGAACCGACCAATTTTCATTACCCCCCCAAGTGTCCAAAAATAGGTAATTTTGTTTGGGAGGTACCAGAAGGGGTGGGGCTATTCTGTCCATTTACAATACCATAAGTTCATTTTGAAATATATTTATACTGGTTGTTGTTGTTGTAGCAGCATATATGTCTGTTTGTTGTATCCAGGCCAAGGAAGGAAGCTACTTCCACTGGGTGGGTCCAAGGAGAGTTGGATTGGCTGGGCAGTTAAAGAGGTGTAGCGTGTCGTGTGGTCCTTGGTTGCAGGCTGGGCAGACGTTCGACGTATTGCCGTCAATTCTTGCCCAATATGAATTGAGGCGGCTACACCATCCGGATCTTAGTTGGGCCAAAACAACTCTCGTCTGCCGCGGTAAAACCTCTTCTTCCGAAGCCACTGATGGAGGGTGATCTCCGAGCACGACATTCACTCTATAGTTGTTTACTACTTCCAAGACTTCGTCTGAGTGAATGTCTGCTAATCCTGCTTGATATGCGCTTTGATCTAGAGGCTCTCTCTTGTAGCGCTGGATCTCACGCTCTAGATCATGAAGGTCTTTCCTGACCTGCCTGGGGGGAGGGAGCCTATCCATAAGGTGGTGGTTGGGATGGCTGGTCCGATAACAACCAAGCAAGTACTGCTTCGACAAAAGGAAATTATGTCGTCGCACGGGAATGACCTTCGTCTCCTCATGTAGGTGATCCACAGATGACATGAGGAGGCACCCTGTAGCAGTTCTCAGGGCGGCATTTTGGCATATCTGCAGGTTCTTCCACTGCGTCTCGCTCACGTTCGGTGACCACACTGGAGCTGCGTAGTTCACCACAGACCGACCTATCGCTTTGTAAGAGGTCAACAAGGTTTCTTTGTCGGTTCCCCAAGAGCTGCCGGCAAGCGACTTGAGGACCTTGATCCTACTTCTCATCTTATTGCAGATAGCTGTGGCGTGCGCGTTGAATCTGAGCAGACTATCAAATGTGACACCAAGGACCTTGGGGTGGTTGGTGGTCGGAATTGTTGTGCCATCGACTATCACATTGAGCTGCTCCTTCACTTGCGCTGTCCATGCGGTGAACAGTGTGGCCGATGATTTGGTGGCGGAAATTTTCATCCTTCTCGCAGCGAAGAAATTGGCAATATCAGCGAGGTAGGCATTCAACCTTCCACATATGTCATCAGTCGAGGGGCCCGACGCCAATATCGTACAGTCATCGGCATACGATACTATATTTACGCCGTCAGGTGGTGGTGGAATTGCAGAAAGGTAGAGGTTAAACAGTGCCGGAGATATCACCCCACCTTGGGGAACTCCCTGTTTCACTCTACGGGGCTTGGACTTTCTATTTCTGAATTCCACGTATGACTGGCGTCCACACATGTCGTTCACGATCCAACGTTTCAAATAGTTCGGGAGGGACGTGTTGGCGATGTCCGCGAAGAGCGTGGCGTGATTTACTGTATCGAAGGCCTTCGATAAATCAAGCGCCACGAGGACCGTCCTGTCACTGGCCTTATTCTGGTTGAGACCGCGACTTATTTGTGTGGTGATGGCGTGTAAAGCAGTGGTAGTGCTGTGCTGCTTACGGAATCCATGCTGATGATCGGCAATTGGGAAATGTCCTGTCAGGCTCGGGAGGATTAGCGCCTCAAGTGTCTTGGCTACTGGCGAGAGGAGAGAGATGGGCCTGTATGATTCTCCTTTGCTCGCGTCTTTGCCAGGTTTCAGTAGCGGGACCACTCTACCCATTTTCCACTTATACTGGTAAATTTTCATACCGATCCGTTAAGGTTTACTCGAATTATGTATACGAGTACTTATTGGGCTACTTATAGGGCGTAATTTGATTTTTTTTACAGTCATTTCATTAAAATGAAAAAAGTATTCTATCGGCGGCCCGTGGCGGGTACAAAAGTATATATAGGGTTAAGGAGGACACTTTTACCTTTCTCTGGGTATTATACGTTTCTTGTTCCCTTTTGTTCCCTAGAAGTTCTATTCCACTAAAGTTTAAATTTGAGAAAAATATAGTAGTTTCATAAAAATTTCATAACGCCCCTAAAATTAAACGCTAGAGCTGTGACCACTTACAACAACTAAAGACTATAACCCTACCAACATTATAAAAAAGACCGCAGACAATTATCAATTGTTTAACCTAATTTTTTGGCTACCTTAATCTGGATATATTAGCTACAAAACGGCGTAAAAATTTTAAAAATCGGCCACTTTTGGCCAATGAAATCAAAATTTTAGCCACAATACGCCGTAATCAAAAATGAAAATGTTGCTTTGGAAATCAAGAGCAAATGGCTGCCACTATACGCTAAGCAAGTGTTTTAGTTGCAAATCCCTCTCTCGGCGGTGAAAAATACATCTGCACCTGACACCGTTTTTACCCGTTTTACTCTACGGCGCAGAATACTGGATAATGCCTCAAACAGATGAATCTGTTTTTGGAGACTTGTTGCCGGGAAGTAGCGACCCAATATATGCCCGTCAGTGTCGCTGGCCGCTGAGTACTACAACTCTCGAATATTGTCAACAACTTACATCAATTTTTACTATGTTTCGTTTAAATCAGTGCACCGTGGTCCGCTTCCCTGATCTAGCGTAACGAAATTAAAATTTTCGACATTCGAAATCTACCAAAATTTGATTTCCCGTCGATAACTAACTGTTGATTTAGCAAATCGATAACTTCCAAATTTACAAATTTGCTAAAATTAATTAACTGTCGGCTTTCAAACAAAACAAATGTCAAAACAGCTGCAACAAAAACGTGTTAGTGCGTTTCTACAAGTGTGCAGACATTTTGGTGAATTTTTTATTTGGTTCCTTCTTGTTTTATTATTCTAGAAAAATTTTCCTTTTCACGAAAATTTTATTATTTTTTAGGTTATTAATTTCGTTACGCTAGATCAGGCAAACGGACCACTGTGCAGTGGTAGGCATAACCGAAAGTACGCACACAAGAAGCTTTAGCGTTGTAGAATTGTACACGGTGGAAATATTGTGATCTCCCAACAATTGTGCTCTCATTCTCTCTCCCAACAATCGTTGAACATTGTTTCTCTGTCCGAACTTGTGTCTGTTTTTGTGTTGAATGCGAAACAAGTGTATGTTGGTGTTGTTTTTATAACACTCAAGCAGAGACTGACTGTTTTGAATAAAACAAAACTTTAGAAACTTTCAAACTGATTGCACGCACGCACACAAGAAGCCTCAGCATTGTCGAATTGTACAGGGGGAGAATGGTGTGATCTCTCAACAACTGTGCTCTCATATTCTCGCAACAATCATTGAACATAGTTTCTCTGTCTGTATTTTTGCCGGTTTTTGTGTTGAATGCAAAACAAGTGTATGTGGTGTTTTTTAATAACATTCAAGCAGAGACTGACTGTTTTGAATGAAACAAAACTTTCAAGGGTTTGAGAATTGTCGATAGTGTCTGTGTAAAAAATCTGTTTTTTCCGACCTTGCGAGGCAATCGGATGCCTATCAGCGATTTAAATTCATAAAATCTTGAAGATGTGATGTAACAAGGCGGGCGCCGCCCCCAAAAAAAAGAATGACTTTCTAAGTAACTAACAAACTACGGCGTAAGCGGCGGGGGGCGTGCCCCCCACACACTACAGGGAGATAGAGTATCGAGACTAAGAGCCCAACGACGAACGGTGGGGTGCCTGCACTGCAAATACTTAAGCATAACTAATTTCTCCTTAGCAATGAGGTTCAGTTTCTCCGCAGTTAGCTGTTTCAGGGTATGGCAAATTGAAGGATTTTACTCGGGTTTACACCCAGTCCACAGTTATGACACAATTTTGGCAGAAGTTTCTGCGCAGATTTCATGAGCTCTGAGATTAATTTAGAGTCCTTGTCGGCAGTTATTAGTGCAACTGCATATGCGATGGTTGTGCAGCACTACTTTTCCATCGTCCTCACGAGAGTGTTGATGTTGAGATTCCATACTAGTGCAGAGAGTTCTCTTACTTGTGAAGTACCTGGACTAAAACACTATTGTTCTTGAAATTTGCTATGGATTCGTTTGAGATTAGATTATTTTCTTTGGTGAAATGAGCAGGTTCGAATAGCCAAAGTTTGAGCACGATTGGAGTTTGTTAACCCATGCCGCTTTGGGCTTAAAGTTTTTAAGCTCCTACAGCCATGTTTGGGGGGCATAACTGAAAAACGATTGGTCCAATTTTGATAAAACAAAAATTCGAAATTTAAGGATTGAATAAATTTTAATCCAAAACGAAAGATAATGTGTTAAGTTTTACTACTTTTACGTAATGTCACATAACCAGTGAACAAAATGAGACATAGATCATGAAAATCGATTAACTCTTTTCGCTTTTATCCGCAATTAAGTGAATGTATCTCATTTTGGAAAATATAAGTTTTTTTGTTCAGGATATATGGGAGGTGGGCGTGTCCTTCGAGACAATTTGATTTAATTCAACACAGTTGTCAGTAATAAATCAGAGACAAATTAAGGCAAACTTTGTTCAATACCAACAACAATTTTGAAAAATATTAGTTTTTCCCAATTCAGGATATATGGGTGGTGTGCGTGTCCTTCGAGATAATTTGATATATTTCAACAAAGTTGTCAATAATATATATTAGAGACAAATCGAGCTAAATTTGGTTCAATACCAACAACAATTTTGATAAATGTAAGTATTTTCCATGTCAGGATATAAGTGAGGTGGGCGTATCCTTGGGCCGATTGTCACAACACTTCGTTTTTTTTTTCTATTTATAAAAGGAATGTGTGCTTCTTTTCCTTTTTTTGTGATAACTTCTTTACTTTTTGGCCTCCGTTTGTATGAAAACACGACACTTTATTTAAAACTTCTAAGAATCATTCAGTCATCAACGTTTTTATCATAGAATTCTGTACATAACCTCAAACAAGATACCTTCATTTAAATTTGAATAAAAGCAAAATGTGTTCGTCGATTTTCATGATCTATGGCTTATTTTGTTCATATGTTGTGTGACATAACGTGAAAATTGTAAGACTTGTAAGAGTTGTAAGACTTGACACCTTTTTTTTCGTCTTGAATTCTTTTTTTTTAAATAAAAAATTTGAATGTTTTGAGGAATTTTTTTTCGTAAATTTACTATTGATTATGCAGAGGGACCGGGCGTGGCATAGTGGTTAGAACACGCGACTACCATGCGGGAGATCGCAGGTTCAAACCTGGCTCCAGTCATCTTAAAAAAAGAAAAAAATAAAAAAAATGTTTCTTTCATTGTCGGCTCTCCTCGAATGTTGTTTGACAGCAACTTCGCAATATTAAGCGTCGATTCAATCGTCGTGTCTAGTAAGAGCTTCTCAAAAACAGTGACGTTCGCATTCGTCGATAAACAAGTATCGATTATTCGAATCAATATATATAACAAATTGTTGCAAGTGGGTTGTGACTTTCTACCTCACGAACGGTCAAACCAAATTCGATTAAATTTTGTTTGTTCATATGGTCGTGTAGATGGTTTAACTAAAGTTTGCACGAAATCGGTTGACACGTTTGTGAGTTAAAACTCAAAAACGGCTGGACAAATTTTCAAAAATTTTTTTGTTTTGTCCGCTAAAGATCAGGCATGGTTTAGAACAAAAATATAGGGTGGAAGTTGGCGGTGCCACGCCCCTTTTTTTTAAATCGCTCTGACGGCTTTTTTAAAAGCCCGATTGATTCGAAAATTTTACAAAGTGGTACAGATAACCCGCTGATAATCCCTGGCTATACTTGGTTGTGATAGGATAAAGGGGCGTGGCACCACCCACACAACTTGAAAGATAAAAAGGCTATATCTCATGAACTATCTAAGATATAAAGATGAGATTTGGTATATATATTGTTCATGCAATACGACTTTTCTAATAGACCAATCGATATGAAGTTTTAACAAAGTGGTTCTGATCACGTGTTGATAGTTCCTGGCTTTGGTTGTGATTGGATAAAGAAGCGTTGCACCGCCCATACAACTTAAAAGTAAAAAATGTTAAATCTCATGAACTATCAGAGGTATGAAGATGTGATTTGTTACATATGTTGTTGGTACAGTATGAATTACAGCCGGGGTGGAAGTGGGCTGTAATAGTTTGATCGTCCTCAAAATTTTACAGTATGTTGCAGTTTTCCCAAAGATATGCAACGGCTTTTTGGACCATGTTGGTAAATCGAAGCGCTGCCCACGCACGTCAATATTTGACTATTAAACTGTATCAAACAATTGTTCGTACACCAGGCGGATGAAGACATATCGTAACTGCGCCGACTAAAACATTGATATGTTTTTCATTTACTTTACTGGTATGTGTTTTTCAATTATTTTTCAGGACAGCATTAAAAAAAACTTAATTTCCCTTTTTAGATTCTATTTTTAGATTCACATCTAACGGCACCTACTTTTTTATCGACGAATGCAAACGTCACTGTTTGAAAAGCTCTTACTAGACACGCCGATTGACTCGACACTAATACTGCGAAGTTGCTGTCGACAACATTCGAGGGGAGCCGACAATGAAAGGAAAATTAATTTATTTTTTTTTTCTTTAAGATGACTGAAGCCAGGAGTTGAACCTGTGATCTCCCGCATGGTAGTCGCGTGTTCTAACCAATATGCCACTGCCGGCCAGGACAGCCAATCGGTAATAAATCCTATAAATAGAAAATTTAAGCAATGTTCATTGGAGTTGGACAGGAAAACAGTTTTTGTTTGACTGGGGGTCGCAATTTGAATTTTCTTAGTATGTTAGAGGTAACATTATCGAACATTTGGAAAAAATCTATGTATGGGGTTTTATTTTAGACCTATAGAACTACCGATAGGTATAAGTGTTACTCTAGCTGTCATAGTAATGAAGTGTGTTAGACTTCCTTTCTGTATACTTTGGCAAATCACCATGCAAAGACACAATAGAACAACGTTTACAAATCACCAAACTTATCTAAGCTGCTAATACGCAATACTATGGATCGACCACATTTATTGTTTTGGTTAATATTCATCCGTGCGTACAGAAGAAGCTACCCAGTAGGAAGTACAAAGTGATTTTAACATAGTTACTATGCACTGGTAACGACAATTTGACCGGTATTGTCGGTCATCAGTTCGTGTATGATTGTGTTGGCGACCAGTCGTTTCTATAGGTATCAACGTACATTTGACCGACATTGTCGCTCATCAGGTCGTGCATGACAAAGCGGACACTTGTATGAAAATTTTGTCGATGATTTGTATGGACGGTCCCCTACGTGTCATCGATGAATTAGTATAGTCATGCATCTATCCTGGGACCGGCCGTGGCATAGTGGTTAGAACACGCGACTACCATGCGGGAGATCACAGGTTCAACTCCTGGCTCCAGTCATCTTAAAGAAAAAAAAAATAAATAAATTTTTCTTTCATTGTCGGCTCCCCTCGAATGTTGTCGACAGCAAATTCGCAGTATTAGTGTAGTTGTGAATCTAAAAATAGAAAGCCTGTTAATTCACAACAACGCGAGAAGCTATCCCATACCTCATTCATGGGATTTAAAGGGACATTATGTTTTTTTTTATGCACCTATCCTTGAGAATGTCTTGCAGACACTTCCTACTGGGTATCCCCGCTGTAGACCTAAGTGTGACTAGGGACTCGAACTTATCGAATCGATAATCGTTCTCATCAACTCGGTCTCTGCAAATGTTGAGGAAAGATCTTGGCCTACATCCATATAAGATCAAACTGGTGGAATAACTAGATTCAGTGGACGATCAATTAAAATTTAATTTTGATCTTTAGCGGAATGTCTACTTTCAAGTGGTTAAAGAAGTGGTTTTTCGCCTTACATACAGAAAAAACATGATCTACATGTCGGCACTATAGATATAAATTTGCTGATAAACTTTTTACTATATCCATAGAGCCTAAGATATTTAGCATTTAAAATAATAAAACTTCCTTGGTCAACTTCCATGATAATGAGTTACTTGAAATAAATTATTAGGTGTAGAAATAAGTTTCCGCGGTTTGTCAAAAGATGGCCCCACCACAAGGTTATGGAGAAATTGCCAGATGTAAAACGTAATATCCCAAGTTTCGTCATCCGGCAACACCATAACCTTAAAGTACTAGTGATTCCGTATCAGCATCACGTAATTTTTTTCGTGCAAAAATGTCAAGTTTTGTGCCGAATAAGCATCATTTGCGGGAACTTTTAATTTACTTCTTTAATTTGAAAACGTCTGCAGCTGAGGCGCATCGATTGCTTTTAGAAGCATATGGTGAAGCTGCTTTAAGTGAGAGAAGTTGTCAGGAATGGTTTCAAAAGTTTAAGAACGGTGAGTTTGACGTGAAGGACAAAGAACGCAGTGGAAGGCCGAAAGTGTACGAAGACATGGAATTAGAAGTATTATTGGAGGAAGATTCGTCCCAAACGCAAAAAGAACTTGCACTTACATTACAAGTGACTCAACAAGCAATTTCACATCGTTTAAAATCGTTGGGAATGATTCAAAAACAAGGAAATTGGGTTCCATATGAACTAAAGCCTACAGACGTTGAACGCCGATTTTGCATGAGTGAATTGCTGCTTGCCAGAAATAAAAAAAGAATTTTTGCATCGTATAGTCACTGGTGACGACAAATGGATTCACTACGATAATCCAAAGAAGAGAAAGTCATGGGTTAAGCCCGGCGAACCATCAACATCGACAGCTAAGCCGAATATTCATGGAAAAAAAAACTCATGCTGTGTATTTGGTGGGATAAGCTTGGTGTCGTGTATTATAAATTGCTCAAACCAAGCGAAACCATTAATGGAGCTCTCTACCGAACACAATTGATGAGATTGAGTGGGGCACTTAAAAAAAAGGCGCCCATTACTACTCCAGACACGACAAAATTATTCTTTTTCACGATAATGCTCGTCCAAATGTTGCGGCGCCGGTAAAAACATACTTGGAAACACTCAACTGGGAAGTTTTACCCCACCCGCCGTATTCACCAGACTTAGCACCTTCTGATTATCACCTGTTCCGGTCGATGGCACATGGTCTGTCTGAGCAGCGCTTCACATCATATGAAGACACCAAAAATTGGGTAGATTTGTGGATAGCGTCAAAAGATGAAGAGTTTTTTCGACGGGGTATCCGAATGTTGCCAGAAAGATGGGGAAAAGTAGTGGCAAATGATGGAAAATACTTTGAATAAAACGTAATGTACGGTTCCTTCACAATAAATTCCTAATTTTTTATAAAAAACCGCGGAAACTTATTTGTACATCTAATACATAAGTTACTAAACTCAACATATTATTGTCAAGCTTTAGAACCGTTTTCAAAGTACATTGTATACCTACAAATATATAAATTAGCGTTTATATAGCACTTAGGACAGTAAGACATGTGAAAAATATTTTAAGTTAATATGCAATAGCGAAGCATTGCCGGGCCGGGCCCACTAGTTTATATTATAGAATTATTGTACCTCAACAATACTTCCGAAGATTACTTTTCTTAAATAGATCAATTACTATAAAGCATGGAATTCTTTAAGGACTTTTCAATATATAAATAAGGATGTAATATAAAATGTTTAATACCTGTATATATTCCAATTTCTGTAAATATACAAGATAATTAATCATTACTCACAAAAGTTATAATAATAATGGAACTTAGGGTATCCCTTGTTCTAATTTGAGCGTACCATTTAAAAACATAATCAAAAATTTTAAAACCTTTCATAATTATAAAAAAATTAACGATATAACAAAAATCGCAATCTTCAAATTTAGCTAGTATTAGAACTACGCGATTATAGTCATGCACTCCCCTTAATCTTAAGAGCGTAAAATTGGTCCTTAATTTTATATTCCTTACTACGCGTTTTGTTTGTTTTGAGCAACAACGACTTAAACCAATTCACAGCAAGAATAATTGGGTGGGTGGATGTCCCCGTTTAGGTGTTAGGTAGGTGGGAGTATACAACCATTTGTTTTGTAACAACACCAACATCCACAACCTTACATGGCTGACTCTGGCATTCGACGAAGAAAAGAAACTTTTAAAAGTTCATTTATTCATTTCTAATGGCATCAGAAAGCAATTTTATGTTTTTCATTTGCTTTACAGCGTAACGAACGAACAACATTGAATTCTTTAAAAAGTCATTCATGTCAATACGGTTCGCTGGATATGTTTGTGGCAACGGATGGTCGGTTGGTTGGTTGGTTGCCTGGATGGATAGATGGATGGATGCGTTGTGTTTGTTGCATTGTTTTGTAATAGTTATTGGGGCGTTTTGTAAATGTGTAACATTTCATAATCTATTGGCAGTACGAAAAAACTACTAAATCAGGATGAAAGCAAAGAGGGGAATATTCAAGGACAAGAAAAATTAAATAAATACAATTGATATAAGTGATATTAATCCACAATTCTAATATTTTATACTAACTTGTCCGGCTCGCATTGCTACGCCACTATCTACGCGTGAAAATCTATTGTGTTTTAAAATAAAGTATAGCCTATATCACTCAGTGATAACGTAGCTTTCAAATTTATAAAATCAGATTAGTAGTTTAGAAGATTATCCCTACATACAAACAGACTATAGTATAAATTTGTTAATGAAAGTAAAATTTACTTAAAAGTAGAATACTCAAATAATGTTATAAGTATTTCTTCCACACATTGTTACGATTTTGATAATTTCAAAATTGTATCACTTGAAATGTCTACAATGTCCCAAAATCCTTATGATATCCTTACAAACATATTGCAACTCTTGCCAGTAGTAATTATGAGCAATCTCAGTTCATGAAAGTCAAAAATTGACGTCCGTGAAAAAATATAGAAAACAGCAACGCATTAAAACGACACGTGCCGCTCGCGTGTTACGTCATTCATACGTCATTAAGGCACACGTGTGTGTATGTATGTAAAACAACAACAGCAACAAAACACAACTGTGCCATACCCTAGACTCAATACAGTTAAAGCGCCAACACCAACAACCAGCCAATATGAAATCTCACCGTTTTGGCCGTCTCTGTGGGCATTACACCAACAAAACACTGGGAAAAAGGACGAGGTAACAAAAAGCACAACAACACTAACACCAACAGCGACAATATTAGCCTTTTGGCATTGCAAATGTTGTTGTTGTTGTTTGTGTCGATGTCGATGTGTCTTAGGATAACAAATCGGTCTATGATTATGTTTATTTGTATGCCAGAGTGTGGGTGTTCTACGTGTGTGTGTGTGTTCAAGCGAGCTTACACTAGCTCGCCTCTTATATGACCCCTAAAGAAAACATTGCAATGGAAATGTCAACTTTTATTTTTTATCAAATACATTTCGATCTTTGCCATTATTGTTGACGCTGTTTGTTGTAACATTGATAATATTGCGTATGTATGTGTGTAGTTGTTTGGAAATCCGCATGTTATTGTTGTTGTTGTCATGTTTCAGAAATCCGAGTGAATTTTTGTCGTCCGTGGCTGTAACAATTATCCAGGCGTACATCATCCTGTTTACCAGACGAACATTGGTATTACTTTCCTGACTGACAAGGATCAGTGTAATGAATAGCAAGAAGGAAAAAAAATGAAATTATTTCAATGCCTTTTTGTTATTTTGTGGTTAAGGGTAGAGAGTATTATGTGGTTGTCACACTATGTTGGGATAATATCGAGAAAATCTAAATGTTAAACGTAACTACATGGCGTGGGTATGTGTGGATATGAAATAAGTTCTTAACCTGACGTCAATCATTGAAGATCTAAGGGAAATTGATGCAACTGCTTTAAAATAAAGTGATGGAGCTAAAAAAATCAGCTTGCCTACAAATATTATGTTTTCTGTACGGAAAGAACTTTGAGGCAACATGAATAACAAATCGGTCTATGATTATGATACATTAGGGTGGCTGCGAAATGTATGGACGATTTTTGTAAGATCGGAAAACGACTTCCCATACCTCAAAGAGGTCAACGAGGAGGTTCTTAGTAAATCCTTTGTTTTTTTACCAATGTCCGATTATGGAATTGTATTTTTATACCCTCACCCTACGGGTAGAAGGGTATATATCATTTTATACGAGCCAAAAGTGTCACACATAGAATGAGTCACTTTAGACCCTAAGTTTAATTGAATCAAATTCGATTCATGACTTTTTAAGTCGTTTGAGCCATATCCGTCTGTCTGTCTGGCTGGTACAGACGATAACTTTCGGAAGGCGGAACCAAATGTTTTGAACATTTGCACAAGTTCATAATTCCCCAAAACTACGTGGCTACATGGCCACGCCCCTTCTGGTACCTCCCAAACAAATGTACCATTCCGCCCACTTTAGAAATCGAGTAATAATATCAAAATACCCAACGCGATCGTACCCAAATTCTGCATTTAGTAACACTAAGACAGGATAAAGTTTTAGAAAAAAAAAACTGGAAGTCTAGCCACGCCTCATTTGGTACCTCCCATACAAATGTACCATTCCGCCAACTTTAGAAATCGAGTGAAAATATCAATATACTAGAAAATTGTATGTTTTACTAAGCATGAGGGTATATGTAAGTCGGTTTTCCCAACTGAAACTTTCTTACTGGTTTTTCTCGCAAATATTTAATAGTGAAATATTGACGTATGTGGGCGGCTCCCCGGCCCTTTTTGCCAACCTAGATTCAAATATCCAGGTGTATATCACTTCTATACTGTGAAATTTTCAGGACGATTTTCAAAGAGATCAGTCAAGCCGTTTTCGAATCTACATATGTATATAGAGAGATTTTGCCTTTAACCTCTTTGGCGCAAATTTTGACCAAATAACACAACATTTCGCTAAGGCATTACCCAAAATCCAAAATTGATTTTTCGTTGCCACCCTACTGGGCATATATTACAATGCGATTGTCAGCTTGGGCCATCTAGGAATAGGAGTTGACAATTTTGGGACCAAGCTACCGCAATTGACGGCTCTTTGTTTCAGGCAGAAGATACCAAATTGGGTATGATAGTATGGGACATACCTCCCTTTAGCCAAGGTGCAACTTCACATTCGAGCCCCGGGCTGTACCAGCGATTTCGGTAACCCGCAAGGGGGCCTACACCAACCGATCAGGCGGGAACAAGTCCGCTTTTACATACTCGCGAGTACCAATGCTTTCCCAAGCAAATGTAACGGTCGATCCTACATTGCAAGGATGTAGTACCCTCACCAGTGGGAGGGTAGGGGGAAGTTTTAAACGCCTTCCGCTGGACGATGGTGAACGACAACCATGCTTTTTCTAAGACTGGGCCCGCCTGAACCCCCGTAGGTTTAATACGACACTGGAGATACGGTACCAGAAAAAGGCATCTGCTGCGATCTTGTAGAAACTTCTACCAGTTTTAATACCTTGCAGTTCGGCGACTGGTGCCCCCACAAGGGGCAGTGGCGACCATCATTAGGCATGCGACCTAAGACAGCCCGAATAGACCTGCCTAATCAATGTCGTCAGATAAGTTTCTATTATTATCTTAAAATAGCTCTAAGTCGTGCAAACAGTCTGGAAGCAAACCCCGTTGCTTTAGCCAACGCTTCTGCAATAGAGAACATCTTATTCCTGTTCCACTCACTATCTACTCTATTAATCGCTAATCTCTAGAGATCCCTTATATAATGATCATAAGGGACAATCACATAGTACGTTCAGCCAGTCTTCAGACGATTTTAAGCAGATGAAAAAACAGTGGTGAAGTTGCTGTGGTCAACATCTAGGGGGGTAGCAATATAAGAAAAAATAGATGACTGAGATACGAATTGAACCATAGATCTCCCGCATGATAGCCGCGTATTCTAACCATCGTGCCACGCACGGTTTTTACTCCATAAAGAGGTAAAAAATACTACATAAGTGGATTACTTTGAAATGGGTTAAACTTGCCCACACCCAATTTAATTCTAAGTTTGCAATTTTGTAGAAAAAAAAAACAAATAAATAATTTGTTTGTAAAATGTGCAAAACTTCCCACCACAAAGTCAGATATCCTAAAAACAATGTGTTATGAGCTTCACACCTCATATCATATAACCAATACCCTTTAATATTATGTTACTGTAAAATTTTCCCACACAGACACAATACACCAAATCTACGCACTCCACTCTCCCACCATAACAAATTATAACAAAAATGTTAACAATCACAATCTAAATCATAATCAACATATAAAAAACACGCAAAGAGACCTTTAACATATTGACATTGTCTCATAAAAACAACAACGATATGCAACATAATACAACAAACAATGCAAATGATAATTGCGAGCAAGTGATATAACACCGAAGACTGTGCGTGCACGAACCCCCTAAGAGGGTTGAGAACTCTTGACTTCTCCAATTACCATCGGTTAACAGCAATCAAGGCAACCAACAGCACTCGCTATGTCGACAGCGAGCAGTGATAGTTTAGAATACTCACCTCTTTTGGGTTGTTCGCCTTTTTTTTATCATTTAATCGAGTACCCGTAATGATAGATAGAGAGACAATACATAGTTCCCATACAAACGCAAATGTGAGGCCAGGGCAAAGTGACGACCTCAAAGTCAAACCCACCCCAGCACTTAAATGGCAATGACAACAAACAAACAATTAACGCGTCGTCTACTACGGAATCACACAATTCAGGTTATGAGAACGCGTGCTAAGGCCGACGACTACTGTCATATATCGAACTACCGTTCGAGCGTACACCAGTCACCAGTTGATGACTGTGCCGGGAGTGTTGTTGCAACTATAAATTATACTGTGGTTACTTGCCTTATATCTGTTTGTCTGTCTGATTGCTCACCCCACACCATCTCGAGCGGCAAAAAGATCAACTTCCCACGCCGCTGGGTGGTTCTCCCCTGGGATAAATACTTTGTATGGCCATAACTGTGTAATGTTTAAATCTCCACATGACAGAGTCAATATGTTGCATGTTCCGCGTAATAAGTGACTCTTGAGATTTTTGCTGCGCGGCCGTTAGATCTTTGGTCGTAGAATAGTTTGTCGTGAGAGCTGTCAATAGTAGCTGTAGCTATAATTAATGGATTATTTTTCATATTGGCGGACAGACGGACAAGCAGACAGACAAAGAGAGAGAGACACATAAATTCCATTGACAATTTAATTGTCGGCAATCTTTGGCGAATGGTCATTTGACTTTGGCAATAGACAGAGATGACCTTAGAGATGAGAAATAAAAAGGTGATAAATGTAGAAGTACTATATTTTGTAAGAAAATATTACTTTCAATCTTTATATATTACTAATTGGTTTTCTATTTTTATATTTTTACATTTTTATATTTTTATATTTTTAAATTGTTATATTTTTATATTTTTATATTTTTATATTTTTATATTTTTATATTTTTTTGATATTTTTATTTTTTTACATTTTTATATTTTTATATTTTTATATTTTTATATTTTTTTATTGGGACCGGCCGTGGCATAGTGGTTAAACTTGGCTCCAGTCATCTTAAAAGAAAAAAAAATAAATAAAATTTTCTTTTATTGTCGGCTCCCCTCGAATGTTGTTTGACAGCAACTTCGCAGTATTAAGCGTCGATTCAATCGTCGTGTCTAGTAAGAGCTTCTCAAAACAGTGACGTTCGCATTCGTCGATAAACAAGTAGGTGCCGTTAGTTGTGAATCTAAAAATAGAAAGCGTGTTAATTCACAACAACGCGAGAAGCTATCCCATACCTCATTCATGGGGTGCAAAGGGAAATTAAGTTTTTTTTAAGTTATATTTTTATATTTTTATAATTTTAAATTTTTATATTTTTATATTTTTATATTTTTATATTTTTATATATTTATTTTTATTTTTTAATATATTTATATTTTATTATTTTTATATTTTTTAATTTTTATATTATTATATTTTTATATTTTTATATTTTTAAATTTTTATATTTTTATATATTTATTTTTATATTTATATATTTTTTAGTTTTTATATTAATATATTTTTATATTTTTGTATTTTTATATTTTAATATTTTTATATTTTTATATATTTATGCCCCTAAAGTACCAATATTTGTAATAAAAATATAATATTATTATATTTTTATGTTTTTATATATTTATTTTTATATTTTTATACTTTTATATTTTTATATTTTTATATTTTTATATTTTTATATTTTTATATTTTTATATTTTTATATTTTTATATTTTTAAATTTTAATATTTTTATATTTTTATATTTTTATATTTTTATATTTTTATATTTTTATATTTTTATATTTTTATATTTTTATATTTTTATATTTTTATATTTTTATATTTTTATATTTTTATATTTTTATATTTTTATATTTTTATATTTTTATATTTTTATATTTTTATATTTTTATATTTTTATATTTTTATATTTTTATATTTTTATGTTTTTATTTTTTTATATTTTTATATTTTTATATTTTTATAATTTTATATTTTTATATTTTTATATTTTTGTATTGTAAGCCCCAAAAGGTACCAATATTTGTACCACACTCACCACTTAGTTCCTCTCTTATTCTCTCGAACATGCAACAAACGTCGTGTGTGCACCACTACACACTACAGCTTTTTTATTGTGTTAAGCTTACGTTTGCGGCTTCTCGGCCGGAGACGATTGGACACCGTTACCTCCGGCTGGATTCCGTTTCCGGTTAGGTCATCGTGCCAAAAATGCTCTTATTTATGGCTTTTCCTCCTCTGCATGAACTCGCAGTTTGTTTGTTTGCCATTTCACTAAGCAAAAGTGCACTTGAACCGGTCCGATGGCCCTGCCCAGTCTCTACTGTGTCTAAAGTCCAAAAACCCATTGACCAAATCTAAACACAAGACTATTTAGGATTTCCCATTGTCTTCTACGCTTCGATTCCAAAGCATAAATCATCCAAACATATACAGTTATTGTTGTTTTCAGCAATTTCTTAGACATATTGAGTAGGGGGTGTCGGTGTCAAAGACGGACGGACATCAGAATCATGTTTGCGTTAAATTTTTAAAGTTTCCAATATTTGTATGGCTCTTAATGAGTAGCAGCACAAAATCTGTATGTATAAAACAGTAAAGAGGGACATTTAAGATTTTCGTCTAAAAGATATGACAATCCATTTTTTGAATGTTTGCCAACCATAAGGATGTTTATTAGATTTGCCTCTGAATATCTCCCTCGCTGTCTCTTTGTGTGTGTGTGTGTTTCTTGCCATCAAAGGCAAGAAAATTAACACTTGTGCTTTATGCTGATGACTCTGCTTGCTGACTTGGCTAGTGCTAGTGCTGGTGCTGTTGTTCATCATTCAAAACACCCGCTTTGTGTTAGAAATTTTCAAATTATGCGCCATGGACGTATACAATTTGTGTCTCTCGCCAGAGTGATTGTAATGAAATTACGTAGCAATGTTTTCAACATACGGCACAAGAGTTCTTGTATATTCATAATAATTTTCGTTTAAAATCTACACACCCACTGCTCGAAGCATCAGTGTGGATGCTGGCACGCGCTGTTATTTCTTGTTTTGATTCATAATAAGGGCATTCTGACTGGCTGGTATTCTCGACCCCCACCCTCACCAACTTCTTCGTGGGTATTAATTTGAAATGATGTTGAAACATCTGGTTACAAATGATGCGCTACGCTGGGGATTTGTTAGTTGATTGTCTCATTGCAAGAGAGTATTTAGCTGATGATGAATTGATTAAGATTTAATCAGAAAATTTAATGGTATGCTACGATGTTACTGAAGCTCAACAGAAGTTACTAAAGCTCAACACAGAGACTCTCTTAGTGGCTTTGACAGCCCCAAGAAACTAGAATCGGTCGCGGTGGCCTAATAAGCCACTCTTCTTAAACAAAACAATTATTATGAAAACACGAAGAAAGGAAAAAACAAGAACCCCCCCCCCTAAATTTTGACGACCCCCGCAAACGATAAAAGGACCATGATTTAAGGATAAACACCTGAAATGTCCGAACATTATACAGAGATGGTGCCTCTATCCAACTGGCGGATGACCTCGACAAATACAAGGCAGACATCACCGCCATACAGGAACTGAGATGGACGGGACAGGGATGCACACGACGAAAGAACTGTGATAACTTTTACAGCTGTCATGCAGACAAACACGAATTTGGATGTGGTCTCATAGTCGGCAAGAGACTTCGACACCTGGTCTCGCGGTTTAACCCAGTAAGTGACCGAATAGCCACTATTCGCATCCGGACGAAGTATTTTTATATAACGCTGGTTTGTGTACACGCCCCGACGGAACACAAAGACGAAGGCATTAAAGATGCATTCTGTGAGCGTCTGGAGGAGATATATGACCGCTGCCCGCCACATGACATTGAAATTGTTCTGGCAGATTTTAAGGATAAAATAGGAAAGGAAGATGCTCTTGGTTCAGTAGTCGGAAAATTCAGTCTACATAACAACACCTTCGATAACGGATTTAGACTGGTTAGTTTCGCGTCGGCAAGAAACATATTTTGAGTGGAACCAGATTCCCGCATAAAGATATCCACAAGGCAACCTGGATATCTCCCGATCAAAATACAAGAAATCAGATTGATCACATGGTAATTGATAGAAGGCATGTCTCAAGCTTTATGAACGTAAGGTGAAAATATTGACTTGGATCACCACCTAGTTGCAGCCAAGGTACGCACACAATTAAGTAGTGCTAAAAACACTCGTAATCAAACGTAATGGAAGCTAGACATCAGAAAGCCTAATCCTAGCAACTCTCTTAATTACTCAGAACAAACCACCCTAGTTCTGATGTTCCCGACACAAAGTGATAGCATATTGTGAATTATAAGACCACTGCCGTACTGGGTTATGAAAAACCACTCTCAGGCAAGCCCTGGTACGATGACAAATGTCGCGAAATGTCTTAGGAAATGAATGCTGTATACAAGGCAAAACTGCAGCCAATGGCGACGCGTGCGGTGACGGAGCGTTATAATAAGAAAAAGAGGGTGATGACGCTCAGGCGGAAAAAGAGTCTATGGAAGAAAAGGGAAGAAAAGAGTCAGGATATCGAAAACTGCAGGGATAGAGGTGAAGCCCTAAAGTTCAACCAAAAGATGAACAGCAAAGGTTTTGGAACCGGGATCCCCACCTGTAAGGACAGAGACAGAAATCTGGTCACGGACACTCAGAGTGTGCAGCAAATATGGAGGAAACACTTTCGGTCTCTACTCGTTCCCGAAGGCAGCATAAGTGACGAAATCGCACCAATCATAGACGACGGAGTAGACTGTCCACCACCGAGCCAAAACGAGATCTCCACGGCTTAAAAATAATAACACGATTTGTCTTAGGAAATGCTTGCCCGCTGATTTGAATATGAGTGTCCTATGTCCCGTGCTTAGGAAAGGTGATCCAAGGTGTGAGTACCAACAAACGCGGGACTAGCCTTTTACTCATCGCATAAAAGGTCCTGCCAGTGTGTTATGTGAAAGCCTAAAGCCCATTCTGGCGAACCTGATTGGACCTTATCAGTGTGGCTTTAGACCTGGTAAATCCCCGACCGACCAGATATTCACACTACGACAAATCCTGGAGAAGACCCAAGAAATGCAGATCGACACCTACCATCTGTTCATCGATTACAAAGCTGCTTTCGACAGTACGATACGACAGAAATTGTTGGATGCTATGGCTGAGTTTGGTATCCCCGCGAAGCTAATACGAGTTTGCGGGATGACACTGACTGACACAAAGTCTTCAGTGAAAATTGGTAAAAATCTGACAGAGCCATTTTCCAGTTTGTCCTTTGATCTCTTTAACATCGTAATGGAGATGATCATGCGGAAGGCTGCAGTAAACAGTAATGGTACCATCTTTAACAAAAGTTGCTCGCGTATGCCGATGATATAGATATCATTCGCCGTGGATTGCGGGATGTTACTGCGGCTTTTTCGAGCATTGAAAAGCAGTCGGCGGAAGTGGGTCTGGTGAAAAATGAGGACAAAACCATGGTATTTGTTTCAACGAACAAAGAGTACACTTGTCTGGGACGCAGTGTGAACGTTGACAACTATAACTTTGAAGTGGTAGATGATTTTGTCTACCTTGGCTTCGCCATAAATAGAAACAATAATATCAGCCTGGAAATCAAAAGATGAGTATTGATCGCAAACCGCTGCTATCATGCGCTAAGCAAGCGATTTAATGACAAAGCGCTCTTCCGAAGAACAAAGATCCAACTCTACCAGACTCTGATCCTACCTGTCTTGCTCTACGGCGCAGTATCCTGGGTAATGACACAAGCCGATCAATCTATTCTGGGAGTCTTCGAGTCCATCATCGTTAACGGAAAGGTCGAGGTCGTCGAATGAACCACGGGCTATAAGAGCTGTACAACGACATCGACGTAGTCAAGCGCGTTGAAATAGACCGCACGTTGTATGAATGGATGAAAACGTTCCCGTTTTAAAATTTTTCGTCAATAAACTCGATGGGCGGCGTAGGAGGGGGTTGACCAAAAGTTCGTTGGATGGACCGGATGAAAGATCTGTTAATTAAGCTTGGTGTGACGAACTATCTATAGAGCGCATATGACCGAAGTGGTTGGAATACTTTTCTATTACGACTACTGATAGATAAATTTCTGTTGTTGCTGCCATTAAAGAAGAAGAGGAATTGTTTTATTGACTTTGATAATATAGTTTTTTTTTTAAATTTTAATAAATTTTTAATTTTATTAACATTTTGAATTAAATCCAGTCATAACACATTTTCCATCATCATCTTATTCCCAAGGCAATGCAAATTACCGCACAAACCTCCTAATACATACGATTATATGCTTCGCCCCCACAGTGTAGCGGAGAAAAAACCTCTCGGCCCCATTAATCATATCAAACTAAAGCGAGTTATAACAAAATAATTGCCCCCCTTCAAACCCGAAATCGTATAACTTATTTGTATTTTCATTTGAGCCAAACAAGCATGACATTATTGTCCACAAAAAAAAAAGGAGGACAAACTTTACCAAAAAGCCAGAAAATATATTTGTAAATAAAATTTTCTCACATTTCTGGCTATTAAAAGTCAAGACATGAGTTTACAAGGGTGACTGGTTCGAACAAACTAATGTCCTGCCATCTGACCGAGAGTGGTATAGAAAAATTATGGTAAGTGTCAGTAGGCGAACTTTAAGGGACTAAGGCGGCGGCGGCGGCGGCGGTGGTGGTTTAGTATATGTATTACACATACACACACTATCATACACACATAACTGGCCGAATGAGTAGCAATAATGTTGCTGTTTTCTTTTTTCTATATAGTTGACGCAGTAGTGTTTCGCACGCGGTAGGCAAGGATATGGGAGACTGCTTTGGTGTTTGCTGTAAATATTTCCATTCATGGCCCTCTTTCGCAGTTCACTTAACTTGCGATTTATTTATAGTCAAAGCAATAATAATCATAACAAAGGCACAAGTCATTGTCATCGTCGTCGTCATTATCATCATCGCCATCATCAGTAGCGGCAGCAGCAACAACAATATCGTGATCATTGTCCAATATCATCCCTTTCCAAACGTTGGTAGCAAATTGTGCTCCATTATTGTGTGACTGCGAGTAAGAAGCACTAGTGGCACTGCCGCCGCTACGCTCTGGTGCGTGATTTTATTTGCAATTCTTTTTGTTTTGTTGGTTGAAAATTGTACACACAATTTCATCATAAATCATTGTTGTCGATGATGTTGATTTAGTTTTTGATAATGGACGAGATGATCGAAAATTAATGATGGAAAGATTGCAATTAAGCGGGGGGAATTCTAATAGTTTATTAAGCTGCTAATTGTTCTGGGCATTCATATTGATGTTAGATGTTTTTGATGTGATAATTTGAGTGGAACACAAAGTTTCGTAATTTGCGAGAGATCCATTTTAAGTTATTCCAAATCATGAATAGTGTTCACGAGAGATTAATCCGGGTCAACATGTGAATAACTTTTGATTTGTTGATTATATAGAAAAAGTGACTATCATGCGGATGACCTGGGTTCGTATCTTTGATCAAAATGTAGATGTTGTCGACGGTGTTGTCGACCGGATCTTCTGAGTAATCGAGGTAATCGGCTTATCTGGTAAAAGCTTCTTAAACAGCATACGTTCGGAATTGTCGTTAGACTGAAGGTCTCATTTGTGTGAGTTTATAGGTAGAAGCATGCAAAAATACTCAAGTGCCAGAAGCTCTTCCATATCTTTTCAAGGAAAAAAAGTTAGTACGTATTGGATAAGAAACAGATTTACCAATATTTGTACAATTAGGATAAATTATGGCAAGGCGTAATGTTAAATAACCTGTAAGGTATGCTACCACAGATGCTTCTTAGGGAGTAGGTAACAGCAGTTATTGAAGCTCTAAGCCCTAAGAAACTAGTATCAGTCGTGGTGGCCTTATAAGCCAATCTCTATACAAAAACACAAAGAAACGACAAGTACCCGCCAACTTTATAGGGATCATGATTTAAGGATATAAACATAGAATATCCAAACTGTTTACAGAGATGTCCCCTCTTTCCAAATAATGTATTTTCTCGACAACTATAAGGCAGACATAACCGCCATACTGGAAATGCGATGGACGGGACAGGGATGGACACGACCAAAAAACTGTGAAATCCTCTTTAGCTGACATGCAGAAAGACACGAGTTCTGATTTGGATTCATAGTCGGTAGGAGTCTTAGACATGTGGTCTCGCGGTTTAAACCTGTAAGTGTCCGAATAGTAACAGGGGAATGCTCTTGGCTCATCAGTCGGAACATTCAGCATACAGCAATACCTCGATAATGAATTTAGACTGGTTAGCTTTGAGTCGGCAAGAATAATGGTAGCGAATGGAACCAGATTTCCACACAAAAATATCCCCAAGGCAACCTGGATGTCCCTGGATAAAATTGATCACGTGGTAATCGACGGAAGACATGTCTCAAGGGTCATGAACACGCGTGTGATGCGTGTTGCACATATAGACTCGAATCACCATCTGTTAGAAGCTAAGATACGCAAAAAACTCTCGTCGCGTTTCGCAAAGAAAGTTAGATATCGCACGGACGCATACTGCCGAGATAGCCAATGACCATCGTAACAAACTCTCTTAATTACTGTTAACAAACGCCGTAGTTGGATGTCAAAACCAAGCTCAGACAAGTCCTGGTGCGAAGAAGACTAATGCGTATTGTCTGAGGAAAAGGATACTACGTTCAAGGAAACACTGCATAATAAGAAAAGTAGGAGAAAGATCTCGAAATTACAGGGAAAGAGAAGAAGCCCAAAAATTCTGCCGAAACACATACTAAGGTTATTGTAACAGGGCTCGCCACCTGTAAGGAAATTAGGTCACGGACATTCGGAGCGCGCTGGAGGAAACTTTTTTATACTTTGTTTATTCTCGAAAGCAAGTGACGATATAAGCAATGTATGCGCGTTATTAGAAACCTGAGTTTTAATTTTCATGTCCTTAAGAAAGGCAATCCAAGAGTGTGCACCATCTACTGCGGAATTACACATCAAAACTGTTGTGTTTCAGCAGACATGGATGAAACGGAGGACTCCACAAAGGAACGGACTATATGGTTCCGTTGTTGTATTTTATATAATGCCCGGAAGTAGTGATGCCTAATATAGAAGATTGGAAAGCTTCCTTGCCTTTCAGGGGCTGTCGATCTTAACTGGTAGTTCTAAACTGGAAATTGGAACAGGATCGGGTGTCTTTAGTAAGGATCTCAATTTCAGGCAACACTTCTGTTTTAGGAAATACTGGCAAGGCATTGGTAGCAAAGGTTTAGTGTACAGAGAATGTCTGTCTGTCTGTCTGTCTGTCTGTCTGTCTGTCTGTCTGTCTGTCTGTCTGTCTGTCTGTCTGTCTGTCTGTCTGTCTGTCTGTCTGTCTGTCTGTCTGTCTGTCTGTCTGTCTGTCTGTCTGTCTGTCTGTCTGTCTGTCTGTCTGTCTGTCTGTCTGTCTCTCTGTCTGTCTGTCTGATACAAATACATCATTCCGCCCACTTTAGAAATCGTGTTATAATATCAATACACCCAACGGGATCGTACCCAAATTCTGTACTTAGTAAAGCTATTACAGGATAAAGTTTTGGAAAAAAAATTGGAAGTCTAGCCACGCCCCTTCTGGTACCTCCCATACAAATTCACCTTTCCGCCCACTTTAGATATGAAGTAATAATATCAATAAATCCATCGCGCTCGTACCCTAATTCTTAATTTAGTAAAGCTATAGCAGGATACAGTTTTTGAGAAAAAAACTGAAGTCTACCAACGCCCCATCTGGTACCTCCCACACACATCTGGTACCGCCCACTTTAGAAATCGATTAATATTATTATTAGAACTACCGCGATCGTGACCGAATTCTGTATTTAGTAAAGTTCAAGCAGGATAAAGATTTGGAGAAAATATCAGGAAGTCTAGACACGCCCATTCCTCCCATACAAATGTACCTTTCCGTACCTTGGAAGTCTAGCGGCGCCCCTTATGGGACCTCCCATACAAATGTACTTTTCCGCCCACTTCAGAGATGGAGTAATAATATCAATACATCCAACGCTATCGTGCCCAAACTCTGTATTTAGTAAAGCTATAACAGGATAAAGTTTTGGAGGATAAACCTAGAAGTCTAGACACGCCCCTTCTAGTACCTCCCATACAAATTTACCACTCCACCCACTTTAGAAATCGTGTAATAATATCAATATAATAGCAATTTTTTTTATTTTACTGAGGGTGATGGTATATGTAAGTCGGGTCGTCCGACTGAAACTTTCTTACTGGTTTAAAACGAAAAAACGGATGAACAGGCGTGGAAAGGCTTAGCATTGGGACCCGGCCAATCGGATAGATCAGTGCAACCACCAATGTGTCGTATATACGTAATTGTGACCCGTCACATCGAACGGCTAGCAAATGCATTTTGGAAACATCGCACCGACTGTGTGGTATCACGAGATATTTGGCCAGGACTGGATGGAAGACGAACCAGATCACTATTCAAACTATTTAGGAGGTCCGTTAGACGACTAATTGGAGTAATAACGGAACACTGTGACGTCAGAGCATTTACATCCAACTGGGTGACGACACAGTAGGATGATTGCAGACTTTGCTACGATGAGGAGGAACTTAAGACCATTGAGCATTTGTTATGCCATTGGCCAGCTCTCCATAGAAGAAGGAAGCAATTCCTCGGGAAATGGTTCTTTTATAGTCTTACCGAATTGACGTCATGTAATATGAAGAATCTGGTGAAGTTCACTGATCGTTTGAGCTGGTTTACGGGCAGAGGATCATAGTGTCCGCACGTAATCTCACTACATGTATATATAAAGTAAAAAGATTGAACACACCGGAATTATTTTTAGCACTTCTATCTCTTTTCCATTGTACTATTCTTGTGGACTCTTTATTATATTGTAAAATACTTTTTCCTTTATATTTTTCTCCTTTCTTAAATCAGGACAATCGCAATGTATCATAATGGTCTCAGAGTGTTGTAATGGCATGGTATTGTGCTATGTCATTACATGTCCTCAACCTAAACATAAACCTAAACCGCGGAATAAGCATACCCATCGCATACAAGGTCCTGTTCAGTGTGCTATGTGTAAGACTAAGGCCCATCTTAAAGAACCTGATTGGACCTTATCAGTGTGGCTTTAGATCTGGTAAATCTCCAACCAGATATTCACGATACATCAAATCCTGGAGAAGACCCAAGAAATGCAGATGGACCTTTAGCATCTGTTTATTAATGGACAAAACTCTATTCGACAGTTCGACAGGAATTATTACATGCTTTTGCTGAGTTTGGTATCCCTGCGATGCTGATACGACTTTGCGGAATGACACTGGCCGAGACGAAGTCTTAAGTGAAAATAGGAAAAATTCGGACGGGGCCATTTCCTACCAAGCGAAGCTTCAGACAAGGCTATAGTCTGTCATGCGATCTCTTTAACATTATAATAGAGATGGAGCCTGCAGTGAACACAACTTGTACCATATTTAATAGAAGCTATTGACTTTTGCTCACGTAGGGCAATAATATAATTATCATTGGCCGAGGACTGCGAGATGTTACTGCAGCCTTCTTAATCAATGAGAAGCGGGCGGAAAAACGGGGTGTGGTGATAACCAGGACCAAACAAAGGTATTTTTCAACTTACAAAGAGTCTACTTGTTTGGGAATCTGCTATACCATTGGCAACTATAACTTTGAAGAGGCAGTTGATTTTGTCTACATTAGCTCCGCTGTAAACTTAAAAAAATTTCACCTTGAAAATCAAGAGACCTGTAATGACCGCAGGTCGCTATGCGCTAAGCAATTGTTTTAGTGATTAACACCTCTCTCGATGGAAAAAATTACAACTGTACCTGACTGTAAGGTCTTACTCTACGGCGCAGAATCCTGGGTAATGCCACAATTAGTTAAATCTGCCACCAATCGTATTGCAAAAAGTCACAATTTTGATCGAAATCGTTCGAACACAAATTACGTGATTAGGCCCCTGTTAAGGGTGACTTCGAGAGAAAAGTAATCAACATCTTTAACGGAAAGTACCTTTTTCATAATGTATCATAAACTGTAGAGCAACATCGACGGAGTCAAGTGTATCAAAACAGAGCGAATGCGCTGGCTGGGACTGGTTGTTCAAATGGAGGAAAATGCTCCAGCTTGAAAAGTCTTTGGCAATAAGGTGCCCAAAAGACCCCGGAGTGGATGACCAAAATTTCACGATTTGATAATATGCCCTTCAGTGTTGCTGGCTACTAAGTAATACAACTCTCAAATATCGTCTAAACATTGTGTGCGGTAGCACAAGAAGCTCTCAGCTCTCTCTCTCTAATTGTACACAGTGAAAATGTTGTGCTCTCATATTCTCCCAACAATCGGTGAACATAGTTCCTCTTTCTGTATTTGTGTTGAATGCGAAACAAGCGTATATGGTGTTGCTTTCAAAACACTCAAGCAAAGACTGACGTTTTGAATCAAACAAAATTTTGGAGTATGTGTGAATTGCCGATCGTATCTGTGTGAAAATCCGTTTTAGCCGACTTTGTGAGGCAATCAAATGCATATCAACGATTTAAATTCATAAAATTTTGATGATGTAACTAGTGAAGAGATATGTTATGTTACTGAACATGGGAATGGTAACGAAACCGATTTCGTTTGTCCACATTAATTTGACGAAGTGAGAAAATTTTTGATCATCACATGTTTTTTACACAAGCATCTAGTTCAAATACTCTTTTTGACTCATGATCTGTTGTGATTTATCTGCAAATTAAGATTTTTGCCAGCGCTCATTAATTTGTAAGTTCACATCTACTTTACATTTCAAAAGCTAAGATTTTGTCAAACTAAAACCATTTTCCTCTAAAACATTTTTCTTTTGTTTTTCAATATCCTCTCTAGCATAGAACATTTGTCGTTATAAATTTTAAAAAAATATTCGCAAACTTTTTTCGCTACTAGTAGTCCCAAATTACCCATCGAAAAAACCTTCTACGCCGTAGTTCCCATAAAACAGAAGCCGTAGACATGTGCGCATACGTAATAATTTACTCGTAAATCTCCTGCAAGTACATAAGCATAACTAATCGATATTAATCATAAAAAAAATCTCCGCCAACAATTTCATATGTCAAATGTCGACAATAGCTTTCCATTATCAGCGGGATATCTGGGTGGGAAAGTTTGCAAACAAATGTCAGGATAAGAAAAACTTTTCGACACGCTTAGACTCACATATTCTCTCTCCGGCCCAGGCTCACACACAAGCATTGATTGCACTAGAGTGCAATAACTGACAATCAAAACAACACAATAATGCCTGCAAACAAACACAAACACTTTGGTAATCAGTTGACTCTTAAGTGCTCTTCAGCATTAATCCTATTAAAGCGTTAGGCAAACACTACATATTCTCACTCGTACGCTAAAGGAACATCAAGCCAAAGAAGCTGCCACCGTTCATCACCAACCACTAAAATAAGAGATGGGAAAATTTCAACCCCCTACGGTTTTCATAAAAAGACAATCACAACAAACATTCAAACTATCATTCGAGAGATGTTTCCCAGTGACTGCAAATAAAAAGTTACACGTACAAGTCAATGAGGTGACCAATGAGCCAAAAACGTATGCCTGAGAACCTGAGGATAATGATGAGCCTCGTTCTCGTCCTTGCACACTCGCACTCACACTCATCATACACTGTTGCACAACAATAAAGCTAATCATCGTCATCATCACCAGATCATAAAGTGATCAACTCAAGTGTGCGTGAGAATTTTTGATGCCGACAGCGCACAAGCAATAAACTTTCAATTGAATTATCGGCGAGGGGACTGTGAGCGTGTAGCATGAAACGTGCCACGATGTTACTCTATTGGGGTGGCATTGCTACCGCTGAAGGGTGTGCAAAATTGTCGAATTAATGATTTCTCATTGTTCCCTTTACGGGTATTGTGTTGCAGCAAATTTTCAGAGCAGTTAATAATGGGGATTTAGATTATCTAGAATTATCATATCAATGGAAATTATGTTGTAAACATTGTCGGGTGAACAAACAAAACAAACAATTGCTGGTAAGTGAAACATATCTGGAATATTAAATATAAGATAATTTGGTATTAGTAATAAGATAGATTGGTATTATGTAGTAGTAAGAAATTACTTATGTACGCTTGTAGAGTGTAAACGGTTGGAGATTGGTTACCGTGTAAAAATTGTTAATAAATTCGTCACCATATCTAAAAAGATCACCTAACCATTTCTGGGCATTTGATCATTTTGAATGGGATTCTTATTAATTTGAACCAAAATCTTAAGTGAAATCGTAATTTGAAATTGGTAGAGTAAATTTCCCAGTTTCTTAAGTTTCATCCATGGATAGAAAATATTAAAAATAAACTAAAAAGAATTTACTGGAATTTGCCTTC
The DNA here is from genome assembly GCA_964034835.1 of Muscina levida. Taxonomy (NCBI): domain Eukaryota; kingdom Metazoa; phylum Arthropoda; class Insecta; order Diptera; family Muscidae; genus Muscina; species Muscina levida. The sequence goes on from OZ035883.1 coordinate 36,096,952, forward strand.
TGCAAAATTTGACTCAATTCAGTGTACTTACAAAAAAGATATGCATGTAGAACTATGGGGCGAATTCGGTCACTCGGTTTTGTAAGTTTTTCCTACTATTACAGGAAAGATTTCCAGACCAAATTTAAGTATCCTTCAGTTTTCCGTTTGGAAGTTATGGGAGAAATAATCATTTTCCAAAAAAAAGATAATTTTATATAGGAGGTACCAGAAGGGGTCAGCACATATAGTCCATACTTATTCCTGAGTCAAAATTACATATACGTACAGTTTGCGCAAAATATGACTGATTTCAGTGTACATAAGTAAGTTATGTATGTAACACTATGAGGGTGAATTCGGTCATTTGTATGGGAAAGGTTTCAATTTTCTGAGGATTTATGTTTTATTACAAGGTACATAAACTGACAAAATTGAAATGTCCTAAAACTGTCCGTGTAGAAGTTATTGGAGAAATATTATTTTTCCAAAAATAGATCATTTTGTACGGAAGGTACCAGAAGGTGTTGGCCGATATAGTCCAAAGTCATTGCTGAGTCAAACTCTCACAAGCTTTCCTCTTACGCAAAATATGACTAAATTTAGTGTAGTTACATAAAAATTATATATGTAACATTACACAGTACACAATTTTTCAGCTCATTGATTTGGGACTTAATTCTGAGAACTGCACGTGAAAGAAGCCCCAAAAAGAAGAAATTCTGCATCATTCGTTTTGTCAAGTTACAAGCCATAATAATTTATTATCGATTTGAAGTTAGCAAGTACCGTATAGGGGAATTTGTCACGTAATAGGCTCTTTTGTTTGGCATAACTCGAGAACCACTACATATACCATCATCCTCAGTAAAACAAATAAATTTCTATTATATTAATATTACTACTTGATTTCTAAAGCGGAGTGGTATATTTGTATGGGAGGTACCAGAAGGGGCGTGTCCAGACTTCTTGATTTATTCTCCCAAACTTCATCCTGTTATAGCTTTACTAAATACAGAATTTGGGCACGATCGCGTTAGCTCTTTTAATAATATTAATCGATTTCTAAAGTGGGCGGTACCAGATGTGTATGGGAGGTACCCGATGGGGCGTGGCTAGACTTCCTGTATTTTTCTCAAAAACTGTATCCTTCTATCCTTCTGTATCCTTCTTCGATCGCGTTGGATTTATTGATATTATTACTCCATCTCTAAAGTGGGCGGAAAGGTACATTTGTATGGGAGGTACCAGAAGGGTCGTGGCTAGACTTCCAGTTTTTTTTCCAAAACTTTATCCTGTCATAGCTTTACTAAGTACAGAATTTGGGTACGATCCCGTTGGATGTTTTGCTATTATTACTCGATTACTAAAGTGGGTGGAATGATGTATTTGTATGGGAGGTACTATAAGGGGCGCGGCCTTTTAGCCCATTTGCAATACCGTAAGTAGTTTTGGGAAAATGTTAACTCGTGCAAAATTTTAAAACATTTGGTTGCGTCTTTCGAAAGTTATCGTGCGAACCAGCCGGACAGACAGACGGACATGGCTCAAACGACTTAAAAAGTCATGAATCGAATTTGGTTCAAAGAAACCTAGGGTCTATAGTGACTCCTTCTATGTGTTACACTTTTGGGTCGTATCAAATTTTATATACCCTCATCCCTAAGGGTGATGGTACAAAAAGTTATGTATATATGTAACACTAGTTTTCCCGGCTCGCGCTGCTTCACCCGTACTTACAATGGATCTTCTTAAGAATATTAGTAAATCAGGTAAAATGCAAACGCTTCATAAGACGACGAACACCCCATTTGTGTGGTTGTACTACTTTAGACCTTTTTTATGCCTAAAAGTACGAATTCCAAAAGATACATTCGTATCACTCACATATACAATTATAGCTTTAGCCGTTTGGTCTGGGTGACGGCTCTCTAATTCTATAGATAGCAATTCTATATACATTTTCGTAACTCTACCTTTAGGCATTTGGTCTGGGCGATAGTACCAGTTTTATCCCTTTTCAGTATTTTCCACCAAAAGAACGAATATCGAAAAATTTACTTTATATCGCACAACTAAAATATCTACTTAAATTTTTGTAATTATATCTTTAGCCGTTTATTACCATTTTGATCCGTTTTCGGCCTTTTTTATCCATAAAAGATACGGATTTCGAAAACCCTTCTTGATTCGTTCTAAATCTATAGGTAGCAAGCCCACAAAAAATTATCATGATTGAACCCTTAGCCGTTTGGTCTAGATGCAGGTAACATTTGTATCCCTTTTTAGATTTTTTTTACTCAGATATATCGGATTTCGAAAAAAACTTCAATCCAATTTGATAATGAGCATGCCCATATTAATTTTCGCGATTATAGCTTTAGCCGTTTGGTCTGGGCTCAAGTTTTATCCCTTATTGGTCACGCAATTTTAAATATATAGATTATGAAAATGTTATTACAATTGTTCTATAAATATGTCCGACATAAAAATTTTTTCCTACGGGGCGTGGCAACGCCTTTTTCCCACAAAGAAAGTAGTTTTTCTTATACAACCGATGTACGTACCAAGTCTCGACTTCGTGCCTATAATTGTTTATGAGATACAACCTTTTCAAATTTCGAGCTGTATGGGGGCGTTGCCACGCCCATTTACCCCCTTGCTGTTCGAATTTCTAAAAATCCCTTCTTGGTGCGCGCCTACGTCATAAAAGGAACCTACATTCCAAGTTACACGCTCCCCCAAGCCTTTTATATATATAGATTATGAGGGTCACTTCGGTCATTTGTATGAGAGGTACCAAAAGGGGTATGGCAAAGGTTTCGGTTTTCTGAGAGATTGTCTAACTATTACAAAGAACTAAAACTAACTGACGTACAAAAGGGGATGGGCCAATTCCGCTCATATACAAACACATTACTTCATTTTAAAAAATATATTCGTATTATACTGCCCATCATCCATCCCGCCAGTCGTACAGACATGGCTCAATCGTCTTAAGAAGTCCTGAAACGAATTTGTCTTAAGATAATTGGGGTCTAACACGTCTACCTTAATGGTTTACACCATCATCCCTAAGGGGATGATATACATAAAATCTTCTAGGATATTAATATTATTACTCGATTTCTAAAGTGGGCGGTGTGTGTGGTACATTTGTATGGGAGGTACCAGAAGGAGCCACACTTTCAGTTTTTTGCTCCAAAACTTTATCCTGTTATAGCTTTAGTAAATACAGAATTTGGGTACGATCGCATTGGATGTATTGATATTATTACTTCACCTCTGAAGTGGGCGGAAAGGTACATTTTTATGGGAGGTACCAGAAGGGGCGAGGGTAGACTTACAATATTTTCTCCAAGACTGTTATAGCTTAAAAAAATAAAGAATTTGAGTACGATCGTTCAATACCGTAAGTAGTTTTGGGGAAATATTACTTATGCAAAGTTTCAAAACATTTGGTTGCGTCTTTCGAAAGTTGTCATGCGTACCAGCAGGACAGACAGACAGACAGACAAACATGGCTCAAACGACTTAAAAAGTCATGAATCGAATTTGGTTCAAAAAACTTATGGTCTAAAGTGACTCCTTCTATGTGTTACACTTTTGGGTCGTATTAAAAGATATATACCCTCCTACCCGTAGGGTGAGGGTATAAAAATTATGGTGCTGTCAAGTCAGGTGACCTTGGAGGTCAGCGGAAAGTATAGTTTCTTTGACATAATTTTGTTTGGGAATTTTCGTTTGAGCTCGGCCATAACCGGTCTTGCTATTACTGCAGTTGCCTCGTCTTACTAGAACAAAATGCTGTTAAAACAGATACGTCTTCGACACATTTAGCGGTAAAAACTTCTTCAACATCTTTAAATAAATGTCCCCATTGGCTGTAACTGTTACACGTAGCACGACTCGTGCGCCCCCTGTATAATTTATTATTATAAGTTCCTACGATGACAAAATAATAAAAGAAACGCGAACTTTCATTCAGTGCTAACGTCGTCGTGCCTTATTAACGATTGAGCAAAAGATTTATGGAATATGTCAATCATATTTATAAGCTTTGTATTCAACTAACATTCAACATCCCTTATTGCGACTTATCACACTCACCATAACGCCCTCTGTTGCCTTTAAGGGCTAACCATTCAGTTAATAACCTCACATGTTGGTGTCTGTCTTGGATAAGGCCTAAAAAGCTCCCAAGGACCTTTTGTTAACCCAAAAAGCCATAAGATATATGAACAGCAAAAACAACAGAAACTATAATAAAACTCTTACCTGTCAAGCATTTGCCCGAGCTGCGATGATTGTCATTGCTGGTATTGTGGTGTGAATGTGAATGTGAATTTGACGAAGACGATGATGATGTACAGACCACTGATGATTTATCTGCAAGATATGAAAAAAAAAAGAAATCGTTCATAGGATAACGTACAAACGTTTGTGCAAATAACAACAATAACAACGACGACGACGACGACGTCGACAACTTGTGGCCTTTGATGTCCTCTCGTGTGTGTGCGTTTCCTTTTGAGCCAAAACGAAATCAATTATTTTTCTTCATGACATCTTTATATAATTGGCTGGCAATTCACAAATTCCCAGTACTACTTGTAATGATGATGATGACATACCGTAAACAATTCAAACGTACTTTACAATTCGTTACACTTGGACTTATTTTCAAGTGGTCCCACAGTCTCTCGATATCGCTTGGTCTTATGTTCCATTGCAGTAACATTGAAATTTTGTACAACTTTTTTCTTGCATTCAGAGCATTACAAAATGTTCATAATTGTCACATAAACCTAAATAACATCTCTATGTTGTCGCTCTCTATACACTCGAATATTTATTATCGCAACTTTTAATGTTGCCATTATCCGGGCAACATGCGACCGGAACCAAGTAACGCACCACAGAGCCCATCCATTGATAATTGTGCATGAGTACGAGCAAAAGAGTGTACTCGTCCTTGTATGTTTACGTTGTCGTATTTATAAACCCGCCAGAGAAGGAGGAGGAGGAGGAGGTGATGGAAGAGGGTTAATTTAAGGGGTGGAGCCGTATGACAATCATAACATATCGATAGTCCCTTTAAATGATGGGAAACTCAGCCACAATGGTTTGCTGTTCTGTTTGTTTGTTTGTTTGGTTTTTGTTTTGTTTTGAAAACAAAGTTACCAGTCATACAATTTTTATGGGTTTTTATAAAAGCGATGCGAGCGTACAGGCGAGTGTGGCATGGCAGGCGTCATTATCATACACAGAACACAAAAGAATTAATGCAAAATATGCCGAGAAGAAATGACAAAGCATTCCGAAGAGAAAAGCAAACGACAGAAGAACAATAGTGCAAGCGTGCATATCACTTTATGGTACATATAGTATGTACATGAAAGACTCAGTTGAAAACTAACGATATAAATCAACAGTATTTTGGTCATACGTACATATACCTAGATGATGGGTAATATAAACAAAAATAATAATGTGGAAAAGCCCACAGATTTCTATAAGTTGAATAAGATAGCATTAGTAAAAAAACAGAGTCGTCAATAATCTCATGAATGAGATAAGAAATAGCTTTTTCCGACTTTATCTTGTTCTCGAGAAATGGTGAGGGGCGAAGGAGGCTTACCTTTATGCTTCCCCAAAGGACTACACACCAATTGGTGTATCATCGTTTCTGCTAAATGTATTGGAACGATTGATTGACATGTGTAAAATAACATCTTTAAGTTTCCACACTTATAGCAATTATCAATAAGTGGAAAGCGCCCCTATGATGTTGGGGCCATCATGATAAATAATTTAATGAAGATGGTACGTAAATTTTATGATATGCGGACGATGTGGTTGTTGTTGTTGTTCCAACAGCTGGTGGATAGCTGGGGTGCTAATTCTTTATACCGATTTTCAATTTATCGGCACTCGATCGGGCATATAATCCGATTATCATACGATCATTGTTGGAAACTGTTTCGTTCCTTTGTATCAAGGATTGTTAGGTGTTGTTGTTGTGAGTTGTAACCGCCAAATTCCACCAGAGATGGCGCCAGCTAGCTTGTTGATTTATATGAGATGCTGATAAATCATTTTCCTTTTTCCTTGGTCCTTGCGCAATCTGGATTTTTGTAGTGGAAGCATCTAGGTTGAGTTTTGTTGGCTGGAGAACTCGAAAGTATTTGAAAAGTAATTAATTTTTCATCGATGTTGATTTTGCCAGTGCCCCGGCCGGGAATCGAACCCGGCACCTTCGGATTGCTAGTCTACGTCGCTTCCACAAAGCTATCGAAGTGGTCATCGTGATAGGTGGAAAATTTGTATCCACCTGTCATGACCCGTTGATAAAGGGTCAATGATTTTAGACCACTGCTCAATGTATTGGAGCGATTGATGGACATGTGTATAAGGATAGAGAAGATATTTTTAATAATGTGTCATCTTGCGCAATTTCTTACCCAACGCCCTTATGACGTTGGGGTTAAGGTGATGTCATATTTCAAATTAGCTGTCTTCTTGGATAGAGAAGGAACTTTAAACAATGTGTCATCCTGCGCAACAGGGAACTATCTGAAGAGCATTAATGTTTCACGATCGCTAGGAGATTGGCTGGGAAGCCGCGTCGTTAACTTTGAACTTAGTGGAAGCTATGCGAGGAAGATGGCTACTAGGGGACATTTTATGCCAGGTTCAATAGCCATGGAGGCCATGGAGTAAAATGCTTCAATGAAGATGGTGAGAAAATTGTACGATATGCGGGCGATGTGGTCATCGTGTGATATTGGGTGATTTTCTTTCACCTGGTTATAAAGGGTCAAGGATTTCAAATCACTGCCCAATGTATTGGAGCGATTGATGGACATGTGTATAAGGATAGAGAAGGGATTTTTAATAACGTGTCAGCCTACGCAATAGGGAAACTGTATGCAAAGCATTAATGATTCCCGACCGCTAGGGAATTGCGTGGATTGTATGCTGAAAAGCAGCGTCGTTAACTCAGAACTTGGTGGAAGCTGTGCGAGAAAGCTGGCTGTAATGAAGATGGTGCGAAAATTGAACGATATGCGCACGATGTGGTCATCGTGATAGGTGGAAAATTTCTATTTCACGATGTGTGACCTTATGCTACGCTGGGTCATGACATGTGGCTTGGGTAGGTTCCATTTACCCGATGATAAAGGATCTCAAGGGTCTCTGTGACTGATTGGTGCGAAACAGAAGCTCTTACCAGAAGCTTCTGTAAATAAGATCTGATGACTCAACTCTAAGATTTTGAATGTTGTTGTACACTGCGATAGTCCGTCCAATAACACTGTAGAAAATTTTCGGGGTCATTGTCTGGGGGATGACAAATTCCAAGTCAGGGTGAAGGTACTAGGTCAGTATAGTAAAACCGTCAAAAAGTTCTCAGGCCAAACTTTTTTTGTATGAATTATTTTTATCAAGATCAGATAAAAATATAAAAGATCATAAAAAAAGTGGGACGCCAAACCCTTTGTGGGACGTAGTACCTTTACCCTGACTGAGAATATCTCACATGTCTGCAATGTCGCTGTATACGACGATATTCCTATCAATAGTAACATATGGATGTCTGATTTGATGGAAGGTCACTACGAACTTTAGGTGTGTTCTTGTGCCTTTAACCTCTAGACTTGTACGTCTAGGCTACTGAGTAAAGCGGGCGATTGGCTTCTGTCCGTGTATGGCTATCCAAATATTCTCTAACTATTTATATGTTGCGTTGTTGTGAATTAACACGCTTTCAATTTTAGACTCACAACAAACGGCACCTACTGTTTATCGACGAATGCGTACGTCACTGTTTGAGAAGCTTTTACTAGACATGCCGATTGACTCGACACTTATGCTGCAATGTTGCTGTCGACAACATCGAGGGGGCCGGCACTGAAAGAAAAATGTAGATGGCTGGAGGCGGGAATCGAACCCGGGATCTCCCGCATGGTAGTCGCGTGTTCTAACCACTACGCCCCTTATTAATTTGTAAACGTAAAGAATGGATTTCCGTAATGGGAAATGAATGGAGTGTTTTTAAGCTAAGGTACTGGCCATTCAAAAGACCGCGAAGGTTAAAATGGGACTTGTAACACAGTGCAACAGCCAAATCAGCGGTGTATGTAAGAAATTTCAAGTCAGGGTGAAGGTACTAGGACAGTATAGTAAAACACCCAAAGTGTTAGGGGTTCTCAGGCCAAACGGTATTTTATATTTTTTTCTGAACTGAACTGAACTTGTTGTATGTTCACTTAGCTTTTCAGCTATAACTCAAGAACCATTGATAGTTTCTCATTGCATTCTTTATTGTATTATTGTAGCTAAGTCATAAATACATAGTTTATGTTAATATATCCATATAAAAAATAAAGTTGGACTAACTTTATCGAATGAAATCTTAAAAAAAAACTTTCGTTTATCGCCTTTTTTCATAAATTTTCCCCAATAACTCAAAATTGCTGGCCATATGTATAGGCTGTCTCGTCTGTGATAAGTAGAAAACTGGTTGTTGCTGATGATATTGAATGACGACCCTGACCCAAGTACTGTACTGTACATATGTAGCGAGTTTGCATATGGTAAACGCTACATAGGTTGCACAAAGTATGAGTAATATTAATTTTAAGCAGATTTAATATTAATCATACGCACATCGTTTCAATATTGTGGATTCATCGTTTAATAACACAGTGCAACAGCCAATTTTTTGGGGGGTTAGAAATTTCAAGTCTGGGTGAAGGTACTAGGTCAAAGACTTTGGCATTCTCTCCAATAATACTAAAGAGTGAAATGAGGCATCTTTAATGGTTTTTGAGTTATAGTTGAAAAAGTGAGCGAACAAACACAAGATAAGCAAAAATATAAAAGGTCATACCAAAATAGTTTAGCCTAGTACCTTCACCCTAACTTGAAATTTAGCTCACCCCAGACAATGACTCCGACTATGTTCCACAGTGTAATTGATACTGACAGATGGATAATTCTGTATGAAGGTAGCCAAACTGCAATAAAAGTGCGTGGTGTAAGTTCAAATAGGTGAGTGACAGTAAGGCGAATTTGAACAGGCTAATGCCCCTTGTAAATAAGCCTCTGTTGGATTCCGGGACATTGCAATGTACCTAAAAACGAATGTCACTTTTGAGGTTTAGTGGAGAGTTGGACATCAAAAACAGATAGCAGACATTGGATTTCCAGAATAGACAGTATAGCTGGTAGATCACAATGGTCCGCATGCAGCAGGTCCTGATTGGAGAAAACGATATGCATCTGAGATTATAACTACCCCCACTGCAGCGTTGGAAAACTAATAGGCAATTGGGATAGATTCATACCGGACTAATGTCACGTGGACGAGAAGGAGTTTAAGACGATGGAACATTTTATTATTACTTGTCCCATTTACTGGATACGGTCACCACTCCAGAAGACCCCCCTCCAATCCATGACGATGGTATTAACTGTTTACCTCCGAGCCAGAGCGCGATACATGTGGCAATATCCCGCCTTTAAAACAACAAAGCGGCTATATCCGATGGTCCTCCTGCTGAATTGTTTAAGGCAGGCGGGGAGAGGCTGATTAAGAGCGTGTATCAGCTCTTGGAGAACATCTGGCTATTAGAGAGCATGCCCGGGGATTGGAGTCTCAGTATGTTATGTCCCATATACAAGAAAGGAGATCGTAGTGAATGTAAGAACTACCGTGGAATAAGCCTATAACCAATTGCGTACAAGGTCCTTTTGAGCATATTGTGTGAATTGTAACATAGAAAAACTAATTGGACCTTATCAGTGCGGCTTTAGACCTGGTAAATCTACGACGGATCAAATACTCAACTTACGACATATCCTGGAAAAAAAACTCTTGAAAAGCAGATCGAAACCTACCACCTCTTTATCGACTGCCTTCGACTCTCCAATAAGGAATATGCTATATGACGCCATGTCTGAGTTTGGTATTCCTGCAAAGCTGATTCGACTTTGCAGATGTACCTTGGAAAACACCAAATCCTCGGTTAAGATTGGTAAGGATCACCCTAAACCATTCAACACGGAAAAAGGTCTCCGGCAGGGCGATAGCTTATCATGTACACTATTTAATATAGTTATGGAGAATGTGATGAGAAAGGCTCTCTGGCACCATATTCAACGAGAGACACATGCCACTAGCCTATGCCGAATATATAGACATCATATGCCGAAATCTACGGAATGTTACTGCAGTTTTCTCATCACTAGAAAAGGAGTCAGCAAAAATTAGTTTAGAGGTCAACGAGGACAAAACAAAAATTATGATTTTGACGAACAAAGAGTCCTCTCGATGGGGCATACCGTCAACGTTGACTATTATTGTTTTGAGGTAGATGATAAATATACCTCTCTCGAATCTTCCGTCAATAGAAAAAGTGTCCGCCGAGCGGAGAATAGTGTTTGCAAATATATGTTTCTATGGCCTTCGGCAACACTTTAGTAACACCACCTTATCTTGGGATACTTAAAAATAGCTACACCAGGTGTTAATTTTACCCCTTCTGTTATATGCTGCCAAATCGTGGGTGCTTACGACAACGGACATACAAAAACTGGGAGTATTCGAGAGAAAAGTACTCCGAAAAATATATGGACCTATCTGTGGCGACGGCGAGTTTCGCCATGGGATGAACCATGAGCTGTATGAGGTTTACCACGACATCGACGTAGCTAAAAGAGTCAGAATCCAACAACTACGATGGCTGGAATATGTTGCCAGGATGGATGTAAATGCTCCAGCGAGAAAGGTGTTTGTAGGCGAACCTGAAGGACGGCGCAGAGCAGGGAGACCCAAATTCCGTTGGAAGGACCAAGTGGTAAGCAACGTGCCACCATCTGGTAGGACTAACTGGAGAACGCACGCAGAAGACCGAAGCGTGTAGAATTCTTAAATACATCAGGCCTCAAATTTATGAACACGTTCGGAAGTTGTAATGGGCAACTTAAGTAAGTAAGTTTTTCCCATTCCATTTCCTACATTTATTCAAGTACTCTCACGAAAGTTTATTTTGGTTAAGTTTTGATTTTGTCACTTTATTTCAAAGTTAAGTTGAATAATACGAAACGATATTTGAATCATACCTTAAAATAAAAGAAGAAACATTGCGTTAACCATATTGCATTTTTAAGGCACTAGTTTTCTAAGACACTGTGCATGTATATCTTAATAAAAAAAAAACATTTTATATTTGTATGGTTACAAGCCACATGCATACTTTCCCCGCGTATTTATGTATATGTACTTTTATTTATGTATGTTATTCACTGCATATGCAATGCATGTCCTCCTTCTACAGCCTCATTAGAAAACTTGTGTCTATGGATAATTTCTTTTGCTGATTTTAAAGATGATCCCTTGAGGGTTTCCACACGCCACCCATTCCACTTTGCAATGCGCTTGTTTTATGTACTCGACGTTGTTTTTTTGTTTCTTCTGTGTAATCACGTTGGATCCTTTTGCAATACTTTTCTGCAATTATTTTCTTTTCGTTACGTTTCGTCTTGTGTGTCTCAAAGGAAAACGAGAGATAGCAACAACAACAACAACAAAAAATGATACAAAATAATGAGTTACGCATGAAAGACTTCTTTTAGAAATGAGAATACCAGATTCGTATTCGCAAAGAGGACAAAGCGAATGTGAAATAACAAAAGGATTCATTTCTGGTTCTAGAACACGCAAAATTCTCAACTGTACACAAAGCACAACAAAAGCTGCTGCTATATGCTTCGTTGACTACGACAACCAGTACATAGAGTACATACTAGGGAAAAGTTCTTGGGAGACATCAGCGAGCTGATTTAACGACCGACCATGATGTGGTGGCGTTTCACAAAATGAAGAAACATGGACATGTTTGCTGATGATGTTGTTGGTAATGGCGTCATTAAATGATGCTTTGAATTTAAGATCCACCCACATAGATAGTTGGAGCAAAACAAAATTTAAAGATGAAGGAAAGAAAATTTTCAACTTATTGGATATAAGAAGAAATTTAAGCAATTATTTTTTGAAATTTTAAATCTGAAAGTATTCTTTATATTCGTTGAAGTAATGGCCCTTTCAAAGTATTTTACAATGATGAAATTGAAAATTTAAAAATCAATTATTTTAGTAGTGTTTAACATGTACTATGCTTCCAAAATAAAGTTTGACTACAATGTCTTTAATTAAAATTTCAAAAAAAATAATTGAAATTCAAAAAATCTATTACAAATTTAAGTTACATCATTTGAAATTTAAAATTTCTATTTGAAACTTCAATCGATATTTAAAGTTTCCACTTAAAATTTTATCCATTAAAGGTTAGGTTATGTTAATTCGGCTGCCGCGTTTAGCATTGATCACTTGGGTCCTAGTGTAGGTCCCATTGTGATACCATTTTCAAATTTTCGCACCAATTATTTCTACTCTATTCGATCAACATCGTTATCAAGCCATTTCGTTGTTCTGGTCAAGGCATGGATGTTTCGCAAATCGTTAACTAAGAGATAGGTGTTGTCCACAAGTTTCGGATGATCAAAATTATCATATCTCAGGTTACCAAAACCAGGGCAGTGACATAGAAGATGCTCCGTGATCTCCTATTTTTTCTCATCATTACAGCTTCTAGGTAAGTTTTAACATTTTAGTTGTATCCACCTAAACACGGATAGAGGCTCCGTTTAGAGGCTAAATTCTTGGAATTCTTCTTAATGCGCACAACAATGTTTTGATCGCCTTCTCCTGAGCTATACATCGATTGTCAAAAACTTTTTATACTGGAACGTTTTTGCCCATTCTTAAAACATGACCCAGACGGCGCACTTGCTCTATATAGATGCGCTTAACCACTATGATGTCATTATACAGCTCATGACTCAGTACTCTCGGAAACGATGATGGTTCCGAATATTTCTCGGAGTATTTTTCTTTCGTAGACAGAACAGACACGGACACTTACGTTATTACACAGGATTCTTAACCGTAGACCTGCACTTGTGTCTATAATAGTTGCAGTTTTGGTCGTCGAATGAGGATTTTTTCATAAGTTCAATATTAGTCTCTTGATTTCCAAGCTGACAAAATTATTTATTATTACGGCAGAGCCAATGTAAATAAAAGGATCAATCGCTTCAATGTTATATTTCTCAACGTTCACGCATAGTCCCAAACGAGTACCTTTTTGGTCCATTGAAACAATTTCCTTGGTTGTGACATCCTTCATCGTCAGACCCAACACCCATTAAAAGATTTCTGTTGTTTGAAAAGGCAGCAGTAACATCCATAGTTTACATGAGAGTCCTGTTGTGGTACCATTTCCAAATTTTGGTACCAATTATTCCATTTCGCAAACCGCCTACTAAAATACAAGAATTGGCCACAAGTGTTCGATGACCAAACTTTTCATTTCTCAGGGTATTAAAAGCAGGGTAGAGACATAGAAGATTCTCTGTGGTCTCCTGTTCTTCCTCATAATTGCAGCTAGCATGTTTATCATTCGGCCAGTGACCCGTTATTACAGCTATGATGTTGCTCAGATGGAATCTAGACAGGTTCAGCACAAATTGTATTCTCTGTATATCTATGGAAGGTCAAACTTGTTTGGTCGCTGTGCATATAGGTTTTCCCATCCATTTTTCCTTAGCAATGAGGTTCACTTTCCCCGCAATTAGCTGTTCAACCCTTATGATAGGAACACCAATACGACCGTAAACTTCGCTAGAGTTCACGGTTTTGGCGGCCCTTGCCAGAGTATCGGCCCTTTGGTTGCCCCATGTCCTGGAACCCATGTGAAAGTAACCGTTGAATGTCCCGCTTTTTCTCCAGAGATGATCGAACATTTCTCGAAGTGGTGAAAACGTTCTCCAGGGATCTGATAGCCGCTTTACTAGCAGTAAGTATATAATGCTGCTTAATACCCCACAATTTTCTCTACGGCTATTCTAATGGCCGCAATTTCGGCCTAAACTATGCTACAGGGATCCGGTAGGCCCATACGTTAGCAACAAGTTACTATTATTCAAGGTGGTACCAGACGTGTTTACTGCAGCAACCTTTTGAATGTTGAAAAGATCGCATGACAGACTATCGCCTTGTCTGAAGCTCCGTTAGATTTGTGCCCATTTTCACTGAACACTTCGTGTCATAGTTTCTGTCGTTTCGTACTGTCGAATTCAGCTTAGTAGGTGATAAAAAGATGGTAAGTGTAGATCCGCATTTCTTTGATCTTTTCCCGAATTTGTCGAAGTGTGAATATATGCTCAAACGTGAATTAACCAATTCTAAAGCCACACTGAAAAGCTCCTAACAGGTCCTTAAAATGGGCTTCACTCACATAACACACTCGAAAGCACCTTCTATTCGATGGTTAATAGGCAGATACCGCGATTTCTGGAGCCCACACTTGGATCTCCACATGTAGTCCATCGGCACCCACAGCTTTGTCATTGCTACGCCTTGTAATTGCCATACTTACCCTCTAATCCGGTGTGTTATGTGTACCTTGCTCATCGGATGGTTTGCTGTCGGGGGTATCTGACTGTATTCGAACGGAACCTTACTAATATGTAATATGTTTAGCTACCAAGTCCTTACCGTGTTATCATGGGCTATGACAAAAAAACAACGAAATCGAACGAACACACAAAATACTGATGGCAAACACGCTAACACAACTGAGATTATTCTGACTGAGCTGCATACATCTACTCAGCAACAGCATGATGAACTCATGCTGCAGCTTACCCCAAAGATCTCCGGAGCAGTTCAAATAATGATGCACAGAAAGAGAGTGCCCTGTCTCGGAAGTTTTGGTGGGTGGAACCAGCCCGGTTTCTTGCCCTGTCGGATGAGGATATGGAGGATACGATCATCGAATGCTCTCTATTGGACACCACCCAAGTTCAAAATGAATCTGAACCAGACTGTGACAGGAAAACTATACTTATACGGCGGAAAAATTCTTTAACCCGCCATTGTCTCTTCGTCACCATATACGTGACGGAAAAGGTATGGGAAAAGTAAGTGAGACATAAGGAGACGAATTAACTAACAGGAAAAGGAAGCGGCTAAGAATCAGAAGTACCGTTGTGCGTATCCTGTAACTTCCTTGCGGGTTACAGGGCCACGATGCAGATTTAATTTCTTCAAAAGGATAAGAGCCTAATTCAGAAACACAAGGAACATACCAGCGGTAAATGAAACGAAGTACCTATTTAGTAATCGACGACATCAGTATGACATTGTAAGCGAGCGATCTGAGTACTTAAAATGTCATGAGTGTGTAAAGTAAAAAATATCGTCCACTCATTATAACATCGTCATTATGACTTCGTCACTTACTTCGTAATCAAGCGTGCTATCAAGCTCGCTTAAAATTATGCTTACAACGTAATTGCAACTTAAATGGCAATTACTGACAGCGTCGCTTTCTTTGTAAGCGAGAATAATGTACTTTTGATAACGTCGCTCTCTCTTCTTCTGACTGACGTTTTTTCTGTTTGAAGAGGCTTTTCGTCTCACTCCTCTTTTCCTTACATCGTAGCCTCACAGCACGCGTTACCTTTGCCTGTTGTGTTGCCTTGTATGTATTAACGTTTGCCTAAGACTATACCCAACATTCTTCAAAGTACCAGCACTTGTCCGAGTGTGGTTTTTAAAACCAAAGTACAGCCGTTACAATAGTGGTTATAGAATTCGCAATATGCTGCCACTGTGTGTCTTTTGTTTGCAGTAGTTGCGAATGTTGATTGAAATAGGCAATTGCTATCTCGGTGGTATGCAGCTTTGCGATATCTAGCTTTCTTCGCGTTTGGTTACGAACGTTTTTGGCACTGCTTAATCTAGTGCATAACTTGGCTACAACTTGATGATGTCCCGATTCTATATTTCGTGATCTAAATTGTTTTTTATCTGCATTCGGTCGCTTAGATTTAAGGGCTGTAAGTGATGAGCACCAAGAAAGGTTCCATTAAAATATTTCAAAAAAGGAAAAGCTTTATCAGTGTGGATGAAGTCCAAGAATATTCGCTGATTATTTCTGGCCGGTCAAAGGGGACCATGTAAATTGGAGGTATCGATACACTACTTTTTCCCTGACTTCTTCAGATCTTGTTTTGTCAATCACCTCCCTGAGCCCTCTTCTTTATCATTTTTCCCCAACATCTTAAAGAAACCGCATACCACAGCGCGCGCGGTGGGGACACATCGACAATATTTAGTGAACTTGACAAAAACTTGCAATTTATGGCATGCAATGCCTACATACTCGTACAACCCATATAAATCCTTCAGGTATTTATAGCCAATACAACGACGACACAACAATGAAGACATAAGAAATAAAAATTACAAATTCTTTAATAAATTTGCTCTGGTCATGCAAAGCACGTAATAACACGGACCTCAAATGCTCTATCCTATCCTATGGAACTCTCGGCGCACGATGATGTCTCAATGAGGAAGAAACCCCCCGCAGCACAGATTTCTAGCAGATAAACAGCAAAAGCCAAAGCAACAATCCCCATGAAGCAACTCTCTAGCCTAAGCTAAACAGATATGGTCAGATGTAACATACATATGTGTAACAAAAATATAAGAACCGGTCTGCAATGTTTTTTGTAGACTCGCTAAGGTTTTCGTTACAAGGCTCATTTGTAAGGACAATGGATACAAATGTTTTAGACTCTCATGCAGCTTAAGGACCTTTCTTTTAACATATAAATATATGTATGTTTATATTTATACGTGTATGTTTGTGTGTTTATGTTCAGCTGAGTTTGTATATTATTGTGGCGGATGTCTAAATTGATAAATTCATGTTGACGTTAGAGCTGACCCCACAAAGTTCGCGGTTTGCCGCCTTTAACGTTTTGGTTTGCAATAACGGATTTCATTTCGCTTCGAACATATTTCTATTTTTTGGCAACTGTTATGTTCTCGTTCGCGTTTACATAAATATTGTTTAATTTTTTTCCGAGAGTTGTTGGCTCAACGATACTGCTAAAGCAACCGCCAAATTTTGTGCGCTTTTTTCGCTGTAAATTTTAGCGAATTAAGTTAAATTTTAAGCCTTTGCTTTAAGTCTTTAGCAGAACAGCGAGGAGAGTTATGTGGGCGCGATAAGCGAAATGGGATTAAAATATATAGAAAATAAAAACAGAAGACTTGTCAACAAACCACCTATACACATAGGTACTCGTATACATACACTTTTTTGTGCTACGTGGTACATGAGACTCGGTTGTTTTTATAAATATTTTATTTTAAATGTCAGTGATTTTTTTTTAATTTGTCTTGTTTCGAGTTTGTTTTCATTTATAAATATTTGTTGTTTTTGTGTTTGTTATGTGGGTAACCGTGTTCGACATATGTTCGCGAAAGGACACTTTTTGTTAGCCACAAAATTTTATTTAGCCGGAAGGTAAAGATTTGTTTTTCCGCCATACCGAGTGGCTAATGTGGTATTTATCCTGTTAGTGGCATGTATGTCGTTTGATATTGTGGCGGACCATTTCACAATTTTACTGAATGCCGGGCAGCTGGGGGTAGTAAATTCTTTGCATTTTAAGGAAATTCAAAGTGAGATATTATGCTCTAGAGCTTAAAATACTAATTACACCCATGGCATGTCATCTTCAGATAGAAAAGTATGATATTTTCATGGAAATCTACTAATGTGAGTTTATCTGATCGTTATTCACCCTGGGAATGACCGGCAACTCTCTGCAAAAGTCCCCGATCAACTCAAAATGTCCGAAAGATCAATTGTTCTCCGGGCTACGCCACTGGATAACAATTCAGTAGTGGCAAATATAAGAAGTCGCAATGTTGAGTAACCTTATTACATGCTACCACCTATACGCGTTAGGAAGAAAGTAAGTGAAGTTACTGCAGCCCGAAGCAACAGCACTTTTAGTGGCTTTACCAGACCCACTTTAACACTGTACAACACATGATTTTGGGACTCAATTCTGAGATCTTCACGTAAAAGTAGCTCCAAAAAGAAGAAGTTCTGCATCATTCGTTTTGTCAAGTTACATGCTATAATCGATTTAATATCGATTTGAAGTTAGTAAGTATAGTATAGGGGGATTTTCTCACGTTTTAGGCTCTTTTGTTATATTGTTATATGGTGGCGTATGATTGTCATAAGTAATATTTCACGTTAATCAACAGTTTTATTGTAACTGTTGAAAAATAAACCCAGTTCAAAATCATTTGATGAATGGAAAAGTGAAACCGTTGCTTATGTGCGGAAACGTTATATGAACAGATTAAAGGAATTGTTATTCTTAATTTTTTTAAATTTGTTTCAGCTATGTCAAACAAAAGAGCCTAAAACGTGACAAATTCCCCTATACGATACTTTCTAACTTCAAATCGATATTAAATTATTATGGCATGTAACTAGACAAATCGAATGCTGCAGAACTTCTTCTTTTTGGGACTACTGCCACGTACAGTTCTCAGAATTGAGTCCCAAATCAATGAGCAGAAAAATGTTGTACTGTGTTATGAAAACACAAAAAAAGAAAAAAACCCCAAAATAATTTAAAAGGATCATGATTTTTAGGATACGCTCCCGAACGCTTTACACAGATGGTGCTTCTACCAAATTGGCAGATGTCTTTGACAAATATATGTATAACCTTACGGCCATACAGGCAATGCAATGGACGTGACAGGGACGAAAGTAACTGTGACATGTGACATGTTTTTCAGCTGCCATGTAGCAATACACAGATTTGGATATGGATTCATAGATGGCAATAGACTTAGTCATCTCGTCAAGCGATGACAAATAGGAGGACACTAACAATTATATGACCATTCTATGAGCATCTGGAGGAAATATATGACTGCTGCACCCCGATGATATTCTAATTGTACTGTAGGATTATAATGCTAAAATAATCAGTCAGAAAGTTTCCCTCGCCTTTTGTAACACATAAAATTTTCTAGTATATTGATATTATTACTCCATCTCCAAAGTGGGCGGAATGGTACATTTGTATGGGAGTAACCAGAAGGGACGTGGCTACACTTCCGATTTGTTCTCCAAAACTTTATCCTGTTTGAGCTTTACAAAATACATAATTTGGTCACGATCGCGTTGGATTATATTAAAAATATTATTCAATTTCTAAAGTGGGCGGTACCTGATGGGTATGGGAGGTACCAAATGGGGCGTGGCTAGACTTCCAGTTTTTTTTCATCAAAACTTTATCCTGTTATAGTTTAACTAAATATAAAATTTGGGAACAATCGCGTTGGTCATCAAAATACTCGATTTCTAAAGTGGGCGGAATGGTACATTTGTATGGGAGGTATCAGAAGGGGCGTTGCCATGTAGCCCATTTTCAATGTGGGGAAATTTTAGCTTGTGCCAACTTTCAAAACGTTTGGTTTCGTCTTTTGAAAGTTATCGTGCGTACCAGACAGACGGACATGGCTCAAACGACTTAAAAATTCATGAATCGAATTTGGTTTATAGAAACATAGGATCTAAGTTGTCCACTTTTATGTGTTACACTTTTGGGTCGTACCAAATGATATATACCCTCCTACCCGTAGGGTGAGGGTATAAAAAGGGAAGATGCTCTTGGTACTTCTTCTTCTTAATTGGCAGCAGCAACAGAAATTCATTTTTCAGTAGCCGCACGTAGAAAAGAATTCTAAGCGCTTCGATCTTTTGCGCTCCGTAAATAGTTAGTTAAACCAAGTATAGATAACAGCTTTTTCACCTGGTCCATCCAACGAAGTTTTGGTTGCCCACCTTATGTGCCGCCGATCGAGTCTATTGACTTAGACCTTTCGAGCTCTTGGTTCAGCGATAAAGAAATCAATATACATAGATATATCCCTGATAACGGATTTCCACTGGATAGCTTCCCGTCGGTAAAAAACTAGTTTCTGAAGGGAACCAGATTCCCACTCAAACATATCCACAAGTTAACATAGATAGATGATCACGTGGTAATCGATGGAAGGCATGTCTCAATCGTTATAGACGTGCACGTGTGAATAGTTCAAATGTAGACTCCGAACACTATCTAGTTTCAGCCAAAGTACGTCGATATTAAGCAATGCCAATGACGTTCGTAACAAAACGCAATGAAATCTAGATATCACAAGGTTGCCTCCGACATAGCAAATGCCAATTCCAACCGACTCTCCCAATTACTTCGGACAAACGCCCCTAATTCTGATTTACTCGATGCGCATTGGCAGCATCGGTAAGTGAAACGAAGTACCTATTACGTAATGCATGACATCAGTATGACTTTGTAAACGAGCAATCTAAGTACTTAGATATGTAATGTTAAAAATATAGTCCACTCATTATAACTACGATTACAATGCTATTGAAATGACAAATACTGACATCGTCACTTACTTCGTAATCAAGCTCGGTTAAAACTCCGCTTATTACGTAATTTCAATTGAAACTTACTGACATTGTCGCTTACTTTGTAAGCGAGAGACCACCGATTAAACACACTATGACACTCCTATGCTAAATTTTATGGAGAATATAAGCGAGAGAATCATCACTGACAGGATACTCCTATGCTAAATCTAAGCACAAATATAAGCGAGAGAATCATCACTGATTGCTAATAAATAAAGCTGATATCAGCGATTAAGTAATGAGTAGTTTTACCGCTGGGTACCCATTACGTGATGTCAGCTATATTTAGTAGCAATCACTGATGACTCTCTCGCTTATATTTCTCCTTTAACTTAGCAAAGGAGTGTCATATGCCATTTAATCGGTGCGCTCTCGCTTACAAAGTAACCCGGCAGTAAATAAAACGAAGTACCTATTTAGTAATCCATGATATCTGTATGACACTGTAAGCATTATAACTCCGATTGAAATGGCACCTACTGACATCGTCACTTACCTTGAAATCAAGCGTGTCAAGGTTAAAACTCCGCTTATTATGTATTTGTAACTAAAATGATACTTACTGACATCGCTGATGCCTGCTATATTAAGTAGCAGTCAGGGATAATTCTCTCGTTTATATTCTTCTTTAAATTTAGCATAGGGGTTTAATCGGTGCTCTTTGGCTTACAAAGTAAGTGGGGGCCCATAGGCCCCGGCATATTTTTGAAGGAATTTTATGTTGGTTTTTTTATAAATTATTTGAGGGATTTTTGAAAACTGTTGGGGAAATTTTCGTGACTAAGTTTTGGGTAATTTTTCATATTTTTCGCCAAATTTTACTTTTGGGATATTTTTTTTTTTTTTTTTGCATGTTGCATTTGGGGCATTTTTCATAAAGCCGAAATCTCGTCACGGACACCCAGAGTGTGCTGCAAATATGAAGGTGAACATTTTTGTACTCGGTTCATTCCCAAAAGCAAACCAAATAACGATATCACCCAGTCATCGATAACGGAGTAGATTGTCCATTACGGAGCCAAAACAAGGTCAGCACGGACTAAAAACATGAATTGGCTAAAGGAAATCATAGCCAATAATTGGAATCTGAGTATTTTATGTCCTGTGTTTATAAAACGAACTTTGAGTCTGGGCACCAACTATTTCGGGATCAGCCTATTATACATCGCATACAAGTTCCTGTTGAGTGTATTATGTAAAAGGCTGAAGGTCATCTTAACGAACCTAATTTGACCTTATCAGTGTGGCTTCAGACCTGGTATGTCTGCGACCGACCTGATATGCACACTACGACAAATCCTCAAGAAGACGCAAAAAATGCAGATCGACACTTACCATCTCTTCATCGATGGCAAAGCAGCATTCGTCAGTCCGATACAACAGAAACTATTAAATACGATGGCTGAATTTGATATCTCTGCGAAGCTGATACAAATTTGCGGTGAAGATTACTAGACGAGGCCTTTGAAAATGTGATTGCCTATCGTCTGATATCTTTAACATACTAATGAAGGTAATAACTGGGAGATGCACTAAACACGACTGGGGCTTTGCATGCATTCTTGGAGGACTTCTAGTAGGAAGATGTTAGAAGATGGTTTCCTTCAAGCATTTTAGTAGGAATGAAAAGGACAAGTCTCCTATGAGGAAAGCATTGAAAGTCCGGCCAAAAAACAACGGCCTTATATGAGGCAGTTTTGCTGCAGGCCTGCATAGTTGCACTTGTTATCAACTATAGTTGTTGTACGACGAATATCCAACATAAGGCTTTCATAAGCAACAGCATCAGACTTATCTTCCTATAAGATGTCTGTTTAAGGCAGAAAAGTTTGCATGCCCTTTGTGCACATCTATGGAATTTTTGTAAGATACACAGAAGGGCTGCTCAAAGACCAGTTTTAAGAATGGGAAGAAGCATGTCTGACATATCATATCTCACCCTAGCAAGAGGCCTTATTGCAGGTCTCATTTTAGAAGCGAAATGTGCGTGTCTACGGAATTTTTTGATAGTCTTAGTAAAAAACTAGTTATGGCCTATATGAATACCTGGTAAAAGAAGTTGTACTTGAATGTCAACAAACTGCCATTGAAGACATGTTTGCAGGCCTATTTTTACAATGCCTCAGCTTTTCCGCTTCTGGGAAACTGCAAATATAACTGCAGCATCCTCAGGTATACACACAAAGTTTAAACGAACAAAGAATATATACTCGTTTTGGAAGATAAAGCCAAAAAACGCCAGGCAGGAATTTGGAAAAAAAATACTGCTACGGGCTAAGCAAGCGATTTAACAACAAAACCCTCTGTCGAGGGTCTTAATGTAGGCACAAAATCCTAGGTAATGACACAATTGAATTGGTTTTGTCAGTGGAAAATACTCTGTAATATATATGAACCCATCATCGTTAACGCAAACTATTGAAGCAGGACGATCTGCAATTCGATAATAGATGAAATGTCAATCCACATTGCGTTAAGGTAACATTCTCGAAAATATATTTTCTGAATGAAGGACACAAGACCAAAGAGATAAAGATAACAATTCGGTTAACCCACCAATTTCTACATTAATTTGAAGTTTTTGCCTAAATCATCGCACAATTTTTTATCCCTACTTGAAACAACAAAATAACAACTTCTTAACAGCCGAAATAGTAATATCCAACTAAATAACAAAAACCTTATTTTCTTTTCAGTTCACATAAGACATCCCCAACTTACCTCTCGTTTTGCTCTCCACATGTGAGGTATCCAACGATGTTGTGGTCAATGATGGAGGTGCTGCACTTGACGTTATCACACCATGTTGGGGTATCGGTGAACATCCTGCCGGCTGAAGATTATCTAAACGATAACGTTGACCGGTGGTAGCAGATGAAACCGTCGATATACAATTGCCATTCAAAACTATACTGGGCGTACTAGGGGCAATTGCTGCTGAGCCGGAATTGTGTACGGGTAGACCTATACAACTGGCCGTTTGGGAACTCTGAACTGAAGGTAAGGTATCCAAAGTGTCGGTTAAACGTTGACTAGAATAGATGTCACTGTAAATGAGACAATACAAGTAAACATACAATTTCATTGTCATATATATTTAAAAAAAATTTAATTACCTAAAAGCACTGGACGCTCCAAAAAACGTACTACGATCCTGCAGCGCCGCTTTGGCCTTCTCTACACTTTGTTTTAATTGCTCAAAGGTCGACTGATGGAAACGATACGATGTCCAGTCCGGCGAGCATTGTCCCAGTGTTATACAATCCTCGGTTTTGACTTGAGCCAGTGATGGTGGCGAGACTCGTTTCAAGTCAAGAGCCGTTTGATATGAACATGAATTTTCGTACATGTTGTTGATGTTGTTGGTTGTGGTACGACCAACTCCACCGCCACCACCCGCGTCAGCAACCGTTGACCAATTCAATTTATCACCGTTGTGATCCCAAAGTGGAACTGAAGTCCACTTTAGTCTGAAAATAAACAAACAGAAATAGTAAGTACATAATTTCTTATATGTAAAGAGTAATAGTTATGTTATGACTTATATATGAAGTTAGCGCTTTCCTACTTTGTTATAAATCAATTGCATGCTATAAATCTTCCACAGTCGCTTAGAGCTATGTCTGGCAGTAACAGTAATTAGAGCTTCATTAAATTTAATTATTATCTTCGCATTGTTATCATATTTACTTTTCTATGTTTCGCTTGGCAAAATTTGCATATTTGCTTTTACCTATCACAACATAAAATATCCCATAGTTAGACAATTTTTATGGATTTATGAATATATTAATTTTGCGAAAGAGCCAATTATTAATGTACACATAGTTGTATATAAATCTATTTGGCCCAGCAACTAATGTAGAGTTCGGATAATGCGTGTTGCCCGTGCTATCATACATGAATGCATACATACATATGCCGTGGTCCTGCAGTTAAAACACACCCATACACACATAGAAAACGATAGTGCGGGTACCCAGCAAACCAAAAGCTCCGACATTGGCTGGTGTCCGACACGTCTGCACATTGTCAGAACTTTTCTTACCGATACCGTACAGAATTTTCCGACATATATGATCGAGTTCGCAGCGAGTTCGGAAATCTGTGCCGGAGTAAACAACAAAATGTTATTGAAGAAACAACGAATTTCCGTTCAGATTTCTCCCGAAATACATTCAGAAATACTTAGGAAGTCGGTACGATATGTCGTACATCAGATTTGCCCCAGCTGAGTAGCATAGACATTTTCATACGTTTTAAGTAATGATTTCGGTCAGATTTCGGATCCGATATCGGAAGATATTTTCATAAAGACTTCGGACAGAAATCGGTACGTCGCGTCGGCAAGAACATCCGAATTGCTTCAGTTCAGATCCCTTCAGATTTTCCCTCGATTTACATTCAGAAATCGTCCAGACGTCGTACCTTCATCAGATTTCCCTCAGATGCGTCGGTCAGACTTTCTTTTCAACCACTCCATACGTTTTTAGTAACGACTTTGGACCGATTTCGGATCCAATATCGTACCGATTTTTGACCGATGTCTGCACATTTTGTTTGCTGGGTACCTGGCAAACCAAAAGCTCCGACATTGACTTATATTCGACAAGTCTGCACATTGCCTGAACTTTTTTTATCGATATCGTACAGAATTCTGTACAACTCGTTGAAGGGAAATCTGTGCCAGAGGAAACAACAAAATGTTATTGAAGAAACAACGAGTTTCCCTTCAAATTTTCCTAATACAATTTACATTCAGAAGTCGTAAAGCTGTCGGTACGATATGTCGTACATCATATTTCCCTTAGCTGAGCTGGTCTGACATCGTCATATGTTTTTAGTAACGATTTCGGATCCGATATCGGATTCCTGTGCCGGAGGAAACAACAAAATGTTATTGAAGAAACAACGAGTTTCCCTTCAGATTTTCCTAATATTTACATTCAGAAGTCGTTAAGCTGTCGGTACGATATGTCGTACATCAGATTTCCCTTAGCTGAGCAGGTCTGACATCGTCATACGTTTTTAGTAACGATTTCGGATCCGATATCGGATGATATTTTCCTAAAGACTTTGGGCAGAAATCGGTACGACGGGTCGGCAAGAACATCCGAATTGCTTCAGATATTCAGTAAGATATCGGTCCGAATTCGTAACGATGCGTCGAATTTACCTTCAGATTTCCCTCGATTTACATTCGGAAATCGTTCATTGTACCTAGATCAGATTTCCCTCAGCCGCGTCGGTCAGACTCTGAACTTTGCCTGAACTTTTCTTACCGATATCGTACAGAATTCGAGTTCGCAGTGATTTCGGAACTCTGTGCCAGAGGAAACAACAAATTGTTATGGAAGAAACAACTCCCTTTCCCTTCAGATTTTCCTCGATTTACATTCAGAAATCGTTAAGATGTCGGTACAATATAGCGCACATCAGATTTTCCTCAGCTGCGTAGGTCAGACTTTGTGTCAACCTCTCCATATGTTTTAAGTAACGACTTCATCCCGATTTCGGATTCGATATCGGAAGATTTTGCCGACTGTCGTACCGATTTCTGAACATTTTGTTTGATGGTTGGAAAGTGTGGTGGAATTCAGTTTAGTTTATTTAGCAATGGAGATTATTTAATTTGATCTTTATTCGTTTGGAAATTATCAGAAACTCTCTGCGAAGATCCCTAAGCAGCTTACAACATGCGATAGATCTCGTGTTCACCGGACAATGCCCATGGACATCCGTTCAGTGGTAGTAAATGTGATAAGTCGCAATGTTGAGTAACCTAAATGACATGCTATCCCTAAAGCGTCTTCGGAAGTACTTATGTAACTGAAGTTACTGCAGCCTAACGCAACAGCACTCTTAGTGGCGTTGGCAGCCCCAGGAAACTAGGAGTTGTAATCTAATATCCACGTTCCTTACATACACAAATTATCATGAAATCACAGAAATTAGCCCCCAAAATGTTGAAGATTACACACTGTGACAAAATGGAAAAAATTTTAAAAAAAACATGAAGAGTGACCTAGTGCATGTTGTAGGTCTGGTCGAGAACAACATTACCCTGTACACAAAAGTTTTCTGACACCCTCAAAATCTTGACTTACGGTTTAAAAGCCAGGTTTTCAGATCTTTCCTCACTTACCCAGTAGGAAGTTCCGTCAGACAAGACTTTGTCGTCAATGCTGTCCTAAAGACAACATGTGACAAAATACTAATACTGTCGTGCATTAAACTCAATCAACAAAATCTAGAAAGAAAAATGTGAAATATTGATGTACTTGTTGTCAAAACACTCGGTTGACGACAAGCTGACCGATATTGTCACCCATCAGGTCGTGCATGATTGTGTGAGCATAAACGAAAATTTTACCGACATTGTCGCTCATCAGGTCGTGCATGACAAAGCGGACACTTGTATGAAAATTTCGTCGACGATTTGTATGGACGGTCCCCTAAATGTCATCAACGATTGACTATGGTCATGCACCTATCTTGAGGATGTCTTGCAGACACTTCCTACTGGTTATGAGCTTACAACTCAGTCAATGTTTTTAGTCCTCGACAGAAAGGCTCTCTTAGTGGCTTTGGCAGCCCCAAGAAACTAGGATTGGGTGCGGTGTCCTAATAAGCCACTATCCTTAATAACACAACTATTAAGAAACCACGGAGAAAAGGAAAAACAAGAACCCCTCCCCAAATTTTGACAACCTCCGCAAACGTTATTAGACATATGATTAAAGGATATTTACCAGGAATGTCTGAACTCTCCTGGACAAATACAAGGCTGACATCACCGCGATACAAGAAATGCGATGGCCACGACTGTACCATTTTATACAACTGCCATGCACAAATACATGAATTTGGATGACGATTCTTAGTCGGCAAGAGACTTCGATATCTGGTTTTGCGGTTTAATCCTTAAAGTGACCGAATATCCACCATCCGCATCAAAGTGAAATAATTTAACATCAGGCTGAGTTATTACATGATCCGACGGCAAACAAAGACTTGGACACTAAAGATGAATTCTATGGGCGCCTTGAAGTAATATATGACCGCTAACCTGGCCATGATAATCAAATTGTTTTGGAAGATTTTAATGCTAAAGTAGGAAGGAAAAATGCTCTCTGTTCAGCAGTCGAATATTTCCTTCTAAACAGCAATACTTCAGATAACGAATTCAGTCTACTTAACTTCTCGTCGGCAAGACACATGGTAGTGAGTCGAGCCACATATTCACACAAAGATATCCATAAGTCAACATGGATATCCCCTGATCAAGTAACAAGAAACCACATTTACCACGTGAAAATTGTTAGAAGGCATGATTCAAGTGTTATGGACGTGCTTGGGGTGCGTGGTGCAAATACTGATTCGGATAACGTGCGTGTGATGCAAATATTAACTCGGATCACCACCTAGTTGCAGCCAAGGTACGCACACGATTAAGTAGTGCTAAAAACACTCGTAATCAAACGCAATCAAATCAAAGCTAGACATCACAAAGATGCATACCACTGAGATAGCCAATGCCTATTCTAACCAACTGTCACAATAAGTGTAAACAAACCCCCTGTTCTGATGTTCCCGACACACGGTGGAAGCACATTGCGAATTCTACGACCACTGCCGCATCCACAGTACTGGGTTATGGAAAACCACGCTCAGACAAGCCCTGGTACGATGATGAATGTCGCGAATTGTATGAGAAAATGGATGCTGCATACAAGACAAAACTGCAGCCAATGGCGACGCGTGAGGTGACGGAGCGTTATAAAGATAAAAGGAGGGGGATGAAACGCCGGTTCAGACGGAAACAGCGTCTGTAGAAGAAAAGAGAGAACCAGGATATCGAAAACTACAGGGATAAATGTGAGGCTCGAAAGTTCTACCTAAGGGTTAAAAGCTAAGGTTCTGGAACCGGGATCCCCACCTGTAAGGACAGAGACGGAAATCTGGTCACGGACACTCAGAGTATGCTGCAAATATGGAGGGAACACTTTCAATCTCTACTCGTTCCCGAAGGCAGCATAAGTGACGAAATCGCACCAATCATCGACAATGGAGAAGACTGTCCACCACCGACAGTCTTCTGCGGGAGCCAATGGATTGCCGGCAGAGCTTTTTAAAGCCGGCGGCGATAACCTGTTAGCATGCATGCACCAGCTCATAAACACGGTTTGAGTATCCTATGTCCCGTGCTTAAGAAAGCTGATCGAAGTGTGTGTACCACCTGCCGCCGGATTAGCCTTTTACCCAACGCATACAAGGTCCTGTTTAGTGTGTTATGTGAAAGACTAAAGCCCATTCTGGCGAACTTAATTGGACTTTATCAGTGTGGCTTTAGACCTAGTAAATCCACGGACGAACAGATTTTCACACTACAACAAATTCTGGAGACAACCCAAGAAATGCAGATCGACACCTACCACCTGTTCATCGATTACAAAGCTGCATTCGACAGTCCTATACGACAGAAATTGTTAGACAATATGGCTGAGTTTGGTATCCCCGCGAAGCTAATACGACTTTGCGGGATGACACTGACTGACACGAAGGCTTTAGTGAAAATTGGCAAAAATCTGTCAGAGCCATATTCTACCAAGCGAGGCTTTAGAAAAGACGATAGTCTGTCTTGCGATCTCTTTAACATCGAAGTAGAGAAGATTATGCGGAAGGCTGCAGCAACCAGGAATGATACCATCTTTAACAAAAGTCACACGCTTCTGGCGTATGCCAATGATATAGATATCATTGGCCGTGGACTGTGGGATGTCACTGCGGCCTTTTCGAGCATTGAAAAGCAGTCGGTGGAAGTAGGTCTAGTGATAAATGAGGACAATACCAAGTTATTTGTATCAACGAACAAAGAGTCCACATTTGCCTTCCTTGTCTCCGCCGTAAACAAAAATAATAATGTCAGCCTAAAAATCGAGAGACGAGTATTGATCACAAATTGATCGCTGATGCTATGCGCTAAGCAAGCGATTTAATGACAAATCGCTAGAAGAACACAGATCCAACTCTACCAGACTCTGATCCTACCTGTCTTAATCTACAGCGCAGAATCCTGGTTAATGACACAAGCAGATTAATCTATTCTGGCAGTCTTCGAGAGAAAAATACTTCGCAGTATTTGGACCCATCATCGTTAACGGCGAGTAATGCAGTCGAATGAACCACGAGTTGTATGAGTTGTACAACGATATCGACGTACGTAGTCATGCGCGTTAATATAGAACGAATGCGCAGGCTCGGAATTTTCCAAACTCAATGGGTGGCGTAGGAGGGGGCGACTAAAATTTCGTTGGATGGACCAGGTGAAAGAGCTGTTATCTACACTTGGCGTGACTAACTATCTACGGAGCGCAAAAGCCCGAAGCGCTTGGAATTATTTTCTATGTGCGGCTACTGATAGATGAATTTCCGTTGCTTCTGCCAATTAAGAAGAAATAGTACTTTTCAGCGTCGCACCCTGATGTCTTGCATGACGGTCAAGTGTTCTAACCATAATGCCCCAACGCCAATCTATCAGTGCCAATTTTCGCAAAATATGTTGGTTATATTGTTCAAAATAAATCTAAAGTGGTGATCAATGTCCCACATCGCTATTAAAACCAGTTTGAAGAAAAATTTTAAAAATGTTTTAAAATATTCTAACAAAGTACAAACAAAAGAGCCTAAAACGTGACAAATTCGCCTATACGATACTTACTAACTTCAAATTGATATTAAATTATTATGGCATGTAACCTGACAAAACGAATGATGTAGAACTTCTTCTTTTTGGGGCTACTTTCACGTGCAGTTCTTAGAACTGAGTCCCAAATCAATGAGCTGAAAAATGTTGTACTGTGTAAGTCAACCCCATGATATTCAAGCGATATGGATATGGATCTGTCCAGTTAAACAACCTAACACATATATTATTTGTTGTGTCGGCACAATAGTGATGTGTAAAATAAACTAGTCAATAAGTGTTTATAACTACAACCAACTTTATGTAAATTTCTTCAAATTCGTATACAATTTCACCCACTGTGTTCCCCACTGTCAAACACCTCGCTCGCATTAAACTTTTGCTAGCGCCGAGGTTAAAACTACAAAGTTGCTTATTATTATTCGCATTATATGTACGTCTATGTATGTGTACAACGCATTGCCTTGTTGCGTTCACAGATAACTGCGTTCTAGCTAAATCATCTTTGTTTGGGCTACACGTTTA
The DNA here is from genome assembly GCA_964034835.1 of Muscina levida. Taxonomy (NCBI): domain Eukaryota; kingdom Metazoa; phylum Arthropoda; class Insecta; order Diptera; family Muscidae; genus Muscina; species Muscina levida. The sequence goes on from OZ035883.1 coordinate 36,127,606, forward strand.
TCAGGCGTGTGAATGAGGCATAAAACAAAAGCAAAGCGCTGGTTTATTCGCTAACTCTACTACTATATATATTCCATGTATTCAAATTTTTAAGTTGTCGTCCTCGGGAACGGCGTTTGTGTCGGAAGTCCAATATTTTGATTTATGTTTCTAAATTTATGCCATGATATCGTAGTCATAGTTCGCACACACACACGCGTACGCATCCATTTGCTTTTTGTATGTAATCATCACACGTTCAGTATCCATTACATTCGCACACACACATAATGTTCACATTGTCTTTGCATAGCATAAAAGTCTAAGGACTCTATGGATATATTCATTTGGATTTAGGGGTACTTTACATGGACAAAAGCTACCGAATAGGCCTACAATGATTTGAATACCCTCTGACACTTTGTTACACTTTGGCATCACCCAAAAGTTTTAGCCCATTAGACGCCCATTTCTTGTTTGTCGTCCTCCCCTTTTGAACGCCCTCACAGTAGCAAAGTATCATAATGACAAAATTACAAACCATTAAATAAACTCGGAAGAACTGTATGGTGGAAGAGGGGGGATGGGGAACGTATGTCGATAATTAGTAGACACAAAATATATAATCTTAAGATTAAATCAGTTTTTAATGGGTACCAAACAAATCCCCCGAAAAGCGCAATTAATACGGAGAAGAACAAAAACAGTAACAGCAACATTATAACAACATCATAATGGAATTGTTCTCCTCGTCGTTGTTGCTGTTGTTTTCTTTTTGTTAAACAATGCTCGTCTCGAGCCGAGGGATCTCGTTATGTAACACGCGCAAAGCCATCCGCCAAGAACTTCCGGTACGCGCGGCTATACCCATCAACCACTCGTTCGCTACCACTGGCATTGTGATTGTGATTGGTGGCACAGCATCGCAGCGCTGGCAAGAGCTACGGTCACACGTACCTACATATGATATCAGTGTATACGTAGCCTATACTGCGTATACGCTATAAAGCTACGACTGCTAGTTCCACTCGTATCAATATTCTTGGTAATGACTGTGTATGCGTGTGTGTGAGTGCGTTTACTAAATAATGTCCTTTTTGGTGCTCAATACATGAACACAGCAAATCTGGCTGACTGAGTGGCTGCTGTGTATCATACTCACACTCCCACTCACAGTCTCTGATTCACAGTTTATGGAGCTGATAAGACAGGCGTGTGTTGGCACTTTATTATAATGTCAAATAGTTAAGTGGTTGGTTGGTTGGTGATTTCATTTAATTTTCTTCATTTTGCTACGCCTTGAATATAAGCTGTCAGCTTGTAATCTGAGCTTATTATCAATGTTAAGGTAATTCCAACATATTGTTCTGTGGCGTTGTCTACAGCGGGAGTGTGACTGGCTAAGGCCGTAGTATGAAATGTGGATATGTAATTTTGTATATAGCCGTTTTTACATTAAACAAAATGTTTAAGTTTAAGTACAAAGATAACCTCGAAATATATATGACTAGTGGAGCCGGCAATGCTTCGATATTACTAAATTGTCGAATACCTATAATATGTTTGGCACGCCTACTTAAAGGGCTAAGCTTAAGCGTCGTTCTTGTACGCTCTGTAAACTATTCGCTACCCCAAGTTACTCCTTAACCTGATAAAACTAACAACATCTCACTAACCGATATTAAAACATACGTCAGCAAATTCATATCTATAGCGCCAAGTACTATCTGTATACAAATCTTACATTATATAGCCCTAAACACATTATTCCCACTTTCCTTTTTGCCTACCGATCGGAAAAAAATTGTTCACCTTCACAATCCTGCCGACCGAAAATAAATATTTTGTCGGTATATTCATGGCTCATTTATAGTACTGACATCATTGTCAGTATTTCCCTTTAAATTTTTCCCCGACAAACTTTTTCTGACGACTTATTGCCAAAATTTTTGACAAAACAAATTGACGCATGGTAAATAGTCCATAAAATTTACTGACACAATTCTGAAAAACATGTCAAAAGTGCCAGCAAATAAAATTTAAAAATATTAGGAATTTAAGAAAAAAAAATTCTTTTAGTACTTGCTCTTTGCTTCAACTACAGTATTTTTTGATACAGTAAACATAATTTTTGTCACAATTAAAAAACTTTTTGGTGCGATAGTGGTAATTATTAGTAAATTTAAAGTATTTTTTGGTACAATTAAGGTACTCAGTGATACATTTAATTGTTCTTTTTGTGCATAATAAAAGTATCTTTCAACACAATAAATTCTACTTTTTGGTACCGTTAAAGTACTCTTTGATACCCTAAATGTTCTTTTTGGAACAATAAATGTATTTTTTTGTACAATAAAAGCACTTCTTGGTACAATAAATTGTACTTTTTGATACTATAAATGTACTTATAGTACACTATATGAATATTTGTGATAAAAATAAATTGTACTTTTTGGTATCGAATATTATCTTTAGATCAAATATTATTGCTCTAGGGCTAAGACAGTTTTGTCACGCTCCCTCCACCCACTGGTCCAAAATGCCGTCTACATATTCATATTCGTGTTGTCGTGTACTATCTAGGTGTCTCCAGGGCTAAAATACAGTTTTCCACTTTCACTCCGCCCACCGATCCAAAATATAAATTTCGTTTGCATATTTATTTTCTTGTAGTCGAATACTGTCTGTGTATTTAATTTTATCTCTCTAGGACTAAGATTGCAAAATTAAAATGTTGTCTACATATTCATATTCGTGTTGTAGTGTACTATCTAGGTGCTAAATTGTATCTCTCTAGGCCTAAAATACAGTTTTGCCACGCCCACTCCTCCCACTGACCCAAAATTCAAATTTTGTATGCATATTTATATTCGTGTTGTCGAATACTATTTGTGAACCAAATGTTATCTCTCTAGGACTTAAATACAATTTTGCCACGCCCCCTTTACCCACTGATCCAAAATAAAAATTTCGTCTGCATATTTATATTCGTGTTGTCGTATGCTGCTATTGTATCAAATATTATCTCTCTAGGACTAAAATGCAGTTTAGTATCGCCCTTCCCCTGCTGATCGAATATTTAAATTCCGTCTGCATATTCATATTCGTATTGTCGAGAACTATTTGTATACCGAATTTTATCTCTCTGGGGCCAAAACACAGTTTGGTCACGCTCTCTCCGACCATTGACCCAAAATTTAAATTCCGTATGCATATGCATGTTGCCGAGTACTATCTGTGTATCAAATTTTATCTCCCTAGCTCTAACATTATGTTTTGCCACGCCCACTCCGCTCATTGGATCAAAATTAAAATTTCGTCCGCATATTCATATTCGTATTGCCGAGTACTATCTGTGTACCAAATTTTATTTCTCTAGGGCTAAAATACAGTTTTGCCAAGCCCACTCCGCCGATAGGGACAATAATTAAAAAAAAAAAACTTCCAAATTTCATTGAAATCGGTTCAGCCGTTTAGGCGTGATTGAGCAACAAACATACAAACAAACAGACAGACATTCACATTTATAATATTAATAGGATGTATAGAAGACAGTTATTGTTTGACTTTGATAAAAATTGTCTAACTTCTTAACATAAGTTTGAGGCAGCAACTTAAATCAGAATTTATTTCCCAGCCTTCAATAACACAGTGCAACAACCAATCCGGCGGGTGAAAAATTTCAAGTCAGGGTGAAGGTACTACGCCAGTGTAGTGAAACACACAAAGGGTTTGGCGTTCTCATTCCAAACTTTTTATATTTTTTGCTTATCTTGATGTTTGTTCGTTTAGATTTTCAGCTTTAACTCCAGAACCTTCGATGATTTCTCATTTCATTCTTTAGCAGAATGTTGAACTAATTTTATGGAATAAAAACTTCAAACCATAAATCCATATAATTGGAACGAAGTGCGTATGATTAATATGAAATCCGCATAAAATTAATATTATTCATACATTATACATACATACGTATGTATCAGAGATCAGAACCGATAGACCGCAACCGCCGGTGCACCGCGTCTGAACTTAGTATTTTTCATACGCAAGTGTTCGAAATATCGAACGAAAACTGATGCGGTGGAGTAAAGCTCTTTCTTGTGTTTACTTTTTTTGTTGCAATAGTTTAGCATCGTATCAAAAGAAAACAAAAACAAAAATATGACGCTTTGTTGTGTGTGCTTGTTTATGGTGGTGGTTTAGCACGACAACGAAGAAACACAAACAAAAATATTACGAAGAAGAATACGACGTCGGTGCGATCGCCACCAACATACTAACCGCCTCGCTGTCGATTTGTACCGTTTTCTTTTTTGCTTATTTTTGGAGACATTCTTTATAGGTCAGGAAAATGCAATGAAAAAGTTCAATAGTTTTGTCTAAAACACATGTACGATCTGACACTTTAAAACTCTTTTGTTTCTGTTGGAAATCTGTCGGCCAAATGAACTTGTTTTAACATTTGTCGCCAAAACATAAGCAAAAAGAAAAACGAAACAAATCGACAGCGAGGCGGTTAGTATGTTGGTGGCGATCGCACCGACGTCGTATTCTTCTTCGTAATATTTTTGTTTGTGTTTCTTCGTTGTCGTGCTTAACCACCACCATAGGAAAAGCTCACACAACAAAGATTCATTTTCTTGTTCATGGCAATGCTTGTCGCAGTTGAGACAGCCTATATATGGCCAGAAATTGGGAGTTGTGGAGGAAATTTTATAGAAAAAGGCGAGAAATTAAAAATTTTTGAAAGTTGCATTCGATCCAACATTTATATAAAATATTTATTTAAGCGTTAGCTACAATTCCGATAAAAAATTATAAGAGAAACCATCAATGGTTCTTGAGTTGTATAGGTTCCATAGATGATTTTATCCACTTTGGTTCCGACGTAAATAAAACTAGTAGTGTTAGGTTGGAAGTCAAAGAACGAGATTTGATCGCTTAACGCCTACTATGCGCTAACTTAGCGTTTTAACGGCAAATTCCTTTCTCGATGGACAAAAATCCAACAGTACCACATTCAAGTCTTACTTCACGACGCAGGTAGGGCACTAAGAGATGAATCTGTTCTGGGAGTCTTCGAGAAAAAAATATTCGTCGCCGGAGAGTACCGTACTTGAATAAATCATACATATACTGTATTAACTGTATAATGACATCGACGTGGCCAAGCGTGTCCAAATAGAGCGAATGCGCTAGTAGAGATATTGTTTGAGAATGGATAAAAAATCTTGAGCTAGAAAAGTCATAGGTAACAGACTCGATGAGTGCCACAGGAGAGGACGACCAAAACTTCGTTGAATGAACCAGGTTAAGGAGTTCTTATTCAAACTTGGTGTGACGAACAGATATAAAGAGCGCAACATTCCATAGCGCATGGAAAATTGCCCCAAAATATGAAGAAACTAGTAAGGTAATTATTGCGGCTATGCCGAAACTCAGATACCCTTCACCATTTGTTAAAATGTTGATAAACTGGTTACTAGCACTCCAACTATATTTTTATTAAACTTTGTACCGAAAAAAAGGTATTTTATATAGTTGGCGGTCGTGGCATGATGGTTAGAACACGCGACTACCATGCGGGAGATCCCAGGTTTAGATCCTGGCTCCAATCATCTATAAAATAAAAAAAAAAAATTCTTTCATAGCCGTTCCCCCTCGATGTTGTCGGCAGCAACTTCGCAGTATAAGTGTCGAGTCAATCGGCATGTCTAGTAAAAAGCTTCTCAAACAATGACGTTCGCATTCGTCGATAAACATGTAGGTGCCGTTATATGTGAATCTAAAACTAGAAAGAGTGTTAATTCATAACATCGCTAGAAACTATCCCATACCTCATTCAGGGGGTGTAAAGGGAAATTAAGGTTTTAAGTTAAGTATAGTTGGTGGACGTTACTTTTAGCCCCTTTCATCCGTTTTTTGTCAATAACTTTTAACTGAAAGGTCAAATACTGAGCTTGAATTTTTTATATGAGCTGAGAATGTTGTTGTTGGTGGAAGTAGTTTTAATACGATATTGGTCACCTTGTAATATAAGCTAACATATCACATGCCAGCTAGATATTTCTTAAACTACATCTGTAATCGCGGGGATAGATAGATGGACAAAAAGGGTCAATTTGAATGGCATATGGGAGTAGTAATCGTCCGATATTGCTCTTCTAAGAACTTTAACTCCGCTTAGAGGATAGAACTTGTATACCAAATTTAAGTTTGATAGCTCCTTAACTACCTCTGTAATCGCGGGAACAGAAAAGGGGCAATTTGTATAGGAGGTGGGAGAACTTAAACATAAAATGAATTTCATCTTAAGATTGCTAGAGCCCAAAACTATAAATTTGTCGTACCCTCCTAACTGTGGGTAATGGTATAAAAAAGTGTCAATAAAGCCGTCGGTAAGTTTGCTCTGTTGATAACAAACACAAATTTCGGATTATTATTTTGGATCAATCAGGCCAAGCCTGCTCTCTCCTCCCATATAAGTATGTCAGACGTTCGTGTAGAGCAACGGTCGACATAGCCGCTAATGGCACATGATAATAGGTTTTTCACATGTACACAACATGAATGGCAAGAAAACTCTCTATAATTCATTAAACTTTTAATTTCAAGAAAAAATTTAAAAATTATGGACTAATTGTTACAACTTAACAAAAAGCAATATATTCTTCTCTTTGCTTGCCGAGCACTGTTATAAGACAAAGGTTTTAAGTTTCCGGCCTTACATAGTTTAGTATTTTTCTAGAGCCTTTAAAAATAAACGATCTCAGTGAATTTTTAATCAGAGACAAAAATTGGTCACCGTTTTGTTATTCAAAACTCTTATTCGAAAGGTCGAAGGCTCAGTCAAACCAATAGTAAATCCTAGTTAAATTCTACTCTGGGGAAGTGTGCTCTTTCGTTTATGACTATCGAATAGTAGGTGTTATAGTTTAAATGAGGCCGTAACATCTGTAAGGACTAACACTGTAGTGGTGGGCCAATTGAGGTTGCCGGTCAAGTGTCCATGTGGCATATTGACCAAAAATTTGAAAAAATAGCTCGGTGGTAAAACATTGCTAACAAAAAAAAAAGATTGAGTCTGCGGTCCTACTGTCCAATGTAAAGTCGAAATGTGGATTATTAACGAATTAAACATTTGGTCTCGATTTCAATATATACTACTTATCCTCAACATTAACACTAATTGCCTATGGAACATTTTTGGTTTCTTTGTCTGGGAAGGTGAGAAATTCCACGTCAGGGTGAAAGTATTAGGTCAGTATAGTAAAACCCCCAAAGGGTTTGGTGTTCTTAGGACCTAAACACACCATAAATGAAATATGGGATAGCTTCTCTCGTTGTTGTGAATTAACACGCTTTCTAGGAGGGGCCAACAATGAAAGAATAAAATGTAGATGACTCCAGCATGGTAGTTGCGTGCTCTGACTATCATGCCAAGGCCTAATTTTATCGAGGGAGATCTTTTAAAGATTGTCATTATATTGAAACGTTCCAAAATATTGGAACGAAGTGCGAATGATGAATATAAAATCCGCATAACATTAATATTACTCATACATTGTACACACATACATATGCGAGTACAATATGCAAACTCGCTACAAGTGAGATAAGCGAGAAACAGATATAATGCGAGAAACTTGGAGTTTTGGGGGAAAATTTTATAGAAAAAGACGATAATTGAAAATACAAGATGGACCAAAAGAAATGATCCGATGTTGTTTGGCTGTAATTTTTCTTCTTAATGAAAAACTTCGATTCTGTTTTATTATGTTTATTTGAATTACGTCTCGCAGCGAAATAGGAGATGCCACTTACTTACTTACTTAAGTGGCCTATTACAACTTACGAACATAGTTTATAAATTTGAGGCCTGAAGTGTTAAATAATTTCACACGCTAATGTCTTTTGCGTGCGTTTTTCAGTTGGTCCTACCAGATGGTGGCACGTCGCCTACCACTTGGTCCTTCCAACACAGTTTGGGTCTCCCTGCTCTGCGCGCCGTCCTTCAGGTTCGCCTTCAAACACCTTTCTCGCTGGAGCATTTACATGCATCCTGGCAACATGGCCCAGCCATCGTAGTCGTGGGAGGTTCCTCACTCGTTTTTAAAAGTCGTTGTGTCGGCCATATTATTGAACCGATTGTAATAAAAATTTTATAACTACAAGGTGGTCCGAAAGAAGTCATCCGATGTTGTTTGGCTCTCATTTTTTTTCTAAATGAAAAATATCGATCCTTTTTTTGATTATGTTTATTTGAATCTTTTGCATTTTATTGGTTAAGTCGAGAAGATGACATCTGCTAAATGGGCGCCGCCACAATTGATTGCCATACGGTCTCGTTTTATGGCATTTTTCATCACTTCTGCAAGAACTTCGGGCGACAAATTCACGCACTCGTGTCGAATGTTGTCTTTGAGAGCTACTAGGGTCTCGGACTTCAAAAACCACACAAAGTCCAATAGGAAGACTTCTTTTGGCCCACATAAGCAAAAATATAAAAGGTTATAAACAAAAGTTTGACCAAAGAACGCCAAACCCTTTGGAAGTTTACTCATACTAACATAGTCCCTTAATCCTGACTAGGAATATCTTACCCCCAGATTGGCTGTTGCTCTGTTTTATAAATCTAAACTTATTAAATTTCTCTCAACAATCATAAAAAGTAACAAAAATAACCAAATCCATAAAACAATACACTAATGAATTCAGCATTATGGCGATTAATATTATTTATAGGTATTCAGTCTTTTGAGCATATACAAAACGACTAATGCGATTGCACATAAAATGTACTCTGACAAAGTCGCTTTAAGGTTGCTCTTAAGTGGACCCCCAATTTTTATACAAAATTCTTAACAATATCCATTAAATCTCACCTTATTTTGTTGTTGAAATTATCCAAAACGATATAAATTTATAAAATGTTTAATATTATTATTTTCTCAACTTCTACAGTTTATATTTGATTATTGTTAATTCCAAGAGCTTTAGTTTAAAAACGATTATTAATTATTGCATATTGAAGGCGCGCACTTTTCAATAAACTCTCACACGCGCATACACACACACACAATTGTACTTTTGCATAGACACACTTTCACTTAAAAGCGGATATGCATATAATTTGTCAACACAACCGACCACAAATAATGCGCCACACACAATCACACAGACACACCAATGAACAGGGCAACAGGGACAGGAAACAAAAAGGATTGTTTGCCCTTTAAAGTATGCAGTATTTTTCCTTTGCGATGTAGTTGTGGACGCGTCACTTTGTACTACGTAGAAGTTAGTACAGGTGTTAGAAGAACTCCTCACTGCAACTACTAGACGACGATACACTTGGTTTAAGAATATTTCTCAATTTCGACAATTGTTGCAGTAGTGTGAGTAAAACTACCGGTTGTATAAATGACACAGCGTGTGTGTGTGTGTGTCTCTATGTCCACAATGTACAACGAAAACGAAACCGAAACAAAATTTCAATAATTTCCGCTCGAAAATGTCCGATTCACCGCTCTATAAAGGAAATAGCCGTCGACGTCTTTGCCGCTGTTGGGTTTTTTGCGCTATGTGCAAGTTCGAATTGGCGAATCAAGTGTCCTGGCTTAGGATATAAACGAGGCACACACAGAAATCACTACTAGTAAAATAATAATGCTGAGATTTTAGAGTCACATATACATACATGCACTCACACACAAAAAGGACGAAAGGAAGCGCGAAGCAACAAGCTCTAGTGGCCAAGTTTTTTTTTTATTTTGTATCTATGTGTTTTTTGTTGGTTGTGTTTTTTTTTGTTTATTTTCGTTTTGTCGAACGTGCGGTAACGAATGTGGTAATGCAACCGTAGACTCCTCTGCCGAATGTCTGATGTGGATATGACCACTTGGTGGCAGACAATATCAAGTTCCGATATAGTTTCACAAACACTCACATATACACTCTCGCTTATATGGGAGACACACATATATATACAAAAAGACACGATGAATGTTTGATATAGGTGCTGCTGTATGTATAGGTAAAGGTGCGCCGCACTTCACTTTTTGTCGACCAGACCGTTAAAGGTTTAAATTTTGATTAAAACATGTCCTGCCTTTGCAGATGGTTTCTCGGTGTTGGTGCTATATAATCGCTGGTTGTTGTCGGTGTTCCAAGACTAAACATTCCTGCACTAAACTATGGGATTCATATGGACGTGGACGAGACAAGACGAGGCGTGTTTGCATTAACGAGCACAAGTTTATGTGGGTGACTGAGTTGGCGTTATGGCTTCTTGGGGAAATGTCCTCAAACTGGGGAGTTTTACATCAGACACTCTGATGTGAAAAGTCATATAGTTTTCTAGAGCTTTTGTCTCTCCCGGGGTCTTTTAACCGCAAAGTATTGTGTGTATGATATGTTGTTGTTGTTATACAATACTATAACAACATTACCATGTAGTTCATCATATTGCAAATATATAGCGCAGAGATGATGCTCATGTACATACACATACATATGTATTAATAAACATATCCTTGCCTGTTAAAGCGGATCATCCATTTCGCTTAAAGATGGCGTCCTCACGTTGCGGTTCGATAATAATTCACTCCTCCCACTACTGCAATGCCATGTTATACGACGATGGTCCACACATACACCGACACACGTGAACTGACTACATTCATAGATCTATATCATCTTCTTATGAATGTGTGCACCACCAAAGTGGTTGATTGCATTTTATCCTAGTGAACACACACACACACACTACGTGGAAGAATCCTATGGTTCACACACATTAACTGCGGCTTTTAAAGATGTGCTATACTAAGTTAGACTGTGTGTTTGTCCCCCTTGCTGTCGTTGTTGTTGTTAATCCTTGTAAGGATGTCTCTTGGTTTGTGCGGCAGTTGCTGCCTAGTGGTTTGATAAGCGTCTGCGCACTGCACACAATTTGTTCATTGCTTCACAGGTGGGCGGAGTTACGCACTTTCCGTGTCCGTCCGTCCGCGCTTTAGGTCCTTGCTGAGTTTTGTCATTTAGTTCATGGATGCTTTTGCATTTTTGCTCTGTATAAATTTCAATATTAAATTTACATCTCTCAGAATATACGTTTTCTTTATTAAGTTTATCGGCTTGTCAGGCTTTAAAGTTTTGCATAATAATAACACAGTGCAACAGTGAAAAAAATACAAAAACGGGATAGTATAGGTACTATTCTACTATCGAAGGGTAATAAAACCCTATACTCAGTTTGGCGAGATTGGTGACCAATTTTTTTTTATGGGCCCCTAAAGATTCTCAAAATCAGTGAGCCCCATGAAAAAAGGTGTCATCAGTTTTTGTCCAACAGCTAACTCACACTTCGTGATAGCGCTAAACTGTATTCGGCAATAATGTAGCTGGGAGTTTTGCGCACTAACTTTATTAACAAATTATGTCAAAAAGGTTGGTTATTCCTGCCCTTTTTCAAAAAAAATTGAAGAAGAATTTATTATTTTTTCACTTTTTTGAGCATTACTTTGAGGGAGTCCAAATTTTTCTCTAACACTGTTCGCCAAAATTGTAGCCCTGGTACAGATAAACAACTTTCGTGAACATAACAATTCAATCTGAACGTGTCTAGGCAACCTTAATAGCTCATAAAGTCCACGTTGATACCGGTTTTTCAAACCTTTACGCACTTATAAGCCAGTAACGTAGTTGAATATCAACCGATTTTAAATTTCTCAGTGAATTTAGAAAGAAGAGACTGCGGCCTTTCCAACCATATATATAGTTATATTGGTAACTTGTCATATCTGTTTGTTTTTTGCCTCGAAATTTAAAAATTTGTAATTTTTTCACTATTTTTTTAGTTTGATGAAGTTTGTAGCCTCTATTTTATAAGGACACCCTAATGTTTACTACTTTATTCAGAAAGTGCACACTTTCACGAGTTAAATGCATAATTGTTTGTAAAAATCTGTCAACAAATAGTTAAGTTATTCATGTTTTCTGAGGGATGCAACTATGCTAAAATCAAAGTTGAAGTAATTAACAACAACACCAAAACAATGCTTCTTCTTCAACTCTTTGATTTGAGTATAGAATATGAAAGTTGCGTCCCTCGCAAAACATGAATAACTTAACTATTTGTTAACCGATTTTTACAAACAAGTATGCATTTAACTCGTGAAAGGGTACACTTTCTGAAAAAATAATAAACATTAGGGTGTCCATATAAAATAGGGGCTACAAACTTCATCAAACTAAAAAAATAGTGAAAAAATTAAAAAATTTTAAATTTCGAGGCAAAAAACAAACAGATATGACAAGTTACCAATATAACTATATATATGGTTGGAAAGGCCGCAGTCTCTTCTTTCTAAATTCACTGAGAAATTTAAAATAGGTTGATATTCAACCACGTTACTGGCTTATAAGTGCGTAAAGGTTCGATAAACCGGTATCAACGTGGACTTTATGAGCTATTTAGGTTGCCTAGACACGTTCAGATTGGATTGATATGTTCACGAAAGTTGTTTATCTGTACCAGGGCTACAATTTTGGCGAACAGTGTTAGAGAAAAATTTGGACTCCCTCAAAGTAATGCTCAAAAAAGTGAAAAAATAATAAATTCTCCTTCAATTTTTTTTGAAAAAGGGCAGGTATAACCAACCTTTTTGACATAATTTGTTAATGAAGTTAGTGCGCAAAACTCCCAGCTACATTATTGCCGAATGCAGTTAAGCGCTATCACGAAGTGTGAGTTAGCTGTTGGACAAAAACTGATCACACCTTTTTTCATGGGGCTCACTGATTTTGAGAATCTTTAGGGGCCCATAAAAAAAAATTGGTCACCAATCTCGCCAAACTGAGTATAGGGTTTTATTGCCCTTAGATAGTAGAATCGAACCTATACTATCCCGTTTTTGTATTTTTCAAAAAGTCGCCATTTGTTGCATAGTGTAATCGGTAAAGCAGTAGATTGATTTTTAAAGTTCATCAACAGTTTGTTTTTTTATAGAAATATATTTTAAAGGAGTTGTGACTTTACAGAAGTAACTTAATTAAGAGGTTGCTTGAATAGATATGCCGAGAAAGCTTATAAGCGAACTTATTGCAAAAACCTTTTTGGCAGTCGAACTTATGGAATTAATTTTGGTGATATTGTTTGCAAAAATTTCAAATCGTTACGGAAGGATGAGAATTCTATTCGATTACATAAACAAAAAACGTATTCCCTGGGAAAGAGAATGAATACGACAAGAATAAGTTGTCGCATTTAGTGAGGTTTGCCCGCTTTCTATTTGTAAACACTCAAACGGAATATATGACTTAAATAAGATTCCGAACGTCAGTGCTGTCTGTACGTATTAGGTGACCGTCGCTCAATAAATGTAAGATGGTTTTATTGTGGTTAGAACTATCGATAATGTGCACATTAAACTAACTTACTTACTTAAGTGGCCCATTACAACTTACAAACGTGGTTCATAAATTTGCGGCCTGAAGTCTTCAAGAATTCCACACGCTTCGGCCTTCTGCGTGTGTTCTCCAGTTAGTCCTACCTGAAGGTGGCACGTCGCCTACTACTTGGTCCATCCAACGGAGTTTGGGTCTCACTGCTCTGCGCCTTCGTTCAGGATCGCCTTCAAACACCTTTCTCGCTGGAGCATTTACATCCATCCTGGCAACATGTCCCAGCCATCGTAGTTGTTGCATTCTGACTCTATTAGCTACGTCAATGTCGTGGAAAAGCTCATAGAGTTCATGATTCATCCGATAGCGAAACTCGCCGTCAACACAGATAGGTCCATAAATTTTTCGGAGTACTTTTCTCTCGAATACTCCCAGGTTTTGTATGTCCGTTGTCGTAAGCACCCATGTTTCGGCAGCATACAACAGAACGGGTAAGATTAGCAACTGGTATAGCTGTTTCTTAGTATCCCGAGATAAGGAGGTGTTACTAAAGTGCTGCCGAAGTCCGTAAAAACATCTATTGGCTAGCACTACTCTCCGCTTGATTTCTTGGCTGACATTATTTTTCTTATTGACGGAAGATCCTTAAAAAACAAATTAATTTTCCCTTTACACCCCATGAATAAGGTATGGGATAGCTTCTCGCGTTGTTGTGAATTAACACGCTTTCGATTTTAGATTCACAACAATCGGCCCCTTCTCCCTTCTCTATAAAGAGTCCAGACGTCCCATGGTCCTTATAACATTGAAAAAAAGGTACCAATTTCATTTCTATTCTATTTTTAGATTCACAACTAACGGCACCTACTTGTTTATCGACGAATGCGAACGTCACTGTTTGAGAAGCTTTTATTAGACATGCCGATTGACTCGACACTTATACTGCGAAGTTGCTGTCGACAACATTCGAGGGGAGCCGACAATGAAAGAACATTTTTCTTTTAAGATAACTGGAGCCAGGAGTTGAACCTGTGATTTCCCGCACGGTAGTCGCGTGTTCTAACCACTATGCCACGGCCGGTCCCGAGGTAGGTAAATTCATCTACTACCTCAAAACAATAATTGTCAACGTTCACGGTGCGTCTCTATCGAGAGGACACTTTGTTCATCGAAATCAATAGTTTTGTTTTGTCCTCGTTGACCGCTATGCCCATTTTTGCCGACTCCCTTTCTACTAGTGAGAAAACTGCAGTAACATCCCGCAGATTTCGGCCAATGATGTCTATATCATCGGAATAGGCTAGTGGCATGTGGCTCTTGTGGAATATGATGCCAGACATGTTGACACCAGCCTTTCTCACCACCTTCTCCATAACTATATTAAATAGTGTACAGGGAAAGCTATCGCCCTGCCTGAGAACAACTTCTGTGTTGAATGGTTCAGAGTGATCCTTACCAATCTTAACAGAGGATTTGGTGTTTTCCAAGCTACATATACAAAGTCTAATCAGCTTTGCAGTAATACAAAACTCAGACATGGCCTCATATAGCCTATTCCTTATCGGAGAGTCGAAGGCAGCTTTGTAGTCGACAAAGTGGTGGTAGGTGTCGATCTGCTTTTCATGAGTTTTTTCCAGGATTTGTCGTAAAGTGAATATTTGATCCATCGTAGATTTACCAGGTCTAAAGCCGCAAGGATATAGTACAATTGGCTTTAGACGTTCACACAATATGCTTGAAAGGACCTTGTACGCAATTGATAATAGGCCTTTTCCACGGTAGTTCTAACATTCACTACGATCTCCTTTCTTGTATATGGCACATAACAGGCTGAGACTCCAATCCCAGGGCATACTTTCCTCTAGCCAGATGTTCTCCATGAAATGATGAATGCTCCTAATGAGCTCCTCCCCGTCTGCCTTAAACAATTCACCATCCGCTCTAGCTGCTTTGTTGTTTTTGAGGCGGTTTGTTGCGACAGGTATCTTGCTCTGACTCGGAGGTGGACAGTTAATACCATTGTCATGGAATGGAGTGGGGTCTTCAGGAGTGGTGTCCGTATCCAGTAAATTACTGAAATGATCTCTCTCATTTTTGCCCTAACTCTCTGGTAGAATTTTCGGGCTTCCCGTCTACTTCGGAGCAACTCTGTGCATTCATCCTGCCTCTTCTTTTTTTATCCGTCTAAGTTCATTTCGTAGCAGTTGAGCTAGGTGGTTGTACTAGGCATCCGCTACCTCTGTGGTCCGCAGTTTACCGGTGTGAAACTTTCGTTGTACTTGGTTAGGTACGTTTTTCGAAATGCTTAGTCTTGGCGTATCTAAACTGCGGTAAGGTAGTGATTGGAGTTAATGTTCGCACCCCTGATCACTCGTACGTCTAGAAAACTCGATGCGTGCCTTTCACGTGATCTATCTGATTCCTCATTAATTGATCTGGAGATAACCATGTTGCGCTATGAATATTTTTATCATCAAATCTAGTGCTGCTAACTACCATATTTCTTGCCGCAGAAAAATCAATCAGTCTGATGCCATGGTTCGATGTTTCGGTGTACAGATCGAGTTTCCGATGGTAGGCTCAAATGCGGTCTCCCTGCCTATTTCACCATTAAAATCGTCTAGTACAATTTTGATGTCATAGCTCGAGCTACGGTCAAAATGTATATGACCGTAGAAATCTTCTTTGTCCCATTGCTTTTCTCTTCTGTCAGAGCATGGGCACATTTGAGTGTTATGTGAAAAACTTTCTCTTGACTCTTATGGTGGCTATTCATTCACACACCGGGTTGAATCTTAAGACTAGGTGTCGCAATCTTTTGCCAACCACAAATCCACATCCAAACTTGTGCTTGTCCGCATGGCCACTATAGTAGATGTCGCACGTCTACATGCGCGAGCACCCGTGTCCCGTCAACCAGATTTCCTGTAAAGTGGCTGTGTCAGCCCTGTATTCTTCGAGGACTTCCGCCAGTTGGATGAAGGCACCTGGTCTAAACAGTGTTCTAACATTTCAGGTGCATATCCTTAAATCATGGTCCTTAATTCGTTTGCGGTGGTCGTCAACATTTTGGGGGGTCCGTTTTATTATTTTCTTACGACTTTTCATTGTAATAGTTTAAAGGTCAGTGTCGGGTTGCAAGCCCAGCGCACCACGTTGCAGTTTTCTACTCCTGCCATGATTTTATTAATCGCGTGTTCCAATTCCCGTAGCACAGTGGGAAAATGGAAGGTTGTCGTTGAAAACCTCTTAATTTTGTTATTTGGCAGCAGCAACATAAATTCATCTATCAGTAGTCGCACGTAGAAAATAATTCCAAGCGCTTCGGTTTTTTGTGCTCCGTAAATAGTTCGTCACACCATGTTTAGATAGCAGCCTGGTCCAACCAACGAAATATTGGTTGTCCTCTCCTGCCCCTCCTATCGAGTTTATTACAGAAGATGTTCGAGCTGGAACATTTTCATCTATTCATACCACGTATCCAAGCCAGCGCATTCAGTCTATTTGAACGCGCTTGACTATGTTGATATCGTTATACAGCTCATCATTCATTCGACGATGGTACTCGCCGCTAACTATGATGAATCCAAATATTCTGCCAAGTATTTTTCTCTCCAAGACACCCCGAATAGTCCACTTGTGTCATTACTCAGAATTTTGCGCTGAAGAGAAAGATAGGTAGGATCAGTGTCTCGAAGAGTTTGACCGGTAGGGACCGGCCGTGGCATAGTGGTAGAAACATGCGGGAGATCTGTGGTTCAGTCACCTACATTTTTCTTTCATGCCGGCCCCTCGATGTTGTCGACAACAACTTCGCAGTATAATTGTCGAGTCAATCGGCATTTCGAGTAAAAAGTTTCTCAAACAGTGACGTTCGCATTTGTCGATAAAAAGTAGGTGCCGTTAGTTAGGAATCTAAAATAGAAAGCTAATTAATTTGCAACAATGCGAGAAGCTAACCCATACCTCATTGATGGGGTGTAAAGGGAGTTAAGTTTTTTTTAGAGTTTGATCTATGCTCATCGAGAGAGGGGCACACAGTAGCAGCGGTTTGATTTCTAGGTAGACAAAATTATCTACTACTTCAAATTTATAGTTGTCAACGTTCACGCAGCGTCCTAAACGAGTAGACTCTTTGTTCTTTAAAAAAAAAAACAAATAACTTAGTTTTGTCCTCATTTATCACTAGATCCACTTCTGCCGACTGCTCCTTAAAGCTTGAAAAGGCCAAAGTAACATCCTCAGCCAATGATACATATGTCATCGGCAAGCAGCATGTAACTTTTACACATAGTCGCATGACAGACTATCGCCTTGTTTTTTTTATCCCTAAAGATATAAAATTTGATACACCGATATAACTCGGGACCATTGTGTGTGTTTTAAGGGCTATAAGGATAATATTTGTAAACCGATTACACAATGCAACACATTTTTGATCCTGGCTTCTAAATAGTTGATCCTTATGGAAAATTTAACGCTGTATCACTATTAAATACTTAAGAAATCACTTGTAATAGATGGGGATATCACAAAGAAATGGGAAGCCAATGGTGGATTTTCATATGGCAATCTTTAATTCCGTTTATCTCGTTAACTAAGCGTCTAATCGAAAAAAGGAGCTTTATTTGTGATAAATATAAATTACTCAATAAATCACTAATATAGTTGGAGATACTACCATAAGATGGGTGGCCAATGGTGGATTTTCATATAGCAATATTTAAATGCTCTTATCTCGTAAACTAAGCGTCTAATCGAAAAACGGAGCTTAATTTGTGATCACTATAAAAAATTAAGAAATCACTTGGAAGAAATGGGGATGCCACCATGAAATGGGTGGCCAATGGTGGATTTTTAAATGGCAATCTTTAAAAGAGTTGATCTCGTAAACTAAGCTTCTAATCGAAAAAAGGAGCTTAATTTGTGATCACTATAAAAAATTAAGAAATCACTTGTAACAGAGGGGGATACCACCATGAAATGGATGGATGATGGTGGATTTTAATATGGCAATCTTTAATTGCATTTATCTCGTTAACTAAGCGTCTAATCGAAAAAATTAGCTTTATTTATGATCACTATAAAATACTTAAGAAATCATTTGTAATAGGTAGAGATACCACCATGAGATGGGTGGCCAATGGTGGATTTTCATATAACAATCTTTAAATGCGTTTATCTCGTAAACTACGCGTATCATTGAAAAAAGGAGCTGAATTTGTGATCACTATAAATTACTCAAGAAATCACTTCTTATAGGTGCAGATACCATCATGAAATGGGTGGCCAATGATGGATTTTCATATGGTAATCTTTAAATGCGTTTATCTCGTAAACTAAGCGTCTAATCGAAAAAAGTAGCTTAATTTGTGATCACTATAAATTACTCAACAAATCACTTCTATAGGTTGAGATACAACCATGAGATGGGTTGCCAATGGTGGATTTTCATATGGCAATCTTTAAGTACGTTTATCTCGTAAACTAAGCGTCTAATCGAAAAAAGGAGCTAAATTTGTGATCACTACAAATTATTCAATAAATCCCTAATATAGGTTGAGATACCGCCATGAAATGGGTGGCCAATGGTGGATTTTCATATGGCAATCTTTAAATGCGTTTATCTCGTAAACTAAGCGTCTCATTGAAAAAAGCTTAATTTGTGATCACTATAAATTACTTAATTACAAATAGGTTGAGATACAACCATGAAATGGGTGGCCAACAGTGGATTTTCATAAGACAATCTTTAAATGCGTTTATCTCGTTAACTAAGCGTCTAATCCGACGCACAGTGGCGCCTGTGGAACATGTGAGGTTGCAAAAATCAAAAATTTCATGTGCCCCTAAAAAATATTGAGTAATCCTCTTTTACAGGAAATTGTCCAACGAAATATGCTACTCTTATTAAAATCAGATTTTTGGTTCAGAAGATATATCCCTTCAAAGTTGACAAGTTTTAAGTATTCAAAAAAACAGACCATTTATAGGTAATTTGGTCCGATTTCATATACAGTATCTCGAAATCGGATCGTGATTCGTTTGGATGCTATTGATAGATCTATTTATTAAAAAATTAATAAAAAAAATTACTGTTTGATTTGTGTTTGTCCGATATTAACCAACAATCCGTTTTTTTAATATTTCGAAACTTTGATGAAAAATTAAAATAAAACTATCAACTATAAAACTATAATTGCCATATTTTCAAAAAAAGTTCTTTGGTTATTCCTTTACCTGATGCAAAAATTTCCAGCTGCCCGTTTATGCACCTTTTTTTGCTACAGTTTAAATTTTGAAGAAAATACATTGCTCCAAAAATGTGTTGAATGAATTTTTGGCCAATTTATGACAATATGTTAACCGTGAAAACCCATTCTTACTGTTATGGTTTCGATCGTTGTTGTAAAGAAAAATAAAAAAATAAAAATTTCAATAAAAATAAATTTAAAAAAAAATAAAAAATTTAAATCTTTCCTGAAATAGTATAAAATCATAAAAAACTTTAAAAAACATAGAAATCAAAAAAAAATATTTTACTTCCCATGAAATTGATTTTTCCCCAAATTTTAAACTTTACTCATTTAACAGGTTTTTTGATTATCTAATTTGGTTCAAAAGTTACGATTTTTGCAACGAAAAAACTCAATTGGCGCCACTGTGCGACGTTACAATAAAAAAGACACCAAACAAATAGAAACATTTTTTACATAAGACCTTAACCGGTTTTCCCTCAACCCGTATCTCTCTATTGGATATCTCGAATATTATCGCTGCAAAAATTTAATTAATACAAGTGAGATAATTAATAAACCACGTCAGTGCACGCACCCTTACCAATTTAATACACACTTAAAGATTTTCTAGAAATTTTCTTTTATTTATTCTTATAGAAAAATATCTCTTTTGATTTTAGTTATACAATAAAAAATACATATACAGAAAAAACAGAAACGATATTATCTTTCTTCAATTCATTACAATTACAGATTAATGGAAATGGATGAAAGTGTGTATAGCAGTCGCTGGTTATCTTCTGTTGTGGGAAACAAAACAAATACAAAAAATAAAATAAACACAAATATTCTAATACAAAACCAAATTTCAGTGTCTTTACATAGACAAATAAAAATAAACGTGCAATTGTCGAAGTATGTACGAGTTGGGAATATGACAATAAAGAATGTTCGCAATGGCTTTTAAAATCTGTATTCCATTTCAGTTCAGAACAATGATTGATGGGAGGGGTTTTTAGGACGGTGTTATAAGGGATGGCGCGTAGGATGTTATTGTTTATAAGTTAAAAGCCACTAAATGTGTTCATATGCGACTTCTGCTGGAGCCATCTTTGACACTAAAAAGTTTGCGAACAAAGAAGACCTGAAGGCAAGAAAAAAAATTGTTGATATTAATAAACGACACGATGTTAAATGAAGACTAAATTACTTACTTGCACGGAACAGGTAATCATGATTACCAATATCTGACATACGGAAAAGTTTTGTATGTAGGAATTGTTATCAAGTACCAAGGCATAATCACGGGCTTCACGGTTTTTACTGTGATACTGATATGCCAACATATCATTGATGTTTCTTTCCACAGTGCCAATAGTGGTCTGGAATGGAACAGATTAAATGTATATTAATATTTTGTATACAGATTAAATAGCTAATCTATTGTAAGATATCAACGCGCCTGCGCTTATTCGATGTTCTTGCGGTTAAATTGCCGCCGATTTGTCTTACCGTAAAGTTTTCCATGTTTAGCTGCAATGCCTCAATTTCCTTGGCATACTTATCCCAGGCATCATATTTCACTACGGTTATGTAGATGTTAACCAATTTACCGGCAAATCGCGAAAACTGATTGTCGATACACACCGAATAATAACCACCGGGTGAAACTTGATCTGTGTAGTCGGCGGTAGCCTGCCACTGATAGGGTTTCACAATTGCACCGGATGGATTGCGCACAGCAAAGCCAGCCATGCCATCGCCACCACGCACCACCTAAATGCAACAATTACATGCAACAAAATGAATATTAGCCATGATTTTCTTTATTCCATAGTCTGTCTGTATGTAGTCAACTTACACTAAATGACACATAAAAGGTAGCACCCGGTTGCACGTATTGATGATAGCAATCCTCCTTTCCGGCATCTATGTGTACCTGTTGCGTGGGACGGGGGGACAGTAAATTAAAGCCGTTGCTCAACGTAAGTAAACGAATTCGGGACACTTACTTTATAGTCCATGGCCACGGCGGGCAGATTTTCATACCACGGCTTGGGAACATCTTGCGACACCACCTGAGTGCCAACAAAATATAGGAATGATATCGAAATAAATGCGCACAGCAAAGTTGTTAGATGCCACGTCGAGGAATGCATTTTTGTTTTGATTCACAAATTAAACAATCAACGAATGAATGACAGTTCTCTCTTTCACTTTGCTTAAGCCCATATGTGACAAATGGACGTGAGAAGTTAACAAATGACAAACTACATAACTAGTAACTAACTAGTAGAGAAGAGAAAGAGAGACCAGAGATGAGTAAGCAGAGATTTGAAAGTTAGGTAAGCAAATGGTACTAAAACTATAATGGGAAAAGCACATTTGGAATTTGTTAAGGCTATCCAAGAGACCGAAAATTTTGATTGAGTTTATCTAATCAAAAATGAATCTCTTTGTGTGAACGTATGTGACAAAATCAATTAAGTGTTTTTTTTTTTATAAAAAAAGACTACGAAAGTGCATGTATGTTAAGAAAGTATTTTTTATGGTTGATTCAAAGTCAAATAAAGGAAGACAAAAAATCGGTGTAAACACCCGTCTTTCCCATTACATTACAGACGTATCAGTCGAACTTTAATTTTTCACCAGCAGACAAAGTAAACGAACCATGTATAATATTTGTATTTATTTTTTACAAAAGTTTAGCACAACACTTTTTTTAGTTAGCTCATTCGTTCTTCGAGCAATTTTTATAAACTTACCTGTTATAGAAAGCTACTTTAATATGACATTGCACAAAAATAAAAAATATGCCTCACTATCAACTTTTTTTAAACGATTTTCAAAATTATTTTTTTTAAAGAAGGTGAAAATCATAGCTTTAAAACAAATGTAAACCTTTGAAAATCGGTTTACAAAGATAAGACTTATGATTTTTGGAACTTGTAATTCCAGGAATATCTTGATTTCACTTATAGCAGAGAACGTAAATGGTACAGAGAAGCGTCATTAGAAAGCTCACAAATGGAATGAAATTATCATTTGTCGCAATGGGTCAAAAATTGGCAAAGTTTGTTTCCGCATAGATGGCGCTGTCATTTTTCGTTATTGCAATGGGACGAATTATCTGAATTTTCGAATTGTATTTTTTTATTTGTATATTTTTATTACCGAAAATGAAAAAGAGGTATTTATTATTTGTTTTTGTAATACATGTATAAAACAAGACAAATAATCAGTTTGTCTACTAGGCGCTCAGCCGTAATACGGCGTATTAATTTTTTTTTGATATTTCAATGACAGTGAGTGCATTGTTGTTGTCAACATCTGAAATGTTATTGTTGTTTTGATTTTTGTGTCCTTTGTTAGCGCAACAACAATTCTAGATGTGATGATGACGTACTAATGTTGATTGGTCATGGGGGAGTGGGTAAAATATGAAGGATGACGTAGATGGGGGAAGCCCTCTGCTAGACAATTTGCTGTAGGTATTTTGTGTGTATAATTTTTTGGATTACTGTGGTTGATTATTTAGATTGTGGTGGGGGATGGTATTATATGTTTTTTTACAATATTTTCAAATCAATAAACACAAATATATATATTCTAAGAATATATATATTTATATGACTGACTGTCAAGGGCGTAGCCAGGATCCCATGTAGGGGGGGGGGGCAGCCGGTTTTACATTTCATGTTAATAGTATGTTTACTAAAAAAATAAAACTAAGAACCTAACGAAAAATCAATACTCATGGTTTTGAGAATATTTTATCATACAAAAGTAGCTTATAATTTTTTTTTTTAATAAATTTTAAGTCATCGAGTTCATGTAGTACCAAAAAATAGTTTTTAAACATCTTAGTTGTTTTGTTTTTTGTACATTTCTTGAGCGATTTTAAAAATTTGTTATCTTGTGTTATTTGATACAAAATTGTGCACAGAATGAAAGTTTTTTTTTTATTCTGAATTCCTCATCATTATTTTTCTTTTAAATGTGTTAAAGTTCAGGAAAAAATAATTTTTGACTTTAATTTCAAATATTTTTTGGATTACGACCAAAAAATTTTCAACTTCCGCAATTATTGTGAGCATATTTACAAATTGAACTAAGTAATTTTTTTTTGCTTATATACCAAAAATTCAATTTTAAACTATAAATAAAATAATATTTTAGTTTACAAGTAGGCTAAGTAGTGTGCTTTTCATTTAAAAAGACCAATACGATATCATGATACATCATCTGTCAAAATAAATAAATTTCATCGATTTTGACAATTGTTAAAAAAATAATGATAAGGAATTTAGAATAACAAATCTTTCTGTGCACAACTTTGTTATAATACAAGAAATGATTTTAAAAATCGGTCAAGAACTGGGACCTAAAATTTCATATGTCCTAAAAACCCTTTTTTTCACTGTGGAAGGTAGGCTCAAAACAGTTTTAGGTTGCATGAAAATGACGATTAAAAGTGTAAATACCACTGTATTCTGGGTTAATCATACATCAAAAAATGCTTGAATTAAAATCCTAGCTGATCCTTTTTTGAAAATATCGATATTTTTTATTTCTTCAGACTGGACCAAAAATCTTTGTAATTTTTCATCACCGACAGTACAAAAACTGGACAAATGAGATAAAATCATTTTGTGTTAGTGTATCATTTGATGCTATGGCTAAACGATCAGAAAAGATTTTTTATTGTTGATATTAATGATCAATTTATTGTCACGCACTAGGATGACGCGTTTCGAACTCCATGACGAGTTCATCTTCAGACCCCTTTGTGACGAATTAATGCAATCTGTTACATCAGTTAATGTAAATCTGGTAAATCTGTTTAGTTATTATAAAAGTACACAAACTGGGATTTAATTATTATTCTCATATTGTCTTCGATATTTTGACATTGCTACAACCTGGAGGCTTAGCATGCATTACAATTTTACATTTAAGGTAAAAAAACCTAGTTTGATAGATAAGAAGAAATTCAGCATGCCATAGCCTCCAACTAGGAGAAATATAGAAATGTCCTTTAAAATATTAAAGTCCATTACAAATTAACTACTATCACTTGTATATAGTGTCGATCATTGGTCATAATTGGTGTCGCATGGTGTCATATACTTGGTATTGGGTAAAGGATTTCAATTACGAACATTAGTTTTTACTGGTTTTCTAAATCAAACCTGGTTTTAGAGTTTAATTTGGAACAACTTTCTTAAAAAAAAATTATCGAGACAACCAACCGAATAGAAGTTATAAGCTGTTAAAATTGAATCAAAATCGGAAAATAAAAATAATCTACCATTTTAGTAAAAACAAAAATTCTCTGTGAAAAAGTCATAGAAACTCAAAAACTAATGAAGCAGTTCGATTCCTCGTGTCTGAATAAAAGTAGCACAATCTGTCACACCAATTTTTCAAGGCCTTATTAATGCTTTCGGGCTGTAGCACGTATCGCTTTAATGATATTGGCCTTAAGTGTTTGAATCGCTTCTGGATTAAAATAATCTATGATTTTAAAACTAACTTGTATTTGGTCCACCCTCTATATCATTAGACACGAGAAAAAGTGTAACGTATTAACATGTTGGACTTTAAGTATCTGAAGAGCGAATTCAATTCTGGAGCCATGTCCGTCTGTCTGGGCGGCTGGCTGGTGTGCTGGGTAACTCGAGTAAACTTTACTGATCCTTTTAAAGATTTAACAGTTTTATTATTTTCCAAAATTTAGTTTGAACTTCCTAATGAAAAACATAACATAATGAAAAACTAGACGAAATTTGAATATTGTCAGTTTAATTATCTTACAACAATAGGTAAAATCTCAGAAAACCGAAATATTTTCTACAACCTTCTTACCAATCTTATCGCTTATTGAACGTTAACTTACGAACAAAAAAGGGCCTCGTTCTGACTACTACTACTTCTAATACAAGGTAGTCTAAATTTTCCCTATAATTTAAAGGAACTCTTTGTTAAAATATTCACTAGAATTTTGGAGAATGAACATTGGGTGAAAAGTCTTATCAGTTAGTGAAATTTCTGTACTGTTTTTCTTTGATTTTCATATATTACGGAATTTTGACAGATTTTCCAAGCCTGGCTACGCCCTTGCTGACTGTCCGTCTCATTCGACAGGCAGTGATATTTCTAAAAACGCTGTCTGCTGATACCGTTCGAAAAAAAAATTTGGTTGCTCTGCTGATCACATTTTTTTGTTTATTCGACAATAGTACCTTTGAGGCACAAAGAGTACTAAGATATTATTAAAGTGTTTACTTTTCCATCACTGTTAGATATTAAATAATTCTCTCAGTAAAAATAACGTCAAAATGTCTGCTAAGTATTGCCAGATAGAAGTTAAGTTTTGTTATTGATAATGGAACTGCCATTCAATAATTCAGTGTTATTGTGCAGTAGCCAATAGTATTCCTAAGCTATAAGACTATTGTCCGCTAGGTGGCACCAGCAGATAAGGTGGAAGACTGAACTAATCCATGGAGGTATTGCCAGTAGTGAGATATGTATAGTTTTAACAGAATGATGAAAATATGATACGAATGAAATTCATATCGTCGGTGCACCGACCAAAACAGTTATGTGAGTATGCTAAAGACCTTTCTGAAAGTTATAATATTTTAAACTAATTAAATTTATCTCAAAGAGATATTACTATTTTTTAAACAAAACTTTAGTTTTTAAATAATCAATTTCTCTTCATATTTATATTAATAGAGCAATAGCATTATCTGCTCTATTAATATAAATATAAATGCAAAAAATTAGATTTTTAGGGCCAATTTTTAACCCTTGTTAAATTATTTTTTTGTTGTACATACCTACCTAATTTTTATTTTTAACACATTTAATCGTCAAATTTTCTTAATCCAATCGTCTATAACGTTCAATAAGCTCTTTTCAACAAAAAAAAAATACTTACCTTTTCATACATATTTGTGTAAACTCGTCGTTGCGACGACCAAATCAGTTGTGTGTAAAAAAAAATCCAGCTATACCAGATACTGATTCTACCTGTCTTGATGTATGGTTCAGAAACCTGGGTTATGACACAAGCGGAGAGTATCGGCGTCGTATGAATCGTGAGCGTCACTAACATTGACGTGTTCAGACGCATTAAGGTGCATCGGTTACGTTGGCTAGATCGTGTTGTATGCATGGACGAAAATGCTTCAGCTCGACAATTCGACGGCGCAGAAGAGAGCGATCAAAACTCCGTTGGAAGTCCAGGTTATTGAGAACCTTACAGAACTTGGTGTAACTAACTGGAGAAGAAGCGCCGAATATATTTCTACGTGCGGTATATAATCCAAAAGGATTGCAAAGAAGTGCCAGCTAAGTAAGTAAGTTGTCGGACAAACAGTACTTGAATTATGCTAAGATATTATTATAATAATTATAATAAAAATAAGATAAAAATAATTATTTAGATAATTAAATTAGTTAATTTTTGTTGCATGTAGTATTCTTGAAATAAAGAATACATATATTAAAGTTTATAAAAATTAATGAACGTTTAAATAATAAAATATTTATAAATGTTTTTGATCTACTACTTTCTTTTAAGCTTCTGTTTTAAATCAAGTTTATCATTATATGTTTATCACATACATAAAAGGACACATATTCTAGCAACATTCAATATAAGAGACTCACATGTGGATTCCATTTACACATTGAATATTAAATTTGTGTCATATTTAAAATTAGTATGTTATTATTATAAAATTACATCCAATGATTAAGAAGACAATCTGACACATTCAAATGAGAGATAAAACCCACTCACTCTAAAAAACCTTTAACCCACATAATATATTCCTATTGATTTTTTCATCACTTTTAAATCTAAATCGACTTAAAGGCTTAATAAAAAGGATCTAATGTTAAATAAGGATTCCAAACATCGCTATTAAAAATCCTCTTTTTAACTAGGCTTGTTAATATTTCTTTATGTTGGCTCATACTATTCCCCTTTTCAAAATTTTTTAAAATTTGTGAATGGTTTCCGAAAATGTCCCATACAATTATATTCCTACAGTTGTTATGTATTCGTGTTCCTTTTTATATCATTGATTTTCATTTTACACTCTTATTTTCACTTTTTAACCATAAAACCACCTCAACTAATGGAAAACGTTGAATATCTGGCAACTCTAAGCCTTCAGTTGACTTCAACATCTGTTCGCGTTTTAATTTCTTTCATATCGGTCGCAATCATGCGCTGTATGGTATGACATTACAACATTTCGGGGGGTCGTAGGGTGCACGGATTCCAAAAAAAATTGACGTCATTAAATTGTCTTCAGACAAACTACATACTGGAGGGAGAAAACATAAACTTTATTTTCTGCCATATTGTTCATATCTCTAGGCGAACTGCAACATACTGTGCAATTTTGAGGAAGATCAAACTATTACTATAGCAGTAATAACGTTTTATTTTAAAATGGGCGTGGGTATCACAGCCCACTTCCACCCTAACAAATCTCATCTTCATACCTCTGGTAGTTCATGAGATATATCCATTTTAAATTTTATGGATGGTACCACCCCCCTTTATCCAATGACAACCAAGTATAGGCAGGGACTATCAACAGGTCGTTAGTATCACTTTGTAATTAGTACCTCGTATCAATCCGCCTATTAAAAAAGCCGTTTGCACAATATATATAACAAATTTTGTCTTCATACCTCTGATAGTTCATGAGATATAGCGGTTTTAATTTTCAAGCGGTACCACGCCCCTTTACTGAATCACAACCAAGTATAGCCAGGAACCAACAACAGGTCATCAGTACCACTATCGTATCAATCGGTCTATTAGAAAAGCCGTTAGAGCGATTTTTGAAAAGGGGGCGTGGCACCGCACCTTGCACCCTGGCTGTAATTCTTTCTGTTCGAACGACATTTATACCAAAAACATCCTCATACCTCTGATAGCTCATGAGATACAGACGTTTAAAGATTCAAGATGTAAGCTGAAGCAGAAGAAGACTCGAGGAAGGCCACCATTATTCTCAATAGTGACACGCTTCTGCCACTTAGGAAGGCACAAGGGAGGGTGTTTTATGGATTTGACTCCAGCGACGACAGGAAGAAGTCCTTAGCTCAAGAGAGCTCCAACATCGCAGACGACAAAACGGCTTGTTTATCTGCCAATGAAGAAACAAACTCAGTTGGCAATATGAACGTAACAATAGATGAAGACGACCTCTTGGAATCTGACGACGACCCAGAGGACGCCAATATAACTGTCGTCCACAGCGACCAACTGTAAATGAGGGTTACGCAAATTAACCTTCATCATTCAAAAGCGGCGTCAGCCACTCTACTCTTCCGATTAACACCAGCTACGGAGGAGATTCTATGTATCCAAGAGCGTGTCTGCGGACTCAACAAAGAATGCTGCTGTATTCTGTACGCAGCCAGATCAGGTAAAACCAGAGCATGTATTATGGTTAAGAACACCCTTAAAGCTTGTATTCTAAGTGATTTCAGCGATAAGAACAACTGTACGGCTGCAGTCGAGAACAATGGTCAGGTAACTTGGATTATAAGTTGCTACATGGCACACGACCATGCAGATGATCTACCTGGCCCCACCGTAAGAAAGGTAACGTCGTATATTCCAACGAGGTGGACAACCTACAAAATTGTATTTATCCCTAAAGGGGGTAAGGCATCCCACACTAAAGCCAAGGATTTAGACCAACCAGCCTATCTTCCTTCTTACTCGAGACTATGGAGAGAATAATTGATGCATATATTATATCACCTCTTAAACCGGAGGTCCTGCCCAGGGGTCAGTATGCCTACACGAAGGGCAAATCCACGGAAACTGCTCTACATTCGATAACCAGCCTCATTAAAAGATCCCTGAACTACAAGGAATAGGCCCTCGCAGCCTTCCTGGACATTGAGAGAACTTTTAATAATGTCAAACCTGAATCTGTAATTGACTCAATGGAACAACTGGAGATTAACCCAGTGGTCATCGCCATAGTTGATAAACTACTAAAATTTAGTAGTTAAACAGAACTGGTGCTATTCACATGGAGATACAAAATCCCTCAATTTGCCAAACCAAGATTAAATGGAGTCGCACTTACACTCTCTGATAGTGCCAAATACCTCGGGCTAGCATTGGACAGTAAACTGAATTGGAATCTGAACACTAGGGTGAGTCTTAAAAAATGTTTTTGGAATTTTTCATGGGCCAAGTTAAAATTTTATTAAGACGTACAAAAAAACTCTATGTGAATTTTTTCAATTTTTTTCTTAAAGGTTTAGGGGTCGCTACCGGGGTTCGAAATTCAAAATTTTACCGTCATCCTGAGGGATAAGCTGAATAACTCGAGTAAACCTTAACTGATCCTTATGAAAATTTTTCAGTATTAATATTTTCTATAACGAAGTTATGGAATTGTAAATGGGCAGAATTGCCCCACCCCTTCTGGTACCTCCCATACAAAATTACCTATTTTTTGATAATTATTATTTCTCCCATAACTTTCAAACGGGCAGCTGGATGGCATTTAAACTTGGTCAGTTTAATAACCTTTTAATAACAGATAAACCCCCAGAAAATCAAAACCTTTGTCACACCCCTTCTGGTACCTCCCATACAAATGACCGAATTAACCCCCACATTTTTACCTACATATCTTTTTAGTAAAAATACTGAATTCAATAAAATTTTGTGTGAGATGAACACATGCAAAAATTTGACTCGTGAGTGAATATGGACTATATCGGCCAACCCCTTCTGGTACCTCCCATAAAAAATTACCTATTTTTAGACAAATTATTTTTTACCATTATTTCCAAACGGACAGCTGGATGGCATTTAAACTTGGTCAGTTTAATTACCTAATAATAACAAATAAACCCCCAGAAAATCGAAACCTTTGTCACACCCCTTCTGGTACCTCCCATACAAATTACCGAATAAACCCCCACATTTTTACCTACATATCTTTTTAGTAAAAATACTGAATTCAATAAAATTTTGTGTGAGATGAACACATGCAAAAATTAGACTCGTGAGTGAATATGGACTATATCGGCCAACCCCTTCTGGTACCTCCCATACAAAATTACCTATTTTTAGACAAATTATTTTTTACCAATAATTTCCAAACGGACAGCTGGATGGCATTTAAACTTGGTCAGTTTAATTATCTTGTAATAACAAATAAACCCCCAGAAAATCGAAACCTTTGTCACACCCCTTCTGGTACCTCCCATACAAATGACCGAATTCACCCTCATAGTTTTACATATTTATGCTAATTATTTGACATAAAATTTTGATTTTTTTCATAGGTTAACTTAAAAGTTTTAAACGTAGAAGTCATATAATATGATTTATGCATTGTATTTCGGGAATATCAACCGGTCCTGTAATATTACTTTTTAAGAGGTTGAAAAATGCCTGGGCAAAAGTTGATCATTCCAATTTTAAACCTGGCATATCGGATGATCTCATATTAAGACAAGTAAAGAATTCTGCGAATGCTATTTGTTTTGCCGAAAATTAGCTTAAAGAGTTTCAGCCACGAGAGGACTACAAAGAGCTACTTAAGCTGACAATAATATTCTGCGGGATGTTCCAAAAACCAAATATTCTTCAGAGCACCAGCAGGTCTTCACCGTGCTAGATGGAAGGCTAAGGTAATATATTCCTTAAAAATATATTTATTCAGAGAGCAGTTCAAGTTAAACAAAAGCGAATTATGTGGAATAAAGGATGTTTGCAGTTTTATAATTAATATTTACCTTAAATATTGGTTATTAAAAGACTTGAAGTCTTATGCAACAATTAATAAAGAGACAGCGGCAATAGCCTTAAAAAAAATTATAGGTCATCTCTGGTATTTTTAGGAAGAGCTAGTTGGATTTGCATTTTTGATGACAAAGTTTCTCATCAAATTAAGAAGAAGATGGTAAATGCTTTAAACATAGAAGGAGTAGATAATCCAGAAAAACGAGTTACAGTGGATGGAAACCTACTACATTCCAAAAGTCTTGGGCATTTTGTATCCAACAATACTCTTAGATTTTTCAGCATAACGGGTATTAAATCGGGTTTCCTAAAAAAAATGTTGAAGATTGGGAGCAAGATGTAGACTTTAAATTAAGTAAAGAATTAGTTCGGTCTAGGTTGAAGGTTGTTAATGATATTGCTGAACACGGAGTGGCCTTGATGCAGGAATACAATAAATTGCATACACATTATGGAGAACAGAAGTATTTCCTATTATTATTGGTGAAAGAATTTAGAAAAAAAATATTCAGATCCAAAAAAATCTACCATGTGTAAATAATATTTTACAATATTTTCAAATTTAAAGAAAATTGTAAGCAGTAATACAGTTGTTTATAATTATATTTTTTAATGTTAAGTTTTTCATGCAATGAATTCATGTTTAATATTAATATATAAAATTTTTATTTTAATATTATTTTTTAACTGTTTAATTTAATTTTTATTTTCGAAATGTACCTTTTTAAGTAATAATACAACAAAAACTGATGAACAAATTTGAAATAAATCATTTCATATTAACTGTACTGTAAAAATTCCAAAGTTGGACTGCAAATTAGTGGAGGGGGGCAAGACAATAGCGTTGCATTATCTATGTTGAATATCTAATAACATTCATAAAACTAGATTTATATTTAAGATAAGCATTAGTAAAATTTCAATAAGCGTATATCTTTAGCAAAATATAAATGAATTCAGCATACTTACAAAAAAATGTATGTAAAAATATGGGGGTTAATTCGGCCATTTGTATGGGAGGTACCAGAAGGAGTGTGGCAAAGGTTTTGATTTTCTGGGGGTTTATCTGTTATTACAAGGTTATTAAACTGACCAAGTTTAAATGCCATCCAGCTGTCCATTTGGAAATTATTGGTAAAAAATAATTTGTCTAAAAATAGGTAATTTTGTATGGGAGGTACCAGAAGGGGTTGGCCTATATAGTCCATAGTCACTCACGAGTCAAATTTTGGCATGTGTTTATCTCACACAAAATTTTATTGAATTCAGTATTTTTACTAAAAAGATATGTAGGTAAAAATATGGGGGTTAATTCGGTCATTTGTATGGGAGGTACCAGAAGGGGTGTGGCAAAGGTTTTGATTTTCTGGGGGTTTATCTGTTATTAGAAGGTTATTAAACTGGCCAAGTTTAAATGCCATCCAGCTGTCCGTTTGGAAATTATTGGTAAAAAATAATTTGGTTAAAAATAGGTAATTTTGTATAGGAGGTACCAGAAGGGGTTGGCCTATATAGTCCATAGTCACTCACGAGTCAAATTTTGGCATGTGTTTATCTCACACAAAATTTTATTGAATTCAGTATTTTTACTAAAAAGATATGTAGGTAAAAATATGGGGGTTAATTCGGTCATTTGTATGGGAGGTACCAGAAGGGGTGTGACAAAGGTTTTGATTTTCTGGGGGTTTATCTGTTATTAAAAGGTTATTAAACTGACCAAGTTTAAATGCTATCCATCTGCCCGTTTGAAAGTTATGGGAGAAATATTAATTATCAAAAAATAGGTAATTTTGTATGGGAAGTACCAGAAGGGGTGGGGCAATTCTGCCCATTTACAATTCCGTTACTTCGTTATGGAAATTATTAATACTGAAAAATTTTCATAAGGATCAGTTAAGGTTTACTCGAGTTATTCAGCTTATCCCTCAGGATGACGGTAAAATTTTGAATTTCGAACCCCGGTAGCGACCCCTAAACCTTTAAGAAAAAAATTGAAAAAATTCACATAGAGTTTTTTTGTACGTCTTAATAAAATTTTAACTTGGCCCATGAAAAATTCCAAAAACATTTTTTTTTTGCCAAATAAGAATCAACCTACTGAACACTCAGACTAGGATTAGCAAAGCGGCAACGGTTCTATACTGCTGAAAAAGGGCAATCGGCCTCAATTGGGGAATTAGCCCCAAAAACTTAAACTGGTTATACGAATCAGTTATTAAACCCACCTTATTCTACGGATCGGCAGTCTGGTGGCCGGCGCTAGATAGAGCGTCCCAAAGGCTGAAATTCGAACGCATTATGAGACTGGTGGCAATCATGATAACAGGGGCACTTAGAACTACTCCAACTAAGGCACTGTTCACGATCCTAAACTAAACTGAGGAAAATAACTGCGAATACCGCAATGCGTTTAGACGCCACAAAAGCATGTATGCACCGAAACTATGGTCATGCCATAATTCTGAACCTAATCAATGTGAGCTGCCACACGGATTACACCATACCTGAACCTCTATTCGATCCGGGTTTTATAAGAAACATCCCGGATAGGTCCTACTATGACGATAATGGTAATGCCCTAAACTTTGGGGAGGATGTCATCCTAATTTTCACGGACGGTTCAAAATCAAAGGAAAGAGCGGGCTGTGGAATTTTTTCGGAAGAGTTGAATTTGAGACTATCAATCAGGATACCTGACCACTGTAGCGTAGTTAACCACTTCGAGAAATGTTCGAGAATGCCGGTCGTCTTTTGAGGAGATAGCGAGACATTCAACATTGTTTGAATAAAAATAAAAAATAAAAAAAACACTTTTCTGATCTTTAGCCGAATTCGATGTATCATTCGATACACTAACGTAAATTGATATAATATACAGTAAGATCGACTAAAAACAAGCAAAAACAAATACACGGTCATCTATATCTATATATATAAAAATATTGTTAAATATAGATGACCTCAACATTTTAGGTTGTTTTGCTTGGGCTAAGAATTAATTTAAGATCTATGTTATCTTGACTTAATTGTATTATAATTTTTGTGTATAAAATTGGATTTCTCTCCGAAACCAACGAATTCTTATGCCACACCCTCTTTGCTTAATGATCAAAAATAAAATTTCGTCTGCATATTCATATTAGTATTGCATAGTACTATATGTACATCCTTTAAATAAAACTTCAGTTGTATCATTTCCAAACATGTGCTTTTCTTTATTATTTACCATTTTGTTGTTGTTGTTATCATTCTCATATTTACCATCGGTTTATTTAATAATATTATATAATAATGTATTGTAGTTTTATTATTTGTTGTTTTTTTTTTGTTTATTTTTGTATAATTTTAAATGCATTGCTATGTTTTTGTTGTTGTTCTTGTTGTTGTATGTATAATGGCTCATTTAAATGATGCATGATGGCTTTTTATTTTCTTTTATTTAGTTTATATGTTACTATTTTATGTTTTTTTTTTTTTGCTATAATCGGTGATTTCTTTTCATTATTTTCTTTGCTAAATATTTTTGCTAATTCTTCATATCGTCCGTCCGTTCATATTCAATTCAATTCAATACTTTTGTCTTCGTTCGGCTTGTGCCATTTCCGTTTCCACGCTGATTGTGTGTGAGTGAGTGTGAGCACATGCGAATGATTAGTTGTTTACTCTTGTTATGCTATCGATTGATTGATTGTTGGGTGATCTCGCGATGTGTGACTCATGACAGATGCGATGTGATCTAATGATCTGATGATGATCGCTGTGTGATTGTGGTGATTGATGTGTATGCGTTTTTGTTTGTTTTGTATTTTTATTTTGTTTGACAATTTTATTGATAATACTACACTTTGTTCTGTTATTTGGTAATTTGGTGACTGATGATTAGTTGTTGTTGTTTTTTGGTTTTTATTTATTTCAATTTGAAAAATCTAACAAATAAATTGAGGCAAAATTGTTTAATTTATGTTTTTTTTTGTTGGTTTGGTTGATTTTATCTCAAAAGCCGAAAGCGTAAATTATTTAAACAATACCAGAAAACTTAGAACATTTTTTGTATGTATGTATGTTTTAAAGTTTTTTTTGTTTTTTGGTTGTTTTAATTGTTGTTCCGAATGTAAATTTGTATGTATGTAAGTGTGTTGCTTTTGTTTTGTATCAATTACTATATAAACCCAACGAGAATTATAAAGAGTTATTTTAATATCAATCAAATTGAAATTTAAATAGAAATTTGAAAAGAAAAAAATCGCTTACGTACGTATATCTTGGCTATTTTGTGTTTTGTTTTTTTTTTTTTAATTTTTATTTAATATTTTAGTTTTTCTTTTTGAGTGGGGGAGGGGGGATTTAGTTTTCTTCCTTTAGCTATAATTTTTGGTTTTTGTTTTCTTACGGGTATTTATTGTTAATATGTTAATATTATATAATAAGTTTTATATGTATTTTATGTATGTTTGTATGTATGTATATATATACTAAATGTATATGTTGCATCTGTTTTTGTATTTCTGTATATGTATATGCATATGTATATATTGTGGCATTTATACATTAGTCAAGTGTGTGTGTGTGTGTGTTTTGCGGTTGGTTGAACAGTTTTGAAATTTTATAAAAGTTGGCTTTGTTTTAGCTATTTAAAATAGGAGTCGCCGTTTTGAGTAAACATTAATTGTAAAAAATTATCTTTTTCCTTTATTTAAATACTATTGAGTTTAAGACGAAATATTTCTACATAAGCTGTAAAATACGAGATCGAGCGACCGTTATACGCAACAAGGTTACCGCCGCTCAGATAAAGTTAAATGTTGGGGTTCGAATCCCAGACAGTCCGTGTGATAGTTACATGTTATAACCGTCATGCCGCGAATGTTCACAATATCAATTCGAAGATTAATTAATTTGGTCAACCAAATTCTAACGGTCTGGCGACACACTAGGGCGAAACCAATTAAAAAAACAAAACAAAAATATAGTCTATTTGGAATTCGGCATAAACGTTGGTAAATATAACTTTGAAGCGTTGGCTGATCGGGGTATCATTACCCAGAAATCTGAATTGGTGCACTTTCACCTTTAGATATAAGGTCAGGACACCGGGACTGAGTTGTGTGGAACTAAAGCTTTCGTCAGAGGCCAAATTCCTAGGTGTTGTCCTCTATCCCAAGCTGAATTGTCAAGAAACATTGAGGACATTTTGAAGAGGAGTGTAAAAGCCTTAAGTTTGTATACTGCAATAGTCTGACCAATAATTACATATCGTTTTCTGGTTTGGTGCTGTTCGACATAGTTCGGTTATTGGCTCGGTAAAAAAAATCATCTACCACTTCGAAATTGTTGCTGTAAACGTATACGCAGTTTCCCAAACGAGTAGATTCTTTGTTCGTTGAAACTAATAACTTCGTTTTGTCTTCGTTCACTATTGGATCCATTTTAGCTGACTCCTTCTTTATACCTGTGAAGGCTGCAGTAACATCCACCAGTTCTCGTCGAATGATTTCTATATAATCAGCGTACGAAAGTAGCATATGGCTTTGGTTGAATATCGTGCCACAAGTGTTTACTGCAACTTTCCTTATTATCATCTTCATCGTTATGCTTCAGAGATCACACTATAGATTGTTGCCTTGTATTAGGCTCCATCTATTATAAAATTGCTCCCTAAGGTCCTGGCCAAACTCTAATTAAGACATCGTGACAATCAGCTTCCTAAGGTCCTTGCCGACCTCTAATGTCAGTCAGTCGTGTCAGTCAGCGTCATAACTCAAAGGCGTATCAGCTTCGCTGGAATACCAAACTCAGCCATGGATTCGAGTAATTTCTGCTCTTTCTGGTAAAAGGCTAATCCTGCTATAGTTGAAGCACAAACTTTGAGTACTATTTTGCAAAACAAGATATAATACGCTTAGGCTTCACTCATCGGCCATGCATTTGTCAAGCCAAACTTTGCGTAGAAGCTGGTGCATGCACGTTATCAGATTCTCGCCACAGGACTCGAAAAGCTCTGCCAGAAGTCCGCGACATCAGCTGCTCTATTTATTTTCAGCCGGTTTGACGTGTTGGTGGCCAATATAAGCCATCGTCGAAAATTGGTGTCATACCAGCACGTGCTCTGCCTTCCGGATCCAGCAGTTGCTGAAAGTGTTCTGTCTATATATGTAGCACACTGCGCGTCTGTAACCAGATTTCCATCTATGTCCTTACAGGAGGGGAACTAATTACCGCCCAGCGGTGGAAATGATGAGAAGGAAGACCTTCTTTCGTGATTTTGAATGGCTTCTTTTGGATCCGGTATGCCTTCCTTGACCTTCTTTCTTCCTTTTTTTTTACATTGCGTGACGTTGGAAAAGAAGGCCTTCCGGTTTCCACAAGAAGGCCTAATGGAAGCTTTATATAAGAAGGTCCCATGGAAGCTTTCTAGAAGAGGGCCTTATGAAAGCTTTATATAAGAAGACATGATGGAAACCCTACATACACATGGAAAAAGTAGGTCTTGCAAATAAAACAACAACTATACAGCGCATCCTCAAATTATTTAGTTTTTCTGAGAGCCCACCGGTTATTTTTAGATATTTCTCACTTCTATATATTTCTCTTTTTACACATTGTTTCCAACGACAGTAAATCTTGTTGGAGTTTGAACCCACTACCTCGTGATTGTTAGTAAGTCATGCTACTGTCTAGCACATGAAGATGCATTCCAGTTGTGTGGTTCAAACTAACGATACACTGTTTCAACAACAGAAATAACCTATTCTTTCCATTTGGATGACATGCAATACCCAAGATCTGAATTCCTTATTTAAAAAATTATTCCCAAATATATTAGGAAGGCCTCTCACATTCAGCCGGTGGTCGTAGCCGTTTGTTTTTACTTTCCTCTATGCCTGCATCGCTTTATATCCTCGTTCTTCCATTCCTTCATCTGAGGTTTCTTTTCACTTAAATAGCTCACATAAATACCCTCCCTGACAGCACGGGTTACAATTGGCTCTAGCGTCGCTCTATAAGCGTCTAAACGATGTTTTTCATATCCAAGCACGGTTGTTGCTGCGGTTGCCATGGAATGCCCAATATGCCGACACTGTGTATAGAGAACGTCAGAAGCAGAGGCGTTGTGTTGTAGTAATTGGGAGAGCTGGTTGGAATAGGCAGTGGCTATCTCTGGGGTTTGCAACTTCGCGATGTCCAGTTTTCTTTGGGTTTGGTTATGGCCGATGGATTAAATATTCACTTTACGGCAAATCCTAGAATTATCGACACCTACCAACTCTTTGTTGACTACAAAGCTGCCTTCGACTCTTTGATAAGGAATAGGTTATCTTATGTCATATCTGAGATTGGCATTCCTGCAAAGCTAATTCGACTTTGCAGATGTACCTTGGAAAACACCAAATCCTAGATTAAGATTGGTAAGGATCACTCTGAACCATTAAACACGAAAAGAGGTCTGAGGCACTTGGTTTTAACAGGATGGGGAGACTGCACACACAGCCGGAGCTTAGATGAATTTGCTTCGGAAAAATTTCCCCCAAAAACTGATCAGTCGCTTTGGGGACATTCCATGCCCACCGAGGTCACCCGATCTAGCTCTCATGGATTTTTTTATGGGGCTATCTCGAGAGCGAGAGAGCCACACATGTATTCTCACACACATTGAATGAAAACAAACAAATGCATTCAGTCTCGCTTGAGCATTCGTCCGTCGCGGTCGTGTCGACGCTTGTTGTTAGCACGACAATAAAAGAAATAAATTTTTTCGGTAAAAATTAATTCTTATATGTTAATGAACATTCCCACGCGAACGGCAGTAATATTTCCTGTTTTATTATATTATAATTTTGATCATAGTTATGAAAAAAACTATACAACAATTACCTTCACTACAGTGAGAGAGGGACGAGAACAACTCACCAACACAAACTCATATTGTGGTTGTATTGGGCTGCCGTTCACTGGTTTATAATGACAATCCCCAATCTCTTGTGGCTTTAAAGATAATATTCGTCGAGAAATCAGCTCAATTGAACCAAGTTTACTGCAGCGTGTGGCGCAGAACACAAGGCTCCGTTTTGAACAATGTGTTCAACTCGACGGAAGACAACTGGATGACATACTCTTTAAAAAATAAAATTCGCATTTCCATTCTATAGTTCAATGCTCTTAATAAAACTTTGTGTCAACTATTATGTTTTTTATTTAAGTTTGAAAATATAAATCTGCTACCAGACACCCTGTATATATCTCAATACCAGTTTTTAAGCTAAAAATCGCTTCTGTTAAAAACGTCCAAATATGTATAAACTCTTTTTATTTTACGATTTTTAAGCTATAGAACTTAATCGATTATGCAATAACTTTATAGTTTTGGACATTTGTTGTTAGTCATATTTTTAAAATTTCACGAAACTAATGAATCATTTGTTTTAAACTTATGCAATTAAGATTTGTCCCTAAATTGAAGAAACAATTTTAGAATTGTAAAAGTTCAAATAACAAATTCTGGTACTCGCAAACAACGGACAACGGAAAATAAAAATCTGTAACAACAATTTTACACTAACAGTAACAATTTTTGCAGTCGAACTGCAATATATCGAACTGACACTGATAGTCTGTAGTGAATTTATCTTTGAAGTCTACTGAATTATGCCTTGTACTCTCTGAGAGTAACACTTCGCACATGTGTGTGGTGTGTGTGTGTGTGTGTGTGTTAGTGTGTTTGGTACATATGTAGTATACACATGCATATGTATGTACATTTCGAATGGTTGGTGTCTAGACTACAATCATCGTATAAAATTGTTATTATTAATTAATTATATTTATTTTGGTATCAATTAATTTATTTTATTTTTTTTTTGTGTTTCTTTATCTTTTAATTTTACTTTCATTTGTTTTGTAGGCAAAAATATATATATATATATATTATGTATACATTATAAAATGAGTATATTTGGTTTGGTAGGACAACTACGGAATTTTATCAGTAACCGGATGCTAGTTCTTCTTCTTCTTTTTTTGTGTATTTGGTTTGGTTTTTTCTTTCTTTAATGTTGGTTTCGCTAAATCAGTCACTTCCGTGTTGTTATCTTGTTGTTGTTTCATCGGTTTTAAAAATATATTTTATATTTTATTTAATTTTTTTTTTGTTATTTTTTTTGTATTTGCTTGAGTAGAAAATGAGCTAAATTATTTTATTTTCATATAAGTTAAAGATTCATATTCATATTTATATATGTATATCTATATATATAAGTTTATATATATATAGTGGCCGCTTCTTAAAATCAAAGTGGCCCATTTTTCGGGTCATTTCGGGGGAGTGTTTGTGAGTGGGGGTTGGGACAAAGAGTTTGTAACCGTTTAAAGGTTCATTATTTGAAAGCTCAGCATATTTATATTTTGTTGTTAATTCTTTGTTAATATTTTATCGAGTATCAAGTATCGGGGTAAGGTTGCGCAAGGTTTTGCTTGTTTGTTTTTCTTCTTCTAGCTTTTTTGTTAGCTTCAAAATTGGATCGCAGGACTTTCACATACTAACGTATGCAGGATACTTTTATAAGGGGCGGGGGCGTGGGCGTAGATTGGGTGATAGCACGCTTTAAATATACTTATTGTTATTGCTGCTGTTGTTGTTGTTGTGGTTGTTGCTGTCATCATTAGGTTTGTTATTATTATTATTATTATTTTAATTATTATTATTAGTATTATTGTTATTAATAGAGTATTAATAAATTGTTGCAAAGAAATGCTTAAAGTTATGACTAGACTTATTATGTTAAGGAATGAATACTCAGTAAATCATCAGTCGCATTCGGGTCCATCGGAGAAATGGCCACGCACATCGAGGGCCGTTGCCAATTGAAATATTATATGCGACAGCGTTGGATGTTCCAGCAATTCATTGGATGGCAATGGTGGTTCACAGCGTGGTCTCATATGGCGTCCCCGGAAACCACGATGCAGTCTCAGTACAACATCACAGAAGACAAAGCGCAATATCAGCGTACGCAAAAAGTCATCACCGAAGAATTGGACATATGATGAATCTGCAAAAGGGAGGAAGAGGTGGGTGATATTATTAGGGATACATAATTTTGGTTTTAGTAGCTTTTCTATATATGACCATAA
Organism: Muscina levida; assembly: GCA_964034835.1. Classification (NCBI taxonomy): domain Eukaryota; kingdom Metazoa; phylum Arthropoda; class Insecta; order Diptera; family Muscidae; genus Muscina; species Muscina levida. The sequence continues at coordinate 36,169,171 of OZ035883.1, forward strand.
CATCTTTTAAGTGTATAAATAATATATTGTACTAAAAATGTTTTTAAAATAATTTCATTTTTAATAAATTATATAATTTTTGCATGAACATTTCCATACACCTTTATTAATTTTGACACCCCACCAATACAGATGAGTGTTTTTGATAAGATAAAATGTGTAATGCATTAAAGGACACGAGTTGGAACTAAGTATGTTTGGACAATATTTGATTCAGGACTTTCTAAGAAGATGGAGACATGTTCGTCCTTGTGGCTTGCCAGCGGCATAACTCGAGTTAACTTTAGACCGCGGCCACGCAATGAGCGGCGCCACTCAGTAACAGAACTTGTTAAAATTTTGAGTTGTTTTTTGAGCGATAAAGCATATAGATGGCAAAAGTGAATATAAAAAATAAATAAAATGATAAAAAATTAAAAAATATAAATATTTAAAAATATAAAAATAAATAAATATATAAAAATACCAAATATAATAATAAATAAAAATTTAAAAAAAAAAGAAATAAAAAAAAATTAAATTTAAAAATATAACAATATACAAAAATATAAAAAAATATAAAGATATATAAAATTATAAAAATACAAAAATATAAAAATTGAAAAGTATAAAAATGATAAAACTATGAAAATATAAAAATTAATAATATATGTATAACAATTTAAAAAAATAAAAGCGTAAAAATATAAAGAAACAAAAATATCAAAATAAAAAAATATACAATTTTGAAAATATAAAAACATAAAAATATAAAAATATTAAAATATAGAAATATAAAAATGTAAAAATATTAAAACATAAAAATTTAAAAATATTAAAATATAAAAATATATAAATAAAAAAATATAAAATATCAAAATATCAAAATATAAAAATATACAAATATAAAAATAAAAAAATATAAAAATATAAAAATAAAAAAATATAAAAATATAAAAATATAAAAATATAATAATATAAAAATATAAAAATACTAGTGGCAATGCTTCGCTATTGCTAAATTGGTGAATACCTATAATATGTTTGCACGACTACTTCAAGGGCTAAGCTTAACGTCGTTCTTGTACGCTCTGTAAACTATTCGCTACCCCAAGTTACTCCATAACCTGATAATACTAACAACGTCTCACTAACCGATAGCAAAACATACAAATATTACCTTATATAGCCCTAAAAACATTATTCCCACTTTCCTTTCTGCCCACCGATCGGAAATAAATAGTTCACCTTCAAACTTCATTACTCATTTATAGTACTGACATCATTGTCAGTATTTCCCATTAAATTTTTTCCCCGACAAACTTTTTTCTGACGACTTATTGCCAACATTTTTGACAAAACAAATTGGCGCAGTGTAAATAGTCCTTAAAATTCTGAAAAGCATGTTGTCAAATGTGTCAGCAAATAAAACTTAAAAATATTTGGAATTAAAGAAAAAAAACTTTTTTAGTCCTTGCTTTTTGCTTTAGTAACAGTACTTTTTGATAGAAATAAAAGTACTTTTTGATACAGTAAACATCATTTTTGACACAATTTAAAAACTTTTTGGTACAACAATAGTAATTATTAGTAAATATAAAGTAACTTTCGGTACAGTAAAGGTACTCTGTGATACACTCAATTGTTCTTTTTGTGAATAATAAAAGTATCTTTCAATGCAATAAATTCTACTTTTTGGTACCACTAAATTACTCTTTGATACCGTAAATGTTCTTTTTGGAACAATAAATGTACTTTTTTGTACAATAAGAGTACTTTTTGGTACAATAAATTGTACTTTTTGGTATCGAATCTTATCTGTATATCAAATATTGTCGATCTAGGGCTAAAACAGTTTTGTCACGCTCCCTCCGCCCACTGGTCCAAAATGCCATCTAAATATTCATATTCGCCTTGTCGTGTACTACATGGATGTCTCTAGGGCTAAAATACAGTTTTCCACGCCCACTCTTACCACCGATCCAAAATATAAATTTCGTTTGCATATTTATATTCGTGTTTTCGAATACTATCTGTGTATTAAATTTTATCTCTCTAGGACTAAAATACAGTTTTGCCACGCCCACTCCTCCCACTGGTCCAAAATTCAAATTTCGTCTGCATATTTATATTCGTGTTGTCGAATAATGTCCTTGTATCAAATTGTATCTCTCTAGGACTAAAATGCAGTTTTGTTACGCCCCTTTCCCCACTGATCGAATATTTAAATTGCGTTTGCATATTCATATTCTTATTGTCGAGTACTATTTGTATACCAAATTTTATCTCTCTAGGGCTAAAGATCAGTTTTACTACATACCCTCCGATCATTGATCCTAAATTAAAATTCCGTCTGCATATTCATATTGATGTTGCCCAGCACTATCTGTGTATCAAATTTTATCTCCCTAGCTCTAAAAATATGTTTTGCCACGCCCACTCCGCCCATTGAGTCAAAATTAAAATTTCGTCTGCATCTAACATCTAACTCTAAAAATATGTTTTGCCACGTACTGCCTGCCAAATTTCATTGAAATCGGTTCAGCCGTTTAGGCGTGATTGAGCAACAAACAAACGAACAGCCAGAAATTCACATTTATAATATTAATAGCATAGGATAAAAATATAAATGCATTAAAATATAAAAATGTAAAAATATCAAAATATCAAACTATAAAAATACCTCCCATACAAATGAATGAATTCCCAAATATACATTTATATTTACAAAAAATTAGTGGCAAACCGTCCAAACCGAGAACTGCAGGATATTTGAATTCATTTAGTTTTATTATCTTGTAGTCAATACCTTTGAAAACCTCCTCTCATACAAATGATCGAACTCACCCACATACATTTACATACATATCTTCATTTAGGTTCTCCGAATTCAGTCTAATTTTGGGCAATGTGAACGCTTGTGAAAACCTGACTTACGAATGAAAGTGGTCTTTTTAGGTCGACCACCTCTTGCACCTCCCGCACAAAATTTGCTTCTTTTTGGGAAAATAATACCTGTCATACAGATGTCCGAATCCACCCATATGCATATACGTAGATATCTTTTATGCAAGCGTTTATTGAACGGTTAATAAAAATGGGCCTCGTTGTCCTGCCCCTACTACTATCTCCCATAAAAATTGGCATATTTCTCGAAATTATATATTTTCCCAAGAATTTCTAAAAGGATCTTGACATTTTTCTGGGGTCGCTGATTTCGAATATAGAGTGGAAATTGAAATACACAATGATGGACAGAAAATGGCGGTCATTATTTTCAAAAAACGCATAAATTCAACTCATATATATTGTTCATAGGGGGTTTTTGGTTTCTGAAAAACATAAAAAATTTCTATTAAAAATCGGTTACTCTCATAAACTCAGAGGTTAACAATTTCCATTAGAATTTTACCCATAGTTTGAGGGTATTTACTAGTCCGTTCACCTGACTTAAGTTTCTGTACTGCTTAATAGAAAACCATAACCTTTTGGAAAAATTAAAATGTTACGGTTTTTTTTTCAATTTCGGTGGTTTTACATTTTTGACATCTTAATATTTTAAGCTGTAGTCGTTGCCTGCTTTCACTTACCTTTTCACTAATTTAAATATATATTTTATTAAGGCAAATTAACTTTTGTATTTCCCCACAAATTGTATCTTTCCTAATAACAAGTAAATATTGTCATTACGAGTATAAAATTAATTTGAATTACACTTTTTAAATACTTATTCACTAAAAAAAAATTCGCTAAAAAAGATTTTCTTGTTGCTCAATTGCAATTCAATAGCCCAGCTTAAAGTTATTGATCATGTATAAACAGGTACATACTTTTTACCACTTCAACATTTTATCTATACTATCATAAATTCTTTTAATGGTTATTCTTAAAAAAATTCTAATGCAATAGTTGTTCAACATTTACCCTGTCACTATGTAACACAAAATCATCAAATTTTATCTCAACAGCCCCAAATCTCTTCATACTCAAATATCATTTAATTCAGCCTCATTCATAATGCATGGCAACTCTAGACATTCTGTAGCCCTCTTCTTTTAGTTCGCGTATTTTCTTCATTCGTTTCGGTCGCAATTGTGAGACGCTCATAAACTTTGTCGCCAAACATAAGTTAAAAGTGGTGGAAGTGCTGTAAATTGTGCATTAAACTAAAGTTTATTAATTATTCAGTTGAAAACTGTAAAAGTCTTGAAGAATTTTATCTAAAAACGTTTGCAAAGTTTCTTTTGATTAGTTTTGTGGCCATAAGACAAAATGTAACAAGAATAAATTGGATCTCTCAAAACGTAAACAAACAAGTGTGTCCAGAGAGAGAGAGTGTGAGTGTGTAATTGAATTCATATTTTGAGAGAACTGCAACAGAGTAACTTGAAAGTGAAAAGTGAAACATTATTGTGAATTAAGGACGTTAAAGGGTGCAAATTGTGACAGAGGTGGGGATGCATGGAGATGTGACATAAGGTTAGTACAGATCGTATTGAAATGATTTATTTTTGTGGAATAAGTATATGCTAAATATTTGTGTGATCGATTATGAAAGATAATATAATGTATTTTCCTAATACATTTAAAAAGTTGTTTATGTGAATTTTATTCAAGTATATCAAAAAAAAAAAAAATTTGAAAGGATATAAATTAAATGAAATATTTGAGGTCGCAATGCAAAATTATTTTAAGTGAAGTTTTGTCTTATGGCCCTATTCTAATAATTTAGTTACAAAAATTCGTCACCAGAAATTTGTTACAATTTTGTAACCAATTCTTGTTACGGGTATTCTGGCAATTTTGTAACAAAGAAATGTTCACCTCGTGGTGAAATGTAAATTATTGACAATTCGCAGCTGATTATTGAAATTAACAAATAAAATATGAAAACACAATACAGAAAATGGAAAAAAAAAAAAATTTCCATTTTAGATATTTATACAAATTTTGATGAATTTAAGAGTCCGACAAGTGCCCAAATTAAGTGGACAGTCGAAAATATTAGACCATAACTGTGCAATGAAGATTTGGTCACTGCTGTCCCGAAGGTTTCTGGGCAGTTGTTTTTTTCCATACGTTTTGCTACTACATATCCAAAAAAATTTAACAAAATTTTGTTTGTTACAACTCAAAATATTATTCAAAACAGCTGTAACTAGCTTGTTACCTCCTTTCTGGCAGGTAACAATTTTTGTAACTATTGTCACGGTGACAAGGATTCGGAATACCGATTTTTTGATTTTGTTACCAAAGTAGTCTATTGTAACCGTGGTGACTATTGTAACCACGTCAGAATAGACCGGTTAGTCGACTACTCTTATTAAGACTCTTATTTGAAATTTTGTATCTAAGTAATACCTGTTTCGAAATTATAGTATGTCTTAAAAGCAGGGACCACAAATAATAGTTATGGGTTTAAAAAATTGCAGTCCAGAATATCCTCACAGAAGAGTGGAAAAATTACACATACATGCGTTATTTTTTCACGGGAAATTCGAAGACAGGGTAAAATTTTATTTCCAAGTTTTATTTTAAAAATTAAATTTATATAAAAATTTTATAATAAAAATTGAAAATAAAAATTTAATTCCAATATCTTATGAACCGATGGAGCCAGATCATGTATCGAATGGATCCAGATCATACAACGTTTTGGTGCAACAAATTTTACTTTTTGGTAAAGTAAAGTGAATTTTGTGTTACAAAAAAAAATACTTTTTCGTAGAATAAAAGTAATTTCTGTTATACTTCTCTACATTAAAGTATATTGCCCTGTAAATGTACAAAAAATACTTTTGTTGTAAAAAAGGAGAATTTATTGTACCAAAAAGTACTTTTATGGTGCAAAAAATTACTTTCGTTGTACCAAAAAGTACACTTATTGTACCAAAATGTAGTTTAATTATACCACGAAGTACAATTTATTGTTCCAAATAGTACAATATATTTTACCAAAAAGTATTATTGTGGTACCAAAAAGAACTATTTATTGTACCAAAAAGTACTAAGTTATACCAAAAAGTACAATATATTGTACCAAAAAGTACATTATTTGTGCTTTAAAGTTGCTTTGTTGTACTACGAAGTACAATTAGTTGTAGCAAAAAGTACACTTAACTGTACCAAAATTTACAATATATTTTTTGTAACAAAAATAAATTTAATTGTACCAAAAATAACTTTCACTTAAAAACTTAATTTCCCTTTACACTCCATGAATGAGGTATGGGATTGCTTCTCGCGTTGTTGCGAATTAACACGCTTTCTACTTTAGATTCACAACAAACGGCACCTACTTGTTTATCGACGAATGCGAACGTCACTGTTTAAAAAGCTTCTACTAGAGATGCTGATTGACTCGACATTTATACTGCGCAGTTGCTATCAACAACATCGAGGGGGCCGGCAATTGAAGAAAAATGTAGATGACTAGAGGCGTGAATCGAACCCGCGTGTTCAAACCACTATGCCACGGTTAAATTTTACGTACTTTTATGGTACCAAAAAGTATGTACTATTTCGTAATGTACAAAAAGTACATTAATTGTACCAAACATAAATGTTATTGTAATAAGAAGCACTTTTATTGTACCACAAAGTACAATTTATTGTACCAATATGTATGTAAAGTAATTTCATGGTACCAAAATAAAATTTTATGTACCAGAAAGTACAAATTATTGTACCATTTAAAAACTTACTAAATTATACTAAATCTGTGGGTACATGGTGGCCTGGTGAATCGACAAGTGTCATTTATATGCATACACCAGCTGACCCGTCAGACTTCGTCCTGCCTGCAAAATTATGTGACATTGGTCACAATATATTTAATTGTAATTTATATAAACTTTTTTAAAAAAGATTTAGTGTCTTTCCTATTTCTTCCGCTTCCAACTTAGATATTCAATAATGCCTTATTAGCTGAAGTCTACTTCATTAGGGGAAAACCACACTAAATTGCATAATCCTTACTTGAGGCAGCTCCTACCGTCCAGAGCTCTATTACTAACATCTTAGGCGCTTGCGAACTACAGGATGTTAACAGAGAGAAAAAGGGTTGTTGAAGCCAATTTTACCAATTTCAGTGGAACAAAAGATCGCAAAAGAACCATTTTTATCAACTCTCGTGGAAGTTTGTTTACAAAAGTTCGATAGCACCTCGTTTTCCAGGAATTTTTCGACAAAACATTTAACAGCGTGGAATCTTGGATACCCTTTATATTATTGCTCTTGAGGCGTTTGGTTATGGTGCTAATTGGTTTTATTAAATGCCAAGCACCTGATTCTACCGTTTTTGGATAAATATTCACAACAAATTTGATTCTTGGATCACGCGTTTGTTCAAAATAGAGTTTCAAAAATGCCTTCGTATCGCACTACTACTCTATAAAAAAATATTCACGCCAATATTAGCGTTTCTTTCTTTAGTCATTTGGTCTGGGTTACCAATTTAACCCCTTTTTTGGCCTTGTGCCCCTGAAAGTACGAATTTCGAAAAAAAAAATCCTTTAAATGGCACAAAAACAAAATAAAAAAAAGAATTACACCTAATTTTCTTGATTTTACGTTGTGTAGTTTGGTCTAAGTGATTGTAACAGTTTTGTCCCTTTTTCGATTAATTAACATTTACGCGATTCTACACTTAACAAAAAAAAACAAATATTCTGCACTTAAATCATTCCCAAACAGTGTCAAAAGAACGTTAAGTACGGATTTTATTAAATCCAATACAAAATGCTTGATCCAAGAACGGAAAAACCTAGCCTGGAATTCTTATTTATAGATGTTATTAAGCCTTGTGGAGCTTGATTTTTATTAAATAATATGTGGATAGCTAATTAGATAGTTGCCAAACTATCTAATTAGTACCCTTTTGCTTTGCTTTTTTACTATCATTACAAACCTTAAGTGTTATAACCTCCACGAAATTACCGAGAAGTCAAAACACACTGGTGCGAAAATGGCATCAACGATCACACGTCGGTTGATTCACACAAGCTCTTAAGATTTTCATACTTAATTGAAGAATTTATACGCTTAAATTCAAGTACGATTTTTGCGAAAATAAGAATTTTAAACTTATATTTAGAATTCGAATTAAACGTGGGGAGAAAACATTAAGCTAAGAGAGTAACCCAGCGGTTAAAATACCCTTTACGCAATTGCTGATGTCAGCTATATTTAGTAGCAATCAGTGGTGATTCTCTCGCTTATGTTCCGCCTTACATTTACACGGTGCGCTTTTGCTTACAAAGTAAGGGAAGATGTCAGTAAGTCCCGTTTCGGTTGCAATTACATTATAAGCGATGTTTTATGCGAGCTTGATAACACGCTTGTTTACGAAGTAATTGACGATGTCAGTAGGTGTCATTTTAATCGGAGTTATATTGAGTGGTCGATATTTTATACATTATACACGCATTACATTCTAAGTACTTAGATCCTCGCTTACAATGTCACACTGATGTCATGAATTACTAAATAGGTACTTCGTTTCATTAACCGCTGGGAAATGTTATTTCTCTACCAAACATTTTTTTCTCAGAGATTTATATAAGATTTTTTATTCTTACTTTGTGTCAGATATTACTTGATATTTATTCTAAGAATTTTTTACTTGATAGTTTAGAAGTTCGTACTAAAAATTCTGTAATTAAGTTCGTATAAACTTAATTGGAGGATTATATTCTTATTTTAATAATTTCTACGCTTACATTTTTGAACATATCCCGTTGTTTACTTGATTTAAAAATAATTAGCACTATACGTACTTAAATATTAAAGTACATTTTCTGCAAAAAAATAAGAATTTTAAACTAAAATTTAGAATGCTTTTTTTCTGTGTAAGCCACGGTCAGGCTCCAAAAATACTTCTTTGAAAATTTGTTTTCAATGGTTTTTCTTTTGCAACCCAAAAGTTGATACGCTTCTATTTTTTGACTAACACTAAGTTATATGCTGATAATGGACAGTAATAATATTACATAAATATGTATCAAATAAATTAAAAATGTAAAACCCTCAGATTGAAAAATCTTTGTCTCGTCCAGTTGGTTCTTGAATTCTGATTCTGATTATATTCTTACATTTCAAAATTAGCATTTTCTAGAACTTACCTATATAGCCTTGATCTATTTCATCAATACGACAACGTGTCACTAGACGGGAAGCTTCTGTTATAAAATGATCGACATATGATTGACATCGTTCCCAATGATGAATAGGGACATCGCCGACATTGCAGATATAGCATATAGCGGTAAGAGGGGAGTGCAGGAACAACGTAAACAAAGAACCATGATGTTGGACTTCAGCTACAATAAAAGAATCATAACACTTAATAAATTCTGTTTCTCATTGAAAATACCTTCGTTCTTCACTTACCCTGAAAAGCTGGTGGCACATCCTGTGGCGACATAAGAACAACTAAAGGCTGACCAAAATATCGCGGTATATGTTGAAAAACAAAAGAATTATCCGAGTCAATAATAATGAACATGGGCCTCCTCGTGAAGGGATACAAATCGCCGGGATATAAACAGTGGGTTTCCTTATACGATTTCCCTCGACACGCCAGACCACCACCATCGACGCCATCGCGTTTGACGCTGGTCGCCAAACCACCTAATTCGTAACCATCTAAGAAAAAAAAAATAAACATGTTAAATTAAAAACTTTTGTAAGAAATAAAATCACAACAAACTTACAGTCTTCTGGATGTTTTGTTGTCGAAAAACAGCCATCTGCTGACATGTATAAGAGTAAGGCGCCTCCTGGAGGCAATTCTTTAAAACCACTAGCTAAGAACACCAGAAGTTGGCTTATCGAAGGCTTATACAATAAATATTTATGAGGATTGTCTCGATAATGGCGGCTATTTTCTAAATAACCCTTGGAACCTGGAACACCGTATGGTGGTATACGACTGGCCGCTGGACTGGCATCGTGTCCATGCAGGCCATGTGAAGCACTCATAGGATGTGTTGTTTCAGTTGGTTCCCGTTCTAGCGTCTGCAACATTCTGGCCATGCAAACGGAGGAAGTCAGATACGGATGAAATCACATAATGTGGGTTATTACTTACCTAAACATGTCCATGGTTAGCTCGGAAAATTTGGCTTGTTCACATGCTGAGCCCACTATCAAAATCTCCTGTAGACTCAAAGTCATATGCGGCGATCTTTCGCATGGCGGCGTTGTTAGCGGAGACAACCTAGAACCGGAACCACTATTCATCAATGGGTGAAGTTGACCATTTTGTTAAAGCTCTTGCTAAGGCCCGTGCTTTCACAGAAGAATTGATTTGATGGTGATGCTAAATGACACTTGTGAATTCAAGGTGGAAGTGCTAGGTAAAAGATGCACACCGCCGCCACCAACACTACTTATGATGATGTGTGGGGCGGCGGTTGCATCCATTCATCCGAACACACAAACATACACCTTTGATTTTCGATTCTAATTTTCATTTTTTTTTCGATATTTTTTTTTTGTTATTTTCAAACTTAAATGAAATATTGAACGTGCAAGAAATTTTGTTTGTAGGTATATAGTTAGATATTAACCATTCCATCTTAGGCCTGCTATGAGAAAAAGTGCGATATTTGTATCCTAGGTGATAGTTGATGTGAAACCTATGTAATCTACAGTTGAAGAAGGATCTGTACGGAATTGTTGAACCTCTCTTCGGGGACTTTTGTACTTTGTTATTCGGTAGGACATATAAGAAATGGATGACATTAACGTTTAGTTCAGACTCTATTGGTGACATGAAACTTAAACCCTTTACTCTCCATGAATGAGGTATGGGATAGTTTCTCTTGTTTTTGTGAATTAACACGTTTCTATTTTTGGACTTACACCACTGAACCTACAGTTTATAGACGGATCTGAACGTCAGCTGTTTGAGTAGCTTTTACTAGACTTTTACTGCGAAGTTGCAGTCACAATACCGAGGGACTGCCGTTGAAAGAAATGTAGGTAACTAAGACGAGAATCGAACCCTGTTAGCCCGGATGATAGTCGCGTGTTGTAACCACCATACCACGGTGGCCCTCGGTGAAAATAGGATGAATATTTTTATTTGAGACTCTGAGTCGGTTAGGAACAATACATAAATGCGCATCTGTTTCATAGAGCTTCCGAACTTAGCCTTGCCTTAAATTAATTTTTGACGGATTTCACTCTCAAAGGCAGCTGTAACGTCAACGGAAAATTCTGGTACCCGTGGGCCATCAGGTCTTCTTTAGGCCTAGGTCGTTACTTTCAGCGGCCAGGTATGTAGAACTAGAGTCGAGGGCTTTACCATTAAAACACTTGGTGAAATATTGTATTGAAAACAGTGCTCTCCTTTTCCTTATTAAAATATTAAACAAATGTTGCCGCATTGAACTATCTTAGGCAGCTTTATAGTCGACGGAAATATGATACCCATCAACCTGCATTTTTCAGATTTTCCCACGATATTTAATCATAAAGGGTCTGTCGAAACACATGTTCCCAAAACCTAATTTTACTGCAGCGGTCGTTGTCATCGGATGTGCAAGAGACTGCCTTACAATAATTAGGAGCATTATTTGAGTAATAGACATTGGCTATCTAGGCGATATGCAGCTTTCCGTAGCATGGTTTGCGTTTGATTATCATATTATTGCAGCTCAATTGCGAGCGTTTCTTAGGTACAAGTCAGAATTTGTTGTTGTAACAGCTGGTCGATGTAGCTGGGGTAGTAATTCTTTATTCCGAATTTCAATTTATCGGCACTCGATCGGGCATAAAAACTCAAACTTAATTTCCCTTTATACCCCATGAGTGAGGTATGGGATAGCTTCTCGCGTTGTTGTGAATTAACACGCTTTCTATTTTTTTTAGATTCACAACTAACGGCATCTAATTGTTTATCGACGAATGCAAACGTCACTGTTTAAGAAGCTCTTACTAGACACGCCGATTGACTCGACACTAATACTGCGAAGTTGCTGTCGACAACATTCGAGGGGAGCCGGCAATGAAAGAAAAATTTATTAATTTTTTTCTTTTTTAAGATGACTGGAGCCAGGAGTTGAACCTGTGATCTCCCGCATGGTAGTCGCGGGTTCTAACCACTATGCCATGGCCGGTCCCTCGATCGGGCATATTATCCGATTATCATACGATCATTGTTGGCAACTCCGTTTCGTTTCTTTGTAGAAAACAAGGTTTGTGTCAAGGATTGTTAAGAGTTGCTGTTGTGAGTTTTAACCGCTAAATTCCACCAAAGATGGCGCCAGCTCGGCTTGTTGATTTTTATGTGATGTTGATAAATCATTTTACTTTTTCCTTGGTCCTTGCGCAATCTGAATTTTTGTAGTAGAAGCATCTAGGATGAGTTTTGTTGGCTGGAGATCTTGGAAGTTTTTGAAAAGTAATTTTTCATTGATGTTGATTTGACCAGTGCCTCTGCCGGGAATTGAACCCGGCACCTACGGATTGCTACGTCGCTTCCACTGAGCTATCGAAGGCCAAATTTGTTGTCGGGAATGTTGAATTGTAAGTATTGCCTCGCTTAAGAAGCTAAGCATAACTCGGGGCCCTAAACATAATTCTAAAAGTAACTGCCCTATAATAAAACAATGATCGGAAACGGACATCATATGCCAGCTTAAAACTCCTCCGACAACCTCATATCGTTTGATTGTTTTACCTATAGATCTTCTTCATCACTAATATTCGCACCTTTTCTACTAGGCCTTATATTCTTCTACTTTGTATGTGTGTGTGCAAGTGTAGGTGTTAGGAATCAATGTTTATGTTTGTGAAAGTGATGAATGAATTGATTGTATGAATGAATAGGGGCAGGTGATTGAGTGATTGGTTGACTGACTGATTGATTGATTGATTGTTTATGTGTTTGTTTGTTTGTTTGTATGATTGAGTGAGTGGTTGGTGTGGGTTGTGGGTGGTGGTGAGTGGTGATATTGTTTCAAGTCTTCTGTGATAAGCACAATTTTATATTTTTTTTTTTCAATATAGTTACTGCCATAAGATTACAAAGTACCTACTTATGTACATTTTAAAGTAATTAAGGTATGTTGTTGTTGGTTTTTTTACAAACTAAAAGATTAAAAATAATAATATTTTAAAATAAAACAAAAAAAACTAGTATACCTCCCGAAATTATATATGCGTTAATTTAATTAGATTTACCTTTTTTGGTTTTGATTTGGACTTAACAAAGAAACAAACATAAAATAACTAACTAAAAAAACATAGGAACTCAAAAATCTTAAAAACGAATCAACAATCTACTAATTGCTCTCATTCAATTTTCCTTCCCAAAGAAAGCACGGGCAAAATTTTGGGTAACGTCGCTAAAATGGCTATGAACTGAAGTACCTGTGTGATAGTACGATGGGATTGGAATCCGCATGAAGAACAGCTACGGCAGCCTCTGCCTTAATAAAGCCCTTGATTTCCTCCAAAACTAATGACCATTCTAAATGGTCTTCAGGTTCATAACTATAGTAGAAAACAAAGAATCAAGTTTACATAACGTAACATGTTTTAGAGCAGTTAGAGTAGCAATCTCTGAGCCTAGACTTACGTGGTGGTATATTCCTGTATTTGTTTTTCCAACTCAGTTACCAATTCCCTTACTAATTTCATTTTCTTCAATAATAAACAAACCACAATAAAACGTGCATAATAGCGCAGCTTTTTCACCATTAGATCGGGGCGATCTTCTTTAATGGCTCTGGAATAATAGGCTCTACCTCTAATGGCTGCATAAAATTGATACGCTTCATTCAGGTAATTCGTTTCACTGGTTCTTAAACTGTAATAGAGAATTAGAATTGTACATTCAGTTGTATGAATTGTGTTGTTGCACTCACTAGTAATGATAGTAAAGCTGTCCAATTTTACTTGCAATTTCCCCAATTTGCCACCTTTTCAAACCATATTTCGAATCCAAGACCATACGGTGTTGTTGCTGGAATTTCCATAGTTTAGTGTAGACATCAAAGGTTCGCCCAAAATAGGCCTGCCACTGGCGATGTCCATACTGCGGTAGATCTCTGAAATAGGGGAGGGAGATAAATTATGTTTTATTAGAGTACAAATTCTCTAGGTTTTTGTGCGATCTGTACTAGAGTGTTTAGTAGCGCCTAACATTATTTTAAATGTAAATAAAAATGTATTCGAAGTTTGCTTTAAATTTCGAGTAAAGTACGACGTTGGCAATTTCAGCAAATATATATTAATAGCCAATAATTACACAGATAAGAAATGTTTTTCATCTGCGTAATGATCAGTGTTTTTTCTACATTATATCATCGGGAAAAGTTTGACGAAATAATCGAGAAACATATAAAATAACATTGATATGATGTTCTCAACGAATAACACAAAATGCAGTAAAATGAAAATCCCCATAAGCTTGAAAATACTTCTTCTTATTTGGCGGGAATAACAGATATTCATTTATCAATTGCGGCACGTTAAATGTATTCCAAAGCGCCGAAAGCGGACAGTTATCCTAACTTTTTGTGACAAACTATCAGGTTAAGTGGTTGCGGAGCGCTCTGTAGATAATTCGTCACATCGTGTTTGGTTAGCAACATATTAACCTGATAGTTCGTCACAACAAATTAAGATAACTGCTCGCTCTATCCTGCAAGCCTTTTCGAGCTGAAGCATTTTTATCCATTCACACAACAAGTCACGGTAGACGCATTCGTTTTATTTTGACTTGCTTGACTACGTCGCTTTCGTTATACAGCTCATGATTTTTACAACGATGGTCCTTTTCGTTAACGATGATGGGTCTTAATATTTTTCGCAATATTTTTCTCATTTACCAGGATTGTGCGCCGTAGACTAAGACATCTAGGGCCAATGTCTGTTAAAGTTGGAATTTTGTTAGTCGAGAGAAGTTTTTTTCATTGAAAGAACTGCTTAGTACTGCTACTATATACTAAGCAGGTCTACGATCAATACTCGGCGGCGCCAATATAGATGAAATCATCTACCACTTCAAATATATAGTTGGCCACGTTTACGTAGTTGGGACTCAACATACACTTTTTATTCATTAAAACAAATAAAACAAGGAGAAAAGTCCTTGATAACTTCTGCCGACTGCTTTTCAAAGATGAAAAGGCTGCAGTAACATCCCTCAAAAACAAATGGCGTCAGCCTTTAAATCCGGAGAATAATGTAGATGGAATCATCAACCATTTCAAAGTTACAGTTGGCAATGTGTACGTATCGTCCCAAGCTAACATTGTCTTCACTAAAACAAAGAACTTGGTTTTGTCCTTGTTGACTTCTGTCGACTGCTTCTCAAAGATAAAAAAGCCGCAGTAACATCCCACAAAAACAAATAACGCCAGTCTTGAAATCCGGAGAATACTTCTGCTTGCGAATACATAACAGATACTAGATACAGGTTCTACCTGGCTTACAGTAGACTCAGAATCCTGGGATATGGCACAAGCGGATGAGCCGGAGAGTATCGACGTTGTATGAATCATGAGCTGTACGGGCTGTATACCGATATTGACGTGATCAAACGCATTAAGGTACAGCGGTTGCGTGGGCTAGGTCATATTGTACGCTTGGATGGAAAGTCTTCGTCAATGAACTCGATGGACGCCTCTGGAGGGAGCGGTCATATATTTGCCTATCTTCAATGAGGACATTGTATCGGTCAGTATCTTGCATAGTCGTGAATGCCATACTCAGCCATGCCGTCACAGTCGACCTGCATTTCTTGGGTCTTATCAAGGACCAGCCGTGTTATGATGGTTAGAACACGCGACTATCATGCTGGAGTTCCCGGGTTCGACTATCTCCTCCAATCATCTACATTTTTCTTTCATTGCCGGCCCCCTCGAAATTGTCGACAGCAACTTCGCAGTATAGAACACGCGACTACCATGCGGAAGTTCCCGGGGTCGATTCCCGCCTCCAATCATCTACATTTTTATTTCATTGCCGGCCCCCTCGATGGATGACATGGGATACACACGTGCAAGGTCTCCAGTGTGCGCCCTATCTTGACAAATACATGGTTGGGTTTGAAAATTCCGCCGCATCCCACCGGTGAGGGTACTGCATCCTTGGAATGTAGTATCGACTGTTCCACCTGCTTGGGGTATTGATGTGAAAGCTTCGGTACTCACGAGTATGTAAAAGTTCTAGTCTGATATCTTTGAGAAAGGTGACACAATCCCAATCGTCCGTAGAACACGCTCCATTCAGTCGTCTAAATTTTTTTTATATCGGCGTCCCTCTCGATGTTGTCGACAGAAACTTCGCAGGATAGTGTCGAGTCAATCAGCATGTCTAG
Organism: Muscina levida; assembly: GCA_964034835.1. NCBI lineage: Eukaryota > Metazoa > Arthropoda > Insecta > Diptera > Muscidae > Muscina > Muscina levida. Next base: position 36,185,486 of record OZ035883.1, read on the forward strand.
TAACAGCTTTTCAAACATTACGTCCGCATTCGACTATAAACAAGTAGATTCCGTTGTTGTTGTTTGCAAAAAGCTTTCCCATATCTCATTGATGGGATGTAAAGTGAAATTTAGTTTTAATACACAATCCTGTGAAGTATGGTTTATTAAATCACAAATTGGTAGCGTGGGGATCAGGATCCCGGGGACTTGTTCACGCGGTCTGTGGTTGATAACGAAATCGCTGGTAGAGTTTTAGGGCTTACATTACATTACATTGCATCCCGGTGCTAAAGACCTAAAGAGTAGCAGAGGTGGTAAGATAGGTTTCACCTTAATACCCGATTTGGTAACAAAATTATTGACTGTTATTCCATAATCCTGTTTGGACTATCCCATTGGGACGCTGGCAACCGAATTGGGGTAGCGTGGGATCAAGATCCCCGGGACTTGTTCACGCGGTCTGCTGTTGATAACGAAATCGCTGGTAAAGTCTTCGGGATCCAATGTGGAGTTACATTACAACCGGGTGCTACAGACCTATTAGTAGCATGGCTCGGGAAACACATGATCAATCGCACAACGACCGGTGCTTAGGGACCTTCGCACAGAGTTTCTGGTTATGCTCGAAAATCGTCCTTAATCATTGTAATAACCTCCCAAGTGATTCCTAGGAATTCACCCGACAATGAATTGGAATATATCTTTACTTGTACCGATCGGCTTTAGCGATGCCTTCGGCAATTCAAAGCGAAATAAAATTGGTGACGACATAGCTGGGTTTGATATTCCTGCGAAGTAGTGCCATCTTTGTAGCATAATGAAAATGGAATTTAGGAATTTTGTTAACCTATTTTTTTAGGCGGTAATAAACTCGATTGTCATTATTCGTCGAAATCAACCGAATGTTACTGCAGCCACCTTAAACATTCAGAATTCGGCTACTAAATTTTTAATGTGATCTTATAATTGGAAGCAAATTACTGCTGCCCAACAAGTGTTATAATGGAAGAAACATAAATTTTTAAGAAAATATCCTTTCTCTTCGAAGAAAAACTGCTCTGCACCATAAAGTATTCGTCTTATCTTGTCATACGGTTTATAAATGACGTAAATATGTGAACACGTAATGGATGTTACCCTTTAATTTCCTCATCACCTTCTGTTTCACTATGGTGAAAAGTGTGCATGACAAACTATCACCCAGTCTTAGAATTTTTATCGTATCGAATGGCGTAGATATGCTAGAACCTTGCCAATCGAAAAGAGGATTTGGTGTTCGTAAGAGTGCACTTGCAAAAATAGATTATCTTTGCAGGGATACTACACTCAGTAATGACTTCGTCCTGCTGGGGCTATCGAAGGCAGTAAGGGTCGACAAAGAGGCGGTTAGTGTCGATTCGCTTCCAATAAGTTTTCTTCAGGATCTGCTATAGTGTAAATATCTCATCTTTCGTAGATTTGTCTGGTCCACTGATAGGGTCCAATCAGGTTTTCTACAATTGACATTATATGTTTACACAATTTGTTCGGGAGTACCTTATACGCAATAGATTATAGGCTTATTTCACGGTTATTTATACATTCACTACGGCCAACTTTTTTTTGGAATACAGGAGGTGTTATTATTATTATTAGCCTTAAAACAACTTGACAACATATATCTTAGTGTCTAAGTCAGAGGCCGAAATGATTAAAGATTTCCATTCGCTTCGATCTTGTGCGCACCGCCTCCTGTCAGTCCTACCAAGCAGCGTCAGTGATTCCTCAACCTGGTCCTTCCAACGTTGTCGTGGTCTCCGTCTTTTGCGCCGTCCTTCGAGGTCTTGATAGAATACATTTCGCGCTGGAGTTTGCTCATCCATTCTCACGACATGGCCTAGCCAGCGTAATCATTGCATTTTGATTCGCTTCACCACATCAATGCCGTATCGGAGTATTTTTCTCTCAAACACCGCCAGATGAGATGCAGCCGCCTGTGTAAGCACCCAAGATTCGGAGGAATACAACAGGACCGGTAAAATTACAGTTGGACTTTAGTGGTTCGAGATAGCACTATTCTTCGTTTTATTTCAAGGCTAACATTGTTGTTTTTGTTCATGGCGGATCCGAGGTAGATAAATTCATCCACTTCCCCAAAGCAATAGTTTTTAACGTTCACGCTGCGTCCTCAACGGTTGGACACTTTCTTCGATGATACCACTAACTTCGTCTTGTCCTCATTCACTGCCAAACCCATTTTCGCTGACTCCCTTTCAACCGATGAGAAGACAGCTGTTACCTCTCGCATCGTCCGACCGATAATGTCGATATCATCGGCATATGCGATATGCAAGAGGTGTTGCATGCCGTTAAGAACCTCATCTCCATTCTTCTTAGGCATCTCAGCTGGAAGACCCTCAGCTCCTGCAGCATTGTTGTTTGTCAGGCGTGATATGACAGTTTGGATCTCAGTTTGCGTCGGTGGGAGACTTAAACTTACTTAATTTTCCTTTACACCCCATGAATGAGGTATGGGATAGCTTCTCGCGTTGTTGTGAATTAACACGCTTTCTATATTTAGATTCAGAACTAAGGGCACCTTCTTGTTTATCGACGAATGCGAACGTCACTGTTTGAGAAGCTCTTACTAGACATGCCGATTGACTCGACACTTATACTGCGAAGTTGCTGTCAACAACATTCGAGGGGAGCCGACAATGATAGAAACTTTTTCTTTTAAGATGACTGGAGCCAGGAGTTGAAGCTGTGATCTCCCGCATGGTAGTCGCGTGTTGTAACCACTATGCCACGGCCGGCCGGTCGGTGGGAGACAGTCGATGTTATTGTCGCAGACAGTTGCATAGTCTTCTGGAACCCACAGAGATGCTACAGACTACAAAACAGGCTACGGCAGTATTCTCTACATTTCCTCGTTTTATTATTCCACTAATATATTTATTTTGTTATTAACTTTATATAGTTCTGATATTCATTTCATTTCACTTGTTTGAGGTAATACACTTTAGCTATTCAAAGTAATCACTTGGCTCTTTAATCATTTTCATTTAGTATTTAAACTTACCTTAGACCATTGAACAATTGTTTGGACTTTTCCAGCAAATGCACAAACTCCAGTACCAACTTTCTATCCTGTTCTTCCGTGGATTCCATTTTCACCATACCGTTCTTCAATTCAGTTGTGTTATGTTGCTGTCGTTAAAGAACTGCAATGATAGTACAAGAAATCAAAATCAAAAGACATCACTTTCCATGCTGTCGCCAATTGAAATTGATAGTTAAAAACGTTGTGCCCGTGTGCCAATTCCCCAGTTGCCGTACGGGCACTGACCCAACCGACCGACCGGCTCTACACTAGCCCGCTGCCACTTAAAGCACTTCTGTAGCCGCCTTTTGCCGCTCGCCTTTCAATTAACGGCTGTTGTGTTTTTATAATCGATCTCGGACGATTGGTTGATTCGGATATATAGTCTATATACATATAGAGGTGTCTTGCTGCCACATGTTTTCAAACAATTGAAATCCATAATCTCATTTCCCTTATGGCAGCTCTGAAGGACCAAAGAAGAGGACTTTGAGATGAAACAAAAAAAAAAACAGCTCTCGATATTGTTTTGAGTGCTCTTATTATGGCCAACAAATGATGTGTGGTGATGGTCGTGATTGACTACTCGAATACTAGATTGTACCTAGTGTATAGCAGTGAATCACACTGCTGTCCCCTAGTCTCGGTCGGGGCTGGTGTGTGACTGACTGACTGATGATTTTTCATTCACTACCAAACCCCCTTGATGTGTATGCCCCCGCTACTCGTTGCCGGTTGTCTTTAAATTCAATAATTCGAATTCTATGTGTGAAAAAGCGACCGGCAGAGTAGATGGCCATTAAGGGGTTCACGGGGAGGCTGGCTGACTAGCTGGGTGTGTGTGTGTGTCGCCTATGTTTCAGACCGTATGGATGCACAAGATGTTAGAGATGACATCATGGAATCGTCGTATTGTCGTATCAGATTTCCCCTTACAACGTTTAAGCTTTCGAAAACTAAGTAAAAGTGATTGCCACTGAGTTGAATAGTCATTCTTGTCGTTGTAATGCATTTTGAATGGCATTTGCGTACGGCTGAGAGTCTAATGACTACAACAAAAGCAACAGCAAATTCGTTATCTTTAAGACAATAACTAGTGGGAGGAGTGGGGGCCCACAAATACCCAAACGCCACGACGACACACGACATGTGAACGTATTTCTATGACGAAGCCAATTGTCTATGATTGAATCCAATTAATTCTTAAGTCAACCAGCCAGCCAGTCAGCGTGTGACCAAAGATGTACGTCCGCCGTCCGGCCAGCTTAACATACCTGAATCCTTTTCGATGCCTACGAATAGATGTTCTCTTAGCTACGTTTCCTGTTATACCTTTTGGGCGCGCTGTGGCTAATGCAATGCGTAGCGTATGGATTGGACGCACATTGATTTTCACATTGAATTGAATGTCGCTCGCTCGCACGCTGGCCAAGAAGAGAAGTAGGTCACCTTACAAAGCCTTCATTATTATCAATAAACAACATCAGCATCGAGACTTTAGTGGCCGTATGCGTGTAGCATCACGCAATAAAAAAGGACTATTATTCTTTCAGTTTTATAAATATAAAATTTGTTGAAAGTCAAACACTCGCACACATTCGTGGCATTATAATACTAGTGCTACTACTATTTCTGTTTTTTTTCCTTCTACATATTCTTACGCTCTTTTGCTTGACTCTCTTCTATTTACAATTGTAACACACTCGCCAACTCTCTTTCTAGCTGCTTCCTCTCGCTCTTTCTCTATCGCTCTCTGGTTGTATCCTTAAAATAGTACATATAAGGACAATAGAGAGAGCCTGCAGGCAATAAATGTACCACCAACACAACTATTTTTGTTGTTGGCCCTTACTCAATGTTTATGCCACATCACATTCACATCTCCTGGGGCGGAGGGGGGCTTGCTGCTATACTAACGCACTCACTCGCAGAAGTTGCAATCCATTCGCAATTGCAGTCGTAAATGAGTACTCGAGCATGAATGTAATACAACACATGTGTACGTACGTATGTTTGTATGTGCGTTTCTCCGAGTACTATGCTGCCTGCCATCAACATACTACACTGGCCTCCTATGCACCCCGCTTCTCTCGATGCTGGAGCCAATTTGTTAGCAGCAGCATCAGCTTCCGCCATTATGTGGCATCAGGCGAATGTGGGTCGTAAAGAAAGGCACAAGAATGCATGTTAAATCCATTAGTTTTATTATATTATTCTGAGGGAAACAAGAAGCAAAAAAGTATAACATTTTCACTTTTTATACATTTTGTTGAAGACATAATTGCTCCAGAGAAACTGCTATCACGGTTTTATGATCCAAATTCTTGACCAGGAACTGGGGATGTTATCGAGATAAGGTATTGTTAAACAGGAAAATAGTTTAATTTCGTAGTCTTTGGAAAACATTTGCTTAAATTTTTTGAAAAAGCATGGCAGGATTCACTTTAGACCTAAGTTTCTTTAAACCAAATTCGATTAATGACTTTTTAAGTCGTTTGAGCCATGTACGTCTGTCTGTCTGGCTGTCCGGCTGGTACGCACGATAACTTTCGAAAGACGAAACAAAATGTTATGAAACTTTGCATAAGTTAATATTTCCCCAAAACTACTTACGGTATTGAAAATGCGCTTCATGGCGAAGCCCCTTTTGGTGCCTCACATACAAATATACGTACCATTCCGCCCACTTTAGAAATCAAGGAATAATATTAACACATCCAACGCGTTCTTGTCCAAATTCTGTAGTTAGTAAAGCTAGCCATGCCCCTTCTGGTGCCTCCTATACAAATGTACCACTCCGCCAACTTTGAAATCGAGTAATAATATCAATATAATAGAAAATTTTATGTTTTACTGAGGGTGAGGGTATATGTAAGTCGGGTTGCCCGACAGAAACTTTCTTACTGGTTGATAATTGATTCGTTGTTAAAACACAATTTGACAGTAGAACTCATGAATGACTAATCGCTTAAGCCCAACCTGACCGAACTAGGTGTACATGTATGAACGCGAGACTATCTTCCAGGTTGTCTGACTTCGAGCAATGTCACATCCATCTATGTATTTTTGTTAGCCCGACAAAATGTTATACGACAAGATTGGCTGAAAGCGATCTATGAAAAAACAAGAACCCCCCAAATGTTGAGGACCTTCGCAAACGTTATTAGGACTATGAATTAAGGATATGCACCCGGAATGTCCGTACTCTCTATAGAGATGGTGCCTCTGTCCAATTGGCGGATGTCCTAGACAAATATAAGGATTGACGCATTCGTCTCGCGCTGTAATGTGCTCTGTAGTACACCACTTTGTTTATTGGCTTATGGTCTCATTAGGATCCCTCTCACAAGGGGGAAACAGCTCATTGCGGGGAAACTGAACATTATTGCTGAAGAGAAATGGGCATGAGAACCCACCTGCACGACGACCAAACAAATTTGGCCTACAAAGGATGCACAGAGGACACGATTTGTGCTGAATTTGTCCAGAGTCCACCTAAGGAACATCATAGCTGTAATAACTGGTCACTGGCCCGTTGGCAAACACGCTAAGAGGCTGAAACTACCCTACAACGATTTTTGTAGAAGCTGCAATGATGAGGAAGAAGAGGAACATCTTCTATGTCACTGTCCTGCTTTTGGTGACCTGAGATACGAAAAGCTTGGTCATCGGACACTTCTAGACAAAACCTGTCTATCTGTAGGCGATTTGCGGAATATCCATGCCTTCATCAGAGCAACGAAATGGCTTGACAGCGACGTTGGCCGAATAAAATAGGAACATTTGGTGCGAAAATCTTAAAATGGTATCACAACTGGACTTATACTAGGACCCAAGTGAGCTGTGTTCAACGTGGCTGCCGAATTAACCTAACCTAACTTATTGACAGAAACAGGGAACAACAACACGAAATATTGGGGCCTATTTTCCAATTTTTGGGGTCTACTTAATTGCATACCTTAAAATAACGACTGCGAAAGTATTGTTGGGGCCTATTTTCATTTTATGTTTGGGGTATAATTTCCTTAGGTCTATTTTCATAATGCAATTAGACCCCAAATGTGGGGGGTGTATTATCGTGAGGCCTAGTTTCCTAGCGCCGGAAGGCACATCTCAAAAGTTATAGAAGTGCTTGTGAAGCGCGGTGCAAATATTGACTAGGATCACCACCTAGTGGAAGCTAAGGTACGCACGCCGTAAAATAGTGCTTAAAATGCTCGTAACTAAACGCAAGACTTCATAAAGCTGCATACCACCGAGATAGCCAATGCCTACTACAACCAAACCTAATTCTGATGTCCCCGAAACCCCGAGGTAGGATAATGCGATTTCTATGACCACTGCAACAACGACCGTAGTGGGTTTTGTAAAACCACGCTTAGACAAGCTCTGGTACGACGAGGAATGTCGCGTTATGTTTGCAGAAAAAATTGCTACATACAAGGCATAACTGCTGCGAATGGTAACGCGTGCGGTGACGGAACGACATAATGAGAAGATGAGGGAGGTGAAACGCCTCTTCAGGCGGAAAAAGCGTCTTTAAAAGAATTGCAGAGATAGAGGTGAAGCCTGAAAGCACTGTCAGAATGTAAACTGTAATGATGGAGATGGAAATCTACGAAAGCTTCGTACTCCGATCGTTTTTGAAGGCAGCATAAGTGACGAAATCACGCCAATCATGGACGACAGAGAAGATTTTCCACAACCGAGGCAAGGCTACACCAAAAACCATTGAACACATTATTATTAACGAAGAGTATGTCGTTGCACGGCTTAAAAACAATAACGCTGCGGGAACCGCTTGGCTGTCGGCAGATCTTTTCAAGGTCCACGGCAAAGAGCTGACAACGTGCATGCACCAACTCATAAACACTATTTTGCTAGAGCCCGATGATTGGAATCTGAGTGTCTTATGATGTCCTGTGCTTAAGAAAAGCGATCTAAGAGAGTGTGCCACCTATTGCAGGATCATCTTTTTACCCATCGTATACAAGGTCCTGTCTAGTATGTTATGCGAAAAACTAAAACCCATCCTGGCAAACTTGATTGGAAATTATAGGAGTGGTTTAATTACTTGTAAATCCACGACCAACCAGATATTCACACAACTAAAATACCTCGAGAAGACCCAAGAAATGAAGATCGATACCTACCATCTGTTTATCGATTACAAATTCGACATTCGACAGAAAGTATTGGATGCTATGGCTGAGTTTTGTATACACGCGAAGCTGATACAACTTTGAGGGATGACACTGATTAACACGTAGTCTTCAGTGAAAATGGGGAAAAATCTGACAGAGCCTTTTCTACCAAGCGAGGCTTTAGACAAGGCGATAGTCTGTCTTGCGATATCTTTAACATCATAATGTAGATGATCATGCGGATGGTACCATCTTTAACTAAAGTCACATACTGCTCGTGTCAAAGATTTTATCTCAAATAAAATAACTGTCAGGCCGGCTGTTATGGTGAATGGCTGGTAGGCAGGATAACTCGAGTGAAACTCTACTGATTCTTATAAAAATTTATCAGTAGTAATGTTTTCCATAATGTAGTTGTGGGATTGTAAATCTACATAATAGCCCCACCCCTTAAGCATGCATCAGCTTATGGAGAACATCTGGCAAGAGTAGAGCATGCCCGGGCATTGGAGTCTCAGTCTGTTATGTCCCATATACAAGAAAGGAGATCGTAGTGAGTGTAAGAACTACCGTGGAATAAGCCTATTACCAATTGCGTACAAGGTCCTTTCAAGCATATTGTGTGAACGTCTAAGGCCAATTGTAGATTGGCAAATCTACGACGGATCAAATATTCACCTTACGACAAATCCTGGAAAAAACCCATGAAAAGCAGATCGACACCTACCACCTTTTTGTCGACTACAAAGCTGCCTTCGACTCTCCGATAAGGAATAGGCTATATAAGGCCATGTCTGAGTTTGATATTCCTGCAAAGCTGATTCGACTTTGCAGATGTACCTTGGACCTTGGACAACACCAAATCCTCGGTTAAGATTGGTAAAGATCAGTCTGAACCATTCAACACGGAAAGAGGTCTCAGGCAGGGCGATAGCCTGTCCTGTACACTATTAAATATAGTTATGGAGAGGTGATGCGAAAGGCTGGTGTCGACATGTCTTGGCCGAAATCTGCGGGATGTTACTGCAGTTTTCTCATCACTAGAAAAGGAGTCAGCAAAAATGGATTTAGCGGTCAACGGGGACAAAACAAAAATAATGATTTCAACGAATAAAGAGTTTTTCTGGATGGGGACGCACTGTGAACGTTGACAGTTATTGTTTTGAGGTAGTCGATGAGTTTACCTACATCGGATCTTCCGTCAACAAGAAAAATAATGTCAGCTAAGAAATTATGCAGAGAATAGTGGTAGCCAATAGATGTTTCTACGGACTTCGGCAGCACTTAAGTAACACCTCTTTATCTATGAATACTAAGAAACAGCTATACCAGGTGCTAATCTTACCCGTTCTTTTGTATGCTGCCGAATCATGGGTGCTTACTACAAAGAACATTCAAAACCTGGGAGTATTCGAGAGAAAAGTACTCCGAAAAATATATGGACCAATCTGTGTGTGTCGACGGCGAGATTCTCCATCCGATGAACCAAGAGCTGTATGACCTTTACCACGACATCGACGTAGCTAAAAGAGTCTGAATACAACGACATCGATGGCTGGGACATGTTACCAGGATGGATGAAAATGCTCTAGCGGGAAAGGTGTTTGAAGGCGAACCTGAAGGTCGGCGCAGAGCAGGGAGACCCAAACTCCGTTGGAAGGACCGAGTGGTAGGCGACATGCCACCTTCAGGTAGGACTAACTATCCACACGCAGAAGACCGAAGTGTGTGGAATTCTTTATCACTTCAGATCTCAAATTTATGAACCACGTTCGTAAGTTGTAAGTAAGAAAATAAGTCTTGAAGCGGTCCTTTAGGACGTACCCGATCAAACATTCATTATTTTGAGGATATTTTTTAAAACTGTGATGCAAAAGTAGTGGAATATCTGGAACTAATCATAAAATAGTGCTGAGCAGGCTCTTATTAAATTGCCTAATATATTACCAAGTCCACTGGTGCTCACGAGACTGCAGTTACATAAACATTTCTTTAAAAAGTTATTGATATGTAATTATTTTTTATAAGATTTGTTTCCTTATTCGTACCAAATATGTAATATGTAACTGTATTCACTCATGTATTTTTATAAATTTCCAAAAAACCCCTAAGAAAGTTTAGTTTTATCGAATTTACTTTGCAGATTTTTCCAGTTTTAGTTTAAAACTCAAGATTCTGGAAGAAAGTTTTTAATATTTCAGCGACCCACTTCCTAAATGTCTAACCTTTAACTAACAATTGGTTTCTTCATATGTGTCAAATTATCCATCTAATTCGGAATAACGGCGGTTTCAAATTCCACAGTTTACATCGCCCATTTAATCATTCCGAAGTCTATAATTAGAGATTTTACCTCATCCAACTAACTCCTCTATGACAAATGTCCATAAGACGTGTTACATTTTATTTCATCAGAAAGAAAACCCTTACAAGATGTGACAAATGCAAATCAAAGCGAAAACAAAGCAAGATTTGTTTGTCGTCTCTCTTTCAGCCTACTATATATGTTAGAGATGTTGTTAGAAGGAAGTTGAAACTTCCCCTCTACCAGTCGGTCAGGAGCCAAAAGAAAGCTGCCTAAATGTTCCTCATAGTAACAAAATTCAAGAGAAATTACTTCCTGCGTAAGAATAGACACAAAGAAACACAAAACTATGCAAATTCTCTTCTTTTTTTTGTGTGACATCTTTGGAAGCAGCGTGTCTGTCTGTCTGTCGGTAGTCATATTGCAGCATCTGTCAACGTAACAGGCAAACAGGAAAATATTTTCGGTTGCACTTGTTTAATCTGTGTAAATATGACACATACTAACAAGTAAACACACACACATACATATACTCGTACTTTCATGTATGCGTGTTGTGTTTGATGGTAACCTAACAAAGTCCTCTTTGGCTGTTTGGTTGGCCTGACACAGGAGGAGGAGGAGGAGGGTGGGGGCTGAGTGACAGAGTAAAGAAGGACATGTGCTCGGTGGTGGATGGAGTTGTACACATTCATTTTTAGACAGCCGGTAATGCGCACTGTGACGCAAAATCACAACAAAAGACGAGAAACCAAATGCTAGTATTATTTACATAAATACTATACATATACGTATGTATGTTTGTATGTATGTGCAATATGTCCTGATGGCTTTGAAAGAATGTGTGCGTGTGAACAACTCAAATATATTCGCAGAAGAAAGACAAAAAAAACACACGCAATTATGAATGCATTGCCAAAAACACAATTCGGAAGAGTAAAACACACGCAGGACAACAGGAAACATACGAAAGTGAAGTTGCGATGGCTGCTCCTTACCTGTTTGGACCACAGTTGACCATGGCGATGTTGTGGCAAAGTTTCCTCAAATGAAACTCTAGGCGGAAACGTTAGTTAAGTAGCTACGCGTTGATTTTTAAGTTAACTTTGAAATTCCTCCGATGACCATTAGCAGGAGGACGAATATAAAGATGACACTTTTGCTGCTGCTGAGAAGGAGGATAAGGATGCCTGAAACAACGGCAATGTCATCCTTTTTTTTTTGCTTGCTCTACTTCTTTGTTCTCACTGTGCGTGTGTTTGTGTGAACGTGTGAACGTGTGTTTGTGTGTGTGTGAGTGTGAAGGAGTATTGTAGATGCGCGTGTGTGTCTAAGTATTGAGACAAAAATTGGGCAGTTTTCTTTGCATTTGAATAAAAAGTTAATTATTTATATTGTGTTGTTTTTGTTGCTGTTGCTGCTGCTACTACTGCTACTGCTGCTATTACTGTTGTTGTTGTATACTGGATATCTAGTGTATAATTTGCATTTTATTCACGAAACCAATGATTTTTTCTCCATTCTTTCTTATATTTTTTAATATTTTTCATTAATTTTTTTGTTACTTCCTCTTTTAATTCACCGTTATTTTTCTTATTTCTATGTCGGCCGTTCCGTAGAAAAATGTAACCGTACGAAAACTGTCAATGTATTACTTCATTATATGCTTCACTTCTCAACTTTTGCGAACTTCCTTTGATGCCCTCCCTCGCCCACCGTTGTGGCCGTCAGTTGTCATTACAGGCGAATACTTTTCTGCCATTCCTTCCTCCTCAGTGTGTGTGTGTGTTCTTGTTCTTCTTGTTCGTTTCTTTTTTTGCCTTTGGTGCCGTTTCTCTGCTGTTTGCCGTCGTTTTACACCGCAATTACACTACACTTGGTGGCATATGCTCGATTGGAAACTAGTTTGCCGGTTAGATATTTTGCATTTTTTTCACTGAATTCATTCGAATTTCATCGGATTTTCATTTGATTTATATAGAATTACACTTTATTAACACTTTTGGGGGGTTTTAAGGTAAACTACACTAGTTTTTCTATGTGATATTTGTAATTTTCGTGAATTTTTACGTTCTTACGTCTACGTGCAGTCAAATGTATTGAGTTTTTCTGATTTTTCCCTTAACATTTTGTAACGAAGGGTGGTTTATTGATTTTCTTCCTCCGTTGCTTCTTGTTAAGCTTATAGCCAACAGATGGCGCAGGGTGTAGAATGGATGATGGCGATGTGGCAACATTTGGCGTAAACGAGTCTCGAACGGAGATGGGCGGATATATGTGCTAAGGAAATAGTACACAAGTTGTACCTTTTTTGATCACTTTATTGAAATCGGAAGAAACTTGTTATCATTTTTAAAATGTTGTGGATTTAATCTAATTGAGAGTTAAAGGATAAAACTAAATTTTTCGCAAAGTGGACATTATGTAGTTATTATTTGAAGGTAAAGTCAAGATTTATTGTAAAGTCAAGAATCATTTGTCTGTAGCGTTCGCCATTCACGGTAATGTTGTCACCGGTTTCGTAATTATAGACAATAAGTTCCTTTTCTAGTGATGAGTAAACTGCAGTAACATCCCGCAGTTTCGGCCAAGACATGTTGACACCAGCCTTTCTCATCACCTTCTCCATAACTATATCAAATAGTGAAAAGGACAGGCTATCGCCCTGCCTAAAACCTCTTTCTGTGTTGAATGGTTCAGACTGATCTTTACCAATCTTAATCGAGGATTTGGTGTTTTCTAAGGTACATCTGCAAAGTCGAATTAGCTTTGCAGGAATACCAAACTCAGACATAGCCTCATAAAGCCTATTCCTTATCGGAGAGTCGAAGGCAGCTTTGTAGTCGACAAATAGGTGGTAGGTGTCGATCTGCTTTTCATGGGTTTTTTTTCCAGGATTTGTCGTAAGGTGAATATTTGATCCGTCGTAGATTTGCCAGGTCTAAAGCCGCACTGATATGGTCCAATTAGTTTTTCTACAATTGGCTTTAGACGTTCACACAATATGCTTGAAAGGACCTTGTACGCAATTGGTAATAGGCTTATTCCACGATAGTTCTTACATTCACTACGATCTCCTTTCTTGTATATGGGACATAACAGACTGAGACTCCAATCCCCGGGCATGCTCTCCTCTTGCCAGATGTTCTCCATGAGCTGATGCATGCTCCTAATCAGCTCCTCCCCGCCAGCCTTGAACAATTCAGCAGGGAGACCATCGGCTCCAGCAGCTTTGTTGTTTTTAAGGCGTGAGATGGCCATACGTATCTCGCTCTGGCTCGCAGGTGGATAGTTAATACCATCGTCATGGATTGGAGCGGTGTCTTCTGGAGTGGTGTCAGTATCCAGTAAATTTCTAAAGTGATCTCTCCATATCTTCAGAACGTTATCCGGGTCCGTCACTAGCTGACCATCGCTGTCCTTGCAGGAGGGCAACCCTGTTCCACGCATTCTAGCTTTAACTCTATTGTAGAATTTTCGGGCTTCCCCTCTACTCAGTACACTCAACTCAACTCAGTACACTCATCATGTCTCTTCTTCAGCTCCTTCTTTTTTCTTCTAAAAAGACGAGTTGCCTGTCGTCTCTTCTCCCTGTGCCGTTCACGAACAGCTCGCGTTGCCATTGGCTGCAGTTTTGCCCTGTATGCAACATCCGTCGCTCTCGTGGCATTGCGACATTCATCATCGTACCCGGCATCTTTTTGAGACGGCTTTGAGTACCCAAGTACGCTTCTCGCAGTCCGTTCTATGGAGACGGCTATATATTGCAACTGCGAGGTTATATTATCAGGGGTTGGAGCAGTCCGCAGCAGTTGAGTTAGGTGGTTGGAGTAGGCGTCTGCTACCTCTGTGGTCCGCAGTTTACCGATGTCCAGCTTTCGTTGTGCCTGGTTACGTACGTTTTTCGCCATGCTTAGCCTAGTGCGTACCTTAACTGCGGTAAGGAAGTGATCGGAGTCAATGTTCGCACCCCTGATCACTCGTACGTCCAGAACACTCGATGCGTGCCTTCCATCGACTACCACGTGATCTATCTGATTCCTCGTCAAACGATCTGGAGATAACCATGTTGCCTTATGAATATTTTTATGGTCAAATCTAGTGCTGCTAACTACCATATTTCTTGCCGCAGAGAAATCAATCAGTCTGATGCCATTGTTCGACGTTTCGGTGTGCAGACTGAATTTTCCGATTGTAGGCTCAAATGCGGTCTCCCTGCCTATTTTAGCACTAAAATCGCCTAGTACAATTTTAATGTCATGGCTCGGGTTACGGTCATATACATTTTCTAGGCTCTCGTAGAACTCATCTTTGTCCTCATCGCTTTTCTCTTCTGTCGGAGCATGGGCACATATAAGTGTTATGTGGAAAACTTTGTTTGGACTCTTAAGGTGGCTATACGTTCACACACCGGGTTGAACCTTGAGACTAGGTGTCGCAGTCTCTTGCCAACCACAAATCCACATCCAAACTCGTGCTTGTCCTCATGGCCACTATAGTAGATGTCGCACGTCTTCATGCGCGAGCACCCGTGTCCCGTCCAGCGGATTTCCTGTAAAGCGGTTATGTCAGCCTTTTATTTTCTGAGGACTTCCGCCAGTTGGATGGAGGCACCTGGTCTATACAGTGTTCTAACATTCCAGGTGCATATCCTTAAATCATGGTCCTTAATTCGTTTGCGGTGGTCGTCAACATCTAAGGTTGCCCATATCTATTCCAACACCGAAGTTGCCACTCTAACCTCCTTGACCGTTAATTTAAACTCCATTTAAATAAAAAGTACATCTCACATTTTGTCATTCTGCTAACTTCTTTCAAAACAATTGGTCTTGAGCTTGAGATAAATTCCAAAGTCAATGTTCATACAAACAGACCGAATAAACACAAACACAACGATGATGATGACGTAGAGCACGACGGGCCGCAAAGCTGAAATAATGCTTATGGCAAATCTGTTGGTTTCGAAACCAACAACAAAACATGTTGTTTGAAAGCCGACGGCTTTTTCAACATAAACAATCAAAACAAGAAAGAAGTTAAGCAAATGGTTTCTCATAGTGAATGGTTGTGAAGTTTTTCGAGTCTATGCACTCAAGAAAGAATTCTCATTTTGTTGTTAATTCTGGTGCATAAGACTTGATAAACATTTTGCAATCATTATACCAAAGTCTGCTGATGAGGATTCGTGGCTGAATCCGAAACAGCTGTACAGACTGCCTGGCATTATGAGAATATCATTCTGCTAACTTCTTTCAAAACAATTGGTCTTGAGCTTGAGATAAATTCCAAAGTCAATGTACATTTTGTTTTGTTTAGTGAACACATTCATGCATTTATTTCATACTATCAGCTAATAACAAAACATCTAATATTAATAATAAATACAATAATTTTAATAATATTTGTTAATAATAATTATGATAATCGTAATAAAATATTAAATATTTACCATATTTTTTTTTTTTGTTTTATATTAAATTAGTACCAAATTCACATCTACATATGTTTTTGTATGCCTGTATGTAAGTTTATATATCGAAGGTATTGCACGACTACATTTTAGAATGAAATCTTTGAGTGGGGTGGGGGGTTAGGGGAGCAATTATAGCGTTATAATTCTGAATCATATTGCATTTAAATATCCGAATCAGAAAGTTGATATATATTAATGTGCTTTACAGATATCACAATAGAAAGTTGTTTTTTTTTGTTGTTGTTTCGTTTTTAAAGGAGTGGGAAATGCTTAATAATTTTGTCTATCCTAATAAAACCTCTCAGTCTTAACCTGTAATAAAAAATATTAATTATATGTAAGTATATATATTTGTATGTAAGTATGTATGTATGTTTGTATGTACGTGGGTATATTGCTACAAGTCTTTATGTCATATTCATCAGATAAGATTAGAATGCAGAAAAATCCTTGGTTTTATCAAGATAAGACTTTTTTTTAATTCAGAAAGCAGATGTTTGAAGAGGATGTATAATTTCACTACCTGATGTCACCCGGTAATGCCATTTTGCTTAAATAATATGAAAAAATCGTGATATATTCTTGAAACTAAAATTAAGTTAGTAAAAATAACTTAACTTCAGTTTATTTTTAATATACGACCGAGAAGGCAATTTTGCATTTTTGTAATATCTTCTTGTAATCTGTAATCAAATATACAGAAACATTTTTAAATAGAGAAAATATAAGTAAAGTTTGTGGCAACATTTTGGTAAAATGTTTTTAGGCAAAGTTAATATTATCTTAGAAAATAATATGGAAAATTTTCTGGATATAACAAATTTGTGGATATGTAAAACTCAAAAACTACAGGGATAGAGGTGAAGCGCAAAAGTTCTACCAAGTTCTAAAAGCAAAGGTTTTGTAAGAACAGAGATGGAAATCTGGTCACGGACACTCAGAGTGTGCATCAAATATGGAGGGAACACTTTCGATCTCTACTCGTTCCTGAAGGCAGCATAAAAGACGAAATAACACCAATTATAGACGACAGAGTAGACTGTCCGTCACCGAGCCAAAACGTGATCAGTACGGCTTAAAAACAATAACACTGCTGGAGCCGATGAACGGCCAGCAGAGCTTTTAAAGGCCGGCTACGATGAGCGGGCAACGTGCATGAATACGATGATTGAATATGAGTGTTCTATGTGCTGTGCTTAAGAAACGAGACCCAAGTGTGTGTACCAACTATCACGGGTTCAGCATGTTACCCTTCGCATACAAGGTCCTGGCGAGTGTGTTCAGTGAAAGACTTAAGCCCATGTTGAAGAACCTGATTGGACCTTATCAGTCTGGCTTAAGACCTGGTAAATCTACGATATTCACGCTACTATAAATCCTGGTGAAGATACAAGCATTTCAGATTTATTTATCGATGGACAAAACTGCATTCGGCAGTCCGACAGGTACTATTAGATGCTGAGTTTAGTTTCCCTACGAAGCTGATACGATTTTGCGGGATAACACTGACCGACACGATGTCTTCAGTGAAAAAAGGCAAAAAACAAAAAGAGAGCGATGCTATCTGGCGGAAGGCTGCAGTTAAGCACGTCTGGTACCATATTTACCAAAAGTCACTTGCTGCTCGCTTATACCAATGATATGGATATCATTGGCCGAAAACTGCGGGATGTTACTGCAGCCTTTTCAAGCATTGAAAAGCAGTCGGCGGAAGTGGGTATGATGATAAATGAGGACAAATCCAAGTTATTGGTTTCAACGAACAAAGAGTCCACTCGTCTGGAAAGCTGCGTGAACGTTGACAACTATAACTTTAAAGTGGTAGATGATTTTGTCTACCTTGGCTCCGTCATAAACAAAAATAATAATGTCAGTCTAAAAATCAAAAGACGAATATTGATCGCAGCCGCTACTACTATGCCCTAAGCAAGCGATTTAATGACAAAGCGCTTTCTCGAAGAACAAAGAACTAACTCTACCAGACTCTGATCCTACCTGTCTTGCTCTACATCGCTGAATCGCGGGTAATGTTACAAGCGGATCAATCTATTCTGGTAGTCGTCGACAGTAAAATACTACACAAAATATTTGGACCCATCGTCGTTAACGGCGAGTACCGTCGTCGAATAATCCATGAGCTGTATTAGCTGTTCAACGACATCGAAGTAGACAAGCGCGTTCAAATAGACCGAATACGCCGGCTTGGACACGCTGTACGAATGAATGAAAGAACTCCAGCTCGAAAAGTCTTCGGCAATAAACTCGATGGGCTCCGCAGGAGGAGTCAACCAAATGAATGAATTTCTGTTGCTGCTGCCAAATACGAAGAAGTTCCGAAAGAAAATGTCGACTACGCAGAAGTTGGTGTATACAACATTGGGGGCCGCCGTTTAAAGAAATACAGGTGGTTGTGCAAGTAATCGAACCCAGTTCGCGTGTTCTTTTAAAAATGTTTGAGGGTAGTTAGCACCAGACTAGATTTGACCATAAAAATATTCCTAATGGTTATCTCAAGATCAATTGACGAGGAATCAGATAGATCACGTGGTAGTCGATGGAAGCCACGAGTGCTCTGAACGTACGAGTGATCAGGGGTGCGAACATTGACTCCGATAACTACCTTACCGCAGTTGAGGTACAAATAAGGCTAAGCATGGTGAAAAACGTACGTAACCAGGCACAACGAAAGCTGGACATCGGTAAACTGCGGACCACAGAACTAGCGGATGCCTACTCCAACTACCTTACTCAACAGCTACGGAATGCTTCAACCCCTGATAATAATACATCGCAGTGGCAATATATAGCCGACTCCATAGAACGGACTGCAAAAAGCGTACTTGGGTACTCAAAGCTGTCTCAAGACGATGCCTGGTACGATTACGAATGTCGCAATGCCACGAGAGAGACAGATGCTGCATACAGGACGAAACTGCAGCCAACGGCAACGCGAGCTATCCGTGAACGGCACAGGGAGAAGAGAAACTCGCCTTTTTAAACGGAAAAAGAAGTAGCTGTAGAAGAGACAGGATGAGTGCACTGAGTTGCTCCGAAGTACAAGGGAAGCCCGAAATTTATACCAGAGAGTTAAGGCGAGACGGTTGCCTCCTGCAAGGACAGCGATGTCCATCTAGTGACTGACTTGGATAACGTTCTGAAGATATGGAGAGATCATATAAAAAATTTACTAGATACGGACACCACTCCAGAAGACCCCGCTTCAATCCATGACGTCGGTATTAACTGTCCACCTCCGAGCCAAAGCAAGATACGTGTCGCAATATCCCGCCTTAAAAACAACAAAGCGGCTGGAGCCGATGGTCTCCCTGCTGAATTTTTTAAGGCAGGTGGAGAGGAGCTGATTAAGATCATGCATCAGCTAATGAAGAACATCTGGCTGGAGGAGAGCATACCCGGGGATTGGAGTCTCAGTTTATTATGTGCCATATACAATAAAGGAGATCGAAGTGAGTGTAAGAACTACTGTGGAAGAAGCCTATTACCAATTGCGAACAAACTCCTTTCGAGCATGTTGTGTGAACGTATTCCTGCAAAGCTGATTAGACTTTGCAGATTTATCTTAGGAAAGACCAAAGCCTCTAGTAAGATTGTTAAGAATCACTCTAAACCATGCAACACGGCAAGAGGTCTGAGGCAGGACGATAACTTGTCCTGTACACTATTTAATATAGTTATGGAGAATGTGATGAGAAAGGCTGCTGTCAATATGTCTGGCACCATATTCCACAAGAGCCACATGCCACTAGCCTATGCCGATGTTATAGACATTATTGGCCGACATCTGAGGGATGTTACTGCAGTATTCTCATCTCTGGAAAAGGAGTCAGAAAAAATTGGCTTAGCGGTCAACGAGGACAAAACTAAAATAATGATTTCGACGAACAAAGAGTCCCATCGATGAGGACGCACCGTGAACGTTGCCAATCATTGTTTTGAGGTAGTGGATGAATTTACCTATCTCGGATCTTCCGTCGATAAGAAAAATGATATCAACCAAGAAATCAAGGGGAGAATAGTGCTCGCTAAGAGATGTTTTTACGCACTTCGGCAGCACTTTAGTAACACCACCTTAGCTCGGGAAACAGCTATACCAGGTGCTAATTTTACCCGTTCTGCTGTATGCTGCCGAATCGTGGCGGCTTTCGAAAACGGACATACAAAACCTGGGAGTATTCGAGAGAAAAGTACTCCGGAAAATATTATGGACCTAACTATGTCGACGGCGAGTTTCGCCATCGGATTAACCATGATCTGTATGCATTTTGCCACTACATCAACGTAGCTAAAGGAGTCAAGATGGCTGGGACATGCTGCCTGGATGCATGTAAATGCTCCAGCGAGAAAGGTATTTGAAGGCGAACCTGAAGGACGACGCATAGCAAGGAGACCCAAACTATGTTGGAAGGACCAAGTTGTTGGCGACGTGCCATCATCTGGTTGGACTAACTGGAGAACGCACGCGGAAGACCGAATCGTGTGGAGTTCTTTAATACTTCAGGTCTCTACTTTATGAACCACGTTCGTAAGTAAGTAAGTAAATAGTTTTATTAGGGACAAAACTAAAGAAAACTTTAGAAACCATAGAAATAATTACAATTTAGTGTCTGTGGATATTATTAAAAATAACTTCTGTGAACATAAATAATATTGGCATTCATAAAAAAAGAGTTTTTTCAAGAAGTCCTTTTAATTTTTGTTGCTGGGATTTGTTTGAATTGTTCCCATTATGGTTTTTTGAATGAATGATTTAAGTTTTGGCATTTGTTCCACTTATCGATTACAAATTCATCAAGTGATGTTCAATTATTTCATAAGTAAAATATAAAATACAATTTTATTTAAGTATGACCATTTGCTAATTGAGATGCACAGGAGATAGTTTAGCTTCTATAGGAATACAACCTTTGGGAAATGCTTTATAATCTGTGTGTCTTGTACAGTAGGACTACTGACAGCTCACTACCGATATACAACCTTAATGTAGAGCTATCAAACAACCTTTTAGAAACCCTTTTAGAATATGTTAATTGCGACGAAGAGAAAAATTCAGACTTGATATGTTTTCATTAAGCATTTTATGATGAGAGTAATGAATAGAAGTAGAAGTTGAATTTTATGTTATCTGATATTTTTTTTTATTTTGAATAGTGGCGAATTTTTTTAAATTTTTTGAAAAAACTTCAGTTTGTATATATGCCTTGTATGTTTTAAGGGTTCTTTGCCTAAAGTATAAAGTTTGTCAAAAAAAACTATATATTTTTTTGCGTTCCATATACTGGATTAGGCTCACTGAAATATCTAACCAACATAGCCTTCCAGGTCTCGAGATTGTACTGTTTCGAATTTCAATTAAGATTTCCGATTTTTGATCTTTCCTGAAAATTTAAAATTGCAATAGGTGTAGAGAATCCTTTAATTGAGCAATTCTAATTTGACTTTTGTTTTGTGTAGCATCATACGACTCACATATAGAGTTCCTTTTTATAATCTTAGTTTTTGTGGTAAGTTTTCACATACACAACACTATATGTTCGAGTTCATTAATATGACTTTCCGTCTGATCCTTCTTTTGATGAAATTTGATTTGACTTATCATTTAGATTTCCATATTCAATTTCTTTTTCTTCAAGGGTGGTTTTTTGTATAATTTGTTTTTTGTTTTGTTTTTGGTCTAATTTCACTACAACTCCGCTATATAAAGATTTTTGTATCATTTGGCAAGATTGACAAGACTTTAGCATTGGTTAAAAAGAATGTATATATGTATATGTTTGTATGTAATTTATATGGACCTAAGGTTTCAGTGTATCGATGTATAAAGTTTATAAATATTAGACGGCTACCTATGTATGTATGCAAGGGTACAAATTTTGTGACAGGTGACAGAGATATAGGATAAATATAATCCTTTTTTCCTTTAAGAGGGGAATGGGAAATATCTACATCAAAGTTCGTAATAAGTTGCCTATAGGAAAGGTTCGTAGTATGGCTCAGAAAAATTGCACAAAATGGTCTAAATATTCTAATTTATTACATGCAATTACTTATTGCCAATTGAGATCGTTTTTCTTAGTGAATTTGTAAACGTGGACCAAATTGTTTGTTATATTTCTTTCTTTACATTAATTTGAGAGGTCTCAGACCAAACAATATAAAATTTAAAAGCCGATATAATATAAACTGCTCCTTTCTGTATGACTCTTAAATAGTATGTGACAGAGTTTAAACGAGGCCGTACGAGCTCCTGAGAGTAACACCGTAGTGGTTGAACAATTGATGTGTCCACGCCCTAAACGTCTGAAGGATCATCCACAATGGCTGAAAGTCGGCTGAAGGTGCGTAAGCTCGTTGAAATATAGTCATTTCAAAAAGTGCTATACATCGCATGTAGAACGAAAATTTGAAGAGAAGAAAGCTGTGCGCAAGATGCTTGTCATGCAGCGGCAAAACGCGAACGGCGATGGGAGCCGGTACGAATTCCAGCTCGGCTACTTGTTTTTCAATTTTTCTAATTACGAAAATAAACAGTTTGTGTTATTTATTTCTGATTTGTCAGCTCAACCAGAGAGAGATTAAAGCAACAACTAGAATTACTGTCTCTTCTCTCCTTCAATGAGTGGTGAAGATGTTTTAAAGGGGCGATGTTTCAGCGCAATAAGTTTTTTGCGTCGATGCGTAACCATGCATGGAACATGGGCAACCATTTCAGACTTTTTACATCTGTGGCAGAGGATCAGTCAAAGCAGTGGACTGTGATGGGAGAATCGTGTCCAAAGAAGGTGAAGACAGTTCCATCTGCAGGGAAGGTCACGCTATGTATTTTTTGAGATAAGGGAGGGAAATTTCGCCAAATTTAGCTCCCTCGAATTATTTCCTTTTTCCGAACTTGAAACAATGGCTCGATGGTAAAAAATTGGTCAACAATGAAGAGATTGAGCCTGCGGTAGCGGTGGCTTTTTATGCCCTCACTCCACGGGTAGGAGGATATATATCATTTGATACGACCCAAAAGTGTAACACATATAAGGAGTCACTTTAGATCCTAGATTGCTTTTAACCAAATTCGACTTATGACTCTTTAAGTCGTTTGAGCTATGTCCATCTGTCTGTCCGGCTGGTACGCACGATAACTTTCGAAAGACGATACCAAATATTTTGAAACTTAGCACGAGTTAATATTTCCCTAAAACTAATCTCGGTATTACAAATGGGCTACATGGCCACACGCTGGTTTCTCCCATACAAATATATCATTCCGCCCACTATATAAATCGAGTAATAATATCAATGCACCCAATGCGATCGTGCCTAAATTCTGTACTTAGTATGAGGATAAAGTTTTGGAGGAAAAAAACTGGTAGTCTAACCACGCCCCCTCTGGTACATCCAATATAAATGTATCACTCCGCCCACTTAAGAAATCGAGTAATAATATCAATACACCCAACGCGATCGTGCCCAAATTCTGTATTTAGTAAAGCTAAAACAGGATAAAGTTTTGGAGTAAAAATCTGGAAGTCTAACCACGCCCCTTCTGGTACCTTCTATACAAATGTACCAATTCGCCAAGTTTAGAAAGAGAGTAGTAACAATACAATCGACACGATCCTGCTCAAATTCTGTATTTTGTTAAGCTATAACAGGATTAAGTTTTTGAGAAAAATTAAATATACATTTACTCTCTCGATCATGTGAATTCCCTAACGTCCAACTTCCCAGCGGTATAAATACCCATTACGTAATCGCTAAAGTCAGCTATATTTAGTAGCAATCAGAGATGATTCTCTCGCTTATGTTCAGCCTTACATTTACACAGGAGTGTCATATGCCGTTTAATCGGTTGCGCTTTTGCTTACAAAGTAAGGAAAGATGTCAGTAATTGTTATTTTGGTTGTAATTACGTTAGAAGCGGAGTATTAAGCGAGCTTGATAACAAGTAAGTGATGATGTCAAAGTAAGTGATGATGTCAGTAGGTGCCATTTAAACCGGAGTTTTAATGAGAGGACGATATGTTTTACATTACATACGCGTGACATTCTAAGTACTTAGATAGCTCGCAATATCATACTGATGTCAAGGATTACTATAAAGGTACTTCGTTCCATTTACCGCTGGGTTCCCCGATCTCTCATATTCTGTATGCGACTCTTTCAAATAGTCCCACAGTTACCTAGCGGTAAAAAATACCCATTACGTAATTGCTGATATCAGCTATATTTAGTAGCAATCAGCGATGATTATCTCGCTAATATTCTCCCTTAAGTTTAGCGTAGGAGTATCATTGACCGTTTTATCGGTACGCTTTCGCTTACAAAGTAAGGTATTATATCAGTAAGTGTCATTTCAATTGCAATTATGTTATAAGTAAAGTTTTTAGCGAACTTGATTACATGCTTGATTACGAAGTAATTGACGATGTCAGTAGGTGCAATCATAATCGGAGCTATAATAAGTGGACGATGTTTTTTACATTACACACGCATGACATTCTAAGAACATAGGTCGGTCGCAAACAATGTCATACTGATGTATGGATTACTAAATAGGTACTTCGTTTCATTTACCGCTGGGTAGCCATCTCATCTCCTACTCTTTTAATAATCTTCTAAGCTTTTGCGAACCCTTTCCTTCCCAACAAACTTTTACGAACTTTGATCTACACCTATGGAGGCGGCGGCTGCGGCGGAATTTGTCTATCGATATATGCTGACGATGGCGAGATCTGTGCAAAAGGATACTGCATTAATATTCCTCGTTGGCTTTGTTGTCCCTTAGGCCAATTGCAGTTGTTGGCCTAAACAAGCGTTACCTACAAGCGTGTCACTTCGGTGACAGTGGCTGCAGTGGCACTCTGACCACTAGCCGTCGATGTGGCAGCATCCGTTTTGGGCTGTGGCAAGTGTGAGTAGTAACCCATTTGGCAATTGTTGTGATGACTCACAGGATGACCTTGATTGATCTGTAATTGAGCAAGTTTGATGGCCTGTTGATGTTGTTGGCTGCTAACACATTCACAGGGATTGGCACTGACACCTTGTGTAGGCGTGGCAATCATTTCTTCTGTAGACTTGGCCGTAATGGTGGTAGTGGTGGTTGTCACTTGTTCCAGGAATTCCGTAGGTGGCGGTGCATAATTCTCGACATCGGTGTAGGCCGAATAACGACCATAAGGATTCTTGCGTGGTATTGAGTGACGTTGCTGAGCTATTTGTAGATTCACCACCGGTTTCATGGCCACCGTGTCAAGGTAACCATAGCCGTAGCCATAGGCTCCCAAATGAGCAGCGGTTAAATTGTCCCACGACTTGGGCTTATGGACATAGGCGGTATTGGGGAATATCTGGGCTGGTTGTATCTGTGTGGCAGTTATGTGATAACGTTGTTGATACATGTGTTGCATATACTGCTGTTGCTGCTGCTGTTGTTGTTGTTGTTGCTGCTGCTGCTGCTGATGATGTTGATGCTGTTGTGGATGCTGTTGAGTATGCTGGTGTTGATGTTGGTGCTGCTGCTGCTGTTGTTGTTGGTGCTGCTGTTGATGCTGCTGTTGATGTTGCTGTTGGTGTTGCTGTTGATGCTGTTGTTGCTGCTGTTGCTGTTGTGAATGACGATGATGATGACCAGCAACACCGCCCACTTCCTGCTGCTGCTGATGGTGATGATGACCGTGATGATGATGCGGCTGCTGACACGATTGCCGAGATTTGGTCGAATGTTGCCTCGAAGACATGGCATTCTCACTGTTCGGATCATAGAACAAAGTGTCCGTGCTAATCGATGTGGTATAAGAAGCCGAATCAGCTGGCTGAAATTCGCTGGAAGTACAAGAGTGCAAACTGCAGTGGCTAGCCAAGCCCGAGGCTATATCAAAGTAACGCGATCTAATACTGCCGCTATGCGAGTCACAGCCATGCACCTTTTGGTGTTGGGCCTGCATCTGTTGCTGTTGTTGTTGTTGCTGCTGCTGTTGCGTTCCATAGTACTGATAGTGTTGAGCCGCATGATGATGTCCCGACTCATGGGCAATATGATGGTGATGATGATGTCGCGTGGGTCCTGGCGAAACGTGACTTTGCGATTTGGGGCGTGGCGGTCTCTCCTTACTCTCCGTTTCTCTTTCACGATCTCGATGTTTGTGCTTGTGTGTGTGCTCCTTGTGATGGTGGCGACCATGCCTGCGACTGGGCACACACTGAGTATCACAACAGGGACTGGCCAAATCATAGGCGTCCAAGCTAACATTATCGCCATTGCCTCCGGCCAATGCGGCAGTCTTTTCCGAAGATCTCCATCTGAAGTCGATACAAGGATTACAGGAACGGCCATGGCAATGCTTACCAGTCTTTGTCGACTTGTGGACCGTACTGGGATCCTGCTTGGACTGATTATTTGGCTGTTTATTTGGCGGTTTATGTTTCTCACAAGTTCTCGGTGGTGGTTGAGGCGGTGGATTAGAAACACTCGAACGCCTCTGGCTGGTAAAGTGTATCGATGAGCCTCCCGCAGTGCTGGTGTCGCCCGACTGAGCTCGGCTCAAGGGCTCACCTATGGTCACAAAACAGTCGCCACTGCTGGCCGTCGACATGGAGGGCTTCATCACATACCGATATGTGGGATCAAAGTAGTGGTACGATAGCATATACTGGGCCGGTGGTGGTATTATTGTCTGCTGCGACTGGCGTCCAATATTAGTAAAATCTTCGGTGGATAAAGTAGGACGAAAGTAAGGCAATGCCGTCTCTCCATCCGTGGGTGAGTTGCCCGAGTCAGTGCCGCCCTCGGCAGCTGTGCCAGCCTTTTTGCGTGCCGGTAAACTGTGTGTCTTCCATTTGCCCTCCATCAGCTCACGTTCACGCACACAAACCCGCTCGAGTTCATTCATTTTGTGTTGCAGCAAGTTTTGCAATTGTATATAACGCATGTGCAAATTTACCTGGAAAATAAAGATTTATTTAAACATTTTCTAATACTGAAATTCTTTTACATATATACACAGTACAGTACCTTGCGCACACAATCCTCAAACAGCACAGCCATTCTCATGCGTGAATCACAACTTTTGATAAAGTCCACCAATGTTTTATGATCGGCCTTCTCCATGTTTTGACCATTGATGGACAGGATAACATCACCTTCGCGCATGCCAGCCTTGTATGCCGGCCCATCGTATTCCACATAATCCACATAGGTTATCATCTCCATTTCCTGGTCCTTTTTGTAGTGGATGCCATAACTTTGTAGCGTAAAACCAAACGAATCGTTTTTCTTCTCCACTATTATGGTGCGACGACGTCGATCTTCATCTATCTTTGAGGAGGCCAGAAAACGTTCCGACTTGACACGTCCCAGGATATGGGTCGATTGCGATAACTGCAGCGCCCGGATGGATAAATGAATGGAAAAGAAACAAAACAGAGAATACACATTACACATTACAAACATCGAAACAAGTTTAACGATGACGCTTTTGCTTCATTGCAAAACTGCCTGAGGTTTCATTCATAGTGTAGTGGCTGCACTTAGCAGCTCCTTTGTTATCTCACTGTCGCCTTCATTGTGTATTAAAAACTCATTACATTCTCTCTATATAAAAACGATGACGACAACGACGAGTGCCAGGACAAATATCCTTAGGATATTCAAATGCTAATTGTGGCAGTTCACTTCCATTTAAATACAAAGAAGATAATAAAATGTTACTAGAGGGATAGACGAGACCACCACCAACGCCACCGACCGACGGGCACTCTCACTCAAATGTGCTCAGACGGTCGGTCGGTCGGTCAACTAACATGACCCTTAATTGTTCAACTTGTGTAAGTCCCAATAGTGTTTGTTTGGAGAAGAAAATGGGCTAAGAAATGTATTGCGGTTTATCAACTGAATGTAAGTGTATAAAGGACAGATTATCTTAACGGTGGATTAATTATGGTTTTAAATATTAAGTGTGCATATTATAAACTGCTGTCATTGGATTTTAAATTGCTTAGCAACAATTTGTGTTTTTAAAGCAGACAAGGCGAATCTTCAAAGTATGACATGCGGTAGGATACCAAACTGTATAGGGTTACAGGTAAAGCCAGGTAAATAATTTACCCAAGGTATATACAGTAAGTTCATGGTAAGGGCAGTATGCCGTTCAGCATTTCATTTGATGACAGATGCGCATATTTTCCTGTAAATGTAGAGAGTGTGATGTCAAATGTGATGTCAAATATTGTTTGTCAGCAAGCTGAATATAAATTTTAAGGTTGTACAAGACTTTTCGTAATGTCAATTTTCAGAAAATATGTCAGTTTGTATCAAGGTGTCGAACATTTCAGACAATTTCATAAATCGACGATTTCAAAGGATATAAGAAGTACGTATTAGTAAAGGAGATATTTCGTCCATTCGTATGGAAGGTAACAGAAGGTCCGTTGTAAACCGCTTGGACGTTTGTTCCTAAAGCTTTCCGTTAAGAACAGTGAAAATGTACACGGTGAAAATGTTGTACTGTGCCAACAGTAGTTCTGTCATGTTCTCCCAACAATCATTAAATATTGTTGCTTGGCTTTTTTTGGTGTTAAATGCGATACAAGCATGTGTGGTGTAGCTTTTATAACTCTCAAGCGGAGACTGATGTTTTGAATCAAACAAAACTTTGGAGTAAGTTTGAATTGTCGATCGAGTCTGTGTAAAAAAAATCGATTATTGCCGGCCTCGAAAGGCTATAGGATGCATATCACTAATTTAGAAAAAAGACCTTAGTATTCCCATCACACTTTTTGATGTAATAGTCGTTTTTTTTTTTAACGAAAGGCTATGGGATGCATATCACTAATTTAGAAAAAACCTCAGTATTCCCATCACACTTTTTGATGTAATAGTCGTTTTTTTAACTAATAAAGTTAGTATGACTTTTTTCCCCCAGTATACATACTTTTGCAAATCTCCATGCAAAAACTTAAACCAGAAACCTTTACAAATCGTGGAAGTTTATTTCCAAAATTTTCACATTGCTCGCCGATCTCATAGAGCACTTCCTCTATTAAACAGTGCGTATAATCGTCCACTGATGCAAGGTAAAGCTTCTGATCGGTTTAACTTGGCAAACCCAACTACACTTCAAGTCTACTCAAAGAGTTTCGTATTCGTGATACTACTGCGGACGGAGTACCTCCACGTGGTGACGCTTGGAATCGTGCCTTTGACATCCGTCAGAGCACAGCTTAATGTGAGGGGCGACACCTAAAACCCAGGCACGTCGGCTCAGAGAGAGCGGTACCCTGGTCAACGTCTGACCCAGAATGGGCGGCTGTAATAAAATCCTGCCAGGAGAAAAAACAGCGACGTGGTGCGTTGGGCTTGCAACACGCCACCGACGTTCGAACTATTGCAATGAAAAGAAGTAAAAAAAGAATAAAACGGACTCCCCAAAATGTTGACGACCACCGCAAACGAATTAAGGGCCATGATGGGACACGGGTGGTCGCGCATGAAGACGTGCGATATCTACTATAGTGGCCATGCAGACAAGCACAAGTTTGGATGTAGATTTGTGGTTGGCAAGAGAGTGCGACACCTAGTCTCAAGGTTCAACCCGGTGTGTAAACGTATAGCCACCATAAAAGTCAAGACAAAGTTTTTTTCACATTACACTTATATGTGACCATGCTCCGACAGAAGAGAAAAGCGATAAGGACAAAGACGAGTTCTACGAGAGCTTAGAAAATGTATATGACCGTAGCCCAAGCCATGACATCAAAATTGTACTAGGCGATTGTAATGGTAAAATAGGCAGGGAGACTGCATTTGAGGCTACCATCGGAAAATTCAGTCTGCACACCGCAACGTCGAACAATGGCATTCGACTGATTGATTTCTCTGCGGCAAGAAATATGGTACTTATCAGCACTTGATTTGACCTTAAAAATATTTATAAGGCAACATGGTTATCTCTAGATCAATTGACAAGGAATCAGATAGATCACGTGGTAGTCGATGGAAGGCACGTACGAGTGATCAGGGGTGCGAACAATGACTGCGATCCCTACCTTACCGCAATAAAGGTACGCACAAGGCTAAGCTTGGCAAAAAACGTACCTAACCAGGCACAACGAAAGCTGGAAATCGGTAAAGTGCGGACCACAGAGGTAGCGGATGCCTCCTCCAACCACCTAGCTCAACTGCTATGGAATGCTCTAACACCTGATAATATTACCTCGGAGTGGCAACATATAGCCGGTGAGAGGCAACTCGTCTCTTTAAACGGAAAAGGAAAGAGCAGAAGAAAAAACAGGATGAGTGCACAGAATTGCTCCGAAGAAAGTGGAGAGGAAGCGCGAAAATTCCACCAGAGAGTTAAGGCGAGAATGCCTGAAACAGGGTGGCCCTCCTGCAAGGACAGTGATGGCCAGCTAGTGACGGAACCGTTATGGAGAGATCATTTCAGAAATTTACTGGATACGAACACCACTCCAAAAGACCCCGCTTTAATCCATGGTATTAACTGTCCACCTCCGAGCCAGTGCGAGATACCTGTGGCAATGTACCCCGTTAATAACAACAAAGCGGCAGGAGGAGGTGATTAGGGGCAAGCATCAGCTCACGGAGAACATCTGGCTAGAGGTGGAGTCTCAGTCAGTTTTGTTCCATATAGAAGAGAGGAGATCGTAGTGAATGTAAGAACTACTGTGGAATAAGCCTATTAGCAATTGCGTACAAGGTCCTTTCGAGCATATTGTGTGAACGTCTAAAGCCAATTGTAGACAAACTGTGGCCCCTATCGGTGCGGCTTTAGACCTGGTAAATATAAGACGGATCAAATATTCACCTTACGACAAATGCTGGAAAAAAAACTTATGAAAAGCCGATTCACACCTACCACCTCTTTGTCGACTACAAAGCTACCTTCGACTCTCCGATAAGGAATAATTTATATGAAGCCATGTCTGAGTTTGGTATTCCTGCAAAGCTTTGCAGATGTACTTTGGAAAATATCAAATCCTGATTAAGATTGGTAAGGATCTCTCTGAACCATTTAACACGGAAATAGGTCTCAGGCATGGTGATAGCTTATCATGTACACTATTTAGTATAGTTATGGAGAAGGTGATGAGAAAGGCTGGTGTCAACATGTCTGGCACCATATTCCACAAGAGCCACGTGCCACTAGCATATGCCGATGATATAGACATAATTGGCCGAAATCTGCGGGATGTTACTGCTGTTTTCTCATTACTAGAAAAGAAGTCGGCAAATGTGGGTTTAGCGGTCAACGAGGACAAGACAAAAACAATGATCTCGACGAACAAAGAGTTCGATCGATGGGGACGCACCGTGAACGTTGGCAATTATTGTTTTGATGTAGTAGATGCATTTACCTACCTCGGATCTTCTGTCAATAAGAAAAATAGTGTCAGCCAAGAAATCAAGCGGAGAATAGTTTAGAATAGTATGCTGCCGAATCGTGGGTGCTTACGACAACGGACATACAAAACCTGGAAGTATTCGAGAGAAAAGTACTCCGAAAAATATATGGACCTATCTGTGTCGACGGCGAGTTTCGCCATCGGATGAACCATGACCTGTATGAGCTTTACTACGACTAGGGCGTAGCTAGAAGGTTCAGAATCCAACGACTATGATGGCTGGGACATGTTGCCAGGATGGATGTAAATGCTCCAACGAGAAAGTTGTTTGAAGGCGAACCTGACGGACGGCACAGAGCTGGGAGAGCCAAACTTTGTTGGAAGGACCAAGTGGTTGGCGACGTGCCACCATCTGGTATGGCTTACTGGAGAACGCACGCAGAAGACCGAAGCGTGTGGAATTCTTTACTACTTCAGGCTTCTAATTTATGAATTACGTTCGTGAGAACCATCAATTGCGTCGTGTGTTCGGTGAATGTACATCGAATAAACTGGAAGTTGACCTACTGTGTATCGTTCTTTTGTATCTTCAGCGATGAGGCTATACATGAGGTATACAAGCAGAATTGTCGATTTTGGAGAGAGCGCAATACTTATGAGACTCTTCAGACTCCATTACATCCCAAAATATGACTGATAGGTGCGGGCTAAACGCCGAAGACGTCATCGTCCCATTTGTCTTTGATTCTGAAACCGGTGTCAATATTACCATGAATGGCGAACGCTAAAGGAAAATTATACCTCTATTGCCTTTCCTCATGTCATTGCAATTCATTTGGAGGAGAAATGGTTCCAATATAACGGCCCAACATGCCATACATCGCGCGAAACCAACGCTTTCTTGAAAAAAACGGTTGGTTAACAAATTTTCTGAAGAAACGGATCTCTTAAATTTCTGGTCTACGTTGATAAACCAGCGACAATTAATGATTTTGGTGCCAATATTCGTCGCACTATTGATGAAATAAGGCCGGATATGCTTGAAAACGTGGTGCAAAGACGGATCCTCTGGATGGCATTCATAATACGACGGAAATTATTTTTAAACATTACATGCCATGAAAGTAATAAAGCCAAATGTTTGTCATTAAATTTGCTATGTTTTTTTTTGCAAAAATAAGGTCTATGCCTCCACAAAAACATCCTTTATATAAAAATAATATCATTAGTTTTTGTCTCACAACTTCCTATAATGAACTACAAAGCTATGCATATTTTGGCACATTTAGTCAATCTAACTTAAGAACTTTTTTAATTATTACAATTCTGGAAGTTAATAAAGGATCCAAAACAGTCCTTTATGTGCCCCAAACTTTAAGTTGGGATTTCGTTGTTTGGAACCAAAAATTTACTGGGCAATTCAGTTCAAACGTTTACACATCAGTTCATCAATTAATAGTGGTTTTGAATGCAGTTAGCTTTAAAATATATATATCCTAGTTAAATATCAGCTTGATCAGTCAATCCAAACAGAAAGGAGGAAGGAAATGTAAACTTGCAAACAACTAATAAAATTCGAATGTGTTTTCTATAAGGCAGTGATACACATTCCAAAGCCCCGGCAATAATCGTTTCCTTTCTACACAGACACGATCGGCAGTTCAGACGTGCTTGATAGCAGTTAGCCTATCGTCGTTGTTAATCGTTGTTAAAGCAACAACACGCACGCATCAAATTCACATATACAAATATTATATATAAAGTTTAAGTGTGCGTGCCTTCGGGTTTGCCTGGTACTGCTGCAAAACTTACATTTTAAACTTAGCACTTAAGTATTGATATGGAAATGAACGCAACATAATTTCATTACACTAACAAAAAATTGAGAATGCTGTAAGATTTTTAAATGCTTATAATTTGTCTTTTTTTGCTCGGATGAGAATGGCTCTTCTGTGTCATCACTATTACTAAGACAAATAAACCCAACTCTCATTGCACATCAAGAATGGGATAAAGAAAAAGCCGCCACTGACGGCCTATATAACATAGATAGCTTATTTACGAACAACTAGCCCTAATCATGAATAGTCAATAGAGTTCTTAGTTATACCATCAATCATCATATGTGGTATCTTGGTATGTCAACTTTGTGCATGTGTCCAAAGTTAGTTTTGTTTTATTAAACAATATAACAAAGTTGCTCTGTTTTTCCTT
The DNA here is from genome assembly GCA_964034835.1 of Muscina levida. Classification (NCBI taxonomy): domain Eukaryota; kingdom Metazoa; phylum Arthropoda; class Insecta; order Diptera; family Muscidae; genus Muscina; species Muscina levida. The sequence goes on from OZ035883.1 coordinate 36,219,061, forward strand.
TGCAAATTTACTGCAGCAAATCACTAAAATACATATACTGTTTGCTGACCTTCTGCCCTGACATAACGTAAAGTTTTGATTCTCTTTCATAAATATCATATACGTGCATGATCTATGTCATTCACAACAACGGAACTTTATTCACTGCAAAAGTACCTTCATAACGCTTTTTTACATTTCACTTTTTGTATTTCCTGTTTTCCAGTTCCAGTTCTTTGCAAAACGCAATGACATTCAAAACGCAACATGCACTTGTCCACTTGTCAGAGAGACTTAACGAACTGGCCTCCTAAACTAATGTCATCATTTGTGGACAATGTTGCAACAACAACTGACTAGCCACAACAATGAGTTGAACCGGTGGGTTGGTGGGTGTGTGTGTGTGTCACAGTCACAGTCACGGACAACTGCACAAATGGCAAATCAACAATAAAATGTTAACAACAACGGAAAACGGAAACACAGGAAATCCCTATGTTCTTTGGTACAAACATACATCAACAAACAAAAACAAATGTGTAGGTACACAAGTAGTATCAATATATTTTCACCACTATGGGTTATTTTCTCTAACTTTACCTAGTAGTACGAGTACGAGTACAAATATCTAGTCCATGTTTGCATATGACTTTATCGCTCTGCTATGTGATTCTATTAAAGATTATCTTTCCACCCACTGAGCATTTAATTGGATTAGGTCGCCCCTCTCTTATGAAAGCCATATGGCGATGGTGGTGGTGGTGATGGTGCTGGTCTCCGTACACGGGTGGTTGACTGTATGAATGTTGCTGATGATGATGACGATGATGATGGGTACAAGAATTCAACCCATTCGTGTAGTAGAGTAAAGCTAGAGTTCAACAACAGCTACAAAAGTATGACATTTTCAATCAGGTGTGACGTTAAAACGAAATTTCAATTTGTTGGTATGAGAGTTGACCATTAAAATTCATCAAGACAGAGAGAGAAAGAGAGAGGGAAAAGAGTGATAGAAAAAGAGAGTAGGGTAGACACAGAGTATTGCTACAATACATAAACGGATGTTTTATTATTTAAACAAGTTTGAAGAGGGAAAATAAATGTTTTTTACATGCTATAAAAAAAAGCAGTGGATTATTTTATGTGTATTTTAAACTCCACACAGAAAATTCGAGATTCAGCGGATTTGCAGTTTTTTAAATATATGCTCTGCTATATCGCTCATTTTGTGCAAGACCGTCATAACTCAAAAAAATTGATTCCGAGATAAACGCATTTAAAGTTTTCAATTTACACCCAACTTGTACGAAATGGAGGAATTCAAATAGCTCTCATGCGGAGTGTATAAAAGATATTTGTATGCATTTTTTACACAACATGGAGAATGATGGAATGAACAACTCTACATCATTAACTCAAAAATCACGTTTTTTGAGTTATGACGGTCTTGCACGAAATGAGTGATATTCTATATAGAAGTGGAGGTGAACGACTGGGGCAAGGTGGTAACTACATGCGATTGTAACGAAGGTGACCTGGGTGTCATTGGGGATGCAACGAGCAACTTGTCGTTTCTCAACGTTGTTTTGTGATATTTTTTTTGTAACAAATATCGGCTGATGGTGATCGATGATCCCTGATTGTTGGGCTATCCACCCACCCGCCACTTGTGTTATACTGGCTATGATAACACAAAGAAGAAGTAACGAACGGAACCCTTACAATTTTAAGGACCTCGCTAACATTATAAGGACGGGTCATGTTTAAAAGGATATGCACGTGAAAAAGTGACGCTATTCCAATGGCAAATGTCCTTGACAAATTGTTGGGCTAGCCACACACCCGCCACTCGTCTCATACTGGCTATGATAACACAAAGAAGAAGTAACGAGCGGAACCCTTGAAATGTTGACGTTATAAGAACAGGTCATGTTTAAAAGGATATGCACGTGGAATGTTCAGAATCTTTATAGAAAAGGTGCCACTATCCTAGTGGCAAATGTCCTCGATAAATACAGGGACGGAGATGCATACGATGCAATATTTACGACATCATCTACAGCTGCTATGCGAATGCGGTCACTCCCCAGTTTTGTAATTTATCCAAAAACAATTTTTTGATCCGTGCACACTACGATCCCGAATTAGTATTTATTATGCCGTATCGTCATTTGATGTCCGATCGAAACGAGGTGTATATAGTTATTCATGGTTATTCAAGGGCTGCATTGGACATTCATTCTCCGACTTCAATTTTAGTTTAACGCATCACTTTTTGTTCGCCATATAGAGCGACCCTATCAGGTGGATTTGTAATTCGACATCTTATCTCAATCCTGTGAGTGATCCTTATCAAGAAGAAATATTTCTACATCACGCTGATTTGTTCACATAACTCGACGGTAGAGAAAGAAGATGAGATTAAAAATACATTTTACGAGTACTCCAAACAGTGCCAGGCAAAACTGAACCCACGCACACCTAAGCATATATGGTGTTGCTTTAACAACGCTTAAACAATGACTGGCCATAGACTGACTGATTTGAATCAAACATACCTTCACGTACGTGTGAATTGCCGATTGTATCTGTGTGAATATTACGATTATTGCTGGCCTCGTGAGGCTATGGGGTGCCAGGCACTGACCAAGAGGTAATATACGAAACATAAGGACAAATGTCGTGAATGATTTTAATGCAATTAAGGAAGTGAAGATGTTCTTGGTCCATCTGTCAGATGATGCAGTCTACATATATACACGTCCGACAACGGGTTTAGATTATTTAGATTCGCAGCGACAAGAAACGTGGTAGAAGATGAAACAAGATTACAACCAAGTTATTCACAAAGCAACTTGCCTATCCCCTGAGCAAATCACCAAAAATTAAATTGAACATGAGGTAATTGTTGGAAGGCATGTATTGACTCGGAATTAGACTAAGAGCGAAAAATGCATGTCACTTATCACAGAAAAAGCATTTAGTAGCAAAGCTGTCTGTCTACTCCAACCAGGTCTCCCATTGACGTTCCTCTACTTCTGACGTTCCTGATTCACAGTGGCAACATATTGCGCATTCCATGGCAACTGTCTCAACTACAGTTGCCTTGGCGCTCAGACAAGTCCTGGTGCGACGAAGAATGCACATAGCGTTTGAGGAAAAGAATGCTGCTTACAGCGCAACGCTACAGACAATTGTAACCAGGGCTGTACCATGAACGGCTGAAGGAAGAAGTTTGATAGGCGAATCGGCTATTCAAGCGGAAAAACATCAAGGAACGGGAGAGAGAAGATATAGAGTTGCACAGGGATAGAGGTGAATCCAGAAATTTCTACCAGAAGGTGAAAGTAAAAGGATATGATAATGGTTCCCCTCTTGCCAAGACAAGGTTGAAATCTGTTTACATATCCTCAATTTGTGCTGCATGTATTGAGGGAGCACTTCCACCAATTGGTTCCGGAAGGCAATGTTCGTGAAGGAATCACGCCAATTGCCAACGACGGCTTCGATTACCCGTCACCAAGCCAAATAGAGGTTAGAAGAGCCATATCGAGACTAAAAAATAATAAACCAGGCGGTATAGATAAATTTCCGGTTGAGTTTTTCAAGTCTGGCAGCGATGACCTGATAACGAATGCATGCCTGAGGAGTGGAACAAAGCATATTTTGTTCTTTGCTGAAAAAAAGGTGATCCAAGTGTGTGCTCCTACTACCGCGGGATTAGTCTTACCCATGGTATATAAGGTCCAGTTGTTGTTGTTGTTGTAACAGCTGGTGGTTAGCAGGGGTGATAATTATTTATACCAATTTTCAATTTATCGGCACTCGATCGGGCATATAATCCAAATCCAAATTCCATCAGATCCTTGCGCAATCTGGTTTTTTGTTGTGGAAGCATCTAGGATGAGTTTTGTTGGTTGGAGAACTCGAAAGTATTTGAAAAGTAATCAATTTTTCATCGATGTTGATTTAGCCTGTGCCCCGGCCGGGAATCGAACCCGGCACCTTCGGATTGCTAGTCTACGTAGCTATCGAAGGCCAGTGGGTCCTGTCCTGTCGAGAGTGCCAATGTTATCCAACCTAGTCGGACCTTATCAGCGTGGCTTTAGACCTGCTGAATCCACAATTAACCAAATATTCACACTGTGGATCCAGACTCTAGAAAAGGCCCAAGAAATGGACAGATCGACACATATAATCTTTTTGTTGACTATCAAGCTGCCTTCGACTGTCTGATACGGCAGAAATAACTTGAAGCTATGATGAGTTTGGTATTCCTGCCAAGGTGATACGTCATGACGATTTGACCTTGATCGACATGAAGTCTCAGTGAAGATTACCTAGGACCATATAGGCCCATTCTATACCAGATAAGAACTTAGAAAAAACGGCAGTCCATCTTCGACAGTCTGATGTGGCAGAAAATACTTCGTCATGTCTGAGTTCGTATTTCTGCCAAGCTGATCCAGCTATGCGTACTAACCCATACCGACACGATGTCATCAGTGAAGATTAGTAAGGGCCATATGTTCCAATTATGTCCAGGCAAGGACTTAGACAAAACAACAGCCTATCGTGTGATCACTTCAACATAATTCTGGAAAAGATAATGAGGAAAGCTGCAGTTGACTTGACTGTCATGGTATTCAATAGAAGTCACATGCTACTTGCGTACGCTGATAATAAAGAGATCATTGGCCACAAACTACGAGATGTAACTGCAGCCTTATCAAGTATTCGAAAGAAATCAGCTAAAGTCTAACATTGAACTAAACAAAGTTGTTAATTTCAACGAAGCTTAGAATATTTACTTCGAAGTTTTAGCCGATTTTGTAATAAAACAACCGACGTCAGCTTTAAAGGGATTCAATGATAAAGCCCTCTTTCTGCGAACAAAAATCCAACTTTACCAGATACCAATTCTACATGTCTTAATGTATGGCGCAGAATCCTGGAGATCTGGAGATCGCCGACTTCTACGTTATAGAAAAAATTCGTTATATGTTTGAAAAACGTTAGGAAAATGCTGTGTTTTAAAAAAAATAACTTATAGAGAGAAATTCGCTATAGAGAAGTTCGTTATAGAGAAGTTTGACTGTAATTAAGTACGTATCTTCCTTTAAAATAACTTCTTTGTAAATAGATAATATACAAAACTAAGTAACCGTAAAAAAAGATGATTGATATCTTTGGAGGTAATGGAAAAGTGATTCTCTAAGAAGTACTTTCCATTTTTTAGCTGGATAACGTTTCGTCCATAAACTACTATCGCATAGCAGTTCGTCAAAAAACTGTAATTTTGCATATAACAAAATTCTTTTTAAGATAATAGTGACTCAAGACAATTAGAAGTTCATAATGATTAATATCTTCAGCATACAGTACTGAAAACGCAGTTGCATTTCTAAGAGGCTATTCGATTCGAGTAAATTAATAAAATTTCTGAAAGGTAAATATGTTAAAGGGGCCATTGGTTGATTTCCAAAGTAAAACCTCCAAATGAATTAACTTTTTTAAAATTCCTTATATTTACCTGAGCCAAATCCAACTCCTCATCGCTGGCACCCAATGTCTTAAGTTTCAGACGTCCTAAACTGCCGGTACCCATGATGTACTGAGTATTTCCATTGCCATTGCCAGAGCGTAGGCAACTGCCGACAACGACGCCGCCACCGCCAACTCCTCCAGGTGTGGACGCGATATTGCTGCCCAAAGTTACGGCAGCTATGCTGTGGCAACTGCTGCTCATTGCGGCCATTGTTAGGGGGATGGCTGGCTGGCTGGTTGTAATACGTCAACGATGGCCTGCGAAGTAGAAGAAGATGCAACTCCTGGGTGTACACAACACTGTTGAATGGTTCACAAAGGTTTTCGTTTTCTTTTCCTTTTGCTACTTCTTTCTTTCTTTTTGCACCAAGCACACTTACACTCGGCACACACTGCTCCCCCGTCCCCCGTCAAGTACAAGCACAAGTACTAGTACAACACACAAGTGTATATGTATTGTGGAGATATCCTTCTAGGACTCCTTGTACTCCAGTACTCGACTTGACATTCGCATACTTATCGATTTATCGCATAGTGCAACACGGCAACACTCTCGCGTACATTTCTATTGTATATGCAGAGGGAAAATTTTTTGCAGCCACAGTGAAGGTACATATACATACGTACGTACAATGTATGTGCGAATGTGTGAATGTACCTTTGGTTTCATTTAATTATTCAGTTATATAATTGCATTTTCACTCAAACTCCATCAAAGCAACACGCGAATACACTAACAATTTGGACTCCCTCACAGCCGCGTATGCTGATTTTCATACAATATACACTTTTCTTTTTGCGTTTCTTAATTTTCAATTTATGGCCATAAGCGAGGGAGCCTTTAAAGCCATACGAACGCGAGGTATTTGTTGGAATACCTATTTTTTGTTTGTTTTAGCTTTCAAGTATATAGGTCTTGAAATATTGTGATTTATTTTGTATTGTATTGTATTTTTTTGTGTGTTATCCGATAGATTTCAAAATTTGCCGTGTATTTGAGAGAGCTTTGCGTCCGACTGTTTTCAGCTGGTTCAAAATATGTTTGCGAAGCGACGACAAAACAAAACAACCACCGTTGTGTATTGGTTAACAGTTAGTTAACTGTTCACTCTCTTATGCTCGCTCAATCGCTTGCTCTCCGGAAAAGGAAGTCATTGTGCTGGGGTCGGTGATAAGACTGTCGTCCAATGTTGCCAGTGTGGAAAGTTGAGTACAAATGTTAATTTGAAAAAAAAAAGAAACAAATAACTGTTAAAGCAACCCTGTGACGAAGGAGATTACATAAAAGCAGTGCATACAAAAGGGGGTGATAATGTTTGGTACCTAAACCGTTTGACGTAGTACAACCAACGTTGTTTTGAATGTGCAATAAACTCTTTTGAATACGCTTAATAAGAATAAAGTTGACATGCAATGTGTGTTATTGTTTTACTGAGCTGGCCCAAATGTATTTTTACGCATATTTTTTCATATTCTTTACTTCGACTTTTGACCAAAAATATCTTACTAGTTTAAACTCAAATGAAAACTGTATTATCGTATTCAAAAATAATTTCAATCATGAAATATTGTACCTCCTAACTACGTTCAAATAATGTATTCAACGATTATAGTTTGACGACAACCGGAACTTTTCAAACTGTCATGCTATTACATTGGTCAGAGTTTCAAAGCACAGAGCTTTGAGATAAACAGTATGAAATGTCTTTTTAGGGGTTGCAACCATATGCAGATGATAAATTCATTAGATGTGTTTAGTTGGCTTAGTGTAATTACAGTAAATTCTCTTTGTTGTATCGATGTTCTTCCTGAGAAGACAGTAGGTGATGAGAAAAATGGATATGCACAAACTTCACTATTTGTTATCATTCAAGTAAATCAAGGAAACGGAGGGGCATCCCTCAATCAATACGTGATGTGGCAAAAATGATTGTGGTAAAAACAGTGGACGTGCCACATCACATACATAAAACGTATTTTATATCTGGAGCACAACCGTGAGAGGCGTGATACTTTATACGAGTATCTTTCTCAATAATGCGAGCGATGCATTGTGATAATTCCATTGTGGCAGGTGTGACTATGATACTCATAATTCAAAAATACGAAGGATTTTTTTTAAAAGCAAGTCTGTGACTCCCAAAGATATTAATTTTAAAAACATTTAATAACTGGTAGACATAGAAAGAACATGATTTTTGCTCAAAATGGTCTTTAGAATACTGTGACGGGTAGGAATTTACGTGGAATTGCCCATTTGTAATTGGATATCTTTGAAACTGTAGTACTAAACACCTCCAAACTTTTTTCGGGCCACAAATGTTCCCGAGTAAATATTTTATATAATAACACTGTGCTTGAAGCTCGAGCAAAATATGTATGTTTCAAAACCCAATTTTTTTTCCAATCGGACATATGGGACCCGCATGTTCCAAAAAAAGGTTCCATCTACACGAGTTCAGCGCTGCCATTATTTTTTTCGTTTTACGACGGGTCCAAAAAAAGGACTCAGATATGACTTAAAAGTTACTCAAAATAAGACAAATAAATATAGTTCGGTAACTCGGAAAATGAAAACCCGAATTTCTCCGAATTTCAGGAATAAGTATGGCTTCTTTGGATCAGTTAATTCTTCGAGAGAGCGCTTTGTCATTAATCGCTTGTTTAGCGCATAGTAGCATCCAGCGGTTTGCAAACAATGCTCGTCTTTTGATTTCCAGACTAGCATTATTATTTTTGGACTCTTTGTTTGTTGAAACATATAACTTGGTTTTTGTCCTCATTTATCATCAGACCAACTTCCGCCGACTGCTAGAAAAAGCCGCAGTAACATCCAGCAATCCACGGCAATGATATCTATATCATCGGCATACGCGAGCAGTATGTGACTTTTGTTGAAGATGGTACCATTCTTGTTTACTGCAACCTACCGCATGATCATCTCCATTACGATGTTAAAGAGATCTCAAGATAGACTATCGACTTGTCTAAAGCCTCGTTTGGTAGAAAATTGCTCAGTCAGATTTTTGCCAATTTTCCCTGAAGACTTCGTGCCAGTCAGTGTCATCCCGCAGAGTCGAATTAGTTTTGCGGTGATACCAAACTCAACCATAGCATCCAACAATTTTAGTTGTATCGGACCGTCCAATGCAGCTTTGTAACGGATGAACAGATGGTAGGTGTCGATCTGCATTTCTTGGGTCTTCTCCAGGATTTGTCGTAGCGTGATTATCTGGTCGGTGGTGGAATTACCAGGTCTAAAGCCACACTGATAAGGTTCAATCAGGTTCGCCAGAATGAGCTTTAGTCTTTCACATAACACACTAGACAGGACCTTGTATGCGATGGGTAAATGGCTAATCCCGCGATAATTTGTACACACACTTGGATCGCCTTTCTTAATCACAGGACATAGGACACTCAGATTCCAATCATCGGTTATCCACTCCCTGAGCCAAATCGTGGTTATGAGCTGGTGCATGCATGTTACAAGATGTGCCAAATTTCATGAGGATCGGTAGAAAAATGCGACTTTTAAAGCTGTCAGAATGTAAATCGGTTGAATCATATGTATATAGAGGCTATATTTTAATCAAACCCGATTTGGCTGGCTTTTAACAAATGTACTTCTGGGCCATTTAGAATGCCATAGGCCACATTTTGTAAAGATCAGTCGAAAAATATGACCTCTAGAGGAGTATTTAGTCAAATCGGGGAACATATATGGGGACTATATATAAATCTGAACCGATTTCTCTCAATTTAAGTATAGATTGTCTCTGGCCCAAAAGACGTAGATGTGGCAAATTTCATTGCGATTAAAGCAAAATTTCGATCTGTACTTCGAGAACAAAAGCACAAAAATATAAGTCTGTAATCTACCACTTTTCCCGCCCTTTTCTTTTATCTTTGAAGTCTCAAGATTTATCAGTTAAAGTTTCAAATTGATATCTTCTGTAGTTCAAAAGTTATGAGTTTTGGAACGTGTTTTCCCAAAAAGAGCCACTGTGCGGCGCAGAAGAGGGCGACCAAAACTCCGTTGGAAAGACCAGGTTACTGAGAACCTTACAGAACTTGGTGTGACTAATTGGAGAAGAAGCGCAGAAGATCGAGGCGCTTACAATAATTTTCTACGTGCGGTATATAATCCACTGGGATTGCAAAAAAGTACCAGCTAAGTAAGTAAGTAAGAAGCATTGTCAAGCCCACTAGTATTTTTATAAAAAAAAAAATAAATGACATTGAAATATTTACAACTCCTAACGTATGAGTGTTTTTACCTGTCAAATTTTTTCTTCACAATAATGATATTTTTTGATAAATGCCAAGAATTATGCAGTTTTGAATCTGGATTCCATGTTCCATATAGCGAATGTTTGGCTATCGCCTTCAGAGACGACCGGCATTCTCGAAATGGTGTAAACGTTCTTAATGGGATCTGATAGCCGCTTTACTATCAGTAAGTATACGAATATGACCGCAATTCGGCCTCACTACGCTACAGTGATCCGGTAGCCTGATCGATAGATGCAAATTCAACTTCTCCGAAAAGATCCCACAGCCCGCTGTTTCTCTTAATTTCGAAAAGTCCGTTAAAATTAGGATGACATCCTCCTTCAAAATGTGTAGGGCATTATCATAATAGCAGGATCTTTTCGGAATGTTCCTCATAAAACCCCTCGCCTCCATGTCCAATAACTCATTGATGGGGTGTAAAGGGATATTACGTTTTTTTTAAGTCCTTCGCAGTATTTCCGGGCACCGTTAAATATCATTGTTAAGACGGCTTTATTAAATCTTGAAGTGAAAAAATTGTTTGTCCTAATATAATTAATATTTTTAAGGCTTTCAAAAACAAGTCAATGTTTTTCTTGCCAAAGAACTACTTGACCTATAAAAAAAACTCACCAATATGTGATTCATATTCTTTGTGATGAATTGACTAAAAAATTGATCTAAAACCCAGGCACGTCAGCTCTGAGTGAGCGGTATCCTGGTCAGCGTCTGACCCAGAATGGGCGGCTGTAATAAAATCCTGGCAGGAGGAGAAAACTGCCACGTAGGGCGCTGGGCTTGCAACCTGCCACCGACGTTTGAACAATTGCAATGAAAAGAAGTAACAAAAGAAAAAAATGGACCCTCCAAAATGTTACGACGACCGCAAACGAATTAAGGGCCATGATTTGAGGATATGCACCTGGAATGTTAGAACACTGTATAGACCAGGTGCCTCCATCCAACTGGCGGAAGTCCTCGAAGAATACAAGGCTGACATAACCGCTTTACAGCAAATGCGGTGGACGGGACACGGGTGCTCGCGCATGAAGACGTGCGACATCTACTATAGCAGCCATGCGGACAAGCACGAGTTTGGATGTGGATTTGTGGTTGGCAAGAGACTGCGACACCTAGTCTCAAGGTTCAACCCGGTGTGTGAACGTATAGCCACCATAAGAGTCAAAACAAAGTTTTTCCACATAACACTTATATGAGCCCATGCTCCGACAGAAGAGAAAAGCGATGAGGACAAAGACGAGTTCTACGAGAGCCTAGAAAATGTATATGACCGTAGCCCAAGCCATGACATCAAAATTGTACTAGGCGATTTTAATGCTAAAATAGGGAGGGAGACTGTATTTGAGCCTACCATCGGAAAATTCAGTCTGCACACCGAAACGTCGAACTACGGCATCAGACTGATTGATTTCTCTGCGGCAAGAAATATGTAGTTAGCAGCACTAGATTTGACCATAAAAATATTCATAAGGCAACATGGTTATCTCCAGATCATTTGACGAGGAATCAGATAGATCACGTGGTAGTCGATGGAAGGCACGCATCGAGTGTTCTGGACGTACGAGTGATTAGGGGTGCGAATATTGACTCCGATCACTTCCTTACCGCAGTTAAGGTGCGCACAAGGCTAATCATGGCGAAAAACGTACGTAACCAGGCACAACGAAAGCTAGACATCGGTAAACTGCGGACCACAGAGGTAGCGGACGCCTACTCCAACCATCTAACTAAACTGCTGCGGAATGCTCCAACCCCTGATAATTTAACCTCGCAGTGGCAATTTATAGCAGTGAGAAGAGACGAGAGGCAACTCGTCTTTTAGACGGAACAAGAAGGAGCTGAAGAAGAGGCAGGATGAGTGCACAGAGTTACTCCGAGGAGAGGGAAAGCCCGAAAATTCTACAAGAGAGTTAAGGCGAGAATGCGTGGAACAGGGTTGCCCTCCTGCAAGGACCGCGATGGTCAGATAGTGACGGACCCGGATAACGTTCTGAAAATATGAAGAAATCATTTCAGAAATTTTTTGGATACGGACGCCACTCCAATCCATGACGATGTTATTAACTGTCCACCTCCGAGCCAATGCGAGATACGTGTGGCAATCTCCCGCCCTAAAAACAAAAAAGCTGCTGGAGCCGATGGTCTCCCTGCTGAATTGTTTAAGGCTGAAAGGCAGACGCTCATTAGGAGCATGCATCAGCTCATGGAAAACATCTGCCAAGAGGAGAGCATGCCCGGGGATTGGAGTCTCAGTCTGTTATGCCCCATATACAGAAAAGGGGATCGTAGTGAATGTAAGAACTACCGTGGTATTAGCATATTACCAATTGCGTACAATATCCTTTCAAGCATATTGTGTGAACGTCTAAAGCCAATTGTAGAAAAACTAATTGGACCATATCAGTGCGGCCTGGTAAAATCACGACGGATCAAATATTCACTCTACGGCAAATCTTGAAAAAAAATCTCATGAAAAACAGATCGACATCTACCAACTCTTTGTCGACTACAAAGCAGCCTTCGACTCTCCGATAAGCAATAGGCTATATGAGGCCATGTCTGAGTTTGGTAATCCTGCAAAACTAATTCGCCTTTGCATATGTACCTTGGAAAACACCTAATTCTCAATTAAGATTAGTAAGGATCACTCTGAACCATTCAACAGGGAACAGGTCTCAGACAGGGTGATAGCCTGTCCTATGCACTATTTAATATAGTTATGGAGAAGGTGATGAGAAATGCTGGTGTCGACATGTCTGGCACCATATTCCACAAGAGCCACATGCCACTAGCCTATGCCGATGATATAGATATCATTGGCCGAAATCTGCGTGATGTTACTGCAGTTTTCTCATCACTAGAAAATGAGTCAGCAAAATGGGTTTAGCGGTCAACGAGGACAAAACAAAAATAATGATTTCGACGAACAAAGAGTCCTCTCGATGGGGGCGTTGAAAATTATTGTTTTGAGGTAGTAAATGAGTTTACCTACCTCGGATCTTCCGTCAATAAGAAAAATAATGTCAGCCAAGAAATTAAGCGGAAAATAGATATTTTTACGGACTTCGGCAGCACTTTAGTAACACCACCCTATCTCTGAATACTAAGAAACAGCTTTACCAGGTGCTAATCTTACCCGTTCTTTTGTATGCTGCCGAATCATGGGTGCTGGGAGTATTCGAGAGAAAAGAACTCCGAAAAATGTATGAACCTATCTGTGTCGACGGCGAGTTTCGCCATCGGATGAACCTTTAGCTGTATGAGCTTTACCACGGCTTCGACGTAGCTAAAAGAGTTAGAATGCAACGACTACGATGGCTGGGACATGTTGCCAGAATGGATGTAAATACTGCAGCGAGAAAGGTGTTTGAAGGCGAACCTGAAGGACGGCGCAGAGCAGTGAGACCCAAACTCCGTTGGAAGGACCAAGTTGTAGGCGACGTGCCACCATCTGGTAGGACTAACTGGAGAACACACGTAGAAGACCGAAGCGTGTGGAATTCTTTAGTACTTCAGGCCTCAAATTTATGAACCACGTTCGTAAGTTGTAATGGGTCACTTAAGTAAGTAAGTAAGATAAATTGACTAATTGTTTTTACAAAAAATTTAATTTTTAACAATACATATTACTTTCAGCCTTATTGAGCCGCAGGCGGTGCCCGGACATAACCCCCACGGACAAAATCCCCAACACGATTTTGGGACTTATGTCCGCCACGCTCTGCTGACATAACCCCCAATTTGCATTTGGGATTATGTCCGCGGGGCATAACGGACATAAGCCCCAACAAATATAACGGACATAACACCCAAACTAATTTTGCGACTAAAAGTAATGAAAAAGGTTGATGAAGTTGTTGAAAAGGGGATGAAAGGGGGGGGGCGTGCTCCCCACCGCATTCGTCTCGCGTTGCAGTGAGACAGATTAAGTATGCAACGAGACTAACTACGGCGGATGCGGCGGGGGGCGTGCCCCGCACCATATTCGTCCCTCGCTACAATAGCAATATTTAAAATTGTTCTCTTCATATGTTGAAATACTAAAAACAATAACAAATTCGGTCATAATCCCCATTGGGGCTTATGTCCGCAGATTAGTGTCGGACATAATCCCCAATGAAATTGGGGGTTATGTCCGACAAGTTGCCCGGACATAAGACCCAAAATCGTTTTGGGGATTATGTCCGTGTGGGATTATGTCACGGCACCGCCGCAGGCATATTATCGGAATGAAATTTTGGATATTTTGTAATTGTGTTTTTTAAAATCTTATAACATAGGGCTGTCCACATCCATATTTTCGATCCATACTAATAAAAGATCCAGTAAACATCTCAAAAAGTATTTCTATTTCTGAAAATACTCACCTGTTAATGCCTGATTTTCGTCTTGAAATTTTACCTACATTATTATAAATATACGTGTGATTTTGTCCTCATATATGTATATCGTCACCCAAATGCATTATTCAAGTTCTTACCAACGGCATGACTAACAATATGCCCCCTCCACCCCCAAAATAACAACCCAATTCACTTTATATATATCCATTTATCTGCCCGTTTATTTGGTCTCTTCCATTTCTCGGGAATTCCTTAATTAAGAACTGCCGCCCAATAAACCTCCCATTAATAGATGTATATAATTTGTAAAATTAATGTGTAGCTACGCAAAGTTGCATTGAATTTTTCTTTAATTTTTTCATAATCAGCATTTTGTTTTCTGTTTTTTTTACGTTCTTTCTCTCTCTTTGCTTTCGTCAACACAATTAATTTTTATTGGTTTCATTAACACAATTATTTATTTGTTGTTGCATTTTTTTTTTGCTTGCATATTTTTATCGTTTATTATTTCATTCATTTTGATTTCTTTTCCATTCTGACATAATTGTAATAAATATATGTATATGACATGATTCACTTAATTATTCTCCATGTAAAATTTTTTATATAAAAATAATGTTAAAAATTTTTTAGCAAATAATTTACATTTACTTAAGAGCTAACAAAAAAAAAAAAAATAATAATAATAATAAAAATATTAATAATAGCAATAAAAATATTAATAATAATCATTAATTCATTAATTAATATAAATGAGTGTGGGTATTTCGTGTGTGTGTGGTTGATATTTGTTTTTTTTTTTTTTTTTTGGTGGACGACAGACGAAAGGGCCTTTGGGGTTGACTGGGCAAGGTGTAATGAGGGTGCAGTTGAAGGCGCGGGGGTACTGGGGGTCGTAAGAGGGTGTTTTAAACATTTAGAAAAAAAATACAATACATACAATTATTAACAAAAAAGAAAACATTAAATTATTTAAATTAATTAGAGATAATAAAATAAATAAAAAGAACATCATCTTATGGAGATTCTTTTGTGGGCCGCCCAAAACAAATCGCAACTGGGGGCAAGCTATTTCATATAGTAATTTTTGTGTTTTGTTTTAGGGGGCATCTAAAGAGCTTTTGTTTTTGTTGTTGTTTTGTTTTACGTTATAGCTTTATGGTTTTTAAATTTACAATTTAAAAAATAACTAATTATAATTACATTTTTGGTATGAATTGTGCATTTATGTCTTATGCATAATATTTGATTTTTTTTGTTTATTTGTTTGATTTGTGTTTTTGTTTGTTTTTTTTTTTTAATTTTTAATTTTTGATTATAGATTTTATAATTTTTTGCCTGTTATTGTTGTTTGTTTTCGAATAATGCGTACAGCTTAAGTTTTTCTTTGATGTTGTCATTATTGTTTTTGTTTTTTCATATATCTTTCTTTTTAGTTTCTTTTTTAGGTTTTTCTTGATGTTTTTTTTTTACTTTAGTTGTGCATATAAGGCATTACATATAGTTATACATACATACATATGTATAAATAGAGAATTATATATATGTGTTATAAATTAGGCGTTAACTTAGGCTAAAATTTACATGTACAATAGTTTAACATCAAATAATAAAAATTATTATGACAAAACTAAAATAAAATTAATAATGATATTAATAATTATTATATAAAAGTAAAAAAACATTAACACTTTTTCGAATTTTTTTGTTTTTTTTTTAATACTAACAAAAGATAAAACAGGGGCGTCAACGTCTAGAGCTTGAAGATTTGGTTTAAATGTGAGGGAAAAGGGGTTTTTTAGCTAACAAAAGTTGTTTCTACAAAAGTTTTCAGTTTGTAGTAGAATTTTTCGGTCTTCGATTATATGGAACGCGAAGTATTTAAAAAAAAATTATATTTAGCCGAAATAGTGGTTTCTTTGTACATGATATTTAAAGTCTGCCAACATTGTATGTAAATTTACTTAAGTGCAAATTTAACCAAACTTCTTTTCCCACATTCTTTCCATTTGTGTTATGACTATACTTAGTAGTGCAAGTACTGATTGCCAGTGTCAGGCAAAACCAAACGCATGCACACACAAATATTATGTGTTTGTGTATGTAATTGTGAAACACAACGCTCAAGCAGAGACTGACCATACACATTTTGAATCAAACGAAGCTCCGCATACACATAAATTGCCGATCGTGTCTGTGTGAAAAATACGATTATTGTCGGCCTCGCGAGGCTATGGGCTGCTTGGCACAGCTTTAGACATATTCGACCTATACATTTTTACTTTACTCATAGGGCAACGCTGACATATCCTCTATTATATTGTTGACAAATAGTCGATTGAGCGTTGTTGCAGACTGCAATCTGAATTATCTCAAATAAGTGAATTATCTGTCATTCATTAGTGATTGTACAACCATGTTTACGTTCAGCTTTCTTACTTTTTTTAAGTAAACGTGGACAAATTTCTTACTATAAACAGGCTATCTAAGCTATTCAATACCGCAGAGAACAGAGTATCGATCAAAAAGGAGATTATGTTGAGAATTAAAGCACTTTTTTCTTTGTTTTGTTTTGGGACCGCTCTCGTATTTTCAAAATAATTTGTAACTTCCTGCTGTACTATACTACCAGGAATATTAACTTTGAAATATGTGGCAAATGAAAGGAACTTGTAATATTATTCTACGGTCTCCATAGTTTTCAAATATGGGCATTCGAAAAAGTTCGGTTGTCGGTAGATGGCTCCAAAGTCTAATATCTCTGGTAATATTAATTGCATCTGGCAACACTTTAGCTTGTTTGAAAGGTGAAATTCTGAGCTAGGCGTAATTAAAATTAAATTATTATTTGGTGAAAATTTAACTTCATTTAAAAATGGTTGAAAATTCGGAACATTAACATCTTATTTTGCTTTACTATGGGAGAAAAGGCAAGAAAGCATGCATCAGCTCATGGAGAACATCTGGCTAAAAGAGAGCAGGGTATTGAAGTCTCAGTCTGTTATGTCCCATATACAAGAAAGACGATCGTAGTGAATGTAAGAACTACCGTGAAATAAGCCGTTTTTCAATTGCGTACAAGGTCCTTTCGAGCATATTGTGTGAAAGTCTAAAGACAATTGTAGAAAAACTAATTGGACCATATCAGTGCGGCTTTAGACCTGGTAAATCTACGACGGATCAAATATTCACTTTACGACAAATCCTGGAAAAAACTCATGAAAAGTAAATCGACACCTTCCAACTCTTTGTCGAGTATAAAGCTGCCTTCGACTCTCCGATAAGGAATAAGTATTTTGAAGCCATTTCTGAGTTTAGTATTCCTGCAAAGGTAATTCGACTTTGCAAATGTACTTTGCAAAACACCAAATCCTCGGTTAAGATTGGTAAAGATCACTTTGAAACATTCAACACGGAAATAGGTCTCAGGCAGGGCGATAGCTTATCATGTACACTATTTAATATAGTTATGGAGAAGGTGATGAGAAAGTCTGGTGTCAACATCTCTGGCACCATATTCCACAAGAGCCACATTCCCCTAGCCTATGCCGATGATATAGACATCATTGGCCGAAATCTGCGTGATGTTACTGCAGTTTTCTCATCACTAGAAAAGGAGTCGGCAAAAATATGTTTAGCGGTCAACGAGGACAAAACAAAACTAATGATTACGACGAACAAAGAGTCCTCTCGATGGGGACGCAACGTTAATGTAAAAAATTATTGTTTTGAGGTAGTATATGAGTTTACCTACCTCGGATCTTCCGTCAATAAGAAAAATAATGTCAGCCAAGATATTAAGCGGAGAATAGTGCTCGCCAATAGATGTTTCTACGGGTTACTCGAGTTACTAAGAAACAGCTGTACCAGGTGCTAACTGTGTTGCCAGAGAGAATTTCGCCACCCTCCCTCCCTCCCCCCAACCATGAGCTGTATGAGCTTTACCACGACATCGACGTTGCTTAGAAAGTCAGAATACAACGACTATGATGGCTGGTACATGTTGCCAGGATGGATGTAAATGCACCAGCGAGAAAGGTGTTTGAAAGCGATTGTGAAGGACTGCGCAGAGCAGGGAGACCCAAACTTCTTCTGAAGGACCAAGAGGTTGCCGAAGTGCCACCATAGGACTAACTGGAGAACGCACGCAAAAGACCGAAGCGTGTGGAACTATTGAATACTTCAGCCTTCTAATTTGTCAACTAAGTTCGTAATTTGTAATGGGCCACTTAAGAAAGAAATCGTACATTTTTTGAATCAAACGCATACGGGTGATAGATGTGGATCACGTACGACAATAAATTGCGAAAATGATCACGCAGACAGTGTTCGCAGGTGTCAAAGCCAGGGTGAATACCAAGAAAGGTAATTATGTGCCTCCTGTGGGACTGGAAGGTAATTGTTCATTATGAGCTGCTACAAACTGGTCGAGCTATTGATTCTGATTTCTACTGTCATAATTTAAAGAGATTGATTAATATGAAAAAAAGGGAGAGACAGGATATACAAAATTACATGGAAGACTAAAAGTTCTATCAAAAGGTTGTGAAAGAGGCATCCCAACCAGTAAGAAGAGATATGGAAATCAGATCACAAATACGCAAAGTGTGCTGCAAATAGTTTGCTCGAGAGAGAATTGATGTCTCTTTATAATATTGCTCTATGGTGAAAGGTCGTGTGCTTAAAAAGAGCGATCCAAGTGTGTGCATCAAATACCGCGGGTTTAGCATTTTACCCATTACATACTAGGTATTGTCTAGTGTGTTATGTGAAGTACTAAAGCCCATCCTAGCGAACCGACCAAATATTCACATTACGACAAATCCTGGAGAAGACCCAAGAAATGCAGATCGACACCCTCGATTTATTTATCGTTTACAAAGTTGCAATTTGACAGTCCAATACGACAGAAACTATTAGATGCTGTGGCTGAGTTGAGTTTGCGCGTGAATCTAATGGGACTATGCAAACTGACCGGCACGAAGTCTTCAGTGAAAATGGGCAATAATCTGACAGTCATTTTCTACCAAGCGAGGCTTTAGACAAGGCGCTCGTCTGTCAAGCGATCTCTTTTACATCTTAATGGAGATTATCATCAGGACAGGTATATACCATCTTTAATAACAGTTAAATGCTGCCCGCGTATGTGGATTATATAGATACGATTGGTCGAGGGGATGTTACTGCGACCTTTTCAAGCATTGAGAAATGGTCGGCAAAAGTGGAACTGGTCTGATAAATGAGAAAAAACCAAGTTATTTGATTTAACGAAAAAAGAGTCCACTCGTCTGGGACACTGCTATAGTTGGCAACTATAACTTTGCAGTTGTAGATGAG
The DNA here is from genome assembly GCA_964034835.1 of Muscina levida. Taxonomy (NCBI): domain Eukaryota; kingdom Metazoa; phylum Arthropoda; class Insecta; order Diptera; family Muscidae; genus Muscina; species Muscina levida. Next base: position 36,238,563 of record OZ035883.1, read on the forward strand.
CGCTAAGCAAGCGATTTAATAACCAAGCATTCTCTCGACGAACTAAGATTCAACTCTAACAGACACTGATTCTACCTGTTTTGCTCTATAGCGCATAATACTGAGTAATGGCGCAAACGGATAAAACTATTCTGGGAGTTTTCGAGAGAAAAATACTTCGCATAATATTTGGACTCTTTATTTATAGCGTGTACGGTCTTCGAATGAACCATGAGCTGATAACGACATAGATGTAGTCAAGCGCGTTTAAATAGACCGAATGCCCTGACTTGGACACGCTGTACGAATGGATGAAAATGCTTCAGCTCGAAACGTCTTCGGAAATAAATTCTATGGGCGGTGCTAAAGACGGCGTCCAAAACATCGTTGGAAAGAGCTATTATTTAAACTCGGAGTGACGTACTATCTACGGAGCGCAACATGCTGCTACTGATGGATGAAATTATGTTATTGCTGCCATATAATTAGAAGAATAAGATCCCACCTATCTGGCTCTACAGGGCAAAATTCTGGTTAATGACACAAGTGTATCAATCTATTCTGGGAATCTTCAAAACAAAACTACTTTACATATTATCGAAGTATGCGAACGGCAAGTACCACCGTCGAATGAACTACGAGCTGGTATGAGCTGTAAAAAAACAAAGACGTAGTCAAGTGCGTTGAAATAGGCCGAATGCGCTGGCTTGGACACGCTGTACGAATGGAAGCGCAAAAAGTCTGCGGCAATAAATTCGATGGGCGGCGCAGGAGGGGGCGACACATAACTTCATTGGTTGGGCCAGGTGAAAAAGCTTTTATTTAAACATGGCGTGACAGTTACCTACGAAGCGCAAAAGACGAAGCGTTGGGAATTCTGTGCTGCTGATGGATGTATTTCTGTTGCTGATGCTAAATAAGGAAAATACTATTGTGTTTCATTGTGACAAAGCCAGACCACACACGTTATTTATGACCCGACAGATAATGAGAGAGCTTTGCTGAGAAGTGTTGATACATCCATTACATAGCCCGGACGTTGAACTTGGAGATTATCCACTTGTTTCGATCTCTGTAGTACTCTCTTTAGTGTGCACATTTGTGTATATTTCGTAGAGGCCAGTAAAATGCAGGCTTCACTCAAAAATAAGCATACGTTATCGATTAAAACGGTGCATATTTGGTTTACTAAAGCTCGTTTCAATTCTGAGAAAAAAGTTAAATTTGTGGTCTAACTTGTAACCGAATTTTTTCTTACACCATAATATTATTGAAGATGTGATGGGTTCGAAAGGTAAAGGCAGCTTTACTCATATATAGCTTTACAAAATATTGGCAACGCGATGAGTGAACCTTAAAATACAAACATATGTTGTGTTTTTATAAGGGAGTATATAAAACACACAAAAAGGTTGGCAATGTGACGATAGAACATTAAAATTTTATAAAAATCTGCGCCAAAAAAGGTTGATAACGATACAATCGATGAAAATGCCTACACATGTCTACAAAATACTCATTGCGTCAATTTCTACTTAGCTAATTGTTATGTATTTTTAATTAAGCACATTTTTATATTTGCTGTGGCGAATATTACGTTGGCAACACTTTAGATACGCATTAGTTTTAAAAAAATCTAGTTATAATTGGCAGCCAATAAAAACACAAATCTTCAATGATAGCTTTAATTTTTAACAACTTCAAAAATTTACTTCGGTCATACAGCATCTGAACTTTGTCTCTCCACCATCAAAGTTAAACCAAATCTGCAGGCACAAAATTTTCTTCACAAAAAGCAAACATCATGATGTGAATCACTTTACTCTATGCCTATAAGCTTTTATAGCCAATAAGCGAGTTCGTAAGCAGTTTTTAATGTTGTAGATGTTTAAATAATTTCTTTAACTCTTCCGCTTCACTTTTATATTTCCAAACTACTCTCTTGTAACATTTATGATTCAGGGGTGGGTTTTCTACTACAAAACAAAATAAATTTTCCAATTTTCTTCTGCCTCTTAATGTGTCTTTCAATTCTAGTTAAGGTCATAATAATATATATATATAGGGGAAAAACTCTCTATATAGCTCTATGTACAACATACACGATAACTTTTGAAGCGATTTTATATTATGTACTCTATATATTTATATGTAATTTTAATATCGAAAACAAAAAAACTGGATAGTAGATAACAGAAACAGAACTAATACGAGTAAGACAAACAAATGAACAAACGTACAAAAAAAAGAAAATAAATAAACAAAATCAAAATGTCGTTCATATTATCAAAGGTGTGTATTTGGCGGTAGATTGCAACATGAAATCTGTGAATAGAGAAACAACATGTAAAATATGTCATTAATGGCTTTGTTTTTCATTTAGTTTGTGTGTGTTTATATTGTATTTTAAATTTAAAAGAAAAAACTAAATTTAAAACCAATTCAAAAATAAATTCAGTTTAGGCAATTGACAAATGGAAAGAAGGTTGCATGTGATAGCAGTAGCAATAGAGAATAGGAAGTTCAAGTTACGACCGCTTAGTAGACAAGTGGTAGTTTTAACTCAATGAAATTCCCGTCCCACACAAAAGCAAGAGTAAAAGATAGTTCTAAACAACCATACAAAACAATTCAAAAAGTTGTAGTAGTATTACAATACGCTAAGAACTAACAACCACCATTAGTAGTCTATAGAGTTATATATGTAGAGCAAATATGCACCACAACATGTTGCATGATCTACGGCCAAACAATTAAAACGAAAAAAAAACGTTAATTGAAATCTAAAAACATGAGTTGAGTTTGAGTTTTTTGTTGTTGATGTTTTTGTTTTTCAAATAAATACGTATGTACTATAGTTGATAGCTGTATATATATATATGTACGAGTATGTTAACTATGTATCATTATGTTACTAACTAAAATCATTTTATGCATCTACAGAGGTTAAGTACAAATTTACAAAAAAAAACAAAGTAATATGAAAACTATGTATTAATATTATATGTATATGTATGTAGTAGGTAGCATTTTATATAAATAATTTAAATAATGTATGAAGGTATGTAGGTGTAGGTAAGTGTGTTTGGCTAGAGGAGAAGAGGCAGGAAAGAGAGTGTAGATGAATTGGTGGTACTATATAGATGATGTTATGAACAACAGAGCCAGAACCATTTCTTTATTGCTATCTAACTTAATGAAGGGGCCAGTTTTTGAGTGGGAATTTGAATATAATACGACAAAGAGCTTATGTTGGCAAAGTTGTCTAGGTAACGTATTTTTGTTTTTTTTGAAATTGAAGTTTTAGTTTTTGGTATAAGTATTTTAATCATGGATCTAAATTTAAATTTTATGTTCCATAAAACTGAGATGAATACAGAGTAACCCTTTACACTAAATTAATGTGTGTTTTTTGGAAGGTTTTCCAACACATTGGCAACATGTGTCGGCAAAAGTTAGTACAATAAAAGCACTATAGGTGGCGCACGTGTCACTAAACTATACAGACTGACAAAATTCTTGAGAAGTATGCTGAATTCATTTCACCAATAATATTTTTAATTATTACCAGTTCCAGTTACCAATTCAATACAATACAATCAAATTATTAAATTACTAGTTAATATAAAGTGTTTATCCATCCTGATCATATTCGATCACCTCAGATCCCAAAAATTTTTGTATCTTTTTGGATGACTGCTGGTCTAATTGTACGGCCAAGATTTAATCTCATCAATAAATATGCCTCTAATTACATTCGATATAAAATTGATATTTCTATATAGATATATTTTGATCCTAAAGTAGCAAAATATATCAACCGCGTCTAATGAGATATCAGATTGGATCAGTACTGGTTCAATTGTGCGTATTTAGTCCTACTCTGATCATAAAGTTCTCACTTCGAGTATTCGATATATATATATATTTCGACCTAAAAGTAACAAAAACTATACTGGGACCTTGAAATTATAATAAGCATTTCACACAAGAGGCCGCCACTAATATATAAAGCAATATTCTAGTTTCCAATGTCTTGCCTCTATATCTAACTTTGCAACTTTTAATATAGATTGCCTCAAATTGTCGAATTTCGAGAAGGTAAAGAGTTTTTTTTACGAAGAGTCCTTTTTCATTAATTTAATATACAGCAAAGTGTGGCGAGGGCTATCTAATCTTAGTAGAAGTAGACGGTGAGTATGATCTCTCTGAACTATTATGATGGATGCGATTTGGTCTCCTTGAAAGTGGTGATTTTACGCTCGAAGACAAGGATCGGCCGGGACAAACTAAACAGTTTGAAGGCAAAGATTGAAAATAATTGCTTTATGTGAACGAATGTCAAATATTTCACGAGGTTTCAGATTCATTGAGAGTGGATGAGTCGTCAGTCACCAAATGCCTAAAAGGCATGGAATTGAATCAAAATTAAGAAAATTGGATGCCATACGAGTTGAGGACGAGTCACTTTAAAAGACGATTTGCAAAAACAATTGGGATACGAAAAAGCCAGGACAAAGTTATTTTGCAGGATGACAATTCTGCGCGACATGTTCTAATATATGTAGATCAACACCCACTTGGAGAAGCTGACAACGGAAATTTATCCCCACCCCTGTATTCTCTAGAATATGCGTGCCATACGAATTGAAGACGGGCTACGTAGAAAGACGATTTTGAAAAACGGTTGTGATACAAACAAAGGAACGATAAAGTCCTTTAGATGCATGACAATTCTCCGCGACATGTTGCAATATATGTAGATCAATACCCACTTGGATACGCTGACAACGGAAGTTTTACCCCAACCGCTGTATTTTCTGGAAATTGGGTGTCGTTGGGTGTATTCTCCAGAAATTGGGTGCCATACAAGTTGAAGACAGGCTACGTCGAAAGACAATTGGCAAAAACGTTCGCGATACGAAGAAATGCACGACAACGTGATTTGGCAGCATGATAACTCGGCCACATGTTGCAATATAGGTCAGTACCCACTTGGAGACGCTGTCAACGGAAGTTTTATCCCAACCGCTGTATTCTCCAGAAATTGGTTGCCATACGAGTTGAAGACAGGCTACGTCAAAAGACAATTTGCATAAACGTTCGCGATACGAAGAAATGCACGACAAAGTGATTTAACAGCATGATAACGCTCGGCCACATGTTGGAATATAGGTCAATACCCACTTGGAGACGCTGAAAACGGAAGTTTTACCCCAACCGCTGTATTTTCCAGAAATCGGGTGCCATACAAGTTGAAGGCGGACTGCGTCAAAAGAAATTTTCCAAAAACGGTCGGGAAACGAAGAAAAGCACGATTAAGTGATTTAACAGCATGATAACGCTCGGTCACATGTTGCAATATAGGTCAATACCCACTTGTAGACGCTGACAACGGAAGTTTCACACTCAACCGCTGTATTCTCCAGATATCGCCCCTTCCGACTACAACTTGTACCGGTCGATGACCCATGGCCTGTCCTACCAGAAGTTTACTTTATGTGAACGATGCAAACAATAGGTCGACGACTCATTGACTGGATTATTCAAAGCTGGTCTCTGAAAATTTGCCAGAAAGATGACAAATTTCCCATCGCCAAACTGGAGTCTCAGTCTACGTTACTGTATGATCTGTAACTGTAAATAACAGGTGATAACCCGTACTAAGAAGTTTATAGCGGATGTAGCGGAAAGTGTGACTAAAGAACATGTCCAATTGATTGGACACCTGCGCAGCTTCTTGACTTCTTGTATGCAACAATTTGGCGAATTTTTCGCAAGCATCTTGGTTTCAAGCAGTGTTCGGCATCACGTAGCCTCGCGGGGACGGCAATAATCACGAAGCTGTCTTTGATTGAAAGCAATCAGTCTCTGCATGAGTGTTGTGAAAGCAACACTACTCTCGCTTGCTGCACATTCACATGCAAGTACACAAATACATAATGTTGGCGTGCGCGTGCGTTCGTATTTGACCGACACTGTTTTTAAGACAGTTAAATTCCAACTCGTTCAATAATTGAACCCGCCTGACTTAAAGCCGATCCCAAATTGCCAAACTCTTAAGCCCAACTATGAACAGCATTGTCTTATTGAAAATTAATAAAAAATAATCTAATTTAACTGTTAACTAAAACTTACATTATAAACTTCAGTTTCCATTTTTCATGCTCCTCCCAAAACACACAAACACTGGCCCCTCCCAAACAAAAGAAAATGATAGATGATAGAAGCGGATATGAGAGAAGCAGTTTAAGAATGTATTCGAGATGTAATTTCTAGTTGTAGTAGTAGTAGTTATAGCGGTAGTAACACATCATATCGTCTGTAGACAGGATATAGGCGCATATATTGTATGTATGTAGTGTAGTATAGTTATGTATATTTCTATATAAATATTTTAATTGTTGTAGTTTTACTATATAAACAAATTAAATTAAAAATAGTTAAAAGTAAATAAATAAAAAATAATAAAAAAAAACTTTGGACATTTTGCGTTTATACTACATGGTATGGTACGGTACGGTTGGTTGATTGATCGCTTGGTTTCTTGGCTATTTTTGTTTTTGTTTTAATTAGTATTAAGTACAAGTACGAGGTTTGTTTTCCTATTTCAGATTCCTAAATTACGGATGAGGTGGGTGGATCTACATACACACGACGGATGTATGTAACTATCTATATGTATGAGTGTGTGTGTGTGATTGCGTACGTATGTATGTATGTATTTTGTATGTCTATTGAAGCCTCTGTTATAAGCATGGCGCAGAAGAGAGTGAGAGAGAAAGGGCGGGAGTGTGTGTGTGAAAGTGTATGTTAGGTGTAAGTGTATGAGTTTAGGGAGACAGGGTCCTTATCGCTTGAAATTCGAAATGTTTATTAAATGAATATCCTTACTATATTCAGTTCGTTCTTAGTTTATAAAGATTAGAGAATACGTTTTCTTAATGGAACTGGGCGTGGGCGTGAATGGGGGCAACAGGTAGTTAGGTAGGGGCATGGTTAAACAAAAATTACATAAGTACACATGTTTTATGAAATTCTAAGGAACAAATTATGTTAGTAACCGCTTAGCGGAAAGTAATTATTGTGTATATGCATGTGTGAGCGTGTGTGTGTGTTCGTTTGTGTATGTCAACAAAAGCCTTTCTATAGCACCTTCTGTTCTCCAATAACCGAATCGCTTCCGACGACGACGACGACGGGATTTTCTAATATTGCAAGATGAAAACAAAATTATATAGAGACAATACCTAAGCGGATGTTATGGAATGTGGTGAATTTATGTTGTTGTTGTTGTTTGTATGTACGTGTGTGTGTGTGTTTTTGCATGAGTGGCCCGCCAAGGACCTTATACTGTTTGCTATTCTTCTTCATGGTTCAAAATGTAATGAGAATATAATTTGTACTATATACGGATAAAAATCAAAATACTCGAAGCCCCATAGAGCGATGATGTGTTAGTGTGGCCAGAGCCGAACCCTGTTTGGTGGTTGGCCATCAAGGAATTCTTAATCTCATCGTCAGCTTCCCACAAACCCCACACTAGTGGTCAGAGGAATAATAAGGAATGAAGTTCCACACTCAGAATATGTTTATGAACTTTGAGTATTTGTGTTTTTTTCAGTTTTTGTTTTTCTATGTTTTGCTAAGACCATAAGTTGTATTCTGTCTCATGTCCTCGAATGTCGCATACGACACGCAAAGAGAGATGCACTACTGTGTTATGGTATAAGTGATATTTTAATACGGATTCCGTTTTGTCCAAACTAGAGAATTGATAATTAATTTATGAAACATTGGATGCTATAGAAAAGCCTACTTTAGCAATAATAACTTCCAAGATACTTGTTATCGCCACACTCTTGTTCGTTGCTGTACGTACTGGGATTGTTGACTTCCTTGCGATCGCATCTCTCCCCAATAAAGCCTTCAGGACATCTGGAAAAAGGAAACGGAAATGGAAGGGATTACAAAAATTTCTAAATAAATTAAACTAAGTCAAGAAATTACTAATAGTAACAATAGCAATGCATCATTACATCAATACATTACTATATCAATATATCAATATATCAATATATCAATATATCAATATATCAATATATCAATATATCAATATATCAATATATCAATATATCAATATATCAATATATCAATATATCAATATATAAATATATCAATATATCAATATATCAATATATCAATATATCAATATATCAATATATCAATATATCAATATATCAATATATCAATATATCAATATATCAATATATCAATATATCAATATATCAATATATCAATATATCAATATATCAATATATCAATATATCAATATATCAATATATCAATATATCAATATATCAATATATCAATATATCAATATATCAATATATCAATATATCAATATATCAATATATCAATATATCAATATATCAATATATCAATATATCAATATATCAATATATCAATATATCAATATATCAATATATCAATATATCAATATATCAATATATCAATATCTCAATATAACAATATCACAATATTAATATATCAATATATCAATATATCAATATATCAATATATCAATATATCAATATATCAATATATCAATATATCAATATATCAATATATCAATATATCAATATATCAATATATCAATATATCAATATATCAATATATCAATATATCAATATATCAATATATCAATATATCAATATATCAATATATCAATATATCAATATATAAATATATCAATATATCAATATATCAATATATCAATATATCAATATATCAATACATCAATACATCAATACATCAATACATCAATACATCAATACATCAATACATCAATACATCAATACATCAATACATCAATACATCAATACATCAATACATCAATACATCAATACATCAATACATCAATACATCAATATATGATAATATGATAATATGATAATATGATAATATGATAATATGATAATATGATAATATGATAATATGATAATATGATAATATGATAATATGATAATATGATAATATGATAATATGATAATATGATAATATGATAATATGATAATATGATAATATGATAATATGATAATATGATAATATGATAATATGATAATATGATAATATGATAATATGATAATATGATAATATGATAATATGATAATATGATAATATGATAATATGATAATATGATAATATGATAATATGATAATATGATAATATGATAATATGATAATATGATAATATGATAATATGATAATATGATAATATGATAATATGATAATATGATAATATGATAATATGATAATATGATAATATGATAATATGATAATATGATAATATGATAATATGATAATATGATAATATGATAATATGATAATATGATAATATGATAATATGATAATATGATAATATGATAATATGATAATATGATAATATGATAATATGATAATATGATAATATGATAATATGATAATATGATAATATGATAATATGATAATTTGATAATATGATAATATGATAATATGATAATATGATAATATGATAATATGATAATATGATAATATGATAATATGATAATATGATAATATGATAATATGATAATATGATAATATGATAATATGATAATATGATAATATGATAATATGATAATATGATAATATGATAATATGATAATATGATAATATGATAATATGATAATATTATATAATTGTTTCCCTTACGATTGGTTAACTTACATGCACGAATAGGAACTGATTTCCGAGAAAAACTTGCAAGTTCCACCATTGAAGCAAAACTCAGAGGCATCATCGGGACAAGTGTTGCCTGCACCACCAGGATTTGGGTCAAAGCGTTGTACTGCAAAGAACATCAACAACAACAAAATAATTTCAATTCAATTGGTCAATTCAAATGCCAACTAAACGTGACCAGTCAATACATACCTGGATACGCTTTAATAACTATAGCTCTTCGCTCGATATTACGATTGACCTTGTTCTTCGCTCGACACTCATAACGACCCGCATCAGAGGTATTGAATGAACGTATAATTAGTTCCGATCTCTTCCTGTGGGGCGAGAGATAGAGAGAAAAAATGTTGAACGAGAGAAGTGTGTTAGTGTGAGCGAGCGCAATGGGTTCGTGAATCATTTGACCTACTTATAGTGAGTAAACTGATACAGTTTACGATTGCGATTGATTGATCGATGATCCTTGAACCATGTAACTTTGGGTGGTGGACGTCCGCTGACTTTACACACAATACGCAATTCTTGGCCATTTTCCACGGTTCGATTGCTGGCCGATATGGATTTTATGGAAGCGAGCTGTGCTGTAAAAGAAACAACAATAAAGAGAAAAGTGAATATCATTAGCTGTATTGATATGATCGGCAAGGTAGCAGTGGTATTAGAGCATGAGAGAGAGAGAGAGAGAGGCAGAGAGGGAGACGACGATTTATAGTCTATAGATTATGAGTAAGATTGGCTGACTAGTCTAGCATACATATGTTTGAAGGCACAGACAGATGGACGGACCTTTAGCAGATAGATATAGATATGAGTGGGACTCGATGCGCGTACAATCAAACATACATTCATGTTTATATGTGTACGTGCTGATGGCGTAGGGGAGAATGCGGAGCAGCCCCACCACCAGCACAACAGCATCATCATCGTCAGCCCGTTGATGGTGGTGATGAACATGATGAACATCTTAGGAAACATGCGTCCACTCGTTCGCTGTATGACGAATACATCTTATGATTTATGTGGTTAGTGGCACGAATCTTGTGCTATGGTGGGATCTCTCGCTCTTATCGCTTGGGGAGATTATGCGCGCGTGTGACGTCAGAGATGTGCGAACGACGAGTGATGATTAAAATGTCACTCTTGTTGTGGCGTTGCGCTTATCTTCCCCCAGTATGACAAACGAATGGATATGTATGTATATATGTGGGAGCTACGTTAGTATTTTACTTAAATTTATAGTACAACTAACAAGAAATTCCAAGCGTCTGCTTCTTACTTTACGGCTGGCCAACGTAATTGAAGGAAGCTGAAAAACAGGAAGAAGAAGAAGCAGATGCTTAAGCATCAGCGGAGACTGACTGGTGATGCAAAGAAGCGCGTCATTGCGAGCATTCAACGGAACGTCAAAAGTCGGTAAACATGGCCCATCAAGGCACGACAATAAATACATCAAAAAGCGACATCCGAAAATAAGAGCAGCGGACAAATGAACTGAATGAAGGAAATCGCCAACAACAGCAGCAGCAGCAGCCGCGGCCAAGATGGGCAAAAATAAAAGGCGAACATAAATGATACTTTTCTGGCCTTTTAACGTCCGACCAAATGAAACGAACGACCGACCGACTTGCAGCACAAACGTAATGGAAAAAAAGAAATGTAAACATTTGCTATTGCCAGTTGTTGTTGTTGTTGTTGCGGGTGCTGGTGCTGCAGATGCTGCTTAAGTTGATGCTGTTGTTGTTGTTGTCGCTGGTGGTGGTGCCGTAGCCCCAACTACTAACTGAAGAATCATGTGAAATTTCCTTAGCTTTCAGTCGCAGTCGGTCGCAAGGTGAGTTATGGGGGCGTGTGAACAAGCAACGTAAGAGAGATAAATATGTTGATAAGACAGCCAGGCAGGCAGTCAGGCGGCCTAACTGGCTGGCTGTCGGCTTGGCTGACTTGACTGAACGCCAATGCACCAACCAAAAACAAACGTCGGCGGCGTTGCCATCGTCGTCGTCGTCATTGTCTACTTCTACCACACAGATCAGTAATACAATAAGCCAGAAACAATTTCTAGCGAATGGGAAACAAACATAACAGCATTGCCGTGGCCGTCGTCGCCATCTAAAGGAAAGTGCGCCACTGTGCGGTATAGTGGGTGATTCACAACCAGATTATGTATCACAAACATTTATACACACACACACATCCACTCGTACACACACTCACACTCATACGCTAGAAGCCGCAGCAAGAAAAGTGGAATAGATTCCTATAAATAAAATAAATGTCTAATTGCAGCCGCAACGAGGCAAGTGTCCAATACTAACAAGCACCGACATTTCTCAGAACACCCAATCGCTATATGCCCGTCCACGTCCAAGTCTCACCAATGCCATTCGCTTTCAGATGGTTAATGTCTATACGCAGGTTGCTCTATACACGCGGGGAATGCAATTCCAGCTATACCACTAATCCCAAAAGACGGGGGGTCCGATCACACGGCAGATGTATTATTGATGCAAGTACAAATTTGTGCGAGGTGTAAACGAAATCCTCCAAACAAAAAACAAAACAAGTATAAGGAAATTCAAGGAAATTAGAACAAATGGCGAGGAGAAGAAGCTGACTTATCAATTATAATAGCATTAATGAATGATTGAATAACATTGATTGGGTTGTAGCGAAATAGTCGAAGGTTTTGGGAGTAACTTTGTAGTGTGGGTTCCGGTGTCGGTATTGATGAATGGGGATTTCTTATATGAATTTGTAGGACCACATTTGAAAAACTTTGAAATTTCTAGTTAGGGGATGACATTTAAGGTTTGCTCTTTTTAGGCAAATCTATGATCAGCAAGAGTATTTAATTTTTTTAGTTTGTCTGAATATGTTTCTGCCAACTTTTTTGACTGACGGCACCCTCGATGTTGTCGACAGCATCTTCGCAGTAATAGAGTCTAGTAAAAGCTTCTCAAACAGCTGACGCTGGGATTCTCTTTTAAACTGTAGGTTCCAAAGTGTGGGTGTAAGTAGAATCGTGTTAACCGCTCAAATATGAAAAGCTCTCACCCACATCTCATTCTTGGGCAATAACGTGTATCGTTTAGTATGGAATGGGACCGACCCTGGCATGATGGTAAGTCATATCTGATCGAGTTCGCAGCGATTTCGAAGAAGCTACAAATTTGTCAGGCATCGTGTCAACTACTCCATACGTTTTGATAACGATTTCGGTCAGTTTTCGGATTCGATATCGAAAGATCGGGCAGAAATCGGTACGATGCGTCAGAAGGTGCATCCGAGTTACTTCTGATATTTGGTAAGATATCAGTCCAAAATCGTAACGATGTGTCGAATCTTCCTCGATTTACATTCAGAAATCGATACGACATGTCGTAAATAACAATCTTTCAGACATCGGTACGACATGTCGTACATCAGATTTCCTTTAGCTGCATAGATCAACCGTTTTATAGGATTTTAGTAACGATTTCGGTCAGATTTCATAATATATTTTTCTAAAGACCGGGCCGAGTCGGCAAGAAAATCCAAGTAACTGTAGAATTTCCCTCGATTTACATTCGATGAGACGTCGGCACGACATGTCGTACATAACATCAGATTTTCATCAGCTGCGTTGGTCAGACTTCGTTTCAACCACTCTATACGTTTTTAGTAACGACTTCGGCCCGACGTCGGATCCGATTTCGGAAGATTTTGCCAACTGTCGTACCGATTTCAGAGCACTTTGTTCGAGAGTCTAAAAACAAAAAAGACCAAATGACAGAGTCCGGCACAGATTCTACGAACTCTTTTCGTTCCTAATATTTTTCGGGAATACCAGATATTAATCCATCAATCGACGCAGTGTAGAGAAGAACTCCCAGAGCTTCGGTCTTTCGGACTTCCTAGATAGTTCATCACACTTAGTTTGAATATCCTGGAATAACCCAATTTATTCAACGATGTGATTGTCCCATCTGGCTCCATTTGGTCGCGCTTGATTGCGCTGATAACATTAAACTGCTTATGATTCAAGCGAGGACGGTACTTCCCTTAACGATGATGAATTCAAATATTTGTCAAGCTGTTACCCGCTGACAATATTAACCTTTATTAACAATATTAACCTTTGATCGAGAGAAAAAAATCTGCGAAAATGGGTATGTCAGTTAACGAAGATCAAACTAAGTTGATCGCATCAACGCACAAGACGTCCCGAAGAATCGGGCAGACAGGGGAAGTTGAAAACTTTAACTTTGAAGTAGTCAGTGAGTTTATCTACCTCCGCACTGTCATAAACAAATCAGTTTTGAGATAAAAAAAAAGAACTATCCTGGCTAATAGATGTGACTTTGGGCTTAGTAAGCTGTTTTAAAATATGGCCACCTATCGTCACACAAAAATCACATTCTACAAGTCACTGATACTACATGTGCTGTTATATAGCTCAGAAGCAAGGATACTTGCGACGAGGCAGTACTTGAAAATTCGTCGTAAAATCGATGGACCAAACTGAATTGACGGAGAATATCGGCATCGTATAAACCACGAGCTGAATGAGCACAACGACTACAACGGCTACGTTGGCTAGGTCATGTTGTGAGAATGGATGGATGCTCCAGCTAAAAGAATCATTTGAATATGAACCCGGTGACGGTTCACGCAAAAGGTGAAGACCAAAAAATAGATGGAAGACCAAATGGAAGAGGACATCTCGAAACATGGTGTCAGAAATTGTAAGAAGCGCAGAACAACGAAGCGACTGCAAATCTATTATATGTTCGGCTGACGAAATAAACGTTTTGTAATAGCCATCAAAGAAGAAGAAGTTTTTCTTTCAAAGATTTCCATAACAGATTCTGATAGAGTATTTATTCAGAATTCTGCGCCGTAGATTTGGATATTTGCTTGTCGAGACAGAGCTTTGCCACCAGTATATTGCGAACCGAACCGGTCTCTTCATTTCCAGACTGACATTCTTATTTCTATTTACGGCAGATAAAGTCATCTTTAACTTCAAAGATATAATAATCCACGTTCAGTTAGCGTTCCTAAAGAGTAGACTATTTGTTCGTCGAAAAAAATAACTTGACTATTTCCCTCGTTTATTGCCAGACCCTCTCTTGTCGACTGCTTCTTAATACCTGAAAAGGCTGCATTAACATCTCGTAGTCTCGGCGTGAGCAGCGTATGACTTTTATTAAATATGGTACCAGTCGTGTTGACTGCAGATTTCCACATGTTTATATCTATTAGGATCATAAAGAGATCTCATGGCAAACAATCGACCTGTCTAAAGCCACCCGTGGTTGAAAATCCGTCAGATTTTGTCAATCTCCGCTAAAGACTTAATGTCGGCCGGTGTCATCCCTAAAAATCGTGTAATTTTCTTAGTGATACTTTAGCCATCTAATAGTTATCGTCATATCGGACTTTACAGTTTATAAAACAAAATTGCAAGTATCGACCTGCATTTCTCGCCCTCTTGCCTAATCTGCTCTATATTACCTAAACATTCCATTACTCACCTAAGTAATTATATCAATTAATTGCATAAATCACTAATTTCATTAACTTCCCATTGGACTACATGATCACATATACCTTAATCACTCCCACATCCTCCTTACCCTTAAATTTACACTTGTGTTGATCTTTTCGTTTTCTATCAAACGTGAAGTGGGGAAAGGGCAGGCGATCCGTCGTATGCAGGGACAAGAGATTTTTGATCAGAGCAAACAAAGTAACAAACAGGCAAACAAACAAACACACTTGTTGTTTGTTTGCTTGCTTGATTCACGTTCAAATTTCTCTTGTTGTTTATTTGATTTTCTTTAATATGCGACGATAAAATGCGCATGTGTGTGTGTATCCCATTTGTGTGAGTGCTTATACGTCAGTGTATGTTTGTGTGTGTGTGTATTTGTGCCACAGTTAGTTTACTTCTGTTTATATTTTTCTCACGGTGATAACATTATTTGTGTGCGCAAAGCTGGTTTTGCAGCTTCTTAAAAAAGAAGCGACACTCACTCACTAAAAGTTGACATACTCTTTTTCGCCGGTCTCGTATGTTATCTTTTGTTGTTCTTGTTGCTGCTGTTGTTGTCTTACGTAGTTGCTGTTGCTGCTGATGCTGCTATTGTTGTCGTTGTTGTTGTTTTTGAGCAATTGCCTTACGACGACATCGATGGCTACAACTGCTGCTGTTGTTGCTGACTGTTGGCTGCTGTAGGTTGGTGATACTACTGTTGCTGTGTGTACAGTGATGTTAAAATGTCGGTTTTTACGTGTTGTGTACTTTTGTAGAAAGCTTCGAGGAGTAAATGTGAAAAGTTAGGTTAAATAGCGGCTGATTCTGATTTCTGGGGTCATTCGTAGATCAATGAATAATATGAAAGAGTGGCGTTAATCCAGATGCTAAGATTTGTCATCTTGTATCAGTTTTATTCAGCGAATGATAACGCGGAAAAACAGAAAAACATGGATTATTCACTATGCATTAGGAATGTACGAAGACTAAGTAATGTCTTCACGCCTTTACCCAAAGGACGTATATACTCGAGAACTATAAAGCTGATATAACTGCTATCAGGAATTGTGAGTAAAAAAAAAAGTATACCGCCTATTGTGACTTATTCTAAGGCGATCATGTGTCCTGTAGATGACACGGCAGGACACCCAGTATTTTGTTTAAATCTTGTAATATACCAACAAGTAATTTGATCGGGAGCGAATAAATGATAATTCGCACATTTCACGGACAGGGCATTCACTATTCAATACCCTGTATTGTGAGCCAAAGCGCAATACAGGTAGGATAAGTGTCTGGTACAGTCGGCTTTCTGTTTGACATCAAAGAATTTCGTCGCTAAAGGTATCATTAGCGCAGTTACTGCGACCAACACTCGTTTGATTTCCACGCCAAAACCAAGAAGATAAGAAAGTTGTGCACAAGATGGATGTCGCGTTTGCTCACATTAGGACAAGAATAAAGTCGTGAAGATGTTCCGATAGAGTGTTTGGTGATACTTCACCGCAATTACGCCGAATTTTCGTGTCGATTCGTACCCATAGTCCACCATTTCACACCTGATGCAAACTAATACTCAAAGCATTGGACTGGAATGGGTTAATCATGTGTAAAGAAGGCGAAGACAGTTCCATCTGCACACAAAGTCATAGCGTCTGCGTTTTTGGAAAGCAAGATGGATGTCACGTTTGCTCACAGTAGAACAAGAACAACGTCGTGGAGATGTTCCGATAGAGTGTTGGGTGATACTTCCAACAATCATTTGGAATACATTCCCTTAACCAAATCGTGTGGTTCTTTAAAAAAACTTCTTCTGACGGCTTCTCAATGCTTGATAAGGGCGCCGTAACATCTCATCGTCCCCGGCCAATGAAATCTGTATCATCGGCGTACGCGAGCAGCATATTATTTTTATTGAAGCTGGTTCCAGTCGTCTTTGCTTCAGCTTTCCGCATGATGATCTCCATTAGGATGTACAAGAACCGCATGACAGATCCTGACAGAGGCATCGCTTGGTAGAAAATGACTTCGTCAAATTTTACCTATTTCACCTGAAGACTTCGTTTCGGTCAGAGATTTCCTGTAAAGTCATATCAGCTTCGCAGTGATACCATTTCCAGTATAGGCTTGTTTGGTATCGGAGAGGCGAATACAACTTTTTAGTCGACAAAAAGATGATTGGTGTCGATCTGCATGTCTACAAGGATTGTCCAGGATTTGTCGACGTTTAAATAACAGGTCTAATGTCTCACAAATTACATTCAATCAGGTTCGCTAAGATGGGCTTTAGTCTTATACTTCATACTCTCTATAGGACTTTGAACACGATGGCTTAGAGGTCGTTGGTGCCAACACTTGGATCGTCAGTCTTAAGCACAGGATATAAAACACTCAGATTCAAATCATCAACCCGGCATTCCTTTAGCTAATTGGGTTTTTTATTCGACAAAAACATGATTAGAGTCAATCTGCTTGTCTTTGGGGTTGTCCAGTTTGAATATATAAGGTCGATTATAAACTACGAGAGTCAAAAGTCTCACAGATTAGATCCATTCATGTTCACTTAGATAGGCTTTAGGGATGGGTTAAAGGCTGCTCCCGCGGTAGTTGCTGCACACAATGGGATTGGAGTTCTTAACAACATGACATAAAACACTCAGATTCCAAACATCGGGCAGGCATTCCTTTAGGCATATTGGGTTTATGAGCTGGCTGATGAACGTTATCAGTGCATCACCGGTGGCCCTCAAAAGCTCTGTCGGCAATCCTTAGATATCAAAAAATCGCATTTTCCTCTGACACCCCAAGAATGACACCTACAGTTTAACGTCAAATCCGAACGTCAGCTGTTTGAAAATTATACTAGACATGCCGATTGACTCGACTGCACTGAAGTTGCTGTCGACAACATGGAGGTGACCGTCAATTAAAGAAATGTACATGACGGGGACTCGAACCAATGTCGCCAGAATGCTAGTCGAGTGCCGTTATCACCACATCGCGGGAGGTTCTTAGGCACCTCAGCTTTATTGTTTCAAAGTCGTGTAATTGCCGCAGGGACCCGGTTTTCGCTCGGTGATGGACATCTTATGCCAAATCGAGTAAAAAAGTGGGTGTCCGTGACTAGATTTCCAGATATGTCTTAGCATTAAATCCCAATTCTATAACGACTCGGCAGAATTGGTTTTCACCTCTATTCCTGTACTTTTCGATATCCTTACTCTTTCTTTCAAATTTGTCGACATTAACTTACAAGTGCTCAACTATGAATCAGATGATCGATTGTAATCAAAAGCCCTTACTTTTCGCTCTCACTGTCGCGGCTGCCTATGCCTGGCTGTCTGTCTGTTCGCTTGCTTCGGTTTGCCTGCTGCCAGCCAGGCAGTCAAGCAGACAGGCAGTTAGCCTGCCAGCCAGTGAGCCAAGGAGCCTGTACGGTTGCCAACCTGCCTGCCTGGCTGTCTGCGTGTCTGACTCGCCAGTGTGGAGTAGTAGTATTAACCTTTTGTAAATTAGTTTTGGTTTGTATACACTCTATTTGTGTTAACCGCATTCTATCACAACACGTACTTTGTGTGTGCGAAAGACGGTGACGACGACAGCAAACGGCAACAGCGACAACGACAACAAACATTGGCAACATACGTCGATGGCAGCGACCGACAACAAACTGAAATCACCAACGGCAGCACCGGCATCGGCATCAGCACCATCACTACCAGGAGTTGCAACAGCAAACGGCAGAGACAAGCGGAGCAACAACGGCGACAACAACAATGCACAGTGCAACCCAAAATGATATACTTTAGACTGCATTGCAATGTACAGATTTTCCTTTTTCAGATAACATCCGTGCTGTTCGCGATTCCCATTCTGGTCAACTTGGTGTGTAAAGTTGAAATTGTTTCGAGCAGCATAAATCAACTTGAATTCAAAATGTTTCGTTTCGTTTTCCTTTTGCAACTCTGGCTAACTTGGCTGGCTGGCTGGCTGCATGGCTGACTATATAGCTGCCTGGCAGTGGCAGTTGCTGTGACTGTGACTCTGGCTTTGGCTCTCACAGCCAGCCAGCCAGCCGACCGACCGAACACAGCACTTTAATTTATTTTACATTCAAATGGGCATCATTTACAAACGGGAGAAATTCTTTTTGAGCGTTTTAGTTTTATTTGCCTCCTTGTTGCCACGGCTTCAGCACTACTGACTGCGCTCGTATTATATTCCTTCTTGAAAACCATTCACAACATTATGACTTCATTTGGCCAGACAGGCGGCAGCGGCGGCGGCGGCAATTCGTTTGCTCTGCGAAAATCTTCTCACTAGCCAAATAAAAGTGAATCGAGGACGAAATGATGATGATAATGGTCCAAAGCTATTTCGATTGGAGACAATGATGTGACATATGTTTTTTCTCATGGTTCCTTATTACGTTTGGCAACGCTTTGGCTATAAACTTTAACACGGACATAAAAACAGCTATAACTTTTCAAATATTTGGTTTAGTTGGATGTAGAAGAGATGTTAAGGAAAATATTATATTAGTTGGTGGAGGGCAATGGGCGACAGCACAGGAATATATTATCACAAACAAATGTCACAAACATCTATGACTAAGCTTTACTGCTGTTATATAGAGTAAAGAGGAATCTACTGTGTCTAGAGTTATGCAATGTCTGCCAGGATACAGTACCATGCTAGTGAACAACAAGCAAGGAACAAACAACCATGGCTGAAGACATTGGCGCCAGTAAGAAATCAACGGTAATTTCTTAGTAAAGAAGAGAAATAGACTTGAAAACATTCAAAGTTTAAGTCCTTCAAAAGGCTCCTCCTATGACTTTCTTATAAAAATGAGTTTAAAGTAAGTGCTTACGATCAAGCACTAAAATATGGGAGACACACTTATGAATAATGTTTTTTTTTTAAACAAATTTAGTTACTCTCCGATTTGCAAAGTCTGTATAAGTCTGTTAAAGTCACAACGACCGTGGGGTGACTAGGTTTTACCAACCTTCTTTAGGTTTTTTCCGTAAAGTTTCCAAATATTCTCCATTATTTCGGGTTCTTTGCAACTAAACTATTATATAGAATATATATTTTATTGTGCTTCATATTTTAGAACTATTTCATAAATAGTATTTTAAATTTATTTATTTTTAGTGCGTGACCGGTAATAGATTGTCCATCTCAATATGTAAGTAAGAAAATCAATAAAGTAATATTTCTATGTAGAATATTTCATTAATGTTTTGTTGAAATTATATCCGTAGACCATTGGTCTTACATATACAGTATATGTATGCAATGTTAAGGTTTCAAAAGTCATACCTCTATAAATTTATGAAAATTAGCAAAGGACTATCGTTGAAAATCTTAAGTACCATTGACGATTTCTCATTTCATTTTTCCGCTTAAACAGAGCACGGCAAATACGAAAAATACTATACCTGCCTAGTACTTTCACCTTGACTGGGAATTTCTCACCTCCCAGGCAATGACCCAGAAAATATTGCACAGTGTTATCGATGACGGGAAAATTTGTCTACTACAGAGTCAAAACGAGGTCAGTGAGGCTTTTAAACGGCCCTTTTTTATGCGATTATATATCGATGGACTGCCTTCAGAGCTTTTTAAACTCGATTCTGGTAAAGGCATGCATGACCGATGATTGGAATCTGAGTGTTGCATTTCACTCTTCATGCGTAAAATGGTGCTCCAAGTGTGTACACCAACTACATCAGCCTTTTACCCATTGCCCCCAACTTCGTGCCGAGTGTAATATATGGAAGACCGAAGCCAATTCTCACAACACTGATTTGGCCTTATCAGTGTAATTAATGCAGATTGACAGACACCTATCATCTTTTTATCGACAATTAAGCTGCATTCGACCGTCTGATAAGCAGCAACTGTTGGCAGCCATGGTTGAGTTTGATACCCTTGCAAAGCTGATACGACTTTGGGGGATGACTCTGACCGACACGATATTACAAAAAAGGGAACGATACACACTTCAACAACGCAATGAAATTATTAAAATTCACTAAAAAAATGGTGAAAATCTTGCAGTCACAGTTCGCAAAACTCAAGCATTTTTTGGTCGTCGTGAAGCACCTTGTCGGACCGCAATACAGAAATTCGTTTAACCATTCGAGCTGTTGGGACAAGTTATTGATGTTAAGAATAAAACCCCTGCGCGTCGCTCAAGAACAACTGAGAATATTGCTGCTATAGCCCACAGTGTTGAAGAAAACCCAGGTTTGTGCATTCCTCGTCGTTATTTGGAATTGGGAATTCCACAAACGTCATTACAACGTATTTTGCATAAAGACTTGGGCCTTACGGCTTATAAAGTTTAGTTAACACAAGAACACAAGCCGGCCGATCATCAACAACGTCGTGTCTTTGCTCATTGGGTCCTTTAAATGCATGAATATGATCCGGAATTCCATCGAAAAATCATCTTGACTGATGAGGCTCATATCCAACGCAGTGGCTACGTCAACAAGCTAAATTGTCGCATCTGGGACTCGGAAAACCCAAAAGTTATTGTTGAGAAGGCTCTCCATCCTCAACGTGTGACTGTTTGGTGCGGTTTATGGTCCGGCAGGGTCATTGGACCTTACCTTTTAGAAAATGAGGTTGGATCAACAGTTACGGTGAATTGATTGCGCTATCGAGATCTGGACAACGTTTACTTTCAACAAGACGTCGCTACGTGCCACACAAGCAACGAAACCATTGAACGGGAAAAGTTTCCAGAACGTGTTACACAATTGGCCACCGAGATCTTGTGATTTTACACCTTGCGACTTCTTCCTTTGGTGCTACGTGAAAGATAAGGTCTACGCCAGCAGCCCAGCATCGATTCAAGACCTCAAAGATAAAATTCGTGAGGCTATCGAGGACATAGGGCAGCCACTTTGCGATTTGGATATGGAAAATTTCATGAAAAGGATATGGTCCTGTAAGTGTGCTCGTGGCTGATGTTGTTTTATTAACGGCATACCTTCCTCTTTATTATGAAATAAACATACAAAAAATGGATTTTTTACTTGAATACCAAAATAACACCTCTTATTGGAAAACCCTTTATAAATAGTAACCCTAGAAATATTTAAATTTTCGACTTCTGCCTTATTTCCACGACTCCGATTGGTACTCCACTAACATTACCGCTTCTCTGTATATTAATCTAACTAGATAATTCTAGGTTTTTTTTTTCTAAAACAATTCAATCGCTCCACAAGAATCTCACTCCACTGACGATTGCTCAACGTTTCTGTGTCAAAACTATGGGAAACTTTATACCATCGCATGTGATGTGAAGTGAGAGCCATCATCACTCGTCCTATGTACTAAAAGTCATTGGGGGAAAAATAATTCAACAAAAAATAAAAAAGTACAATGTTTAGAAAATTTCACACCATCAGCTAAGCAATTAATATTTCAGCGGTATTTCTTCAAATCCAAACTAATTACATTCCTATGGCGCTAAATAAATTGTGGCGGCGGCGGTGGAGTCGGCATTGCTCACCATAGTCCTCCTCATTATGATGGTGATATATGATAGGATCAATCGCACAAAAGAAGTTGCCGAATATGTTGTTGTTGTTATTGTTGTTCCAAGTCCATTAAATACTTTTATTTCTGTTGTTTTTGAGCTGTTGCTTTTTTTATGTGTGTGTGTGTGTGTGTGTGTAAATCGCTGACATATTTGGCAAATACTAATAACGATTAAATATTTCCCATGGTTTTGCTCGATCAATCGTTTTTTCACACTCCCTCTAGTTCTTTCAAGTACCCGCTAGTCGTCGTCGTCGTGGGTACTCATCATCACACTCTCGTCTCGTAAGTTGTGAGCATTCAAGCGGCGTTTCGTAATTAAATATGAGATCATTTTAAACTATTAGGCAACATTAATAAATTACAAATATATTAATTGATTTAACGCAACAAAAAGAAAACAAACGCGGAAGGGATAACGCTAACAAAAACAATAGGAACATGGCCTGCTACGAAATGAGTGCACATGATAGCCCGCTGGGCTAGTTAGGCAGCCAGCCAGCACTTTGGATTCTATTTAGCTATTTAGTGAATGCTGTGCAGGTTGTTGTAATAGACCGCAGCTTTGTTTTCCCTCGACGCTTTTTCAATAAACGCGTTTTCACAACTTCCATCTAAGTGCGCGCGGCAGCAGACTAAGCGTTTTGCCTTACACAGACAGACCAACAGGCGTACAACGGACAGATAGACGTCAGTCAGTACGTCCAGCCACGGAGTGAGTGAGTGGCTGTGTTAATATCACATTGTTAACACATTCGCCCATCCGGGCAGGGCCAACTGTTTGTCCCGTAGTCGTGTGTCCGCCTATCTATAGATCTATTTTGGCCATCCATCTGTAAAGTTGTAACGCCAAGATGTATGCTTGCTGCTCATCACGGATCGTCCGTCTGTCTGTCTGTCCCTTCATCTGTGTGTGGTTTTCCCCTATCCTATGATATGAGATAAAGTTATTTCGGCGGTGGCGGCAGCAGCGGTGACGGTGGCGGGTATCATTTCAACGCAACCAACACTTGGCGGTGCTGCTCCATCTGAGATTAAACTGTTTGTAAAACATTTAAGTTAACGCTATTGTTATCATCTGCTCCTAAATTGTAATAGACTCTGATAATTATACGGGTATGTTTTTTTGTTGTTTACGTTGTTGTTTTTTTTGGTGTGTGAGGCTACTGGGTTTGGTTTGGAGGTGCTTTATCACTCGGAACGACTGACTGCAGGCAGATAACTGCCTGAAAAACGACAATTGAAATGTTCTGTAGAATGATCTAATTACTCATGAGAAAAATGCAGAATTGTTTGTGATGTTGTTGTTTGATTTTGATTTAGATTTCGCCGCCCAGCCCATAGATTACGTTGGAATTGAGAAATAATAATAAAATAACGCATAAGACGCAGGTGTGAAAGACGCAGCATTAAAGCCTATTTCTTAAGCTGATAATGACATAAAATCGTATAGGGTTAAATTTATCTATGCGAAAATAATATATTCAGGTCTAAATGAGGACCTCAAACTATTTATAAATATATCTATATACATGAAAATCTTACAATTTGATTAGTTTGATTTGAAGGCACACAAGTCTGCCGAAACTCAATCCAGACTAAAGAGATACAATTTGATACACCGATGCAACCCGACACTACAGATTTGAAAATGCATACGAAATTGTTATTTTCCATCATAAAGATAAAATTTGGTACACCACTAAATTTAAGAAGAATAAGTTAAAAAATGCTTTATTTTCGATCAGTGGGCATTAGGGCGTTTCACCAAATGCGTTTTTTGCGATTTTTGCAACTCTTGAAGCGGAATATTAATGCTTGTGATCTAAAAGAATTTCGAAAAAATTTTTGGTTTTTTTGAAGATGGGTATGGGGTCGCTGAAATAGATTTTATCAAAAAAATGAGGTTATGGAGAAAAAAATTTTATATTATTTTTTTTCTGGTGCTTTTTGTTCATACAACTAAACAATTCTCTTCTTATGGATCCGATCCCACGACAAAAAATTATTGGTGTAAAAAATTATTATATTATGGACCACTTTGATAGTCTTAAAAGTGAAAAATTATTTTTCCTAGATTTCAAACCTCGATAACTTGAAAAGTTTTCAACATTTTTTCAAGATGTAAAATGCGTTGGAAAGGTCTTTAAATTACCTTTTATTTGGTACATAGATTTATTTTTACTTGTTGGAAAAATATAAGAAAAAAATTAAAGTTTGAGAATTTTTTTTTTATTTATCAAATTTTATGAAAATTAAAAGAATTTCATTATGTTTCGTTCTTGGTTAAGTAAAAAAAAAACTTCTAAAATACATTGCTTTAATAAAAATCATCAATATATTTGTATTCCCATACAAAATCAAAAGATATAAAATAAACAAAATCAACATATTTAATGAACAAATTAAAATTAAAAAGTAAATTTGTATCTAAAATTACAATACATTAACCACTAAATGTGGAACAACTGTGGAAGTATTTTCAAATTGGTTTCTTAAGAGCTTTTTCAATAACATTTTTGTTAACATTAGATATAATTTTTTGATTGTTATCAACTCTAACCAATAAGTTTTGAAAATCATCCTCATTCTTTGTAATTTTTTTGTTATATATTGTAGTCGACGCCACGCCTCTTTCTGATAAATCATTCACAACACATAGTTTTTCTAGCTTTTTCTTTGAAGAAACAAAATCATCATCATTTTCCCATAAAAGTGTATCTTTCGAAAAAAGGAAGTGGGCAACTTTAATTCATCAAAAACACTTTTACTGTTTGAGGTTACAAAATTATGCATTATGAATTTTGTTACATTTTAAAAAGGGTCTATTTCAAAAATTTTAAAATTCAAATAGTGTGAATTTAAAAATAAAAAATGTCTTTTTTTGTCTATTTTTTATTTTTTGCAACATTTTTCACAAGTAAGATATAAACTTATATATACCAAAATAAAGGTATCTAAATAATCTTTGTAACGCATTTTACATCTTGAAAAAATTTTGAAAACTTTTCAAGTTATCGAGGTTTAAAATCTAGGAAAAATTATTTTTCACTTTTAAGACTATCAAAGTGGTCCATAATATAATAATATTTCACACATATAATTTTTTTGTCGTGGGATCGGATCATTGCTAAGAGAATTGGTTAGTTGTATGAACAAAAAGCACCAGAAAAAAATAATATAAAATTTTTTTCTCCATAACCTCATTTTTTTGATAAAATCTGTTTCAGCGACCCCGTACCCATCTTCAAAAAATCCCAAAAAATTTTCGAAATTCTTTTAGATCACAAGCTGTAATATTCCGCTTCAAGAGTTGCAAAATTTTTTTAGTGAAACGCCCTAGTGGGCATGACAAAAGTCTGTTTTAGCCCCAGAGAGATTAAATTTGAAACACGGATAGTACTCGATACTAACGTTATAAATAAGCAAACTAAAATTCAATTCTAGACCAATGGTAAGAGTAAATTTGATATGCAAACAGTTTTCAGCACTACATAGATGATATCTAGATGAAATTTATATTTTCGATCCGAGGACGAAGATGGATATCATATGTGTTTTACATCTAGTATCGTATTGTCTACCTGATCTAGAACTAATTCAATTATGCAAAATATTAAAATGTACATGTCGCAGTACCATATTGCCTGACAAGCTCGATGCTTGTACTCCGTCCGATTTGGCCTCCCACTGTTTTTATGTGATACTTATTTTGTGATATTAAGCTATAAATCGCCATGTTTTAGACATATTACAGTAACTCTCTGTCACCCTCAAGCCAAACAATGAGTCCACGCTGCCATATGATACGAAGTCAAGTTCCTCGTCCTGCCGGGCACTTATCCATCGTTTCGTTAGTACCGAAGTATACTGTCGCAACAACCAACAAGCCTTCACCACCATCAGCTAGGGGCAAAGCTCTTCATCTGGCTTGTCTCACTCAACACCTCCTGTTAGGTGCTGTGCGCCCCCCCCCCATCCGGCTGACATAATCGTTTACCATTCGGTTCACTCGGGGACAACCCAGCGTTAAAAATAACCATTACGTAATCGCTGTTGTCAGCAATATTTAGTAGCAATCAGTGATAATTCTTTCGCTTATGTTTCCCCTTACATTTAGCATAGGAGTGTCATGGGCCGTTTAATCGGTGCGCTCTCACTCTCTCATTTCAGTTGCAATTACGTTATAATCGGATTTTTAAGCTTGATTACGAAGTAAGTCACGATGTCAGAAGTTGCCATTCCAATAGCATTGTAATCGGAGTTATAATGAGTGGACGATATTTGCTACATTAGAGATCCTTGCTTACAATGTCATACTGATGTCATGTATTACTAAATAGGTACTTCGTTTTATTAACCGCTGGGAATATCAAAAAATGAGTGAGTTCCTAGCAATCAGTGAGCAATAGTAGCAATCGCTTATGTTCTGCCTTACATTTACACAGGAGTGTCATAGGCGGTTTAATCGGTGCGCTTTTGCTTAC
The DNA here is from genome assembly GCA_964034835.1 of Muscina levida. Classification (NCBI taxonomy): domain Eukaryota; kingdom Metazoa; phylum Arthropoda; class Insecta; order Diptera; family Muscidae; genus Muscina; species Muscina levida. The sequence continues at coordinate 36,265,874 of OZ035883.1, forward strand.
AAAGTAAGGGAAGATGCTAGTAAGTCCCATTTCGGTTGCAATTACTTTATAAGCGGCGTTTTATGCGAGCTTCATAACACGCTTGATTACGAAGTAAGTAACGATGTCAGTATGTGTCATTTCAAAAGCGTTGTAATCGGAGTTGTAATGAGTGGACGATGTTTTTTACATTACACACCATTACATTCTAAGTACTTAGATCCTCGCTTACAATGTGATACTGATGTCATGGATTACTAAATAGGTACTTCGTTTCATTTACCGCTGGGACGCTGCGAGGAAGATGATGACTTCCATACAGGTTTTAATCGGCTAAATATTTGACATGCTTTTGGGATACTGTTGGGTTGAGTCGAGTTTGTACAGAGAGATTTAATTTTGGCAATATAAATATTTAGTCTTGCTACCTCGTTTGCTTCAGACATTTTACGAAGATTCGCTTCCATGTCTGAGAAGCTATGTGCTAGGAGACATATACCGTACGCGTAGTCTAGGTCACTTAAACATTCTTGCATTATCCAAGTTATTCCTTTACCATTGTAAAGTGCTATCTCTTAATGACTCTATTGTAACTCTATGTTAACTTGAATTGAGGAAAGGACGCGACCTTGTCGTAATCCTGTTTCCACTTTTATTCTGCTACTTAAGGTTTTTTCAAAATCAATAAAGCACAGATATAAGAGCGATTACCATTTGTCCGTCTAATGTGAGTATTCCACTATAAAAGTCTGCCCAAACTTCTAGTTGATCTTGTGTCGATGTTGCTAGTTCGACATTGGGCCTTCTTAATGGCCGTTGTAACGTCGTGTAATCGTTTGACAGTTTCGTCAATGTTTTATGCATTTAGCTCATACGTTGGTTTTCAGAGGCTATCTCTACTTCTGTAGCTATTTTCGTCGATCCATCTGGGCTTATCTCGAAGGGCGCTGTGTTTTCCTATTTTACCTAGTTTGCTGTAAGATACCTGCAACCTAAGTTTACTGCTGCGAGGCTGTAACTCCATTGAGATCTGCTTTTGCCTTTTTACGTAGTTCAATCTTATGCGATGATTCATCGGAGATCTATACCTTACGTCTGCATTCTGTATAGTCAAGAATTTTAATGGCCGGATCCATAAAAACTGTTTTTATTCTTCCCCCGAGTGTTAAGGATGTGTTCCATTCTCTTCATTAAGAGACATTTGTAAAGCATCCGTATAGGATGCTGGATGCTTTACCCTAAATTTACAAAAAGTAACACGTATTATGGTTTTTTTTATACACAATTATCTATTCTCTTTACTAGGAAATATGGCCTAACATTTGTGGCGCCTATCCATTCACTTGTTTCATTCAAATTCCATGTTTACTAAACTATTATTTACTTTGAATTTCGCGGAAAATTCATATTTAAATTATTTTCCTAATTCTTGCGGGATTTCCCCCCATTGTATTTCCATGATATACGTCACATTAGAAACAGCAAGGTAAATCACCCATACCGACCACTCTCGTAGACGTCAGCACAACAAGAATTACACGCAAAACAATTACTGCTAATATTGTTTATAATATAAATTATATTATTTTGAGGGTGAGGTAGGAAAATATTAAAAACAAAGTAGAATTTATAGATTTCCCACGCGGAAATAATCGGGAAGAATCTAAGTTTCCATCATTACTCACAATGTGCAGGTAGGTATGAAGAAAAAAAGTAAGATTTTTTAAAATTTCTCATGGTTGGCAAATATTTTATTTATAACAATTACGCAAAGCACTTTTTCATTCAGTATAATTGATTAGACTTTTCAACGGGGAATCACTTTGTGCGAAGTCCAAAGGTGTTTTCGCATCATAAACTGAATTGGGATTTTTCGATGAAATGTAAGGTAGAAATGAATATAAAACAAACATTGAGGATAGTTTTTTATTAGGGGGTTTCACACAGGAACAATGTATTTTTAACATAAATAGTAGGAAGAAACTACGTACGTATTTTCCCTTACATCTTATGAATGAGACATTTGAGAGATGAACATGCTTCCATTTTTAGACTCACACAAAGGGACCTACAATTTATATACGGATCCCCACGTCAGTTGTTTGTGAATATTTTACTAGGAATGCCGATTGACTCGACTTTTGCGATGTTGCTGTCCACATCAAAGTGAGTCGCTGATAGACAAGATGTAATCTGGTAAAAACCAGATCACACTACACAACGAGATCTGCTGAACTATTGTGATTGTCTGTTAGAAAGGAAAGGAGAGGAGAAAGAAGGAAAGAGAGGAATATCGAGGGAACACCAATTTTCATCTTGGCCTAGTTAGCCATGGAAAAACGTATTTAAACGTATTTAATCTCCTACTGGGACTGAAGAGAATATCGAAGGAACAGCAATTTTCATCTTGCCTAGTTAGCAATGGAAGGCATCGCCATAAACGTATTAAATCTGATACTGGGACTGAGGAAGGAGATTCTAGGTCTTCTATGTGACTCTCCCTTCAGTCTCTTAGCCTTCAACGGGCTAGAGCGGGGCAGCTACAAATAAGTTGTTCCATCGTCTCGGACTCCTTCTCGTCCTCACACACGGCAGTAGTCCGGTATGGATCTATCACATTTACCTCTTAGGTGCCTGAAATTGCAGTGGCCTGTTACAATTCCACAGGCCAGAGTCAGGTCACATCCTGCACAGGCCAATCTTGTACGCCGATCGGGATCTGCTGTATTCGTACAGTAAAGCGATCTAGAAGTTATGGTGTCGGTTCTGGAGATCCAACGTCTGCTGGCTGTTTTCCACATTTAATCTTCCACTAAGTCAAAAAGCTATCAAATGGGCGGGTAAACATCTTCCAGAGAGTCATGATCAGATATAGTACAACCACCTATGGCCAGCAATGTCCTGGAACCCAACAGAGGCTGACATCCAGAGGCTTTAGTCCATTCAACTTCTCCTTATAGTTCCTCTCCAAATTTGAGTTACACAATGTAGAACTGAATGCTTTTATTATATAATAGCCTCCGCGACTTTTTGAATGGCCAGAACCTCAGCCTTAAAAACGCTGCTTTCAGTATGCAGCCTGATTGAGAGGCTTAGCTGCAGGTCTTCGTTGTAGGCACCCAGCTCATTTTTGAACCGTCAGGAAAGACAGAAATGCAGTCACCATAAGGACGCCGCCTTCATTCCATTCCAATCTTTCCGAATTTGAACGTTTACTTTACATAAATCCACACATTTTTTTAAGAAATTAGTACGAAGTGGCGGAAAAAAAGAAACGTCATTGACCAAAGCTTGGAAATCTTCGCATGACCATGTATGGATTGATACCATTCATCCTGTGCCCTGTTCCATTTTTGAACCGTCAGGAAAGACAGAAATACAGTCACCATAAGGATTCCCGCCGTCATTCCATTCTGATCTTTCCGGAATTTTTACGTTTACTTTACTTAAATCCACACATTTTTTCAAGAAATCAGTACGAAGTGGCAGAAGAAAAGAAACGTCATTGACCAAAGCTGGGAAATCTTCGCATGACCTTGTATGGATAGATGTCAATCACAAGCTTCCCTTAGTCTGATAGCTCCTCGGGCTGCAATAGCCTTTACGTACAAGTCCAGAGGCGGTAGGCCCAGGAAAACATCCGTGCTCTTTCTATATTCATTTATCTCCATTACCGTCATCCTTTGGACCTTGCCGAGCATTTTTAACAAATTTCTCTTATCTAAGCCCTAACACCGGGACCGGCCGTGGCATGATGGTTAGAACACGCGACTACCGTGCGGGAGATCCCAGGTTCAACTCCTGGGGCAAGACATCTAAAAAATTAAAAAAAAAAATTTCATTGCCGGCCCCCTCGATGTTGTCGTCAGCAACTTCACAGTATAAGTGTTGAGTCAATCTGCATGTCTAGTAAGAGCTTCTCAGACAGTGCCGTTCGCATTCGTCGATAAACATGTAGGTGCCGTTAGTTGTGAATCTAAAAATAGAAAGCGTGTTAATTCACAACAACGCGAGAAGCTATCCCATACCTCATTCATGGGGTGTAAAGGAAAATTAGGTTTAAGTAAGGTCCTTCCACCAAACCAGATAGTCATATGTGATAATTGGCCAGACTACAGTAGTATAAAGCTACATTGTGATTTTCGGGCTGAGTCCCCAACTTTTACCTATAGACTTCTGGCACTCATGAAAGTTATTGACAAATCCCTTTTAAGCCTTTCTCGATATTCATTAGCCAATTTAGCTTCTGATCAAGGACAACACCTAGGCACTTGGCCTCCGTTGAGAGCTTCAGTTCCCCCCCATTAAGTCTCGGTGGCCTAAAGTCCTTTATCCTACATAAACGAGTGAAGAAAACCAATTCCGTTTTCTGAGGGTTTACCCCCAAACCACAGGTATTGGCCCATCATAGCAGCTTTCCAAGTGGAAGTTTGAATAAGGTCACACATGGTTGGTAGAAATTTCCTACCTATCATGACCCCTGACAGGGCTCCCGCATGATAGTCGCGTGTTCTAACCACCATGTATAACCTATACTACCCCTCCATTGAGCCGTTTTGGAAAATTGGCCGAGAATTTTCGCACAATGATATACGCCGAGATTATTTCGTTCATTTGTTTATTTAATTACTTTTTGTTTTCTATTTTCAACTGAATCTCATTTTATGTATCCACAATTGGCTGCAGCAAAAGTTGCCGATGGTCGATACAAACGAAACAAAACACTGGGACGACATCTGTGTACTCGTATGCGGTGGTATGACCAGATGTGTTGATTTAGTAGATCTCGCTACAATTTCCAAAATAGGTGACCTGCACCTGTGTTACAGGGTGTTAAGCGGCGAATGTACGTGTATATTGAGCATTAAACGGCCGGCGTAGAGCAGATCAGCAGCATCATCAACATCATCATTATGAGTCGTCCCCCTTTCATTGGTAACGAGAGAGTGCGAGAGTTTATTGAGGCAACAATTGCCGCTGTGTAATGATGTTGATGCTAGTGTTGCTGGTGTTGTTGTTGTTGCTGCTATTGATGTGCTACCAGTTTCATGGCTCTGACATTTCCGGGCATAATATCTAACTCGTTTGTTTTGCCAGCAAAGCTACATATCACATCGATAGTGATTCAAATACAGCAACAACCAGCAGCAACAGCAACCTTGCCATATTAATACGCCAGCGAGTGCATTTATTTAATTATTATGCAAACAGGGTTGCACTATTTGTCCTATTATGGCTATAATGACCGCAGCAGCAGCAGCAACAACAGCAGCCCCATCACCAGCATTACTGGCAGCTGTTGCTACCGTTTTGCTGGCGTGAGAGGCTGCCTGCCAGTGGTGGTGGTGGTGGTGTTTGACTAAAGATCGATTTCAATCGATCGAACGCTTTGGCACAAAACATTTCGCAATTTTACTTCACTTGGCGACTTCTGTCCCAATTTTCATCATCATCATCTGTGTATCAACAACCGACGTTTTGTCTCATACGTCGAGACATAACCACCCAAGGTGGTGTGTTGTGAGATGGATGCCACAAAAACAAAAACAAAAAAAAACAACCAGCAACAACAACAACATTAATAGTAAGTATACACTACAACAACGACGATACAAGGCTGTAGGTCAGTCTTGGCGGTTTTTTGTTTCGCATCGTCGCTCGGTCTATTGCCACGCCGCCGTTGTTGCTGTAGTTGTTGTAGGTTTTACATTAACATAGGTGGCTGAAAATGCCATACATGTTATGGCATTTGAAGTTGTTGCAAGTGGGATTTCCTTTGAAAATAGCGTATGGCAGAGAGCGTTTTTTTTTGTTTTCGTTAGTTGTGTATTTTTGTTTTTTTGTTGCTGATGTTTTGTTGGTAAGTGTTGTTGCTTTGTTTTGTTTCGTGACGACTACCACGGCGACTACGACAACGACGGCGACGACTTTGACCAAATGAAATGAATGTGCACTGACACTCAGCTCGCAAACTTTGTGGTGGTAATGACATTTAAATTGCGTCGAAGAGAAATGTTCGCACATGCTCATACCTCTGGGTATAACTTCATTACGGTTGATACGACACCGACATACGTACGTACTGTAGAAACATGCAGCAAGCAAGCAAACGATCGATCGATCGAGTAATTCAGAACATGCAACGCTAACGCATTGGGGCATCATTGCTTCATGTGCTTGCTACTTTTGCACTATATTACAGTACTACGGGGCGCGCGATCGATCTGAGGTGCAGAGAGTGAGATATTGAGAAGAGCAAAATGGACGCAAATGGACGCGGACAGCGGAAGGTCGGACAGACATACGGCGGCGTAATGAAGAAGTACGTGCAAATGCGTTAACACAAAATAGTTGTTTTTTCTCGTTGTTGTTTTTCTTGTTGTTGCTGTTTTATTGATCGCGTATTCGACTAGTGAATTTTACGTTGCTGTGTTTTTTTTTTCGTTACCCATTTTTTTTTGTGCCGGGTTTGTCAAGCGTCCGTCGATGAGAATAAATATATAATTTGTGTAGGTTTGCGTGTATGTGCTCACTGCACTCACATGTGATCATGAGAAAATGTTATACGACAATTGCGTTGCCTCCAACAACGGACGCAAGTAACAACCGACGATTGGGGTGAGCAGATGAACGGGGAACAACCGGGCATCATCGCAAAGGAAGCATCACACAAACTTTCATTGCACCCTGTGCATAAGCTAGTACTGCGACTGAGCTACGACCATCAGATTCGGCAACTGCCACTATACTGCACAATTTTGTGGAAGTACTTTGTCAAATCGTGAGATATTTTTTAAAAAATATTGTAGGAATCCAAAGGAAATGGTATAAGTTCTGTTATGTTCGCCAATGATGATAGATTTCATAATCATTTAAAACTGAATCGAATTTAGTTGCTCTAATATAAATCGCATAAAAAATTGTCTCATTGCATTCCATGAATGGAATATGGAAGATCTTCTGGTATTTGGGTAAGATAACTCGGTCCCATTTTTAGACCCATACAATCCTGAGTCCTACAGATTCAAAAAGATTTTGACGGTTAACAGTTATCGGAGCGAATCATCCCTGATGCTTTTCGAGAAGCAAAACATATCGTTAAGTCCGCGGACCGATCATAACAACCAGCACTAAGCTAAAACAAGGTCGATGATACGAGTGCAATCCTCAGACTTATTCCCCAAATTTTCCGTAAATATGCGATGTATACCACTTTTTTAAGTGCCTATCAATTCAACTACTTCACGCTCCTTCAGGCTACGATTCTACTTACTTACTGAATTACTTATTATCTCTTACACCCCCTATGTGAGATACGGGAGAGTTTCTCACGTAATTGTGAGTTAAAGAGCTTCTATTTTCAGATTCACATAAGGGAACTACATTTTATAGACGAGAAGCTTTCTAAATTGGCAGCAGCAACATAAATTCATCTTTCACGTAGAAAATAATTCCAAGTTTTCAGTATTTCAAATTTTTTGCGAAGTATTTTACTCTCGAAGACTCCCAGAACAAATTGATCCGCTTGTATCATTACCCAGGATTCTGGGCTGTAGAGCAAGACAGCTAGGATCAGAGTCTGGTAGAGTTGGATTTTTGTTCTTCCAGAGAGCGCTTTGTCATTAAATAGCTTGCTTAGCGCATAGTAGCGGCGGTTTGCGATCAATACTTGTCTCTTGATTTCCAGGCTGACATTGTTATTTTTGTTTATGGCAGAGCCAAGGTAGACAAAATCATCTACCACTTCAAAGTTTTAGTTGTCAACGTTCACGCAGCGTCCCAGACGAGTGGACTCTTTGTTCGTTGCCCACTTACGCCGACTGCTTTTCAATGTTCAAAAAGGTCGCAGTAACACCCCGCAATCCACGGCCAATGACATCTATATCATCGGCTAACGCGAAAAGCATGTGACTTTTGTTAAAGATGGCACCATTTCTGTTTATTGCAGCCTTCTGCATGGTTATCTCCAGTACGATGTTAAAGAGACCGCAAGACCGCCTTGTCTAAAGCATCGCTTAGTCAAAAATATGGGGAATTTTCTAATTTGAGTCTTTTTGATTATGATTCTTTTTCATCACAACCTCTCTTTAGAGGTTTCCAAGCAGCTCTCAACGTGCGGGAGATTACGTATTCTCCGGGCAATGCCACTGAGAAGGCGCAATGTTGAGTAACCAAAACGACATGCCACCACCGATGCGTCTTAGGAAATAGGTAACAGAAGTTACTGAAACTCAACATGGATGCTCTCTTAGTGATTTTGGCAGCCCCAAAAAACTCTCCTTAGACAAAACAAATATTATGAAAACACGAAAAAAGAATACAGAGACCTAACTGTCGACAAAATCGAGGGGGTCGATTTGGCTACAGGATGTTCCATGTCCTGGGCTTAAGAAAGGCGATCCAAATATGTTTACCAATATCCTGAAATCAGCTTTTAACCCATCGCGCCCAAGGTCTTGTTCAGTGTGTTATGTGAAAGACTACATCTCATCTTATCCAACATGATTAGACAATCGATCAGATTTAAACTTTACATCAAATCCTGGAGAAGACCCAAGAAATGCAGACTGTCACTTATTATCTTTCGACATTTCGATAGGACAAAAGCTGTTAGATATAAAGGCTGAGCTTGGTAACCATACGAAGCTGATACGACCTTGAGGGAGCCATATTATACCATGCGATTGCGATAGTATGCCATGCGATATTTTTAGCATCCTTATCCAAACTTATAAATCAGTTCAGGAAGTCTTCAAGAGAAAATCCTAAAATTATTATTTGATTATTTCCACGAATTACCGTCACTTTCTTTACTTTAGCTTGTAAAGGCTACGGCAAAACACGCGATAGGCGCCACAATAGACGGTTAAGGAGTTATTATCTAATCTGGGTGAGAGGATTTATATACGAGGCGCAATGCACCTTCTCTTCTCCGTGATTGTTGAAGATCTGTAGTTCCTGCAAAATACTAAGATAGCTTAGAAATCAAGTCGAACTTCTGACTTAGGAAAAGATAGACAAAGTGAAAAATTAACCAGTACGTACAGTCAATCACAGATAACTCGTCCCAGCAGTGGAAATGGAGAGGTATCCTTAAAAAGGGCAGCAAACATGCATTCATATGTAGTTTGTACAGGCCATAGTTAGTCCTTCAATGAGACTAACAAAAAATCCCATACACTTGCACATCTCGCTTCTAAAATAAGACCTGTAATGAGGCTCCTTGTAAGGGTTAGAAAAGAAAGGGAAAGTATAGGCCTTGCCTGCCAATGGCGCCCTATGTTAACTAATTTGAAATAAGGGTTGCATTTGTAGGGTGGGGCTTCTGACTGCCATTGATGGCCTCCAAGAAGGCATGCAAAGCGCCATTCTTGATGCTGGGGTGGTGCGCGAGAACGCAATTGGAAACAGGACAAACCTTTACATTAAGCAGGAAAACGCTTGTAGCTAGTAGGGAACGTTGATATAGAAACAGACAGATACAGGGATAAAGTACCGATAATTCTACTAGGAGGTCGAAAATAAGAGTTTTGGCATAGGGCTTCCTTTTCTGAGTACAATAATGTCCATGTCCAACTTTAACAAAGCTTTTTTAGTCAGTATTCAATGAAAATGTTAAACCACTAAAGATATGAATAACTTTCTAGTTCTGTGTTAAGACCCTGATATCAGAGCAAGGATGTCCATGACCATGATTTTTTAGAGATCAGTTTTATTGAGGATGCGACAGAGTTTTACGTATGTTATTTGATGACAGAGTGATCAAGACCATCTAAGTAACATCCACTTAAGAACGTGTATAAACTCACATTAGAAGCTCTCCAATGACTCATCCAGGAGGCGCTATAAGAATTCGTTTTTGCTTAATGTCCTCATTTAAACAAATATTAAAGATGACGGAATTCAAAATCCACTCACATTTTAAGAATTCCTCCTATACCTTATTCCACCTATAGGGTGTTTCAAATTCGTTGCGCGTGAGTTCCTGCACACATCGGGCGCATGTGCTACAGTCAGTCGGAGCCGGCTGATGCAGAAATCGCACAAGTAGCCTGCTGGAATTGCACTCTCATTCCTTGCATGGTAATCAATAATCGAATTGATAACGATCGTGTTTAATTTTCATTTTTGGGATCTGACTGGCTGGCTGCTGCCTGGCCAGCAGCGGATGGCAGGCTTGCTGGCTGGCTAGCTGGCTTATTGTGAGAGCGTTCTCGGCGTCGTATGTGTCTTGTGGTTTTCGGTGTTATAAGCGACGGGTGCGCTTTAACAACAGCGGCAGCAGAAGTGCTTTGCCATGTAGCCCGTTTGGACCATCTTCTGGTTGCTGTTGTTGTTGTTGTTGTCTTTTGATTGGTTGTGTACTCGATGCAAAGACGCGACATAAATTATGGCCAGCACAAGGAAAAATTGGAATTCCTTTACGTTTAAAGTTTTGGGACTTTATTTGGCCGCTGTGCTTGTTGGTTGCTGCTGTTGTCGTTGTTTTTGCTCTATCGTACGGAACGGTTGGTTTGCTTCTCGCGCGCATGTGCGCAACCACCAAAAGATTGATGATTTCGAGCGGCTTTTAGTTTCACAGGTAGCATTATGAGGGGTGTTTAAATGGTCACTCAAGACGCCAGCCAGCCAGTGTGTTCATCTGCCACAGTACACTCGCGCATTGTTATTATTGTTATTATTATTACTTGGCCAGCAATAAGCTGAGCGCGCACGATGATGATGATGATGATGGCAAGAGCCATCAGGCAGCCGGCTGCTGCAACCGTTAGAAGACCATTGCCATGGTGGTGGTTCGAGCAGATGATCGTTGACTGTGGTTTGTCACAACGAGGCGGCTGTCCGAGCGGAGCAGAGTATATAAGTTTTCGTCAACTATGCTATTATTTGGCCAAGTCAATCGCTGGAGGATCCATTGTTGGCTGGCATTTTTCGGGTGTTTAAGAGCGGGGAATTTAGCAAAACAACAACAACAACAAAAAAACAAAAACATCCAGCCAGCCAGCCAGCGAGCCTGTGCTTGCTGGCCTGATGGTTGTTGCTTGTTGGTTGGTGTACAAAAATGTTGAGAGCCAAAAAGCTGCTGCTGCACTATGCTAATTACGTCATGTGGTCTGCCGCTTATGGACATATTATATTGTGGGAACCAAAAACTGGTATCGTTGAGCTTGGTCGATCGGTCGGTCGGCTGGTTGGTTGGTTGGTCGGATGGTTGGTTGGCTGGATGTTTGTTGCTGTTGTGTTTTGGTGAGGCAATGCCTGCAACAGTAACTACTACGAGCACTACGCTTAGTTGTAACAAGCAAAGAGACGCTCTGGTGGGGGAGAGTATTTGCCTCCTTGCCCGTTGGTTATTGCTACTGTCGTCGTCATCGTCATCGTCAACGCCGTTTAAATTTGGTAGTGGTGGTGGAGGTGGCGGTGGTGGCAAGTAGTTATGGCTGTTGCAATACCAAAAAGTGTCTTGTCTACTATTTGGCTGCGATCACCGTTGCCACCACTTGGTCTCCCATCGTTGTTACTACTACTACTCGCAACAACAACAACAACAGCAATGACGACGACAGCAGCAATAGCAACAGCAACAACTTGGAAACTGTAATGTATGAGTAGTTGTTTTTATTTATGTTGTGGCTGTTATTTAAGCAATGTTACGCCGGCGAATAATGGGATTTTTACATTATGTTTTATGCGGTCAAGTACGACATTTGTCGGTATTGGAATTGGTGCTACTCAATCTCTACTACAACTCCACTACAACACACTGTGGCCTACCCCGCTAACGCTGCCGCCGCCGCCTTGGCCCAAAAGACGGCCGGCAACGCAAGTCAAGTCAGGCGAACCCAACTAACCGAAAACTCTACTCCACTTCACTCCACGCCACTACACTTAACAGTCCACAATGACAACGAAGGCTGTGACTACTACTAGTGCTGCTGCTACTGCTGCTGCTATAGCTACTGCTGGCAATTGCGACGTTCCAAGTTATTCATACAGTAGTACATAGTTGGAGTACCGAGTACGTACTATGGCTTTAGTAGCAAGTAATAAGATGACGATGATCGTCTCACACTGCTGCCGCCGTCGTCGAGTGCTTGTCTGTCCGTCCGTTAGCCTGGCAGTCTGTCTGTCTGTTTGTTTGCCGGTGGTATGTTTGACGGCTCTTTAAGCCACAATTGCTGCTGGTAATGGTCGCGTCTGCGCAAACTTCCCAGCCGTAGTAATAGTAGTATTCGCCTGCGCAGTCATCGTCGTCGTACTCGTCGTAGTATATAGATTATGTGACACGAGGTTTAAGCTTTTGTGTGTGAAAATATTTTTGGAATGAGCACAAAGTCAATTAAATTTATTTTAAACACTTTACCATTCTAGGGACACACTACAATCAAGCAACCAACCAGCCGACTGACTACTTGGACTACAACTACTACTACTGGGTAAATATTTCTTTCTCACATAGCCAAACTAGTTTAAGTTAAGAGACATTGCGCTTGGCTGGCTCCTCTTCCACACGGCACTGATGACGGACAGACGGATGGATGGACGGACGGACGTGTCTAGTCCACACGGTCACAGTTCCCACTCCGCGCGTCATCAGTGCGCCGCATATAATGGCGGTCTGCAAATAGCGCTGAATTACGGTGAGAACTAACATAAAATGTTATTGACATCTTCAAAATTGTATAAATGCTAAACTAATCGAGCATACGTCCGTTTGTGTCTGTCTGTCCGGCAGTCCGTCCGTCCCTCAGTCATTAATAGGGTGGAGCAAAAATCAAGCAAAGATGACTCAGTGTGGTGGTGATCGGGAATGAAATGAATCATTAGGTGGAATATGAATAATTGATTTATTAAACAATAAAAATTGAATAATTGCAGCGATTTAAATTATAAATAGACCAATGAAATTGAATAGTTGCAACTAAGAGGGTAGCTGCAAAACTGCAGACATTGTTTGTGACTTTTCCTGTAACTGCAGATGGAAAGCTTTTTGCATTAACTTAAAACTTAAAAAAACGTTATTTTTCTTGTCACCCCATGAATGAAGTATGGTACAGCTTCTCGCGTTGTTGTGCATTTACACGCTTTTTAATTAACGGCACCTACTTGTTTATCGACGAATGCTAACGTTACAGTTTGAAAAGATTTTACTAGACATGTCGATTGACTAGACGCTATACTACGAAGTTGCTGTCGACAACATCAAGGGGGCTGGCAATGAAAGAAATTTGTACATGACTGAAGGCGGGAATCGAACCCGGGATCTCCCGCATGATAGTCTCGTATTCAAACCATAATGCCACGGCCGCGTTAACTACCAACTAATACATAATGAGATGCATTCGCTCAGTGAAAACCTGTATAGATAAAAAAAAACTATGTGAAAGATGGATGATGGATCTAGTGGGCGACCCATCACAATCAAGCCGAGATCAGACACCAGTCTAAAGAAGGATTGGAACTTAAAATGAAGATCATCAGGTAGTAAGACAGTGATGATAGTGGCCTTCGATAGCTCAGTGAAAGCGACGTTGAGTAGAAATCCAAAGGTGCCGGGTTTGATTCCCGGCCTGGCCAAATCAACATGGAAGAAAAATTACTTTTCAAATACTTAAGAGATCTCACGCCAACAAAACTCATCCTAAATGCTTCAAATACAAAAATTCAGATTGCGCAAGGACAAAACGAAATGATTTATCAACATTTCAAAAATAAATCAATAAAAATCAGCTGGCGCCATCTCTTGGAGGAAAATGACGGTTTAAACTCAAAAATAACAACTTGCAATCCTTGACACAAACCATATATCTACCAAAAAAAAAAAGAATACAAAACTAGAGTTGCCCAAAAAATTATAGTACGATAATCGGATTAGATGCCCTATTGAGTGCCGATTTAACCGACATAAAGAATTATCAACCCATCTACTTCCTCCAGCTGTTACAATAACAGTAATAGTTGTTTTTGTTCTGCAAAAAATATGATTCGGTTGAAATGAATAAAGGTCCTAGAAGAACCTGACCGATGGCGTTATGCTCGTGGATTTTGTTTGGAATGTAAAAATAGAAGTTTGATTGTACTCTTCGAGGATTTACACCTTCTTTCCCAACAGTTATAAGAATATTTATACTGCATGAGATATGATTGCTTAAAATAATAAGAAATACGAGGAAAGTCTTAAAAGAGCTTAATCTGGCGTGAATGGATTGTTATCTGAATAGTACGACGAATAGAAATGTTACAACTTATGTTTCAAATTCAATCAGGGAAAAAGATTCCGGAAGATGGAAGAATCGTACGGAAAAACCATCACAGCCAACCCTACACCGGTCGCTAGTCTTAATAGGGAATGTGGCACCTAAAATGAAGAATCATCTTTTACAATAGATAAATCCTTACCCAGCCGAAGGCGTATAGTCAGTGCATGTTGTTTATTAGATATGTAAGTGAAGTAAGATTGTACTCTGGGAATGTTTACTCCTTCATTTATAACAGTTAAGGTAGGCAATGTTTCAATCCAAGATAAGCTAAAGCAAGTTCCCAAATATATTTTCGAAATCAAGAGTAGAATCAAGAATAGTAAGTTTTTAACGGCAGTTTTTGATCTATATGAGTTTGATTATCCTTTCACCACTGTCCAAGATTCTGTGAGAAACAGCAATACTAGTAGGGCTAGCATTAGGTAAAGTTGAATTTTTCTTTGTCAAGGTTGAGATCGGTCCATAAGTCTATAATCACATCTGTTTGCAGGCAATTCTCTTTTCCCAAATTGCAGGCTGACATGATTTATTGTATTTATTGTATTTGCAACACTTGGGAGGTTGCAGTAACATTTAACAGTTTTAGAACATTGATATCTATACTATCGGCCATATGCATGTCAGTCGTGCTCACTGCTGCACATTGTCTGAAATTTTATTAATTTTGCTCCGACATATCTGAATGAGTTCTCAGCGAATTCGGAACTCTGTGTCGGAGAAAACATCAAATTGTTATTGAACGAGTTTCCCTTATCGTACATCAGATTTACCTCAGCTGCGTTGGTCAAACTTCGTGTCAACCACTCCATACTCCATTTTTAGAAACGACTTCGGCCCAATTTCGGAACAGATATCGGAAGGACTTAAGAAAAAACATCCGAATTACTTCAAATATTTGGTAATATCTCGGTCCGCATTCATAACGACGCATTTACATTTAGAAATCGTTCAGACGTCTGTACGACAAGTCCTACATACATCAGATTTCCCTTCGCTGCGTCAATCAGACTTCGTGTCAACCACTCCATACGTTTTTAGAAACGACTTTGGGCCGATTTCGGATTAGATATCGAAAGATATTTTCCTAAAGAGTTCGGGAAAACATCCGAATTACTTCAGATATTTGCTAAGATCTCGGTCCGAATTCGTAACGACGCGTCGAATTTACATTCAGATATCGTTCTGAAGTCGGAACGACAAATCGTACATTCAGAAATCGTTTCCCTCAGCTACGTCGGTTAGACTTTGTGTCAACTCCATACGTTTTTAGTAACGACTTTGGTCCGATTTCGGATCATATATCGAAAGATTTTGACTACTGTCGTACCAATTTCTGAGCATTTTAGATAGCATTCTTGGGAAACTCTGTGGTCGCAAAGTCACAAAATCTACCGCAAACATCTGCCTAAATTTCCATTCTTAACTTTACAGCAGGGCAGCTCAATTTCTTTATATTCTTGTGTAATACCCTTCTCTCTGCACCTTCATATTGTTTATTTGTCTTTACTTTCGTTCAAAGATCGATTTGATTATCTTATCCTTATAAAACACAAAGGGTTAAGTAAGTCGAATATACTGAGTAGGATATCTGTTTCTCGTCCTATATAAAGATTTTTCGCACGGCTACCACATAAGAGTGTGCCGGCACCTTATCATAATAGAAGATCACTTTTTCCAGTGCCAAATGCGAAGATTTTTGCTTCAAATCAATGAAGAATCTGTCCAACATCTAAGAACGATGTTTTCTGATATTCGTTTTACACTCTTCAAGGTAATCGAGCTGAATCACACCGCATGTACCCCAAAAAAAACTATCGCCATTAACTTGTTGGTCAGCAGACCTAACTTGGCCTTCTTAAGTGAAAATCCGAACCGGGCAGTGCGCTGAAACAAAGGCTCCTCGGACTCTGATGCGTCATGACGGATCCAAGATTGGTCCATGTGAGCAAAAATTTCTTCCGATTGCGATTGAAGATCGCTTAACACTTAATTGAACTTGTCATATGGTTGCGCTTATGGTCGAGTGTGAGCAATCGCGGCATCTGTAAATATTGCTGTAAGATGTGATGTATTCACTCAGTTGAGATGCCTATAGCCTTAGTCGCCCTAGGCAATTGCTTTTTCCGGTCGTCCTATATCATTTCATGATCTTTATCGACAATTTCTGTAACGTGACAATCTCTCTTAGGCGACCTGAACTTTCGGCTCTCATTAAGCTAGTTCGACATTCAGTAAGTCATTTCCTTTAGTATCTATAATTACCTCATCAGTGTAGAGTCGTTTTAGTAGTATGCAGGTTTCCGAAGTCCTTTTTTTTTAATACTACTCATATCAAGCAGGTTTCTCGCTCTACTTATCCTAGTATCACGCTCCAACCCCGCGGTGGATTCTCTTCACAGCGCCATTGGGTTATGGACTCTTATGCCAACACACAGTACTGATGTCGCATTTCACATTGTATAACAAGAATCCTTTTAGTTGAATGTGGCGCAGTGCTACTAACACATAAAGAATATTGGGTAGCTCCAAACCCCCATGGTAAAGGTGGAGAACAAATCAGTGAGATTGTGGAATTTAAGGAAGTAGTTTGAATGTGAAATTGATTGAAAGGCTACGATCTGATGATCCCTAACCAAGTGAAGCATTTTCAGTCGGAAGGAGGAACGAAGTTCCTGGCGCGATAATAAGTTTGTCTAAAAAAATTTCTAAGGTAAGGAAGATTTGGTAAGATGTTTAAGAAAACAGGATGCCAGCCTGGTGGAGACGGTAGAACCTGGCGCATGGTGGCTTATCAGGTCTTCGGTCCTAATAGTTGATTCTCTGTGATGGAGTGAACGACGGCATAAGACGAAATGGATAGTGATCAAGCTGTGAATGTTCGGAGGAGTTATGTGCGATAACCTGAGGGTAACTTGTTCCTAGCTGATTTAGACAAAGGCTGCACATAATATAGCTGCAAGCAGGTAATAATCTGACTCTATAACACTAAGATCATCAGCAAGCACGCAGATTGCTTTCCGTCATATATCGCTACATCAATTTGGCTTCTACTTAGAATAACATTGCCAAGTTAATTCTAAAATGTACTTAATGACTGGGACAGGCCTTGGCATAGTGGTTAGAACACGCGACTACCAAGCGGAAGATCCGTGGTTCGATTTTCGGCTCCAGTCATCTGCATTTTTCTAATTTCGCAGTTTAAGTGTCGAGTCAATCGGATGTCTAGTAAAAGCTTCTCAAACAGTGACGTTCGCATTCCCCGATAAACAAGTAGGTGCCGTTTGATGTGAATCTAAAATAGGAAGCGTGCTAATTCACAATAACGCGAGAAGCTAACCCATACCTCACTCCTGGGGTGTAAAGAGAACTTAAGTTTTTAAGTTTTGTACTTAATAACTACTTCGTAACTGGTTCTGGACTCTAATATGATAGGTACAATTTGCTCAAGCCATATTTCGATCAGCGGATATCTAAGGTGCTCTGTGGTATTAAAATCGGAATTCTCTTGTCTCCAAGTTTCTCGTTACAGCAAAAGAAACAAGTCTAAATTTGTTGTGGGGGTTTTGTATACTCCCTAAACACCTTTCATTCCTTCTATACATTAACATACCCCAGAATCTTTTATATTTCCTGGGCTTAACTAACAACATATTTTCCGTTTACATCACATCTTCTAAAGGATATATCACGGATATATTTTTAGACTTTCACAAATGGAACCTACTGTTTAACTATGATTGTGAACTTCAGCCGTTTGATAAGCTTCTATTAGACTAAAGCCAAGTAATAGTCGCGCATTTAAACTTCGGCCCCTCCGACCAGAGACACCGTAATTTTTATTCAGGATTATTAGAAATATTGGTTGTCATATTAGCCCCGGTTGTTACCACATGCAGATCTGAGGGTCAGCTAAAGGACACGCGATAATGGGGATGTTTTGCCTATTAAGTGTTTCTCTAACTGACAATTTTTATTGTCAATTTAGTCGTAGAAGTACACTAAATCTGTTGTGGGGGTTTTGTATGCTACCTAAACTCCTTCCATTCCTTCTATACATGAACATACCCCAGAAACTTTTATATATCCTGGGCTTAACTAACAACATATTTTCCGTTTACATCCTATCTGCTAAAGAAGATAACACGGATCTATTTTTAAACTTTCACAAATGGAACCTACAGTTTAACTATGATTCTGAACTTTAGCCGTTTGATAAGCTTCTACTAGACAAAAGCCAAGTAGGCACCTGCAACCAATATTCAGGATAATCAAAATTGTTGTCGCTCATATAAGCCCCGGTTGTCACCACATGGAGATCTGAGGGTCAGCTATAGAACATGCGATAATAGGGATATTTTGCCTATTAAGTGTCTCTCTAACTGACAATTTTTATTGTCAATTAAGTCTTAGATGTACATCACGCTCAACCGTTTTTGTCTGTCTTGCTGCAAAACAACTGCTCACCCTAATCCATGGTCGCTGTGTCTGTTAGAAGAATCATCTGCTGCTAAGACGAAAAACATTTGCAAAATTGTTTTCTCCCCCATCCCCTAACGCGTCTCTCTATCAATTGGCACACCACACAGTCCGTGTGAGACGACGAACGACACAGACGCAGAGACAACACAGTGCTACGCTCCTCATGTCAATTATGTTTTGTATCTTCGACGCACGAGGCCAGGCCAGCCGGGCCTTCGATGTTTAATCGAGCTGGTGCTTGCAGCCCCTTGCTCGCTATGTGTTCTCACTGTTATCACTACTGACGAAAAGGGTTTTCTTACTCGCAAACCCATTGGTTCGCCTCGCCTCGCCTTGCCACCACGCCGTATGATATGCGTTCGTTGTAGCTTTTATTTATTTCGGTTCTTGTGTCTGATAGTCCACTAATAATAAGGTCGGAACGTGTGCCAGACAGCTGTACATTAATTAAGGCTCCAGCTGAAAAATAGAATTGTAATTTCCTCTCGTGCGATTATCATCATCATCATTCGCAAATAAACGCCATCATTGTTTTTTTTTTCGTGCGTTTTTTTATGTTGTTTGTTTCGATTTTGCATTGTGCAGTGGCGGCATTGCCACTAGCAGAATGTTTTGTAGTTGGTGTTGTTGTTGTTGCTGTTTCATAAGGAGACCGCCGCGCGCTTCCAATGATCTCTCCAATAACAGCGACAACAGCAACAACAACAACGCCGCAAATTCGATTATGCACCCAAAACATGTGAAACTTGAAATGTGTGCCAAAGCAGCTACAGAAATGCATCTCAACATGCTTATTCAATTATCCGAGCCGAGCAAAAAACAAAAAAATACAACAGACCCAGCAACAACAACAACAACAACATCATCAACAGCAGCAGCACCAGCAGCCGCAGCGAAAACTTTAACAAATGTGACCTCATTGATCTACATGCGCGTATGACGTCAGACATGTCAATGTCTGTTCGATCGGCCGCAACTAATGTACTAAACGCGTTGCGCTAATGTTTGCACCTGTAGCAGCAGTTATATTTGTTTAAAGTCTGTATATTGTGTAGTGTTTTTGTTGTTGTTGTTAAGTTTTAATGCAGTTGTTATTTGTGAGGGTTGTGTGGTTAACCCTTAATGGATTTATTCATCCCCTTAGCTGGTGCCTGGTTAACCAATTACTGCTGCTTTACCGTTCGTTCGCAGTCAGATGATTTGTTTGATTAATTTCAGCCAGCACAAGGTGCAATTTTTTTTGCCAGTTTTAGGGGAGATCAACAATTGTTAAAAGTTAAAAACAGAGACAGTTTTTTTAAGTTGAACAAATTATTTAATTTTGGAATTGGTGGAAGACAGTTATTTAATTATGCGATTATGCATTTATTCCGTTATGACAATCAGTATAGTATTTAGTTGTAGTGGCCCTAATTGCAATTCAACACTCATTCTACCGACAGTCAGTTAAGGTTGTAGCAGAATAACTATTTAGCTGGCATTGCTCATCCGGATAGTTTACTATACTAATCTGCATGTGGGTATTTCCATATAAAGTAATACTACTTCCTAAAAACTTCATTAGAAATATACGAAGGTCTATTTCATATACAGGAAGCCTGATAAAAGCCGCTACTAAGAGAAAACTTGATAACTTTTTTTCTATCTAAGTAATCTGGAGTTGATTGCTGTTTCTGTACACTTCCTGTGTACAATAACCCCACAAGAAAAAGTCCGATGGATTTAGGTCAGTCGAGATGAGGTCCAACGAAAGACTGAGTTTCTTGAAATTAGGCTGTTAGGAATGTGTGCAGGTGCACCATCTTGTTGAAACTACACAAAGCTGAAAGGAATTCTCTTTCGGCGTAGTCCTGAAAGAAAAATTCTTTAAGTATGTAAGCAATTTCTGAGAAAGTCTGAACGACTCCAAAGGTATGGAATATGGCCTTGGCCAGGTCTTCGGACCTGTTACAGAGATATAACATAAATAAATGTTCGGAGGAGTAGTCTTGATCAATGATGATCTTAGAAATTTGGTCAAGGAATTCAGAATGTATTTCTATATGAAGGGACCACCACTAAACTTCGATACGGTAGAAAGTAAGGATTATTGCTATATAAATCCACATAGTAATCTGTGGAGACAGTCCCCAGCGCTTGCCTACAGTTCCATTACAGCAGTAAAGACCAACAGATGACTTTCATGACCCTTTCCTTCACATTGGATTTCCAAAACAGTTTCCTGTCGAGGATAATCTCTAGATATTTGACCTGCTCCGTCAACTGCAGTTGTATTCCATTAAGTGATGGTGGTTCAAATTCTAGTATTTTATATTTCCGAGAAAACTGAGTTTAATTGGATTTAGCGATGTTGTCGTGTTGCCGGCTATATCTAATTCGAGAGACAGTTCATTGACTAAGATTAACCATTGGAGTGGTGGCAGAACTCCTCCCTAAAGGTGTCTCTCTCTATTTTACGTCCCTTGTATTAACGTTCTTAGCAATTGTGAGCCCTTTCCATTCTGCTCTGACAGTTCTTTCAACCAGAAGCATCCCAATTATGTGAGTCACTGAACGAACTTTCAACTCCCAGATCATGTTATGATTTTAGGATTACTATAGTTAAAATATTTTGAAGGCTCTCTCGATATCTAGAAAAGTCCGGAGAACGTAGATCTTATTCCCGAAAGAATAGTCGGTTGCACTTACTGTAGAGGGAATAGTTGACTTAGATGACCTTCCAACGTAGATCTTATTACCGAGAGAATAGTCGGTTGCACTTACCTTAGCTCAGATTGGCTCAGATGACCTTCCAACGAATGCTAAGAAAATTCAGATTGCTACCTGTACAGATGACTTCAAGATCATCGGCAAAAACTTGTCATTCGGCGATTTCTAATTAGAGAAACGGTTCATTACTTAACTTAATTTCCCATTGCACCCCATGAATGAGGTATGGGATAGCTTTCTCGCGTTGTTGTGAAAACGGTTCATTAGCTGAGCTTAACCATAGGAGTGGAGACAGAACTACTCCCTCACGTTTCCCTCTGTTAACGTTCCTAGCAATTGTGATCATTCCCAATTCAGTTCTAATTACACTTTCCACCAGAAGCATCCCAATTAGGTGAGTCACTGAACTTTCAACTCCCAAATCATGTTATGACTTTAGCATTGCTGTATATAAAATATTTGGGAAGGCTCCTTCGTTGTCTGGGAAAGTCCCCCAACTTAGAAATTATTTTCGATGGAATATTCAGTTGTATTTTCTATAGAGGGAATATCTGCCTCAGTTGACCTTTCTTCAGTGTAATGCATGCTGAGTTTGTGATAGCAAATTCTGTTCATGAAATTTCAGATCGAACAAAAACTACTTCCACCTCCTATCTGTTTGCATATATCTTCTGGAAGGAGTGAAGGTTAAGTTCCAAGATGAGCGATCTGAAATTTGGTATGGAAGCTTCTATCCCTCAAGCGGAGATTAAGTTATAGGATGATCGGACAAAAACTACACCCACCTCCCATACAAAATCGATGACAGGAGTAGTTTAAGAGATAGGCGCTGAAATTCTGAGCGCAGTTCTATCATAAAAGCTGAGGTTTAGTTTTAAGATGAGCAAGATTCAATTAAAAAATTATTAACAAAAATTGATGTGAGAGGCTGAAAGTAACTTCCAACTCTCATACAAACTACCCATTTTTGCGGCACAAAGTTAAATAAATTATATTTGTTATGTAAAAAGGGTATCTGAGCTTCGGCATAGCCGAATAATTGCCTTACTAGTTGCTGGATGTTGAGGGACCGTCCGTGGCATAGTGGTTAGAACACGCGACTACCATGCGGGAGATCCCACGTTCGATTCCCGGCTACATTTTTCTTTCATTGCCGGCCGCCACGATGTTGTCGATAGCAGCTTCGCAGTATAAGTGTCGAGATAATCAGCATGTCTAGTAAAGCTTCTCAAACAGTGACGTTAGCATTCGTCGATAAACAAGTAGGTGCCGTTTGTTGTAAATCTAAAATAGAAAGCGCGTTAATTCACCAACACGCGAGAAACATTCCATACCTCATTCATGGGGTGTAAAAGGAAATCATGGTTTTTTATGTTTTAAGTTGTGGATGTAAAGTTAACATTACATCTCAAGCCGACTCACAACATCCTTCGTGGTGGCACCTGGACAACGTTGTTCATGATATTTTTATCATGAATAGCGGCTCATAGTGAGAGAAGAACCCTGATGGTTGGGCTAGCCACTCGCCTTCAGATCCTTTACTGGCTATGAAAACACGAGAAAAAAAAGTAACAAACGGAACCCCCCAAATGTTGACGACCCCGGCAAACGAAATAAGGACCATGATTTAAGGATATGCAACTAGAACGTCCGGACTATCTAAAGAGAAGGTGCCACTGTCCGACTGGCGGATGTCCTCAACAACTATAAGGCTGACATCACCGTCATCCAGGAGATGAGATGGACAGGACAAAGATGCTCGCGACGTAAAAATTGCGACATCTATTACAGCTGCCATGCCGAAAACACGAATTTGGATGAGGATTTGTAGTTGGCGAAAGAGTCAGACATCTCGCCTGGCGATTCAATCCTGTTAGTGATCAAATAGCCGCAATCCGCAACAAGGCGAAATATTTCTACATCACGCTGTTTTATACCCCGACGGAAGATAAAGATGATGAGATTAAAGATGCATTTTACGAGCGCCTAGAGCAAACATACCAGTAAAACAGGCGATACAGCTATTTAAGTGAAAAAAAAAACGTCAGATGTAGGAACGGGAGAACGAGGATATAGAGCGATACAGGGATAGAGGTGACGCCCGAAAATTTTACCAGAAAGTAAAAGCAAAAGTCTACGGCAATGGGCTCCCCAGATTTCCAAGGATGGAAATCTGGTCACAGATACGCAGAATGTGCTGCCTATATGGAGAGAACACGTCCAGCAACTGCTGGGCCCATCATCGTTAACGGAGAGTATCGGCGTCGTATGAATCATGAGCTGTCCGAGCTGTACGCTGACAATGACGTGGTCAGACGCATTAAGGTGCAGCGGTTGCGTTGGCTAGGTCAAGTTATACGTATGGACATAATTCTCTAGCTCGAAAAGTCTTCGACAATGATCTCATTGGACGGAGCAGAAGAGGGCGACCAAAACTCCGTTGGAGAGACCAGGTTACAGAACTTGGTGTGACTAACTGGAGAAGAAGCGCAGAAGATCGAGGCGCTTATAGTATTTTTCTACGTGCGGTATATAATCCAATGGGATTGAAAAAAAGTGCCAGCTAAGTAAGTAAGTAAGTTTTTATATAGCTTAACAATATAAATTTCCAACTGGTCCTCAAACATTGCGTATGAGTGTCAACCGAATCCATGACGTGAAGTATACGCAACAGATGACTTTTCTGAGAACCCTAATGATGAAGTGTGGCATAATGATGGCATTATCAATTAATATATAACTACAGCTCTATTGTTTTAATGAAGCTGGATCCCAACACCTAAAGTTTGTTCAAAAAGGTTTGTTCTGTCTGAAAACATCTTTTATATGTCGCCCCAAAAACTTATAAATTCTATACCAAAATATAAAAATTAACCATCTTATTTATATCTTATTTAAAACAATAGTGGGTGTCCACTTTAATATATGTGGAATAACTCATATGCCTATATATAGCACATATACATGTATGTATCTAAAACTAAATTGACTTTAGAGCGATCATTGAAATGTGATTTTGAATTGAAACGGTTATATTTCTTAGTAAACGGAGACGCTTCGCCAAGGTTAGCAAATTTCTAAATTACATTAAATTACATTACATTTACTGTGTGTGTCGTCGTCGTCGCCGACGATATGTATCTCTACGAGTGGTGGAAATGTGTGGTGCGACAATTTTAATGGAAAACAATGCCACGGCTTTTAGCAGTATATGAGTGTACTATTAGACAATTTTCAAGATCTGGCAATGATAAAGTGTGTAGCATGTGTGTGTGTAGCATAGGGTGACCTCGTCGCACTAACACCTGTTGCAATCCAAACAACAACAATGGGTGTCAACAAATTTGTCAATTAGAAATAGGGGACTACTGTTGTGAAATCTTTAGTTGAAAACGCAAAGAGAGGGTGGAGAGGCAAAAAACACACAAGTTAATACTATAGAAATTGTTAAGGAAGTACTGTACGACAGTTAGTAAATTTAACACAGACAATTAACAACAATTAGTAGTTTATTTTAAAAATTATGCATAAATATGATAAAAAAATCATCTTTCTGTAATGATCTTAGACACTCAATTGAAAAGATACTGTAGAACATCCTTTAAGAAACGTGGTATGCGAAAAATCCTTAACAGTTTAAGAACTGATATGATATAAAAAGTAACAAATCAAACTTTTTTTTAAATATGTTAAGAAATTTTGCTTTAACTACAGGTATTTGGTTTTCACATCTCTGCAGTACTACTTACAATACTGGAGTATCTCACATAAGTATTTTTTTGTGTGCCTTAAATGTCTTATCATATCTTAGTTAGCATTGAAAATTCAGCAGCATAACATTTGATGACTTCGTTAACATTGCAGCCCATTTATCTTCATTCCGAAATGTTTAACATTCGAGCAGGGTCTGTGAACCGCAACAATCGTATTACACATTCCGACAATGAAAATGTAAAATATATATAATAAAAGAACAAGAATGTGAATGAATATGAATGTTGCAACAGTTGCACGAGTTTGGCAGTGTTGTTGTTAGCATTTGACAGCCCATGGTGGGTAGGCTGTTGGCTGGCTGGCTGGTTGGCTGGCAGTCGGGTAAACTGTGTTGTCAACTGAAAATTGCGGCTGTGGCTTTGACTTTGATGGTTGCAGCTGTTGTTGCGCTTGCTAGTTTGGCAGTGACTAAGGCCGGGAAGACAATAGTTGCGGACGGACCGAGCAAATGAAACCAAGCCAAGCCACTACACCGAGAGAGAGCGACAGAGACAGAAGAGAAGAATAAACAATATACAATGAGACTTGGAATTAATTAATAAAAGCACTGATTACAAGACGAAACAGAAACACTCGACGTAACATTAACGTAAATGAATGGAACAGCTCACATCACAGCCATCAAACCAACCAGCTAACTAACTAACGAAATTTTTAGATTTGCCCTTCCGCAGTTTGTTTTTTTGTTCACGTACTCGTACTTGTACGGGTACATATATAATAAGTACGTATGTTTTCATGTGTGTACTTTTAATCATATGGGAAGGTTAAGACAGTGGTAGGCAAAAGTAAAGGCTCAAGTTGACAAAATTTAAGAATATTCAATTTTCTTCTTTGAAAAACTATTAGGTGAAGATTTTGAATTCATAATTTAAATGAAAAAACTATAAATATTTTTACAAAGCTTCTTTAGGGACCGGCCGTGGCATAGTAGTTACAACACGCGACTACCTTGCGGGAGATCACAGGTTCAACTCCTGGCTCCAGTCGTATTAAAAGAAAAATTTTTTTTCATTGTCGGCTCCCTTCGAATGTTGTCGACAGCAACTTCACAGTATTAGTGTCAAGTCAATTGGCATGTCTAGTAAGAGCTTCTCAAACAGTGACATTCGCATGCGTCGATAAACAAGTAGGTGCCGTTAGTTGTGAATCTAAAAATAGAAAGCGTGTTAATTCACAACAACGCGAGAAGCTGTCCCATACCTCATTCATGGGGTGTAAAGGGAAATTACATTTTTTAAGTTCTTTAGATTAGGGAGGTCTGATTAACGGGAAAAGATATATCGGTCAAAAAAAGTTATACGTGTCCCGGCGTATGTTCTCTTGGTCTTAGTTCCAAAACATCGGAATGGTAGGTCAAATTCGGCGCCGACGACCATGGGGCCCTGGGGGTAAAAAAAGAGGCCCTTTAGTTTTGTAACATTCGTCGTTAAGTAGTGCGGAACCTACTACTTAACTATAAACGTCCCTTAAAATAGAATCCACTGGAATTCACTGAATGTCAGAAGTTGTGTCTTACTATTTAAGGTAATGCACCTCAAATACCCAGTCTCTGTAGGGAAATGACCTTTATAAGTTTTGCGGAAGACAACGACAAATATCAGTCTAATATCACTTCCATTAAGACGATGGGAAGGACATGTGCCGTGCATAATGCAGAGTGAATGCGGCCCTGACTGTGACAGTAAAATTTGCCCCGAAAATTTGGAAAGGAAGATTTCCTTGCTGCCAAATTTAGCCTAAATGGCAAAGAATTTGGCTACAGTTTAGGACTTACTCGCGTGGTGGCTAAGAACATCGTAAAAAGTAAAAAAAAACATTCCGACACAAGCATGTCCACAATGCAACTTGACAATATCCTGATGTGGCCTTCGATAGCTCAGTGGAAGCGACGTAGACTAGCAATCCGAAGGTGCCGGGTTCGATTCCCGGCCGGGGCACTGGCCAAATCAACATCGATGACAACTAACTTTTCAAATACTTTCGAGTTCTCCAGCCAACAAAACTCATCCTAGATGCATCCTCTCCAACAATTCAAATTGGGGAAGGACCAAGGAAAAAGGATTTATCAACATCGCATATAAATCAACAAACCAGCTGGCGCCATCTTTGGTGGAATTTGACGGTTAAAATTCACAACAACAACGTCTAGCAATCCTTGACACAAACCTTGTTATCTACAAAGGAACGAAACAGAGTTGCCAACAATGATCGTATGATAATCGGATTATATGCCTGATCGTGTGCCGATAAATTGAAAATCGGTATAAAGAATTATCTCTTCATCTACTTTCATCAGCTGTTACAACAACAACAACAACAATATCCTGATACTCTGCTTCACTACTAGTAAAGAATTAAAATATAATCCGACTAAACTTAATAAATACCGTATCCCTTACCGAAGACGATACCCAATGTCCAGTCTCTGTAGAGAAAAGACCTTCATAAGTTCGCAGGAGCCACCGACATATGTAAAGTTAACAACACCGCTATCCAGAAGATGGAAAGGGCCCGAAAGGATTTATGCGTCACAAATTGTGACTACATCTGCCGTGCAAAATAGCTTATTTTTAGATGTGGTTGCGGTTTAACACTGTATATGACTAAAAACCCCATGACGAAAAACGAACCGGCGACCGAGTGGAAAATAAAGATCAACAATATCTGTTATGACTTTCCAGAAGATACTGAGACAGTGTAATTGTTCTAGCTAATTTTAATATTTCAAAGAGAAGATTAGATTTATTTTATTTTAGAGTAAATTTGAGGTCGAATAGCATGGGAAGAAATTCTTATACCTGGTTCAACAAATTCGGTAAAGGATTTGGACTTACTTTTGCTATGGCAAAGAACATCGCAGGAAGTAGAAACACATTCAACGTAAGCATATACATAAGGCAACTTAATAATTTTCTAAAACTTTAGAAACCAGACTAAACCCTTGTTCATCCTTCCATCAATAATAGCAGTTAACCTTTCGTCGGGTATCAGGAAAGATCCGCTGTGCTTACAAAGAATATAATATAAAATTTGGTTGAAAACTAAATATGCACGAGATTTAGCAAAAAAAGCTACCTAATGCAGGTCTGCATATTCCGAGATAGCCACTGCCTATTTCAACGAACTGGTCTAATTACTATAACGTTACAACTCTAAATATTCATGACACCGACTTGGTCCAAATGCGATAAAGAATGTCGCACAGTTTTATTTGCCATGTTTCCATGTTGGTGTTCTGACAATGGAGAAGGCAAGTGTTAGTCGTTCTTACATGACAAACTGAAAATATTCCCTTTCATCCAATGAAAGAGCTACTTTAGAGCTTCTTAAATTTGAGTGAATTTACAAAATTTTAACTTAAGACTTACTCAAATGGAAGATATAGATTAAAACTGCGCCAATTGATTACTAACTCAACTACTCGAATTATTATTCACAACAATGAGGAGACCGTCACTGAAAGATATGTTAAAGCCTGTAACCGGGCTCAGATACATGATCATCCGCAGCGATTTCCGACAAACATGCCACGGTTGGCCAATAAAAACTAAGCTCAAGAAATTCGTAATACGATGAAGAATGTCGCATTTGGCTAAACGTTTATTGATTGTAAGTACAATGTCCTGAAAATTAAAGGAGATCCAAGAGCGGTCACCAAATATACTGACATTATCTTTCTGCCAATCGTATATAAAATCTTGTCGAGTTATCGCATCAGGTTGTACTTTATTCTTTAGCAATTTAGACCTGATAAACCGACAACCAATTAGGATCCTAGAAAAACTGCCTCCCATTGTCGCAATCGTCACATTTTTCTTGAAGGAATGGCTAATTTATTTATTTTTTCTATCAAGTGAAAGTCTTCAATAAAGACAGACAAAATTCTTGCCTAGACATTGTAGGCCATGTGTGATCCCAAGCAGAATGACAGCATAGTTGATAACGATAAGTACAGGGTGGCCCAAATAAGACCAGCTGATGTGAAACACAAATAACTTTTTTATTTTTTAACATAACTTATTTTTTCTTTTTGCAGATTATAACTGAACTCTTGGAAATTTAAAATTAATACGTACAGTCCACAACAACGCATTAAGTTATCAATTTTTATTATTCTTCTCAACGATCAATTGTTCTGACGCAGCGAAATTATCACCGTTTTTAACGTAAGATCAGCTCCCACATCTTCAATGATTACAAGATTAGTTCGCTGTTTTGAAGAACTGGGTTCAGTTGCCGACCGTCCAGGAAGAGGTGCTCATCGAAATATTCGTACTTAAGACAACGTGGATGCTGTGCAACAGAGTGTTGCAAATGATCCATCTGTCTCAACTCGTCGCCGTTTCGGCCAATTGGGCATACCCAGAACAACATTACAGAGAATTTTAAAGTTGGATCTTAAGATGTATCCATACAAAGTTCAAATTGTGCAACAGATTCTACCGCAAGACCCCCAACAACGACTACAATACGCTATTCGCTTTACACAATTAGCCACACAAATGATTTTTTAAATAATCTTTTGATGACGGATGAAGCGCATTTCCATTTAAGTGGTTATGTGAATAAACAAAACTGTAGGTAGTTGGGCACACCCAATCAGATGCACTGTTTGGTGCGGTGTTATGGCCACAAAAATCATCGGCCCATATTTCTTTGAGAATGAGGATGAAATGCCAGAAACGGTCTCCGGGGCTTCTTACAGAACAATGATCGACAACTCTTTGCGGTCAATGGTGGAGCAACATCCTAATTTGTGGTTTCAACAAGATGGAGCCACTGCGCATACTGTTAGGCAAACTATGGACATGCTGCGTGAAATTTTTTGTGAACGCATAATTTGAAAAAATTCAGATTTCCCTTGGCCTCCTCGTTCACCAGATTTAACTGCGCCCGATTTTTTTTATGGGGTTATTTAAAAGACAAAGTGTATGTAAACAAACCACAGACACTTGGACAGCTCAAGCTGAATATTCGAGACGAAATACGGCGCCTGCAACCAGAAACATTACGCCGTGTAATGCAAAATGCGCTCAAAAGAGCAAATGCCTGTATCGAGCAAAATGGTGGTCATTTGTCTGATGTCATATTTCACACATAGTCACGTTAAATTTCCATAAAATGTATTTAACATATGAAAATAAATCATTAAAAAAAACCGTTATTAGAAGAGTTATACGTGTTTAACATCACTAGGTCTCATTTGGGCCACCCTGTACTTATGTATGTATAGACCTATTATTTAATAGAGGGTGTTCCCTTTGCAGCCATGAATGAATTATAGGAGAGCTTCTCGCATTTGAGTGAATTAACGCCATTTTTTCATTAGACGCACACAAATGGGACTTTCTACGACGAATCCGAACGTCAGCTTTTTACTAGACATGTTATTTGACTCGACTACTTTGAGATACTGTCTACAACATCGATTGTATCGGTTGCTTATTCTAGCCAAAATGCCACGATCAAATAAGAATATGTACACGGCATGCTACCAGGTGCCGTGATCGGCCGTGGGTATTTGGATACACTTTTGGTTATTGTTCTTAATTAACTTCTGCAAGAGCCACGAAATTTTTAAAAAAACCAATAATTGTAATTTTTTTTTAATGACGAATAGTGAAGTTTCTATGTCATTATGTAGCTTGCATTGATTTCGCACCAATAATGTGCATGCATTTTATGTAACAACAACATTCTGCCTCTGTCTAAAATTACAATTCTTGTACCCCCACTTTTCGCTGCCACTGTACATAACATATGATAGTTTTAGTTCAACTCTTCTATCTTCTGTCTTTTAGTCTTTTGTGGCGCGATTACGACTGTATTAGTCAATTTTGCGGGTGTGTTGTGCTGCATAAAATTATTTCGGTCTGGTGAATGCTACCAGAGCGTGAAGTTGGCAAAATAAAAAAACAAAACAAAACAAAAACAAAAGTAATTTAAAATTAAGGAAAATCATTAAAAAATGAATTACAAATGAGTGCTTTTATTTGCGATTTTTATCTCAAACCCATCGTAATGCAACAAGTATTATCAGAACTATAAACTACATAAATACAGCACAACACACACACAAATGCCCGGCATACGTAATAATACATGAGGTAAGCTTTTTCACGCACACACACGCCGACAGATGTTCCCTGAGGTGCACTTTGTTGTAAACGCGCAGCCGCACATGCAATCTCATCAATGTGTACATATAAGACACGGCGCTCTCTCTCTCTCTCCACTCGTCGTAGTCAGCAGCGCTATAGTGCAATCACACACACACCGGCACAATGCACATTCACAATCGTACAATCTACCATATGATATCCGTATCCGCTTGCCACCTTTGTGCTGTGTTGTTGTTTGTACTATCATCATCGTCATCATTACAAATGCTAATTCGCGTGGCATTTGCGTGTTTGGCGAGGTCCCACCATCTACCAGTCAGCCTGCAATCCATCCATCTATGTTCTTTTGCTGCTGCTGGTACTTCTTGTGCTATCTGTTAGAATTTCCACCCATGATGAGGAGCCTATATGTGTATTATGTGGTGGCAACAAAAATGTTGCATCATTTGCACTCTCTTTGCTAATGGTAGCGGCTGAGTGTGTGTGTGTGTGTGTGTGCTGGCGTGGTCTTAACTCTCTAATAAAACGTACATATTTATTCCACGAATCCCCAGTCCGACTAATGGACACGAACGCATCACTGAATGGCGTCGCATTCAGTGTGGTGTGACCACAATGGTCACACTTACGTATACTTGCATCAAGCGAAGCGTCACAAATCTTCTTCTGAAATATATAAAAATTTGACTGCAAAAACGAATATTTTATTTTGATAATGACAGAAGTGTTCTTTCTTTTTTTTAGTTCGTTCTTAATTTTCATTTGAGAATTTCTCGGTATCAGATGGGTGGGTGTGTGTGTGTGTGTGGGAAGAAATGCAATTCTGGGAACCAACAATTCTCACTTAATTCATTCATTGTTAACTACAGAGATGTGAGAATGCAAGTAAATTGCTAAAAAATGTTAATTATAAAGGTCGGTTGAAAACTGGCAAATCATGTAGAACAATATCCCATGTGGCGGCGGTGGTTTTTGGTGGATATGGGAATGTAATTATTTAAGATACATATTAAAATAAATACAGTGGAACCACGTGAAAGCTGGGGGCCGCCTCAATAAACCAAATATTATGTTAATAAATCGTAAACGAAATAAATTTGAGTTCTCTAATTTTTTAAATAATGGTTAGTTTGTATAAGTATTTTTGTTAGAGTTGGTATTGATCTAATAGACAATGGTATGTCAGGGTGTTACAAACAGAATTTGGGATTTAAGTATTATTATACTTAATAAACCTTATTGCCGTTTCGCATAACTTGCATGAAATATGAGGGAGGTTCTTGAATTTGAGTGATGAAGACTCACATAACCGCACCTACAATTTAACGACGATTCCAAACGTCTGCTTTTTGAGAAGATCGATAGACAACTACAGGCCTCTCGGAATAAGCTGTCTTTAACATCGATGGGACTGCAAAACAAAGGGACTTTGATTTTCGAAAGCTCCAAATCCTAGTGAGCCAGAAATATTTATAAGGACAGACTGCTTTTTACTTATAAAACGATATTAACATATTTCATATATTATTTATGTATTTCTGACTGAAGTGAGGCCATTATCTAATGGCGAACATGGTGTGGATTTCTTAAGAAGATGTTGGTCATCTGGAATCTTTACTCTTAAAAATTTAACATTCTAATGCTTGGGTTCATGGTGGCAATTTTGGCAACCAAATGTTGTAGACTCGTTGTATTAATAGGCTTAAGATCAGTATTGAATTATTTCGAGATTCCAAAAACTGAAGTGTTTATCTGGACTGATGTATACGCAGGAATGGTATTTTCCCCCAAAAACTAACTTAAACTTTATCAGAAATTTAAGTATAATTAGAGAGTTTGATGTGGGGTTATGTTTCGTACCTGCCCAACTCAAAATTGAGTATCCAAATCATAAGGTCCTTTTAGGCATCCCATACCCTCGTGAGTCCAAAAAGTTTTGTTTGATTCGTAACAGTCTGTCTCTGCTAGAGTGTTATAAAAGCAAAAACACACACGCTTGTTTTGTATTCAATACAAAACCATAAACAAATGTAGGCAGTGGCCCTCTAGAGTTCAGTGGAAGGGACGTAGATTAGCTTGTTTGATATTCGGCCGAGGCCCTGGCCAAATCAACATCGACGAAAAACTGACTTTTCAAATACTTTCGAGTTCTTCAGCCAACAAAATTCAACTTAGATCAGGGACCGGCACACAAATACCACTGTATTTTTCATTGTATATGTGAGATGAAACTCTCCTTCTCTCTATGTACTGCGAAAAAAAAACAAAATATAGATTTTCAATACGAACATTTCTGAATAGAATAAGAAAATTTAAAATATTATAGTTTACAACAGCAAAATCATTCTCCCACTTGTCTTTCGTTTTTATTTTTTTAATTGTACGCTAAGCAACAATGCAGCGTGCGATAAAACAACCGCTACGATCGACTGCTAGAGCGAGAGTAAATGATTTTGTTTGCTCTTTTTCAATATGTGTGAGAAATATGGGAGAGCAAAAGTGACGTGTAGTGCATTTGCCGATCTATGTCCTAGATGCTTCCACTACAAAAATCTAGATTGCGCAAGGATCGGGGAAAAAGGAAATGCTTTATCAACATTGAAAAATAAATCAACAAAACCAACTGGCGCCATCTTTGGAGGAATTTGACAGTTAAAACTCACAAAAATAGCTGTTAAAACAAAAACAACAACAGCCAGAGAAACTATGTTCAACATTTGTTGGCAGAGCACAACATATTCACTGTGCACAATTCGGCAGCGCTGACGCTTCTTGTGCAACCGTACTTCATATTGTTGTGTTGTGTGCGTGAGTTCGGTTATGCCTGCCACTGTTCTAAATTAAACAAACCACGAATCACTAAATTCAATTGTTAATCAAACTATTCACTATTTGTATTCAGTTTAGTGATGATAACGAACTTTAATGTTGACCTCTTATTTTAAGGATTACCTTGGTCTCTTGGACTAGTGTAAAACTTTCAATTGCTTTTTAGGAATAATTTTCCCGGTAATAACGATCGTAGACGCTTTGTTATTTTTCTCCATCATTAAAGATATTTTCAGTTCCCATCTCCGGGCCGAACGTGTCATAATCGAGCGACCGTACAACCTGAACCTTAATGTATTTTCTTCTTTCATCCCATAATAGAGATATGGCAGAGCTTCTCGCATTTGGGTTAGTTAAAACGCTTCTATGTGAAGGTTCCCGCAACCGACCCTACGATTTAATGACGAAACCGAAAAAAAGCTTTTACTAGACAAACGCCGATTGACTCGGCAACACGGAAGCTGCTGCCGACAACATCGAGACTGCCGGTCAAAGAATTGTAGATGGCTGTAACAGAGTTTGAACCCAGTTCACCCGCATAATAGTCTCATGTTCTAACGTTCATGACGCGGTCGACCGCCAAACCATACCCCTAACGATAACACTTCGAGCAGTCCAGCAATTGACATCTGTTTGGTAAAATATTCTCAAGAATTTGACACCCGCAATCGCCATTAAACTGTAGAACCTACCGCAGAAGCTTTACCATGTGTCATTCATGGGATGCAAAGCGAAAGAGTGTTTTATTAATTTCAGCAAGATGTTTCATAGCAGTGAACTTATCTCTAGCATTATTCCATTAATAGGATTGGGAACAGCTTCTCCCATTGTTGTGCATTAACACGATGTCGGTTATTTGAGAAGCATTTAATGAATCGACAATACTGCGTAGTTGCTGTCGACAATATTGAGGGGCCGCCGTTAAGATAAATTTAATTGACTGAGGCAGGTATTGAACCCTGTTCTCCCGCATGATTGTCGCGTGTTCTAACCATTATGCCACGGTAGACCCTCAATTAGACGATTGAAGAATGTTAGTCTCGGTTGCAATCTTTCTTACTTTAGGAGAACTTCTTCCATTATTGTGTATTAAGGAGATTGCTTGCTCAAACATATTCTCTGTACCTGCAACCATTCTGGTATCGTGTCGTTCCTTAAATGCTGATCCAGATTCTAAAAGTGACCAGCCACACAAAAATGTTACCAGAGTATCTTATTCTCAAAAATAGGCTTCCAAAATCAATGTATTGCAATGCAGTATTTTCCCCCTGTCTTAACCATGTTGTCCCGCAATATTTTCCTGTACCCTTTATCTTTTCAACAGTTTAACCGGTAATTTTTTTATCCTTTCCTGCATTTGTTTCCCAAGGATCTCTATCAATTTTTGCCAAGATGGCCATGAACTTAAGCAAAGAAAGAAGCCATTAACTCATTCTTATGTATAACATACTCGCTTTTCCAGGACTTTTCCTTGATGAAGTTTTAAAAGTTATACCAAACCTGTTGCATAAAAGTGCGCCATTGTATCGGTATCCTGGGTTACAATGGATAAAGTGACTAATCAGCTTTCCGAGTTATATCTTGATCTGCATTTGTTTCCCAAGGATCTCTATCAACTCATGCCAAGACGTTCATGAACATAAGCAAGCAAGGAAGCCACTGGTGGGATCTTATGTACATATTAGACACTCGATTTTTCTTGGTGAGGTTTTGAAAGTTATTCCAAACCTAATGCACAGAAACTTTGTCATTGTATCGGTATCCCGGGTAAGGATAGAGGAAAGGTGACCAGCAACTTGACTCATCAGTCTTCCAAGCTATATCGACCAATTTATTTCCTAATTTATTTTATAACATTTACTGCAATCTTCCAAGCTATATCGACCAATTTATTTCCTAATTTATTTCATAACATTTACTGCCAACGTGTGATGGGGACCTTTTTTTGCCAATTCCTCCACATTCCGTTTTAACGTTTGAAATATTGTGATTTGTCTTAATGCACGGTTTTTCTCGATGATTCTGCTCTTGGAAAGTTTTACTAACAGGACCTACCGTTTAAGGTCGATTTCGACGTTTCTTCTGCTCTATAAAGTATTTAATGATTCTGACGAATTCTCTCTCCCCCATTACAAAAAAGTTAAATTTTTAAAACTAAACTAATATGATTCATTACTGCATGTACTTACCATCGAGTAAGGATTTCCTATAGTTAATAGCAAGTCAAGCGATATCGGTGAAGCTGTCATAGACTCATTACACAAAATAACCCAGGAAGTCGGGAACTGCATAGCACCGTGATAGCCACAGCCGATTCTAACTTAACTTCGAGACAACATCTATTATCCTAATATCCCCGACTAGCAACGGGCAGCAATATAATGCCAACCCAGCAAAAGCATTAAATGGGTATGAATATTGCACTTAGATTTTTCGAAGGCACGAGAAAAATCTTAGAAAAGAGAGGAAAAAACTCCCTAAGCACAAGAAACCAGTAACTATAATCCACACAGTGTGGATATCTAATGTTCTTGGAACCAACATATATCTACCGAATATTCCGGACAGTTAGGATGTTAAATGTTCCTGGAACCATAATCTATCTTACGAAATGAAGATAGCAAGCGCGGGTTTCCCGGCCAAAACCATATATGATAATTAAAATTCCAATATTCAAAGTCCTGTCTTTAAGTAAATAGTTTACCTACTACTTTATTGTCTTTCTTTAAAGCGAACCATAAAAGTTATTTTCGGATATTCTGGCTTTGGACCTTTTTAATCAGAAACTTATCCGATACGCTCTGCCATATCAGAAAATATGGGAAATATATTTTTCTACAATATATCTTACGAATTCTTAAGCAAAACTCAAATATTTTGAATATACCAAAGAATCACTAAAACACTCAATTATACCCGCGCTCCTGAAACAAAATCCAAATCCTTTAAAAATACCAAATAATCAAATAATTTGTTCGCATGAACCAAAGAAATTGACGATTCCCATACAAAAATCCTTTACAATTTAAGAGAAACATAGTTCGTCGCCTTATAACCAATTTTCCACTGCAACGAACTAAGTTTTCGTCTTCCCACTCTCTCGATTGCAGATAATTCTCTCTGTTGAACTAAAATTACAATAATAATATACTAATATATTTCTTTTCACTCACCATAGTTATCACTCACTGCATTGCGCACGGCCTCAACCACTCGTTTGGTCTTCCTTATCGGCTGCCCCAATATGGTGAAATTGCCATTGTCGATTTGTTGCACGAACAGCAGATACATACGTCCCGGTTCGATGGTATCGCCCTTAATTAAACCGCGCGGTCTCAACTGCTCGCGATAAATGTCACATTCACCGCTCGCATTGCGATAGACGAACTGAAGACGTAGATACTTTTGTAACCGATAACCGATCTGCTGTTTAAACACTTCACGCACCTCCACCGTGGCAGAGAAATTCGAACGGCGATCGGGTGTCATTGAGACGATTTTACCCTCGAATACGGTAGGCGCTTCAAAGGCCAATTGGGCTGGATCGCGGGCGGAACAATAGCGTCGCGAATGTTTGCGCATGCGTCGATGATTGTTCTGATGATTGTTGTTCTGATGGCCATGATGGGCATGGGGTGGCTTGCGAAAGCTTTGCTGCTCATGATGATCGTGCGATTGATAGCGCTCTCTTTTGTTGTAGCTAATACTGCCAGCACCAGTGCCGCGCAAGG
Organism: Muscina levida; assembly: GCA_964034835.1. Classification (NCBI taxonomy): domain Eukaryota; kingdom Metazoa; phylum Arthropoda; class Insecta; order Diptera; family Muscidae; genus Muscina; species Muscina levida. The sequence goes on from OZ035883.1 coordinate 36,303,761, forward strand.
AATCCCGCCGTCTTCGGGCCGCCTGCTGTTGCATCGTACGCAATTGCTTAAGTTGTTGCTGCTGTTGTTGTTGGTGCCGTTGGAGCAGCAAGCGCTGTTGTTGGGGCTGCTGATGTATGGCCGATGACGGCCTCAGTTGTGTTGGCATTGAGTTGGAGGCTGCCACTTCATAGGATTCGATAACGTAACGCAAAGGCGTTGAAAACGAAGACGCTGCGCTTGTAGGTTTCATTTTGTTTACATTCGAGTTGTCAGCGGCGAGAACATTATCGGCCTGTGCTCTCAGCCCGAATTTATTGACTGCCGCTGATAAGAGTTTTGGGGGATGAGACTCTGGTGGCCCTTGGTAATACCCCACCTCCTTGTGGGTACCCAGAGCATGGTGTGTTGTTGATGATGCGGCTGCTGCTGCTGCTGTTACTTGAGGTTGATATTGGTATGGTAGGGACGGTGCCACATAATGCCGTCTCTCGTCCCGCTGTCTCAGCGCATAGAGTGGCAATGGAAACTGATGAGTTGCGGGAGGATAACTCACAGGCCTACCCTCGTTGTATCGCACTCGCTTGCTGTTATCAGTCAAAAACGACGAGGATGATGTCAACGTCTCATCCTGCTTGTCATTGTCGGTGTTGCTATCTTCTGTGTCATACGACGAAGACGACGAAGAGTATATGGGGGATGATGGCGGCGATGGCGCATAGGGACGACGAGGCCATGGTCCTCGTACAGCCACAATATCCTTGTGTCCCTCCTTGTCTTCGTGCAGTATCCACCGGGTATCAATGACAGTGGCGTCACCACCGTCTCCGCTATTACTAGACTTTATTACATGTCTGGCATGTGATGGAATTTGGGGTGGTGGAGGAGGAGGACGAGCTAGTGCTGGGGCCGCCGTTGGCTGTATGTCATCTATTCTGCGATTTGTGTAAAAGCCCGGAAATGACACAACTACTGCCTTGGCAACTTCCACTTGGGGCGACGCCGCCAGTCTGTGACTTCTGTATGGTAATGATGAGGACGATGATGACAAATATGATGCTGCTGCTGGTGGTAATGATGATGATGCTGTTGCTGCCGCCGCTGCCGTTCCTGTTAAAGCTGATGCTAACGCTGCCTCCTCGACTTCTACTACATTTTTTGGCATATGCTGTTGTTGATGCTGATACTGATGCTGCTGCTGTTGCTGTTGTTGTCGCTGTTGTTGTTGTTGTTGATGCTGTGGCGGGTTTACTACTAATGATGTTGCATCCACACCACGATGTGGAACAGCAGAAGGAGGAGGAGGATAAGGCTGAGGAGGAGAGTTCATTGTTGCCAATACTAGGGTTGGTGCACATGTGACAAGTAGCAGTAGCAGCAGTAGTACAACGACCACAAGTGAGCACGCTGAGCAAGACATTAGATTTTTCGTATGTATACTCCATTTGCGCAATATTCGCGCATTCATGGCGTTTCCGCAATTGTTTGGGGTAACGAAGAAAAGTCTTTCTTTTTCGGTGCGGGGAGAGGTTAGGGGACCGGGGAACGTTTAATATTTTCTCGAGCGATTTCGTTACGTCTTTCGTTTTTGTTTTCTTTCAAATTTCGTTTAAATAAAATAAATAACTCGTTATTGGTTTAATTAAATTGTTTTTTTTTTTGTGTTGCGTTGTGTTGTTGCTACTCTTCTTTAAGCGTTTACTACAACAATTATCGCCGGCGTTGTCGTTTCACGAGTTCCGTTTAAAAATCAGGTGATGATCTCTTAAGAATTCGTTGAATTTTCATTTTTGATTCACTTTGAATTGGCCAATTGTAGTCGTAATGATTCATACACTCACTGGCTATCATTTACCGATTGCGTTCATACATTTTTGGAATTTTTCTCAGAAATTTATCGCAATTTAGCCACTTTTGCCTATCAAACAATAGCGTCATTTTCCCAAATTTTTTTTGTTTTCGTGTTGTTTCAATTCTAATAAACAATTCCACAATTCAATTTTCACTTTAAAAAAGCACTTTGCCTCTTCACACGGATTTACTGCTATTCAGATGGCGTCACTTTTTGTCGTCGTCGTCGGTGAAAGATGGATAGATCATTTGGCTGCGATGATAATGCACTGATTCACCACTCTTCTTAAGTTGTTCATTTCTCTTTTGCGTGGTTTTCCTTCTTCCGCTTTTCTTTTATAATACAAAATATATTTGTTGTTGGTGTTTGCTTTTTTTCTTATTTGTTGTTGTTTTTTTTTTTTTTTTTTTGTTAATTATGATTATGCTCTACAATTTTAAGAAAATTTCATAAAATTAGAACCGTAACAAATTCATCAAACGCACATTCGTCGTCGCTCACACATGTCCAGGTACCGTCAATGATCATCATCAGCAGACCTGAGATCTGCCAAGAGACTAAAGATTCCGTTTTTGTGAAAATTCATTCGCCTCTTTACACTTTGAGATATTTTTGTAAATATTCTTTCTGTTATGTTCATGTGATTTTGGGTTGTTGTTTTGTGTTGTTGGTTTTTTTTTGTATTTTCACCAAAGTCACGGGGCGTTTGGCGGTGAGTGATATAGTACATAAAATTTAAGGGGGGAGTTGGGCTGTGGTCATGTTGGCACACATAGAGGCAAAAGAAATTGTACTTTTTGGTACGAGTTAATATAAAAGAATGTAAAACTTATCTATTCGAGTTCGTACATTTTTCTAGAAGCACAACTAACTTTGAATTCAATAAAAGCTTTGCTCTATTAAAGAGGTTTCCTGTATTTCGCATGAGAGTCCAATAGATTATTCGAATAATAGGAATTACTAATACAAATGTTGTCGACAGCAACTTCGAGGTATCAAGTGTCGAGTTTATCGGCATGTCTAGTAAAAAGCTTCTCAAGCATTGACGTTCGCATTCGTCGATAAACAAGTAGGTGCCGTTAGTTGTGAATCTAAAAATAGAAAGCGTGTTCATTAACAGCAACGCAAGAAGCTATACCATTCCTCATTCATGGGTTGGAAAGGGAAATTAAGTAAGTAGTAATACAAATTAGTTTGGGACTTAAATTTGAGAGCTTCTCACGTTATTGTGAATTAACACACTTCCAATTTTAGATTCACACAACTAGACCTACAGTTCATAAATGAAACCGAACGTCAGCTATTTGAAGGTCTTTCCTAAACAAGCCGATTGACTCGACACTATTGCAAATATAATGTCGATGAGAAGGCAGTCGATGAAGGAAATGTTAACAGGAAGCGAACCCTCGTCTCTTGCATGATAGTCGCGTGTCCTAACCATCATACCACAGTTGGCAACGGGAACTATGAACCAAATAAATAGCTAAATTTCACGTATGCCTATAGGGCGGATCAAAATTGTTTCGACCCAGTCTGGAATTTGATGGCTTTGGCTTATTAAGCTAAGGAATAAATTCTAAAATAACCAAGTCCGGAGATTGTTCAAACTTCTTATTTCTTACACTTCCAGTACATGATATGGTCTCTATTAAATTCTTATAATATAGACAACAGCAATATAGACAACAACAATTAAGACAAAAATCCTCTTCAAGAACATCTAATATCGAATATCTACTGATTCCACTTATGCCCTAGGGCGTTCTAATCCCGCGTCATGTCACATTTCAATTCATGCACAGCATCCTCTCTCGCAGAAATATCCTTCGCGCATTGTAAAAACTGAGTTGAGAGCTCACCGGAAGATATAATTGCTCCAACTGCCGTCTTAAGGACAAGAAATGTGTTCTTATTACAACGGATAACTAGATGGGGTTCATCATCCTTTGTAGGCAGATTCGACTGTCACAATTGTTAAATCGACCAAGATTATCTAGACAATCCCCACGGATTACGTATGTCGTAGTCGACTTTCGACAACATTCGATTGTATAAAATTATAAAATCAGTAATTGTAAACATAAATGCTTAGTGTTGAGAATTTTTCATCATCTGATAAAGAAGAAGAATATGATAGAAGCAAGGACAAGTCGTATTTCAGTTTCACAAACCACATCAGCGATGCCATATTTTAAAAACGACAAATATTCGACGTGACTACGACATACATAATAAGGGGGAATGCTCTTCCATATCGTCTGCCCCATCAAAAGTAGAAGAAATTAAATCATCCATTAAAAAACTCCAGCCAGGACTAGCCTTAGCTGGAGTGCTCCTAAAGCTCTCAAAGCTAAACCTAAAATCAATGTCGTTCCCATTTAAAATCGATTTGGCACGAAGAAACACTTCCAGACGAAAGTGATCTATCCCTTTGCGAAAACTATAGATGCATCTCTTTAATCCGATTCCCATCGAAAATCGCCACCAATCTTCTCCATCATAAGGTCGCTATGGAAGCAACAAACCGCCTTTTGCACAAACCGATCATGCTCCGATCATATCGTCACATGATGAAAGAATTCAGGAGTGGTAGTCAAATTTCCACATTTCCTTTGTAATTCTTCAGCAATGCCTTTGATAGCATCGAATGTAGTCATATTTGGAACTCGTTTTATTTCCCAGATGTTTTCGAAAACCTCAAAAACATCATCAAAGCCCATTGCTTTCTTAAAACTTAATTTCCGCTTACACCCCATGAATGAGGTATGGGATAGTTTCTTTCGTTGATGTAAACTAACACGCTTCCTATTTTAGAGTCAAAAGAAACGACACCTACATGTTTATCGACCATGACCATGAAAGAAAAATTTAGATGACGAGAGCCGGGAGTCGAACCACGGATCTCCCGCATGGTAGTCGCGTCTTCTAACCAGTATGCCACGGCCGGTCCCATATCGTCACACAACGTGTAATATTTCAGCAAATTCTGGATGGACAGTTAAATTTTCGCACTTGCTTTGTAGGCTTCAGTACTGTTTTCGAACGTAATCATATCTGAAACTCGTTATATTACGCAGATGTTCTCGAAAACCTCAATACTATCCTGAAATCACATTACGAAGGTTTCATAGGAAGGTTTCGGACTTAATTCGTCCGAGAACTGGTGTAAAACAAGGCTGTCTTGTGCCACCTCTGCTCTTTGTCAAAGTTTTGGTCGTTGAGGCAAGGCGTAAACGGGCAAACGCAATGCGCCTTCGAATTTTCATGAACACCTCGAAGAGCTGGCATATGTTCCTAATGTTACTCTCCTAGCAGTGATAAAAATCGTACTTGCATTTTTATATGTAACCGAATACACGTCCACACTTGGGGCAGTAGCATGATGGTTAGAACACGCGACTATGAAGCGGGAAATCTTGCGATCGATTCCCGTCTCAGTCATCTATATTTCTTTCATCGACGGCCCCTTCGATGTTATCGACAGCAACTACGAGTCAATCGGCGTGTCAAGTAAAAGCTGGCATGCCAATTGGCTTTATCATTCGTCTAGAAACATGAGGTGTGTTTATGTGACTCTAAAAGGTGTATTAAATCACAATACGGCGTGAAACTATTATATACCTCATTCATGGGGTGCAAAGGGAAATTTTGCTATACATGTCGAACAGCATAGCTGCCGAATACCCTTCAAATGCACTGTATACGGAAAAAAATATCTCGCAATACAGAATTCTGTTACATTGGAAGGAAAATAATTGTCATCGGTGGTACTGCTGAAGGCAACGTCAGACGATTTCCTTTATGAAACGGTGTTTACGGAAAGTATTATGGATCTGGCGGTCTGGTACCGTCTCTTATCAAGATCTACTTCAAAAGATCTCCCAACTTTCTATGAAGCTAACCAATAGGCGCAAATAGGTCACGGTTGGATAGGCTATGCACTCTGTGACCACATAATGTGTTGTTAAGGCGACCCAATATTAAAGGCAATCTTCGTATCGATATCCTAGGTTGCTATTTTAGAAAAGCTGCGGTTACAGATAGACTGACAGAATTCTTCAAAAATGCTATTAGTCGATAATGAATGAGAAAGTTTGTCTCCTATTCTATCGACCATTACAACCTATGTACAGAGATGAAAATGAGAAAATCTGTAGGAAACACTACGTATGGTCAAATATCCTATGCTTCTTCCATTTCATTTATATAGTTTAAAATTGATAAATGTATCTGAATCCTTCTCAGGCATTAAGTTAAGTTATTTAATTTAACAAACAACTTCGACGGCAATTGCTACACAATGTTAGTTAATGAACTTAAAGCAGTGCTAGCCAACCCATAGCCCCGGGATTCCGGCACTAATGGGGTTTTTTTTTCAACAGACACGATACATGGCAATTTACACGTACTCGAAAGTTTTGTTTGATTCAAAGCAGTTATTCTCTGCTTGAGTGTTATGAAAGCACACGGCACACGCTTGTTTCATATTAATGTAACAATGTGCAACAATTGCTGAGAGAACATGAGAGCCCGATTGTTGGCAAAGCGATGCTTTTTGTACGACCTGACATAAGCACACCATATAGTTGTGTGCGTGCGTTCGGTTTTGCCTGCACTGACTTAGAGATATAAGACATCGTGCCTAACCAAGCTCTTTAATGAAAACCACGTATAACGCGCCGAGGCTCCACCGAAAAGCAAATAACCTCGGCGTATCCTGGAACCAAATTAGATAAATTGCACAAAATCTGATCTAATGACGGACGGCTGTAATTGACGCTCTATGCTCTAATGGCAGTTAGAGGAACATATATATATATATACATAACCTTGGCAATGACCAATTTTTTATAAAAGTATCAACAGGAAGATTAAAAAAAGAAAACAGGAAACTTAGTGTCTATTTTTTTTAGCAATTTAAGTCTTCGTTTATATATATACAAATTCACCAGAGAGCGAACAAAACTTCAATGAGGGGATCAAGATTTAGAGACAATATGGCAAAATTATAAGTTTATATATCCTGGACTAATCCTTGTACACCTGCCTTGCAACAGATTATTTGAATCTCCAAAATAAGATATTTATCCAAAGTGCGGCAGTGGATTCGGTACCTTTAACCAGATTTGACGTCTCAAATCTACTTAAATCTTCTGAAATCTTACTTAGGAACGTACTTTCCCTTTACATCAACCACAAAATGAGTTTGTATGGGTGAGTTGCACTCTTCCCTCTCTGAACGTGTTAAAGAAATTGTGATATATAGTTTTTTCATAACTATGAACATAATATTAACATAAAAATCCTGGAAACAACATTATCATATTATAATTAATTTTTATGCATTTCTCTTATTGTCATGCTAACAACAAGCGTTGTTTCATTCAATGTGTGAGCAAATGCGTGTGTGGCTCTCTCGCCAATGAGCTATGTTAAGCCGTTGACTGCCTTACATCCTGTGAATGAAACTCACAAAACCGGGATCTACACTTTAACGGCGAATTTGGACCTCAGCTGTTTGAAAATCTTTTACTACACTCCCGATTGTCGTGACACTATTGCGAAGTTTCTGTCGGAGATATCGAGGGTTCGCCGATGAATTAAATGTATGTTGATGCCGGCCGTGGCAAAGTGGTTACAACATGCGGAAGGTCGCAGGTACAAACCTGGCTCCAGTCATCTAAAAAAAATTGTTCTTTCATTGTCGGCTCCCCTCGGATGTTGTTGACAGCAACTTCGCAGTATCAGTGTCGAGTCAATCGGCGTGTCTAGTAAGAGCTTCTCAAACAGTGACGTTCGCAATCGTCGATAAACAAGTAGGTGCCGTTAGTTGTGAATCTAAAAATAGAAAGCGTGTTAATTCACAACAACGCGAGAAGCTATCCCATACCTCATTCATGGGGTGCAAAGGGAAATTAAGTTTTGAGTAAGATGATAAATAAAGGTTTTAAACCCTGATCTCCCTCATGATAGTCGCCTGCTCTAACCATCATGCCATGGTCGACCCCTTATTCAATCAATCTTGACCCTAATACCAAATTATTTTCGAATTCGATATTTCGTAAACTTTGTAAAGACTTACAGTAGATCATAGTTCACAAAAAAGGAGATCATGTCTTTTACAATCTCCTATCCTTCCACAAAAAAAAAGAAATTCCTTGAATGATATATGGGAGTGTTGCTTGCGTTTAGGGAGTTGACACTATTCACTTCTAAATTTATTGTTCTTTACCCCAAACTTGCCAGTTAAATTCTCGCTCTCAACTACCTATAGTGCTGTCGTAGCAACGAGGAGGAAATCAAATCTGCGATCATCCACTTTATGTCATTTTAAACATTGGCAATCGCCATTGCCAGTTTACATTTATTTTTTAATTAAAAATCAATTGGTAGAACAACCAAATAGTTCTACTACATCTACATAGGTCTCTACTAATGTCATAGAAGTAGGTCTATCATCTCTATCCAATTGTGTACTTTATAACCCCAAAACATGTACCTTTTGCTGTACCACACTTACTGCTCCATCCTGAGTGAAATGTTTTTGTTTTGTGGGCCAGATGGGCTGATATAATAAAAACCCTCAATGGCACGTGCGGGGGACTTGGGGTTGCGGAGGCGACCAAAGTGAAGAACATCGAAAACTTTTATTGGACACCCTCGATTTTTCATAGTTTTTCACTTTACATGTAACTTATGGTAGACGCCACCGCCTTCATCGTTTCACATAGCATTCATTGGATGCGTAACTCTTGTGGCTGTCGTTGTTGTTGTTGTTGCTGCTGCTGTTGGTGTTCTTGTTTCTGTTGTTTTTTGGAAAATTTTGCTCGCTAAAAAACATTGATAATCCGAAAATATACTATGCTCATCATACGTTGTCCGTCTGTCAGTCTGTCTGTTTGTTTGCAGCGTTAGCAGCAACATTAAGATGGGTTGCGATCTTGGGGTATACTCTTAACCGTTCGACTTTTCGTCTATGCGTATGTTCCCTAAAAACAAAACTGACTTCGACGTCAACATTATTAGAGAGCTGCACGTCTTTTTTTTCCAAGGGGGGGGAGCGGTTTCATAATATTATGGGTGATGTTGCGTTCCTCATTTGCCGATGTGTGTTATTTGTCTGTTTTGTAGCACTGCTTTAGTTGCTATTCTCATTACTTGGGTGTCTGTCTGTCGTTTGGTCTATATGTCTGTCTCTTTGCATACTCGATTGCCAACAAACATGCTACAGAGGTTGCACTGTAATACAGGCGAATCTACACGCTCGCCTATATCGCTTGCGTTCTACTACATAAATTACCAGAGAGAGAGAGATAGAGAGAGAGAGAGAGAGAAAGAGAGAGAGAGTAGAACACTGAACAACAAACAATATTGGCATATTGTATACAGTGGTGGTACAGTAGATGCAACTGGGAGAAAATTTGATAGATGTCGTCATATCTTTGCAGTTGTTGTTAGAAACTGCGACGACAATGGCATGATTCATAGAAAAAGCAAAAAAAAGTTATATGCCTCTGAAAAAAAAAAACAACACCCGATATATACCTATTATAAGTTTCTTTAGCATCCATAACTGCATCTCCACAATATTACAGTTAATTTTAAAAACATATATTATCACAGTTAGATGACAAGCTAAGGCCATCTTCGTCATGGAAAGATACCCAGGAAAACAGTAACTTAACAAACACACTTTTTGTTTGCATAGCAATTGTTGATGGTTAGATAACATTTGTTTATAAAAAAAAGCTTTAAAGTGCACCGCCATTGCATAACAGTTACGCTGATGTTGTGATTTATCTTCATAATCTTAAAGACCAGAAGGCCAACGGTGGCATGATGATAAAAACACGCGGCTATCATGCGGGTGACCTGGGTTCGATGTCTCTCACAGCCATCTACGTTTCTTTAATCGGCGGTCCCTGGATGTAGTCGATTTAATCGGCATGGCTAGTGATAGCTTCTCAAACAGCTGACGTTTGGATTCGTCTTTTACTGAAGGTCCCGTTGTTCAAGTCTTACATAAAAGTATGTTAACTCACACAAATGATTCTGAACAAAAACTTGTTGGCATTAGCTCAGTTCAGTTCAGTTATTATTGTGTGGTTACTTAAGTACCCACAACTTGTTTCCAAAATGGGGAAGACCCAAAGTTTATACTTGTGACCCATTATAGTTATCTCTATACGTAACATGTAACATATTTAACAAGGCCTGTTAGCTAATTTTATTGAATTTATTTAAACAATGCCACCTTTTTACCTTTTCTACCATACTACTTACAAAATTTGTTTTCTGTTAACTGTTTGTAACGGCTAAACTCAAAAACTAATTAGTCGATTTTAATAATTTTGCTTTTAAAACATCACAATATAGCTAATGAACCTAATAGGGTACGATATGTTTTTTTTTAAAAAAATATTTTTCTAAATTGAAATAAAATCTTAAGCGTGGCAATGTTACCTTAAGAATTGTCTCAATTCTTGTCGTCCTACTTGAATTTTTTTGTTTAGGCTGCACTTATGGCCTATCTTTAAACAAATTTAAATAAATCTACACCTATTTTAGCTGAAATTTCTTCAGCGTCGGACATTGGCCGAAATTTTATCCCTCGCTCTTCGATCATTGTTCATCGCCTTGTGGTATTATGCTGAAAGTTGCACTAAACCAGGCACTACTGCATTTTGTTCGATTTGTAAATGTTCTTTTGAAACAACAGCCCCAGTAGCAGCAGCAGTAGCAGCACCGACGGCTACAATAACAACAAGAACATGCGGGTATATTTTTACTTTTTGTATGATTCACAATGATTTTCACGAGTTCACTTTTTTTCTGGCGCAAGCTGTTTTTGACTCTAGTGGCCGTCGTAACCGAGGATGATCATCATCCTCATAAGCATTAACATTATAATGCCAGGCAGGACGATGATAATCATCATCGACATGAAGATGACGACGACGAAGATGATGTTGATGATGACGTTTACCAACAACTTTGTAGATCATAGTGATGATCATGATGATGATGATGATGAGGGAAAGACTCTTCTTTTGGTTTTATGCTCGACATACACGCGTACGGTTTTGTGCGATATGCCAGACACACACTTTTCTAATTTTAGACAAAGTAATTAAAACAACAAAAACAACAACAACAAACACCAGCAGCAACGAAAACAGAAATCTACTGAAAATACTGAAAAACTTGTGTATACATCGAGACGCAACCAACCAACGTTCGGTGGAGTCTCCTCTTCTTAGGCCGAATTTGGGGGGGAGGGGCGACCAGATCGTCTCCGTCTTCAATGGTGCTGATGATGATGATGATGATGACGTTGACGACGACGACGAGTGCGAAGTTATGGTGGAAAATTCATGCATTCATCTATGCCGCCACCGCCCCCCGCTCACTCGCTGCGTCCCGTGCCGTTCGCTCTTGATGGAAAATGGAAAAACATTTTCGCGTTTTTTGTTTTCTGTACGTTTTTGTTCAGTCTTTGTTGTGTTGTTTTGTGTATCTCTGGTGGTGTGCTGCGAGTTTCGAAAAAAAAATGAAAACAAACACAAGCAATTTTGAAATCATTTTGAAATCTCACTTTTTTTCCAATATTCCAACCCCATTCTCTTGTCCCCCCCCCTAGTCCAGCCTAGAACATTTACTTGTGCCCTCAACTGGCAACTAGCCCCCTTGTGACGCCTATACAGCCATCACCTATGCTGCTCCCCAGCACCCTCCTTAATCTCTTGTCAGATTCTTGAGTGTTGCAGGGGTAAAGAGATTTTTGATTTTTTAACTCAAAAATCTCAATTTCATTCACCAACAATTCCCAACAACCCTTTTAGCATCACCAGCACAACGATCGCCGCCAGCCATCACCGAGCAACACTTTTGCTTTTTGTTGCCGTTGTTACGATGCTGTTGCCGCTGATTTTTCATTTCTGGTGGACTCGAATCATACGTCTACTACGTACGTACGCACATTATTCATATTTATCAACTCGTCATTAAACATCGAAGAATAAGAAACGACCGACCGACATATGCAGACACACACACACACACACATACGAGCAGACATATGGCTTTATACTCGTTCACTCATATAGACAGACGTCGTCTGTACCTTTACATATCTGTATGTACTCAGACGAGGCGGAACAATGCCAAAAATTTTCACCGTATTGTTGTAAAATTTTGGGGGTTGTGGAAATTATGTTATTGCTACGTAACTCTTAGGAAAATACACATACATACAATAATTTAAGATCTTCCGGCGCTATTATCATTTCCTTTTCAGTTTTGGGGGGGTTTCATAGTTTAGACTATAATTTTTTATGATTTATTAAGTAGACAGCGGTTATGTTTGAACAAGCACTAAACGGAATTAGTACAGTAAATTTAGTCAGGTGAAGTGACTTATTAATACCCTCACACTATGTTCTTGGTGGGATCGCATTTTTTTGGTGAAGCAAATACTCGTATATTGCACAGGTAATGTTAAACACCATTTATGTCTATCATTAGTGTGGGGTATCTTGAAAGGTAACCTCGGTAAGGTAAGCCCACGAGAAAATAAAGATGTTATTGTATTTTCTTAAACATAGGAAATTGTATATGGACGGTTCCGGAAGAGACGTAGTTAGCTCCGAATAGGATATTATGGTTAAAAAGAGGCAAATTTTAAAAGTCATGCCGAAGCCACCATAAGGTGTAAGGTTATTTATTTTGGTGCCACGCAGGGCACCCCCCATTCGCAATCCTAGATTATTACATAAAAAAACAGTTTTGTATTATGATTGGTGAAGATTTGCAGCTCAAGAAGAAGACTTTGTTCAAACGATCATTCCCGCATCAAATATTCAATATAATCATCTAAGGTTTGACCCTACTTCGAAGACGTTCCTACGAAGTGAACGACTTAAGATTTAACACCACTTCTTACTAAATTTTTTTTGCGTTAATTTATTTATAATCATCATGTCGGCAGGTCGAAGGCGTTGTCACATATATGAGATATTGATGGATAAAAACTCATAGACCTATGCATATAAGCAAATAGTCACCTAAATCTTCGAACAACTGGACTTGCTATTAGACCTTCAAAGATCGACTGATTTGAAACGATGCACCAACATTGTCATCCTATTTCTATAGAATATTGGATTCTATGAAATTAGTTAACAAAAGTTGCTGAAACTCAACACAACCTCTTTCTTAAAACGTTGCTAGTACCAAAACACTGGGGTCGGGAATTTTCCTTTAATAAATCGAATGACGGAAACACAAAAAAAAGGACAAGAACACCCCTAATGGGAAGGTAATACAAGAAATGCAATGGATGGAATGAAAGAAATTTGACATCATTAACTGCTACAGGATTCAAAGTTGGCAGAAGACTTGAGTTCTGGTCTCGCGGTCTATATAAGTGACCGCTATCCGTATCAAGGTGAAATATTTTTAGATCACACCCCGACAAATGGAACTATATGACCGGTGCCCTGACCATGACATTCAAATTGTACTGTATGAATTTAGAGCTAAAATTGGAAGGGAACCTTACTTTAGCAGCCTCAGTTCCGATAACGACTGCAAAATTAGTTAGCTTTGTGGACGTGCGTGGTGTAAATATAGACTCGGATCACCACATTGTTGTAGCCAAATTAAACACGAGATTAAGCAGTGGCTAAAAAACTTATTGGGGAATGGGACTTTGCCCAGAGGTGGAAAGTTACTGATTGTCACTCACTTGGGAGTGACCAGAAGCGATTCCATTGTGGCACTGTCCAAGCAGCTAACTACTTCCAGTCTTAGACCAAGTATTCCCCGGGCAATGACTTTAAAGCAACCGCTTAGAAGTTAGCTAAAGTTAGAAGGCGAAATGTTGAGTAACCTAATTGGGCATGCTACCACCAATGCATCTTAGGTACTAGGTAACAGAAGTTACTGAAGCTCAACACAGGCTCTCTTAGTGGCTTTGGCAGCCCCAAGAAACTAGGATCGGTAGCGGTGGCCTAACAAGGCACTCTCCTTAAACAAAATTTATTATGAAAACACGAAGAATAGACAAAATAAGATCCCCCCAAATGTTGACGACCCCCGCAAACGATATAAGAACCATGATTTAAGGATATGCACCTGGAATATCCGAAATCTTTACAGAGATGGTGCCTCTATCCAACTGGCGGATGTCCTCGACAAATACAAGGCTGACATCACCGCCATACAGGAAATGAGATGGACGGGACAGGGATGCACACGACGAAAGAACTGTGACATCTTTTACAGCTGCCATGCAGAAAGACACGAATTTGGATGTGGTTTCATAGTCGGCAAGAGACTTCGACACCTGGTCTCGCGGTTTAACCCTGTAAGTGACCGAATAGCCACCATTCGCATCCGGGCGAAATATTTTTACATTACGCTGATTTGTGTACACGCCGCGAGACGATGAGATTAAAGATGCATTTTACGAGAGCCTAGAGGAAACATACGACGGCTGCCCTGGACACGACATTGCAATTGTTCTGGGAGACTTTAATGCAAAAATAGGAAGGGAAGATGTTCTTGATCCAACGATCGGTAAATTCAGCCTGCATACCGACACGTCAGACAACGGGCTGTTGGCGAACGGCACAAGGAGACAGTAAGACAGCCGAGGCAGCTATTTAAGCGAAAAAAAAGTTAGATGAAGGAACGGGAGAACGAGGATATAGTGCGATACAGGGATAGAGGTGAGGCCCGAAAATTTTACCAAAAAGTAAAAGCAAAAGGCTACGGTAATGGGCTCCCCTTCAGTAAGGACAAGGATGGAATTCTGTTTACAGATACGCAGAGTGTGCTCCAGCAACTGCTGGTTTCAGAAGGCAGCGCAAGTGAAGGTATCACCCAAATTGTCGACGACGGCTTAGATTGCCCACCACCAAGTCAAGCCGAGGTAAGAAGAGCAATATCGCGGCTGAAAAACAATAAAGCAGCCGGTGCCGACGGTCTTCCGGCAGAGCTCTTCAAGTCCGGTGGCGAGCAGCTGATAACGAGCATGCAACAGCTCATGCGCACGGTTTGGCTAAAAGAGTGCATGCCCGACGATTGGAATTTAAGCGTATTATGTCCTGTGCTGAAAAAAGGCGATCCAAGTGTGTGGTTCTGTCGAGTGTGCTATGTGAAAAACTTAAGCCAGTGTTATCCAACCTAATCGGGCCTTATCAGTGTGGCTTTAGACCTGGTAAATCAACAACTGACCAGATATTTACACTTCGGCAAATCCTGGAAAAGACATACTATCTTTTCGTCGACTATAAAGCTGCCTTCGACAGCCCGATATGACAGAAATTATTCGATGTCATGGCTGATTTTGGTATTCCAGCGAAGCTGATACGCCTTTGCGGAATGACGCTGACTGACACGAAGTCTTCAGTGAAGATTGGCAAGGACCTTACAGAGCCATTCTGCACCAGAAGAGGCCTAAAACAAGGCGACGGCCTATCTCTTCAACATAGTGATGGAGATGATAATGAGAAAAGCTGCAGTAAACACGAGTGGCACTATATTCAACAAAAGCCACATGCTACTCGCGTACGCTGATGACGTAGACATCATCGGTCGTCAATTGCGGGATATGACTGCAGCCTTCTCAGGTATACAAAAGGAATCAGCGAAATTAGGTCGAAATTAGAGGACAAAACGAAGTTTTTAGTTTCAACGAACAACGAACCTAGGCTCCGCCATCAACAAAAGAAATACTGTTAGCCTCGAAATCCGGAGAAGAATCCCGCTTGCCAATAAATGCTATTACGGACTAAGCAAGCGATTCAATGACAGAGCCCACTCTCGACGAACAAAAATCCAGCTATATCAGATACTGGTTCTACCTGCCTTGATGTACGAATCAGAATCCTGGATTATGACACAAGCCGAGGAATCGGTTCTGGCGGTATTCGAGAGAAAAATACTCCGTAAAATATATGGGCCCATCATCGTTAACGCAGAGTATCAGCGTCGTTTGAATCATGAGCTGTACGAGCTGTACACTGACATTGACGTGGTCAAACGCATTAAGGTGCAGCGATTGCGTTGGCTAGGTCATGTTGTACGCATGGACGAGAATGCTCCAGCTCGAAAAGTCTTCGATAATGAACTAGATGGACGGCGCAGAAGAGGGCGACCAAAACTCCGCTGGAAAGAACAGGTAACAGAGAACCTTATAGAACTTGGTGTGACTAACTGGAGAAGAAGCGCAGAAGATCGAGGCGCTTATAATATTTTTTTACGTGCGGTATATAATCCACTGGGATTGCAAAAAAGTACCAGCAAAGTAAGTAAGTATTATTTTGACTATTTACCCCTAAAAGTGCGAATTTCAAAAAATCCTTCTCATCGACCACTTACTCCATGTTTTCTCCCCCCAGTTTTGTAGTTTGTCTGAAGACAATTTGAGGACATTGAGAATCCTTGCACCCTACCAGATCGAAAAAGACATTCAGACAAATAATATAACTGGGAGGAGAAAACATAAACTTTGTTTCGACCCTTAAATCAACCTGTTCTAAAATATTAAGTTGAAGCACAAAACCCTTACTTTACAAATTCGGTTTTTAGTCACGTTTTTCACGTATTCGGTGGAAGTACATAAAAATCACAACTTCATTTTCTTAAAAATTATCGTACTTCGCTAATATAAAGTCACATATTCTTAGCATCGAATTAGCATCATATTTCAGCACTACCTCAGATTTTGGTAAGAAGTATGCAGAAATTAACTACTTTCTTCCTATGAAGAGCCAACGTTAAAATTATCAATGATTCGATGTACGTCTGGATCAGTAATTCAGCTTTGCTACTACTTCTTAGTAAGCTCTTTTTTTTTGCTGGGACCTTTTACAATTGTAATTCAGAAAAAATCAATTCAAAATTCCGAATTTTAAATTTAAAACCTTATATTCTATTTGAAATTCTAAAAAAAAAAAATTTAAAATCAAAATTTATATTTGATATTCAAAAAAAAAGTCAGTTGAAAATCTAGAATTATTCAGAAATAAAAACGACATTAGACCGCTGCACAGTGGAAAATGTTAGTACTTATCGGATCAAAAAATCTGTAACTTTTTTGTTCTTAGAGATAGAGTTCTGAAATTTTGCACGCATAATCTTAATTATATTTGTTATAATTCTATAAAATGTGAGCCAAATTAAACCAGAACTTATTTCAGAATAAAGGTAAGAAGTTTATTTTTAGCACATAGAGATGACTTGTACATGTATTTGGTGCAATTTTTGATACGAAAAAAGTGTAACGCATTAAATGAGACGAATTAGACCCCAAGTATCTTAAGACCAAATTCGTTTCAGGACTTTTTAAGACGATTGAGCTATGTCCGTCTGTCTGGCAGGCTGACTGGATGGCTGGTGAGCAGGATAACTCGAGTAAACCTTAACTGATCGGTATAAAAATTTACCAGTATTAATGTTTTTCAAAACGAACTAATGGGATTGTAAATGGGCAGAATAGAATATAATTATGGTAAAGTTAGTAGAATCGACAATTTTATTATCCATCTGATTCGAAGCCACATTATGGAAAGCTTCGATTGTAAAGAGAACAATCTAATTTTTGCACCGTACTATATATAATGAGCACGCTATTAACAGGTTATATACCACCTGAAGCATTTGTATACCCAGATAAAGAAGGATATATGCAAGACCACAACGGCATTCCTATATTTTACCACATTTATAGACGAGCCAATATCAAAACAATTCACTGTAATCGATTAACATCAGAAAATACAAGGTTTTATACACCGATATACAGAGGAGATAAAAACATCATTCCTAACATGGATACCTTAAAATTTTGGTGGCTCAACCAATAAATTTTCTGTTTTACCCCCTAACCATAGCTTACATTTTAAAAGAGTAAAGTTTTTTTTTCTATTTTCTTTACGTTAATCTTTAATTATTGTAAATATATATTACTACATAATAATAATATTCAATTTAAAATAATGTATGTATGTATAGTATTAATACTTGAGAGTTCGATTATGGGAGAATAGCCCCACCCTTTCTGGTACCTCCCATACAAAATTACCTATTTTTAGATAATTAATATTTCTTTCATAACTTCCAAATGGACGACCGGAGAATATTTGAATTTCGTCAGTTTATTTATGTTGCAAAAGTAGACCCTAAGAAACCCAAAACTTTTGCCACGCCCCTTCTGGTACTCCCGTACAAATTCCCAAATTGACCTTCATAGTTTTACAAACATATCTTTTTTGTAAGTACACTAAATTAAGTAATATGTTGGGTAAGGTTTCGCATATAAAATTGGACTCAAGAATGAATATGGACTATATCGGTTCACGCCTTATGGTACCTCCCATACAAAATTTTCGGAAAATTGCTATTTCTCCCATAACTTCCAAACAAACACTTGGAGGGTAATGAAAATTGGTCGGTTAAATTATCCTGTAATAGGAGGCAAAACCTCAAAAAACCTAACTGTTTGAAACACCTCTTTTGGGACCTCCCATACAAATGACCGAATTCACCTTGTAGTCTTATATGCATATCTTTTTTGTATTCAGTCAAATTTTGCGTTATTTGAACGGTTATGAAAATTTAAATCGAGAATGAATATGGACTATATCAGTAAACCCCTTTTGGTACCACCCAAACAAAATGATCTATTTTTGGAAAATTAAATTTCCCCCATAACTTCCAAACAGGCAACTGGGGAATAAAGAAATTTGGTCAGTTAATTCATATTGGAATGAGGCAAAACCTCAGAAGACCGAACTATTTGTCACACTCATTCTGCTATCTCCCAAGACTTAAGCAAAATCGTATATTGGGTGATGGTATTTATCAGTCAGTTTACCTTGTACCTTGTATTGGTTTGTCGGCCCAAGTGGTAGGTTTTTCAATTTTTGATCATCACATCTCATCTCACATCACATGATCATCATCACTTTGTTTCTTGCAATTTTTTTTTTTTATCTAAATAACTAAGTTTTTTAACATTATTGAATGTAACTTCTGTTTATGCACGAATATGCAGCTAAAATTTTTATAGTATTTTATTAAGATATTAAGCTTTAAAATTTTTTACATATGAGCGCATAGCTGAGCACAGCTCCTAATTAAAAGTCTTACCAAAGTTTTTGCATGCAGCCAAAACAACATTACATTATTCAGAAGCTAAAATTTCAAATGTTTTCACTAAAATCTGATCCGCTATTTATAAAATCGGAATCTACATCAAATTACCTTTCCAATAAGGTATATAACTCCTTAATTGTAATGTGAATAATATTAGAAATATGCTCTAGAAGATGTTTTATTTTTATAGTAATAAATCGTTGTCGCAAAAAGATGTGAATACGGTCCTTGTTTCCGAGTATTACTATTGACCAAACATCAAATATTTTCCTCAAAATCTTAAGTTCGACATCTTAGCTATTCGATAAAAAAAAATTATGGTGTAATTCGAACCTTTTTAAAAATGAATTATGGGCTGGTCTTACACTACGATTTTCCACTGTGCGCTGTAAGAGCAAATCGGTTGCGAGGCATTTCTGGCATCAGTTTTTTTTTTTTTATAAAAAAAGACTTTAGAGTAAAAAATACCAAATGGAACAAATTCACAAAATTAAAGATGCGACAGGGTCGAGGGCGCCACACCTGCCCTATTTTCATGCCCAAACCGAATATCACCGAAGCAATATAGGTTTGAAAATTGGCTCACCTTTACGTTCAGTCAATAAACTAAAAATACAAATCATATAAGAAACGCCCAATGTAACTTTCAAAAAAGTTGCAGTTTAAGTTAAATACAAAGTTTAAGTTAAATTAATCTGTTAACACGATATGTAATTGCCAACAACTCCACGTACCCTTTAATTTTATATATTCAAGAAATTTATATTTTTTGTTGAATGTTGTTACAAAAAGTTAGGGTAATTTTTTAAAATTATTATTTAAATATTTAAGTTTTTATGTTTAAGATTGCACACGTTGTTCAAAAAGTTTATACTTTTGTTCAATATTGTTAAAATACTTAACAGTATCAGTTTATATTATTATTTCAATATTTTTGTCTTCATAAACATTTTTATGTTTTAAAATGTTGTTCGTGTTTATTCACTATGCACTGAATATTCATATTATTTATTATTTTTTCTCTATGTAGTATATTTTCTTCTTGGCACAAAATTAATTTTATTATTTTGAAATTGTATCGGTTCTTATTAGCGATTTATTGCTTTAAATGTTTTTAGTATAATTTTTTTTTCCTTAATTTTGTGTGTTTACACGTTCACTTGTTGTATTGCTGCAGATATTAAAAATTTAATTTGTCTATAAAAGAAAAATTCATTTTTGTTTCCATTTAAAGTTATCTTCACTTCACTTGTATTTATTTCTTTTAATTTCAATGTTTAGTTTATGTTAATTTTCTTTTTTTTTGTTTCGTTTGTTTACCAATTTTTATTTTGAATTTCAATTTAAAATTCAATTAATAACGACGACGATGATGCCGTTTGCCGATACCGATGATTATGATGATGATCGTGATCCTCACATCATTATTACCTTTTAAATGTGTATATTATAGTATAAGTTTATACATATGCATATGTATACATATGTATACTATAATATACTTATTATGTATTTATGTATGTAACGCTATGTAAGTGTATGTGTGTGTTTACTTTAATTATGTTTAGTACATGGCGCTACATTGTAATTATTCTTTTTTTCCAATTTCATTTTGAAATTTGTATTTTTTTTTTGTTTTTTTTTTGTTGGGGTTCTTTGAAATTTTGGTTTTCGAAAATAAAAACGATAATTTTATTTTTTGCTCTTAAGAGGGCGATTTTCTTTTGATTTCTTCACTAGTTGTTGTTGTTGCTATTATGTTTTTTGTTGTTGTTTTTCTCTGTTGTATTTTAATGTTATTGTTTAATTTTAAAGTTTATAACTTAATCACTTGTAACTTTTTGCACTGCAGCGAAACGGCAGTGTCGGTGGCAGCGCTGGCGGCGGTACCCTATATTATGTACACCCCTTGTCAGCAAACGTTTATAGGTTTTTGTTGTTGTTGGTGTTGCTGTATTGCCTTGTGATTATTATCCAATATTGACATGAAATCAGGGGGAGACGAAATCGTATTCTCAATTTTATTTATTTATTTTATTTTTTTTTTTTTTGAATTTTAAACTTTTTTTTTCGAATATTGACTCGTTTAAGTTGCGGCGGCGGTTCTTTTTTAAAAAAAAAAGTTGGCGGTGTAGCTGCTATGGGAGACTAAGGCTAACCGGCAGCAACTACAACGGCGACGACGGCGTGAGTCTGCCAAACATCGGTGGAAGGACGGCCGAGCCGAACAGACAGACAAACAGAATTATACTAATATACACTAGTTTGTACTACATCTTCTGATGATAATGATGACGATGCCGATGATGATAATGATGATGAGGAGGTACTAACTAAATACACTACACATACGATCGCGTACGTACTCTGAATGAATGTACTACCACTATTACGTACTTCTCAGCATTATTAGTATCTGAGACGACGACGGCTGCTGCTGGTGCTGTAGCTTCCACTCTCGTCTCGTCTAGAACAGCGGCCGCTGGCTGTCGTATAGAATACACATTTATATTTATATGTATCACTCTTTTAGATTTTGTGTGTCGGGGCACAAAGTGAAACAAAAAAAAAAACAAAAAAAAATATTTATATATAAAACAGAACCGAACCGCGAACCGTTTTGTGAACTGAACAGAAGAACTTTTTTCGAATAATTTTTTTGTTTTGTTTTTTATTTTGCTGTCGATTTTATTTTGTATTTTCCGCCGCCTTTGTGATGAACGTGAAATTTGGTTTGTCGCCACCCGGTACGTTTTGGGAAGACGTACGAACTCCACAATTGACGATATTTAACTGAACAAACCTCATCGGAAGCGAACATCTACGCACTTGTGTTGCACATTGTGAGCGAGTCAGCGCTCAACATAGTCGGTCGGTCGTTTGGGTCGGGTCGAGTGAACGCGACGAGCGAACACGTTGGACCGAAACGAAACACCACATCCAACACGCACACACACACAGACTCAGTGTGGTATACTTAACAACACAATCGTCATCCATTCACACAGAGCTCCACTGGGCCAGCTGTTGTGCTCTCGTGTGTGCGGCTCCCCCGTCGGTTTGCCTGCGATGGTTTGCTGGTAGTGGTAACTACTGTGTGGGAGTATAAAAAAGTATCTGTGTAAGTGTTGCGAGTTAAAAGTCGGGGTCGGTTGATATTTTAAGCTGCGTTCCTTCCTTGGCAAAAAACATTAACGTACCTCAGCCCACCACCACCTTCACCATGCCGTCAGCAGCCTCTACCTCAGCCTTTAACTCATCGGCCATCTGCAGCTATACAGCATGTAAACAAATCAACAACAATACCACCAACATCTACTTCATCTTAGCCTGTGCATCTTTTAATCTTTTTCGCTCTACAGATAAATTTATTTATTTCCTTTTCTTCTGCGTCCTCCCCCCCCCCCCCCCCTACTTTAATTGTTTACTTAGCCTTCCCTAGGCCCCGCACAAATTTAACAATAACTAAACTTTAGTAGTATTTATTTACATTGTTTTCGGGGGAGTCTTCGTTCGCATCATCGTAGTCGTCGTAGTCGACCGTCTGTCTTTTTCAAATGCGAATCAATAGCTCACTTGCACACACACACAAACACACACACATCCATCACGGCCATCACCCTCCCCCCAAAAACCCTGATGGCATTTTCACTATAACCGCTACGGTTCGTTCAAACCATCGTACATGTTGTGTTTACGTTTGCTTCAAACAAAAATAAGCGAATTTCTTTAACAAAAAAACTCATACATCCATACATACACTTGCATCGTATGTGCTTCGGTCGAACTTGGTTGGTCTACTATACGTACATACATAGAGAACATCAGTTTGGGGGATTTTCTCTTTTAGCCTCCTCCTCGAGATCGAGATCATTGCAATTCACTTGTTTCGCTGTCTTCTTAACCGATTTTTCACTTTGTAAATTGTGACAATTTGTTTTGGCAGTCGGGCGAAGAGAGAGAGAGAGCGAGTGTAATAGAATTGTTTATTTTATTTACTATAAACGAAGTTATTCTGTAGTCGTTGTCGATGTTGGTAGGCGAGTTAGATGGATGTGTGTAAACATTACGTTTTACTTTCGATGCGTATTGAAATGTTCGAATTTCGATTTGTGCGATGACATGAAATTATCACACAGTCTGTGTGTGTGGGCTTGCACAATTAATTTCATCATTGATTGCAATATTTACAAGCGGGATTAAATTAGTCAGTGCGGAAGAGTTAACTTATATGTATTTTATTTCAAGTTTAGGTATTGATTTGCTTATGATATTTTTACTATGGCCTTGGTTCTGTTTATTAATGGGTGAAATGAGTTTTGAACGTTTAGAACATCCGATAGGTATAACTGCAAAGCTTGTTGTCGTACTAATGAAATGTGTTTGACTTTTTATACCCTCACCCTACGGGTAGGAGGGTATACATCATTTGATACGACCTAAAAGTGTAACACATAGAAGGATTTACTTTAGACCCTAGATTTCGTTGGACCAAATTCGATTCATGAATTTTTAAGTCGTTTGAACCATGTCCGTCTGTCTGTCTGGCTGTCCGGCTGGTGCGCACGATAACTTTCAAAAGACGCAACTAATCTTTTGAAATTTTGCACAAGTTAATATTTCCCCAAAACTACTTAAGTTATTGCAAATGGGCCAAATGGCCCCGCCATCTGGTACCTCCGTCCACTTTAGAAATCGAGCAATAAGTTCAATACACCCAACGGGATCGTATCCAAATTCTGTATTTAGAAAGTCTAAAACAGGATAAAGTTTTTCAAAAGAAAATCTGGAAGTCTAGCCACGCTCCTTCTGGTACCTCCCATACAAATGAAAATTTTCGCCCACTTTAGAGATGGAGTAATAATATCGATAAATCTAACGCAGTTGTACCCAAATTCTATATAGTAAAGCTATAGCAGGGTACAGTTGTGGAGAAAAAAGTGGAAGTCTAGCCACGCCCCATCTGGTACCTCCCATACCCATCTGGTACCGCCGACTTTAGAAATCGATTAATATGATTAATAGACCTAACGCGATAGGGCCCAAATTTTGTATTTAGCAAACTATAATAGGATAAAGTTTTGGAGAAAAAATCTAGAAGTCTACACACGCCCCTTTTGGTACCTCCCATACAAATGTACCACTCCGCCCACTTTGGAGATGAAGTAATAATATCAATACACTCGACACGATCGTGCCCAAATTCTGAATTTTGTTAAGCTATTACAGGACAAAGTTTTGGAATAAAAACTGGAAGTCTAGCAGCACCACTTCTGTACCACTCCGCCCACTTTAGAAATCGAGTAATAATATAAATATAATAGAAAATTTTATGTTTCACTGAGGGTGAGGGTATATGTAAGTCGGGTTGCCCGACTGAAACTTTACTAGTTACTAGTTTTTAGTATACTTTGGCAAATCTCCATGCAAAGACTTACACCAAAACAACGTTTACAAATCGTGGAATATTCGCGCTCTTATATACCACATCGTAAAGTTTACGGTGCGTACAACCATCCATCTGAGCAGTTAATACGCAATTCTATGGATAGATTCATGACTATATTTACTTTTTTCGGTTATATTCATCGAAGAGTTTTACATGAGTCTAACTGTGAAGGCCTTACCCGTGGTATAATAAACACTCTGGGCATTAGGTCGGCAGCGAAAATTCAACTTTGGATTTTCGGTAATGCCCAAGCGGAATATTGTGTCAGTTGAAAAATGGCTATTGTTGAAATTTAAGCAAAATCTCGACAACTTTTATCCGTGTCCCAAAGAGGTCAAAGGAGGTCAAATCACAAAGCTGCATACCACTGAGATAGCCAATGCCTACTCTAACCAACTCTCTCAATTACTCCAAGCAAATCCCTATAGTTCTGATGTTACCGACATACAGTGGCAGCATATTGCGAATTCTATGACCACTGCCGCAACGACCGTACTGGGTTATGAAAAACAAGCTCAGACAAGCCCTGGTACGATGATGAATGTCGCGAAATGTCTGAGGAAATGGATGCTGCATACAAGGCCAAACTGCAGCCAATGGCGACGCGTGCGTTGACGGAGCGTTATAAAGAGAAAAGGAGGGAGATGAAACGCCTGTTCAGACGGAAAAAGCGTCTGTGGAAGAAAAGAGAGATCCAGGATATCGAAAACTACAGGGATAGAGGTGAGGCCCGAAAGTTCTACCAAAAGGTAAAAAGTAAAGGTTTTGGAACAGGGATCCCCACCTGTAAGGACAGAGACGAAAATCTGGTCACGGACACTCAGAGTGTGCTGTAAATATGGAGGGAACACTTTCAATCTCTTCTCGTTCCCGAAGGCGGCATAAGTGACGAACTCGCACCAATCATCGACGATGGAGTAGACTGTCCACCACCGAGCCAAAACGAGATGAGCACGGCAATTGCGCGGCTTAAAAATAATAAAGCTGCGGGAGCCGCTGGGCTGCCGGCAGAGCTTTTTAAAGCCGGCGGCGATGACCTGGTAACAGGCCATCGCCACCAGCTCTTAAACACGATTTGGCTCAGGGAGTGCATGTCCGGTGATTGGAATCTGAGTGTCCTATGTCCCGTGCTTAAGAAAGGCAATCCTAGTGTGTATACCAACTATCGCGGGATTAGCCTTTTACCCATCGCATACAAGGTCCTGTCTAGTGTGTTATGTGAAAGACTAAAACCCATTCTGGCGAACCTGATTGGACCCTATCAGTGTGGCTTTAGACCTGGTAAATCCACCACCGACCAGATATTCACACTACGACAAATCCTGGAGAAGACCCGAGAAATGCAGATCGACACCTACCATCTGTTCATCGATAAAAAGCTGCATTCGACAGTCCGATATGACAGGCTGAAGTGGGTCTGGTGATAAACGAGGACAAAACCAAGTTATTTGTTTCAACGAACAAAGAGTCCACTCGTCTGGGACGCTGCATTAACGTTGACAACTATAACTTTGAGGTGGTAGATGATTTTGTCTACCTTGGCTCCGCCATAAACAAAAATAATAATGTCAGCCTCGAAATCAAAAGACGAGTATTGATCGCAAACCGCTGCTACTATGCGCTAAGGATGCGATTTAACG
This sequence comes from Muscina levida, assembly GCA_964034835.1. Classification (NCBI taxonomy): domain Eukaryota; kingdom Metazoa; phylum Arthropoda; class Insecta; order Diptera; family Muscidae; genus Muscina; species Muscina levida. The sequence goes on from OZ035883.1 coordinate 36,329,844, forward strand.
ACAAAGCGCTCTCTCGAAACACAAAGATCCATCTCTACCAGACTCTGATCCTACCTGTCTTGCTCTCCAGCGCAGAATCCTGGGTAATGACACAAGCGGATCAATCTATTCTGGGAGTCTTCGAGAGAAAAATACTCCGCAAAATATTTGGATCCATAATCGAGAACGGCGAGTACCGTCGTCGAATGAATCATGAGCTGTATGAGCTGTACAACGACATCGACGTGGTCAAGCGCGTTTAAATAGACCGAATGCGCTGGCTTGGACACGTTGTACGAATGGACGAAAACGCTCCGGCTCGAAAAGTCTTCGGCAATAAACTCGATGGGCGGCTCAGGAAGGGGCGACCAAAAATCCGATGGATGGACCAGGTGAAAGAGCTGTTAACTAAGCTTGGTGTAACGAACTATCTACGGTGTGCAAAAGACCGAAGCGCTTGTAATACTTTTCTACGTGCGGCTACTGATAGATAAATTTCTGTTGTTGCTGCCATTAAAGAAGAAGAAGAAGAAAGAGGTCAAAGGTCAAATCTATATATATGAAAATCAGTTTGTGTTTTTTTATTTGAAATTTTTTAGTTGTGTCAAGAAACTGTTACAACAGCCATGATAATAGTTTGATAGTTCTGAAAATTTCACAGGATTTACTAACAACTTGACCTTGGACCTCTGTGGGGTACGGTAAATAGTCGTCCGATCTTACTCAAATTTCCGTCGCGTATTTCTTACATCATGCAGCATAATATTCCGGTCGAGCATTTTTAATTTCTGCAAAAAAACAAAAATTGTCTATACATTTCGCTACCGCCTTACTGGGCGTATTGCTATCCAGCTATCCAGGAGAAACAATTTTGGGAGAAAGCTACCGCAATTGTCGTCATTTTCTTCCAGCCAGAAGATACCAATTTGGGTATGACAATTTTGGACATACATCCCTTTGGCCAAGATGAGATCTTTCTCGCCACCTTAGCTACTCTATGCATCTGTAGGACCCTGTTGCAATGCCGAAGACTCTATCAGTGATTTCGGTATCAACCACAGCCCTCTGACGCTCCCACTAGGGTGTCTATAACACCGATCAGGCCCGATCAAGTCCCGGGTCTCCTGATCGCTATGCTACTGGCCGTACTCACCGGTGAGAGTTTCTACATTGCAAGGATGCGGTACCCTCACCCTCTTTGGGAGACGGGCAAAACTCCAAACCCCTTCCACTCGACGAAGGTTGACGGCAACCATGTATTTGTAAGGCTAGGCCCGTCTGAACCCAATCTGTAGACAAACTCCGTTGATCTAGGCAACGTTCCTGGAGTACAGAGCATCTCACTTACGTTCCACCCATTTCCTATTCTGGTTATTGCTAATCTTTGAAGATATCTTATATCATCACATAAGGGACAATCACATAATAAGTGCTACCAGTCTTTCGAAAACCCTCCACAGGTTCACGAATCGCAATAGCACAGATCTCTGTTATGCAAAAAGGCATTAAGTGTCATGTCCTGTTAGTAGAAAATCAAGACAAACGTTGAAGGCAAAGTAAGGTTTCTCCCCAACATACTCATCTCCCAACGTGTTTACCATCTCGACAAAACAAGCTCGTCAAAAAGCGAACTACCCAAAGCCCTAGTAATACTACTCTCTAGTCACTTAACATGATCCGTCACCCGACCGATAATAACAAGATCCAGCGGGGCGGCATCCATCAAAGCCTGCAGGGCCTCCGTCAAACAAACCAATAACATCGCTGTCTGACAAGAGAGAGTCTTACTGTATCGAAAGAAGTACTCACTATCTCGTATTACACAGAAGATATGACACCCATATGGTGTCATAGCAACAAAGAGTCCCTGATAAACAGCCCGAACTTTGAGTACAAAAGAAGAGGACTCGAAATTAACGATGTGATGTCGTTTTCAGCAACTAAGTCTCTGCCCGATCACTACTTGAACATTTAAAAAAAAAAACATGAATGGCCTACATCCATTTAAGATCCAACTGGTGCAGTTAAAGCCAGCTGACTATCAACAGCGTCTTGTGTTCGGTGAATGTACTGAGAATCAACTGAAAGTTAAACCAGATATATATAGAATAGGAGTGTTATAGGCCGTTTAATCGGTGCGCTATAAGCGGAGTTATAAGCGAGCGTGATAACATGCTTCATTACGAAGTAAGTGATGATGTCAGTAGGACCCATTTCAATCGGAGTTATAATTAGTGGACGATCTTCTTCAGCGGTAAATGAAACGAAGTACCTATTTAGAAATCCATGACATCAGTATGACATTGTAAGCGATCGATCTACATATGTACTTAGAATGTCAGGAGTGTGTAACGTAAAAAATATCGTCCATATAACTCATATAACTCCAATTAAAATAGCACCTACTAACATCGTCACTTACTTCGTAATCAATCATTTCTTTAAGCTCGCTTTAAACTCCGCTTATAGTGTAATTGCAACAGAAGTGGCACTTACAGACATCGTCGCTTACTTTGTACGCGCACCGATTAACGACACTTCTATGCTAAGATTAAGGAGGAGTATAGGCGAGAAAATCATTACTGATTGCTACTTAATATAACTGACATCAGCGATTAAGTAATGGGTAGTTTTACTGCTGGGTCGTTTCATTTACCGCTGGGTATGTAAACAAGCTTAATGCATTGTTAATTGATATGATTATAATTGTCGTTGAAATCGATATTGACTAGGAACAATTCTTTTATTTACTAAAAATGTTCGAAAAGTTTTTTAGCAAAGTGTCTGCTAAGCTTAACTTACTTAACAAGTACTAATTTTAGTGATATTAATTTGCAATTAATATTATAGCAGTATCAGCATTAAGCGATAGGGTTAAGTTATGTTGGTATCTTATCGCTAATACAAAAAATCCTTCTACTTGCATCCGTCTGTCTCCTTATCACCTCTGAAGTTACTTCCGCCAATATTTAAGTTTACAGCTCCCATAATGGAAACTTTAGGGCTCTCATGTGTGTGAAGTCACAACTATTTGTGGTTCCCATCCCAAGAGTGTTAAAAAAAATGTGTAGAATACTGAAAAACCAACCAACATTCTCCCATCCAGCCCAATGGAATTGGAAGAAGCTTCCTGCTTGCATCTTCTTCCTTCATGGGAGGTTAAAGGCGATATTTGTGTTTGTTATAATTTTTCAACAAACAAATACTATTTATTCCCTATGCGATGGATGTGCTGCCGCTGGCTGAGTGGTCCCTGCTATACCAAAAGACAACGAGATTTTATTACAGTTTTTGTTGTTGTTTCGTTTCGTTCTGTTATTTTTTTTAGTATATTGTTGTTGTTGTTGTCGTCTTATTGTTTTACACCGTTGTACATTTTGTATAAGTTCCCATAAAAGTCGTTATAATTACGAGTACTCAGTGTTTGATGACAAAATATTAACATTAAGCAAAAGAAAAACAATTATTTTGTTATTATTGTCGGTGCTATGCTTGTTGTTGTTGTTGCTGCTGTTGTAGTGTTGATGGTGGTGGTGGTGGTGGTGTTGTTGTTTCCTTCCGCATTAATGAGAAGACACATTTTGAAAGCCAAGTCAAACAATTACATTCAAATTACCTCCTAAAGATGCAACACTGAGTGTAATGGGCATGGATGGGCATGGACGCGACTCAACAATTGTTCAGATCACCACATAATAATAAAAAACAAAAATACTTCCATTGAGTTGTTGTAGTGTTGTATGAAAAGTATCCAAGAGGTAAGTAGAAACAACAGGTAAAATGGAAGAAAAACAGTTGTCTCGGTTTGAATTTGTTTACCGGAGCGTATTTTCCCGCAAACATACAAACAATCGCACACATATACATATACGTACGCTCGTAACATGGCTTAAATGTATCAACATGTACTTGCAATATTTATTCACTTAGACACCGTATTCGTCGTTGGGGTTGGGCTTTTGTTGGTCTGTAGTACTTTTAAGTACTTTGGAAGTTAAAATTCTGAACATGCAATAAAAATAAATCAATACTTAATACCGATGCAATCTCCCTGTTGGCACTTAGTGATTCAATTTTCAATACAGGTTCTCTAAATGATTTTTGAAAGAGAGGTGTTATTAAAATGGCCCGCTATTTCGGTAGCCGCCACTTTTGAAGCTTTTATTCTTTAACATTTGACAAGTAGGAACTACTTAAAAAAAATTTCCCTTTACACCCCATGAATGAGGTATGGGATATCTTCTCGCGTTGTTGTGAATCAACACGCTTTCTATTTTCAGATTCACAACTAACGGCACCTACATGTTTATCGACGAATGCGAACGTCACTGTTTGAGAAGCTCTTACTAGACACGCCGATTGACTCGACACTTAATACTGCGAAGTTGCTGTCGACAACATTCGAGGGGAGCCGACAATGAAAAAAAAAATGTATTTATTTTTTTTTCTTTTAAGATGACTGGAGGCAGGAGTTGAACCTGTGATCTCCCTCATGGTAGTCGAGTGTTCTAACCACTATACCACGGCCGGTTATTAAAATGGTGAAAATCTTGCAGTCACAGTTCGCAAAACTAAAGCATTTTTTGGTCGTCGTGAAGCACGTTGTCGGACCGCAATACAGAAAATGGTGGAAAAATTCTAGCCGTTGGGACAAATTAGTGATGTGAAGAATAAAACCCGTGCACGTCGCTCAAGAACAACTGAGAATATTGCTGCTGTAGCCTAAAGTGTTGAAGAAAACCCAGATTTGTCCATTCCTGGTCGTTCTTTGGAATTGTGCCTTCCACAAACGACATTACACGGTATTTTGCATAAAAACTTGGGTCTTAAGGCTTAAAAAGTTCAGTTAAAACAAGAACTCAAGCCGGTCGATCATCAACAACGTCGTGTCTTTGCTGATTGGGTCCTTGAAATGCATGAAAATGATCCGGAATTCTATCGGAAAATCATCTTGACTGATGAGTCCCATTTCCACCTTGGTGGTTACGTCAACAAGCTAAATTTTCCCATCTAGGGCTAGGAAAACCCAAGAGTTATTGTTGAGAAGCCTCTTCATCGTCAACGTGTGACTGTTTGGTGCGGTTTATGGTCCGGCGAGGTCATTGGACCTAACATTTTCGAAAATGAGGTTGGATTAACAGTTTCGGTGAATGGATTGCGCTATCGAGAGATGCTTAATGATTTTTTATGGTCGGAGTTGGATGATATTGATCTGAACGGCGCTTCGTGCCACATAAGCAACGAAACCATTGATTTTTTACGGGAAAAGTTTCCGGACCGTGTTATCTCTCGAAAAGGTGATCAAAATTGGCCACCGAGATCTTGTGATTTAACACCTTGCAACTTCTTCCTTTGGAGCCACGTGAAAGATAAGGTCTGCGCCTACAGCCCAGCGTCGATTCAAGACCTCTAAGATACAATTCGTGAGGCTATCGAGGACATAGGGCAGCCACTTTGCGATTTGGTTATGGAAAATTTCATGTAAAGGATATGTTCCTATAAGCGTGCTCGTGGTGGCCATTTAGCTAATATTGTTTTTCATTATAAACGACATACGTTCCTTTATATTATGAAATAAACATTCGATCATTTATCTCAAGAAATTGAATTTTTCTTTGAATACCAAAATAACACCTCTTATTGGAAAACCCTTAACAAGGAAATTATACGGATAATAAAACAAGAAATGATATTGATCACATTAGGACTGTGAAACATATTCTGGGTCATTGTCTGGGGAGTAAGAAATTCTAAGTTAGAGTGAAGGTACTAGGCCAGTATAGTGAAATCACCAATACGTTTGGCGTTCTCTGGACAACATTTTTGATGGCCTTTTATTTATTTTTTTTTGCTCAAATTGGCTTTTGTTCGCTTAGTTTTTCAGCTGTAACTCAAGAACCATTGATGAATTCTAATTTAATTCTTCAACTGAATTGTAGAACCTAAACCCAAACCCTTTGGGGGTTTTACTATAAAGACCTACCTTCACTCTGACTTGGAGTTTCCCACCCACCAGATGGGCTCCTGCACTATTTTACTAAACCATAAATCCATAATATTGAAACGATGTGCGTATGATTAATACAAAATCCGCATTGAATTTATATTACTCACACGTTGTACATACTTATGTACCAAGTACCATATGCAAACTCGCTACATATGTACAGTACAGTACTTGGGTTAGGGTCGTCATTCAATATCATCAGCAATGACCAGTTTTCTTCCTATCACAGATAAGATAGCTTTTATATAGCACGAAATTTTGAGCTATGTGGGAAAATTTATGAAAAAAGCGATAAAAGAAATTTTTTTTGAAGATTTCATTCTATAAAATTACTCCAATTTGATTTTTTACTTGTAAATGTTATTGGAATTAATTTATTTAAGCCTTACCTACAATTCAGCTGAAGAATGACATGAGAAATCATCAATTGTTCTTAAGATACAGTTGAAAAACAAAGCGAACATACATTAAGATAAAAAAATTATATAAATTTAAAAAAAAACACTTAATTTCCATTTACATCCAATAAATGAGGTATGGGATGGATTCTCGCGTTATTGTGAATTAACACACTTTCTATTTTAGATTCATAACAAACGGCACCTACTTGTTTATCGACGAATGTGAACGTCACTGTTTGAAAAGCTTTTACTAGACATGCCGATTGACTAGACACTACACTGTGACGTTGTTGTCGACAACACCGAGAATGCCGGCAATGAAAAAAAAATGTAAAAATTAAAGAAGTAGGAGATAAAAAAATTGTGTCTATTGATTTTGACGTAGTTAATTTTTCCTGACCTGGAATTACTCAACCACAGATTAGCTGTTACACTGTGTAATCGATGGAAGGCACAGCAAGAATTTCAAGTGTCTTGGATGGGCGTGTTGCAAACATGCCTTGGGGCCTATCCTGGCTGCAGATAGGGCACAGCGGAGGAAAACAGTATGCAACAAAATGCAGATCGGAAACCTGCATCAAGTTCAATGGCGAAGACTTTTTGGGTTGGAGCATTTTTATTTATTCGTACAACCTGTCCTAGTTAGCTCATGGCTCATATGACGACGCTGATTTATCTATATATTTTTTGAAGTATTCTTCTCTGGAAGGGAAGACAGATAGGATCAGTGCCTGGTAGAGTTGGATCTTTGCTTTGACACTAAATCGCTAATATAGCTCATAGTAGCAACGGTTTGCGATCAAATCTCGTCTCATGGTTTCTAGGCTGATATTATTATATTTTACGGAGGTGCCATGGTAGGCAAAATTATCTACAATTTCAAAATTATAATAGTAAACGTTCACGCGGCGTCCCAAACGAGTAAACTCTTTTTTCGTTAAAACAAATTACTTGGTTTTGACCTCATTTATCACCAGCCCCACTTCCGCCGACTGCTTCTCAATGCTTGATAAGGCCGCAGTAGCATCCCGCAGTCGTCGGCCAATGATATTTATATCATCGACATACGCGAACAGCATGTGACTTTAATAAAAGTTGGTACCAGTCGCTTTTATTGCAGTCTATCGCATGATGTTAACGAGATCGAATGACAGACAATGGTCAAGTCTAAAGCAACGCGTGATAGAAAATGGCTCCATCAGATTTTTGGTTATTTGCCTCTAAAAACTTTTTGTCAGTCAGTCTTATCCCGCAAAGTCGTATCAGCTTCGCGGGGATATCAAACTCTGTCATAACATCTAATAGTTTCGGACGAGTTAAACATCAATAAACAAACATTAAGTGTCGATCAGCATTTCTTAGGTCTTCCCCAGGATTCGTTGTAGAGTGAGTATCCTGTCAGTGGTGGATTTGCCAGGTCTGAAGCCACACTGATAGGTTCAATAAGGTTCACTAGGATGGCTTTTAGTCATTCACATAACACACTAGACAGGACCTTGTAAGCGATGGGTCAAAGGCTGATCCCTCGATAGTTGAATCCCACACACTTGCATCGCCTGTCTTAAACACAGAATATAGAACACTCAGAAATCGCAATATGCTGCCACTGTGTGTCGGGAGCATCAGAATTAGAGAGGTTTGGTTCAAGTAGTTGAGAGAGAAATAAGCCGACAAGCTTTAGACTGGAACCCCCAAGGAAATAGGAAAAAAGGAAGACCAAAAAACTCATGGAAACGAAGCTCAATAAAAAATATTGCAAATTCCGGAAAATGTTGGAATGAAGTTAAATCATAAGCAAACCACAGAGCAACTTTAAAATTGATCGTAGAGTTAAGCGGAAAAGAAGAAGAATTGAGAGAGTTGGTTGTAATTGGTATTGGCTCGCGGTGGTATGCAGCTTTGAGATCTCTAGCTTCCTTTAACGAGTGTTTTTGATTCTGCGTAATTTTGTACAAATCTCTTTGTGTGCAAATCTGGTTCCACTTCCTTCAAAGTTCTCTCGGACTCGAAGCTTATCGGTCTGAATCCGTTATGGAAGGTGTTGCAGTGTAAACAGAACTTTCCGACTTCTGAACCAAGTGCATGTTCCCTTCTTACTTTAGCATTCAAATCTTCCGGAATGGCGAGGGCTGCCGTCACATATTTCCTCCATGGGTTCAAAAAATGATGCGGAATTGATACAACTTTTAAGCTCGATGCAAATTCAAGTATAAGTTAAGATATAACTGAAGCCCTTCCTACTTTAGCATTCGAATCTCCCATAATATTTGCTCCATGCTTTCAAAGAATGCATCTTTAGTGTCTGGCCATGTTCCCAAGTCAACGTGATGTTACAATATTGAGCCTTGATACAGATAGTGGTGAGACCACACATCTAAGTCTCTTACCAACTACATATGAATCCCCATCCGAATTCGTGTTTTTCTCCACGGCAGTTGTAAGAGATGGAAAAGTTCGTTTGTCGAGTGCATGCTATCGTCGTATTAAGCTTTCGAAAATAGTTCCAAAACATTAAAAGCATTGATCGATATGATACTCCTGCGGAATTTATGCAACAGTGAATTCAAGCAAGACATTAAACAAGGTGCTGACACATCCTACTGTCTCTTCAACATACTAATGGAGAAGATCATGGGTAAAATTAAGTAATCACCATTGCAACTATCTTCAGCAACAGTCGCTTCTTGCTTGTCCGCACCTTGGACGTTACTGCTGCCTTCTCATCCCTGCTTTTGTCTTTCTCAGTTCCGTCTTCAGTAAAATAAATAATTTAACCCTGGAAATTAAATGAAGAGTATTGACTGCGGTTGTTACCGACTGTGACGTTGTTTGGTAAGAATACGCGACTATCATTTAGGTGACATGGGTTCGATCGCTGTTACAGTGACTTACATTTCTTTGATCTCAGTAGTTCAGTTAATCGGCAAGTCTAGTAAAATCTTCTCAAACAGGTGACGTTTGGATTCATCATTAAATTGTAGGTCTCGTTGTGTCAGCTAACAAAATGCGAGAATCTGTATCATATTTCTATCATGGCATTCTCTTCCGTAGAAGATCGAAAAGCTTGGATTTCTTTTGTATAAACACTCTATAACACATAATATCCTTCATTCGTATCGGCTACTGTATTTGTCCTTATCAGATAGTCTATTATAAAAAAGCAGATTCATGTTAATTTTATTTATTTAAAACAATCCAAATTCCTTTATATCATCTTACTCGTATGTGCCCTAATCAGCACCATCTCTGTTTACGCTCTATTGCCATCCCTGCTCTGTTTTGTTGATTATTTGTGTTTAGACATCAATGTTTTTTTTATGGAAATTACATTCGGAAGTCGTAGACCGACTGTTTGGTAGCAGTAGGGCCGCGCCTGCGCAACTGCCACTTGAAGAGGTAACAACGGCACCGACAGCGACGACGACTACAGCGATGATGATCATGATGACTACGATGACGATGAAGAAGCACAAGTAGTAGAGTAGTTGTGGATGAAAAAGAGGAAGAATTATGAATGGGCTCGATGACGTAGTTCTTGGCAGCTGTTGTCAGTAGGAAATAAAACGTTTGTAAAGTATGATGTTGGTGCTTATTTACACTCGCTGTGTATAAGCGCAGACAACAGATCTCAGCATTTTGTTGCCACAGCAACAACAACAACAACGGTACCATACCGCACCGCACCGCAACCACCACCAACAACCACAAATGTCTAAACAAAAAGACAGTCGCTCGGCTCCGTGGCAAAGTAGGAGGGATAGAAGGAGGAAGTATTACCTGCAGAAGAAGCAGCAGAAGTTGTAGAAGCTACAACACTTAAAAGTAATACAGACGAACAGACAGACAGACATTTGATTGTTGGTACCGGGAAGAAAATAATCTCACCGCAGCAGTAGTGCCTGTGATACGACTACAGCGAGTGAATTTCCCGCTGCTGCTGCCGTTACAGTTGCCAGCCAGGTTGTTCGCATTGCCTTGATGTTGTTTACGTTTCGCTGTTTGGTCAACTGAGCCTCTGAAAACGAAGTAGAGGAAGGAAAGCTCAACGACTACGACAATAACGCTTGTAATGTTATCTGTGAATTTCTCCCACGCTTACAACAGAGCTGAGACCGCGATACAGAAACGAAACGATTGAGCGAACCAGCTAGTATGTACATTTTACACATGATACCTTTGTGCTGAAGTTGCTGCCTGCTGCTATCATTTGCTTTGTGCACTTCTTCCTCTTCTTCTTGTAATGCCTTCGCGTCTTTCTCCCTTCTCCGCGCTTGGGTTTGTTTGCTGTAATGTCATAGTGGTCTGGTTGTTGGCCACACAACCGGCAGCTCATTTGTCTGTCGGTCTTTGAAGTTGAAAAATAACCTTCAACTTGTTACGTCAAACCGAAACCGTTTAACGGCTTTTTAGTTTGGGGATACATTTAGTCTCTTGTTGTGGTAAAGTCATTTGAGAAATCTTCTGCCGCCACCCCTGCGGTCATAAAATGGTCTATTAGACTTGTCGCTTCTGGTCACCTGTTCTCTGAACGAAAAAGAAATGGTTAGTTGCTATAGATGGTGGTTATTCACCACCGCCGCGGGAAAATACGGTATGTGTGAGATTGACTTAGGGCTATTGGAATAAGAAATGGATCAAGCGGCTGTGAGAGAAGGTTTCGATGTGTGAGTGTGTTTTGGGAATAAAATCAACGGAAGATAGCTGCGGAATTCGGAATGTGACAATTAAGATATATTTTCTTTTTAGCATAACAGAATATATATGGAGGCTTTGTTAGGCGTATATTAATATTTGGTTTTATTTGTGAAATAACGCATTGGGTATCGAGACGCTTAATGTAAAGTAAGATAAGTCGAGCTTACTTTCTTATTTTCCCTTTAAATCCTATGAAAGTTATTCTCGCGGGACCTACACTTTAGAGTTGTATCCGAATGTCAGCTGTTGAATAAACATTCAGTAGACATGCCGATTCACTCAACACTACAGCGAAGGTACTGTCGACAACATCAAGGAGATGTAAGAAATGTAGGGATGTAAGAAATGTAGGGATGTAAGAAATGTAGATGACTGTGACAGCTATCGAACCCAGATCTCCCGCATGATAGTTTTTAAATATCATGTCGAGAGCGTTGTTCAATTATCGGGTATTCGTTGTTACATCTATTGCGTAAAGGATTCTTTAGGACCGAGCTCTTCATTAGTGGGAACTTATATTTATGTTGGCGGCAACAGAAAATCTTGGTCCACTGTTAAAGCAACACTTTGCCCAAATCTGGAACTTACGCTTAAATTTCAGTCAATGGTCTCCGAAACAGCTTAATTAAGATCCGCTGATTTCAGACCGATGTTTGTTAACGAGGATCATGATCAAAAGTTGCACCTTCAGAAAAGACAACCTACTGCGTAGTCGCGGCGTTTAAAGAATACATTTTTTAAGAATTTAAGTGTCAGAGTTTAGTGTTTCGGATCATGATAAAGATCCCGTAATCCAGTTCTAATCCAAAATTGATATTATTGGTTTGGAATCTTTTCCATTGATTAAGAAGAGAATATCTGCGCTTTTAAGGTTTGCAGTAAAATCTAACAGACTGTCGTTGCCAGGACGTTGGTCGATGCTGCTTTCTTGACGAAGTTCGTTGTCGTCGCCGTGCTTTTGAAACTATTTCGCATTCCTGCTACATTATCGTAACAATGTGACTATATACTAAGATAGTCCGACCAACAATAATAACATTTAGATGTCTGGCCTTTATATTTTATATGATAATCCATTGAAAATTGTCGGTAAGATCCAAAGGATGGCTGCAATAGGTTTTCTCGGGCTGTAAGGAGCATATCCACTACTGCTTTAGATGTAATCCTGAGCCTTCCGCCCCTGAAATGGCGCTGGCATAACTCCGCGCATGGTCATGCGAATATTCTCCGGCTAGGTAATGAAAATTTTTGTCGTCTGCCAACACTTACGAAACGTGTGGATTTACGTGAAGTGGACATTTGAATTCCGGAGTGATTGAATAGAATGGAATAACAATACCTAGCACTAGAAGAAGCACACCGATATCGCCTTTACTGCCACCACTTACTGAATTATTGACGAAAAGTGTGGATTTTCGTAAAGTAGACATTGGAATTCCGGAAAGATTGAATATAATGGAATAACGGTGAATTCCCTATACCCAGAAGGAGCACACCGATAGCACCTTTAGGTGTGTTCCTGTGCTTTCCGCCCCTGGATTGGCGTTGGCATCACTCCGCGCATATTTATGCGTATATTCTTCAGCTTTTGGGTAATGAAAACTCTTATCGTCTGCCACCACTTACTGAATTTTTAACGAAATGTGTGGATTTTCGTAAAGTTGACATTGGAATTCCGAAAAGATTGAATAGAATAAAATAATGGTGAATTCCTTATACCTAGAACTAGAAGGAGCACACCGATAGCGGCTTTAGGTGTGTTCCTGTGCCTTCCGCCCCTGGATTGGCGCATACTCGCATACTCAGCTTTTGAGTAATAAAACCCTATGTCGTCTGCCGCCTCTTCCTGATCGTTTGTCGCACCGTGTGGATTTCCGTAAAGTGGACATTCCGAAAAGACTGAATTTAATGTAATACCGCCGAATTCCCTATGGTGACTCTGTTTATGTCTTTACTGACTGATCGAAGATGGAACATAGCAGTGAAACTTGTATATACAGCAAGGACCTGTAACTAAGCCCTTCATTTAGGCTACAGTGTTTTCAGGCTGAGGTACAGACCAATCAGAAGGCCGCGGAGGCTATTATGAGATGCAAAATAGATACTAACAGACGGATAACTTTCTACCTGGATAAAATTGCTCTATTCTAAATGGTGTGAATCAAAGCTGGTGCAGAACTGTAAAGTGACATTGGATGGACTAAGGCCTTTTTTAGGCTGATATCTAGATATCCAATCCTGGACATTGCGATATTCTTGGGTACGGATCAGCGGATATACTGGCAAGTGAAGGTCGTACGATGTCTGATCATGACTTGTCGGTGGATTTTCATCCACCCTTTTTGACTTAGTAGCGGAATTGATGTGGAAAACAGCTAATATACATTGTAACTCCAAAACCGTCTGTATAACTGCTAGATAACTGTGGCACAAATATAGCAGATCACGAGTGGAATAAATGGTTGGTCTCTGCAGGGTCAATTTGGGCCTATCCTGTGGACTTCTAAATAACCACTGCAGACAACTAGTACAGATCCATGTCAGACTTCTGTCGCATGTGTGAGAATGAGATGGAGTCCGAGACGATGGAACATCTTCTTTCTGGCTTTCCCGCACTTCCCCGAGTTCCTTAGAACATGGTTCTAAAGAGTACCTAAATCCTCTCTCCCCAAAGGTACTAAGTAATTTACTAGGTTTCTTAAGGTGCCTTCCATTGTTGACTAGGGCCAGATGATTGTCTAAGGTTCATTTTGTAAGGGGTTTCCCGCGATTCTCTAGTTTATTCTCATTTATATCTCTACTTTTTTGGGACCGGCCGTGGCATAGTGGTTAGAACAGGCGACTACTATGCGGGAGATCCAAGGTTCGATTCTCGGCTCCAGTCATCTACATTTTACTTTCTTTGCTGGCCCCTCGATGTTATCGACAGCAACTTCGCAGTATAAGTGTCGAGTCAATCGGCATGTCTAGTGAAAAGCTTTCAAAAAGTGACGTTCGCATTCGTCGATACACTAGTAGGTGCCGTTTGTTGTGAATCTAAAATAGAAAGCGTGTTAGTTCGCAACAACGCGAAATCATTTATGGGGTGTAAAGGAAAATTAAGTTAAATTGAGTATATCTCTACATACTGATATAACACTTTCATATCTGAATTTTATTTATCTGCGACAATCACAATGGATCAATAGATCACCGAGTGTAGTGTGATCTAGTTTTTGTAAGACCACAAGTATTCCTAATATATTCATGCGATTGTTATATAGAATAAAACAGAAGGTCAGTCAGTATCTGCCGTATCTAAATCTTTAGTTTATTCCATAACAGCTTTAGTCGCCCCAGCTTTGAAGTCGAGTTCTATCCATTTAATCTTCTGATTGGAGTCAGCTAATTTTTTGGGAAAATTCGCCTATGAACCAGGCACAATTTCCCTGAGCGTGGTCGGATATGCCAGGTTAAAAACGTGGATGCTGCACAACGGAGCTTTTAGTGTTCAGTTTGCTCACACACTTTTTCATTTTATGTTATGTTATCCAAAAACGTCCAACTACTTGGCGAAGTTTCGGAATGTCAAGTGCCGGCAGTGCACAACGACGTTGCTGCCATCTGCAAACATATAGATGGATGTACCGGTATTTGGACGTATCACCATGGTCGTTAGTAGAAAACCTGGGCTGAAATTTCATTGACTATCGAGGGAATATCGTCTCCCTAGTTTTGCAGTTAAATTTAACATAGTTTATAGTCGGTGTCCAGTTGTTTGCTGGACTTACTAAAACCTTAGACAAATAGACTCAGCCTCTTTCCATATCCGGATGCGTAGCCTTCTGCATGATGGCTTTTTTGTATGTAACAGTTTTTACTTCGGGGGCCGACCGTGGCATGATTGTTAGAACACGGGACTATCATGCGGGAGTAGCTTCCCATACCTCATTCATGGCGTGTAAAGGGAAACTAAGTAAGTTTTAACTTTGAGTTTCTCCTGGTCCTGTTCAACAAATCTTTTGAATATATTTAGCCGTTGTGGTCCAAAACAATCGCCGATGGAACAGATGCAGTTTCCTGCTTGGCGTATGTTTTATATGCCCCAGTTATTTCAACGAGTTTCCCCTTGTCCTGTTCAATCAATCTCCTGCATGGAGTGAGCCGTTATGGTCCATAACATTCGCCCTTCGTGTAGGCGCCAATTTAAAACAACTTCGCTTTATATACTAAGAAAAGGATATGGTAAACCTTTTTCCATGCCGGTAGACTTTCTACAATATTTTTATACTCTCTTAACAGGTCATGCTACTTACCGACGATATCGGACGTAAGCTTTCATCCGACTTGACAATTTCTCTCCCTACTCAAAGTGTTGCCAGTGCACAACGAGTTCACCGCCATTCAAAAGTAGGTAGGTTGGTTAAATTTTAAGGGCCGATGTTGATTTTGAATAAAACATAAATTATTTAGGAAATTATTGTCATTTATTATGATAATATTTTCTTTCAAATAACCCTAAAGAAAGAAGTTCAACGGTGTCAAATCACATGATCTTGGCGGCCGTGTTCGGTCGAATTTCAGGAACATATTCTTAAATCCATAATGTTTTGCGAGGGTTCTCTAAATTTGACGATCTTGCAATCCCGAAAGTTGTTTAGTTCGCATAAATTTACACTCTGTACCAATTCAAATCAAATTGTCACCCAGGCACAATTTGAATTCCCTAGCCGATATTATCAAATCCCTTGTCATAGCTTATGACTTTGACATCAGCTACTTATCAAATAGTAAAACTTTTTTAACTTCGGTCACAACTTTGAGCAAATGTGCAACTTCGCACTACCCATTCGTTTGGTCCCTCTGTCTGTCTGTCTGCATCAAAACACCCTAAATGCCTGCCTGTGCACGCGTATATCTTAGCCTGGCAGCTTTGTAGGCTCAACTCAAGTGCCATCATCACTGCTTTTGCGTTTACGGCTCCCTCCTCTAACCTTCTGCGGTACAGTTAAAATGTCTCTTTAATATCGAAGAAATATTTGTAACACCTTGATGCCAGCCGTGCATATTTCTGTTGGTTCGATGCCTAAATATTTCTGACTTTTGGGATTTAAGGAAAAAGAAGGTATTCATTGTTCTCCACAAATTAATGCAAAAATCAGATTATGTGTTCACTTGATACACTTTTCGGTACATTGTCTTTTAGGATTGTTCGGGGCTCCTCTGAAAATGATGTAGGAGGAGGGGGTGGTGTGGGGCCAGCTACTGCAGATGTGCCCCTGGTCCACCCTTTGGTTTGAGTACCAACAAAGATGAAGACGGTGATGATGGTGGTGCTGCTGTTGCTGCTGATGATGACGATGTTGATGATGGTGATGACAACAGTGGCCGAGGCGGCGGCGACGGCTACTACACTACCGACGACCATCCTTATTGGAATGGCTTGTTTAATATATGAAATTGTTATGACCAAACCAAACCCAACCAAAAAAAAGCCACCACAACAACAAAACTCCTCCAAAAACCAAGTGAAATAAATAAAAAAAAAACGAAATTTTAAATGAAATAACAAAGGTGACGCTGATTGCTTCAAAGCGGCGCTACAAAATAATCCTGGCAAAAAAACAAACCAAAACAGCGATCGAACTGGCGACTTTTTTTGCTCTCATCGCCGTCATCGTATTCTTCTGCTTGTGCCTCCACAGGCAGGTAAGTGTTTAAAATATGTGTTTCAGTCAAGCTGGGGTTGAGATGGTGGATGGCTATGTTTGGGTTGGCATTGTGGTTGTTTTTGTTGTTGCTGCTGTTGTTGGCTTTGCCATAGCGACATGTCGAAAATGCCAAACTTTGTTGTGCATTCAATCGTATTCGATTGGTAATGGCACTCACCAAATCTCTGCCCAACAAGGGCACAACACAAGGCTTTGATCGTATAAAAGATAACCTACATGTTATTTCGCCGAACGAGGTGCGAGAACGATAAAGTTTTCTGATGCTGTTCTGATTGCTGTTTGCTGTTGCTGTTACTGTTGCTGCTGGTGTTGTTGTTATCATCATCATCATCATTGTGGCGTTGATGTCGTTGCTGGTGTTGTTGTTATTGTTCCCTTACTGTTTTCATTGTAGATGAAGTTTCGATCTCGTCGGTTGCAATCCAATTAACCCCTTTGCGGCCATTAAACGCAGCCATGCTCACAAAATTGATGATCAGTTAAGAAGAAACGAAGTTAATCATTATTGTACCTAGTTAAGACTGTAGTGTGTGAAATGATGTGTTTTTGGTTTTGTTCCCACATTTATGGGATGACCCATATATGTAGTAAATGTGGTGGCGAAATAACTCAGCGAGTGTGTGTGCAAAGGACTCAGTAGTTGTGGCATGGTAAGTATGGCGATTTTAGGAGTGCATAATATATGTCTAATACACAGAGATTCTGTTCATAAGCATTGGGGCGACAGTGAAAAGTTAGTCATGGAAAATAAATTTATTGCGATGTACTACGTTTAAAAAATTTGGGGGGTGGGGCCCTCGATGCTGTGGACAGTAACATCACAGTATAAGTGTCGAGTCAATCGGCACGTATATGTAGTAAAAGCTTCTCAAACAATGACGTTCGCATTCGTCGATAAACAGTAGGTGCCGTTTGTTGTGAATCTAAAATAGAAAGCGTGTTAATTCACAACAACGCGAGAAGCTATCCCATACCACATTCATGGGATGTAAAGGGAAATTAAGTTTACGGAAATTAAGAGGTCGAAGTCGGTATGGGAAATGTGAGCAAGACAAAAGGATGCGACTTAACTTTCGGGAAAATAAAACGGTCTAAGAAGCAGAACGACTGTAACGCGTATCGGCGATCCTGCAACTTACTTGCGAGGTTACAGGGTCGCGATGCCGCTGTGCTCTTTGAAAAATAGAAGAGTCTAATTCAGAAACACAAGGATTACGTCATAAAGTTTCAAAAGAAGTGAGTGTGCTAAGGAGCTTCTCCAATCAGACTCTTTGGTGGCTGTTAAGCCCTGCGAAACTGTGCAGCAACACCGCGGTGATGGGACAGTTGTGGACGGCTTCTCAAATATTAAATGCGGCTATGGACTTTAACTTTAACTTCTATAGCGGCGAAGTTGTCAGTTACTGAGAACAAGATGAAAAGGGCTCACTCTGGGCGATGAACCCCAAAGGCGCGAAGCGGCCAAGGAAACATACAAGCTTGGGTGTCAGTCCTTCTCTTCAAGTGGCTGTGGTGGACAGGGCTGACCCTGACGGGAAAATCAGCACGGTAAACTGGGCAAAACTTAAGGAGAAGTTGACTCCCAGTATGGCAGATCGTAGTGTAAGCACAGATCAGGTAAGCTTACTCGATGTGTACTGGTAGAAGGGAGCCAATACTATTGACTGTAAAAATGAGAAGACGGTCAATCATCTCGAAAGCATGGTCAGTAGTTTTGGTAAATTCTGGCCTGGCGTCAGACTTGTAGTCGTTCCTAGATCTGTGCTTCCACTTCGGCAGATCGCTACGATGTGGATTCCACTACACATTAAGACGACGCAGCTTGCTATTGACCTGCTGGCGAAACAGAAGCCCTCCTTCAACACCAATACATGGGAGGAAATCTCCACGGTGCCATGTTCTGAGAACAGAGGAATAAATCTCTGGCTTCCAACTGACGCAGACACTTTATCCCTACTTGTTGCTCAAGAGGGCAGGATGAGAGTTGGATTTGGAACCGTAAGGTTCCGTCATTACTCCTCCATCACCAGTAAGAAATAAGCCGTCAGCAAAGAAAGAAATGGAGTCACCATAAGGAGTCCCGCCTTAATTTCATTCCAATCTTTCCGGAATTTCATATTTACGGATATTTACACATTTCTTCAAAAAATCATATAAACGCCGGAGAATCTTCGCATGACCATGTATGGAATGATGCCAAACGCCAGGTTCCATCAGTTTGAAAGCCCCTCGGTCTGCTATAGTCTTAACGTACAAGTCCAGGGGTGGAATGGTCAGAAAAACATCCAAAGCCGATTGCTGTGTGCTCTTACTAGCCCCAGTAATCCAAATTCCAGACATCCTTGGGACTTTGCTTAACATTTTTAATAAATTTATCTTATCTAACCCTCCCACCAATTCCGACATCCACATGTGATAATTGGCCGGACTACCTTAATATACAGCCCCATTGTGTCCTTTGGGTTGAGTAACCAACTTTAACCTATAGAGATCCGGCACGCTTAAAGGACTTTAACACGCCTCTTTAACCTTTTCGCAATAGTCCTTAACCAATTAAGCTTCTAAACAAGTACAACACCTAGATATTTGGCCTCAGCAACAATTTTTTTTCCTTTGAGATGTATCTTGCGCCCTCAGTTTTATTTCGAACTAAGTCATTTCAATTTATTTTCCAGTTGTTGGCAGCTCTGACTCGTCGTATGCTGCCTTGAGTGTTCCAATCATTGCTATCGTATATACATCGATTTCGTAAAGATACCAGATCCTTTCACCAAACACATTACGGCATAAAGCGTTCCCGCCATGATGCCACTGGCCGGGCCACTGCATAATTAATTATCTACTACGAAAGATTTCGGCAAACAAGCGAAACAATTTCCCATATTCTTCCAACAGAATATTTTCGTTGAAACACTTATTTTAAATGTTAATCATCTAATTTGTTACTGTAGACTATCAAATATTAAAACAAATATCTTCCACCATCACTTTAGTAAATTTCAATAGCATTCTGAACGAGCAACGATTTTCTATCGTTTTTCTTTGCCCATTCCCAGATTAACTCTATATGTTTGCTGCTTGAACTACCTTAAATCTGCACGTCCTTAACACTTTAAAGGATTCTCTTTAATCTCATGAGATATATAAGTGAATCCGCTTATGTCTAATTGTTAGACATTTATATTTTCAAACAGAAAATTAGGAACTCATTGAATCAATTCATTCATTCACTCACGTTTAAACCTCCAGCACCAGTGTTGTTTGTGTTGTTGTTCATCACCATCACCTTTGTTATTAAGGTTAGGGAACAATAGTTCAATATACTCGTAGATTCATTCAAAGATTGGATTATATCCTTAGACGATACAATTACACACGCACACACACCAAAAATACACAACAAAGGCCTGGCAGGGACAATGACAGCCCTGAACTGCAGTGACTTATATATCAGCACGTTTTTCACTAATTCATTAAGAACAAACTCAGAACGAGAGAGAGAGAGAGAGAGTGAGATGTTGCCAAAAAAATCACAATAATATTTACCTAAGCGGTCTGTCCTTTCGTCCGTCCGCTCGTTTGTCTGAGGCGAGCTGAACAGCTGAAAAACTCATCTGCTGTTCGATTATTGTTGGTTTTCATTGTTGTCCTTGCAGACCGAAATGCAATCGCTAACGTATGGTACGAGCATCGCATCACATCACAACAGATCAAAGTGTTTGCACAGGCGCAGCAGGTTATAATATCCGATTATACGCACACGTCTTTCCCCGGCTACATCTGTATGAGTGTCTGAGTCTTCTTCCTACTTCCTTTTATGTTGCTGTCGTCCGTGCTAAGGACACTAGAATCTCCTAACCCGGACCAAATGTTTCCTTGTAGAAAAAAGAAAAGAAGTAAGAAAACCGGTTTCTTCACACAGACACACACAAATAGCTCAATAAAAAAAAAACAATTAACCACCTTAGCATGGAGCGGATGGCAGAAGCGTCTGCTGTTGTTGTTATTCTACCGGTGCTAGTGCCGCTGCTGCTTCTGTCAGTCATGTCACATTCGGCAATTCATTAGGAGTTGACTCCTCAGACGTTACGGTGATTGTGACACAGCAGGTGAGCAATTTGTCTGTGTGCCCTCATTTGAAATCCTATTAGGAGCAAATTGCTCGACGGGTGTAGGTAAATACCTAAATAGTTACTTCCGTCATACACTTTTGCCTACAGCAGAGAAGAAGACGACCGACCGACCGACCCCCGTGGCCAAATGTTTCGGTTTGATTTGATGTTTGTGTTAATTTGGGGTAACGAATTCTATTGGCGACTATTTTAGGTTGGGTATCTTGTGGTGCAATAAATTGCTGCAAATAACTTTATTGTATCGTTGTTTACCACTTTATGTACGATTGTCTACGTGTTGTGATCGTTGTGTATTGTGTTGAGAATGAAAGTTTCTCTCTTGGACTAGAATTTTAATGTGTTAATCGGTTATTTAAAATAGATGAATTCTAGGCAATAAACTTTATGGCGTTAATCCTATGATAAGAACATGAGAGAGGATAAACAAACACATTACCTTTAACTCAATAAATTTGCTGTGTGATCTTATATGCTTCCAGCCCGATAAGTTTTAGTAAGATTTCTTGTTGATTCCATGTAGTGATGAGGAAAAAACAGACACAACTACAGATTGGTAGAACCAAGTTTTAGTCGACCCATATTTAGCTCGTAGTAATCGTTTGCAACTAAGATTCCGTGCTGTACAGGGAATTTATTCTGTGAGCCGATAGTATGTTTTCAATAAAACAAAATCAACCCATAATTTTTAAGCGAGAGTACTGGCATCGTATAAATGATAGCCTGCATAACCGGCATGACGTGGTCAAGTAAATCTAAATTTGTATTCGACATTTTCCATGATTCTCTGGGCATTTATGTCTAACAATTATTAATATTTCCGTATTTTTCTTCGCTACTAAAGTATTAAAGAACCGTGTAGATATAACTCGAACAGGGGGCCGACCACAACAGATCACGTTTAATTATTAGCACAGCCATCTATATTTAGTAGATCGGCGACCGCCTCGATGTTTTTCGACAGCAGCTTCTGAGTAATCTGAGTCGAGTACGGATTCGTCGTTAAACTCAAGGTACCGTTGTGTGGATCTTGATTAGTGTGTTTGTCCCGAGAATTCCCGGGACAAAAATCCCGGGAATCCCGGCCAATAAAGCGAAAAGCTTCCCCATACCTCATTCATGCAATGTAAAGAGGAAATACGGTTGTTTCATAATTTGGATAGGACACTCTGAGCGGTTGGAGCATCAATACCAGACCGAATTTCAATCCTTTCTGTCTTTTGCGTTCCGTATATAGTTGGATAGTTTGGATAACAGCTCCTTAACCTGATTCATACAACGAAGTTTTTGTAATCCCCTTCTGCGCCTCTTTGTTTATAGTTAATTGTCGAAGACTTTTTAAGCTGAAGCATTATCATCCATTCGAACAACCTGTCTAAGGCAGCACATTCATTCTATTAGGACTAGCTAGACTAAGTCGGTGTCCTTGTACAGCTCATACTGCTCAAGGTTCATACATTGACGGTACATGCGATTAATCATGATGGTTTCAAAAATTGTTGGAGTATTTTACTCTCGAAGACTTCCATAACAGATTGATCCGCTTGTGTCATTACCCTTAATTCTGCGCTGTAGAGCCAGACAATTAGGATCTTCTTCTTCTTCTTATACGGCAGCAACAACAGAATCAGTAGCCGCACGTTGCGATCCGTCGATAGTACGTCACTTGGTCGATCCAACGATGTTTTGATCGCCCCCTTCTGTGCCTTCTGTGCCCCCTTCTGAAGACTTTTCAAGTTGGAGCATTTTCATCCATTCGTACAACGTGTCCAAGCCAGCATAATCCGTCTTTTTTAAACCCGCTTGACTAAGTCGATGTCTTTGTACAGCTCATGGTTCATTCGACGACAGTACTCGCCGTCAACAATGATGGGTCCAAATAATTTGGGATATATTTTTCTCTCGAAGATTCCCAGAATAAATTGATTAGGTTCAGTTGAATTTTTGTTCTTCGAGAGAGGGCTTTGTCATTAAATCGCTGCTTACCGCATAGTAACAAAGTTTTGTGATTAATACTCGCCTCTTTATTACAGGCTGACATTATTATTTTTGTGTATGGCGCTGCCAAGGTAGAAAAAATCATCTATTACTTTATAATTATAGTCCCAAACGAGTAGACTCTTTGTTCGTTGAAACAAATAACTTGGCTTTGTCCTCATTTATCACCGGTCTCACTTCTGCCGACTGCTTCTCAATCCTCGGAAAGGCCGCAGTAACATACCGCAGTCCACGGCCAAAGATATCTATGTGATCGGCATATGCCAGCAGCAAGTGACTTTTGTTAAAGATGGTACTAGTCCTGTTTATTGCAGCCGTCCGCAAGATCATCTCTATTCAGATGTTAAAGAGATCGGATGACAGACTATTTCCTTGTCTACAGCATCGCTTAGTAGAAAATAGCTCAGTCAGATTTTTGCCTATTTGCACTGAAGACTTCGTGTCTTCAGCTTTGAGGGGATACCAAACCAAACCATAGCAGCTAATAATTTCTGTCTTATCGGACAGTCGTATGCAGATGGTAGGTATCGATCTGCATCGATTGGGTCTTCTCCGGGATTTGTCATAGTGTGAATATCTGGTCGGTCGTGGATATACCACGTCTAAAGCCACACTTATAAGGTCCAATCATTTTCGCTAGGATGGTCTTTAGTCTTTCACATAGCACACTAGACGGGACCTTGTATGCGATGGGTAAAAGGCTGACACACACTTGGATCGCCTTTCTATAGCATAGCATATAGAACACTTCCATTACAATCATCAGCCATTAATTCCTTTAGCCAAATCGTGTTTAGGAGCTGGTGCTTTCCCATTTCCAGTTCATCGTCGCCGCCGACGCCAACCAAACACATTCAGAAAACGACATCACCAGGGAAAGTGTTAATCGATGCAGTATGATGCGATATAATTCTCATTACATCAAGAGTTTCACTTACTTAAATCATCGAGCATTTTGCTTCCTAAATTCATTAGTTGCTACCACAGCGAAGTTTATTGCTCAGTTGCTCTGTACCGTATCTCCCCTGACCTTCTCAGCGCAATAATTTATCAAAAGAAATATTCTTTTGTTTAATCAGACTTTGGTCTGTTGAACCAACTCTTGTTGGTTTAACCCAAATTCCATTGGTTCAACTCGACTTCGGTCTGTTGAGTTGGACTTCGGTCTGTTGAATCGGATTTCGGTCTGTTGAATCGGACTTCTGTTTGTTAAATCGGACTTCGGTCTGTTGAATCGGATTTCGTTCTGTTAAATCTGACTTCGATCTTTTGAATCGAGTTGCGAATACCAAGCGTATTTACCACGATACTACCATGAGCTGCAGAAGTCAATTTCCTGAAAAACGCGTGCCTCCCCCACGATCCTGAGTTGCGAATTCTAAGCTGAATAACCAACAACCCAGAATTAACAATATATTCCCGAATTTCTGATATAAACCTGAACCACCGACAAACCCGAATTATTAAGATGACCCAGTATTGCTGATATAAATCCGAATCATCAATCAACACTTGCTGATATTTACCTTAAACCCCGACAAAACCCGAATCACCAAGCTGACCACATACTGCAGATATTAATACGAGTCTGAACTATCGAAAGTACCCGAATTAACACGTTCCTGAATACCAAAACGATCCTGACATACCTGACCTCTGCAGTGTAGTTGGGGGTATAGTATCGAGTACTCGATCACCTTAAATCGACCGATTCGTATCTTAAATTGACCCGAGTCTCAAGTGACCCGAGTATCTAAATACTTAATCCAGCAGATTATAAGTTTAAATTGCACCATCAATACACAATACTGTTAATTTAACCTAATCAGGGAAAATTTACTGAGTTCTACTTAATGTCATCCATACATACTTGAATGATTTGTCGTACACTCTATGCTACATTCCAAGTATTACATAATATGTTCCAACAACATGGAATGATTTACATGAATCATACGGAACATTGCTGCCGCATTCCTATGTCTAACAATTATTATGCCAACGCCACTAAGGGATCCGTGGGTTAAATGTTATTGACTTTTGTTATCTACTCCTTACGAAGCATTGACGGTAGCATGCCCTTTAGGTTACTCAACATTTGACAACATCGTCCAGTGGCATTGTCCGGGAAAAGTGGACCCAAGTAAATATCGATCAGAAAATTCATATAAATAAATACCCCATCCGTACATACAACTTTTTTTCCCTTTACATGCCATGAATGAGATGTGGAAGAGCTTCATAAATAGCTTCTTCTATTTTTAGACTCACACAACGGTACCTACAGTTAAACGACGGATCCAAACGCCAGCTGTGGTAGAAGTTTTTACTTGATATGGCGGCTACACCTCATTCCGTTTCAGCTCAACAATTATTAACCGTGCGATAGTTGCGAAATCCTTAAACTTTGTTAATAAAACACTCCGCCTTTTGGTTCGAATACAAATTCATTATTTCCAAATTCCAATGCAGTTCGTAGCAGCGCTTAACTGCAAACAACGAATAAAAAGTTTTCGCCAACAAAAAAAAAAATCAAGACTTCTTCTTTTGCAGCCACTCATGTGAAATAAATTTCTCCCTAAATGTTTTGCAGCCGAGAGCGGCATTAATAAAGCCTATCAAATTATTGGTGCTTAAAGTTTGGCATTTAGGCGATTAGAAGTGTCAGCTTAGGTCGATTAGAAACTTTATCTTCTTATCAGCGCGATACAACTTTAGTATCGGCTCAGTGCACCTTGGTCAATAAACAAAAAAAAAAGACAACAACAACAACAGCGGCAACAACAAGAACAACTTAACATGGCAACTCCGAATCCCTGTGGAATGTACCTCTTTATGCATTATAACACATCCATAGCTGTCGCATTATAAGCGACGAACGAACGAACGAATGAACGCAAAAAGGGTTCACAGCGTTAAAAAGCCTTAAGAAGAATTTGCACATAAATGGCGGCTAGCCGGTACACACATCATGCCCGCAGACGGGCGAGAAACAATTCAAATATTTTCTGCACAGGCCAATATTCAAAAAAGGACTCTCCGTTGTCCGTCGATGCTAGCTCGCTACGTTCCAATTGGACCGCAATTTATTGACACCAATAAATAATGACTGTACACATAATACACATTCAATCTGCTGACATTGTTCCTTGCAGGTGCCGCTGGTGAGCAGGGTGAAACAAGCTGCCGAATGTTGTGGTGGTAGGATGGTCCGTAGTGGTGCCTCCATGAAATATGTGAGTGAGCCCCATGAGCAGCCGCCGCAAGAAGCATGGCACGCTGCAGCCGACGGTCAGCCAAAGGGTCAGACGTTTGAACAGGCAGACGGACGGACGGTCGGCCAGTGAACAAATGCAAATATGCGGTATGGGTCGCATCAACCGCGCCACAGTCAAATTCCCGCACCAAAAAAAAAAAAAAAAATGTGCGAAAATTTAGAAGACCAAACAACAACATCAACGCAAATATAACGCGCTCCTACTTTATCACGGCTCATCACATGTATGCGGTGCCTCTGCAACCTTTTCGTACGTACCAGTGAGCAGGCAGCATCACCACCGATCGATCGCTCGCATGCAAGCAAGGTAGTCGTCGTCGGTCGCCCCAGTCCAGCAGCCAGCCAACCACTCAACCCTGAGAGTGTGTGTAGGGCTCAACACTCGGGAACACACAATCAACTGAAGAGGAGCAGGAGCAAGAGGCGCGCGACCTGGCCACGGTTAGGGAGGAGTGCGGCCGGCCGGCCGTCCAGCCTGCGGGCATTGTTGTTGGGTATTTTGTGGCGTATGAATACGATGAATGCGACAGATTCGGTGGCAGGCTTCCCACAACCAGCCTCGGCTGTGTGGCGTCAAGATTACAGCGATAAGATCAATGGCATGTCGCATAAATGCCCAATAAAATTGCTCCAATATAAAATAGCAATCGATGCCGCCAAACTTTAACGTTTATTAGGTGTGAGAGACTTTTGCTTGCTTCATCCAACAACACACGAATGTCGTTGGCACAGCACAAACGAATTTTTCTTTATATCTTTGCAAGTTCGACTTGGACTTTTGGATTTCTTCTTCATCTGCTGCGCTGCGCTGCGTCTACGTTTGTGTCGTCCTCTTCTGTTTTTGGCGCTTTTGGTGCCAAAAACTCCAAAAAGGTAACAAAAGATATTTTCGTTGTTGTTGTTGCTGTTGTGGCTTTCTGGACCAACATATTGGACATACGTACGTACGTATGTACATACAGACATACATACGTTCACAAATGAATGCTGTGAACCACATAACGATGTAAAGTGAAATTGTTACGCTTTTTACGAGCAGATCAAAAGATACTACTACTACTCGCATTCGCGTTTGCGTCCGCGCACTGTGCGCTCGCTGCTTATAAGGGATTTCAGTTATGCATGTTGAGAATTTTCAATTCGCACCGACTGGGAATGTAAGATTTCACAATGTAACATAACAACACATCAGGCCAAAAGGTATGTAACTAAGTGGCGATTCCCATAAATAATATTCGTTCGCTGCATCGTCTTCGCCTGTGTTTGTGTATAGTGGCCGATCGCAGGAACGTGAAGGAGGTGGACAATGGCGGCAATGGACATAGTATGAGAGTAGATACAGTAGATACTATTAGTAACCTTGTGTTGTTGCGAAATATGTAGATCGGAAAGTTGTATTAAAAGAAACCCTACCGAAGGACGAAAGATAGATCTAGGTGTTGCTTTTTACTTGTTATTCAATAATAGGTCCTAGTAATCGTCATGTTGGATTTGACACTGCAGGTAATATTCAATAAAGCCCATTACCTAATAAAGTTCATAAGAGAGAGGTACCCAATTTAACCTGCAGGAAGTATAGATGGCGGCAGTAATTTGAAATAAAATGTTTGTGAAATGTGGTGATCTTATAAAACATATATTTTTAGTTTCAAGGCGCCACATTGTTTTGTATCTTTTTGACCCATTAAAAATAATTGATTTCAGTGGATTTCGAAATTTTTACCGTAATGGATTTCAATAGTTTCAATTGAAAAAAAATCCTTGCATCGCCCACTAGAACATAATACAGTGTCGCAATCATTAACGTCATTCATTAACAGAGACTCTCCTGAGTTTCCTCCGAACATTCATCGAGCTCAATATACTGCAATCGAACGGAATCTGTTTACTCTGTACAATCGACTGCAAAGTTTAATCAAACATTCCGGTTCACTACCAACACTTCGACTTGGGCACCTAACTATAATTACCACCGCCGGGTAGGAAATGAAGTTCCCCAGTGGTCATCTTTCTGCCTCAGTTTGTTAGCTCTACCATCATCATCCATTTTTGCCGTTCAACGTGCTACTAGAATTAGCAGTTTCGGTCTAGTCCCGCTCACACTAATCGGTTTTCAGAAAATATTCAATGAACCATGAGTTGTATCATAAAGGGTGGTTAAATTTTAAGGGCCGATGTTGATTTTGAATAAGACACAAATTATTGTCAATTCTTTTTATTATGATAGTATTGGTATGGTTCAATTACGTATGGAACAAAATATCGGCCAAATGACCACCGCGTCCTCGGCGGCATACTTATATCCGATGGTCAAAATTTTCGATGACGCTGCGGCATAATTGAGGTTCTATGCCGTTAATGTGCCGAATTATCTCATCCTTTAGCTCTTGAATTGTTGCTGGCTTACACCATTAAATCTCTACGATCTCTACGATGAACGTCAATTCTTAAAAACAGCACAAATCGGAGATAATAAACAAAAAATCCTTTTATCTTAAAAAAAGGATCAGCTAGAATTTGATTCGAGTGGATTTTTAATGTGCAATTGACCCAACAAAACCTCATTTATCATATTTGTTGCCATTTTAGTTCAACCTATTTGTCATTCAGGCGAGGTGTGGATACCAATACTCACTACCTGTTTGGAAAATATTTGAAAACGGAGTCATTTTGAGTATGTGCTATGAAATATTTAACTACAAGGTCTTCCAATCATCCAATAACTTACTGTGTGCCCGAAACCAAAATATCATGATATTTTTAAAAAAGACTTGGTTCTTGGTGCTTTCGATCGACGTACAGGACTTTTGTCGACTGCAGCTTTAAAAGAAATAGAACAGGAAAATGCAATCGTTTTTCGGTGAAGCACGCTGATATGTTGTACAGAAAAACCTTGTTTACACATGACAAGATTTTTACAGTGCAGGAAAAATATAACAAGGAAATTGATACAGTGTATGCACGGTAATCTAAAGAAGCATCTGAATTTATCCCACGGGTTAGAATGAGTCATCATCCAGCTTTAGTTATGGTATGGTGGAGGACTCCTACAAAGAAACAATTTTGAAACTTGTTGTAAAGCCATCTAATCATTCCCTATTTCAAAACCAGCCGTGAACATTCTAGGTAGTTACTGCGTCGACTCATAATTTTTCAGCTAACAATTTCTCTGAAGAATGGCCCTCTACAGGCCTCGCTTTAAACCCAATGGATTACAAATGTTGGACAGTTTAGAGGACATGGTCTCTCACAAATGATACCAAAATATTGATTTCCTTAAGGCTGCTTTGAAGCGAGCTGTAGCCAATTTTCCAACGTACGCAGTGCGTGCTGCAGTTGATGGTTGGCAAGTGGGTCTTAAGGAGTGCGTGAATGACTGAGGCGAACGTTTTGATTAAATAGCAGCTTTTTGTATACAACAGACATCAGTAAATAAAAATATAAAGTTTAGTCCAAAACCATTTATTAGTTTTAATTTTATAGCAAAAAATTTATGTAACACAACTTATGATAGTTTTTACGATTCATTTCGTGGTCGAACAGAAAGTTGCCTAGAAAGTTTCCACACCCCTTCCGGTACCTCCCACCATACAAATGACCGAATTGACCGTCATTATTATACATGCAAATCTTTTTTGCAAGTTTACTGAATTCAGTCATATTTTACCCAAGAAACCGGGAGGTTTACCCCATCCATTAGGAATACTGAGTTCTTTTCAGGTTTTTGTGCGAATTAATAAGAGAGTGTTTCCTTAGTTAGGACCGTAAAATACCCCATTCAAAATTACCACATGCCCGGAAACTTTTAATTTAACTTTTTACATTTGTAATTTTTGTACAGTCTGACTACATGTCGAACAGTTAACCGGCCAAAAGGAGGTCAAAAGTTAAACGATATTTAAGTACAAATAGTGCTAATTGTACTCAAATCAATTAAAAAACGGGATATGTTTAAAAATGTAAGCGTTGTAATTATTAAAATAAGAATGAAATTCTCCAATTAAGTATGTACGAACTTATTTGGAGAATATTCAGAACGAACTTGTCAACTATGAAGTAAAAAATTCTTAGAATAAATATCATGTAATATCTGACTCATAGTAAGAATAAAAAATCCTACATAAATCTCAGAGAAAAAAATGTTTGGGAGAGAAATAAGATTTACTCTCTTAGCTTAATGTTTTATCCCCATAATTAATTTGCATTCTAAATTTAAGTTTATAATTCTTATTTTTTGCAAAAATATACTTAAAAATCAAGCGACACAAGGCTTAATAACATCTACAAATAAGAATTCCAGGTTAGGTTTTTCCTTTCTTGAATCAAGCATTTTGTACTGGATTTAAGAAAATCCGTACTTACCGCACTTTTGACACCGTGCGAGTATCATTCTGCTTTAAAATTAAAAATATTTCATTTTTTTCTAATAAATTATTTTTTGATCTTGTTACAGGCATACTGTAAATGTGATGCTGTCTCTAAAAAAAGGTATGTTATATTTGTATTATACTTACATATACATTAAGGTGGACCCTCTATGTGTGGGAGAACTGATAACTTATCTGATCCCAAAAAAAAAACGTTTAGTTTTATTTGAGGTTAGGCTTAAAAAAAATTTTACAAAAAAATGAATTCGGTCGGTTTTAAACCTGTGAACCCTTGTGATCCCTAGGGTAAAATTTCTTTTTCGATTTACCAAAAAAATCGGTAAGCTTTGTGAAAGGTTAGGCTAAAAACCATAATTACAAAACTATGTTCTCGATCAGTTGAAAATTGGCGTGCGATGTTTGAAATTTGTGAAAACAATAAAGAATTTTTTCCGATTTTAAAATTTTATACAATTTTTTAAATTTTTGAAATAAAAACAACAAGGGTTGCTTATGCATTTTAAAAAAATTTAAAATTTTTAAAATCGAAAACAAAATTTTACATTAGGTTTCACAAACTTTAAACCGCGAGCGGCACGTCAATTTTCAACCGACCCCTTTAAAAAATATCAATTTATTTTTAAAATCTAAAAAATAAAAATTTAACTTAAGGTTTACAAAATTAAAACCGCGAGCGGCACTTCAATTTTAACCGTCAATTTTTATTTGTCAATTTATTTAAGCCTAACCTCACACAAAACTATCCGGTTTTTAGCTAAAGCTAGAACCGTGTAATTTGGAATGTAGGCTCTGTTTATGACATAGGCGCGCACTAAGAACGGATTTTTGGAAATTCGGACTGCAAGGTGGAAAAATGGGCGTAGCACCGCCCTATACAACTCGAATATTGAAATGGCTGTATCCTTCAAACCATTATAGGTACGAGATTGAGATTTGATAGATGTGTTGGTCGTACAAAAAAACATTTTAATGGAAAGTGGGCGGTGCCACGCCCCTTTTTAAATAAATCATTATTTCGGCCAAATAAAAGGATCGATAGCAATGAATTTTTAACAGTGGAGTACTTTCAGTTTGGCCACCATCATTGGCTGTATGAAAAAATAATTAGATAAAGGGGCGTGGCACCGCCCACATAAACCGTAATTTGAATATGACATATGTCACGAGGCATTAAGAGTATGAAGGTGAAATTTTCTACATATGCTACTGGTACAAAGAGGCTTACGTCTTGCTGGAAAATGGGCGGTGCCACGCCCTTTTTTAAAAAAAATAATAGTTATATCAGGATAAGAAATGGAACGATTGCAATGAAATTTTTACAGTTTGATATTTTCTGTAGAACCTCAATTATAGGCTATAGGGAAACATGATTAAACAAAGGGGAGTGGCACCACCCACATATACCAAAATTGCAATCGGTCATATTTTAGGAGCCACTAAAGTTATGAAGATGTGATTTGCAGCATATGTTAATTGTACAAAGTGGATGACGTCTCGCTATGAAATGGGCGGTGCCACGCCTCATTTGAAAAAATCGTTATGTCGGTCATATTAATAGACCGATTGTAATAAAACTTGCATATTCTATATATATTTAAAATTGTTTGGAAACTTACTAACTGACTGAATGAAACGGCTGTAGACAGGATGATGAAATTTAGTTTGGTTTTCCCTTTTACGAGTAAACACCAGCTCCATCAGGGGTACAATCACCCAGAGCAATGGGCTAAAGCTACAATCACATCCCGTCGATCTTATGGACTTTTAGAAACAAAAATGGCCAGTACTGCAGAGGATGTCTCTGCTACACACATTTAGACCAGACAACTAAAGCTTAATGAATTAACAATTGTTCACATGTAAAACAAACTATATTAATAATGCTTTCATTTTACACATATAAACTCTTATGAAGTTTTATTGTAACTACGGGTGAAAAATTGCGAGCCGGTTAAGCTAAAGGGTTTTCCAATGAGAGGTGTTATTTTGGTATTCAAAGAAAAATGCCGTTTATTTTTTAGGTAAATGATCGGATGTTTAATTCATAATAATGAGGAAGATATGCCGTTAATAATGAAAAATAACATGAGCCAAATGGCCACTACGAGCACGCTTACAGGACCATATCCTTTTCATGAAATTTTCCATAACCAAATCGCAAAATGGCTGCCCTATGTCCTCGATAGCCTCACGAATTTTATCTTTGAGGTCTTGAATCGACGCTGGGCTGTTGGCGTAGACCTTAGGAAGAAGTCGCAAGGTGTTAAATCACAAGATCTCGGTGGCCAATTGTGATCACCTCTTCGAGGGATAACACAGTGCGGAAACTTTTCCCGTTTTTCGTTGCTTGTGTTGGACGTAGCGCCGTCTTGTTGAAAGTAAAAGTTGTTCAGATCAATTCCATTCAACTCCGACCATAAAAAATCATTAATCATCTCTCGATAGCGCAATCCATTCACCGTAATAGTTGATCCAACCTCAAAAAAGTAAGGTCCAATGACCCCGCCGGACCATAAACCGCACCAAAGGGTCACACGTTAAGGATGAGGACAATAACTCTTGGATTTTCCGAGCCCCAGATGCGACAATTTTGCTTGTTGACGTAGCCACCGAGGTAGAAATGGGCCTCATCAGTCAAAATGATTTTTCGATGGAATTCAGTTCTTGAGTTAACTTAACTTTATAAGCCATAAAACTCCCATCTTTATAGAAAATACGGTGTAATGACGTTTGTGGAATGCCCAATTCCAAAGCAAGACGAGGAATGGACAAACCTGGGTTTTCTTCAACACTTTGGGCTACAGCAGCAATATTCTCAGTTTTTCTTGAGGGACGTGCACGGGTTTTATTCTTCACATCACTAATTTGTCCCAACAGCTCGAATTTTTCTACCAATTTCTGTATTGCGGTCAGACAAGGTGCTTCACGACGAACAAAAAAATGCTTTAGTTTTGCGAACTGTGACGGCAAGATTTTCAGCATTTTTGTAGTAAATTTTAATAATTTCAATGCTTTGTTGAAGTGTGTTCGTTCCATTTTTAGTAAAAGCTTAAAAAGTGACAGCGGCCCATTCACAATAACACCTCTAATTGAAAAACCCTTTAGTTATACATATATTCGTTCGTAAAGTTTCCACTGATTATCTTTTGTCCTCCATATAAAGACGACCCTTCGCACGCAGTTATACAGTCGAATACTTTTATAACGAACACTTCTTCCGGTCCCAACGGTTTGGCTTCATTTCTTCATATAAATCTGTACTGTAATAGCGAACATCGTTTTTAGCGAACTTTACGTATGACGAACAGTATTTGTTGTCCCATTTTTAAGTTTTCATGCATTTCATATACGGTAACATAATTTCTTTCAAACAGATACAGAAATGTTGTTTTTATTACTGAAGATTTGTTTGATTTATTTTAAAGTTGATTGATCTCATTTTTTTAACGTAATAAAATACTGTTAAAAAATAATAAAACTGATAAAAAAAATGAGAATAATTTTGAGTCTACTTTTTTAATACCTCAGATATAACGAACTTCGCATATAACGAACTTAAATGCCTAGTCCCTGAGAGTTCGCTATACGCTATAACCGTACTCGACTGAAATATTTTAGAATTTTAGCTTAGACCCGAAGAGGATATTAGTCGCAGCAGAATTGTTCGTATACAGTACTTTCATATCAACCGGTTGGTGTTACTAAACACTGCTAAATTTCTGCCGGTTTGTGACGCCACAAAATAAAACTGAAATGCCAACTACAGAAAACTGTGCCACGAAACTCACCACTTTATACCTTAGACATAAACCTTAAAAATTCGACAATGTGTCGGTAGATGTCACCACAATATTTTAATGTACATAAAAAGGTACCCTCACGCTTAGGGATGAGGGTGTATTTATTTTGATTAGAGAAAAAGTGTAAAGCATCAAACGAAGTCCAAATTCTCTAAGGAATTTTTAAGGCGATTAAGACATATCTTTCTGTCTGGCTGGCTCGCTGATGGCAGGTGAGCAGGATAACTCGAGTATGCCCTGACTGATCCTTACGTAAATATTAATTACAGTTTTAATATTTTCCAAAATAAAGCAATGGAATTGTATATGGGCGGAATAGCCCACCTCTTCTGATATCTCCTATACAAAATTACCTATTTTTGGATAATTTATATTTCTTTTATAACTTCCAAAACGAACAATTAGACAATATTTAAATTGTGTCAGATTAATTACCTTAAAATAGTAGACAAATCCTCGGAAAACCGAAACTTTTACCACACCCCTTCTGGTACCTGACCGAATTGGCCTTAAGGGGTATAAAATTCGATACACAGATAGTACTCGACAACACGAATATGAATATGCGGACAAAATTTTAATATTGGACCAGTGGGAGGATTGGGCGTGGCAAAACATATTTTTAGAGCTAGGAAGATACAATTTGGTACACGGATATTACTCGGCAAGGCGAATATGAATATGCAGACGAAATTTAAATTTTGGATCAGTGGGCGGAGTGGGCGTGGCAAAACATATTTGTTAGAGCTAGGATGATAAAATTTGGTACACAGATTTCGGCTAAACGAATATGAATATGCAGACGAAATTTAAATTTTGGATTAGTGGGCGGAGTGGGCTTGGCAAAATATGCTTTTAGAGCTAGGGAGATAAAATTTGATACCCAGATAGAACTCGACAACGCGAATTTAAATATGCATACGAAATTTAAATTTTTGACCCAATGGGCACAGTGGGCTAAACGAATATGAATATGCAGACGAAATTTCAATTTTGGATTAGTGGGCGGAGTGGGCTTGGCAAAATATGCTTTTAGAGCTAGGGAGATAAAATTTGATACCCAGATAGAACTCGACAACGCGAATTTAAATATGCATACGAAATTGTAATTTTTGACCCAATGGGCACAGTGGGCGTGGTAAAACTTTTTTTTAGAGCTAAAGAGATAAAATTTGATACACAGATAGTACTCGACAACACGAATATGAATATGCAGACGAAGTTTTAATTTTTGACCCAATGGGCACAGTGGGCATGGCAAAACTTTTTTAGAGCTAGAGAGATAAAATTTGACACCCAGATAGTACTCGACAACACGAATAAAAATATCCAGACAAAATTTGAATTTTGGACCGAATGTGCGGAGTGGGTGTGACAAAACAAATTTTTAGAGCTAGGAATATAAAATTTGGTACGCAGATATAACTCGGCTAGACGAATATGAATATGCAGACGAAATTTAAATTTTGGATTAGTGGGCGAAGTGGGCTTGGCAAAATATGCTTTTAGAGCTAGGGAGATAAAATTTGATACCCAGATAGAACTCGACAACGCGAATTTAAATATGCATACGAAATTGTAATTTTTGACAACACGAATAAAAATATCCAGACAAAATTTGAATTTTGGACCGAATGTGCGGAGTGGGAGTGACAAAACATATTTTTAGAGCTAGGAATATAAAATTTGGTACGCAGATATAACTCGGCTAGACGAATATGAATATGCAGACGAAATTTAAATTTTGGATTAATGGGCGTGGCAAAATATAGTTTTAGAGCTAGGGAGATAAAATTTGATACCCAGATAGTACTCGACAACGCGAATTTGAATACGAACTTTTAATTATGGACCCAATGGGCGGAGTGGGCGTGGCAAAACTTTTTTAGAGCTAGAGAGATATAATTTTATACCCAAATAGTACTGGACAACACTAATTCGAATATGCAGACCAAATTTTAATTTGGACTCAATGGGCTTAGTGGGCGTGGAAATACATATTACTTGGCACTACAATTGCAAATTCTTTCCCAACAATTGCTAAGTTATATTCAATCAGTGGGCGGAGGAGGCATGCTTAAATCGAACCGTAGTCTTAGAAAAATAGAATTTGAAATTGCAGACGACAATTTTGATATTTGTATCCTAGATACATGACATTTTGTGTACAGATAGTACTCGATCAGCGGGCGGATGGTCATAGTGAGATATAACAATCGACACAATAAAACGTTGTTGATTGGACTGGTTTGGGAGTTACTTGAGGTAACGAATTGTTTACCGAGGACTAAGATCAACGCTCAAAATTATCCCATTATAAAAGCAAGCCAAACATATTATTATCGAGTTAAGGAAACGTTGCCAAAGTATGTTTAAAAGTGGCATATGCACAGCTTTTATAAATAGGAGATAATTTCAATTGTTGTTTGTGAATTATATTAAGTTGGTTTTGTAATATTAGTCAATTATGCAATAGCGAAGCATTGCTAGTCTCCTATAACTTCCGCACGTAAAACTGCAGGATATTTGATTTTGATCAGTTTGATTTTTCTTCTTCTTATATGGCAGCAAAAACAGAAATTCATCTATCAGTAGCCGCACATATAAAAGTATTCCAAGCGCTTCGGTTCTTTGCGCACCGTAGATAGTTCGTCGCACCAAGCTCAGAGAACAGCTTTTTCACCTCGTCCATCCAACGAAGTTTTGGTCGAAATTTCCTACTTCGCCAATCGAGTTTACTGACGAAGGCTTTTTCGAGCTGGAGCATTTTCATCCATTCGTACTACGTGTTCAACCCAGCGCATTCGGTTTATTTGAACGCGCTTTACTACCTCTATGTCATTGTACAGCTCATGGTTCATTAGACGACGGTACTCGCCATCTTTGTAAAAGTAAAAGTATGGTACTGATACCAGAAAAAAAATTTAAATTATGATATTTAGCGTTAGCGGGGCGATTTAATTAGGAATTTGCATTTTAATTTAAATTAAATCACTTAAAATAGTTGGTTTTTTCGGAAGTTCCAACATTCGATCACTCTTACCATTGTGTTCAGTATCTAGTAAATTACTCTGATAAGATTAGCATCCAAGTTTTACATCATAGCTGGCTTATCGACTAAGACTTTTGAATTCAAGTAACGCCAAAGCAAACAAATTCCAGAGGTGCGATCTAGTCGGCCTGTTGATTAGGATCGAAATGCGAAATTATGTGATCACCAAAATGGTTTTTCAATAACGGTTTGTTTGTAACATAATGTTTGTGCCGTATCACTATATTGCTCAAACCAAATATAGCTCACATCAGGGGCTTTAAATTCTGGCAACAAAAAAAATAATATCAAGGTTATGATATGCCCAATCTTCAACCATACTTTCCGCTACACTGGATGTGGTCTCCATTAAAAAAAAAAAAAATCTAGTATTCCGTACTTCCGTAATAAGTAAGTACAGATTTTCTTAAATTCAGTACAAATTGCTTGATCCAATAACGGAAAAACCTAGCCTGGAATTCTTCTTTGTAGATGTTATTAAGCCTGATGGGGCTTGATTTTTAAGTATAGAATTCTTGAATATAGATGACAATAAGCCTGCTGAGGCTTGATTTTTAGGTGTATAATTCTTAATTATAGATTACATTAAGCTAAATGGGGCTTGATTTTTATTAAATAATATGCGGATAGCTAATTAGATAGTTGCCAATCAGTACCCTTTTGTTTTGCTTTTTACTATCATTACAAACCTTAAGTGTTATAATCTCCACGAAATTAATGAGAAATCGAAACACACTGGTGCGAAAATGGCATCAACGAAGATCACACGTCGCTTGATTCGCACAAGCTCTTAAGATTTTCATACTTAATTGGAGAATTTATACGCTTAAATTCAAGTACGATTTTTGCATAAAATAAGAATTTTTAACTTAAATTTAGAATGCGAATGAATTGCGGAGAGACAACATTAAGCTAAGAGAGTAAGTGTTATTTCTCTCCCAAACATTTTTTTTTTTCACTAATTTATGTAAGACTTTTTTATTCTTACTTTGAGTCAGATAGTACTTGATATTTATTCCAAGAATTTTTTACTTGATTCGTTCTTAATATTCTCCAATTATGTTCGTACATACCTAATTGGAGAATTTCATTCTTATTTTAATAATTTATACCGAGGTTAATGTAAGATTTTTATTCTTACTTTAAGTCAGAAAAAAATTGTTATTAATTCTAAGATTTTTTACTTCAAAGTTCTAAGCCTTCGTTCTTAAAATTCTGTAATTAAGTTCGTACAAACTTAATTGTAGAATTTCATTCTTATTTTAATAATTTCTACGTTTACAGTTTAGAACATTTTTGATATAAGATTTACGAATAATTAGCACTATTCGTACTTAAATATTTAAGTACTTTTTCTGCATAAGATAAGAATTTTAAACTAAAATTTAGAATGCGTTTTTTCTGTGTAGTTATTTGCGTATCATCCAATACCGTACACTGAGACTTGAACTTGCGGATGGATTTAGCAACATTGGGCTCTGAAGGTCGACTATATAATAACCTCTAAAGAAGTTATTCTGAAAACACTGAGACCATCATGACGGTTCTTTTTTAAGGAAGTGGATACTAAACAATAGACCATTTTTACTTTTGGTTGAGATGGCCACATTTAGAAATTTTGAGTTGTCTTCTTTTGTCGAACAGGTGCGATATGTTATTCGAAGTTCACAAAAGACATTTTCCACAAATTTTTGTAATACTTACTACTTACTTAATTTTCGCGTTGTTGTGAATAAACGCTTTCTGTTTTAGATTCACAACATACAGCACCTACTTGTTTATCGACGAATGCGAACGTCACAGTTTGAGAAGCTTTTACTAGACAGTGTAGATAGTGAGAAATTGCTGTGAAAGAAAAAGGTAGATGACTGGAGCTGGGAATCGAACCACTGATCTCCCGCATGGTAGTCGCGTGTTCTAACCATCATGCCACGGCCGTTCCATCATGCCGTATCGGAACCGGCCGTTATGAAGGTTTGTTCTTGCTACTATGTCTTTGTTGGTAAAATGACTAACTAGATTTAATATTAAATTTCTAGTTGTAATCTGGTTTCAAGGAGAACCTTTTTTATTTGAAATTTTTTCATAAGAGTAGCTAAAAAGGATTTCCTTATCTTGATTTTTTATCATTTGATTATATACTTTTACTATTTTTTAATACTCTACCCACCCTCATAGAAAACCAATCCTAAATCATGACAGGACATTTTAGTCTTATAGGTCAATTGTCTTTGCAAAAAAAAAAAAAAAACTCAAATCCTTGAAAACGCTCTTAGGACCATAAACAATATATTTATAATTGTTTTATCGCCTAAAGACACATATGATGTATTTCTTCGAACAAAAATGTTGCTTGTACTAATTATTTCACAGTTAATCGACAACGTATCCCAAAAAAATGTCTTATCGGTGTGCACTATGAATCTTCATCAGCTGCAGAGCAAACCCTAAGGCCATCATCGTATTGCTACCGACTATGTCGGATATCCCCCTGTGACTTCTGCTTGGCCAGTAGCCAGCCAGTGCCATCTCATCGATTATGTCGTGTGTGTGAGTGTCTTTGTTATCAAATTTACTTATTGCTTCTTTATTGAATTGTAATGTGAGTAGAGAGTGTCAATAGCGTATAAGAAAGCCATTTATTATTATGTCCTTCAAGGTCCTGTATCTGTCTGTCTGTCTGTATTTCTGTTGTTACACGATTGTATGGGTGTGGTGGTGGGCAATGCAGTCATATGTGTAAGGGGAGGATTGCTAACACATTTTGCCCAACACTCAATTAAATATGAATTTGCTATTGCACTACACTTTTGGCTGATAGCTCATAAATACATAATTACATTGCTTTGAAATAATAATATTTAACACCTTTTTGTATTTGATTGCAAAAACGTGACCATTGAGAAACAGTAGCAAATGGATGCAGAAATTAAGTTAAGACTAATAAAATATAACAAAATATTGCATAACCTTTTATTGCCTTTTAATAACATGCGAACCATATAAATTTCCCATATAGGCAATTTGTCGCCTCCTATTTTTCAATTATCACTTTACATTGCCTCATTTGAAATGAAATTTTATTTTATTTTGGCCAGCATTTGGTCCTTTTAGTAAATCATTTCATTTGAAATATGTTTCTTGCAAGTATAACACACATATACGCCGCAAAACCTTCTGCCTTCCCTTGGCACGGCTTTTAAATTTAAATAGACGTGTGTTGGTTGGGTTTTTCTTTTTATAAGCAGATTTGAGTCGTAAAAATAATTGGATCCTACGTTCGCATGTACAACGATAATGTGCTGGGTGGTTGGTTGGTTGGCAGGACTTTGAGGCGCGACGTTTTCTTAACCAACATTGTCCTTCTTTTTGTGCTCTTGCAAAGCAAAACAGATTGTGTACAACATTTGGCAATAAAGCTTACTTTTTACAACAGCTCCACATGCTAGGAACACATGCTGCTTTTCGCCCTACCTCTGCCAGCTTCTCACACACACATATCGCTCTCTCTTCTTATAAATAACCCAAAGTATGGCAAAAAGCGAGATGAAGAAAAAAAACTGTTGTGGTTTTTTTTTTTATTGCTATAATAGAATTAAATTTTCTTATCGTATGTCACACTCACACACTGGCAACACATTTGCTGAGGAGCCACGTAATGCCACCGCAGGAGGTTTTCTGACTGCCATCAGTTAAAGTTAAAGCTAAGTACAAAAACGCGTCGAAGCAGACGTCATACAGTTAGAAGGCTATCTGTCGCAGAGTTTGTAGAATATGCTGTAATATGTTATGTGAAATATCTTATTGTGCATAATTTAACAAATATATTATGTGGCCATAAGTATGTCAGAATTATCTCATGTGGTCAGAGAAGTTCAATAGTAATGAGGGCTTTTGGATTATTGTAGGATGGTAGTAGAAAATTTTGAAGTAAATTCAAAATTCCTAAATGTTATTATGAAAACTATGTATGATAAAGTTTAAACTGTATGTTGGGAGTATCACATCGTGTAAATAACCCTTATGGCTTTGTTGTCACAGCTCCCCTTTCAATACCGTAACCTTACTTCAACGGACAATAGATTATAGGGTTATGACAGTTCTGCGTCAAGTGTATAAAGCCCAATGTGATATATCGTATTGTGCATTATTTAACAAACATATAATGTGGCCAAAAGTATGTTACAATTATCTTATGTGGTCAGAGAGATTCAAAATTTGGGACTCAATTCTGAGATCTGCAAGTGAAAGTAGCCCCAAAAAGAAGAAGTTCTGCACCATTCGTTTTGTCAAGTTACATGCCATAATAATTTAATGTCGATTTGAAATTAGTAAGTCAGGTTGTCAGGTTCTTTTGTTATATTGTTATATGGTGGCGTATGATTATCATAAGTAATATTCCAGGTGAATCATACGCCACGGAGTACAACAGTTTTATTGTAATTGCCGGAACTTGCACAGAAATTACAACAAATTTGGAAATAAATATATCTTTAAAAATGTCAAGTCCTGGAAGGAACATGTTTTAAGGATATGCACTTGGAATGTCCGAACTCTATACAGAGATGGTACCTCTATCAAACTGGCGGATGTCCTCGAAAAATACAAGGCTGACATCACCGCCATACAGGCAATGAGTTGGACGGAACATTGATAAACAAGACGAAAGAACTGTGATATATTTTACAGCTGCCATGAAAAAGGACACAAATTTGAATGTGGTGTTATAGTCGGCAAGAGACTTCGACACCTGGTCTCGTGGTTTAAGCCTGTAAGTAACCGAATAGCCACTATTCACATCCGTGCACAATATTTTTGCATTACGCTGATTTGTGTACACGCCCCGACGGAAGACAAAGACGATGACATTAAAGATGCATTCTATGAGCGCCTGATGAGCGTATATAACCGCTGCCCTGCACATGACACTAAAATTGTTCTGTGCGTTTTAAATGCTAAAATAGGAAGGGATGATGCTCTTGGTTCACCATTCGGAAAATTCAGTCTACACAACAATACCTCCGATAACGGATTCAGACTGGTTAGATTCGCATCGGCAAGAAACATGGTTGGGAGTGAAACCAGATTCCCGTATAAAGATATCCACAAGGCAACATGGATATCTCCCGATAAAAATTCAAGAAATCAGATTGATCACGTGGTAATTGATGGCAGGCATGTCTCAAGCGTAATGGTCGTGCGTTTGATGAGCGGTGGAAATATTGACTCAGATCTTCATCTAGTTGCAGCCAAGGTACGCACGCGTTTAAGTAGTGCTAAAAACAATCGTAATCTAACATTAATGAAGCTAGACATCACACAGTAGGCAGATACCACCGAGATAGCCAATGCCTAATTCAACCAACTCTTTCAATTACTTCGAACCAACTTCCCTGAATCTGATGTGCCCAACACCAAATGGCAGCATATTTCGAATTCTAAGACCACTGCCGGAACGTCTGTACTGGGTTGTGAAAAACCACGCTCAGACAAGCCCTGGTACGATGATGAATGTCGCGAAATGTCTGAGGAAATGGATGCTGCATACAAGTCGAAACTGCAGCCTATGCCAACGCGTGCGGTGACTGAGCGTTATAATGAGAAGAAGAGGGAGATGCAACGTTTGTTCAGACGGAAAAAGCGTCTATGGAAGAAAGAGAGAGCTAGGATATCTGAAACTACAGGGATAGAGGTAAATCCCGAAAATTTTACCAAAAGGTGAAAAGCAAATGTTTTGGAACAGGGATCCCCACCTGTAAGGACAGAGACGAAAATCTGGTAACTGACATTAAGAATGTGCTGCAAATATGGAGGGGACACTTTCGCTCTCTACTCGTTCCCGAAGGCAGCATAAGTGACGATATAACGCCAATTATCGACGACGTAGTAGATTGCCCACCACCAAGCCAAAACGAGGTCAGTACAGCAATTGTACAGCTTAAAACCAACAAAGCTGAGGGAGCCGATGGACTGCTGGCAGAGCTTTTTATACCATCACCCTTAGGGATGAGGGTAT
The DNA here is from genome assembly GCA_964034835.1 of Muscina levida. NCBI lineage: Eukaryota > Metazoa > Arthropoda > Insecta > Diptera > Muscidae > Muscina > Muscina levida. The sequence goes on from OZ035883.1 coordinate 36,373,298, forward strand.
ATATCATTTGATACGACCCAAAAGTGTAACACATAGAAGGAGTGACTTTAGACCCTAGGTTTCTTTGAACCAAATTCGATTCATGACTTTTTAAGTCGTTTGAGCCATGTCCGTCTGTATGTCTGTCTGTCTGGCTGTCCGGCTGGTTCGCACGATAACTTTCGAAAGACGCAACCAAATGTTTTGAAATTTTGCACGAGTTAATATTTCCCCAAAACTACTTACGGTATTACAAAAGGGCTACATGGCCCCGCCCCTTCTGGTATCTCCCATACAAATACATCATTCCGCCCACATTAGATATCGAGTAATAATATCAATACAACCAACGGGATCGTACCCAAATTCTGTACTTAGTAAAGCTATTACAGGATAAAGTTTTGGGAAAAAAAATTGAAGTCTAGCCACGCCCCTTCTGGTACCTCCCAAACAAATGTACCTTTCCGCCCATTTTAGAGATGTAGTAATAATATCAATAAATCTAACGCGATCGTACATAAATTCTTTATTTAGTAATGCTATAGCAAGATATAGTTTTTGAAGAAAAAAAACTGCAAGTCTAGCTATGCCCCATCTGGTACCTCCAATACACATCTGGTACCGGCCACCATGTGCCACCGCCCACTCGTGCCCAAATTCTGTATTTAGTAAAGTTCAGGCAGTATAAAGTTTTAGAGAACAAATCTAGAAGTCTAGACACGCCCCTTCTGGTACCTCCCATAAGTAATAATATCAATACAATCGACACTATCGTGCCCAAATTCTGTATTTTGTTAAGTTATAACAGAATAAAGTTTTGGAGAAAAAATCTGGAAGTCTAGACACGCCCCTTTTGGTACCTCCCATACAAATGTACCTTTCCGCCCACTTTAGAGATGGAGAAATAATATCAATATCCCGACAAGATCATGCCCAAATTCTGTATTTAGCAAAGCTGTAACAGGATAAAGTTTTGAAAAAAAATTCTGGAAGTCTAGACACGCCCCTTCTGGTACTTCCCGTACAAATGTACCACTTCGCCCACTTTAGAAATAGAGTATTAATATCAATATAATAGATTTTTTTTGTTTTACTGAGGGTGATGGTATATGTAAGTCGGGTTGCCCGACCTAAACTTTCTTACTGCCCAGCGGCAGAATTTGAGAGGCCTTCCTCATATAATGCATTCAGTAGTCATTATTTGGGAATAACATTTCAAATAAGGAATACAGAACGCATGATTTTTCATCAGATTTAGGCATTTTATGGACTGACCTGCCAAAGACATGTAAAAAGAAGGCAGAGGGATTTCATACACATCCCCTCTCGCTTACAAATAACTGGGGCATTGCATGCCTTCTAAATGGAAAGAATTGTTAGTACGTTTTTTTTCAACTTTTATCAAGGCCTGCCAGAGGCCTCAGAAAAGAAGGCAGAGGGATTTCATACACATACCCTCTCGCTTCCAAATATAAGGGGTATTGGATGTCTTCCAAATGGAAAAAATTGTTAATTTCCGTGGAAGGGTTTTTTTTAAACAGTGTATCATTAGTTTCAACCACACAATTCGAATGCATCTTCATAGGCTAGACAGTAGCATGGCTGACTAACAATCACGAGGTAGTGGGTTCAAACTCCAGCAATGTTTACTGTCGTTGGAAAAAAATTTAAGTACAAAGAAAAATATATATAAGTGAGAAATATCTAAAAATAACCGGTGCGCTCTCAAAAAAACTAAATAATTTGAGGGTGCACTGTGTAGTTTTTTTTTAATTTGCAAGTCATTATTTTTTCATGTGTATGCTGGCCTTCCATAATGCCTTCTTATAGAAAGCTTCCATACGGCCCCTTTATAGAAAGTTTCCATGAGGCCTTCTTATAGAAAGCATCCATAAGGCCTTCTTATGGAAACCGGCGACGGAAGGCCTTATTTTCCAATGTCACGCAATGTAAAAAAAGAAAGGAAGAAAGAAGGCCAAGGAAGGCATACCGGCTCCAAAAGAATGCCTTCAAACTCATGAACGAAGGCCTTCCTTCTCATGATTTCCGCCGCTGGGTGGTTACATCCGGCGTCGGTGAGCTGGCACATGCATGCACTAGCTCATAAACACGATTTGGCTCAAGAAAAGATGCCCGATGATTGGAATCTGAGTGTTCTATGTCCTGTGCTTAAGAAAGGCGATCCACGTAAGTGTACCAACTATCGCGGGATCAGCCTTTTACCCATCGCATATAAGGTTCTGTCTAGTGTGTAATGTGAAAGACTAAAACCCATTCTGTTGATACTACTTGGATATTGTCAGTGTGGCTTTAGACCTGGTAAATCCACTACCGACCAGATATTCACACTACGACAAATCCTGGATAAGACCCAAGAAATGCATATCGACACCTATTATCTTTTTATAGACTACAAAGCTGCATTTGACAGTCCGATGAGACAGAAACTATTAGATGCCGTGGCTGAATTTGGTATCCCCAAAAAAAGCTAATACGACTTTGCGGAATGACACTGACTGACACGAAGTCTTAAGTGAAAATAGGCAAAAATCTGACTGAGCCATACTCCAAGCGAGGCTTTAGACAAGGCGATAGTCTGTCTTGCAATCTCTTTAACATCGTAATGGAGATTACCATGCGGAAGGCAACAAAAGACACATGCTGCTCGCGTATGCCGATAATATAGATATCATTGACCAAGGACTGCGGGATGTTACTGCGTCCTTTTCAAGCATTAAGAAGAAGTCGTCGGAATCGGGTCTGGTGATAAATGAGGGCAAAACCAAGTTATTTGTTTTAACGAACAAAGAGTTCACTTGTCTGGGACGCTGCGTGAACATTGACTACTATAACTTTAAAAGGATAGATTATTTAGTCTATCTTGGCTCTGCCGTAAACAAAAATAATATTGTCAGCCTGGAAATCAAGAGACGAGTGTTGATCGCAAACCGCTGCTACTATGCGCTAATCAAACGAAGAACTATCTCGAAGAACAAAGATCCAACTGAACCAGACTCGGATCCTACCTGTCTTGCTCTACAGCGCAGAATCCTGGTTAATGAAACAAGTGGATCAATATATTCTGGGAGTCTTTGAAAGAAAAATACTTCGCAAAATATGTGGAGCCATTATCGTTAACGGCGGGTATCTTCGTCAAATGAACCACGAGCTATATGAGCTGTACAACGACATACATCGACGTAGTCAAACGGGTTCAAATAGGCCGAATGCGCTGGCTCGAAAGGTCTTCGTCAATGAAAAGAATGCTGACCAAAACTTCATTGGATGGGCCAGGTGAAAGAGCTGTTATCTAAAATTGGTTTGACGAACTGTCTACAGAACGCAAAAGACCGAAACGTTTGGAATTCTTGTCAATGTGCGGCTACTGATGGATGAATTGCTGTTGCTGCTGCCAAATAATAATAAGAAGAATATGTGAACCTTGATTATTATTTAGATACTGCTGCAACCTGAAGCGAAAATTGTCAATGCCATCATGACAAGTGTGTCGTGAAATGTTGTGCCCTTTCTCTCGAATACGTTCCTTTAATTTCCCTACAGACCTTGGATTGTTGTTGAAATCTTTACTTTTAGAGTAAACTCAAAGAAAAAGTGTCCATTGGGGTTAAGTCGGGGCTACGAGGTGGCATGTTAATGTCCTCATTGTTACATCACTTTTTGTTTAAAAATTCCGTAAACTATATCCAATGAGTCGTTGCCGTATTTTACTAAAATCACAATTATTGATGTCTATAGCGCTGGAGCAAAAAATTTCCATAGCATAGCAGTATACCGCTCTGTATTCACTGTAACAGAATGTCCTTTTTTGGTCCATGGAACAATAATGCCTCTTGCCGGTGTTCATAGAATAACCTTGAGTGAATGCAATGGTTGTAAGTGCTTCAATTTAGTATTAGGGACTCAAATACCTGCAATTTTGCCTGTCAACCTAGCAACTTAGGTAAAGATAAGTCTCTGCTGAAAAAACTGTTTGGATGATTCATATAAGATTTGTATGGATGTAAATGTAAACCTTTGTGAGTTATGCGGGGTTGAATGAGCTTCAATTGCGCTTTAGTCGAAAAATTTTTGTTTGGCTGAGTGACTTCTGCATTTCGTAATCTTTGGCCCACCTCGTTGTATAAAATAGGTGTAATTATCATTTTTTTTTAATCAAATGTCAGCTAAAAAATCAGTTTAAATCAAAATTTGTAATTGCCGTTCCTTGACTACTTATCATAAAATCTTGGCCTTTAAACTTAATGGGACAAGTGTGATACCCAAAGAAATTTTTCATCACACACACTTACCATTTTATCTTACAATCAAGCTACCACAAAATATCACTTTTTATCAAAACCCAAAATGTACAACATTTAACTATTAAAATATTCCTATTAATTGAAAATTTCTCACAATACCACCAAACACATTTAACTAGATAACTTCATTCTGTTAAAGTTTAACTACCGTGTTTTTTATGACCCAGCAGGCAAAATAATTCGATTTTTTGTCCTACACCACACAACGAGTTACTTTATCTTAACTAAGTAATTCAGCGAGAGAGAGGGGGTGGAGTAATGGGTGGCATTCACTGGTCTGTGTGTGTATAGAAAAGATTGTTTTGATTTAATAAATTACAATTTTCTCAGCTTCGTTTCACTTCTGCTTCGTCTCGTCCTTGTGCAGCAAATGAGTTGGAAATACCAGATCTCAATTTTGAGATATGACTTTGGGGGAAACACTAGAGTAACTTAAATTGTTGAATTATTATTAAAATGCCAAAATGAACCACAGCCTCGAAGATTTTCCCAAAGGAACAATCAAACAATCTATTGTCACATCGCGTAAGGAAAGCAACATTTAGTCTATGATTTTATTATACATTACTATGTCTTACTGTGTGTTGACTTGACTGTGCGAGTTGCAAGTGATGCACAGTGGGGGGAAATGTTGAAGGTTGTGGACATAATTTACTTACTGCTATAAAATTGAAAACAACAGTGGTTAACTTACTTACTTACTTAATTTACCTTAACACCCCATGAATGAGGTATAGGATAGCTTCTCGCGTTGTTGCGAATTAACACGCTTTCTATTTTAGATTCACAACAAACGGCACCTACTTGTTTATCAACAAATGCGAACGTCACTGTTTGAGAAGCTTTACTAAACATGCCGATTGACTCGACACTTCTACTGCGAAGTTGCTGTCGACAACATCGAGGGGGCCGGCACTGAAGAAAAATGTAGATGACTGGAGGCGGGTATCGAACCCGGGTTCTCCCGCATGGTAGTCGCGTGTTCTAACCACCGGCCCCGGTTGTGGACGTCATTAACTTACTGCTATAAAACTGGAAACGACAGTGGTTAGGTTAGTAAAACAATTATCAAGCGGGTGACCTGGTAATCACATTAATTTGATTGGCGGCACACTCGATGTCTTTGACAGCGACTTCTTAGTAGCCATGTTAATCGGCATTTCTAGTAAATGTTTCTTAAAAAGCTGACGTTCGGATTCAACACTAAATTGTAATCCCGGTTACGTGAGTCTAAAAATAGAAGTATGTTGACTTACACAAATAAAAAAGGGGATGCATTTTTGGGATGCAACAATCTCTCTCTTTTCAGAAAATGTCCCTTAAATCACTTATTATTCATTTCCCCGCAAGTTGTTACTAAAACTTACCAACATATTCTTGCCAGCTAATCATTTCCTCCCACTGTGCCTCTATTCTCAACACCAACCTTCATATTGTCGTATTGTTTTCCTCTTAATCCCCATGTTGTCGTTTGTCGCCCCGCTGTTGTTGTCGGCTAGATGAAGATGTACAACGGGCCAAAACGGATTTCCTTAACAACATTAATTTGTTCCTTGACGGTGATTAGCAAGACAACAATAAAACAAACGCCAAAAAACCAAGGAGGAGGACAACAACAACAACGGCAACAAAACAATTCTTTAATTCCATTCTGTTCACAATCAGATTCGCACAATAAGAAACAAAACGATGAAAATTATGATTGCCGCTTTAAAACAATAAAACGAAACGATTTGAATGCAAAGTGACTAATGTCATAATGGTACAGGAGTCACGACACGTGCACACGGCCACAATGTCCTTAGAGTCAGTGGCAGCGCCAGTGTCATTTCGCCACAGCCATACACACAGACAGCGGCTGTAAGATAACAGTAAACGCGCACTACAAAGTTGATGACTTTAGTTGCCAAATAAATTAATGGGTCGCACGTGCCCTACTTTGTAATTTACACCCAGAGAGAGGAGGACAAATCTTAAATACTTAATATGACATTGAGGTGTTAGGGATGGTATGCGGGTACTTTTTTCTTGGGATTTTGTGGTAAGGGTACAAACAATTTTTATTTTTCAATCGTTAAAGTTTAATATTGTAATTTAAAGAGTGGTCTTAAATTCTGTTTACATTGAATTGGTCGGTGCATCGAGCAGTCAGGATGGGAATTCAGTGCGAACCCTAACGTTTTTCGCGAGTACTATCGAAACAACGATTTTCGATTATATCTCAAGAAGACAGGTTCAACAATGAATCAGCCACGAACCGGTCGACAAAGAATTTCAAAAGATCCCGAAAACGAAAGTCGTGTAAGAGAAAAATTTGCGATCATGCTGCGGTATATTCGCATGAACATTTTTGCTCTAACAACACCTCCGGTAACGGATTCAGACTGGTTAGTTTCGCGTCGGCAAGAAACAGGGTTGTGAGTGGAACCAGATTCCCGTATAAAGATATCTACAATGCAACCTGGATATCTCCCGATCAAAATACAAAAAATCAGATTGATCACGTGGTAATTAATGGAAGGCATGTCTCAAGCGTTATGGACGTGTGTGATACGCGGTGCAAATATTGACACGGATCACCACGTAGTTGCAGCCAAGGTACGCACACGATTAAGTAGTGCTAAAAACATACGTAATCAAACGCAAAGGAAGCTAGACATCACAAAGCTGCATACCACTGAGATAGCCAATGCCTTCTCCAACGAACTCTCTCAATTACTCCAAACAAACCCCCCTAGCTCTGATGTTCCCGACACACAGTGGCAGCATATTGTGAATTCTATGACCACTGCCTGGTACGATGATGAATGTCGCGAAATGTCTGAGGAAATGGATACTGCATACATAGCAAAACTGCAGCCAATGGCAACGCGTACGGTGACGGAGCGTTACAATCAGAGTACGTATTGGCTCGCTCTTTTCGGCTCTCGGCTCGCGAGCCAGGAGCCTCAAAACTACGAAAGAGCTCTTGGCTCGCGAGCTAGGAGCTACAAATTGCAAACGAGCTCTCGGCTCGCGAGCCACGAGCCCAAATAAAGAGGTGGCTCGCGAGCCAGGAGCCAAGAGCTCAAAAAGAGCCTGCTCGCGAGCCAGCTCGAGAGCCCATTTGAAATTTTGTGGCTTTTGGCTCGCAAGGTATGTACCAAAAAGTAATTTTTTCATAAGAAAGTACTCTGGTACAAAAAAGTACTTCGTGCTGAAAAGTACATTAAAAGTACTGTTGGTACAAAAAAAGTCCCTGGTACAAAAAAAGTACTTTGTGCCGAAAAGTACATTTAAAGCACTTTTTGGTATAAAATAGTACTCTGGTACAAAAAAAGTACTTTGTGCCAAAAAGTACATTAAAAGTTCTTTTGGTACAAAAAAAGTACTTTGTGCAACAGAAAATTTTTTTTGGGCAATGAAATTAGTTGTTGGCTCGCGAGCCGAGAGCTCATTTGAAATGTTGTGGCACCTGGCTCGCGAGCTGAGAGCTCATTTAAAATTTTGTAGCTCTCGGCTCGAGAGCCAGCTCTTTGTTTGGGCTCTTGGCTCGCGAGCCGAGAGCTCGTTTAAAATTTGTGGCTCCTAGCTCGCGAGCTAAGAGCCAATTTTCAGCAAAAGAGCGGCTCGCGAGCTAGCCAATACGAACCCTGGTTACAATGAGAAGAGGAGGGAGATAAAACGCCTGGTCAGGCGGAAAAAGTGTCTGTGGAAGAAAAGACAGAGCCAGGATATCGAAAACTACAGGGATAGAGATGAGGCCCACAAGTTCTACCAAAGGGTAAAATGCTAAGGTTTTGAAACAGGGGTCCCACCTGTAAAGACAGATACGGAAATCTGGTCACGGACACTCGGAGTGTGCTGCAAACATGGAGGGAACACTTCCAATCTCTACTCGTTCCCAAAGGCAGTATAAGTGACGAAATAACACAATTCATCGATGATGGAATAGACTGTCCACCACCGAGCCAAAACGAGATCAGCACTGCTTAAAAATAATAAAGCTGCGGGAGCCGATGGACTTTCGGCAGAACTTCTTAAAGCCGGCGGCGATGATTGGACCTTATCAGTGTGGCTTTAGACCTGGAAAATCCACGACCGACTAGATATTCACACTACGACAAATCCTGGAGAAGACCCAAGATATGCAGATCGACACCTACCATGTTCGTCGATTACAAAGCTGCATTCGACAGTCCGATACGACAGAATCTGTTGGATGCTATGGCTGAGTGTGGTATCCCCGCGAAGCTAATACGACTTTGCGGGATGACACTGACTGACGTGTAATCTTCAGTGAAAATTGGCAAAAATCTGTCAGAGCCATTTTCTACCAAGCGAGACTTTGGACAAGGCGATAGTCTGTCCTGCGATCTCTTTAACATCGTAATGGAGATGATCATGCGGAAGGTTGCAGTAAACACGACTGGCACCTTCGCGTTCATATAGACCGAATGCGTTCGCTTGGAAAGTCTTTGGCAATAAACTTGATGGTCGGCGCAGGAGAGAGCGGCCAAAACTTCAATGGATGGACCAGGTAAAAGAGCTGATGTCTAAGCTTGGTGTGATGAACTATCTATGGAGTGAAAAGACCGAAGTGCTTGGAATACTTTTCTACGTACGTTTACTGATAGATAAATTTATGTTGCTACTAACCCTATGTCACAAAATTTCAAAAGATTCTGTATTCGGGACATTTAATAATTGATTTTAATGTACAATTTCACGATGAATTCAAATCTGTTTTTGAGATATCGTCAAATTTCCAAAGTTAGATTTTTGTAAAAATTTAGATGATTTTTCTAGATTTTGAATATGACGATATCTCAAAAACCGTTCTACTTTTCACGTAGCTGAGAGCAGATTTGAATTCAGCATGCAATTTTAAATAAGGATCAACTATTTAGAAGCCGGGATAAACAATTTTTTAAATGAATACAAAGTATTTTTAAATAACAATACATCTTCTATATTCTTCATTCACATCAAAAAAGTACTATTGTGTTCAACAAACCCCATTCCTTTATCATCCCTGTGATGACGTCAATACTTGCATGCATACACATACACATCACAACAACACAAACGGCCACACACAGAATCTCACAAATTCTCACACAGTTACAGCACTGAAGCTACTGTATGGTAAAGGTAAAGCCGATTAAATATGAGTCGACCATCATATCACCAAACAACCGAACGAACCAACGAACGAACGCATCGCATCATATTCAATTATAAATCGCTTAAGTTCCTGCAAAGTTCATATGCTGTGATCGACCACCTGCAGTGGCGGCCACACAGGAGAAGGACATCGATGCGAGTATATAAAATCATAATGAGCTTATGTTGCTATCACTATCACATTCCACATTTATGCCCGCCTCATCCTTTTTCCAATTTATCTGTCCTTAAATAAAAAAAAATCAACCCTTATTTTGCGCCTGGTGTCCTGATGTATTGTGGTTTTCATCCGCACTGTTATCTATGTGTGTATTGGACGAACCTATGTTTCATTCTTGCCAAATAGTTTTCCATATTTTATTTTTTTTTCTGTGTTGATTATAAGTTTTTAACCCAAACCACACATTGAATAGTGTTGCTATTCGCCAATTTTCACTTTTGAAGTGTTTAAAATCTTTGGAAACCATGACACTTGTTAAATCACGAACTCACACAAGTGGAAAATTAAATTTAAGGATTTTCAAGGGATTACGCTGTCCCTTACTCGTTTGCTGCTGTTTCTTTGTATGGAGTGTGTGTGTTGTTTCAGCAGCGTCAAATGGCCAGCAACGCTTATGACATGTCGTCAAACATAAGCAGATCAGCATAACTTTACATCAAGCATTACGTGGCATGACGAATGTGATCCAGTCAGTAGTGGTGATTGGCATGTAAGAAAAACAGATTTTGGTTTGGCCATTTTGGGGTTCATATTTTGTTGAAGGGGTATTGGAGCGTATGATTGGTATGACTAGGGAAGAGAGGTCGGTTATGAGAGGTTTTAAAAATTTAATAATTTGTTATATTTATTACAATTTAATTAGTTTTTGCCGTTTGGGGTATCTTAAGGAAATCTGAATTTAATAGCAAATTTAGTCAGATTGCTGTAATTTTTTAGTAACGTTTGTTTGGAAAAATATTTTGATAGAAAATTTCATTGTTTTACAAAAATACAAAAAAAGTCAGTTTACTTTTCAAAAGTTATTGAAAACAAAAGCAGATAAATGAGATAAAAACTGTTTATTTGTAACGAAATTACATAAAAAGGGATTATATTTCTTTTCATTAACATTATCCGTATGTGATACTTAATTCTTTTGACACGCTGCAACTTGGAGTGGAATATTCTATGACGTCTTAAACGGTGTTTTGTGATATGTTCTGCATATCCTCGCGAATACGTTCCTTTAATTCCCCAAGAGACACCTAATTATAGTATCCCCGCAGGAATGACTCCATTTGGAACAAGTCTAGTCTACGAGCAGGTCAGTGGGTGTAGTTGGAGATGCAACGTGATACTTGCATCTTGATCCGACTCACAACCTCCCGTAATGGCAACTGGGCAACGCTGTCTCGTCATATACACCAGGAACGTCCGTACTCTCTATAGAGAAGATGTCACTATCCTCAAAACATAGAAAGCTGACATCACCGCCAGTCAAGAGATAAGATGGACAGGACATGGATCCTCGCGACGTAAAAATTATAAAATCTTTTACAGCTGCCATGCGGAAAGCACTACAACAGTCTGGATATTGATTTTAGTAGAAAGATATCCACAGGGCAACTTTGCTATTGCCCGATCAAAAAACAAAATTCAAAATGATGGAAGACGTGAATCATGTGTCATGGACATACTCGTGATTCACGGTACTAACATTGACTCGGATCATAACTTTGTTGCAGCTAAGGTTCGTACAGGATTGAGCACAACAACACGTAACCAATCACAAATAAAGTAGATTGCCGCAAAGTTGCAATCGCCAGGGATAGCCACTGCCTATTGCAATCAACTCATATGTAATTGTCCAGAAACTTAGAAATCAGGCTCCGCGATTTTGTACTGTTAGTAATCGAATAGCCACGATTCTCATTAAAAATAAATATTTCTTACTTACTTAGCTGGTACTTATTTGCAATCCCGGTGGATTATATACCGCACGTTGATAATTATTATAGGAGCCTCGATCTTCTGCGCTTCTTCTCCAGTTTGTCACACCGAGTGCTGTAAGGTTCTCAGTAACCTGGTCTTTCCAACGGAGTTTTGGTCGCCCTCTTCTACGCCGTCCATCGAGTTCATTGTCGAAGACTTTTCGGGCTGGAGCATTTTCGTCCATGCGTACAACAAGACCTATCCAACCTATCCATAACCCAGGATTCTGAACCATACATTAAGACAGGTAAACCAGTATCTGTTATAGCTGGATTTTTGTTCGTCGAGAGATGGCTCTGTCATTGAATCGCTTGCTTAGTCCGTAGTAGCATCTGTTAGCAAGCAGGATTCTTCTCCGGATTTCTAGGCTGACATTATTTGTTTTGTTGATGGCGGAGCCTAGGTAGATAAAACCATCTACCACCTCGAAATTATAGTTGTCAACGTTCACGCAGTTTCCCAAACGAGTAGATTCTTTGTTCGTTGAAACTAATAACTTCGTTTTGTCCTCGTTCACCGTTAGACCCATTTTCGCTGATTCCTTCTCTATACCTGAGAAGGCTGCAGTCACATCTCGCAGTTTTCGACCGATGATGTCTACGTCATCAGCGTACGCGAGTAGCATGTGGCTTTTGTTGAATATAGTGCCACTCGTGTTTACTGCAGCTTTTCTCATTATCATCTCCATCAACGGTATTCATGATATTTTTTATCATGAATAGCGGCTGATAAACACGACAAAGAAAAAGTAACAAACGCAACCCTCCAAATGTTGACGACCCCCGCAAACGAAATAAGGACCATAATTTAAGGATATGCACCTGGATCGTCCGGACTCTCTAGAGGGAAGGTGCCACTATTCGACTGGTGAATGTCCTCAAAAAATATGAGGCTGACATCACCGCCATCCACGAGATGAGATGGACAGGACAAGGACGCTCGCGACATAAAAATTGCGACATCTATTACAGCTGCCATGCTGAAAAGCACGAATTTGAATGCGGATTTGTAGTTGGCGAGAGATTCAGGCATCTTGTCTCGCGATTCAAACCTGTTAGTGATCGAATAGCCGCTATCCGCATCAAGGCGAAATATTTCTACATCACGCTGATTTCTGTACACGCCCCGACGGAAGATAAGACGATGAGATTAAAGATGCATTTTACGAGCGCCTAGTGAAACATACGACCGCTGCCCTGGCCACGACATTAAAATTGTTCTGGGAGACTTTAATGCCAAAATAGGAAGGGAAGATGTTCTTGGTCCATCGATCGGTAAATTCAGCCACGTCAGGCAACGCTGGCTAGCTTTGCAGCGGGAAGGAACATAGTAGTGAGTGGAACCAGATTCCAGCACAAAAATATCCACAAGGCAACTTGGCTATCCCCCGATCAAACCAAGAATCAAATTGGTCATGTGGTAATTGATGACAGGCATGCATCTAGTGTCATGGACGTGCTTGTGATCCGTGGTGCATATATTGGCTCGGATCATTACCTGATTGCAGCCAAGATGCGCATAAAATTGAGCAGAGCGTAAAACGCATGTAACCAAACACAAAGAAAGCTGGACATCGCGAAGTTGCAAACCCCAGAGATAGCCACTGCCTATTCCTACCAGCTCTCCCAATTACTACGACACAACGCCTCTTCTTCTGACGTTTCCGAAACACAGTGGCAGCATATTGCGCATTCCATGGGAACCGCCGCAACAACCGTGCTAGGATATGAAAACCGGCGTTCAGACGAATCATGGTACGATGAAGAATGTCGCATAGCGTCTGAAGAACAGGATGCCGCTTATAGGGCAACACTGCAGCCAATTGTAAACCGGGATGTTAGGGAACGGCACAAGGAGACAGTAAGACAGGCGAGGCAGCTATTTAAGCGAAAAAAAAACGTCAAATGAAGGTACGGGAGAACGAGGATATAGAGCTATACAGGGATAGAGGTGAGGCCCGAAAATTTTACCAGAAAGTAAAAGCTAAAGGCTACGGTAATGGGCTCCCCTCCTGTAAGGACAAGGATGGAATTCTGGTTACAGATACGCAGAGTGTGCTGCATATATGGAGAGAACACTTGCAGCAACTGCTGGTTCCAGAAGGCAGGGCACGTGAAGGTATCACGCCAATTGTCGACGACGGCTTAGATTGCCCACCACCAAGTCAAGCCGAGGTAAGAAGAGCAATATCGCGGCTGAAAAACAATAAAGCAGCCGGTGCCGACTGTCTTCCGACAGAGCTCTTCAAGTCCGGTGGCGAGGAGCTGATAACGAGCATGTACCAACTCCTGCGCACGATTTGGCTCATAGAGTGCATGCCTGACAATTGAAATTTAAGCGTATTATGTCCTGTGCTGAAAAAAGGTGATCCAAGTGTGTGCTCCAATAACATTTGCTCTTCTGTTGTCATCAAAGTCAATAATGCCTCCCTGGTGATCATCATGTCTTACTTTCTTTTCTAAAAATGAGCTGAAAACCTGATTAAATTCATTGTGAATAGCGTTAGAATTATCACAATTCTTCGAAGAATAAATCGATTCTAAGTATGCTCCCATTACATTCAACACATCAGTCTCGTTTTTAATAACATATTTATTAGTTTCTACTTCTAGAGACTGAATGTCAACTTCAGATCTATGAAGCATTGGTATTATTCATTGGTATCCTCAAGGCATTAAGTGTAAATGATTTTCTATTTCGGAGTTGTTTTTTTTAATTTGAAAAAAACTTTAGATGAATTGGACCTGTTAATATTAGAAAGTCTACGTTTTAAGATATTGATCATAGAAATAGAAAAATTATCTTGAAGAAGTTTTCTTATAAGTTTGAGTCTATTCTTCACATAATTGAGTTCATTGGGTGTAATTGTATGCTGAAGTCTGTTATGTTTTTTAATACCATTTTGCTTTTCTATTTTTGCAGTTTCTTAATAACTGAATTCACGACACACTAATGAGTTGATATGTGAAAAATTATGAACACTATTCTTAATAGCGTCCACAATAATATTATTTAATTTTTCGAGATACTCATCTATTTTCTCATTTGACAAGTTCCTGTTATTCGGAATAGAAAAGTTGTCTAAAGCATCTGTTATAGATTTTCTGATGCTTTTAGAAATTCAAATGGTTCTGTTTCTATGTTTCTAGAATTAAATATTTCTATGGTATTATGGTCACTATCGTAATCGATCGTTTTCAAACAATTTAAAGAATCATTCAAAGTATGAACGTACAGTCTACTATCAGCAATACAAATATCTAAATAAGAATTACCTCATGGGTAAGACGGAAGAACAGAAACAAATAGTTTACATCTAAACTCTAATTCTTTCTCAGACAACCAATCATTAATAAAATACCTTTCGAATTATTAGCGTGATTGCCCCAATTCAAATCGCCTAATAAAACACTTAACGTTGTGATAATGTGTGGAAAAGGCACAGCAAAGGGTGCTGATGAGATAGTTTGGCAACTATCGAAATTGCTATCCGCCCTGCCAGCTGTCAACATAATCCATTTCACACAACTCTTGTAAAACAGATTCTATTAGCAATAATAGAATAGATCTTGAATCGAACAATGAAACCAAACTCAATATTTAAATTTTTTGAAAGCCGATTCAAAGTTTTGAAACCTCAAATGGCTTTGGGCATTTGAGCTTTTTCTATGTATAGCAATTTAATAGACTTTCACTTATTTCTGACATATCATCCTTTTCTAACTTGTGCTTAAAGTTGCATATATAATATCAAATAAAATAAAAAACATTTTTTTCAATCAAAGGACACTTTGAAGCATCCCAGTGCATTGTGTTACACATGTAAACTCTTAATTCCAATTTCATTCAATATTCCGTTTTTTGAAATTCATAGTAATCAAACTTTTCGCATTTTTACGTACAGGATATGTCTAAATATTCTTTCCTAAAAAATCACTGCTACAAATTTAATCTATAACTACCAACTTATGCAAGTTTTTAAGTCCAACGGAATGCGGAATCAACGAATAACATTTCCAGTTGAAACTGTCACTTAATACCATAACCGTTAATGGAGGACATATACATAAGTACACTCTTGCATAGTCGCATGTATTGCTGATCGAAATGTAATTTTTACAAATATGCACCAACAAGTACTGACATTTTTCGATTATTCAAAATCCGAAGCAACACACACACACACAACATTATGCACTTCCAACACACACACTCACACATTTGCACATTGAAGAAGTTGCTCAACTTTTGCAACCAAACAACTATTTACATAAATGTAACTACAATCCTCTTAGATCTGTCGCTGTTCCTGGTAACTGTTTCCATATGAATTCCATCAATCTTCAACACATAGCAAATAGCGATAAGCAAATCACATACAATGTAGTCCTTTCCCATGGCCGGGGCCATGTACCAGCGACCAACGGCAGCAACTACAACACAATGGGAACAATACATGAATTAGACTTAATCGACTTTACATTTGTACAATATCCACCACTTGCACTTCTCCTGCTACTTCTCTTCTCGCGGGCGAGTGTGAAAGGAATTTGTCGGATTGTACGTTGCGCTTGAGTATAATTGATGTCTCGCAGCATTAACACCGATGACCTGTATAACACTATAGAACAGTAGAAGCAAGGCACAAAGCGACAACAAAGCACACACAAAAAAACCAAAACTCTTACAGCAGGATACTATAACGCAATGTTGGAGATAAAGTAAATGCCATCCATACAAATAAAGGATATATCGGGGAAATGCCAACACATATACTAACAAAATGAGCAGTTAAAGAGAAAGAGACCACACTACGCATGCTTCAATACAGCAACACAGCGACCTGTTATGTTGCACTCGCAGTAACAAATAAGGTGGAGCTTTATCCTCTAAGCTCCAATAAGAAATTCAAAATGGAGTCCCAATTCATTGAGTGTTATGTTCCCATTGGCACATCACTACTCCCCTGCGGGTGCGTGTCAATGTTGCGTTGAGTGAATAGCCCCATATCTATCTATCTATAGATCTGTTGTGGAATTCCTTACAATGCTCGTGACTCGTGTTTGGCTGGCTCGCAGCAGCAGCCAGATATTATCGCCCGCAGACAACATACGTGTGTTTTCATAACAACATGTGTGATGTGTGGCAATGCCGTATGGATGATTTCTTGGCATTCACATATGTAAACTATATGCAATACATATGCGAAAAGTTTGCAACAACAGCAAAAAATGAACAATCAGACTACGACGATGATGATGATGACGACGACGACGACAACGACGATACAACATAGAGGCATAACGCCCGTCCACCCGTTCTTGTGTCGCTGCCCCCTGCTTTGGCATTCATGTTGTACGTACATGATTGTGATATACTTTTTTATAATGTCGAAGTGTTGTTCTACGATGAGTATCTATCAGTGCATAAATCACTGAAGTTGTTCAACTTTATGGTCTCACGTTTGAAAGATGTTCATTTAAATAAATTTCAGATAACGTGAGACCATAAAGCGCCACTTCGCCACCAACGCCGCCTGGTGCAACAAATTTGAGAACAGGGAAAATAATTGAAATCTTGTGATTGCTGTCCGTGGAAGTAAATGTCCAATAGTTAATTGATTGATTTTTTGGTTACTTGAGAATAGGTTAAATTAACAATATGAGAATATTGGTAAACCTATAAAAATATTTTAGACACCACCACCACAACAAAATTTCGTTAACGTAACGTTACCTAAAAGAAGGCGAACAATCTCAAATTATATGTAAATAATCTGGTAAAGTGTGATTTTTTAGCTATTATCTTGTTGGCAACACTGGTTTAAACAGCTGACGCACGTTTCGTGTTCTGTTTCACTGTCAAACAAATTCAGTTTGGTCTATAATATAACCATGAATCTTCTTACAAACGTACAACGCTTGCAAATTATTGAATTTTATTATCAAAATGCGTGCTCTGTTAAGAAAGTTCATGGCGCGCTTCTTCCATTTTATGGTCAGTTTAATCGACCCACTGAAGCGGCTGTTCGGGCTATTGTGACTAAATTTCGCACCAAATTTACATTGCTGGACATTAAACCACCAACACGCTTACGTAGAGTGCGAAGTGAAGAAAATATCGCAGCTGTATCGGCCAGTGTTAATGATGACCATCAATTATCGATTCGTCGCCGTTCGCAGCAATTGGGCCTCTGTTACTCAACAACGTGGAAAATTTTGCGGAAGGATTTAGGTGTGAAGCTTTTCAAAATACAACTGGTGCAAGAATTGAAGTCTAACAAATTTTTGGTGAATGGGCTCTTGGAAAGTTGGCCAAAGATCCACATTTTTTAAGAAAAATTGTGTTCAGCGACGAAGCTCATTTTTGGCTCAATGGGTACGTTAATAAGCAGAATTGTCGATTTTGGAGTGAAGATCAGCCAGAAGCATTGCAAGAGCTACCAATGCATCCAGAAAAAGTCGCAGTTAGGTGCGGTTTATGGGCTGGGGGAATCATTGGGCCGTACTTCTTCAAAGATGATGCGAATCGTAACGTAACTGTGAATGGTGAGCGCTACCGTGAGATGATATCTAACTTTTTTTTGCCCAAAATGCAAGAGCTTGACTTGCATGACATGTGGTTTCAACAAGACGGTGCCACATGCCACACAGCACGCTTAACAGTGGACTTATTGAGAGGCGAGTTCGGTGAACATTTTATTTCACGTTCGGGACCGGTCAATTGACCGCCTAGATCGTGCGATTTAACGCCTTTAGACTATTTTTTGTGATGCTGTGTTGAAACTCATGTCTATACACACATGCCCGCTTCAATTGACGCATTGGAAGACAACATTGAAGCATTTATTCAAGAGATACCGGCCGAAATGTTGGAAAGAGTATGCCAAAATTGGACTAAGCGGATGGACCATTAGAGGCGCAGTCACGGACAACATTTGCATAAAATAATCATCAAACATTAAATTATATGGACCGTACTAACTAATGTACTCTACATATGTGGCTAGTTTACATATTCTACTCGGTATATATTAATATGCAACGTATGAGTAATATTAATTTTCTGCGGATTTTATATTAATCATACGCACATCATTCCGATATCGTGGATTTATGGTTTATGGTACCACAGTGCAACAACAAATATGTGAGGTGAGAAATTCCAAGTCTGGGAATTCCAAGGACTTGCTCAGCGACGTATGAGTAATATTATTACTCATAATATTATTATAATATTATTATTATAATATTATTATTACTCATACGCACATCATTCCGATATCTTGGATTTATGGATTATGGTACCAAAGTGCAACAGCTTATTTGGGGGGAGAGAAATTCCAAGTCAGGGTAATGGTAAAAGGTTCAATGGTTCTTGAGTTATAGCTGAAAATCTATGCGTATAATCGTCAAAACAAACAAAAATAATATTAAAGGTCATAAAAAAAGTACCTTCACCCTGACTTGAAATTTGTCATCCCTAGACAATGACTACGAAAAAGTTGCACTTCGTTATAAGTCGCAGGTTGAAACGTATTATATGTGCTTCAATCTGCTGCGTCTCTTCTCCAATTCGTGGCAACAGGTTATGCAAGTTTCTCAGTAACTTGGTCTTTCCATCAGATTTTTGCTCGCCCCTTTTCTGCGCAGTCCCTCAAGTTCATAGTCGAATACTTTTCGTGCTGGAACATTATCATTTATGTGCACAAAATTACCCAGCCAACGCAACCGTCAATACCGGTATACATTTCATAAAGCTCATGATTCATACGACTTCGACGGAGTATTGTTCCCTCCGATAGTGCTAAAACCGACTCTTCCGACTAAGTCATTACCAGCTATGGGCATGGAGCTATCACAGAGAAGTAACAAGAACATATCATGAAAAAATGAAAGGAAAGGAGGGGACAAGAATGTCTTACAGCACGCCTTCAAGAGCAATTAGTTGGCTTTCTCTCTATATTCCCATTTCCTTTCCAAATAACATAGGATGGCTTTGCCTCCTATAAGAATGGATATACATGATAAAAGAAGGACTTGCATTTGGCCACCCTCGAATTGTTTATTTTTATTGAGAGCGCAACGGTTATTTTAAGGTATTTCTCACTTCTATATACAATTTCTTTTCATTCTTACACTTACTTTTTTTCCTTCTCATAGAAAGAAGGAAGACCTTGATTCTCCTTTCTCAAATAAGGTCTGCAGCATTAGTTTTAAAGAATAGATGGAACATGTGTTCGAGATATTTTTTTAGAATGGAAGGAGAAGGCCTGTTTTCAGGCATGTGAAAACAAGACCTGATGACATGACGTCGGAATGTCTAAAAAGGCCTTGTTTCATGCCTGCCTGTAGTAGTCCTTGCAATTTCGCCACTGGGATGCAAGATTTTCAGTGCGGTGGTGCCCGTAGCTAGTTACTAACTACTATTCTGTGCCATACATTAAGACAGGTAGAACCAGTAACTTGGATTTTTGTTGCGTCTTTCCGTTTCAGCGTCTATTAGTAAACTGTATTATTCTCCTAATTTCCAGGCTGACCTAGTATGTTTTAATGATGGCGGAGCCTAGGTAACTAAAATCATCTACCACTTCGATATTATAGTTGTCAATGTTCACGCAGAAAATACTTTGTCCGCTGCACCTAAAAACATCGTTATGTTCTCGTTCACCGTTAGACCCGTTTAAGCTGATTCCTGATACCTGAGAAGACTGCGGTCACATGTCGCAGTTTTCGGATTATAATGTCTTTATCATCAGCGTACGCAGTATCATGTGTCTTTTTATGAATATCGTGCCACTCGTATTTTTTACCGCAGCTTTACTCATTATCATATCCATAGGAATGTTTAAGCGATCACACGATATGTTGTCGCCTTGTGTAAGACCCTGTCTTGTGTAGAATGGCTCGGAAAGATTCTTGCCAATCTTGACTAAAGACTTCGTACCGGTCAAGGTCATTTTGCAAAGCAGCTTTGCAGGACAACTAAACGCAGTCATGGCTTGAAGCATATTCTGCTGTATCGTGCTGTCGGAGACTGCGTTTTAGTCGAAGAAAAGAATTAAACAATGGTATGTTTTTCTAGGGACTTTTCAGGATTCATCAGTTGTTAACTTAATGCCATCTTGATAAGGTGCGATGACAATGGCTTTGGAGCATCACACTCAATAAGACCTTATATGCGATGGGTAAAATACTAATCCGGCGATGGTTGGTTAGTGCACTCACTTGGATCGTCATTTTTGAAACACAGACATAACACGCCTATCAGCCCATTGCCACCGCACTTAAAGGGCTCTGCCAGAAGGTCGTCGGCACCGGCTGCTGTATTGTAGATTAGCCGGAATATTGATACTTTAGCCTCGGTGTGACTTGGTGCTGAGCAATTTAAGCCGTCTCCAATAATTGGTTTGATACTTTCATGTACGCTGCCTTCCGAAACCAGTAATTTTTGGAAGTACTCTTTACATATATGCAGTACACTTAGCGGAACAGTAACCAATTTTCATACCTGTCCTTTCAGGAGGAAATCCTAGTACCATAACATTTATCCTTTATCTTCTAGTAGAATATTCGGGCTTTACCACCTATTCCTATATCCTGTAATAGCCGTTTAACCTGTCTTACTTTCTCCATGTGTGGTTTTCCGACGGCCTGAGTTGAGTTGGCTGTAGCTTTACCATGTAAGTAGCATCCTTTTCCTCAGACGCTATTCAAGTACGGTTGTCAGAAGTAGAGGTTTTGTGTCGTATCTGTTGGATGACCTGGTTGGAGTAGGCAGTGGCTATCTCCTGGGTTTGCAGCTTTGTGATGTCCAGCTTTCATTGTGATTGATTACGTGTTGATCGGGGAATATCCCAGTTGCTTTGTGGATATTTTTATGTAGGAATCTGGTTCCACTCGCTACCATGTTCCCTACAGCTGCGAAGCTAACCTAAATCCTTTGTCGAAGGTGAATTTTACGATTAAGGGGTCAAGAACAACTTCCCTTCCTATTTTATTCATTTATATCTCCCGGGACAATTGTTATGGCGTGGTCTGGACATCGCCCATATATTTCCTTCAGGAACTCATAGATTGTATCTTCTGTGTTCTCATCTTTATCTATCGCCGGGGCGTGTACACAAATCAAGGAAGATGTGAAAAAATACATTAAAGTCTCTTGTCAATTAAAAATTAAACAGATGTCGCCACTTTTCGTTGCTTGCATCCCTGTGCTGTCCATCTCATCTCCTGGACGACGGTGATATCAGCCTTGTATTTTCTGAGGACATCCATTAGTCGACATACTTAATGGATCATAAACAGAAAAGTTTCGGTTAATAGGACAGCCATCATCTTTAGCTAATGTCAACTGTTGCTCGACCATATATATATCATTTACCGATGGCTGTGCGAAGTTATTGCAGTCTTCTCGAGCATTGAAGAGGATTCGACGGAAACTGAATGAACATTAACAACTACTGCATTCAAGTGGTGGACTAGAATTTAATTTTTTTTATTTATTTATTAAACAATTCTATTCACTGATACCTAATGTTTCGATGCTCTTTTATATTTCCATTTATAATCCAAATTTCCTCTTTTAGTAGCTTATTGTGTCGCACATTGAAAATTATATTAAACTGCTATCCATAACGAATATTCATTTGAAATATGGAGATACTGATTTCCTCCCTCCCCTCCATATATTCAGTCTAATAACCGAGATTCACTCTAATAAATATCGTCATCAGTTTTGCAAACATTACATTTTAATGTCACATATGTGAGTGAACACACATCGTAAAAGGGGGCCAGACATGTATGTTAATGTTATTCAAATGTAAATTATGCGTATACGTAAAATCTGATTTTGCCCTACAAGTCATATCAACTGTCAAAGTCCGATACGAACGTCTCTCATGTGGTGGCTGAACTGGTTACATTGCGATGATGGATGACCACTTAACGAAATTAAAAAAAATCCATATTTTTCCATATTTCATATGTGCAATAAAAACCAAAGCAAACGTAACATATTTCATAGAAACTCACACAGATTCAACTTCTAAATCGCGCTGTTGTCTACACTTATTACGCAGCCAATGAAAGGGGAGAAATTTGCCAGGACAATGTTTATCCTGTAGCCGATGAGAAGATGTGAATGAGAGCGAACATCATTGCATGTGATTACAAGCGTGTAAATGTGATGGCAGTAAAAAACCGTCATCGCACAACTATAACCCCACTTACAGCCGCTGGCTGTAATGAGGATCGTAGTTGGTGTGCCGTAGAGTTGTCAACAAAGATTAACTACCTGCAAAGTTAATTGAGTAAATTGTGTAAAACAACTTTTATGTCAGCCATTAGTCAAGATGAAACTTTTGCCACAGAAACCCCTAAAAATGAAGTCATAAAAACTCTTCTCATTAATTATGCTGCGAAAGTTGTGAAAGCAGAAAATGTTTTGCCTTTTTAGTGAAGCGCAATGGAGGAGAAGACCTTTGAGTTGGCCGTGCATTGTAAACCGTTTACATTCATTTATCTGCTATTCACAATAGGGACGATGGTGGTCGAGTGCCTGGTTGGGTGAATGAAACATAAAGTGGCTGGAAGTTGTTACGCTTTTGGTGGTTTATGTGGTTTTGGTGACGTTAGACGCCAATTTTTGTTACGGATCTGTGTTAGACTACCTGCGGCGCGTTAGGTGGAGTTATTGTGGTAAGCAGCTTAAGTTGTCTTTTAATTTCGTCGGACGTTTTACATAACTATCCAGAAATAATTTTTTTATTTATATTTTTAATTTGTTATAGTTGCAAAGGGTGATTCATTTAGCAGTTAGTGTTTCAATTTTAAATAAAATACATTACACAGAATTGTTTGTCCTAATCTTTATTAAGATCTGAAAAAACTTTGTCTGGTATTTACTTCTAAAGATAACCTTATTCAAATATTGGTCGCAGCTACTCTGTATGTGGTGTATTCGTTACGTACTGCTTACGATCACTTTTTACAGCATTGCTACCAATATCAGGACAATAACGAGAGTACCGTTTGCTTTCAAGTGCTGAATCGGAGTTTTTTTTATCGACGAAGACTTCTAAAATATATTCAGAGTTGTAACATCAATTGATCTAGGCGGCCAGTGGGCAGTTCTATCACTCGAAATTAGATGCTCGCCAAAACAATTTTTCTATAAAGCTATTGCACACCTGTTCAATATGGAGACAGTTGTATGATTTGGATCTTACTATGACGAATTGTCAAGCAAATCCACATATAATTATGACAACAGTTTTACAACATTCACTGAACTATAAAAAAGACCATATGATAAACAAAACCTCTAAATAAATCATATTCTATTATTTGTAAGCAAACTTTACTGAGCTTTTACTTATCGTTAGAATACGTGACTATCGTGAATATGATCTGGGTTCAAGCCCAGTCATATCGTTCAAGATTTCTTTGATCGGCGGTATCCTCGATGTTGGAAGTATCAATGAAACATAAAGTATTCCAGTCAATTGGCAATCGGAATGTCGTTAAACTGTAGTGCAAATCAATGTCAGGCAAAACCGAACGCATGCACTCAGAAATAGTATGTGTTTGTGTATGTGAATATTAAGCTAACGTCCGTGTTGTAACTTTAACAACACTCAATCAAAGACTGACCATAAACTAAATGCTTTGCGTCAGAAGACAATAATTGCCGGCCTAGCGAGGCTATAGGATGCCTAACACTGTTGTAAATCTGAAACTAGATGCGTGTTAACTCACTTAAATGCAAGAAGCTTGCCCGCGTCGCATTCTTGTGCTGCAAAGTGAAAATTATTAAATTAAACGAAATCCAATATTTTCTGTATGTCCTGTAAGGACATAAAATTGCTTAAAGTTTGTCCTTGTGTAGGATATGAAACAAAAAATGTTGGATCATGAAAAGTTACATACGACAAGGGGTCCTGAAAACTTACAAAAATAACAGTGTGGATCATTTTCGGGGTCATTGTCTGGAGGGTGAGAAATTCCAAGTCAGGGTGAAGAAACTATGTCAGTAAAGTAAAACTGCTGAAGGGCGTTCTCAGGATAAACCTTTTTTTATGTCCTTTTATATTTATACCATCACCCTTAGGGATGAGGGTATATATCATTTGATACGACCCAAAAGTGTAACACATAGAAGGAGTCACTTTAGACCCTAGGTTTCTTTCAACCAAATTCGATTCATGACTTTTTAAGTCGTTGGAGCCATGTCCGTCTGTCTGCCCGTCTGTCCGGCTGGTTCGCACGATAACTTTCGAAAGACGCAACCAAATGTTTTGAAATTTTGCACGAGTTAATATTTCCCCAAAACTACTTACGGTATTGGAAATGGGCTACATGGCCCCACCCCTTCTGGTACCTCCCATACAAATACATCATTCCGCCCACATTAGAAATCGAGTAATAATATCAATACACCCAACGGGATCGTACTCAAATTCTGTACTTAGTAAAGCTATAACAGGATTAAGTTATGGAAAAAAATTTAAAGTCTAGCCACGCCCCTTCTGGTATCTCCCATACAAATGCACCTTTCCGCCCACTTAAGAGATGGAGTAATAACATCAATAAATTCAACGCGATCGTACCCAGGATAAAGTTTTGGAGAAAACATTGGAAGTCTAGCGACGCCCCTTATGGTACCTCCCATACAAATGTACCACTCCGCCCACTTTAGAAATCGAGTAATAATATCAATATAAAAGAAAATTGTATGTTTTACTGAGGGTGATGGTATATGTAAGTCGGGTTGCCCGACTGAAACTTTCCTACTGGTTTTTCCTTATCTTGATGTTTATTCGCTTAGTTCTTTAGCTTTAACTCAGGAACCATTGATGAATGCTCATTCCATTCTTCAACAGAATCTTAGATAACGCCACACCCTTTGGGGGGTTTACTATACTGCCTAGTTCCTTCACCCTGACTTAGTATTTCTCACCCCATAAATTGGCTGTTGCACTGTGGTATTAAACCATAACTTAACTCACTTAATTTACTTTACACCCCATAATTGAGGTATGGGATAGCTTCTCGCGTTGTTGTGAATTAACACGCAAACTATTTTTAGATTCACAACTAACGACACCTACTTGTTTATCGACGAATGCGAACGTCACTGTTTGAGATGCTTTTACTAGACATGCAGATTGAGTCGACACTTATACTGCGACGTTGCTGTCGACAACATTGAGGGGGCCGGCAATGAATGAAAAATATAGGTGACTGGAGGTGGGAATCGAACACGGGACCTCCCGCATGGTAGTCGCGTGTTCTAACCACTATGCCAGGACCGGTCCTGTATTAAACCATAAATCCACAATATGCAAGCGGTATGCGTATGATTAATATAACATAGCATACAATTAATATAACTCATACGTTGTATATACATATATAGCAAGTACCATATGCAAACTCGCTACATATGTGCACTGTACATATGTATACATTGTACAGTACATTTCTTGGGTCAGGGTCGTCATTCAATATCATCAGCACTGACCAGGTTTCTAATTATCACAGAAGAGACAGCCTATGAAGAAGGCGTTAAACCAATTTTTTTTTGAAAATTTCATTCGATATAACTAGTCCAACTTGATTTTTTACATGCTGAAGAATGAACTGACAAATCATCTATGGAATGACTTGGAATTTCTTACCCCCCAGATTGGCTGTTGCAGTGTGTTATTACTTCTTATCTTAAACAAAATAATACTCACCTAAAGTCTAGTAACCCCATATCAATATCTACCGACTGCGTACCAAAAGTGATATATCTCTGACAAAATATATCCACACAAACAATGAATTCGAATAGAAACCAACAACGTCTGCCTACAACAGATTTAGATATCACCAAACGTAGTCTACAAACTGTTACTCTGTTGGACATTTTCTGAAAGTCTAAGCCACATTGTTTGACATCTACCAAATGTAACAAATGGGCATTGTTGTTCTCCACCATAACATCAACTGACTCTGAAGAGAAGTACTTTATGTTTGCTACCACATATATCATGACATGGCACAAAGAAAGCTTTTCAATGAGATACTTCTTCTGCAGCATAACAGCAACAACAGTCGTCGTCGTTGTTGTCGGGCCACACAACATAATCCTTGTGGTTGCTTACAATCGAAATTGTAATTCCTTGTTGTTGCAGTAGCAGGACGACACAGACAGACTATGTGCGATGTGTGCGATAGTACAAGGTAGTAAGGCTGTGAACGCGACCGCCTACACTGCAACCATAATAACTATTTTATTGAGTGGCTGGCAAATGAAGACCGCAATGGCGGTAAAAGTTACCCAAAACCCCTCTGTAAAATATGGCAGTGAGTTTTCTACGGAGTACAGAATGTATACGTAATAAAAACAATGCGTATCCGGTTGTGAAAACGTCGACAAAATTAAAACGACAAAGTTCAAAGTTTAAGCGGGATAAACGTCAGTTGTTTTAAAAAGCAGAACTTGTGCCACTGCCAGTGGGGATGATAAAAATTTATGCGCTCACCACTTCTCTTTAGCAAAAGGTAAAAAGGAAAATATAACAAATATACATAACTTAGTGAGTGTGTGTGTGTGCGAATACAAGTGTTGATGGCACAAAAAGATGGAACTTTTGTGTCACTCACATACACATACATTTAGGTTTTCGGTTTTGACAAATTTTTCTGTCATTCCGTGAGTAAACATGTTAATGACTACATTGCGATAGTTCAGGTAGTTAAGGTACAGTTTGAAGTTTGGTAGGAATGTTAAACAAGTGTAGTAATTTGTAGCACAATTGATAAGAAATTTAGATAATGTGTACTCCTAAGATTTTTTAGTTAACAAATTAAAAAAAAACTTAAAAAAAAAACTTAATTTCCCTTTACACCCCATTAATGAGGTATGGGATGGCTTCTCTCGTTGTTGTGAATTACCACGCTTTCCATTTTTAGATTCACAACTAACGGAACCTTCTTGTTTATCGACGAATGCGAACGTCGCTGTTTGAGAAGCTTTTACTCGACACTTATATTTCTAAATTGCTGTCGAGAACATCGAGGGTCCCGGCAGTGAAAGGCAATGAAAAATGTAGATGACTGGAGCCGGGAATCGAACCACAGATCTTTCGCAATGTAGTCGCGAGTTCTAACCACTATGCCACGGCCTGTGCTTTGGTTTAGAGGTCTTGAATTCCATCAGAGGTAATTGATGATGCGCAGGTTCTTGTTGAGATATTGACAAAAGCGTTCATTGACTTTTTTGCTATCTAGAGGTTTTTATTTCTCTGAAAGTTGTTTTTACTTTTAGGTGTCGTCGTCTTTGTTAGTACTTTGACTCCTCTAGAGTCCATAGGCTCCACCAAAGGTTTTGGCATTCACCGCAGGTCACTTTCCCACCGAGTGACAGTGGCGGTGGTGTCATGAAGCACATGACCCCTTTTGAGATACATGGCCTCATAATGGACTCATTAACTCCACCCGAGGCAATTGATATATTAGAGGGTGTGATTGGGTTTATTGATACCTACGGACATTGATTCTTTCAAGGTCTTTTTTGCTATCTAGATGTATAAACTTAAAACTTAATTTCCCTTTGCACCCCATGAATGAGGTATGGGATAGCTTCTCGCGTTGTTGTGAATTAACACGCTTTCTATTTTTAGATTTACAACTAACGGCACCTACTTGTTTATCGACGAATGCGAACGTCACTGTTTGAGAAGCTCTTACTAGACACGACGATTGAATCGACGCTTAATACTGCGAAGTTGCTGTCAACAACATTCGAGGGGAGCCGATAATGAAAGAAAATTTTTTTTTTTTTTTTCTTTTAAGATGACTGGAGCCAGGTTTGAACCTGCGATCTCCCGCATGGTAGTCGCGTGTTCTAACCACTATGCCACGGCCGGTCTAGATGTATATTGAAACTTAATTTCCCTTTACACCCCATGAATGAGTTATGGATAGCTTCTCGAATTGTTGGGAATTAACACGCTTTCTATTTTAGATTCACAACAAACAGCACCTACCTGTTTATCGACTAATGCGAACGTCATTGTTTGAGAAGCTTTTTACTAGACATTCCGATTGACTCGACTACGAAGTTGCTGTCGACAATATCGAGGGGACTGGCAATGAAAGAAAAATTAAGATGACTGGAGCCGGGAATTGAATCACGGATCTCCCGCATGGTAGTAGCGTGTTCTAACAAGTATGCCATGGCCGGTCCCAGCCTTCACTAAAAGTCGTTTTCCCCTCTAAGTGTAATTGCCTCTACTAAAACTTTGATTTCAAAGGTCATTGTCTCCACCGAAACGTATTTAGACTTAATTGGCATATGAGAGGTAATTTTAAGTTTATCGACCCTGCAGACAAAGACTCCTCCACAGGCTAGTTAATATCTTTGAGGTTAATGGCATTGTGGAGGTTATTTACTGCACCGAATATCATTAAAACCATTGGATATTCTTGAATATTTCAGATATCAATTAGAACTTTAAAAATCATAGCAACTTTTAGAGCTCACTGACTCAACTAGCGTTAATTAACTCTTCCAGCATTCAATGATCTCTGCTGCTCCTTCTTTGGAACTACCAGTCACTTCCAAAAATCATTTTTTCCAGCAGTGGAAAATAGCCGTTGTAGGTTTATTGATTCCAACGCACAATGGCCGAAGCCACAGATTCCACCAAATTTTTAGCTCTATAGAGGTCATTGGGTATACTAAAGGTCATTGACGCATCACATTAGGATTTTATTGAACTAAGTTGATGTCTTTGCGCCTAACAGTCATTGCCTGCGATGGACGTTAGTTCCATCAAGTAAAACTGACCGGACAGATATTATTGTTCAAGTTATAGATCCCAGAGATCAAAAACTGTTTCGTAATTGTAATTGACTCTTCAAAGGATCCTTTATATATTGATTCCTACGGCTCCAATTTGGAGCAAAGGGCCGTAACAAAATTCTTCCATCGGAATCTATCTGGCGCCATTAGTTTTATTTCGGCCTTAGCCATTCCAGTTTCATTGCTTTCGGATTCTTATAATCTTTTCCATGTGTTGGCTGGACTGTTTCGTCATCTGCTGAGGGTTTCAATCAATTTCCATCCATCCTCCTCCCTATAGAGGAGGCCATAGAATCCTCCAAATGTACTTGGTTTGGGCCGCAAGATATCATTGTCACTTCTAGAGGACATGAAATCTGTGGAGGTCATTGACTTCTGCAGAGGTTATTGCGTTGAATCCTCCAGCGTTAATTGATTCCTTCAGTCGTTATTGGCATCTACTGTTTAATTTTCCTTTACAAATTGACTCCGTCGAAGGTCGTTGATTTCATCAGAGAAATTTACAGGACAGATGTTGCTGTATGTGTTGTTCAAGAGTTTTCAGGTAACCTTTCTAAGGCCAAGTGTCCAATATAGAATTTTTCCGTTGAGGTTAAGAAAAACATTACGTAGATACGTGTTAACCGAACAAACAACAGGCCATGAACCCTCTATATGTTGTTGACTGCCTATGAAGTCATTGACACCTTTTTTTACTCATACAGTTCATCGTTTATTCGACGGCGGTCCTGGCCGATAAATATAATGTTTCCAATTATTTTCTGAAGTATTTTTCTCTCAAAGACTCCCGGAGTAGAGCCAAACACGTAGGATCAGAGTCTGGTCGATTTGGATCAATGTTCGTCGAGAAAGGGCTTTGCGGTGTGCGATCAACACTCGTCTCTTGATTTTCAGGCTGACAATTTTATTTTTGTTTCTCTAACGTTCACGCAGCATCTCAAACGAGTAGACTCTTTGTTCGTTGAACCGAATAACTTGGTTTTGTCCTCATTTATCACCAGACCCACTTCTGCTGACTGCATCTCAATGCTCGGCAAGGCCGCAGCAACATCGCGCAGTCCACGGCTTATGACATCTATGTCATCGGCATACGCCAGCGGCATGTGACTTTTGTTAAAGATGGTACCAGTCCTGTTTACTGCAGTCTTCCACATCACTATCGCCATTGGGATGTTGCAAGAGATCGCATGACAGACTATCTCCTTGCCTAAAGTCTCGCTTGGTAGAAAATGGCTCAGTCAGATTTTTGCCTATCGTTACTGAAGACTTCTTGCCAGTCAGTGTGATACCACAAAGTCGTATCAGCTTCGAGGGGATACCAAACTCAGACATAGCATTTAAAATATCTGTCGTATTGAACTGTCGAATGCAGCTTTGTAATTGATAAACAGATGATAGGTATCGATAGATACAACACGCTAGACATGACCTTGTATGCGATGGATAAAAGGCTGATCCCGCAATAGTTGCTACACACACTTGGATCGCCTTTCTTAAGCACAGGACATAGAACACTCAGATTCCAACCATCGGGTATGCTACCTTAAGCCATACCGTGTTTATGAGTTGGAGCATGCATGTTGCCAGCTCATCTTCGCCGGCTTTACAAATCTCTGCCATCAGTCTATAGGCTCCCGCAGCTTTATTAATTTTAAGCCGTGCAATTGCCATGCTGATCTCATTTTGGCACGGTAGTGGACAATCAACTCCGTCGTCGATGATTGGCGTGATTTCGTCACTTATGCTGCCTTCGGGAACGAGAAGAGAATGAAAGTTTTCACTCCATATTTGCAGCACACTCTGAGTGTCCGTGACCAGATATCCGTCTTTGTCCTTACAGGTGGGGATCCCTGTTCCAAAAACTTTGCTTTTTACCTTTTGGTAGAACTTTTGGGCTTCACCTCTATCCATGTAACTTTCGATATTCTGGCTCTCTCTTTTCTTCCAAAGACGCCTGAAGAGGCGTGTCATCTTCCTCCTCTTCTTATTATAACGCTCCGTCGCCGCCTGGTTGACATTGGCTGCTGTTTTGCCTTGCATACAGCATCCATTTCCTCAGACATTTTTCGACATTCATTGTCGTACTCATCGTGCTTGTCTCAGCGTGGTTTTTCTTAACCCAGTACGGTCGTTGCGGCAGTGGTCATAGAATACGCAATATGCGGCCATTGCGTGTCGTTAACATCAGAACTAGGGGGGTTTGTTTAAAGTAGTTGAGAGAGTTGGTTGAAGTAGGCATTGACTATTTCGGTGGTATGCAGCTTTGTGATATCTCCCTTACTTTGCGCCTGGTTACGAGCGTTTGTAGCTGATCCGTTTGGGTGGTGATTCGAGTCAATGTTTGCACAGCGCATCATACGCACGTCCATCACGCTTGAGACATGCCTACCATCGATTACCACGTGATCAAACTGATTTCTTGTCTTTTGTTCAGGGGATATCCAGATTGCCTTGTGGATATCTTTATGCGGGAATCTGGTTCCACTTACTACCATATTTTTTGCGAAGCTAACCAGTCTGAATTCGTTCAAATTCGTGTCTTTATGATGGTAGCTGTAAAAGATGACGTAGTTCTTTAATAATTCCAAAACTAAATCACAGTAAAGTTAGACTCCAATTTCTCTCCTATATTGCCCAACTGTTGTCACATGCCCCGCCTGAATTTCCTTCATATGCAACCTGATCATAGAATGTCTCTTGTTCACATCCGTTCCTCGTTCATACAAGAGAGACATTTCCATGCCACATCGCATCACACAACACCAAACTTTCATATGTATTACAACATGAATATGTTGAAGGATTCGACTATGTGACAGCAGCAGCAGGAGAGAATAATAACTTTTGATTTCATTCGCCTTTTTAGATGCAAATCATTACTTTGCCCTGGACTTGTTTTATTTTGCCACAGATGTAAATGTGGCGCGTACAAAACAAATGAAACTAATAAAATTATATTACAACGGAAGGTATCCATCCTTTTGCCGTTTTTCGGCAGACTTGAGGCAAAGTCAAAGTGCTAGAAGCGTCACATTATGATATTTATGGTTAAATAGAGTCAAAATATTTGCATACTTGTTAACGGATATCATTGTACGGTAGTGAACGAGCCGAACCACACGTCTTCCCCCACTAGGTTTTTTTTCCAAAAGAAACATCAGGCTCTTTTTTCAATCAAACAAACGCTTCGGGGTGGGGTCTAGGCGGAAGAAGGTGGAGCTCATCCATGCCAGAAGCTAAGCGGAGGCAATTTGTTTAACATTATAACGTTATTAGCTTCATTCACAAATGTTTCTCTATCACCGAGTAAGTATTGTATGTTTGGTGGTGTTGCAAAAACCCAATGTATGTTTCAAAGTCTAAGGGAGACAACAAAGTGAGGGCGTTTTTCGGTGTAAAAAGGTATCTGGAGGGGTATCATTAAAATGGCTTCGTTACGGCAATTGTGGGAAACAATTGTGTGTGAGTGTGTGTGTGTTTGTGTATTCATGAGTTGTTCGCCAGATGAATGGTTGGATGGGTGACCTTGTTGTTTTTCCAGGATATTAAATAACCCGAGGCCGTATTGTTTATTGTGTGTGTGTGTATAAGTGCTTTTTAAACGGGTACTCCATTTGCAACGGTCGAAATACTTTTATTTACCCAGCACCACCATCGAGTTCCTCTCACCCCCCATACATCCCCAACACCCGGAGTGCCATAGTCTCAATCTTTGTAAAACAATCACGTCTTTGCGTTGGGTTACATGAAATGTGGTCGGTTGTTGTGGTGTTTCGAGTTGTTTATGTAGTGTAGCATATAATTCATTTCGTTTTCCTGACTTTGCTGTGATTGTTCATAAGTTTTGAGTTGAATGGAAAGGATTTTTTTGGTTCAGAAAGTGAAATTTTTTTACGAGATGAGATTTTATAGTTTTCGTGAGAAATATAATTATATTTTAATATGTTGTGACGTAGGAATAAATATGTAGTTGTTTGTAGGTATTTGTACTCAGATTTATTATATCATATTAATATTTGTTATTTTTAAAGTTGAAGAATTTTAATGAACATTTTGTGTAATCTATGCGTAAAAGTGTTGCCAATAAAAATAAATATTTTCGTTAAATATTGATAACACTGCGCGACAAATGTTAGTGATCGGCAGGGTTTTTACTACCGGGAAAAGTTAACTCGATCAAAACAAAGTTATACGTGTCGCGGCATTTCGATGGGTCACGTCTAGGAAACGAGATATATCGATTTAAAATTAATAAGTACAATATGGGCGAATTTTTCACACGGGGAAGGACTTATTTCCAAAACTGTTGTTGGTTTTGAACCAAATTTGGCTCAATTTGTCTCTGGTAGATTACTAATAACTGTAGTGAATTATATAAAGTTATCTTAAAGTACACGCCCACCTCCCACATATCCTGAAATGAAAAAAACTTATAACTTTCAACATTGTTGTTATTATTTAACCCAATTTGGCACAATTTGTCTTTGATATATAACTGATAGCTATGTTGCAATTATCTCAAAGGACACGCCCACCTCTCATATATCCTGAATGGAAAAAACTTATAGTTTCTGGTTCAGGATTCTGAACCATACATTTAGACAGGTAGAACCAGTATCTGGTATAGCTGGAGTTTTGTTCGTCGAGAGGGGGCTCTGTCATTGAATCGCTTGCTTACTCCGTAGTAGCATTTATTTGCAAGCTGGATTCTTCTCCTGATTTTAGGCTGATAATATTTTCTTTGTTGATGGCGGAGCCTAGGTAGACAAAATTATCTACCAACTCGAAATTATAATTGTCAACGTTCACGCAGTTTCCCAAACGAGTAGATTCTTTGTTCGTTGAAACTAATAACTTCGTTTTGTCCTCGTTCACCGTTAGGCCCATTTTCGCTGATTCCTTCTGTATACCTGAGAAGGCTGCAGTCACATTCCGCAGTTTTTGACCGATGATGTCAACGTCATCAGCGTACGCGAGTAGCATGTGGCTTTTGTTGAATGTAGTGCCACCCGTGTTTACTGCAGCTTTTCTCATTATAATCTCCATCACTATGTTGAAGAGATCGCACGATAGGCCGTCGCCTTGTTTTAGGCCTCGTCTGGTACAAAATGGCTCCGTAAGGTCCTTGCCAATCTTCACTGAAGACTTCGTGTCAGTCAGCAAAGGCGTATCAGCTTCGCTGGAATACCAAACTCAGCCATGGCTTCGAGTAATTTCTGCCGTTTCGGGCTGTCGATGGCAGCTTTATAGTCGACGAAAAGATGTACGTTTCTCTTGAGTCTTTTCCTGGATTTGGCAAGGTTTGAATATCTGGTCAGTTGTTTATTTTCCAGGTCTAAAACCACACTGATAAGGCCCGATCAGGTTGGATAACACTGGCATTAGTCTTTCACATAGCTCACTCGACAGGACCTTATATGCGATGGGTAAAAGGCTGATCCCGCGGTAGATGGAGCACACACTTGGATCACCTTTTTTCAGCACAGGACATAATACGCTATAATTCCAATCGTCGGGCATGCACTCCTTAAGCCAAACTGTGCGCAGGAGCTCGTGCATGCTCGTTATCAGCTCCACGCCACCGGACTTGAAGAGCTCTGCCGGCAGACCATCGGCACCGGCTGCTTTGTTGTTTTTTGACGCGATATCGCTCTTCTTACCTCGGCTTGACTTGGTGGTGGGCAATCTAAGCCGTCGTCGTGCGCTGCCTTCTGAAACCAGCAGTTGCTGCAAGTGTTCTCTGCCTATGTGTAGCACACTCTGCGTATCTGTGACCAGATTTCCATCCTTGTCCTTACAGGAGGGGAGGCCATTACCGTAGCCATTTGCCCAACTTTCTGGTAAAATTTTCGGACCTAACCTGTATCCCTGTATCGCTCTATATCCTCGTTCTCCCGTTCCTTCATCTGACGTTTTTTTTCGCATAAATAGCTGTCTCGCCTGTTTTACTTTTTCCTTGTGCCGTTCCATCACAGCACGGGTAATAATTGGCTATAGCGTTGCCCTGTTCCTCATACGCTATGCGACATTCTTCATAGTGCCATGATTCGTCTGAACGCCGCTTTTCATATCCTAGCACGGTTGTTGCGGCGGTTGCCATTGAATGCGCAATATGCTGCCACTGTGTATCGAGAACGTCAGAAGTAGAGGCGCTGTGTCGTAGAAGTTAGGAGATCTGGTTGGAGTAGGCAGTAGCTATCTCTGGGGTTTGCAGCTTCGCTATGCCAAGCTTTCTTTGTGTTTGGTTACGTGCGTTTTTCGCTCTGCTCAATCTTGTGCGCACCTTGGCTGCAACCAGGTAATGATCCGAGCCAATATTAGCACCACGGATCGCACGCACGTCCATGACACTAGATGCATGCCTGCCATCAATTACCACATGATCAATTTGATTTTTGGTGTTTTGATCGGGGGATAGCCAAGTTGCGTTGTGGATATCTTTGTGCTGGAATCTGTTTCTACTCACTACCATGTTCCTTTCCGCTGCGAAGCTAACCAGCCTAAACCCGTTGTCTGACGTGTCGGTATACAGGCTGAGTTTTTCTTTTCTTCGTGTTTTCTTAATAATTGTTTTGTTTAAGGAGAGTGGCTGGGGCTGCCAAAGCCACTAAGAGAGCCTGTGTTGAGCTTCAGTAACTTCTGTTACCTACTTCCTAAGACGCATCGGTGGTAGCATGCCGATTAGGTTACTATTTTCCCATTACACCCCATTAATGAGGTATGAGTTACCTTCTTGCGTTGTTGTGAATTAACACGCTTTGTATTTTTAGATTCACAACTAACGGCACCTACTTGTTTATCGACGAATGCGAACATCACTGCTTGAGAAGCTCTTACTTGACATGCCAGTCGTGGTGTGTCGCGTGTTCTAACCATTATGCCGGTCCCTCTTTCTATTACAAATCAACTACATTTAAGAAAACGCCACACTTTTCGCTACCATCTTGTTTACACGTATTATATACAAACTAACATTGCTGCAAATGAAAAACATTCACCCTTCCTTGGCTGTGGTCCATATTAACATGATCCTTAACTCACAATTTTCTCAAATCCGGTCAGTATATCATTTCCCAACAATAACAAAAAAAAAAACGAATATTCAATATGACTTGTGCTTTGATTGCGAGTTCCCATCGAGCGTTCCACATACGTCTTTTGGGATGTAAATTACGTTACAGGATACGCTACATTATTAAAATTTGTAAAGCCTCATCATGTTAGCCATCCACCCCAATTCTTGCAGCAGCGATTCAAGCATTTCTTGTTATGGAATTCGTTACAGTATGCAAGAATTTGCAATGCTCAGCTATTAAACAATAACTAAACCACATAAATTGTTTCAATATCCTGGGAAATTGTGAATGAGAACTAGACAAGTTAATAAGGACGTACGATGACGCTGATTGAGTCCAAAAGGCAAATGGTGGGAACAAGGTCTAAGCGGTGACAACAACATAATAATGACAGTGCGCGGTATATATATAGAGCTATAAAAACACGGACAAGCGAGCGAGCGTATGCTATTTCAAGCAGTGGAACAACATACAATTTGTTTCGCTTAAGAAAAGTATGGTAAAATGAACCAAAGGCGAACATACATATATGTTTGACTGAAGAATAGTTCAATTATACGTTATGTTATGACACTAATAAAAGAGTGAGAAGGGTTACTCAATCACGAACAGCTATAAAATTTTTTGTAAAATTTGCGAAATGCAAAGCACGCCACAGCTTAATAATTAGAAAAAAGAGCAAATATTAAAGATAATCTGCAAAACTTGTTTAGTCATCTTAGCAAAGAAAACAAATTATATTTAAAGATAAAAGGTCTTTTTTTAGAGGTTCAGGGTTTTTGACGTAATGGGGTTAAATAGACTACAGATTTGGTTTCAGCGACTGCAAACCAATAAGTTGTCATGGTCTCACCTCGAGCTCAGAACATCAATTATTTGTTTTCTGTCTGTCTTATTTAGAACCAAAATAAAGTAGGTCTTTTTGGAGCATTTTATTTTGGGGTTGGCACAAAATTACCCATTATAACAAATTATATAATACACTAGCCAATAGTTTTTGAAAATTTACATTTTATATGGGAACTATCAGAAGGTGTGTAGCAATTTGGCCCATTTACAATCTCAGACATCGCCTTGAAAAAATATTACCTCTGCATACTGGTCCCAAATTATTTAAGCATAATATCTCGGATAATATAGATATAGATGGTGGGACCAAGTCCTTTGGGGATTTTTTTAGTTTTGGTATAAACATCAAAAATAGCTGGATACGAAGGTGGCACCAAACGATGACCTTAGAAATGTTGTACTGTGTAATTTAATACTATCATTTGAAATGTCTCAGTCCTTCTAATATTAAAGCCGAGCTAGATTCTATTTTTCAGCTCGAAAGGTCTTCGTCAATTAACTCGACGGGCGGCACAGGAGGGGGCGACCAAAACTTCGTTGGATGGACCAGGTGAAAGAGCTGTTGTCTACACTTGGTGTGACTAACTATCTACTGAGCGCTAAAGACCGAATTGCCAGGAAGTCTTTTCTACGTGTGGTTACTGATAGATAAATTTCTGTTCCCGCTGCCAGTTAAGAAGAAGATTCTACTATATGCATTCTGCTCAGTCGTTTACGACTGTGAAATATTGTGTAAACTTAAACTTAATTTCCCTTTACACCCCATGAATGAGAATGGGATGCTTTCTCGCGTTGTTGTGAATAAACACGCTTTCTATTTTAGGTTCACAACAAACGGCACCTACTTGTTTATCGACGAATGCGAACGTCACTCTTTGAAAAGCTTTTACTAGACATTTTTAGATGACTGGAGCCAGGAGTTGAACCTGAGATCTCCCGCATGGTAGTTGCGTATTCTAACTATCATGCCACGGCCAGACCCCGTGAAATATTGTGTAACTGATTTTAAATGAGTCGACAAGTTGAGGCAAAAATTATTACGAAAATCCACAAAATGCTATTGCATGATTGTCGGTTGAAGTTGTGTGAGCTAGCGGATATGATTGGCATTACAAAATGTGCTTTACATCGCACATTGACCGAAAATTTGGAGGTGAGAAAGCTGTGCGCCGGATGGGTACCGCGATGGCTCACAATAGAAAAAAAAACAGCATCGTGAAGTTGTTTCAATAAAGTTCAACGTTCTAGAGTCGAGTTTTTGCGTCGATTCTTAACCATGACTGAGTCCACTTATTCACTCCTGAGGCAAAGGTACAGTCATAGCTTTGCACTGGAATGGGAGAAGCGTGTCCAAAGAAAGCGAACATAGTTCAAGTTCTTGACATCTATTTTTCCGGATGCACGTGTGATAATTTTTTTTTATTTTTTTTTATTGATTTTTCTCAAAAATGGATATCTATCAATGGCGAATATTACTAATTTATATCAGCATTCAAAAATAGAGAGAAAAAACCGTATTTGTCGTAAAAGAAACTGTTGTTTTATTAAAACACATCCAATATTGCGGTGACCAAAATCAATTACTTCAACTTTGCACTGCTTCATCACGCACATTATTTACCAGATCGGACTATTTTCAATTTCCAAACTTGAAAAAATGCAGAGGTGGCGTCTGCGATTGATGGATATTTTAAGCATTTAAAGGTATTAGTCCGTAATTGAAGAGTCTACGAAAAATTTAAAACAATATAGTGGTTTTTGTCGCGGACCACTTAATTCTTGCCCACGTTAACACGCAGTACATAGTTTTCCAATTTATTTTAGATTGTGTTATTATTAAAAACAACCGTTGAAGTAGAGATTGTTTTTGTCTTGCCGTCGTTTGATTTCTAAATTCTTACCAATTTAATATATTGTAAATATTTTTCCCAAAATATTCATTACACCCTCGTACAATTGTTAAAAATTACACTTTGTCTATTTTCATGTGACTAGAATTTCATCGTTTTTATTGATATATTTTTATTTTAAACTATTTGCAATTATTTTATGTGTATATATATATAGAGCGAACCTTACATTACTTATAAACAAAAATAAAAATTTTAAAAATCTGAACATTGGCTTGGGCTTAGAGCTATTTTCGCACCTCCTCGAATTGGAGGTGAAAATTTAAACAAAAAAAAAACAAACTTCTTCATTAATTTAATATCACAAAATCTATAATTCAATAATTTAAAATACTAAATAATAAAACAATATTTTATAATATACAGAGAAAATTACACAAATCTATAGGGGGGACCACTCACTAATGGCTTCTTTAAAAATAATTGAAATCGTTCCTTAGTCATTTCGAGTAAGCCGTTGAGCGAGGCGAATTCTGACGTGACCCACTGCTATGCGTCGCATAGTTTTGCGAGTGATTACTGGACGAGCTGTTGTTGGTATTGGCGCTGGTGGTGGTGGTGGCCTGATCACTGGCTTTATCCTGGTGGGCGGTCATGTGTCGCGTTAAATGATGACGTTCCCGGAAAGTTTCTTGACAGACGGGGCATTTGAGCTTTTCCTCGCGCTTGCGACGATTAGGGTCGGAGGCCACCTCACTTTTGTGATGGGAACGCATGTGGTAGACCAAATCGCTGGTCATGCGGAAGCTGATGTTGCATTTCGCGCAAACATTTTGTGCGGTCAACGTAAAAGTGGAAGCCAGTGTTGGGGGTATAAGCGTCGAGAGAATGGCAGCGGCGGCAGGATTTTGTACAATACGGGGTAATTCGGGCTGGGGTAAAGACACAAATGGATGTGGCATACCACCGGAACCGGGTGGGAAAGGAAATCCTGGGTACATGGGTAAAAACTCTGGTGGGCTGGCTGGCGGCGCGTTGGGATGATCGGGATTCATCGAGGGACCGCGGTACAAGAACTGTTGCTTAAAGCGTTGTGTTTGAAAATTTTGCACCGATTGGAAAGCTCCGTTGGGGGAATATTCGGGACGAAAGTTGTGATATCCCAAAGTGGGTGATAGAGCCGCCGGCGAAGAGGGTAAACTGTCAATTGATATGATGTCACTGCTGCTGCCGCTGGCCGAACGTGGTGGTGTAGTAGCGACGGGAGGGCTCATAGAGGAACAGCTTAATTGGTCCGGGCTTAAAGGTGGGGCCGGTTGACCGGGCGATTCTAGCCGCGTAACTTTGGTAAACGCACTTTTAAGCGGCGAAGATTCCCAATCGCTTGAAGATATCACTAAAGTGGGATCATCATAGACACGTGGCGCTCTCACTGTGATCTGAGGTTGCCGACGCATATCCAACTGTTTAATCATTTGCGGATGAAATTGAGGCTGAGGTGGTCTTTGCCTTTCCAGTTGGCTAGCCTTCAAACGGTCATCGGGCATCATTAGAAAGGCCACATCAAAGGATCTCTTCAGTGTGGTCTTTGTGACCGTGGGCGTTCTTGGCGACAATGGCTGGTTACTATCCTCATTAGGTGGCGTTGGCGGTGTTGTTGATATTTGTAAATCCTTGGCCGGATGTGAGTCCGGAGAAGCTCTCTGAGCCATAGTGTGCGAGTGACCGCTATCCATAATCATATTCATTCGTTTGTCTCTATATATTATGTTTCTTGGACAATATTGCTTTATTTCTTAGTTATTTTTTCTGTTTTTATGTTTAAACTATAAATAGTTTTTAGCACTTGTTTAACCGTTCGGGATTCCACTTTCTGTTCCGTTACACATGAAGACTAAATGTAAACTGGTCCGTCGCCACAATCTGTTCCTCTTTATGTAGACTTTTTTTGTTGTGTGTTATATGGTCTTTTCACCATCATCCACCAGCCGGAGCAACAATACGCCAGTGAGTAGGAATAAGTCTAGTTGGAATCCCATTCAAAATTGTTGCACTCAATCCACTACCACTACTATGACAAAAGCAGCCGAGACTACCACTCACACATCTGTCCTGATTTTGTGGCTCTTATGGTTGATGCTACTACTGCTGCTGCTGCTATTGTGTGTGACTGTTGCCGTTGTTGTTGTTGTTGGTGTTTAAAAGGACACCCCTTATGTTCTTGATGGCTGTGCCTTCTGCATCTTGTTGTGCTCAGCTCTGGTGTATGGTCTGGTCCATGTTTTCATTTGAAAGTGCTGCATCTGCTTTGAATGTTGCGAACATATTTTGTTGCTTTATTCTTGTGGCGCGGAGAGAGATGGAGTGAGCTCGCAACGTACGCTGGTTGGCTGAATTGCTTTTAATTTACACAGTAATGGCACAGTGGTTGTGTGGTGTGGTATAAGGAATGTAAAACATAAATAAACGTTGATGTAGTTAATAGTAAAGGAAGAGAATAGGCGGTACAGAAATTAAAGTAAGATGAGCTTACTGATAAATACCCTTACCCTATGTCATTTTTCTAAATGCTGTAATTACTTATGTATGTTATTGTGAAGTAAACGGTTGGAGATACGACTTTCGGTCGTAGGACCAGCATTTTTCAGACATATTTCGGAATGCAATCCTCCCGAATTTTTTGGATATTGGCTAATTTGTATGGGAATTACAGTAGGGGTGACACAACGACGCCTATATTTATGCAAAAATCAACGTTCAATAAAGTTTACATTGTACGAAATTTGGCTAGATTCTGTCCACTTAAAACAAAGAAATATATGTAAATGTATATGGGTTAATTACTTAGGTCATTTGTATGAGAGATACCTCAATGGATGTGTTAAATGTTTCGGTTTTCTAAAGTTTTTCTTACTATTTACAAGATAGTAAAACAGATCTAACTCAAATGTTATGTGGTTGTCTGTTTATATCAGTATTACGCATCCCATAGGCTCGCGAGGCCTTTTGCACACAGACATGATCACCAATTCACACATACGCGAAGCTGTGTTTGATTCAAAGCAGCCAGTCTATGGTCAGTCCTAACTTGCATGCTTCACATACACAAACACATAATATTTGTGTGTGCGTGCGTTCGCTTTACGCTGACTCTGGTTTAGATATTATGGAAGGAAAATTAATTTACCGATGGGGCTATTCTGCCTATTTATAATTCCGTAACTATATTTTGGAACAAAAAAAGTAATAATTTTTTTAATAAGCATCGGTGAAGGTTTACTCGAGTTATTTTGTCAGACAGACATGGCTTAATCATCTTTAAATGTCCCAAGACTAATTTGGTCTTAAGATAGTAGGGGTCCAACTCATCTCTTGTAATGCGTTACACTTTTTCTCTTATCCAATCTTATATATTCTCATACCTATGAGTCAGGTTACATATAAGGAAAAGGACCATGATTTAAGGATATGCACGTGGAATGGCGGATGTCCTCGGCAAATTCAAGGCTGCCGTTATTGTCATACAGGGAATGCGATGGGCGGACCATGAATTCACACGACGGAAGAACTGTAACATCTTTAACAGCAGCAAAATACATTTATTAGAACGTAGATTCATAGTCGATAAGTTACTTCTACATATGGTATCGCGGTTTAACCCTGTATGTGGCCGAATAGGCGAAATATGTTACATTACGCTGATTTGTGTACACTAAGCCGGGTCGATCTATATGGAGAAAAAAAAATATATGAATGTTACCGATTTATATGAACAGTCTTATAAAAACAAATTCGGAGGTGCAAAATTTTTATTTTTGTGGGCGTGGCAAAAACGCCGGTTTTGACGTTTTGTCCATAACTTTGTTATTCGCTGTCCGATTCTTAAGTTTTATATA
Organism: Muscina levida; assembly: GCA_964034835.1. Lineage (NCBI taxonomy): Eukaryota > Metazoa > Arthropoda > Insecta > Diptera > Muscidae > Muscina > Muscina levida. Next base: position 36,416,267 of record OZ035883.1, read on the forward strand.
TCGTTGAAGATGGATTAACAAGAGCTTTGTTATTAATATAGTTACTTAAAACTATGACGTCATATTCCAGTGGTTCTCAACATTGTATCCTTAAAAACCCCCCTAATCATAAAATTTTCTGATGCAGATTTGAAGCCCTGTAGAAACTATAAAATAATTGCGAAATAAACGTTACATTTTCTTCATAAACAAAAAAGTTATATTGATTTAACATTTTAGTACATATGATAGTTCGAAGTAGATTTGTATAAAAAGTTTTATTTGCTCAACCAAAGATTTCTTCATGATCCGATATGGCATTAAGCGTCATCATACTTAATTTACATTGGTCGCTAAAAAAAATCTTTGGAAGTTCTTCAGTTAGATAGTATTCCGATTATTTGGTATTTTAGAATATTGATTTTTATTTGTTTGAACTTTATTTATTTTTCAATTGTACACGTTTTATAACAAACGAATGTTATAAAAATAAACAAATGTATATTTCGCATTATCACATGTACTGACTTTTAAAATCAATATAACTTTTTTTTTATGAATAAAAGTTAACGGTTTTTTCTAAAATCGTTAATAGTTTTTCAATGCCTTCAAATCTACATCAAAAAATTATATGCTTAGGGGGGTTTTTAAGAATACAATGATGAGAACCTCTGGAAGATGGCGTCGTAGTTAAAAGTCTTTAACACACTAACAAAGCTGTGGCTAATACCTTTTCAACGATGCATAGATCTTGAAAATCGGTATACAAATAACCATGTTATGGTAAAAACCCCGAATCCGGCGTTTTTGCCGCGACAACAGAAAAAAATTTTTCGCTCCCCCGAAATTGTTTTTACTTAATTTTTCATATAAGGCGGTAACATTGACAACTTTTTTTTTCGACCCGGCTTAGTGAACACGCCCCGGCGGAAGACAAAAAACAGGATATTAAAGATGCATTCTAGGAGGAAATATATGAACTCTTCCTTGGCCATGATATTGAAAAAGTTCTGGGAAATTTTAATGCTACCATAGGAAATGAATGTGCTCTTGGTTCAGCAGTCGGATAATTTTGTTCACACAGTAAACACTTCGAGTAGGCAAAAAACATGGTAGAGAATAGAATCAGACCTGATAAAAAGACTAGAAACAAAATTTGATCACGTGGTAAGCAATGGAAGGCATGACTTTAGCGTTATTAACGTGTGTGGGATGCTTGGTGCAATTATAGACTTGGATCACCACATGTAGCAGCCAAAGTACGCATGATATTAAACAGTAACAAAAACGCTCATAAGCAGACACAGAGGAACCTAGACATTGCAAAACTACACACCCCGAAATAGCTAATGTATATTCCAACAATTTCCCTAATTCTGATTTTCCCAACATACAACGGCATTATATTGCGCATTCTATTGCCAATGCCGCAACGTCCATACTTGGGTATGAAAAACCATATTAAGACAAGTCGTGGTACAAAGAAAAATGTCGCGTATTGTGTGGGGAAAAGGAGGGGGACAAAACGCCCCTGTATGAATGTATGACCGATGATTGGAATCTGAGTATTCTACCGAAGGGTCAAGAGTGATATGTTAAAGACTAAAGCCCTTCTTAATGAACCTGATTGGACCTAATCAGTGTGGCTTTTGATCTAGTTGATCTACGACCTACCAGATATTGACACTAATTCAAATTTTCGACAGTCAGATACGATAGAAACTATTATATGCCTTGGCTGAGTTAGGCACCCCTGCGAAAATAATACGATTTTGAGTGATGAAACAGACCGTCATGAAGTCAAGTTTTATACCACGCTTACTGATCCAAATTGATGGCGCACAGAGGGGTAAATTCACGATCTGGGCGGCCAAAATTCAATTTCTCAAAAACCAATGTTTTTAATAATTTCCGATTGTAGGGAAAAGAGAACAGAATGCTTAACTTGATTCAGTTATTTTTTCATTCCATTTAGCTTACATTCGTTTTCTACACGCTGTCAAAGTTACTTGTTGCTAATTGTGCATACCAAAATCGAACTATGGACAAAAAGTTATGCATCATCACTTTTCACCCCTTCAAACTGTGATTAAATATAATCGTTAACAACGTTGGAACGTTGTTCAGATGGAAAAATTATTTTTTGCGATTTTTTGCGGTTTTGTGTTTTATAGCCATTTACCTACTGCGGAAGACTAGACCATAAATTCTGCGCTTTTACTGAACCACTTTAGTTAACATACTGGATGTCCTATATCTCTATGCATTTATAGTTAGAGGGTATCCAGACGAATAAAAAGTTATAGGGAGGTAGGTAGGGCTCTAAAATGCAATCTTGTGGAGATATATGGGAAATACTTGAAATCTTAAATTGTTTATGAAAACCATTTTTGTATAAAAACGGTTGTAACCTCTACCCCGAATGTTAACATATTATTATTTTTTACGCCTCACCGAGTAATTTTTTAACATTTTGCTTCATAAAATTGCTTCAAATAATTTTGGCCGCCCAGATCGTGAATTTACCCCACTGTGCGGCGTTCGGTTTCAACAATAGGAACCAATGGGTGGGGCCACGCCCACTTGATATATCAAAAATGCAAGTACAATATTGTAAATAATGCAAACAAACAAATACAAACTAATTTGTATATGTATGTATATAGAGATTTGACCTTTGACCTTCTTGGGGCACGACTTAAAGTTGTCCCATTTTGCTGACATTTTGACCATAGCCATTTTATAACAACTGATACAATATTCTGCTCGGGCATCACCGAAAATCCAAAGTTCAAATTTCGCAGCCACCCTAATATGCGTACACATCATTGGCCGAGGACTGAGGGCTATTACTGCGGGTTTTCAAGCATTGGAAAGCAGTTTACAGAAGTGGATCTGATGATAAATTAGGACAAAAACCCGTTTGGGACACTACTTGATGATTTTGTGTACCTGGAAATCCAGAGACGAGTAATGACCGTAACCTTTGTTATGCGCTAAGAAAGCGTGTTAATGACAAAGTCCTCTCTCGACATTGGATCTCTAAATAACCAGATCCAACTCTACGAGACACTGACTCTACCTGCCTTGCACAACTATGCAGAATCTTGTGTATTAACACAAACGGACCAATCCGTTCTGGGAATTTTCGAGACCAAAATACTCCGTAACTATGGATCCATTATAGTTAACTGCGACTACCATGAGTTGTATAACGACAACGACGTAGTCATGTTGTACGAATGGATGAAAATGCTCCAGCTCGAAAGGTTTTCCCATCATTGACATTTATTAATAAACACAATATCGTTTATATGGTTTCCGCAACACGCTTCACATTTCATCATTCGATCTGCCTAAATTTGTTAGTATATTTTCGATTGATGGGACCTCTATCTAGGGTTGCCAGACGGGCTGGATTCGGCTGGATTGTCCAGCTTTTTTATACTTATCTAGTGTCCAGCTAAGATAAAATTTGTCCAGCTTTATAGTAATTTTGGAAAAAAAAATTAAAGCAAAGATGTTTGTGTTATAAATATCCCTATTTATACATTTAACATAATAACTTTTAAAAAAAATTAAAACTTAAATTTTCTAGAATGAATTGTTATTTTTTTGTTAATTAAATTTTTAATTGTAGTTCTTTTTGTATTGAGATTTTTGTTTTTTTCTTTTTGTGTTTAATGTTTAATTTTAATTCTCAGTGGTTTGAGTAAAAAGTGCAAGTTTTATTAATTTTTTAAAGAATTATTTAAGATTTCAAAAATTGTAAAGACTGAATTAAAAATGTTTAAGTTCAATTGTATTACTTTATGTTTCCAACAATGTTAAAAAATTTAAAAAAAAAATTATACAAAACTAAACTTGGAATTTTTTTTTGTAGACATTTTTAGAAATTGTCCAGCTATTTTTGCAAAATTCAGTTTTTTAATCCGAATGTCCATCTTTTTGCGAATCTGGATCTGGCAACCCTACCTCTATCTCTTAAACGAGTACGTCGATTTTGTGCTTTAAGGCCACAATGGATTCAGGATTGTTTGTGTCATACTTACCTTTAACCGCGCCCAGAGTTAAAAGTTTAATGGGGCCAAATTGACTGAACTTCTACGATCGCCATTGACGGTAACGGCGGCTCCTTTTGGAAGTAAATGGGCCTACAATGCTGCAATGGTACGGCCTTGTTTAATTTGGCCAACCAATATACAAGTGTTGAAATCGACGGAGATAGTGAATAGACTGAGGCCAATAGGTCAACCGTGACGCGACTATCATATGGGAGATCAGTCTTCGATTCTTGTCCCGATTAGCTATATTTCTTTAATTGGCGGCTTCCTCGATGTTGTCGACAGCAACTTCGGAATAGTTTTGAGTCAATCGACAGTTTAGTAGAAGCATATCAAACAGCTGACGTTCGGATTCCTGGTTAAAGTGTATGTCCCGTTATGTGAGTCTACAAATAGATAATAACGAAAGGAGCTCTCTCATATATCATTCATGGGATGTAAAGAGAAAGTAAGTTTTGTTTAAAGACTGAGACCAAAAATGATTTAGTATCATTGGTCTACAAATGTTTCGTGTCTGTACATTATGTATGTTTTTTTTTTTTATTTTTAAAATCTTTTCACATTTTATCCTTTTATATCACCGTGCAAATAAATAGAACAACATGTGCACAAAAAGACACTAAAAATATGGTCTGAAACTACCCCTGAAACGAAATCCAACATGCGCGTACACAACATCAGCATCAGCCAGCGCTTTAACATGGTGCGAAAGAAAAAGGCGGAGCACCATGCTACAACTCAAGCAACACCAGTCCGCCTCGGTCGCTCTCATCAATTGTTGTACGTACTAACAGGTTGATTGTGTCAAGACTACCACGTACATATGTACTTACATATACATGCACACACACACACACAAAAACATTACATTATGACAATAGTAGAGCTGTAATATAAAAAACGCACACACACACACAAAAGCGTATTATGGCTATGTTACAGTTGAATGATCATTTAAGTTTTCCCAACATTGCTACAAGATGAGATCTAGCAACAGAGTCTTTAAAACAATATTTTACGCCAAAAGGAACATTGTAAGAGTTTCTCCAGGGAGGAAGGGGGGCGGTGTAGATTACATGGAGTCCGCCTCCTTGTGCTCCACTCATGTACCAAACTTGTACATATGTATTACTTTTGTTAATGTGTTTTCTTTTTGGTTGTACTCATAGCTGTATGTGTGTGTGTGTCTGCGAATACATATGTATGCAGCATTTTTCCATACAACAACAATGGTTGTGATATTATTATACGTTATCCTTTCATTTTTAGTAGACGGAAACAAAATATGTGCGAATTTTATTATCAAAACGTTATGTTCATGTGTCCAACGCGTGTCCGACAATGTCCTTTTTTTCGTATGTACAACGAAAGAGTTTGGGTGAGTGTGCTGAGTTTTATGTACACACACATATGTAGTTGTTCATGTCCTTTTGCACTGGATTGTGTGAATGTTTATGTTGTTGTTTGTTGTTGTTTTTTGCTCGTTTGCGTTTCGGACAACAACATACGATACTCGTACAAACAAACATATGCAGTGTTAATATAAATGTTCATTTTCATTTTATTTAAATTAGTTTTGCTCGTATGTGAGAGCATGCGATACTGCTGTGAGTGTGTGTGTATGTGTGGGTGTTCAAATGTGTGCTAATGTATGTCTATGTGGTTGGATGCGGCGTTTTTTCCTTAGCGTTTTGCCTAATTTCTGCATATTTTCAGGTGATAATTGTTCACCAAACATATGAGTTGCATACTAAATTAAATTTATTATTACTTTTTTTTAGGTTGTGTGATCTTTTGTGTGTGTGTGTGTGTGTGTGTGTGTATTATATTATTTCATTTATATCCGTGTTTGTCGTGTGTTCATATTTAATTGTGTCCTTTTGTGTAATATGTTTTCGTGCAATACAATGGATATGAATTTGGAAATTAATATAATTCCATCGTAAATTATTTGGATTAAATTTAAATGTGATAATGTTGGAATCTGTGAGAATTGTCAGGTTCTTAGCAAATTTTTGTTTGAGTAATGGTTTGGTAAATATTAAGAGGTGTTCTTAGCATTGGCATTCACATGTTCAAGCTAATGAGCAGGACACACATTGTCAGCATACAAGGAAATTATCTACAAAATAGAGGAACTGGAATTTTTTTTTAGAAGAATTAAGAAATTCTCTATAAAACAGTGAGACACAAAAAAGTGAAATTTATGTACCTGGGAAATGATACCATTTTTCTGGAAGGTTACTTACTTACTTAAGCGGCCAATTACAATTTACGAAACGTACTTTATAAATTTGAGGCCTGAAGTAATAAAAAATTCCACACTCTTCGGTCTTCTGCGTGTGTTCTCCAGTTAGTCCTACCAGATGATGGCACGTCGCCTACCACTTGGTCCTTCCAACGGAGTTTGGGCCTCCCTGCTCTGCGCCGTCCTTCAGGTTCGCCTTCAAACACCTTTCTCGCTGGAGCATTTACATCCATCCTGGCAACATGTCCCAGCCATCGAAGTCGTTGGATTCTGACTCTTTTAGCTACGTCTATGTCGTGGTAAAGCTCATACAGCTCATGGTTCATCCGATGGCGAAACTCGCCTTCGACACAGATAGGTCCATATATTTTTCGGAGTACTTTTCTCTCGAATACTCCCAGGTTTTGTATGTCCGTTGTAGTAAGCACCCACGATTCGGCAGCATACAACAGAATAGGTAAGATAAGCACCTGGTATAGCTGTTTCTTAGTATTCCGAGATAAGGTAGTGTTACTAAAGTGCTGCCGAAGTCCGTAGAAACATCTATTGGCTAGCACTATTCTCCATTTAATTTCTTGGCTGACATTATTGTTCTTATTAACAAAAGATCCGAGGTAGGTAAACTCGTCGACTACCTTAAAACAATAATTGTCAAAGTTCACGGTGCGTCCCCATCGAGAGGACTCTTTGTTCGTCGAAATCATTATTTTTGTTTTGTCGTCGTTGACCGCTAAACCCATTTTTGCTGACTCCTTTTCTAGTGATGAGAAAACTGCAGTAACATCCCGCAGATTTCGGCGAATGATGTCTATATCATCGGCATAGGCTAGTGGCATGTGGCTCTTGTGGAATATGGTGGCAGACATGTTGACACCAGCCTTTCTCATCACCTTCTCCATAACTATATTAAAAAGTGTACAGGACAGGCTATCGCCCTGCCTGAGACCTCTTTCCGTATTGAATGGTTCAAACTGATTTTCTTGAAGGTGCTGCTTAGTTTTTTCGTTACCTTTAAACACTTATTAGCCAGTAACGTGGGTGAAGATGAGCCGACCTTAAGTTTCTCTGGGGATTTGCAAAGAAAATAATGCAGTCTTTCCAATGATATATATATAGTTATATAGATGACTTGTCATTTCTGTCTGTTTTTACCTAAAATCGCAAACGTAATGAACTTTTTTCACCATTTCTTATGTTTGAAGAATGGTTTAGCCACTATTTCATAAGACCACCATAGTGTTCACTATTTTTTCAGAAATTGCACGTTTTCACGATTAAGGCCCATATTTGTTTGTCAAAATCGAGGAAAAACAGATATTCATTCATCACTTTTTGTACGTAGAAAAGAATTGCAAACGTTCGTCACACCAAGTTTAGATAACAACTCCTTAATCTGGTCTATCCAACCATGTTTCGGTCCCTTCCACCTGCTGCGCCAATCGATTTAATTGTAGCAGACTTCTCGAGCTGCAATAATTGCATCCATTTGGACAACATGTCCCTGCAAGCGCATTCGGTTTGTTGGGTCGCGCTTGACTACGTCGATGTCGTTATACAGCTCATTGTTTATACAACGACGGCACTATTCGTTAACGATGTTGCATCCAAATTTTTTCCGGTGGTATTTTTCTCTCGAAGGCTCCCACAACAGATTTATCCGATTGAGTCATTACTCCGGGTTCTGCACCGTAGAGCACGACTAGTAAGACGAGTGTTTGGTAAAAAAAACTTACACCCAATGAATGGGGTATGGGATATCTACTAGATGTGCTTTTGTGAACTAGAGATGCTTTTACCAGTCTTTTCCGGCAAGGTGCTGTCGACAACATCGAGGGGCCGTTGGCCCCATGTGTCTGGTACAGTTTCATTTTTTTCCGTAAAGAGAGTTTTACAAACAAGACGCTTGCTTAGCGCATAGTAGCAGCGGCTTGGGAACAATAAATTGTTCTTAAAGATTTAAGTACAAATAGTTCTAATCATTCTTAAAACAAATAAAAACGGGATACGTTTAACAATGTAAGCGTAGAAATGATTAGAATAAGAATGAAATTCTCGAATTAAGTATGTACGAACTTAATTGAAGAATTTTAAGTACGAACTTGTCCATTGTCAAGTAAAAAATTCTTAGAATAAATATCAAATTTTATCTAACTTAAAGTAAGAATAAAAAATCTTACATAAATCTCTGAGAAACAAATGTTTGATAGAGATATAACATTTACTCTCTTAGCTTAATGTTTTCTCCCCACAATTAATTCGCATTCTAAATTTAGGTTTAAAATTCTTATTTTTTTGTAAAAATCGTACTTTCATATAAATTCTCCAATTAAGTATGAAAATCTTAAGAGCTTGTGCAAATCAAGTGACTTGTGATCTTCGTTGATGCAATTTTCGCACCAGTGTGTTTTGATTTCTCGATTGAGATTATAAAACTTAAGGTTTGTGATTCTTAGAATTCTATACTTAAAAATCAAGCCATACTAGGCTTAATTAGTCCTACAAAACAGAATTCCAGGCTATGATTTTCCTTTATGGTATTCGAGGAAGAGAGCTGCAACTGTTTAAAAGTTATTTGTGTAACAGAAAGCAATTTGTTCAGATAGATCAGAAAAAAAGTTTTACTGGTTATGTGGCACATGGGGTTAACCAGGGAAGTTGCTTAGGTCCATTATTGTTCTCAGTATATATCGATGATATCAAAAACCTACAGTTGAGCGGTAAATTGTTCATGTTTGCGGACGACATCTGTCTTTTTTACCCTTACAAATACGATCTTGTATTAAAAACACATATGGAAAGAGATTCTGCGCTGCTATTTGAGTTTGCTAGGATAAACAAGCTTGTGAATAATCCTAATAAAACTAAGTTAGTAAGATTTAGACCTAATCCTTCAGCCAGTAACAGCTTAAGCGTATTTGTTGATGGTGAATTAATACAAGAAACCAGTTGTGTAAAATACCTTGGCATTATGCTACAAAGTAACTTTTCTTGTGATTTGCATATTAGCTCTCTGAAAAGTAAAATAGCACCAGCAATTGGAATTTTGTATAAGTTTAAAAACAAGTTAAGTGTTAAATCTAAATTGATGATTTTTTCGTGTTTAATTCAGTCACACTTAAATTACTTAGTCACTGCTTATACATACAATAAAAACAACAGATCGCTTAAATCTCTTCAATCGATGCAAAATAAAGCGCTGAAAACTGTGCATAATTTACCAATAAACTATTCTACTACGTTATTGTTTAAAGAAGTATGTAACCAAATCCTCCCAATCAATGGATTATATAACTACAACATTTTAAAGTATGTTTTCAAATGTATACACAACATTGGTTACCACACAATATCCTTTTTTCAGAACCAGATAAATTTTAATGCCAGAAATAGAGTAAATTTGAGAGTGCCAAGATGTTGGTTTGAAAAGTTAAAACAGCGGAGTGATTATGTTGGTGGTATCACCTATAATAATCTTCCCACAGATATCAAATCAATTGAACGAATGTCAAATTTCAAGATTTGTTGTAAAAAACACCTTGGCAAGAACGTCAAATCGCTTCTGTTATAGCCTTATTCCAGTAAATTCTATTTTGTATTTATTTTTCTCTTTTCGTAAATATGTTTATTTATTTTTTTAAATTGTATATAGTTTTTTTTCCTCTCTTAAATTAGAATGAATATATAAGAAACTTTGTTATTGTACATTATCGAAATTAAAATTTGCGAGCTTGTCCCAATTATGCCTTTCTGGCGCGGGATACTTTATGGATATGAATGTAAATAAAATTGTACAATAAATTTCACAAATTAAAAAAAAAAAAAAAGATCATGTATTTGTATTGTACTTTTGGCACTGTTACGGAATGATTTAAGTACGGAATACTTAAATTTTTTTTTGTGTGTACTTCATTTCTAGACTGAAAATGATACTTTGATTTACAGAGGAGCAAAGTTAGACAAAACTCACACTTTACTCAGCGTTTGTGGAAACAAATAACTTTATTCTGTTTTCATTTATCACCAGCCGCAGTAACATACCGCAGTCCTCGGCCAGTGTATGATCAATCCAATAAGATGTTAAAGATATTCCATTATACATGATCGCAATCCATTGAGGACTTTGGGTAGATCGAAGGCATTTAATAGTATCTGACGTATTGAACAGTCGAAAGCAGCGTATTAATGGTTTAAAATTTAGTACATTTTGATCTGCTTTTTTTGGGTCTTCTTCAAGATTTGTCGTGGGGTGAATATTTGGCAGGTCGTGGGTTTACAAGGTCTAAAGCCACACACGGAAATTTAATCCAAACATGTTCATTAAAATGGGTTTTAACCCGATAGGAATGAGGCTGATGCACCGGTAGTTGGCGCACACACTTAGATCGCCTTTTTTTTAAGCATAGAACATAATACTCTTAGATTCAAATCATCGGTATACATTTCATTAGCCCAATTATGTTTATAAGCAGGTGAATAAATGTTACCATTTCAACGCCTCCGGCCTTAAAAAAGATATGCCGGCTTTCCTATTTTTTAGCCGTGTAATTGCCCTATGGATCTTGTTCTGGCTCGGTGGGGTTCCATTATGGATGGTTTGAGTGATTTCGCTACAGCTACTGCCTTCGGGAACGACTAGAGTACAGAAATGTTCCCTCAATAATTGCTGCATACTCTGCGTTTTCGTGACTAGATTTCCATCTCTATCCTTACAGGTGGGGTTCTCTGTTGCAAAAACTTAACATTTTAACTATATCTTCCCCTTCTCCCTTCCTGCATTCATGCTTTTTCTGCTTGAAGAGACGTTTCGTCTCTCCCCTTTTTTCCTTTTATATGAAGTTACCTTACATCATGCACTACCATTGATGCAGTATTAACTTGTAAGTAGCATTCGTTTCCTCAGACAATAAGCGATTTTCCTAATCGTACTATAGCTTGTCTGAGCGTGGTTTTTCACAACCAAATACGATCGTTGTGGCAGTGGCCATAGATTGTGGAATATGCTGAATTAGCAGATTTAGTTTGCCGTAATAGAGAGAGTTGGTCGGAATAGGCCTTGGCTATCTCGGTGATATGCAGGTTTGAGATGTCCATCCATAGATTATCACTTGTCTGTTGGTCAGGGCCTATACAGGCTATCTTGTGGATATCTTTGTGAGTAAATCTTGTTTCACTTACTTCCAGACTTACTTATTTCTACCAAGAGAGGCTTCAGACAAGTCTGTCATACTATATCTTTTATATCATAATCATGCGGATGGCTGCAGTAAACACGACTGGCACCATCTTTAACAAAAGCCACATGCTGCTTGCGTATGCCAATGATATAGATATAATAGGCCGAGGACTGCATGTTACTGCGGCCTTTTCGAGCATTGAGAGACAGTCGGCAGAAGTGGGTCTGGTGATTAATAATGACAAAACTAAGTTACCTGTCTCAACGAACATAGAGTTTACTCGTTTGGGACGCTGCGTAAACGTTGACAACTATAACTTTGAAGTTGTAGATGATTTTGTCTACCTCGGCTCCGCCATAAACAAAAATAATAATTTTAGCCTGGAAATCAAGAGACGCGTATTGATCGCAAACCACTGCTACTATGCTAAGCAAGGGTTTTAATGATAAAGCCCTCTCTCGACGAACGAGGATCCAACTGTACCAGGCACTGATCCTGCTTGTCTTACTCCACATCGCAGAATCCTGGGTAATGACGCAGGCAAATCAATCTATTCTGGGAGTTTTCGAGAGAAAAATACTACGCAAAATATTTTGACCCATCATCGTTAACAGCGAGTACCGTCGTCGAATGAATCATGACCGAATGAGCTGGCTTGGACACGTTGTACGAATGGACGTAAACGCTCCGGTTCGAAAAGTCTTCGGCAATAAACTCGATGGGCGACGCAGGAGAGGGCGACCAAAACTCCGATGGATGGACCAGTTGAAAAAGCTGTTATCTAAGTTTGGTGTGACGAACTATCTACAGAGCGCAAAAGACCGAAGCGTTCGGAATACTTTTCTACGTGAGCTACTGATAGATACATTTCTGTTGTTCCTGCCATTGTCCAAAAGCAGTGAAGAATATTTTGCAGTGATCCAAAACTGTCGTTTATTTCCCTGAAGCTATAGATTAACTATCAACACATGTCTACTTCGTCGACATGTGGCATTTAATTTATTGGCTCGTCATTGTACATTTATCTAAAACGTTGTCTAATTATAGTGACTTTTTCTACAATTGACTAATGTGGGAGCTAAGATAAATTTAAATTTAGATCAAAAATGTATAAAAAAGTGTAAAAGCCTTTAAATTCAGTTTAATACTTAAGTATCACTTCATTGACAAAATAATACAAGTTGCGACATAAATCCCATATTGCCAATAACAAGTGCAAACAAAAATCATCATTCAATCCTTACTACTATGTACAAACACGTATGTGATAAATGAATAGTATATCGGTTTATTAGCAAAATGTTGTACAAGGTGGAGCAGTCAATCAAACATCCGAGACAGTTGTCAAAAGCGAAAAGGCGTGAAATTGCTTTTGTGACAGCAACTGATGGAATAACAACACATATCGTACAAGTGATAAACTCCTCCCCAGACGATGACGATGGTGACGAAGAAAACGAATAAGATGATGATGATTATATACTATCACACACTTGTAATACATACAACGTAAAACAATTCTTAACACCACAATGATATTCTTGGGAAATTATCGTAAAACACTATTACGACGACAACAACATTATACCATAACAAAGTCTGTCTATATTGCCACAGATTTTGTATCTGCTTATATTGTTGCCCTCCCCCCGCTCTACAATCGCTTCACTTGCGATAATAATTTACTTAGCTATTTCTGGTTGCAAAGGAGTCTTAATTAGTTTGGGAATACTTGCGGTGGCTTCATTCAGATCCTTTGTTCCTTTTGCTATGATATTTGAATCAATTAGTGCTATTACAATGCTTAAGATAAGAAAAGAGAATTTTATGTAAATTTCATCTCGTTTTGCGTTTACATGATAAGAAACATCTTTGCGTGAAAGAATTGTAAACGAGTTTTTGTTCATTACATTCTGTTGTGAGAGATATGAATAAATATGTGTCGAAGCAAGGATGTGTTGTCTGTGTGCCATAAAAAACTGGCATATCTTTACGATGCGTATTGATTTGTTTCTCGTATTGTAAGTGTTTAAGATATCATTTAAAACGAATGTAGTTGATTGTTTGAATGCGATTTTGTAGTAGACAGTGGAATTTGAAATTTGAGTTTACACAAATTTATACAAAATCGTTATTAGATGAAACATTAGTATGTAGATTAATTTGCTCCATTTTGATAGGCGTTAAGGTGGTTCAAATTATCTTTTGTTTTATTTGTAATAAAATGGTTTGTGTGGGATGTTTTGATATTCATACTTTTAGGGGTAAACAAAGGAATACAACTGGTAACATCGTCCTAAAAAAAGGCGTAAGCTAGGATGTGTTCCTTTTAAAATTGGAAAGTTGTTAGAAGGAATTTTTAAAAATTTGTGCATTTAGGCTATTAAAAGGGACAAAAAGGGAAAAAATGCCACAATAGAGCTTTTAGAACCACAAATGCACAATAGTGATACCATCTTTAGCTAAAGCTAGAAAAAAAAGTTCTAAATTCGTATTGTTAATAATTACAAGGGACAAAAGTGATACCACCGACCATATCGAACTGCAAAGGATGCACTCAAATCAATTGGGGTACTTATATATTTTTATTTTTATATTTTTATATTTTTATATTTTTATATTTTTATATTTTTATATTTTTATATTTTTATATTTTTATATTTTTATATTTATGTATTTTTATCTATTATATAAAAATAAGTAGGGGTTTCCTTCCTGACGCTATAACTCCAGAACGCACGAACCGATTTCCACGGTTTTGCATTCGTTGGAAAGGTCTCGGGCTCCGTGAGGTTTATAGCATATAAAATTGTTCCCCGCCCACTTTTTCTATTAAGCACATAACTTGAGGACGGCTGGACCGATTTGCATAAATTTTTTTGTATGCGTTTGGGTGGCGCCCCTTGTTGGTTTATATTAACCATTCCAATTGGAATGGGGTCCAATTGGACAAAGGGGCGTGGCCCCGCCCGTACAACTTGAAAATCAAAAGGGCTGTGTCTCATGAACTATCAGAGGTATGAAGATGAGATTTGGGGTATATGTTGTTGGAGCAGTATTAATTACAGCCAAGGTGGAAGTGGGCGGTGCCACGCCCCCTTTTCAAAAATCGCTCTAACGGCTTTTCTAATAGACCGATTGATACGAAAATTTTACCAAGTGGTACTGTTGACCTGTAGATAGTCTCAGGCTATATTTGGTTGTGATTGGATAAAGGGGCGTGGCACCGCTGATACAACTTGAAAATCAAAATTGCTATATCTCATGAACTATCAGAGGTATGAAGATGAGATTTGGTATATATGCTGTTGGAGCAGTATTAATTACAGCCAGCGTGGAAGTGGGCTGTACCACACCCCTTTTAAAATAAACAGTTATAACTTTCAAAATTCCACAGTATATTGCAGTTCGCCTAGAGATATGAACAGTAAGGTGGGACAGTTTTTTTATTCGCAAAAATTGTAACCAAATCTACGATGAATTGTTAGAAAATGTCACCAATAAACTTTGTGTGTAATATCAATTTCTAGGTCGCGCTGGGAAAGCTTAATTTAGTGCAAAAAACTTAAATTTTGATAGAAGTGTCTTAAAGCTGAAGTCTGTACGCTTTCAATAATCATGGGGCAACGAACGTCACTTCTAAAAGAAGCGCAAAACGGAGTAAATAAACGAAAAATCCTTTTACCTTAAAAAAAGTATCAGCTAGAATTTTGATTCATGTGGATTTTTAATGTACAATTGACCCCCAACAAAACCCCATTTACCGTTTTTGTTGTCATTTTAAGTCAACCAATTCGTCATTAGGCGAGGTGTGTGAAGTGTGATAGACTTTCATTGAGACTTTCTTTGAAAAATCGCCATGTAAAGACTACACAAGAACAATGTTTAAAAATCTTGCAAATTTATTTTCAAAATGCGCGTTCTGTTTGCCCTTTGTGAATTTTATGGTGCATATACTCATCCATCTGAGCAGCTAATAGAAGCCATCGACGCTGTAGACGTAAGTGTTACAGGGGACTCGAATTTATCGGACCGACGCCGTTCTCAGCCACTCGGTCTCTGCAAATGCTGAGGAAAGATCTTGGCCTATATTCATATATCCAACTGGTAGAAGAACTAAAACCAGTGGACGATCAATTGATTTTTTTTTATTTATCATGTCATTGCACATTATTTGAAGGAGAAATGGTTCCAACACGACGGCGTAAAATGCCATACAGCGCGTGAGATCATCACTTTGTAAAGCCAAACGTTGGTAACCGAATTATCTCATAGAATGGAAATACGAGTTCTGTAGAAAGATAGTATTCGGAAATATTCTTGATCAATGTGAGAAGAAGACATTTCAAAAGAGGTTTTTATGGCTAAAGTCATGAAGCTTCAAACGAAATTTTCATTTTCGGTCAATAGGCGGAGAAAGCATGTCAAAAGTGTTTTTTACGCCCAAAGAGATAGTTAGTATACAGACGGTTACCGCTACTTCATTTTGATTTGATCTTTAACGGAATGTCTGTTTCCGATTTGTAAAAGATATGACTTTGCTGATGAACTTTTTACTATCGTCATAGAGCCTATGATATTTAGAATTTAAAACAACAACACTTAATTTGTTAACTTTCATGTTAAGGAGTTGCTTGAAATTAGTTACATAAGTTAATAAACTCAACATATCATTATCGAGCTTAAGTACCGTTTTCAAAGTACTTTGTAGACCTAAATGTGAAATATATTCCAAGTTAAAATGCAATAGCGAAGCTTTGCCGGGCCCACTAGTTTTTTTTATATTTTTATATTTTTATATTTTTATATTTTTATATTTTTATATTTTTATATTTTTATATTTTTATATTTTTATATTTTTATATTTTTATATTTTTATATTTTTATAATTTTATATTATGAATATGTTTTCATTGTTCGGTTTGAGATCTGTTTTCTATTATCGCTAATAGAATTTGTTTTACAAGATTTGTGTTAAATGTATTATGTTGACAGCTGGCAGGGCAGATAGCTATTTCGATGGTTGCCAAACCATCATCTTCAGTGCCGTTTGCTGTGACTTCTCCACTCATTATCACAACCCTAAGTGTTAAAAGCTTCAAGCAATCAATGTGAAGCTCACACACACCGGTGCGAAAATGGTATCAACGAAGACCACACGTTTTATATTTTTATAAGTTTATATTTTTATTTATATATTTTTTTATATTTTTATATTTATTTGTTTTTATATATTTATATATATATATAGATTCTGTAGTTGCGTCGGTTATGTTTTTAAGCGTAGCATTGCCCCATTTTCATATTTATTGGAATAAAATACATTTTAATACTTTTTAAGCTCATAATAACATCATACACACACCAGTAAATGTTAACGATGTAATAGGATTACAACACACACACCCATTCTCAAATTTGCATCAATGTAGTATGGAATGGGTGTCTTATCTCATATACTTCCGCTTCAAGTCTTTCTCGCTTAAATGATTTCACACCTTTCAATTGAGAATCGGCAACATTTCTAGCGATTTCCAACTTCATAAAAACTTTTTGATAAAAAGAGGAAAGAAAATCTTTGCACTTAGTTACAAGTTAAAGAAAAATATTTACATCATTTACATACGCATGAAAACTCTCTTGTTTTGCCACCAAACAGTTTATCTTCTATTTCAAATTGGAATGTTACAAACATTTTTGTGTATTTTTTCGAGCATACGAACTTAATTGGGCGCACTTAATGTGGTGGTTTTGTGGCCACTTTTAAATAACGGATGAGTGAATCGGCTGAAAGAAGAAAATCGACATATTGCTGAGCATACTCGACAATAATGACGATTGAATTCTCTCCGGCATTGCACTTGACAAAAGGAACACGAACACCGTATGTTCCTTTCGTGCTGTTTACGGGTATTAAATACGCTATTGTTTACCAGCAACAGCAGCAAATGCACCCTACCTACCAGCAGTGATGCCCTAATGCTTTAACAACTTGATGCCTTTAACCACTTTGCCTTAACGCAGGCGGTTGGTTATTAGCTTACATGTTAGATCGTCTGGTAGCATGACTCCCAATCGGTGTCTATGTATATTTTTGGATCTACCATAACCACCACCTTTTCTAATCCCAAGCAATCAATCTATCTCGAGTAAGTCATAATCAACCCTTGTAAATAGGCCGACGACAATACGTTTTTGGTGTTAAAATGATGCAGTCGCGTTAAATGCGAACGACCGAGGAGCATTGAGGAGAATAAATGTCCATATTGTGCAATTCTTGTTATTTGTGTAATGTGAACTGAACCTGTGCAGATGGATCAGCAGGTTAGCGACAAAAAAAATACAATCTTATTAGACTATTCTCTCCTTTGTTATACGAGACCCGCTTATGTTGGAATTCGAAGCGTGCTATTGTTCTAATGGCGCACAGTGGGTAAAGGTAATTTAAAAATGTGATAAAATGTTTTAGGAAAAATTAATAAATATCATCCCAAATCAACTTATAATGTATGAGGTAGCTGATGCACACAGCTACGCCCCCATTAATTGCCTCACGTAGAAAAAAATTTGTGTTTTTATGCTCAGTAGATAGTTCGTCACACCAAGTTTGGATAACAACTTCTGATCCTGATCTATCCATCTATGTTTGGGTCGCTCCCTACTGCGACGCCTATCGAGTCTAAAATCGAAGACCTTTCGAGCTAGAGCTTATTCATCTATTCGTACAACATGTCCCAGCCATCGCATTTGGTGTATTTGAACTCGCTTGACTACGTCGATGTCGTTGTATAGCTCATGATTCATAAAACGACGGTTTTCGCCCTTAACGATGATGGGTGTAAATATTTTTGGTAGTATTTTTTCTCAACGACTCACAGTGGCCCAGACAGACAATCTAGCGGAATTTAAGTCGAATTTCAATTTTTTAAATGCCGATTTTTTAGTTTTCTTTTAATTAACAACACTTGTAAAACCTTTAAAGGTTTTGCAAAAGCATTTAGGAGCTTTTCCGATCTGCTGCGAGCCTTCAAAGTAAAAAAATTTTTGGACTTCTCTTGGTTGATCCAAATTACAAACAATTTATACTTTATTGGGTCACAATATTTTTTTCTCATTCAGAGAAGGTATATAGTAAACAAATAAATTATATGTTCGTGACCAGTCTTCTCGTGTGTAGCAAAAAAGATGTGGTAGAATTAAGCTGTTGTAAAGTGTGAGTCCTTGTGTTGTAAAAATATTAAAAATGATAACCAACTACGACCAACTGTTGGAGATATATGGAGAATAGCCCCACCACCTTTGGTACCTCCCATACAAAATGATAAATTCTTGAAAAATGACATTTGTTCAATAACTTCCAAACGGAGGATATTGAGAATTGGTCTGATTAATTACACAAGGGAACAAGGTATTTGTTGTTGAAGAACTGAATATTGTTTTAAAGGTAATTTAGGACGCTGAATCCAAATCTGCACTTGGTTTTTTTTTGTTTCAGCTCGACTTTTCGCGATATACCGTTATGTCCAAAACTAAGGCACTTCCACTACAAATATTTAAATAACTTGAAAACGGTTCACCATATTCATTTAAAAATAAAAACTTAAACTCTTCGACAAAATTATCTTCAATCCGTGCCTACATTGTTTTTAATTTGGCCTAGTAGTTTCAGAGATATCGTTGTAGTTTTTTAAACAAAAAAAAAATTGTTTTTTAAAAATTCATAAAAAAAATAATGCAACAAAATTCACAGTGTTGGTCTTAAAACATTTAGTTTATTATAGTTTGAATCAAATGAGCTTTATTTCATTGAAATCTGTGCACAACTTTTGATTTTGTCAACAATTTACTGAGATAACTAAATTTACAAAAATTGCGATTTCCATACAGAAATAACATTTATTAATATGTTTGTGAAAGTGTAACTCGAGCAACCCTTAACGGATCGTTATGAAAATTTATCAGTATTAATATTTTTCGAAACGAACTTATGGGATGGTAAATGGGAGGAATAGCCCCACCCCTTCTGGTACCTCCCATACAAAATTACTTTTTTGGATAATTAATATATCTTTGATAGCTGCCAAACAGACTACCGGAGGATATTGAAATTTGGTCAGTTTATTTATCTTGCAAAAGTAGACAAACCCTAAAAAAACCGAAACCGTTGCCATACCCCTTCTGGTACCTCCCATACAAATGACCGAACTCAACCCAATAGTCTTACATACATATCTTTTTTATCAGTAGATTGAATTCAGTCAAACTATGCGTAAGTTTTACGGTTATGAAAATATGAATCAGGAATGAATTTGCACTATATCGGATCACCACTTCTGGTACCTCCCATACAAAATGACCTATTTTTGGAAAATTAATATTTCTCCCTTAACTTCCAAATTGAAACCTGCCGATTAATTAAATTTGGTCAGTTAATTAATATTGTAATAGGAGGTAAAACTATAAATTAAACCATAAATAAATTTGCAAATTTGTCATGATTTTTAAAAATACAAAATTTTAATTTTTTTTGGGTAGAAACAAAAAATTTCGAAAAATCTGATATCACCGATCTTAGCATAACTCATTCAATTTTCAATCCATTATTATGGTCATACATGTTTTAGAAAGCTACTTTAATATGATATTCAATAAAGCTAATAAAAAGAACAATTTGCCCACAAGCGATTAACTTTCAGCGTGAAGAAAATTAAAATGTGTAATTTTTTTGTATTTTTTTCTCTTTTTTTTTGAATAAAAAAGACCATTACTCAGTCTTTTTTTTTTGTGATATTAATAAATTTGATTTTTTTCAAAGGTAACAACGATATCTTTAAAAAAAACAAAATTTTAAAATCCGGCTTATGAAAAAAAAATTATGATTTTTTGAACCATATTTTTTTGGAAAAAGGCGAAAATACGATTAGTACCTGTAACTTAAAAATTCGAGCTGATGAAGAAAAATGGAGATTAGATCAGCGACCTCAAATTAGTAAAAAACTGCTATATAATTCCAAACAACACTAAAAAAGTTCAATTTTGTTCCCTTGTGTTATCTACCAATAGGAAACAAATACTGAGAAAACTAAAGCGTTAGCCACACCCCTTCTGTTACCTCCCATACAAATGGCCGAATTCACTCTCATAGTTTTCAATACATTTTTTTGGTAGGTACACTGAATTCGGTCATATTTTGTACAAGGTATAGTACTTACTGAAATTTGACTTAGAAATGAATATGGACTATATCGGCCGACCCCTTCTAGTACCTCTCATACAAAATAACCAGACTTTTTTGTAGTCAACCAGATTTGGTAGCCCCCATTACAGAAGTTTCCGAATCTCTAATATACTATACTATATACTATCATACCAATTTGTATGATGTCTGAAAAAGCCCTTGAAGCAAGAAATAAGAAATTCCGGGATTTACGTCAAAACCATTCCCGTAGAGAAAATAGAAGTAACACAATTGAAGATGTCATCAGTTCCGCTTATAACATCAGTTGTATGGGAGCTATGATATATAGTTGACCTAGAAACTAAGTGGTATATGCTTTAAAAAAATTATGTTTAAATTTTCATTCAAATATCTCTTCATTTACTATAGTTATTAATTAAACCCCGCTAGCACAGCTGTTTGACCCACTGTTCGACTTCCAGCAGAGATGGATCCGTTTGTGTCATATCCCAGAATTCTGCGCCGCAGATGTAGACACACAAGGTCAGTTTCTGATAAAGTTGTAATTTTGTTTTCGATAGAGAGCTTTGTTTAGCGCATAGTAGCAACGGCTTGCGATCAATACTCATTGTTTGTATTATCATCTAAATTAACTTACTTAACTTAATTTCCCTTTGCACCCAATGAATGAGGTATGGGATAGCTTCTTGCCTTGTTGTGAATTAACACGCTTTCTATTTTTAGATTCACAACTAACGGCACCTACTTGTTTATCGACGAATGCGAACGTCACTGTTTTGAGAAGCTCTTACTAGACACGCCGATTGAATCGACGCTTAATACTGCGAAGTTGCTGTCAACAACATTCGAGGGGAGCCGACAATGAAAGTAAAATTTATTTCTTTTTTTTAAGATGACTGGAGCGAGGTTTGAACCTGCGATCTCCCGCATGGTAGTCGCGTGTTCTAACCACTATGCCACGGCCGGTCCCATCTAAATTAACTAACACCTCAAATTTATAGTTATTAACGTTAAAGCAGCGTCCCAAACGCAGCGTTGCCCTCATTTATCACCAGGCCCACCTCTGCCGACTGCTTCCCAATGCGTGAAAAGACCACAGTAACATCGATACCAGTCGTGTTTACTGCAGCTTTCTGCATCATATCTCCAGTAGGACGTAAATGAGATCACATGCGATATTATCGACCTATCTGACCTCGCTTGGTAGAAAATGACTCTATAGGATTGCTGCCTATCTTTTCAGATGACCTCGTGTCGGTGTAATACCGCAAAGTCCGAGCTTTTGCAGGGATACCAAACTTAACCATTGCAGCTTTGCAGTTCATAAATAAAGATGCGTTTCTTGGATTTGGTCGTCGTAAATGTCAGGTCTTAAAAAAAATGGTTATACTGATTAGATCCAATCAGGTTCGTTGAGATGAGCGTTAGTCTTTTACATAACACATTCTACAGGACTTTGTACGCGATGGTTGAAATCATTGATCGATGGACCGGATTGGATCGTCCATCGGCCTCAGCAGCTTTATTGTTTTAAGTCGTCCAATTGTTGTGATGACCTCGTTTTATCTCGTCATCGAAAATTGGCGTCATTTTGTCACTTTTAGTCGCTCACAAGAACGAGCATAGTACCCTTATCCCTGTTTTCTCCATATTTTTAGCACACTCTTGTTGTCTGTGACCAGATTTTCGTCTCCATCTTTACAGATGGGGATCCCTGTATCAAAACATTTGCATTTTACTTTTTGGTTGAACTTTCGGGCTTCAACCCTATCCCTGACCTTTTCCATATCCTCACGCTCTTTTTTACAGCTTGAAAGGCATTTCGTCTCTCTCATCTTCTTCTTCCTCACAACATGCATTGCCATTACTGACATTCTTTATTGTACTGCTAGGACTCGTCTGAGCGTACGGTCGCTGCGTCGTTGGTCATAGAATACGCAATATGCAGCCACTTTGTGTCAAACATCAGAATTAGGAAAGAGTTGGTTAGAATAGGCATTGGCTATCACGGTGGCATCTAGCCTCTCGCGCGTACTTCGGCTGTAACTAGATGGTTCGAGTCTATGTTAGCACTACGTACCACACGCCGTCTATAAGACTTGAGACATGCCTTTCATCTAATACCACATGGTCAATATAGTCTCTCTGCATAAAAATATGTCACATTTTTTCGCTGTGTAACTGTTCCGTCGACCTCATCTATATATATATAATAGGCTGGGTGACTGACTGATCATCCCCAGCCCAAACGGCTAAAGAAAGAACCTTGCAATTTGCCATGTACGTTCCTTTTACGACGTAGGAGCGCACTAAGAAGGGATTTTTTGGAATTCGGACTGCTAGGGGGTAAAAAAGGACGTAGCACCGCCCATATAGCTCGAAATTTTAAATGGCTGTATCTCATAATCCATTATAGGTACGAAGTCGAGATAGGTAGGTACATATGTCGGTCGTACAAGAAAAATTGCTTTTAGTGAAAAGTGGGCGTTGCCACGCCTTTTTTGAAGAAGTCGTTATATTGTCCAAATAAATGGACCTATTGCAATGAAATTTTCTCTGTGTGGTACTGTTCTTAGGGCCTTTATCATAGGCTACATGAAAACATATTTTTAATCGGTCATATCTCACAAGCCATTAGATGTATGAAGATGAGATTTTCAGCATATATTAACGGTACAAGGGGGATTATGTCGCTGCGAAATGGGCGGTGCCATGCCCCTTTTGAATAAATCGTTATGTCGGCAAAATTAATGGACCGATTGTAATTCAATTTTCAGAATTTCTATAATATAACTGCCTGAAGACTCCCTAGACCAACTGGCTAAAGCTGGATCCTTGAAATTCGCCATATAGGTTCCTTCTGCGATGTAGGTGAGGGGTAAAAATGTCAATAAAGGGATAAAACTTGTACTATAGAACAGAACCGATATCTATAGGGATTTTCCGAAATTCGTACTTTTATCGGTAAAAAAGTCGAAACAGTGAAGAAACTGGTATATCAAGACCATGCGACTAAATTTATAATCCCAAAAAATGAAACTGGCCATGCTCCCTATAGAAACAGAGAGCTACACTAATGTTTTTTTTCGAAATTTGGATTAGGGGCAAAAAGGCAAAACATGGGATAAAACTGGTGCTATGGCCGAGACCAAACAGCTAAAGGTAGAATAGCGAAAATTGGGGTTTGCAATTAGTTTATGGAATAGTTGTGAGATTCAAACTTTTAGCGCTAAATTCGAACCAAACCTCTGAAGATAGATTCGTGAGAATCTATCTTATAAAATAAGAGAGCTGCACGAAGGGTGTTATCAAATACGGACTTTTAGCGATAAGAAGGCCGAAATAGAGATACAACTGCTGCAATCGCCCAGACCAAACGGTTTACTGTAGAATCGCGTAAATTGTGGTGAATATCTACGGTATGTGGACACTACCGATTTTAATGTATCCATTGCCCTCTTTGGGTCCCCTTGATTTTTATATAAATTGTATTTTTTTGTTTTTCTTTCTATATTTCATTTTGAAATACTTATGCCCACAGTGCGTTAAATACCCGACTATCCTATGATCGCTTTTTCATCCTCCCAACAATGTTGTTATAATCAATACTACCCTTTTCGTGGAGTGAGCAAGTACAATTGCACCACCACCACCGGCAGCGTGCAACGCCTATGGCACACAGAACAAGCACTCCAGTACCAGATGACATCTGTGCATATTTTGACAGGGAACTCTTGTTGCTAAACATGCAACATCTCTGATGCTGATGGAATTGTTAACTTCTAGACCGCTGATAAGAGACTCGAACGCGGTCCATAGGGGGTGATTTGTGCTATTGTTGGGCTGCACTGAAGAGCAGCGAACAAGATTCAAATGGTCGGTCGCTCAGTCGGTCGGTCGGTAATTATAATCAAACCACAATCGAGTTTCTGATTTGAAATTTCACTTTGTTAATAGCGAAAACTATTTCAATGCGATCGAAATGTTGACATATGCGTGCTAAACGCCGCCCGTTTTGTACTCCGTATGTTTCTGAATCTGATTTGAATTTGGGATGAGCACCATCACCAGCACAAGGGTTAGTTGCAGGTTACAGGGGTGCCGCAGTGACAGACAGATCTCAAAATGTTGATTGCAATCTCAAAATTGGGTTGAATGGTGTGAGCTATTAATTTACACGGTATGCGTTTAGTTCTGGGCAAGGATGTTTATCTAATGTGGCATCAACATATGCTGTATTGTGGTTTGTCTCTGTTTCTGCCTTAACACGGCGGAGTAGGGGTTGAACCTCCTCATTAAGCGCTAAATACTGTGCCGTAGCAACCTCTGACAGATCTGACTTTGCGGCTTGACTGTATTGGGTTGGTTGGTTGATGGCTAATGCCTTAAAGCCGACTAAGTCCTCAAATATTTGGGTATAGCAAATGTTTGTTATAATTATTGTCTAACAATAACAAATGTAAATATGTCAATACCTAATTTCCTATTCCGATTAACACTAATCTATTGCGCCAACCTTTTGTGTTGAGGTCGTGGAAGATGACGAGAGTGGTGATGATGGTAAAGGCGATGTTAAGGATGTGTCAGTGGCTATTATGTCCACATCCAAGGACAACTTCCTGCATAAGACAACATGTTACATTTTTGTGTATTTGCCTTCGAGCAGTTTTTTATGCCAATCAAAGTTTTTTTTTCGATTTTTTTTACGGATGATTTGAAATGGTACAAGGAGTTTGCCGTCGTAATCTTTTTGCTAACTTGAATGAACATTCCACATTTGTTGGCTCGTTATTGAATGTTGGTAGCAGCAACATTATCATAACTAACGACTCTGGTGTGGCATGTACAAATATTTGTGCCACACTTGTTCACCTGCCAAAAAGTGTAAGAGAAGAAGCATAAAATATTGAATATTGATTTGAGTTCATTATTGTTATTTAAATTCGTATTAAAGTTAAAGGAAATGGGGAAATATTTAAGGTGGTTTGTGTTAAGATGAAGTACAATCAATAAGTTTTATAAATCGAAGAGGAGTAGTGTTAATTAATGGTAAAAAGTCAATATAAATTTCAATATATAAAAAAGTACCGGAAATAAAGTTTGATAATCTTTTGGGAAATATGAATTTCGAATTATATTTATTCGATTCAATTTTGGAAGTAGATCAATTGTTCATTAAATGAATACACTGGCTGAACGTTGGCAAATGACAGATTCCTGAGTGTATTTTTTTATAATCTTGGGTCAAATTTTTGTTTTTTTTTTTGTAATTTTTTTGTTCGAAATAAATTGTCCCGCATGATAGTCGCGTTTTTTAACTATAATGCCACGGCCGGCCTAATAACGTCGTTGAATGAACCTTGAGCTGTATACCGACATCGATGTAGTCAAGATCGTTGAAATAGACCGAATGCGCTAGCCGAATACGTTGTACAAATGGATAAAAATGATCTAGCTCGATTCTATTTCTAAAGACTTTTCGAGCTGCAGCATTTACATCTATTAGTACAATATGTCCAAGCCAGCGTATTCGTTCTATTTGAACGCGCTTGACTCTGTCGATGTCGTTACACAGGACTTGATTCATACGAAGGTGGTACTGTTAACGATCGCGGGTGAGAATTTTTCTCTCAAGAACTTCCTGAACAGACTCCACTTGTGTTATTACTCAGGATTCTGTGATGTAAATCAAGACAGATAGGATCAATGTCTAGTGCAGCTGGATTTTTGCTCGTCAAGAGATATTTTTAGCGCATTGTAGCGGCGGTTTTCGATCTATATCAGCGGCGTACTCAA
The DNA here is from genome assembly GCA_964034835.1 of Muscina levida. Lineage (NCBI taxonomy): Eukaryota > Metazoa > Arthropoda > Insecta > Diptera > Muscidae > Muscina > Muscina levida. The sequence goes on from OZ035883.1 coordinate 36,442,727, forward strand.
TCAGCGTGTGGTTATTGCGACCTTTCCAAGGATTGTGAAGCAGTCAGCAGAAGTGGACCATCAGAGCCACTAGTGACGTCTGCTTAAGAAAATGGCTCCGTCAGATTTTTGACATCTTCACTGATGATGTCAGTCTCGAATCGGTCAGATTTAAATCGAAAATGCATATATCAGCTTCGCAGGAATGACAAAATCTGCCATGGTTTCGAGTAAATTCTGCGTATCGAAGGCAGCTTTGTAGCCGACGAAAATATGGTATGTTTTGGTTTTTTGGGTCTTTTTCCCGATATTCCGCAGTGTGAATATTGTTGATAACCACACTGATAGAGTCCGATCAGGCAGGATAACAGTGGCTTTACTCTTTCACATAACACACTTGATAGGACCTTATTTGCGATGGGTTTTACCCAGATTAACCTTTTGGTTAATCCCGCGGTAGTTGGATCACCTTTTTCAAGCACAGGACATAATGCTCACAGAATTCATTCATAGCGCATGCACTCGTTATTCCAAACCGTTAAGGTCATCGCCGCCGGACTTAAAGAGCTTTGCTAGAAATCCATTTTCACCGGCTGCTTTATGGTTGGCTTGATGCCGGATAGTCTAAGCCGTCGTCGACAATTGGCTTGATAACTTTACGTGCGCTGCTTTCCGGAATTGGAGAAAGTGCTCTCACTCCTTGTCTTTACAAAAAGGGAGCCAAGTATAGTAAACTTTTACTTTTACCTTCTTGTACCACTATCCCTGTACCTCTATATTCTCGTTTTCCCGTTCCTTCCTGAAGAGCTCTGCTGGAAATCCATCTGCACCGACTGCTTTATTAATTTTTTTGTCTCGATATCGGTCTTCTAATATCAGATTGGCTTGGTTTCGGACAATTTAAGTAGTCTTCAACAATTGGAGAGACACCTTCACTTGCGCTGCCTTCCGGAACCAGTACAGAATTATAGACGCAGCACACAATGCTTCACTGATCAGGAGGGGAGCCCAGTATCCTTAACTTTTACATTTACCTTCTAGTAGCGAGAGGTGTTTCATTCATGTACCTCTCTATATCCTCTCTCTTCCCTTTTTGCTTAAACAGCTGGTTCTATTGTTTTAAATTCTCCTTGTGCCGTTCGTAACAGCCTGACTTACAATAGGATATATAGGCGTAGTCCTGTATGACGCATCCTTTTCATCAGAGACAACTCGACGTTAATCATCGCACTACGGCTTATCTGAGCGCTGTTTATTTTATCTAAGTACTGTTGTTGTTGTTGTTGTAACATCTGGAGGAAGAAGCTGGAGTGATAGTTTTTTATACCGATTTTCAATTTATCGGAACTCGATCGGGCATGTAATCCCATTATCATATGATAATGTTTCGTTCCTTTAAAGACAACAAGGTTTGTGTCAAGGGATTGTTAGGTGTTGTTGTATGTTTTAACCACCAAATTCCTCCAAAGATGGCGCCAGCTGGTTTTGTTGATTTTTTTTTTGCGATGTTGATAAACATTTTTTTTCCTTGGTCGTTGCGCAATCTGGATTTTGGTAGTGGAAGTATCTAGAATGAGTTTTGTTGGCTGGAAAACTCGAAAGTATTTATAGGACCGGCCGTGGCATAGTGGTTAGAACACGCGACTACCATGCGGGAGATCGCAGGTTCAAATCTGGCTCCAGTCATCTTAAAAAAAAAATTGTTTTTTTTATTGTCGGCTCCCCTCGAATGTTGTTGACAGCAACTTCGCAGTATAAAGTGTCTAGTAAGAGCTTCTCAAACAGTGACGTTCGCATTCGTCGATAAACAAGTAGGTGCCGTTAGTTGTGAATCTAAAAATAGAAAGCGTGTTAATTCACAACAACGCGAGAAGCTATCCCATACCTCATTCATGGGGTGCAAAGGGAAATTAAGTTAAGTTATTTGAAAAGTAATTTTGCATCGATGATAATTTGGCCAGTGCCCTGGCCGCAAAGCGAACCCGGCACCTTCGAATTGTTAATCTACTATCAAAGACCACATCTAAGTATGGTTGTTGTGACTGCTGTCATAGAATGTTGCGCAGTATGCTGCCACTGTGTATCGGGAACGTGACATAGTAGTTGGTAGAGTTGCAACTTTGTGATATCCAGTTTTGTGGTTGGTTACGTTCGTTTTTCGCACTGGTTAACCTTATGCGCACTTTAGCTGCAAACAGGTCATGGCGCAAATCACTTGTTAGCCTCACGGATCACGCACACGTCCATGACACTAGAAAGAGCCCTTTTACGAATTACCTAAGGATCAATTTAAATTTTTTGTGTTTTTATCGAGGGAAATTTGGTTCCACTCACTACCAAGTACTTTGCCGCTCAGAAGCTAACCAGTCTAAAGCCTTTGTCGTGTTAATATGTGGCCTTAATGTTCCGATCGATAGACCAAGAACATTTTCCCTTTCTATTTTTGCATTAAAATGTCCCAGTCCAATTTAAATGTTGTGGGCAGGGCAGTGGTTGTATGATTCCTCCAGTATCATCTTTATCTTCCGTCGGGACATGTGGACAAATCAGCGTGATCTAGAAATAATTCACATTGATACGCTCACAGGACGCTATCACTCACAGGATTGAAGTGCGAGTCAAGATGTCTACATCTCTTGCCAATTACAAATTTACATCTGAATTCGATCACTCTCTGAATTGAACCGCTAAACAAGATGTCTTAGTCTCTAGCCAATTACAAATCTACATCTGAATTTCATCACTCTCCGGATTGAATCAGCGTGATCTACAAATATTTCACATTGATGGGGATTGTGACTATTCTACCGTTCACAGGATTGAAGCGCGAGTCAAGATGTCTACATCTCTTGCCAATTACAAATTTACATCCGAATTCGCTCACTCTTAGAATTGAATGGCTAAACAAGATGTCTGTCTCTAGCCAATTACAAATCTACATCTGAATTCCATCCCTCTCCGGATTGAATCAGCGTGATCTAGAAATATTTCACATTGATGGGGATTGCGACTATTCTATCATTCATCTCTTGCCAATTACAAATTTACATCCGAATTCGATCACTTTCAGAATTGAACCGCTGAACAAGATGTCTAAGTCTCTAGCCAATTACAAACCTACATCTAGAAATATTTCACATTAATGGGGATTGCGACTATTATATCATTCATCTCTTGCAAATTACAAATTTACATCCGAATTCGATCACTTTCAGAATTGAACCGCTGAACAAGATGTCTAAGTCTCTAGCCAATTACAAATCTACATCTGAATTCCAGCACTCTCTGGATTTAATCGCGAGGCAAGATCTCTAAGTCTCTTGCCAATTACAAAACTACCACGCATTTTTATGTCTTGTGTATTCCCTGTCAATTTCATTTCCTGAAGACGGTGATGTCATCCTTGTATTTGTCGAGGACATCCGCTTCTCTATAGAGAGTCAGGACATTCCATGTTCATATCATTAAATCAATGTCTTTATAAGGTTTGCGTGGGTCATCCGCAGTTGAGGGGCTACCATCGATACTTTTTCTTTGTGTTTTCATAACTTAGGTAAGAAGTAAGGCGGGTAGCTGGCCCAACTATCATTGGGGTTCTGGGCTCACTACCAACCGCTACCCGTGTAAAAATATATCACGAAACGACTTTGCCAACATTTCAGGGTTATGAGTCGGCTTGAGAGGCACATTCCAAGTTGTATCCCTATCGGCACTCTATTTAGGTTTATGATATATTGTTAGCTTAACTAGACTTGAAAATCCTTTTAATACTTAGAAATTTTCCACATCCAATCCCTGTTCCAAACTCCCACAATTCTGTTATTCGCAACTCGAATCGCATAATTTCCTATAACTTTTAGATGATGAAACACATTTTCTTCCATTCAAACAGTGCGATGCCGATGGTCTCTGCTACAACTTGAATACATGCCTCTGTTAAGTTTAGTTCAGTTAAATTTTTCTAAATGACTTCCATTAAATGAAAACCGACTTTGTCTCGTTCGTCCTATATCTATGCCTACTGATATATATATAAATCTATATATTTATTGTATATACAATTAGAATCGATTTGATAACTTTAATCCATTAATTCTGCATAAATTCATTTGTAGTCATAACGACCATCTATCCGATAGTGAAAACAACTGTCAACTTTGTAATATTCATAAAATTACATATGAATATGTAAAGCTATGACATGAAAACCCCCTCAACGGGCCGACACTGTCACCACCCTTTATAGGATTCTATGTCCAAATATGAATCTACACTATGAAGTGTCGTATACTATGGCAAGGGAGTTTCCCCGCAAAGTTGGTTTATAAATGTTGTTATTGTTACATATGGTTATATAATAGTAATAGTAAGCTAACTGAGCCGATTGAAAACGCTTAAGTAGATTCACATTTCGTCTGAGTAGGGATGAGTATGAAGACGACGATGGTGATGATGATGATGATGATGATGATTATGGCTACAAGAGTGATGGTGGCTTTGGACCATAATGTTAATGATGTTATGGTTTTAATTGAAAATTGTCATTAACACTTTTGTGTGTGTGTTAGCTGGAACACTCAATGAATGTCTTTTCAATGGATTCAGTTTGAAATATGAATGAGATTTGGAATCATAATTTATGTTGTGTTGCTTAAAGAATTTTGTGTTTTTTTTTTGTTGCTATTCTGTTGTTTGTTTCTGCTTTCGTAATCACAATCATCCCTTTTTATTACACGTTAATCGGCAAACAAGAATGAACAAATAACTGTAGAACACACAGGGGAAGTGGGACTGAAAATGGAAATTCAATGGCATGGGCCGCAATGCGCTGCCTCTTGTGTGTGTAATAGATGAAATACATTTAAGTCGAACTAGTTATAACAATCGTGGCAATGGCAGTGGTAGTAACAGTAGCAGCATTCATATCGGGTCAATTTATGACCTCATATTTTATAACATTGCCATGCCACCATCATGCCAAAGTTGCCACCATAATAAACGCCATTAAATGAACAAAAACAAGTGGATTTCCTAGAGAAGGGGCAAATATTGTTTCAGCGCACAAATCGTCATGGAGTTGTGGTTTTTCTGCGAGCTGTGGCTGTTTGTAAACTAGTAGTGGTGGTAGTAGATACTTGTGCCGCCGAATCATCATCCCAACGCCATAGCCATGGCCACCACCCCCCCCATGCAACCATTGTGTGTACATTTGTTTTTATGATTATTGTCATCATCTTCATAATCGTTGTTTTCTTTCCCATCCCAACGTGGCACTAGACCCACAAGTGCCATGGAATCACTTACACAATCGTTGTTGTAGTCGTCGTCGCCATAGTCCTCATTGTCGTATTTGCTGTAGAGTATCGACAAATGCCTTCTTCTTCCCGTTCCTTAGCGTATTCCTAATCAGTGAAATGCGTTTTGCCTTGTCAGTTGAATTGATTTTGTTCCTTGGTCTCTCCACTGAGCTGGCCATAATTAAATCACTGTTCGCTTCCTTGAGCACCCTATGTTCGTTGTGCGCCCAAACAACTGGTCGCTGGAGCGAGTACGACGACGACGGACTGCTGCTACACGCTCGATGGTCTGTTGTCGGTCCTTACGCAAAAGCAGTTGTTTGCGATTATCATTTTGACAGTTGTTTGTGTGTGTGTGTGTGTGTTCGCACTCATTTTCATTGGACGTTATATGAGTATGGATGGGTTTAGAAGAGAATAGACGGTGAAAGAGGTCGTAGACTCAATGAATTTGATTTATAAGACAAATGACTTAGATTGACTGACTATGAGGTAGCAAACTGACGTTTTGTAGTTAGCTCGGTACATGTTCAACTTTTCGGTATCCTGCACTATTTTGTGAAATGGAGTGAATGATGCAAAAGTGTCTAAAAAGTTATATTCTATGCTCTGTCAAATACATAAACGGTTAAACGGACATTAATTTTCAATCATCAAATAATTAAATCGATATTGTGTCAGTTGTTACAAAACGTTTATGTTTAAAATTTGAGAAAAATCGGACAACTTAAAACTGTGCCCATAAGAGGTCATAGGTCAAATTTATATATTTGAAAATGAGTTTATCTTTTTATGTTTGCATTTTTTAGTACTGTATAAACTTTAAATTTTCACAGAATGTAGCTGAGATGTCGGTGGTGAAAATAGGGTACTTTCATTTTTGATATATCAAGTGGGCGTGGCCCTGCCCATTGGACCCTATGTTGGAATTCGAAGTATCTGGTGGACTGTTTGCATTTGGCAGCAATGTTTGTGATTCAACAAAAAATGGGCGGCTTTGGATCTGAGCGCGTGGTATAAAACTTGAAACTTTAAAAGGATTAATCTTATGAACTATGAGAGGTAAAAAGCTGATATTTGGTATGTGTATTTGGTACAGTATGAGCTACAGCCAGGATGAAAGTGGGCTGTGTCACGTCCCATTTAATAGAAACCGTTATAATAATAGTTTGATCGTCCCGAAAATTTCACAGTATAGTAGAGATATAACCAGGCTATTTGAAACCAAGTTGGCAAAAAGGGCCGAGACACCGCCCACACTCGTTAAAAAATACAATTCCTGAAACGAACATTAGGAAAAAAAAACATAGGATTTACTAAGTCTTTACTAAGAACCTGACCTTTGGGCTCTTTGGGGCTCTTACTCAAATTTCCGTCATATATTTTTTACATCAAGTGGCAAAATATTCCGGTCGGACAGTTTTAAGTTTCGGCAAAAAAATCGTCCATACATTCCGTTGCCGCCCTAATGTTTATATACTAGAGTGAGTCAATTTTCCCTCGACCAAGCGGCTATCAAAACCCTAATCTACGATGACTTCTAAGAAAATTTGCCCAATAAACCACGGTTCTAAAATCAAAATCGAATATTAGGGTAAAAATCCACAGCACGCCCCGCAACTGTCCCGGAATCACCCCTAGATGGTTAAAATGTATGAATGACCCCCAGTAATTTTGCACTCCTAACATTTTTCCCAAACATACTTAACCCCCATCTTTACCTCCTCAGCGGGCTCCCGTACAGATTTTTTTTTGTAAAATTTGCTCACACCTTAGTTCGTCACACCAAGCTTATTTAACAGCTCTTCACCTGGTCCATCTATCAGAGTTTTGGTCGCCCTCTCCTGCGCCGCCCTTCAAGTTTATTGCCGATAACTTTTTCAGCCGAAGCGTTTTCGTCCATTCGTACAACGTGTCCAAGCCAGCGCATTCGGTCTATTTAAAAGCGCTTGACTACGTCGATGTCGTTGTACAGCTCATGATTCATTCGATGACGGTACTCGCCGTTAATGATGATTGGTCCATATATTTTGCGTAGTATTTTTCTCTCGAATACTCCCAGAATAGATTGATCCGCTTGTGTCATTACCCAGGATTCTGCGCTGTAGAGCAAGACAGGTCTGGTAGAGATGGATCTTTGTTCTTCGAGAAAGCGCTTTGTCGTTAAATCGCTTGATTAGCGCATAGTATCAGCGGTTTGCGATCAATACTCGTCTTTTGATTTTCAGTCTGACATTATTATTTTTGTTTATGGCGGAGCCAAGGTAAACAAAATCATATACTACTTCAAAGTTATAGTTGTCAACGTTCACGCAGCTTCCCAGACGAGTGGAATCTTTGTCCGTTGGAACAAATAACTTGGTTTTGTCCTCGTTTATCACCAGACCCACTTCAGACGACTGCTTTTCAATGCTCGAAAAAGCTGCAGTAACATCTCGCAATCCACGTCCAATGATATCTATATCATCAGCATACGCGAGCAACATGTGACTTTTGTTGAAGATGGTACCATTCCTGTGTACTGCAGCCTTCACATGATCATCTCCATTACGATGTTAAAGAGACCGCAGGACAGACTATCGCCTTGTCTAAGGCCTCGCTTGTTAGAAAATGTCTCTGACAGATTTTTGCAAGTTTTCACTGAAGACTTCGTGTCAGTCAGTGTCATCTCGCAAAGTCGAATTAGCTTCGCGGGGATACCAAACTCAGCCATAGCATCCAACAATTTCTGTCGTATCGGACTGTCGAATGCAGCTTTGTAATCGATGAACAGATCGTAGGTGTCGATCTGCATTTCGTAGTGTGAATATCTGGTCGGTGGTGGATTTACCAGGTCTAAAGCCACACTGATAAGGTCCAATTAAGTTCGCCAGAATGGGCTTAAGTCTTTCACATAACACACTAGACAGGACCTTGTATTTGATGGGTAAAAGGCTAATCCCGCGATAGTTAGTACACACATTTGGATCGCGTTTCTTAAGCACGGGACATAGGACACTCAGATTCCAATCATCGGGCATGCCCTCCCTGAGCTAAATCGTGTTTATGAGCTGGTGCATGCTCGTTATCAGCTTATCGCCGCCGGATTTAAAATGCTCTGCCGGCAGTCTATCGGCTCCCGCAGCTTTATTATTTGTAAGCCGTACAATTGCCGTGCTGATCTCGTTTTGGCTCTGTGGTGGACAGTGTAATCCATCGTCGATGATTGGTGTTATTTCGTCACTTATGCTGCCTTCGGAAACGAGTAGAGATTGAAAGAGTTCCCTCCATATTTGCAGCACACTCTGCGTGTCCTTGACCAGATTTCCGTCTCTGTCCTTACATGTGGAGATCCCTGTTCCAAAACCTTTACTTTTTACCTTTTGGTAGATCTTTCGGGGCTCATCTCTATCCCTGTAGTTTTCGATATCCTGGCTCTCTCTCTTCTTCAACAGACGCTTTTTCCGCCTAAACAGGCGTTTCATCTCCCTCCTTTTCTCATCATAGCGCTCCGTCAACGCACGCATCGCCATTGGCTGCAGTTTTGCCTATGCATGCAGCATTCATATCCTCAGACATTTCGTGACATTCATCATCGTACCAGAGCTTGTCTGAGCGTGGTTTTTCATAAACGATTACGGTCGCTGGTCATAGAATTCGCAATATGCTGCCATTGTGTGTCGAGAACATCAGAACGTGGGGGATTTGTTTGGAGTAATTCAGAGAGTTGTTTGGAGTAGACATTGGCTATCTCGGTGATATGCAGCTTTGTAACGTCTAGCTTCCTTTGCGTTTGATTACGAGTGTTTTTAGCACTACTTAATCGTGTGCGTACCTTGGCTGTAACTTTTTGGTGATCCGAGTCAATATTTGCACCGCGCATCACACGCACGTCCATAACGCTTGAGACATGCCTTCCATCAATTACCACGTGATCAATCTGATTTCTTGTATTTTGATCGGGAGATATCCAGGTTGATATCCTTGTGAATATCTTTAAGCGGGAATCTGGTTCCACTCACAACCATGTTTCTTGCTGACGCGAAACTAACCAGTCTGAATCCGTTATCGGAGGTGTTGTTGTGTAGACTGAATTTTCCGACTGCTGAACCAAGAGCATCTTCCCTTCCTATTTTAGCATTAAAATTTCCCAGAACAATTTTATGTCATGTGGAGGGCAGCAGTCATATATCTCCTCCAGGCGTTCATAGAATCCATCTTTAGTGTCATCATCTTTATCTTCCGTCGGGGCGAATAGTGGTTATTCGGTCACTTACAGGGTTAAACCGCGAGAACAGGTGTTGAAGTCTCTTGCCGACTATGAAACCACATCAAAATTCGTGTCTTTCTGCATGGCAGCTGTAAAAGATGTCACAGTTCTTTCGTCGTGTGCATCCCAGTCCCGTCCATCTCATTTCCTGTATGGCGGTGATGTCAGTTCGGACATTCCAGGTGCATATCCTTAAATCATGGTCCTTATATCGTTTGCGGGAGTCGTCAACATTCTTGTGGTTTTTGTTTTTTCTATTCTTCGTGTTTTCTTAATAATTAAGATTTTGTTTAAGGAGAGTGGCTTATTAGGCCACCGCGCCCGATCCTAGTTTCTAGGGGGTTGCCAAAGCCGCTAAGAGAGCCTGTATTGGGCTTCAGTAACTTGTGTTACCTACTTCCTAAGACGCATCGGTGGTAGCATGCCGATTAGGTTACTCAACTATTAGCCTTCTCACATTTGATATCACTGAACGGATGTTTGGGAACCTCCAAAGAGAGCTTCTGGTTATTCGCAAATGAATAACAATCCGAAAGACTCAAATTAGAAAATTCCGCATTCCCAAGCATTGATATGGTGTCTTATATAGGTCTTGACAATATCTAATAATTTTCTAATTTATAACTAAAAATTCTAAATTTCTCACCAGGTGGTCACAGATGCCGTAGCCCAAATTTTCTTAAATGATAGTAAAATGGCAGTCCTCCATTTTGTCGAATGTATGGAAATGTAGAAATTGCCATACAACAATAAACAGAAGTGCGACACATCCTCTTCCTCCCTGCTATTCTCCTTTCTTTGTTGGTTGCTTTTATTTTGCGTTGTTTTCACTTGTCATCTTTTGGATTTCAGTTTTTGATTTATGAATTTTTAAGAGTTGCTTATTGTTTGTAGCAATAAATCGTTTTGCAACTTAGTCGATTCGCTTCACTCGTAACTCGCAAAGAAACCCCTTTCAACATTTACTGCTATGATTTATTTACTTTAAAATGCAACCTGCTCGTGGAATGTCTCTCGCCTTCGAGCTAACATCTCAATGGGTGAGTGAGTCAGTGAGAGAGCGAGTGTGATTTAAAGCTGTGGTGTCATTATAGTTTATTTTCTTGCCGGTAGTAATTAAATTACACCGGCAAACACTTAATCAACTTTTCACAAGTTTTTCTTTTCAAAACACTTTTGCAACACCACAATAAAATAGTCTAAGAATAATTTGTTTTCTTACGTCCCCCCATTCCTGAAACAGCCACCCATTTGTACATTTAAAGTTGCACAAATCTGCTCAAACTCCCCAACCGTTGATATAAGTTATGGGCGAGCGTTGTAAATGTTTCAGTTTATTTGTGTCAATTTGATGATGCTGGTATAAGTATCTGCCGGAAGGACACCACTTATACGTGTTGGTATGTGTACTTCCTTTTGGTTTATATTCGTATGATTGTGTTGTGTTCTGTGTGGGTGTGAATTACTAACACATACATATACTGTATTACATCTGCTAATGTGACATTGTTTGGCCTTAATGTGTGCGTATATCTACGAGTGTGTGAGTGTACACATGTGTGTTTACTCGCAAATTGAATTGAAAACGTGCTGAAGCGTTAAACTGTTTGTCAACTCTGGTGTCAATCTAAGGACATATGAAAATTAGTAACCTCAGCAAGATGTCCACAGTTGTTAGTTTTGCTTAAACCTGAAACGTGATTGTAATAATATATTACAGACGCTGACACTCGCACACAAACACTCATACATGCAGTCGTTTATGTGACATATGAAGACACATAAAAAGGACACAGGCCTTCATTCGCACACAGTTGATAATGTTTATCATTTGAATTTAAAGACCATTTGATTGCTAAAGGTTAAAGAGTTGTCAAAAAGTGTTTATTGTTATAAAAGAAGTCGTAAAGGAAGGTAAATCTTACGTATTTGCTTTAGTATATTTATGTATGTATTTGATTGTGACTTGAAGATTGATATACACTAAAGACGTCTTAATTTAATTTTTAATAAAAACAAATTTAAATCATTTTAAAGATAATTAACAGATTATAAGGTAATATAATTATTATCTTTTGATTTTTTTATTTATAGACATATTACCATCATCAGTACGGCATAACTTCCTAATTTGAAATATCGAAATTAAAATATTTTTTCTAAAACAAGTGAGTATACATTTTATAATTTTAAAACATTATATTGAGACTAGCTAACCCGGCAAACGTTGTTCTGCAATACAATTTTTTTTAGTAAATATTTTGGTTGTTTAATGAAACATAACGAACGCATGGTGTGTGGAGATTGGATCTTTGACAGAAATTGTAATGAAAGACGATTATAGCCAATAAAAACAAGAAAAAAAACATAATGTATTTCATTACACAGTACAACATATGATTTTGCGACTCAATTCTGAGAACTGCACGTGAAAGTAGCCCCAAAAAGAAGAAGTTCTGCATCATTCGTTTTGTCAAGTTACATGCCATAATAATTTAATATCGATTTGAGTAAGTATCGTATAGGAGAATTTGTCGCATTTTACGCTCTTTTGTTTGACATAACTCGAAAACCACTAGTCCGATTTAGCTCAAACAAATTTTAAAAAAGTTAAGAATTACAATTCCTTTAATCAGTTCATATAACGTTTCCCTACATAAGCAACATTTTCACTTTTCCATTCATAAAATGATTTTGAACTGGGTTCATTTTGTAGCAGTTACACTGTTGTACTCCGTGGCGTATGATGTTACTTATGATATTAATTATAATAACCATACGCCACCATATAGTATATATGTTATGTCAAACAAAAGAGCCTTAAACGTGACAAATTCCCCTATATGATACTTACTTACTTCAAACCGATATTAAATTATTATGGCATGTAACTTGACAAAACGAATGATGCAGAACTTCTTCTTTTTGTGGCTACTTTCACGTGCAGATCTCATAATTGAGTCCCAAAATCATGTGTTGTACAGTCTAATATTTGTTATCACCGAATTCGCACTCAACTAACAGCAGCCTGCATTGTCCATCCATTATAAATTCAAAAGCTATAACAGGATAAAGTTTTGGGAAAAAATGGAAGTCTAGCCACGCCCCTTCTGATACCTCCTTTACAAATGTACCTTCCCGCCCACTATAGAGATGGAGTATTAATGTCAATAAATCCAACGTGATCGTACCCAAATTCTTTATTTACTGCTTTAACAGGTTAAGTTTTTGAGAAAAAAAATGGAAGTCTAGCCACGCCCTATCTGGTACCTCCCATACCCATCGGATTCCGCCCACTTTAGAAATTGATTAATATTATTAATATACCTAACGATCGTGCCCAAATTCTGTATTTAGTAAAGCTATAACAGGATAAAGTTTTGGAAAAAAAATTGGAAGTCTAGCCACGCTCCTTCTGGTACATCACATACAAATGCACCTTTCCGCTCACTATAGAGATGGAGTAATAATATCAATAATATCCAACGTGAGAGTACCCAAATTCTTTATTTATTAAAGCTATAACAGGATAAGGTTTTTGAGAAAAAAAAATTGGAAATCTAGCCACGCCCCTTCTGGTACCTCCCATACAAATGTACCACTCCGCCCACTTTAAAAATCGAGTAATAATATTAGTATAATAGAAAATTTTTTGTTGTACTGAGGGTGATGGTATATGTAAGTCGGTTCTTACTGGTTTTAACTATCACGTTTGTAATTAATCAATAGTCTGAATCTTTTAAATGTTGTGTAGAAAATACCTTCACTTAATTTCCGACTTCGATAACACCTCCGATAACGGATTCAGACTGGTTAGTTTCGCGTCGGCAGGAAACATAGTTGTGAGTGGAACCAGATTCCCACAAAAAGATATCCACAAGGCAACCTGGATATCTCCCGTTCAAAATACAAGAAATCAGATTGATCACGTGGTAATTGCTGGAAGGCATGTCTCAAGCGTTATGGACGTGCGTGTGATGTGCGGTGCAAATATTGACTCGGATCCCCACCACGATTAAGTAGTGCTAAAAACACTCGCAATCAAACACAAAGGATGCTAGACATCACAAAGCTGCATACCACCGAGATAACCAATGCCTACTTCAACTAACTCTCTCAATTACTCTAAACAAATCCCTCTAGTTCTGATGTTCCCGAAAACACAGTGGCAGCATATTGAGAATTCTATGACCACTGCCGCAACGACCGTACTGGGTTATGAAAAACCACGCTCAGACAAGTCTTGGTACGATGATGAATGTCGCGAAATGTCTAAGGTAATGGATGCTGCATACAAGGCAAAACTGCAGCCAATGGCAACGCGTGCGGTGACGGAGCGTTATAATAAGAAAAGGAGGGAGATGAAACGCCTGTTTAGGCGGAAAAAGCGTCTGTGGAAGAAAAGAGACAGCCAGGATATCTAAAACTACAGGGATAGAGGTGAGGCCCACCTGTAAGGACCGAGACAGAAATCTGGTCACGGACACTCAGAGTGTGTTGCAAATATGGAAGGAACTCTTTCGGTTTCTACTCGTTCCCAAAGGCAGCATAAGTGACGAGATCACATAAATCTTCGACGATGGAGTAAGCAATTGCACGGCTTAAAAATAATAAAGCTGCAGAAGCCGATGGCCTGCCGGCAGAGCTTTTTAAAGCCGGCGGCGTTGAGCTGGTAACATTCATGCATGAACCAGCTCATAAACACGATTTGACTTAAGGAGTGCATGCCCGATGATTGGAATCTGAGTGTCCTTTGTGTGTACCAACTATCGCGGGATTAGCCTTTTACCCATCGCATACAAAGTCCGGTCTAGTGTGTTATGTGAAAGACTAAAGTCGATAATGGCAATCTTGAATGGACCTTATTAGTGTGACTTTAGACCTGGTAAAGCCACGACCGACCAGATATTCACACTACGACAAATCCTGGGGAAGACCAAAGAAGTGCAGATCGACACCTATCATCTGTTCATCGACTACAAAGCTGCAGTCGGAAGTTCGATACGACAGAAATTGTTAGATGCTATGGCTGAGTTTGGTCTTGGCAAATACGACTTTGCGGGATGACACTGACTGACACGAAATCTTCAGTGAAAATTGGCAAAACTCTGATAGAGCCATTTTCTACCTAATGAGGCTTTAGACAAGGCGATAGTCTGTCCACCGATCTTTATCACATCGTAATGGAGATGATCATGCCGAAGGCTGCAGTAAACAGGAACGATACCATCTTCAACAAAAGTCACATGTTGCTCGCGTATGCCGATGATATTGATATCATTGGCCGTGGATTGCGGGATGTTAATGCGGCTTTTTCGAGCATTGAAAAGTAGAAAGTGGGTCTGGTGATAAATGAGGACAAAACCAAGGTATTTGTTTCAACGAACAAAAAATCCACTCGTCCGGTAAGCTAGGTGAACGTTGACAACTATAACTTTGAAGTGGTAGATGAATTTGTCTACATTGGCTCCGCCATAAACAAAAATAATAATGTCAGCCTGGAAATCAAAAGACGAGTATTGATCGCAAACCGCTGCTACTATGCTACGCTGCTACTGGCGGCGCAGGAGAGGGCGACCAAAACTCCGATGGATGGACCAGATGAAAGAGCTGTTAACTAAGCTTGGTGTGACGAACTATCTACGGAGCGCAAAAGACCGAATACTTTTCTACATACGGCTACTGATAGATAAATTTCTGTTTTTGCAGCCATTAAAGAAGAAGAATAAGATTTCCGACTATTTGTGAGGAATGTTTATTAAAAATCAAATCTATGCAGTGAATAACATTTACTACAAATCTAAATTTAGTGTGCATTTTTTTATCAAAAAAAGTTTTAAAGCGTTTTATTTTTTCTTTAATGCCAATATTTTTAGTTTGGGGAATGGGACTTTGCCCAGAGGTGGAAAGTTACTGATTGTTACTCACTTGGGAGTGACCAGAATCGATTCCTTTGCGGCACTGTCCAAGCAGCTTACTACTTCCGGTCTTAGACCAAGTATTCCCCGGGCAATGACTTCAAAGCAACCGCTTAGAAGTTAGCTAAAGTTAGAAGGCATTACAACCATGTATCCTGAATGGTCAAAGAGACGTCTCAGGAAAGTAGGCTTAAACCGCTGAAGCATGGTTGCATCGTGGGATTGGACGCGCAGATAGCAGCCCTATTACCAATCTAGGAGACGAGGGTTAGCAACCCACATCTTCCGAAATCTAAATTGCTAACGAATCGTTAAAAAATCAGCCTCTAAATAAAAAACCGAAACACTCGTTGACGACCTTTGCATATCGAACTAGGACTATGATTGGATACTGGAATGTAAGAACGCTCAGAGACGGCGATAACATCGCCACCGGTTTGAACGCCAGGTATTTGCAAGCAGAACGTGAAATGTTACGGTACGGCCTTGCTATCCTCGGTTTAAGTGAAATTCGATGGACTGGCTCTGGTGAGTATTCGTCTCCAAGCTCACAGTCGGTCATGCTATATTCTGGAAAGGAAACAGGAAGCAATCACCAATCAGGCGTTGGAATAATGTTGTCAACAAATGCGCGTAAGAGCCTCATAAATTGGAAGCCTGTATCGGACCGACTTATTCTTGCCCGTTTTGGATCTAAGGTTAGAAATATCTCTCTAATACAGTGCTATGCCCCAACCGAAGCTGCCACAGACGATTTGAAAAACGCGTTCTACAGTCAGCTGAATGCAACGTATGACGATATTCCACGAGGTGATATCGTCATAGTCATGGGAGACCTGAACGCCAAGGTTGGTTCTGACAATGAATCGCTGAAGCATGTAATGGGCAAGCATGGGCTTGGTACACGGAATGACAACGGGGAACGGTTTATTGACTTTTGCAATGCTAGAAAGTTAGTTATCGGTGGCACTCTCTTTACCCATAAAGATTGTCACAAGGTAACGTGGCTGTCTCCCGACAGGCATAACACCGCGAACCAAATTGACCACTGCGCCATCAGCCACCGTTTTAAAAAATGCCTGCTTGATGTACGTAGTAAACGAGGTGCGGATATTGGCCAATCTCGAGACCACTACCTAGTAGTAGCCAAAATACGTTTATGTACCACAGCCATACAAAACAACAGACAGAACCTCCGACCCAGGAAATACGATGTTGGTAGATTAAGGAATATGAACGTCCGAAACAACTTTACCTCCCAACTCCGACAGGCGATGAATACCACCGGAAATGTACTCCCTGCTTCCATTGATTCGAAATGGTACCATCTTAAAAACATAATACGGTCATGTTCAGATAAGTCAATCGGACCAACCCCCAAAGGAAGAGAAGATTGGATGTCTGAGGCTACTTGGAGTTTAATTGCAGAACGCAAAGAGCTGAAAGATAAATTCAATGCTTCCAAGAACCCCGAAGAGAAGAATTTACTAGAAAATAAGTATAACGAAAGCCATAAAACGGTACAGCGTGCAGTGCGTAGGGACAAACGAAGAAGTATAGATTGTCTCGCTGAGCAGGCTGAAAATGCCGCAAATTCTGGCGACACTCGCACAGTTTTCCATGTCACCAAAAAACTAGCGGAACGCAAATTGCACATTGAACATCCTATCCGAGATCTGACTGGAAATCTTCTCAGCACCGACCAGGAACAACTGCAAAGGTGGAAAGAACACTTTTCCATAGTCTTAAATAACATAATAGACCCTGCAGCTGAACTACCTATACCTGCAAGTTCAATAAATACCACAAACTACAGGATTGGAACCTCACCACCTAGTTTATCCGAAATTATAGCAGCGATAAAACAACTTCCGAACGGTAAAGCCGCCGGCACAGATGGTATCCCTGCTGAATTATATAAGTGTGATCCAACACTCATTGCAGAGCTATTACACCCACTCATTACTGAGTCATGGGAAACTGAGTCCTTCCCTGAAGAATGGAAAAATGGGATAATTGTCAAAATTGCAAAAAAAGGAGACTTGAAAAATTGTAACAACTGGCGTGGAATTTGTGTTCTCCCAACGATAGCAAAGCTAATGGCAAAAATAATTCTAAACCGAATTAAAGAACACCTAGAACATAGTATTAGCTCCTGTCAAGCAGGTTTTCGCAGTGGATATTCCTGTGCAGACCACATCAATACGCTGCGCATTATTGTAGAACAATGTTTGGAATTCAATTCCAATCTTCATCTTCTCTTTGTGGACTTTGAGAAAGCGTTTGACAGCATCAACCGTGAATACATTTGGTTAGCCTTGCGAAGAAGATATATACCTGAAAAATTAATATCTCTGATCAAGGAAAGTTATAACCAGGCCAGATGCTTCGTTCTCCATAAAGGAAAGCTCTCAGACCCATTCCATGTTCAAAGTGGAGTGCGTCAGGGATGCATATTGTCACCTCTATTATTCCTAGTAGTTATGGAAGATGTTCTTAGTTCCATCGAGAACCGAAGCCAAGGAATACAATGGCAAATCAACGGCAAATACCTAAATTACCTGGCTTACGCAGACGATATTTGCTTGCTTTCTCATAGGCTGTGTGATCTAAAACGGACAACATTAGATCTCCAGGAAAAGCTGCAACATACGGGTCTTAAAATAAACACCAGCAAAACAAAGACTCTTAGCATAGGAACCGAAACAACAGCTCCATTAAGGGTAGGTGATGAAACCTACAAATATGCTCCAAACTTTTGCTACCTGGGGTGTGAGATTGATGCTGAAGGAGGTTCCGATTTAGATGTAGAGGGCAGAATAAACAAGGCAAGATCGTCGTTCGGTATACTAGCTCCAATATGGCAAAATAACAAAATTAGCCTCCATACAAAACTGCGAATTTTCGAAGCATGTGTGAAGTCTGTACTGCTGTATGGATGTACAACTTGGAAAGTTACCAGTAGTATTACCAATCGGCTTCAAACTTTTGTCAATCGCTGCCTTAGACGAATACTTCGTATTTTCTGGCCGCGTACCATTTCAAATGCAGAATTGTTGTCGCGATCACGGCAAATACCACTGGCAACGGAAATTCGTAAGCGTAAGTGGCAGTGGATTGGACATACTCTTCGCCGAAATGATGACAACGTGGCTAAGCAGGCACTTAAATGGAATCCCTTCCATCAGGCAGGTCGTCGGCGTGGAAGACCACGTATAACATGGCGACGCTCCACCGAAAGCGAAATGAGTAACCTCGGCGTATCCTGGAACCAATTAAGATCGATTGCACAAAACCGTGTCCGATGGCGGACGGCTGTAATTGACGCCCTATGCTCCAATGGGAGTTAGAGGAACACATATATATATATATAATATTTTTAGTTTCTTTCGTGCATATTTCGGTTGGCTCTGTACATCACTGTACAGTAGAAGGTCAACTCAATTCTAAAGGTGACAATGAGAAGTGTACGTATCTGTTTTATTTAAAAAAAAAAACCAATTTCAATTTTATACTCGCTTTGCTCAATCAAGTTTGTAGATATTTTGTAGAATGCCTGCTGTGAACCCTTACCAGGCAATATTCTATTCCGCAATACTTGATTTGTAGCGATAATAGAGCAGGTTCTGTATTTGCAATTCTGTTATTAAGCGAAAGACGAGGACTACAATAGAGAGAATAACAGAGCCAATAGTTAACTAACCGCACTCTCTTTCAAACTGTGATAGCAGCTCAGTATACGAATGGCAATCTGGCACCAGTGTAAAAATTATATATATTAATAATTCCACTTGCATCGTATTTAGTTCAACACGGAGCATCAAAAATACAAGGTCTTCTATGTGGGCACCATGAGACTTGTATTCGCTCTTTTAACTATCGTTATAGTGATGCAGGTTAGTTTACTTTTGCAATTCACAACGCACAATAGCCACAACAAGAGAACATTATGTTAAACCATCAATTGTTTTTTTTTGGTTCTTTCACAAGATTTCTGACGGCAGTCGATGCGGACGCCAAACACGCTCCACATATGTGGAGACACATCTTAAAGATTTCATTAACTTTGCCAAGCTGGTAGTGAAACAAAGTGCCACGATCGTATCGGCTGTCATTAACGAATTGCCTGCGACCGAAAATTACAGCGATTACCGGGAGGAACTGGAAGCCTACTTACATAAGTTGGACCAATACAAATCGCAATCGGGCAGATGTGCAACGAAGAGTTTGGAAGTCATGACCGCTTTTTTGTTGTTAACCGAACCATACGAGCAGAAAAATATAACCGCTGAAGCAAAGGAAGTATATACAATTATGGACACCAATGGCCTGGCCTCTTTGGAACATGAAGCCGAGCGGTGGATGGATACCTTTGATGAGGATAGATACAGGGAGGAATATGAAGAATTGTTATCAGATAGCAATAATACGGCTGTCTTGGCATTGTTTTCGGAAATTTGTTAAAAATGTTGGAGTAATCAAGGGTATTGTGACTATAAATCAGTGTTCACTGTTCCAAAGAGGCCAGGTCAGGCAGCCCAATACAACCACAATATGAGTTTGTGTTGGTGAGTTGCTCTCTTCCCTCTCTTACTGTAATGAAGGAAATTGTTATATAGTTTTTTTATACCATTAAACAAAATTATAATATAAAAATCCAGGAAATAATTAATAAATATTACTGCCGTGCTTATAAGAATTAATTTTTACCAAAAAATGCATTTCTTTTATTGCCGTGCTAACAACAAGCACAGTGCAATAATATAAAGAGTATCGAAGATTCCAGGCTGTTAAATGTTGTGTCGAAAAATGCCTGGAAAACGAGGCGCTAGCGAACTTCCACGAGAGTTGATAAAAAAAAGTACTTTTGCGATCTTTTGTTCCACTGAACTTAGTAAAATAGTAGTCAACAACCCTTTTTCTCTCTGTTAACTCGCTGTTGTTCGCAGACATCTAATATGTTCATAACAGAGCTCTGGACGGTAGGGGCTGCAACAAGCATCGACACAACCGCGTTGGACGAATGCTGAAGCGAGACTGAATTCATTTGTTTGTTTTTGTTCAAGAATTTCATGTGTGGCTCTCTCGCTCATGTGACCCATGGGCTACCTCTCGCAGTTGACTGTTATAAATTGATCAATTCATTGTTAAAGAGACTTATCGTGTGTAAAATTAAGAGAAGTAAATAATATAATATGTAGTAATGCTTCCTTAAGTCAAATAAACAGATAAATTAAATTAAGCATTCTATGCTTAACGTTTATATTCTTCGAAAAACTCAAAGAATTTTTCAAATTCCATAATCTTTTCTTCGGAATTTGCAATAGGTTTAAATTCCTCCAGCCACTGCATTATGTACTTCTCGTTTTCCAACTCTTCTTTGGTCAATTTTGATTTGAATTCATCGAATTGTTCATAGAATTTTCTCACGAAAACCAGAAATTCGTTCTCAAATTGTTTGTCCAAATCGTGTGAACCCTATTGCATCAATTTCTCCTCTATGACTTTCATATCAGATGTGACCGTTGGACTTTTAAGTTCGAAATAATGAGATGTCGTGTTGGAATACAAATCAACCAAACCAAATAGTTCGTCCAATTCCTTGTAAATATTATATTTATCCACGAATTTAGTAGTATTTTTCTTGAATGCCTTTATGACACTGCCAGAGAAAGATGCAAGAACATCATCTTTGAGTAAATGATCACTGATGTTTACTGCATGGTCGACATATTCCTGGGATATGTCACAGAAGGACATCAAAGAAGATATTCTTTGGGTGTCAAAGTCACCTCACGGTCAAAGTCCTTCTTCACAATGATATTACGATATAAAGCCTCGGCATTGATCGAGTTTGATTCATCAAAGTTTGGCTCAGTTTCGGCCACCGACAACTACAAAAACATTATGGAAATTATTAGGTAATCTACGTTATAAATATAACAAGACTTCACCGTAACCAATCCGAATACCAATATAACACATAATAATTTACCAAATGGCATTCTGCACTGTTGTGTTTTGTTCGATAACTGAATAATTTCCTAATAGTATAAACATCACCAAATAAAAATATTTTTTTTGTACAATACACTGTCAAAGGTTATCAGTGGTAATCGCATGCATCCAATTATTTTATTAAAAATCTGATCAATTTACGCTCTCTCTTTCTATATACATTGGTAGCAAAATGATAATACTCTTTTTATAAGTGCGTATAATAGGGCGTTTCACAAAAAAAAATTCCAACTCTTGAAGCGGAATAATAAAGCTTGTGATCTAAAAGAATTTCGAAAATTTTTTTGGATTTTTTGAAGATGGGTATGGGGTCGCTGAAATAGATTTTATCAAAAAAATGAGGTTATGGATAAACAATTTTTATATTATTTTTTTTCTGTTGCAACAATTCTCTTTTTAAGGATCCGATCCCACGAAAAAAAATTTTTGGTGTGAAAAATTATTATATTAAGGACCACTTTTATAGTCTTAAAAGTGAACAATTATTTTTCCTAGATTTCAAACCTCGATAACTTGAAAAGTTTTCAACATTTTTTCAAGATGTAAAATGCGATACCTTTAATTTGGTATATATAAGTTTATATCTTACTTGTGAAAAATGTTGAAAAAAATAAAAAATAGACAAAAAAAAATAATTTTTTATTTTTAAATTCACACTATTTAAATTTCAAAATTTTTGAAGTAGGTCCTTTCTAAAATGTAAATGGTCGCAGCATTCCAAAAGAAAGGTTGTGATAATCCATCTAATAAAGCTTTCGTTAATTTGAAAGAGATTTCATAAATTGAAATGCATAATTTTGTTACCTCAAACAGTAAAAGGGTTTGTGATGAATTAAAATTGCTCACTTCCTTTTTTTCAAAAGATACACATTTATGGAAAAATTATGATGATTTTGTTTCTGCAAAGAAAAAACTAGAAAAACTATGTGTTGTGAATGATTTATCAGAAAGAGGCGTGGCGTCAGCTACAATAGATAACAAAAAAATTACAAAGAATGAGGATGATTTTCAAAACTTTTTGATTAGCGTCGATAACAATCGAAAAATTATACCTAATGTTAACAAAAATGTCATTTAAAAAGCTCTTAGGAAACCAATTTGAAAATACTTCCACAGTTGTTCCACATTTAATATTTAATGTATTTTAATTTTAGATACAAATTTACTTTTTAATTTTAATTTGTTCATTAAATATATTTATTTTGTTTATTTAATATCTTTTGATTTTGTATGGGAATACAAATATATTGCTGAATTGAATTTTGGATATTTTTTTTTAAAGCAATGTATTTTATATGTTTTTCTTACTTAACCAAGAACGAAACATAATGAAATTCTTTTAATTCTCATAAAATTTGATAAAAAAAAACTTTTCTAAAACTAAAATTTTTTTCTTATATTTTTCCAACAAGAACAAATAAATCTATGTATCGAATGAAATTGTTCACTTTTAAGCCTATAAAAGTGGATATTAATAACGTAATTTTTCACACCAATAATTTTTTTGTCGTGGAATCGGATCCTTAAGAAGAGAATTGTTAAGTTGTATGAACAAAAAGCACCAGAAAAAAATAATATACAATTTTTTTCTCCATAACCTCATTTTTTTGATAAAATCTATATCAGCGACCCCATACCCATCTTCAAAAAATCCAAAAAAATTTCTAAATTATTTTAGATCACAAGCCTTAATATTCCGCTTCAAGAGTTGCAAAAATCTAGTGTATATGTGTATATATTCGTTTGACAAGTTTTAATGGGAAAATTTGTAAATGTATTTTTACAATTGATGGCACATACACGCTTAGCATATTTTATCTCTGTAGTTTAATATTAACCAGTTTAATAATATTTTACTAACTTACTTACGTGGCCTAATACAACTTACGAACATGGTTCATAAATTTGAGGCCTCAAGTATTAGAGAATTCCACACTCTTCGGTCTTCTGCGTGCGTTCTCTAGTTAGTTCTACTAGATGGTGGCACGTCGCCAACCACTTGGTCCTTCCAACGAAGTTTGTGTCTTCCTACTCTGCGTCGTCCTTCAGGTTCGCCTTCAAACACCTTTCTTGCTGGAGCATTTACATCCATCCTGGCAACATGTCCCAGCCATCGAAGTCGTTGGATTCTAAATCTTTTAGCTACGTCGATGTTGCAGTGAAGCTTATACAGCTCATGGTTCATCCGATGGCGAAACTCGCCGTCGACACAGATAGGTCCATATATTTTTCGAAGTACTTTTCTCTTGAATAATCCCAGGTTTTGTATGTCCGTTGTCGTAAGCACCCACTATTCGGCAGCATACAACAGAACAGGTAAAATTACCACCTGTTATAGCTGTTTCTTAGTATTCCGAGATAAGGTGGTATTACTAAAGTGATGCCGAAGTCCGTAGAAACATCTATTGGCTAGCACTATTCTGCGCTTAATTTCTTGGCTGACATTATTTTTCTTGTTGACGGAAGATCCGAGGTAGGTAAACTCATCGACTACCTCAAAACAATAATTTTTAATGTTGACGGTGCGTCCCCATCGAGAGGACTCTTTGTTCGTCGAAATAATTATTTTCAATCAATCATCACACCGAGCTGATTCCAAATGTAAATACAAATAACTACTTTAGCCACAGAATTGCGTTCCCCTTGCACTCAGTCACCCATATGCTGCCGTGTGATGTATGGATGGGATGTATGGGGGCTATGAAAAGCATCCATTCAAATGCAATACAAAACCAATAAACAAACAAACATTCATGCCCGTAGCTCAATGATCTTTCCCAATGATAATATTCAACATTTATATTCTCTCAACACCAAAGAAGATTCTTTCAACAAAAAGCGGAAAGCAATAACAACGGCAGCAGCAGCAGCAGTAACAAAAAAAAAACGGCGTTCTACAGTCCATACGTGTACTCATCACTCAGCATCTTACGAATAAGGAGAGAAGAGCAGCTTAAAGATCCCAAACAGTACGAATATATTCGCTAAACGAGAGAGTATAGACAAAAGTAAATCAACAACAAAACACAACAATGAATACTTTCAAAAGATATTTCACTCTCATGCTCCCTGTAGGAAGTGTCTGCCAAGACATCCTCAAGAATAGGTGTATGAGCATAGTAATTGGTTGATGACATTTAGGGGACCGACTATACAAATCGTCGACGAAATTTTCATACAAGTGTCCGCTTTGTCATGCACGACCTAATGAGCGACAATGTCGGTCAAATTGTCGTTGATGCCTATACAAGCGACCTGTCGCCCACACAATCATGCACGACCTGATGGGTGACTCACAAAATTATTTCTCAATAAAGCCATACAGCACACAAATTAACGTACATATTTAGATACAATCTTAACTAACTACAAGGCAAGTTACATCATCTGCCCTGTAGAACTCATTTCCTTCAAACTCAATTTTGAACACGTTACACATGTGCTCCAAAATATACTTAAAGTACATACAAAAAACCTGTCACATCACTGAGCAAGTACTGATTTGAGCAAAATTAACTAAATTTTTAAATACCGTCCGTATAGTTGCCAACCTCATTTTAGGTAAATAACTTAGCATAGACAAATACCAAATTATAGTTTGGTCTTAAACCATGGTGGTGAAATTTATTGTGGTGTATTAAAACAACAAAACCTTTTGTCGAACCGGTTAGTGGTAAAAAAGAATGCGGAAAAACATGGTTACCAACAACATTTCTAAATCTAAACACTTTTAAGTAGTTTCAAAATTTCTATCATATATGGGCAATTCCGTAGTCACATATGTAAAACAGGACTTACGTTTCAATGCGATGAGAAACAATAAACAATGTTTTTTTATTACTCCCTTTATCTTTTTGTGTAATACTTAAGAAACTCTTTATATAGTAAAAGAGACGAAATCCTCTGAACTGATGGACCTAACATATCAGGAAATAAAGAGGGAGACGTTACGTGTCAAAAATATAAAACCATTTTTTCTTATTTCACAAAAACACAAACCAATGCGAATTGAGCCAGACTTTTTTGGCAAAACCTTTTTTAATATAATTTGAAATATTATAAATTTGTTTTAGAGTTTAATGAACTTCAAAAACGTTTTAAAAATTCTTTTCAGAGCCTATTTTGTGAAACGTGACTTGACTTTAAGTGATGTGACATAAATTTCCTTTTTTGATAGATTATGACAAAAATATTTTCAAAAATATTTTTTTTATTTGCAAAATTACAAAATGTTTTTAAGTTTTTATACCGCAAACTGTTGATCGCAACTGTTAAAAAAAAATAAAATCAAAATTTTCCAGCTAACTGGTCCTTTTTTTACTAATATTGGAGTTATTTACTGCTCTAAAGCTATGTAATGTACTGCTAATGTACTGACATGGACAGTGTTGCCTATATAATTATATCTCTGCGAATAGTGAATTTGGCAGATGCATAAACTTCATACATCTGCAAATTAAATGTGTTTGCAATTATCTTACAATAATCTGATAGAGGCGACATTTTGCAGTTCACACGTTTTTCGGATGTCTGGCAATATTGTTGTTTTACAATGTAATGGCAATGATTTTTCTGCAAACGTTGCCATACAAAAATTTAAATTGCACACGGTTGTTGGACATTTTTAAATATTTTTCGGGCAATATTGTAAGATCTTGCAACCGTCTGTGCGTTGCTTAACAAATATTTTATGTAAAGAGTGAACATGCATCATTAGTAGGGCGACCAATTTTCAGCACATGCTGAATATTGCTGATGCTGCTTAATTTAACGATTTCAAGCGATCTTGCTTATTTAAAAGGTTTGTGCTTTTTCATGCTGTTTTTGCCCTTATTTAAATTTTTGAGACATTTTGATAAGATATGTTTCTATCAATTGAAAATTTTTACATATCACAAGCCCTTGCTGTTCATAAAAATATGACAGGTAGAATTCAATTTGCAAACTATCCTCTTATTTTACACACAGCCTGTGTTCAAGATTTTGTAATAGCTCTATTTTTATCGATAGCTTAGATTGTTCGATTCGTTATATTCCTATAGTTTTCAGGCGCCTTATCGAAAACAAAAATTTAAACTAATGAAACCTAATGTGCCTCTATAACCTAAACCAATAACGACACGATGAGAAACGTGGTTGGAAGCAGCGGGGTATTATACTAATTATTTGGAAGATATAAGGGAAGTCACTCAAGAGAAAATGAGAAAATGATTCTGAAGCATTGCGATAAAGCAAAGAGGTTCTTTCTAATGAAAATTTGTAATCCGACTTTTCCTTCATAAAAACAAAATTTAAGTGCATCCGACATGTCATCACAAAAATTGAGTCAAGCGGATTGCCATTGAATGAAAGCTTGGAAACAATAAAATCAATTCAACATGCTATAGAAAAACATCTGATACAAATTATATTAAAAAATTACTGCCGTACTTGCGCGAAATCCTGGCTTTTGTGGAAATCACTAAAATCAACAATATTATTTTTAAAAATTCCAAAATGGAAAATATTCGCCTGCTGAATCAACACTTTATAAATACGCTCCCGTTTCATCGTGTGACGTGGAACGTGTTTTTTCTATATATGGAAATTTTTTTACACCTTAGGAAATTTAAGACATTTTTTTTTTGGTTTGAAAATTACTTTCTTTGTATGAATACCCGACTGAATAATTTTGTTAATTAAATTATTGTTTTTTATTACTTCTTTAATAGATGTGAAATTGTTTTTTGTTTGTTTTTCAATAAATAAAAAAAATAATAAATGCTGAAAATAAAATTAATCGTGCTTATTTCAAGGGTTTTTCGTGCTGTTTTAAGTACTGAAAACCATTTTTTCGTGCTGAAAAATGGTCGCCCTAATCATTAGTAAATATGTTATTAATATCACAGTGTAACACACTTTCTCAGGGGGTCAACCAAACCAATATCAATCGATAGCATTTGACCTCAGTAACAAAACCGTATACTCCATATTGCTCCACTACACCACAACTTTTTTTACAGTGGGTTGAAATTTGAGTTTTTCATCTAAAGTCGAATCGAAGAATATGAAAAATCTTGCTTAAACATACATTTGGGATAGTTTTATCTTCGGAGACCTATATTATTTTCCGGGGAAAATTTCAGCTACTGGTTGTTTTATAGAAAAGCTTTACTCATGCGTTCTAGAAGTGTGAAACTTCACTAATTACGCACTCTCGCTCCTTTTTAAAGTCGAGCAAAAAGCTTAGTTATCTTTAACCCTTCTACCCGCGAATAACGTACTTAATTTTTACCCCGCGTAAACCTCTATATTGTTAACCTTAACCATTTATTTAACGGTTCACTAAATACATACCCCCTCCCCGTGCCGATACATTGCATTTTGCACTTTCTACATAGTGCTATAAAAGTGAATTAAATACAATTGGAAAAGGTAAACCAAAACAAATAAATAAGTTTTATAACGTCATTCTAAATCCCCCGTGTTTTATTCCCAATCTTCGGAAATTTAAACTACTAGCCTATTCAACCCCCCGCATTACAATGTATTTTCTGCTGAAATCGATTTAAGCTCATAAACTCTCCCGCATGGTAGTCGCGTGTTATAACCACTATGCCACGGCCGGTTCCTCATAAACTTCTACCGCTAAGAATATACTCCTCCAACTTTATAATTTTGATAATAATAGTTATCTTCTAAATATGTTTGCTTTTTGAGATAAATTCAAAAAACAGAAAATTTGCGCGCATCCCCAGGTACCCATTTAGTATAATAAGCTCTCCCATATCTCATTCATTGCGTGTAAAGAAAAAATAAGTGTTTTTGTTTTAAATTAAATTTCAGATAAAACAAGATTTGCAAATAATATATTAATGTGAAATTATTCGTTTTTCAATTTAGAAATTCTCATGAGTATTTTTTCATGTCCTCTGCGAGTTATGTCAATTGAAAGCAACAATTGCACTTTTTAAACGCAATAACTGCACTTATCAACATTTAAACATTATCCACTATAATACGCAATGGCAACTCTACCTACCCATTCTACTGCCCTTAACTTCAGTTCGCGTAACACTTCATTCGTGCCGGTTCTTAGTCGTGAAGTTCGTGAATTTAACTCGTTAAAAATGCATTCAAGGTGTTGAAAGTGTAATAAAACTACGATAAAACTAAAGTTGATTATTTATTCTATTAATAAATGCAAAAATCTGAGTGCATTCCTGTATAATTTTATTGCAAAACATTCGCAATGTTTGTGCTTATTTGAGCGTCGCTTGTTAGACAATTATAAAGGGAGAGCAGATCACTCGAAATGTAAACAAAGAAGTGTGTGATGAAGAATTGCAATATTAGTGTGTATGGATGTGCTTGTGTTTTGGGTCGTGCATGCACACGAAAATATTAAACAGTAGTGTCAAATGTTAGTATGCTGAGTATACCGATATTTAATGAAATGTAAGTATGTACGTACTTTTTGGTAACTGTTAAACATGAATAAATCGTTGTAATACATTTTCGCAAGTCGTTTAAGCAGTTGAAAATAATTTTTTTTAATTAGGCGTAGTGCTTAATATGTAGATACCTATAACAAATACAATTTATTCCAAAACTAATTTGTGGACAAATATATTATAGGTGCATGTTTTAAATGAATTCTTATATTTTGATATATTCAATAAATCGGATAACAAAGTTTACATATGATAAATAAAAAATAGTAGGTTTAACTAAAATTTTTGGAATGAAGAAGGTACAATATTGCTTAGAAAAGCAAATAATTCGTTAATTCAAACACGTCTACTTCTGTTATGTTCCTATAAAAAAATAAAACGTTGGACTGCATTTGAAACATATTAAAAAAAAAAATCATAAAAATCTATTGACAATTTGTTTGTGACAAATTTAATTTGTGACAAATTTTAAATTTGGGCTTCGTCAGAACCCACTCCTGGCCTTTTGAAAAACAATAAAAAATTATAATAAAAACTTTAATGAGCTGATCTAAAAAACTGGGAGATACGTATATTTTTATTTTCGCTATATTTTTAGAATCTGGTCAGTTTGATCATGGGTGAAAAGTCGTGTCGTACAGTGTAATACATACTATGATTTTACCTAAAGGGTTTTTGATGTAAGGTGCATATTTAAAGAATATTTACCTAAAATATATTTTTAAAATTTTTTAAAATAATTAATAACAAATCTAAAAATTACACAAAAAAAACTCAGTAAAAACACATCGCACTTAGTTTCACTTTAAAACCCGCATTTTCGAAAAACATTTCTTTTATAAATATTTTTTAACTACCTTGTTTATAATGGCATATTTATATATGTATATTTATTACAAAACATAAATAAAATTTTAGGAAAAAACTTGATTCAGGGTTTTTTATTTGTTTAACAAAATTATCATTTCATCGCTGCGCCGCACAGTGGCATTTCGGCGGAAAAAATAGGGTTTTTCAACTTTCCAATTTCAATATTTTAAGGATTTGGTTTTGTAAAGAAATATTTGGATAAGAAAAATTCAACAAAGTGTTTTATGAAAAGTGAAATTTTGTAGTTAAAAAAACTAACAGAAGTCAACGGAAATTTATTCTTTGAAATTAGATAAAAATTATTGTCCAAATAAAGAACTTTTTGTGTGTGTACGTTTATAGCTATGGCTTTTGTTTTATTTTTTAGTGAAAATATATATAGCACTTACTCTTTTATAAGAAAAAAAAAATTATTGAAATCGGAAAAGTAAACTAATTATTATAATTTATCAAAAATTATACTTAAAACTATCAACTTTTAACTTTTTGATGGAAAACAAACTTTATGTGCTTTGCCTTGCTTAGCCCTCTAACTATAAAAAAAATGAAAGGTCCGAGTCTGTACTTTCAATTAATAAAAAAAAAAAATCACCGCCAAATACCGTCCCTTTTAGTAACATCGATTTTAATGCATGCATTTGTGCGATATTTTCGGTGTATTTGAAGGCTAATATCTTTCGCGGAGGGTTGTTGGGGATATTCTCATCTTTTGTATGGAGACAACACATTTTTAACTTTTGAATAAAAATTAAAATTTTTTAACTTTTATGAAATTTTCATATGATTCTAGACAGGGAAGAAAAACACTTAAAATCTACAACTTTCAATGGGCGTAAAATCTAAAGTGGGCGTGGCATCCCCAATATGTTTAATTTTTTTTCATAAGGAGAACTCAATTATGAAGTGTCCCGAATTTCGAGTACCTAGGTCCTGAAATAAAAATTTTGGCAAGTGCAGTTATATGGGAGATGGGTGTGGCAGTAGGCGGTTTTCCAAGATTTTTTCAAAATTTCTTAATTTAGCCCAGAGAAGTGTTTCTGCAAAATTTCATTGCTGTCCGACCACTCCTTCTTGTATGGGGCGGTGCCACTGTGCGCTGATCAAATCAGTTATGTGTAATTTTTCGTTATTTTTTACCAAAAAATTGTATGAAGATCATCATAAGGATTGGAGTTAGAGTGTAGGTATGTTCTGTGAAACTGTTTACTCCTTTATCGGCATCTTTGGAGCCGTGAGAGTGGTGGGAGAAGATTTGAGGAAAATTTGATTTTTGTATGGGAAGATGGGGGAGGAATATTTGGGGAAAATGTTAGGAGGGAAAACAACTAGAGGTCGTTCATACATTTTACCACAGAGCAAGATATAAAGAGTGACCAAGTTTCCAGGTTGTTAAATTTTGTTTCAAAAAATGCCTAGAAAACGAGGTTCGAGCGAATTTTTGTAAACAATGAATCATGTGTTGGGTTGTATGTAACTAAATGTACAAGTAGTGGGTATGTTCAGTAGGGGATGACGAAACGTACTACGCAACCTGGAATGTTTTTTGTTTTCAATTTTTATGTAATTTTTACGCAATATAATCACTTTGTACCTTGTATAAACATAATTTGGTACATTCCCCATTCATATCAATCTAAATTTTATAAATTTCTTAACGTTTTCATTCATGTTTTAACACTTTTCAGTTTTGTTGCATTCGAACCTCGCTGTGTTCGAAACTTCCCATCAAACCTCTCTTACTTAACATCCTCTGTAAATTCGCTCGAACCTAAGATGTTGCTAACAGGGCTCTGAACGGTAGGGGCTGATTTTACCGCTAATTATCAGCTAATAAGGTAATTGTCTGCGTTGTTCAGTGAGCATTTGATTGTTGTTTTGTCTGCCCTGTAAAATTTTATAATATGGTCTTGAGCCTTTGCATGTTAAGCC
This sequence comes from Muscina levida, assembly GCA_964034835.1. Classification (NCBI taxonomy): domain Eukaryota; kingdom Metazoa; phylum Arthropoda; class Insecta; order Diptera; family Muscidae; genus Muscina; species Muscina levida. The sequence continues at coordinate 36,474,420 of OZ035883.1, forward strand.
AGCGATATTTATCCTTTATGGTTAATAACTTGCCTATGTACTTTAAATTAATAAAAATATACAAATTATTTAATATTTTTTTTATCGATTATTGTAGTATTTTATTCGATTTTAATATTTGTTTCTTTATAAGTATATTCAGTATTACAACTAAATATGCGATAGATATATATAAAGATATAGTATAGTATGATATAGTATATACACAATAATTATATAAAAGACATAAAAGAGTATATAATAGGGATTTCTACGATATTATTTAATAATACGATTTAAATCAATACAATTACAACTACGATATATTTATCATCTAAAACATATACAAAATTGTTTTGTTTTATTTTATATTAATTTATTTTTGTTTCTTTCACTATTTTAAGATTTTACTGGCTCTCTCTCTCTCTCTTTCAAGGTTATTGTCCAATAATATAATGCTCTTGGTACTGAAGACATTTATTGCAAATAAATCAATTAAATTCCTGAGTCTAATTCAATATAAGTTCTATGTCCGTCCGTCTGTGTGTGTGTGTTCACCGTACAGCTACTTGTGTCTCTGCTTGTGCGTAGACATTTTCAATAACTAGTGTAGGTGGGGGCGGGTGGGCTAATCTGGGTACAGGATACAAGTGTCCGCTTAGTTAGTAGGAACTAAGCTTGGAACTACTATGTTATTGCATGTAATGTAATAAACTACAAATAAATATAACTATTTGAACTAATTATTTTGGCACTGGATGGAAATGTTGCATATTTTTGCATAAGTTTTGTCGGTAACTGTTCTGCTTAAAAGGAGAGAATCCTAAGGATTAGTTAGTTTAAGACGTTTTCTAGTTTTAGTGCCAAAATAAACTGGTGTCTTTGTGGTGTGGTTCTCTAGCAGGTATGAAATTCGGTGTCCGGTTGTATTACTATTGCTACTAAACTAGTCGTAGCCATAAAAACTGGCAGGATATATTTCTTTGTCAGACCTAAAAATCTGTGTGTTTTACCCCTACGGGTTGTATTAAAGCTTAACTAGTCTAGACTGTATTTAGCAGCTAAGACTACTAGTATGTTGCATCTCTCTGTCGTGCGGCGTGCGTTCAAGGCTAAACTAATCCATAGTCGGTACACACCGATGTTGCTTGATTATTTTGCGGCTTTTCCATGCCCACCGTTGCTGAAGCTGTAGCAGCCGCCGCCGCTGCAGCTGCTGCGGCCATATTTAGTTCCACCAAAGTGTCGATGCTATTTAAACTGACGCCCTGCAATATTTTTTGGGCTGCCAGCGATGTAAAGTTAAACGACAGGTCAGTTAAACTGGGAAAATTGTAAAGATCCTCGGCCTCCGCTTGATCCTTAGAAAGACTTAAACGTCTATCCAAAGTATCTTTGCGTATTGACTTATCCGACGTGGCAGTGCAATTGGTATCCTTTTGCGTCAGATTAGGTTCACTGCCGAGGGCAATGCTGTTCTTTTGCAGTATCTGAACCAAACTGCTGCTGCCTCCGCCGCCGGCCAGCGATGTATTCGAGGTTAGGTTATCATTCTTGGTCAACAGCGTCGAAGAGTCATAGCGCAAATTGTTCAATTCACAGTTAGAGTTAATGCTTTTGCTCAGCGTGTCCTTGGATGTTTTCTCATAGAATCGTAGGTTGCCTACGGATCCCGTCATTTCCAAATTGGCTTTGGTGAATTCGGATACAGCGGGTAGTTTTTCATCACAGGGCGAACTTGGCTGGGAATCACTGCTCTTGAGCACATTGTTTTTGTATACCAAATGACCGGTGTTGGATGGCTGCACGGCCAGGCCCAACTTGCGGCTGTTATTCATAGTAATCGTTGGTTCCACGAGGTGATTTTTGGCCAATCTTGGCATTTCCAAGGAATCGTTGGGCTTATCCGAGGACAAGGAACTCATGTAGGACATGGAGTCTAACGTTTCCGTGTCTGATTCACGATTGGAACCACTTTCATTCTGCACTGGTGTTACGGAGGTGGTACTTTGGCCATTCTCCGTCGACTTTGAATGGTCCGCTTGACCCTTCGAGCCCGGCATATGTTGTTTGGACAGTGTCTTCTTTATCACTTGGCCTTTCTCGTTCATGGTAGTTTCGTTGTTGATGATGAAAACATTGGAATTCTCGTTGAGTTTGCTATTCTCGAAAGTTATCACGCTTTGGGCGGGTGAATTTTGTACCATGATTTTGGTATTGGGCATAAAGTTCTGACCATTATTGGAGGTGGTCACTTTAAGGGTTATCGAATTATTGGAGGGGGAATTGGAAATGGCTGAACAGTTTTCCTGGTTTTCAGTGTTGCCTGAGTCTCTACTGTTGGCCTGATTCGAGGTTAGTATCGAGGACGGCATGGTGGAGGATGATTGATTTCTCATGGCTTGCTCGGCGTTGCGTGCCCGCATTACCTGATGTCGCGGTGTGCCTCTAGGTGAACCATTTAACATTATTATAGATCGGGGTTGTATGACAGTTGAACTGGTCGAACGTTGCGATTCAAGACTAGAATGACCACTTGTCCGTGTATACGACACCTTGCCGCTGTCTATGCTCGACGGTCCCGATGTAAAAACCGAATTCTTGCCTGACTCCAAACTCGAGGGACCACTTTGCCACATGCGATAATCGGATCTTGTGTCGGACGGGTTGCGGCCCGTCGATGAAAGCTTTTGCGATGAGTTCGTACTGCGCGAAGGCGAATGTTCGAGCATGTGACGAGCAACTGTGCCGCTTTGTATGGACTTTTGAGAACTTCGGTAGGGTGTGCTGGTGCGGGCCGATAGCGTGGCCGACGTTTTGGTGGCAAACGAGTTGCCATTGGCTTGTGTTGTTGCCGGTATGGACTGAGTGGAGCGAGGCAAAGAACTGCTGCTATAAGCAGGCGAACGTCGGCGTATGGGCGAACAGTCCCGCGAGGATATCACAAAAGTCGATTCACTTGACAGATTGCGACGGTGACGTCGTGGTAGAGTTAAGGAACGCTGGCTCAATTCGGAGCCATCGTAAAATGTGGAATTCGATAAAGTGTGCACGGTAGGAATATCCTAAGAGGAATAACAGAAATGGAAACAATTACAAAGATCTCTTGACAGTTGTATATTTTTTCAACTTACGTGATCTTGAGTTTGTGTGCCCACACTGTGCAGATGAACAGCCTTGGAATTGAACCATTCAACTGGTGGAAACTGTGCAGAGTAGGTTTCAAGTTGGCGCGCCTTATTTCGTCCACTGCGGCGAAACAAACGTGATAACAAAGATCCTTTTTCTGTAACGAAATGGGCAATAATTAACATATGATTCTGGTCCGAATCTCACAGGCTACTCACTTGGTGATGAGGAATCTGTGCTTTGGTACTCTGAACTACTGCTGTCCGTATTTAACGTTTGAGCATAAGTCTTGGACAAACTCCGTGTAGAGGCGCAACGTTGCAGACGTTTCGATGAACCGAATAATCGCAAACTATGCCTTCGCTCTAGACTTCTGGGTGTAGGAAATGAAGAACTTCTTCGTTTCGATGTACGTGGATACAAGATTTTATCACTAGGATTACCTGAAGACAAAAAATAAACAATAAAACAAAATGACAACTATTTCTTTAAACCGACAGATGGAAATAAAGAAACCTACCGCCGCATATAACATCGGCTAAATTCGTTTGTATACATTGATGTGTTAGATCTCCATCCCGTTCCGTCGAAATCTCTCCGTACAGCGAGTGCAAAGCCTCTTCATTTGTCATCAGCATAGTGCGTGGCTCTGAGGGCACACTGTCCGCCGATTCATCCAAATCAACGTAACCATTGTGATGACTTCGAGGTCGGGAACGACTACGGCGTCGTCTGTGGAAAGTAAAAGTTTAAAATTGGGATTTTTAATTCATTCATATCTTATGTCATCGCTAAACTTACTCTGGTGTTAGTATAAAATATCCCTTAGCCGTCTGATAGATCTTTTGGTCCTGATTTAATTGTGCCAGCGAATCGTAGATTACCTCTATGGAGGGTGGTGTCATATGCGGAAATCGTACCTGTATCTTGGTTCGTATATTTTCTATAGTTGCCGAGTGACCGTCCGCCGTTAAATCCATTATGACATCACACAGAGCTTCGGGTAGTGGTGTAAACTGGCCCTGCATGATGGGTGTGACGATACAGTCCTCAATGTCACCTGAAAGGAGGGGAAAAATGGAGGGGTTATTTCAGTTTTCAAAGGAAAATTTTTTATTTGTAGCAATGTATTTATTAAATTGATGCAATTAAGATTACAAGATGACACGAGAATTAATCAGAAAACCATAAGGTCTAATGAACTAAAAACTTAAATTTATTATTCTTTTACATCCCATGAATGATATGTGCAAGGGTTTCTCACATTTGAGTGGTTAACACGCTTCTATTTGTAGACTCGCAAAACGGGACCTGCAGTTCAACGACAAATCCGAACAGCAGCTGTTTAAATAGATTTTACTAGAAATGACGATTGATTCGACTACTACGGAGTTGCTGAAGACAATTTCCTTACATGGCACATTCTTGCAATCATATATTTTAAAGACAAGCTTGATTGATAATAGGATTGATAAACACCGAGTTGAAATATTGTCAGAGCCCAACAATATCCAAATAGCGAATTAACACGCTATCTATTTTGTATTCACATATATTCGACATACTGTTATCTAACTAATGTGTAAGTTTTGTTTAAATATCTTTTGTAGATCTAGAGATATTTAGGATTACGTTATATAGCATATCGCGGCCAACTCAGAGCTCTGTTAATCGGAGTGGTTTGTGTCTTGACTAGTCAAAGATCACTTTTAGATGATGTCAATATTAAAAACTGAAATCCCCGTTGGTGTACTTGCCCTCTCATTTAATAACGTATTACCTCAGAACTCATCCGCCAACCTTCTTGGTCTGTACGGCTGTGAAGGAAGAGGTCTTCTTGGCGTACTGGAAAGTGGTGCAGGACACTGACGTTGAGGCGTTGCGGCACTCATTCTGGGGCATGCACTAGACACCGTACTTTGTCGAGGACAGGCAGACACATCGAAAGTTTTATTCGGACATGCAGGTGTCGCTGCCGCTGGCATTGAATAGGAACGTGAAGATGCTGTAACAACACCTGAGTTTTCATCATAGCTTTCCACAGAAATGCTGTTGGCATTTTCTTCAGTTCCCTCTGGACTATATTTGATGGAATAGTCGGTAAAGTTACGAAAAGACGGCGCTTGTTGAGGTATCGTGGTATTAGCCGCAGAATCATTTAAAGAGTTCAAGCCAGATTTATTTCTAAACGAATCATCAGTATAATCCAGTCTTTGCGGTGTCCATCCACTGCGATCCCTAGCAGATGTATTGTATGTAGTGTTAGTGGAAACTTTAAATGAATCGTTATTCATCGGACAGCCTCGGGAAGCTGCAGCTCTTCTCACATTATAGGTCGTGTTTGGCTGATATCCAGAGACATTGTAGGTAGCATTGACTGGATATCCTGAGGCATTATAGGTAGCATTCACCGGACATGCTGAGGCATTATAGGTAGCATTCACCGGACATGCTGAGGCATTGTAGGTAGCATTTGTCGGCTTCTGTGTCATGCGATATGTAGCATTTGCAGCACTACGACTTGGCACATTAAACGTGTCATTCACTGGCAATTTGCGAGTTCCACGATTCACATAGGGAGTGGAAGCTAAATTCGGGTCTATTTGAAATGAATCTTCAAAAGTACTGTCCAAACTAGGCTCATCCTCGCTTAGGGTATACGTTAGATCGGTAGGAAAAGGACACGAGTTAGAAGTATCATAAGTTCTTGATGCCGTTGCGTTATATGTGCGAGATCTTGAATTATCATAACCAGAAGAATCATAAAGCCTCGAAGCTGAAGTATCATAGCCAGCAGATTCCTCATAGGTGGTATTGCCGTACATTTCCTCAATCTGGCTAGCGGCCTCAGCCAAAATGTCCCATAAATTACGACCAGCGCCACCTTTCAAACGCATATTCTGATGACTTTGAATGAGTTTATTCTTTATCAATGTTAGACTTTCCCATCTTTTTAGATGGTCTTCCTTTTCTAGTTCATCGTTTTCTTTGCTTTGGACAATTTGCAATAATTTATCGAGTTCAGCATTGGATAGTGTAAATAGCTCCGAGGGTGTTATTTGTAATTTCTTAGACCAATAAATGATTTCTTTTTTAGTTAAATCGGATAGTTCATGGTCATCCAGAGGACTAACGTGTGTAGTTGATTTTGCTTTAGAGATGGACATTTCTTTTACGCGAAATTTCTTTAATTACTTCAAATTTGGATATTTTCGTAAAACACAATAATTTAGTCAATAATGTTTAGTTTCAGAATATGATTAGTACTAAACTTTTATTGTTGATGACATTTGACAATTGTGTGACAAACAAATAGACAAAAGGGAATTTAATACTTGCCTCGATTCGCCCCATAATAAACAGTAGAGCAAATTGTATTATGAAAGCAGATTTTTAAGTAAAATATTACAAGGGCAATGTGGGATTTTCTAGTTTTTAAGTATTTCTGATCGTTATTCACATGGGAATAACCAGACTCTCTCTTTGGAGGTCTCCAAGTAGCTCACAACGTACGAGATATCACATATTCCCCGGGCAATGCCTTTGAATATCCGTTCAGTGGTAGAAAATGTGAGAAGGCGCTATGTTGAGTAACCTTAAATTCCACGCTACTACCTATACGTCGAAGGAAGTAGGTAACAGAAGTTACTGATGATGAACACAACGGCTCTTTTAATGGCTTTGGCCGGCGGAAAAACTAGGATACGGCGCGGTGGCCTAATAATTCACGACGAAAAGAAAAAAACAAGAATCCATCCAAATGTTGACGACCCCCGCAAACGTTATAAGTACCATGATTTATGGATATGCAACTGGAATGTTCGAACTCTATACATAGACTATGCCTCTATCCAATTGGCGGATGTCCTCGGTAGTGAGTGTAACCAGATTTGAGCATAAAGATATCCACAAGGCAACCTGGATATCTCCAGATCAAAAGACAAGAAACCCAAAGTGCCCCTCGATAGCTCAGTGGAAGCGACGTAGACTAAACCAGATTGCGCAAGGATCAAGGAAAATGATTTATCAACATCTCATTATATTTATCAAAAACTCACAACAACAACACCAAGGATCCTTGACACAAACCTTGTTATCTACAAAGAAACGAACAGAGTTGCCAACAATGATCGTATGATAATAGGATTATATGCCCGATCGAGTGCCGATAAGTAGAAAATCGGTATAAAGAATTATCACCTCAGCTACCACCAGCTGTTACAACAACAACAACAAGAAACCAAATTGATCACGTGGTTATCAATGGAAGGCATGTCTAAAGCAATATGGACGGCGTGTAAAGCGCGATGCAAACATTTACTCGGATCACCACCTAGTTGCAGCCAAAGTACGCACGCGATTAAGTAGTGCTAAATACGGTCGTAACCAAACGCAAAATAAGCTAGACATCACAAAACTGCATATCACCGAGATAGCCAATGCCTACTCCAACCAACTCTCTCAACTACTTCAAACAAACCCCCTTAGTTCTGATGTTTTCGACACCCAGTGGCAGCGTATTGCGAATTTTAGTACCACTGTCACTGACCGTACTGGGTTATGAAAAAGCACGATGAGACAAGGCCTGGTATGATGAAGAATGTCGCGAAATGTCTAAGGAAAATGATGCTGCATACAACGCTAAACTGCAGCCAATCGCAACGCGTGGCGGAGCGTTATAAAGAAAAGGAATGAGATGACACGCCTCTTCAGGCAAATAAAGAGTCTATGGAAACAGAGAGCCAGGATATCGAAAATTACAGGGATAGAGGTGAAGCCCGAAAGTTCTATCAAAAGGTAAAAAGCTAAGATTTTGGAACAGGGATTTCCTCCTGTAAGGACAGATACGGAAATCTGTTCGCGGACATTCAGAATGTGCTGCAAATATGGAGGAACCCTTTTTTCCTTTCTCGTTCCCGAAGGCAGCATAATTGAATATATCACTCCAATCATCGACGATGGAGTAGATTGTCCACCATCGAGCCAAAACGAGATGAGCACGGCTTAAAAATAATACAGCTGTGGGAACCGATGGAGCGATGGAACCGAGCTTGTGCTTAAGAAAGGCAATCCAGGTATGTGTACCAACTATCGCGGGATCAGCCTTTGACCCATGGCCAACAATGTCCTGACTAGTCTGTTATGTGAAATACGAAAGCCAATCCTAGCGAACCTGATTGTACCGTATCACTGTGACTTTAGACCTTAGAAATCCACGGCCGACCAGGTATTCACACTACGACAAATTCTGCAGAAGACCCAAGAAATGCAGATCGATACCTACCATCTGTTCATCGATTACAAAGCTGCATTCGACAATCCGATACGTCAGAAATTATTAGACTCTATGGCTGAGTTTGGAATCCACTCGAAGCTAATACGATTTTGCAGGATGACACTGACTGACACGAAGTCTTCAGTGCCACGCGAGGCTTTAGACTAGGAGAGATCTTTTTAATATCGCAATAGAGATCATCATACGGAAGCCTGCAGTAAACAGGACTGGAACCATCTTTAGCAAAAGTCACATGCTGCTTGCGTATGCCGAATACCATTGGCCGTGGACTGCTGGATATTACTGCGGCCTTTTCGGGCATTGAGAAGCAGAAATGAAGACGAAAACAAGTTATTTTGTTTCAAAGAACAAAGAGTCTATTCGTTTGGGACGCTGTGTGAAAGTTGATAACTATAACTTTAAAGTAGTAGATGATTTTGTTTACCTTGGCTCCGCCCAAACAAAAATAGTAATGTCAACCTGAAAATCAAGAGATGGGTATTGATCGCAAACCGCTGCTACTATGAGCTTAACAAGCGATTAAATGACAAAGCCCTCTCTAGAAGAACAAAAATCGAACTGTACCAGACTCTGATCCTGATCATTCTATTCTAGGAGTTCTCGGGAGGAAAATACTTCGCCAAATATTTGGATCCATCATCGTTAGCGACAAGTAACGTCGTCGAATGAATCATGAGCAGTATGAGCTATACAACGACATCGACGTAGTCAAACGCGTTCAAATAGACTGAATGCGCTGGCTGGGACACGTTGTACGAATGGATGAAAATGCTCCCGCTCGAAAAGTCTACGGCAGTAAACTCGATGGGCGGCACAGGAGGGTGCGACCAAAACTTTGTTGGATGGACCAGGTGAAAGAGCTGTTATATAAGATTGGTGTGACGTACGAAGCGCAGACACAATTTGGATAAAAAAATAAATTACTGCTGTTGCTGCCTTTAAATAACAAGAAGAAGAATCGTGGAGATAGACAGACGGACACCCCCCAAAAAGGAGGAGTTTGAATGGGAGATGGGAGTAGTTTTTGTCCGATCTTGTTCATCTTAGAACTTAACCTTCGCTTAGAGGATAGAAGCTTGATTGCTACTGATGTAATCGGGGACACATAAAGACTAACTCCCCCAGAAATGGGGATTTTTAAGGAAGGGGGGAGTAGTTTTTGTCCGTTAAGATGAGCACTTATAACTTCACCTGCACTTAGAAAATGGAAGCTTTGGAGAGCTTGAATGGGAGGTGGGACTAGTTTTTGTCCGATCTTCTTCATCTTAGAACTTAACCTTCGCTTAGAGGATGGAAGCTTGATTGCTTCGGATGTATTCAGGGACACAGACAGACTGACATTCCCGGAAATGGGGATTTTTATGGAAGGTGGGAGTAGTTTTTGTCCATAAGAAGAGCACTTATAACTTCACCTTCCCTTAGAGAATGGAAGCTTGCATTAGGCCAATTTTCATCTCAAAAGCTCATATTTTTTTGTACTATAAGTTCCGAAATACATGTGGATTAGTTAATCAGTTTCTTACTACTTCTAAACTAAACAAAATAAATTAAGTATTCCGTACTTTAAACATTCCTTAGCGGTGTCAAAAGTACGGTAAGTACGGATTTTCTTAAAACCAGTAAAAAAAATGATGATACAAGGACGAAAATTCATGAAGATGATTAAGCCTAGCCTATTAAGCCTAGTGGAGCTTGATTTTTATTAAATAATATGTGGATAGCTTTTGCTACAGGGTTCCCTGCTCTGCGCCGTCCTTTAGGTTCGCCATCAAACACCTTTCTCGCTGGAGCATTAACATCCATTCTGGCAACATGTCCCAGCCGTTGGATTCTGAATCTTTTAGCTACGTCGATGTCGAGGTTCATACCAATCACGGTTCATCCGATGGCGAAACTCGCCGTCGGCACAGATAGGTCCATATATTTTTCGGAGTACTTTTCTCTCGAATACTCACAGGTTTTGTTTGTTCGTTGTCGCATCCACGATTAAGCACCCACGATTCGGCAGCATACAACAGAACTGGTAAAATTACCACCTGGCACTGCTGTTTCTTTGTATCCCGAGATAAGGTAGTGTTACTAAAGTGCTGCCTAAGTCCGTGTCTATTGGCGAGCACTATTCTCCGATTGATTTCTTGGCTTTTTCTTATTGACGGAAGATCCGCGGTAGGTAAACTCATCTACTGCCGCAAAACAGTAAGTGTCAACGTCCACGATGCGTCCCCAACGAGGGGACACTTTGTTCGTCGAAATCATTATTTTTGTTTTGTTTTTGTTGACCGCTTTTTGCTGACTCATTTTCTAGTGATGAGAAAACTGCAGTAACATCCCGCAGATTTCGGCCAATGATGTCTATATCATCGGCATAGGCCAGTGGCATTTGGCTCTTGTGGAATCTGGGGCCAGACATGTTGACAACAGCCTTTCTCATCACCTTCTCCATAACTAAATTAAATAGTATACAGGTCAAGCTATCACCCTGCCTGAGACCTCTTTCCATGTTGAATGGTTCAGAGTGATCCTTGCCGAGGATTTAGTGTTTTCCAAGGTACATCTGCAAAGTCGAATCAGCTTATCTTCGAAAACCTTAAGTATTATAAACTCCACTAAAGTATCGAGAAGTCAAAACACAACAGTGCGAAAATGGCATCAACGAATACCACAGAAACTCTTCACATTTGTATACTTAATTGGAGAATTTTTATGCTTCAAATTAAATTCGATTTTTGTAAAAAATAAGAATTTTAAATCTTAAAGTACTTTTTCTGCAAAAAAAAAAAGAATTTTAAACTTCAATTAAGAATGCGATGTTTTTTTTTGTGTTGGTCATATAACTTTTTTTGAGTGTTAATAAGGTTTTCCAGTACTTCTAGTGCATTATTTTTAGTTCTTCTTTGCATCTTCGAAAGAAATTCGAAAATTCAATTTTTACAAATTTTCAATCGAATAAAACTAATTATGGACGCTTTGAGGTTGCATCTTTGACTACCTAGTTCCAATTCTAATGTCTTAATATTTTCTTATTGCTTCATCTATCCTTCTACTTACCCACTGAACTGATTATATATGTCGCCGGCGGTTTCAGTACACTTCTCGCATATGCTCCTCGTAGGACTTCTAGAGCGCAAGGTTCTCCACAGACCAATAACATACCGGGTGCAACATGACCAGCGTATCGTAGAGCACGAGTAGCTGCGGTCAGCGGGGCATTCCACCAGCATTGTGCATTGGCTGATAAGAAGTTCTAAAATGAAAGAAAGATATTATCAATTAGCACAGATAGAAAGAGTCATCGATAAAAATAAATGTTTACTAAGTGGTTACAGAAAGAACTTAGTGAGTCTCAGTGGAATTAATCATTATGATCAATTACTAATGGCTGTATTAGGGTGCTCTCGCACTTAACATGTATTTTCTATCTATATATATAAAAAGGAAATGGTCCACGTATGTCATATCATCACTTGAGAACGGCTGGAGCGATTTGGCTAATTTTTTTTTATTCGATTCGAAATTTTCCGTAGATTGTTTGTGTTGAAAAAAATCAAATCCAGGTGGCGCTAGGGTGGATTTATATCGAAAATTTGAATGCCAATTCAACTGAAATTTAGAATGGATATTCGTTTGATCATGAGAAAACATTTTATGTACTAATGGACTCGGTAGGTGGCGCTGGGGTCGGTTTACAATCAAAATTTTAACGAATGGGTCAATTTAACTGAAATTCAGAATCTATGTTTGTTTGATCATCAGAAAAAATTGTATGTACAAATGGACCCGGTAGATGGCGCTGGGGTGTATTTGTATCAAAAACTTGAATACATGTACCAATTTAACTGAAATTTAGTATTTATGTTTGTGGAACCTTGAGAAATTTTTTTTTTATAAATTGACCCGGTAGGTGCCGATAGGGTGAAATTATAATGATAATTTTAACGAATTAAACAATTTGACTGAAATTTAGAATGTATATTTGTTTTATTATGAGATTTTTTTTTGTGTATATGGACCCACAGTTGATTTGGCTGGGGTAGAGTTATCGAAAATTTATAACGATTGTCCGATTTTACTTTTACTTAAAAATATATGATTTTTTTGGCATGAGAAAATTTTGAATGTATGTTTGGAACCAGTTGCCGGTGTTTAGCTTATGATACGCTTAATTTTTGGAATGTCATTTAGTCACGATTGATGACATCACATATAAACATTTTTTTAACATCAAAATAAGTGAGAAGTCTATATATTAAAATATATGTGAAATTTTTTGATATCACCACTAATTGCGAAAACGGTTTGTAGCAAAATGTCAGTGAAAGTTGGGAATGGGCTGTAGATGTTCACCGAGACCGCAAACCGGTTTAAGGTAGAATGGCGAATATTTACATTGGCGCACTTACTATAGAACTAGAGAGTTTTACATAGTGTTTTTTCGCATTTCGAACTTTTAGGGGACAACCCCGAAAATGGGGAAAAAATGTTACTATCACCAAAACCAAACGGTTAATAGGGTTGTTGAGCCAAATGAATGTATTTTTGGATATTCGCAATCCTTGGGATAAAAAGGGGCAAAATGCTATCATGGCTCAGACCAAAAACCTGAAGGTACGAGAAACCAGAACACCAACGCAGAAAATTATATGTCAGTCAATCGGCTTAAAAATTGGATTTTAGAATACATGCCTATCAATAAACAAGTTTTTATCAAATAATGGACGACACTGCTGATCCATTTTTATCATTTCTAGCAATAATATATAATAAACAGAATTTGTCCGGGAAAACCTCGCCCTTTAAATTGAAATACTTCCGAGGCCAAAGTAATAAACCAATCGTTATTAGATTTCAACTGCACTCAACATCTTTTTCAATAATTTGGAGCCAGGACGAAGTCTGCCGGGCCAGCTAGTTTTGTATAAATATTAATACTCTTTTCTGAAACATCGGTTTTTACATCAGATATATTTTGGACAGTATGATCTTCTTATAATCTTAAAAAAAAAATCCAAGATTTAACAACATTATAAGCACAACCACAACCATGCCAGTAAACCAGTACTTATACCAGCAAACCAGTAATTATAGTTTTATAGTTTTTTTTGTTAATATTATAACTAGGATTTGTTTATAGAACCAATAATATGTATAATTGCATTTTGTATGGTAGTGACCTTTTTAATCTTATACGAACTAATTATTAAATGCCACAACCTTGGCAAAATACCAATTAATGCAAACTCTACTTTCCTACGAAAGTTGATATAAAGTCGTGGGAGTCAGTTTATTATGAGATAGTTTTTTATTTCCATAGAAACACATTTCTTCTAATAAGGAAGTCAAATAAAAACTAAACAATAAAAAAAATAATATTAACCTAATGAGTTTAAAACTTATATGGCAATAAGCATCCAATATTGAAACAGACATTTCCTCTGCTTAAGGAAGTTACGAGTTATCAACACAATCATATATTGGCATCGCTTAACAGTTGTTCAGTTAGATGTTTACCAAATTAGCTGATAATAACTGTTTCTGGCCATAATTCAATGCTCATATATTAACAGATTAATTAACTCTATTGTTTGTTGTTGGCAATCATACCCAGTTGATCTTTGTGTTTATTTCTGTTTTGTTTTATTTTTCGATAAATTATAATTATGTAGTTAACAGTATAGAATTTACATGAGTATGTTAGATAACATACAGCTGTTAGTGCTTAGTGACAATTTAGTGTTATGTGACATCTAATAATTGATGGCGTTTGGTTTCGAATCTCCTCTAGGCTATTGGGATTAAATCAATTTATTTAAGTTTCTTTTTGCCTTTAGTGATGTGTGTGCTTCTGTCTCTTATGAAGCTTAAAAGTTTTCTGCGCATTTGTATAGGTTAATTTGTTTATGCGAACACAAAAGTACATGCGAAATTGTACAATAAACCACAAAATGCCAAACGCTGGAGAAGGCGTGAATAATATTCGCCCGGGAGCTAAATACAATAAAGTAACATTTAAAGTTTCTATGATGTCATTTGCGTACATGATGGCTGCTGTTCTACTGTTGCGAATTTGAATCAGTGGTAACTAATTGAAGTTATTGTTAAGTTGCTGCTATTCAAAAACACTTCAATGGTTAAGACTTCAGAAGTGCTTCAATGCGCTGTGGGGTTATTATTGCGGTGAAAGACCTTTAAAAATTTGAATATAATTTGATTATTCTTGAATTCCTTGGTGGAAGAAGTAGGGAATGTGTACATTAGGGTGGCAGTGAAATAAATGTGTTATTGTAACTATAAAAAACTATGTATTGTATTGTTTAGAAAATAGAGTAAGCAAAGGCGTACACTACCAAATTACTGCAAAAAAGATATTTTATTAAAGAAGGTAAATAAAGAATCATCAGCGATGTTACTGCTGAGCTTTCTAACGAAAGATGAATCACATATGGTGTAGGTGTCCAGGTTCGAATCCAAGCTTGGCCTTGCAAATTCCAACTTTCCAAAATGTTAATACGATACCAATTTTCTTATTTAGACAGCTCACTTATTACGTATGTCGTAGTCACGTCGAATGTTTGTCGTTTTTAAATATGGCATCGCCGATGTCGATTGTGAGACTGAAATATGACTCTGTCGAATTCTATTACAAATTTTGGTATTTTTTATGTCGTTTTTGCGCAAAATTCGATAAAAACAGTCGTAGTGTTATTTGCCAGTGACAACGTCGATTAAAAAGAAGAATTTTATGAAAATAAACAGAAAATAGATGGAAAAACGATGTAAATAAATTTATAATAAAAAACATCTCTGTATACTTATTAAAGGATGAAAAACAACACCAAAACAATTTCCTTAAAAATCCAAACTTTGCAAAAGGGTACCAAAATAAACGAAAGTTGAAATAAAGGCAATGTAATGTCTTTAAAGGAAGAGTAAACATCATTGGTCCTTTCTCACGCGACTCCGAAGGATGAATAAAAGTCGAACCTACCATGAAGACAAATGATTCATCTACGCACAGTAGTTACTGTAGGTTGCGCAAGGCATAGATTCAAATTATTTCCGAGAATTCGTATAGTTTCTGCATGTTGTGATGCCTTAGGAACTCGCGTTGATCGATATTCATCCAGAAGCATATGTCTCATCGCTCTTAGAACGTATCTAAAAGCATTCCTCGTCAATCTAAAGTTGCTATTAAATCTCTGGAAGAACTATTCAAATACAAATTCTAGATGAATGCTCAGAAATCTTACATGAAACTTTAAATGACGAATATGTTATACAGGTGTCTTAATTGTTTACGTAAACTTATGAGTTTCTTGCACCTATCATGTTTTTTTTCATCGGAAGATTAACAATTCTCAACACTAAACATTTATGTTAATTATTAGTTATTTTAATTATATAAAATAAGCAAACTACCGTATGACCGAACAAGGGGTTTATGTACCTATCATCTTTTTTTTCGACAGGGTGATCAAAAAAACATTAAAATTCCCAGGTACAATCTATTACAATAACACTCACGTCGAATGTTTTACAAGATACAAATGAAAAGTAAATTCGACCGCGACTACAACAGTTGCCAAAGTCGACTACAACATACGTAATAAGGGGCGTTGTCTCCCACCCTTTGAAAAATCAATATATACGTTCATAACACAGTGTGGGCCAAATGCAAGTTCCGTTTTAAATCATAGGTTATTTTTACACTGATAGCTGTTTCTCGCTCGAAATCTTGACAGAAAGTCAGTATCATACCTCCGTAAAGGGTGAATAAGTCGCTTTATGCTTGAACAACAAAAAGTGCGTTTTTTTTGACAGTGCACCACGTACGCCAGCTGTACTCAGACAAGAATGTGACTACTCTAGCCGAGAGTGTGAGTCTCAATCCACTAACATTAACTCGCCGTCGATCTCAACAGCTCAAAATTTCTAAAATCTCAGCTCAACATTACAAAAATCTCAGATTATTCGCTTACAAGGTCCAATTGACTTAGCCATTGAAGGCGCACAAGCATCCGGTTTGTTATCGCTTCGCAGTTTGGCTATGTTAACAAACGAAATTGCATCATCTGGGGCTCGGAAAACCCACACTTTATTGTCGAGAAGCTAATGAAACCACAGAGAGTATCAGTTTGGTGCAGATTGTAGAGAACGAAAATGAGGCTGAGAACAACGTTTCGGTCAACGGTGGACGTTAAAGAGTCATGTTATTCCCAAATTGTGTTATCAGCCGTCTTGGCGATGTTAATTGGCCGCCTCGGAGTTGTGGTTTGACCCCTTGGAGTGTTTTTTTTTTTGGGGAATCGTGAAGGACCGATGTTATGCCAACAACCCAGAAAGCCTTTAAGACCAATAACATCCAAGCAATTCGTGAGCTGCAGCCCGAAACCATCAACAAGGTTTTGGAAAATTGGAGTGACAGAATGCCGTACTGCGAAGCCAGTCGCTTCATCGAAGCTGTATTCCGTAAAAATTGGGAATGTTTGTTTTTACAAATAAATGATTTGATTGCACTTTTAAAAATAAACTTGTATTTGGCCCACCCTTTATAACCCACTCCAAATAATCTATCATCTTAAAGTGATTTGTAGTTTTTTTTTTGTTTTGTCCTTATTAATCACCAGACCCACATCCGCCGACTGCTTCTCAATGCTTAAATAGGCCGCAGTAACATTTCGCAATCCTCGAACTATGGGCATAAGCGAGCTACATATGACTTTAATTAAAGATGGTGCCATTCGTGTTTACTGCAGCTGTCCGCATGATCATCTTTATTAAAATGTTCAAGAGATTGCATGACAGACTATAGCTCTGTCTGAAGCCTCGCTTGATAGATAATGACCTCATCAGATTTTTGCCCATCTTCACTGAAGTGTTTGTCTGTACCAGCTTAAAATTCGTATCACCTTGGAAGAGATTACCAACTCATCCATGGTATCTAATAGTTTCTGTCGTATCGGACTGTCGAATGCAGCTTTATAGCTATTATAAATATTGTAAGTGTGAATCTGCATTTCTCGATTTTTCTCCAGAAATTGCCGTAATGTGATGGATTTGCCAGGTCTAAAGACACAAAAACAAGGTCCAATCAGTTTCTTTACTGTGGAGTTTTTACATACCACACTAGATAGGATCTTGTATGCGATAGGTAAAAGGTTAAACCCGCGATAGTTGGTACACACACTTAAGGACAGGACATAGAACAGTTCGGTTTCAATCACGAATGTGCATTCCTTAAGCCGAATCATGTTTATGAGTAGGTGTATGTACCAAATATGGCGAAAAAAAAGCTGATGAGTTCATCCCCCGATTTTGAAGTTTGTCTGAAGACAATTTAGGACATATAATTTTTTTTTCTGATCCGTACACACCAACATCACCCTGGATGTTGTATCGTGAATTGATATCCGATCTCAATGTGATACATAAATTTATACATGGTGAATCAAGGGCTACATTAGGCTTATTAGACACTTATGACTTCGACGTAATTTTCCCTCGGTGGTGGCCGTTATACTCGTTCAACGATGGTTGACGTGCTTTCGTCACTTGCGTTTTCTTCGGGAACAAGCTGACTACAGATATGTTTCCTGTTAAGGGGCAGCACAGTTGTTGTGTCCTAACCAGGTTTCCGTATCTTTTCTTACAGGTTGTTATCTATGTTGTGTTTTAAAACCATTACTTGTTAAATTTTGGTAGAGTTTTAGTGAACACCTCTATCCCTATACTTTCCGATATCATCAGTGGATTGGCCTTATGCGAAAATATGGTTCCACTCACTATCATATTGCTAGCCGAGGCGAAAGTAATCAGTCTGAATCTGTTCTCGGAGATGTTGCTCGGTAGACTAAATTTTCCGAATGCTCAACCAAGAGCTTCTTCACTTTCTATTTCAGCTTTAAAATCTGCCGGAAAAATGTTCTTGTCATGGCCAAGTTAGTGGAAATACATTCACTAATGAGCACGATGTGAACTTATTGCGCCCTGATGCGGATAGTGGCTATTCGGACACTATTCGGGTTAATCAATGACACCAGAGTCTCTAAGTCTCTTGCCAACTATGAAATTACATCGAATTTTGTATCTTTCTGCATGTCAGTTATATAAGACATCACAGTTCGTTTGTCGTATGCTTCCTTGTCCCGTCCATCGCATTTCCTGTATTGCGGTGACGTCAGCCGTTCATCTTTCAGATGAAGCTCATTTTGATCTTGGCGGTTATGTAAACATGCAAAATTGTCGCATTTGGGGCACTGAAAACCCGCACGCATACATTGAAAAGCCGATGCACCCAAAACGAGTCACTGTTTGGTGCGGATTTTGGTCCAGAGGCATAATTGGGCCATTTTTCTTCGAAAATGAGCAAGGAGTGGCCGTTACAGTCAGTGGCGATCGTTATCGGGCCATGTTGAACGAATTTTTGTTCACAAAAATTGAAGAGGAGGATATTGGCAAGATTTGGATTCAACAGGACGGCGCTACGTGCCACACAGCCGAAGCTACACTCGATGTTTTGCGTTCTGTTTTAGAAGATCGCAATATCAGCCGCAGAGCTGATGTCGTTTGGCCACCTCGGAGCTGCAATTTGACACCGTCGGACTATTTTTTGTGGGGTGCCGCCAAAGATAAGTGTTACGCCGACAAGCCAGAGACAATTGACGCTTTAAAGGACAATATTTGTGAAGCCATTGGTGAAATACAGTTGCACCCAATCGATAATGTGCTTAATAATTGGACCGATCGTGTAGGTTACTGCATGGCCAGCCGAGGCAGCCATTTGAATGAAATTATTTTCCATTATTAACCGGAAAGATTGTACTTTCAAATAAAAAAAAAAAAAATTGAGAAAATATTCAGTAGTTTTTTTTTATATCATTTTCAAAAAAAAAAGTTATTTGGCGGACCCGTTATTTGTCGAGGACGTCTGCCAATTGGATAGAGGCATCATCTCTGCATAGATTTCGGACATTGCAGGTCATGGTCCTTACAGCGTTTGTGGAGGTCGTCAACATTTCTTGTTTTAAATTTTCTCCGTGTTTTCATAATAATTGTTTTCGTTTAAGGAGAGTGGGTTAATAGGCCACCACACCCGATCCTAGTTTTTTGGGGCTGCCAAAGCCATTAAGAGGTCCGTTGTATTGAGCTTTAGTAACATCTTAGGGAGTAGGTAACACTACTCCCTAAGACGCATCGGTGGTAGCATGCCATCTTCTTACATTTGCTACCACTGGACGTAGGTTGCCAGGCACCGAATTCGAAAAGTCGGGAAAACCGAGACTAAAAATCGGGATTTGTCGGGACAAAGGAAAAGATCATATTATATTGGTTGTGACATTTTTTATTAAGAAATATTATTTGAAAAATCATTGCAGTTTCATATTGATAACATCCATTATTATAATGGATTAAAAAAACTCAAACGCAATATATTCAGATATGACTAGTGGTTTTGTCCCGAGAATTCCCGGGACAAAAATCCTGGGAATCCCGGTCAGTTTTTTGTCCCGGAATCCCGGGAATGCGACCGGGATTTCCCGGGATTTTATAACTCTTATATAATGAATCAATATCAAAATGTTTGATGGGTTAAATCCACTTGGACCATAAATTTTTTAGTGTTCGAAATTTTTACTATAAAATTTTCCGTCTCTCGATGTTGTGTTTATCTTTCAAATATGCTTTCATATAGAAAAATTCGAACTTAAATTCGAAAATGGATCAGCAGTACCATGTCAATGAGTTGATGAGTTGGTGTATTGGGTGATTGTACATTTAGGTGTTTAGTCTGAGTGATGATAACACTTTTCACCGCTTTATTCGAAGGAGTCCGAATCTCAAAAAATCCCTTCATATTTCACAATTACCTCATAAAATAATCGTTAAATCTAATTGTCGCGATTCCACCTTTAGCCATTTGGTGTGAATGATGGTACCTGTTTCATCCCATTTTCGGGTTTGTCCTCCTAAAAGCTCAAAATTCTTTTATATTGCGCAATTGCTCCATAAAATAAATATTCGCCCCAATATCCGCATTTCTAACTTCAGGTATTTGGTCTGGGTGATGGTACCAATTTGATATGAACTCACAGCGCACAACTACTCACTAAAATAAAAACTCCGCCCCATTTTTTGATATTTTACCTTCAACCGTTTGGTCGTAGTTTGGTTAAGTTTTTTTTAAGGGGAAACAATATTGAAAAATCTCCTCATGCAGATCTCTAATTCTATAAGAAGCATTCCCATATAGATTTTTACGATACTATCTTTAGCCGTTGATCTGGGTGATGGTATAAGTTTTACCCATTTTGGGGCATTTTTAGAACTTAAGAACGTTCTAAAAGGACGAAGTTTAAACAATCACAAAATTTTCGGGTAAACATTTTTTGTATGTTTCATTTCATATTTGTTTATTTGTATTAAAATAAAAACTATTTTTTTAATAGATAAAGGCACTTTTTATGTATTTCTTGTTTGGACCTGGATTTCCCGGGATCCCGGGAAAATGATATAAAAATCCAGATTTCCCGGGAAATGAGAAAAGCCGGGAAACCAAAAACACTAGATATGACTTATACATACACTATAAGCTAATATTATTTTTGCCACATATACTTTGTGTTATTTTTCACCGAATTGACTAGTTTTACTCCTTCGTCAGTTGTTAAAAATGACTGGAATTCCTGAGAGCTTTTATCAATATTCAATCTTATGATTAGTTCAGAATTTATAAGATCAAAAGACATTCGGTTTCTTTTTTTCGTGTATAAATTGTTTCAAATACTATATATTTTTTCACAATGAGCGTTACTTATCGGTAAAGAAAATATAAATGAGATCAATTTAAACAAATTCAAGTGATGAGACTGCAGTAGTAGCTGTAAAACATGTCAATGTCCACTGCATCTGATATTTGTAAAACTTTGGGAATTTCTCCCAAGTCAATAGCGAGTCTTTAGATTAAATATTGCAATTTGTCCAAAAATTTACATTTCTTGAAAGTCGGGATTTTCCCCTGAATTACTTCAATACTCGGGACTCGGGATTTTCGCGAGAAGTCGGGAAAATCCCGCCTAACAATCAGAAAACTCAAATTACAAAATCCCCCATTGATCCACCCTAATTTATATAAATCGGTTACATAAAAGCCCAATTCCAAATCGGTAACCCCAAAAAATAAGTATTGAAAAATAACAAATATTATTGCATCTCCAGTGTTATTTAAGATGTTTGTCTTAATAATCACCAACTCGTTTGAATATAAATTTTATCAAAAATTGTATGCAAACATTTATATTCGTATTATCACGATAACAACGCACTTGACATAGCTAAAGTAAGGAACACTTCAAATAAAACCGCAAACTCACTGGTTGTGAGCAACCCTTTCCAGTTTTTTTTTTGTCACATGCTGACGAGGATTCTTGTCGCAGAATCTGCATTAAAAATAGCTAAACATTCTCTCCGGCATTATGCGAACTTAATTGCTTTTAATTAATAGCTTAAAAAGAAATGAAAAACAAAAATAATCTTGAGCTTGAATAACATTAATTAATTTGTTAGTTCCAATAAAAATGAACAGAAGAACACGAAATAAACACGCAAAACAAAATGTTTTATAACCAAATCTCTGTGAACGTGTTTTCATAATGTTTTTAGAAACCCCCAACAAATTTTTTAAATGCTAACAAAGGTGAATAATATGCAGTAGTCTTGATTGAATATATAGAAATATGTTAATTTTGCTATCAAACTATGTTTAAAATAGTCTTATGGATTTGGCAAAAGATAACCGTAATAAAGAACGTTTAAAAAAAAACGAAAACAACAAATAATTTTTGAGGTATGCGGTTAATGGTATGCGGATTAGATTTGAATTCGTCTCAAATTGGCAACATTATATTTGACACATATAACATATACTATACAAAAGAATGGTGTGTGCTTTCATTTGTGCTTTCATTCTTACGCCAGATTGTGTGATTCTTAAGGTTAGCAAGGCACGTTTTAGAAATAAAATGTATACCTGTTGAATCTTTAAAGTTACATACAAATTCTATGTCAAATCGGCCGAGTCGATATCTAAGCTATTGACAAAAATTTACTGTAAAATAGGGGCTACTGATGTTTAAATGAAAACAAAATTGACGATTAAAATAATAACACAATACAATATAGTTTGTAATTCAATACTAATTTTGGTTTTAATTTAATTTTAATATATTTAAAAAAATTTTATTTAGGAGAAACTTTTATTTTGAAAGTAATTCTCTTTTCAGAATAATTTTGTTAATAATAAGCAGGGCCAACAAAAGTATGCAATGCATACTTGCGTATGCAAATGCATATTACAGTCTTTCAGGCATGTTTTGGGGGGTTTATGCATATAAAGGCATATTTTGGGGTTTTCAGGTTTTTTTTATTATTTTTTTTTTTACTTTCCGTACATATTTTTCTGTTTATTTCTTTTAGAAGGGAAGATAATCCCTTTAATTTTTTACAACTGACAACGCCTATCTTTTGTTAAAGACTTAATATTAATGAATTATATCTTCTACAAAGGCTGTATTTTTTAAAGTATTTGTTTTCGGTACTAACTAAACGAAATATTTTTTTTGTGTTTATATTAAGGATTCCGTCGTCAAGAATTTCAATGAGTTCTTGCTACCAGTTCCATCCATTTCTTGTTGGTATAGTTAGCAGAACTATCAAAGTACGTAAGGAAAGTTGTGAATTAGTGTAAGGGTAATGAGGCTGAAGCAAATTTACGTTAAAAAATTGGGCGGTGGGACTTTAAAAATCAACACACATTATACTACTTGGACTTTCTAACTCCCTCAGGAATTTTAAATATAAATTTGAAAAAATTCCCGTTTTTTACAGACAAACACTAAGCAAGTTTTATCCTTTCTTTCACAAAACAGCTTTTTCATATCACCTATATTCATAAACAGAATATTTTTCAAGGTTTCAATAGTGGAAATCTAGAATATGTGAGAAAATTTATGGTGAAGGCGTATACATAATATTTATTATGCATTACAAGATTAAGTACTCCCTTGAATTCACTCATGTAATTTTGTTTATATTAAAGTAATTAAACAATAGTCTGAATCTTATAAATTTAAAGAAAAAAAATAACTTAATTTAATTTTCAACTATTTGTGATGAATTATTCTTAAAAATTAAGTTTATTCAGTGGATAAAATTAACTACGAATCAAAATCTATTGCGCATTTCTTTATCAGTTTTAAATGCATTTTTTATTGTTTTTCGTGCTTATCTAATGCGCATATTTTTAGTTTTTCCGGGCATATTTGTGTTGGCCCTGATAATAAGTTAAATTGTATATTTAAAATATATGAATATTTTGAAAAAAATGACACATTTCAGCTGACCATCAAAAGTTTACTACCAATTCACAAAATCTTACTTTTAATGTAGTATACATAAATTTCAATTAAAACAACTTAAACCATTATAAAATACAAGAAAATAAATGCATCAATAAATTATTGATTTCGGAATTACTTAAGCAAAAACCGCTCTAATTTTGTTGTAATGTTTGTAATATGAAAAAAAAATCATTTTCAACACAAACATACTATAATGTTGTTACACATACCAGTATTTGTTACACAACATCATAAGCAATCGTGAAAATGTCATAGCGAAAAAATTTTGCAACATTTTATATAAAGTGTCAACAAATTCAACACTTTTCCAAGTATGTCAAGGCAGATGATATATTATGAAAATCATATATTGTCACATGACTATTGAGAAAAAAAAAATACAATGGATCCTTACCCAATCTTGCCATTTTGCTTAGTTTTCCTATTGTTTGTTTTATTCTTTTCTCATTCATATCAAATGATGACATTTGAACACCAACAACTCTTTGGCATCATTTAAAATCGACATTTTTGTAACTAACTGCTTAATGCAATGGTAAAAGAATTAAAGCAAAAAAAAGCATTTAGCACTTTTGCTTAACAAAAAGTGCACTGACCCATGTAATGTGCATAAAAAAAGGCGACCATAGCCAACTCTGCATTTGAATTCTTGACAATTCATGGTAAATGCTAATCAACTTTACTTTCCATAACTTTTAAGAGCGCATTGTCACGGGCTACTAATTGTCGGGGCTTAAGCTTTACCCTTTTGAAGATCGCCTAAATGTTGGCTGCGTTCCAATGGGAATGCATGACAAATGCTTAAATTATGTGAAGAGTGATTGAATTGCTGCTTAATGGGCAATCGATTGACGTTCGTCGTAGTTGCGTACTGCAAATACTGGCATTTCATGGTGATGAAGGGGGAGGGATATTACAATGAGCTTTGTTTAAAATAATACAACGTATACTGTAAAGAACTTTAATATATAATGAAAGTGATTATGTTCTTCTTACATAACATACGTCATATACGCATTAGAATGTTATCTCTTGGATTAACAATAAAGTAGTTTGTTACATCATCTATAACAATGTATTTATTTTATTTTTATATTTTCTGTAAACATAAAAAAATAAAGTTTATTAAAAGTGTCAAAAAAATGCATACTATTTACTTTACTTGAATGTAAAATGATCATTTCTGAAATCGATTCCAATTCACTTACAAAAATTAAAAAGTTTGATATATCTAGCAAAAAAAAAAATAATGTTTGATTTTTGGATGTAATGGAAAAGTGAGTGCCTGCTAGGTTTATAAACAATTGTTTATATATTAATTAAAGTTGTTCCTAAGATAACCAGTATCAGATCCTTAACATCCATCTTTATGTTAACGATTGGGAGACCGTATTATTTTTGGAAACTTGGGATCCAATCAAGATTAATATAGATTCTTTTAAAAAAATTATCAAAGTCTATACATTAAATGTTTATAAGAACACTTTTTAAAAACAATAATAAAATTGTAAACTTTGGAATAAAAAAAAAATAAAAAACTTTGGAAATTGTATTTTTTATATTTCGTAATCATATTCAAAAACATTGATCAAAGATGTGTAGATTGTAAAGGGGTTTCCAATGAGAGGTGTTATTGTGGATGGCCCGCTATTTCGGTAGCTGTTCTTCGACATTTGACAAGTAGAAACTACGCCATTACTAAAAATGAAATGCTACACGCTTTAACAACGCATTGAAATTATTTAAATTCACTACAACCAGTAAGAAAGTTTCAGTCGGGCGACCCGACTTACATATATCATCACCCTCAGTAAAATAAAAAAAATTGCTATAGGAAACTTTATCCTGTTATAGCTTTAATAAATACTGAGTTTGTGCACGATAGCGTTGGATTATTACTCCATCTCTGAAGTTGGCGGAAAGGTACATTTGTATGGGAGGTCCCATAAGGGGCGCCGCTAGACTTCCAATTTTTTCTCCAAAACTTGATCCTGTTATAACTTAATAAAATACAGAATTGGGGCACGATCGTGTCGAGAATATTGATATTATTACTCCATCTCTAAAGTGGCCGACGTGGTACATTTGTATGGGAGGTAACAGAAGGGGCGTGTCTAGACATCCAGGTCTTTTCTCCAAAACTTTATCCTGTTATAGCTTTACTAAATACAGAATTTGGGCACGATCGTGTAAAGTGTATTAATATTATTATTCCATCTCTAAAGTGGGCGGTACCAGAATGGGCGTGTCTAGACTTCCAGATTTTTTCTCCAAAACTTTATCCTGCTTGAACTTTACTACACGATCGCGGTAGTTCTAATAATAATATTAATCGATTTCTAAAGTGGGCGGTACCAGATGTGTGTGGGAGGTACCAGATGGGGCGTTGGTAGACTTCAGTTTTTTTCTCAAAACTGCATCCTGCTATAGTTTTACTAAATTAAGAATTAGGGTACGAGCGCGATGGATTTATTGATATTATTACTCCATATCTAAAGTGGGCGGAAAGGTGAATTTGTATGGGAGGTACCAGAAGGGGCGTGGCTAGACTTCCAATTTTTTTTCCAAAACTTTATCCTGTAATAGCTTTACTAAGTACAGAATTTGGTTACGATCCCGTTGGGTGTATTGATATTATAACTCGATTTCTTAAGTGGGCGGAATGATGTATTTGTATGGAAGGTACCAGAAGGGGCGGAGCCATGTAGCCCATTTGCAATACCGTAAGTAGTTTAGGGGAAATATTAATTCGTGCAAAATTTCAAAACATTTGGTTGCGTCCTTCGAAAGTTATCGTGCGAACCAGCCGGACAGCCACCAGACAGACAGACAGACAGACAGACGGACATGGCTCAAATGACTTAAAAAGTCATGAATCGAATTTGGTTCTAAGAAACCTAGGGTCTGAAGTGACTCCTTCTATGTGTTACACTTTTGGGTCGTATCAAATAATATATACCCTCATCCCTAAGGGTGATGGTATAAAAATGGTGAAAATCTTGCAGATACAGTTCGCAAAACTAAAGCATTTTTTGGTCATTGTGATGCACCTTGTCGGACCGCAATACAGAAATGTGTGGAAAGTTCGAGCTGTTTGGAGAAGTTAGTGATGTGAAGAATAAAATCCGTGCACGTCGCTCAAGAACAACTGAGAATATTGCTGCTGTAGCCCAAAGTGTTGAAGAAAACCCAGGTTTGTCCATTCCTCGTCGTTCTTTGG
The DNA here is from genome assembly GCA_964034835.1 of Muscina levida. Classification (NCBI taxonomy): domain Eukaryota; kingdom Metazoa; phylum Arthropoda; class Insecta; order Diptera; family Muscidae; genus Muscina; species Muscina levida. The sequence goes on from OZ035883.1 coordinate 36,501,457, forward strand.
AATTGGGCATTCCACAAATGTCATTACACCGTATTTTGCATAAAGACTTGGGTCTTAAGGCTTATAAAATTCAGTTAACACAATAACTCAAGCCGGCCAAACATCAACAACGCCGTGTCTTTGCTGATTGGGTCCTTGAAATGTATGAAAATGATCCATAATTCCATCGAAAAAACATCTTGACTGATGAGGCCCATTTCCACTTCTGGGGCTACGTCAACTAGCAAAATTGTCGTTTGTGGGGCTCGGAAAACCCAAGAGTTATTGTTAAAAAACTCTCCATCCGTGTGACTGTTTGGTGCGGTTTATGGTCCGGTGGGGTCATTGGACCTTCCTTTTTCGAAAATGAGGTTGAATCAACATTTACTGTGAATGGATTGGGATATCGAAAGATGATTATTGATTTTTCATTTTCTGAGTTGGATGGTAATGATCTGGACAACGTTTACTTTCAACAAGACGGCGCAACGTGACACACAAGCAATGAAACCATTGATCTTTTACGGGAAAAGTTTCCGGACCGTATTATCTCTCGAAGAGGTGATCACAATTGGCCACCGAGATCTTGTGATTAAACACCTTGCGACTTCTTCCTTTGGGGCCATGTGAAAGATAAGGTCTATGCCAACAGCCCAGCGTCGATTCAAGACCTCAAAGATAAAATTCGTGAGGCTATCGAGGACATAGGGCAGCAACTTTGCGATTTGGTTATGGAAAATTTCATGAAAAGGATATGGTACGGTAATCGTGCTCGTGGTGGTCCTTTGGCTGATGTTGTTTTATCATTATTAACGGCATACCTTCCTCTTTATTATGAAATAAACATCTGATCATTTATCTCAAAAAATTGCATTTTTCTTTAAATACCAAAATTAACATCTCTTGGAAAACCCATTACTATCAGAATTTAAAATATTTATTTATGCACTTATTTTATGAACTTTTATTATGTTTCTTTATAATATACATTTATTTACAGTTTAATTTTTAATGAAAAGATACATTGAATTATAAACGTTTTTATCAAAATGTTGTTTTTTTCAGCAAGAAGACCTTCGTTATCATCGGTTTGCTCAAATAAATGGTAAGTGTTTTAAAAAGTTTAATAAAAATAAAATAGATTTGAAATTTGCTCGAATTTAATTTAAAATATGTGGATCAACAGACAATCAACTATATTAAAAAACTTACGTAAACAAAATATTTTCCCACACGAGGTTTATTTAATTCATACAAACGAATCATTGATATTTTACAAACATATGAAAAAGTGTAACGCATTAAAGGAAACGTGTTAGATTCTCAGTATCTTAAGACCAAATTTGTTTCAGGAATTTTTAATACGATTAATACTTATAAAAATTTACCAGTATTAATATTTCCGAAAATTATGGGATTGTAAATCCCATTCAAAATTACGGAAATGGACAAATAGAGGGTATTTGAATTTGGTAAATTTATTTATTTATTTAATAGTAGACAAACTTTCAGAAAATAACACGCTACACCCTTCTGCAAAGGACCGAATTCATCCTCATAGTTTTACGTACACTGAATTCAGTCATACATTAAACAAGGTAGAAGTTGTTTGAACGTTGAATTACGTATAAAAATCGGATATGTTGTGCTGCTGGCCCTATTGGTACCTACTATACAAATTTTTTTTCCAATAATTTCTTAAAGAACTACTCGAGACGTTGAATGTAGTTTACTTTTATGTGGCAGGTTTACCCAACCATTACAAATTATGTTTTCATTTGAGATATTTTTGCGAACTAGTTAGAGACTTTTTCCTTACATCTCGATTGGTACAATAAAATATCCTTTCGATACCCTCATACAAAAATAACCAAATCGTCGGTATCCTGCAAAAAAGTCTCAAGTCTACTTTTTTGTGAAATGGACTTAATGATGCCAAAGTATTCCAAAAGTCAAGGTCTATTTGCATGTCAATTAAAATTAGTTTTGTAGTTATTGTATCAAAACAAAAGCGGCTAAAATCTTTTAATCATCAATAACTCAGAAACGCAAAATGTGGACTTGAGACCTTTTTGCAGGATACCAAAGATATGTCTAGACTATAGATAAAAAAGTTTCGATCTTATTACGTTTGTTGGCGAATTCGTTAACAATTTTTATACAGTGATTCTTTCTACAGTTCAACTACAAGTATGCAAACCAAGCAAGCACAAAAGCGCCCGCTTGTGCGCAGTAGCAGAATTTTTGTATACATTAATTGATTTCTCTGTATGTGCGATCGGCCAACGAGTGACCCGATGAAGGTACAATGTGTTATTTCGATAACGATTGCTTAGTGATGTAAACATCTGGCCATATAACCGATAGTTCTATCATGGTGGAAAATTATAATACTTTAGTAATTTCATTTAAAAAGTGTTTAGTTTCAATAATATCTCATATTAGGTGAGGGTACTTCTAATATGCCGTAAGATGCCGTAAATGTTTCCTAACCATTGAGGAAAATAAATGAAAATAATTACTTGTATAACCTTTTGATAAATATTATAACCCCCAAAAAGATGGATTTTGTATGGAAGGTGAGAGTAGTTTTTGTTAGATTTTGCTCATCTTAAAACTTCACCTTCTCTTAGAGGAAAGGTGATTGCATAACAAATTTCAAATTCGCGATAGCTCTTAAACTACGGCTGTCATCGCATTGGCAGACCGAGGACGGCCATCTTTAAATGGACTCAGAATTTGACGGTTTTCATTTATATATTCGTCTATTGTCATATCTACCAAGTCTTCTTATGGGCGTTACAAAAGGAAAAACAATCTTAATATTTCCTTTGGTCCGTGCGTGCCCGTGGCCGACCTAATAAAGAAAACCCAACAAATTCGGGAATATTTTTTTTTATTCTTTCTCAACATAAACTTCTTTTAGTATGGAGCTAGTACAAACTAACTACTAGCTCCTTCAAATCGCCCTCAACCGCAGATTTCACCTTTATATAATTGGCAAATCATTTAACAAATATAAAATAACCCAAGGGGAGCTAAATCAGACGTAAAAGCTGCGAAGCAATTTGATCTTACAAAAATTATTGATTTTGACCATCGCAATAGCCTTAACCTTAACCATAACCCTGCTGCGGATAGAGCTGTCTTCACCTTCTTTGGACACTTTTCCTTCATTTCAGTCCACTGATTTGACTGTTTTTTCGTGTCAGGTGTAAAGTGATGGACCCATGTATCATCCATGGTAATGAATCGACGCAAAATTTCGGGTTTATTGTACTGAAACATCGCCAAAAATATTGAAACATCTTCACAACGCAGTTTATGATGTATTGAGAGCAAACACTGCACCCATCTTTGGCATCGTTTAAACTCTATCTCGTAATATTAAATAGTCTTAAACTATGGAACAGGCTCCTGTAGTGTCCCTCTACATATTTACTTTGTTTCATAAATTGTATTCAACTTTGTTTTCTTTGTTTAAATTTTCAATATTGTCAATTTAAATAATCAAAAATTTTGAGAATAAATTTTGATTTCAAACGAAGAAGTTTGGTTTTTGATTATTAAATAAGCTACCAACTTTACTCCCACAATTAGAATCTACCTGGGATTAAATTTTGGTTAGACCGAGCCAATTTTTTCCGTGTTTGCAATTTCACTAAGACATTTGTATAAATGTCAATGTCTGTCTGTTTGTTTGTTTGTTTGTTTGTTTGTTTGTATGTTTGTTGCTCAATCACGGCTAAACGGCTGAACCGATTACAATGAAGTTTGGAAGATAGTTTGTGTACTATATAGAAATTGCCGTAGGCTATAAATTTTTTAAATTTTTGACCTTATGGGCGGAGTGGGCGTGGCAAAACTTTTTTTGAGCTAAGGTGATAAAATTTGATACACAGATAGTACTCAGCAACACGAATATGAATATGCGGACGAAATTTGAATTTTGAACCAGTGGGCGGAGTGGGCGTAGTAGAACATTTTTCAGAGCTAGGGAGATAACATTTGATACACAGATAGTACTCAACAATACGAATATGAATATGCGGACGAAATTTTAATTTTGATCTTGTGGTCGGAGTGGGCGTGGCAGAACATGTTTTTAGAGCTAGGGAGATAAAATTTGATACACAGAAGACGCTCGGCCACATGAATATGAAAATGCAGACGGAATTTTAATTTTGAACCAGTGGGCGTGGTAGAACATGTTTTAGAGCTAGGGAGAAAAAATTTGATACACATTTAGTACTCGGCAATACGAATTTGAATATGCGGACGAAATTTTAATTTTGAACCAGTGGTCGGACTGGGTTTGGTAACACATATTATTAGAGCTAGGGAGATAAAATTTGATACACAAATATTACTCGACAACACGAATATGAATATGCAGACGAAATTTTAATTTTGAACCAGTGGGCGGAGTGGGCGTAGTAGAAAATTTTTCAGAGCTAGGGAGATAAAATTTGATACACAAATATTACTCGTCAACAAGAATATGAATATGCAGACGAAATTTTATTTTTGAACCAGTGGGCGTGGCGAAACATAATTTTAGAGATAGGGAGATAAAATTTGATACACAGAAGACGGTCGACAATATGATTAAGAAGATGTAGACAGAATTTTAATTTGAGATCAGTGGGTGGAGTGGGCGTGGTGACACATATTTTTAGAGCTTCCTATTTGGTACTCAAATAGTACTCGACAACACGAATATGAATATGCAGTCGACATTTTAATTTTGGATCATTGGGGAAAGTATACGTGACAGAACTAGGGTGTTCAAAACCGAAACCGAAAAACCGTAAACCGGTTTTTTTATTTAAAACCGTATGCCGATTTTTGCAAAAATTCCATTTTCGAATAACCGGTTTAACCGAGTTTTTTCCTTCGGGTACTCGGTTTTTTTTAAATTAGTTTGAAATTGAATTTTAAAATTTTACAAATCTTCTAAAAACATTCTCGTTTACAAAACGTTAAAAGTGTTTTCTAAATTAATTTGAAATTGAATTTTAAAATTTTACAAAGTTTCTAAAGACATTTTGCTTTATAAAATGTAATTCGATTTTTCTAAATTATTTTGAAATTAAATTTTAAAACTTTAAAAAGCTTCTAAAAACATTCTCGTTTACAAACATTAAATACCTGCAATTTCCCCAACAATGGCTGAGTCTAGTAACAGTTTAGATTGTGAGATGGGGGAAGCTCCTAATGGTAGACTTTGCAACGATTTAAATAGGACAATAAATAACATTCGAAATCCACCAGTGAATACAAATTGCAATGACACAAGAGAGTATGATGATTTCAACTATTTCGATAGATTTAATAAAAGGACAGAAAAGCTCAACATCCTTCTAAACGCTCTTTTGGCAATAAATGCTTATTCCACAATAAGTGATCGAGTGTTTTTTGTACCAAGCTTTAAAAAAACGAAACAGATGAATTGACTCAAAATTGAAGACTTAAATTGCATATTATTTCTTAAATACTATTTTAACCAGTAAGAAAGTTTTAGTCGGGTAAGCCGACTTACATATACCCTTACCCTCAGTTAAATATATAATTTTCTAGTATATTGATATCATTACTCGATTTCTAAAGTGGGCGGAGTGGTACATTTGTATGGGAGGTACCAGAAGGGGCGTGGATAGACTTAAAGTTTTTTTCTTCAAAACTTTATCCTGATTTAGCTTTAATAAATACAGAATTTGGGCACTACAACGTTGCGTGTATTGATATTACTACTCCATCTCTAGAGTGGGCGGAATAGTACATTTGTATGGGATGTCTCAGAAGGGGCGTGGCTAGACTTAAAAACTATATCCTGATTTAGCTTTACTTAATACAGAATTTGGACACGATCACGTTGGGTGTATTGATATTACTACTCCATCTCTGAAGTGGGCGGAATGGTGCATTTGTATGGGAGGTACCAGTAGGTACGTAGCTATGCTTCCAAATTGGTGCTCCGTGACAGGATTTGGTCACGATCGCGTTGGATCTATTAATAATATTAATCGATTTCTAAAGTAGGTGGTACCTGATGGGTATGGGAGCATAGCATAGCTAAACTTCCAGTTTTTTCTCTAAAACGTTGTCCTGCTATAGTTTTACTAAATGTAGGATTTGGGCACGATCGCATTGGGTGTATTGATATTACATGCTAAATAAATGCATTTTTTTAAACCAAATTATTTTTTTTTATAAATATTTTTAAATTTTTGGGAAAAACCCGAAAAAACCGGTTAAACCGGTTTTCTTTCAAATGCTGTATTCGAAATCCGATTTTTCTAAAAAATCAATTTTTCGAATAACTCGGAAACCGGGTTTCTAAAAAAAGGAGGTATTTGAACACTCTAGACAGAACTGTATTTAGGCCCTAGAGAGATAAAATTTGATACAAGGATAGTATTCCACAACACGAATATAAATATGAAAACGAAATTTAAATTTTGGATCAGTGGACGTGAAAAAACTGTATTATAGCCCTAGAGATATACAATTTGGCAGCCAGATAGTACACGACAGAACGAATATATAAATGATGACGAAATTTAAATTTTGGATCAGCGGGCCGAGTAGGCGTTGCAAAACTGTATTTTAGCCCTAGAGATATAAAATTTGACACCCAGATAGCACACGGCAACACTAATATTAATCAAACTGGCCTTAATCAAATGTGGCCTTCGATTGCTCAGTGGAAGCGACGTAGACTAGCAATCCGAAGGTGCCGGGTTCGATTCCCGGCCGGGGCACTGACCAAATCAACATCGATGAAAAATTAATTACTTTTCAAATACTTTCGAGTTCTCCAGCCAACAAAACTCATCCTAGACGCTTCCACTACAAAAATCCAGATTGCGCAAGGACCAAGGAAAAAGGAAAATGATTTATCAACATCTCATATAAAATCAACAAGCCAGCTGGCGCCATCTCTGGTGGAATTTGGCGGTTAAACTCACAACAACAACACCTAAGAATCCTTGACACAAACCTTGTTATCTACAAAGGAACGAAACAGAGTTGCCAACAATGATCGTATGATAATCTGATTATATGCCCGATCGAGTGCCGATAAATTGAAAATCGGTATAAAGAATTATCACCCCAGCTTACAACAACAACAACTAATATTAATGTGCAGACTGTCGTTTAAGAGCAAGGATAATGTTAGAAGAGTTTTTTCTTTAATTCATTATATTTTTTTTTTTTATTTGCTGACACTTTTGACAAGATGTATTTACATTGCGTCAGTTTGTTTTATAAAATTTTTTGGCAATATGTCGTCAGATAAACGTATTTAGGTAAATGCTGAAACAGGGTAAAGGGTAATAGTGACAATCATATCAGTTGTGTTAATATGCCATTATAGTACTCGGCAATGTAGACATGAATATACTGACAACATATTTATTTTCGGCCGGCGGGGATATGAAGATGAATATTTTTTTTCCAATCGGTCGGCAAATTGGAAGGTGGGTAAAATTTTTTTTGGACTATATAAGGTAATTCCCCTTAATACGTATGTCGTAGTCGACTTTCGGCAACATTCGACTGTTTTTTGATTTAAATTTTTTTTGTTGATTTTTATAATCTAATGAAAAAGAACATGATATTATGAGCAAGGCCAGTCATATTTCAGTCTCACAAACGACATCAGCGATGCCATATTTTAAAAACAACAATGATTCGACGTAACTAAGGCATACATAATAAGGGGGAATATTTAAATTCAGATAGTACTTGGTACTATAGATATGAATTTGCAGACGGATTTTTTAATATCAGTTAGTGATACGTGGTTAGCTTGATCAGGTTAAGGAGTAACTTGGGGTAACGAATTGTTTACAGAGCGTACAAGAACGACGCTTAAGCTTAGCCTTTTAAGTAGGCGTGCCAAACATATTATAAGTATTTGTCAAATAAGCAATAGCGAAGCATTGCCGGGTCCACTAGTGTTTTATAATTGCCACTTTTCTCCAAAGTATTTTTTTTTAATCACTGCCGCCATTTATACTTGTGGTAGGCTGATTTTGGGACCACCCTCGAATAATAAGAAACTTCGTTCCTACTATACAAATATGCCGTCTAATTTTAGTGTCGATGCTTCCTTTTCAATGATCACAAGTAAAACTGCTATAGTCGATTCCCGACCTTTTTCATAGTGATATTGACTTTAGGTCATTTATTTGCAATAATATTTATAGATTAGAAAGTAAACGCATTTAAAGTATTTGTAAGAATGTTTTTCTGATCTATTCAGATGTACTCTCCAATATATTTCATTTTCCTAGTTATTGCAAATCAAGTTTATTTTTACGTTTAGACGATTTATTTAGGAGATAAAAGCATTTAATGAATAGCGAGTATTCCCTGTTCTACAAATCTAGATATTCCAAACGTATTATATTGAATCCCTAATGTTTTAATTGTGATCACAAATTAAGCTCATTTTTGAAGATTATTAATAAAAGCATTTAAAAGTTGACATATAGATCTTGACGATATCCTACTTTTTTAACGGTAATTATTACCACTATATTATAGGATATTCTTCTATATGAATACCAATCGCTGTGGTTTTAATTTTAATTGCTGTGCTTCAAATGTAAGTTATTACGCTTCTAGTTTTATTTGTTCTATTCTTAATTTAAATTGATATCCCTTTTTTATAAATAGACTTGTTTCAAATTGCAAATTCAATTTTTGAAGCATTAAAAGCAAATTCCTTTACATATTGATCGACAGTTTATCCTTTTTGAAATTTTCAAATGAATTTTTCTAAATTACATTTATAATTTCCCAATTGAAACTGTTGCCAATTTTTACATTATTCCTTACGTTTCATCCTAATTTTTTTTTGCCAAAAATAGCACCTTCATTAAAACATTTGCTTAAGCAATCAAATTCTATGAATTTTCTTACAAAGTCTGTGAATCATATTCTATTGCTAATTCTCACGAACTAGATAGAACCTTTGAACGCCCACAGCGGGTTAGACGTTTGATAATTGGCAGTTCATTAATAAAATTTCAGAGTTAAACTACAAAGTTCATTACGAGCGTTTAGTTCGCAAATAAACTTTGCGACGACCAACAAAACGCAAATATTGTTAAAGTTGTTGTTGTTGTTGTTGCTAAGTATTGTTTAATCTCTGGCTTATTCGTATAGATGTTTTTCATTTGAAATGTGGCTCATGCAAACAATCATCTCATGCCATTAACAGTTACACCTGTTTGTTTAGCTAATACGATAATATTGACTGTGAGTGGATACGACGACCGACGCACCGCTCCTATGGCGCGGCTCTACTCCATACCATATCGCACTACTCCACTCCACTCCATTCGAATCGACTCCATACACGGGCTAACAAACACGTTAACTAAGTGTGAGAACCTAACCTTGTGCTTAACTAAATGAGCCAGCCACGTTCTGAATCATTCACATGACAGGCAGTCAGTCAGTCAGTTAGTCGGGCACACTCTCAACTAACTGTTTCGGGTTTTTGCGCGTGGAACTTGTAACTTACCTGAAAGATCATATAACCGGAATCGTACATCCAAAAATCATCGAGGGTGTGACCTGGCTTCGATAATTGTATCGCCAGGCATTGCTTGAGTATCAGGCGGCAACGTTGCGGCCCACCCGGCGACTTGGTGCCCATGTTGTTTAGGTTCTGTGTGGCTACTTTCAGTGTATAGCCCCCCGACCAAGTGGTCAAGTTTGACGCCTGACCGACCAAGCTACCGGTCGGTTGCTTGGTGGTACGCTTAATGTCTCCACTAGACGGATGGATGGATGTAAATTCTATTCTCGCGCACTCTTTCTGGCTAACGCGCACTCGCACTCTCTTTTGCTAGTGGCCGTTAGTTAATCTTTGCACACAATAAAATTTATCATTCTTCCGGGGTTATGTCGAAATACTTGTCAAACTGGTGATCTTTTTCTCAGGCATTACAACGACCACGGCGGCGATGGCAGCGACAACGCGGACGACAGCGGCGGCGGTGGGTAATAACGCGTACTTGCGACGATCGCTTGCTTGCACACTCACGCGCATCACCTTGACATCTCAGACGAATTTTATAGATTTTTTTGCAAACAACGCACGACAACGGACGGTTATCAACTGACGAAGCCAGTTTAGGTTTCCTTTTAGCCAACTCGTCGTCGTCGTCGCTGTGTTCATTCGTTGTGCTGTTTGCCAGCCAGAGTACTCTGTTGACTTTGCTCACCAAAAGTCAGTTGTCGGCCTAAGAGTCTTCACTATTGTTGCTACTGCTTCTGCTATTGTTGGTAGTGGTGTTGGTGGCGCTCACTTTACTCCCAATAACTCCAGATTCCACTACTCTTCTTTCTTCACTTTCTGAGCACATTTCGCTATAATTTCCAAAGCTCTGCAAAGAGATTAAGAGACACAAGAAAAGAGAATATGAATATGTATTTTGAATTTGTTTGGAAATGAGAAGAACTAGTAAATACAATAAATAAAAACATTGTGGTATGCTCTCAAACATATGGGGTATTCCACTGCATTTAAACACCACGAGAGCATGGAGGCACAAAAACTATGTGAGGTGTCACACGGATTACATTGTACTAGAAACTGTTTTCGGTTTGATTTTTATGAGGAACATCCCGGACAGATACTACTATAATTAAGTAAGATGTCATGCAAATTTAACAGCCGGATCGAAATTAAGAGAAATAGCGGGCATTGGAATATTTTCAAGGAAGTTGAATTTGCAAATATGAATTGGGCTACCGGATCACTGTAGCATAGGTCAGGCCGAAATTGTGGCCATAAGAGTAGCCGTAGGGAAAATTCAGTTTTGACAGGAAATAGCGAGACATTCGACAGTTACCCTCAAATGGCTTTCAAGACATGTGGACATTATTTTTTTTTTGGAAAATCGAAAAACAAAAAATTTTACCCTAGGGTTCAGAAAATTCAAACCGGCAACTTGCATTTATTCGTGGGAAATAACAGGGAATTGCAAGGAAACTGAAGGTGGATGAGAGTACCAACATGCACAGCATTAGGTGACAAGATTTTCTTTGAACCTGTCTAGAGTCCATCTAAGGAACATCATAGCTGTAATAGCTGAAATGCTGAAACTTTCCTGACTCGATTTTTTTAGAAGACGCAATCATGAAGACGAGATTACGGGACATCTTCTATGTCACCAATCTGCTTTCGGTGACCTGAGATATGAAAAGTTTGGTCAACGGACACTTGTAAACAATACATGTTTCTCAGTAGGTGATCTGCGGAACATACATGCGTTCATCAGAGCAACTAAATGGCTTGAGAGAGACGTCGACTAAATAGAGTTCCATACTGTGCTGATGACACTGGGCATTAGGGTGACAGCGAAAATTCAACTTTGGACTTTTGGTAATGTCCAAGCGGAATATTGTGTCAGTTGTTATAAAACGGCTATAGTCAAAATTTTAGCAAAAACGTCAAAGGCCAAATTTTTATATATGAAATTGTGTTTGATTACGTTTATTTGCATTTTTAGTACCCTATAGACTCGAAAACGGCTTGATCGATCTTTTTGAGATTATCACAAAATGTAGGTGAGATGTCGGTGGTGAAAAAAGTGTACTTTAATTTTTGATATATTAAGTGGGCGTTTCTCCGTCTATTGGAACCTATTTTTGAAACCGCAATATCTGGAGGACTATTTCCCCAATCGCCTTGTTTGGATGTATTTAGAAGCAAAGTTCGTGATCCAACAAAAATGGGCGGGTTCGGATCAGTAGGCGTGGTATACAACTTGAGACTTTGAAATGCTGTTTTTCATGAAATATAAGAGGTATAATGCTGATATTTGGTACGTGTTGTTGGTACGGTATGAAGTACAGCCAAGGTGGAAGTGTATGCCACACCCCATTTAAAAGAAACCGTTATAACAGCCATGGGACCGGCCGTGGCATAGTGGTTAGAACACGCGACTACCATGCGGGAGATCACAGGTTCAAAACATGGCTACAGTCATCTTGAAAAAAAAAAAAAAATAGAAACAAATTTCTTTCATTGTCGGCTCCCCTCGAATATTGTTGACAGCAACTTCGCAGTATAAGTGTCGTGTCAATCGGCATGTCTAGTAAGAGCTTCTCAAACAGTGACGTTCGCATTCGTCGATAAACAAGTAGGTGCCGTTAGTTGTGAAACTAAAAATAGAAAGCGTGTTAATTCACAGCAACGCGAGAAGCTATCCCATACCTCAGTCGTGGGGTGTAAAGGGAAATTAAGTTTTTAGTTATAACAGCCATAATGATAGTTTGATCGTTCTGAATCTTTCTCAGAATAGTAGAGATATAACCAGGTCATTTAGAACCAAAGTGGCAAAAAGGGACGAGGCGCCGCACATACACGTCAATATTTGACTAATATATATTTACGAGAAAAAAAAATACAATTCCATAATCGAACATTGGTAAAAACATGGGATTTCCTAAGGATTTACTATAAACTTAACCTTCGACACGGGAAATAGTGGTCGGATCTTACTCAAATTTAATTTTTTACATCAAGTGGCACAGTTGGGCCTTTTTTAATTTCTGCAAAAAAGTCGTTCATATATTTCCCCGCCGCACTACTGGGCATATTACAATGCGATTGCAAGCGCCCCCTGGGATTACCCAAGAAAACTTGAGCTATCTATCAATCTACCGCAATTGTCGGCTCTTTCATCCAGCCAGGAGATACCGAATTGGGACATACCTCCTTTGGGAAAGCCTATCCTACCTCCTCCGCTACTCTATGGGTTTTGTAGCACCCGGTTGCGATGCACCCATACATCGAGCCCGAAGACTACACCAGCGATATCGGTTAAAGCCGCGTGATACTCCCACTGGCCTTTTGCAGAAAAAAAGTTCAGACTGAAAATTTTACACACCTATGCTATTACGTTAGCACCCCAAGCAGATGAAACTGTCTATACTACATCACAAGGATGCAGTACCCTCACCGGTAAGGGGCGGGGGAAGTTCAAACCCTATTCCGCTCGACGACGTTGAACGGGGCCCGTCTTAACCACCTCGAAATCTATTAGACACAGAATAATTTAAATAATTGGTACGAAAAATTAAATGGTATCACAACGAGACCTATACTAGGACTTAAGTCAGCTATGTTGAGAGCAGCTGCCAAATTAACCTAACCTTATCGCAATTCATTGATGGAGCTTTTAACACTTAGGGTTTGTGATGATAGTGGAGGAGTCACAGCAAAGGGTGCTGATGATATAGTTATGGAAACCGATGGATCGATTCGTGTGGTTTCTTGTGTACCGATTTCATTTGGCTTAAACATTCCATAAGTAGAACAAAAAAACCGGCCGTGGCATAGTGGTTAGAACACGTGACTCTATGCGAGAGATCCGTGGTTCGATTACCGTCATCCAGTCATCTACAGCTTTCTTCCATTGCCGACCCCCTCGATGTTGTCGACAGCAACTTCGCAGTATAAGTGTCGAGATAATCGGCATGTCTAGTAAAAAGCTTCTTAAACAGTGGCGTTCGCATTCGTCGATAAACAAGTAAGTGCCGTTTGTTGTAAATCTAAAATAGTAAGCGTGTTAATTCACAACAACGCGAGAAGCACCCCATACCTCATTCATGGGGTGTAAAGGGAGGTGCCTGTTTATTTCACACATTTTTTAAACTAATTTATGCACCAATATCACCCTGTGAAGTCTAGAGAAAAGGCTATAGGACATAATGATGGCGTTGACAAAATATTGAGGAGATTCTGATGCGTTAATAACATCATTTCCCAAAACTACCACTGAATGATCTATTTATAATTAAAAGCTAAATTCCTCACTAAGGATTCCCCTATTGACCGGTTTCTAACCACTGTGCTGATACAATTGTCTCGCCATGGATCGCCCCATATACGAGAGCGTATTTAAGAGAACAACATCGTGATCCACAGAGATTATATGCAGCACCACTCATACGATGCAAACAAAATGCGTTGTCGTACGTCTTCGTCATCGTCGTACGTCTGTCGTCATTCCATTACGGTAACTTGAGAATGTAACTTTGGACGATGATTGTTGTCTACACGCATACTAATATAGAAAAAAACTTGCACATTTGCATACAATTGCATATGTGCATATAAGAGTGAGTCTATGCTAGGGGAACATATGTTCGCACGAACGTACGTATGAGTACGAGTACGCAAAAGCTAAGCAATATATAATTAATACGCCATTAATATTAATAACCGTTTGCTGTAATGACGACCATAATTAAACCTCAAATCAATAATAATAATAATTAAGCAAAAAAAAACCTTTGGCTATAAGGAAATCGATCACTCGATGCCCTTAAAGAGCGACACTTCATGCAAAGGTTACACAATGCGAATGGTTGGTTAGAGGTAAGAGGCACTCAATCAACATTGGTCGTTGCTCTGGCCTTAGGTGCAGTTAGAACTTGAACAACAATGAAGGCCCGCATTTCTCATGACTGCCATCATCAGTGGCGGCAAATAAATGAAATCAAATCAAGTAAAACAAAAGAGCAAAAATGATAAAATCACATACATAAATACATGTTTTAAAAATAAAAGCTATGATCTCATCACCTACATACGGCGTTATATCTCTGGCTATTTGTGTCTTATATACATACATAGGTATGTCAAAGTTGTTGTGTCGATGTTGCTGTTGTTGCCGTTGTTGCTATTTTATTAATGTTATTTTTGCTTTTAATTCCACCACTATTCATTTTGTGGTATCATGGCATGGCTTGTCTGTTGTCCGTCTGTCCACATTACTTATGGTACCAGCTTTGACCACCACTACACTTGGGCTGTCTTTGTTGGCCCGTTCATCCGCCCGCTTGACCCTCCACTGCAATCTGTGTAGCTGCTGTCGGATTGTTTCTTTATTCTTTTGGCTATGAAAAGACCATAAAAACTCCACATCCTAGACCCTATCCCCAGACCTTTTGCAGACTTGGCAAAAAAATCATAAAAGAACGACAATAACCAAAAAAAAAACACAGAAACGGGCAGAAAAAAAAGAGTTGAGACAAAGGCAAACAAAAGGCGGAATGTGTGAGATACTCAGTCTTAGCCACAAAATGTACTGTTTTTTTTTTGCTGTGGCTGTTGTTGTGTTCTGTCGTTCTTCTCATTGAAGATTTAAGCCAATTTGCTATAAAAGAAACAAACACTTAGTGGAAAAGAAATCGGTACACAAGAAACTCGCTTACAATTCTAAAGTGAAATTATTTTCGCTATAGAACACACACGCACATACACACACGAGGAGAAGACACACCTACAACATAAACACGAAAATACAGGCGAGGGTTGTGTGAAAAGTAGATGTACCCAAAGGTGAAATTAGCAAGACCTTCTGCAAGCAGTCGTGATCTAGGCCTTTTAAAACATTTAAACGCCATGTCTTCCACATGCCTCAAAACAGGCCTTCTCCTTTCTTTCTGAAATATCCTGAGCACATGTTCACTCCATTCTTTAAAGATCACTTCTGCAGGCATTCTTTGAGAAGGGAGAATCAACGTTTTCTATGATTTGTTATTCTACCATTTCGTGTGTATCTACATTTCGTATGCCTTCTCATAGAAGGTATGAGAGAAAGCGTGAAAAGATTAGAAACAGTTTATAATTAGTTTCACACATTTCGAATGCATCTTCATAGGCTAGATGGTAGGATGGCTGACCAACAATCGCGAGGTGGTGAGTTGAAACTCCAGCAAAGGGAACTGCCGTTGGAAAAAACAGTGTAAGTATAGAGAGAAATATATAAAAGTGAGAAATACCTGAAAAAATCTAAACAATTTATTTTTTATGTGTATGCTGGCTTTCCATCAGGGCTTCTTATAGGAAGCGACGATGGAAGGCCTTGCCTCCCAACGTCATCCTATTTTATTTTTAAATCAAGAGGAAATGCAGAGCTCAGGCCTACTGACTGCTTTGGAAGGCTTTCAATAAGGCCTTCTAGTCCTTCCTTTCGCCGCTGGGTCGGTTGAAGATGGTTGTGGTGATAGTATTAAGGGTACCACCCTAATTGTGGGCGTGGTTATTATTGGCCCGACCGTAGTATTATGGTTTGAATTCTGACTTCCCTTGTGATAGTCGTGTGTTCTTACCATCATACCACGGTCGGCCCTATAATACCACGCCCTCAATAAGGAAGGTGCCCTTAATAGTACCACCACTACCATCTGATACCTACATACATCTAGCTCGACATGGCTTAGTCATCTAAATACATTTCTTTCAACGACCTTACCAATGTTGTCGCCAGCAACTTTTCGGTACTCAATACCAGTAAAAAATCCTGAAATAGCTGACTTCGTTGTTAAACTGTAGGTTCCCTTTTGTGTGAGCATAAAAATAGAAGCATGTTAACCTCTCATATGTGGGAAGCCCTCCCATATCTCATTTAACACAGCTCAACACAGAGGATCTCTTAGTGGCTTGAGCAGCCCTAACAGACTAGGATCGGGCGCGGTGGCCTTATAAGTCACTCTCCTTAAACAAAAAAATTATCATGAAAACACGAAAAAAAACAAGAACCGCCCCAAATGTTGACGACCCCCGCTAACGTTTAGAGGACCATGATTTAGGATATGCACCTGGAATGTCCGAACTCTATACATAGATGGTGCATCTATCCAACTGGCGGATGTCCTCGACAAACACAAGGCTAACATCACCGCTATACAGGAAATGAGAAGGACGGAACAGGGATGCACACGACGAAAGAACTGTGGCATCTTTTACAGCTGCCATGCAGAAAGACATGAATTTGGATGTGGTTTCATAGTCGGCAAGAGACTTCGACACTTAGTCTCGCAGTTTAACCCTGTAAGTGACCGAATAGCCACTATTCGCATTCGAGCGAAATATTTTTACATCAAACTGATTTGTGTACACGCCCTGACGGAAGACAAAGACGAGGACAATTAAGATGCATTCTACAGCTCCTGAAGGAAATATATGACCGCTGTCCTGCACATGACATTAAAATTGTTCGAGGAGATTTTAATACTAAAATAGGAAGTGAAGATGCTCTTGGTTCAGCAGTCGAAAAATTCAATCTACACAACTTCACCTCCGATAACGGATTCAGACTGGTTAGTTTCGCGTCGGCACGAAACATGGTTGGGAGTGGAACTAGATTCCCGCATAAAGATATCCACAAGGCAACCTAGATATCAAAATACAAGAAATCAGATTGATCAATTGGTAATTGATGGAATGCATGTCTCAAGCTATATGGATCTGTGTGTGATGCGCGGTGTAAATATTGACTCGGATCTCTACCTCGTTGCAGCCAAGGTACGCACACGTTCAAGTAGTTTTAAAACGCTCGTAACCAAACGCAAAGGAAGCTAGATATCACAAAGTTGCATACTACCGAGATAGCCAATGCCTACTCCAACCAACTCTCTCAATAACTTCAAATATTGCATATAGTGAATCCTATGATCACTGCCGCAACGACCGTACTGAGTTATGAAAAGACACGTTTAGACAAGCCATGGTACGATTATGAATGTCGCGAAAGGTCTGAGGAAATGGATGCCACATACAAGGCAAAACTGCAGTCAATGGCAACGCGTGCGGTGACGGAGCGTTATAATGAGAAGAGGAGGGAGATGAAACGCCAGTTTAGGCGGAAAAAGCGACTGTGGAAGAAAAGAGACAGCCAGAATATCGAAAACTACAGGGAAAGAGGTTAGGCCTGAAAGTTTCACCAAAAGTTTAAAAGTAAAGGTTTTGGAACTGGGATTACCACCTGTAAGGACTGAGATGGATATCTGGCCACTGGCACTTAGAATGTTCTGCAAATATTGAAGGAACACTTTCGATCCCTACTCTTTCCCGAAGGTAGTATAAGTGACGAAAATACACCAATCATAGACGGAGGAGTAGATTGTCCACCACCGAGCCAAATCCAGATCATCACGGCGGTCGCAAGGCTTACAAATAATAAAGCTGCGGGACTACTCGATGGACTACCGGCAGAGCTTTTAAAAGGCGGCAGCGATGAGCTGGTAACATTCATGCACCAGCTCATAAACACGTTTTGGCTCAAGGCATGCAAGCTCGATGATTGGAATCGGAGTGTTCTATGTCCTGTGCTTAAGAAAGGCGATCTACGTATGTGTATCAACTATCGCGGGATTTGCCTTTTACCCATCGCATACAAGGTACTGTATAGTGTGTTGTATGTCCTGCGATAACTTTCACATCGTAATGGAGCTGATCATGCGAAAGGCTGCAGTAAACAGAAATGGTACCATCTTCAACAAAAGTCACATGTTGTTCGCGTATGCCGATGATGTAAATATCATTGGCCGTGGATTGCAGAATGTTACTGAGGCTATTTCGAGCATTGAAAAGCAGTCGGCGGAAGTGGGTCTGGTGTTAAATGAAGACAAAACCAATTTGTTTCAACGAACAAAGAGTCCACACGTCTGGGACGCTGCTTGAACGTTTACAACTAAAACTTTGAAGTGATTGATGATTTTGTCTACCTTGGTTCCGCCATAAACAAAAATAACAATATCAGCCTGGAAATCAAAAGACGAGTATTGATCGCAAACCGCAAATGCGTTAAGCAAGCGATTTAATAACAAAGCGCTCTCTCGAAGAACAAAAATCCAACTCTACCTGACACTGATCCTACATGTCTTGCTCTACAGTACAGAATCGTGGGTAATGACACAAGCGGATCAATCTATTCTGGGAGTCTTCGAGAGAAAAATAATTCGCAAAATATTTGGACCCATCATCGTGAACGGCGAGTATCGTCGTCGAATGAACCACGAGCTGCATGAGCTGTACAACGATATCGACGTAGTCAGGCGGTTCAAATGGACAGAATGCGCTGGAATGTACGAATGGATGAAGATGTTCCAGCTCGAAATATTTTCGTCAATAAACTCGATGGGGGGCGCAGGAGGGGGCGTCCAAAACTTCGTTGGATGAACCAGGTGAAAGAGCTGTTATCTACACTTGGTGTGACAAACTACCAACGGAGCGCAAAAGACCGAAGTGCTCGGAATTATTATCTACGTGCGGTTACTGATAGATGAATTTCTGTTGCCGCTGCCAATTAAGAAGAAAAAAACTTCAGATACCAATAAATATAAGATATGAATCTTTAGCACCCCAAATCACTAATTGTATCGAAGAAGCTTAATTTCTCAGCCGTATGTTGCGTTAAAGTTGATAAATCGGTGTTACTAAGTATTTGCTGGCGCAGATTGCACGTTGAACTTCGATTATAGCCACCTCGGCACTGAATTTCCATTAGCTGATATTGCAATTAGTTAACGCTGCGGCCCAACCCACTACTGCAGCTTGTTGCAGCTACCGATTTAAATGTCCACCCAGCTAATTTTTGTCCTTAATTTCTTTCCTTTTCCAAACTTGGTAGTTATTATACCATCCCCCCCCATCTATAATAAACTAAGCCCTGTTCCACACAAATATTTTGTGATAACTTGACAAATATACGTTTGCTATTTTCACGTTGTTGTTTTGAAAGTTCTTAAAGTGGCATTTAAGAACATCGCACAGAACATTTCCTTTAATTAATGAAGTTAATCCGCTTATAAGATCTCACATATACTAACATACGTGCGAGTCAAGAACGAATCCGCGTGTTTGATAACTCACTACAATCCGCTTAATATATTCGGTACATAAGCTGCGTATCCACTTTCGGTCGAAAGTGAAACCACCTTCAAGTGGTTGTCGTAGTTTTCGTCGTTTTTGAGGTCATTTAAGATTAATGATCACGATTGAAACGAATGTTAAATGTTGTTCACTTTGAACGTGTGACAGATGAAAATAGAGTTTCATAATGCGGGAATGCTAATACTTTGAGCAATAGAATGAATGACTTTGTAATGACAACACGATGAAAAAAAAACACCATTGCTAACCTGTGACTATGGTCAACAACTCTGGCATAGCTAGAACTGGGAATAACTAAACATAGTATGTGGGAAAAATTAATTTCATACAGATAGTTGCTAACTAACATTATTGTATTATACAAAAGAATTATTAGATATTGTATGAGCTTTTTAAACGTTGTTTGAACTTTCATTTGCTAGTGTTGATCGTTGCCTTTTGGCATTAGCTACCTTGTCTCACCTTCTATGCGATGGCTCAGAGAAATTGATTGATGGATTAGAGAGGTCTTTAAACCTCATAGAATAATAAAATGAAAGAAATTCCATAATAAGAATTATTTTACTATTCAACCAAAACGAATAGTCCCAACTATTGGATAGTAAGGTGAATCGATGTGAGAGATAGTAATAGTGGTTTATGTTAAGCTGTATACATAATAAAGCAGAGTCCCAAAAAATATAAAATGTTAAACGACGTTTATCAATGGTAAATTTTCTGTCTTTATCGGAGACAATCACGAATACGATAATTATGTAGGGGGTCGTTTTACACGTTATTAGCTACATGTTAATAGCTATTTGATTGTTCTAAAATTAGCATAAAGAGAAATTTATATAAAACTATAGAAATGGTTTTTTTTTCTTTAACATTTTGTGTGTTAGGTTTTGTCAATGAAATCATGAACATCATTATGTTTTACATGTGTTCCCCACGCTTTATTAACAAATAGAATACAAAAATTTATCAAATGACCAAAAACAATCCGCTAGACGAATGAAATCCCATTATGATATTGTAAAAATGAGCCAAGTTTGTTCTTTTTCCTAGTAACCCCAAATTTCTGCAAAGCTTTTGTTTATAGAGTGCGACTTTGCGCATGTGTCGTACCAATTTCATGCTGACTTCTGAGTTGTAGTCTTATGAAGTTCTTGATGGAATTTTAGTGTCGCATCGACTTCAGACTTCTCAAGTACAGGTACAGGTGCTATTGCTGAGGAGTTTGTGTTGATTTCTATTCGAATTTGAAATATGAAGCTAAGATAATTAATAAGATGTTTCCGAAGAGTTAAAATGATTCCATGCTGAATCTTGGACTCATTTTATAAAAAAATAACGCCTTTCCGTACATCATAATACTACATATATTTGCGGCATCATAATACTATATTTTTTCCTAGCAATCCACTGATGGGATGGAAGATATTCCAAATTGAGTTTTCTCATCGTTTTTCATTTAAGAGTAACCCTAAACTATCTGCAGAGGTTCCTAAGCAGATTACAACGTCCGATAGAACGCTAGTCTAAGAAAATTCCGGATGGAAATTTTGTGTCGCACCGAATTCAGACCTAATTCTTCAGTTATTCTTACTAAACACAGGTGCTGCTGTTGAGGAGTTGGTGTTGATTTGTATTTGAAATCGGAATATGAAGTTAAGAAAATTAATAAGATGTTGCCGAAGGGTGGAAGTGATTCCAGGCTGAATCTGGGACTCATTTTATAACAAAATTACGCCTTCCCATTCATCATAATACTACATACTTAAACTCTCCGCAGAGGCTTACAAAATCCGATCGCTATTATAATTATAAGGCGCAATGAACGGTAACCTAAATGGCATGCTGCCACCGATGTTTGTTTGTCTCCTCCGGGAAGCATTTAGGGATTACCGACCCCACGGGCCCGAGGAACCACCAGTGGACCTTTTCTCTGGCTCTGCAAGGCAAAAAGTGGAAGTAAAGGATAACATCTTTACGAGCTCCAATCAAGGAGTCTAAAAATGGTGCTACGGGAGGTCAGTAATGCCCAGGGCGGTTTGCCCTTGCCTGGAATGGTTACTGCCCATATGACTAAACAATAGAACATAACAAGATCAAGTAGCAAATAAAAACAGTGAGGGGGGCCAAATCGCACGGAATGCAAGCAGAGAACGAAGCCGACCCGAAATTGTCGGCGGTGGCGGCTCAGAATATTTTTATCGGTCGGCGGCGGGGAAATAGGATCTTGAACGGCGGCGGTTCAATTTCGGCTCATTATTTTGTAAGCTATATGTGCTTCGGGTCCTACCAAAACAGTAACCAAAAAAAAGGTCTTAAAGTTTTCACAATTTTTTTGGTGACCAAAAAAAAGGGTACCAACACAACGAGATTTGATAGACCTCAGCCGACATTGGGCGACTTCATCGGCGGCTACAAATAAGCTTACACTAGTCGTACATATCGGCAGCGGCGCGGCTAAAGATAAACAGTCGGCGGGGTGGCGGCGGCGCATCGGCTAATACTCGGTCGGCTTCCGAGCAAGCCTCAAGTTGTACTTGTCAGTCTATTTGGTACCCCTACACAAGAGTAATGCACAATTTGAACATTTCGTGGCGTATTGAGAATTAGATCCGGGCCTTAACAGCGGCATAGTATTATGTTATAGTGGGGTGGAGCCCACCATCTGGTCAGGTCTATACGATGATACTAGATGTAAAACACAAATGACTCATGCCACCGATAAGTCTTAGGGAGTTAGTACAACCCAACGGTTGTATTAGTGGCATTGGTAGTCCCAATAAACTAGGCTCGGCATTGACAGATAATAAGCCACACTCCCTTAATAAAAAAAATTGTTATGAAAACTCATAGAAAATAAAAGAACCCCCTATATGTTGACGATCCCTCAAGCGTTATAAGAACCATGATTAAGGGAAATGCAACTGGAATTCTATAAAGTGGTGGTGCCTTTATCCAATTGGGAGATGTCATCGAAAAATATAAGACTGTCATTATCGCTATACAGGATATGCGGTGCGCGGGACAGGGATGCGCACGACGAAACAAATGTGTTTACAGCCGTCATGCAGAGAGATTTGAATTTGGACGGGGTTTCAAAGCCGGCAAGAGACTTAGACACAGGGTCACGCAGTTTAACTCGGTAAATGCCCAAAAAGCCACTACCCACATCAAGGCAAAATATTTGTATATTCCTCTTATATATGTCCTGAGATAAGACAACGACGAGGACACTAAAGATGAAGAAATTAATGTTCTAAAGATGTTCTTGGTTCAGCTATCGTAATATGTATTCAGTCAACACAGCAATACGGGTACAAACTGGTTAGCTTATCGTCGGGAAGATATATTTGATTCCCACACAAAGTTACCTACCAGGCTAGCTGATAACATGGTGACTGATCGAAGCATATATAATATCATGGAAGGAATGTATCAAGTATCATCGACGTTCGTGTGAAGCCTTATTCTGATAAATGTTAATGCTGAAATAGAAAGTGATGATGTTCTTGGTTCGACGATCAAAAAATATCTTGGTTCAGCAACACCGACGATAACGTATTTCAACTGGTTAGCTTCGCGCCGACACGGAATATGGTAGTGAAGAGAACCTGATGCCCACACAAAAATCGTCGCTAGGTATTCTGGATATCAAAGTCAAGAAACCCAATTTAATCAGTTTGGTCTCTTGTATTGTGGAAGGCATCTAATCGTTGGAAAGCACATCTCAAGCGTTATGGACGTGCGGTGATGCGTGTGGCAAAAATGAGCCGCATCACCTCCTAGTTGCAGCCAAGGTACGCACTAAATAATGTCTCGTAATGTTTAAGGTAAAGATGCTGCATACACTGCAGCCAATGATAACGCATGATGTAGGAAAACGATATATGGGGTAGAGCAAAGAGACGCAACGAGTCTTCAAATTGAAAGTGTCTATGGAGGAAGTAAAAGAGAGATGATATGGAAAAGTACAGAGCCACTTGTGAATCCTGAAGATTCTAGCAAAAGGTAACAAATTATGGTTATGGAGTAGGATCTCGCACCTGTAAATACATGGATCGATTGCCTGCCGAGCAATGACGGCAGCGATAAGCTGGTAACTTCTCAAAAATACTATTTGACGATTAGATTCAATGTATGAGTATGATATTCCTGCAAAGCTTAAATGACTTTGTGTTTAACACTGACCGAATCGAAGTTCTCAGTGAAGATAGGCAAAAATCAGTCGGAGCCATTTTCTACCAAAGGAGGCATCAGATAGGAAGAGGCATCAGATAGGAAGATTATCTGTCATTAGATCTCTTTAACGTCCTATTGGGGATAATCATGAGAAAAGCAAAAGTGATCATGACGGAAGCAATCTTTAATAAAAGCCACATGCTACTCGCGTACGCCGCTGATATAGATATCATTAGCCTAAGACTGCGGGATGTTACTGCAGCCTTTACAAACATTGAGAAGTAGTCGGCAAAAGTGGATCTGGAAATAAATGAGGACAACCCCAAGTTATTTGTTTCAACGAGTAAAGAAAGAGTTCACTCGTCTGTGCAGCTGCGAGAACGTTGACAACTATAACTTTGAAGTGGTAGATGATTTTGTCTACCTTGGCTCCGCCATAAACAAAAATAATTATGTCAGCCTGGAAATCAAAAGACGAATATTGATCGCAAACCGCTGCTACTATGCGCTAAGCAAGCGATTTAATGACAAAGCGCTCTCTCGAAAAGCAAAGATCCAACTCTACCAGATTCTGATCGTACCTCTCTAGCTCTACAGCGCAGAATCCTGGGTAATGACACAAGCGGATTGATCTATTCTGGATAAATTTGTGTTGTTGATAAAGAAGAAGAACCCAAGTTATTTGTTGCAATATTTTGATGGAGCATCAAAATACAACCGCTGTAGTATTAATCATAAAATTGTAAGTAAGCAGCATAAATCATATATAAAATCAATACAATTATCGATCACTAAATTTGAATTTCTTCGCCGTCAAAGTCGGGAGACCTTACCTTTAATCATATAACTGCAAACTCAGCACCTCGACTTTAAATAGTTTTCCTCACCCTCCCCTCGCAAACAACTTTTAATTAAAATCAGCTATTCCTACATACATTGCAACTTCCATAAAAGTCATCCATGCTTTCATAGTAAAATGGCATTACCAATTTACTACAAATGTATAAAAGACAGTAACATTGAATATCCAGATTCCTATTTTGGCATAGGAAAAAATCAATTTAATGCAATTTCCTACTCCAATAAAAGTTACAACTACTTTGCGCCATTGATGCCGTCCTCACACCCGAACCCTTCTTTGCCCAAGCTGCTAATGCCACCGCCTGCCACATTATGAAAGAGAACAATATTTTTTGTAAATAACAGCAATACTACTGTCGTGGCGAGGGGGGGGGGGGGGGGGGACAGACAGCAACTACAACACCTTGGCCAACAATGTTTGTTGCCACACTACCAATCGACAAGGAGAAGGAGTGAGATGCATGGACACACAAACAGATATTACAACAAACTATTTCGGCGGGAAATGCCACTCAGCATTAGTGGACGACAGCCCAAAAAGCCAAAATGAACATAGAGGAAAAGAAACTCCACACACACAGAGGCAACAAAACAGACCAGACTCCAGTCCTCTTATAGCCAGACAGACAAACATGCAACAAACATGCCCCACCTCCCCGTAGTCTAGGAAAGACAGTGTCTCATTGTTGGTGTTGTTGTTCATTTGCCTGATGCTGACTATGCCGTGGTGTAACAATGCGGCAAAACACCAACAACACCACCACCACCACCACCACCAACATCACCACTAACCCCACTACAGCATCAATAACAACAACGGCAACACCAATAATAGCGGCAATATTTGTGCGGCAACAGCAGCAGCAACATTTGCTCTGGTTTGGTATTTAACAACTTCGTGCTGAGATATCATTGTTATTGCTGTTGCTGCCACTGGTGCGGCTGCTGTTGCTGTTGTTGTTATTGCTGCTGACTGTGGCACTTTTAGCAACACCGGTAAACAATAATAAATCAGCCAGATCTATGGACGTTGCAACAAACTACTTAGTGATCCATGCCACAGCAACGACAACAACAACAACAACAGCAGCATAAATGGCAACTGTAACAGCAACAACATTTGACATGACTGTGTGAATGTGAGTCGGAGGGACTTTACAGTGCCAGCTGGATTTGGGAAAACGATGTGATATATAAATGAATCAAAACATAAATAAAACTGGTACCCATTTAGTTGGAGATGTTGCTTCGCAATTTGTACATTTAGGGGTAAAAAAGGGACAAACGTGCTACAAAGGCCAGAACAAATAGCTGAAGCTACATTAATAGAAACTAGGGTGGGTATCCTTATATAAAGTAGTCTTAAAAAGTAGTCGTGGAATAAGAAATAATTTTTCGAAATTTTGTAAATTTAAGGGTAAAAAAGGGTAGAAGAAGAACCTTTTTCAAGACCAAACGGCTTAAGATAAAAATAAAATACCGCGGTACCAGTTCATCTTTTGAAGTAGTCGTGCGATAAGAAATTTTTCGTAATTTGTACATTAAGGGGTAAAAAAGGGACAAAAGTAGTACCTGTCCCAAGACCAAACGGCTAAAGATACGATCACGAAACCGGTGCACCCGTTCATTTTATGAAGTTCTTGTGCGGAATGCTTTGATTTTTCCAAATTTTTACTTTTGGGAATAAAAAGGGGGAAAAAATAAACCACTCGCAAACGGTAAATGGATAAAGCTACACTCATACACATTGGCTTACTCTTTCATCTTTTGAAGTAGTTGTGGAATACGAAATAATTTTTCGAAATGTGTACTTTTAGGGCTAAAAAGGGATAAAAGTTGTACCTTTCGCCTGACTAAAACTACTTAAAAAACTTCATTTCCCTTTACACTCCATGAATGAGGTATGGAATAGCTTTTCGCGTTGTTGTAAATTAACACGCTTTCTATTTTTAGATTTACCACTAATGGCACATACTTGTTTATCGACGAATAGGAACGTCACTGCTTGAGAAGCTTTTACATGCCGATTGACACGACACTTATACTGCGACGTTGCTGTCGACAACATCGAGGGGCCGGCAATGAAAGAAAAATGTAGATGACTGGAGGCGGGAATCGAACCCGGGATCTCCCGCATGGTAGTCGCATGTTCTAACCCCTATGCCACGGCCGGTCCCGCCCGACTAAAACCACAATCATATAAATTGGCGTACCCGTTGATCTTATGAAGTTGTTGCGCGATACGAATAGACTTTTCGAAATTTGTATATTTAGGGCTAATAAGGGTCAAAATTGGTACTATAGCACAGTCCAAACTTACTTACTTAAGTGGCCAATTACAATTTACAAAACGTAGTTCATAAATTTGAGGCCTGAAGTAATAAAGAATTCCACACGCTTCGATCTTCTGCGTGTGTTCTCCAGTTAGTCCTACCAGATGATGGCACGTCGCCTACCACTTGGACCTTCCTACGGAGTTTGGGTCTCCCTGATCTGCGCCGTCCTTCAGGTTCGCCTTCAAACACCTTTCTCGCTGGAGCATTTACATCCTGGCAACATGTCCCAGCCATCGAAGTCGTTGTATTCTGACTCTTTCGGCTACGTCGATGTCGTGGTAAAGCTCATACAGCTCATGGTTCATCCGATGGCGAAACTCGCCTTCGACACAGATATGTCCATATATTTTTCGAAGAACTTTTCTCTCGAATACTTCCAGGTTTTGTATATCCGTTGTAGTAAGCACTCATGATTCGGCAGCATACAACAGAACAGGTAAGATTAGCACCTGGTAAAGCTGTTTCTTAGTATTCCGAGATAAGGTGGTGTTAGTAAAGTGCTGCCGAAGTCCGTAGAAACATCTATTGGCTAGCACTATTCTCCGTTTAATTTCTTGGCTGACATTATTTTTCTTGTTGATGGAAGATCCGAGGTAGGTAAACTCATCGACTACCTCTAAACAATAATTGTCAACGTTCACGGTGCGTCCCCATCGAGAAGACTCTTTGTTCGTCGAAATCATTATTTTTGTTTTGTCCTTGTTGACCGCTAAACCCATTTTTGCTGACTCCTTTTCTAGTGATGAGAAAACTGTAGTAACATCCCGCAGATTTCGGCCAATGATGTCTTTATCATCGGCGTAGGCTAGTCCAAACTACTAGAGTTACAATCAGAAAGGTATTCTTTCATCTTATAAAGGATTTGTGTGATAAGGAAAACTTGTTCGTAATTTGTACTTTTATGGGCAAAAAGGGACAAAAGAGCTATCATCGCCCAAAGAAAACCTGTCTTA
This sequence comes from Muscina levida, assembly GCA_964034835.1. NCBI lineage: Eukaryota > Metazoa > Arthropoda > Insecta > Diptera > Muscidae > Muscina > Muscina levida. The sequence goes on from OZ035883.1 coordinate 36,529,479, forward strand.
CTATTATCCCAAAGAACAGCTATTAAATATTATAGTATTCTTGCCAGAATCGGTCTCTTTAAAATACCAATGAATATTATTCTAACTTATGTTAGAGACCGTCCGTTGCATAGTGGTTAGAACACGCAACTACATTGCGGGAGATCCGTGGTTCGATTCCCGCCTCCAGTCATCTACATTTTTCTTTCATTGCTGGCCCCCTTGGTGTTGTCGACAGTAACTTTGCAGTTTAAGTGTCGAGTCAAACGGCCTGTCTAGTAGAAGCTTCTCAAACAGTGACATTCGCATTCGTCGGTGAACAAGTAGGTGTCGTTTGTTGTGAATCTAAAATAGAAAGCGTGTTAATTCACAACAACGCGAGAAGCATCCCATACCTCATTCATGGCGTGTTAAGGGAAATTAAGTTAAGTTAATGTGGTCATTTGGGCCGACCTAAGCATCATGGGTAGAGCACGCGACTATCATACAAACAGCTGATATTCGGATACAAATACAAACTGGAGACCCCGTTGTGTGAGTCTAAAAACTGAAGCATGTTAGTTTACTATAAAGCGAAAAAGCTATCCCGTACCTCATTCATGGAGTGCAAAAGGAAAATGAAGTTTTTAGGTATTGCACTTTATTGTTTTTATCAAAGTCCAAACAAAAAACGATTATGTATTCACCACAAAACAGTCCTGTCTCAACTCGACACCTGTTACTAACTACAACACTTGGCTTCCAATCACCTACAGCGACCCAGTACTGTACTTATACCACACCACATCTCACTATGTGACGCGTTACAAGGGAGGCAGAACGACATTTTCAATTGTTTATCGTCGAGGTTGTTTTGGTTTTTTTTTGTGTGGATTTTTTTTTCGATTTTTCGCTCACGCTAATGATGAAATGCTGTCCCATTGTTTATGCCATCATGGAGGAGCTGATTTAAAAGACCCACTAAAATAACATGGCAAATTGTAGCAAAAATGCAAATTTCCTTTTCATGGATGCCACCATCGCCACCAAATGCCGACAATACACTTTCATTACCTGTACCAAGCAACGGCTTTCTTGGACGTTTTCCTTAATGATTCTTTGGCTGAAGCAGCTCCTCCGTATACCCAACATAAGAAGACGACGACGATGACGATGGAGACAGCGGCAATAGTGGCCGGTGGATAGATGTTTAGATGCATGGCTGGATGGAGATGATGTTGATGTTGATGATGGTTGGTGGTGGTGGCGGTGATGTTATCTCAACATATCAGATGATGCGAATATCCGACATATTTGTGTGGAAAATGAAAGTGCCCATTGCTGTGGTGCACCAAGCGTAAAAGATGAAGACGATGGATGGATGGATGGATGTTGCTGCTAACACAGCACGGTCGACAAGGAGGCACTTTCTAAGACGACCTATAGCTGGCTGACTGACTGACTTGTGTTGTCTACCTAATCAAGTGATTGCGAATAAAATTTACATGAATTGTGTCTTGTACAAATTAGAATTTCCTCATTCCAAATGTAAATTGGCGAATGATTGATGATGATAAAAGCAGGAATTTTAAGTAGCACGAGGGTGCCAATGCGTTTGCTGGAGTAGCTCTGATTTTATTTTAAGAGCTCTTAGGTGAGAAAGATGCAAGATGGAAAAATATTTGTGATTATTCGAAAAATGCTGTAAAATTAATCTTCAGAATTTGCATCAAAGTTTGTACAATTTGTAACGTCATATAACATGATAAATAATAAAATTTATTTTCATCAAAAAAATCGGCGTATATGTTAATATTATTATGAAAAATATTATCATATTGAATATTTAGGTGCGTAGTTTAAATAACTTCAGTTGCCCCAGGTTATTACGGGAAAATGAATCGATGCAGCACCAGCAGCATGGGATCCGTTCCTAGGGTTTTCTATGGGGTTGGCCAACAAAGTGTCAATTGACAACTAACTAACAGTTTCGCATTTATAAATAAATTTATTGGAAAAAAATTTATTGATTACTATTTCTTATTTTGAAAAAATAATAAAAAAAAATCCAACACGTCAATTTTATTTTTCATAAATTTATTTATAACTGAGGAACTGTTGATTTTGTAAAGAAATAATATATGAATAGATTAAAGGCATTATAATTCTTAATTTTTGGAAATTTGCTTCAGCAAACTTGGACTAGTCGTGCTTGAGTTACGTCAAATCAAAGCCCCCTAAACGTGGCTACTGGAGCTTTGAAACTTTAAGCCCTTAGCGGCACGGGTTAATCCAATCGTGCTTAAACTTTTGTTATCGTCAAATCTGCAGAGACTCATCATTCATCACTAGGGCAAGAAATTTTATGCATATAAAATTCAAAAATATGCATTAAAAACCCATAAAATATGCTATTAAAAAAAATTTCATAAAATTTGCAAAAAAAAAAATAGGTCGGAAAAATTAATTTTTATACAAAATAAGTATGTATAATAACAAAACCATAAAGTGATTATAACAATTTAAGCAAGACTAATGCTATGTGAGTGCGTACACGAGATCAAATTTAATTCAAGGCTTAATTGGCGTAAACAAAAAAAAATTATTAAGTTTTTCTAAAATGAAGCCTTCCTGATTGCGTCTTTAGATTTTTTGTAGAAAGAAAATGTGCAGCATTTTTATCGGTGTACACATAATGTGTATAAACACATATTGTCAGTTTAACAAGGTAATTCAAATGAATATTGTGTAACAAATTATAAGGCAACTTTTACCAAATAATGTCAAACAAAAAAAATAATGGGATATACTTTTCAAAATGGTTATTTATCAAAAAAACCTAAAATATGCAGTAAAAACATGCATTTACTTAAGAGTTGCTAAAATAAGCGCCTTAATATGCAAAATCACGTATTTTTCGTAAAATATGCAAAATATACAATAACGAATGAATGCAATTTTATAGGAAATTTCAAAATTCATAAAGATAGTTTAATCGTTTTCATTTTACAATGTCCAGGAAAAATATGTATTTACTCTGTCAGTCAATACTTTATAGTCCTAAACAAAGTAGCAATCTCTCTCTAAGTAGAATGTAACTCATCTTTAATTCTCAATCAAAAGAAATGACTTCCCCGGGAATTAATTTTTCTCGGCATTAAACCCTTCTAATCTAAACTGTAATGAAAGAGAAAATCAATGTAGAGAAATTGCAAGTATTCCCGTTTTGCTTCGGCAGTTTTGAATAAAATTATACAAAAATGCTAAGAACAAACTATTGCGGTTTTTGATGTTTGGCACAATAAAAGTACTATTTGGCATAAAAAATTTTGTTCTATGATAAAAGTACAAAAAATTGGTTTTTTGTTAAATAAATGTACATTTTTGTACAATAAAAGTACTTTTTGTTAAAAAAAGACAGCATTTGAGCCTACCATCGGAAAATTCAGTCTGCACACCGAAACGTCGAACAATGGCATCAGACTGATTGATTTCTCTGATCAGATAAATTACGTGGTAGTCGATGGAAGGCACGCATTGAGTGTTCTGGACGTACGAGTGATCAGGGGTGCGAACATTGACTTCGATCACTTCCTTACCGCAGTTAAGGTACGCACAAGGCTGAGCATGGCGAGAAACGTACGTAACCGTGCACAACGAAAGCTGGACATCGGCAAACTGCGGACCACAGAGGTAGCGGGCGCCTACTCCAACCACCTAACTCAACTGCTGCGGAATGCTCCAACCCCTGATAATATAACCTCGCAGTGGCAATATATTGCCGACTCCATAGCACGGACTGCGATAAGCGTACTTGGGTACCCAAAGCCGTCTCAAGAAAATGCCTGGTACGATGATGAATGTAGCAATGCCACGAGAGAGACGGATGCTGCATACAGGGCAAAACTGCAGCCAATGGCAACGCGAGCTGTTCGTGAACGGCACAGGGAGAAGAGACGAGAAGCAACTAGTCTTTTTAGAAGAAAAATTAAGGAGCTGAAGAAGAGACATGATGAGTGCACTGAGTTGTTCCGAAGTAGAGGGGAAGCCCGAAAACTCTACAAGAGAGTTAAGGCGAAAATGCGTGGGACAGGGTTGCCCACCTGCAAGGACAGCGATGGCCAGCTAGTGACGGACCCGGATAACGTTCTGAAGATATGGAGAGATCACTTTAGAAATTTACTGGATACTGACACCACTCCAGAAGACCCAGGGAGGAGCTGATTAGGAGCATGCATCAGCTCATGGAGAACATCTGGCTGGAGGAGAGCATGCCCGGGTATTGGAGTCTCAGTCTGTTATGTCCCATATACAAGAAAGGATATCGTAGTGAATGTAAGAACTACCGTGGAATAAGCCTATTACCAATTGCGTACAAGGTCCTATCAAGCATATTGTTTGAACGTCTAAAGCAAATTGTAGAAAAACTAATTGGACCATATCAGTGCAGCTTTAGACCTGGGAAATCTACGACGGATCAAATATTCACTCTTCGACAAATCCTGGAAAAAACTCATGAAAAGCAGATCGACACCTGCCACCTCTTTGTCGACTACAAAGCTGCCTTCGACTCTCCGATAAGAAATAGGCTATATGAGGCCATGTCTGAGTTTGGTATTCCTGCAAAGCTATTTCGACTTTGCAGATGTACCTTGAAAACACCAAATCCTCGGTTAAGATTGGTAAGGATCACTCTGAGCCATTCACCACAGAAAGAGGTCTCAGGAAGGGTGATAGCCTGTCCTGTACCCTATTTAATATAGTTATGGAGAAGGTGATGAGAAAGGCTGGTGTCAACATATCTGGCACCATATTCCACAAGAGCTACATGCCACAAGCCTATGCCGATGATATATGTAGACATAATTGGCCGAAATCTGCGGGATGTGACTGCAGTTTTCTCATCGCTAGAAAAGGAGTCAGCAAAAATGGGTTTAGCGGTCAACGAGGACTAAACTAAAATAATGATTTCGACGATCTTCCGTCAACAAGAAAAATAATGTCAGCCAAGAAATTAAGCGGAGAATTGTGCTAGCCAATAGATGTTTTTACGGACTTCGGCAGCACTTTAGTAACACCACCTTATCTCGAGATACGAAGAAACAGCTATACCAGGTGTTAATTTTACCCGTCCTGTTGTATGCTCCCGAATCAAGGGTGCTTATGACAACGGACATACAAAACCTGGGAGTATTCGAGAGAAAAGTACTCCGAAAAATATATGGACCTATCTGTGTCGACGGCGAGTTTCGCCATCGGATGAACCATCAGCTGTATGAGCTTTACCACGACATCGACGTAGCTGAAAGAGTTAGAATCCAACGACTACAATGGCTGGGACATGTTGCCAGGATGGATGTAAATGCTCCAGCGAGAAAGGTGTTTGAAGGCGAACCAGAAGGATGGGAGATCCAAACTTCGTTGGAAGGACCAAGTGGTGGGCGACGTGCCACCATCTGATAGGACCAATGTGGGAACGCACGCAGAAGGCCGAAGCGTGTGAAATTCTTTAACACTTCAGGCCTCAAATTTATGAACTACGTTCGTAAGGTGTAATAGGCCACTTAAGTAAGTAAGTAAGTAAATAAAAGTATTTATTGGTACACTGAATGTACTTTTCGGTAAAATAAAATTACTTTTCGATACAATAATTGTAGATTTTAGCTGAATAAAAGTACTTTTTGGTGCTAAAAAATTTTGTTATTACAATAAAAGTACTTTTTGGTACACAAAAATGTATTTCTGGGTACTATAAATGTACTTTTTGATACAAAAAATTTACTTCGTGGTACAAGAAAGTTGTTACTGTACCAAAAATACAATAACATTACATTTTGGTACAATATAAATAAATTTTTGATAAAATAAATGTACTTTTTGGTACAAAACTATACTCTTTGGCGCAATTTATGTACTTTTTGGTAAAAAAAAACATGTAGTTTTTGGCGCTATGAAACTACTTTTGGTACAATTAGTGTACTCTTTGGTATAATAAATGTACTTTTTGGTAAAACAAATGTACTCTTTGGCACAAAAAACAAAAAAAGTAATTTTAGGTACTTTTTGATACAATAACTGTATTTCTTAGTACAACACTAATACTTTGGGGTACAATAAAGGTAATTTCTTGTACTTTTAGGCAGACATTTCCCTAAGTCTGAAAAATGTTTTGCACTTTTAGGTTAGGTTCAGTTTGAGAACATGTAATGACATAGTGGAAGGCTAGTAAAAGATTAATTTTACAAGCATAGTACAGGGGAAAAAAGAAGGAAGTGTTAAAATAAGTCCTTTTTTTTCTCTTTGTCAACTGTATATAGACAAAATAGTATGATTACGTGAGGACTTTATGGTCCTCTGGCCTTTAGTCAGCTAAAACCATCAGTGAACTTTACCAGATTCTCCACGTTGTATGAAGACAATTCATTGAGACTATTAAAAACCCATTTCCCGACGAATTGCTTCCTTCTTCTATCAAGAGCTGGGCAATGAAAAATGCTCAAGGGTCGCAAAGTCTGCAATAGTCTTCCTGTGTCGTCTCCCAGATGGACGGACTTCCTATCTAGTCCCAATAGTGATCTGGTTCGTTTTCCATTCAGTCTTAGTCAAATATCCCATGATACCACACAGTCGGTGCGGTGTTCCCAGGATACATTTGCCAGCCTTTTGATGTGACGGTTCAAAATTCCGTATATATGACAGATTGGTGTAGGGTTGTGACCAACGTTTTTGTGTTTGTGAAAACTTTTAAGGCAAACGTTTCGTGGTTTGAAGAAGTCTTCATGGGCATTATAACAATTGGGCGCTCAAACAGATACAGGAAACGAAATACAGGAAGTCAGTAGTCAAAAGTGACTTACGCAAAAAACGGTCAAATTTAGTCACTACGAAGTCAGAAGTGACTAAAAGGAAAAACGGAGCCCTTAATATACCAAGGAATAAAACAAAATTTGTTGTTCCGAAATTGTTTTTGGATAATCTTTAATCGTAGGGGGTATCCGCCTCGATTTAATTTTTTTGTATGGGATCCAACCTATAATAGTGTATAAGTTGGCGACCAAGAACCCATTGAAAGGTGCCAGTAATGCCATCATTTCTAACTGCCTTACAGGATATTCTAATAGCTTATACCGAAGCACTAAGAAAGCTGAAGAAGGTTGCAACTAAATATCAGATATTTGTTATGATCATGTCACTTAGTTACAAAAATTTCTCTTAGATGCAAAAACAAAAACATATTTACTGTAAGTATAAAGTTCCCACAGAGCTCCACAAAACTTTGTTTTTTTTCACTTAGGGCCCCATGCAATTGTTAAACCATTGGGCGAAGGCTATTGAGCTACAAAAACACTAAAAACAGACTACGTTGATTGCATAGCCTGTAATTTAAATACAATTGAGTGAATAACAATTGAATAGTTGTATAGCTGTGCATTCATCGAATAATTGCATAGATCATCAAATGGCAATTTGGAGCTTTAAAGCACCACCACCACCACCGTTTCAACTTAAGGTTGTCTCCCTCAAGCAACACTTAGGCATTCAACGTACGGCGGTACTTCATCTTAGCCTGGCATTTGTTGCTGCTATTCAGCTGGATAAATTATGCGGGGGCTGATGTTGCTGTTGTTGTTCAAGTTGTTCCCTCTCCACTCCATCAAGTCTATAGTACTCCAGGTACTTGATGAACCTGTTCGGTTGCTTGTCGAGTGTCTCGCGTTGTTGGGTACTTCGCATAAGGTTTATGGCAATTGCAGCGGCGGAAGGTCGTTCATTGACACTTTACTTACTTTCGTATAAACTAACATAAACATAAACTATTTGCGCTTGCAACTTTCTTCTTTTGTGGCACCTAAACAAACTTGCCAAGTGTGATGGTGGTTGAAGGTGGCAAGTGGTGGCGGTGGTGGTGTCAGTGGCTGTGGTGGCTCCTTTCCATGTACATAGCCAAATAATTGTGGCCAGTAGCGTCAGCCTGCTGCTGATGATGATCGCAATACTGGCAATTGCTGTTCATTACGTCGATTACCCTAAACATGAAATTTGACTAGAAAGTCACAGCTTCAACGACGTTCAAGCGAAGACGACGACAATAATTTATCATTTCCAAATAGGCAAAACAGCATCATCGCCCAACGATTTTCACAATACAGCCAGGCCATGCCCGACCGGCAAAGCTTGAGAGTCACACGCCGTTGCACGTACGAAATGTAGCGCGTACAAAAGATGTTAACACAAGTACATAAGATGTACGAGTACGAGAGTGCTTGCGACATGTTGCAAGCTAGCTCTGTCAGTTTGTTGTTGTTGTTATTGTTGTTTGTTGTATCTTTGCGTTACTTACAAAGTTGTATGTAGGTTAAGATGTTGAACAAACATGTAAATTAACACTTTTTCTTTTCTGTTTAAATGGATGTTTTATGCGCAACGCAAAAAAAGAGTGCCAAGACACTGCCGCCGACATTTAGTCAAAAATGGAAGTGCACATGTTTCTCATTACAAGCAGCCGAGCAGCGAGTTGAGGATGCACGTCCATCTGACCTCTTGTCTTAAAGAATGTATGTAAGTTCAGCACATGAATGAGTCACTGTTATGTTGTAAGTGCACAAGTCGTCTGTTCTGATATGACTGTGTTGTGTTCTTAGAAACTTTTTGCAAAATTATGTTGCTCATCATTAAAATTCAAGTGGAGCATTTCACCTTAACTAACATTTGCAGTTGTGGGGGGACAGCATGAAACACTCCTTTAGAATGCCACAACAAAGAGGAAAATATATTTTTCAATTCCAGGAAGCAAGATGTGAATGAATCATATCAGTAATGACAAAAGGTCGGCTCGGCTTTAATCGAAAAACCACATATGCTTTACGAACGGGTACATTAAACTTATGAGTTTGAAATTATGTTGAACAATTCGTTGATTTACAGCGTTTTTGTATAATGTGAGAATGCCGCACAAAAAAAAACGTTATTTATTGGCTTTAGTTTTTATACAAAAAATAACAAAATAAAATCACAAAAACAACAGTAATAATAGATCCATTACGAAGGCCAGTTTAATTTGGTAATGGCTGCGGTCAAGGTAAATTATCAATGTCATAAATTACACACGGCAGTAATAGAATGGCTTTGGAAAACAGAGGCAAGGTCATTAATGTTTATTTTGGTTCTTGGCTAACGTTATTATTATGTGGAGATTCACCGCACTAATATGTGAACATATGATAGGCCGTCGCCAATTAATAGTAGAAACTGTGCAGTTGATATTTGGTTAAATTTATCGTTTCGAAAAAAAAACATCTTGCACAAATATTTCTGGATTCAAATATGTTATACTAATTAAGTTTTAGGGGGATTGCCTAATGGCTGTTTAGCTTTCGGTTTTCTCAGAATTGTGATATCTGTTTTGTTTTTAAGTTTTATATCAGTCTCACTAAATGCACATGTTGCGGTAGGTAGTCAGCTGTATTTTCTTTCACGGAAAAGATTTGCCGTTTTATTTAAAACGGGACAATGCTTTTATTACTACGCTAGTTTGTCTAGAGCTATAAGTTCTTACAACTAATTTTCGGCTCGAAGGACTTAACATTCTTCCAAACGATTACTTTTTCTGAATTTATAATAGCAATTTTACTTTTCAATTCTAAATTCTGAATTTCATATAGAATCTCTGGGTTTACTTGAGGTTTTCTCAATTTCAAGTAAAGTTTTTTCGAATTATAATTGAAAATTCAATATGGTTTTTCATTTGTTGCGGGTTGATTTTGTCAACCTGTGGCGCTCATATTGTTTTGGTGGGTAGACAGAATCCTTACTTTAATTTTCAGATACATATGCCAGATTTCAATTGCAAATTACGAGATTCAGCAGCACGAGACAATAATAAAACTATATTATCAAAGTAAACGTTAGTAAGGGAACACAATATTGGCTAAAAATCAAAAAATCATCTTTATCGACGAGAACCATTTATGCGTCAATGACTCAAATTGTTTTCAGACAAACTACAAAACTGGGGGGAGAAAACATAAACTTTTTTTCTCCATATAAAGCGACCCTGTCTAATGTACATGCAGCAGAACGTCGTTACTTGTCATACATCGCCACGTTCCTACGAAGGACATTTTGCATGAACAATTTCAGAGTATAATGATTTCGCGCAAAGGTGGAGTGAATTGCCCACCAAAATCCGCTAGACTTTTTTAAGGTGACTTGCAATAAAACCATGGGTAATAAAGCTATATGACCTTATTTCCCAACCGAATGGCTTTATTATTACTTAAAAAAAAAAAACTTAATTTCCCTTTGCACCCCATGAATGAGGTATGGGATAGCTTCTCGCGTTGTTGTGAATTATTACAGGAGGTGTGAAATAAAGCCATTATGGCATTATTTCACATTTGAAATTTTTTTGAATAAAATGTATCTAGTAGGTATGTTTTGCGCGCCCTAATCTAGCTGCATAACCAGCCACGCTACTCTCTCTATCTCTGTTTCTGTTCATAAGTCGATAAACAATGCGGTGTACTACAGAACACATTGCAGTGTGGGGCACACCCCCCGCCACATACGCCTTAGTTCGTTAGTTACTTAGAAAGCCATTTTTTTAGTTCGGTGGTGGGCGGACGCGGACTTTATCAACTTCATCAAGCTTTTTCATTACTTTTAGTCAAATTTTTCAATGGTATGGCATTATTTCCACTTTGAGCGGAAATTTAATATGGTGTTATTGCACAACCATGTTGGTAATAAAGCCATATGACCTTATTTCCCAATCGAATGGAAAATAAGGCCAAATGGCTTTAATACCTATGGCTTTATAGTACGGCGCCTTTTTTCAACACAACACCCAATTTCGTGTCGGCAAGAAACATGGTTGTGAATGGAACCAGATTTCCGCATAAATATGTGCACAAGGCAACCTAGATATCTCCCGATCAAAATACAAGAAATCTGATTGATCACGTGGTAAATTATTGAAGGCATGCCTCAAGCGTAATGGACGTGCGTGTGATGTGCGGTGCAAATATTGACTCGCATCATAACCTAGTTGCAGCAAGCGTAAAACTAGTGCTGAAAACGCTCGTAACCAAACGCAGAGGAAGCTAGACATCACAAAGCTGCATACCACCAAGATAGCCAATGTCTACTACCACCAACTCTCTCAATTACTTACAAACCCCACTAGTTCTGATGTTCCCGAAATACAGTGGCAGCATATTGCGAATTCTATGACCACTGCCGCTACGACCATACTGGGTTATAAAAAGTCACGCTCAGACAAGCCCTGGTACGATGATAATGGTCGTGAAATGTCTGAGGAAATGGATACTGCATACAAGGCAAAACTGCAGCCAATGGCGACACGTGCGGTGACGGAGCCTTATAATGAGAAGAGGAGGAAGATGAAACGCCTGTTCAGGCCATTATATCGAAAACTACAGTGATAGAGTTAAAGCCCGAAAGTTCTACCAAAAGGTTAAAAGCAAAGGTTTTGGAACAGGGATCCCCACCTGTAAGAACCGAGACGGAAATCAGGTCACGAACTCTCATAGTGTGCTGCAAATATGGAGGGAACACTTTCGATCTCTACTCGTTCCCGAAGGCAGAATGTGTGACGAAATCTTACCAATCATAGACTACGGAGTAGATTGTCCACCACCGAGATCAGCACGTCGATTGCAAGGCTTAAAAATAATAAAGCTGCGGGAGTCGATGAATACCGACAGAGCTTTTTAAAGCCGGCGGCGATGAGCTGGCAGCATGCATGCACCAGCATACCATACCAGATGATTGGAATCTGAATGTTCTATGTCGTGTGCTTAATAAAGGCGATACAAGTGTGTGTACCAACTATCGCGGGATTAGCCTTTTACCCATCGCATACAAGGTTCTGTCTACTGTATTATGTGGAAGACTAAAGTCCATCCTGGCGAACCTGATTGGACCTTATCAGTGTGGCTTTAGACCTGGTAAATCCACGACCGACCAGATATTCACACTAAGACAAATCCTGGAGAAGACCCAAGAAATGCAGATCGACACCAACCATCTGTTCATCGACTACAAAGCTGCATTTGACAGTCCGATAAGACAGAATTTGTTAGATGCTATGGCTGAGTTTTGTATCCCCGCGAAGGGGATGACACAGACTGTTACGAAGTCTGCAGTGAAAATTGGTAAAAATCTGACAGAGCCATTTTCTTTCTATTTTGTCTTGTGATCTCCTTAACATCGTTATTGAGATGATCATGCTGAAGGCTGCAGTAAACAGGAATGGTACCATCTTCAACAAAAATCGTATGCTGCTCGAGTATGCCGATAATATAGATATCATTGGCCGTGGATTGCGGAATGTTATTGCTGCCTTCTCGAGCATTGAAAATCAGTCGGCAGATAAATGAGAACAAAACCAAGTTATTTGTTTCAACTAACAAAGAGTCCACTCGTCTTGGACGCTGCGTGAACGTTGACAACTATAACTTTGAAGCGGTAGACGATTTTGTCTACCTTGGCTCCGCCATAAACAAAAATAATAATATCAGCATTGAAATCAAAAGACGAGTATTGATCGCAAACCACTGCTTCTATGCGCTAAACAAGCGAATTAATGACAAAGCCCTCTCTTGACGAACATAGATCCAACTCCACCAGACTCTGATCCTACCTGTCTGGCTCTACAGCGCAGAATCCTGGGTAATGACATAAGTGGATTAATCTATTCTGGAAGTCTTCGAAAGAAAAATACTTCGCAAAATATTAGGACCCATCATCGTTAACGGTTAGTATCGTCGTCGAATGAACCACGAGCTGTATGAGCTGAGCGATATCGACATGATTAAGAGCATTCAAATAGACCGAAAACGCTGGCGTGCACACATTGTAAGAATGTATGAAAATGCTCCAGATCAAAAGTCTTCGTCAATAATTTCGATGGGTGCACCAGGTGAAAGAGCTATTATCTAAGCGTTGTGTAACGAAGTATTTCCGTTGCCAAATATGTACAAGACGAAATCTGGTGAACCTCTCTAGCATTTAAAGGATGTCTCAAAAAAAAGTTTTTATTTGTTTAGCTGACTATGACATCACATTAAGTCCGAGGGGCGCGGGGAATACGCCAGCAAGAAGACAGGCTCTTGAGAATTTAATCACTATGAAGCGTTTTTCTGGAGAAAACCGATAGCTGCGCTTGAGAGAATTTTACAAAACGGACTCTGCAGAATGCGAAGTTTTGTTACTTAAATCATGCGCCAAGCATCCCTCTCATTGAAAAATGGGTCAACAGATTTGGAGAAACCAGTTCAGCACTACAAAACTCAAAATCGGGGCGACCAAGGCCATTGAACGCAAGAAAATGTGAAGAGTGCAAATCATTATGTTTGTTAGGATCCGAATTTTTTGTCAAAAGCGCGCAATTGCTTTAAATGGGCATAGATCTTCACGAAACCATATTTAGCATAAGGCTCTTAAACTTCACCTAAACAAATTTCAATTGCTGTAAGAAATAAACTCCTACAACGGAAAATTCTGTGGCAAATTGAAATCCACGAAAGGCGACATAACTGGACTTCAAAAGTCGAATCAAAGAACATGAAAAATACATTTGGGATGTCTTCGGAGACCTATATTAAAATTTTCCGATATGCTTGTATTCAATAAATAAGTTATACGTATGAGTATTATAATATTACGTAACGTATACGCTTCAAAGCACTACCATTCTAATGTCAAGATTATAATGAGTTTGATAATTCTAAACAAGTTTACTGAACATGTATTCATCCAAATAATGCGCAATTGTTGAGTTTTTAATTTATTCTATTGCACTATGCGTATATCTTTAACTCGCCAATTGTCAATATGATAACTTTACATATTTGGCAACTTTAAGCAAAAGCTGATTAACTTACTTTAACTTAGTTCAAAATTAACCACACTAGTTATTATTTAATGAGTTCCTTAGGCTCTCGCTCACCTTTACGGAGGAAGTAAACAACAACTTTGGCTAATAAATCTAGCTAGTAAACTTTTCAAAACTTTAAATTCTGATTAAAAAATAATAATTAAAACGTCTAAATTTTCTAGCCAAGCTAGTAAACATGTTTTATGTTTATGTTTTTCAACAGATTACAATGTGAGTTCATTGCCCAAACCTTTCAGTGGTGACTGAAGCTATAATATTTTTTTAAAGGCAAATTAAAATATCGCACCAAAAGCTGCGTAGAAAACGCTGACGTTGTAAGTTATGAGCTCGAGAAGTGTTTTGAAGACAAGTCAACATTAATAAAAATGCTGGCAAATGATAAAAGTCATCGCCGGATCATACTGGTGGGGGCAATGTGGCCAGTCAAATATGTTTGGGCTCACTATCTTGACATATGGCTCTTGCTGTGAAGCATTTAGCCGTGCGATTAGTTTAAGAAAAGAAGATGTAACGCATTTTCATCGACCAAGCTGCCATCGACGCCGCCGCATTAGACGTGTTGGCGTTGTGCGTTAATAATACGATCGTACATAATTGTGCGCCTTTCTCTAGTCCAAAACGTCACCGCTTGCTACCGACTTACCCAGATCCACACATTTGTATGTACATATGCAGACGATGTGAGCCATTTATCGTCTTGTGATGTTTTGTTTGTTGTTGTGGTTTCTTTTGGATGGAAGTCTACCTGTTTCATTGTTATGTACTTTAGTATTTATAACATCTGAAATTAACAAAATTGTTTTATATAAAGTTATTGGGGGGCTGCGGTCTTGAGCGCGTCATGCCGGCTTACAACGAACGCCGTCGTGTTGTTGCCGTTGAACTGGGGAGCCTTTTGTTACGCTTTAAGCGTTTCATGTATGTAATTATGAGTGCCGGGTCTTAATGATGATACAATATACATATAAAGACACAGCTCTAAACTGTTATCGCTTTTGATTTTGTTGATAATTATGTAATGACTCAGGCCCAAAAGAAACGAAACATAAGCACAAAGCTTATTTTTGACGATAAAGTAAGCGCTGCGCTGGTAGGTAGGTAGCTGGCATCGTAAAGCTCCGTGAATGATCTTGAAACAAAGAGACAAAACTTCAGGTGGCTCTGTGGCAGTCGCTCGTTCATTTTTGGTGTGTGAGTGTGTAATTCTTAACATAAAGTCAAAGTACATGTTTATGCGCATGCGCATGTTTAAAGATGTTTCTACCGTACTCTTTATCGTATGTTGCCTCTCTTGATCTTTCATTATTATCTCTCTTTTATACGCTCACCAACTATCAATTTGCTTTTAACTGGATCACATGCATCAAACTTTGTTCGACTTCTGCTGTCGTTTAACTCGTTAATGACTTTTTAATTTGACAGCAATGAATGAATGAACCCAAACGTTGAAGAAGCAGAAATTCAACATGTCAAGAAAATAAACAAAACAAAACAAAACACAAACGTCAAACAATAAACGAGGCACCACCGCACCACACCACATAACACAACACAAGACTGGGTGCAAAAAGAAACCCCCCCATTAAGTGTAATGTAAACAAGCGACTACATGTGAAAAGAGTTACGACGACGATGAGCACGTAAATTATCCGAGCACCGGAGAGTGAAAACAAAAGGCGGTACCGTCCGTGTACATATTCAATATCTCTGTCATTAACCTTAGGGAGAAGGGGGAGACGGCTAGACCCAACACATCAACTCTACAATGGGCTAACACTAGTACTTGGCGGTGTAATGGTTGTGAACTTATACAATAATGCCTAATGGTTATTTTAGATCAGGCAGATGATCGATTGAGAAGAATTTTTGTGTGGAAAGCTTATGAAAGACAGCCAGTCTATGTTTCCACTACCAAATGTTATAATGGGAATTTATTTAAGGTATATGGGTGAAAACACTATTAGTGGGTAAGATTTATAGCCCTGATATAATAACACTGTGTTAGCCAAACAGAATACAATAAGTTGTATTTCGTATAGAGAGTAAACTTTAAGGAAATTTTTACAATTTAAATATTAAAGAAAAAAATAACATAAAAAAGCAAATCAAACCCTCGTACCTACTAAAATAAAAGTTAATTTCCCTTTACACCAGAAGAATGAGGTATAGGATGCTTCTAGCGTTGTTGTGAACTAACACGCTTTCTATTTTAGATTCACAACAAACGGCACCTACTTGTTTATCGACGAATTCGAACCTCACTGTTTGAGAAGCTTTTACTGGACTTGCCGATTGACTCGACACTTATATTGCGAAGTTACTGTCGACAACATTCGTGGGGAGCCGACAATGAAAGAAAAATGAAGATGACTGGAGCCGGAAATGTGAATGTTGATCTAACAAATCGTCAGATCGTTCCGCTGGTCTTAATACCCAGCATTCTGCGCTGTAGAGCAAGACATGTAGAATCAGTGTCTGGTAGAGTTGGATCTTTGTTTATCAAAAAAGGGCTTTCACATTATAGCTTACTTGGCGGTTTTCGATCTATCCTCATCTCTTGATTTCCAGGCTGTCATTATTAGTTTTGTTTAGTGGTAGACAAAATCATCTACCACTTCAAAGTTATAGCTCTTTGTTTTGTTCTCATTGGTGACCAGACCCCCTTCTGCCGTCTGCTTCTTAATGCTTGAGAAGGTCGCAGTAACACACCGCAGCTCTAGGTCAATGTCAATGTTATCATTGACATATGCTGCAACTTTTATTAAAGATGGCACCAGTCGTGTTAACTGCAGCCTTCAGCATGATCATTCACCAACTCCATTATGATGTTAAAGAGATCGCATGACAGACTATCGCCTTGTCCATAGCATCGCTTGGTGAAGTGGCTCTGTCAGATGTTTGCCTATTTTCACTGAAGAATTCGTGCCGGTCAATGACAAGCCACATAGTCGTATTAGTTTTGCGGATATGCCAAACCTAGCCAGAGAATTTTGTAGATAATAGTTAGTCGATAAACAGATGATATGTGTCGATTTACGTTTCTTGGCTCTTCTCCAGAATTTGTCGCAGTGTGAATATAATTAAAGCCACACTTATAAGTCCCTCCTTATCTCTGCCCTTACATTTGGGGATCCTTGTTCCAAAACTTTTAGTTTTTACCTTTTCGTAGAACTTTCGGGCTTAACCTCTATCCCTGTAATTTTCGACATCCTGGATCTATCTTTCCTTTCATAGACGCTTTTCCCACCTAAATAGTTGTTTCATCTCCCTCCTCTTCTTATTATAACGCCTCGTTACTTCACGCGTTGTCATTGGCTGCAGTTTTGCCCTGTATTCAGCATCCTTTGCTGTAGACATTTCGCGACATTCCTCATCTTACCACCAGGACTTGTCTGAGCGTGGTTTTGAATAACCCAGTAGGGTCGCCGCGGCTGTGGTCTTTGAATTCGCAATATGTTGCCACTGGGTACAAATCAGCATAATGTTAAAATATTCAGTCTTGGTGAGAATAGTGGCTATTCGGTCACTTACAGTGTTAAACCGCTAAAACAAATGTCGAAGTCTCTTGCCAACGATGAATCCACATTCTAATTCGTGTCTCTCTGTCTGGCAGCTGTAAAAGATGTCACAGTTCTTTGGTCCCTGTCCCGTCCATTGCATTTTCCGTATAGCGGTGATGTCAGCCGTATATTTATCGAGGACATCCGCCAGTTGGATAGAGGCGCCATCTCTGTAGAGATTTTAAGCATTCCAGGTGAATATCCGTAAATCGTGGTCCTTATAACGTTCGTCAACATTTGGGGAGGATCTTGTTTTTGCTTTTTTTCGTGTTTTCATAAAAATCGTTTTGTTTAAGGAGAGTGGCTAATTAGGCCACCGCTCCCCATCCTAGTTTCTTGGGGCTGCCAAAGCCACTAACAGAACTTCTATGTTGAGCTTAAGTAACTTCTGTTACCTACTTCCTAAGACGCATCGGTAGTTGTATGCCGATAAGGTTGCTTAACATTTCGCCTTCTCACATTTGCTACCACTGAACGGATGCCCAGTGGCATTGGCCAGGGAATACGTGATCTCTCGGACGTTGTGAGGGGACCTACAAAGAGAGCTTCTGGTTATTCCCCTTTATGGCAGGCGGAGAGGAGCTGATTAGGAGCATGAAACAGCTCATGGAGAACATCTGGCTAAAGGAGAGCATGATTGGAGTCTCAGTCTGTTATGTCCCACATACACGAAAGGAGATCGTAGTGACTGTAAGAACTACCGTGGTATAAACCTATTAGCAATTGCGTACAAGGTCCTTTCGAGCATATTGTGTAAACGTCTAAAGGCAATAGTAGAAAAACTAATTGAATCTTATCAGTGCTGCTTTAGATCTGGTAAATCTACGACAGATCCTGTAAAAAACTCATGAAAAGCAGATCGACACCTACCACCTCTTTGTCGACTACAAAGCTGCCTTCGACTGTCCGATGAGGAGTAGTTAGTTTAACGAAGCCATGTCTGAGTTTGGTATTCATGCAAAGCTAATTCGACTTTGCAGATGTACCTGGGAAAACACCAAATCCTCGCTTAAGATTGGTAAGGATCACTCTGAACCATTCAACACGAAAAGAGGTCTCAGGCAGGGTGATATATTGTCCTGTACACTATTTAATATAGTTATGAAGAAGGTGATCAAAAAGGCTGGTGTCAACATGTCTGGCACCATATTCTACATGAGCCACATGGGATGTTACTGCAGTTTTCTCATCACTAGAAAAGGAGCAAAAATGCGTCTAGCGGTCAACGACGACAAAAAAAACTAATGATTTTGATGAACAAAGAGTCCTCTCGAAGGGGACGCACCATGTACCTTAACAATTATTGTTTTGAGGTAGTAGATGAGTTTACCTACCTTCAACCGCCAACAAGAAAAATAATAGCAGCCAAAAAAGTGCCAGCCAATAGATGTTTTTACGGACTTCGGCAGAACTTTACTTTTACATGCCACTAGCCTATGCCGATGCTACAGACATCATTGGCCGAAATCTGCGTTATGTTACTGCAGTTTCCTCATCATTAGAAAAGGAGTCAGCAAAAATGCATCTAGCGGTCAACAAGGACAAAAAAAACGAATGATTTCGACGAACAAAGAGTCCTCTCGATGGGGACGCACCATCAATGTTGAAAATTATTGTTTTGAGGTAGTAGATGAGTTTACATACCTCAGATCTTCTATCAACAAGAAAAATAATGTCAGCCAAGAAATTAAGCGGAGAATAGTGCTAGCCATTAGATGTTTTTACGGACTTCGGCAGCACTTTACTAACACCCCCTTATCTCAAGGTACTTAGAAACAGCTGTACCAGCTGTTAATTTTAACCGTTCTGTTGTATGCTGCCCAATCGTTTACGACAACGGACATACAAAACCTAGGAGTTTTCGAGAGAAAAGTTCTCCGAAAAATATATGGACCTATCTGTATCGACGGCGAGTTTCGCCATCGGATGAACCATGAGCTGTATGAGCTTTACCACGACATCAACGTAGCTAAAAGAGTCAGAATCCAACGACGATGGCTGGGATATGTCGCCGGGATGGATGTAAATGCTCCAGCGAGAAAGGTGTTTTAAGGCGAACCTGAAGGACGGCGCAGAAAAGGGAGACCAAAACTTCGTTGGAAGGACCAAGTGGTTGGCGACGTGCCACCATCTCGTAGGACTAACTGGAGAACGCACGCAGAAGACCGAAGCGTGTGGAATTCTTTAATACTTAAGGCCTCAAATTAACGAAGCACTTTCGTTAGTAGTAATGGGCTACTTTAGTAAGTAAGTAAGTAAGTGGAAATCACTACAATTGGTTTTATTCTAATAAATTGTTTTATTTCGCAAATATGATTATCTTTGTTTCAATTTAAAAAATTTTCACAATTTTCTTTTTTATTTAATTTGCTTGCTTAGACACGAAAATAACACTGTGACTTCACTTAACAGCCAGCTAACCCCAAATTTATTGCGTCCAATGGCACCTCCACTTTAAAATGCCCGCTGGGAAAAATTTAATCTACAGAACTCGTGCATGAAGTTTGAACTTTACATTTCTTCTGCTTTACTTATTGTTGAGTTAAATTTCTTTTTCTCTTTTTATTTAAAGGGAATTAGTTATGTTCATAATGACAAATAGCTGCTCCAAAAAAATATTTAAATTGATGGATATTTGTCTGTGATGTGGTTAACAAATGCATAAAACATAATTCTGTGATGATAAATTGTGTAAATTCGAAATAAACGATTTCATGAATATTTGCGCGAAGTACTACAATTAAAAGCCTGCGTAGCGAATGACTCTTTATTTGGAAAACTGCGGGTACTTAAACCGAGCGTTACTTATTTCAAACGTCTTTGCATTTAGAACGGAAGTTTTTAATTCTCGGCTTTCCTCTCTCACTGTGTCTTTCTTTTGTTTTGGGTTGTGTTTTTCTTTCTGTTGGTCTGTCGGTCGTTCGCTTACTCGAGCTTTATTTTCAACCGTATTAAGACTTTAGAGGAAATTTTGAAAACTTAAAATGGGTTTTTACTTAGTTTTATAGTCTTAAAATAATTGTACCACACGTTCGGTTGGGGGTCATTTACACGACAACAACGCTGCGGTCGGGTAGAGAATTAAACGTTTTGCTGTGTCGTTTTTTTCTCGTATTTTTTGTAATTTTGATTTCATTGTTAAGTTACTTCTTGCGTGGATCAGTGGTGGTCTTTTACTTAAGTTAACCCACATTTGAAGATAATTTGAAATCCAAAACGATCTGGAGAAAAGAAACCGCGCACAACAGAACAACGCACATTGTTTATAGTGAATTCATCAGTACCACCACCACCACCATCACCACCATCATCATCATCATCATCACACTCATTATCATCATCATTGTTGTTAATTTTTGAAAAGTAATTACCCCTTAACCAGAGTTCGGCGCACTTGAGAAATTTGTTGCACTGTTCCCTCCCCAGAAACCTAACGAAATATGAACTCACTCGCTGAGTCGCTCGTGTGTACAAATGAAATTCATTTCCCATAATTAATTTCAATTAAGTCACAATGAATGTAACGTACTTAGTTTACCAAAAAAAAAAAAGAAACTAAGAAACGAAATTTTTCACGAAGAACATTTTCATTTTACGCTTTTAATTTGTGAGCTATGGATCAGACAAAGGGTTTTCTTGTTGTTGTTCGTTCGTTCATCATCTGCTTCTATCATTGATGGCCTCCAGCGATTCCAATGAAAGTTTTGTCGTCGTACCACAATAACTCGCTTGTTATGCTAATCTCTGGCAATTGACGTTTTCTACATTTTCCTTTCCATCTTTTACATCATCTGGAGTTTTCTTTTTCTATACGTATTTTTTTTATTTTTTCAGTTTTGCCTCTTGTGCTGTTTTAATAATTTTATGGTGGCGGTTTTGTATGTACTTAACAGCTTTTCTCGGTTTGTTTTTTTTTTCTTATAGCACCCCTCTCTCACCCTCTTCGGTTCAAGGGGCTGTGATGATTGGCCTAGCAAACTACCAGGTATTCAACCAGAGTGGAAGAAGTCGCGTCACGATCTTTTCAAATCGATCGCAGGGGGGTTGGTGGTAGGGGGATTGAGAGCGTTGTAGTAGCATAAAAACACTAACCAACGATTGACTCAATTAGCAGCAATAAATAGGCGAGTTAACCAACATTTTTTCCACTTCACTCCACTCAATTGTCAGTAGTTTGGTTGCTTGGTTGGCTGCTGTGGCTGCACGTTTGCCATTGCCATTGCGCAGTGGCAGGACAGGCGGGGGAAAATCTTAACAACACATCTGCGCACAGACTCGATCGTATGCATATTTAGGTTTAACTATGACGACGTTTTCATCTTCAGCGTAAAACCGCATAATTCACGATTTTGTGTCTCTTTAGTCGGTCGCACACCACTGCCTGCCAGCCTAGCTGCCATATGTAAGCCATACAATTTAGACGACGAGACTTTTTCAGTAACCTATTGAGGAGGCATCCATCCAAAAAGGTAAAATCGTAGGAAAGAAAACTAAAAGCGACAAACGTGTTGCGGTAATAAGTACAGCTATATAAGTACATATGTGTAGGTATGATAGTAATGCCAGCAGCGTTATTGCACTTTCTGGTGAAAACAAGAATGCTTGAGTCAGACAAAGGTTATCGTCGATTGTTAGGCCGACAGCGATTTCCTTTTCAGGTAGCTTGTGAAACTCAATGTGTGATCGGTTTAAAATTTTGTTGAATTTGTTGCAATCTATATTTTTGGGAAATGTTCTTATGACAACTTCCAATGAAAGTTAAACTTTTTTTGACACATAGGAAAATATAAGTATGTAACACTTTCTTCTTTGTAGGAACTAGTAAAAATTTACTAGAATACATAAAATTAAATAAATTTTACAAACTCTCCGCCATGACCCTTAAATTTTTTTTTATTTTTGGTTTGCATGTAACTTCCCATGAGTACTTTTTTATTTTTTTACTTCCCAAGAAAGTTATTTGGGAGAGCTTTTTACATTTGAGTTATTTACATGCGTCGATGAAAGAAATATATATGACTGAGACCCGTTAAATATACGACGGATCAAATATTCACATTACGACAAATCCTTAAAAAAACTCATGAAAAATAGATGGACACATCTACTACAAAACTGCCTTCGACTTCCCGATAAGGAATAAGCTATAAGAACCCATGTATGAGTTTGGTATTCCTGCAAAGCTAATCCGACTTTGCAGATGTATCTTGAAAAACACCAAGGTTGGTAAGGATCACTCTGAACCATTCAACACGGAAAGAGATCTCAGGCAGGGTGATATCTTGTCCTGTACACTATTTAATATAGTTATGAAGAAGGTAATGAGAAAGGCTGGTGTCAACATATCTGGCACCATATTCCGCAAGGGTCACATGCCACTAGCCTATACCGATGATATAGACATCATTGGTCGAAATCTACAAGATGTTACTGCAGTTTTCTCATAACTGGAAAAGGAGTCAGGAAAAATGGGTTTAGTGGTCAATGATGACAAAACAAAAATAAATATTTCGACGAACAAAGAGGTTTAACCTACCTCAGATCTTCCGTCAACAAGAAAAGAAAGGAGAATAGTGTTCGCCAAAAGATGTTTTTACGGACACCACCTTATATCGGGATACTAAAAAAAGCTATACTAGTTGTTAATTTTAACCGTTGATGCCGACCATTCGTTGATGCCGAATGGTGGGTTGACGACAATACAAAACCTGAGAGTATTGGAGAAAAAAGTACTCCATCGACGACGAGTTTCGCCATCGGATGCACCATGAGCTGTATGAGCTTTACCACGACATCGACGTAGCTAAGAGAGTCAGAATCCAACGACTACGATGACAGGGACATGTTGCCAAGATGGGTGTAAATGCTCCAGCGAGAAAGGTGTTTAAAGGGTAACCTAAAGGACGGCGCAGAGCAGAGAGATCCAAACTTCGTTGGAAGGACCAAGTGGTAGGCGACGTGCCACCATCTGGTAGGACTAACTGGAGAATGCACGCAGAAGACCGAAGCGTGCGGAATTCTTTAATACTTCAGGCCTCTAATTTTTGAAGCACGTTCGTAAGTTGTAATGGACCACTTAAGTAAGTAAGTAAGTAAGTAAGTAAGTAAGTAAGTAAGTAAGTAAGTAAGTAAGTAAGTAAGTAAGTAAGTAAGTAAGTAAGTAAGTAAGTAAGTAAGTAAGTAAGTAAGTAAGTAAGTAAGTAAGTAAGTAAGTAAGTAAGTAAGTAAGTAAGTAAGTAAGTAAGTAAGTAAGTAAGTAAGTAAGTAAGTAAGTAAGTAAGTAAGTAAGTAAGTAAGTAAGTAAGTAAGTAAGTAAGTAAGTAAGTAAGTAAGTAAGTAAGTAAGTAAGTAAGTAAGTAAGTAAGTAAGTAAGTAAGTAAGTAAGTAAGTAAGTAAGTAAGTAAGTAAGTAAGTAAGTAAGTAAGTAAGTAAGTAAGTAAGTAAGTAAGTAAGTAAATAAGTAAGTAAGTAAGTAAGTAAGTAAGTAAGTAAGTAAGTAAGTAAGTAAGTAAGTAAGTAAGTAAGTAAGTAAGTAAGTAAGTAAGTAAGTAAGTAAGTAAGTAAGTAAGTAAGTAAGTAAGTAAGTAAGTAAGTAAGTAAGTAAGTAAGTAAGTAAGTAAGTAAGTAAGTAAGTAAGTAAGTAAGTAAGTAAGTAAGTAAGTAAGTAAGTAAGTAAGTAAGTAAGTAAGTAAGTAAGTAAGTAAGTAAGTAAGTAAGTAAGTAAGTAAGTAAGTAAGTAAGTAAGTAAGTAAGTAAGTAAGTAAGTAAGTAAGTAAGTAAGTAAGTAAGTAAGTAAGTAAGTAAGTAAGTAAGTAAGTAAGTAAGTGAGTAAGTAAGTAAGTAAGTAAGTAAGTAAGTAAGTAAGTAAGTGAGTAAGTAAGTGAGTAAGTAAGTAAGTAAGTAAGTAAGTAAGTAAGTAAGTAAGTAAGTAAGTAAGTAAGTAAGTAAGTAAGTAAGTAAGTAAGTAAGTAAGTAAGTAAGTAAGTAAGTAAGTAAGTAAGTAAGTAAGTAAGTAAGTAAGTAAGTAAGTAAGTAAGTAAGTAAGTAAGTAAGTAAGTAAGTAAGTAAGAGACAGAATACGAACCCTGTTCTCCAGCATGAAAGTCGCGCAGACCAAATTTTTTAGACCTTTTCGAGAGATGCCCAAGCAGTTTACAACGTCCGATAGATCACGTGCTCCCGGCAATGCCACTGGGCATTCGTTACCTGGTATGAAATGTGACACTGCTCAATGTTGAGTACACTAAATGGCACACTACCACTGCTGTGTTTTAGGAAATAGGTAGCAAAAGTTGGAACCGGCCGTGGCATAGCGGTTAGAACACGCGACTACCATGCGGGAGATCACAGGTTCAAGTCCTGGCTCCAGTCATTTAAAAAAAAAAGAAAAATTTTCTTTCATTGTCGGCTCCCCCTGAATGTTGGGTTACAGCAACTTCGCAATATAAGTGTCGAGTCAATCGGCATGTCTAGTAAGAGCTTCTCAAACAGTGACGTTCGCATTCATCGATAAACAAGTAGGTGCCGTTAGTTGTGAATCTAAAATAGAAAGCGTGTTTATTTACAACAACGCGAGAAGCTATCACATACCTCATTCATGGGGTGTAAAGGGAAATTAAGTAAGTAAGTATTAAGTAAGGTAACAAAAGTTACTGAAGCTCAACACAACTGCTCCCTTAGTGGTGTTGGCAGCCCCAAAAAACCACTCTCCTTAAATAAAATTTTTTTTAGCGACGTAAGACAAAGACGAGAACGCTTAAGATACTTTTTATGAGCGCCTGGAGAAAATACATGACCTTAGTTCAGTAGTAGGCAGAAAATTCAGTCGGCATTGCAACATTTCCGGTGACGGATTCCGACTGATTAGCTATTCATCGACAAAAACATAATAGTCAGTGGAACAAGATTAACACATAATGATATTTACAAGTCGACCCGGATATCCTTTGAGCACAAGTAACCAAATTTGATTAGTTTTGTTTCGTGTCTTCTGGAAAGCGTATATTCAAAGGAAGGCATGTCTCAAGTGTCATGGACGTGACTGAGATGCGTAGTGCGAATAGAGACTCGGTTCACCACCTAGTTGCAGAAAAATTACGCACGCAAATGAAGCTAACCCTTGCAATGCTGCAAACCACCAAAATAGCCAAGGTCTATTTGAACAAACTCGCTCAATTACTTTAAACAAACCCCCCTTAATCCGATGTTTCCGACACACAGTGACAGCACATTGCGAATTCTACGACCACTGGCGCAACGACGCTCAGACAAGCCCTGGTACGATGATGAATGCGATATAATGACAAACGGAGGGAGATTAGACGCCTATTCAGACGGAAAAAGCGACTATGGAACAAAAAAACAGCCAGGATATCGAAAAATACAGGGGTAGAGGAGAAGCCCGATAGTTCTACCAAAATGTAAAAAAACAAAGGTTTTGGAAAAAGGATCCCCACCTGTAAGGACGGAGATGAAAATCTGGTCACGGACATACAGAGTGTTCTGCAAATATGGAGGGAACACTTTCGTCCTCTTTTGTTTCCGAAGGCAGCATAAGTAACGGAATCACGTCAATCATCGACGAAGGAGTAGGTAGATCAGCACGAAAATTGCACACCTTAAAAACAATAAAGCTGCGTGAGCCGATGGACTAACGGCAGAGCTTTTTTTACGCCAGCGGCGATGAGCTGGCAACGTACATGGACCAACTTTTAAACACGATAAGGCCAAAGGAATGCATGTCCACTGAATGTGAGTCTACTATGTACTGTGCTTAAGAAAGGCAATTCAAGTGCGTGTAGCAATTATCGCGGGATCAGCCTTTTACCTATCGCATACAAGGTCCTGTCTAGTGAGTTATGTGAAAACCTAAAGCTCAATCTGGTGAATCTGATTGGACTGGAGCCAGGATATTAACACTATGACAAATTCCGGAGATGATCCGAGATGTGCCGGTCGACACGTATTATCTCGTATCCCTGCGATACGATTTTTCGGGATGGCACTTTTCAACATAATGACTAAATTGCCCGGGGAATACTTGGTCAAAGACCGGAAGTAGTTAGCTGCTTGGACAGTGCCACAATAGAATCGGTTCTGGTTACTCCTAAGTGAGTAACAATCAGTAACTTTCTACCTCTGAGCAAAGTCCCATCCCCTTTTCAACACAATGTCTTTAGCTTAAATAGAGTTTATACCAACCAAGACTTTAGACAGGGTTTGTCATCTGGTCTGACATGCCATCTTTACGATGTTACCTTAATTAAAGTTAATTAAGGTAATATGAAGCTCGCGACAGAAATAAGTCTATTGATAAAAGTGGACAAAACCATGTTATTTGTTTCAGCGCATCTTGGGACAATGGGTGTGGACGTTGATAACTAAAACTATAACTTTTAACTTGAACTGAACTATAACTTTGAATCTGCCTTCGAAAGAAAATCATTTGGAACCACCATCGTTATGTGTTAGTACTATCGTCGTATAAATCATGAGCTGTAAAAAGATATCGACGTAGTCAAACGCGTCAAAATGTAACGAATGCTCTGGCTAGCTCAAAATGTCTTTGGCAATAGACTCAATAACTCGAATTTTTATGAAAAGCTATCTACGGAACGCATATGACCAAAGCTCTTGGAATTGTTTTCTATGTGCAGCGATTTACGGATGAATATCTGTTGTTCCTGCCAAATGAGAAGAAACAAAAAACCATTTCCATAAACAAATGTTTTCGATTTGTGTGCTGGCGGCAAATGCGAATTTTTGTATATTAATTTAACATCTTAGCCAAATTTCAAACTCTTTGTAATGCTGGTTAATGCTTGAATTTTGGTTTTGATTTATTATTTTGTAGTTAACGTTTTTTATAGCCTTATTTACAATCCATATTGTTATTAAATTAATTGTAATCCAACTTAAACTAAGACTCTTCCATATTGTCCTTGGACTATATAAACAAAAAGTCACGACTTTACTCATTTCAAACGTGAAAAATATACAAATTCAACTTTACATTTTCAGCTGTAATTGTATAAAACTAAATATCTCAACGAGTTGCAAATTTGCAAAGTACTACTGTTTCCCGAAGCGATGCCCAGTGGCAATTATTAGTTTACTACCTACACACATCTTCACCTAATATGATTATCAAAAATTATTTTTCAATGCCAATGAAAAGAAGTGCTTTTCAATTCCGCCACTCGTTTCAAGTATCTACTTTATATTCACAACAATTCTTCAATTTTTAATTAATCATATCATAATAACAGCGCATACATTTCAATTTCGTTCATTTAGAGCTATAACATGTTAATTAATGACTACACACAAAATGACTTGATAGTTTTAATTTCATGAGAGGACTGCAAGCTAAATTCAATCGTCATTGTCACACCCCTTCACATAGCTCCTTAGTAGCTGATCGCGACCTTGTTAAGCAAAAGCAGCAGCAGCAGCAGCTGCGGCAATTTGTTAATACCACCATCTACAACGGTCACTTTGAAGTTTGGCAATGTTTTGTTGCCAATATAACTTTTGAACTCTATATTATTTCGAGGTTGCCAATATGCCGCAGACGTTGTCGTTTAAGTTTTTCTGTTTTGCTATTGCCCCTTTTTATGTACTCGCTGGCGTATCTCCCATAAAAATGACATGATCGATTAACTGATAGGTAGGTAGGTTGGTAGATAGTTAGTCGAGTGAACATAAAGTCGTGAAATGGCCAACCACTTCCGAGAGGTACCACCAGCAAGAGCGAAGAAAAAACGCAGCAACAACAACATCTCAGCAATCAATTTGAGTCAAGGGAAGTGTCAGAAACTCTTTATATATAAAACTGACCTTTTCCTTTTAGGTTATAAAATTGACTTTTTCGCATTCATCAAAAAGCGTTGAAATGATGCTGGTGCAATTGGCTGTGGCCACAGCGTGTGAATGCTTATGACTCTTAACAAGGAAATCAGTTATTGTATTCCAACTTATTGGCCATAAAAATTGCAATGCAAGTCAAATGGGGCCACCACTGATGAGTCTCAGTGCGCCAAATTAATATTTTGACTTATGGCCGTACAATTTGTTAGCGAATATGAAAACATTAAACATGAGGCCATGTAACGATGATGATCTTGGGTGAGGGTGAAAAATAGCGGTTATCGAATAGCATACGCGAGATGGTTTGAGTAAAGTTTTATGATTGAAAAAACGTTAAATTGGTTTGAACAACATCTTAATATAATGAATAAATTTGTTGAATTTATAACTTACAACTAATATACATGTGTGGTTGAACACCCACTAGAAGGTTCCCACATTCCTTGTAATAACTATACCCTCACCCATAGTGATAAGGGTATATATCAGTTGATACGAGAAATAAGTGTAACGCCCATTCTGGTGCCTCCCATTCGAATGACCGAATTTACCCATTTACATTAGGGGTACGATAGTGTTGATGGAGATCCTTTGTAACAAGATTTGGATTCAAACCACCACCTTATTTTGGTTGGAAAAATATATACATGAGCCAAAATTTGGAGGAGTTGGGGTGGTGTTAAATGACAAAGCATCGTAGTCAAAGTTGGGGGAAGGGGAAATAGTCCACATTATGGCCCGCAACTGACCCGGAGTCGACCCCCAGTCAATTTCCCTCCTAACATTTTCCCCAAACATACCTACTACCATCCTCACCCCTAAGGCGGCTCCCATACAATAATCAAATTTTTATAAATTTAGCTCCGACCGCTCTTATTGCCCCAAACGTACCCCTAAAGGAGTCGAATGTATGACCGACCCGAACAGTTTCTCAGAACATATCTACACTCTATCTTGTACCAAGATGCGTTCATAATAAGAAGAATGGTACAAACAAGTAATAAAAATAAATGGGACACACTAGTGTCATGCGTCTGGATTGAGTTTGAATTTGATCCCACATTGTGTGTTTAACTAGTTTTTAGATTAAATATTTAGTTGAAGTTTTCTTTAATAAAATCAGTATGAAATAAATACTCATCACGGTCGGTATTGTGATTAAATTCGGTCCGTATCTAGTCTTTAACCCTTAAGGTGGTCGCCATACAATTTTTTTGTATCATTTTTTAAGATTTTTTTACCGCTCCTTTTTTGTCTCCTAAAAAGGTTAAATGTATGACCGACCACCAGTGATTCTTACTTTCTAACATTTTTTCTCAAAGATACCTACCTCCCATCTTCACCCTCAAAGGGGGTACACATACTAAAATAAAATTTTTATAAATTTTGCTCCCACCGCTTTTAATGCCCGAAATGTACTCAGTTTCTCATATCTAACCTCCACCTCGCACCCTTAAGGTTGTCCCCATAAAATTTTTTGATATTTTCTTAATTTTTATGAAATCAGCTCCTGATGCACCGATGGTGCCGCCTACTGGGGTAAAATGTATGGCCGACCTTCACTAGTATTTCCCTCCTAACATTTTTGCCGAAAGTACCTATCCTCTATTTTCAGCCCCTAAGGGGGATCAAAACAAAAATCAATTTTTTATAAATTTTGCTGTCACCTCTCTAACTGACCGAAAGGATCTCTTGGATAGTCAAATGATAGTCACTTTCTCAGAACATATCTATCCTCCATCTTTAAGCCTTAAGTTGGTCCTTATACAATTTTTTGATATTTTCATTATTTTTTTTATGAAATCATGATGAAGCCTCTTAGAGGAGTAAAATGTATGACCGACCCTCACTAGTATTTCCCTCCTAAAATTTTTACCGAATATACCTACCCCCTGTCTTCAGCCTCTAAGGGGGCTTTTTCTTGATGTTATATATATATATATGTTATATATTATGCATAATGTCAGTGGTAGGCATAACCGAACGCATACACACCACAATATTTTGTTCGTCAGAAGCGTCAGCGCTGTCGAATTGTACACCGTGAAAATGTTGTGCTTTCCCAACTATATCTTTCAGTACTTGTGTCTGTTTTTGTATTGAATGCGAAACAAGCGTGTGTGGTGTTGCTTTCATAACATTCAAACAGAGACTGACTGTTTTGAATGTAACAAAACTTGTATTATCGATCATGTCTGTGTGAAAAAACGAGTCTGGGGTCATGACAGGACACTATCTGTTGGGAAGGCACGCAATAAGTCTTCGTTCTTTTTCATTACTTGTGTCCGTCATGACGGGACACTGTCTAATTGTAATGCATTTTTAATGAGTCTGATGATTGCAGAGAATGAAGTGTTCATAAAACAGCTTCTCTACGGGGATTTATACTAGGCTCTTATTTCTTAAAGGACCTACGTGATCTGTCCGATATTGTGATTGGCCCACTCAGGAGCTTTTTGAAGTGCTCAGGATACTTTAACGGCAAAACTAGGAATATCCCCATCTCTAGTTTTCAAGATATTACAATGGACTTTATAGTCTAAGTGAGTCAGATTAGCAGACTGTCACACTAACCCAGTTTAAGTTGAAGACTCACAACTTTCAGAGAATGTTTTTAATATTTCCCAATTTCCTTCAAGTGTAAAATGCCCCACTTCGTAAATTTCTAATCTTTAAGTAATAACATTGCTCAAAATAAAGAAAAAAAAGTGTGCGCTCCGACACTATTCCTTCTCTTTCTTATATAAAATGGCATCCTGAATACGAATATCACCCTCATTTTGCCACATCACATGAAGATTTTGGAGATGCTTCCTCCTTTTCCTTGATTTACTTGAATGATAACAAAAAGTGAAGTTAGTAACCGAACCTGAAGGGGAGGTGTGCCGGGAAAGCGGCTGATTCTTATGTAAAATACCCTCCTGAATCCGCATATCACCCCTATTTTTCCCCATCACCTGCCGCTTTCACGCAACGCCCCTTCATTTACTTTTTGTTATCATTCAAGTAAAGCAGAAAGTGTTGGGAAAAGCGTACCGAGAAAAGGCCCGATGAAAGAACAATACGAAGAGATATTCGGATTCAGGAGCCATTTTCGCAGGACGCCTCCCCTACTGTATTAGTTACTTACTTCACTATTTGAAATCTTATTCTTCTTTAATGGCAGCAACAAAAAAAATGTATCTATCAGTACTTCAGTCTTTTGCGCTCCGTAGATAGTTCGTTACACCAAGCTTATCGTACATCGCGTTTAAGCCAGCGCATTCGGTCTATTTGAACGCACTTGATTACGTCGATGTCGTTGAACAGCTCATGATTCAGTGTCTTGTAGAGTTGAATCTTCGTTCGTCGAGAGAGGGCTTTATCATTAAAACGCTTGCTCAGCGCATTGTAGCAGCGGTTTGCCATTAAGTTTTTATGGCGGAGCCGAGGTAGACAAAATCATCTACCACCTCAAAGTTGTAGTTGTCAACA
Source organism: Muscina levida (assembly GCA_964034835.1). Classification (NCBI taxonomy): domain Eukaryota; kingdom Metazoa; phylum Arthropoda; class Insecta; order Diptera; family Muscidae; genus Muscina; species Muscina levida. The sequence goes on from OZ035883.1 coordinate 36,561,261, forward strand.
TACACGCAGAAACAAATAACTTGATTTTGTTCTCATTAATCACCAGACCCACATCTACCGACTGCTTCTTAATGCTCGAAAAGGTCACAGTAACACCCCGCAGTCCTCGGCCAATGATATCTATATTATCGGCATACGCGGGCAGCATGTGGCTTTTGTTGAAGTTTGTGCCAGTCGTGTTTACTGCTGCCTTCCGCATGATCATCTCCATTATGATGTTACCTAGCTTGGTAGAAAATGCCTCTGTTAGATTTGTGCATATTTTTTCTGAAGACTTGGTGTTGGTCAGTGTCATCCCGCATAGTCGTACCAAACTCAGCCATAGCATCTAATGGTTTCTGTTATATCGGACTGTCTAATGAGCTATGTAGTCGATAAACAGATGGTTGGTCTAGATCTGCATTTCTTGAGTCTTCTCCAGTATTTGTCGTGAGAATAGTTGGTCGGTCATGGACTTACAAGGTCCAAAGCCACACGGATAAGGTTCAATCAGGTACGCCAGAATGGACTTTAGTCTTTCCCATAACCCACTAGACAGGACCTTGTATGCGATAGGTAAAAGGCTGATCCCGTGATAATTGGTACAATCACTTTCTTAAGCAAGGGACATAGGACACTCAGATTCCAATCATCGGGCATGCACTCCCTGAGCCAAATCGTGTTTATGAGCTGGTGCATGCATGTTGCCAGCTCGTCGCCGCCTACTAAAAAGCTCTGCTGGCAGTCCATAGGCTCCGGCAGCCTTGTTATCTGTAAGCTGTGCAATTGCGGTGCTGATCGCGCTTTGGGTTGGTGGAGGACAGTCTACTGCATCGTCGATGATTGGCGTGATGTCTTCACTTATCTTGCCTTCGGGAACGAACAGAGAATGAAAGTGTTCCCTTCATATCTGCAGCACACTCTGAATGTTAGTGACACGATTTCCGTCTCCGTTCTTACAGGTGGGCATACCTGGTCCAAAACATTTGCTTTTTACCTGTGGGCTTCACTTCTAACCCGGCAATTTTCGATATCCTGGCTCTCTCTTTTCTTCCACAGACGCTTTTTCCACCTGAAGAGACGTGACATCTACCTCCTCTTCTCACTATAACGCTCCGTCATTGCACGCATTGTCCTTGACTGCAGTTTAGCTATGTATGCAGCACCCTTTTCTTCAGACGTTTCGCGACATTCCATACCAGGGCTTGTCTGAGCTTGGTTTCGGAAAAAACGGGAGGATATTCGGATTCAAGAGGTTACTTTACATAAGAATCTCGATTTACTCAGGACACTTCCCCTTCTATTTCAGTTACATACTTGAAATGACCTCCTTATTCCGAATATCACCCCCAATTGTCACCTTCACCCGCCGTTTTCTCACGACGCCCCTTCCATGACTTTTTGTATCATTCAAGTCAAACAGAAAATGGAGTGGGTGGGGGGCTTCGGAGAAAACGGTGGGTGATGGAAAACGGAAGGATATTCGGATTCAGGAGGTTGTTTCACATAAGAATCAGACATTTACTCAGGGCGCCTCCCCTTCTGTATCATCTTTTAACTTTTTGTTATCATTCAAGTAAATCAAAGAAAAGGGGGATTATATTCCAAAACTTAAAAGTTGTTAGATTGATATTTGTTATTATCGTTATTCTTTTTTACCAGACTAATCATTAAGTTCATATATTTCTTTTGCAGCTAAATATACACATATACATATTGAAAGTATCTAATGTATTTTCGCCCTATGTATATGTAGAACTCAAGAATCCTACACAATTACATATTGTAAAGACAAAAGTGAATAGAATATGCTAAGTATATGTAGACACAACTTCTGTTAGCTACTGATGCGGATAACGCCCATTACTATGGACAAAGAATTGAAATCAATTCGATATGATGTCATAGATTATCTGCAAATGTTTTACTGCTAGACAGTGCAACCGTAAAAACTATGGGAAAATGTGGTAGACACTGTTGCAAATTGTGAAAAAAAAATGTCAACTTGTGAGAATTTTGTGTTACTTAACAAATCGAAAAACAACAAAAAAAAGACCCCTTTTTTGATCTACCTATTCCCGGCTATGGCAAAAAATTATTTGCAAATACATATATTAAAATTTAAATATGAATGCCAAAGTATCATACTTGGCCTCTCCGGGACCGGCACCGGCATATATACATAGTAGATGTTAACCTTTTGCGGTTCGAACTCAGTGGATACTTAATAGAGTTTTTGTTGTTGTTGTTGTTGTTTAGTTATAAAACCGCACATTACGTCATTGTGGGCTTTTATTTTTAATTAAAAAAATATATACATATCTGAAACTGAACTGGAAATAACACATCCGTACGGTTTATTAACATTCATTAAAGCAAATTTAATTAATTGCGTACTGAAAATACAACAAAAACGTCAGATACAACAACAACAGGCAACAATGGTCGTTAAAATTGGCTTAATACAAATATTAAAGCCGGCATCCCATGGCAGTAGCCGCAATGCAGCGAGAGAGCTTGGTAAGGTAGGGGAGGGGAGGGGGCCCTGATTGACTGACTGACTGACTTACTACCGTAACTAGCGATGCGGAAAGCACAGCTCATTTGCACATAAAGCCCGCATAAACAGTCAACGCCACCGTAGCCGCTAAAAGCAAAACATCTTAGCGGTCAAACCAAAGCGGCTGCGTTATCATCGTTGCGCGTTGTGGCCAGATTCGCATCGCCTGGGATGCTCTAGTACTGTGCAAACAATTGCGAATTACCCAGTACCCTCTGCCCATTGCCCCTGCATCTAAACGGGGGCAAAAGTTTGCAAGTTTAGTTTGTGTGTGCAAGTGTGTATGTGTGTGTGTGTTTAACTGACCAAATCGTGTTTGAGATTTAGTTACGTTGTGAAATTTCTGCTGCAACAACTCCACCGGATGGAGATTTGCATGTTGTCTTGCCGAGCCGGCGCACAAACCAAGCCAGCACAGCACCACCTCTCTAAGAGCAGACTTTTGTAAGATTTCTTTCTCACATTATCGTGCGGCCATAAATTCTAATAATGGCAAGAAACCTTAACCAAATGGCACGTAGAAAAAATGCCACCACCACCACCACAACCATCATCATTGTCGAGCAGCGACGAGGAAAATCCAATTGTTAGAAACGTTTAATTATAGATCCATAAATGAGAAGAGAAAAAAAAACCCAAGCTGAGAAATCAAAAAAAAAAAAAAAAAAATAACAGCAAGTTAACAAGTACATGATGTGCGGCGGGTACTATTTTTTCTTGATTCACTTTATTGTATTTATAAAGAAACTGACTTCACTCTTTGGCTACAATGAATCTGAAAGTGAAACGCCAGACAAGACTTTGGAAAATGCCATGAGAACAAGTTGGCTGAATGTTGTTGGCAGTAACGCCAGTAACTGCCACCACCACCACCACCAGCCACTAGAGTCACATAACCTTCTCCCGCCTCCTTTTGTGTCTCCTCACACGATGTTGATGGTGGTGGTGGTGGCAATGCTGCTGCTCCTCCTCCTTTAAGCCAAGAAAACAAGTAGATAAAGTGTTTACAATGGTGGATTATTTTAAGAAGTCCACACACAGTGGAAGATATATGTATGTTGATCAAACGTTTATGGTATGAGATATTGTATTTATTTTTACAATGTTTGGATGAGACACGCAAATATAATTGTGATTTCATTCAAATAAATAAATATGGTTGGCGAGTGCCCTAACTAAACATTATTATAGTGTTGGTAAGATTTGTTTATAATACGCCGTGGTTAATATCTCATAAGAATACTTGAGATAACAAATATGTTGGAATCTTACCCTGCCGTTAGGGAGCGATAAATGTTTCCTATATCAAAAATTTTCACTGATATCTGCCAAAAAAAGTTCAAAAGATTGTATGATGCAGCCCCAATAAAAATTTTTTTTAAATTAATTTATCGATGATTTCCATTATAGCGCTGAAATTATTTTGACAAATATTAGTTTGATCAATTTAATAAACAACGGTGAGAGTTTCTATCATTCAGTGATTTTAGAGTTACAGATCGAGACCTACAGTTTACCAATGATTCCGAACCTCAGTTTACTAGGGACTTGTTCGCTCCACAACTTGTTGTGCCGTCGTGAATAACGAGATGACAAAGTCAATTCAAGACCTTATTGAACAAATGAATTTGTGGTAATGCTCGTACAGTACGTTAAGTAAAAGAACGTCGGTATGAATTCTTATAAAGTCCAATTAACATTAATTTAATTTTAACAGAAAAAAAACATATTTACCTATTTAACTAATTTTCACCTTGGGGGCTACGTTAAGAATCAAATTTTTCGCATTTAGGGTCGTAGGGTGCAGATTCAAAAAAAAAGTTGATGTCCTCAAATTGTCTTCAAACATTTGTTTGTTAAAGACACATCACAAGTGGCCAACTCCATACAAAACGTAGCGGTTCTCTACATACAAAAGTTCCGAAACTAGAACCGGTTCATGTACCCTAGAGAACCGGTCCCGTGACTGGTTCATTTTCCCGTAGGGAAACTACAAAACTGAAAGGAGAAAACTTAAACTTTTTTTCCGCCATATAGAGCGACCCTATCAAGTAACAAAATTGGTCACATTAATTTAAGTTTAAATGGAACATTTTCGGGATCAAAAATTAAATTGTACTAATTTTATCGAATAAAATCTTCTAAAACTGTTCTTTATTATTAAACCATAAATCCAATACAGGGTGATTCAGAAAGTACCGGACATATTTTTCCAGCGTAGTCCTTGGCTCATTTCTTGAAGAAAAATCCACTAGGACCATGTCCGAAAATACATGGGTGCGAAATGGCAGTGGGTTCAAATTTTTCGGATTGGTGGTCGGAGGGTATTAGGGCAAAGTAGCTAACTTCTGAGCCAGTGGTATATTGGAAAGAAGTGCGTATGATTAATATTAAATCGCATAACATTTATACTACTCATACGTTGTAAAGCACTGTTCACACAAAATCTGGACGCATTTGAATTAATATATAACAAAAATAAAACTAGGATACAATTTATCCAGTCGTCCGTACATACATTCACCTACATACACAACTCTTCCTCTAAACAACCTTTGTTTGACCTTCAACATCGCCAACAAACTCAACTTGCATACATACTTTCAATTACTTCGAGCGCAGCAGAGGCCGAATGGCAGCAACCTTCATTTGCCCTTCAATACTGATAATTCTTCAACTACTTGAAGGGCAATCGTCAATTCTACCAATCGCACGACTGTTGCAAACGACGCGTTCGGCAGTGCACACAGCTGCCACCAACGACACATTCGGCAATCGCCACGAACGGCTAATGAGCGCGACAACGAACATCCAACCAAACACATTAAGGAGACGACATCACAAGGGATAGTGTTGTTCAACGCTGTGTGATGTGCTGTAATATAATTCTTATTACATCGAGAGCTCCACTTACTTAAATGATCGCACATTTTGCTTGGTAGTTTGTCGGTTGCTACCGCAGCGAAGTTTATTGCTAAGTTGCTTTGTACCCGATCCCCCTTGCCCTACTCAGGGCATTCATTTATCGAAAGAAATATTCTTTTGTTTAATCGGACTTCGGTCTGTTGAACCAACTTTTGTTGGTTTAACCCAAACTCTATTGGTTGAATCGGACTTCGGTCTATTGAATCGGACTTCGATCTGTTAAATCGGACTTCGGTCTGTTGAATCGGACCTCGGTCTGTTGTATCGGACTATGGTCTGTTTAATCGGACTTCGGTCTGTTGAATCGGACTTCGGTCTGTTGAATCGGACTTCGGTCTGTTAAATCGGACTTCGGTCTGTTGAATCGGACTTCGGTCTGTTGAATCGGACTTCAGTCTGTTGAATTGGACTTCGGTCTGTTGAATCCAATCCCGGTTGGTTGTACTGACTCGTCGGTTGCACAGATTTCGGTCTGGTACACGTAGATAATCTTCGTTCCTGTAGCATTGTATTAGAAATTAGCACCGTAGCATTTTGATACTAACACTCCGTCGGGTAAGATTATTAGGTCGGTCGCGAATTCGGAATCGATATAACTACGAGTTTCAAAAGTCGATCTACTAAGGAACACGAGTCATCAACATGATCCATAGTTGCGGATACCAAGCTGGAAAACACCGACGATACTGAGTCATCAATCATCACTTCCTAATATTAACCTGAAAGCCCGACAAAACCCGAGTCATCAATCATCACTTGCTGATATTAACCTGGAACCCTGACGAAACCCGAGACATCAATTATCAATTGCTGATATTAACCTGAAAGTCCGACAAAATCCGAATCATCAGTACGCTGCCAAGTTACTGGTACGAGCCTGAATCATCGAAAGTACCCGAATTACCACGTTCCTGAATACCGAAACAATCCTGACCTATCTGACCTCTACAGTTTTGGGAGTATAGTATTAAGTTCTCGATCACCTCAAATCGATCGTTCCATAAAATTCTCGATTATATTAAATCGAACCAAGACCCGAAACCTGTCATCGCAGTCAGAGGCCACATCAATATTCGTCGAGCGTATACTAAAAGTTATCGATCATCTAAAATCGACCTGGGTATGAATTACCAGACAAAACAACAACACTATCACTGAATCCGAATCTGAATTGTTTTCGTATCTAAATACTTTATCCAGTAGATTATAAGTTTGAATTACACCATCAATAAATAATATTGTTATTTTGCCCTAGTCAGGGAAAATCTACTGAGTTCTTATTCCGTAAGGTTTTGTAGGTCCTTATGGCGACCCTGGCGACGACTGGACTTACCTCAGCCGACGAGAAAACCACGTTACAATACATACATCAAATAAAAGCTTACATATTTGTCATTAAAAGCGAAAAACATTATTTTTAAAATTCATTATTTTTAAAGAACTTTTCAACATTAATCTTCATATACTTCATTACCTGCTGCACATCTGTCTTAAATTTTTCTGAGATTTTGGCAATGTGGTTGTTTAAGTAGGAATTAATAGTAGCCTTGGATTTGTGGATGATGCCAAAACTTAACACCAGTGAACTTCTGGTATAATTCGGATATGTTATCTGCTGTAAAGACCACAATTGCAAATCAAAACTTTTTTGCAATCTTGTAAATTTTTTGATAAAAATATTTTTGCTCTACATTTTCTCTATTTTATTCAACAATAAAATTTCGCCTAGGAAGCTGTTTCGTATCCATTTTGAAATAGGTCTTAGCGTCCACGATTATACAGCATTGCATTTCGTCAGTACTTTATCATATGGAGAACTTACACGTTTTCGAGCAATGCAGTTTTATTTATCAGACCGTTCAGGTATTTTATAACAAGGCAGGCTCAGAATTGAATTTTATAGACCTAAGTACTATTGACCGCGACAAATTGCGCAAATTTAAAAATGTTCGACCACTTGATGTAAACATTACATGACGGAAATTTGTGTAAGATCGGACACCTATTTCCCGTGCCCCCAAAGAGGTCAGAAGTCGGGTTTTTAGTAAATCCTATATTTTTTAGCGATGTTCGATTAAGGAATTGTACTTTTTTCTCGCAAATATATAATAGTCAAATATTGATGTGTGTGGGCGGCTCCTCGGCCCTTTTTGTCAATTTTATTCTAAATAGCCTGGCTATATCTCTACGATACTGAGACATTTCAGGACGATCAAACTATTATTATGGCTGTAATAACGGTTTCATTAAAATAAGGCGTGGCACAGCCCATTTCCACCCTGGCTGTAATTCATACTGTACGAACAACACGTACTAATTAGCATATTTATTCCTCTTATTGTTCATGGGATACAGCCGTTTAAAATTTCAAGTTTTATACCACGCCCACTTAATCGATCCCGCCCATGTTGGATCACGAACTTTGCTTCCACACAAATTTTCAACGCGATTGGAGAAACAGTCCTCCAGATATTGCAGTTTTAAAAATATTATATTATTATTAATAGAAAAAAGCAATACACTACTCACATATATACATTCGGAAAATACTAACCTGCAAATAAGAAAAAAATTTTGGATTAAATTAATGTGTGTAAAAATTTTCTCGAAAATACAAATGATTTTTTTTAAGTATAGTTTGTTGGGATAGGATTTAACTAATCGCATTTAAAGTCACCTACAACCCAAATTGCGAAAGACAAAATAAAATTTTTAACTTCAACAATAATCAGGATGACTTTAGGAGTGGTATATTACTTATTAACCAGATTTAATGCTGAATATAAAGATTTCAAGGAAAAAACCCCTTACCAAAAAGTTCAATTGTCCCAAGTTATTTCGTATTCCGCCCAGAAACACTTTCCTCCACAGTGCCAGGGCTATAATAGTGGGTGTTTGGCTTTTTAATTTTATTTTCATGCGAACTTGAAGACTTTTGTCGTTATTGTTGTTTTGTTTTTAAATCATTTTGAGTCATGTGAACCAGCCAACAAAATATTAAAGGTATTCGAATAGAAAAGGAAACTGAAACCAAAACAAAATTGCATACAATGGACCCTGTTAAGTTAAAGACACTAGCGCACATACACACACACACTCACACACACGCGACACATGCACCATCGACGAATGGACGAATGTATGCTTGATGGGGTGATGGGATGGATGTCTTGCATTGGATGGATGGATGGACGGATAGTTACAATGCCTGCCTACTGCCGTGATGAGGATGTTGCTGCTGCTGATGATCATCACTCGTTTGCTCGCAATGAGGAATAAGTAAGTAATAATTCGATATAAAGTGAAAGTAAGTTCACACAATTACAATTGATATGAGCGCCGAGTGAGCAGCAGCAGCAGCAGCATGTTCATCATCTTGTGAACGTATGAATAAATGAATGAATTGAATGCGAATTAATGAATACTTAAAATGCTTAAAATGACGACGACGCGCAGCAGTCGCAGTACGTGCGCATGCGCACCATTAAACTCCTCGTCGTCATTATGAGCATCAGCAAATAGCATCAACAACAGCAGCGGTTATCGTCGTCATCATCATGCTTAGGTCAGGACATGTTGTACAACGCAATGCAAAGTGTACACACACACACAGCAATATTGCAACAACTAGAGGAGGAAGACATTGTAGGCAGCTGTTAATGTTGTTGTTGCTGTAGTTGGTGCTATTTACCCCTTTTATGATAGCGGCAAAAGATGTTAATGCGTCCGATGTTGCCGTTGTTGAATTTTTTTTACATAATCTTAACAGAAAATATCCGTGCGAATTGACGATCTGCATTTAAAGCGTTACATAAAATAAATAATTTTGAATAGATCTTAATGTTGAGAGACCAACACGGAACCAATCATCGCACAAATTATGGTGTTGAAATGTTTTGAAAATCAAGCAGCAATAATGCAGATAAAAATGCATAATATGTAGCGGAGAGGGCTTAGGAAGTTGTTTATCATTGGGCACGCTAAATACATAGATACTTGTGTCCAGCATTTTAACGTGATACAGGAATATCCGTTAAAGGATGGATCTATCAGCGAAATGAGATTCATATTTTGCAATATTAAAACAAGATGGCAGAGTTTATTGATACTAGATTATCAGGGACCGGCCGTGGCATAGTGGTTAGAACACGCGACTACCATGGGGGAGATCCCAAATTCGCCGTATAAATGTCGAGTCAATCGGCATGTCTAGAAGAAGCTTCTCAAACAGTGACGTTCGCATTCGTCGATAAACAGGTAGGTGCCGTTTGTTGTGAATCTAAAATAGAAAGCGTGTTAATTCACAACAACGCGAGAAGCTATTCTATACCTTATTCATGGGGTGTAAAGGGAAATTAAGTTTTTTTTTCAGATGACCAGGGTTCTTCGTTGATATGAAGAATGTTTTATTTAGAGGCAGAAAGAAAACCTTTACAATACAAAATCGAACACATTCTCTCAATTTATACGACAGAAGGACATTCCTATAGCAATATATGACTCTTCTAATGTACGAGGGTGGTCACAATATAAGTGTTATGAAGAAAATTGCTTTTGTGGAAAGTATCATATGTTTTTTTTTTGACAGCCATAAAAAAACGATCCTAGTGAAAAATTGGTCACATTTATCTAAATGAATACTTAATTTAAAAGGTTTCAGTCCAACCAATATTTAAGTGGACTTTCTGTAGAAAAGTCAGATTTTTGCGTAACGTAACGTATAACATTGGTTGGCTGAGTTTAAACTAGGCCGTACGAGCTGCTAAGACGAACAACCTAGGGGTTGATCAATTGAGGTGTTTACGCCAGAAACGGTTAAGAAAATCTACAAAATTGTTTTGGATGATAGGTCGGCTGAAAGTGCGTAAGCTTGCCAAACTGATAGGCATTTCAAAAAGTGGTATACATTACATATTGACCAAAAGTTTGGAGATGAGAAAGCTGTGTGCCAGATAGGTGCTGCGTTTGCTTACAATACAACCACAAAACAGCGTTGTGAAGATGTTTAAATAGAGAGTTTGACGATATTTCATGGTAAAGTCGTTTTGTAACCATGGATGAGACATGAGTTCAACACCTCGCACCTGAGGCAAAGGATCAAAGGTTGAGCAGTAAACTGGAATAGGAGAATCCTAACCAATGAAGGATAAAATTTGGATAAATATTCTCCGGACTTAGCTTTCTAGCAAAAAAGAGCAATCTTTAGAATGTCGTACTCCTCTGCACCTACTGTTCATTGACTTCAAGAAAGCTTTCGACACCATCAGACGGACTGCCTTATGGAAAGCATTGACTAAAAAAGGAGTACCCCAAAAAAATAATTCGATAAGGTAACATCCACACCCATGATGGAAGGCCGGCTGGAACACTTCTGCTGCTTAGTAATTAGATTGATTCTATGCGGTCAATTCGTATAATTAACTACACACTTGGAGTTGAAATTTCAAGGAATTCTATGTGGGCAGTCAAGGTCGCTTGGTATCAAAGGTTGGTCGAGGTTGGTGCACAGACGGACTGCCTTATGGAAAGCATTGAGTGAGGAAGGAGTACCACAGGAATTCGGATGATTAGAGATATGTACGAGGATGCAAAACTCTCAGTTCTTCTCAACGGGGGCAAACATATCATACAAATGCTGGAGTAATACAGTGATAGCCTTTATCGCCTCAACTTTCTACCATCTTGCTGGATGAGACTCTGAGCGAAGTCTTTTTAGAGAGAAGAGGGATATCATGGAGTCTCTCATGCCAATTATCCGTCTATATTGCAGCAGATATCTTCCGTTATGGTATTGATCATACCGGAACTTCTAAGAAGGTTTCTACGGCAATCGTATGTTTCCATTTCATGGAGGGAAATGAAGGTAGTTTTCATACTCAAGGCGGATAAATCAACACATTCACTACCAGAGAATTACAGACCTATAAGCCTATCATCGTTTCTATTGAAGACTTTGGATTGATTTACACTTAAGACGGAAACTGTACTATAGCCTCATCAGAAGAGCGCAGCATGCATACCATAAAGGGAGATCTGTGGACAGCGCTATGTACGAAGTGGTTGGACATGTGGAGAAGAAATGGTTTGTACATATTAACGGCATTCCTGTCCATCGAGGGGGCTTTCAATAAAGTAACATCCACACCCATAATGGAAAGCCGGCTGGAACACTTCTGCTGCTTAGTAATTAGATTGATTTTATGTGGTCAATTCGTATAATTAACTCCACACTTAAAGTTGAAATTTCAAGGAAATCTATGAGGGCAGTCAAGGTCGCTTGGTATCAAAGGTCATAAAGTCGAGGTTGTTGCACTGACGGACTGTCATATGGAAAGCATTGAGTGAGGAAGTAGTACCCCAGTAATTCGGATGATTAGAGATATGTACGAGGATGTAAAACTCTCAGTTCTTCACAACGGGGGAAAATATTTCATACCTCACGCCAACTATCCGGCTATATTGCAGCAAATATCTTTCGTTATGGCACCGATCCTACCAAAACTTCTAAGAGGGTTTCTACGGCTATCGTATGTTCCCATTTCTTGGAGGGAAGTGAAGGCAGTTTTCATACAAAAGACGGATAAATCAACACATTCACTACCCAAGGACTGTAGACCTAATAGGCTATCATGGTTTCTATTGAAGACTTTGGAGAGGCTAATTGATTAACACTTAACACAGAACCTGGACTATAGCCTCATCAGAAGAGCGCAGCATGCATGCCATAAAGGGAGATCTGAGGAAAGGACAAAATAAGAATTAACTGCCCTGACGGAACTTTGTAGAAAAAAGATGGGGACTATAACCTGCAGTAATGTATTGGATATACATGGTGGTAGTGCATCCCATAGTAACTTGGTGGGGGGCTTTGGATACAGAAATTAAGCTAATTCTGATAAGTAGTGTACAGCGAATGGTATCACTGTGTATAACAAGTGCTAGACGAAGCACACCACAAGCAGCACTGGACATTATATTGAACCTGAAGATCTTGCGACACCAGGCACTATCTGTAGCGGCTAAAAGAGCAGTAAGGTTACGAGAAGCAGGCCTTTGGCGGCAATCGGAGTCGGGTCAGGCATCAATACTGATATGGTTCAGCAGACATGGATGCAGCGGAGGACTCCACAAAGGAACGGAGTATATGGTTCTGTTAATGGATTTTATATCATGCCCGGAAATTGTGATCCATGATAGAGAAGATTGGAAAGCATCCTTGCCCTTCAGAGGGCACTTCAACTGATGGCTCAAATAGTGGACATTGGTACAGGATCAGATATCTTCAGTGAGGATCTCAATTACAGCCAATACTTCCGATTGGATGACGATTGCAGTGAGTTCCAGGCGGAGATCTTCGCTCTTATGAAATCTGCGGAGAAAAGATTGACAAAGAATTTTAAGGAAATCATCACAATCTATGTCGGCAGTCAAGCAGTCTTAAAGGCTTGGGTATAAGTCAAGAATGGTGTTCAGTTGTATGACGGCGCTCTCAAAACTGCCGGAAAATAGTGTACAGCTCTGCTGGATCCCCGGACATAGTGACATTTTAGGAAACGAGATAGCGGATGAACTTATGCGGAAAGGCTCAGCACTGGGACCCGGTCAATCAGATGTGCGACCGTCCATGTGTCATATATACGGAATTGTGACCCATCACATCGAACGTCTGACAAATGCATCCTGAAACACCGCACCAACTGGGTGGCATCACGGGATATTTGGCCAAGACTGAATGGAAGATGAACCAGATCACTATTGGAACAAGATAGGAAGTCCGTCAGACGATTAATCGAAATAATTAAAGCACACTGTGACGTTAGAGCATTTACAACCAACTGGGAGGTGACACAAGAGGACTATTGCAGACTTTGCGACGATGAGGAGGAACTTGAGACCATTGAGCATTTGCTAACCCGGAAGGAGGAAGCAATTGATAGTCTCACCGAATTGTCGTCATACAATCTGGTGAAGCTGGCTTAAGAGCAGAACACCATAGTGTTCCCACGTAATCTTACTACTTTGTATATATAGAATTGAGGGAGAGAACTTCTCACTTCTCTCTCTCTCTCTCTCTCTCTCTCTCTCTCTCTCTCTCTCTCTCTCTTCCCCTGTACTATTCTTGTAAACTATTTTGTTTATCTTTTACTATACTCTTTTATTCTTATTTCCCTTTCTTAAATCAGAACAATCGCAATGGACCATAATGGTCTTCGAGTGTTGTAATGACGTAGCATTGCACTGTGTCATTACATGTCCTCAACCTAAACCTAAACCTAGCTTCTGCTATCTAGGCAGTATAGTGAGCAGGCTCAATAGAGCGAGAGCGGCATTCGAACGATTGTAATCAGTTTGGAGAAACTCTCAACTATACAGACGAACCTAGCTAAGAATATTCAATGCATGTGTAAAGTCTACTCAGTTGTTCGAAAGTGAAACCTGGTAAGTTTCGAACACACTCACGCAGTAACTATAGGTATTTATCAGTAAGTGCCTTAAAGTCATATGCAGGATATTCTGGTCCAACATCCTCAGCATCTCGGATCTCTGGAACTTAGGATCTCTGGAATCTCGGATCTCTGGAAATTAAACGCAGAATATGGTGGTAGATAGGCCGTACCATCAGGAAAAGCCTAATAGTACCACAAGGATGGCCCTAGTGTGGAATGCTCAAGGCTAAGAAGCGGCGGTCGACCCAAGAACGCGTGGGGATGAAAGATAATCCAAGAGCATGGACATTGCACTTTGTCGTGGAAAGTATCAAAAGAAACAGCAGCAACCCATGTAGGATGGAGATGCTTTGTGAAAATCATATGATAACTGTTTTCAGGAGCTAGACAGTTCTAACTATACACAGGATACCGAAGCTATTGAATATCGCTGGCAAAAGATTTTCAAACTAAAAGGAGATTATGTTGATAAATAAGAAGAATTGTCCCTTAATTGTTCCATTTTCTTTGTTAGGTCGACTTATTTTGTGACCTCTCTCGTATATGTTAATATGTTTTTCGCCCGAATTAACAACTCACCCCTTTAAAACCCTTTGATATTATGATGTACTCATTGTCACATAGTTTACGGAAAATACAATATTCAAAATTTTGAACTTTTCAAATCATGAATTGTTCAATTATATGTATATCGATATTGTCTGTTTCTTTCTTTGCCAACTCCAAAAGATGTTGGGCGTTGTTTTTCTGTTAGAAGTTCGTTTGTTTTATTTCTATCTTTTTTATTAATCAAATATTTGTGGAATACATTCCTGCCACCAAAACAAAAACCAGATGCCAGATGTGCCTTATTTACACAGATTCATTATTTCCATTTAACTTCAAACACTCGCCAACACTTGCTCGGCCAGTTGCAGCTCACACAAAACTTAAAAAGCAAAAAAAAGGAATCAAACGCAAAACAAATTGTTTTATGCACTTAGAGAAATCGCATTACATCGAATCTATATATCTATCTATCCATCCATCTATCTATGTATATGACCACTTGGTGAAGGGAGAGTGGATAAGTATTTGGTAATTGAAACCACTGCCTCTCATAAGTTTTAGATTTCAAAACAAATCCCACTCATTAACGCGCAACCGCTTAAGACCCCGGCAACATTGAAGCTCTAAGACTCTTTGTTGGTCAGTGATATCAAGGCACCCGTTATTAAAACCTGTATCCACAGATGCGAAAGATCATTTATGAAATCTGCCACATCTGTAGAGCAAAAATAAAACAAACACACAAAATAAGAAAAAAATAATAAAACGACAACATTTACAATATTTGTATGGTGGTACTACTATTACTACGTTACAAGTACGAGTACACAGCAGTACTCGTAGTATGCAAATATCATGTGTAAACTGTAATCTATATCGCTGGATGGATGGACAGACGGACGCACGAACGGGCGGACGGCTGCCTGGACATTCAGATTACAGACGACAGACCCACATTGACATGCTCTGAATAGTTTGAAGCGAGAAAACAAAACGCAATAGCGGCCAAACAATTACTCGATTCAAATGTTTTGTTTTGTGTGTGTTTTACTCCAGCGTATGGCCGTGTGTTTTCTTAAGTACTCCACTCCACTCTCTACGGCTGTGTACAGACTCCTGCTACTGGCTACCTCTTCAAGCAACTGAGGAAGCAGGAAAAACCACACGAAAACCAATTCTGCGGCTGCCGCTGCTGCTGCTGTTGTTGTGGCAGCTACGGCCTCGTTTGTGCCACTTACTAATAGATATAAGTAAGTAAATAAGCAAATTAAGCAACAATGTGCAATTTAATAATCATTCTCATAACAAGACAATAAATAAATGACAATTTTTTATTCTCTCTCCATTTTTTATTAGAATGACACAATTATAAGTGCAAAAAAACCATCATCTTGGCAACTATTTGCAATCATGTGAATATGAGTTTGCATATAGTGTGTGTGTGAGGTGACAAAGATTTGATCTCTATTAGAAATATTTTAAATATTTCCGTGATTTTTATAAAAAAATATTCGGTCACTGTGAAATGTGAAAGAATGTGAATGGTACTTATGAATGGTCATTGATGTAATATGTTTTTGTGTTGATCGTTTTATGACCTATGTCTTGGTGGGATTCCTAGGGTACGAGTGGTTGGAATTGGATAGGAAAATAAAGATTCTGGTAACGTAACCAAAAACTTAAATTCTATAATTATGTTTTTTTTAAAATAGTGTTTAGGTAGAATTTTAAATTTATCGTTCGACTCAGTATCTATTCTATTACTGTTAATAGAATTTTTTTACAGAGTTGTGTGAAAAAATATGTTAAAATAATTCTTTATTTTTCATTAGAATTTTAATGATCTTATAAAAAAATATGGAAAAATATTTTTTAATTTGACCGAAAATCTTTTTTTAAAACAATTTTTTGATGATTTTGAAACTATTGATTAATGTTAAAAAATAGAATAAGGCTGCGGAACCGAATTTCTTTCGTACGACCGTACTATCTATCTACTTCGCTGTCCCCATGGTAATGCAATGAGGGGACAGTTCAACAGGTTTTATATATATTCTGCTGTAGATCTGCAACCCACCATCACGATTACAATGTGTATTTGGACATTCCACAAAACATACCATTCCTTTTGGCTGCTGTTATTTTTTGTCTTGCTTTAAGCCAAAATAAAAAATAAAATCAGTCGCAAAAAGAGTTCATTAAATTGAAGTAAGTAGTGCAAGAAAAGTTTTTAATAAAAATCACAAAACAACAGAAACGGATCTAGTCCTGTACTTCTGGAGATAGTGATTAAGCTAGTTCCATTCTCTGCAGGGGAAGTCGTCCGAAATTTCTCTGTTTGTGTTCATGTATGTGTATTTGTACGATCAACATCTAAGTGGCGAAATTGGCAGGTCTTCTACAAGCAGGCATGCAACAAGGCCTTCTGAGGTATTGCGACGACATTTAATCAGGCCTTGTTTTCACCTGCCTTCCGCTTCCGGTCTGAAACATACCGAGTACATGCTAGACCCATTCAAATTTCAGCAAGGTTTACTCTCGTTGGAAAAAAAAAATAAGTTTAGATATAGATAGACAAATAGAGAAGTGAGAAATATAAAGAAATAACCGAAACGCTCTCAATAAATCAATTTGACCATAAGCTTCATGGTTATTTTTTGTTTCCAGCTCCTTCTTTTTTTCATGTGTATGCCTTGCTTTGCCGTTTCCGACACCCTATGTTTTTTGGAATGAAAGAGGGAATCCAGTGGGAAGGCTTACTGACTGCTCTTGAAGGCGTTCTATAAGTTCTTCTAGGTCCTTCCTTCCTCCACTGGGCATGCTTTCAATGAAACCACATAGTTGACGATATCGTGGGAGTTCGCAATTTAAGAATTCACCATGAAATCGCAGAAGCCCAGAGGTGAAAGGAAGGACCTAAAAGGCCTTACAGTACGCTTTCAAAAACAGTAAATAGGCCTGCGCTCTGCATTCCCTCTTCCTTTCCAAATAAAATATACACATGAAAAAAGAAGGACTTGAAAAAACAATTATATGCAATTGATCACCCTCAAATTGTTAAGTTTATTTTTAAATATTTTTTCACTTCTATATATTTTTCCCTATACTTACACTTTTTTCAACGACAGTGAACCTTTCTAGAGATTTAACTCACTACCTCGCGATTGTTAGTCAGCCATGCTACCATCTTGCCTATGAAGATGCATTCGAATTGTGTGACTAAACTATTTTAAGAAAATCACACGAACACCTTCCTCGTTGCCTTTTCTTTGCATACCTTCTATGAGAATGCAGACGGAATGTGTATACTCACAAAATGGTGGAATAACAAATCATCGAAAACTTTGATTCCTTTCTCAAAGAAGGCCTGCAGCAGTGGTCGTAGAGGAATGGAGGGAACATGTGCTCGGAATATTTTAAAAAGGAAGTGAAGGCCAGTTTTCAGGCATTTGATAATATGCCTTGTTGCATTCCTGCCTGCAGAGGCCTTGCTAATTTCGTAGCTGTTAGTGTAAGCTAAAGGTAATTTCCAAATTGTGATTTCCCCTTCTTTTTATTTGGAGGGAACAACGGATAAAAACCTTTGCATAGCTCGAGGAACTAATCGCATTTGTGTAAGTTAATACGCTTTTATTTTTAGACTTTCACATAGAGATCTACAGTTTCACGGCGAATACGAACGTTAGCTGTTTGAGAAGCTTTTACTAGACATGCCTATTGGCTCGACTACATAGAAGTTGCTGTCGACAACATCGAGTGGAACGCCGATCAAAGAAATCTTGATCGCTGTGATCGAACTTAGATGTTGATAGTGTTCTGTATGTATATCATGATACGGTTGGTTCCGAGAATAACAGAAACTCTTCCTTTAATGCCAAGTTTAAATACAACTGCTTATCCTGGCCCAACCAACGAAGTTTTTGATGTCCGCCAAGTCTATTGCCGAACTCTTTTGGAGCTGACACCTTTTCATCCATTCGCACAACATATCCCAGCCAGTGCATTCGCCCTATTTAGTTGTTGTAACAGCTGGAGGAAGTAGCTGGGATGATAATTCTTTACACCGATTTTCAATTTATCGACACTCGATCGATGTAATCTGATTATCATACGATCATTGCTGGCAACTTTGTAGATAAGGCAACTGTGTGTCAAGGAATTGTTTAGTTGCTGTTGTGAGTTTTAACCGCCAAACTCCTCCAAAGATGGCGCCGCCTGTTTTTTGTTGATTTGTATTGCGATGTTGATAAATCACTTCCATTTTCGTTGGTCCTTGCGCAATCTGGATTTTTGTAGTGGAACCATCTAGGATGAATTTTGTTGGCTGTAGAACTCAAAAGTATTTGAAAAGTTAGTTTTCATCGATGTTGACTTGTCCAGTGCCCCGGCTGGGAATCGAACTCGGCACCTTCGGATTGCTAATTTACGTCGCTTCCACTGAGCTATCGAAGGCCACTTCCTATTTAGTCGTGTTTGACTACGTCGATTTAGTTTACAGCTTATGATTCATCCGACGGCTGTTCTTTGTTAGGACCAAATATTTTTCGAGGTATTTTTATCTCGAAGACTTCAAAACTGATTCATTCGCTTGCGTCATAACTCAAGATGCGATGTAGAGCAAGACGGTTTCCGAACCAGTCTCTTGATTTCCAAATAAAGTTTTTTTTTGTATTTACGGCGGCGTCAAGCCACATAAAATCGTCTATCATCTCAAAGTTATATTTGTCATAGTTCAAGCGGCATCCCAAACGAGTAGACTTTTTGTTCGTTGAAACAAATAACATGGTTTTGCCCTCATTTGTCACCAGGCCCACTTCTACCGACTGCCTTTCAATGCTCATAAAGGTCGCAGTAACATCAGCCGTATTTACTTCAACATGATCATCTCCATTATGATGTTGAAGGGATTGCATGATAGACTATCGCCCTGCCTGATGCCTTGGTTGCTTGAAAATGGACTTCGTCGGACTTGTATATGATGGATAAAAGGCAGCACCTGCGGTAATTAGTGCACACTCATGGGTCGTCATCCATAAGCACAGGACATAGGACACTTAGATCTCGTGTGTCCGTCATTGTTCTACAGTTGGGGTTCCATGTTGCATAACCTTTACTTCGAACCTTTTCGTAAAATATTCGGACTTCATCTCGATTGCTGTACTTTTTCATATCCTCGTCTTCTCTCTTTTCTTTCACAAAAGCATTTGTCGCCTGAAGAAACGTCTTCCTAAACTTCTCCCTATACATATTGTGTCTTCACAGCACGCAATACAATTGGCTTCAGTCTTGCCAAGGATACATCTTCTCTTTCTTACGCCAACAAGCGATATTCATTACAGGCTTGTCTTAGCTTGGGTTTTCATACCCAAGTTAGGTCGTAGCAGCAGTAGTCATAAAATGCGCAGTATGCTGTCGCTGTTTGTCAGGAACATCGGAATTAGGGGCGTTTGTTTACAGATATTGAGAGAGTTGATTCAAATAGGAAGTGGCTTTCTTGGGGGTATGTAGCCTTGCGTTGTCTGGCTTCCTTTGTGTTTAGTTACTAGCGTTTTTCGCGCTGCATAATCTCGTGCTTACCTTGGCTGTCACTAGGTGGCGATTCGAGTCTATAGCTGCACCACACATTACAAGCATGTCCAATATGCTTGAGACATGGATTCATAGATCACAACGTGATAATTTTGGTTTTCAGTCTTTTGATTAGGAAATATCCATGGGAATATATTTCTGTGGAAATCTGATTCTACTCACTATCCTGTTTATTGTCGGTCTAACCACTGCGAATCCTTTAACGAAGGTGTATAGACTGAACTTTCGAACTGTTGTACTAAATTCATCTTCCCTTCCTTTTTTTAGCGTTAAAATCGCCCAGAACAGTGTTAGCGTCATGGGCAGGGCAGCGGTTTTATATTTTCTACAGACGCTCACGGAATACATCTTTAGTGTTCTGGTTTTTGTCGTCCATCGGGGTGTGTCTGCAAATCAGTGTTATATAGACATATTCCGGCTTGGTGCAAATAATGACCAATCTGTCACATATAGAGGCTACACCGCGAGGCCAGATAATCAAATCTCCTACCAACTATCAACCTTCATCCAAATATGTGTCTTTCTGTATGGCACTTATGAAAGATGTCACATTTATTCCGTCGTCGTTGTTTTTGTAACAGGTGGAGGATGAGCTGGGTGATAATTCTTTATACCGATTTTCAATTTATTGGCACTCGATCGGGCATGTAATCCGATTATCATACGATCATTGAAATTTATAATGTTTTGTGTATCGCTGTCCTGTCCCTTTCATTACATTTCCGGTATAGCGGTAATGTTAGTCTTATATTTGTCGAGGACACACCGTAATTGAATAGAGGCATTTCACTTATATATCCTTAAATGATGGTCCTTGAAAAGTTTGCGTCGTCAATAGTTGGAAGGTCTATGTCTATTTTTCGTGTTCTCATAATAATTAGATTTTTTACCGCACCCGATCCTAGTGTTTTGGGACTGTGATTGATTTTCATTTATTTATTTCGTTGTCTACTTCTTCAATTAAGTTGTCCTTATATCGTTTTCTTAAGACATGCCTATCCTTCTTCTTTTAATATCATGCCCGTTCCCCAGGGTGTTTAACAAGTATTTTTCTATAAAATAATATTGAATGTGCTCCAATGGTTAAGCGATTGCTATGATACAAAGTATTTTGAGAGTCATTTGCTGTCATTGCCGCAATTGCTGCATTTATCATTCCAGATTTAACAAAGAGGCCATCGCATCACACGATGGCCAAGCAAGCACCAGCACCACCACACCACTTAAGATGTAGCCTTCAAGTGATCACTGCAGTCAGTTTTAGTCGTCGTCCGTCAAGCAGCAGTTAGCGCTCGTATTAATAACCACCACTTTATGAGGATCAATTCGCGTTTGCATCATCCGCGTCTGTCCGTCCGTCTATCTTTCTTTCCATTTAATACGAGTGCAAATGTCAAAAACGCTCGTGTTGATGTTGTTGTTGTTGCAGTCAGCCCCATCATCTTTGTTGCATTGAACTGTCCATGCGTGGCATCATCCATTCATTGCTTTTTCTGCCGCTGCTGCTGTTGTTGTTGCTGTTGTTATCCAACCACAAAATGCACAAGATAATTTCAATATAAAAACAGAAACATTAAGAAATTGTTGAAATCTCAGCTAAACAATAAAGACCTTTAACGCTAAACTCACGTACAATCGAATGCAAACACCACTCGTCACATCGAGAAAAAGAGATAAAACAAAATTTGCCGCTTGCATGAGAAGCAAATTTTTGACGACTGACAGACACACATTGTCTTTCGTCAAAATAGTGCGAAATTGGAATGTGTTTTCCATTAATCGTCATGTTATGAGCTGATTTATATAGATTTACGTAGAAACAAAGAAAATTCCAATTTGTAATTCAAATCACAAAATATCCAAATTCACATTTAATTCATGCGGTCGACGCTTGTGGTGTACTCGGATTGGGAACTCATTTAAATTGTGTGAATATTCGGTGAATGAAACAATGTGGTGGGAATTTTAATTTAACTGATATTTAATTTAATTGTCATGCCATAGTGTTAACAGCTTTGCTCGCCACACATGAGAATAACAAGTAGACAGGTGCTACTAAGTTGTTCAGGCGTTTTATTTTATGTATATAGTTCAAAGAAAAATCATTTTAGGGGCAGTTAATCAATGTTCGATTGTTTGAGTGGCAAATAAATAAGATATATTTCTTTGATTAGATTTTGTTATTATGAAATTTGGCAGCAGAGTGGACATGGCATCAAAAATAAGTTTATGGCAAAGTTTGTAAGCTGTGACAAAAAAAGATTAATGTTATTTGAAGCTGGTAAGAGCTGATTCCTCATTCGGCTGGCCTCATTTAATACTTTTTGCTTGGTGCCGAAGCATCCCCTTCCGGCTAGCATCTTCATTTTAGCCATTTGATTCATTCGGGACAATAACACAAACATTTATATGAATGAATTACTATTGACTTGATAGGAAGCGTCAGAAAATATGCTCAATTACGTGACAACGTAACTATGTTCCTGCAACCATAATTACACTGTTGTTTTATGTTCGGAGCTACTCACCTGCTTATGAGTTGAGAATGCACCCCAACTTCAATTAAAAGGATACTTTGATACATAATAACAAATGCAAGATTCGTCTGGTGTCAGTTCTATAACTCGAACATCAAACTTTTAATTTGCCACAGCCACTACGTGGCTCCTCGCCCTTTTGACCAGGAATGAAACTACACTGGGTACACATCCCGACCCTAGCAACATCTTTAGACTCCATAGTCGCAGGTCGCAAATGAATACACCCTTGTTACCGCTTTTTACCGTTGCAGAGTCGGTAGATGGTCCACCAAATGTTCTCTCGGGTACGACACTCCCCAAAGACCCTGCGGAAAGGACCCACTGCGGGGTGTGTATGATACAGAGTTCACATGGTTTTACACGAGTTTCGGCGTGGAGGCCTTACCCATGGTGTGCTTAACACACTGAGCATATTACAATGCAATTGCCAGCGCTACCATGGGATGGACCAGGCAAGCTTGAACCATATAGGAATAGGAGTCGAAAATTTTTGGAACAAGCTTTCGCAATTGTGGGCTGTTTCTCCCAGCCAGAAGATACCAAAATTCCGAAGGTTGGTGCCGAACTTAACACCTCCGCTACTCTATGGGTCTGTAGCACTCGATTGCGATGCAACTCCATATCGCGCCCGAAGACTCTAACAGCCATTTCGGTTTTAACCGCAGCACGCGTGATGCTTTCTCAAGGGGGCCTACAACTAACGATCAGACGGGAGACTCCTGATCCCCACGATGCCGGTCACACTCACCGGTTGCAGCTTCTTAGTGAAGCTTCTACCAATTTGTGATTTAATATACCATACTTCACAGGATTAGTTGCCTTTTGCAGCAGACATGGAATTTGTACATATCCGCAGGCACCGATACTTGCATACCAGCACCCTGGGTAGATGAAAACGATTTGGCACTACACTACAGGCATACAGTACCCTCACCGGTAGGAAATGGGGAGAACTCCAAATCACTTCCGCACGACGACGGAGATCTGAGATCCAAGGATCTGTAATAACTGGGCGGAATCTAGAAACCTGATCCCGGAACTACCAGGCATTTGTGGTCAAGATTCGTATCCAAAGAAACTCCCAGCTTCGGTCCCATGTAGCCAGGGGGCTGGTACCTCCTGTCGGTCGTTTGACCTTAGCGAATAGTAGCAGCTGTCCACCAAACTAATAGAGCACTTAATATCATCAAATCATCTTCAGCGATGATGGTTATTTCTGGCTTAACGGGTGTGTAAACAGAATTGTCGTTTTTGGAGAGAACTCAATCTTCATCAGACTTTTAGGATTCCAATACATCAAGGAAAACCACTGTTTAGTGCGTTTTACATACTGAAGGGATCATCGGCCCCATGTCATTGCAAATAATTTAGAGGAGAAATAGTTCTAACAAAACGGCGCAATATGCCATACAGCGCGTGAAACCATAATTTTGTTAAACCAAACGTTTGGTGACCGGATTTTCTCAATAAATGGACCTGTGTATTGGCCATACCGTTTGTGTGATTTGACACCGTTTAACAAATTTTTGTGGGGAAACGTCATATTTCTAGTCTATACTGATGAACCAGCAACGATTGATCATTTAGAAGCCAACATTCGACTCACTTAACCACACTTATAAGGTCCAATCAGGTTCGTTAAGATGGGTTTTAGTCTTTCAAAAAACGCACCCGGTGGGTAACATGGCTATTGCCCACACTTAAACCTAATTTCCTAAGGACAGGACATAGGACACCGGATAACAATCATCGGTCACGCATTCTTTCATCTAAGTCGTGTATTTTCTTTGTGGTAGACAATCTACTCCATTAAAGATGATTGGCGGGATTTTATATCATTTGCTGCATCCGGGAATTATCAGAGTAAAAAGAAATGTTAATTCCATATTAGCAGTTCCCTATGCATGTCCAAGGTTGCGACCATGGAACACGTGACTATCATGTGGGAGACGGGAATTCAATTCCTGTCTTAGTCATCCACATTTCTTTCAGACAATACGCGACTTTCTTCGATGTATCGTTGCATCACTCTGAATCCGTTACCGGAGGCGTTGCTTTGTGGACTGAATTTGTCGAATGCTTAGCCAAGATCATCTTCCTATTTTAGCATTCAAATCTACCAAAACACAAAATGCCAAGACCAAGGTAACGGTGGTATGCTTCCTTCATTCGCCCATAGAATGCATTTTAAGTATCATCATCATTGTTCTTCTTCGGAAAGTCGAAAAATTAATGTTTGTCAGTGCTACACCCACTGATTTTGCGATAGCCAAAGTTTGAGCACGATTGGAGTATGTTAACCCGTGCCGATGGGGGCTTAAATGCATTCTATGTTTGAACAGGACAAAATCAACGTGATGTAAAAATATTTCGCCTTAATGTGGATAGTGGATATGCGGTCACTTATAAGGTCAAACCGCAAAACTAGGTGTATATGTCTCCAACTAACTATGAATTCTCAGCCAAATTCGTGTCATTCTGCATGACAGATGTAAGATATATCACAGTCCATCAAATTTCCTGATGTGACGTAATGTGTGGAGTCTAACCGCCTATTAAGTAGATAGACGCACCATCCTGCAGAGAGTTCAACAACACTCTATATAAATGTCCTTAAATCATAGTCGTGTAAATTATTTCGGTTGCACTTAGCAGTTTGTCACAGTATGACGAATTCATTCTCTTATGTGCAATTTTGTATTATTGGCAAAAATGTAATACTGACAAACAATTACACTCGGCATGTAGTCACAGAGAAATGTTTTTACTGCTTACGATTTGATAAATTAGCAAAACATCATTTGTTAACCAGACAAACAAAATTGTGTCTCACTATTAAAACCGTAAACTGAAATATCACCCACAAAAGGTAATAATATAACAATAATACTGTGTAACTTTACTTTTCTACAAATGTCTATTACATCATAACTAGTTGCTATTAACAATAAATATTGATCGATCTATTAAAAATCAATTACGATTGTTGCAAATAATGGTAATACATAGCAACCAAATGGCTTTCAACTTAATTACAATGGAATCATCAAATAATTGGCTGAGTCAAATAAATTCGTTTCATGTAATCAACTTATATTGAAATAGAGCTTAAAAGTCGTACATATTTTTTGTTGGTTTTCTAACAATTCACAGGGGTCTTAACTTGAAGGTGTAATTATATAAAAAAAAAGTTGCGCAATTGATGTTTGGGAAAGTCCGCAATAGTTATTTGACATACATTATTGTTATTCAAGTTTTCATACGGTAATTGAAGTTGTTGCTTTTGTAAAACATTGTTTTTGACTCATAAAGGATCAGATCTTGACGCCAATGAGAATAAACCATTGTTAAAAAATATTGCATTAAATCTGGGGCAGAGACCAAGAAAACAAAGGTTTCGACTATTCCTAATTATTTTTGTTTCTGTTTATGTTAAATATATAATATATTATTGATTTTCTTTTTTGTGTTCCTATATTTGAACTTTCTTTGCATTGTTTAGATTTTCCATATAATAAATTTGTTTGCCCCTGCTATAAATCTTAAAATAACGCTAATAGGGTCACCGTTCACCTCTCCCTTCATTACAAGTCTTACAAGACTATGTTGTAAAGAAGTTCTTTGTTTTTGCTTCTTCTCTTCTACACTTCCGAAACATCTTTATTGTCTTAATTTACAAGCGTTTTCCCAAAAAAAAAACCCAAAACACAAGCCTCATAGAAGATTTCAGTAGCATTACAATGGAAACAAGCAAATGTCATGTTCATATTCCCACACTTTATTATTAGCCGGCTAAGTTGCGTTCAACAAAAGCTAAATTGAGAACAATCGTTTTGGTTAGAGGAAACTATTTACATATCATTAGAGGGCGGTTGAGAAAAAGCCAACGAAATCTATGCCAGTTTTATTTTTAACACTTTAACATGATACTCATCACTGATTATATTAAATGGTTAATAATTATATTCTGTATATATTTAAAACTTGCGAGGCGAGAGAATACAATGAAACAATTATGTTATTAATAACAAATTGTGGTCATGGAAACTGTTGGCAATTAATAATGACATTAGCGGCGTTGTAAATTCAGAGTGTTCTATATAAGGGGCATTTGTTAAAGGGCATTATTATAAGTTGGTAGATAAGGGTATACGTGCGGGCGTTCATATTTATAACTTTTTTCAAACATCTTAACAAATTTGACGAACGCTACGAAGTATGTCTTAATCGTTTTTTAGATTTCTTATATTTGCTATATAAAATTCACTACTATTTGTTGATCAAATGTTCTCCTCAAACAAACTTTCGTCCGCTTTGACATTGAACGACCTACATATATCTACAAAAAAAAGCTCTATCGCTACCATTTCATCATCAAATCTCAAAACTCAAAGTAGTCAAAAGAAGACAATGCTATACTATATACTACACTAATTGAACTAATAAAGAACTAACAGTTTAGCCTTGATACATTTCCACTAATGTTTGAAACAAGACAACAACAAAATAAACAAAAAAAATCAAATCAAATCAATGTAATTGACACACAACCTTGTTTTGATTAAATTGTGTTAAATAATAATAACAAAAAAAACATACACACATATTGTTATTAATTGGCCAGTGTAAACATTAAGACCAGCTTTGTTGTTATACACTTTGAGCGCACAAAGTAATTGTGTAAATGACAACAGATGAGAACAACAGACAATGTTCCGGCCATTTCCGATTTGTTGTACATATACTATTATTACAAACTAAAAAAAATAAAATACCAACAAATAGATAATCACTACAAAGCTTGAATGAAAGTCTGAGTATGAACATTGTAAAATATTTAAGAACAAAAAAACTACCATATCCGATTACTTGATTTTCCATTGGCCGATTGACGTTGTTGTTAAATCGTTAAAATTATGAATGAATTTTCTTCTTGTTCCCTGTGCTACTAATTTTCTGCGCTATTTTAAGTATTATCACGTTTCATTCGTACATCCCATTAGACTTTGCAGCGCAAACAACGCTTCGTTGTTCTAAGACATAAATAAAATAAAGTGGCCAACTTCCGGACAGTATGTGATCTGAAGAGCGGAAATTAAGAGACCTCACGAGGTATGATGGGAAATGTAGTAATAATTCTTACATTAATTTAGTGATTAAAACGTGTTTTTTCACGACATAGTGAGAATTTTGAAGATGAAGTTATTGTGGGCCGCAACTGAACTGAACGTGGTGATAACTGCTGCTACATGAAAAATGTGTGTGCTAACTTAAGAGAGAGAGATGGTAGTGTTGCGATGAAAGCAAACATTTCGGTTGTTGTAAATGGAATTTCTTTGTTAAGAACTTTGTATGCATTTAGTTTGTCTGTGAAAGCCAACGATTGTCGGTTTTCGAAAATGGGAATACTGTATGTTGACCAATGGTAATAAATTTTAGTCTTGGGGAAGGAAAGTGACTGTTGTAAAAAAAACCTTAATTTAAAGCTTTAACTTTAAAAGTTATTTTTCCATTGCAGTCCATGAATAAGATATCGGAGAGATTCGCGAATTAGAGTTAGCTAACACGCTTGGGACCGGCCGTGGCATAGTGGTTAGAACACGCGACTACTATGCGGGAGATCACAGGTTCAACTCTTGGCTGCAGTCATCTTAAAAGAAAAATTTTCTTTCATTGTCGGCTCACCTCGAATGTTGTTGACAGCAACTTCGCAGTATAAGTGTCGAGTCAATCGGCATGTCAAATAAGAGCTTTCTCAAACAATGACGTTCGCATTCGTCGATAAACAAGTAGGTGCCGTAAGTTGTAAATCTAAAAATTCAAAGCGTGTTAATTCACAACAACGCGAAAAGCTATCCCATACCTCATTCATGATTCATGGGGTGTAAAGGGAAATTAAGTAAGTAACCCGCTTCTATATTTAAAATCACACAAAAGGAACCTACTGTTCATCGACGATTCCGAACGTCGGATTTTCGAAAAATCATTTTACTTACTATGAAGTTGCTATCGACAACATCAAGGGTACCGCCTGCCAAAGAAATGTAGATGGCTGTGACAGGCAAGCCCAGAGTCATCCTTGCCAATTGCACTTCAAGTCTACTCACAGAGGTCCGAATTCGTAGTACAACTGCGGACGGAGTACCTCCACGTGGTTACGTCTGGAAACGTGCTTTTGACACCCGTTAGAGCAGTGATAACTGTGAGGTGCTAAACCTTAAACCCAGGCACGTCGGCTCAGACTGGGCGGTACCCTGGTCAGTGTGTGACCCAAAATGGGCGGCTGTAACAAAATCCTGGCAGGAGTCGAAAACTGCGACGTGGTGCACTGGTATTGCAACCCGCCACTAACTTTTAAACTATTGCAATAAAAAGAAGTAAGAAAATAATAAAATGGACCCACCAAAATGTTGACGACCACCGCAAACGAATTAAGGACCATGATTTGAGAATATGCACCTGGAACGTTAATAGACCAGCTGCCTCCATCCAACTGGCGGAAGTCCTCAAAGAATACAAAGCTGACATAACCGCTTTACAGGAAATCTGGTGGACGGGACACGGGAGCTCGCGCATGAAGAAGTGCGACATCTACTATAGTGGCCATGTGGACAAGCACGAGTTTGGATGTGAATTTGTGGTTGACAAGAGACTGCGACACCTAGTCTAAAGGTTCAACCCGGTGTGTAAACGTATAGCCACCATAAATGTCACGACAAAGTTTTTCCACATAACACTTATATGAGTCCATGCTCCAAAAGAAGAGAAAAGCGATGAGGACAAAGACGGGTTCTACGAGAGCCTAGAAAATGTATATGACCGTAGCCCGAGCCATGACCGCATTTGAGCCTACCATCGGAAAATTCAGTCCGCACACCGAAACGTCAAACAATGGCATCAGACTGATTTATTTCTCTGCGGCAAGAAATATGGTAGTTACCAGCACTAGATTTGACCATAAAAATACTCATAAGACAACATGGTTATCTTCAGATCAATTGACATGGAATCAGATAGATCACGTGGTAGTCGATGGAAGGCACGCATCGAGTGTTCTGGACAGGTGATCAGGGATACGAACATTGACTCTGATCACTACCTTACCGTAGTAAAGCTCCGCTGAATACAATGAAAGCTGAACATCGGCAACTTGCGGACCACAGAGGTAGCAGACTGCTCTAACCCCTGATAATATTACCTCGCAGTGGCAATATATAGCCGATTCCAAAGAAAGGACTGCGAGAAGCGTACTTGGTTACGCAAAGCCGTTTCAAGAAGATGCCTGGTACGATGATGGCGCAAAGCCACGAGAGAGACGGATGCTGCATTCATGGCGAAATTGCAGCCAATGGCAACACGAGCTGTTCGTGAACGGCACAGGGATAACAGACGTGAGGCAACTCGTCGCTTTAGACGGAAAAATAAGGAGCTAAAAAAGAGACATGAGTGTGTTGCACCAAAGAGTTAAGGCGAGATTACGTTGAACAGGGTTGCCCTCCTGCAAGGACAGCGATGGCCAGCTAGTGACGGAACCGGATAACGTTTTAAAAATATGGAGAAAAAAAACATTTCAGCAATCTACTGGATATGGGCATCACTCCAGAAGACCCCGCTCTAATCCATAACGAAATGCGAGAAATCCGAACCAGAGCAAAGTACGTGACGCAATATTCCGCCTTAAAATCAACAAAGCGCCTGGAGACGATGGTCTTCTTGCTGAATTGTTTAAAGCAGGCGGGGAGGAGCTGTTTAGGAGCATGCATCAGCTCATGAAGAATATCCAGGAATTGTCTCATTCTTTTATGTCCCATATACAAGAAAGGAGATAAGCATATTACCAATTGCGTACAAGGTCCTTTCGAGAATATTGTGTGAACGTCTAAAGCCAATTGTAGAAAAACTAATTGGAACTTATCATTGCTGCTTTAGACCTGGTAAATCTACAACGGATCAACTATTCACCTTACGACAAATCCTGGAAAAATCTCATGAAAAGCAAACCAACACATACCACCTCTTTGTCGACTACAAAGCTGCCTTCACTTTCCGATATGAAATGGGCTATATGAGGCCATGTCTGAGTTTGGTATTCCTGCAAAGCTGATTCGACTTTGCAGATGTACCTTGGAAAACACCAAATCCTCGGTTAAGATTGGTAAGAATGATTCTGAACCATTCAACATGGAAAGAGGTCTCAGTCAGGGTGATAGCTTGTCCTGTACAGTGTACACTTTTTAATATAGTTATGGAGAAGGTGATAAGGAAGGATGGTGTCAATATGTCTATTCCACAAGAGCCACATGCCACTAGCCTATGCCGATGATATAGACATCATTGGCCGGATTCTACGGGATGTTAATGCAGTTTTCTCATCACTAGAAAAGGAGTATGCAAAAATAGGTTTATCTGTCAACGAGAACAAAGAGTCCACTCGATGGGAACGCACTGTGAACGTTGACAGTTATTGTTTTGAAGTAGTAGATGAATTTACCTACCTCGAATCTTCCGTTAATAAAAAAATATTGTCAGCCAAGAAATCAAGCGGAGAATAGTGATCGCCAATAGATATTTTCACGGACTTCGGCAGCACTTTAGTAACACCACTTTATCTCGGGATATAAAACTACTTTATCTCGGGATAAAGTGGTGTTACAAAGTGCTAATTTTACCCGTTCTGTTGTATGCTACCGAATCGTGGGTGCTTGCGACAACGGACATACAAAACCTGGGAGTATTCACGAGAAAAGTATTACGAAAAATATATGGAACTATATGTATCAGCGGCGAGATTCGCCATCGGACGAACCATGAGCAGTATCAGCTATACCACCACACCTATATAGCTAAAAGAGTCAGAATCCAACGACTTCAATGGCTGGGACATGTTGCCAGGATGGGTGTAAATGCTCCAGCGAAAAAGGTGTTTCAAGGCGAACCTGAAGGACACCGCAGAACAGGGAGACCCAAACTTCATTGGAAGGACCTAGTGGTTGGAGACGTGCCATTATCTGGTAGGACTAAGTGGAGAACGCACGCAGAAGACCGAAGCGTGTGGAATTCTTTATTAATTCAGGCCTCAAATTTATGAACCACGTTCGTAAGTTGTAATGTGTGATTTTTTTTTCTCAACTACTACAAAGTTGCTGCCAACAAAATCGAGGCACCTCCGACCAAAGCAAAGTACATGGCAGTGACAGGTTAGAACCCAAATCAATTCGCTAATTCTAACCATCATGATACGATTGATCGGGCCAACATCGGCAAAAAATAATTATATTCATCAAATTCGGTGATGAATTGCCAAAGATCCTCTACAAATTTTTAGTTTTTGTGGAGGGTATAACAGGGACCGGCCGTGGCATAGTGGTTAGAACACGCGATTACCATGCGGGAGATCGCAGGTTCAAACCTGGCTCCAGTCATCTTAAAAGAAAAAAAAATAAAGAAAAATTTTCTTTCATTGTCGGGTCCCCTCGATGTTGTTGACAGCAACTTCGCAGTATTAAGCGTCGGTTCAATCGTCTTGTCTAGTAAGAGCTTCTCAAACAGTGACGTTCGCATTCGTCGATAAACCAGTAGGTGCCGTTAGTTGTGAATTTAAAAATAGAAAGCGTGTTAATTCCCAACAACGCGAGAAGCTATCCCATACCTCATTCATGGGGTGCAAAGGGAAATTAATTTTTTTTTTTTTATATCAGTGGAGGGTATATTAGTTTTGATCCATTTCGACCTTTGTGGCTCTCCACTTGTTGCCATTAAAATACTACACTTTATTTTTAGTTGTGAATTTAATACGATAAAATGTTGAGTCTTTTTTTCATCTGAAAGACATCTAGTCACTGATTTAAATTTTCGCAAGCAAGTCAGCTTACAAAATCTTACTTATGATCTTGTCGTCTCATGAACATTTTCATGTGTTACCAGCGATAAAGACAAACAAGATTAATTACATTAAAATCCCCGCATGCGTATGTTTTGTATGCAGTACATGTGCCTATGGAAAGTACTGTAGGCATTACACAGTACATCATACGTATGAATGTATGTATGTTAGGTATGTACGTATGTAACTAACTGTACGTACGTAATTGTTAAATGGCCCCAACGAATTGAACCACAATCACGTAAGGGTTACTCATATCAATGGGTTTATGTTGATATCTATCCGTCGTTCGCATGTTGTTCGGTTATTGCGAGCAAAGTAAACCAATCTTTCATTAATTTCGCATTTATCTATCTGGGTGTTGGGTGTTTGATTTTTCTATTTTGTTTTCGTATTTATTTATTAAAACCTATAAAAAAAAAGTTTCTCCCATTCATAATTCGATTTGGTGGTCGGTTGATCGGTCGGTCGGTCGACCTAAAGCTGCATAAACAGCTCTAACCAATGCAGAGGAGTTGGAAGGCGACAACAACGACGACGAGTACACCCAATCAATTTGTGTGTGTACTGGTTTAAATGACTTCAAGGTTTTTTTCTTTCTTTTCGGTGCCCGCGTACCAAGATGGATGGATAATTATGATGGAGTAATGTTTTCTTCTCAATCAAAGTGCGACGCCATCGTCAACGCCATCGTCGTTGTCGCCGTATAAAGTGTAAGTATGAGTGGCTGGTCTTGGCGGCCTCCCAGCAAACGTCCCAGCTTCCCGGACCGGCTGTAAGCCAGTCAGCCTTTGCAATTGAAATTGCTGCCATCGATGGCTTTGGGCCATAAAAATGCTCGTGTATCTTGTCAAGCCACTTGTTTGCCACCACCGAGTTGTCGTATACGTAGATACGTATCGTCGTATATGGGCTGGTTGACAGTGTTCGAGTTTTTGTGGGTAATAGTTGAAGTTGCTGTGGTAGCTGTCGTCTATCGTACAAGATGATGATGATGATGATGTTGATGATGACGACGAGGAGGACGATGGTGACAGTGCTGCCGAGGCTGATGCCGTAAAAGCTGCTGCTGATTGCTGTTCAAGCTGACGATGGTGACTTTTACGCACTTTTCATTTCAACCAAACAATAAAAATACTTTCATCGCACATTAAATTGTCATTTGACGAGACGTCAAAAATCGTTTGATCTATCAAATGTTTACGATTTCTATATGTCTTTACTAAGTGCAGTGTCTACGCAGCCCCAAAGGTAGCCGTGGGGAGTAGTGGTATGCTAAGTTTATCGTTGCATTTGTCACCACAAAACAACTTGAACTAGATGCTGGCAAGAAAGTAGGTCGTTAGGCTATTATTATATATTTACCCTAATGGTTTTATGGTTGTTTTGTTGTTGTTTTTTTTTTTTACTAATGTTTTATTAAATTCTAAATTAATTTGTTTTCTTCTCGTATTTATTACATCCCGTAGAGAAGGCGTTCGTTGCTTGTAAATCGCTTGGAATAATTTAACTAGATTTTTATGAGGGCATATGGTGCTAGAGTCAGGCGACTGCGGGAGGGCAGGGTATAATAAAGAAAAATATGCTCTGCAGGCATCGTGTTTATCGCGTGTCACGAGAAGAGATGGGTGATCTGTTTCGTAGTCGAATTTCGCCTTGAAACGTGTAGTGTTAATATGATAAGTATCGTGTTGTTGTATTTTTACTTCAAGAATTGAAGATAGAGCGTAGATGTGTTCTGAGAAATCTGGGAGTTGCAAATATATTGGGTGTCGGTCGCACAAAAAATATTTGGGGTCGGTCCTCTCTCGCACCCTTGTTGAAATTACAGCGGTGGCAGCAAATTTTTTATAAATGCCCAATGATTGGCAGCTTCAAAATGCATCAGCCACCATCATTTATTAACGTTTGAAAAAGTTTAAA
Source organism: Muscina levida (assembly GCA_964034835.1). NCBI lineage: Eukaryota > Metazoa > Arthropoda > Insecta > Diptera > Muscidae > Muscina > Muscina levida. The sequence goes on from OZ035883.1 coordinate 36,595,656, forward strand.
AAAATTAAAAATTTTTAAAATTTAAAAACCGAAATCCAAAGCTACACGTCAATTCTCAGCCGATCGAGCTCATATTTTTGTAAATTTTTTTAGCTTAACCCTTCGCAAAATTCTTACTAATTTTTTTGAAAACTCGAAAAAAAAATTAACCTATGGTTCACGAACTTCAAATCGCGAGCGAGCACGTCAATTTTCAACCGATCGAGCTCATACTTTTGTCAATTATTTCTTAACCTAATCCCAAATTACTAATCGTTTTTTTGGAACAGATGAGTTTTAAGTTTACCCATTCATTGAGGGTCCACCTTAATGTGTAGCCATCAAATTCTTTCTCTCTAGGGTCAAAAATTATTTGCCATTTTTCGCCCATATAGTCAAAATCGTATAAATGATACAGCTAAAGGTAATTTCCAAATGGTACCAACAAATTTCATTGAAATTGGTTGCTCCGTTTAGATGTGATTGAGGCACATACAGACAAACATGAACATTAGGGTGGCAGCGAAAATTCAACTTTGGATTATAGGTAATGCTCTAGCGGGATATAGTGTCAGTTGTTATAAAACGGCTATAGTCAAAATTTAAGCAAAATCGGACAACTTTAAGCCGTGCCCCAAAGAGGTCAAAGGTCAAATCAAAATACATGAAAATGAGTTTGTGTTTGTTTATTTGCTTTTTTAGGACAGTGGACTGATCTTTTTGTGGCTGTATGGTCGGTGGTGAAAATATAATACTTGCATTTATGATGTAATAAGTGGTCCGGGCCCCGCCCCTTGGACCACAATATCTGAGGGACTGTGTCTCCAATCACCTTGAAAATTAGTGTGGATGCATTTGGCAGGATCGGATCAGTGAGAGTGGTCTTAAACTTGAAACTTCAAGCGGCTGTATTTTATGAACTATAAGAGGTATAAAGCTGATATTTGGTATGTTCGTTTGGAACAGTATGAATTGCAGCCAGGGTGGAAGTGGGCTGTGCAACACCCCATTTAAAAGAAACATTTATAACAGGCATAATAATAGTTTGTTCGTCCTGAGATATAACCAGACTATTTGGAACCAAGTTGGCAAAAAGGGTCGAGTTAATATAGCCAATAATTGACTATTACACATTTACGAGAAAACTAGTACGGTAATTATCTTCGGTTATGCCGAAGATCAGATACCCTTTACCTCTTCAAGAAATGGTGATAACATTTGTTATGTGCACTACAACTATATTTTTTAAACTTTGCACCGCTAAAAAGGGGAGATGGTGAGAGTTGAGAGCCTGCCGCATCCAATTTTTGTCTGAGACTTGACACACTAATCCTGAACTGTTTTCATGAGCTAAGAATATTTCAGCTTGATAGCTCTTAAACTACTGCTCTAACCGCCGGGACAGACAGACGGACATCCCCAAAAAGAGGGAGTTTGTATAGGAGGTGTTCGTATGGGAGGTTGAAGTAGTTATTGTCTGATCGTGCTCATCTTAGAACTTACCCTCCGCTCAGAGAGTATAAGACTGCACACCAAATTTCAGCTCGATAGCTCCTTAAGTACTGCTGTAATCACTGGTAGTTTTTGACCGAGCTCAACTCAGCTTATAGTAGTGAAGCTTGCATACAAAATTTCGGCTCGAAAGCTCATAAACTACAGCTGTAATCGTAGGGACAGACCCCAAAACGGGGGAGGTAGCATGGGATTTGGTAATAATATTACCGATCGGGCTCATCTTAGAGCTCAGAAAGCTTGCATACAACTTGATTGCTCTTGAAATACTGCTGAGACAGACGAACACCGCCAAAAACAGGGGTTTTGTATTGGAGGTGGGAGTAGTTTTTGACCGATCGTGCTTCTCTTAGAGCTTAACCTCCACTTTGACAAAGAAGTTTGCATTTCAAATTTCAGCTCGGTATCTCCGACCGTGGCATGATGCTTAGAACACGCGACTACCATGCGGGAGATCCCAGGTTCAAATCCTGGCCCCTGTCATCTACCTAAAAAAGAAATACAATTTCATTGCCGGCAATCCTCGATGTTGTCGACAGCAACTCCGCAGTATAAGTGTCGAGTCAATCGGCATGTCTAGTAAAAGCTTCTCAAACAGTAACGTTAGCATTCGTCGGTAAACAAGTGGGTGCCGTTTGTTGTGAGTCTTAAATAGAAAGTGTGTTAATTCACAACAACGCGAGAAGCATCCCATACCGCATTCATGGGGTGTAAAGGGAAATTCAGTTTTTTTTAATCTCTTAAACTACGGCAGTAATCGCGGGGACAGACAGATAAACGGACATACGGCCACCTTTATATTGTCATATCTACCACTTCTCCTAATGGACGTAACAAATGGAAGAACAAAATTAACATAATCTTCAGCCCGTTCGTGCACCTGGTGAAGGATATAAAAATACCATTCCTTAATCGAAAATTGGTAAAAAAAAATAGGATATACTACGAACCTAACCTTTGGCCTCTTTGTGTAAGTCTAACAATATAAGCGAGTTATCTCACTTAAATGCGAGCAGCTTTCTTATATTTCATGCATTCAATGCGAAGAATAAATACTTGTTGTTTTAAGTATCCCACAACTCTGAAAACCTTCTATATATATACTAGCTTATATTTTGTTATTAATCTCCAACATCAAATCACGTTAATTTTGTTATCCAATATATCATACGAGTATCAACAATAAATGTTAGTCATAGTCAGCTTATGTTCTTACTATATCTGTTTTCTTCTGAGATAAATTGTGTTTTATACGACAAGAATAGGCTTACTAAATAACAGCGCGATGATAAATTTCTTCTAGAAAGCATTTCTTCATGATAATTATTTTCCATACGATAAAAATACTTAAAAAGTACCAATGCTCAATGATTACTTTCGTTTTCTCAATTCACAGTGTTTAACATGATAATAAAGACTATGTTAATCTATACATTATACCAATCTATTAACACTTCATGACAAATCTTAAAACACGACTTAAAATGTTCAAAATTTCAGTACGCAAAAAATTTGCAAATCCAATTGATAGTTTTTCTCACACATCGTTTGCACTGACAGATGTTTCGATTTTCGAATCGTTTTAAAACAGAAGCAGCACGTACGACTGTGCGATACGGAATAGAAGCACGTGCTAAGTTATATGTATTGGGTGCTAATAGTGTTAGCTTGAGATAGATTGATGCGATTAACGCCACAAAACTTCCGCTGCCTAACATTAATTTGCAACAATATTCTGCAAAGAATAAATGATAAACAAAAATATAATGTGGATTTTTTAATTTTTATATTCAAAATACAATGTAGGTATAATGGTTTGGAAACCACAAAATGCATTTATTACCAGCATGAGATTTTTGATAAGGTTGCGGTGATTTTGATACAATGTGGAAACCCACAAAAAAAATTAACTAATCTCATGGTCATATCTTGTATAGTGGTTATTAGATACACGACCACAACATATAATATGTTAAGGCCATAAAATTTGGTACCAATTTGTCTAAGTCCTACCGACAACTGCATAGCGATATCATTTTCAAGGTTAACCTATCCTTTTTCGAGGTAACGGGTTTTTTCGGATTCTTCACATTGCTAAAACCATGAGAAATCAACCCAATTAAAATGCAAACAAAAGAAAAATTTAGTTATCACTCCTACTCCCTAATCACCACTATTTCGGTTTTTAATCATAGACCACTTTAAACAAAATCACTCAGAATCATCCACTTCCATCAAATCAATAGCCTTAATCCCTTATTGTCGCCTAACTACCTATACAACTTCGCCCAACTATAGCGTTCGCTGAAGCAGAAAGAAAGTTATGCGTATACATATTTAGTAGAAAGCCCAAAAAAAAACCGTAGAAGTCATTTCAATTATTTACGTACGATTGATTTCTTAACTCCAAACAATGGCTGCAGTAGCCGCAGCAGCGCCATCACCACCAGTTACAGCAGGTTTTCTACTTCTTCATCTCTTTGTCCCATGATGGCTGTGAATGCTGCTGGCCTCTGTTGCTGACAGACAATGATGATGTTGTTTACGTTAATGTTGTTGTTGTTGTTGCCATTTTCTGTTGCCGTTTTTGCTGTCGCTGGCTGGGAACAACAAACTACCACCTTATTTGGCAGTTTTGGTGCGGGGGCACAAAAAGAGGGGAGGTTGAGGGTTGACCCGTACATTGCGAGGTAATGAAGCTTTTACCAAAAAAAAAACAAAAAAATAAAACTAAAATTCGCATGGTGATTAAAAGTCAAGATAACGCGTCGGGACTTATTATTGTGACATGCACATGCACGGAGAAAATGAAATATGAACGATTAAATGAGTGAACGTCGACGAGACGAGTATGTACGTACGTATGTATTTAGTAATAGTAACTATGTATACATCACTAACAATAACAACAACATCAGCAACAAATCTGAGATCGTGTTCTACAACAATAATAACAACAACATGCAATCATATTAGTTGTTGTTATTGTTGCAAATTACGTCAGTTGCATGGGTGCAAAAAAGGCAAGGTTGACGAGAAATCTCGACGCAATTGTAAAATTATGCAAAAATGTAAATCGTGAAACGTTTAACAAATTAGCAAATCGAAATAGTTGTTCGTTTCTCAGTGAAGGTTAATAAATTGGTTGTTTTTTTCGCATACATAATATCGCGTGTACTCACTATTATGGGCTGAAGTTTACTGCTGCATTGATTCATATTTGTCAGAAGTATTTGTAGAAATGAGGAAATGCTAATTCACACAGTTCCTATGAATTCACTTGATTTTTTTAGCTTTCAACACATCCAAATATTGATTCAATTCCATAGTTACTGCTTAAGGATCAGATGGATGTCATGGTCGGGTAAAAACTTTAGGTACAAACAATGTGAGGTGTTCTAAGAATTACACAGCACTAGAACCTGTTTTCGATCCGGGTTTTGTACGAAAAATCAAGGACAGCACCTACTATGATAATAATGATAAAATGTACCTTGTAATTTTGGGAAGATGCCATCCAAATTTTCACAGATGGATCAAAATTGCGGATCAGAGCAGACTGTGAAATTTTTTCAGAGAAGTCCAATTTACTACTATCAGTTAGGCTATCAGATTAGTAACCGTATCATAGTTCAGAACATATTCTGTATTATTGCATATTGAGCGGTAATATTAATTTACTTACTGATAGTAAAACAGATCCTTGGAGAACGTGTACACCACTTCGAAAATTTTTCAAGAATGCCAGGCGTTTCTGGAGAAGATAGCGAGACATTTGACGGTTACCCTCACATAGGTCCAGGACATGGGGCTAACATGGTAAACAAAGAGCCGACGCACTGGCAAAGGATCTTATTTCTAACAAAAGATGAAAGAAGGAGCCCACTTGCACAGCGACTAAACAGATTTAGACTACCATTGCCAAGCAGAGAACACGATTAGACCTGTTAAACCTGTTTAGATATCATCTTAGTAGCATCAGAGCCATGGTAACCGGCCACTGGCCAGCCGGCGAACAGGCTAAGAGGTTAAAACTTCCACACAACGGTTTTTGTAGAAGCTGCAACGATGACGAAAAAGTGAAAACCACACAGCATATTCCATGCTACTGCCCTGCTTTTGGTGACCCATGCCATAAGAAGTTAGGTCACCACGCACTTACAGATAACATTTGTCTATCAGTAGGCGATTTGCGTAACATCCACGCCCCCCATCAAGGCAACAGAATGACGTGAGAGCGACGTTGATCAAGAGGAGCAAAATAAATTGGTGCGGAGATTGAAATGGTACCACCAAAGACTTATATATGGACCCAAGTGTGCTATACTAGGGGCGGATACCGAATTAACCTAACCTAAATTATATATAAACAAGATTTGTTCTCTCCGTTCACTCCGTTGGAAAGACCAGGTTACTGAGAACCTTACAGAACTCGGTGTGACTAACTGGAGAAGAAGCGCAGAAGATCGAGGCGCTTATAATATTTTTCTACGTGCGGTATATAATCCACTGGGATTGCATAGAAGTACCAGTTAAGTAAGTAAGTAAGATTTGTTCTCGTTGGATCCCACATAATTTGACGAATTCTTAAAAAATGGCTCGTGTCGATTGGAGCAAAGAAATGTTGAAAAAATACAACCGCGGTAGCTTAAATGCAGTGTATAACATTGTTACAGGTGACGAATCATGGATCTATGTATGTGAGGCCAAAACAAAACAGCAAACGATCGTATGGGTCTTCCAAGACCAGCCAAATCCAATATAATTTGTTAGTGGATAAAGCACACCGAAGCAAATGATGTGCATGTGTTAGGTATAACCGGTCATGTGGTCACAGTGCCTTTTGTGGAACTTAGGACGGTCAATTCTGACCGCTGTACCACATTATGTTTGCCAGCCGTGTTCGCAGAAATAAGTACTAACAACAAGAGAAGACGGATCACTTTGCATCAGAACAATGTGAGCTTTCACACATCAGCTGAAACAATGGGTTATTTGAGCACTCAACATATCGAATTAATGGGTAATCTGCCGTACAGCTCTGATTTGGCAACCAATGGATTATTTGTATTTCCTCACATCAAGAAAAATTTCCGTCGTCAAGGTTTTTCGACTCTCAAAGCAGCTATTAAAGCGTTCAAAAACGATGTTTTGGAGATGTCTCAATGAAAGTGGAAAAATTGCTTCGAAAATCGGTTTGAACCCATGCAAAAGTGTATTAATGTTCAAGGAGAATATTTTGAAAAACAATAAAACCATTTGTTTGTTTTTTGTTGCTGGGTCCGAAATATATATAGCTACCTTCATCGGCCATGCCATATTGGTTAGAACACACAACTACCATGCAGGAGATCCTTGGTTCGATTCCCGGCTTCAGTCATATACATTTTTCTTTAATTGCCGGCTCCCCTCGATGTTGTCGACAGAAACTTCGCAGTATACTGTCGAGTCAATCGGCATGTCTAGTAAAAGCTTCTCAAACAGTTGTAGACGTATATAACATCCGGTAGGAATAGCGGTAACACTAGCTTTCATGAAGTGTGTAAAACTTTTTTCCAGTATACTTTGGCAAACCACCGTGCGAAGACTTACACCAGAATAAAATTCGCGCTATGTTCGCCAAACTTATAGAGAACATGATCTTCTTGATGAGGTCTATTTCTGGCTTAATGGGTATAAGGGTCGTGAGACTCCATCACATCCCGAAAAATGACTGTTTGGTATCATCTCTGGGCTGTGCTGATAAACCATGTTGGTATTTAGAAGACAACCTTCGAAATAAGATATCCTTGAAAAAGTGTTGCAATTTGGGTTACTCCATTGCATTTGTTATGGATTTATTTTTCAAAAAAGATGTATGCCTCTAAAAAAGCAGCCGATATTGTGATAATGTTACCAATGTTCGATAAATGTAAATGTTTAGGAAAAGATCTACAGTTCCACCGAACAAATATACATGAACACGATCTTCTCAAAAAATGCATTCTATAGGTTTTGCAGTGCTTCTGAAGTAATTAATTAAATATTTTAGATTGTTTTTCAATCAACATTCTTAAAAGATATTCTAATATCCGACAACTACTGTCCGTGAACAGAAGAATATCTTTCGGTAGTAACTCCCCTTACGTTAATCTCGTCGGTAGCTCGATTAAATGCAAGTATTTCCGCTTAGAAAACGTTACAGAAGTCTGGAATCCTTGAATATACTCAGGCTTAGATTCGCGGAGTATATTCAGTAGCCGACCATATCATCCAGTTTGAATTCACCAGTTGTTGTTGTTGTAACAGCTTATGGAAGTAGCTGTGGTGATAATTCTTTATACCGATTTTCAATTTATCGGCACTCGATCGGGCATATAATCCGATTATCATACGATCATTGTTGGCAACTCTGTTTCGTGCCTTTGTAGATAACAAGGTTTGTGTCACGGATTGTTAGGTGTTGTTGTTCTGAGATTTTAATCGCCAAATTCCACCAAAGATGGCCCCAGCTGGTTCTGTTGATTTATTTACGATGTTAATAAATCATTTTCTTCTTCCTTGATCCTTGCGCAATCTGGATTTTCGTAGTGAAAGCATCTAGGATGCGTTTTGTTGGTTGGAGGACTCGAAAGTATTTGAAAAGTAATTTTTCATCGATGTTAATGTGGCCAGTGTCCCGGCCGAGAATCGAACCTGGCACCTTCGGATTACTAGTCTACGTCGCTTCCACTGAGATATCGAAGTCCACGGACCCATCAGTAAAGATGTTTAGTGGTCCATACATAACGTTTTCGTTCTCTCTCCACTCCTTTCTGGAGGGCGTTCTAGTTTCTTAGAGGATGTTCGATTTTCGTACACTAAGCATGCAGTCTGTTTCAAGTGAGATATTGATCTGGTTTCAGATCCTTAAGAGATCGAAAGATGTATCCCAGATTCCATCTCTTTTAGTCGTATGGCTGTCTGAGAGTAGAGCATTTGCAGTTTAAATCAGGTGGTAGTATTGTGGGGAGTACCTTAAAGGGAGTTGATCATATGCATCCGGTATTAAGGAGGCAGAATGAACGTTGAATCCGATCCATTAGTCTAAACATGCTCTTTTTGTTGAGTGCGTACCAGCAGACAATGGAGCTATTTTATATCATTGGCCTTATAAGAGTGTTTCCAATTCAAAGTCCTACTTTGGGTTTGAGCCCCTTGTTACATGAATAGTTTTTCTGCATGTGTGCTAAACTATGAATGCCTTGTTGGATCTGCTTTCTATATTTTGTCTCTAGTTGAGGAAGGAATATGAGGTCTAGGTAGTTCGCCATTTTGGCAGTTACTGATTTTTTCATGATAAAATAATATTTATTTTAATGAGAAAATAATTAAAAAGTTTATTATTATCAGCAACAACTGAGCATCCGCAGATATTAATTTCAATAACTTCTTTGTATACAATCAATTTTTACAAAACAATTACTAGAATTTTTAAGTAAAAACTAAAGTTTCTATATAAACTTCTAAGTTGTACGACGATTTTCTATCTTCAAACCTAAACTAATTCCCTTAGAATGCATTAAGATCTAATGCTCGCCGTTCTTCCGCAAATTACAAAAATAAAGAAACCAAAAACCTAAAAACAAACTCACCTCAATTCTGGACTGTCTGTCGCTTTGTCACAGATGCATTGTCAGCACTTTCAGGCTTTTTTGATCGTTAAAAATCCCATCACCTTGTAATTGTTTGCGTAGCGATTTCGTAAATATTTTCGAGTTATATTTCGAGTAGAGCTGCTAACGATGATTTGCCAGATACTATATCTGATGAATGTACTTATGTGTGTACGACGTATATTGTATGTAGGAATGTTTTGTTATATTTTTGTACTTTTTTTTTTGTAATTTTTTTCGTATTTATTATGTGAGTATTTGGTAAGCGTGCTGAGAATACTGATTTGTTTTAAACAACAATTGCAATTCGTATACACTAAACACTGGCGGATCAAGATATGCTATATAGCGCATATGTGCATACCACTTACATGTATGTATGGTATGTACGACGCTTATACATATATTGTTTAACCACAAATCTCAAATGACGTCGTGAGATACAATTTCATTTTATTTTGGAATTGTTGCATTTACCTTTTTATTTTGTATTTTAATGTGTAATAAATGTATTTATGCATGCATTCGTCTATACGGACAGATAGCCAACTATGTACGTGTGTGTGTGTGTGTATATAGATATTTGGCTGTGGTGCTACATTTGTATCGTTTCAAATATTTCAACTTGAACGTCTTCTTGCCACTCTGCTGCTGCTGCTACGGCCGCCTGGCGTTGCTTTCTTTGCCTGGCCCCGTCCTTTGGCCGTCCCTAAGTTGCCACTATCTCCGCCGCTGCTGCTAATGTTTGGCTGAGAAGACGAAATCAGACAGACATGCGAAACAGCAACCAAACAACAACAACACTCACACTCTCGAAAACTGGAATTAAAAGGCCATCCAGGGAATTTTGTTTTTTGTGCACAACTTCGAATCGATTTTAGTAGCCGCGTGTAGTTAACTAACACAAACGTGACGAATTTATTGGTTCAATTTGTTGTTACAACACGAACATGTACAAAGTACATACATACATACTACTCTATTGCAATTTTAAAAACGGAGCACAATTTCATTAATAATTCGCTGCAGTAATTCACATTTTCCATACAGAATTCTATTTTGTTTGGAGTTTACTCGCTCTTGAAATCATCACATGTAATGTTTACATTACATCTCCGCCTGTCCGTTCGTTTTACTATTGCACAAAGACTGCTGCACTCACAACAAATCTCCAAAAAAATAAGAAGCAAGAATAAATTTACATTTGTCGGTTTATATTTGTTTTCTCACGACTTAGACCACATGACCGTCAACGAGTAGAGTCAAATATGAACTAAACCCATTGGGGTACTCTGGTGCTACCAAAACGCACAAGCATTTCCAGTTGGAGTGCAATGCCGCTGCCGCTATATTTGCGGCTGAGGTTGCTTGCTGCTTTGTGCTGCTCATGATGGCTGGCTGGATGGTTGGTTGAATGTTTGTTGAACAACACAAACAAAACACTTATGTGCTCTTGAGAACACACACGCATTACCCAGCCAACAAATTGTTGTAGGAGATTTAGGATTCTAGCAAAGGACTTGCCAATTTTATCATGGGGTTTCAATTTTGAAACTGTGCCAACAATGGTTTAATAATGGTTTCCAGTCATCCACATTTTTATTCATCGGCGACCTCCTTGATGTTGTCGGCAGCAACTTCGCAACAAAGTGTACAGGTAATAGGCATGTCTAGTCAAATCTCACAATAACCCGAGAAGCTTTCTCATAACTCATTCACGGTGTGTAAAAGGAAATTACTTTTTTCAAGACATACAATTTCATTTAATCGAGAGCAGAGAGGTATTTTTGATAAATCTAAATGAAAAACTTCGATTCTGTTTTTTGATTAGGTTTATTTGAATCTTTAAAATTTTATTGATTTAGTCGAGAAAATGATATCTGCCAAATGGGCGCCGTAACAATTGATTGCCATATGATCTCGTTTTATCACTTTGGCGAGAATTTCGGGCGACAGATTCTCGCACTCGTGTCGAATGTTGTCCTTGAGGGCTTTTAGGGTCTCGTGCTTGTTCACGTAAACACGAGACTTCAAAAAACCCCAATTCGTTAAAATACGGCAGAAAAAGTCGGTTAACAAAGCGCTCGCCAGCGGCGTTCTCGAAAATAAATGGGCCGATGACTCCTGCAGCGTTAACAGCGCACCATGAAGTCACTTTTAGCTGTAAATGGCGGGGATTGGAGTCTCAGTCTGTTATGTCCCATATACAAGAAAGGAGATCGTATTGTATTTCAATTGCGTATTCCAATTCACGCATAAGTCTAAAGGCAATTGTAGGGAAAGTAATTGGTCCTTATCAGTGCGGCTTTAGACCTGATAAATCTACGATGGTTCAAATATTTACTTTAAGACAAAGCCTGGGAAAAACTCACGAAAAACAGATAGACACCTACCATCTCTTTGTCGACTACAAAGCTGCCTTCGACTCTCCGATAAGGAGTAAGTTATATGAAAGCTAATTCGACTTTGCAGATGTACCTTGGAAAACAACATATCCTCGGTTAAGATTGGTAAGGATCATTCTGAACCATTCAACATGGAAAGAGGTCTCAGGCAGGGTGGTAACTTGACCTGTACACTATTTAATATAGTTATGGAGAAGGTGATGAGAAAGGCAGGTGTCAACATGTCTAGCATCATATTCCACAAGAGCCAAATGCCACTAGGCTATGCCGATGATATAGACATAATTGGCCGAAATCTGCGGGATGTTACTGCAGTTTTCTCATCAGTGGAAAAAGAGTCAGCAAAATGGGTTAAGCGATCTACGAGGACAAAACAAAAGTAATGATTTCGACGAACAAAGAGTCCTCTCGATGGGGACGCACCGTGAACGTTGACAACCTCGGATCCCCCACCTCGGATCTTCCGGATAGTGTCAGCCAAGAAATCAAGCAGAGAATAGTGCTCGCTAGTGGTTGTCTACGTACCACCATCTAGTAGGACCGCAGAGGACCGAAGCGTGTGGAATTTTTAATACTTCAAGCCACTAATTTATGAATCACGTACGTAAGTTATAATTGGCCACTTTACTAAGTAAGTACCAGAAGCATTCAGTCTGTTACCCTCTATGGATTCCCAGATGTTTCACGATATGAAATGTAGGTGAACTTATCTAATTTGTGTGGATTAACTCAAAAAGTCCAACTTGCGATTCAAGACCAAAACTCCACTGGAAAATCCAAAAAGGTAAGTTTATTCAAATCTTAGTCGCCTCTACATTTCTGATCAGATCCGAAACTTTAGTAGAAGGTCCTGATACTAAAAATACTGTTCACAACTTCATATGAGAGTTTGAAGATAAAAAACTGAAGTTTGAAATCCATGGAATGTTTGATATTACAAGATCTAGGCGGATTTCTCAATTTTTTACCGTTTAAAACCAAATATTGCGTCATCATGGGGTTCAACTTCGGCAATGAAAAAATCGTTATTATAATACAGTAACGCTCAACATTAATTCCGATCCCATTTTTAAAGATACACGGCCGGATGATTCCACCAGCTCATAAACCATTGCATTTGTGGGGTTGTAACGCTAATTCGAACTGCATGTTAAGGAGACGATATTTCTGAACTTCTCTTAAAATATAGGAATATAGTCAAGAGTTAATTTTTGACTTGCTATGTATCTGTGTGAGCACATTTTTTATTGATTTCTTAAATTGAGTAGTGATTAATCCCTACAAGATCACACAAATTTAAAGAAGTTAATAAATAAATACCTCCTTTCAATCTGAAAATTCCACTTTTACACGTCAACTCCTATTAGAATATTTCTCAGCACTTCTTTACATTTTTCGCTGGGTCATGTCATACAACACAAGCAGGCTACACTACAGTTGTACTCTCTCACGAGTAGCTGCACGAACACATACATGCGAGACACATGGAGCTACAGCAGCGAATCAAAAGGGGTAGAGCGGGTGGGCAACATGTTTACCCACAACAGGATAAAGTGTCTTTTTCGCTGTTTTCTGTTTCTGTTTTTGTGCGCTCGGTGTTTTTCGTTAACATCATCTACTTCATAAACTTAATAAACAAGATTTATCACTTTGTTATGAATCGAGCAAATAAAAAAAAAGTAAACAGCAAAACAAAACAAAAACAAATCTTAAAAAAGAACCGTGTTAGGTCTATACAACTTTAAATACTTGCAGCTTCAGCAGCAGCAGCGACGAAAGCGTTCGCTATTGAATAAAGGTCACTTAATATTTTGTTTGTTTTTTTTTGGAGTAGACGTAGAAATTATTCGTAACTTTAACTAAAACTCACTTGGGAATAACAGAAATGAAACTGCAAAGAAAAAAATTAGCGGTGAAATAGGTATGCTACCGTTGGTCGAATGCGAATTATGTATTGCGGAACAAAAGGAATGTTAAAGGATGTTCTGCCTATAAGGGGTTATTTAAGAGGGGTAGGCGTGTAGGCTGATACGATTCATTTCCTGCGGATTTCAATGGGCTTAAATTATAATCGACATATTGTTGTGTTTAAACAAAAGAACATACCGAGGGATGGAACAGTAAGAACTACTTACACTCAGCGAATTTATACGCATTTGTATCAGTAGACCAATTGAAGACCTTAAGTATTGATTAAACATTTTTTGAATATTCGAACTTTTTGAGAGTCTCATTACCAGAGAAGGAGTCAGCATAAGTGAGTTTAGCGGACAACGAGGTCAATACAAAAATAATGATTTTGACGAACAAAGAGTTCTCTCTATGGGGACGCACCGTCAACGTTGAAAATTATTGTTTTGAGGTACTAGATGAGTTTACCTACCTCGGATCTTCAGTCAACAAGAAAAATAATGCCTTTCGGTTGTATGCTGCCGAATCGTGGGTGCTTACCACAACGAACATACAGAAACTGTGAGTATTCGAGAAAAGTACTCCGAAAAATATATGGACCAATCTGTGTCGACGGCAAGTTTCGTCATCGGATGAACCATGAGCTGTTTGAGCTTTACCACGACATCGACGTAGCTAAAAGCGTCAGAATCCAAAGACGTCGATGTCTGGGACATATTGCCAGGATGTATGTAAATGCTCCAGCGAGAAAGGTGTTTGAAGGCGAATCTGAAGGACGACGCAGAGCATAGAGATCCAAAGTTCGTTGGAACGACCAAGTGGTAGGCAACGTGCCATCATCTGGTAGGACTAACTATGCTGCTATGTTAGAAGTTTTATAATAAGTTGAACACAAATAGGAAACCAGTACAGAAAAATCATTCAGATGAATACGCTCACCCTTATTTTGTCCATAATGTCCTTAGATGTTTATATTGGAAATTATTGATAATTTTAATAGAAGAGGAGCACGTCCAATAAAAAGACGTTTTTTTGCGGATATGCTCGCCCGGAATATTGTCCCACTTGATGTACATGACGGGAAATTTAAGTAAGATCGGACAGCTATTTTCCGTTGTTAATAAATTCTAAGTAAGTCCTATGTTTTAACTAATGTTCGATTAAGGAATTGTATTTTTTTCTCAAAAATATAATACTCAATTATTGACGTGCCCTATTTGCAGACTTGGACGATAAAACTATTATTATGGCTTTTATGACGGTTTCTTTTAAATAGGGCGTGGCACAGCCCACTTCCACCCTGTCTGAAATTCATACTGTACCAACAGTATGGGACCGGCTCGGCCGGTCCCAATTGGAACTTACTTACTTAAGTGGCCCATTACAACTTACGAACATGGTTCATAAGTTTGAGGCCTGAAGTACTAAAGAATTCCACACGCTTCGGTCTTGTGCGTGTGTTCTCCAGTTAGTCCTACCAGATGGTGGCACGTCGGCTACCACTTGGTCCTTCCAACGGAGTTTGGGTCTCCCTGCTCTGCGCCGTCCTTCAGGTTCGCCTTCAAATACCTTTCTCGCTGGAGCATTTACATCCATCCTGGCAACATGACCCAGCCATCGTAGTCGTTGCATTCTGACTCTTTTAGCTACGTCGATGTCGTGGTAAAGCTCATACAGTTCATGGTTCATCAGATGGCGAAACTCGCCGTCGACACTGATAGGTCCATAAATTTTTCGGAGTACTTTTCTCTCGAATACTCCCAGGTTTTGTATGTCCGTTGTCGTAACTTACTTTTTCGAAAATGAAGTTAAAACAACAGTTACGGTGAATGGACTGCGCTCTCGAGAGATGATTAATTATTTTTTATGGTCGAAGTTGGATGGTATTGATCTGGACAACGTTTACTTTCAACAAGACGGCGCTACGAGCCACACAAGCAACGAAACCAATGATCTTTTACTGAAAAAGTTTCCGGACCGTGTTATCTCTCGAAGAGGTGATCACAATTGGCCACCGAGATCTTGTGATTTAACACCTTGCGACTTCTTCCTTTGGGGCCACATGAAAGATAAGGTCTACGCTAAGCGTCGATTCAAGACCTCAACGATAAAATTCGTGAGGCTTTTGAGGACATAGGGCAGCCACTTTGCGATATGGTTATGGAAAATTTCATGAAATGGATATACAGGACCTGTTAGCGTGCTCGTGGTGGCCATTTTGTTGATGATTCATTATTAACGGCATACCTTCCTCTTTATTATGAAATAATCTTTGAATACCAAAATAACACTTCTTATTAGAAAACCCTTTATTAGCTTTGTACATCTTATGGTTCATGAGATACATCATTTTAAAGTTTTCAAGTTTTTTTTTGTTGGATCACGAACTTTGCTGCCAAATGATCCACACAAATTTTCATTTTAATTAGAAATACAGTCCTCCAGATATTGCGATTTCAAAAATAGGGTCCAATGGGCGGGGCCACGCCCACTTTTTTTTAAAAAAATTGCGAGTACCCTATTTTCACCACCGACCACACATCTACTTTCTATGAAATTTTCAAAAAGATCAGTCGCCGTTTTGAGTCTATACGATAATAAAAATGCAAATAAACAAACACAAACTTATTTTCATATATATAGAATTGACCTTTGACCTCTTTGGGGCACGGCTTAAAGTAGTCCGGTTTTGCTCATTTTTTGACCATAACCGTTTTATAACAACTGAACACAATATGACGCTAGGGCATTAACGAAAAAATGTATATGGGTGAATTTGGTCATTTGTATGAGAGCTACTATAAGGGGTGTAGCAACTTACATATCTAAAGGTTACAAGCAACATCTTGATCGAACAATACCCATCCGACACACACACACACATGGCTCAACCCGCCGCTAATATTGTATACCCTTTGAAGCATACAGCAACATCCGCTGTAACAATTTCCCGTCATTGTGGTGTTTGATCCCCAACAGAAGTACTGGTGTGATGATTACACAGCCAACTAAGTCTGTGGGCTCGCTGACGATATGGGTTAACACTAAACAACTGAAGACTGCAGCCAGCCAATATTTGCCGAGTATAAAACATCGTCAAGATACATACGAGTACGAGTACAAGTATTTCTCAATTCCAGTCTATAGTTCTCTTTATATGCCCGGGGGTCTCTTTGTCTGTGGGACTCTCTGTAAAAGACCACGGTATTTTGCAGAGTATGTTGTGACTCCCCCAAGTGTTTGGCTGCGAGTGACTGAGTGAGTGAATGATGTTATCAGTACCATACACAAATTTTGCAGTTGGAAAGACCAACTCTGGTCGTTGTTGTTGTTGCTATTGTTCGAGACTGCTGATGGACTAGACTGGAATGGAGTTTGGAATAATTACACAAGTGTTTTGCCGGCATCTATGAGAGTGTTTGTTATGTTTTCATAGATACATACATACGTACTTACGTATGTGTTTTTACATACAAATTATAATATGTATGTGCCAGAGAGCATCGATGCACAGAGAGTCCAACTATTACTAGACGTCAGTTGCAATTACAAGAATGCCGCAAACATAATTTTATCGTTGTAATGGCTGTAATGCATTAGCGCAGCAAAAAAAGCAGAACAACAGCAACATTATTAGCTGCAATTTGGTCTACAAGAGTGGGTGGATGGGATGCGATGCCATGGTTGAAGAAGATATAGAGACTGTGATGATGATGCTGGCAGTGGTGGTGCGGCTATTGCTATGGCTATGACGATGTAGGTGGTATTGGTGGTGGATAGTTTGGCATGTGGCGCACTGATATTATATCATCACATGAACATATCAAACAAAACAAATAAACATACATACAATCGGAATGAAAACAAAATACCACTCCAAATGGCGATAAAAATTCATTTGTATTGTTTGTTTAACAATGTGCCAAATAATTGTATTAACAGTAACAACAACAACAGAAATAGCAATAGCAACAACTTAGCTTATACAGCCAGATAATCAATGGGTCATCTCCAATACAATGAGCTCAGCATGCCCACAATGTAACCCACCCTCTCTATGCCTACACGAGGGAAATGATGAAAATTTCATAATATCCGATAGTCATTCACTTCACTTAAAATGCAGTCCAATTTAATTGTTATTCTCATTAACCCTCCTATGAATACGTGCTAAATGTACTGCATATTTAGTTCAGGAATATTGGAAACACATATAAAGTAGAGACAGTTGCGACGAAATTTATACGTCATGGGTATAAACAAGAACTTTATCGTAAGTTGAATTAATGATACAATGATGATGTTGTGTCCATATGTATGTACTTCTGAAGAAGAATAGTTTTACTTTTCAAAATTAAAAATAAAAACTAAAATCTGCCAAAAAAGATGAGTTATTTCGCCCAAGGTTGTTAAAAAAATTCTACCTCGTGAAAATTTATAATGCTCATAAGACACTCTTCATCCACGTCAAAGGAAAATCTTGACAAATGCTGCTCATTATACTGAGTGGTATACGGTCCCTTAATCCAAAAATACCGGAAATGTATAAATTAGTGCAGGGTGAAAGTACCTTCGATTGATAATGCCACAGGTATATTGTATAAATCTGTCAATTCAAATTTAACATGTTGTTTGCGCCTTGGCGAATGCCATGGTTTGAAATTTGTTTTCATCCGCTGATAAATCAGAATTAAGAATAGTAAACAGCCACTTTCTATTTTCATTATCAAATTCTACAAATCA
The DNA here is from genome assembly GCA_964034835.1 of Muscina levida. NCBI lineage: Eukaryota > Metazoa > Arthropoda > Insecta > Diptera > Muscidae > Muscina > Muscina levida. The sequence goes on from OZ035883.1 coordinate 36,613,840, forward strand.
GGATACTTTAATGAAAAATTTCGGATGTATGGATGTCTCCTAGAAAAAAAAGATTGTGGTATGACAGTCATGATGGTAGGAACACGTGACTATCGTTGCTATATCAATCTTCTATATCCTCGATGCTGTCGACAGCAACTTCGAGTCAGTGTCGAGTAGTGTAGTGTCGAGTCAATCGGCATGTCAAGTAAAAGCTTCTCAAACAGCTGACGTGCGGATTTGTCGCTTAATTGATGAAACACAATAATACGAGAAACTCTTAAATATCTCATTCATGGGATGTAAAGGCTAATTAATACGTTTTTTTTTCACAAATGGCCAACCTTGACATGATCATCACAACCCGCAACTATCATGGGATGGAACTTCAGTTCTTCTCAACAGAGGCCAAGTACCTCGGTGTTGTCCTTGATCAGAAGCTAAATTGGTCAAGGAATATCAAGGAATGGTTAAAGAGGGCTGCCAATGCCCTTAAAAGTAGGGGACTTAGCCAAAAGTTCACAACGTGGCTGTATGCCACGGTAGTTTGGCCTATTATCACCTATGGATGTCTGCTTTGGAGGATGGGCCTCGATAAGAATAATTTGTTAAAAATGCTAGGCAAGGTCCAAAAGATGGCTGCAATGGGGATAACTGGGGCTAGAAGGAGCACACCGCAAGTGGCTTTGAATGTTGAAGGGCCCTGGAAGCCTTCCTTCCCTGGACTTGTACAGCAAGGCTATTGCGAAGATTCTCCAGTATTTAGACGATGGCATTTCATTTCTACTGTCGCCACGTACTAATTTTTTCAATTTTGTGTGGAATTCCGTAAAGTAAACATTATCGGAATGTAATGAGGGTGGTACTTTTTATGATAATTCCTTTTCTCTCTTTACTGACAGTTCAAAAATGGAACAGGGCACAGCAGCTGGTGTCTACAGGGAAGACCTGCAGCTTAGAGTCTCTTTCAGGCTATATGACGAATGCAGCATTTTTGTTTCAGGTTGAAATGCTGGCCATTCAGAAAGCCGCGAATGCTATTATATGATGTGGAATTGTTACTAGCAGACGGTTATGTGTGGATAACCAAGCGGCAATAAAGGCGAGAAGTTGGATGGACCTCTAGATGTCAGCCTCTGTTGGGTTCCAGGACATTGCGAGATTCCTGGTAATGAATCAGCAGACCTACTTTCCAGACGTGGCTGTACTATGTCTGATCTTAACTCTCTGGAAGATGTTCACCCTTACATTTGTTATCTTTTTGACTTAGTGGTTAATTGGATGTGGAAAGCAGCCTGTAGACGTTGGATCCCCAGAAACGACTGTATAACTGCTAAATCGCTGTGGCCCGAATATAGCAGATCCCGATCGACGTACATGATTGGCCTGTGCAGGAGTGACCTGACTCTTGTCTGTACAATTCTAACAGGCCATTGCAATATCAGGCAAATGGGATAGATTCATACCGGACTATTCCCGTGTTTGAGGAGGAGTCCGAAGCGATGGAACATCTTCTTTGAAGCTGTCCGCTCTAGCCCGTAAGAGGCAAAGACACAGGGGAAAATTATGTAGAAGACCTAGCGTCTCTCTCCTCAGTCCGAGTGAAATATTTAATATGTTTCATGCAGTGCCTTCCATGGCTAACTGGGCCAAGATTTTCTCTTCCTTCCCTATCCTATAAAGAGTTTTTATCAGATTACACGTGTCTACAACCTAACCTAACTCATCATGCGGGTGACCTGTTCGAGCTCTGCCACAGCGATCTTTATTTCTTTGATTAAACTGGTCCGCCAACAGCGGATTATCGCTAAACCTGATTAAAACTGAGATAATCCTTTTTTCTGGAGAATATAAATTAACAAAACTTAAAACACCATCACTTAATGAAAGCAACTCAAGTATCTAGTGATTATCCCTGACAGGAAACTCTTTAGGAAATTCAATGTAACGAGGAAAAGGTCAAAAAGGCGTCTGTTACTATTTACTGTTGTAAAGGGATTGTTGGAAAGCCCCTGGCCTCCAAAGGTCACTATGTGGTTTTATTCAGCAACAGTTAGACCAATACTTTTCTATGGTATCGTAGTTTGGTGGAGATCCCTTCATAAGAAATACGTTCTGAATTCCTTGACCAACATTCAAAGATAAACATTGATTAGTATAAGTGGGGCAATGAACACAACGCAAGGTATAGTACTTATGGTCATTCTAAACAACTGGACTCCTGATGTCAGGTGTGTATTGGCTGCCGCTGCATCCCTGGTGTAAATCAGAAAATGGGGCGTTAAGCTATAGGCGGATTCAATACATGTTAAACTGTTGCACCTGATCAACTCAATACCCATAAAAACGGACTACTGTACCTTTACAATTATATAGTTTACCTATTATACAGTGCAACAGCCTGTCCTTGGGGGTTGAGAATTTCCAAGTCAGGGTGAAGGTACTAGGTCAGTAATTATTTTTTTTCATCAATTGTGCACAATAACTCCAAAAGGGAGTTGGTATATGGTACTCGCTACATATGTATTTATAACGTATGAGTAATACTAATTTTGAGTGAATTTTATATTAATCATACGCACATCCTCCAAATATTGTGGATTTATGGTTTAATAACACAGTGCTATAGCCAATCTGCGGGGTGAGAAATTTCAAGTCATGGTGAAGGTACTAGGCCAGTATAGCTTTCTACAATTCTGCTGAAGAAATAAATGAGAAATCATCTATGTTTCTTGAGTTATAGTTGAAGAACTAAGCGAACAATCATCAGGATAAGGAAAAAATATAAAAGGCCATAAAAAAAGAACGCCAAACCCTTTGGAGGTTTTACTCTACTGGCAAATAACCTTCACCCTGATTTGGATTTTCCCACTGCTTAGACAATGACCCCGAAAATGTTCCAAAGTGTTACCATTTACTCATATAAGTACTTTAATTCCGAATAGGAATACCTGGATCAGAGGAGGACGAGAGAGTGGGATATAACAATCGTTCACTGTACCTTAATGTAAATATCTCCTACAAGCTGCCAAAGCATTGCAGGCAGATAACAGACAGCCAGGCCGCTGTTAAATCCTCGGAAGCCATATTTGCTACATCCCTGACTGTAAAGAAATGACATTCATCACTAAGGATGATAGCTGAGTATTCTAACATCAGGCTGATCTGGGTTCCGGGACAAAGCGATATTCTGGGCAATTGCGTAGCAGATGGCCTAGCTAGACAGGGTTCTACGGCATAAATTCTTCCTGCAAAAGGGAATGTTGGTATGCCGATCTCCACCTGCCGTCTGCCCATTAGGCAATGGACGCATAATATATTCAATGATATATAGAGACTATCTCCAACTTGTAGACAAGCTATGGTTCTCTGGCCGTATGTGAACAAAAAGACGACAAAGCTATTACTGAAATTGCAGAGAGGTAGGATATCAACAGTTTTAGGGAAACTAACAGGACATTGTCTTGTTCGAAAACACGCCCTTACATTAAGCCACGGGACAAAGGGAAATACATGACAGAGTATACAAAATATTTCCATGGTACTGAATTCATTGTGAGTTATTTCATATGGGCATCCAAGGGCCATCACGTACGTCGTCCTCAGACATCTACACACTGCCGCTGGACATAAAAACCTAAAAAAATCATCTTCAAGGTTTATAAAATTCCTCTGACGAATACTCTTTTCACTGATTGTAGATTTATATACACATAATGTAGATATGAATTTTCTACATGAAAATGAACACATGTATCTAGATTGCATACAATAATAAATTTGTATGTGTGACACGTACGGAGACAGAACACAGCAAAAAAAAAGTTTGCAGTGACATTTATCTACATGAGAAGCGAACCACAAACACTATAAAGGGAGGGAGTAGGCTTTTTCATATTCCTTGCTATTTAATATGTACCAAAGAACAACTGTATAAATGCACTCACTCGCATTCTCTCGATTTACAGGAATTGTTACGTATCAACCAACAACATGATTTTCTGAATATAAATAAGATTTTAAATCCTTAACTTTGTCAGATAAAAAGAGTCAACGTCAACTTTATACCTCTTAAATGAAATACAAATATGATCAATAACTATTGCAATATTTGTATATGTCTGTGTAAACACATTGGCTCACACATACAAGCAAAGCAAAAATAAACTTAAAATATTTGCGTTATTTTTGGACTTAAAATTGGCAACAACAATAACAAGAACACAAAAACATAAGACAACTTATGCGTCTGGTCGACAAACTGGATTTTAAACTCTTGTTTTTGTTGTCTCGCTTGTTAGGAGTCAAAACCAGGCTTGAGTTGACTTGCGGGCACTGAGCGCTAAGCGCAGCACACCATGAAACTCAAACCACCAAACTTGTCTCACGTTGTGTGTTTTGTTCTTACAGCTAATCTGTGCGCCACCACCAGCACCATCATCGTCGTCGTCATCATCATCATCTTATGCCCGAGCCAAAGGATCCTGTTGCTGTCCATGCTTAAACATTTATTTGCCTGGCCAATGAGGTACTACACGATGTCGGGCTCAAAACTTGTTTTGGGCGCAAAAAGATCAGCGGCAACGGTCGCATCACTTCAACTGGACTTTAGAGGATGACAGAAGACGACGACAACGAAGACGAAGAAGTACTTTTCGTACCTACCAGATGGAAGAGCATCATCATTAGGCCACATAATAAGCGCTATGTGGCGTCTCTAAATATAACCATTCAAGGCTATTTCCATGACTCACTGTATGCATGGGAACATAGACCAAATGGATGGTTGCGGCTAAAGCTTGGTGAGAATAAAGGCATTCCATTCGTAGAAATAAAACCTTTGATTAAGTACTGCTGCAGATAGATTAGTAAGATGGGGTAATTTTTTCTGTGCGCGAATTTTTATTGAGTGTCATGGATAGGCAATGTGGTATGGGCATTTAAAAGGCTAAATATAACTTTTAAGAGGTCGCAATTTTGATCCATAGATCGTTTCACGGACAGCGGTTAATGTGAGTGATGGAAACTCTAGATTTTTTTTTGCCAAACATCTGATGAAAATAAAGGCACGGTATCCCAAAAACATTTTAAGGGATCTTGAGGCAATTACATTGACACCTAATACTGGCACATGAACTCAGTTTTGCTTAGTATGTATAGCCAATTTGAATCGCAAATTATAGATATAAATGATGAATGTAGATAATCGGCACAAATGAAGAATTTGCTTTATATTCCTAATAATGGTAATGGTCCCAAAGATAAAAAAGTATGATGAAATCCAACAACTCGACTACTCCGAAATATCAAAAGTTATGAAAATATGTGAAAACAAATGTTTATGCTACTTTATTTTGTAATTTGTTGTAGTATCATTTGAAAAATTAATGATTGATTCGCAATCCAACTTCGCATGAATCTATGTTCTGGCCTTAATGTTGCGTTTTTGTTATAAGAATTACCTACCTACACAGAACAAAATTTTCAGCTCATTGATTTGGGACTCAATTCTGAGCGTGAAAGTAGCCCCAAAAAGAAGAAGTTCTGCATCATCCGTTTTGTCAAGTTGCATGCCATAATAATTTAATATCGATTTAAAGATAGTAAGTGTCGTATTGGAGAATTTGTCACGTTTTAGGCTCTTTTGTTATATTGTTATATGATTATCATAAGTAATATTCCACGTAAATGTGTTGTACTGTGTTATTGTTACAATACTCATAAAAGTATCTCTTTGTACAATAAGTTGTACGTTTTGGTACAATAAATGTTCTTTCAAGTTCAATTGATATACTTTTTGGTACAATGAATTGTACTTTTTGGTGCAATATTTGGTACAATAAAAGTAATTTTTCGTACAATAAATATTACCATTTTATTACAATATATGTACTTCTGGTACAATTTTGCTTTTACTTTTTGGTACAGTTAGAGTTCTTTTAGGTACAATAAATTGAACTATTTGTGAACAAAAAATATTACTCTACGGTATTATAAATGTATGTTATGGTGCAATAAATTGTATTTTTTGATATAATGAATTGTACTTTTTTTTGTACAATAGAAATTCTATTGAGTACAACAAATTGTTCTATATGGAACATTAAATTGTACCATTTGGTGCAATAAAAAGTACTCTTTGGTACAATAAAAGTTATTTTTGCTACTATAAATTTAAAATTTTGTACAGTAAATGTATTTTTTGAAACAATAAATTTACTTTTTAGTGTTACAAAAGTACTTTTTGGTACAATAAAAGTATTACAAGTACTTGTTGATACAAAAAGTACTCTGGTACAAACGAAGTGTTTTGTGCAGCAGAAAAGTGATTTTTGGCCAATAAAAGTAATTTTTGGTACAAAAAAGTACTTTGATACATAAGAAAGTACTTTGTGTATGAGAAAAGAACTTTTGTGCCAATAAAAGTACTTTTTGGTAGAAAAAGTCCTTTAGGACAATAGTAAGTACTTTGTACCGAAAAGTGCATTAAAAGTGTACTTTAGTACAAAATAAAGTACTTTTTACCAAAAAGTACAATAAAAGTACTCTTAAATATTCTTGCATTTTAATTTTATTAATTGAATTTTGTACAGTAAATGTATTTTTTGAAACAATAAATGTACTATTTATTGTATCAAAAGTACTTTTTGTTACAATAAAATTATTAGAAGTACTTTTTGATACAAAAAGTACTCTGGTACAAACGAAGTACTTTGTGCAGCAGAAAAGTGCTTTTGGGCCAATAACAGTACTTTTTGGTACAAAAAAGTACTTTGGTACAATATTAAGTACTTTGTGGATGAGAAAAGGACTTTTGTGGCAATATAAGTACATTTCGGAAGAAAAGGTACTTTAGTATAACAAAAAGTACTATGTTCCGATAAGTACATTAAAAGTGTACTTTAGTACAAAAGAATGTACTTTGTACCAAAAAGTACAATACAAGTAATCTATGATATTCTTGCATTTTAATTTTATTTATTGACTTGGCTCGCGAGTTGCTCTTTTCCTAAAAACTAGCTCTAAGCTCTCGAGCCCATTTGGAATGTTGAGGCTCCTGGCTCTTGAGCTAAGAGCCAATTTTTAGGAGAAGAGGAGCTCGAGAACCCTGCACTTGATACAGTAAAAATAATTGATGTCACAATTTAATTTTTGGTAAAATTAATGCACTTATTGGTAGAATTAATTGTACTACAGTCGAAACTCTCTATAAAGAATTCCAAGAGACTGGATATTTACTTCGCTATAAAGAAAATTCGCTATATAGAAAAGAGAAACAATTTTGTTCCTTTTAACATTTTTTAATTGTAATAGTCAGTTATTTTGGTTTGCAGTACATTTTTCCACTTTTCTTCTTCAATATAATTTTCTAATACATTTAGAGAAGTAAACACAGTATTTTGTACGTTGATTTTCATACCCAAATATATACGGAAACCTTCAACTGATGAAGAAAGTTGTCCATATGTGGGTAACAATTGTACAATATCGGCAGATTCTTCTTCGTATTCATCTGAATCTTTTAAGATATGTATGTAAATAATAACGACAAATTATTTGAATTAATTCGTTATATGGAGATTGAAAACGCTTCAATCTTGAAGTTACGGTCGCATAAATGCTTCGTTATAAGGAAATATTCGCTATAGGGAAATTCGTTATATGGAGATTATAATACACTCAAAGTAGACCCAAAACACAGTGTTCTTATAATTGCTTCGCAATAAAGAAAACTTCGTTATATAGAAATTCGTTAAAGAGAGTTTCGACTGTATTTGGTGCAATTTTGTTTTGAATCATTTACTGTCGAGCATAACAGATTAAAGCGCATTTGTTTAACAAAACACTGTTTTAATAAAAAACCCACACTCTTTTGGTCTTATGTTACCCCCTCTTGTTTTTGATCTGGTTCTTTACCAATACCACACCGTCGTCGTGTACATTAGACCGGGTCGGTCCACATACAGAATTTTTTTTTTTTTTTTCAAAAGTCGACTTCAAATGTTAAAGATCATCTCGAGAAAACTTCAAAAAAATGCTGTAAATACATCTTGTCATATGTAACTTTTTTGTATTTGAATAAAATTTTATACTTTCAAAGCAAAATATTTTTGGTTTTCAAAGGGCTTTAATCCTAGCAAAAAATATTTTTAAATTTTAGGCGTAGAAACTGCTTTAAATTAGGCCATAATTACAAAATGGTTTCGTATGGCAGCGACATCTATGGGACAAATGTAGTACTCGTCGAGACCTATACACCAATGTCTTGTATGTTAAGATTGAGCCACAAACAAAAAAGCAGCGATAAAAATATTATTTAAGCTGTTTTTCGGTGGGAGGTGGACATTTTTTTCGTGACCCGGTCTAGTGTACATGTCTTGTTAGAAGAATCAAAACATTCACAAGCCTTGATAAAAAAAAAATAAATAGGCTTGAACAACTTTAAGTGTTCTTGTGCGGAGCTCTAGTAGCCTTTATAAACAAAAATTTTTGTAATCCATATAAAATTATTGTGTCGATGGCTGGACTGGATGACTTCAAACAAATCTATATATTTGGTGTGTAGTACGGCTTCCTATTATGTAAAATGAAAAAACAAAATAATAACTTTAATATATTTTTTACTTTTTTTTTATTTTTTTACATATCGAGCAAGGCCAAAATGGTCTTAATCTAATAATAAGTATGTTGTCCACAAACATATTAAACATAGTTATTAAATTGGCATAGTCGTTTGTCTGTTGGCAATCTTTAATGTTGGCAATTTCAAAATTGAACAAACGAGACTAGTATATTATTTTTATTTCTTCACAACCTCCCTAAATTCATGTTTAAGTTGCTGCCTTACATTCAACCCCTGATACCTACTCGAGTATTCCTTCTCTAACATTGGCATTCCATTTTCTGATGTCATTCTCGTAACTGACTTAAAATCGATAAAAACAAAATAATGTTTAACAAAATTCTTAGTAATTTTCTTCCGTTCTTTTGGTACAAACCCATTAAATTTAAGTTAACAAAATCTTTGCCACATCCAACAACTATCCAGTATCACAATGTGCTGCTGCTGCTGCTTCGCAATAACCACAATTGGAAACGTCAAATGGAATACAATCAGGAGCGACGTAAAATTATACCAAATTTAATTTATTTGCACAATCCTTGGACTTATATGATAACAAAATTTAATTTGCTGAAAGTCCAGTGGTTTTGGGATCGAGAATTTGTTGAAGAGGAATTTATTAGAGGCGCCAAACAGGTAAATACAATAGAGTTAACATACAGACTTAAATGAGTATATATATGGCTAATCACAATAGTGGCGAGCTCTTTATCACCGTTGTTGCTGTATGGTGGTTGCGATATTTGCTATGTGGGATTGGGTACAGTAAAGATACGCCATATGTACTTAGTTATAAGTAGAATATTTTAGTACTCTGGAGTACTGCCGAATATTTAATAGGGAACAGTTATGAAAATTTCATAAATTTGCTAACTGGGATGAAACTCCAAACAATTAGTCCAATACCAAAACTAATTTAATCCCCCTTATTATATATGTCGTAGTCACGTCGAATTTTGTCGTTTTCAAATATGGCATCGCTTACGTCTTTTGTTAGTCGGAAATACGACATGACCTTACTCCTACCATATTCTTCTTTATCAGATGATGAAAAATTCTCAACAGTAAACATTTCTGTTGATTATTACTAATTTAATTCATATCAAAAAATCAATCGAATGTTGTCGAAAGTCGACTACGACATACATAATAAGGGGGAATATGTTGTAGTTTTAAGAGTTTAAGAGTTCTTAGATTTTCTCCACATTTCATGCTTAGAATATAAAATATAAAGGGGTTATCAATAAGGCAGTGTCGATATGGCAATAGAATGTGTGTGAGATACATATTATCGAAATTCTTTTTTTATTTGAAAGGCTCATGTATGCCAAAAATATGTGTAGAATTTCTTTCAAATGTCCGTTGAGGCTTGCCAAGATGGCACGGGTCCGAGAGGTCCCTTCCGTGCGTTTTCGTGCATATATACATATTTTGTCGAACTTCTCTATAAGGTAGTCACTAGGGAATGACCGATTTCTACGTTATAGAGAAAATTCTTTATAGAGAAACTCCTGATTATTTGGATGTAAGCACTAGCTTTTCACTTTATTTAGATGCAATTTTGATGCAAACAAATTTAAGATTTTTTTGATTCATTAAACACCAGCTGAGCTGTTAAATAAACTTCGTTATAGAGAAAACTAAGTTATAGAGAAATTCTTTATAGAGAGGTAAAAAAGTGATTATGAAAATGTAGTATTTTAGAAAAAAAATCTCGTTATAGAGAGAAACTAGCTATAGAGATGTTCGTTACAAACATGTTTGTTATAGACTGTATTTGCCATGCAAATATCAAGATATCTCTATGAATCAATAGAAAATTTTATTAATTATAAATTATCTATTAAAATTCATTCCTATGTGAATTTTGTAACAGCTCATACCATTTTGGAAGAAATAGGCTTACATTTTTATATTTCCAATTTCTTATTCTCTTTTATATTTTATGCATTCCAGGCAGCTGTGATCTTAACTGACACAATACGGCGTCAGAACACCTCACAAATAAGTAAATTTACAACGCCCGTTGGGTTTCAGCAAATAACACGGGATATGTTACTGTCGCGCAACGATACTCGCTTGAAACTGGTGCGATTTGAACCAGAGCACTTGCGTAGAGCGATACCAATGAAAGTAGCGACACGAATCAATTATGGTAAGATCAAAAATTTAAAATTTTTTATTTATAAATACATATTATAAAAACATTTAGCGAAAGCACAAATAAAGCAAACTGATATTGAGAAATAAATATAAATTTATGTTGAACAAAAAAATTAGTAATCCAGAAGAAACTCGGATTTGGGTGAAACACCAATGATTTTTAAACTACTAATGCCAATCATATTCCTGATCCACTAACAATTATTGTGACAAAATGAAAATCTTTTTTTTATCCTTGTTTTATTTATAACCAGGGCAACCGGAAATATGCCCTAAAAATCGTGTTTTATGCGCATAAAATATGACCTGAAAAATGGCAAAATATGACCTAAAAATCAACAAAAACATGCCCTAAAAAATTAAAGTCATACAATTTTTTTCATATGAATTAGAAATATTTTTATTAAAAATAAAAAACAACAGCTTAAAAATTAAAAAAAAAACAATATTATTTTAAATTCAAACTTTGTAAGTAGTTTTGGTAAATTTACATACACAAATGTTGAGTAAAATAACATAGAAATAAATATTTTCGAGGATATATTTCCCGGAAAATTAATGTAGGTCTCCGAAGTCATGAACTATCCCAAATCTATTTTTACACATGATTTATCATTTTCTTTTATTTGACATTTGACCAAAAAAATCTTACTTTAAACCACTGTAAACCAAAATTGTGACTTATTGGAGCAAAATTTAGTTTAGGGTTTTGTTACTGAAGTCAAATGCTATTGTTTGATTTTGGTTTGGTTCACTCTCGAAAAAGTGCGTTGAATTAGACTTTTTAACATTTCATTTTGATTTTATTTTGGAACCTTTGACTTATAGAGGTTATTTGTCTTTGGTGACTCCTAGTGAAGTTTTTCGGAGAATACTTCTATAGAATATTCTAATCCTTGACCTCCGTCCAAAGTTGACTTTTAAACAGTTTTTCAAAATTGGGCCAAAAATGTCCTATACGGATGGGAGCTGGAGGGTTAAAATGTTTCGAGAAAATATTCCCCTGATTGTTTTAATATAGGTCTCCGAAGACATGAAAACCCCAAACGTACCCCAAAATTTGCGACGTATTGGAGCAAAATGGAGCTTAGGGTGTTGTTACTGACGTGAAATGCTATCGTTTGATATTAGTTTAACCCCCGAAAAAATGTGTTGCACTGTGTTATCTATCAATTTAAAAGTGTCTTCGTTCACCTGAACTTGTTCAATAAGCGTAAGACCTGATGTTTGCAAATTTTTAATATGTTTTGCAACAAAACTGTAATTTGGAGCAATATAAATCAAGTCAGATCTAGTTTGGGGGTCTGTCAAGACATCCTTTGAAGTTTTAATGAATTGTGCATCCTCAACCGGAACATTCTGGCAAAAATAATTGTTTGGTCTGCTTATGTTCACTTCTATGACTTAGTTGAATAAGTTTGCCGCTTTCTGCATGTTGCTTCACTTGAAATCTGCGATCTGCTGCAATAACTTTGCTGCACATTTTAGAATAGAGGAATCCGCCATCAGCTCGTAAGTCTGGAAACTTTTCTACAACCGCCTTTGGATTTGCTGCTTTAATCGGATTAGCTTCAGGCATTATGTCCAGGGTCGTAATCGGTGGTGGTTGAAAAGCACCTCTTTTTATGTTTTGTTTACTTATTGAATTAGAAAGCGCGTTAAAAGATTAATAAATGTTTAACATTTCACAGTTGTGTAAAACATGATTTGGCTGTTACATTTTAAAAAACCAAAGTTGCAAAGACACTTGTTTATACGAACAAAAAAAAAATGTCAAAAACACAAAATATGCTTAAAAAGGGATATTTTTTAAAAAATATGGCCTAAAAAAATATAAATTATGCTTTAAAAAGGAGATTTTTTTAAAATTATGCTCCTAAAACTAAAATTTCCCGAAATATGACGTTATGGGTAAAATATGCCAAAATATGCTCTTACAAATAGGTCTCAAAACACTTGTAGGACCATGAAACGTGTAAATACATTACCCATTTGTTAATATCTCGTTGTAAAAAAAACATGCTGTAGCATATTTCCGGTTGCCCTGTTTATAACTAATTGATTTGGTACATGGATGTAATACAAAAAAGTATGTGTTTACAGTATTTTTAAGTACACTAAAGTATTTTTTACACTAAAATTTCCTCATGGTACAATAAAATCACTTGTGTTACAGTAAAAGTACTTTTTGGTACAATAACATCACTTTTTATACAACAAAATAGCTGTTTGGTAAAATAAAAGTGCTTTTCGGTACAATAAAAGTACTTTTTTGTACATAAGAAGTTTTTTTGGTACAATAAAAATACTTTTTGGGGCAAAAAATAACTAATACAATAACAGTACTTTACAATAAACAAACTGTTTGCAAAAAAAAAAATACTTCTGAGTACAATGAAAGTTTTTTGACAGAATACGACCACATTTTGGTATTAATAAAAGGTAGTTTTGATACAATAAAAACAAATAAGGTTTTTTAATAAACTTAAGTACTTTTTGGTACAATAAAATCACTTTTGTTACAATCAAAGTACAATTTTGGTACAATAACATTACTTTTGGATACGACAAAATATCTGTTTGGTAAAGTGCTTTTGTACATTTTGGCATAATTTGAGTACTTTAAGGACCAATAAAAGTACTTTACAAAAAACGTTGGAAACAACTAAAGCAATTGTTGGTACAATTATAATACTTGTGACACTTGTAAATTTTGGTACAACAAAAAGTAGTTTGGATATAAAAAAGTTCCCGTTGATACATTAAAAGCACTTTTTTACAATAAAATCACTTTTTAATGCTGCAAACGTAGTTTTTTGTACAACGAACTCACCTTTTGATAAAATAAAATGTCTCTTAGTTACAATAAATTTGCGGATGGTATTGGCAACGGTAGACTCAGAATGTCGATTAAGCGTACCTGGCACTTTAGGCAGATAAGCCTTTTTGACAGAATGCCGATTTTTTTTTTTAAAGATAAAGTTTTCATGATGAATTGTAAAACAGTTCTGAAAAAACGTGAGATTAAAGCTACCCATAAGCCACGCGTGATTTGTAAATAAATCTAAATTGAAAAGGAAACCTCTAAATGAATCACGGAATGGATTGTTTTTTATAATGTCACTTGAATTAACTTGAATTGAAAACTTCAACTTTTTTGCAATAGAAATAATAGATTGCTCAATTATTTTGTTGATCATTTTTCACTTTTTTTTGGATAATTTTTATATTTATATTTGTAGTGTTTTAATTTCAATCATATGTTATAATATAATATATAATAACACTATGCAACAAATTAAGACTTTTTGCAAAATACAAGATATTGATAAAAAATATGTGTTCATCGTTCGGTTGAAGATCTATTTTATTATTGCTAATAGAATTTGTTTTACAAGAATTGTGTGAAATGGATTATGTGACAGCTGGCAGGGCGGATGACTATTTCGATAGTTGCCAAACTATCTCATCAGCACCCTTTGCTGTGACTCCTCCACTATCATCACAAACCTTAAGAGTTAAAAGCTCCTTCAATTAATTCGGAAGCCCAAACATACCGGCGTGAAGATAGCATCAACGAAGACCACACGTCAGCATAATCCACACAAGCTCTTGTCTACGCTTTGTCCATCGGACAAAATTGCATAACAGTTGTTTTTGGCTCAAAAATTGCAAACACAGTGTACCTCCCGTGTTTGTTTTCTCTTGTTTTTTGTAGTTGATCTATGTATGTAAAAAATGAATATGTGCCATCGTTCGGTGTACGATCTATTCTATTATAGTGGCCATAAGGACAAGCACGAGTTTGGATGTGGATTTGTGGTTGGTGAGAGACTGCGACCACTAGTCTCAAAGTTCAAACCGATGTGTGAACGTATTGCCACCATAAAAGTCAAAACAAAGTTTTTCCACAAAACACTTATATGTGCCCATGGGGAGTGCCACATAATCCCCAAAATCAAAATCCCCAAACACAAAATCCCCAGCCAAAAAAAATCCCCAAAATCAAAATCCTCAAGCACAAAATCCCCAAACACAAAATCCCCACACTTTTTTGGCGACAGTGTCACAAAATCCCCAAATACAAAATCCCGACATTTTGGTGTGGTTCGGTTTCTTTTAGCGACAATTTTCCGAGTTAGGGAAAGAATTTATAAAAATAAAAACAAACATAGCCAAAATATACTCAGGTATAAGAAAAAATAAAAAAATGTGGACCTTCTCAAGAAAATTAAAAAAGTTGTTGAATCTCGAGCTGATTTAACTTATTTTGCATCCATATTGCATAATATTTCACGTTGCAATTAATATCTTTATGTATGAAATGTTGTAAATGTATTTTGTTTAAATAATGACATCAAAATGACCTTGAAAGCCCGATAACAAAGTTATTAATTTCAAGTTATTTAATTTCAATATCTACATTTGTAAATTTAAAATTTAAATTTTTTGAATTTTTATTTCAGAAATAATTTCAAACATAAAATTTTCAATTTCTGTGTATGTTTAAAATCGCGGCGAATTTTAACATAATTTGAATGGTTATCACACAGAATTTGGGGATTTTGTATTTGGGGATTTTGATTTGGGGATTTTGTGTTTGGGGATTTTGGTTTTGGGGATTTTGATTTTGGGGATAACGTGGTACACCCGTGCCCATTCTCCGTCACAAAAGAATAGCGATGAGAACAACGACGAGTTTAACGAGAGCCAAGAAAATGTATATGATCGTAGCCCGAGCCGTACCATGAGCCTACCATCGGAAAATTCAGTCTGCACACCGAAACGGACCCGGATAACGTTCTGAAGATATGGAGAGATCATTTCAGAAATTTACTGGATACGGTCACCACTCCAAAAGACCCCGCAACAAAGCAGCTGGGGCCGATGGTCTCCCTGCTGAATTGTTTAAGGCAGGCTGGGAGGAGCTGATTAGGAGCATGCATCGGCTAATGGAGAACATTTGGCTAGAGGAGAGCATAGCCGGGGATTGGAGTCTCAGTCCGTTATGTCCCATATACAAGAAAGGACATCGTAGTGAATGTAAGAACTATCGTGGAATAAGCCTATTACCAATTGAGTACAAGGTCCTTTCGAGCAAATTGTGTCAACGTCTAAAGCCAATTGTAGAAAAACTAATTGGACCATATCAGTGCGGCTTTAGACCTGGTAAATCTACGACGGATCAAATATTCACCTTACGACAAATCTTGGAAAAAACTCATGAAAAGCAGATCGACACCTACCACCTTATTGTCGACTTCAAAGCTGCCTTCGACTCTCCAATAAGGAATAGGCTATATGAGGCCATGTCTGAGTTTGGTATTCCTGCAAAGACTTTGCAGATGTACCTTGGAAAACACCAAATCCTCGGTTAAAATTGGTAAGGATGACTCTGAACCATTCAACATGGAAAGAGGGCGATAGCTTGTCCTGAACACTATTTAATATTGTTATGGAGAAGATGATGAGAAAGGCTGGTGTCAACATGTCTGGCAACATATTCCACAAGAGCCACATGCCACTAGCCTATGCCGATGATATAGACATCATTGGCCGAAATCTGCTGGATGTTTCTGCAGTTTTCTGATCAATAGAAAAGGAGTCAGCAAAAGTGGGTTCGGTCAACGAGGACAAACCAAAATCAATGATTTCGAGGAACAATGAGTCCTCTCGATGGGGACGCACCGTGAACGTTGAAAATTATTGTTTTGAGGTAGTAGATGAGTTTATCTACATCGGTTCTTTCGTCAACAAGAAACATAATGTAACACCACCTCTCGAGATACGAAGAAACAGCTGTACCAGGTGTTAATTTTACCCGTTGTATGCTGCCGAATCGTGGGTGCATAAAACAACGGACATACTAAACCTGGTAGTATTCGAAAGAAAAGTACTCCGAGAAATATATGGACCTATCTATGTCGACGGCGAGTTTCGCCATCGGATTTACCAGGAGCTGTATGAGCTTTACCACGACATCGACGTAGCTAAATGAGTCAGAATCCAACGACTTCGATGGCTTGGATATATTGCTAGGATAGATGTAAATGCTCCAGCAAGAAAGGTGTTTGAAGGCGAACCTGAAGGACGACGCAGAGCAGGGAGACCCAAACTTCGTTGGAAGGACCAAGTGGTAGGCGACGTACCACCATCTGGTAGGCGTAACTGGAGAGCACTCGCAGAAGGCCGATGCGTGTGGAATTCTTTAATACTTCAGGTCTCAAATTTATGAACCACGTTCGTGAGTTGTAATTGGCCACTTAAGTAAGTAGTGGAGGAGTCACAGCAAAGGGTGCTGATGAGATAGTTTGGCAACCATCGAAATAGCTATCCGCCCTGCCAGATGTCACATAATCAATAATAGAATAGATCTTGAACCAAACGATGAACACATATTCATTATTTACATACATAGATCAACTAAATATAAAAAACAAGAGAAAACAAGATATTGACTGAACAAGTTCGACTCTACTATCGAAGGCCCTTAAAAAAAATTGGTCCTAATTCTCGCCAAACTCAGTATAGGCGTTTATTACAATTCGATAGTAGAATCAAACCTATAATGTCAAGATTTTGTATTTCTTTCAGTCAGTAGTGAATTAGTTTGCATTAGACTTATTAATTTGCTTTTCATAAAAAAGTAAATTTTTTTTGGTTTTTGGAATAATTTGATTTTTTTAGTTTTTTTTTTTAAAATTACTTAATTAAAACCTAATTTTCTTAGGAGTTATTTTATAACCACAATTTTTAAGTACCTTTCAACCTTTGCGCTTATTCTGGTTACGAAATACGACGCCTTTTACTCTAATTTGCAGGAATTTTGCAATGTCACGGCAATCATAACCCGCTGTTATGTATGAGAACTGATGTAATTGCTTTCACTATTTAGCGAATAAATATATAATCTTATTTCTTTTCTTTTATCAGCATTAATTTTTAATTAAATAAACAGATCTTTGCTTACCATATAAAATACATAGTTCAATTAAGTATCTATTCAATTGTTATTTTTTTTAACTTCCCCAGGACGTAAATACTGCTTCATCGATATGCTGTTTGTGGGCTTGCGCAATACCAAGGACTTCGATACAGCAGAGGAAGCGGTTGAAGTCAACAAGATACTTCACACTTTAGATACAGACCTAAAGACACCGTTGGAGGCTTTGGCGGTACCACATCGTATAGTGTTTGCCGAAATTTTCATGAGGTTTCGAAGAGATTACACCGATGATGGCAGTGATACTATATATGCCAATAATAGATTTCCAACTGATGGAGATTGGGCTGTGGCTTTCTATAAAATTTTAACATTTGATGTACTAAATTATCATCCTCCAAAGAAGTGAGAGAGACAATTGTTGGTAATAAAATTTTGTGTAATAAACAGAAAATGTGATAGTAAATGGATAAGTAATCTAAAGGTTTTATATATAATATTGCAATCTATTATAATATGGAGTGTAATCAAATTACTATTATTCACTGTTCTTACTTATCTTGGCACTGCATATAAGAAATGGTTAATATAAATTTGTAATGTATTATACATTTGGTGGAAAAATGTATTTAGATAAACGGTTGTTTTTTTTTATAGCAATCTAATGTTTCGTAGTAAAAAATAAAATCTTAATTACTTAAAAATAGTTGGCGATTTGGCTCTAGAAATTTAAAAAAAAATCTATCAATTATATTGTGTATACAAAATATAATATACAATAAAAAAACGATTTCACGAAATTATGTTAGTTAGTATATCTCATTGTAAAACTAATCAATCAAACACTGCCTACGTATGTAGTAGTTAATATAGTCAGTTACTTAGTAGTTAATATCAATCACACCAACATTTTGTTTATTATATTATGAACATGATGTTTTTGTTAAATAAATAATTAATATATAATAAATTGCTTAAAATGCTTGTTTTATTTTAAAGAAAACATTTTTCACTTGTTAGTATATGCTATCGACCGAGGTTGTGAACTTCACTTACGACACCCTAGACATGAACCAATGTTTGTGAAATTTTAATTTTGACCAATCACAGTAGGATTGATTTTCTGGAAATGGAAACCTATCGTGACCGACAATGTAGAAAAATTACAAACATTGGTTCATGTCTGAGGAGCACATAGCGAGTATGCACACCTGGTTGTGGACATAACTAATGTCACCTCAGACTTGCACCAATCTGCGTGAATTTTCAACATGGTCGGTCACGGTAGGTTTTCATTTCCAGAAAATCAATCCTACTGTGATTGGTCAATATGAAAATTTCACAAACATTGGTTCATGTCCAGGGTGTCGTTAGTGAAGATCACAACCTCGAGCAAAACATCAATTATTTTGCGAAAAACTGACAAATTAGAGTATTTTTGATTAGATCTAGCACATTTTTTATAGCTTTTACAATTTTAAATTTAAAGTTTAAAATTTGAAAGGTTCTACTGCAATTATAGTCTACAACGTGACCTCAATAGTTTTACTGTACTAGAGATTTTGCATTATCTGAAGGAAGTCTTGTTATTTAACTATTGATTGTCATAGATATTGGCCCCCTTAAATTTTTGAATAAGGTAACAAAAGATTCCCCTCTTGTATTAATAAAACACGAATACAGATATCAAATTTTTATTTATTTATTTAATTTTCAAATACAAAAATGTGCTTTCATTAAAAGATACGGCAGCTATTCTTAAAGGTCACTTATTATGCTGACGACTTTTGTAAGGATTTATTTGAACATGCGTGTATGTTCTCACGTTATGGTGATGACCTGTGACAACACCTGAAATTGAATAAAGAAATAAACATATTATAAATATTAGACATAATAACTATTGAGTATGAAATTAGTTAAAAATTGGAGATTGAGACTCAGCTTAATACAAATAGATTAATAATATTTTAATACTTTAAACATTACATTACATTATGATATAGGAAAGAAGTTTAACATTTTTATCAATTTATAGCCTTTTGAAGTTATACTCTTAATTTGACCTTATAAAAGCCTACGAAATTTTTTAAAAATTTTTCTAATTTTTGTCTTGTTTAAGGAAATGGAAATTTTTTTATAATGGCTTGCTGAAGGATTCTACTATTCGCGCTACTATTTAAAATTTTAAATTAGAACAAAATCATTTTTAAGAAATGATCAACCTTCAATTGTTTCCCGATATTATATAATATTGTCGAAGTTGTCGACAACAACTTCGCAGTGTCGAGTCAATCGGCATGCCTAGTAAAAGCTTCTTAAACAGTGACGTTCGCATTCGTCGATAAACAAGTAGGTGCCTTTAGCTGTGAATCTAAAAATAGAAAGCGTGTTAATTCACCACAATTTACGTTAGTGTATCGAATGATACATCAAATTCGGCTAAAGATCAGAAAAGTGTTTTTTTTTTTTGTTATATAAAAAATATTAAAATATAAATATATCAAAATATAAAAATACAAAAAATTTAAAAATTTAAAAATATAATAATATAAAAATATAAAATTATAATAATATAAAAATATCAAAATATAAAAATATAAAATTTTAATAATATAAAAATATGAAAATATAAAAATATTAAATTATAATAATATAAAAATATAAAAAATATTAAAATATTAAAATATTAAAATATAAAAATATAAAAATAAAAAAATATAAACATATAAAAATATAAAAATATAAAAATGTAAAAATAGAGCAATATGAAAATATAAAAACAAAAAACTATAAAAATATTAAATTACAATAATATAAAAATATCAAAATATAAAAATATTAAATTATAATAATATAAAAATATAAAAAATATAAAAATATAAAAATATAGAAATATAAAAATATAAAAATATAAAAATATAAAAATATAAAAATATAAAAATATAAAAATATAAAAATATAAAAATATAAAAATATAAAAATATAAAAATATAAAAATATAAAAATATAAAACTATAAAAATATAAAAATATTAAATTATACTAATATAAAAATATGAAAATATCAAAATATTAAATTATAATAATATAAAATATATAAAAATATAAAAATATAGATATATAGAAATATAAAAATATAAAAATATAAAAATATAAAAATATAAAAATATAAAAATATAAAAATATAATAATATAAAAATATAAAAATATTAAATTATAATAATATAAAAATATGAAAATATCAAAATATAAAAATATTAAATTATAATAATATAAAAATATAAAAAATATAAAAATATAAAAATATAGATATATAGAAATATAAAAATATAGAAATATAAAAATATAAAAATATGAAAATATAAAAATATTAAATTATAATAATATAAAAAATGTAAAAATATAAAAAGAAAAAATTTAAAAATATAAAAATATAAAATTTTCGGCTGATATCTACTTCGCATGTACATGTTTGACATAATTGTAGATATATATACAGCTGATGATGTACCATTGTGCATCAGTTCGTCACAAAGGGGTCTGCAGATGAACTCGTCATGGAGTTCGAAACGCGTCATCCTAGTGCGTGACACACTGAATTTGACCAAAAATATCAAACAATAAAAAACACTTTTCTGACCGTAAGCCGAATTTGATGTATCATTTGATACACTTTAACGTAAATTTAATATAAAAATATAAAAATATAAAAATATATAAATATATAAATATAAAACTATACAAATTTAAAAATAAATAAATATAATAATAAATTCGCGGTAATCTAGCCTAGCCAGATTTATAGGATAAACACTAATACGTTTTTTTCTTAAACGCATTAACTTCCGATAAATAAGAATACGTTTTTCGCGACATAAATGACGCTCAGTACAAAGCTGCTCGCGCTCAAACTCGCCGCTTTGACGTTCTGCCGTGGCATCGGCCTTAGGGCCAGCCACATCCTTTGGTCCTATCTCGCTAATTTTTCTTTAGAATATGTATACTGACCTAAATCCGTACTACCATTTACGAACATTGGCTCAATAGTCTTTCAGATATCGCAATATCAAAAATTAGGTATATCAATAATTCATTGTAGCATACCAGCCATTCCATACATAGTGTAAGCAGTCAAAATTACAAAAAGATGTGTTAAATGGTGTAGCTTTTTATATGCTTCAAATAACACTGTCGTACTTGCTTTACTTTTTGTTATCATTAAAGTAAAGGAAAAAAATGGTGAGGGGGCGTCGCGACAAAACAACGGGTGGTTTGGAAAAATCGATGTGGGAGGAATTTTTTTTACCAAATAAAAGCCTTAAGTGAGTAAAATAAAATTCAAAGTATAAGGACAAATCCCCCCTAGGTCGACCTTTGTTTTTATGGACTGGAGAAGTTTTCTGATCAACTTAAAATAAAGTTTAAGGTAGGTCCTAATTATTGCATTTTCGATACAAGATGTGTTTAATAAAATTCTACGAGGAATTCAAATGAGACTTTACAACATTCAAATGTTCTACAAAAATGTTGCCCAGAAAATTTCTCTGCTCAAAGAGCAAAAATCGATTTCTCCCACCGTTACTAATCATAAAATAATTAATTAGAGTATCATTAGTCAGAGTATCTAAGAGCATCCTAAGTACATTTTTCTGAGCAACATTTTTGAAGAACATTTGAATGTTGAAAGGTTCCACTTTAAAGCCCTTTTCTGTTTTTTCTCGAAACATGGCCGAAAAGGACACGTAAGGAGTCGAGGTATAGACTTTTTTTTATAGCCTATTTCAAAGTCTATTTAAAGTTAAACTTAAAACTAGTGAAAAGAATTTTAATGTTCTACGAAAAGAATTCTCGTTAAACTTCACTGAAGATATCTTTTATTCGAAATCCACATTAAGAAACATAGATACTCTGATTATTTTAGGTCGCTGTTCACACAGTGTTTTGAAAAGAGACAAAATGATTAGTAAAAATTGGAGATATCTATATTTGGTCTTTGAGCAATCTAAGCAACATTTTTGTAAAAAAAATTAATGTTCCAAAGTCCACTTAAATGCACTTTTCTTCAGACCATAAAAATGTCACCAAGAGGGGATTATTCCTCCCAGTTTATGCCAGTGTCATTTACAGTGGGCCCTCGGTTAACGAACACAATTCGTTCCAGAAGCGTGGTCGTTATGCGAAACGTTCGTTAAGCAAAACCATTATTTCCATATATATTAGTGAAAAATAATTTCCAAGTCGGAAAAAGTACACACTAACATATTTCAACATCAATATTTATTGAAAGTAATATAACATATATTTATCAAAATTTTTAAGGAACTGAATATGGAACAAAATGAGACAATCTGCAATGGAAAAAACGAAAAAATTACAAAAATAATAATTTTGTATGATACCTGGACGCATACCTAGTTCTTCTTTAACAAAAAACTGTCTAGAGTCGTTTGTTTTTGGCGACGCTTCAAAATTTGTTGAAAATGCGACACAGCATTATCATTGAATAAATCTGTTGCGCGTTTAGCCACTGTCTGATTGGGGTGATGCTTTTTAATGTATGATGCAACAGACTCCCATTCATTAAACATTTCTTTAATTGCACTAGACGGTTGTTGTTCTTCTGTAACCTCCTCGGTTGATAAATTCTCCTCCACATCTTCTTGCTGTAAAGCACATTGCAAATCCATAAGCTCTTCTGAAGTTAGCTCCTTACCGTGGACAGAAGTTTTTCGCGCAATTCGGTATTTCCCATTTTGCGTTGGTCGTTATACGAAACTTTGTTCGATAAGCGAAAAATTTTTTTTTTTTTAAATGTGTTCGTTGTGCGAAATGTTCGTTAAGCGAGGCGTTCGTTAACCGAGGGTCGACTGTATTATCAAAAATTTCTTAGAGTTTTCTGTATATTACGATTCTGCACAAGGCGTATGTGCGATAAATCGTCATCCCTAAGTCAAATACGACGGAACTTTGATTGGATAACAACGTTTAGCTATATATATGCTGAAATAATAAGATTTCATTAAACAAACACTTCTTTTACTAAACAATGTAATCATATAATATTCGAATGATTTAAATTTATTGTTGTATGCAAAAACACTTCATAAAGAGTGACAAAAAAATCTTCTAAAAACATTTATTTTTGCGTGCCAACACGCACGACGGCTCCTCATCCAAAACGCATTGCACTTGCAAAGCCTGCTGAAGATCTGCCACATCATCCGCTTTACTTAACGATTTAATCATATTAATGTAATGCTCATTGTCCTTCAACAGTTGACGCCTTTTCTCTTCCAACAAAACATTTTGAGCTTCCGCTAGAGCTTGACGACGCCAAAAGTTTTTCATAAGCTGCATTTGTGCCTGTAACTCTTGCTCGTTAAGATCTATGTGAGATTTGAGATCTAAAACTTGAAGTTGGAAGTGTTCATCGTTGGATGGGGGATGTTCAGTTGAGGAATCTGGAAAGTCGTCGTTAGAGGTAACTTTCTCCGATTCAGTTTGGAGCTTTCTACAGTTTGCTGAGAGGGATAATAGGAGATCACCATATTTTTGGAGTTTCTGAAGTGACTGCAATATGGAGAGGATTATGACAATGACATAAAATATTCTGTTAAAAATCGATTTTTTATGTTAATTGAAGTGGGACAGCTAGTCTAATTTTAGTCTTTCAACCTAATTACACTATGACACAAAATCAAACTTTTTGAAAAACACCCAAACGTGACTATATAGGTTCGATAGTACAACCGGAGCTGAGTAAAACCCTAGCTCAGTTTGGCTAGATTGGCTACCAAATTTTTTTTGGCCCCCTAAACTTTTTGAAATCCGTTGGACCCCTTGAAAAAAGGTGACATCAATTGTTGGCCAACAGTTTCTACAGTTTTTAATCAAGCTCTTTCTCTTCTTCAGCAAAGTTTTAGCTAATAGTCCGCTTAAGAAACTGATATAATAAAATTTCCCAAAAAAATTAGACTTCCCTCGTTTATTTTCAAAAAACTTCGATAAAAATTCTAATTTTTTCACTATTTTTTATATAAGTCGTAGGGAATCCAGATTTTTTGCATACTCTATTCAGTGAAATTGTAGTTTAGGTAACACCGAATAACTTTTCTGAACAAACCTATGCAATCTGAACAAGTCTACGGATATTAAATAGCTCTCAAAACACACTATCTACTTTAAACAAATCAGTTTTTTAGGAGTTTTGGGCCATTGTGCAATGTTTTTACTTGCTATCTTTACCAAAAACGTACTTAGTGTATAACTGAATAACTTCTGTAAACAACCAATATGATCGGAATACTCCACCCCCTTAATTGTTCACAAAGAGCATTAGGGTGTTCCTTATATGGCATTTTTTTCGAATTTCGTTAAAAATATGTATTAATCGCGATGTTGGTCATCTATCTTCACCTTACGTTTCTTTTTGCCAATATTAGGAATATATTATGAGAAATTTTGTATCGATAGTTGGACATTAGGGTGTGCCGCAATGAGGTTAAAGTATGAATTTGTTCTCAAATCAGTTTATTGCCGCTGAGTATTTTTCTTTCGTATATAGACTAAGTAGTAACAAGCCGTTCAATAGCTGAAATAAAGACCTAAAATAATATGTGTTTGCTTTTACCATATCTCTTATAGTCGCCGAGATATTTGATATAGAAGTTGGGGTATTTTTAAAAAAATTATTAAAAATGTTGAAATTGAATTTCGATGTAGATTATTATGGGCAATTATATATTTCAACTTTTAAAAGTTAATCAAGTTAAAATCTATATGTTTAAAAAGTATATGTGTATATTATCACTATCTCTATCAATTCTTGAGATATAAGGCGTTAAAAAACGGAATTTTTGACTGTATGCATAGCAATGTCTAATGAACTTTTGTTCCATCTGAATACCCATTGAATACTTACCAATAACGATTTTTATATGATAAAAATAAAAAATCCCCTCAAAAGACCATTGGATATTAATGGTTTTGGTGACATTTGTAAGCATACACAATGGATATACAGGTGAAACAAAAGTTAAGTAGTCATTGCTATGTTTTTTAAGCCCCTGATATCTCGAGAATTGATAGAGATAGTGATAATATACACATATACTTTTTAAACATATAGATTTTAACTTGATTAACCTTTAAAAGTTGAAATATATAATTGCCCATAATAATTTACATCGAAATTCAATTTCAACATTTTTAATAATTTTTTTAAAAATACCCCAACTTCTATATCAAATATCTCGGCGACTATAAGAGATATGGTAAAAGCAAACACATATTATTTTAGGTCTTTATTTCAGCTATTGAACGGCTTGTTACTACTTAGTCTATATACGAAAGAAAAATACTCAGCGGCAATAAACTGATTTGAGAACAAATTCATACTTTAACCTCATTGCGGCACACCCTAATGTCCAACTATCGATACAAAATTTCGCACAATATATTTCTAATATTGGCAAAAAGAAACGTAAGGTGAAGATAGATGACCAACATCGCGATTAATACATATTTTTAACGAAATTCAAAAAAATGCCATATAAGGAACACCCTAATGCTCTTTGTGAACAATTAAGGGGGTGGAGTATTCCGATCATATTGGTTGTTTACAGAAGTTATTCAGTTATACACTAAGTACGTTTTTGGTAAAGATAGCAAGTAAAAACACTGCACAATGGCCCAAAACTCCTAAAAAACTGATTTGTTTAAAGTAGATAGTGTGTTTTGAGAGCTATTTAATATCCCTAGACTTGTTCAGATTGCATAGGTTTGTTGAGATAAGTTATTCGGGGTTACCTAAACTACAATTTCACTGAATAGAGTATGCAAAAAATCTGGATTCCCTACGACTTATATAAAAATAGTGAAAAAATTAGAGTTTTTATCGAAGTTTTTTGAAAATAAACGAGGGAAGTCTAATTTTTTTGGGAAATTTTATTATATCAGTTTCTTAAGCGGACTATTAGCTAAAACTTTGTTGAAGAAGAGAAAGAGCTAGATTAAAAACTGTAGAAACTGTTGGCCAACAATTGATGTCACCTTTTTCCAAAGGGTCTAAGGGATTTCAAAAAGTTTAGGGGGCCAAAAAAAAAATTTGGTAGCCAATCTAGCCAAACTGAGCTAGGGTTTTACTTAGCTCCGGTTGTACTATCGAACCTATATAGTCTCGTTCGGGTGTTTTTTTCACTGTTGCACTGTGTTATATTTATTTCGTCTCTTTTTCATTCCTATTTCGGTTCTTTGACCTATAACGTTGAGCTATAAATAAATGCTTACAAACATACTAAACTCTCTTTCAAAAATCCTTTTTGTTGTGTATTTTCGTTGGTGTCTGTGTCTTTTTATCGATCATGTTTAACGCGGTGTCATTCACATCTCCTCACTTACTTTACAAATTCCATAACATTCAGTGGTCAGAATCTTAAGCTTTTCATGTGTGGTCTCTCGATCCTGCTTCATTTGATTTTCAATTGCCTTACGCATTCCTATAAAGTAAGCATGTTCCAATTTCAAATCATTAATTTTACGCTGAGCTTCCGTATCCACACGAACTAATTCCATTTGAACATCATGGAGAGTTTGAGTATTTCTTGTTTCCGCATCATTTAACTTCTGCGACTCAGTGACAAAATTTCTTTGCCGTTGCATAAGATAGTTAACTTTTTCATATTTCAAAGCATCTAGCGAGGTATTCAAAAGAGCGGCTAGAAACTCCAGTAGTTGGGAATGCAGTGCATTCATTTTCTTGGCTATGGAATCGCGCATAAAGTAACGCTTTAAAATTTCATTGTTAACGCAATCATCTCGTTTCTCTATTGATTTGTTGTAATCATCAGATAGCTGTTTATCCATTGACATATTAGTGGTCATTAATTTAGCTTCGAATTTGCGTTTATAACCCTCTTTAATTTCACCCAATTCGCAGGTTTTATTATAGAAATCGTGTAGCATTTCCTTGGCCTGAGATTCATTCTGGAGTCTCAAGTGATTTTGAAAAGCTTTGAACACATCTAAAGATTAAAGAAAATCACTTATGACTGATATCAAACGTTTTGCGTTAGATGTTAACCTGCTAAGTAATCCATAATTTGCAACTGGATACAATAGCCACGCTGATGCATTTCCTCTGTTGCCGCTAAGTCGTCCAGCAAAGAAGCCACCTTTTCATCTTTTTGAGCCAATATGCGATTGGTTTTAGTTTCCCAGGACTAAACGGTTAGATGATCGTCCATTTTTTAGCAGTTTAGTATGGAAGATATGTTCTCTCCTACT
This sequence comes from Muscina levida, assembly GCA_964034835.1. Classification (NCBI taxonomy): domain Eukaryota; kingdom Metazoa; phylum Arthropoda; class Insecta; order Diptera; family Muscidae; genus Muscina; species Muscina levida. The sequence continues at coordinate 36,641,834 of OZ035883.1, forward strand.
TACCCTTAACTCTTCCCTCATCTGTTGTACTTTTATTTCACGACACATCTCCATCCATAATTCCTCTCCACGTTGAGCACTCTTTTTGGATAGCTCCAATTCTCGCCTTAGTTCAGTCTTTTAGAAATATCAAAAACAGACAACACATTCATCCCGTTCATTAGAGCATCGCTACTTTCTGCTACCGACACACACTTACAGTAATTTCCAGCTTTCGAAATTCCAACATTTCTTTTAGCTGGCGTTCTGCACGCTCAGCTTTTGTCATTCGTTTCTTTTTGGGAGGTGGCGGCGGCGGTTCAGGTTCATCTATTAGGTAATCCACCATATAAGTGGCACGTGGAGGCGCTTGAGTAGCGGAAGCCATAATATTCACAAATCTGGATTAATAGCAAAATACAATTATTAATGTCGCACAATTTCGTATAATTGCTCTCTGGAAGACGATGTGTAGAAATAAATGAAATTTAATGTCAATTTATTTTGTTCGACTATGGCACGAAAACAATTGAGTTGAGAATTTGAGCTGATTTTAGAAACTAGCATCAAGGGAAGTGTTGCGAGAGAACAATTGTGGCAATTACACTGCAGCAAAGGCTGTATTAGGTGTTTTTCCACTCTTTGCAACAAGTTGGACTTGAATTGAATAAATAATGATTAGCCTATATTAATAATATTGGGCTCTATTAACAACAAATTTTTGGGGGCGGAACAATTCAACTACGGAATGAAAGCCTTAGGTCTGTATATTAAAATTTCGGGAGGACAGTCCGCATTCGGTCGAACGTTGTTATGGCCCAGTGAAGTTTTCAGTGTATCATAAAATAGAGTTTAAAAAAGGCCCCCAAAAACTATGTATCCTATTGTTTTACTGCATTTTCTATATCAAATGCCTTCAATGAAATTTAACGAGGATGGACTCCCCAAATGTCCTTTTTGTCCGTATTTCAAGTAAATTCAGAAAAGGACCTTTAAATAGAACTAAACCATATTCAATTCTTCTATAATAATTGCTGCTAAGAAGATTTTACTTGGCGTGCTCTAAAACCATAAACCGATATCTCCACATTTTACTAATCTTCTTCCAAAGCAGTGTGTGAACAGTGAATTAAAATAGTCAGAGTATCTATGTTTCTTATTGTTTTAGTGCGTGATCGATATCAATTGTTTTCAGTGAAATTAAACGAGGAATTTGTTTCATGGTACATTATAACTGTCTATCTCGACTCCTTAAGTGTCCTTTACGTCCTTATTTCGAGGAAAATCAGAAAGTGACCTTAAATAGAACGTTACAATATTCAAAAGTTGTACATAAATGTTTTTCAGAACATTTGACTTGGGTTGCTCTAAAACCAAAAACCGATATCTCCAACTTTTACTAATCATTTTGTCTCTTTTCAAAGCACTGTATGAATAGCGAACTAAAATAGTCTGAGTATGTATATTTCTAATTGTTTTAGAGCATTTTCGATATCTAATAAAATTTTACGAAGATTTTTTTCTGGAACATTTTAACTCTCTATCTCTACTTCCAACGTGTCTTTTAAGTCCTTACTTCGAGAAAAATCAGAAAAGGACCTTTAAATGGTACTTTACAACATTCAAATGTTCTACAAAATAATGTTGCTTAGAAGATTTCACTTGCGGTGCTCAAGATCAAAATTCTATATCTCCAACTATTACTTATCATTTTGTCTCTTTTCAAAGCACTGTGAGAATAGCAACCGAAAATAGTCAGTACAAGTTAATGACATCTTTTCATTGTCTTGGAAAACCCCGAGTAAAAATTTCTAAGCAACATTTTTGTAGAAAATTTGAAACAAATAAGGACAAAAAGGAGTCGTGATAGAGAGTTTAAATGTTCCACAAAAAGTATCCTCATTAAATATCATTGAAGACATCCAATATCGAAAATGCACTAAAACCATAAGAAACATAGATACTCTGACTATTTTGGGTCGCTGTTTGCAAAGTGCTTTGAAAAGAGCCACAATGATAAGTAACACTTGGAGATATTGATTTTAGGTCTAAGATCACTCGAAGTAAAATTTTCTGAAACCCATTTTTGTAGAACATTCGAATGTTGTAATGTCCCATTTAAAGACCTATTTCTGACTTTTCTCAAAATAAAGACGAAAAGAATGCGCAAGGAGGAGTCGCGATAAAATTAAAATGTTTCACAAAAAAATTCTTCGTTAAATATCTTTAAAGACATCTGATATCGAGAATGCACTAAAGCAATATGAAACATAGTTTTGTAGGACCTACTTTAAACTCTATTTTAGGTTAAACTGAAAATTCATTGTGCCATAAAAAGTTTTTTGATATTTTTATTAGGGGTTATATCGATAAGCCAGTTTACGATGCAAATCCTACATACCTCGCGAAACACCGGTAGCAATGCTGGTAATAATCGTCGAAATTTAGACCTTTTATAATGACCAGCATTAACGTAATCGCGGCCAACATTTTAATGAAATTATCTTCAAAAAGTAAATGCTAAGTTTTGAGTGTTATTTGGAATTCTATAACAGTTTTTTTACTAATTTGAGGTCGCTGATTTTAAATCTAATCTCCATTTTTCTCCATCAGCTCGAATTTTTAAGTTACAGGTACTAATCGTATTTTCGCATTTTTTCCAAAAAATTAAAGTTAAAAAAATCATAATTTTTTTTTCATAAGCCGGATTTTAAAATTTTTTTTTTTAAAGATATCGTTGTTACCTTTATAAAAATCAAATTTTTTAATATCACAAAAAAAAATTACCGAGTAGCGGCTGTTTTATTCAAAAAAAAAATAAAAAAAATTACACATTTTAATTTTCTTCATGCTGAAAGTTAATCGGTTGGGGAAAAATTGTTCTTTTTATTAGCTTCATTGAATATCATATTAAAGTAGCTTTCTAAAACATGTATGTACATAAAAATCGATTGAAAATTGAATGAGTTATGCTAAGTTCGGTGATACCAGATTTTTCGAATTTTTTTGTTTCTACCCAAAAAATATTAAAATTTTGTATTTTTAAAAATCATAACAAATTTGCAAATTTATGTATAGTTTAATTTATAGTTTTGCCCCCTTTTACAATATTAATTGACTGACCAAATTTAATTAATCGGCAGGTGTCAATTTGGAAGTTAAGGGAGAAATATTAATTTTCCAAAAATAGGTCATTTTGTATGGGAGGTACCAGAAGGGGTGATCCGATATAGTGCAAATTCATTCCTGATTCATATTTTCATAACCGTAAAACTTACGCATAGTTTGACTGAATTCAGTGTACTTACAAAAAAGATATGTATGTAAGACTTTTGGGGTGAGTTCGGTCATTTGTATGGGAGGTACCAGAAGGGGTATGGCAACGGTTTCGGTTTTTTTAGGGGTTGTCTACTTTTGCAAGATAAATAATCTGACCAAATTTAAATATCCTCCGGTAGTCTGTTTGGCGGCTATCGAAAATATATTAATTATCCAAAAATAGGTAATTTTGTATGGGAGGTACCAGAAGGGGTAGGGCTATTCCGCCCATTTACAATTCCATAAGATCGTTTCGAAAAATATTAATACTGATAAATTTTCATAACGACCCGTTAAGGTTTGCTCGAGTTACACTTTCACAAACATATTAATAAATGTTATTTCTGTATGAAAATCGCGATTTTTGTAAATTTAGTTATCTCAGTAAATTGTTGACAAAATCAAAAGTTGTGCACAGATTTCAATGAAATAAAGCTCATTTGATTTAAACTATATTAAACTAAATGTTTTAAGACCAACACTGTGATTTTTGTTGCATTATTTTTTTTATGAATTTTTAAAAAACAAATTTTTTTTTTTTGTAAATTTTTTTTTTTTTTTATTTAAACTACAACGATATCTCGGAAACTACTAGGCCAAATTAAAAACAATGTAGGCACGGGTTAAAGATAATTTTGTTGACGAGTTTAAGTTTTTTTTTAATTGAATATGGTGAACCGTTTTCAAGTTATTTAAATATTTGTAGTGGAAGTGCCTTAGTTTTGGACATAACGGTATATCGCGAAAAGTCGAGCTGATACAAAAAAACCAAGTGCAGATTTGGATTCAGCGTCCCAAATTACCTTTAAAACAATATTCAGTTCGTAAACAACAAATACCTTGTTCCCTTGTGTTATTTATATCCACTTTTGTTTAAAGAGTTTTTTTATAATTAAAAACAAAGCTCTAAATGAATTGCCAATTACAATTAAAAGTTATCGAAAATACTGCCCTAGTACTCAAAGAATATGGACTATTTACATACTAAATATATTTAAAGAAACAATCAGTTTACGAATTGTAAGTCAAACAAAACTTGTCGAGTAAAAAATAAGTTAAATTTCATACCAAATGAGGTCCTTGTGTGCCGTTTAGGGATTTCACAAGGTGTACTAAAATTGTAGGTTGTAAGAAAATAAAAGACCTCTAATAGCACATATGGGTAAATCCGAAATAATGTATACCAAGGTCAGAATTTCAGATTTGTTAAAAAACCACAAACCACAAATATTTGTTAGTCCATAAATGGGCATAAGCATAAGCTTTTTCGGTGATCCATCTATGAACGGCAAGTTAAAACCTACACCTACCTCGTGTTTTTATTTGTTTTTCTAAAATATATGTCTTAAAGATGTTGATAAAAATGATAAAAAGCACCATATTTATTTTCCATTTTATAACAAACTTAAAAACTAATCAATTGTCTACAATTAAATGTAAAAAACGCATCGGTAGGTCATTCAGAAGATTTAAATAATGTTCAGTAAAGATGGACACACGGCATGTAACGTCCGCAACGGAAAATAAGTTTTTTTTTAATTTAACTGATTTATTTTTTGGTTTTTCATCAATCAAAGTATGTTCGCAAATAGATCCAGTAGTGCGCATAAAATATAAATATATAAATATGTATATTACACCATTTTACAGGAAATTATGAATGACAAAGTGTGTAACGTCCGCAACGGAATGAATTTTTTCAAAAATTATACTTATTTCAGGTACACGAGACCACCTGATGGCAGGTCTGATATTATGACCATTTCCTCAACATCAACAAAATTTAACGACACGGACATGTATTGCTGTTAGTCAGCTGTTCTGGTGTCAGGACCATATTGATCTGCATTGTATCAATGCAAATGTACATACAATTTTTTCTCATGATCAAACAAACATACTTCTTGAATTTCAATCAAATTGGAACATCCACTCAAATTTTCGAAATAAGTCCACCCCAGCGCCACCTGTCGAGTCCATTTGTACATCAATTGTTTTCTCTGGATCAAACAAATATACATTCTAAATTTCAGTTAAATTGGTCCATCTGTTCAAATTTTCGAAATAAGTCCACTCTAGGGCCACCTACCGGGTCCATTCGTATAATGTATACATTTATTATTTTTATACCTGTGTTTGTCAACAGCTCCTTAACAGTACGTCTGATGTTGATACAATTTTATATGATAAATAAGATAGAAGGAAAAAGTGTAACGTCGAACAGACGAATTTCAAATTTTTGGATGAACCACCAAATTTACAACTCTTATTAAAGTCTTATTAAAATTCTTAAATATTCCTTTTTCCTTTATGTATTTCGATTTTTCTGGTTACCATGCTATATTTGCTAAAACAGATGCAAAGGCACGATAACATCCAAAACTACTTCCTTTTTTTGTAACGTCCGCAACGGCACTTTTGGCACGAATATTGTTTTTGTCAAAAGTAGTCAAGCAATCAATTAAATGTCATTTCAAAGTACTCTCAAATAACTGTTGTTGCTGAAGATTATATGCAATTATCTCACTAACAGCGCAAACGGGATTAATAAAACAAAACATAAATGCGTACGTATGTAACGTCCGCAACACAGGATTTACCCATATGTGAACAACCTGTTGTATATTCATACTTGTATATTCATACTTTCTGTACTTTTGGTACCAACAATTTAACTTTTGAACACAATAAATTGTACTTTTAGATACAATACTTGTTGGAACAATAAATTTTACTTTTTGGTACAATGAATTGCACTTTATAGTACAATAAATTTTACTTTCTAGTATAATAAATTGTACTCTTTGGTGCCATAAATTGAACTTTTTGATACCAAAAATTTAGTTTTCAGAACAATAAATTGTACTTTTTGGTACAATAAATCGGATTTTTTGGTATCATAAATTGTACTTTTTAGTACAATAAATTGTACTTTAAAGTAAAATAAATTTTACTTTTAAATACAATAAGTTGTACTTACTTTTTGGTACAATTGTACTTCTGGTATCATAAATTGCGCTTTTTGGTACAATAAATTTTATTTTTTGGTACCAAAAACTGTACTTTTTGGTACCATAAATTGTCCTTTTTGTACCATGAATTCTACTTTTTGGTACAATAAATTTTACTTTTCGGTACAATGGTACTTTTTGGTACCATAAATTGTGCTTTTTGTTACAATAAATTTTACTTTTTGGTACAATAAATTATACTTTTTGGTTTGGTACCATAAATTTTACTTTTTAGTACAATAAATTGTACTTTTTGGTACCATAAATTCTACTTTTTGGTACAGTATATAGTACTTTATGGTACAAGTACTGTTTTAGTACTTTTTTGTACAATAAATTTTATTTTTTTTGGTACCATAAATTGTACTTTGTGCCAAAGGTAGAATAAATTCTACTGCTTGGAGCAGCAAATTGTACTTTTTGGTACAATAAATTATACTATTTGAGATCTAGTAAACCATGAAAACATCTGCAATACTTGTACTGTCGTACAACACTTTTATATGAAAAATATGTACTACAGTTTTACAATTTAGGGGGTTAGAAGCATCGTTAATGGTTTGGGACTGATTATCTGCAAAATGAACATTGGAGCTGGCCTTTCCAAGGTGTCGTATGAACTCCAAAGAGTATGAACTCCGAAGAGACATAGTAAAAATGAATTTGTTGCCCTCCTTAAAGCTAAACCAGGAGAAAAATGGCATTTCATAAGGGCAGTAAGGGTTCGGTCAGAAAACATTGAAGTCTTAGAGGGGCCAGCGTGTTTCCATGGCATGAACCCTATTGAAAATGTATGGGGCATACTTGTTCGTAAAATGTAACCCAACAACAGGCAATACAATAGCGTTGCAGAGCTAAAATCGGCAGTAATAGCGGCTAGGGACTCTTTAGAAATTTCAACACCAAAAATCCTGATAAATAGTATTACCGAAAGGAATTTTTGTACTTATTCAAAATAAGAGAGGTCATACGCATTAGTAAAAAGTATTTTTTATTTTAAATTTGGTTTTTGTTTTAATAAAAAAGTTTTATTTCGTAATAAAAAATCACTGCGTATAATTTCATGATCGATCCATAATGTAAAGAAATGCGAAAAACATAAACTTAACTAAATACAATTTTGTTGTTGTTGGATGTAAAAGTGTAGTTTTTGATTTTCGTTAATACCTCATATTCGGTTTTTGGATTATGACCCCTTAACTACATCAGCATCGAAATACAGTGGAGCGTATAATTTTTGGCTCTCCAGTGTATTTCGAAATGACAATTGTTGTACAACTTTAGCACATACGACACATACAACAGTTAGGACACTCTTGTTAACCCCCCTATTCTTTATTTTAACAGGTCTTGTTTGAGGGCGGCTTTTTATAAGTTTTGTGTACTGTTATATGGCAATTGTCACAGAATGAGCTGTATGTTAATACTGCTTTGTGATATCCTAACTGTTTAGTTAAAAAGTGATCACTTTAGTGATTTAGCTGTTTTTAACATCGTATGTACCTTAGTTGGCAGTATAACCTGATTTGATCACTATCTTGTGATCTTTTCAGATAACATATTTGCCAAATTGTGAATATACTTTTGATTCCGCTTAATAACATGTATCTACAAATCCTAAATACAATGCAATATTTCCCCCAAATAACTGGAGATAATTCACCCGGTCCCTCAGATTCATTATGTGTATGAACAAAAAACAATAAAAAAACAAAAATTTTGGCAAATTATTTCGGATAAGAGTATGCTAATGGAATTTTTAATTTTTAAAGTTGTTTGGAAACTTTTCTTAAGAGTGACGTGCTAAAGCGTCACTGCTACATAAGTATTGATAACGAAATGTGACAAAGTAGATTTGATGTTTGATAACTCTGTTGCTTGGCGATTACTGTAGTGTTTACAAACAAATTAGACAAATTTTCCATCATATTGTTGCTACCACCAGATAATTATAGGTAAAAGTAAAAAAAGTTAATTTTACTAGATTTCAATGTTAAACATAGTTGTCAACACTGCCTGTACAGATGGCCACGCGTAATATAATGGTAAACACATAGGGTAATACAAATTTTGAGCTAATCTTTTTCAATAGAATAATTAGTATATCAGCAATTTTCTGCGTGTCATATTACGAGTTAGAACCGATTCAACTATGCCATAATTCGATGGTAAATTTTTTGACATGTAAACATAAATTAATATATTTCAGGTATCAGTCTGCAGAAGCAGGTGGCGTGAATTAATGTTTTTATATATCAAGAGAATTACAAATTCCCCAATAAAAAATTCGAAGAACATGCATTAATAGTGCCGAATAAAGTAATATTCCATAATATCGTTAATTTTCGGAGACTTGAGAATTTTATGAGTAAAGTGACATGTGAATCTTTCATGGCTAATACTTTAAAAAATACAAGTGATAGACGATTTGCAAATTAAACTGATTCATAAATTTCCTCCAACTATACAAAAGCGACTGATATATCGACGAAATGAATATAAGCATTTTGTGTATTACGTTTTTTTATTGACATCTCTTAAAATTAAGTTTTGTTTGCTTTTGATTTGTTTTTGTTGATATTTATTTATTTGTGTTATTATTTGGATTAATATCGTTACTAGTTTTTATGTGTTATTCATTATGAAATAAACAGTAAATATTGTTTTTTTTTTGGTATACACTTGCAACAATACTTAAATTTTTTTTAGAGATAAATGCAAATAAACTATTAAATACATAACTGTTGTTTTTATTTGATTAACAGTTTTATTTTATTTATAAATTGTAGGTGTAACAACATATGTTTTATTTATTCTTTATCATTCTTATACGGTGTTCGAATAATACAAATAAGTAAATATACGGATGTTATATTTGATATACATTAATGGATTCGTTGGCCTTACTATAGTTTTTATTTGGAGTATAGCTATACATTTTGAAATATGGCTAAAAAAATAGATTTTGTTCACTAACAACTTCCACCAACAACTCAAACTTTTTTTTGACATTGAAACAGTTTAGGTCATATAATGTTATATGCAATAGTTTTAAAATATATTTAAGCAATGATTTGTTAGTTAGACCCATGTAAATTAAAAAATTTTGCAAAATTTTGGTTATATTTTATTGACGTTCTAGTGCAACATTCGTGATCAACAATTTGTGGCACATAGACTTTATAAAATTCCCTAATTTCGCATCAGGGAATTGCCCATTATTAGAAACGGTCAGTCCCCATATAATAAAAAAAATTCCAAAGTCGAGGGCAAATATTACAGATGACCTCTAGGCAACTTCAAAATCGTTTTTATCGCTGCTTTTTGTTTGTGGCTCAATTGTAACATACAAGATATCGTTGTATAGGTCTCGACGAATACTACATATACCCTATAGATGTCGCTGACGAATAGCACCATTTTCTTATAAAGAGGTTTTATAATTCAGTTTCTACCCTTAAAATTAAAAAAATTTTTGCGCCGGCAGCGCCAAAAATTATGCAACAAATTGTGATAATAATGCAAACAACATGAAACGGTTAACTGGTTTTTCTTTAATTCTTAAAATGCCTAGAAATGGGATGAAAAATAGTTTATTTAATAAAATAAAAGTTATTTAAACAAAAACAATTCATGGAAAAACATAACAAATAAAAAAAAGTATCATATAAATTGTCTATTTAAAATAGTTTTGTAGTTATTGTATCAAAACATAAGTTTTAAATCATCAACAACTCAGAAACACAAAAAGTGAACTTTAAATTATTTTTTGCAAAAGTGTCCAAAAGTCATATTCTATGCCTTGTAAAAAATCTCATGTCTATTTAAAGTAGTTTTGTAAGTAAGTTTTTAAGATGGCGTATGACATTTGTCTAAGTACAAAAAGTCCTCAAAAATATTTGGAGTATTTGTTTTCAAATGGTATTTTGGATATTGAATAGAAATATTGAGTTCGTGTTTCAAATAATATTCAGAATCATCCCTCTTTATAAATATTTTTTCAAGTTTTTAAAACATTAAAACTCATAAATTCATAAAAAAACATATTCCTTGAATAAAAACCGGGTATTTGACTTCTAAACCCCGGTTACTTGGATATTCGAAAAGTGAACTTTTCAAAAAACCGATTAGTAAAAACCGGTCCGATGACCCTAGTTACGATTTAGCTACAAACAACAAAAGCAGCGATAAAAAATGATTTTGGCTGTCGAAGGGAAGGGAAGGGGGAGGAATTTTTTTTTTGAAGTTGTCTCGAGGTAATCTTAATGATTACCTCGACTATAAAATTTTTTTTTTCGTAACCCGGTCTAATGTATGTGGACATAGTCATAGAAAAAATGTCACGGACAAATGTCACGTGCCAAATCATTAAAAAAAAATTCTAAAAAAACTGGTGTCCATATTACAACATGACAACTACCAATAGAAAGCAAAATCCCTCTATTGTAGTTTAGAAATTTTAATTAAAAATAAATGTTCCAATAAGCTGAAATTAGCATTTTTCTGAATGCATTTAAAAAAAAATGTAAATGTAAACAAATGTAAACAAGCTTGACAAATTTAAAGATTTTGTTCTTAATTTCCAACTTTAAAGACGTTCGCCATCCTGGACATACCCATATGTAACTGGAATATGTGTTTGACGGATGTACTCGATAACTACAAGGTAACTACAAGTAGATTATTTTTTAGAAAATCCACCCCAAAACGAACGGCCCCCAAATTGACCTGGTGATTTTAATAGCTACTGGAAGGATTTGCGCAATGACCCACGCTACTTTTCTAAGAGAAATTTCTATGGTGGGTCGTAATTACTTTGGGGTGGATTCTTTGAAAAGATAAGTTTGGAGCTGGCCTTTCCAACCTGTTGCATTAACTCTTTAATGACGAGAGCGAAATAACGGGAAGTATTTAAAAAAAAATTTCAGAAAAATATCCATTTTTACTGGTGTTATGACGACTGTAACCATATGGTAACAGCTTTAAAACAGGTAAATAAAAAGAGCCAAGTACGACATATTTCATGCATTACGTTTTTATGATATTTGATATTCTTTTCAAATAACAAATACTAAAAGTCTTTAATATATCAGGCTTTAAACAACCAAAAAATATTCTTTATATAGAGTGACTTCTTATTTCCCTCCATATTGCTGTTTTCCGCACATGTGAAAAACACCTATTTTAAATGATCCCCCACGCTCGCTACTGATGCCTGATCGCATAGCGGTAAATCAAGAATGAAAGATCAAAGCATGCTTTGATGAAATTAAAAAAGAAAATTCTTGACATTTATTCTTATGTTTATTTTGTTTCGTGCTATATCTAACGCTGTCAACGTTACCATATAGTAACAGTCGTCACTAATTTTTTTTCATAAAATGTACTCCAACAACGGGCAATACAAAAGCGTTGAAGAGCTTAAATTGGCAGTAATTGGGACTCCTTAGAAAAAACAACGCCAAAAACCCTAAAAAATAGTATGACCGAAAGGCATTTTTGAACTTTTCAAAATAAGAGTGTTTTTTATTTTAAATTTAGTTTTTGTTGTATTCACATCGTTTTATTTCGTAATTAAAAACGACTGCGTTTAATTTCATGATCACCCCATAATGTAAAGAAATGCAAGAACATAAACTTAACTATATACAATTTTGTTGTTATTGGATGTAAAATTGTAGTTTTAGATTCTCTTTCATTCGTTATATTCGGTTTTTGGATTATGACCTCTTAAGTTCATCTGCATCGAAATACAGTGGAGCGTATAATTTTCCGCTTTAAGGAGTGGTCATAAAGTGTAGTTAAATTTTAAGGACCGATGTTGATTTTGAATGAAATACAAATTATTTAGGAAATTATTGTCATTTCTTTTTATTATGATAATATTGGTATGGCTCAATTATGTATGGAACAAAATATCGGCCAATTGACATCGCCACCACGTGAGATAACACGGCCATTGTCGCGCAAGAGAGCCATTGTTTCGTTAGCTGTGTGGCAAGTGACACCGTCTTGTTAAAACCACATACCGTCCACATCCATATCTTCTAATTCGGGCCATACAAAGTTTGTTATCTTCTCACGCTAGGGAACACCATTCACAGTAACTTACTGACCGGCCTAATTTTGGACAAAAAAAAATACAGCCCGATGATGCCGCCAGCCCATAAACCGCAAACAGTCACTCTTTGTGGGTGCGTTGATTTTTCGACAATCACTCTTGGATTATCATTCGCCCAAATGCGGCAATTCTGCTTATTGACGAATCCACTGAGGTGAAAATATGCCTCATCACAAAAGATGTTTTTTTTTTTCGAAAATTAATCATCCACCATTCTGACCATTGACAACGTTTGGAATGGTCAAGAGGCTTTAGTTCTTCAGTCAATTGCACCTTGTAAGCGTGTAAATGCAAGTCTTTACGCATAATGTTCATCAACGACGAGCGTGAGTGGTGCAATTGTTGGGCAACGAACGGCTTTTTGAGCCACACTATCGCGAACAGCAGCAATATTTTCTGCAGTACACGCTGTACGCGGATGCACTTGTGTTTTCACATCTCCACAGACCCGGTTTGCTCAAATTTTTGCACATTTTTTCCGAATGTATGCACATTTGGACGATTAAATTAACCGAAAAAAATCACGAAGTGCACAATATACATTTTGATTTGAACGCCCATTTTCATAATTAGCCGGAATAACTTTAATGCGTTGCACGATTGTGTATCTTTCCATGGTTCAAATTGAGTTAGTCTGAAATTGAGAAATGTCAAATGAAATGCAGAAAAGAACTTGACGTTTAGGTGTGGTTTACATTCAACATCGACCCTTACAATTTAACCACCCTTTATAATCAAAATCTGCCACGCACACCACCCATCGTTCGTACTATCCAAATCGATTTATTCGCATAAAATTTTTCCTATTCCAACAAAATTCTTCAAATTTGGTGTATACACCTTCTAGAATGAACCACAAATGTATGTCAAGTTTCACCAAAATCAATCACGCCCACATCCAACACAAGATGGGTTTTTGTATAAAATCTACGTTTTTCGCATACAATTTTTTCTAAAAACTTAATTTCCCTTTCACCCCATGAATGAGGTATGGGATGATTCTAGCGTTGTTGTGAATTAACACGTGTTCTATTTTAGATTCATAACAAACCGGTACCTACTTGTTTATTGACGAATGCGAACGTCACAGTTCGAGAAACTTTCACTACACATGCCGATTGACTGGACATTATACCGCGAAGTTGCTGGCCGGCAATGAAAGAAAAATGTAGATGACTGGAGCCGGGAATCGAACCACAGACCTCCCTCATGGTAGTCGCGTGTTCTCACCACTATGCCACGGTCGGTCAATTACACTGGTACCTACACTTTCTAAAATGAACTACAGGTGTATGCCAAAGTTTCATCAAATTCAGCCACGCCTTCCACCTACCGCCCAAACAACACAATATGGTTTTTTGTACAAAATCGATTTTTTTCGCATGCAATTTTTTCTAGCCAAGCAAAAGTCTTAAAATTTGGAAAATACACTTTCTATAACAAACAACAGATGCATAACAAGTTTCATTAAAATCGGACACGCCCACCGCCTACGACCTATACAACTCAAGATGATTTTTGGCAAAAATGTTCACAATTTTGTTGTATAAAATTCTTTCTGTTCCGAAAATTTCAGAGAATTATATTTTTTTTTAAACGTAAGACAGTGGCTTACATGTTTGGGCATATCTTCTTTAAAATAATTTCTTCGTATCATCCTTTCATTTTTTCTAAAAAACTATAAATGCACATTTCATATTTAGACATAAAAATTGGGTTTCTGACGCCACAGATCCCACTGTGCGTGGCACCACCGATGTGGCAAATCTGAACTCGCGTAGCGCCAGTTTTACTCCCTGGTCGGAGTTTGTACTGGCTTACGCCACTACTACCGCTTTTCGCCACCGCAGGGCAGTCAAAGCGGCCCAACGCACAGTGGGGAAAAAAGTTTTTTTTGGACATTTGAGACAAAAAAAAATTTTCTCTTATTTTTTTCGTTGAGTTTAATTCGAAACATATATTTACATTAATAAAGGTCAGTTCGTAATTTTTAGGAAAGTCAAAAATTATTTTTGCATTGACTTTGATAAATTTTAAAAAATAACGGTAAGGAATTCAGAATAAAAAAAACGTACATTCTGTCCACAATTTTGTTTCCAATAATACAAAAAAAGAATTTGAAAATCTGTCAAAAATTGCAGCCAAAATTTCAAATGTCCAAAAATACTTTTTTTCTCCACTGTGCAATGGTGGTTCTCTCGGGCACGTAAGGCAGAGACTCCCTGGCGTTTACAGTTTTTGACAGAAAAATCCCACTGTGAGACATAGCTAATATTTATGTTTCTAATCTGCGATACTATTAATCCAGACACATGATATGACAAGTTTTTCCAGTTTTTAACTCGTGAGTCCTCTTCCAATCAGCCTAATTGTTTTGAATTCTAAATTTAAAAATTTTTGTTACCTTCTTCAAAGTAATCTAGTGTAGGCGTATTAAACGTTCGCACCACGAACTTTTGATTTATGAAAGTATTCATAAATGTTTATGATTACAACACTAAATTGCCAGAAATAATTATAGCAATTAAATAATAAATATTCTTATCTTTTCAAATATTTGTTCTTGAAATATGGTAATCGTATTTGACTTTAAAGCTAATTTATTATATGAAGAGTTTTCTAAAATTATTAGGATACATTAAAAACTAATTTCGATCGTACACATGTTTGAAAGATATCTGATTCCTTCAAGGCTTCTTATAACAGCCTTCTTCGTCAACAGCCTTTGACAAATGTTAGCCCAATCTAGGACATCTATTTTTTCCCTATTTCAAAACCCATGAAACAACCCCCTCAAGACGCATCGATCAGCTAAGGCACACCTAGAGGCCACACTATTTATCAGTCTACAATTAGCGCACTTAAAAGGTAAAATCCCGAGATTATCCGTTCAAATGTAATCTATAAATAATCGCTTAACAATTACTACCTAATATTAAAACATTATTGGCCATACTACATGATAAAGCCAAATCGTATCTTACACATGAAAAAAATCATACAATTATGCCGAAAATGCCAACGCCAGCCAGCGCGAGTAACCGATGAGATTGTGTGCTGCGGTTTTTACTTCGTGCAATGATCGCAAACGGTGAAACCCATTTTTCGGTTTCGAAATCATAAAGGTAAGCCAGCAGCAGCAGCAGTAGTAGTATTAGTAGAGTAAGATTAACCGTTGTCGATTAGCGGCGCAGCGCGTTCGTACCCAGCTCGCTAATGCCATTCAATTACGCTCATAACATAAGCGCTTTTCGTCGGCTAAGTAACGCACTTGTATTCAGTTGTTGTTAGAGACTCAAAAGCTTTGGACGGGTATTTCAGCAGCTGCGGGCAAACAGCCATACGAAGAAGTAGTGAGTGGATACCAAACAAAAGTAGCAGGTCTTAAATTTTAAGCCAAAAAAAAGAAACAAATAAATACAAATAGAAAGAAAATACATATTCAAAGTAAAACGCGTTTTAAACACGATACTAAAGTGCAAGCAAGAAAGTTGTAGCAGGAACTGTGAACAGCTGTAAAACAAAGGCGCAATCTGCATTCTTTCAAGGTAAACCACTAAGAGCGTCGTGATGTATATATGAACCAGTAAAAGGGAAAGGCAGTGCAGAAAAACAAACAAAGCCAAGTAATCAAGTATGGATTTAATTAATAATGCTACGCTAATATCAAAACAAGAAATAACTTTGCAAAATATTGTATTGAACCCAAAAACAGCTGTAGCTGAAATTTGTTAAATATAAGCTACAAATGTGTTTACAAAATTTCAAGCACAGATCTGTTACAAATTTCTCCACCTCATGACGTTGAATACTGTTTTGTTTGTATTATCTGATAAATTGTTTACAGTGAAATTTGCCTCAGTTCACTGCTCCTCTTACCGCGACCATGTCGAACAACTTCAATTTTAAACAGAAACGTCAACCGAAAAAAAAGCTGTGTAAAGTGTAATAAAAACGTATGAGTTATGATTGTGCAATAAAGATAAATTCCAGTCGTTATACGCCTTTCCAATTGACACGAGGAATATTAAAATTCCAGATTTTAATAAAATTATGGCCCCGCTGGTAGAACGGCAATATTTGCCAAGCTATCGTAAAGATTAAGGGACCCCTCGAACTGTATGAAGAAACTTTGTTTTTCCTGAACTAAAAGTGAAGGCAATAAAGCATTATATTGGCATCACAAGATGTGTTGCGGACGAAAATATATACAACACACATATCAGAATATCTGTTTCTTTGTTTGTTTACCAACTGCCTGCAAATCGTTTGCTCTCCTCCGTTACGATCAACAAGAGCGGTGCGATCAATGTGCTTAACATTTACATTAATAATAATTCGCAAAGTGCAAATAACAAAAATCAACATTGAATCAAGTATGATGAGCCCCTGTGCGTGCTGCTAACATCCATAATTGAGCGGTACAAATCGTGTTTATTAAAGTGAGGGTTTCGGTTATAATAAGTTAATTGTGGCAGGGTACGGATTGGGGTTTCGATTTTGTTAAATTTAATAACAAATAAATTGAATTAGAAAATATTTCGAATATAGGATGGATATTGTAAGGTGACTGACACATGCCTAGTGCTATCGTGTGTTGATGATTTCTTAGTGATAAGGTTTAGTACCTTCCACTGCACGAGTTTCAAGTCTAGCAAACACCTTTTAAACTAACGTTCGGCTTCCAGTCGATGACGTTCAGTCAGCCTAAAAATAGGATATTTGTTACCTGATTGAATGAAATATAAGAATGCTGAGAAGCTCTCTTATAAAGATGGGTTTGTTTTTTTAAAGCATACAACTTTTTTTTAAACTACAACCCAACAAGTTCAATGGAATGATCAAAATTTTGCGTTATTAGCTCACAAATTTCTTGGCATTTAAAATTTACCTTGTAAGGCAATTATCTACAGCAATGCTCAGACAACCTTCTTAAAAAACGTAACTTCCCTTTACACCCCATAAATGAGGTTTTGGATAGCTTCTCGCGTTGCCCTTTCTATTTAAGATTCACAACAAACGGCACCTTCTTGTTTATCGACGAATGCGAACGTCACTGTTTGAGAAGCTTTTACTAGACATGCCGATTAACTTGACTCTTATACTGCGAAGTTTCAGTCGACAACATCAAGAGCGCCGTCAATAAAAGAAAAATGTAGATGGCTGGAGTCGGAATTCGAAACACGGATCTCCCGCGTGTTCTAACCACTATGCTACGGCCGGTCCCTCAGATAACCTTTATCATTTGCAAAAATGGTGATAAAACTATATATTTGAACTACAACTATACAAATTTTATTAAATTTTGTACCGCACAAAAGGCTAGAAAGGGTATGAGAAGTGGACGTTAATTTTTACCGGTCACATCCATTTTTTGTCAGTAATTTTTTATTAAAACTGAATGTCAAAAGCTGATCTCGAATTGTTAATATATATATATTGTTTATATAATGCTTCGTTTGAACCTCAAAAAGAGGGAGTTTTTATGGAATGTGGGATTAGATAATAGAAGTTTGCAAACCAAATTTCAACTCGATAGCTCGATCTTTAACTATGGCTGTAATCGGCGGGACAGATCGACGGACATCCCCAAATAGGGGGAACTTAACCTCCGCTTAGAGGATAGAAGCTTGCATATCAAATTTCAGCTCGATATATCTTAAACTACGGCAGTAATCGGGGGAACAGACGGGCGGACACCCCCAAAGAGGAAAAGTTTGTATGGGTGATGGAAGTAGTTTCTGTCCGATCTTGCTCATCTTAGTACCTACGCCTATTGTAAGAAAATAAAAACTGGAATACCAAATTTTAGCTCGATAGCTTTTAAACAGGCCGTGGCATAGTGGTTAGAATATGCAACTGGAGATCCGTTGTTCAAATCCCGACTCCAGTCATCTACAGTTTTCTTTCATTGTCGGCCCCCTCGATGTTGTCGAAAGAAACTTCGCAGATTAGTGTCGAGTCAATCAGAATGTCTTAAACAGTGACGTTCGCACTCGTCGACTAACAAGTAGTTGCAATTTGTTGTGAATCTAAAATAGAAAGCGTGTTAATTCACAACAACGCCAGCATCTGTCCTATACCTCATTCATGGGGTGTAAAGTGAAATTATGTTTTAAGTTTTTATGTTAAGCTAAGTTGTTAAGCTTAACGCCAGCTAGTCAATAAAAGAAAGCGGTATTTTTGTATTTTTGGTTTTTCTTGAGTTGGACCCAGGACAAAACAAAACCACTTTAGGTCATTGGGGTCGCTGAAATCGAATCTGCATTCTATTTATCCTAATCAACTCAGGTTTTGAACATAACCTCAAAAAACCCTAACTTTGGGGGTCGAATTTTGGCATTTTTCAGGTTAGGAAAAAAAACTTTAATTCAGATTCGTATTAAGCGCATCATGATCCCCCAACTTCAACACATTGTTTTGTGTGGCGTGTAATTTACAAAAAAAAAAAAAATTATGAGAAACAGAGTTTTCAGAGTCCCACTGGCTATTCCCATTGGCTATTCCGAAGCCGGCGTTGAGCTTAGCAACTTTGCGATATTTGGAGATTTGGATGGTTAAAAAGTACAAAAAGATTACACTTTCCCTTTTCCTTTTTTTTCAGCCAATATAACTTTTCAGAGTAAGCAGTACTTCATCCGATTTGGGCTGTCCACAGTGTAATTTTAAGCCAAAGTTCGAAAGTTTTTAAATGCCTCAACCTGAATCTTCATGCTTCTTAGCGAGAGTTAGGAATTGATTCTAGACAAATAGTTTCTTGGTGAAATTTTCTTAGAATTCATCGTAGATTCCGATTCTGATAGATTCCGATTCGACCTGAACAAATTGACCCGACCTATTGTGTATACTATTGGCATCGATATTATGAGCCGTCTACTCATAATATCAATCTATTGTAACATTAAAACAAATATCAGCGGAAATATTTTTGACATATGAAGTTATCAGTTTAAACGAAAAAATGATACTGTCTACCTATATAGTATATAGTCGTGGGAACTTGCACAGAGAGTTGATACTGTTTTGTGTAAATTCGAGTCGAAAAGATTGATGAAAGCTGCGGCAATAACTGTCATTGTGTCAGACATTTAGAACGCCAACTTTTTTTTTGGAAAAGTTTGTATATACATTGTTCTGTGGAATATTAAAGTCTAAAGTAGCAAAAAACAGTGAGAGATTTGATTATGTTATCAAATTCCTACACTATATTATATATTAAAGTTTCTTCGTTTCGGCTCGGTGTGACCGCCTTTACTTTCGCTAACATGCCAAGTAAAATCTTGTCAGGTTGATTTCTCGTTTAGATGATCGATCGTTTGGAAAAACCGCAATTCAAAACTTCACAGTTCCATAGAATGTCCAAAGGGCTCCTCTTATCCATTCATTTCATTCAAAGCCAAAATGTGTTTTTTTCTGAAACCATATTTTATTTTGACTTTCAGTGTAAATCAAGGCACAAGTGTTATTGACTTGAGTGCACTGCCCAATGAGATTTCCGCCTGTGGCATGACGTATTACTGGTGTCAATCATTTGTGTGTATCGTATGTATTAGATGAAAGTGATAAAAGATATTCACCAGCAATACCAGAAACGCCAGCCAGCCATCCAAAAAGCCTGTGAACCACGAAAATATTTTATTAAGATATTTGCAAATGCAAATTGATTTAGTCAACACCGCATAGATATAATCTATGTACATTATACGTGTGGGTAAATAAATATAGTGGTGCATTAGGAATTTTTTGATAGCCCAAAAATATTTCTAAATTATTGCCGTTATTTAAATTTTAGCATTTGATACGATCACTGGGCATTTTGTAAATTCGCCAATTTTAAGTAATTTCATTTGTTTAATATCATCAATCAAATCAGAGTTGCGTGTTTTTGTTTTTCTCAATCGTTTTAGTGTTTAAAGTAAATAACTTACAATTTTATTGTTATTATTGTTCTTACTTATTACAGATCAGTTACGATTTGTGTACAAAATAGCAACTATTTGTTACGGTATCGTCATCCGAAGTGTTCGTATGGACTAACAACAAAATACAACAAAAGACTGTAAACCAAGCCAATTGTTAGTTGTTAACAATGACTAACCAACATCCTGTAAAGTCGGAAAAGGAGAATGGTCACCAACTGGAGACTGCCACATATGATCCGTAAGTTTAGTGAAAAAAAAGTGAAATGAAATAAATCAATCGTCATATGATAAATATGATATGTGATATGAAGAACTTGTCGAGTGAAGTGTTTTTAATAATGGCAATAAATATCTATAATTATTATTTATATGTTATAATAACAAAAAAAAAAATATATAAATAAATGGTGACAATTGCATGTGCCAAGTTCAATAAATTGCCCAGAATTAGCGAAATATTAAAACTAATTTGCGTAACGGTTCTAAAATACAGTATTTGTAATATAATAATATTTAAACTTCCATATTAATTTAATATCAAACCATCATTAGAAGTGAACAGTTATAAATAATAAATTAAATATCGTTAAAAAATTATACGGATAATAAAATAAGAACCGTATCCAGTGAACAAAATAATACAAAACGTATATGACTTCAAATTGGTTGTATAAATAATTTTAATTATTAATATTCAGCCGGTTAAGTTATGTCAATTAGGTGGTAAATATAAAAATAATTTGGGATATGTTTTACTTACCCATACATCCATTACTTCATATTTTACTATATATCGACTCATCTTTAAATCTTGAAGATATGGTAAGGCGCGCGGAATTAGTTTAGGTTGAACGGATCTGAAAATACGAACAACAGACAACAAGGCTATTAAAAAATCAATCACACTATGCAAAAAATTAAGAATTTTTGTAAAATACAACATCTTGACAGTGTAGGGTCCATTCTACTATCGAAGGGTAATAAAACGCTATACTTAGTTTGTTGGGAATGGTGACCAATTAGCATAGGTTACCTTTTAGCATAGGATGTGAAAGTTGCGTCCCTCAGAAAACATGAAATACTTAACTATTTGTTAACCGATTTGTACAAACAAATATGCGATTAACGCGCACTTTCTGAATAAAATGGTAAACATTAGGGTGCGCTTATACAGTCTTCTTCAAACAAAAAAATAGTGCAAAAATCATAAAAGACTGAAATTTCGAAAAAAAAAAACAGACAGATATGACAAGTTATTAATATAACTATATATATCAGTGAAAATTGGCAAAAATCTGTCAGATCCATTTTCTACCAAGCGAGGCTTTAGACAAGGCGATAGTCTGTCCTGCGATCTCTTTAACATCGTAATGGAGATGATCATGCGGAAAGCAGCAGTAAACAGGAATGGCACCATATTTAACAAAAGCCACATGTTGCTCGCGTATGCTGATGATATCGATATTATTGGACGTGGATTGCGAGATGTTACTGCGGCTTTTTCGAGCATTGAAAAGCAGTCGGCTGAAGTGGGTCTGGTGATAAACGAGGACAAAACCAAGTTATTTGTTTCAACGAACAAAGAGTCCACTCGTCTGGGACGCTGCGTGAACGTTGACAACTATAATTTTGAAGTGGTAGATGATTTTGTCTACCTTGGCTCCGCCATAAACAAAAATAATAATGTCAGCCTCGAAATCAAAAGACGAGTATTGATCGCAAACCGCTGCTACTATGCGCTAAGCAAGCGATTTAACGACAAAGCGCTCTCTCGAAAAACAAAGATCCAGCTCTACCAGACTCTGATCCTACCTGTCTTGCTCTACAGCGCAGAATCGTGGGTAATGACACAAGCGGATCAATCTATTCTGGGAGTCTTCGAGAGAAAAATACTCCGCAAAATATTTGGACCCATCATCGTGAACGGCGAGTACCGTCGTCGAATGAATCATGAGCTGTATGAGCTGTACAACGACATCGACGTGGTCCATCGCGTTCAAATAGACCGAATGCGCTGGCTTGGACACGTTGTACGAATGGACGATAACGCTCCGGCTCGAAAAGTCTTCGGCAATAAACTCGATGGGAGGCGCAGGAGGGGGCGACCAAAACTCCGATGGATAGACCAGGTGACGGAAATGTTAAGTAAGCTTGGTTTGACGAACTATCTACGGAGCGCAAAAGACCGAAGCGCTTGGAATGGTTTTCTACGTGCGGCTACTGATAGATGAATTTCTGTTGTTGCTGCCAGTAAAGAAGAAGAATATATATCGTTGAAAAGGCCGCAATCTCTTCTTTCCAAATCCGCTGAGAAAATTAAAATCGGTTTTTATTCAACCACGTTACTTATAAGTGCGGAAAGTTACGAAAAACCGGTATCATAGTGGTCTTTATGAGCTATTTGGGCCACGTTCAGATTGGATTGCTATGTTCACGAAAGTTGTTCAACTTTACAATGGCTACATTTTTGGCGAACATTGTTAGTGAAAAATTTGGACTCCCTCAAAGTAATGCTCAAAAAAGTGAAAAAATTATAATTTCTTCAATTTTATTTGGAAAAGGGCAGGAATAACCTAAATTTTTGACATAAATTGTTAATAAAGTAAGTGCGCAAAACTACCAGCTACATTATTGCCGAATATAGTTTAGCGCTATCACAAAGTGTGAGTTAAGCTATTGGACAAAAACTAATGACACCTTTTTTCAAGGGGCTCACAGTGGTCCGTTTTTCTGATCTAGCGTAACGAAATTTTCGACATTCGAAATCTACCAAAATTTGATTTCCCGACGACTACTAACTGTTCATTTAGCAAATCGATAACTTACAAATTTGCTATAATTGATTAACTTTCGGCTTTCAAACACAAGTCAAAACAGCTGCAAGTGTGCAGATTGTGCTGAAAAATTGGGAAAACTCATATTGCAAAACATTTTTTGAATTTTCTTAAAAGATAAAGGTATGTAGTTTACAAAAAAAAAAACGTACCGTGATCTGTGCAATATCTTAGGTGCTAGAAAATTGTGGTAGAAATCAACACTTTTTGTAACCGAATTTGAACTTCTGTAGAGTAGAACTTAGTTAGCCGGTATCGGCCGGTGAAGAGAATGTTATTTTATGTTAATATATTTCAGCTACTTTATGAAATGGCCAACAGTTGCTGCTTTCAGTTGCTTTTGCTCACTATGTTGCAATTTTTAGGCATCATGTCGGTCTGCAATTGCAACCTTTTTTTAGTAAGGCAATCCGAGTCAGAGTGAAGTATTGACTCGAAAAAATTTAATAATATAATTTAATACGTCTACAAAATAAATAAAAAAAATAAAAAAAAAATTTAGATAAAAAAAATTTTAAGCAAAAATATCTAAATTAAAACAAAAAAATGTTGTTGAAATTTTTTTTTTCATTTGGTTCCTTCTTGTTATATTATTCTAGAAAAATTTTCCTTTTGACGAAAATTGTATTATTTTTATGTTTTAATTTCGTTACGCTAGATCTGGCAAACGGACCACTGTGGGTGGGGCTCACTGATTTTGAGAATGTCTCGCCAAACTGAGTATATGGTTCTATTACCCTTCGAAAGTAGAATCGAACTTATACTGACAAGTTCTTGTATTTTTTTTCACTGTTGCACTGTGTCATTAGTTATGGGATCGCTAAAGCTCATACATTATATAGATTGACAGACAACATCTTCTTAAGATTTTCAAAATGTAATCAAAACTGCTTTGGCTCAAATGAAACCAGTTTATGTTTATCAACTTTAATAGACCGTTAATGCATTTTTCTGATATTAAAACTTTCGGTAGTTCCAAAACAACCGGACATATCCCCACCAAGGTATAAAGTTCATGTTCTGAGATTGGTGAAGAGGAGATGTGCCACCAACCTGGTTTTAAAACGTTAAAGAATTGTCTATTTGACCAATGCAGTGTTATGCAACTCATAGCCTAGCGAGGCTGACAATAATCATATTTTTCACACAGACACGATCAGCAATTCACACGTATGTGAAGCTGTGTTTGATTCAAAGCAGTCCGTCTACGGTCAATCCCTGATTGAGTGTTGTGAAAGCAATGCCACCCAATAAGCACAAAGTCTGACTTGGATCCGGTTTGAGTCCGACTATCGGTAATCACTTTCACAGGTCCGATTCGGACCCGGTTTCAGTCCGACATATCGGAGTTCGCTTTAGAATGTCCGATTTTGATCCGATTTAAGTACGACATATCGGACACCGATTAGGCATGCCCGATTCGGATCAGTTTTTAGTTAGACGTATTGGAGTTCGCTTTAACATATCCAATTTTAATCAAATTTATGTACGACATATGGCAGACCGATTTGGCATGCCCGATTCGGATAAATTAAATTAGTTACTAAAATAATATCGTAACGGATCAGAAATCGTTTCGGCAACGGATCAGAATTCATTTCGTTTTTGGATACGAAATCATTTGGAGATCGAATACGAACTCATATCTAAATCAGATCCGAACTCACTTCAATGTTGGATACGACATCTTTTTGAGTTCGGCTCCGATCTCGTTACGAGATATGATCCGATATAATTTTGAAATCGGACTCAATTCTCTTTCTGATATCGAAAGAGGAAACATTGCCGCTCTCGTGTCCGATTTCGAAACAAGAAAGGACCCGTTCTCGAAATCAAATCAGAGAATTAAGCTTCAATCCTCAAGGCGAAGGTTAAGATCTAAAATGAGCAAGATCGGTCAAAAACTACACCAACCTTCCATACAAACTTCCCCTTTTTTGGGGTCTATACCCGTGATCTCTAAGTGGAGGTTATGGTCTAAGATGAGCAAGATCGGACAAGAACGACTACCCCTTTTTAGGGCTATCCGTTATCTATCCCCGCGTTTACAGCCGTAGTAAAAGGAATATCGGGCATAATTTGATTTGCAAGCTAACATTCTCTAAGCGGAGGATAAGTTTTAAGATAACAAGATCAGCGAAAAACTACCTCCACCTCCCATACAAAACTTGCCCTTTTTGGTGTTATCCGTCTGTCTATCCCAGATAGTACAGCCGTACAAAACTTAACCCACTTCCCATACAAACTTTCTCTTTTGGAATTGTCCGTCTGTCTGTCCCTTGGGTTACAGAAGAAGTTTAAGAGGTTTCGGACTAATATTTGCTATACAAGCTTCTTTTCTTTAAACGGAAGTTATGTTCTAAGATGAGTAAGATCAAACAGAAGTACTCCCACCTCCCATATAAACATCCTCTTTTGGGGGTGTCCGTCTGTCTGTCACCGTGGTTACAGCAGTAGTTAAAGAGCTATCGGGCTGAAATCTGTAATGCCAGCTTCTATCTCTCAAGCGGAGGTTAAGTTCTAAGCTGAACAAGATCGGACGACAAATGGATGTAAGACGCTAAAAGTAACGTCCACCGCTCATACAAACTCCTCTTTCTTGGGGCATGGCAGAAGATAATTACCTTACTAGTTTTGTAATGAAATGATGTTCCTTACTGATTAAACGGTTTTATTTCTTACATCTAAAACCTTCCCCAAGTTACAAAATAAGATCTATGGTTAAAGTTTTTCTTACTAGATCCTAATAGGAGGGAATGGAATCGTCACTTTTTCCTGTCAAGCCTTGCTCGAAAAGTACAAATCAGCCGAACTGATTAGTTGCGAAGAAAACATATCCAGAATATGAAAGAAAGAATCAAATTTTTCAACTTTCAACTTCTCGTTATTCTTCACACAATAATTTCCCAAAAGCAAACTGATTCGCTCCAACATTAAAAACTTTGTTTTCATGTTAAACTGTTTAAATATTGTAATCAAATATTATTTTCCCAAGATATAAATGTAGTCATTTGTTAAACTAAATTAGCAGTGATATTTCGCAGTGGTTCCGTAGTTTCATTTTGCAAACAACAAGAACTCCTACTAAGTTGTTCTTATTACTACAAATTTTAAAAATTTTGATTTCTATGCTAATGTTAACCATTATCTCATGCCTTTGGCAAACCTATTCTGCAATAATACTATGAACTTTATGGAATCCGATCATATACATATCTACATCGCTAAGCTTGTAACAAACAACACCTTTCTAACTTGTTTCCTCCAGTAACACACACACACACACTTTAGGTGTGACCAAATAAATTTACATGTTGCAATCCAGTTTCCAACACAAACCGCTGAAAGCAGCCACACCACTCACCACACCACACACAAAAGACAAAGAAGCTGAAAAATTTATAATTTTTATTTGTTGCAAATTACTCATGGCTCATAACCCCTAGCGAGAACTAGGAAGCAAAACAATTTAAACTGCAAAAAAATAAATAAATAAGAAATATGCAAAGTCGTTTGTGGAGAGCACAGTTTGCAAAATAAAAGCAGCACACAAACAAATGCCACAAATTTTGTTAAATATGGTTATGAACACGTGTTCATGGAAATTTGCCGTAATTGTTTGATAAAAAAATTCCAAATTTGCAACAGTTTTGATTCATTGTCATAGAAGTTTGCTACATTTTTATTAGGCATGAGTACAATTATGATTATCATATCAATGATGGTACTACAACTTTTTGGACTGATAAGCAAGCACACACACACACACAAATTTCTGGTGCGTTCTTCGTCCAATCCACTCAATTATCCAATTTAAAACTACTTTAGATACACTTTTTTTTTTGCAAACTTTAACGTCATATTCTTAATAATATAGTTGGCTATCGTAGGAGTAGGTGACTATTAAACCTTATTAAGTAATTGCCAAATTTATGGAGATATGTGTGCTTTATGTTTTGTTTTTTTGTTTAATTTTTTAATTGTGCAAAATTTTATTTATGGTCATAACAAGATAACGGTGTCACTATACCACCAATAAAGCAAGATTTTTTTTTGGCATTTTGTCGTATATGTTGTCATAATATCTTAATCCGGTTATATATAAAGATATCGAATGATAAAGAGAGGAGCAGTTTTAACAGTAAAACAATTTAGGTCTTGGAACTAAAATTCTTTAGGTTTTCTGATAAAACCAAGACTGTAATGTATTTTCTCTTCACATCCATTCGCCAAATATTTTTGCTTAATTGTGGTTTGAACTTCTCATCATGTACATGATAGTCACGTGTTGCAGCTAGCATACCACCGTCGGCCACTTATAATATGATCATAGCTATGATTTAGCGCAAAGTTTATTCGCGTTTTGAAAACAATTCAAACTCTTTACCGTAGTTGAACATCGTAAATTTTAAAAGGTTAATAATATTTTTAATAAATTTTCAGATTAATCACAATCGTATCACAAAATTTCACATTACAGTTATGGAAATTTAGTGATTTAAATATTTTATGTATGTCATCAGTTTTTGTAAAACAGCTAACACAAACTTCGTGATAGCGCTAAACTATATTCGGCAATAATGTAGCTGTCAGTTTTGCGCACTGCCTTTATTAAAAATTTATGTCACATATGCTGGTGATCCTGCCTTTTTTTAAAAAAAAAATTAAGAAGAAACTATTATTGTTTCACTTTTTTCAGCATTACTTTGAGGGAGTCCAAATTTTTTACTAACAATGTTCGACAAAATTGTAGCCATGGTAAAGTTGAACAACTTTTGTAAACATATCAATACAATCTATACGTGTCTAGGCAACCTCAATAGCTTATAAAGTCCACTATGATACCGGGTTTTCGTACCTTCACGTACTCATAAGCCAGTAACGTGGTTGAATATTAACTGAGCCTTTCCAACGATATATATTAGGGCGCGTCGATTTGTAGGGAGTGAAAAAATTCACCAATTTCCCTATGATTTCCGTATTCTATGGGTTATTCCATGAAAATTTGCCCAAGGAACCATACCTATATCGTTAAAATCGAGTCCTCTACTTTTTGTTGGTAGATTTTGACGTTCGTATGAAATATTACCTACACGTTCATATCCATAACTCAAAAATATTACCTACACGTTCACATCCATAACTCAAAAACTATCGATCGGATTTAATTGCCATAATCGGTCATTTTTGTCCAAATTTTGGACCATTTTTCCATTCTTGGACAAAATCATGAAAAAAATTGAAAAATGGTCCAAAATTTGGACAAAAATGCTCGTAACTTTTGAACCGTTGGACCAATGTTGGAGATTTTTTTTGTAAATTGATCAAAATGAGTTTTTGAGTTATGGATGTGAACTTGTAGGTAATATTTCATACGAACGTCAAAATCTACCAACAAAAAGTAGGGGACTCGATTTTAACGATAGAGGTATGGTTCCTTGGGCAAATTTTCATGGAATAACCCATAGAATACGGAAATCATAGGGAAATTGTCGAAAAATAAATCGACCCGCCCTAATATATATAGTTATATTGATAACTTGTCATATCTGTCTGATTTTTGCATCGAAATTTTAAACTTTTGTGATTTTTTTACTATTTTTTTAGTTTAAAAAAGTTTGTAGCCACTATTTTATAAGAACACACTAATGTTCACCATTTTATTCAGAAAGTGCACGCTTTTACGAGTTAAACGCATACTTGCTTGTAAAAATCGGTTATCAAATAGTTAAGTTATTCATGTTTTCTGAGGGACGCAACTTTCATATCAAAAATTTAAAAAATTTGGCATTAATATGAAGGAGACTTCCAATGAGTATAAAACATGGTACTAAGTTTTGGGGTCACTGATTTCGAAACCGAAGTAACATTTGGAAAAAAACATAATGGAAAAAACATAATGGAAAAAACAAAATGGCAGACATTTTTTTCTAAAAATGCTTGGATTTAACGAGTCAAATGTTGGAGTCAAATTTGGAAAAACAGACAGACATTTGACAGACATTTTTTCCAAATAAATGCTGGAATTCAACCATATTATGGTGCTTTTTGAGGTCACTGATTTTGAATCTGAAATCAAACTTTTAAAAACACAAAACAGAAAATAAAAAAATTGCGAATTTTTTTTCAAAAAACATTGGAATTCAAGCGATATTGTGCTTATGGGGATTTTTGGGGCCACTGGTTTTGAATCTGCAGTCAAATTTGGAAATACAAAATGGCGGACGTTTTTATAAAAAAATGCTGAAATTTAACCACATTGATTTCAAACCTGAAGTCAAATTTGAAAAAAACAACATGACGGAAATTTTTTTCAAATAAATGCTAGATTTCAACCATATTGTGGGTATGGTGCTTGTTGAGGTCGCTGATTTTGAACCTGCAATCAAATTTTTAAAAAACAAAACAGAGAATACAAATTCAAAAAACGTTGGAAACTTATGGGGGTTTATGGGGTCGCTGATGTCGATTCTGGAGTCAAATTTTGAAAAAAAAGAACAAAATTGTGGATACAAATAATGCTGGAATTTAACTGATATTGCGCCTAACGAGGGTTTTGGGGCCGCTGATTTCGAATCAGTAGTCAAGTTTTGAAAAAAAACGAATAATATTTTCAAATAAATGCTGGATTTCCACCATACCCATAGGGCTTGTTGAGGTCGCTGATTCGGAATCTGAAATCAAATTTTAAAAAAACAAAACGGAAAAACAAAATGGCGGAATTTTTTTTTTAAAAAAAAGTTGAAATTCAATCGTTATTGTACCTGTAGGGGTTTTTGGGGTCGCTGATTTCAAATCTGGAGTCAAATTTTGAAAAAAAGATAAATAAAATCGTGGATACAAATTGCGGATATTTTTCAAATAATGCTGGAATTTAACTGATATTGTGCCTAACGAGGGTTTTGGGGCCACTGATTTCGAATCCGTAGACAAGTTTTGAAAAAAAGAAAAGCGGATACAAAATGGCGGACATTTTGTTCACGTGAATTCCAACATTTTTTGAAAATAATGTCTGGCCATTTGATTTTTTTTTCTAAATCTGACTCCGGATTTGAAATCAGCGACCCCAAAAACCCCTTAGTACAATATTTCATGCATACAAGAAGTCTTCTTAATTTTCAGACTAAATTTTTTAAAATTTTTATCGAAGGAAGGATAAAGCAAAATAAGGAAAAAAGGCAAAAATATTTAGTTTATCCTAAGTCCTTTCGATAGAGGAAACATACAATTTTTAAAGAAGTGATAAAGGTTTGCTGATGTTGATTTC
Organism: Muscina levida; assembly: GCA_964034835.1. Taxonomy (NCBI): domain Eukaryota; kingdom Metazoa; phylum Arthropoda; class Insecta; order Diptera; family Muscidae; genus Muscina; species Muscina levida. The sequence goes on from OZ035883.1 coordinate 36,672,286, forward strand.
AGATAAGTATTGGTCCAAGAAACATCAGAAATCTTGAAATTTTGTGAATTTTTGAGTCTCTTAAAAAATTCTCCATTTTATTGAAACAAAAACAAAACAAAACTCTCTATTGAATTATACACAAGTTATAACTCACCATATTTTGCCTTAATATCTTATATGACGAATACGGCGTAATGGTAAATTATTGCATGGACAAAGTTTTTGTTTTTTATTCTAATTTGGAGTGTAAACTTTATATATAAACAAAAAAAATACGAATTGGACAATTTTATTTTTTCAATTTCGGCCAGAAAATTTCCATTTTCGACAAATGTGCTGTGTAGTTTAAACTAAATCCCAAAATTTCTAACACAATTCACGACGTTTAAAAACTATTTAATTTATTAAGATTTTATTCCAAAAAAGACAAATTGACGAAAACCAAAATTGGTACAAAATCCCCCAAATTCCAATTCCAAGAACTTCGTTCTCGAAAAACACAAACATTTTATGCAACTCCTAATGTACCTGCCAACAACGTGCAAAGCAGCGTAATTGTTTATTTGCTTTTAAAATTGTATTGTGTTAAAAAGAGCAAAAAAGATTTTAACCGCATAATAAAAAACGATACGTTAATTACAAGCTGTTAAGTAAATATTGTCATAAACTCCAACACATTTTATCAATGCAGCCCCCTTCCGCCTCTATAAATCAACTTCTCATATCGTATCCAAGTATATATGGCGTATCACACCTTTTGATATATACAGCATTATTGGTTAATGGTAATGTTGGTAACATGCCTACAGTATTGGTAATATGTAAGAGAAAAAGGGCCTCAATATATAGCGACCTAAAGGAACGAAACACTTTTTAGTGCTGATAGATAATGCTGAAATATTGGACATAATCAAACTTTTGTTGCTTCCGCACCAATTTAAAATAAAAGCGAGTAAGCCACTTATATGCAAGAAACTCTCTCATATCTCATGCATATAATGTAAGGGGAAAATAATTATGTAGTTATCGCTTTTGAGCTCGATATGCCTTTCCTACCGATATCCAATAGAATCGATACCCTGTTTAAGGTAAGAACTGTCTATCTCCATAGTATAGCTACCAACTGCAGACTCCACCCCTTCATCTTTTAACACCGAACCATTTTTCAATTTTGGAAATAGAAAATAATCCGCGATAGTTAAAATTGGCGAACAAGGTGCATGATGAAGTAATTCGAACTTTAGTTCACATATTTTGGTCATTGCAATAGTAAATGAGTGAACGGTCCATTGTCATTTAAACGCTTTATAGGGTTAGCATGAAACTTGCAGTAAAAAATTAAAAATAATCCTACATGCATACCAAAAAACAGGTGCCATGACCTTGCCTGCAGCTGAAACTGTCTTCGCCTTCTTTGGACGCGATTCTCCCATTTCAGTTCACTGCTTTGACTGTGTGGAATTGGTGGACCCATGTCTAATCCATTGTTTACGAATCGACGAAAAATTCGGCTTTATTAACGTGGCACCAATATTGCGCACAGCTTTCTCATCTCCAAATTTTCAGTTAGTTCACACACCTTCACCCGACGATTATCCAGTAACATTTTGTAAATTTTTATACCCTCACCCTACGGGTAGAAGGGTATATATAATTTGATACGACCCAAAAGTGTAACACATAGAAGGAGTCACTTTAGACCCTGGGTTTCTTTGAACCAAATTCGATTCATAACTTTTTAAGTCGTTTGAGTTATGTTCGTCTGTCTGTCTGGCTGTCCAGCTGGTACGCACGATAACTTTCTGGAAGTTTAGCCACGCCCCTTCTGGTACCTCCCATACAAATGTACCGTTTCGCCCACTATAGAGATGGAGTAAAAATATCAATACACCAAACGCGATCGTGGCCAAATTCTTAATTAGTATAGCTATAACAGGATAAAGTTTTGGAGAAAAAATCTGGTATCAAACGCGATCGTACCCAAATTCTTTCTTTAGTAAAGCTAAATCAGGATACAGTTTTGGAGAAAAAAACTGGAAGTCTAGCCACGCCCCCTCTGGTACCTCTCATACCCATCTGGTACCGCCCACTTAAGAAATCGATTAATATTATTAAGAGACCTAACGCGATCGTGGTCACATTCTGTATTTAGTAAAGCTCAAGCAGGGTAAAGTTTTGGAGAAAAAAATTGGAAGTCTAGCGACGCCCCTTCTGGTACCTCCCATACAAATGTACCAATCCGCCCACTTTGGACTTGGAGTAATAATATCAATACACTCGACACGATCGTGCCCAAATTCTGTATTTAGTTAAGCTATAACAGGATAACGTTTTGGAAAAAAAGGGGAGTGTAGCCGCGCCCTTTCTGGTACCTCCCATACAAATGTACCACTCCGCCCACTTTAGAAATCGAGTAATAATATCAATATAATAGAACATTTTATGTTTTACTGAGGGTATATGTAAGTCGGGTTGCCCGACTGAAACTTTCATACAGGCCTTAACCGTTTCTGGCGTGAACACTAGACATGGTCCCTCGATAAGGGAGGAAATGTAGTTAATTGACTTCTGAGTCAAATATGTTCTATAAGCAAAATGTAGAACATGAATAGCGATATCTGCTTCGTTACGATCTGACATCAAATGATGGCGCTACAAAAAAAAACTCTTTCGTAGTCCCTATCTAGGGACACCCCTCATTTGGATCGATGTCTTCGACGTACGTCTTGAAAGCACATGCGGCCTCACGTAAACTCAGCCACCAAATATTTGATATTCTTGAAAGAGCAGACACTTGTTTTATTTTTGATGGCTCCAAATATGGTGCCTTGAAACTGAAAACATAAGTTTTATAAGGCTGCGACTTTTCACTAAAGTACTGCGTTCATATATACCATAGGTCGGCTAATTTTGGCTAATTTAAATGCTAATTTCTCCATGGAAACTTCGTTTGCTATCTCATTTCATGGCAGTAATTTGAAGAAAAACAAAAAATTATACTCTTTACAAAATATTTCTCTCAGCTATTAAATATTTCCGAAAAAATTGCCACGAACAACATTCTAAATACCAAAATCTATATTTAGTGGAGTTGTTTAACTAAACCGGGAAGGTGAAATACTCCAATCGAAGTTAATTTTATTCCGCCAATATACTGAAACAATTTTTGAGGTTCATAAGTTTGTTACCTAATATCTCGTCAACTTTCATATTACCAGAGAAAACACAAACATATTTAATAGAATACCTCTTGATGTTCATCATGTAAAATGTCATCATTGTGTTTATTACACAGTACATCACATGACTCAATTCTGAGAACTGCACGTGAAAGTTGCCCCAAAAAGAAGAAGTTCTGCATCATTCGTTTTGCCAAGTTACATGCCATAATAATTTAATATAGATTTGAACAAAATAAACCCATTACAAAATCATTTGATAAATGGGAAAGTACAACTGTTGCTTATGTAGGGAAACGTTATATGAACATATTAAAGGAATTGTAATTTTTAATTATTTTTAAATTTGTTTCAGCTAAATCGGACTAGTGGTTCTCAAGTTATGTCAAACAAAAGAGCCTAAAACGTGAACAATTTCCCTAAACGATACTTATTAACTTCAAATCGATATTAAATTATTATGGCATGCAACGTGACGACACGAATGATGCAGAACTTCTTCTTTTTGGGGCTACTTTTACATGCAGTTCTCAGAGTTGAGTCCCAATATCAATGAGCTGAAAAATGTTGTACTGTGTTACATATGACTTACTCTATGTATTTCTGAAAACGTGGTCGTATTTTGCACACATCTAATTAAAACAAAATAATTTTTTTTTACAAACGCAAAGAATTAATTTTTGTCTTGCTATTCATTAAATATTGCAATTGATTCTTATCATCTTTTCCTACAGCTTCACATATTAAAATTTTTGTTAATTAACTTACAAAACCTAGACGCATAAAAATACTGAAATAATATTTTTTAATCAGTACAACTTTTACAATAAAATCCCGAAATTTAAAACAACAAAGTATTCGAATCTCGTGATTTGCAAGAATTTTGATACCTAGTATCACATTATTTAATGTCTATCATTAATTTCTGTTTTATAACTCAATTGTGCATTTATATATATATATATTTTTTTTTTTGATAACGCATTTTAAAACTAACACAATTGAAATTTAAGTCATTGATCTCCACACTCGGTTTAATTTCAAGAAATCTGTGTCAATCTCAAAATACAAATAAATATACAAAACTGCACAACACACACATCGTAAACACTTAAATTGAATGGAGGACCATAATTTGAGTTTAACTTATTCAATTATCTTAAGTGAATATTTTTAGCACTTAAATATACAGCACGTGTCTTTTAACGATATAATGATGCATACTTCTCATAAACGAGTATAAGACGTAATGTAACATACATATGTTTGTTATAGTAATAGTTTTAACGAATTTTTTTTCTCGAGTGTCAATCCGTGTGTTCGCCTGATTAATAGGAAGAAATGTCTGTTTCGTCTGTCGGTCGCTACACAAATGCGGCGTGTGACCACAACTTGTTTTGCTATAACACATTGATAGATAGTACCTACGACTTGGATACATGTATACTTAGGTACATTCCTACATACGTCGGTTTATGAAAGCGAAAGTGGGTCTTTAAATATTAATGATGAACTTGGTTGATTAGCCAGCCAGCCAGCCCACATTGCGGAGGTTGGTGATTTGGATACACCATCCCCATAGCCCTTGGTTGCAAAAATGGATATGAACAGATTTCGTGGTGGTTAAGCCAATGGATGGATTGTGACACTTGATTAATGTGACTTAGTGACAAGGTTAGAGAAATGCAATTATAGAGCAAAACAGAAAAAAGCGGGGGAAGAGTTATTAGTTTGTTTATCTAACAGAGCAGTTAATTAAATAGCCGTTAACCAGAGGTGCCTGGTTTCTCAACGTGGGGAAAATGCATCATCGATGAATTAAGGAAATGATTTAGAGAAAAAAAGTAAATGTTGACAGAATGTGAATGATAGATAGACAAGGGCAATGTGTTTGGGAGAGAAATATAGAAACAATATTTGATGAATGCTTTGAACAGACACTTCAGAAAAATCAAAAATAAAACCTGCATCGAAATAACGTTGTGTTAAAATTCCGAATTTTACAAACTAATTTAAAATTTAAACTTAAAAAATAAATACAAAATAATGAAGATATAAAATAACTAAAAAATAACTGCTACAGCATGGAAAATTTTGAAGGAACTTGAGGAGTGACCTAAAGCATTTTGTGGGTCTGGTCGAGTACAACATGAATCTGTATACCAATGTTTCCGAACACCCACAAAATTTGGATTTACTGTACAAAAACCAGTTTCACTGATTTTTTCCCACTTATGAGCTGATAACTCAGTCTGATCTGAAGCAGTTTTTTATTTCTTAACAGTTTTAAAAAGAAGAATCTTAAGTCTTTACAACGAAATATCCCTATCCTATTAATATTATAAATGTGAATGTTTGTCTGTTTGTTTGTTTGTGGCTCAATCACAGCTAAACGAGTGAACCGATTTCAATGAAATGTTGTCCCAAAGGGCGGTGTGGTCCTGGCAAAACTTTTTTTTAGAGCTAGAGAGATAAAATTAGATACCCACATTGTAATCGACAACGCGAACCTAATATACAGACGAAATTTTATAGCTAGAGAGATAAAATTTGATACCTATGCGGTACTCGACAAGGCGAATATGAATATGCAGACGAAACTTTCATTTTGGACCCAATGGGCGTATTAGATGTGGCAAAACTTTTTTTAGAGCTAAAGAAGTACAATTTGATACCCATAGTACTAGAGAACACGAATATGAACAAGCAGAAAAATTTTAATTTTGGACAAAATGGGCGGAGTGGGCGTGGCAAATCTTTTGTAGGGCTATATATATAAAATTTAATACCAAGATACTACTCGACAGCACAAATATGAATATGCTGTCGAAATTTTAATTTTCGTTCAGTAGGCGGAGTGGGCATGCCAAAACAATTTTTAGAGCTAGAGAAGTACAATTTGATACCCATAGTACTCGAGAACACGAATACGAATTTTGGACACTATGGGCGAAGTGGGCGTGGCAAATCTTTTTTTATGGCTATAGATATACAATATAATACCAAGATAGTACTCGACAGCACAAATATGAATAGGCAATCGAAATTTTAATTTTCGTTCAGTAGGCAGAGTGGGCATGCCAAAACAATTTTTAGAGCTAGAGAAGTACAATTTGATACCCAGATAGTACTCGAGAACACGAATATGAACAAGCAGACGAAATTTTAATTTTGAAAAAAATGGGCGGATTGGGCGTGTCAAAACATTTTTAGGGCTATAGACTTTTTTGTATCCTATAGTATTTGACAACGAGAAAATTCATATGCAAACAAAATTTTAATTTTCGATGAGTGAATATAATTTCGAAATTGTAATGTTGGACCCAATGGACGTAGTGGGCGTGGCAAAACTTTTTTTTAGGGCTAGAGGTATATAATTTGATATCCAGATAGTACTCGACAACAAGAATATGAATATGCAGACCAAATTTTAATTTTTGACCCAGAGTGGGCGTGGCAACTCTTTTTTTTTGAGCTAGAGAGATAAAATTTGATACATATATAGTACTTGACAATACGAATAAGAATATGCAAACAAAATTTTATATTTCGATGAGTGGGCGGATGTGACGTGCCCAATTTGTATTTTAGCCTTAGAGTGACAACATTTGCTGAAAAAATTTTTATTTTCAATCAGTGGTTGGAGGGGCGTGGCAAAATTGTATTTTAGCCCTAAAAAGATAACATTTGATACACATAAAGCACTTGGCACTGCAATAAAAATTTTGTATGGGAAATTGTAATTCTGATCAGTGAACAAATGGCGCATGGCTAAACTGTATTTTAGGCCTTAATAGATAAAATTTAGTACAAAGATAGTATTCGTTATTTCAGGTTCAAATTTGCCGACAAAATTCTTATTTTTAATCAGTAGACGCAGGAGGCATTGTATAACTGTATTTTAGCCCTAGATAAATACAACGTTACCGGCCGTGGTATGATGGTCAGAACACGCGACTACCATACGGGAGATCCCTGGTTTAAATCTTGGCTCCAGTCATCCAAAAAAAAAATTCTTTCAAACAGTGCCAAAGCTATTATCAGCCAAACATATTATTATCGAGTTAAGGAAACGTTCCCAAAGTACGTTTAAAAACGGGTAACGAATTGTTTACAGAGCCCATAAGATCAACGATTAAAATTATCGTTTTAAGAAAGCAAGTCAAACATATTATTATCGAGTCAATGAAACGTCCCCAAAGTACGTTTAAAAACGGAATTTGTACAGTTTTTATAACTGTGAGCCAATTCTAATTGATATATAATATGTGTAATATTAGTCAACTAAGCAATAGCGAAGCATTGACGGGTCCACTAGTATATATATGTAGATAACTTGCCCCTCTGTCTTTTTTTTGTTTTGCCTCTTCCAAAATAATTTCCACAACATTAAAGTGCTGTACACAACGTTAAGAAACACGGTTTCATATTGACATCACCAGCTATAATACAGTTTAACAAATTAGCATTGTTTAAAATTCAACTTATGTGCTTATTATAGATTATTAAATGTTACCTCATAGTTCATGATTTGTTTTCATTATTTTGATTTTGTTTGTTTCTACTTTTTCTGTTTGCAGTAATGACATCGAGGAAACGGAACCACTCACCTGGCGGTTTTGGAGAAAACGTCGCTATATTGTAGTATTACTAGCTTTCTTTGGTTTCTTCAATGTCTATTCGATGCGTGTCAACTTAAGTGTGGCCATTGTGGCTATGACAGAAAATCGCACTGTAATCGATGAAGATGGCAATGAATCGTGGCTACAGGAATTCTCCTGGGATTCCAAACAAAAGGGTCTGATATTGAGTTCATTTTTCTATGGCTATATGTGTACACAATTTATTGGTGGCTATGTGGGTGCCAAGATTGGTGGAAATATTGTAAGTTGGTGGTGATAGTGATAAGTGTTCGCTGTAGGTAGGCATTTTAATTGTTGAATTTTTTTGTTTTCATTTTAAATAGGTTTTTGGCGTTGGCATTGGCGCCACTGCCATATTGACATTGTTCACACCAATGGCTGCAAAACATAGTTTGGGCATGTTGTTGGCTGTTCGTATTGTCGAGGGTTTATTTGAGGTAAGTGGTTTTGTATGTTAATACATATATGTTTTAATGTTAACTAGTGCACTGGTAGCGCATTGACTTTTCATTAACAAGTTTATCACATATTTATTACTCTAATTAAAGTGACTGAAGGACTTAAATAACAACCTCTAAAGAAAAACTTCACAAAACAAGATATGGTATATCATATTTCAATTAGAAAATTTCAAATGACCAATGAGTTTCTTGTATTAGTAGTAAAAAATCTTAACAAAATTTACTGAATATATACTTTTGCCATGGTCTTAACGTTATCCATTTTTTTACCCAAAATGTTTTTTTGCATCTTCATTTATCTCTAGAAGGCCACACAGTTAGCAAACTTTCTTAGTATTGGATTTAGGCTTTTTAGCAATATCATCCAATAAAAAATATATATTGGAAATTCTTACGTTTTAACATATGTATTGCATACATTGTTAGTCAATAAATATAAAACGCAAAATGTAAAGTTAATTATAGAAAAGTGTACGATACGTGTGAACGACCTACAAATATTTCCATAAGTAGCTTTCAACATGTGCCAGCAATTTATAATATGGTTGTTTATTTTTTTTTTTTTAGTTTTGTTGCACTGCTTTGTCATGTGTTGTTCAATTTACGTCTGATTAGGATGCTGTTACATTATCAAACAGTATATTCTTCAGACAAAGTAATTTTTGGTAATTTTTTCGTCAAATGCAATTTTTCCCTTAATTTATAACATAAACGCTGCAATAAGTTATCATCACACCGTGCGACAACATGAAAAAAAATGTAATAGGTCATGGGAATGTTTATACAATTTTGAAAGCTGTCATGAAACGAAACAAACCCTTGTAGATAGCTTTTTATTTTCTAGTCGAGTTTGCATTTAAAGTATATACTTGCAATTTTTTATGGATTTCATTAAATTATAAAACCCCTTGACAATAATCATGGATCATTAGCTTGTTTGTGGAACTGGTGATGTTTTCGCGTTTGAGGATAATCAATACAAATTATCCCACGCGAATCCCAAAAAAAAAGACGCCATGACCTAGCCTGCAGTTGAATCTGTCTTTGCCCTCTTTGGACACGATTCTCCCATTCCAGTTCGATGCTTCAACTGTTTCTGACGTAGACACTAGAAAGGGTCGCTCGATATGGCGAAAAAAAGTTGAGGGGTTTACCCCCTCGATTATGTAGTTTGTCTGAAGAAGATTTGAGGAAGATTCATTAAGTTGTATCATTATTCGTGGTTAATAAAGGACTACATTTAGCTAATTAGACATTTTTGAGTCCGAAGTAAACTTTAGTTGTTTAGTTATCGGCATGAGTAAGGGGACATTGATTTTAAAAATTCTATAACTTTTCTGTTTATGAATAAAAAAAAAATTACATAATGAATATTAGACCGGGTCACGAAAAAAAATTTTCAAAGTCGAGGGCAAATATGAAAGATCACCTCGAGACAACTAAAAAAAAAATTTTTTTCCTCCCCCACCCCCCGAAAAACAGTCAAAATCGTTTTTTTATCACTGCTTTTTTGTTTGTGGCTCAATCGTAACATACAAGACATCGGTGTAAAGGTCTCGACGAGTACTACATTTGTCCTATAGATGTCGCTGATATACGACATCATCTTGTAATGATAGCCTCATTTAGAGCAATTTCTACCCCTAAAATTTAAAAATATTTTTTCCTAGGATTAAAGCTCTTTAAAAACCAAGAACTTTTTGCTTTGGAAGTATACAGTTTTATTAAAACACAAAAAAGTTACGTATGAAACGATGTATTTACAGCATCAACACTAATATGTTTTCCTGTTGTTTGCATTATTATCGCAAATTATTGCATACTTTATAGCGCTGACGGAAAATTTTTATAAAAATGATTCCATACTTTGTAGCTCAAATTGTTGCGAAAGTTTTAAGGACATCGAAAAAAAATTTAAATATTTTCTTGAAATAATTAATTTTTAATCTAGTTACCGGCGAAATATAATTTTTATTACAAATAAAATCCCAAAAAGAGCAAAGATATGTATGTAATTAAAGCAAATATTGGCGCGACTTAATTTCCGTTTACGACTTTCTAGTTTTGCAAAAAATTTTCATTTTGATTAGTCATTCCAAGCGCTGATTCACTTACATTTCGCACAAATGTTCAGTGTTTCAAATTGCATGGGAAGATTACTATTGCAAAATTATGTCTATATTTTATTATTAATACCTCCATTGAGATACCTGCTCATCTTTATAATTTCGTTGCTTGAATATTCGTGACGCTGAATACCTTCATCCGCATGTTTGAAAACGCTGTTTGCGCTAAAAAGTATGCAATAACTTGTATTTAATTTTTGTCGATATCGCTAAGAATTATGCAATAATTTTCTGTAATAATGCAAACAACAGGAAAACATATTAGTGTTGATGCTGTAAATACATCTTTTCATACGTAACTTTTTAGTTTTTTTAATAAAACTGTATACTTCCAAGGCAAAATGTTCTTGGTTTTCAAAAAGCTGCAATCCTAGGAAAAAATATTTGTAAATTTTAGGGGTAGAAATTGCTCTAAATGAGGCCATCATTACAGGGTGACGTCGTATGTCAGCGACATCTATAGGACAAATATAGTACTCGTCGAGACCTATACACCGATGTCTTGTATGTTATGATTGAGCTACAAACAAAAAAGCTGTGATAAAAAAACGATTTTGGCTGTTTTTCCGGGGGGTGGGGGAGGAAAATTTTTTTTTTTTAAGTTGTCTCGAGGTTATCTTTAATATTTGCCCTCGACTTTGGACAATAAAAAATTTTGTATGGGGACCGACCCGGTCTAATGAATATGTTATCGTCGTTCGGTTTAAGATCTGTTCTATTATTGCTAATAAAATTTGTTTTACAAGAGTTGTGTGAAATGGTTTATGTGACAGCTGGCAGGGCGGATAGCTATTTCGATAGTTACCAAACTATCTCATCAGCACCCGTTGCTGTGACTCCGCCACTATCATCTCAAACCTTATGTGTTAAAAACTCTATCAACGAATTGAGAAGCCCAAACACACCGGTGCGAAGATAGCATCAACGAAGACCACACATCAGCATAATCCACACAAGTGCTTGTCTTTTCTAGGGGTAAAAATATTTACTTTAAAAGTACAGTTTTCATATTTTGTGATCTTTACGAATTTTTAAAGAAATAGGCATAATAAGGGTGTAACTAACGATTAAAAAAAACCAAAATTTAGGTTGGAGTCATAAATGTCCAATATACAAAATATATCCCTTGAATTCGATCGGATATCAAACGATTCTACAGCATAATAAATACTATTTCGGGGGTCGTAGGGTGCACGGATCAAAAAAAGTTTTGGTGTTCTCAAATTGTTTTTGGACAAACTAAAAAACTGGGTGGTAAGTGCCTTTTCGACCCTATCTTTATACCGGTTTCCAATTTATCGGCACTTGATCGAGCATGTTATCCGATTATCATAGATCATTATTGGCAACTCTGTTTCGTTGCTTTGTGGATAACAAGGTTTGTGTCAAGGGATGGTTAGATGTTGGTGTGAGTTTTTAACCCCCGAATTCCTCCAAAGATGGCCCCAGCTGGTTTTTTGTTTATTTATTTTGCGATGTTGATAAATCATTTCCTTTTTCCTTGGACCTTGCACAATCTGGATTTTTGTAGTGGAAGTATCTAGGATGAGTTTTGTTGGCTGGAGAACTCGAGAATATTTAAAAAACAATTTTTTATTGATATTGGCACTCTCGGATTACTAATATAAGTCGCTTCCACAGAGTTATCGAAGGCAACACTTTAAGTGATGGACCACGACGGTGACCCTCTTGGCAGCCTCGTTTAAACTCTGTCACCTAATATTTTGCAGTCGTAAACGGAGAAGGACGATATTGGTTAGATTGAGTCTTTCAAATTGAAGTATTAATTTACATAGTAGTGATCAACTGTTTCCAATGTGTGCAAATTCACCTAGATGCCTTTAAACTCAATACAGAGCAAAGGTTGTCACTCCTCACAAAGTATTTTTCTTTTCAAACTAGTTGTATAGTATACGTGGCAGGCATTTTTTAGTCCTAGAGAGATATAATTTGATACACAGACAGTACTGGACACAACAGATCCGAATATGCAGACCAAAAATATATTATCAGACAATGGGCGGAGATGGCGTGGCAAAAGTGTTTGTTTGCCACAGAGAGATACAATGTGATACTCCGATAGTACGCCCCACTAGTTACAAATATGACTATACAATTTTTATTATTGTCCAGTCGGCGGAGGTTTGGGGCGTAGCAAAATTGTGTATTAGCCCCAAAGAGATAAAATTTCTTACGCACAAAAAGTACAAAAATATACAAGTATACAAGTATAGTTTAGCAGACGAAATTATTTACTTTCGATCAGGGGGCGGAGTGTGTTTTTAGCCCCAGGGAGATCTAATTGCATATGCAAAAATACGTGGCGCTACAGAAATAAGTATGTAGTCGAAATTTTATTTCCAATCAGTAGGCTGTAAAGGCGTTGGTGACGTGCATTGTAGCGCTAGAAATATTAAAATAGGTACATCGATACTTCGTGGGTATTACCAGATTAAGGAAGCACGATCAAAACTTGATAAAACATAAAGATTACGGATCGTCTAAGACTGACACTTAAAATTAACCTTTTAAGTCAGTAAGATCAACATGGGTCTATTTGTAGCCGTTGCTGTCTCAGATTGAATTTTTAATGAGTCCAGCTATATATCTTTTACATTTGAAATTCAAATAAGTTAAATTATTCATTTCTAAAGTGGGCGGAATGTTACATTTGCATGGGAGGTAACAGAAGGGGCAATCCCATATTTAGTTTTGGGAAAATATTAAGCCATGCTATGTTTCAAAGCAATTGATGACGTCTTTAAAAAGTTGTCGCGCGTACCAGCCGGACAGACAGACAGACCAGAATCAAGAAAGTCATGAATCGAATTTGGTTCAAAGAAATCTGGGGTCTAAAGTGATTCCTTGTTATGTGTAACATTTTTGGGTAAATTTTACTTGAAATTCAGAAAAGAAATATGTTGGTATTCTGAAAAGAATAATGAGGAATATGAAAATCTGCGCGAAATTTAGGAAAAAATAATTGAAAATCAGAAAGGAACGGCTGGATATCAGAAACTTTACACGATATTTTGAAATGAATTCCAAATATTTAATTGAAAATGAGTAGGGACAACTTAAAAATCAGACATGAGACACTTTTTTTGTGCAAATATTTTTTAGATATGTAATTGATTTTTTGTCAGAATTTCAATTTATATTTTCTGATTTTCAATTGTATTAACTGAGTTTCGAATTGATTCTTTGATTTTCAAATGTTCTTTTCTGAATTTCCGATTTTTGATTGGTATATTCTGAATTTCATTTAGAATTTTAGATTTTTCATTGTGTTTTATTTTTTTAATTTGTTTTCAATTTAAAATTCTGAATTTTAATCTTTATTTTCAGAATTTCAAGTAGAATCATTGATTTTTATTTTGTCTTCTTTGAATTTCAAATATAAATTCTGAATTTCTATTTACAATTTTGAATTTTTTTTTACCAAAATTTAACGTAAAAATTCTTACAAAATGTGATGGTGCGATTTGGTCTAGTAAACCACCAACAACAACCCAAGTAAATCTCCAACGATTCAAATGAAAACTCACAAGTGATAATATTTTTTTAAATCGAGTTCTGGCTTTGAAAAAGGCCGCAATATCCACGCAACTTTCAGTATCTCCCATATAAAATGACCCATTTGCCAAAAAACTCTTTTGTAATTTTTAATTACTTTTTATTTGTTCATTTCTTAAAAAAAGTTAATTTCTCTTTACATCACATGAATGAGATATGTATAGCTTCTCGCGTTGTTGTGAATTAACACGCTTTCGATTTTAAGATTCACAACTAACGGAACCTACTTGTTTATCAACGAATGCGAACGTCACTGTTTGAGAAGCTTTTACTAAGACATGCCGATTGACTCGACACTTATACTGCGACGTTGCTGTCGACAACATCGAAGGGGCCGGCAATGAAAGAAAAGTGTTGTAGATGACTGGAGGCGGGAATCGAACCCGGGATCTCCCGCATGGTAGTCGCGTGTACTAACCATCATGCCACGGCCCGATTGTTCATTACACGATCCTAAAATTTGGTCATGATGCAATGATTTTATATTTGGCATAGATTTTACTCTGCAGGTTCAAAATTTTAACCAAAAATACACAGTCACATACGGTAGATTGTATTGCGTAGTATCTCCGTTACTATAGAGATTAATGTTATACGATTTTACTAGGTGATAAATTTCTCACTTCAAAACAAATTTTTATCAAAAACTCGATTTCAAAAAATGTAATATAAGCAACGGTTCAATAAAGTTTTACGGCCTTATTCATAAAAAATTTCTAAAGTAGGTATGAAGCGTTCTCTAGCTAAAGTATTCTTCAGCTCTAAAAAACCTTTAATAAAAAATTGTATTCATAAACGTTTTTTATCAGTACTTTAGCTTTATGTGTTCCGGTGGCAACGCCGACTGTTATTTGTCGTTAATGATGTAAAAAAAAAGCTTTATAGTCGGATACAAAAGCTTTATAATCGGATACCAAATATGTATTTGCACTTACAATAAACTATGAACATTATTGTAGCTCAATTTTTCATTGACTACGATTCTCATGACGATAAGAAAGACGTTTAAGTAAAAATTGTATTAAAAAATTTTATTTTTTTTCCTTATGTTGAAATAATATTCGGATACCGATTACATTTTTTCCTTGTTTTGATTGTTTATACATCACGAATATTATTTCATTATTTACAAATTATTTTTGAAGAATTTTGGAGAAATATTTTTTAAAATGGAATTCATGAATGAAAAGTGTCTATTTAGATACTTTTCTATGTGCGCGATGATTAAGAAGAAAATTTCCTACACAACGAATGCACGCAACAACTCTTTCCAATAGGGAAAATGCAGAAAAACTCTAAATAAAGATCACAAATTTATGAATATACAATAAATGGTACAAACGTCAAGTTATAGCATGCTTAAAGTGGAGACAACCCTACTTTTACTTATTGAAGATGTAAATCGTTTATGAATATTGTTTTCTCGAAATTTGCTTAAAAATGGCTTATAAATCTCTTATAAGTTTTTATGAATAAGGCCGTTAGTATGTAACTGTAATTTTTTGATACTTATGATTGTGCCTTACATTAAGGAATTCAATTAAAAACCCTACCACCTTTTCTCTCATCTCTTTTAGGGTGTTACCTTCCCTTGCATTCATGCTGTGTGGTCTCGCTGGTCGCCACCTCTGGAAAGATCACGCATGGCCTCAATAGCTTTTGCTGGCAACTATGCTGGTACTGTAGTTGCTATGCCCTCTTCGGGACTTTTGGCCACGGCCTACGGTTGGGAAAGTGTTTTCTATGTCTTCGGCGCCATTGGCTGTTTGTGGCTTGTGCTATGGATGATCATTGTACGTTCAGGACCCGACAAGGATCTTCATTGCTCAGAAAATGAACGTGAATATATTCAAAAGAAAATTGGAGTAGTTGGAAACAGACAAATTAAGCACCCCTGGAAGGCCATATTCACCTCTTTGCCATTTTATGCCATCGTAGTTTCACATTTCTCTGAAAACTGGGGATTCTACACTTTGCTGACGCAGTTGCCATCGTTCCTTAAAGGTGGGTAGTATGCGGTCTTGTCATGACGGTATCAAAATATTAATGTGTATATTACTATTACAGACACGTTGGCCTTCAATTTGGACAAGACTGGTTTCCTTTCTGCTGTGCCCTATTTGGCTATGGGTATTTTGTTGGCCGTCTCTGGCTATTTGGCCGATTGGCTACAAATGAAGGGCATTTTGACCACCACTCAGGTGAGACGTTACTTCAACTGTGGCGCCTTCTTGTCCCAAACGGTGTTTATGATACTCACCGCCTACTTGTTGGATCCCACATGGTCAGTGGTTTGCATCACCATAGCCGTAGGCTTGGGAGCCTTTGCCTGGTCTGGATTTGCGTAAGTTTTTCTCTAAGTTATCTTAATTATATAAAATAATAATTTTAAATTTTTTTCTTCAGCGTTAATCATTTGGATATTGCACCCCAACATGCCAGTGTTTTGATGGGTATTGGCAACACTTTTGCCACCATTCCCGGCATTGTCAGTCCCCTGTTGACCGGTTACTTGGTCACCGAACAAACCAGTGAAGAATGGAAGACTGTATTCTTTATTTCCGCTGGCATTTACCTTGTCGGCTGTGTCATCTACTGGATCTGGGCATCTGGTGAATTGCAGGAATGGGCCAAAACGCCCGAACAAAAAGCTCTCGAAATGAAGCAACACACAAATGCTAATGCTACGAATGCTTATGAAAACGAAGCCATGGATGTCAAAGACGAAGTGAAATGAATTGGAGAGAAGTGATGTCTGCCTCAGATCATTCCAATTACAAATTATGTTATAAATATTTATTTAATCGCGAATTTGTTCTTTTTGTATTTATTCATGTCGAAAATTTATGTTCAAATTTGATTGTTATAATAAAGCGCACAATGTGCGCTGCCAAATAGGTCAATATATTAGAAATGTTGTTGCGACTACACGTCAGTGTGTTAAATAAACAATTGACGATGATATTGGTTAACAAAATGTGAAAAGGACGAGTTTTTTTTGGGGGCAACATAAACAAAGCTTAACAAAGTTATGTCTAAGCCTATATGTCTATTGAAGAAATATAAAGTGAATTGCAATAACGAAAATTGAAGAGGTGGACAACAATACTACATCATTCTGCATTGTCTATGCAATTGTTCCCGTTGTATTTGTATATGTAAATATAGGAACTTGTATTGATTAGGTTTTTTTTACCATTAAGTCGTCGAGAATATCTTAAAATTTCGTAGTAGTAATGTATCTGTATCAATTGTTATGTAATATTGAGATCACCCAACTACAATAAGTATCCTAATTTTTACATTGCAATCTAGCGCCAATAATAACTATGTACTTGTTAATAGAAATAATAAGTCAAACCCAATTATAAATCAAGTGAAATTTACATTATTTTCAAATCATTTTTCAAAAATAAAAAGTCTACAAGAAAAAATAACAAAAAAAATTATTTAAAACATGTTTAAAAACAGAAATTATGGATAAATATTGTACCACAAATTTATGAGAAAAATGCTCAAAAAATTCTTAATATTTGCATTACGAAGTAATTAATTAAATTTAACATTAAATAAAATGAAATTATTTTTTAATAGAAGTACATTTTGAAATACAAATTAAAATACAGAATTTTTAGTTTTTGGACAAAAAAAAACTTTGTTATTACTAAAAATAGCGTAAATTTTCAATAAAGAAAAGTTGTATGTACATTAGGGCGTTTCACGAAAAAAATGTTGCATCTCTTGAAGCGGAATATTAAAGCTTGTGATCTAAAAGAATTTCGAAAATTGTTTGGGGTTTTTTGAAGATGCGTATGGGGTCGCTGCGGCGGGGGCACGCCCCCCCCCCATTTCCTTATAATCTGCACTATGCTTTTTTTTTTTTTATTATATGGAAAAAAATTGGCGTATTTTTCATACCTGCAAATTTGGGACATTTTGCATATGAAAAATTACCCAAAATTAGAAAACGAAATTTTACCTAAAATAAATGAATAGTTCCCCAAAATTTATGGGGGATTTTTCATATGAAAAATTTCCCAATTTTGTATGGAAATTTTTATTGGTAATTTTTCGTTTTTTTTTGGGCATTTTGCATTTGGGGCATTTTTCATAGAGCCTGAAAAATGACAGAGAGAGAGCTACGATACTGCCTTCGACGTTTTGTTAAGAAGAATGTTTCTTTTTGGGGTATTTTTCATAAATTTTATTTGGGTAATTTTCAAAATTGTTGGGGAAATTTTCGTTCTTGAGTTTTGGGGCATTTTTTGTAGAGCCGAAAAAATCTTTCTTTTAATACCAAACTTGGTAACAGCTTAAAATAAATGAACTCAGTGTCCAGAGGCAGAAAAGAGGCCAAAAAACTTCAAACATTAATATCTATTTGGTTTCATAAAACCCTTTGGTTTTATTTGAAATTAATACCAGCTTTTAATAGAACGGTGTTTTAATTTCTGCTCATTAAATATTTCTACTTTTTCCATATTTTTTATAAAATTATTTTTACCTTTTTACGTTGCTATGTTTTTTTTTCTTTATTCAATTTCTAATATATTTTTATACTTTTATATTTTTTTATATTTTTTTATACTTTTTTATATTTTTATATTTTTACATTTTTATATTTTTAAATTTTTAAATTTTTAAATTTTTATATTTTTATGTTTTTATATTTTTATATTTTTATATTTTTATATTCTTATATTTTTATATTTTTTTTACATTTTCATATTTTTATATTTTTATATTTTTATATTTTTATATTTTTATATTTTTATATTTTTATATTTTTATATTTTTATATTTTTATATTTTTATATTTTTATATTTTCTTATATTTTTATATGTTCTTATATTTTTATATTTTCTTATATTTTCTTATATTTTTATATTTTTATGTTTTTATATTTTTATATTTTTATATTTTTATATTTTTATATTTTTATATTTTTATATTTTTATATTTTTAAATTTTTATATTTTTATATTTTTATATTTTTATATTTTTATATTTTTATATTTTTATATTTTTATATTTTTATATTTTTATATTTTTATATTTTTATATTTTTATATTTTTATATTTTTATATTTTTATATTTTTATATTTTTATATTTTTATATTTTTATATTTTTATATTTTTATATTTTTATATTTTTATATTTTTATATTTTTATATTTTTATATTTTTATATTTTTATATTTTTATATTTTTATATTTTTATATTTTTATATTTTTATATTTTTATATTTTTATATTTTTATATTTTTATATTTTTATATTTTTATATTTTTATATTTTTATATTTTTATATTTTTATATTTTTATATTTTTACCCACGCCTCTTTCCCCCCCAGATACCGCGCGAGCTGGGGTCCATTTAAGCTGAACATGACGGTGGTCTCGGCCACAAGTCACTTCAGCACTTCATGTTAAAGTGTTTATTTTTTTTTTTTTTGAATTTAAATTGAATTGAATTGATTTGATTTGAATTAAATTAAAGTGAAATATATTGAATAGTATTGAATTTATAATATAAAAGTTATAATTGATCATTTCCACATATCACTGTTTTACGACTTGGGGCGTAACATCAGCCTAAAAACATCCTCATAATCCGGCATGTTCCCAAGGCAATGGCTTTCGACATTTCATGTAAATGCGATGAAAGCCCCAATTCGTCGAGATGTTGCGAAACAGAGTTTACCACAATTCCAGTACTCGATATCACAATTGGGATAGTTTGCACAGTTGTTAGATGTTCCCTTTGCTTTACTTCAAACGCTAAGTCTGCATATTTAGATATTTTTTCACTAATGGTTCGATTCACGTTATCCGAAAGTGGAACTGCGACATCTATAACGTATCCAACCTTTCTGCATTTGTCTATCCAAATTATGTCTGGTCTGTTGGCGTTAATTGTCCGATCTGTTGACATTGATCGGTCCCAATACAGTTTAAAGTTTCTGCTCATTAGCACTACCTCCGGTTCATATCTGAAATATGGAAGTTTTTCCTCCAAGAAACCACTTCTAATCGCAAGGTTTTGATGGATTATTTTCGCCACGTCATTGTGCCTTTTGAGGTAGGCCGTACTCGCCATTATCGAACAACCATTGATGATGTGTTCTGTAGTTTCCGCAGCCTGGCCACATCGCCGGCAGTGATTATCAATGTCTTCATGCAGGATAACTCGGCGGAAATGTTTTTTTTTCTTTATTCAATTTCTAATATATTTTTATACTTTTATATTTTTTTATATTTTTTTATACTTTTTTATATTTTTATATTTTTACATTTTTATATTTTTAAATTTTTAAATTTTTAAATTTTTAAATTTTTAAATTTTTAAATTTTTATATTTTTATGTTTTTATATTTTTATATTTTTATATTTTTATATTTTTATATTTTTATATTTTTATATTTTTATATTTTTATATTTTTATATTTTTATATTTTTATATTTTTATATTTTTTTTACATTTTCATATTTTTATATTTTTATATTTTTATATTTTTATATTTTTATATTTTTATATTTTTATATTTTTATATTTTTATATTTTTATATTTTTATATTTTTATATTTTTATATTTTTATATTTTTATATTTTTATATTTTTATATTTTCTTATATTTTTATATGTTCTTATATTTTTATATTTTCTTATATTTTCTTATATTTTTATATTTTTATGTTTTTATATTTTTATATTTTTATATTTTTATATTTTTATATTTTTATATTTTTATATTTTTATATTTTTATATTTTTATATTTTTATATTTTTATATTTTTATATTTTTATATTTTTAAATTTTTATATTTTTATATTTTTATATTTTTATATTTTTATATTTTTATATTTTTATATTTTTATATTTTTATATTTTTATATTTTTATATTTTTATATTTTTATATTTTTATATTTTTATATTTTTATATATGGGTCGATATCACGAAATGACTACATTCTGTGGCCCGACGCATTTAGTAGTAAAATATTGAAAAATTTCAATTCTGAGAACAGGAATAAATAAAACAAAATGTCCTTTAACGAGGCGCGGAAATTAAAATAAAATATTCAAGATATGTTTATGAAAAAATTTGGTCGCACGGTGCAAATAGACATTTCCATGGCGTGTGTCCGATCGTTTTGTGTTCAGAAATCACAGATTTTCATTAATATTTCAAAATATTTATTATAAATGAAGTACGTCAAGTTATTCATGAAGAATGAACCGAGTCGATTTTAATTTCAAAAATATAATATTATTTTAAAATTTATGATTTTGACACATTTTAGTCCATGGCCAATTTTTTCGTCATTCCCGTGGCCCAATTTGTTTATTAAGAAAAAATGCTTTAAACCGGTTTTTCGGTTAGGTGTAAATTATTAATGTGACGACAATTCCCGTTAGTTTTAAAGATAATTGACAGGAGTGAAAAATGTAGTCAGTTGTTTGAGAGCTGTTGAAGTGTTGTGTTTTTTGCGCATGTTCCTTAAATTCATTATTCCCGTGGTAGGTATATTTTTCCGTTATTTATATTATAATTTCCAAATTTGTGGTATTGGTTTGTTCATTTTTTACGTCTTCATTAGATTATATTATATATTTTTTTTTAATACATTTTGAAGATGTCCACATTTAAATCCAAGAATACTCACGTTTCCATCATTACCATGGGTATGATTTAAGTAAGTTAAGTAATAATCAGGGGGAAAAAAACTTGCGCGTTAAATCTTGAACATCCTTAAATATACATGGCCCATTGCTTATTAAAACATAAAATGGCCTTATAAACCATTATCAACCAAAAAATTATTTTTGCACTTGGCCGTTTTCAACTCTCGATTGTAGTCATTTCGCGATATCGACCCATATATGACACAATTTTTATATTTTGTGAATGTGCCTTTACGGATCAGTTCTAATATTTATACAAATGACTTACCTTTTCCCTCATATTTGTATACTCCATTCTTAGCAATAACCGCAATAACTGAAATGTAGTATTTCTCATAATATTTAACATCACTGTTAAGTGTTCTCTTCAAGACAGTCTCTCTGTCGCAATGCACACATACACGCACTTGCATGTACATTTGTTTTGTTCTTGTACCATTTTTTTTCTTCCACTCACTTGTTTGTTTACATTTCAAGTTAATCCGGCGTTTCTCATTATTCACTTTAAAAACAATGCGCAAATTGGAAAAAACTTAACACAACTTTATTGGGCTAAACAACGCTGGAATTTGATGAGTTTTTTACATTATTTAACAGAACAATTAACAATCTTTAGTTTAATACAAGACTTATAACGCTTTCACGGCATTTAACACATTTGTTTCCAATTATATTCAGAGCCGCATTACATTACGACCGCAACGAATGAATTTGATACGAGAACTGAAGTTTATAGGCGACAGACTATTCAGGGTTGCCAGAAGTTCAGATGAGTGGATATACATATAAGAGACGATATCACATATTCGGAATGTATGAAAAATGTTAAAATATTTTCGATGATTAGTTAAAATCGGGACCGACCGTGGCATAGTGGTTAGAACACGCGACTTCAATGCGGGAGATCGTAGTTCGATTCCCGGCTCCAGTCATCTAAATTTTTCTATCATTGCCGCAACTTCGCAGTATAGTGTCGAGTCAATCGGCATGTCTAGTAAAAGTTTCTCAAACGGTGACGTTCACATTCGTCGATAAACAAGTAGGGGCAGTTTGTTGTGAATCTGCCGCAACTTCGCAGTATAGTGTCGAGTCAATCGGCATGTCTAGTAAAAGTTTCTCAAACGGTGACGTTCACATTCGTCGATAAACAAGTAGGGGCAGTTTGTTGTGAATCTAAAAAAGAAAGCGTGTTAATTCACAACAACGCGAGAATCTATCCCATACCTCATTCATGGCGTGTTAAACAAATTTATAAATTTTTTTAAGTTAAAACCGGTATACTTTGTTAATTCAACAATAGATATTACTTTTAGCACACACAATACATTAAATATTAATTTGACTTCATTATAATATGCCTACGGCACCAGGGGAAAAAAGTTATATCTTCGGTATTTAAGATGTAATTCAACCGCCATCCAATTGTCATATGGCGAGCCTTAGACATACGAGAACAAGTCCGAGAGTAGCAGTCGGCAACATTATAAATTTTTTGATTATGAATTATAATCAGCGAAATAATGAAAATTCTAAATACAGTAAAAAGATAAGTTTACTGTTTGGGAAACAAGTAAATAACATTTGTAGTTATCATACGTCCCTCACAGATTCATTAAAGCACGCACATGTTACACAAAACTACAAAATAAAAAAAACTACTCTTAGCTTCATTTTCCCATCTGCATAAAATATCGCTTAAAATACATAATTTTTATTCCCTCTATTACCACTTCGTTGCAGCCCAGTGTAAGTAATCGAATCGTGACACAAAGAAATAATTACTTAGCCTAACCTAATACGACGACTATGCCGTCAGATGCATTTATCAACATGTTGTCGCCCCTTCTTAGCACATTTGACAAATGGCCACCACCCCACCACATTCCTACGGAAAGTAAAAGCAATGTGCTCTTCTTCTTCTTCATCTTCTATGTCGTACTAGTGCTGTCATGCTTTCTCTCTGCCATCATCATCCTCCCTCTCTTTTGCAGTTGTTGTAAAGATTATTGGAATTTCGATAAATTGGCTAAGAGCCAAACATAATTTTAATTGAAATTAATAGGCAAATTCCTAAAATTCTTAAGGTGTTCGAAGAAAAAAATTTCCACAAATTTACATGTCTACAATGTGGCAGTTTTTCTTCGTTTTCAAATTTTTCTTATGTTGCTGTTGTTAGTACATAATATGTATGTATGGGCAACATGGGAAATTCTTTGAGCCCTCTGATATGTATGAATGTACAAAATATGTATGAACTATAAAAAAAAATATGTAAGTATCTGATACTGATGAGCAACAGTTAATAAGATAATCTCATAAATATTCACAGTGCCTGTTACAAGAACGAAAAGAGCTGTTTAGCCTTAAGACGTTGAGTGGCCATGTAAATGGCAAGAATGGCAAATTCCTTTGTTAAATATTTGGCCAACATCGACTATACAAGAATATGTCCTACGAGGCCAACCACCGATCTGTTGAATGTTATGTTCTACATCCACAATAAACTATTTCTTTTATGTTGCCTGTCCAATGATGTCTTCTGGGTTTGACTTTCATACACCTGAAAGTATTAAATGATACGTGAAATGAATTCTTCACATCATGTAAATTTCGGTTATTGAGAACATTGAGCAACAAGTGTCGCTCGTGTAGTCGTCAAATTGCCGCCGACGTGTGATCGATACCTTGCCAACTGTATTGGATAACCACAAGTCAGTAGGTCGTTTGATTAAAATAATTTCTTTATTTCGTTACAAAAAAAAAAAATGTTACGAGAGGAAACTAAATGATCAAATGATGCCAAAAGAATCGATTTCACAAGCTATTAAGTAATTATAGCTTTGGGAAGTGTTAAATACAGAAACTGTTAGAAAAATTACCTGCACGATTAAATTTCAACTAAAAATATAAAAAAAAAACATTAAAGTTTTCTTAGATGCTGTTTGTTAAAGGACGATGTTGGGTCTTTCCCATAATGAACTTAAAAAACATTTGAAAACTGTTATTGCTTGAAGTAGTATTAAGTCGCGAACCAATGTAGACTTTCAGACAGATATCTTATTTTAATATATTTTTTTATTAAAAATTTTTTATATATTTTTAATATTTTTATATTTTGGTTGGTTGGTTGGTATGTAGGCATCTCCGTAGGGGAGATTACTTAGGTCACTATGGACCCATTGTGACACTCGTTGGACATTTGCGTTGCCAGTTGGCGATTTGGGAATCCGAGTGTTTCGATCCAATCAGTCCAGTTTGGTTTTTGCAAAAGTTGTTGATCCCTCCGGTATTTAAGAACGCCAGTTCCTCTATACCATTTAAGAAGAGTTTTCCCAGGGTTTCCAGTATCTTTCTGTATAGGGCTGAGCATTCGCATAAACTAGTAGGGAGCCGTTACATAACCCCACACGAACATAAACCCCAAAAAAATTTTAGGGCTTATGGCCGGACAACTTGCCGGACATAACTCTCAATTTCAGAACTTGGCGGACATAATGTCCGGGCACCTACTAGTAGGTAAACCAGTAAACCATCTGCTGTTATTTCCATAGTAGATACTCTCGCTTTTCGTTGAGAATCCCATTCTGTTTGCATGTCTGCATATGGGTCCCTGTCCCGTTAGGAAGGTAATATTTTTTTTTTTATCTAGTCCCTTTCTAGATTTACCAGGCACGACGTAAGCTTCAGGTTGTATTCAGACCATATTTTTTGGCTTTCCCACAGATTTCCTTTTTTATATTTTTAATCTTTTTTAAATATTTTTAATATTTTTTATAATTTCGAAATTTTTGATATTTTTAATATATTTAATATTTTTAAAATTTTTATTAATATTTATTTTGTTTTTATATTTTTATATTTATATATATATTTTTTTTATTGGTATTCAACGTCACATTAAGCCTCTTAAGGCCAAGTTAGTCACAGCAATATATGGCAATACAATTCACTTAATTTACTTATTGATCAACTCTTATAACTATAAAATTATACAATTTTACATTTCTTAAAATGATTTAAAATGATTTATTGAAAATAAGTAGAAGAATGTTAAAATTGTAGACTCAGTGGTTATTTACGATTAAAATAGTTACCAGATTTTTTAAAAATTGCTTAGGAAAATGTTCTTAAAATTTAAAACTGAATTTGCAAAATGTCTGTGTTGATAAGGAATTTTTGAATTCCACATTCGCGATACTCTAACAACAAATGATTTAACCATAACAATTGATGTAAATTGTGGTACCATTAATGTGTTTGCCCTAGTTGAAATGCCAAATGTAAATTTATCTACCAGATATTTAAGGCCACCTACTTTCATCGATTTATAATACAGTAACATTAATCTGAAGGCTATAAAATCCGTAAAATCGAAACCCAGTAAGGTTCTAGTAAAAGCGGATACTACTCTGTGAAAACTTTTTTCAATTTTTCTTAGTTAAGGTTTGATGTCCCTGAGTATATTTCTATGCCATATAAAAAGATGGGAAGACATAATGCCATTGCGACCTTTTTCTTAATATCAAAAGGCAAATAACATCATTTATATATTTTTATATTTTAATATTTTTCTATTTTTCTATTTTTATATATTTATATTTTTATATTTTTGTATTTTTATATTTTTATATTTTTTTATTTTTATATTTTTTTTTTATTTCTATATTATTATATTTTTATAGTTTTATTTTTATATATTTTTATATTTTTATATTTTTATATTTTTATATTTTTATATTTATATATTTGTATATTTTTATATTTTAATATTTTTATATTTTTATATATTTATATTTTTTATTTAACACATCAAAATGTCATCCTATGATATCTCGAGAACTATCATCACCAGAGCAAATGCATTTTAAAGAGATCTCAATGTACCTCTCATCGGTGTAAGTATATAATCAGAAATATGCAGCAGTCACCAATTTATTTAACTACTATCGTAAGCAATATTCAAACTTTTACTATAATTCCCACACTCCTTCCAATTCTGATCTATCTTAACACTAAACCTTGCCTTCCTTTCTAGTCGCAACCACTAGCCATTTTTACTATATACTACCCATGTACAGCAGTATATCATACCAGAGCTTCTTCCTATATAATTCGTATTGTTGTGCTGCGCTAATGGACTGACCTTGGACATTCCTCGGTTGTACATTCATTCCCCAATCTACTTTGGGAACAAAAAGAACACAAAATTAATAAATTTCAAAACAATAACAATCTGTTTGTCATTATCCGGTCGTTGAGTGATATTCTAATTCACAAAATTGCATATTTTTGTGTGAAAAACAAATTTTTCACAAAATGAAATGTCATTATATCATACGGCTCGCTCGCCTGACCCCCGCCGATCTACGCGTATTTAGTAGATGGGATGGTTGTGTTGAGATGCACTAAATATACTTGTATTTAATGAGTCTAAATACCTGGCAAAAAAACAAATCAATATGGATGTATTTTGAAAAGAAATACACAGCGACACGATGGAAGGCACGATGACACGACACCCACCAATTCGCTACCACCAACAAACACCGCCGCCAGTCAAATCGTTAGCGCTGCCACGAAAATATAATAGCCAAGCAAACGGAGATGAGATAAAATGGTACTATGTAAGTGGATTCTTTTGGGTCATTTGAATTTAAGAAGAAGTGATTTTTTTTTAAATAATTTGTATACTGCTCCAGGTCATATAAGCACTTCATAGCCCGGCAAGGCCGGCAATAATCACGTTTTTCATATAGACACAATCGGCAATTCGTATATACTTGAAAGTTTTGTTTAATTCAAAACAATCAGCCTCTGCATAAGTGTTATAAAAGGAAGACCACACACGCTTGTTTCGCATTCAACACAAAAACTGACAGAGAAATAATGTTCAACTATTCTTGGGAGAGCACACCATTTCCACCGTGTACAATTCGACAGCGCAGTCGCTTCTTGTGTGACCGCACACAATCACACAATCGGTTATACCTACCACTGATCTAGTGTAAAGGACGTTCAATTAAAGCATAAAGATAGCCACTGCCTACTCAAAGCAAGTTGTGCAACTGGCAACTCCCACAACAATCGTACTTCGATATGAAAAACGATGAAGAATTTCGAATAGCGTCTGAGGAAAAGGACGGAGCTTACTCCATGATATTGGAGATGCAAGGAAAGATTGATCTATAGGACATTTGAAGAAAAATCTGATTTTTACTTAACCCCCGACGTATAAAATTGTTCAAGGCAGAAATGTACCACATCAGTATTTCTATCATCCCTGACACCCACTACACCTAGTTAGTCTACTATGGCTGATTGCGCTCTGGCTCTGTTTGTGGTGACTAAGCGCCACCGTGCTCCCTATTGCCACCACCTCTACCTACCTGCCCCAAACATTTTCGTTTAGAGTTGGTTCAGTTGGTCTCTTTCGGGTGCGATATCTCGCGTTCAGCAAACGACAACAAATGTTTGTGTACGAATTTTTCACGTTTGTTGTTTTTGCTTTTTTGGTGTTCTCATACGTATGTGAGCATATTCCGCCAGCGATACCGATGATGGTGGCAGGTCGGTCACTCAGTTCAATTCTAGACGCTCAACAGCAAAGACGTGTTAACAAAAAAATAAATACGTAAAAGAAAATTTCATAAACATCAATATTCGTATTGATTTATAATAAAATTAAGTAGAAGATACTACAAAATAAATACAAAAAAACAATCAACATGCAAATCCTGGAACAAGCTACACCTATAACCAACACCAGATCCAATGAGATATTTAAAGAACATCAAAAAGATTCCAAGGAACTAACACAAAGGTAAGTAAATTCTCCTCGTTTGTCCTAAACTAACAACAAAACAACAAATTAAAAAAAAATAACAACATTAAAAAAAAAAAACAACAACAATCTAAAAGCAAATTGCTCGATTAATAGTGAAAGTGGTATGACAAACAGTCAAAAAATATGGCAGCAAAAATAACAACAAGAACATTTGGTCAAACACCACAAGAATGTTCACCATTCAGAAAATTATTTTTCTCTTTGTTTGTTAGTCAGCGTTTGTATTTTTGTGTGTGCAAATTCGTAAATACCAGACCTCCACTATATACGCCGCTCCCCCCACATACAAACATTGTTCGGCCATCCCAATATTACAAGCAAAGATGTGGGAAAAAACATTCTGCCCATTTTACTATCCTCCTGCCTCTGCAATAACAACAACCGAACATTCTATAAAAGAGATGATGGCGGTGGCGGTGACTATGGCGACAACAATATCGTTGCCGTTGTCGTCGTCAACTATAACCACTACCGCCACCATCCTCAGCGCAGCAGCAGCAACTGCCTTCCCCACCTGACTTGCCAAAAATAATCTAAGAATTCGTATACAAAAGTCTATTTTTACCAAGTTTGTTAGTCGAATTACATCGATCACCGACCTGCAAACACCTTAAAACATTTTTCGCTGTCAAACATGTCAGGCCTTGCACTTAGGCATATTTAAAGGTGACCTTTGGCAGCCCACGGTAGAATTTTGTCGATTGACTAATTAATTGGTGTATTGGATTTTGGGAGGGGGAAGAATGTATTGAATAATATCATTTTGGTATGTGGAAGCATTGAGATTCTTGATTCACTTCCAAGTGTTACAAAGGAAACAAGGCGCTATTTTAAGGAATTTGTGCTAAGATTAGAAACAAATTAGGTCATTAATTAACAAACGATAGGTAGAAATAATAACATTTGTAATAGATGTTACGTTTAAAATCGCATACAGGTGGAGAGACAAGCCAATAATTAAACTAGGGCAACATTGAACACTTACTACCCTTCAGCAAAATTCGTCATTGGTTTCATATTTTTATAAAGGGCAAACAAATTTTTGTAAGATATTATCCTATCATTTAGTTATATGCAACTGGAGCAATTTGTGATTGGATTTTGAACAACTATCCTTTTTTTAAGGAATAATTTTATTATCTTTTTTTTCGTCCCAATTTACAAAAATCGGTGAACTAAGATCAGAGAAAATGGTTTTTTAGTAGACCTACCTTTTTTTAAAACATGAAAAATGCTTCACATATTTCTGAGCAGATTTTAATTAAGCGTGAAATTTTACATACAGCTCAACTATTTAGAAGCCGGGATCAAAAATGTGTCGCAGTGTGTTATTGGTATCCTATTCTGACATAACCGATACATATAGGATTATTCAACCCTCATCCACAAGTATTTGGTCAAGTATTGCAGTATTTTTGATAAATTTAGTATTTGAAGTAAATATCAAATCCTTACAAAAACAAAAACACATGCCGAACTGCAAATAGATCGTGGATGCCTCAATTCTCTTATAATTTGTCAACGCCCCAAAAAGGGGGAGATTGTATGGAAGTTGGAGGTAGTTTTAGTCCGACCTTGCTCATCGTAGAACTTAATCTTCGCCTAGGGGGTAGAACTTGCATACCATATGTAGCTCTTAAACTACGGACGGACATCTTTAAATCGACTCAGATTTCGAGGCAGATCATTTCCATACAGAAGACCCTTCAGAACGGTTAGGGTTATTTTGTATGGGAGGTGGGAGTAGTTTTTGTCCGATCAAGCCCATCTTTGAACTTAATCACTGCTTAGGGGATAGGAGCTTGCATACCAAATTTCAGCTCGATAGCTCATAATTTACGACTGTGATCGCAGGGACAGACCCCAAAAAAGGTAAAATTTGTATGGGAGATAGAGTAGTTTTCGTTTAATAATGACCATCTTATAACCTAATCTCCGCGTGGTTGCGTTGAAAAAACGCCAACTTTAAATGGTTGTAAAAAAAATCTCGCACTAAACTAAAAAACCCTTGAGGGTTTTGTTATGTATGACGTAGATTATGGTTGTTGCACAGTGTAATAGTTCCTCAAACAGCTGATGTTCACATTCGTCTATAAATAGGAGGTGCCGTTGTCTTAAAATAGAAAGCGTGGTAATTCACAATAACGGAAATGTAGGTAACGTTAGGTTAGGTTAGGTTAAATCCGCTGCCACGTTCAGTAAAGATCACTTGGGTCCTAGTATAGGTCCCGTTGTGATACCAACAAATAGAAGCGTATTACTTAAAAATAACGCGAGAAGCTATCCCATAACTCATTCATGGGATGTAGGTAAGATTAAATCGACAGCCGCGTTAGGCATAGCTCACTTAGGTCCTAGTATAGGTCCCGTTGTAATACAATTTACCAATTTTTCGGACCAATTATTCCCACTCTGTTCGGTCAAAGTCGCTCTCAAGCCATTTCATTGCTCTGATAAAGGCATCTAAGTTCTGCAAATAGCCTTCTGATAGATAGGTTTTGTTCACAAGTGTCCGATGACCAAACTTTTCATATAATGTGTCACCAAAAGCGGGGCAGTGACATAAAAGATGCTCCGCGGTCTCCTCTTTTTCCTCATCATTGCAGCTTCTACAAAAATCGTTGTAGGGAAGTTTCAACCTCTAAGTGTGTTTATGAATCGGAGAGTGACCGGCTATAACAGCTATGCTATTGATCATGTAGACTCTAGACAGGATTAACGCAATTCGTGTCCTCTGTATATCCATTACGGTAGTGCCAAGTTATATGGGGAAAACAAATACCAGAATTTTTTTAAAATTCCTTTATATATATCATTTCTCTTTATAATAAACAGTTTGCAGTTATACTTTTTTTTCATAAATTTATTTATAACTGCGAAACATTTGACTGTTGTTGATTATGCACAGCGACAAAAACGTGTTTGGTAAAACTTCGGCCGAATTCACGGGGGTGGCGGCCCTTGTTAACGTATCGCCCATTTAGATACCATAACAGATCAATTGAAAAGCAAAATTCGTTTTTTTTATTCAACATAATTCCCTTCTTGGGTGGTACTCTGATTATAGCGACCCTCCAACTCTTCGATACCATTTTTGTAGTACGATTTGTCCTTTGCTTCGGAATAGGCCTCAGTTTCAGCGATCACCTCTTCATTCGACAAAAAAAATTTTCCCAGCCAGCATTCTTTTGTGATCTGAGAACAGGAAATAGTCGCTGGGGGCCAGATCTGGAGAATACGGTGAATGCGGATTTTTGCCATCGTTTCCACTGACACTTTGCACAGTGCTTTCTCATACCCAAATAATCGTGAATAATATTGTGTACACTTTCAGTTGATATCTTTAGAGTGCCTGCTTTTTCATTCAATTTCCATTTACGGTCGTTCAAAATCATTTCGTAGATTTTTTTAAATGTTTACGTCGGTAACAACCCTCTTTTGGGCGTCCACTGCGTTTATCGTTTTCGGTGCTCATTTCATGTCGTCTTAACTTAGCATATCAATTCTTGATGGTTGATTTTCCTGGGACAGTGTCCAGAAACTCGTCATCAAGCCAAGTTTTTGCTTCAACTGTGTTTTTTCCCTTCAAATAGCAATATTTTATCAACATGCGAAAAATACTATCTCCTCTAGAGACAACCTGCATTTTCGAACAGTTTTCGAAGTGGTGTATGTGTTTTCCAGCGATCTGACAGCCGCTTTACTATCAGTATACTATATATTTATTGAATATTGCCGTCCAATATTCCTCTTTTTCTTCTATAATGGCAGCAACAACAGAAATTTATCCATCAGTAGCCGCACGTAGAAAAGTATTCCAAGCGCTTCGATAGTTCGTCACACCAAGCCTGGTCCATCCATCGAATGTTTGGTCGCCCCCTCTTGCGCCTCCTATCGAGTTCATTGCCAAAGACATTTCGAGCCGGAGTATTTTTGTCCATTCGTACAACGTGTCCAAGCCAGCGCACTCGGTCTATTTGAACGCGCTTGACTACGTCGATGTCGTTGTACAGCTTATGATTCATTAGACTACAGTACTCGTCGTTAACGATGATGGGTTCAAATATTTTGGGAGGTATTTTTCTCTTGAAAACTCAAAGATTGAGCTGTAGAGCAAGACTGGTAGGATCAGAGTCTGGTAGAGTTGGATCTTCGTTCGTTGAGAGAGGGCTTTATCATTATATATATCCTACGACACTGAATTTCTCAACGGCTATTCTAGTGGCTGATATTTCGGCATGAACTAATATGCTACAGTGATCCGGCAGCTTGATCCATAGTAGCAAATTCAATTCCTCCGAAAAAATTTCACAGCCAGTTCTGTTCCTTGATCCCGAACCGTCGGTGAAATTTAGGACGACGTCCTCTCCAAAGTGTATGCTGTTATAGGAGGACCTATTCTGGATGTTCCTTATGAAACCCGGTTCGATAACCGGTTCTGAATTATTTATATATGTATATAAAAATCGTGTAACAGCGATTAAGTCCAGAATTTTGAAATGACCATAGTGCTGTGCATCCATGTTCTGTGCTAACTATTAAGTCCAGAATTTTGAAATCACCATAGTGCTGTGCATCCATGTTCTGTGCATGGCGTCTAAACGCATTGCGGTATTCGCTGCTTTTTTTCTCCCTTCAATGTCTGGGTGTAACCAGTTCAGAATCGTAAACAGTACCTTAGTTGGAGTACCCCTAAGTGCCCCCTGTTATTATGATTGCCACCAGTCTTATAATGCGTTCGAAATAAAGTTTTTAGACCGCTCTCTTCAGCTTCGGTCACCAAACTGCCGATCGGTAAAATACGATTGGTTTAATAACAAAGTTATACACTGGAGAGCGAAATATTATACGCTCCACTTTTTTTCGGTGCAGATGTACTTAAGGCCTCATTATCCAAAAACTGAATATGAGGAATGAAAGATATTTCAAAATTACACTTTTACATCCAACAACAACAATATTGTATTTAGTTAAGTTGATCTATTAAGCATTTCTTTAAATTATGGGGTGATCATAAAATTAATCGCAGTGGTTTTTTATTATGAAAAAAAACTTTTTTCTTAAGACAAAAACCAAATGTTAATTAAAAAATACTTTTTTATAATTCGTATGACCTCTTTTATTTTGAATAAGTTCAAAAATGCCTTTCGGTCATGCTGTTTATTAGAATTTTATAAAATTATTAACCGAAACACGAGTGAACTTGAAATTTTCGCAAAAAACGCAATTCACAACTTCCCAAGGCCATTTTATTGTCTCTTAAAATCACTTATAAAACTATAAAAAATACAGCGCACGATTTCTAAATTGATGCGCAAATACAATCAAACAACAAAATCCTTGATAAACGCACGATAAGCACTGACCCAGTGTAGTGACAGATATAAAAATTCCATATCAAATTAATGTGTTTATTTTGAATCGCATGAAAATAGAACCAACCGAATATTATTCACATAATCTAATGACGTCGATAGCCGAAGGAAGAGTCATAAGCGAAAGCAAAGAAAAACAGCATCATTAGGGTCGGCCGAAAAAAACACAAACCAAAAATACTCGTACAACGCAGATCTCACGTAGATCGGGATGAATGGGCATGATATCGTCCGACGTCCACTTTAGAGGCGGGATAGGTGCTATGTTGCTGTTTCCCGTTTTGGATGCGGAGGAGGTATTGCGAGAAAAAAAAACAAAACAAAAACAAAATTCCGTTCCAAAAAAAGATCAAGAATTTCACTTTGTTTTTGTTTTATTTAATTTTGGATATTTGTAGCGTTGTCAGTCTTGACGTCAGTCAAAAGCTAAGAAGTTCTTTGTTCTGTTACGTTGAATTTTTGTGCAATTGTACGAAAAGATAAACACAAAATTTTCACATCAAAGTGAAATTCCACAATATTGTTTAACTATGAATGAAATAATGAACTCATTCCCTGACGATTGTTTGGATAATTAGTGACGCTGAATTCGTAGTAGTATTTGTTGGATGAATAATGGAGAGATAAAACAATCTGTAGATCGTAAAAAATCAATCACAAAAACTCAAAGTAGAAAACTGTGAATTAATTAATGGAATGCGGTGATAAATGTCAGAAAGGGGAAATGACTTTGATAAGTAGACTAGCGACGACCATGTGATTAAGTTGTTGTAGTCAATTAGTGATGTCAGGGAAAATAATAAAGCAATTATTATTATTTAATGAAACATGAGTTAGTCGGTGGGTTCAGAGTCAATAATAGGCGTGTTTTATTGACTTATAAGCTAAAAATTTCGAGCAGTATAACACTAAATAAATAAGATATCATTATTTCTAATTACCAATATGTAAACAAATCAAGTGGTCAAAATTCCAATACATCATGAAAAAAAACAACTTATGTTCCCTTTGCTTACTATAAAATACAGTATACAGAATAATATATCAAAACGCTAACTTAACTTAAGGGTTTAAAACAGTGTCATCCAGACCAAAGCCTCGCGAGCCAACAATAAGCGTATTTATCGCAAATTTACAAGTACGCGAAGCTATGTTTGATTCAAAACAGTCAGTCTAATATCAGTCCTCTTGAGCATTGTGAAATTCACATACATAAACACAATATGTGTGTGCGTTTCCTTGCTTGACACTGTTTATAAATAACAATAGTTTTATGTATAGGGCAAGCATATTAAATATTCTTTTTTACTTAGCTTACTAAGCATTTCCTCTTGCCTTACTAACGTTCATCAATTTCTTCTATTTCTTTTAGCTCTCCTCCAACCGCACCCCAAATTCCTGGAGTTTCTCAGCTATTACCCAGCCTGTATCTGTGCGGTGCCAGTGTAGTCTCACCCACAGTCATCTCACAACTTGGCATAGATTTTGTCATCAATGTGGCCCCAGAATTGCCTAATACGCCATTGTCAAACACATCCAATACTTTGTATTTACGCATTGACATATTCGATCGTTCAGATGCTGATATTTCTAAACATTTCGACGAAGTGGCCGATATGATCGAAGAGGTACGTCAGAATGGTGGCAAGACATTGGTGCACTGTGTCGCTGGCGTAAGTCGCTCAGCTTCGTTGTGTCTGGCATACTTGATGAAATATTGCAACATGAATTTAAAAGATGCTTTTGTGCATGTCCGGAATGTCCGACCTCACGTACGCCCCAACTCTGGATTCTTTCAACAATTGCGTTCATATGATGAATTACGCTTTGGTTCTCTCTCGGTGAACATGATCTTTCTAGAATGTCTGCAAAAAGAAATACCCGAAGTTTATGCACCCGAATATCGTTCCATGGAGGAATACTATCAGAAGCAGCGCAATTCCAGACGTGGCCTTGTCAAACCCCTAAGCACGTAGGTGGGCATCAGATATGTAAATGGCCAAAGGGTTGTAGAAGTTAAATCAAACACAACAGTACCGTGGACTAGAGTTTCCACACAACCGCAAAGCATTTCGAACGAACGGAACTATAAAGAGAATGGTGGATGTCAGTAGTTGCAGCGTGTTCACATGATATTAGAACTGATTGATGTACTGGATGGCGAACTAGTTTTCGGAAAGCCGACTATATCAAGAAGTTGACATATTTATGCATTTGCACTTTTGTTGTTGAAACATTTTATATAGATGTAGATGTTATAGAAATATTGTTGATATATATGCATGTATGTAGTACGAGAGAAGAGAGAATTTGAAAAAAATTTATTAAAAACAAAAATTTGTATTTTTTTTTAATAAAAATTAAGTATTTTGGGGACAAGATACAGGAAGTCAGATGTCATGAGTTGTATGTTCATGGGATACTTTTGCAATTTAGGGGTAAGCATTAGATCAAAATTCAAAGTAGTAATGAAGATCACATATACATAATCAGTCGCATTACCAAAAATCAATATGGAAATTACTTGAAATACTGCTAACACACTGCATATATGAAAACTAAATAATGCAGGGTGACCAAAACTTCTATAGAGGATCGAATCACTAAATGAAACATTCCCATTATATCAAAGATTTACAAATTCAAATCGAAGGAGAAAATATGGAATGTGACGTTGACTTCAAATTTTATGAATCATTCTAAATTAAATCGAATTACTAATAAATGCATTAAGGTGCTATGAGTTATAAGTTTCAAATACTGAGCATGTATGGGAATACATTGTGTTTTTGTCAAAGAATGGGTTAAGTTTTAAATGAATAGCAATTCTCTGAATTTTAGGGGGATGTGGAATTTCCTAATCGTTATTTACTTGGGAAACATCTTACAACGTTCGATACATCACGTAAACCTTGGGCAATGCCATTGGGCACATTTTCAGTGGTAGGAAATATGAGAAGCTGCAGTGTTGAGGAACCTAAAAGTCATGCTACCACCGACATGTCTTAGGATGTATGTAACAGAAGTAACTGAAGCTCGAAACAATGGCATTGTTAGTGGTGTTGACAGCACTAAGAAACTAGAACCTAGATGGCTTAATAAGCCGCTCTACTTAAATACACCAATTACTATGAAAACACAAAGAAAATATAAGACAAAAACTTCCCAAATGTTGACGACCTTCGCAAACCATGAAAGAACAAAGACACATTTTACTGCTGCTAGGCAGGATATTCAGACTCATGGTCTCACAGTTTAACATAAATGACCGAGTACCCACTATCCTCTTTAAGGTGAAATATTTTTGTACCTGACAGCGCCAAAAGGAAAGGTAAGGTCCAAATGATGACTGCACTAGAGATTACTGGGGCGCAACATGAGGCTTTAAATGTGTTCCCGGGCTCACCGCCCCTGTATTTGTACGCCAAGGCTACTGTAGCCCAAAGATCTATCAGACCAAGAGAAGCTGGCGATTGGTATCAGTCCATACATGGTCATGCGAAGATTCTCCGGTTTTTGAGCGATGGCATTTCTTTTCATCTTCAACATCGTACTGATTTTTTGAAGAAATGTGTGGATTTTCGTAAAATAAACATTGAAATTCCAAAAAGATCGGAATACATGGACGGCGAGACTTCTTATGGTGAATCCATTTCTGTCTGGTGGTGGTTCAAAAATGGAACAGGGCACAAGAGCTGGTGTTTGCAGCGAAGATCTGCAGCTAAGCCTCTCTTTAGACAGAAAGCCGCAGACTGCAGACTGATAACCATATGTGTGAATAGCCAGGCTGCAATAAAAGCAATCAATTCTACATTGTGTACATCAAAGTTGGTGAGAAACTGCAAAGGAGAAGTTGAATGGACTAAACCTCTGGATGTCAGCCTCTGTTGGGTCCCAGGACAAAATAATGATTCAATAGACTTATTGGCTAGAAGAGGATGTACTCTGTCTGATGATAACACCCTGAAATATGATCCCCAGCCAATTTGTTATCTTTTTGGCTTAGTGGAGGATTGGATGCGGAAAAGTCTGTATAACTGCAAGATCGCTGTGACCAGAATACAGAAGATCTCGATTGGCATACATGGTTGGCCCGTACAGAAGTGATCTGAGACAAGCCTGTGGATTTCTAACATGTTATTGCAATATCAGGCACTTGACAGTCAAATGGCAGACCACTGCCGTGTATGTAAGGATGAGTAGGAGTCCGAGACGATGAAATATCTTCTTTGTAATTGTCCCGCTCTTTCCCGTTAAAGGCTAAGACACTTAGGGGAAAGTTATATAAAATACCTAGAGTTTTTCTCCTATATTCGAGTAGTCCTTTCATAGCTAACTGGGCCAAGATAACAATTACAGTTTCTACGATTTTCTCTTCTTTCTTTATCCCTTCCAGCTCTATTTCTTTCAATCACAATCACAATTGATCAGCATTATCTCGGTGTGTAGTGTGATCTGATTTCTTACCAGATAACACGTGTCCACAACCTAACCTAACCTATCCACAAGGCAACCTTGATATCCCCCGCCTCAAAACACAAAACCAGGTAGTAATCGATGGAGACATGTCTAAAGCGTTTAATACATACATAGTGTGATTTGTGATGCAACTATAGACTTGGATTACCACCTAGTTGCAGCTAAGGTGCGCACGAGATTATATAGTGCCAAAAATATTCTTAACCATCCGCACAGAAAACAAGCCCTACCAACCAGAGCTCTGTTAACAACATCATAGATCTCTGCGAACTACAGCGAGATAAGAGAGAGAGATAGAGAAAGTCATATTGCTGGTGACTGTTTTACTAAATAAGAACAAAATATCTCAAAAGTACTGTTTTTATCAACTCTTGTGTCACAAAGTTAACAGGCCGGTAATCTTGGCTACTCTTTATATTATTGCTCTGTGCAGGAAGCTAGACATCCAATCAACTCTCTAAATTTTTGCAAACAAATTCCGATCTGCCTGACACTCAATGACAGCATGTTGAGCATTCGATGACCACCAAGTTCGGACAAGTCCTGATGTTATAAAGAATGTCACGTATTGTCTGAGGAAGAGGATGCAAGGCATCAGTGCAGCCAATGGTAACGCATGTTGTGATATAACGTTATCAGGATAAGGCGATAGAGAGACGAAACGTCTCTTCAGTCAGAAGTAGGGCACAAGTGACAAAATCACGTCACATATCGATAACGAGGTATATTGTCCACCGCCGAGCCAAAACGATGTAAGTACGGCAATAATATCCCTTAAAACCAATAAAACTGCGTCTGCTGATGGACTGCCGGCAGAGCTTTTTAAGACCGGCTGCGGTCTTAAAAAGGTAATGTGCATGCGAAAGATCATAAACACGATTTGGCTAAAGATGATTGGATGAGTGTTTCGGCTGAAGTGCAGAATATGGGGCTGGCTTGCAGAATATGTCATTCTCTTCGTCTTGGTCCCCAAACATCGGAATGGTTTTTTTTTTTCCTCCGGCGCTTTAAATTGCAACATAAGCATTTCCACTCTAATTTAAAAAAAAAAAAAAACAGAATACATCAACACAATTTTATCAAAATCACCTTTTCTAATATTTTTTAAATTTTTCTTAAATTTTTTCACTTTTTACCCATTTTAAACATTTTTTCAAATTTATTCTTTAACATTTTTTCAAATTTCTTTTTTAACATTTTCTTCAAATTTTCTTAAGATTACCTCTTTTTTCCTGAAATTTTCAGGGGAGTCATAGTTTTTAAAATTTAAATTTTTTTTTAATTATTTCTTTTTGCACTTTTTTTTAAATATTTCTTAAAATTTTACGAGCTGTATAACGACATCAATGTAGTCAAGCGAGTCTAAATAAAGCGAATGCGCTGACTAGGACATATTGTTTGTTTATGAAAATACCCCAGCTCTAAAATTCCACGGCAATAGATTTAAATGGTGGCGCATGAACTGGCAACTAAAACTTCGTTAGATGGTTCAGGTCAAAGAGAGTGACGAACTTCAGTGGTAGAGGTTTATGAGTCTAAATTAATCTGAGTAAACAGAACTTAAAAAAACTCTGTATGAAGGGATCA
This sequence comes from Muscina levida, assembly GCA_964034835.1. Taxonomy (NCBI): domain Eukaryota; kingdom Metazoa; phylum Arthropoda; class Insecta; order Diptera; family Muscidae; genus Muscina; species Muscina levida. The sequence goes on from OZ035883.1 coordinate 36,712,229, forward strand.
TGATAACTCAAAAAACTAATAATGCAGTTAGGGTAAAATCGACGAGTCCGGCCATGTAATTAAAAAAAACTATCGCAGTGTCATTGCTGTTCAAAGTGTGGAAAACCCTTTTATATCCAACAACTGAATGCTAGTTAAAACGTTATTCCACGATGATTTTTTGCACAATAAAATCATTCTTATGTATGCAAATTTGTGTAATCTGCAATGTTCTTCCACCGAGTAACACTTTCGCTTTGCATTTTGAGAGCGATGACGCGAGAGAATTATGTAAATCATAATTTGCAAAATAAAAGGTTTTCCAAAAAATTTCCTTTAAAACCTTATTTGCGGCTGTGCTTCAATTGTAAAAAAAAAATTTATTTATTTATCATAATATTATAGAGAATAAAATGCAGCAGTCAAATATGAACTGCAAATTTTACTTAAATACAAATTATCTCACTATCTGACTTTATTAGCAGTCAGCCAAAAAGTGTGCTATGCTGACAAAACGACAACTCTCAGCCGAATACTAACCGACCGATTATTACACATTATTCGTTGCCTGAACATATGCGAAATTGGCAAACCAACCTCCCCGAAATAACGTAACATAATTTTAGGCTCTCACTTGCACAGTATTACCGCACAATACGTTAACAACCGAAATGAGCGCATTTGAATTTCTAATATCTAGCGCAGTGCTATGGGAATCTCTTCTAACACAAAAAAACTACATGGAGCGGTCTATGCTTGACTCCGTCATTTTGGCTATACGTCGGTCATTGTGTCTTTGGCGTTAGAGCGGATCTCGTTGCTCATCGACATGGCACCATCACCAACCATTTCATATATTCACGGTCAACGACCCAAAAGGTGTATGACACCCGAATAGATAGAGGAGAGGAAACAATGACAAATACGTAATAATGCGTCTAACCAACAGAAAAAAAATAAAATGCTCACACATACATAAATCACTCCCGAACTTTTTTCTAAAGTCATTTTTATTCATTTCTTTCTTTTTGATGGTTTGTCAGCTTTTATGGGTAATTTTGAATATTAGTCACAGTGATGCAGAGTGAGAGTGTGCGTGAGCATATATAGTTGCGAGCGAGTTCTTACCGCCAGCCACCATAGCTCATAGTTTAGCAACAAGTAGAGAGACGGCAGCGTGCAGGGCGTTAGAGTACTTCAAGTTCAATGACTTGGTTTTTTGGTTTTCGTTTTTTTTTTTCGGTGGTACTTCTCATGGCCACGCACTTACACAGGCGCACTCGCTTGCCGCGCTCCCCGGTTTATTGTAGTACCGATTCTGTACGCCTTCTCTTTTCATCGTGCACACGCACACGAACACATCGAAATTTTCACTTTTACCGGCCGGCGGATCTGCTGCTGCCTGTATTATTTACCTGTATAAAGTTCCCCTTGTTGAAAATTTTAGAGTTACTGTTGCGTCTGTTGCTTTTATTTTATTTTTTCATTTTGTGTGTGTGTGTGTTTTTGAATTTTTTTTGGTAAGAACCATTAAGCAACCGAAAAAGGTCGTTGACCAAAACTGTGGCTCAAACAACAATAACATATTGTCTTGTATGTCTTAAAGAAAGGGTAACTAAAAGTCAATGGACTTGGAGACGAGACGTCGTAATAAGCCAACCAACTAACCAACCGACCAGCGTTGATGGATGCGCGCCGCAGCATAACAAGAAAAGGGAAATTCGTTCAGTTTCTGTTTTAAATCAATTCCTGATAAATAAAAGTGGGACTGGTACAAATATTTGCAAATGTTTATACTGGCAAACAAACATGTTAATTATGTTAAGCCTTGGCATTGCTTGAGGGTAATATGGCAATGCGGATATTAAATATTGCTAAGTTAAAGTGAAAAGGTGCTAAGTCTATTTTCGAGAATTTTAAAGTTTTCAAAACTTTTTATATTAAATTATCTTTAGCATGTTAACTGGGAATATATGTTGTCAGGAGTTCAGTGGGATTGTATTAGTGGGAATGGAATATTTTTTTTTTTAAATTTGCACATCAGTGTCCAAAAATAATAACTTTATTACTGGTAGGCCAATTTTTTTGATGTTAGACATTTTGTATAGGTAATGAACCACAGAATTTATTTAAAATATAAATTGGCAGGCAGGCTGATAAATGGTATTCAAAATAAAATATGCAAAAATTGTGGTTTTTCAAAATTTCAATCGCTTTGAGGGTCGCCTTGCAACTACCCAATTGAGCTAAAATTTTGCACACATCGTTTTTTTGTTGATTGAAACAAATTAGTAGGTTGGGAACTAAACTTTTACATAGTTGAAATATAAGGGCCGCCCTAATGTTTATAAAAAAAATCTCTCTCGTCATGTTTTACATTGGCACAACTGAGTTAAACGTTTCCGTTTTGCATTTTTTTGTTTTATTGACTTGGAATTGACGCAGCATAGAAATTTTTAAAATTTAGGAAAAAGAGATGTGGAAAAAGTTCTAAAAGCTAAAAATTGGTACACACAAAGTATTGACGACGAATTGTTGTTATTGTTGGATTTTACATATTGGAAAGCATATAAAATATGTGATATATCAAGTGGGCATGTCCCCACCGACAGGACTATACTTTTGAAAATGCAATATTTTATGGAATATTGTAGCAATCGGATTGAAATTTGATATGTATTTATTTGAGATTAGCATACGTATTACACGACCAATACAAATGAGACCGTAACGAGCACTCCACGCCCATAAGAACAAATTTATAAAAATTAAAATGTTGGTGTCGATGAACTTAATCGAAATATGCTTGATCAGGCCCAAAATGAGTGGGATTGGATAAGAAGGAGTATCTTGAAGCAATATTTACTATCGCACTAATTGCCTGGAAATTTTGTATAGATTCATTTGAAATTCACAAACATAGGTCTGTCAGCAGAGGAGGCGTAGCAATAGTGCTTTATAGGGCTGAAAGGTTAATAGTTGGCACATTTATAAAGAGTTTTGAAGGCGGGCATGAAAGTCGAATTTTTCATTTTTGGTTTGTCGCCGAATTTGGCAGTACTTTTTTTTAGAAATTAGAAGGCTACAAATTGGTACATATACAGTACTGTCGGAGGAAAAGACAGAATTGCAGCCGAACTTTTAAATTAAGATATGTGGGCAGAGAGTCGTTGCAAAAACGGTATGTATATTAAGACGAAAGCGATATGTATGGACGATTTATTAATATTGTGCCACTTGATGTAAAAAATACATGACGAAAATTTGAGGAATATCGGATGACTATTTCTCGTGTCCCAATAAGGTTTTTAGTAAATCCTTAGTAATTTCTATGTTTTTTTTACTAATGTTCGATTAAGGAACATTAAGTTATTAAGTTTGGGATAGAAAAATTGCGTTCCTCGGAAAACATCAATAACTTAACCAATTGATAACAAATGTAGACAAACATACATGCACTTTCTTAATAGTATAATAAATATTGGTGTATTCTAATAAAATATTGGCTAAAAAATGTTTTCAACTGAAAAAAATAGTGAAAAAATCTTAAAATTACATTCTATGGGTAAAACCTTTGGAAGTTTTTATTTGATCATTATAAAACTTATATTTGTGCAAAGTACATTCGAAATCCTTTCAAATAAGATATATATCGTATATATGGGCAAAACAAATACCATGGCAAATTACACTAGGCAACAGCCATTTTGTTATTTGGTTCTAGCATACTTTTTCTCATGGATTTGGACCTACTGAACACGAAAATGAATTTTAAAAATTTTTCTGTCGATTGGTTTGCGAGATACAAATTTTTTAATTTTTTTTTTTTAATTTTTGGAGGTACACTTACTATGTTGAGCATATCTTTAGTCTTCTTTGACCTATTTTATCCTACTACTACTCAAATTAAAGACAATTGAGCCGTCTACAACTTATTTTCAGAAAATTTTCAAATCGGGTTAGTAGTTTTGATGTTGGCGGCTTAAAAAGGTTAAAAAACTGGGTTTTTTTAGTAAAAATGTGGCTGAAAAATTCATATAAAAATTCATATAAAATATAAAACGCGATGTTAACAGCGATTTTAATTTTTTTACGTATAGCTGACACTTTTCCAAAGAAAATAAGCCCTTACTTAACAAAATCTGATGATATAAGTGTACATTTTATGCCATGTGGAAAAACTGCTGACTTCTTCTTTGTTTTTTGTATTCGCTGCAATCGGTCTCACGTATTAGGGTCCAAATATAGTCACCCATCATAGCCGTGTCATACATGCCCTGATAGCGTCGTTCCATAGCCTTCAATTCCTGATGAAAGCGCTCGCCGTGTTCGTCGCTCACGTCTCCTAAATTCTCAGGGAAAAAATCCAAATGAGAATGCAGAAAGTGTATTTTAAGTGACATGTGCACTCCCATGGCTTCATAGTTCTTTACCAGATCCTCAACTATGTCCTTATAATTCGGGCTTTTGTTGTTTCCTAAAAAGTTTTCCACAACAAGCCTGAAGGAATTCCATGCTGCGGCTTCGATGGGTGATAACAGCTTTGGGAATTTTTTTTTTTTCGTGTTCAGTAGGTCCAAATCCATGAGAAAAAGTATGCTAGAAACAAATAACAGACAAAAGTTTGTTATTTGTGACCTAGTGTTATTTGTTAATTTAATGGATATTTTCAATAACTTTCAAAAATTTTTGTTGTATAAAAAAAAATATATACTTTTTTCCAAAAAAAAAATATAAAAACATTAGTTTACCTTTCCCTGACTAAATAGCACCTTTGGGTCTGATTCAATCCAAAGTGCGACGTGGGGAACCACCATTTCCGATGAATATAAGCCAAAAGTTCGTTTACATTTGAATTGATAACTGCGTAAAATAGCCACTGCGGGATGGCGCGCAGGGGTTACAAGCGTAAGAGCTGTCAATGAAAATTCAATGACGCCGACATTCAGCGGAGCAAAACGTTCGTTCTGTATACTGAAACAACGAGTATTCGACTATAGCGCAACGATTATGTTGCACTCATTACAACAACTCTATAATATCAATTTATTAGTAATGCCAAAGTTCGAGGAGACAGGTTAACCAATAATTCAACCACGATTCGACCGACTTATAACTTCAAGGGATTCCAGAAACGTAGAGCGAGTGAAAGTGTCTGTTTGTGAACAACTTAGACATTCTTTATAAAGATTTGCATGTACATACATCCTTTCAAAATCCAATTGATCATGATCACAGGCTCTAGTTTGCTAACGGAATCGTAAAGGCCGAAATAGGTTTACCAGATATACCAACAAGGTTACTGTATAGGCAGCTTTGTCAGCAAGATGCATTATAGGTTAATAATTTTATGAACATCAAAGAGGACATGCTTTTACAGTTAATTCCGAGCTACTGAGTAAATACTTTTTGCTTCAGCACAAAAAGATTTCAATGGTTTTAATCATCGATTGTATTTTGAGCAAAATGAGACAATTTGTCCCACATCCAATGATATCCAAAAGAAGTGACATCAACTGGCCACCTTACAGCCCAGACTAATTCCAGTGGACTTTTATCTTTAGAAGTACCTTAAAAGTAAGGTTTTCAACAGTAATCCTGTGTCTCTTAAAGGAACGCATTCGCGATGAATGTGGGACCGTAGGACCGGGCGTGGCATAGTGGTTAGAACACGCGACTACCATGCGGGAGATCGCAGGTTCAAACCTGGCTCCAGTCATCTTAAAAAAAAGAAAAAAAAAATAAATAAAATATTCTTTCATTGTCGGCTCCCCTCGAATGTTGTTGACAGCAACTTCGCAGTATTAAGCGTCGATTCAATCGTCGTGTCTAGTAAGAGCTTCTCAAACAGGGACGTTCGCATTCGTCGATAAACAAGTAGGTGCCGTTAGTTGTGAATCTAAAAATAGCGTGTTAATTCACAACAACGCGAGAAGCTATCCCATACCTCATTCATGGGGTGCAAAGGGAAATTAAGTTTTTTTTTATTCGCGATGAAAGACAGAAAATATCACGAAACAACTGCCAAGCCGTCACAGCATTATCAAATGATGTAACTGTTAAAAAATAAATTCTTATTTGCCTACTTTCAAAACTAATAAATTGTCCAATTTATCTAGTTTGTTTTATTAACGTTTGAAAAGTAAAAAGACTGTGGAACTGAATTGAAGAAATAAAATAATAACAAGTTCAAATAAGATGAAGTTCTCATTTTAAGAATTACGATGATATCGACTGACTTGTCGCGGTTCACTTATGAACATTTGGCCAGACTAAAGTAAGAAATACAAACGTCACTAAATGTCACCAAAATTGTTGTTTGTATATACCATAATTGCAGTATTTCATAATATTATGATAACGCGAACCCTTACGGCCGCCGCTCTCCTTCAGGTAAGCGGAATCTCTACTTTGTTGGTCAGACCCCCCATATGTATTTATAAATAAAATTATGAAAACAAATTTAAAAAATTGAATTTGAATTTTATAGGCAGGCTTAAAATTTGTTTTTTCATAAATTTATTTATATCTGCGAAACTGCGAATTATGCAGAGAAATGATGTATGAACAGATTAAAGGAATTTTAATTCTTAAATTTCTGATTTTTAATTCAGCGAAATTGGAGTAGTCGTTCTTTAGTTACAATCCAATCGTCCTCAAGTTTTGGCAATCCCAAAAAGCTGCAAAGACTGGGGTCAGACCGACAAAATTCTTTAATTTTTTGTAGGCAACACAAAAATGATTATGCGGACGAAATTTTAATTTTGATTCAGAGGGCGGTGCACAGTGGCACCGCCCCATACATTTCATGGAAAAAAATAGAAGGAGTGGTCGTACAGCAATGAAATTTTGCAGAAACACTTCTCTGGACTAAATTAAGAAATTTTGAAAAAATCTTGGAAAACCGCCTACTGCCACACCCACCTCCCATATAACTACACTTGCCAAAATTTGTATTTTTGGACCTAGGGACTCGAAATTCGGGACACTTCTTAATTGAGTTCACCTTATGAAAAAAAATTAAACATATTGGGGATGTCACGCCTACTTTAGATTTTACGCCCATTGGAAGTTGTAGATTTTAGGTATTTTTCTTCACTGTCTAGAATCATATGAAAATTTCATAAAGGTTAAAAAATTTTAATTTTTATTCAAAAGTTAAACATGTGTTGTCCCATACGAAAGAAGGGAATATCCCCAACAACCCTCCGCGAAAGATATTAGCCTAAATACACCGAAAATATCGCACAAATGCATGCATTAAAATCGATGTTACTAAAAGGGACGGTATTTGGCGGTAATTTTTTTTTCTTAATTGAAAGTACACCCACGGACCTTTTATTTTTTTATAGTTAGAGGGCTAAGCAAGGCAAAGCACATAAAGTTTTTTTCCATCAAAAAGTGAAAAGTTGATATTTTTAGTATAATTTTTGATAAATTATAATAATTAGTTTACTTGTCCAATTTCAAGAATTTTTTTTTTTTTATAAAAGAGTAAGCGCTATATTTTCACTAAAAAATAAAACAAAAGCCATAGCTATAAACTATCACACACAAAAAGTTCTTTGTTTGTACAATAATCTTAATATAATTTCATTGAATAAATTTTCGTTGACTTCTGTTAGTTTTTTTAACTACAAAATTTCACTTTTCATAAAAAACCTTGTTGAATTTTTCTTATCCAAATACTTCTTTACAAAACCATATCATTAAAATTTTAATATTGGAATGTTGAAAACCCCTATTTTTGCCGCCGAAATGCCACTGTGCGGTGTAGGCGTGGAAAAATTCTATATTAGACCAAGAGGAGTGCTCCTAGAATGATGAAACTTGGCACCGAGCACTTTCTTAACGCTATTAAGAAAAATATAAATTTTCATCAAAATCGGCCACGCACATCATATACCGCTCATATAACTCAAAATGAATTTTTCAGAGGAAATTTTTTCTTTTATTCCGAATATGTTGAAATTTAGCACAGACAATTAACAAAATCGGCCACGCCCATCACATTTCGCCCATATAGCTCAAAACGGTTTTTTCATATATTTATTTTGATCCGAATGTGTTGAAATTTAGCACAGAGCTTACAATTATCAAAATTAAAAAGTTCTGAATGTTGCATCAAAATCAGACACGCCCATCACATACCGCCCATATAACTACATACGACTACATTTCATATAAAATTTTATTATTATTTAATATTTTTATTCTAAAAGAGCCTTGACTTCGTAGCTTATATCACTATGCTTTTTTTTTTTGGATAAACGAAGGAGTCAAATGTGAGATCATGGGATCTGATGTTACGATCATTCGGTGCATAATATCTTCGTTCGTGGCAATTCGACTGCATTTTCTGGAGTGCCTGAGTCGATATATTTGGCTCTATGAAAAATGCCCCAAATGCAAAATGCCCCAAAAAAAACGAAAAATTACCCAAAAAAATTTCCATACAAAATTGGGGAATTTTTCATATGAAAAATCCCCCATAAATTTTGGGGAACTTTTCATTTATTTTAGGTATAATTTCGTTTTTAATTTTGGGTCATTTTTCATATGCAAAATGACCCAAATTTGCAGGTATGAAAAATACCCCAATTTTTTTCCATATAATAAAAAATAAAAAAAGCATGGTGCAGATGATAAAGAAATGGGGGGGCGGACTCCCCCCCCCCTCACTTTATTTTTCGACTTATGAAATATGACAGAGAGATAGTTACGATACTGACATCGACGTATGCGTCTTTTAATAATGCTAAATTTGTTTAGAAGAATATTTTTTTGGGGTATTTTTCATAAATTTTGTGGGGTATTTTTCATAATTTTTGTGGAAAATTTCGTTCTTGAGTTTTGGGTCATTTTTCATTTTTTTTCGCCCAATTTTATTTTGGGCCGATATTTTTTATAGTCTTTGTTACGACTTTCCTGAGCCTCTTCGGATAGTAAGCCTACAGGAAAAATACACTTTTCAATTATATCCTTTCCATGAATGAGAATTTTGTGGAGTGTAGGTGGCATATTGTACCACTCGTACAGAGCAACAAACTCAAAAATCACCAAAGTTTTTTGGATATACTGCCTCGGTGGTAGTTATTGCTTCGAAAATTATTGAAAACCTCTTGATTATGCCTGCATCTCGACCCGTGATTTCGGAAATCAAAGAAGGATTAGCAAAGAATCTTCGTGACGTATTTCCAGAATTTGTCGTACCAGTGCCTTGCTTAACAGTATCAACCTGTATTACAATTTTCAGTTCAGTACGTTTATCCATATTCATACAACATTTTATAGCAATCCACATTGCGCATAAAATTAGCGCAATCATGCGAATTTTTTTAATAACACAACTTCTTTCAACATGTTCTCTTCAAAAAAAAAAATAATAATAAAAAATATAACTTTTATTGAGAGGTGCAACTGGATGCACTTGAATTTGATTGAAAATGTAAAAACAGATATGAGACAATGTATTAGTAGTGATTTCCAACTGTAGGCACGTACAGCTGATATTCCAGATCCCAATTTTTTGAGAAAAAGAGATTTTTGTTATGTTTATAAAAATAAAAAAAAAACCTAAGTCTCTGCAGAGTTTATTTTTTCAATTTAAGTATATCTAATAAAAATAAAAAATACAAACAAAAACGTTAGCTCACATAGTAAAATAATGTTCTTTTTGATTTGATATTGCATGCATAGTATGTTGACAATTTGACTTTTTGCGGAGAAATCCCCAGAGTGCGACGCTGACTTATTTTGAAGGCAAATATTGATATTTGAAATTGATTAAAACCAAATTTGTTATCACTTCTGCGACTTGTTTCCAATCGCCGTATACGGAAATGTCTATGATAGTAAAAGATATACCATTTTTTCCTCAATGACTCCCTATTGATATCGTAGATATATATTAATAAAAAGTACAAAGTTTTTTGTCTCTTGGTCAAGAAATTAAAATTACATTTTGAAAATTATGAACTAATATTATATATTTATTGATCACTTACCATTTTGTAGAAAACTGCGAGTGCCAAAGCAATAATCGTCTAGTGTGCTTTGGCTTCAAAAATGTTGCATGAATATCTGAAAAAATAAAAGAAATAATGTTATAGTTATTGTTAACATGATATGTTTAATATAATTCGAAGCAATACTGAGGGAACTAGTTTACTTAATTTTTTTATCTATATATATAAAAGGCTTGGGTGACTGACTGATCACTCCCCAGCCCAAACGGCTAAAGCTAAAACCATGAAATTTAGAATGCAGGTTTCTTTTATGACGTAGGCGCGCACTAAGAAGGGATTTTTGGAAATTCGGACTAAAAGGGGGTACAATGGGCGTGGCACCGCCCCATACAACTGGAATTTTAATATGACTGTATTATTTGAACCATTATAGGTACGAAGTCGAGATTTGGTCGTATAAGAAAAAATACTTTGTTTCTTGAAAGTGGGCGGTGCCACACCCCTTTTTCAAAAATAGCAGTATAGTCTAAATAAATGGACCGATTGCAATTGAATTTTCTATGTGTGATACTGTCCATAGGGACTCTATCATAGGCTGCATGACAACATAATTAGGCAAAGGGGCGTGGCACCGCCCACACAAACCTAAATTTCAATCGGTCTTAACTCAAAAGCCATTAGAGGTATGAAGATGAGATTTGCTACATATGTTGCTGATATAAAGGGGATTACGTCTCGCTGGAAAATGGGCGGTGCCACGCCCCTTTTGAAAAAATCTTTATCCGATTTATTCCGATTGCAACGAAATTTTTACAGTGTAGTACTATCTCTAGGGTATATATTATATGCTACATGAAAACATACTTGGAAAAAGGGGCGTGGCACCGCCCACACAAACCAAAATTTCAATCGGTCATATTTCGCAAGCCATTAAAGGTATGAAGATGGGTATTGCTACATATGTTAATGGTACATGGGGGATTACGTCTCGCTAGGAAATGGGCAGTGTCACGCCCCTTTTGAAACAATTCTTACGTCGGTCATATTTATAGAACGATTGTAATAACATTATCATAATCAATACATTTAAATTGTCTACTGTCTGTAGATAGGATTATAAAATTTGGGATGGTTGTTCCCCTTTTCGAGTAAACGTCAGCTATGAACAGATTTTTGGATATTCGAACTTTTAAGGGTAAAAATTACCCGACCAATCGGCTAATACTATAATCGAAGAAATTGATATGGGCATGCTCACTATTAAATTAGATGAAAGGTTTGTTTTAAATCCGATATTTCTGGGTAAAAATATCGACAAAGAGATACAAATTTTACTATCGGCCAGACCAACCGGCAAATCATAACAATTTTTATGGGCTTGGAATTCGAACGGTGCAAGAACGGTTTCCGAAATTCTTATGTTTAGGGGTAAAAGGGGCCGAAAAGGGGTTTAACTGGAACTACACGGCTAAAGGTATAGTCGCAAAAATGTAAGTGAATATTTTAGTTGTGTGATGTGAAGTAATTTTTCAAAAATCCTTTTTTAGGTGTAAAAATACCGATAAATGGATAAAACTGGCACCATCAACCAGCCCAAATGCCTAAAGGTAGAGTTTCGAAAATGTATATAGAATTAGAAGGCCGCCAGATGAGGTTTTAAGAAATTCGAACATTTAGGGGTTAAACGGCAGAAATTCGTTCTTTTAGGGTTTCAACCTATCGATTTCAACCTATCATCAACGATTTCAACCTATCATCAACAGGTGTCTATAGCGCCCACCCAGTAAATATCACCCCCCCCCCCCAAATTTCTAGCAGTTCTTCGCGTGTCGCTTAAATCATTTGATTTCATTTTCTAAATGCTAAAGACCTTCTGCTGCTACCACTTCTACTACGTTGCTCATTGTCTTCTGAAGACCATAAAAAAACGCAATCGAGTGTCGTTTTCAATTTCCTGTGAATGCACTCTCAACATTAATAACGAAAGTACCCACCAGCACCAGCACCAGCACCAGCACCACCACCGCCACCGTCGTCGTCGTTATCATCATAGCCATTCAATTGCATTTCTCCACCATTTGGCTTCTTGCAGTTTGAGCCACCAAAACAAATGATGGCTAACACGGCTCTAAATGCATTTAAACATAACATATAAAATGTATGTATGTCTGTACATACATATATATTTCTTTAGCAGTAGCAACATATGTATTTACTAGTATTTATGAATTTGGTAGTAACCACATAACTATTGTACGGCGGTAGTTAGTGACTGTCTGTCTGTCTGTCTGAGTGAATGATCGCATTTAGACCAGAGAGAATTCTTAACAAATTGTTGTACATGGTTTGGGGGTGCGGTGCAGCCAGTCAGCAACAAGCAGTGGAGTAAAGTGGCAATGAGGTTGCAATGGCGAAATTGTTGCAGTAGTACAATTGACGCTTCTACATTTTCTTCGAATAAAATGAAAGTTTTTCTCATTGATTTACCTAAGCGTCTTGAGTTTATTGAACGTAATTGCGAACGCATTGATAATAGAATAGAAAACGCTAGCTTAGTTGGTTGAAATACAGTTGTGTCTTCTACTGCAGTCAATGTGAGATACCAAGAGATGGTCTCAGATGATGTTGTGTTAGATTAAAGGGATGTTAGTGGCTTTTACTTTCGGTTTAGTTTTTTCTTTAGTGGTTATATGAAAAGAAGCGCCAAGGTGTTTGAGTGCATATGACATTTCTAAATAGCTGAGGTGGAAAAGAGTAAAATCATAAAGAACAAATGTCCTTAAATATAGGTATTGTAAGACAATTATAATCGCTTATCATAACCAAAGTTTATTACGCTGGAGTAAATAGTATCATATTGGTCTTTGCAATATAAACTCATCTAAATGGAAATAGATCGTATTGTTCCATGTTTTTATAAATGTCCGATATAAATGGACCCACCAACTCAGTGGAAAAACTGGTTAGACCTTGTCGAAAATAGACCTACATAAGGCATCCCAGGTCTACTTGAAGACGAATGTGATCCTTAAATTTTCTTCAAAAAGATCTTAATCCAAAATTTACAATATTGAAATGCAACAATCACTAGTAAGACAACTATCTTCGGCAATGCCGAAGCTTGAATACATTTCACCATTTATAAAAATGGCATTTTATATGGAAGGTACCAGTAGGGGCGTCGCTAGACTTCCAGATTCTTTCCCAAAAACTTTATCCTGTTATGGTTTTACTAAATAAAGAACTTGGACACGATCGCGTGGGGTGCATTGATATTATTAGTCCATTAATAAAGTGGACGGAATAGTACATTTGTATGGGACGTACCATAAGGGTCGTCGCTAGACTTTCAGATTTTTTCACAAAAACGTTATCCAGCTTGAGCTTTACTAAATACAGAAATTGGGCACGATCGCGTTAGGTCTATTAATAATATTAGTCGATCTCTAAAGTGGGCGGTATCAGATGGGTATGGGAGGTACCAGATGCGGAGCGCCTAGACTTGCTGTTTTTTTCTCCAAAATTGTTTCCTGCTATAGCTTTACTAAATAAAGAATATAGGTACGATCGCGTTGGATTTATTGATATTATTACTTCATCTCTAAAGGTATATTTGTATGGGAGGTACCAAAAGGGGCGGGGCCATGTAGCCCATTTGCAATACCGTAAGTTGTTTTGGGGAAATATTAACTCGTGCAAAATTTCAAAACATTTGGTTGCGTCTTTCGAAAGTTACTGCCGGACAGCCAGACAGACATGGCTAAAACGATTTAAAAAGTCTTGAATGGAATTTGGTTCAAAAAAGTCTAGGGTCTTAAGTGACTCCTTCTATGTGTTACACTTTTGGGTCGTATCAAATGATATATATTGTTCTACCCGTAGGGTGAGGGTGTAAATATTATGGGTATTCATGATCATAAGTATTTGTTCAAGTGCTGCAGTATATTAGATAAATTTAGTATTTGAACTAAATTAGTTAGCTCTTAAACTTCAGCTTAATCGAAGGACAGACTCCCAAACAGTTTGTATGGGAAGTGGGGGTCGTTTTTATCCGATCTTGCCCATCATAGAACTTAACCTCTGCTTAGCCGATAGAAGCTTGCATACCAAGCGAACCGCAGTTCGATAGCTCTTAAAGTACGGCTGTAATCGCAGGGACAGGCAGACGGACACTCACAAAAAACGAGAAGTTTGCATGAGAGGTGGATGAAGATGTTGCTCATCTTAGAACTTTACCTTCTCTTGGAGGATAAAAGCTTGCAAACCAAATAGCAGCTCTATAGCGCTTATAATCTATAAATATAAAAGGCTTGGGTGACTGACTGATCGCTCCCCAGCCCAAACGGCTAAAGCTAGAACCGTGAAATTTATTTAGTATGTTTCTTTATGACGTAGGCGCGCACTAAGAAGGGATTTTTGGAAATTCGGACTAAAAGGGGGTAAAATGGGCGTGGCACCGCCCCATGCAACTGAAATTTTAAAATTACTGTATCTTTTGAACCATTATAATCACGAAGTCGAGATTTGGTACCTATATCGGCCGTATAAAAAAATACTTTGTTTGTAGAAAGTGGGCGATGACACACCCCTTTTTTAAAAATAGTAATATTGGCTTAATAAATGGACCGATTACAATTGAATTTTCTATGTGTGATACTGTCCATATGACCTCTATCATAGGCTACATAAAAACATAATTAGACAAAGAGGCGTGGCACCGCCCACACAAACCGAAATTGCATTCGGTCTTATCTTAAGAGCGATTAGATATATGAAGATTGGATTTGCAACATATATAACTTATATAAAGAGGATTATGTATCGCTGGAAAATGGGCGGTGCCACGCCCCTTTTAAAAAAATCGCTATCTGGCCAAAATGAATGAACCGATTGCCCTAGGGTCTCTATTATAGGCTACATGAAAACATACCTAGGCAAAGGGGCGTGGCACCACCCACACAAACCAAACTTTAAATCGGTCATTAAAGGTATGAAGATGAGATTTGCTACATATGTAAACGGGACATGGGGGATTACGTATCGCTAGGAAATGGGCAGTGCCACGCCCCTTTTGAAACAATTGTTATGTCGGCCATATTAATAGCTAAGAACGGATTTTTGGAAACTCGTACTTTTATGGGTTAAAAATTACCAACAAGGGATAAAAGTATATGAGGGATTGATATGAAAATGCTTACTATGATGTAATCATGATAAGTTATATAGGCTTGCTCCGTATGGAATTAGAACGAAGCAAGGAGGGTTTTCAAAATTCTTACCTTTTAAGGGTAAAAAGGATTGAAAAGGATAAAACTGGTAATAAACGGCTAAAGGTATAGTCTCAAAAATTGTGCGATGTGAAGTAATTTTAAAATTCGTTCTTAAGTTGTACAAATACTGAAAAAGAGATAAAACTGATGATATCACCCAGATCAAATACCTAAAGGTAGATTTATGAAAATGTATATAGAATTTCTCCCTACAGAATTAGAGAATTGCCAAATGGGGCTTTTCATAACTCGAATACTTAGGGTAAACTGGTACCATCGCCCAGACCAAACGGCTAAAGCTATAATCGTATATGGACATGTTTCCTATTTAGTTAGAGGGGGTACCGGTCCATTTTAGTTGAGCGATACGAAAATATCTTTTAAAATTTTTCTTTTTAGGGATAAAAAGAGTACAATTGCTAAGACCAATTGGATAAAGCTACAATCACGTAGATTGGGTATTCGTTCGTCTTATGAAGCGTTGGCATTTTTCCTGTATTGCTTAAACTCATAAGAAGGTTCATTGTAAGTACGGGTGAAGCAACGCGAGCCGGGAAAGCTAGTAAGACTGTAATCGCGTGGACAGACCGAGCCTACGGAGCCTAAAACGTAACAAATGCCTCTATACGATACTTACTAACTTCTAATCGATATTAAATTAATATGGCATGTAACTTGACAAAACGAATGATGAAGAACTTCTTCTTTTTGGGGTTACTTTCACGTGCAGTTCTCAGAATTGAGTCCCAAATCAAAGAGATGAAAAATTTTGTACTGTGTTATTCTTATGGGCGTTACAACCGAAAGAACAAACTGATTATACCTTTTGGTCCGTACGTGCGGGTGGCGAAGCGTGTAAAAAGCCTAATGTTCTCTTTCAGTAATTTAAAAATTAAAAACTATCACAATAACTTAAACATAAACTTGTACACCCCATGAATAAGGAATGGGTTATCTTCTTGTCTTATAGTGAATAAATACGCTTCCATTTTCAGACTCACACAATGCTACCTACATTTTATAGACGAATCCGAATATCAACTGTTTTAGAAGCTTTCAAAAGGCTTTTACTGCAAAATTGCTATCGACAACAACGAGGGGGAAGCCGATCAAAAAATAATGTAGATGACTAAGATATCTAACAAGTGTTACAGCACTGCCGATTAAGGAGTATGTAGGTGATTTTTTCAAAATACATACTTCCTTGACATATTCAATTTTACTAAATTTGCTTAAGCTCATTAATGAATTTGGGTTGTCCATTGTGTTGTCGTGCAAAAACTTGTAGCTTTCTTTTCAATTAGTTCACAACTTATTGACAGAGTTCAAAATCTATGCCAAAACGAAAAAAAATACCAAGAATCAATAAATCTACCAAAGATGTAGTGTATGTATATTTCACGTAAAATATGTATCATGTTACTTGGCCGAAAATAAAATTCTTTACTGTCATTCTAGAAGAAGCTTTGATTTATTCGTTGATAATTCTTTTCATCTTTTTATGGTGTTGTTTCTTTTTCTTCTTCTTCTTTTGATTTTAGCACATTCTCCTGTAGCGTTGTCGTCTTTTCACCTCAGTTCGAGCCCTCTTTCGATCATGTTGGCAAATATATGCGAAAACATTTGTACAGATGTATGTAATTTTTGCAATTCCGCTAGTTGTTAGGCTGTTGTTGTCGTGTTGTCGTGTTATTATGTTGTCGTCATAGCTGCTGCTGTTGCTGTTACTGCTACTGATACGCCTGACAATACTACTGCTGCTGCTGCTGCTGTTGTTGTTGCGGCTTTGCTTGGTATTGGCAATGGCAATAGTTGGTGTAAACTGGTGTGAATATTGTTGCTGTCTCGTATTGTGGGTTTTGCGCATGCGCAAAAGTATGCCAATGAACTTTAGCGGCCGAGTAGCCGGGAACGTTACACACCAAGTCACAAACACACTCTTGCATATGTGTGTAAACTTGGTGGTGATTTTTTTTTTGCTATGTCTTTTTTGCAAAGTGTTGATCCGTGCTTTTCCGTGTTTCTTTGAATTGATTTTTTTTCATTCTTTTTTTTTTGGGTAAAATTATTTTATAACAGTGATATAATTTGCAAATTCGACTCGTGTTGAATGTTTTGTTATGACATTTAAACGATGTTTTTATTAAATTGTTTTAATTTATTAGAAATTGAATGTGAGGCGATCTTTTTTGGTTTGGATGTGAGAAATAAATAAATTAAATGCAAGTGGGTGAATGTGGGTGATTACATTTCACAGATTTTGCTACTGACAGAAATGGTAGTTAACATTTAGGTGGTTAACATATTCTTAAACTTAGGAAATCTAAAAATACTTGGTTATTGTGGTAAACGCTTAACATTGCCACATATTCATTAAATATTATCAATATGCCATTAAATTTTTCAGAGTTTCTAAACAATATCGAATATGTATATTAGGGTGGACGGAAGTTATATGAGTGGGAAAAAATTTCAGAATTTTGTCGGTGCCACCCCCCAAAAATGATAAGTCTTTGCAGATTTTAGGGTGGTCAAAGTTTGAGCATGGTTGGAGTATGATAACCCATGCCGTTTTTGTCTTAAAGGTTTTAACCTCCTACAACCATGTTTTGGGGTCATAACCCAAGAACGACCACTACAATTTTGATAAAACAAAAATCCGAAATTAATGAATTAAAATTCCTTTAATCTGTCCATATATCATTTCTCTGCATAATCACAGTTTCGTAGTTTTACATAAATTTATGAAAAAAAAAAATTTGCGTAAAAATCATTTTTTTTTATATTTAAAAAATATTAAAAAATTCAAAGCGGAAAAAAGTGTAAAGTTTTGCTAGTTTTGCGTAATTTCACATAACCTATGAACAAAATGAGACATTTATCGCGTTTCGCTTTTATTCACAATTAAGTAAATGTATCTAATTTTCGAAAATATAAGTTTTTTCCATTCAGGATATATATGAGGTGGCCGTGTCCTTCGAGATAATTTGATATAATTCAACACAGTTATCAATAATATATCAGAGACAAATTAAGGCAAAATTCGTTCAATACCAATAACAATTTTGGAAAATATAAGTTGTTTCCATTTCAGGATATATGGGAGGTGGACGTGTCCTTTGAGATAATGTGATATAATTCAACACAGTTGTCAGTAATATATCAGAGGCAAATCGAGCTAAATTTGATTTAATACCAACAACAATCTTGAAAAATATATTTTTTTTCCATTTTAGGATATATGGGAGTTGGTCGTGTCCTTTGATATATTTTCATATAATTCAACAGAGTAGTCACTAATATATCTCAGACAAATCGAGCCAAATTTGGTTCAATACCAACAAAAAATTTTAAAAATGTAAGTTGTATCCATTTCAGGATATATGGGAGGAAGGCGTGTCCATGGGCCGATTTGGACAAAACATAATTTTTTTTTCTTTCCTATTTATAAAAGCCGATGGGGATGTAAAGTGAATCTTGCCTCTCAAGCCCATTCAAAACCTTCTTCGCGGTGGCACCTGGGCAACGCTGTGCGTGATATTTCTATCTTGAATAGCGGCTGATAGTGAGCGACGAACCCTGATGGTAGGGCTAGCCACCCGCTTTCAGGTCCTTTAGCGGCTATAAAAACACGAGAAAGGAAAAGTAACAAACGGAACCCCCCAAAATGTTGACAACCCCCGCAAACGAAATATGGACCATGAATTAGAGGTATGCACCTGGAACGTCCGGACTGTCTATAGAGAAGGTGCCACTATCCGACTGGCTGATGTCCTCAAAAAATATAAGGATGACATTACCGCCATTCAGAAGATGAGATGGACAGGACAAGGATGTACGCGACGTAAAAATTGCGACATCTATTACAGCTTCCATGCCGAAAAGCACGAATTTGGATGTGGATTTGTAGTTGGCGAGAGACTCAGACAACTTGTCTCACGGTTCAGTTAGTGACCGAATAGCCACAATCTGCATCCGGGCGAAATATTTTTACATTACGCTGATTTGTGTACACGCCCCGACGGAAGATAAAGACGATGAGATTAAAGATGCATTTTACGAGCGCCTAGAGGAAACATACGACCGCTGCCCTGGTCACGACATTAAAAGTGTTATGGGAGGCTTTAATGCCAAATTAGGAAGGGAAGATGTTCTTGGTCCATCGATCGGTAAATTCAGCCTGCATACCGACACGTCAGACAACGGGTTTAGGCTGGTTAGCTTCGCAGCAGGAAGGAACATGGTATTGAGTGGCATCAGATTCCAGCACAAAGATATCCACAAGGCAACTTGGCTATGCTCCGATCAAAACACCAAAAATCAAATTAATCATGAGGTAATTGATGGCAGGCATGCATCTAGAGTCATGGACGTGCGTTTAATCCGTGGTGCTAATATTGACTCGGATCATTACCTGGTTGCAGCCAAGGTGCGCACAAGATGGAGCAGAGCGAAAAACCCACGTAACCAAACACAAAGAAGGCTGTATATCGCGAAGCTGCAAACCCCAGAGATAGCCACTGCCTACTCCAACCAGCTCTCCCAACTTCTACAACACAACGCCTCTACTTATGACGTTCCCGATATACAGTGGCAGCATATTGCGCATTTAATGGCAACAGCCGCAACAACGATGCTAGGACATGAAAGACGGCGCTCAGAAGAATCCTGGTACGATGAAGAATGTCGCATATCGTCTGAGAAACAGGATGCTGCTCATAGGGCATCGCTACATCCAATTGTTACCCGGACTGTTAGGAAACGGCACAAGGAGACAGTAAAACATGCGAGACAGCTATCTAAGCAAACAAAAGAGTTACATAAGTAACGGGATAACGAGGATATAGAGCGATACAGAGCTGAGGTTCGAAAATTTTACCAGAAAGTAAAAGCAAAAAGCTACGGTAATGGGCTCTATAAGGACAAGGATGGAAATCTGGTTACAGATACGCAGAGTGTGCTGCATATATGGAGGGAACACTTCCAGCAAGTGCTGGTTTCAGAAGGCAGCGCACGTGAAGATATCACGTCAATTGTCGACGACGGCTTAGATTGCCCACCACCAAATCAGGCCGAGGTAGGAAAAGCAATATCACGGCTGAAAAATAATAAAGCGACCGGTGCCAAAGGACTTCCGGCAGGGCTCTTTAAGTCCGGTGGCGAGGAGCTGAAAACGAGCATGCACCAGCTCCTACACAAAAAAACTTACTTAATTTCCCTTTGCACCCCATGAATGAGGTATGGGATAGCTTCTCGCGTTGTTGTGAATTAACACGCTTTCTATTTTTAGATTCACAACTTACGGCACCTACTTATTTATCGACGAATGCGAACGTCACTGTTTTGAGAAGCTCTTACTAGACACGACGATTGAATCGACGCTTAATACTGCGAAGTTGCTGTCAAACAACATTCGAGGGGAACCGACAATGAAAGAAAATTTTATTTATTTTTTTCTTTTAAGATGACTGGAGCCAGGTTTGAACCTGCGATCTCCCGCATGGTAGTCGCGTGTTCTAACCACTATGCCACGGCCGGTCCCTCCTACACAAGGTTTGGCTAAATGAGTGAATGCTGATGATAAGAATTTAAGCGTTTTATGTTATGTGGTGAAAAAAGATGATCCAAGTGTGTGCTCCAATTACCGTGGGATCAGCGGTAATTTTATCCATCGCATATAAGGTCCTGTCGAATGTGGTAAGTAAAAGACTAAAGCCGGTGTTATCCACCCTGATCGGACCTTATCAGTATGGCTTCACACTACGGTAAGTACTGCAAAAGACCCAAGAGAAACAAAACGACACGTACCATATTTTCGTCGAAGCCATGTCTGAGTCTGGTGTTCCAGCGAAGTTGATACGCCTTTGCGGAATGACGCTGACTGACACGAAGTGTTCTGTGACTATTGGCAAAGACCTTACGAAGCCTTTCTATACCAGACGGGGCTTTAGACAAGGCGACGGCCTATCGTGTGACCTCTTTAACATAGTAATGGAGATGGTAATGAGGAAAGCTGCAGTAAACACAAGTGGCAAAATATTCAACAAAAGCCATATGCTAGTCGCTTACGCTGATGACGTAGACATTATTGGTAGAAAACTGCGGAATGTGACTGCAGCCTTCTCAAGTTTACAGAAGAAATAGCCAACATGGATCTAACGGTGAACGAGGACAAAACTACAAGACAAGACTAGGTTACTGAGAACCTTTCAGAACTTGGTGTGACTAACTGGGGAAGAAGCGCAAAAGATTAAAGTGCAGACAACATTTTTCTACGTGCGGCATATAATTCCATACGATTAAGTAACTTAAATTGTTAAAATTTCTGTTCAAAATTTCAAATATGTAGACAAAACGATAAATCACTTAATTTGCCTATAGATTTATATCTGCACAAAATTCATTAATCACAGTACATTGTCCCTGACCATATTAACTGTTTAATCTAATATGCTAACTATGTAAAACATTGTCACAATAAATATTGTGACATATTTCATGGAACAATGTCAGCGCCTGTCCATCCTGTATACACAAATGAACAACTAAATTAATCATAAAATTTAATACGATTAAAACATACAACGAAATGGCAAACCACAAACAAAAAATAAAAACATTCTAATCAAGTTCATAATTACAAGCGCAGAATTCATCACAAAATGTTGCATGCGTGCGGTGTGATCACAGTTTGCCGCATGTTGTTTCTTGTTTATGACAACATTTCAACAATATCCAACCAACGTTCAACATTACTGTACATTCACCCACTTTTTTGCGAATTGCATAGAGACTGACTGCAGCTAACAAAAGGCACAAGAGCCAAACTTGGTAGGAAAATGAGTAGAGATGTTTAACTGAAAAATTGGCAACGTGTAATGTGGATGCCCAGTAATAGTTATAGAAGATTAGAAAACGTCATACAGAATGGTTAGAAAATACCCTATAAGCTCTAGCTCCAACGCTAAGAACCCATTGGCCTTAGTGTTTGCCAACGCATCTCGAATCCCACAATACCTGGTGAATGTACGGCAATCTATAATGACTCCAGACTTCAGGGACGTGGAAATGTTAACACTAACGCCTTATAGCTTCCTTATCATTCTCCCACTTGCTACGTTTCAAGCTTTGCTATGAGTTTTGCAAAAGTTCTTCTTGGAATCAATTAGAAATGTTGCTTTCTCTTAGAGCTGCGCTAGACTGTGGTACTATCATCGGGGCAAACTTTGAATTAGGTGAAAGATGGCGAGACAAAGAGAGGGAGGCAGAGAGTGAGAGACAGAGAAAAGCAGCGGGAACTCTTCATAGATTAAGGGGAGGAGGAGTGTTGGGGACCGAATCGCTAGTCACTAGAAGGAAGCATTAAAGTGGCTGCAATTTTACCGTTACATTGCATGTGCCGATACAGAATGCATGCAATAGAAGGCGTTCTGCAACAGCAAAATAGCAACCAACAAAAGCAAGCAGCAGCAACAGCAGCGGCAGCTTGAGTTAGTACTGATGGTGGTGGTGGTGTTGCAGAAATGGCGATGACAAACAATGATACTAGAAACCGTTAGACGTTCAAGCACCACGGCCACTAGTCAAACGCTAGTTGTCTACGCTTATACCCACGAATGCATTTCAAACTTAAACTTAGCTCAGCACAGACTGTGTCTGTGACGAAGCGTAGAATGGCCTCTGTCGTCTGATGGCTCGGGCAGCGGGGGCTGAGCGGTCGTATGAGTGAGTGCAAACATTGCCACAAATCTGCGCGCAATGGCATTGCTGGCTACGTATCTCAATCTGTGTATATGCAAAGAATCATTCCTGTTCCATTCATGCAACCTATACACGGCAACATCCAGAATTGGCTTTTTTTCAGTGGCAGCGCATGCGCAACACTGTGCACTGCAACTTCCGGGGTAAATAGACTAAAAGTGGGCCAATGGAAAATGTTTGCCACTCATTCTCTCACTTTTGTGCAAAAGAACGAATTTGAAATAGACATCTCGCTCGTTGCAACACAAGAATGCCAATAGCAATGCATATTTGCAACAACAACAACATAAAATTATGGTATGCATCAAAGTTGTGAGCGCACAATAATGAAGGCCCATTAACAAGGTTGTGTCTAACCCACAACCAACTGAGAGATATGAACTCGTGTAAAAGTACTAAAGAAGATATGGGCCAATTATTGTGTAAATTGTGTAATTTGGTAGAGGAAATGTAGCAGACGACATATATATTTTTGTATAACTTTAGTCAAATGTGTTTCCATCTTTTGCCATGAAAATTGTTGTTAAGATGCCAATATTGAAATATGTTATGTTGACTTAGGAAAATCGAGTTATATTTGCATTGTAAACTTTAAACACAGTCACATAAAGTTCTTGTCTTAAGTCTTTTGTTTTGTAAATAGTCAGCGATATTGAAGAAAACAAGGAAAACATGTGTGCATGTGTGAGTGTGTGATACCTCACAAGGACGACGAGTTGAAGCAATTGCATACAATTGACACAAACATATACGAAAACACGTATGAATTCATTGAATATATGCAGTAACAGCTAGAGGGTTCGTGTCTTAAGTCTTTTGATTAGTAGCACAAATGCAAATGAAATTGAGACAAAGCAGAAACTAATCAAGTTTTTTTTTTCAAAAATTGATGTAAATTTCAAAATTTATGTTATATATTTTAAAAAACCAGCAATATTTCAGTGTTTGCAAAATTATAAAAAAAATCATGTAGCTCAAAAATAATTTTCCGCCAAATCCATTTTTTTTTTTGGTAGAATTAAAAAAGAGACGTTGTGATAGATTTCAGATAGCGTCTAATAACTTCGTATGGATGTGTGACTTGGTAAGATGGTTTATAAGAGAAATATTTTGAAAATGCTTGGGTAGGTTAAAAGGATGGCTGCTATGGAGATTTCTAGAAGGAGCACACCACAAACTGCTTTAGATGTGTTATTCTGCCTTACATCCCTAGATTTACATCTAAAGCCTACTGCGGCCCTATAGTCTATCAGACTGAAGCATACTGCCGATTGGTATCTGTCCGTGCATGGTCATGCAATATTCTCCACTTTCGGTTTGGGCCTACTAATGTCATCTACGCCTCTTAATGATCTTTTGACGAAACATGTGCCATTCCGTAAAATGAAATGGACTTACGGTGGGATTTCATATGATGACTCTTTTTCTGTCTAAAAGGATGAATTCAAGATGAAAAACGTCACTAGAGCTGGTGTATACAGCGAGGACTTGCAGCTAAGCCTTTCTCTTAGGCTTCATAATGAATGCCGTGAAGGCCATAACGGGATGGGAAATCTATACTGACAGATGGCTAAAGTAGGCTGGACGTTGTTTGACCATGACTCCCAGGGGATGTACTCTCGTTCATCTGTTAAGTTTTATCCTTAGCGGGGGACTGGATGCACAAAACAGCTAGCAGACGTTAGCTTTCCAGAAACAACTTCATGAGTGTTAGATAACTGTGACACGAATATAGCAGATACCGATCGGAGAATGTATATGGTTGGTCTGTTTTGTGAAAAGTTGACTAGACTATGCAACATTAAACACGTAACAGGCAAATGAGACATATCTATACCCGACGACTGTCGCGTGTGGACAAGCAGAATCCAAGACGAATTATCATCCTTTATGTAGTATAGACAGATCAACTTATAAATTATATTAGGCCATAGGGGGAGTGGCACAAGTAGTTTTAGGTCATAGAGCGGGATCAGGGTACAATAAGAGTACTTTTTGGTACAATTAATGTACTTTTTGGTAAAATAAATGTTCTTTTTGGTACAATAAAAGTACCAATATTTGCTACAAAAAGGGTACTTTTTGATACATCAAAAGTACTTTTTCGTATACTAAAAGTAGTTTTCAGTATAGTAAAAGTACTTTTTGGTACAATAAAAGTACTTTTTGGTACATCAACAGTAGTTTTTGCTACATAGAAATACTTTTTGATACATCAAAAGTATTTCTTATTATATTTACAATATAAGTACTTGGTGGCACAATAAAAAGTACTTTTTGAGACAATATATGTACTTTTTGGTATAAGTGTACTTTTTTGGTAAATTAATTTAACTTTCCCTACAATACAAGTACTTTTAGGTACATCAAAAGTAATTTTTGCTACAATAAGAATATATCAAAAGTATATTATGGTACAATAAGATTTTCTTTTGGTACATGAAAAGTACTTTTTGATACAAAAAAGTACTTTCAGGTATAATAAAAGTATCTTTTGGTACAATGAAAGTTCTTAATGATCCATCAAAAGTAGTTTTTTGAACAATTAAATTTGTTCTTGGTACAACAAATGCACCTTTTAGTACAATAAAAGTACTGTTTTGTACAATTTAAGTACTTTTTGGTACAATAAAAGTACTTTTTGCTACATTAAAAGTAATTTTTGCTACAATAAGAATATATCAAAAGTACATTATGGTACAATAAGAGTATCTTTTGGTACATAAAAAGTACTTATGGTACTTCAGGTATAATAAAAGTATATTTTGGTACACTAAAAATTCTTATTGATTCATCAAAAGTAGTTCTTGGAACAATAAAATTTGTTCTTGTTACAATAAATGTACTTTTTCGTATACTAAAAGTACTTTTTGGTACATTAAAAGTATTTTTTGCTGCAGTAAGAGTACTTTTTGGTACAATGAGAGTAATTTGTGGTCCAATAAAAGTACTTTCAGGTATAATAAAAGTACCTTTTGGTGCAATAAAAGTATGTTTTGGTTCATAAAAATAATTTTTTGGTTCAATATAAGTACTTGATGTCACAATTAAAGTATTTTTGATACAATATATGTACTTTTTGGTACAATAAAAGTACAACTGGTACAACAAAAGTAATTTTTGCTGCAAATTTGGTACTGTTTGATATATCAAAAGTACTTAACGGAACAATAAATGTACTTTTTGGAACATTAAAAGTACTTTTTGTTGTAAAAAAGTACTTTCAGGTATAATAACAGTATCTTTTGCTACAATAAAAATTCTTATTGCTTCATCAAAAGTAATTTTTCGAACAATATAATTAGATCTTGGTACAATAAATGTTTTTTTAGGTACAATAAAAGTACTTTTTTGGTTAACTTAACGTACTTTTTTCTACAATAAATGTACTTTTTGGTACATCAAAAGTAATTTTTGCGACAATAAGAGTACTGATTGGTACCTCAATAAAGTTCCTTATTGATACATCAAAAGTTGTTTTTGGAACAATAAAAGTACTTATTGGTACAACGTTTTGGTACATAAAAAGTGGTTTTTGGTACTACTCTTTGGTACAACAAAAGAACTTTTTGGAACAATAAAAGAACTTCTTCGCAGAATAAAAGTACTTTTAGATACAGCAAACGCATTAGAGCAGTTGAACTGTAGTTCTCTCTTGCTCGCTAAAACAACTGCAGATCAATTTTGCACACCTTTGATTTACAGTTATCTCTTGCTCCTAGATATGTAAATTTTGGTAGACAGATAATACTCGTCCTCGCATATACATACGCGAACACCAGTTTTATTTTGGGCACAGAAGACGTTGCACATATAGTATCCGACGCTACAGTTTTAGAAATGCAGACGCAATATGAATTTCCGTTCCGTGAGAGGAGGAGTTTCAAAGCTCCCAAGATGATCCTTAACAATTTCATAGAAAATATCGAAGGTACTTAGGAACAATTAAGTATAAATAAGTAATATTTTCATACATATAGTTATTTAAAATCTTTGGAGTTTGACTGAACTTCCTAGTGTATAATTTCGGTAAGTGTGTCCCAAAAACAAATTTACAATTTGGTTGCTTCGTGCATATGTAAAAGAATTTTCAAAACCAACCGCAACCTCTATCCCTCCTTACATTTTAATAATCTTAAAGTCTCAAATTACACATAACATTACATATTTACAGTTATCAGAAACGATACAAATCAAACCTCAGCAACTTTGAATCAAATCCAATCACATTGTGATTAATTCCCATTGTGAGTAAACAAACAAAACGTCCCAAATCACCAACATAAATTTTAATTACAAAAAACACAGCCTACCAATTATCGCCAAAAGTCTTGGACTTGTGTAAATCAATCCTATTAACGACAACTTCATTATAGACATTCATTTCTTGAAAAGAGCAAGCAAAAACAACAACAACAAAAAAGAATTCCTTTGGGTGGCAAGATTTTGACTATTACAAAACATCATATTGTCTTGCATTTCGAAAGTGCTTCTTTCAACTTTTTCGCATAACTGTTCTTTGGCAGTACATTCTCTTTTGCCCGGTTCCCTGAAAATCATGCAATGAACTAAAGAACTCACTTACTCCCCCGTGGCCCCGGTCTTAAAGCGCCAATGAACACAAATACACACATACAAACACTCAACTGCCACTGCAACTGCAATTTATGCAGCGCGCAAACACACACACTCTCTTCAATATTCGCGAGTTATTCTTTATGGACTTGTTTGTTAGTTGGTTGGTTTGTTTGTACGTCTTCTCATCTTAAGAGTTTTCACACTATTTTCAAATGTAAGTTACTTGCGGTCATTGCCTTCATCGGCTGAAAGCAAAAAATAACAACAACAACAACAACAAAACTGCATCTGGAATACAACCAGCACGGTCGACGTACGACAGACAACACTACACGGACTGCACAGTTTGTTGGATTGTTTGTTCTGTAGCGCAGTTGCAGTTTATTTTCAGCCTCTTCCACTGACTCTACGTCTTAAGACGCCTCATCTTCTTCTTGCCCGTCATGATCATCATCCTCAGCACCATCAGAGCGCACGGTCGTGGTCATGGAAGAAAAGCAGGTTTTTCTGCTCAGTTTCTAAGGTGACTGCAGGCCATTGGTCTGGTTTCCAATGATCCAATGGTATGAGGAAGTTCAAAGCTATCGATATATGGGAGCAAAATCCAATGAGAAAGAGCGCCAAGGAGAGCGAGCGGCAGAGACAGAGATGAGAACTCAGAGTCAGAGTATCGAAAACTTCAATAACCAATAAATTCAGAAATTTCAACAGAAACAGAATAACAAAAACAACTGGCAAGACGATGAGTTGCGGTGTTGTGACTCTCGGCCAAACAAACATTGGCACTTTTGTTGTTCGCCAAAATACAATAAAAAACGAAAGACTTAAGACACAAACTCGATTGTGGTATATTCTTAGGCTCGCTCGTTCTTTTGCTCGTTCTTTCGTTCGTTCGGTCGTTCGTTCATTCACTTGCTTAGAGCCAACCAGCAGAGTTTGGAAAAACTCACATAACTGCACATTCTCTCTCTTAGTCTTGGCTGGCGCTTTTGCTTGTTGTTATTGTTGTTTGCAAACTAAACTTACCAAGAGCTGCCGAGCAGCAGAACAGCTTAAGCAGCTTCGATTACTTTGCCATAAAGTTCATCGAACTTGAGCGTAAATCTAGGCTAAGCACTCGCTCTGAGTTGCAATGAAAACGAAAAGTACCGCAAATTTACCGCTATTCCAAACGATGTACGTACATATGTACGTGTAAGTGTGTGTTTCGCGTACTTTTTTCTTGTTTGTTTGTTTGCTTTGCTTGTTTCGATTCGTTTTATTCTTTTCTTCGAGTTTTGACGTGAATGTGATGGCTTTTAGTGTTCTATGTGTGCTCGGGTATACTCTTGATTATCGCACATGTGTGTGGGTTGATCGGTTGGTTGCCTGGTTTGTTCGTTGGTTGGTAAACTCTCATATATCTTAGATCTATGGGACGTTGTTCTGGCCGTCTCTACATGTCAGAGCTGTGGGTTGTGAATTTATTTTTCTTAGAGTTCATATGAAATTTGATACTTTTCTTAGGGTTCTAGTTATTTTTGCTGGAAGAGAGTATATGTACGTGACTACGTTTTGATGTTAAAGGATGTGGCATGTACATATAACAAAATTGGACATCTTAAGGGAATAATTTGCTAATTTTATGATGTTAGTAAGGGAATTGTCAGACAAAGTTTTATTGCGGCTTAGACATTAAACGTAGCTGTGTTGTTTATGTTTACTAATGACAGAATAAGAATACTTGTAGTCTGTATCGGAGTAGACACAAAAAATATATAATTTTTTTTTTGTCAGCAGCAATGAAATATACCCCTTCGTTGCATGTGTTTGTAAAGTGATTGAATCATTTGAGGCAAATTGATAGATGAAATTCGTCAAGAAATTTATTGCAAATAAAAATTATGTTTTTTGACGTCCTAGAAATATGCACTTGTTGGAACTATCGTAAACATAAATGATAATTTTATATATATATTTAATATCGACATACGTGTAATTCCAAGATAATTCTTTGTAGAAATTTTACCCATAGTCTAGGATTTTGATAATATTTTGAACTTTTATTCTTTTGGATGTTAGTACAAAGACATTGTAAGTGTTTAACATGTAAGGAATAATATCAATATAAATATTATAAATGTGAGTGTTTGTATGTTTTGTGACGTCTAAGCGGTTGCTCCGATTTGAATGAAACTTGGTAGGCAGTTAGTGAGATATCTGAAAATTACTTTAGGCTTTATGATTTTTTTAACATTTGTTCAATGGGCAAAGTGTATGTATGTTTGAATTAAATGGGTGTCACATACCTAGTAATTTTGATTTTCCGGAATTTCCATTTCCCGGGAAATCGGGGTTTTTATTGAATTATTCCAGGGTCCCGGGAAATTCCGGTTAAATACAAAAAAGAAATAATAATAAAAAAAAAATAATAAATAATAATAATGTCAAACCTGAATCTGTAATTGACGCAATGGAACAACTGGTGATTAACTCAGTGGTCATATCCTTAGTTGATAAACTACTAAAATTTAGGCGCATTGCATCCAGTCTGGGCGTGTCAAATATTTGGCGGTTCGCGGTACTCCACAAGGAGGAGTACTCTCTCCACTACTATGGAATGTCAACATCAATACTGTCCTGAGGACGATGGAAAAAAAACGTGCTGGCACAACAACTGTCGCACGACTTAGCACTAATAGCCACCGGCAAGGATCCTAAACTACTCTCTGAGCTGCTGCTATAGAACCGTTGCCGCTTTGCGAATCCGGGTCTGAGTGTTCAGATTCCAATTCAGTTTACTGTCCAATATTAGCCCTAGGTATTTGGCACTATCAGAGAGTGTAAGTGTGACTCCATTTAATCTGGGTTTTGCAAATTGAGGGATTTTGTATCTCCGTGTGAATAGCACCAGTTCTGTTTTACTCGGGCTTACACCCAGTCCACAGTCATGACACCATTTTAAAAGAAGTTTCAGCGCAGAACATTGCTAGGTGAATTATAGGTAAATCGCCAAAGAAGGTTGTTTATGCTTATCCGATATTTTTTAGGCAAATCTCAAAGAATGCTATTAGATAACTGTTTCCTCTCATCTTTAAATGGGTGGGATAACTTCCATATTCATATAAAAAACTTTCAATTGTCAATATCTCCTAAACTAAGCATCCAATCGCGAAAAATTACTATTTCACTAAGATATCGGTGGGAACTCATCTTGTAATAGCTAGGAAGCCGTCCTTATTTAGATGAACAAGTCTAAATGCAGTTATCTGTTAAACTAAGTGTTCGATCGCAAAAAGAAGCTTAAGTTATGATTACCATACAATAGTTGGGAAATCACCCAGTTACAGTTGGGATCTAATTTTAAAAAAGATTGAGATCTCAACTCGAAATGAGTGCGAAGCCGTCGATGTTTATATGAAAAACTTTGTGCCTTTGTGCCATGGGGGCCAAAGCCCCGTACTAATCTATTCTGAATAGTATAATCTTTTTGAATTTCCGTGATCATAATCCAGGTTTGCCGACAATTCAATTTCGGGTCTTCATCTTGTAGATAATTCGGTTATTCAGCTTTGTATTTATAACTCAGAATCGTATTGATTCGCATTTTGCGACCGCCTTATTTCCGTAACCAATGGAGCATTGGTAACAATTGAATTTAACAGACCGAAGTTCGATTATACCGAACGAAGGCGGGGTGAATATTAGTAGTTGAAATCAAAGAACAGAAATTGGATTCAACAGACCGAAGTCTAACCATACCAAACAAAGTCGGGTTACATCAGTCGAAATCAGGTTCACCCAATAAATATTGGATTTAACAGACCGAAATCGGGTTAAACAATAGTAATTTGGGTAAAGCAACCGAAATTTGATGCAACAGACCATCAAACTGATCGAAATTGGATTTAACCAAACAAAGTTGGATTCAACCAGTCCCTACCGTCAGTCAAGAGCTCTGTAAACAACAGAGTGGATTCGAGCGAATTTACAGAGGATGTTAAGTGAGAGAGGTTAAATGGAAAGTTTTGAACACAGCGAGGTTCAAATGCAACAAAACAAAAAAGTGTTAAACATGAATGAAAATGTAAAGAAATTTGTAAAATTTAGATTAATATGACTAAGTAGTAGTATGGGAGTTGGACATCGAGCTCCACCTCACGTTTGTTATTAATGAAATTTCGAATATATTGTGTGAAATAGGTCACAATATATCATTTGCCGTTAAATAGGTAAAGTTTATGACTGGACTCTTATAGATAACGAGAAATTCCCAAAAATACGATATAAGGAACACACTAATATACATATTTGAAAAATATGTGAAAAATTTAATTATTTTTCGTTTCAATTGGTTTTGGCCCCCTCCGAAATTAAATCCTGGCTACGGCCCTGGCGTAGAACCCTTGTCAAATACTCATTATCTATCATATGCTATTTACATTTTTTGATTACCTAATTAGTTTCAAAAGTTATGATTTTTGCAACGAAAAAACTCAAATTAAATTTTTTTTGGACATTTGAATTTTTAGGCCGCAATTCTCGACAGATTTTCAATTATTTTTTGTATTACACAGTGCAGCAGTAAAACTTGAACCAATTGAGACCGCCAAAATCTGAAAGCTCATGATGGTAGAAGAAAACCCCTAGCTGGATTTTGAATTATTAGCTAAGGGTTTTTTATAATTAATTTTTGAAATTTTCGAAAATCATGTACTGATTCTTAAGGCTTTATCTCGTGAACTATTCGAAATTTTGATGTCTCTCTTTGGTAAAATTTTAGCTCTTAATCAGATCTAAAAATTGTACCTTCAGTTAAAATCAAAAACACAACAAAATCTCACTCAAAAAAAAAAAAAAAAATGTAAAAAAAATCGTAAAATTTCTTCATAGATTTTTATTGTTTTTTAATTTATTTCTATTTTGAATCTATTTCATTTTAAAAAGCATAGCATTTTAAATTTTGATAAACGTACAATTGAACGAGATTTCTTTACAGTTTTGCTGATTTGAGTAAGATGTTGTTGTTTTCTTGATTTTATCTCAAGGCAAAATTTTTAGATCTGGTTAAGAGCTAAAAATTTTCTGAAGAGAGAAAAGCTATATTTGGAATAGTTCACGAGATATAGACTACTATAATCCTCCTCTCATTCGAAAACTTTAAAAATGAATTAAAAGAAAACCTTAGCTAATAATTCAAAACCCAGTTAGGGTTTTTCTTCTACTATCATAAGCTTTCAGATTTTGTGGGTTTCAATTGGTTCAAGAGTTTGAAGTTGGAAAATGTGCTACTGTGTTATTGGAAACAAAATTGTTCACAGAATGTACATTATTTTATTCCTAATTCTTTCCGTTATTTTTTTAAAATTTGGCAAAATCGATGAAAAAATTAATTTTGACTTTAATTTCAAATATTTTTTGGTTCCAAAAAATTTTAAACTTTTGAAATTTTAAAAATATGGACAATCGGTTAGAAGTATGCCACCGAAGCTGTTCGAAAAAATTTACAAGGGGAAAATATACATGGACACATAGCGATTTGTGTTCAATGGGTCATTCCAAGAATCCATGCATTCATAGAGGAAATACAATTTGGTTTTTCCTTTTTAGTATAACGTCTAACTTGATTCTTGAATATTTTGGAAAAAAAATAACTATTTAGAAAAATACGGCGCTCATAATTCGTTTTTGAGCTATGATTTCTTAGGCATGACCCATAGAACAAGAATCGCGATGTGTCCTTGTATATAGGACCGCTACAATTTGAACTACCCTAATATATATAGGGCCTTTTCGGAATTGCAACACTGCACTGCATATGTTGCGCAACACTGATTATACATATTGAAAATTCGTTTTTTGGTCAATCACTTCTTTTCACATACAAGTTCATCGAATTACGATGTCGGTTTAATAGATTGCAAAAAAAAATCATATTCCTAATTGGCAATTTTGTTAGAAGGAAACATTATTGGTTCATACTTTAGCAATATCAATGTTGTTGAAATACAAATACAATTTGCGAAATAAGTATTTCCAAATCAGTGATATGATGGCCACCCACACTTATCCCCAATGGACTGTTTTGATTGGGGGTACCATAAAGGTAAAGTTTTTAAAAGGAACCCAGTGCCTCTTGAGGATTTTTTTTATATATGTTGTTGTTTTATAGTTCATTTTTATATGTTTTGCAGGTCTATCACATATCATACACTTTTGCGTTTTCATTTATTTGTGTTGCAGTCACCTCGTTATGTGAACAACGATGCGTATAGTCGAGGGAGCAATCAATCGGTATTTGTCTTCTAAAAATTTCTCCAAAAACTGACGTTCGGAATTCGTACTAAACTATAGGTACCATTGTGTAAGTTTCAAAATGGAATCACTCAAATGCGTGAAACTCCTTCACATCTCTTCAGCCACATTTAATATAAAGCTGTCTTGTTAATAAAAAAAATAAAGCTTTTTGCAAAATTTTGTGACAAAAACTGACCATTTGTCTTATACATAACGATGCTTAAATACCAAATTTGTTAAAATTATGTTCATAAATGTAAACAGTCTTATTGGTAAAGAGACTATTGTTGTTACATTTTTGAATAATTTTTGGAATATTTACAGTTCTTCAGACACTTCTCACATATATACTACGTCTTCTTTACCAGCAACACTAGTACGCAATATTTTTTGCGTATCATCTTCACTTATTTTGGTATTTTGTTTACCAAGTGGCACCACATTGACACACATTGTAATGGTAAACAACATTTTCGGGGGGTTTTTGACCTTCTTGTGGAACATAAATGTCTCTCGTGCAAATATCGAGCAACAATGACGCATTTCCGTTATCATAGTGAAAAACAGCGAAAACAATTCGCAGAACATCGATTGAGTCAGAGTGTTGTTTACGCGCAAAACGAGGTTCTTGGCCCCTGTCTTAAGAAAAAAAACCCGAAACAACAGTTCTTTTCTCAACTCTTCGCCGCAAAAAGGGGCGAGTGAACGACCGACGTCAGAAGTGTGTGGAAAATTAAAGCAAACGCAAATATCTTTGAAAGCAAAACCAATTGGTGAAAGTTCTGAGCGAATTTTTCGTTTGACTTGAACGACAGCGACGATCAAAACAACGAAGGAGTTTTTACTATTCTTTGCCAGCGATAACAAACAACGAACACAACGAACAGAGGCCGCAAAAGAGGGTGAGAAAGAGAAAGAGTGGGAAGAGGTGGAAAAGTAAAAAACGAAGACGACGGCAACGGCGACGAAGTGACAATGAGGCATACTTCGTTGACATGGCTTACAAGAGAGCATTGAACCTTTGCTGCGGCTCAAATCGAACGTCAAGAACGAAAAAAAATAACAACCAAACGCAGCCAACAGTAACAATAACAACAACAACAGCAGCAGCAGCAGCACAATTATGGGCCAACGACCAAAATAGTACTCGGTACGTAGTGGCGATGAGTTTGTACGCATGCGCGTTAACTCATTTATGAGGGTCGGTCTGTCTGTCTGTCTGCCTGTCGCTTGGCTAAAGAGTAAAGGTTTGCGTTAAGAACTTCTATTGTGACATGTCTTAGAACGATTTGAGAACAAAACATTTTTGGCTATGAAAACGCTGACGGGAGAAGGTGAATATGATCGTTAGCCGATTTATGTGTGTTGGATTGTGCGACAACAGCAAGTGAAACATCATGAAGACAGCTTGACATTTTTGCTGCATCGCTTAGCCATCGGATTCTATGTCGCTATTCTGGATACGAAGAAGAAAAAGTTCAACAAACTCTTGTGAACTCCAATGTACCATTTCCGCGTTATTAGACATTTCAGCATAAGACTGTCGCCGCAAAATCTTCAGCGGCAGCTGCCTCCAAGTAAGAGCAGCAGCGGCGTTTGTGGCATCAGTTGGTGTTGCACATACTTTCGTTGTTGCAGTGTCTGTGACCAGTTTTGTAAGAAAATTGCAAGAGAAAGCCTTTCTTTATCTCAATGTGCGACCAAGAAAGAAAAACTAACAACCGACTTGATTCGATAAAGACAAAACTAAGAGACTTCGAGACAACAGCAAACAATATTCTAGTGTGCTAGCAGGGGGACACAAAGAGGTATCGCCCCCTTGCCACAAAAGTTAATAGAACATTTACATTAGTTTGAAGGCGATTGACTTTTGTGGCGCTTGAAGTTTATAAATTATCCCGTTGTTGTTAAAACTTGAAGTAACGTAGCAGTTCTTGGGTTCTTTCAACATGACTTATGGTTAAATAAACAAATTAAACAATGTTATTTTTCGTTTCGTTTGTTTTTTTTTTTTTTTTGGTGATGGAACGTGTTACATTGTTTTCTTTTTTTGTCGGTTTCTTCATCACGGCGGTCATTATCATCACCACCGCCACCGCCATTACCACCACTGCTGTCTAGTTGGGTTCTTTTTTCTTTCAGTCAATTTAATTATGTTTAGGCTGAATCGTGAAGTTCTTTCAACTCTGGCGTAGCAGCAAATGTTAAGTTCATTCGTAGGCCAATGAACTTGTTGGCTCTTTTTCAAAGCTTTGGTCGAGCTCTGAACAAAACAAACCATAGAAGACTGACTATACAACCATCATAATAGCTCCCGAATAGAATTCCAGCTCGCTCCAGAGTTAATGGAGTTCAACGAACTGCACACACACAGAAACGCGCACGCACGCTTATGGTAGAACAAGAGCCAACATAATTAGAGTTTGAATTAATTATAAGCAAATAACAAAAAGTTTTGCACAAACAAAAACTTTCAAAATTTGTTGGAAAAAATAAACAAAATAAAAACTAACAAAAAACAATTAACAATAATGATCTATTTGGCAAGATAATATGCAAATAATTAAATGATTAAACAAATCGTAGTTGTTATTTGTTTTACCCGGATATTAAAGAAACAATGTATGAAAATGCTCATTACAAAGGGTGGTTAAATTGTAAGGGCCGATGATGAAGGTGAACCACACCTAAATGTCAAGTTCTTTCCTGCATTTAATTTTACATTTCTCAATTTCAGACTAACTCAATTTGAACCATGGAAAGATACACAATCGAGTAACGCGTTAAAGTTATTCAGGCTTATTATGAAAATAGACGTTGAAATCAAAATGCATACCGTGCACTTCGTAATTTTGTCGGTCAATTTAATCGTCCAAATGTGCGTACTATCAGAAAAATCGTGAAAAATTTGAGCAAACCGGGTCTGTAGGAGATGTGAAACACCAGTGCATGCGCGTACAGCTCGAACCTCAACTCGTCGTCGTGCCTAACATTTCCACCTCTCACGCTCGTCATTGATAAACATTATGCCTAAAGACACGCTTACAAGGTGCAATTGACCGATAATGGGCTGGCGGCATTATCGGGCCGTATTTTATCCAAAATGAGGCCGGTCAGACAGTTACTGTGAGATGATAACGAACTTTTTATTGCCCGACTTGGAAGATATGGATGTGGACGATATGTGATTTCAACAGGACGGTGCCACTTGCTACACAGCTAACGAAACAATGGATCTTTTGCGCGACAAATTCAATCTTTCGTGGTGGCCGCCAATTGGCCCCCAATATCATGCCATATCATGTGATTTGACACCGTTGGACTTCTTTCTTTGGAGTTCTTTGAAAGAAAAGGTGTACGTCGATAAGCCAGCAACAATTCAAGAGCTAAAGGATGAGATAATTAGGCACATTAACGGCATAGAACCTCGATTATGCCTCAGCGTCATCGAAAATTTGGACCATTGGCTGGAGGTGTGTAATATAAATAAATGACAATAATTTCCTAAATAATTTGTGTTTTATTCAAAATCAACATCGGCCTTTAAAATTTAACCACCCTTTATTACTTACTTACTTACTTACTTAAGTGGCCCATTACAACTTACAAATATGGTTCATAAGTTTGAGGTCTGAAGTACTAAAGAATTCCACACGCTTCGGTCTTGTGCGTGTGTTCTCCAGTTAGTCCTACCAGATGGTGACACGTTGCCTACCACTTGGTCCTTCCAACGGAGTTTGGGTCTCCCTGCTCTGCGCCGTCCTTCAGGTTCGCCTTCAAACACCTTTCTCGCTGGAACATTTACATCCATCCTGGCAACATGACCCAGCCATCGTAGTCGTTGCATTCTGACTCTTATAGCTACGTCGATGTCGTGGTAAAGCTCATACAGCTCATTGTTCATCCGATGGCGAAACTCGCCGTCGACACAGATAGGTCCATAAATTTTTCGGAGTACTTTTCTCTCGAATACTCCCAGGTTTTGTATGTCCGTTGTCGTAAGCACCCATGATTCGGCAGCATACAAAAGAACGGGTAAGATTAGCACCTGGTAAAGCTGTTCTTAGTATTCCGAGAAAAGGTGGTATTACTAAAGTGCTGCCGAAGTCCGTAAAAACATCTATTGGCTAGCACTATTCTCCGCTTAATTTCTTGGCTGACATTATTTTTCTTATTGACGGAAGATCCGAGGTAGGTAAACTCATCTACTACCTCAAAACAATACTTTTCAACGTTGACGCTGCGTCCCCATCGAGAGGACTCTTTGTTCGTCGAAATCATTATTTTTGTTTTGTCCTCGTTGACCGCTAAACCCATTTTTGCCGACTCCTTTTCTAGGGATGAGAAGACTGCAGTAACGTCCCGCAGATTTCGGCCAATGATATCTATATCATCGGCGTAGGCTAGTGGCATGTGGCTTTTGTGGCCTTTATTATAACAGAAAATTTATAAGAAAACTGAAATCTATGGAAAATTATTTTTTGCCGTGTTTTAATATTGCTAAAACCCTGAACCTAGTTTTGTTCGTCTCAATGGAAGGGTGGTTTAAAATCTAAGACATTTCGGGAAAACCCTAAAGAAAATTGGAAAAAACAGCATGTTCGTCTGAAACACCTATGACACATACAAAATTTAACACATATATCGAGCATTGGGCACCGGCCGTGGCAAGATGATGAGAACACGCGACTACCATGCAGGAGATCCCGGATTCGATTCCCGCCTACAGTCATCTACATTTTCATTTACTGCCGGCCCACAGTGTAAGATTTCGCCAATCTTGCTTTTAGCAGTCAATAAAGAAATGTTTAAATGTTACGAAAACAAAACCAAAACAAAAGAAAAAAAATTTCATTCAGAAGATAACGGTTTTTTAACAGTGGCATTAGAAATGCATGCAAAAATGACTGACAACGAGCATACGTTGACAAAGTTTATTCTTTCATGTGTCACTATTGGCAGTCAAGTTATATTTTTCTAATAATTTTGGATCATTATTAATAAAACTTTCTATAACGGGACATTATAAGTTTCCTAGTAAATTTATGATAATTTTTGCAAATTATTGCCAAAAAAGTAAGTAAGTATTTTTTACTGTATCCTATCTTTGGTGGACAAAAACTTAAAGTGTTCTGCGGTGTTCTGTCCAAAAGTCTTATAATTTATTTACAGAAACTCATTGTAAACCTGAATTCAAGCAAAAAACTTGCCCTTATTTAGGCCAAAGGCCTTAAATTCAGCAATGAGTATAATAACGCGTGCAGAGTTTTTCCAAGCTTGGTCAAGCAACGTAAGAACGCTTAAGCTTAGCCCACTTGTAGAGCATGTGAGAATTAATTAGAATTTTTGGAATGATATCGACTATAAAAGGTTAAATCAGCACTTAAGAACATTGTGCTATGAGTTTGGAGCAAATCTAGAAAAGATAAAACCCGATTTATGACCAATAATGAAAGGCACATTAAATGTTGCTGATTATAGTATACGCTGCTGAATATAGATGTGTATAGATGAATATATGATGAATTTCATATCAAAACCGATATTCATTGAACCCGACCCTTTCAGATTTTAATGAAATTTTGCATACAGCTAGATTATACCTATAGAAACACAACCTCATTTTTAGAAATTGCATTTTTGAAAATATATGTGGGCATGGCAAGGTATCGAAATGTTTGAAAAATTACGGTAATAGGTACTTTTATGCTGCGATTACTATGGAATGACTCAACCTCAGCTTTAAAATACATACACTGTAAAAATTTAATATTACACTGAAATTTTTTTTCCCAAAAATAAAAGATTAAACTTGGATTTCATAAAAATCTCAGAGGGTCCGGTTCAAAATGTCCCTTTTTTTATAGGTTTTGATACGAAATTCATCATATGTATAATATAGATGTTCTGATAAATCTATTGAAGAAATTTCTGATTCAAATTCAGATTCTAAATAAATTTGGTAAATCTTATTTTAATAATTTTTTATATCAATTTTCTTTAGCGTTTTTTTAAGGTACATTTTTTTTTTTTTTAAATATACAAAATTATTTTTCTATTCAATTTATTATTTATCTTTAAAATAAAATAATTTTTTTCATTCCCTGATCTATAGTTTTGAAATTACAACAAAAATCATAAGCATATAAGTAATAAAAAAAATTTTGCCATACAATTTTTTTTTCGCTAATTAAGATAATTATAACAAAAAATACAAAAATTTTTTAAATTTAAAAAAAACATATATATTTTTTTGTTTAAAAAATACATATTTCTTATTTTACGCCCTTAAAGGTGCCACGCGATAATTCTTTACTGGACTACTGCCGTGTGTGTGGGGACGAGTAGGAGTCCGATACGATGCAACATCTTATTTGCAGATGCCCGCTCTAGCCCGTATGAGGCTAAGATACTTAGGAGAAAGTTATATAGAAGACAAAGAGTCTCTCTCCTCAGTCCGAGCAGGCGATTTTATATGTTTTATGCGGTGCCTTCCATGGCTAACTGAGTCAATATGACGATTGGGGTACCATTTTCTATGTCCTATGCTCCTACCACTCCTTCTTTCTCCTCCCCTACTGTTTCTCCGTTTTTTTAACGGACAATCACAATGGATCTTCTGATTATTTTCACGCGGAAACGTTTAATATTTCTTCAAATTAATTACCTGATTTGAGATCTTACAAAAATGTCGTCAATCATTTAAGCATCATTTATACTAGAGAATTTATTTTGTACTATGTGCTACAGGATCAGAAGCAAGTACATTAACTTTATGGAGTAGAACGTCTCGTCTTGGATGAGTCTATTAACTAGCGGCACTTAGAGGGAACAAATTATATTTCAGTTAGTTTTAGTTAGTCCCACCAAGTGTATATATCAGCTCTTTCACCTGGTTCATCCAACCAATACTCAAATCACCACACCCACTTTCCGCAATATCCGGCCAATGTTATCTATAACATCGGCATACGCGAGCTGCATGTGACTTTTGTTGAAAATGGTACCATTCCTGTTTACTGCAGCCTTCCGCATGTTCATCTCCATTACGATATTAAAGAGATCACAAGACAGACTATCTAAAGCATCGCCTATTTTAAAGCTTCGTAGAAAATGGCTCTGTCAGATTTTTGCCAATTTTCACTGAAGACTTCGTGTCAGTCAGTGTCAAACTCAGCCATAGCATTCAACAGTTTCTGTCGTATCGGACTGTCGAATGCAGCATTGTAATCGATGTAATCGAGGTGTCGATCTGCATTTCTTGGGTCTTCTCCAGGATTTGTCGTAGTGTGAATATCTGGTCTGTCGTGGATTTACCAGGCTAAGAAAAATGAAAATGCTCGTGCAGTTTGGATAAAAAACAAAGAAGATGTGGATAAACTGTTATTAAACTCAGCAATTGGTGGATCTGGAAGAAGCCGTAATCGACTTATTTTACCTGAGGATGACAGTTCTAATGATGAAGATGCTGAAGAGAATTCCTTCATGTCCCCTAACTAAATGATAATTACGGAATACAATAAACGAATTATCTTATTATTATTTTTTAATGAACAATCAATATTTTTCAAATTTAAAATCGTTTAATGAGTGCATTAGTAAATATACATATGATTTTATAAACATTTTATCAATAAATATAAGAAGTGTTTCTTCAATATCAAAATTTAATAAATTTAAATATGAATTAAGTAAATTTTCAAAGTTACCTGATAT
Source organism: Muscina levida (assembly GCA_964034835.1). Lineage (NCBI taxonomy): Eukaryota > Metazoa > Arthropoda > Insecta > Diptera > Muscidae > Muscina > Muscina levida. The sequence continues at coordinate 36,753,777 of OZ035883.1, forward strand.
TCTAGCAATTCAAGAAACATGGTTTAGTGAGAGTTGCTCTCAACTGTATAACATTCCAGGTTATGAAGCGATACATTGCTGTAGAAGTGACGGTTTTGGTGGAACTTCAATTTATGTTTCAAAGAAATTAAAATATGAAGTAATAATGAAAGAAAGCTCTAATTTTCTTGATTTAATAACTATTTTGATACCCGAAGTGAAATCAAATAATAAACCTTTAAAGCTTATAAGCATCTATAGATCTCAAAAATGCAATTATCAGTTTTTTTTTAATAAAATAGAAAATTTAATGGGTATGTTTGAAACAGAAGCGTGTATGTTTGTTGGTGATTTTAACATTAACATGAATTTTAACAATTCACAATCTACATCATTAAAAAACTTATTTTATGAATATGATATGTTTTCACATCATAATTTTGTCACAAGACCAATAAGTGGAACATCGATAGATGGTGTGTTTGGAAACATTAGAGAAGGTGTTGTAGTACATTGTATTGATAATACTCTCACTGATCATAATTTTTTATGCTCTATTTTGCAAACTAATACTCCTTTAAATAAGAATGATATTACTGTTATAAGAAGAATCAACTACGAAAAGTTAGGGAAATATATTGATCGAAATATTAAACTTAATATTAACACAAATGACGCCTCGGATCAATGTGAGATATTAGTTAAAGGTTTAAAAGAAGCAATTTCCTTTAGTTCTGAACTGAAAAGCGTTCATAATGAAGTTAATCATGAGTTAAAACCATGGATGACTAAAGGATTACTTAACATTATAAAATTAAAAAATAAATTGTTACAGAAAAAAAGGAAAGATAGGAACAATGAGGTTTTATTAAAACAAATTAAAAAAATTAGTAAAATTATAAAATATGCAAAAATGTACTTAATAAATTCATATTATCAAGACTATATAACATCGTGTGAAGGTAACATTAAGAAAGTTTGGCAATTTTTAAATAAGCAATTGGGAAGGATATCTGTAAAACCTCGTCAGTTAACTGATAAATATGGAGAGAAACTATTGTCTGATAGGGAAACGGCGGAGGCGTATAATAATTTCTTTTATGAAGTGGTACAAAATATATGCACTAGCATTGTAGTAAATACTGATGACGACATTAATAATTTAAGAACGTTATCAAGCAGTGAAAATACTTTTAGTCTTCAAAAAGTGAGTACTACCAAGGTTCAATCCATATTGAAAAGTATGCCAAAATGTAACGGATCTGGGCATGATGAAATAACAATAAAAGTACTATTAATACGTGAACATTTCATATCAATATTATTAACCAGAATATTTAACAGTATAGTAGAAACTTCAACTTATCCCGACATTTTGAAGATTCACAAAATAATGCCTATACCGAAGTGTAATGATGGGAGAAGTATTTCTATGTACCGACCAATTTCGCTTTTGTCAAATATAAGTAAAATTTTTGAAAAACTTATATTTAATCAGATAACTACCTACCTTGAAAATAATAATATAATTTTTTGTAGACAATATGGTTTTCGGAAGGGTTATGGGACAGAAGTTGCGGTAATTAATGTAGTTAATGAAATATGCGATGGACTTGATAAAGGTTTCAGCGGAGTAGGAGGTGTATTTTTTGACTTAAGCAAAGCTTTCGACCTCGTTGATCACAAAATTTTATTAAAAAAGTTAGAATTTATTGGCATTCAAGAATCAACTCTTAAGCTATTGGAAGATTATTTAAACAGTAGAAAGCAATATGTGAAATTTGGAGAAAGTAACAGTAATTTTAAACCAGTAAAATGTGGAGTTCCACAAGGAAGTGTGCTTGGGCCGTTACTTTTTCAAATATATATCAATGATTTAAAAAATATAAACTTTTTTGGAAAAATGTTCATGTTTGCTGATGATATATGCTTTTTATATAATTATAAGCATCCGATGGTCCTAAAAACGCAAATTGAATATGATGCTTCAATATTGTTTGAATATGTCCGGCTTAATAAACTAAGCATAAACGCTGATAAAACCAAGTTTGTTCGATTTCGACCATATCTATTACAGAGAGAACCGGAGATGACAGTGTGTATAGATGGTGAATTAGTAACAGAATCACAGTCAGTAAAATATCTTGGTATTAATTTTTCCTACAACCTTTTCTGGAACGTACATATTGAAATATTAAAATCAAAAATTTCGTCAGCTACTGGAATTCTAAGAAAATTCAAGTCAAAACTGTCCACTGAAACCAAACTTCAACTCTATTATGCTTTAATTCATTGTCATTTTGTATACATACCAATAGTATATGCATGTAAAGACAGTATCGCACTGAAATTCTTACAAGCAGCACAAAATAGAGCATTAAAGATTGTTTATAATTTGCCAATGGACTTTCCTACTACAGGACTGTTTAAAAATTATGCAAAAGGTGTACTACCAATAAAAGGAATATATAAACAAAATCTCTTGTTATTTATGTTTAAAGCCACTAACCAAAACAGTCATGCTTTTGTGACATTTCGTCAACATTTCGAACAATCCCAAACAAATACTCGACATCGTTAAAATTTGATACCTTCAAGATGTAGACTTGAACTAACTAAACAAAGAATTGAGCATGCGGGACCTCACGAGTTCAATGAATTGCCTCATGATCTTAAACAAATTGCCAGAATATCAGTATTCAAATCCAAACTAAAATCTTATTTACTTGGAAAATTAGAAACGCTTTTATGATTGTAAATTCCATTCTAAATAATTTAATTATATTTAATTTGAAATATAAATTCTTATAGATTAAATACCTAATTTTATTTTTATATCATTATTGTTACCATTTTATATCATTATTTATTACGTTCCATACAATTGTAAATTTTTGCCAGCTAGTCTCTATAAAAGCCTATAAGGCGCAGAGACAATTATAAATATTGTGAACAAATAATTTTTGAAATAAAGTAATAAATAAAAAAAAAAAAAAAAATAAAAATCCACACTGATAAGGTCCAATCAGGTTCGCTAGAATGGGCTTTTGTCTTTCACATAACACACTTGACAGAACATTGTATGCGATGGGCAAAAGGCTTATCCCGCGATACTTGGTACACACATTTGTATCGCCTTTCTTAAGCCCAGGACATAGGACACTGAGATTCCAATCATCGGGCATGGATTTCTTGAGCCAAATCGTGTTTAAAAGCTGGTGCATGCTTGTTGCCAGCTCATCGCCGCCGGCATTAAAAAGCTCTGCCGGTAGTCCATCGTCTCCCGCAGCTTTATTATTTTTAAGCCTTGCGATAGCCGTGCTTATCTCTTTTTGGCTTGGTGGTGAACAATTTACTCTGTCGTCTATTATTGGTGTGAGTTCGTCACTATGCTGCCTTCGGGAATGAGTAGATATCGAAAGTGTTCCCACCATACTTGCAGCACAATCTGAGTGTCCGTGACCAGATTTCCGTCTCGGTTCTTAGAGGTGGAGATCCTTGTTCCAAAACCTTTGCTTTTAACCTTTTGGTAGAACTTTTGCGCTTTACATCTATCCTTGTAGTTTTCGATATCCTGGCTCTCTTTTTTCTTTCACAGGCGTTTCATCTCCCTCCTCTTCTCATTATAACGCTCCGTCACCGCACGCGTCGCCGTTGGCTACAGATTTGCCTTGTATGCAGCATTCATTTCCTCAGACATTTCGCGACATTGATCATCGTACCAGGGCTTGTCTGAGTGTGGTTTTTCATTACCCAGTGCGGTCATTGCGGTAGTGGTCATAGAATTCGCAATATGCTGCCACAAGGAGTCGGGAACATCAGAATTAGAAGTGTTTATTTGAAGTATTTGAGAGAATTGATTGGAGTAGGCATTGGCTATCTCGGTGGTATGTAGCTTTGTGGTGTCTAGATTCCTTTGTGTTTGGTTACGAGTGTTTTTAGCACTACCTTATCGTGTGCGTACCTTGGCTGCAAATAGGTGGTGATTAGCGAACACTTGCTGCACCGCGCATCACACGAACGCCATAACGCTTGAGACATGACTTCCATTAATTACCACGTGATCAATCTGATTTCTTTTATTTTGAACCGGAGATATCCAGGTCGCCTTGTGGATATATTTATGCGATTATCTGTGACATTCATCACCCTACAATCAACAACAATGGTAAACAAAATAAGGTTTCTGATATTTGCCTTTCGCTTCTTAGTTGAGAATAAGCGAACAATTGCTGAAACTATACGAAAAGTGTATAGAGTGACGAATTTAACTGAATGTTTTCAAATACAGGAATCCTCTATGACCATTTATATTGACAAATTAACATGTAAACCTGATGGCTAGAATATATTTTCAATATCGAAAGTGTTTTGTTAAATATTGCGTCAGTGGTTCCATAATGCTTCACCTCAGATTTACGTTTGAAATGCTGTCTAGGCAATTAATTAATAAGTCCAGAAACTGTTATCATAACAGTAATCCTTATTTAAAACATCTGTTCCCTGCATACTACATAGTCCTGACCTTTGCCAATGGCTGGTATTCCTTTGAACTTTGCCAAAGGCTGCAACCAAAATGATCGACACCTATTTCTCGTTAGTCCGAGTTTATTAGATTCTCCCAGGTGAGAGCTGGCAATCGCATTGTATTTTGACCGATGTGTTTAATACATCTTGGATAAGGCCTTCTCGGCGATAATTTCGTAAAACCCTTGTGGACTCTTTTCTCTACGCAACTTTTGTATCAAATAATATATTTAGAAGTTGCTATAAATAAATTAAGCAATATCTAAAAATATCCGTGTTAGTACTCCGACTGCAAACTGATTACAATAGCTCCATTTACATACTTCATCTAAATTTTTATGGCTTCTTCAGTTCAGTTTTCGAATGTTAACTTTACTGGACTTTCATTTAATTTCGCCATAATAAATGTAATTTATTGAATTTGTGCAAATTTTACATGATAATTCGGCAGAAACGCAACACACCCACTTTTGTGTGAGCCGACAAGAAAAAGAGTGCTAAAAACGTTTTGCCAAAAATACAAAGATGATTCAATGTTATTTATATCTTAACAAGGGAATCTGCTGCCATATCGCTGTAAGTTCGATGGATGTAAACGCATTACAACAACAGCAGCAGTGGGGAATTTTTGAAAGAAAGTACGGATGAGCAACAACAATTGCAATAAAAAACGGCAACGACGACGACTTACGAGTCGATATGTTGGGAAGTAAAACAACTCTCATTCTTGTTAAGCGTTTCCATTTCAATGTAGCCGTCGTCGACTTCGTCATCGTGGTTGTCGCAATCGCATTCAAATGTATTAAGCAACTGTTCTTTCCTTTCGTTGCCTTTCCTTTCCTTATTTATTATCATCATCATCATCATTTCTTTGTGCTTTGCTTTTATTTTATTGTCTTATGCAAAAGGGTCAATAAACCCAACTTGACCATCGGTTGTGTTATTATTCTTCATGTGGTGGTAGTTTGCTCGTGTGGTTGTTGCTGTTGGTTTTGTATCCAATTCTTGTATATTTTGTTTTTGGGCGCTGAAGAATTTTTGGCGTTCAGTGAACCCAACGAAAAGAAACAAAATAAAAAAAAGTTTAAATGTTGTAAAATTAAAAATAAAAAGCAACAATAAACATGAAAAGCCACGAAATAATGACCAAAGAGATCATTGGCTTTAAAAAAAAAAAACAAAAGACTTAGACAACAAACTTGTTACTTTGTATCTACACAAACACAAACGCATCCATACGCTCGTTGGCTCACAAGTGAGTGAGTGAGTGAGTGAGTGTTGTTGTTTATGCGATGGTGCTATGCTATATTAGAATTGTATAATTTGTGAATTTTGTGGTTTTTTTTTTCTTTTTTGTTAATAGCTACAAAATATGCTGCTGTTTCAATTCTATCGCGCTCTCCGTGCAAAGTGAAAGATTTGCCGCGCTATTGGTTTTCATTGTGTGGCGCGCTGTGATATCCAAAATTCAATGGCTTTATGATGTAACAGAGAGCTTTAACCCTTTGCCGCAAAAAAAAATCATGGCTAATATTTTACACGTTTTGCCAAATGTCAGTGGGTTGTAGTGCGATGATCTCAATGGCAAACTGGCGTTAAATTATGAATTATTATGTGTATATTAGTTAATAGTGGTTATATTTGGTATATAAGCTTATAACTAGACAGTTTGATAGGTTCCTCCAATAGAGGAGGGAATTTTTAAAGATGAGTATAATATAGGAAAGGGAGATGAAGATTGAAACGCATCTGTTATAAAGTACATTGGGGAAAAACATAAATTTGTGCAGGAAGCCATGAAATTATTAAAATTAAGTTTCGGATTAAGGAGATAATTTTGCTTAACATAAGAATCAGCAGGTATAGTGCCAGAGCACAAATTTTTTCTGAGCAGTGTTATCGAACAATGACAAAAAGAAAGGGCAGTGGGAGAGGGTGTCCCGAGAAAAAGCAATGGGTGATAGGGAAAAATTTGATAGATATTCGGATTCGGAAGGTCATATTACATAAGAATCAGCCGTTTTATGAGGGCGCCCCTCCTGCCCTTTTCACATTTTGTTGACATTCGAGTTAAGCAAATAAAAAAACGTCACGAAATAACTGTGGGTGGTTCTGAAAAATTGGTGTGACTTTCGGTTTCAGGAGGAATCAGAATATCACCCACATTTTGCCCCACCACGTACTGTTTAATCGGGACGCCCAACCCATTCATTTGCAATTACTTACTTCACTTTTTGTTATCACTCCAGTTAATCAAAGAAAATGGAGTAGTCCCGAGACAACGTAATAGAACAAAATGGGTTTGATATTCGGATTCAAGATTCAGGTCATTTACACTTTCTAAATTTTGCAGAGCAGTGTAATTGACGTCGAATTCTGAGTCGTTTTAAAGATGTCCGTCCGTCTGTCTGTCGCTGCCATTACAGCCGTAGTTTAAGAGCAATCGAGCTGAAATTTGGTAAACAAGCTTCTATCCTGGCTGGATGGTTGGTGGGCAGGGTACTTCGAGTAATCCATAACTGATCCTTATGAAAATTTACCAGTGTGAATATATTTTATAAAGAAATAATGGAAAAAATGCCCCACGCTTTGTGGTAAGTCCCGTACAAAATTAACTATTTTTGGATAATTTATATATATATCTTTCATAACAGCCAAACGAACAAATGGATGATAGTTGAATGTGGTCAGTTTAATTATTATATAATAATAGAAAAACCCTTAGAAAACCGAAATCTTTGCCACACCCCTTCTTGTACCTCCCATACAAATGACCGAATAGTTTTATATACATACATATCTTTTTTGTACACTGAATTCAGTCATCTTACTTTGCGTAAGATGTATGCTTATGAAAATTTGATTCAGGAATGGAAACAGACTATGTCGATTGACCCCTTCTGATACCTAAAGGGTTTTCCAATAAGAGGTGTTATTTTGGTATTCAAAGAAAAATGTAATTTTTTGAGATAAATGATCGGATGTTTATTTCATAATAAAGAGGAAGGTATGCCGTTAATAATGAAAAACAACATCAGCCAAATGGCCACTACGAGCACGCTTACAGGACCATATTCTTTTCATTAAATTTTTCATAACCAAATCGCAAAGTGGCTGCACTATGTCCTCGATAGCCTCACGAATTATATCTTTGAGGTCTTGAATAGACGCTGGGCTGTTGGCGTAGACCTTATCTTTCACATGGCCCCAAAGGAAAAAGTCACAAGGTGTTAAATCACAAGATCTCGGTGGCCAAATGTGATCACCTCTTCGAGAGATAACACGGTCCGGAAACTTTTCCCGTAAAAGATCAATGGTTTCGTTGCTTGCGTGGCACGTAGCGTCGTCTTGTGGAAAGTAAACGTTGTCCGACCATAAAAAAAACCATTAATTCTCGATAGCGCAATCCATTCACCGTAACTGTTGATCCAACCTCATTTTCGAAAAAGTAAGGTCTAATGACCCTGTTGGACCACAAACAGCACCAAACAGTCACATGTTGAGGATGGAGAGGCTTCTCAAAAATAACTCTTGGTTTTTCCGAGCCCCAGATGCGACAATTTTGCTTGTTGACGTAGCCACCGAGGTGGCAATAGGCCTTAGCAGTCAATATGATTTTTGATGGAATTCCGGATCATATTCATGCAGTTTAAGGACCTAATCTGCAAAGACACGACGTTGTTGATGATCGGCCGGCTTGAGTTCTTGTGTTAACTGAACTTTATAAACCTTAAGACCCAAGTCTTTATGCGAAATACGGTGTAATGACGTTTGTGGAATGCCCAATTCCAAACAACGACGAGGAATGGACAAACCTGGGATGTTACTATGTAACTCGATTCGAAAGTTAAATATTACGAATTCGGATTTTTCCTACCAACTAACTCGAATTCGCAAATACATTTCCTACTTTCGAGTTGCCATATCCGATTGTCGGATACTCATTCTCTACTTTCGGATATGCATCACTATGTATTTCGAATTTAGATGTCAGAATCGGTCGAAAGTTGACATTTGTACTCGTTTGATGTTTAGTTAACGGATGATACATAAAAAGATCTTTAAAAAATCGAAACAACGATAGCAGACGCTGAAAAATGTAAGTATTTCTTAAATATATATATATTGGTTGATAAATGTTAATTCAAGTCTTTTTCAATAGGGAAAATACTACGAAAAATTTAAATACCAAGCAAAGCCAATTTGAGATCATGCTCAACTTTATGACGGAGCATCCACAGTTGGCTAAGGGGTACATAAAAGCTGCGGACGCCAAACAAGCCACCAATGATTTATGGGCACGATTGGTAGAAGACATAAATGCAGCCGGTCCACCAATGCGGCAAGTGGTCGGTTGGAAAAAGGTAAGTAATACAAAGTTTGTCCATAAATGGAAATTAATTTTTTCTCCTTAGGTTTGGGCAGACCACAAGACCCACCTTAAGGCCAAATTGCGGAAGAACCGCATTAATTTTTCGGGCACAGGCGGTGGGCCGGCAAAAATGTGTTCATTCACCGCACTTGAAGAAAGTGTAATTAATTTACTTCAAATGAAGGAGGCGGTTGACGGTATGAGTGGGGTGAGAAAATTTGGAGCAAACAGTACCTACACAACTGGCGACCACACTGCTACAGGAACCAGTAACAACGCCGAGCAAGATGTTAACACTGTACATGACACACTGTCCCTTCCCCACCTCGTTGTTCATCAACTGCTCGCACACCCATCACACCACGAGCACCATCAATCGTTTCTAACCAAAGGGCAACCGAATCCATTTTTATAAGAAACAAATATTTCTTGTTAACTTTTATTTTTATTGTTTTGTTATTTTTGCGTAGGAAATGCTGCCAACTTTGAATAATACATTCGAAAGTACTGCCAAAAATAGTTCCAATTAGTGGCAGCACTTTTCACTCGATCCGAAAGTGTTACATGGTAAGAGCTCAAATTCGGATCGAATACAACTTTCGAGCTGTTCGAACTTTCGAATCGAGTTACATAGTAACCCCCCTGGATGTTCTTCAACACTTTGGGCTACAGCAGCAATATTCTCAGTTGTTCTTGGGCGACGTGCACGGGTTTTATTCTCCACATCACTAACTTGTCCCAACAGCTCGAATTTTTTCACCAATTCCTGTATTGCGGTACGACAAAGGTGCTTCACGACGACCAAAAAATGCTTTAGTTTTGCAAACTGTGACTGCAAGATTTTCACCATTTTTGTAGTGAATTTTAATCATTTCAATGCGTTGTTGAAGCGTGTATCGTTCCATTTTTAATAATGACGTAGTTTCTACTTGTCATATGTCAAAGAATAAAAGCTTCAAAAGTGACAATTACCGAAATAGCGTTCCATTCACAATAACACCTCTTATTGGAAACCCCTTTACAAAATTACCTATTTTGGAAAATTAATATTTCTTCCATAACTTCCAAAGGGGCACCAGCGGTGAAATGAAATTTGGTCTGTAATTTTATCTTGTAATTGAAGACGAAACCGCAGAAAAACTAATTATTTGACACACCCCTTCTGGTGCCTTCCACACAAATGACCGAAATCACCCTCATAGTTTTACATACATATTCTTTTTGTAAGTACACTGAATTCAGTAAAATTTTGCGTAAGAGGTACGCTTTTGAAAGTTTAGCTCTGAAATGAATATCGATTGGTACCTCCCATTCAAAATTACCTATTTTTAGAAAATTAATATTTCTATCATAACTTCCAAACGGGCACCAGCGGGGTAATGAAATTTGATCTGTTAATTTATCTTGTAATAGAAGGCGAAACCTCTTAAAAAAACTTAATTTCCCTTTACACCTGATGAATGAGCTTCTCACGTTGTTGTGCATTAACACGCTTTCTATTTATAGATTCACAACTAACGGCACCTACTTGTTTATCGACGAATGCGAACGTCACTGTTTGAGAAGCTTTTACTAACCATGCCGATTACTGACTACTGCTAAGTTGCTGTCGACAACATTCGAGGGGAGCCGACAATGAAGTAATTTGTTTTTTTCGAAGGCGGAACTTCAGAAAACCTAATTTTTTGACACACCCCTTCTGGTACCTCCCATATAATGAATCGAAATTGCCCCATTCAAAAGCATATCTTTTTGTGTGTACACTGCGTTGTGCTGCTCTCTTATGGTACTTTCTATACAAATTAGTCAAAATTTTACGGTTTTGCTATATGTCTCTAGACCGCTGGTAAAATATATGTGGTGATGGACGTGGCCGATTTCGATAAAGCTTTCAGAACTTTTTATTTTTTTTAATTGCAAACTCTGTGAAAAATTCCAAGCATTCGGACCAAAAAAAAAACAAATTTTTATAAAAAATTCGTTTTGAATTACATTAATTTTGAATTTGTATTTTTCCTAATTTTCTTTAAATTAAATAAAATTCTAACCTAAGCACAAATATGCCACGAGGATTGTTAATTTTAGACTTACGAAAGTTCAAGCATCGTTAGCATGTCATAAAATGTTTTTAATTTTTATGAATTCTTTCGGTTGCTTGAACTTTCGTAAGAATATTCTAAATATTCTAAAATATTATTCTATTCAAATAAAATTAGTTATAACTCATTATTATGTTACAATAACAATAAAAATTAAATTCCCTGACAAAAAGAGATATGTTAGCAATTATAGAAAAAAATCGGTCAAGTATGGACATGCAAATCAATGAATGATTTGATTGATTACTTGTCATAAGGACAGGTTTCAACAAATTGACAACAAAAATATTAAAATCTGGAATTCGATTTTGTTTTTTTAATGTACAGTTATATTTCATAGTTTATCTCCCACTTACTCAAATTTTACATTCATATTTTCCCGCCATAACTCCCAACAACCATGTAGAGAAGATTTCTATGAACTAAAATCTCACTCTATCAGACATTTGCATACCTGGCGCAGGCAATAAGGGTTATTACGCATATCCGCTTTCACGCCGGCTTAAATGCCCTAATTAAAATAAAACATTTTATGACATTCATGACCTTGCAGTCGCAATTCAAAAGGGTTGACACCCCTTTAACTAAGTGTTTCCTTTAAATTTTTTGGACTTAGTTTATGACCTTAGCTGCCGTTTCGATTTCATGCTTGAGCGTAGGAAGTATTTCAATGATAATGAACCTGACCTTGCACCATTTTCACTGCCACACATTGGACAGATAACAATAGAAGTTGTATGGAATTTCCAAGATTCTTCAAATGAAATTCGCAGGAAATGTTTGTGTTGTTCTCTAATCCGTTTTAGTCGTGAGACAGTGAAAGGATTAGAAGCTAGACATGGAATTCACTAGATAAAATAAGAATTAATCGAATTTTTTGCGACATCAAATTTTGATTTTTTCCTATTTAATTGTGAATTTTGATATCACCTGACACTATCGAACCTGCTGTGTGAATTCGATAACAGCAAACAGAATCTACAACAACACCACCATTATTACCATTTCCTACCTGTTTCTTTAACACCTTCTTTTTCATCAGTCGTCATGTAATCCTTTTGGGCTGCTGCTGCTGCTTGAAATTGTTATTAGTCATGCAACATAATCCGTTTCCGCCGTCATCATTCATCCCTTTCTTTGTGTGTTTGCTTGTTTACTTTACACAAACATAAATTCCCGTAATAAAAATGTTTGGGCCAGCGGAAGGATTGAACGCTCTACAGTTATTCTGAGAGTGAATGCCACGATATTCCTTTGTAGTGTTGTTAGCTGCTCACGCTCACTTCAAAAACACACACAAAAAGGTGTAAAGGGGATGTTTTCTATTCCTCTTGTTTTCGTGCCTCCTCCTCTAACTGACTGATCATAGCAAAGTCTAAGGATTTAATTACATATGAACATCATCATATGGTGTTTACCGTTCTACGTAGCCTGAGAAACCCTTTTCTGGCAAAAGATATGTTGTTGTTGTTGGAGAACAACATAAGGATAAAACTATTGTTCATTGTGAGATTTCCATTTGACAGCCCAGCATTGTCATAATGGTATTTTAATAATGAAATCTGTTGGAATTTAACGGAAATTCTATTCATTTATATTCAAATTTATACAAATAGAGGGTTGTTGTTGTTGTTGTTTGAGTTTCAATCACCATTTGTTGCATAACTGTTCTTGTATTCATTTAAATATCCTGTCAACAATTATGAGTAGTATCAGCTTTTGTATTAAAAAACAATTACTAACGGTTTCACGCAGCAGTTGTGTTGCGTTGTGTTATCTGAGACATCATATGCTTTCTTGCCAGGACAAAAAGCGGAAGGAATCTGCATCAAAAATCTTTGCATGTCAAAGACACAGGCAGCATCTGCATAATTATGAGCAGCTAATGTAATTTCCTCTTAAATAATCAATTAATAAATGACTTTGCTTTCTACAATACATTCCATGTTTCCTTAGCTTATTTAACGCCAAACTAAAACAAAAGACTAAGAACTGCCAAATTGATACTGAAGAGATTCTTATAAAAAATTAAGAATCATGCTGCAGATTCTTAATCTTTGGCAGGTTTTTTTCTCTCTCACCTAACATTTTCTAGAAAAAAACCATAAGAACTGGTTTTTGTTACATTGTATTATCGCTTTTTGTTAGCTAAAATATTCTTTATATGGTCGATATTGTAAAATAGAGTCTCATTTGTAATTCATAAATTAGGTGACCTAATATACATTATTAGAGGGGCACATGTTGCTAATAACCGTTTATAAAGGAAATTAGTAGACATTTCTGTGGGTCCTTTTTGACAAGTATGAATTGTCTATTGATGCATGATCATACGTGAATATGTTTACTACTAACACTTGTTTAAGTGCATGGATAAAAATTGTGTAGCACGGTGTTATATAATTGTTAATGGCTATATGATAACATAATAACGAAAATGTTATTTTTACTGGTGTTCAACATCAAAATGGAGTTAAGTGATAAGGTTTGGTATGAAAGCTTCTATTCTTTAAGCGGAGGTTAAGTTCTAAGATGAGCAAGATCGGACAAAACCAACTAACTACCTCCCTCCCATACACACTTCCTTCTGTCTCTCAACGTGATTACTACCTTAGTTTACGAGCGATCAAGTTGAAATTTGGTATGCACACTTCTATACTCTAAAAGGTATTTAAGTTCTACGATGAATATGATTGGACAAAAACTACTCCCACCTCCCCTGAAAACTCCCCATTTTTGGGCGTGTGAGTAGTGTGATGCAAGGGAAAGCTTCTGATCGGTTTAACTTGACAAACCCAGAGTAATCCTTGCCAATTGCACTTCAATTCTACTCACAGAGCTCCGTATTCGTGGTACTACTGCGGACGGAGTACCTCCACGTGGTGACACCTGGAAACGTGCCCTTAACACCCGTCAGAGCACGGCTGACGGTGAGGGGCGAAAACTAAAAACCAGGCACGTCGGCTCAGAGTGAGCGGTACCCTGGTCAGCGTCTGACCCAGAATGGGCGGCTGTAATAAAATCGTGGCAGGAGGAGAAAACTGCGACGTGGTGCGCGGGGCTTGCAACTCGCCACTGACGTTTGAACTATTGCAATGAAAAGAAGTAAGAAAATAATAAAACGGACCCCCTAAAATTTTGACGACCACCGCAAAGGAATTAAGGGCCATGATTTGAGGATATGCAACTGGAATGTTAGAACACTATATAGACCAGGTGCCTCCATCCAACTGGCGAAAGTCCTTGAAAAATGCAAGGCTGACATATCCGCTTTACAGGAAATCCGGTGGACGGAACACGGGTGCTCGCGCATGCGGACAAGCACGAGTTTGGATGTAGATTTGTGGTTGGCAAGAGACTGCAACACCTAGTCTCCCGGTTCAACCCGGTGTGTAAATGTTTAGCCACCATAAGAGTCAAAACAAAGTTTTTCCACATAACATTTATATGTGTCCGACAGAAGAGAAAAGCGATGAGGACAAAGACGAGTTCTACGAGAGCATAGAAAATGTATATGATCGCAGCCCGACCCATGACATCAAAATTGTACTAGGCGATTTTAATGCTAAAATAGGCAAGGAGACAGCATTTGAGCCTACTATCGGAAAATTCAGTCTGCACACCCAAACGTCGAACTATGGCATCCGACTGATTGATTAGCAGCAGCACTAGATTTGACCATAAAAATATTCGTAAGGCAACATGGTTATCTCCAGATCAATTGACGAGGAATCAGATAGATCTCGTGGTAGTCGATGGAAGGCACGCATCAAGTGTTCTGGACGTAAGAGTGATCAGGGGTGCGAACATTGACTCCGATCACTACCTTACGGCAGTTAAGGTACGCGCAAGGCTAAGCATGGCGAAAAACGTATGTAACCAGGTACAGCGAAAGCTGGATATCGGTAAACTGCGGACCACAAGGGTAGCGGACGCCTACTCCAACCACCTAAATCAACTGCTACGGAATGCTCCAACCCCTAATAATATTACCTCGCAGAGGCAATATATAGGCGACTCCATAGAACGGACTGCGAGAAGCGTACTTGGGTACTCAAAGCCGTCTCAAGAAGATGCCTGGTATGATGATGAATGCCGCAAAGCCACGAGAGAGACTGATGCTGCATACAGGGAGAAACTGCAGCCTGAGCTGTTCGTGAACGGCACAGGAAGAAGAGACGAGAGGTACCTCGTCTCTTTAGACGAAAAACGAAGGAGATTTGCTCCGAAGTAGAGGGGAATCTCGAAAATTCTATCAGAGAGTTAAGGCGAGAATGCGTGGAACAGGGTTGCCCTCCTGCAAGGACAGCGATGGTCAGCCGGATAACGTTCTAAAGATATGGAGAGATTATTTCAGAAATTTACTGAATACGGACACCACTCCAGAAGATCCCGCTCCAATCCATGACGATGGTATTAACTGTCCACCTTCGAGCCAGTGCGAGATACGTGTGGATATATCCCGCCTTGAAAGCAAAAAAGCGGCTGGGCCTAATGGTCTCCCTGCTAAATTGATTAAGGCAGACGGGGAGGAGCAGATTAGCAGCATGCATCAGCTCATGGAGAACCTCTGGCTAGGGGATAGCATGCCCGGGGATTGGAGTCTCAGTCTGTTTTATCCCATATACAAGAAAGGAGATCGTAGTGAATGGAAGAACTACCGTGTAATAAGCATATTACCAATAGTGTATAAGGACCTTTCGAGCATATTGTGTGAACGTCTAAAGCCAATTGTAGAAAAACTAATTGGACCATATCAGTGCGGTTTTAGACCTGGTATATCTACGACGGATCAAATATTCACCTTACGACAAATCCTGAAAAAAACTCATAAAAAACAGATCACGGCCAACCACCTCTTTGTAAACTACAAAGCTTCCGTCGAATCTCCGATAAGGTATAATTGACATGAAGCCATGTCTGAGTTTGGTATTCCTGCAAAGCTAATTCGACTTTGCAGAAGTACTTTGTAAAACACCAATCCCTCGGTTATGATTGGTAAGGAATACTCTAAACCATTCAACGTGGAAAGAGGTCTCAGGTAGGGTGGTAACGACCTGTACACTAGTTAATATAGTTCTGGAGAAGGTGATGAGAAAGGCTGGTGTCAACATGTCTGGCACCATATTTCACAAGAGCCACATGCCACTAGCCTATGCGGATGATATATATATAACGCTCGTATATTTTTTTTGGACAAAAACAGTACATTTCACTGAAATTTTTTAAAAAAACAGTACATCGATTTGGAAAAACAGTACTTTTCGCAGTACATATTTACTAGGGTATCCCAATAATTGGGTTTAGATTTTGTTCGATTAAAAAATTAATCGATTTTGGGATTTTTAATTTGCTCGATTAATCGATTAAGGTTTTTAAATTGCTCGAATAATTCGATTAATCGAATAAGTCGAATAATTTCTGTATATCTGTATACCTTACGTGAAAAATATAAAAATTTAATATAGGCGTTAAATTTTATAATAAAAATATAAAAATAATATTAAATTTACATTAAAGTGTATCAAATCATACATCAAATTCGGCTTGCGATCAGAAAATTGTTTTTTATTGTTTGATATTTTTGGTCAAATTCAGTGTGTCACGCACTAGGATGACGCGTTTCTCCATGACGAGTTCATCTTCAGACCCCTTTGTGACGAACTGATGCACAATGGTACATCATCAGCTGTATATATATCTACAATTATGTCAAACATGTACATGCGAAGTAGATATCAGCCGAAAATGTCCAGCACCAATTATAGATTGAATTTGTCCGTTATTATTCAAACATGAGAAATGGAGGAAATTCTTTCCCCACGATTCCCCTTTTTACCTCAAAGCTTAAGCTTCTTTACAAGGTTTTTTGTTGGTAAACTAAGATTACTTTAAAATTTTCTATGTCAAAGTAAGGCATTTAGTTTTAGGCCGTGCCGCACAGTGTCGTGTTTTCATATAAACGGCGGCCAAAAATAGAAGGAGTTATCGTAGAGGAATGAAAATTGGTACACAGTACTATTGTAAGTAGGAAAGGCAAAAAACGAAGTTTTGCGAAAATCAGCCCAAGGACTCGCCCACCTCCCATATATCCTGAAATGATAAAAAGTTATATTTTCCAAAATTGTTGTTGGAATTGAATCAAATTTGACTCGATTTGTCTCTAGTATATAGCTGATAACTGTGGTGAGTTATATGAAATTATCTCAAAGGACACGCCCACCTACCATATATCCTGAAATGAAAAAATTTATATTTTCCAAAATTGTTGTTGGAATTGAACCAAATTTGACTCGATTTGTCTCTAATATATAGCTGATAACTGTGGTGAGTTATATGAAATTATCTCAAAGGACACGCCCACCTCCCATATGTCCTGAAATAAAAAAACTTATATATTCGAAAATTGTTCTTGCAATTGATCAAAACGGCTCGATTTGTCCTTGATGTATTTTTGATTAGTATATTTAATTTCATTTAATTATCTTACAAAACACGTCTGCATCCCATATGTCCTTGATACCAAATAAGAAAATCATTCTCTATATATATTATAAATATTTTTTTTTTCATTTGATAATTACTATTATTATATTTAATAAGAGAGAAGAAACAGATATTTTTCAAATTCATTATTATTCATTAACAAAATATTAGGGAAATGATTAAATAAATAAAACTAAATATTTTTGCTTATTCACTAAAGCTGTCATAATCCGTATCACTCGATTCGGATTGTGTTAACAAATTTTCTGCTATTATAGTTTCAGAACATTCCTCAGTGTGGGATTCACTTTGGATAAGATAGCCTTCTTATTATTTGCTTTTCTATGAATAGTAATATTTGGTTCAGACTGCAAAATCATTCTTTCAATTAAATTCTTATTGGTTGACTCGCGACCACGATCCGAACTTTTCTTCAAACCTCTCTCTCATGTAGTGACACCTCTGCCAATTAGTTTTTATTTTTAATAATATAAATTGAATTTCTTTATTCATCTTCCCATTTAGTTTTAACTTCTTCTAAATACATGAGTACTTCTCCCAGGGCAGCACTTGGAGTACGGTGCCTAAGCCAAATATTAAAAAAATCTCGAATTTTCACCTGTCTCGACACTGAAAATTTAAAGAATAAATGATAGGGGGAAGAAGGGGGACGAGAAACTTACTTTTTTAAACTCTGCACACTTGCCAAAATATTATATTAAAATATTAAAAAAGTGTTTTTTGATGTTTTTTTTTTACACTCCACTGAACTTGAATGTTTTTAACAATTTCGATTTTCGCTTTTTGTCTACATTCGGTATAACGGCAAACCACATATGACCCACCAAACGAGCCAAAAAAACGAGTTTCCATATCATTATATTCTAACAAGTTTATCCAATCGTAAATTATACTGTTTTACCGACAGTTTTTATTTTAACTTACCGATTTAAATTTGCCTAATTTTTATCATTTTTATATATCGATATTTTCTTTACTACAACTATTAACTTTGAATACTCATAACTTTTTGGAAATATAACATTTTTTCAAAATTCTTTTTGATTTAGCATAAATGAAGTGTTGTTTGTACAACGACATCAACCTTTTTTAAAAACTAGTGCAGTGATATTTTTCATTTTTGGCCGCCCTCACGACACTGTGTGCCGTGCCGTGCCAGTGTATTTTAAACTGTTTGTTTGTTAGTTTTAGTCGATCGTGTTTTATATATTAAAGGGGTCTGAAGATAAACTCGTCATGGAGTTAGAAACGCGTCATCCTAGTGCGTGACACACTGAATTTGACCAAAAATATCAAACAATAAAAAACAATTTTCTGATCGCAAGCCGAATTTGATGGATGATTTGATACACTTTAATGTAAATTTAATATATAAAATACGATCGACTAAAACTAACAAACAAACAGTATAAAAATAATATTAAAACATAAATACAAACGGAAAATAATAATTCAAGTGAATTCAAAAACGTTTAATAAAAATAATAATTAGGTACATACAAAATTAGATCTTTTTTATTTTAAAAGATTTTAGTCACATCTTCTAAAATAATCTTTTAAAAATAATATGCAATTAAAATGTTTGGCTTTTAGTCGAATTTTGATTCGTTTTAATGAAGCTTGACTTTGAAAGCACCCTTTCACTTAAAGTAGATTTTGGTGAAACTGAAAGAATTGCATTGAAAAGTTTTTCTAGTTTTTCTGATCATTTTCTTGTTTTATCTATTAACAGAAAAAACAGCAATTATATTACAGTTTACATTAGATTTTTTCAAATTTTGAATACTTGTTTTAGTTTCGTTCAATTCCAGTAAAGTATTATTTTCATTGATTTCAATTATTTCATCTTCTTTTTCCAACACTCATCATCTGATATATTTTGTATAGCTTCAGTGTGAATTAACCGATCATACATTTTCGAGGCAAAGTCTATCGTTTCCGTTTTGGAGCTATATTTTAAAAAGTTATCATTTATGTTCCCGAGTTAAAGTAAAAACAAGTGTGTTAAGTACTTTTTTTCGTCTATCATTTATTCTAAACTTTAGGTGGACAGTCAAATCCTTTGAAAACGAATTATTTGGCTTGTCTAAATTGTTATTTAACATTTTTTTAATAATTTAAAAAAAAATAATTTAAATCGATTAATCGGTTTAAATTGATCGATTATTCGTTAATCGAAATTTACTATTTTTTCTTAATCTAATAATTATTTGAAAAAAATTCTTCGATTAATCGAACAACGATTAATCGATTGGATACTCTAATATTTACATAGCATATATATTTTATTCAATATGTAAAAAAAATTAATAATCATTTCCAGAATCAACTTTTGTGGTCGTTTTGTATTTGTCGTTTGAAGCAATTTGAATCAGCAATGCCGGCTTCGTTTTTAGGTAATTGTAGAAATCAACGCATTTGTACTTCATATTACATTTGACGGTCAGAATCGCCTTCAATGTTTGCACATCTAATCGGGTTTTGTCTGACGTCCAAGTTTTGTTCACTGCAGAGAAGATTCGCTCCATTCATGCTGAAGTTCCTGGCAAACATAAAATATATTCAACGATTGTGGCCATTTCTTTGAATTCGGAACCAGCGTTATTGAGATGAATAAATATCTCCACCCACCGATCCACATTCGAAACATTGCCTTCTCTCCATTGCATAATTTTGTCGCTCGTTTTTGATATATCTAAATTGGGTGTGCAAATATACCGCATTTTCATTGTCATTGTACAAATTGTATTCGCTTAACTTGTTCATAACGGCTTCGACTTCATACCATTAGTTCAAATAAAAGCAGGCAAAATTACCGAAAAAATCAGTGCGTAAAGCAGCCACCTCAATCGAATTGTATCCATTATCAATAAATTTTTGCTATTCTGCTACTACAGCTGGGGATAAAAAAAAATCATCCTCTTGACGCATTTTTAGTGTTTCTTCGAGCTTATTTTTGAAGTAAACAATATTATTGCATGAATTCGCTGTTCGCCCTTTATATTTCTATTATGTATCGAAAAACAGTACTTTGAGGGAAAAAAGCAGTACGCAGTTTTTGATGTCGAAAAACAGTACAGTACTGCGAAAAACAGTACAGATACGAGCCTTATATATATAGGATGTTACTGCAGTATTCTCATCACTAGAAAAGGAGTCAGCAAAACTGGGTTTAGCGGTCAACGAGGACAAAACAAAAATAATGATTTCGACAAACAAATCAAGCGGAGAATAGCGCTCGCCAATATATGTTTTTACAAACTTCGCCAGCACTTTAGTAATACCACCTTATCTCGGGATACTAAGAAAGAGCTATACCTGGTGTTAATTTTACCCGTTCTGTTGTAAGCTGCCGAATAGTGGGTGCTTACGACAACGGACAATCAAAACCTGGGAGTATTCGAGAGAAAATTACTCCGAAAAATATATGGACCTATCTGCGTCGAAGGCGAGTTTTGTGCACAGAATGTACGTTTTTTTTTTATTCTGAATACCTTACCGTTATTTTTTTAAAATTTGTCAAAGTCGATGAAAAATAATTTTTGACTTTAATATCAAATATTTTTTTTGGATTACGTGTCCTAAAAATATCAAACTGACCTCAATTAATGTTAAAATATGTTTCGAATTAAACTCAGTGAAAAAATAAGAAAAAAAATTTTTTTGGGTCAACTGCAAGTGAATATGTGGAGGCACTATTTCAAACTTTAACTCGGGGTCCTGCTCATAACTATTATCCGATTAGAACAAAACCTAATTTACAGTCTGGAAAAGTTTTAAGAAAGTCGTCTGTAAAAAATAAGACAAATCGGTGAACGTCGCCATGCAACTTTCTTGCATATGTACCAAAATAATGCAGTTTTAAACTTCTGATAAAATACAATTTTGTGTTTACAAGTAGGCTAAGTGGTGTGCTTTTCATTTAAAAAGACCAATACCTTAATATGTTACATCATCTGTCTTGCGTCTAAGCGTTTAATTCACAAATGCTGTTAAAATAAATACCCATAAAAACAGATGTATTGAAGAAACATATGCCCCTGTAGAGGGGATGTCTTCTCTTTAGAACAATCGTTGAAAGTTGTGCAAAATATTCTTTTGAACAATAACTTTCGAATAGTCTACAGTCTCTTACAGTTAAAACTTTTTAATACATTCAGGATATTGTATTTCAAAAACCTTTCTACTACGAGGGCTGCTATATATATTTCTGGCCTAGGCAACAATAAGTGTTGTCAGGTGCAATCTGATATTTCCATTGGAAAGGTTGACATTTTTTAGCATAACATCACTCAGAACGTGTTGTCATTTAATCGTGAATTGTTAAACTTACAGAGCTTTGAACAATTCAATTCCGTTAAAAAAATGGAATTGACACGTGAGCATTTTCGTGCGATCATTTTTCACAACTTTCGACGTGGATTATCCAGACAAGAGTGCATCGATGAACTTAAGTCTTTGTATGGTGATCAAGCACCATCATATAGCACCGTGAAAAACTGGTATAACGAATTTAATCGTGGTCGCAGTTCGCTCAACGACGAATTCCGTGAAGGTCGTCCAAAAACGTCCGTTGTGCCAGAGAACATTGATGCCGTGCGTGAACTAATAATGCAAGATCGTCATGTGACATACCGGGAGATAGAGGCATCCTTGGGCATTTCTCCCACCAGCATACATTCGATATTACATAAACACCTGACCGTAAAAAAGGTTTGTTGTCGTTGGATCCCGCACAATTTGACAATCGCTCAAAAAAAGGCTCGTGTCGATTGGTGCAAAGAAATGTTGAAAAAATACGATCGCGGTGCTTCAAAAGATGTTCATAAGATCGTCACAGGTGACGAATCTTGGATCTATGCGTATGAGCCCGAAACAAAACAACAATCTACCGTGTGGGTCTTCGAAGACGAGCCAAATCCAACGAAAGTTGTTCGTGGAAGAAGCACTTCGAAGCAAATGGTCGCCTGTTTCTTCGGCAAAACTGGTCATGTGGCGACTGTTCCGCTTGAGCAACGAAGGACGGTCAATTCTGAGTGGTACACCACAATTTGTTTGCCTGAAGTCTTCGGAGAAATTCGAAAAACAAACAATAGAAGACGAATCATTCTTCACCATGACAACGCGAGCTCTCACACATCGGCTCAAACCAGCGCCTTTTTGACCGGCCAAAACGTCGAATTGATGGGTCATCCGCCGTACAGCCCTGACTTGGCACCCAATGACTTCTTTTTATTCCCGCACATCAAGAAAAAAATGCCTGGTCAACGATTTTCGTGCCCAGAAGATGCTGTTGAAGCGTTCAAAAACCATGTTTTGGAGGTGTCTCAATCGGAGTGGAAAAAGTGATTCGACAATTGGTTTGAGCGCATGCAAAAGTGTATAAATCAGGCTGGAGAATACTTTGAAAAACAATAAAACAATTTTTGATGATAAATATTCGCATTTTCATTATTAGGCCAGAAATATATATAGCAGCCCTCGTATAACGATGTTCTTTTGTGAAAAAAAACACATTGCGCGGATTTCTCCGTTATTTTTAAATCAAAAGACATCCTGTGTACTTCCTATCCTACATCATATCATTAAAATGAAAGTACCCCCAAGCCAAGCGCATTTGCAAAAACAACAGTTAAACTTTTCTCCGCGAAAATGAGCAACGAAAGTGAATCAAATTTCTTGTTAGAGCAAATTCACCCAACTCTACTTACACTCACAAATCTGGCGGCGTGAAATTTAGAGATACAGCTCATTGTAATTTATTCGCCGTTAGGTAATGAAAGCATTCTTCCCTCGCTGCTGGCAACATACAGTGCCTCTGCCGCATGCTGTAACATCCGCTTCGCTACTCCACCATTTAGTGAGAGATTTTCAAAAATTTCCCACTACTCATGTGGGTCCGTAATTATGATCAATATGATATCAAAGACACATCAAACAATATTTCCCTTAGACACAACAACAATGATTCAACTCAATCACCGCTAACGGTATAGCATGAAATGAAAGGATTTTCCCACTTTATTTTATTATTTTAATGAAAAGAAAGGAAAAAACGCCTTCACTGTTTCGAAGACACTGCTGCCCCTGCCAATGATGATGATGATGATGATTTCTCATCATGCAACCAGCCACCTGACACTATCACAGTAAAAAAACAAGGAAACTAACAGTTAGGCTTTTCATGCTGCCACCACAATCACAGAGCATCCTGTGAAAAGACATTTCAATATAACCGTCGAATAGTAGGGAACATTTTCTGTTTTTTTTTTTCTTTTTTGGGAATTTGATTATCAAGTGTTGCATCCACCATCCATCTGTCGCACACAACCCCAGTAGTGGTTGAATGATGAATAAAAGGTTGATTGTGTGAGTGGTTGCGCATAAAAAACTCCGATAACAAAAGAAGGAAAAGCGAGAAAATATTGCGCCTTTTTTAGGGGTAGCTGCGTAGGATGTGACGTGATATATCCTTTTTCACGTTAATTACGTTGTAATGAGGGTCTATTGATTACAGCATCAGTTCATAGTGCAAATTGAAGGGAAATTTATTTTACATCGAAGGATTTTAGATTTTAGTATGGAATCTTGTAAGGAATTTTGTGAAGAACGCAAAAAGCTTTAAAACTGTGTTAGTATGTAAAGGGTTTAGTACGGAAATTGGAATTAGAACGGAAATGTGTGCTAGATATAGAAATGAGGTCATCAGTACAGGAAAAGGGTTGCAGTCACAATTGGAATAAAGGAATTTTCATATTGTACTACTGTCGGATTGTGCATTTGGATTTATATGTGTGATATTTTTCATGATTACAAATTTCTTGAAAGAAAAGCAAAAAGGGATAAAAAGCACAAAATAACAGCGGAAGCTAAGCCTCAAAAGTTTGTATAGGAATTATATAGAAATATATTACATCCTGATGAAAAGATTTTCTTTTGGATGGGTGTCATTGGGAATAGTTTTATATCTTGAAGCGTATTTGTATGAAACTTTTATCACAAAGCCATCAAACACAATTCATTACATTTAAAAAGATGTATAAGGATTTATATGAACCCGACTCATAAACCTTGGCTTGTGTTTGACAGCTTATCAACGTTCTTTCCTGTCGGTTGCCACTCAACAACATTCAAATGCTGGCAAGGATTACACAAAAGCAAGTACAACAAAATCTGATAAATTTATTAATTTTACTTACTTACTTAGCTGGCACTTCTTTGCAATCCAATCGGATTATATATCGCACGTAGAACAATATTATAAACGCTTCGATCTTCTGCGCTTTTTGTCCAGTTAGTCAAACCAAGTTCTGTAAGGTTCTTAGTAACCCGGTCTTTTCAACGGAGTTTTAGTCACCATCTTCTGCGCCGTCCATTAAGTTCATTGTCGATAACTTTCGAGCTGTAGCATTTTCGTTCATGATTCATACGACGCCGATACTCTCCGTTAAAAATGATGGGTCCATATATTTTACGCAGTATTTTTCTCTCGAATACTGCCAGAACCGATTCATCCGCTTGTGCCATAACCCAGGATTCTGAACCATACTTCAAGACAGGTAGCACCAGTATCTGGTAATGCTGGAATTTCGATCGTCGAAAGAGGTCTCTGTCATTTGATCGCTTGCTTAGTCCGTAGTAGCATTTATTAGCAAGCAGGATTCTTCGGATCTCGAGGCTAACATTATTTGTTTTGATGATGGCGGAGCCTAGGTAAATAAAATTATAGTTGTCAACGGTCACACAGTTTCCCTAACGAGTAGATTATTTGTTCGTTGAAACTAATAACTTCGTTTTGTACTCGATCACCATTAGACTCATTTTCGCTGTTTCCTTCTGTATACTTGAGAAGGCTGCAGTCACATCCCGCAGTTTTCGACCGATGATGTCTACGTCATCAGCGTACGCGAATAGCATGGGGCTTTTGTTGAATATCCATCACTATGTTGAAGAGGTCACGATAGGTCGTCGCCT
This sequence comes from Muscina levida, assembly GCA_964034835.1. Lineage (NCBI taxonomy): Eukaryota > Metazoa > Arthropoda > Insecta > Diptera > Muscidae > Muscina > Muscina levida. The sequence goes on from OZ035883.1 coordinate 36,779,235, forward strand.
TGTTTGAGGCCTCGTCTGGTATAGAATGGCTCCGTAAGGTCCATTCCAATCTTCACTGAAGACTTCGTGTCAGTCAGTGTCATTTCGCAAAGTCGTATCAGCTTCGCTGGAATACCAAACTCAGCCAAGGCTTCGAGTAATTTCTTCCGTATCGGGCTGTCGAAGACAGCTTATTAGTTGACGAAAAGATGGTACGTGTCGATCTGATTCTCTTGGGTCTTTTCCAGGATTTGCCGAAGTGTGAAGTCAGTTGTTGATTTACAAGGTCTAAAGCCACACTGATGAGGCCCGATCAAGTTGGATAACACCGGCTTTAGTCTTTCACATAGAACACTCGACAGGGCCTTATATGCGATGGGTAAAAGCCTGATCCCGCGGTAGTTGGACCACACATGGATCATCTTTTTTAGCACAGGACATAATACGTTTAGATTCCACTCATCGGGCATGCACACTAAGCCGGGTCGATCTATATGGAGAAAAAAAAATATATGAATGTTACCGCCTTATATGAACAGTCTTATAAAAACAAATTCGGAGGTGTAAAATTTTTTTTTTGTGGGCGTGGCAAAAACGCCGGTTTTGACGTTTTGTCCATAACTTTGTTATTCGCTGTCCGATTCTTAAGTTTTATATATCGTTGAAGATGGATTAACAAGAGCTTTGTTATTAATATAGTTCCTTAAAACTATGACGTCATATTCCAGTGGTTCTCAACATTGTGTCCTTAAAAACCCCCCTAATCATAAAATTTTCTGATGCAGATTTAAAGCCCTGTAGAAACTATAAAATAATTACGAAATAAACGTTACCTTTTCTTCATAAACAAAAAAGTTATATTGATTTAACATTTTAGTACATATGATAGTTCGAAGTAGATTTGTATAAAAAGTTTTATTTGCTCAACCTAAGATTTCCTCATGCTATGATATGGCATTAAGCGTCATCATACTTAATTTACATTGGTCGCTAAAAAAATCTTTGGAAGTTCTTCAGTTAGATATTATTCCGATTATTTGGTATTTTCGAATATTGATTTTTATTTGTTTGAAATTTATTTATTTTTCAATTGTACACGTTTTATAACAAACGTATGTAATAAAAATAAACAAATGTATATTTCGCATTATCACATGTACTGACTTTTTAAATCAATATAACTTTTTTGTTTATGAATAAAAGTTAACGGTTTTTTCTCAAATCGATAATAGTTTTTCAAGGCCTTCAAATCTACATCAAAAAATTATATGCTTAGGGGGGTTTTTAAGAATACAATGATAAAAACCGCTGGAAGATGACGCCGTAGTTCAAAGTCTTTAACACACTAACAAAGCTGTGGCAAATACCTTTTCAACGATGCATAGATCTTGACAATCGGTATACAAATAACCATGTTATGGTAAAAACCCCGAATCCGGCGTTTTTGGCGCGACCACAGAAAAATTTTTTTCGCTCCCCCGAAATTGTTTTTTCTTAATTTTTCATAAAAGTCGGTAACATTGACAACTTTTTTTTTCGACCCGGCTTAACGCACATGTTAAGCCAAACCGTACATAGTAGCTGGTGCATGCTCGTTATCAGCTCCTCGCCACCGGACTTGAAAAGCTTTGCCGGAAGTCTGTCGGCATCGTATGCTTTATTATTTTTCGGCCTCGATATTGCTCTTTGTACCTGGGCTTGTCTTGGTAGTGGGCAATCTAAGGCTTCGTCGACAATTTGCGTGATAACTTCACGTGTGCTGCCTTCTGGAACCAGCAGTTGCTGGAAGTATTCTGTCCATAAATGCAGCACACTCTGCGTATCTATAACCACTACTAACCAGATTTCCATTCTTGTCCTTACAGGAGGGTAGCCCATTACCGTAGCCTATTGCGTTTACTTTCTGGTTAAATTTTCGGGCCTTACCTCTATCCCTGTATCGTTCTATATCCTCGTGCCTTCATCTGACTTTTTTTTCGCTTAAATAGCTGTCTCGCCTGTCTTACTGTCTCCTTGTGCCATTCCCTAACACTACGGGTTACAATTGGCTGTAGCGTTGGCCTATAAGCAGCATCTTGTTCCTCAGACGCTATGCGACATTCTTTACCGTACCAGGATTCGTCTGAGCGCCGTTTTTCATATTCTAACACAGGTTTTGCGGCGGTTGCCTTGGAATATGCAATATGCTGCCAGAAGTAGAGGCTGTCAGAAGTAGAGGCGTTGTGTCGTTAAAATTGGGAAAGCTGGTTGGAGTAGGCAGTGCCTATCTCTGGGGTTTGCAGCTACGTGATGTCCAGCTTTCTTTGTGATTGGTTACGTGCGTTTTTTGCTCTGCTCAATCTTTTGCGCACCTTGGCTGTAACCAGGTAATGATCCGAGCCAATATTAGCACCACGGATCACACGCACATCCGTGACACTAGATGCATGCCTGCCATCAATTACCACATGATCAATTTGATTTGTGGTGTTTTGATCGGGGGATAGCCAAGTTGCCTTGTGGATATCTTTGTGCTGGATACTGCTTCTACTCACTGCTATGTTCCTTCCCGCTGCGAAGCCTACTATCCTAAGCCCGTTGTCAGACGTGTCGGTATGCAGGCTGAATTTACCGATCGATGGACCAAGAACATCTTTCCTTCCTATTTTTGCTTTAAAGTCTCCCAGAACAACGTTAATGTCGTGGCCAAGCCAGCGGTCGTATGTTTCCTCTAGGCGCTCATACAATGAGCACCGACGGAAGATAACAACAATATCTTTTTGTCGGGGTTTGAGCACAAACCAGCGTGATGTAGAAATATATCGCCTTGATGCAGATTGTGGCTCTTCGATCACTATCAGGATTGAACCGTGAGACAAGTTGTCTGAGTCTCCCGCCAACTACAAATCCACATCCAAATTCTTGCTTTTCGGCATGGCAGCTGTAAAAGACCGGCCGTGGCATAGTGGTTAGAACACGCGACTACCATGCGGGAGATTACAGGTTCAACTCCTGGCTCCAGTCATATTAAAAGAAAATTTTTCTATCATTGTCGGCTCCCCTCGAATGTTGTTGACAGCAACTTCGCTGTATAAGTGTCGAGTCAATCGGCATGTCTTAGTAAAAGCTTCTCAAATAGTGACATTCACATTCGTCGATAAACAAGTAGGTGCCGTTAGTTGTAAATCTAAAAATAGAAAGCGTGTTAATTCACAACAACGCGAGAAGCTATCCTATACCTCATTCATGGGGTGTAAAGGGAAATTAAGTAAGTAAGTAAGCTGTAAACGATATTGCAATTTTTACGTCGCGAGCATCCTTGTCCCGTCCATCTCATCTCCTGCATTGGGTTGATGTCAGCCTTATATTTTTTGACGACATCCGCCAGTCGGATAGCGGCACCTTCTCTGTAGAGAGTCCGGACGTTCCAGGTGCATATTCTTAAATCATGGTTCGTATAACCTTTGCGGGGGGTCGTCAACGTTTTGGGGGGTTCCGTTTGTTACTTTTTCTTTGTCGTGTTTTCATAGCCAGTAAAGGACCTGAAGACGGGTGGCTAGACCAGGGTTCGTCGCTCACTATCAGCCGCTGTTCATGATATAAAAAATATCACAAACAACGTTGCCCAGGTGCAACCACGAAGGAGGTTGTGAGTCGCCTTGAGATGCAAGATTCACTTTACATCTCCAACGGGGTGTAAATTAAAGCAGAATTGGACTACGCTACTGGTATCTTTCATATAATGCTACAAAACCCTAATGGAAAGATTGCGACCAAATTTTGTATGATATAATTTTATTGCTTTCATTTTGATGCGAAATTTAAACAAAATCGGTACATGATTCTAGTGCTAGCCATACATATGGATTAAAGAGCCCCGAAATTTAATACCAACAGAAACACATTATTGAATACAAATTAGCAAATTTTTGATTTCCTATCAATCTCAAAAATTTTTTTCATTTAATTTGTAATTTATAATGGAAATACTATTTTTTGCGCCTTTAAGGCAAAAGTAAAACCGAAATTTTAATGAAAATTTAACAATTAATATTCATAAAGACTCCAGTGCAACTGAAATCCTTAGTCATCGAAAACAAGGACATGGTAAATTGTAAATAACTTTTCACAAAACCACAATACAATTTTCATATTTCCCCTCGAATGTTTTGACAACTCATGTATTGCATGTGGGTCAGGTAACTTTTGGTCACGCTCTTGAAATAATTTCAATATTTGTAAGGAACGAAATAAAGAGCGTTTTTTACTTCGCTTACTTACATATTGTTTATTAAATAAACGCGTAGGCACTCACGCTGGTACCTGAAAATTTACAACAAAGGCAGGCTCGCATGCTCTTACTTCAAGAAGCGACCGAGCGAGCGATATGCTTCGGTGTGTCATAAAATTATGATTTATTATTTCACTTTCATGGAATTGTACCTAGTCTTGTTACGTAATATTTGTTTGTTATGCAATCGAGTGACCAGTAAAAGAAGGTAAAACATTAGGGTATGTACTTTCACTGTGAACATCTTGGTGTTTATTGTTTAACCATAATCTGTCCTTTTTTTTGTCGTTGGTATACAAATGGAAGCGTAGAAAAAAAGTCCGTTTAGAAATATGTTTTCAATATTTTGGTATAAATATGATTTATGAAAGAAAATTGCATTCAGCGTTTTTGGTTAATCTTTTTTTGTTTGAAGGTCATATGAAAGGACAATTGATTCTGGAGAAAATCGAAATGTTATCGTATGTTCAGTAAATTTGGGTGATAAGTTGTTACATTGCTGTTAAAAAAAACACATACACAAAATAGTAAAAAAATTTATGAGAATTTAGGAGTAAAATTAATCAGTGCTCTCATATTGGCAATAATATTTGTACTCGTAGCTACAAGACAGCAATTTGATTAAATGTTTTCAAATTTGGCAATAGTGCAAATATCAACGATTGTGTTCAACTACAAAAAAAAAACAAGACAGTGGTAAAAAAACAGGACAATAGTGCATGTTTAAACATGTTTAGAAATTGCATATGAAGAGTGTATACGATTTGGACATACATAAAGAAATATACCATTATAATTGTTTTCTTTAATTGTCGGCTCCCCTCGAATGTTGTTGGCAGCAACTTCGCAGTATTAAGCGTCGATTCAATCGTCGTGTCTAGTAAGAGCTTCTCAAACAGTGACGTTCGCATTCGTCGATAAATAAGTAGGTGCCGTTAGTTGTGAATCTAAAAATAAAAAGCGTGTTAATTCACAACAACGCCAGAAGCTATCCTATACCTCATTCATGGGGTGCAAAGGGAAATTAAGTTAAGTAAGTAATTGTTTTCAATTGACTTATTTATTCTATGATAAAATTTTTATAACGTCAAACTTTCACAACAATTTTACCTAATATTAGAGATTTCAATAAAAATTTTTAGGTTTAAATATTTCAAAATTATATTTTTTGATTTGATATATGGTCTTCCAGCTGAGTTGTTTACGGTGGGTGGAGGTAAGCTTGTTTTAAGCATGCAACAGCTCATAGAGAATATTTGGCTTCAGGAGAGCATGCCAGAGGATTGGAATCTCAATCTCAATCTCCTATCCAAAAAAAATAAAAAATGTAAAAATGTAAAAACCTATTTACAAGCGTAAAAACTACCGTGGAATTAGCCTCTTACCGACTGCGTATAAGGTCCTGTCTAGCATACTGTGTGAACGTCTAAAGCCAATTGTGGAAAACCTGATTGGACCTTATTAGTGCGACTTTAGACTTTAGACCAGGCAAATCCACGATGGATCAAATATTTACACTACGGCAGATTCTGGAAAAAACGCATGAGAAGCAAATCAACACTAACCACCTCTTTGTCGGCTACTAAGCTGCCTTCGATAGTCCCATCAGGCGTCATCAACAGGTGATTCTTTGGGCTACGCGAGCACTTCGTAAACACCACCCTATCTCAAACCACCAAAGTCCAACTGTACCAGGTACTAATTTTACAGGTCCTGTTGTATGCCTCCGAATCTTGGGTCGGATGCAGCTCATCTGGCGGTGTTTGAGATAAAAAATACTTCGCTAAATATATGGACCCATTTGCGTAAACGGCGAGTTCAGGATTCGGATGAACCATGAGCTTACGAGTTATACCACGACATTGATGTGGTCAAGCGAATCAAAGTGCAACGATTACGCTGGCTAGGCCATGTCGTGAGGATGGATGAGGAAACTCCAGCGCGAAAGGTATTCTATCAAGACCTCGAAGGACGGCGCAAAAGAGGAAGACCGCGACTACGTTGAAAGGACAAGGTGAAGGAATCCGTGACGCTGCTTGCTAGGACTGACTGGAGACGGTGCGAACAAGATCGAAGCGAATGGAAATGACTAATCATTTCGGCCTCTGACTTTAAATATACATAAATATGTTGTCAAGTTGCTTTTATGGCTAATATTAATAATAATTTTTGTGCGTTGGTAGGGGTATCACTTGAGAATGCATTGACCGATTTGAATAATTTGTTTCTACAATGTTCGTAAAAGTACGGGAATGGTTTTTATAATGGTCACGCCCATTTCTACGCCCACTTTTCACTATATATCAAAAATATTCTATTTCCACTAAAAAGATTTTTAAAAAAAATATTACAAATATACATTACTGTAAGGAAATAACCGTATGCTATGAATTTCATTTCATTTATTTTGTGATGTAATAAAGCCAAAAAAAAGGCAAATTATGTAACATCATAGTATAATTTCTGACCTTATGGGCGGAGTAGGCGTGGAAAAACCTTTTTTTTTAGAGCTAGTGAGATAAAATTTGGTACACTGATAGTACTCGACGACACTAATAGACGAAATATGCAGATGAAATTTTAACACTAGATAGATAAAATTTGGTACACAGATATATACGGCGACGAAAGTTTCTATTCAATCAGTGGGCGAAAGTGGTGTGGAAAAACTAAATTTTAGCCCGAGAGAGATAAAACTTTATATATAGATAGTACTCGGCGCAACAATTACATATTTTGATCAGTGTGTGGAGTGGGCGAGTTCAAACTTTATTTAAGCCATAGGCAGATACTATTTGGTATTTAGAAAGTACTCTGCATTTCATGTTATATTCGATTTGTAGGCAGATGGGGCAAAAATGTTTTTTTATCCCCAGAGGGATGAAATTTAGTATTCTGATTGCAGACGGCACTACAGAAACAAATGTGTAGACAACATTTTTATTTACGATTAGCGAACGAAGGGGGGTTTTGTCCCCAAAAGTGTTGTAACCCTACATATTACAATAATTGATACAAGGTGGGCCAAAAGAAGTCATCCGATGTTGTTTGGCTGTCATATTTTTTCTAAATGAAACATTTCGATTATGTTTAAGGCAAGGAATTCAGAATAAAAAACGTACATTCTGTGCACAATTTTGTTTTCAATAATACAAAATAAGAATTTTGAAAATCGGTCAAGAATTGCTGCGTAAAATTTCAAATGTCTAAAAAAACTTTTTTTTCCCCACTGTGCGCCGTCACAATTGATTGCCATACGGGCTCGTTTTATGGCATTTTTCAACACTTCGGCGAGAACTTTGGGTGACAAATTCTCGCACTCGTGTCAAATGTTGTCCTTGAGGGCTTTCAGGGCTCGGGCTTGTTGACGCAAACACGGGACTTCAAAAAACCCAAAAAAAAAGTCTGGAACGGTTAAATCGGGCGATCTTGCGGGCCAGTGCAAATCGCCAAAACGAGAGATGAGGCCGTCTTGATAATGTCGGTTGAGGCTCGCGCAGTGTGTGCCGTTGCTCCGTCCTGTTGACACCACATGCCCTCCAGTCCTAATTCGTCCAATTGACGTGGTTACAATAGTCACCACGGTGACAATAGACTAGTTTGGTTACAAAATCAAAAAATCGGTATTCCGAATCCTTGTCACTGTGACAATAGTTACAAAAATTGTTACCTGCCAGAAAGAAGGTAACAAGCTAGGTACAGCTGTTTTGAATAATATTTTGAGTTGTAACAAACACAATTTTTTGACAAATGTGTGGAAAAAGTACGACTGCCCAGAAACTTGCGGGACAGCAGTCACCAATTCTCCATTACACAGTTATTGTCCAATATTTTCGACTGTCCCATAACTTGAGTACTTTTCGGTCCATTAAATGCATTTAAATTTGTATAAATATCTAATATAGAAAAACATTTTTTCTTTTCTCTGTATTGTGTTTTAATTTTTTGTTTGTTAAATTTAATAATCAGCTGCGAATTGTCAATAATTTACATTTCACCACGAGGTGAACTTTTCCTTGTTACGAAATTGCCAGAATACCCGTAACAAGAATTGGTTACAAAATTGTAACAAATTTCTGGTGACAAATTTTTGTTACCAAATTATTAGAATAGAGCCGCTAGTGTATCATTCGTGGATTTTCGGTGCCCTAGAAGCGATATTTTGTTTGTTCACGTACCCGCAGAGGTGGAAATGAGCCTCATTGCTCATTATGATTTTGGTCGAAAAATCGTCAACTTCATTTTCAACAAGCAGCAGCTGATGTACGGACTGGACTTTGTACGGGAACATGCGCAGGTCTTTGACCAAAATTCGCTTTAGGGACGACCGGCTGATGGCTGATTGCGAGGCACGGCGTTTGGTCGATGTTTTCGGCGACAGCTCGACATCCTCGGCGATATTCTCAGCAGAACGGGCGCTCCGGGGCCGGCCACTCTTGGCAACGTCTCGTGTGGTTCCATACATACGCAGTGTTTGCGCAGTCGGAGTCAAACGGCCGGAGAATCGGCGACGGAATTCTCGCTGCGCCAACACCACATACGAATTTTTACGCTTGGAGAGTGTATCGCTCCATGGCTTGTTCACTTGTATTCTACACCCGTCCAGTCCACAAATGTCAAAACAGATTTAACATTAGCGGCCATTTGAAAAAATAAGAGCATCTTCCAATGGGGTGATCTCTTTTGGGTACATAAATACTGCAACTATTCATATTAAGACAAAGATTTTAGTGGACGGAGGGTAAAATATTTGATACACATATATACTCGGCAATACATATAAGAAGATACCAACATTATATTTGAATTTGATAAGTCAGCGAAAGGGGCATGGCAAAAGTGTTTTCTAGTCCTAAATCACTTTCTTAGTTTGGAAAGTAAGTAAGCCAAACATATTGGTTTGTGCTAAGAAAAGTCTCCAAAGTATGTGTGAATGTGGAATTTGTCTCCCTTTTATAACTTTGAAGCAATTTCTTCAAAAATTTTATATTAAGTTAATTTTTTTAATATTCGTCAACTTTGCGAATCATTTATAAACATTTATCCATTTTTAAAACTTAAAATGTTTTAAGTTCTGTTCTTCTGGGGAATATGCAATCTCTTATAGATTAGGGTTATATAATCTGATACGAGAAAAAGCGTAGATCATTAAAGGAGACATGTTAGACCCCATTTATCTTATTAATTTCAGGACTTTTTAGAACAATTGAGACATGTCCGTCTGTCTGGCTGGCTAGCCGTCTGGCTGTTACGCAGGATAACTCGAGTAAACCTTCACCTTATTTTATGAAAATCTAACAGTATTTATATTGTCTAAAATAAAGTAAATGGGCACAATATCTCCACCCCTTCTGGTACCTCCCATACAAAATTATGTATTTATGTATAAACAGACAACAGGAGAGGATATTTAAATTTTATAATTTGTAATAGTAGACAAACCCCTAGAAAATCGAAACCTTTGTAATATACCCTTTATAAATATGGACTATATGACACAAAAGTACCTATGTTTGGTAATTTTTTTTCTCCCAAAACTACCAAACAGACAACTGGAGAATATTTAAATTTGGTCAGTTTCTATCATGTAATTGTAGACAAAACCTCAGAAAACCCAACCTTTTGATGTACCCCTTCTAGTAACTCCCTTATAAATGACCGAAATTGCCCGCATAGTTCTATAGAACCCCCTCGCGAAAATTGATATTTTCCAATAATTTATAAAAAGAGAAACTTCTGAAAACGTCGTAGTTGACTGTTAATATTTTGTATTCATTCATTAAGAAACCAGAAGGTTTACTTTTTCCTTAGTTCTCAGTTGGTACCTTTCGGTAAACACATCCAAAATGACCGAATAACCAGAAATAGTGAATTGAACTTTTTAAATTTGTTGACTGTAACCTTTTTTAGAGTTTTACTACATGTCTGTAAACCCTTTGGGCTTACGGTCGAAAGTCTTATGTCTAACCGTTAATGCGTCACGACAATTAAAAATTGGTTAATATCACAATTTCAAGACACTCACAATTGGTACCGGCCGTGGCATGGTGGTTACGACACGTGACTACCATGCGGGAGATCACGACACGCGTGAAGCTATCCTATACCTCATTCATGGTTTACAACAATATCATACATATTATTATTATTATGAGTTCTGTAACTCCCAAAGAGGGGGAGTTTGTATGGGTGCTGAATGTATTTTGTGTCCGATCTTGCTCATCTTAGAACTTAACCTTTGCTTTGAGGATAGAAGGTTTCATACCAAATTTCCACTGGGTATCCCGATTACGGCTGTAATCGGGGGACAGACAGACGGACACCCCAAAAAAGGTAAGTTTGTATGGGAGGTGGGAGTAGTTTTCGTCCTATATTACTCATCTTAAAACATAACCTTTGCTAAGAAGATAGAATGTTGCCTAACAAATTACAGCCCAAGAGCTCTTATTCATACCAAATTTCCGCTCTGTATCCCGATTACGGCTGCAATCACGGAGTGTAGTCAGAATGAATCGATGACCATGACGATGGTATCATATGTAAAGCCCTCTTTTTAGGCCAATCACAAACCATTGTGATTAGCATTTCGGAAATATTTCCTCTCACATAATGCACCGAGGATATCTTGATGTGCTCCATAAAAAAGAGCTGTATGAGTATACACTTTGTTCCTATTTTATTGTACTACTACTATACAGAATTATTAGAATTATTACTTCTTTCCTAAACTCACCGTCCCTCTCTACTATAATCCTGTATGTTAGTCTAGGTCATTCCCAATATTGCGAGTAACGGTTATTTGAACCTAATCTAGCCTAATTGTCAGCAAATAATGCGCTGTTATGACTTTATGAGTTCAATTTGATCAAAAGAAAGAAAGGAAAAAAAAGCTAAAGAAAATTGTTTTCTGCGCTGGTCTCTGTTGCGTCCTCCTCCACCGTAACAAATTATGCAGAACAATTTCTAAGTGAATTTCCAAAATTGTCCATAACAAAAACACAAGAAGTAGGGAAAAAACACACAACAAAAACAAAAAAAAAACGAGAAAGGAATGAAATGAAAAAAAGCGGCAAAGAATTGCATAGAAAAGAACAAAATTGCAAATGAATGGCGGTTGCTGCTGCTGTTGTTGTTGTTGTTGGTGAAATGCAATAACAACAATAACAACAACTGCAACTGCAGAAATAAAAGCCAACGAACGCCAACAGGCAACCTGAAAATTTGTTTGCCCATACAACTGTTACACGAAGCACAAAGCACCGTTAGTTCAATATAACGTCATGTTGTTGTCTTGTTGTGCATCGTCGTAGTCGTCGTCGTTGCCGTGGTTTTGGCCATCGTTTCGCGCAGTCACTATCGGTCATTGGCTTAACACACATTTTTCATTTCGTTGCGGAAAGAGAGTGAATTCCTTTTTGCCAAACGAGCGGAGAAAATGTGCAACGAGAGCTGTTGCCACTGCGCGCACACCACAAAGAAACGGCCAAACTAAAAAGAACGAGAATTTGCGCAAAACGAAGAAATTGCATTTCGTCAAAGCCGAGATCCATCGTAAAGAGCCAGCAGCTCTTTGCAGCAACAACAAGACAGGCAGACAGACAGACAACTTGCGACGACTTCTTGTTCGTTGTGGTCTTCTTTAACTTCAGTTTGCCATTTTCTTCTAACACGTCGACAATTTGAATGCAATTTTGGTTTCGACTTGTTGCATGTGTGGTGGCATTAAGTGTGCTGGCCTGCGTGTATGTGTGAGTGTGTGTGTGTTCTATGGAGTATGGAAAAATGCGAACAAAAGTTCACTTCACATTCAGCTGTTGCTGCCGCCACTAACGCTGCTGCCACTGCCACTGCTGTTGCAATTGTGGCTTAGAGAAATGGGAATGACATTTGTTCTTACTTGTAACCACGTTTGTACTTACATATTGTTGTTTGTGTGTACTCGTATGTGTTGGTTTGTTTGCAAATATAGCATCTAACTTTTCAACAGCTAGAAACATCAAACCTACTGTGATCTCGCCGTAGATTCACATCCCACAGGGGAATAATTTTGGGTTGCAGCAAATGTGAGCTGTATAACCGGTGCAGAGTGACAATTTTGTGTGCGTGTGGGGGGCGATAACATTATACTGTATCATAAGTTATAGGTCGAATATTTGGAATTTAGAACTTTAGTATAAAAGTCGAACGCTGTAATGATTTGGATGAAATGTATCATCCATAAAATTTAAAAATATAAAAATTTAAACATGTAAAAATGTAAAAATAAAAAAATATAAAAATATAAAAATGTAAAAATATAAAAATATAAAAACATAAAAATATAAAAATATAAAAACATAAAAATATAAAAATATAAAAATATAAAAATATAAAAATATAAAAATATAAAAATATAAAAATATAAAAATATAAAAATATAAAAATATAAAAATATAAAAATATAAAAATATAAAAATATAAAAATATAAAAATATAAAAATATAAAAATATAAAAATATAAAAATATAAAAATATAAAAATATAAAAAAATTAAAAAATATAAAAATATAAAAATATAAAATGTAAAAATGTAAAAATATAAAAATATAAAAATATAAAAATATAAAAATATAAAAATATAAAAATTTAAAAATATAAAAATATAAAAATATAAAAATATAAAAATATAAAAATATAAAAATATAAAAATATAAAAATATAAAAATATAAAAATATAAAAATATAAAAATATAAAAATATAAAAATATAAAAATATAAAAATATAAAAATATAAAAATATAAAAATATAAAAATATAAAAATATAAAAATATAAAAATATAAAAATATAAAAATATAAAAATATAAAAATATAAAAATATATAAAATATAAAAATATAAAAATATAAAAATATAAAAATATAAAAATATAAAAATATAAAAATGTAAAAATATAAAAATATAAAAAAATAAAAATATAACAATATAACAATATAAAAATATAAAAATATAAAAATATAAAAATATAAAAATATAAAAATATAAAAATATAAAAATATAAAAATATAAAAATATAAAAATATAAAAATATAAAAATATAAAAATATAAAAATATAAAAATATATAAAATATAAAAATATAAAAATATAAAAATATAAAAATGTAAAAATATAAAAATGTAAAAATATAAAAATATAAAAAAATAAAAATATAACAATATAACAATATAAAAATATAAAAATATAAAAATATAAAAATATAAAAATATAAAAATATAAAAATATAAAAATATAAAAATATAAAAATATAAAAATATAAAAATATAAAAATATAAAAATATAAAAATATAAAAATATAAAAATATAAAAATATAAAAATATAAAAACGTAAAAATATAAAAACGTAAAAATATAAAAATATAAAAATTAAAAAATATTAAAATATAAAAATATAAATATATAAAAATATAAAAATATAAAAATATAAAAATATAAAAATATAAAAATATAAAAATATAAAAACGTAAAAATATAAAAACGTAAAAATATAAAAATATAAAAATATAAAAATATAAAAATATAAAAATAAAAAAATATAAAAATATATAAATATAAAAATATAAAAATATAAATATATAAAAATATAAAAATATAAAAATATAAAAATATAAATATATAAAAATATAAAAATATAAAAATATAAAAATATAAAAATATAAATATATAAAAATATAAAAATATAAAAATATAAAATGATGGTACCTGGACTGAATCCTCAAAGGAAACCTTGGAAATCCTATCGGATACCCACTTCCCCAGGGGAGAGTCCAACTCCATAACCGTCGCACCTACCGACTTATGCGATAGAATACCGGTAATTGAAAGGAACATGATCAAAGACGCCATCAACGACTTTGATCCCTACAAATCACCCGGCCCGGACGACATCATACCCGCCGAACTTCAACAGTCACTGGAGATACTATTGTCATGGCTGGAGGCTATTTTTAACGGCTGTGTGAAATTATCCTACCTACCAATACGATGGAGAACGGCAAAGGTGGTCTTCATCCCAAAGGCGGGAAAGCCATCACACACCAAAGCGAAGGACTTCAGACCTATAAGTCTTACTTCATTCCTTTTGAAAACCCTTGAGCGAATCATGGACGACATCATCAAAAATTCAATTGGCCCGGATCTCCTTTCGAATGCTCAGCATGCTTACACAAAGGGGAAATCGACAGAATCCGCACTCCATGCACTATTGTATCCCATAGAGAAATCGCTAGACAAGAAAGAATTTTCTCTGGTTACCTTTATGGACATAGAGGGAGCTTTCAACAACATCGAACCCCTCTGCATCATGACAGAGCTCAACAGCCTAAATATCAACTCACATATTAGCAAGCTGATTCGCAACATGCTATTAAAGAGAACTATCACCTCAAAGCTGGGAAATCACACCCTCACTAGAAGAGTGACTAGAGGCACCCCTCAAGGGGGAGTATTATCGCCGCTATTATGGAATTTTGCCGTCAACGACGTTCTCAAACGGTTGGAGTCGGAAGGATGTACAGTAGTAGCGTATGCAGACGATATAGCACTCTGCGTCTCTGGGGGAAGTTTATCTTGTCTCGAACAAAGGATGCAGGACTATATCAACATCCTGGCAAACTGGTGTGCCAGTAGAGGGCTCAATGCGAACCCGGACAAAACAGAACTGGTACTTTTCAGTCGGAAACAGAAATCGCCCGCTACATCCAACATCTATCTAGGCAACAAACAACTCAACTTCTCCGATACGGCGAACTACCTGGGCCTTATATTAGACAGGAAGCTTAATTGGAGACAGAACATTGAAAGCAGATCCAGCAAAGCACTCATAGCTTTATATACATGTCGTAAAGCTATCGGGAAAACATGGGGATTTAAACCCAAGGTAACACTCTGGATTTACAATGCTATAGTGAAGCCAATACTACAATACGGCTCTATAGTTTGGTGGTACGCGCTCGACAAGAAGAGCAAATTCAAACAACTGGATCGTGTTCAACGGTCCTCTTGTCTCCTGATAACCGGATGTATGAGATCGACCCCCTCTAAGGCTCTCTACACGATACTCAATCTACTACCACCTGATCTGAGCTGCAAATGCTCCGCTCTCAAATCGGCTATTCGACTAAACGAGATTGATCATTGGGATCGTTCCATCGGACATTCAAAGATCCTGAACCATATCAACATCTCACTCGAAACTGACTACGTGCTAAACACACGGAAATCAAACGTTCTATACGAAACTAGAACGCCCTCCAGAAAGGAGTGGGCAGAGAACGAGAACGCAATGTATGGACCAATAAACATATTTACCGATGGGTCCAAACTGGATGACAAGGTCGGCTACGGTATCTACTCCGCGGATCTGGGCCTAAATATAAGATCAAGAATTCCAGATTTCTGCAGCGTTTTCCAAGCGGAAATACTTGCTATTAAACGAGCCGCGGACGTGATCAACGTGAGGAAGATATCACAGGAGGATATTCTCCTGTTCACGGATAGTCTAGCGGCGGTAAACTCGTTGAAGTCCTGTGACATCAAATCGAAAGTGGTCAGTGCCTGCCGGAAATCTCTTAACGAGATATCCAGGAACAACAGAGTTCTGGTTACGTGGATTCCCGGACACAGCGGAATCGAGGGCAACTGTAGAGCGGATGAAGAGGCCAGACAGGGCTCAGCCCTGCTGGAAAGCGACGTTGAACACGTAGCACTTCGCCCTATATCCACCTGTAAAAGTACCATTGAAAATCTAACGTTTAGAATTGCAAACGACAGATGGAAGATTGAAGAAACCTGTAGAAAGGCCAAAATGACTTGGCCAGAATACAACGCGAAACGTGCATCGTACCTGGTAAGTCTTGAAAGGGACCAGATAAGGAAGATTATTGCCTTCCTGACGGGACATGGACCCATAGGCAAGCATGCGAGAAGAATGGGATTCGCAACGAAAAGCGAATGCTACTACTGCGGAAACAGTAGCAGTGAACCATCCACCGACCACATTATTTGTGATTGCCCAGCGCTATACAGAAGGAGACTGGAAACCCTGGGGAAACCCTTCTTAAATGGTGTAGAAGAACTTGCATCGTTGGACATCGGAAGGATTAACAACTTTTGTAAAATTATCAACTGGACGGATTGGATCGAAACTCCGGATTCCCAATCGACAACTGGCAACGCGATCAGTCAGCACACGCGCTGATAGCATAGGTTGAAGGGATGGCACAAATGCCCAACGGGTGTCACAATGGGTCCATAGGGACCTAAGTGTTCTCCTTTGAAGAAGGAGATGCCTGCATACCAACCATAAAAATATAAATGTATAATAATATAAAAATATAAAAATATAATAATATAAAAATAAAAAAAACATAAAAATATAAAAGTATAAAAATATAAATATAAAAAAATATTAAAATATAAAAAAAATATTAAAATATAAAAATATATAAAATTATTAAAATATAAAAATATAAAAATATATAAAAATATAAAAATATAAAAACGTAAAAATATAAAAATATAAAAATATTAAAATATAAAAATATAAAAATTAAAAAATATAAAAATATAAAAATATTTAAATATAAAAATATAAACATATAAAAATATAAAAATATAAAAATATAAAAATAAATCAAAAAATATCAAAAATAACTAACTTTCGGAAAATTGACATTCTAACAACCAACCGATTAGCACTGACGCCCAGTAATAAGCCACTTTCCGCTTAAACTCGGCGCTTTGGTGCTCGCCACTCTGCTGTCTGATGCCTAAGTGATGCATCAGGACTATTTTTTCAAAAATTTCACACATTTTTAATAAAAATTATATACATAAAATACTCACTGTACATCCAGATATTGGTTGATCAATATTCAAATTACGTGGGAGGTGTCATGCCATCCCAAATATCAAAAAAATTAATACCAACTGTTTTAAGAACTAAATGTTTCCCCATCACCCGCGATTTTCTCGGAACGCCACCCCTTTTTTTTACTGTTCGGTAATACAGCTATGCATGAAAATCGGCCCCGACACTATTCCTGCTGATTCGAATGCGAAGTGACCTCCTGAATCCTGAACCTTTTTCTATCTAAAGTTACAAACACTTTGACAAACTTAATATATGTACTACCCCCACCCCACAAAGCATTCGCGCTGCAAATAAGAGAACCCAGAAAAGAGAAATGCGAAATAGTTCTGGATTGGGTTAGATGATGTGATGTTGATGATGGTTGGTTCAAGTGATACGTGAGACCGTTGATGCTGTTGCTGGTGCTGTTGCTGACTGCTGCTGCAGCTAGATTCACTACTGGTGACTCTGCTCTAAAAGGTTACTTAAGGCTATTGAACCAATTACCTACTGCTGTGGCTGCTGGATCGTTGGATTGATCAACAACGAACGGCGACTGGAAGCAATAAAAATAAAATTGCAACCACGTTGGAGAAATAATAATTCCGTCGTCCCAAGTGGTTAACTATAGGCCAACAAATAGATGAAGAAACAGGAAAAAAACACTCTGTAAATCTGTGTAACCAAAAAATGTGACTGTGATCAAGAGGCTGATGATGATCATAATGACAACGACTACGAAGACGACGATGATGATGGCATCACTGGTCTCCAGCATATTTTTGCTGAAATGTGAGCAAATATGTTCAGATTTTCTGTTTTTTGTTTTTTTTTGCTTCATTGTACTTTTGGCCTAATCATTTCTGGGGGGAATGTACGTTATCCGGCTCTTGCATACAACATATGAATTTATGTATGTAAGCGATCTTGTACGTACATATGGGGACAGGTTCAGACGTGTTGATTTTTGCTGGGGATTTTGAGCCATTCATTCCGCCTCAGACGTACAAAAGTATGTACGCTGTGACCGCCTGCGTTGTTTGTTTAAACTTCAATTATGCTACTTGAGAATGCGTACATCTTGTTGTTGTAGTTGTTGTTATTATTACTGTCGTTGTTGGCGTGTACTTGTGGGCTTATTGCGTTTCTGGCGAAAATGCCCGAAAACGAAAAGAGCCACAGCAAAAACATTAACAACAACAACAACAGTACACAACAAATAAGTCATGCCCGTATAAGGTGTGTGCGAATGTGGAGGTACTTAAGATCACTAAGAACTTCATAGAATTGGGTCAAGCCGTGATCACAACGCAAACGACACTTATCTAACAATATCAACAGAAAAATATCGACACATACGAAAACACTACGATATGCGAGTACTTATATACTTACATACATACATCTGTTGTTTCCTATGAAATATTTTGCAAAAGAAATCACATTTTTTTTGTTCCAAAGAAAGTTTTATACATTTGCCCAGGAAAAATTTTCAGATCGTTGACAGCGTGTTAACACCCATTTTTAAATATTATAGAGTAGGCGTCAGAAAAGTTGATATGTCATTTAAATATTGTAGGCCACGTCTTCAGCTGTTTAGGGCAGATATTTAACTATAAAAGTTAAGCTTAATTATATTTTAGTTGAGCTGTTTCCGACAGAAAATTCTTTAAATTTCTAATGAAATTTTGATCTTAGATGTCTTCAATGAAGTTTAACGAAGTTTTCTTTGTGGAACATTTTAACTTTCTATTTCGACTCCTCACGTTTTCTTCTCGTCCTTATTTCGAGAAAACAACATGAATAGTATATATTCGAGATATCGGTTTGTAGTTATAGAGCATCCCAAGTAGAATTTTCTTGGCAACATTTTTGTAAAACATTTGAATGTTGTAAAGTCCCAATCTAAGGACATTTTGTGACTTTTCTCGAAATAAGGACGAAAAGGACATGTGAGAAGTCGAGATGGATAGTTAAAATGTTCCACAAAAAAATTCGCCGTTAAATTTCTGATAACGATATTGCACCAAAACAATAAGGAACAAATACTCTGACTATTTTAGGTCGCCATTCATACAGTGCTTGGAATAGGGACAATATGATTAGTAAAAGTTGGATATATGAATCGATATTTTGTCTTAGAACATTGCGAGTAAAATATTCAAAGCAACATCTTTGTACAACATTTGAATGTTGTAAAGTCCCATAAAAAGGTCATTTTCTGACGTTTCTCAGAAAAGGACATGAAAGGAGTTGAGAATAAATGTTCCAAAAAAACATCGTCTTTAAATTTCATTGAAAACATCTGATATCGAAAATGCTCTAAAACAATAAGAAACACAGTTTTTTAGGACCCATTTCAAACTCTATTTTAGGTTAAACAGAAAACTTCACCGGGCCTGTAAAAAAAATTTGGCCTTAGGCGGATCTGTCCTCCGTCTTTCATTCCGTAAAGAGTAATTATTTCGCACCAAAAAAAATTGTAGCACTGTGTTATCTGTTTTGTATGGGCTAAACCAAATAAATAAACCAAATTAAATTAAACCAAATTAAATTAAACCAAATTAAAATTAACGCTAAGCCTTGAATATAGCTTCCGGTATAAGAGATGATATGGTACATACACAAATATTTCTCCCCAAAGTATACTCACCTAATCCTTTCATTCCGTAAAGAAATAAGTCCACCCCGAGACAATAACCACCATTTGATGTCGCAGGGCTCCGTTGATAGCCCAAGATACCGAAGCGCAATAGACATATTTCTTTTCTGCGTGCGGCAACTGATGGATGATTTTGGTGTTACTGTCAAAGAAGAAGAAGCTTTTGTGAAAAATCTGGAGGTGATGAAGAAACCAGTACAGAAATTTCAGTCAGGTGAACTGACTGATAAATACCATCACCCATACGACTTTCGGTCGCATGGCCAGACGAAACATATCGTAAAACTGTAGTAAAGGTTACACCAAACAAACGTAAAATATTGAATTCAGTATCCCTGGGCATATGATAATAAAAGTGTCTATTTAATTCGCACAAAAATCTCAGAAGAATCATATTAAATTTCCAAAAATAGGTTATTTTGTATGGGCGGTACCAGAAGGGGTGTGGCAAATACTTCGGAAATGGGGAGTACTATTAATTAACCCCAATAAAAACAAAAAATTTTAATGGAAAGATGTTAGGGGGGAAATACTAGTCGGTCGACAATTTTACCCCTCTGGAGGTATCATAAGAGCAGCAGGAGCAGATTTCATAAAAAAATTATAAAAACAAAAAAATTCTATGGGGACCACCAATAGTGTTGAAGATACAGGGAAGATATCATCTGAGAAACTGTAGGGGTAGAAAAAATATTAAAGGCTGGTCATACTTTTGACTCCTCTAGTGGTGACTTCGAGGCAGTTAGACCGCTGTGAGCAAATTTTATTAAAAAAAAAAAAAATGTTCTGTATGAGAGCAGGTATGTTTGGGAAAAATGTTAGGAGGAAAATATGACTGGGGGTCGATCATACAATTGAACCCTCTAGGGGCGACTACGGGGCAGTTGAGAGGCTTGTTGTGAATTTTTCCACAATACGAAAAGTTTCTCGTTAAAAACCGGGGGCTCGATTTTGATTTTTGACCTATGGTTTCTTTAGCAAATTTTCTTAGAATTCATCGTAGATTACGAAATAGATAACCGATTGACCCACTCTAATATACATATGTATATGTTAAACTATTCAGACAATTGTAGCGGAGGTACCAGAAGAGGTGCGGCAAAGGTTTCGATTTTCTGAGGGTTTGTCTACTATTACAACACAATTGAACTGGCCTAATTGAAATATCCTCTAGTTATCCGTTTGGAAGTTTTTGAAGAAATAAAGGGTTTTCCAACAATAGGTGTTATTGTGAATGGCTCGCCATTTCGGTAGCTTTCACTTTTGAAGCTTTTATTCTTTGACATTTGACAAGTAGAAACTACGCCATTACTAAAAATGGAACGATACACGCTTCAACAACGCATTGACATTTTTACAATTCACTACAAAAATGGTGAATATCTTGCAGTCACAGTTCGCAAAACTAAAGCATTTTTTGGTCGTCGTGAAGCACCTTGTCGGACCGCAATACAGAAATTGGTGGAAAAATTCGAGCTGTTGGGACAAGTTAGTGATGTGAGGAATAAAAACCGTGCACGCCGTTCAAGAACAACTGAGAATATGCTGCTGTAGCCCAAAGTCTTGAAGAAAACCCAGGTTTGTCCATTTCTCGTCGTTCTATGGAATTGGCCATTCCACAAACGTCATTACGCTGTATTTAGCATAAAGACTTTGGTCTTAAGGCTTATAAATTTCAGTTAACATAAGAACTCAAGCCGGCCGACTATCAACAATGTCATGTCATTGCTGATTGGTTCCTTGAAATGCATGAAAATGATCCGGAATTCCATCAAAAAATCATCTTGACTGATAAGGAAAATTTCATGAAAAGGAAATGGTCCTGTAAGCGTACTCGTGGTGGCCATTTGGCTGATGGTTTTCTTTCATTATTAACGGTATATCTTCCTCTTTATTATGAAATAAACATCCGATCATTTATCTCCAAAAATTGCATTTTTCTTTGAATGTCTAAATAACATCTCTTAATGGAAAACCCTTTATTAATTATCCAAAAAATAGGTAATTTTGTATGGAAGGTACCAGAAGTGATGGGCTATTCGTCCATTTAAAATCCCATTACTTTATTTTGGAAAATATTAATATTGGTAAATTTTCATACCTCACTGTGCGGTATGAGTTTCTCGAGTCATCCTGCACACCAGCCATCTAGCCAGCCAGACAGACGGACATAGCTCAATCGCCTAAAAAGTCCTGACACGAATTTTGTCTAAAGATACTTGGGGTCTTACTCGTCTCCTATAAGGCGTTACATTTCTTCTCGTATCTTGAATACCAAAAATAAAATACAATGTTCTGCCAAATTTGGACAAAATTGGTACATTAAGTTGGATGAAATTTCAAGACCCACTGGGAACTTTGCCTGGTCCGTTTCTGTTCATACTATGTAAAATAAGGATAGTGTCAGCAAAATATGTTTTGCAAAAATTTGGTCAAAATTAATCAATCCAATAGGGTGTTATAGTGTGATCGATTTACAAGGCACATCCAACCACTAGTGTGGAAGGTATCAGATATAGTGATCTGATTTCGGTAAAGCTTTGTACAAGAATATCAAAAAATAATATGTTATGTTCTGCAAACTTTGAACAAAATTGGTTCATTAACTTGGGTGAAATAGTCTGATGAAATGTGAAGACCCACTGGGTTCTTTGTATGCGGTATTCCAAAAGCCCGGTACGTTTCTGATCCAAAAAATGTTGCTCAAAATTATTTAATCCAATAGGGTGAAATAGAGTGATATAGTTTCAGAGGCCACCCAACCCTTTGTATGGGAGGTACCCGAAGGCATGGTAGTTTTGGGTCCAAACTTGGAGAATTTCTTAATTTTGGCTTGATACCAATAGATGGTGGTGCCAGACATGTTGACGCCAGCCTTTCTCATCACCTACTCCATAAATATATTAAATAGTGTACAGAACAAGCTATCGCCCTGTCTGAGACCTATTTTCGTGTTGAATGGTTCAAAGTGATCCTTACCAATCTTAACGGACGATTTGGTGTTTTCCAAGGTCCATCTGCAAAGTCGAATCAGCTTTGCAGGAATACTAAATCCAGACATGGTCTCATATAGCCTATTCCTTATCGGAGAGTCGAAGGCAGCTTTGTAGTCGACAAAGAGGTTGTAGGTGTCGGTCTGCTTTTCATGAGTTGGCTATTTTATTTAATTCTTAATGGTAAAATGTCATACACCTAGAACAAAGCTATAGTATTTTACACTTTCAATAAGTAATTTGAGCCAACATTTCTACATTATTTATGTCTTTAAAAACTTAATTTTATTCTTTTCACTCTTACTAAGGAACACTTTCGAATCTTAAGATTAAATCCCAACCATCGTTCTAACTGCTTCCAGCTCTCATAAACTACTTCTTAATATCACCGGAAAATTCTAGATATCTTGACGGGTTCTTTCATTAACACCTTTCTTTTGTGAGTTTAAAAGAATTATTTATGCCCCTATACTCCAAAATCGAATTTATGTGTTCTTTCCTCCACAGATTTATTCTTACACACGAGTAGGGCTTATAACTTCTTCTTTTTCAACATTTAGCGCTTTATCGCACTTTTTCGGGCTTTTGGTCAATGAACTCCAGCAATGAAAACGAACTCATATTTTTCTCAAAAACAAAAAAACCTACACGGCGCACACTATATAACGAACAACAAAACCGAGCCATAAGCAGCCAGAGCCAGCATGAGCTGGCAAATCATTTACCACCACAGTCCAAGAAGCTAAGAAGAAGAAGTCAACGAACTTGGCCAAAAACAAAAAAAAAACAGCCGAAAACAACAACCATAAAAAAAAAAACTTACCAGTCACTCTTTTCGAATTCATGTTGGGGTTCTGTTTTTGACAGGCCACCACCACCACCACTACCAACAACAACCAGAAACTTCGGTTATTGTCGTTTCAACAATCAAGAGGAGGAGGGGAAAAACAAAGTGAAGAAATTTTGTTGTTGACCAAAGAAAGCTTTAACTTACAACACCAGAAATTGTTGCTACAACCACAAGCACACACATACACAACAAAAGATGTCAGAAATTACTTTGTAAAAGAATTGATTCATTTTTTTTCCACATGTAAACAATAAAAAGATGATGACGATCAGCAATACCGACCATATTACACGCATGCGCACGCACTCACACACACACACACTCCTACACTTACATTGAACGTATGCCTCCTGGTCACATACTCACGCGTATGAATGATAAATGGTCCCAATATAAACTGATGAACGTTGATTGATTTGATTTCTGGTTGTTGTGAGTGCTTTGCGAACAAATCAAATCAAAAGACTTAAGACACAAACCTCCTTCGTCGTCGTTGTCGTCGTCGTTTGGACCCAGAAAAAGAAGATTCGACGTTTCGTCGTTTACTCGTTAATTACAAATACACATTGACTTCGTCATCGTTGTGTACTCCTCGTCCAATGCCTTCGTTTCAATTTCGATTTCAACAAATTGCCACAGCTAAGAAAATACCCCCTAACACAACAATGAATTCAATTCAAACAATTATGAATTTCACACCACACCAATACCATCACCATTGTGTGTGTTTGCAAATATGATTCTGCTGCTAATGTTGTAGCCGGAATTGTAATTAACAATAAACAATAAATTCCAATCAATAGATCAAACAATTAAAAACCCAAACCAACGTCGTCGCCAAAAATATATTTTTGCTGTAATATATATGAATTTCATAAGAGATTGTGGAAGAAGCAAACAATTTGAATAACAATACGCAATAGAAGAGGCAAACAATTAGAATAACAAAACGCAATAATATGGAACGATCATGATCAAATTTACTCTTTTGGATAATATTCATTCAAATCAACTGCGTACCATGCGTACAGCAGAAGCCATCGCCGCTGCAGACGTGAGTGTGACAGATGACTCGAATTTGTCAAACCAACGCCATTCTCAGCAACTCGGTCTGACGCCCGTCCTCTACTAGGACAATTTTGAGAAAATATCTTGGCCTACATCCATATAAGATCCAACTGATGCAAGAATTAAAGTCGGAGGACCATCAATTGCGTCGTGTTTTTGGTGAATGGTCTGAGAATCAACTACAGAGATCGCTGATAGAAGAATTTCAGTTGCTGCTGCCTATTAAGAATATATAGAATATAAGAATATATATATATATATATATATGAGTTTGTCTTCGTTTTTTTTTTCATTTTTTAGTACCGTATTGACTAGGACCGGCCGTGGCATAGTGGTTAGAACACGCGACCACAATGCGGGAGATCCGTGGTTCGATTCCCGGCTCCAGTCAAAAGCTAAAAAATGCAGTCAAAAAAGTAAAAGCTTCTCAAACAGTGGCGTTCGCATTCGTCGATAAACAATAGGTGCCGTTTGTTGTGAGTCTAAAATAAAAAGCGTGTTAATTCACAACAACGCGAGAAGCATCCCATGCCTCATTCATAGGGTGTAAAGGGCCAAAGTAATGAACCAATCTTGATTAGAAAAACGCAGTACTCCACATCTTTATCAATAATTTTGAGGGCAAAACGAATTCTGCCGGGACATCTAGTTGAATATAAGATACTATCAAGTATACTGTGTGGACGACTAAAGCCTATTGTCAACGAACTAATCGGTCCTCCCTATCAGTATGGCTTTAGATCATGCTAACTGATACGAAATCATCAGTAAAAAGTGTAAGGACCTCGGCGAACCGTTCCATACTAAACGAGGCCTCGAACAAGGTGACAGTCACTCCTGATCTCTATTTGCCATTGTAATGGAAAAAGTAATGAGAAAGCTGCGATATTTAATAAAATTCATCTGCTTCTTACGTATGCCGATGATGTCGACATTATTGGTCGAAGTGTTAGAAAAGATTTAACTGCAGCGTTTTCAAGAATCAATAAAGTATAGGTAAAATTGGGTTTAGTGGTGAACGAGGACAAAACGAAGTTAATGGTTTCAACAGATAGAAATATTAAAAGACTGGGACAATCCGTTAATGCTGACGACTATAATTTCGAAATTGCCCAATAAAGGGTCACCATAGAACCGAATTGGACCCTTTTTTAGATTCCCAAGGCCCCCAACACAGTCCTAAAAAAATACAGCATTGGGTTCGTCTCAAAAATATCTTTAATTTGAGTACCCGCACAAAGGGGGTCATCATAGAACCCAAGGAGACCCTTTTTTGACCACCCCAGGGCCACTTGACGTGATACAGACATTTCAGGGGTATCGATCAACTCAGTAGGCTTGCCTCTAACCGATACAACTTACTAGAAAGCTGATAAATTTTTCGAATACAACTCTATTATATATTACTAGCTTTCCCGGCTCGCGTTGCTACACCAGTACTTACAATGCAGTTTCTTACGAATTTCAGAAATACAAGAAAAATGCAACACTTCATAAGACGAACGAACACCTCATTTATGTGATTGTAGCTTTATCCCATTGGTCTGAGTGATTGTACCGCTTTAGTCGAATTTCTAAAGATTAATTCGTATGACACAACTAAAATGAACTGGTACCCCCTCTAATTCTATAGAAAACATGCCAATATACGATTATAGCCGATTTAGCCGTTTGGTCTGGGTGATGATAGAATGATAGAATTTCTAAAAACCCCATCTGACGGCTCTATAATTCTAGATACATTTTCGTAACTCTACCTAAGAACGAATTTCGAAAAATTACTTCACATTGCACAACTAAAATATCCACATCAATGTTTGCGACTATACCTTTAGCCGAGTTTTATCCATTTTCGGCCTTTTTACCTCTAAAAGGTAAGAATTTCGAAAACCCCCCCATACTTCGTTCTTATTCCATAGGGAGCAAGCTAATATAAATTATCATGATTATATATTTAGCCATTTGGTCTGGGCGATAGTAATATTTTTATCCCAGAAATATCGGATTTCAAAAAAACCTCCAATCCAATTTGGTAGTGAGTATGGCCATGTTAATTTTCGCGATTATTGCATTAGCCACTTGGTCTGGGTGATAACTTTAATCCTTTTTTTGGTAATTTTTACCCCTTTTTCAAATGGGGCAACGTCCATTTCCCAGCGAGACGTAAAATTCCCCATGTACCATTTACATATGTAACAAATCTCATCTTCTACCCTTTAATAGCTCTTGAAATATGTCTGATTTAAATTTTGGTTTGTGTGGGTGGTGTTACGCCCCTCTGTCTAATTATGTTTTTATGTAGCCTATGATAGAGGCCCTATTGATAGTACTACGCAGTGAAAAATCCATTGCAATCGGTCCATTTATTTTGCCCAGATAACGATTTTTCAAAAGAGGCGTGGCACCGCCCATTTTCTAACGAGACGTAATACTCTTTGTATCAGTAACATGTGTAGCAAATCTCATCTTCATACCTATAATGGCTCTTGAGATACGACCGGTTAAAATTTCGGTTTGTGCGGGCGGAGCTACGCCCCTTTGTCTAATTATGTTTGATTATGCGTGGCACCGCCTCCTGTCCAAAAACAAAGTACTTTTTCTTATACGTCCGATATACGTACCAAATCTCGACTTTGTACCTATAATAGTTTAAAAGATACAACCATTTGAAAATTCTAGTTGTATGGGGCGGCGCTACGCCCATTTTACCCCCTGGCAGTCCGAATTTCCAAAAATCCCTTCTTAGTGCGCGCCTACGTCATAAAAGAAAGCTACATTCTAAATTTCACGGTTCTAGCTTTAGCCGTTTGGGTTGGGGAGTGATCAGTCAGTCACCCAAGCCTTTTATATATATAGATTGTCGCAAAACAGAGTCTGTGTTTTCGGGTTTTGAGGCATCAACTGAGAAGGAGAGATAGATTTTTTTAAGCCTCGTCTTGGCAGCTATATTTCAGCCAAGATTTCTAATAGAAATGTCTTCGAATTGATAGTCAATTGATTGTGTACACATATATACATTACTATCATTCTCTACTCTAGAAATTTTTCGACAGAAAACATGTCTCCCAAATACCTCTTAACATCTGAAATTGATAAATCTTTAAATATAAATGATCCTATGGTCTTTACAATTAATTCCAAGAAAGAAATATTTCCAAGGAGAAATATCTATACATAGAATTTTAATTGATCCACTCACGCGAAGACTTCCACTTTTTTACCGTCTCTATCCCACCAACTATTTTCTCATATGCCCTTTTAGCGAGTTCAAGGTTATAATTCGCGAATCCTACTTCAAAACAATCGCGCCAACAATTATTTTTTTGCTATTTTAATAATTTACAAAAGACGACGTTTGTTCTTTTATCAAAAGTTATTGAAATGGTCATAAATAATCACAGGCAATTAATCATAAAACATTAACGCTTTAAAAGCTTTAAGATACACTTTTGCTTACACTTTTTTCAGCGCTCTTTTTAAGCCAAAACCAAAAGTAATACCAAATAAATAAAATTCAAAGAATAAGAAAAAATAAACAAAAATAACTAAAATTTAAAACATAAATACCATTTGTGATCGCCCCCATGTCCCATCTTTCTCTTGGGGATGGCAAAAGCAAAAGCGGTGAAGAGCAATGACCGTTTCGTTTCTAATTATGATGTCGTGTTTGTGTAAGTGGCCACAACGTTGCTGTTTGTGGCGGTAGAAAAGAGTTTTATTGGCCAGCCACCCCCTTGGCCCAGTACTCACACACTGGCAAAGCTTTCGTATATTAATGTATTGCGTCTCTCGCGCTCTGGAATGAGAATAAATCAAGATTTTGCTGTTAGCATTTGATCTCAATTTCGTAAATGAGCAATCGCGCGTATTTGTATTAATTGTTTTAGCGTTCACACTTTGTAATCTCTCAGATATTTGTTTTGTGTGGCTAACACCGACACACACACACACACACGCATTTGGCCAATATTGCAAAGTCTATGGATGTGTAGAGGTGTATGTGTGTGTGTGGAATGATGGTACAATTACAACAGCGTCATCATCATCATCATCAGTAGCAGCAGCAGCAATGAGATGTGTGCAAAAAATAAACAATTACTTCCATTTACCGAGAGACATAGAGCGGGAGAAACAGTGGATATAGAAAAGCATTCCTATTTGTATTCTCCCCCTGTGTTTTTTTTTTTGTTTTTTAATGACTGACGTTTGATCACAGTCAAGATCATTGTCATGATCATGACAGTGGTAGTGGAGTGAGAGCACTCGTAATATATTACAAAAAGGTTCCTATTATTATTGTGATGTCAATGATTCAATTAATAGATATTTATCATTTTGCTATCAATTACGACACTTTATGACTTTGTGTTTGGTCAACAAAATGTATATTTAATAATAATATTACTTGAATATTAAAATTTATTGCAAAAGCTATCAATGCTTCGGCATGGTGACTTTCATGGTGGTTAATATGATTTGCCATGGCTTTGCTAAACGTTTGTCGTGGGCAGTTGTTATATTGTAGGAACAAGCATGTATTTTGTATGAAATTGGTAGAAAATACGGAACAACAGTGTTTGGAAACGTTTTGACAATATGGAAATAATTTATGGAACTTGCGAAGTGACCTATTGCACAAATAAATATGCGTTTTCTACATAACATCATGCAGGTGACAAGAAAAATACAAAGGGAGCTTATTTTATATAGAAGAGCATTCGACTTTGGAAGGTCCACATATTTTTCGGAGTACTCTCTCTCTAATACTCCCATGTCCTGTATGTCCGTTGTCGTAGCACCCACGATTCGGCGGCATACAACAGAACGGGCAAAATTAACACCTGGTACAGCTGTTTCTTAGTATCTCGAGGTAAGGTGGTGTTACTAAATTGCTTCCGAAGTCCGTATAAACATCTATTTATTTCTTGGCTGAGACTATTTTTCTTATTGACGGAAGATCATCTTCTACCTCAAAACAATAATTGTAAACGTTCATGGTGCGTCCCCATCGAGAGGACTCTTTGTTTGTCGAAATCATTATTTTTGTTTTGTCCTCGTTGACCGCTAAACCCATTTTCGCTTACTCCTTTTCTAGCGATGAGGAAACTGCAGTAACATCCCGCAGATTTTGGTCAATAATGTCTATATCAAAGGCAAAGGCTAGTGGCATGTGGCTCTGAATATGGTGACAGACATGTTGACACCAGCCTATCTCATCACCTTCTACATAACTATATGAAATGGTATACAGGACAAGCTATCGCCCTGCCTGAGACCTCTTTCCGTGTTGAATGGTTCAGAGTGATCCTTACCAATCTTAATAGAGGATTTGGTGATTTCCAAGGTACATCTGCAAAGTAGAATTAATTTGCAAAAATACCATACTCAGACATGGCCTCATATAGCATATCCTTATCGGACAAAGAGGTGGTAGGTGTCGATCTGCTTTTCGTGAGTTTTTTTTCCAGGATTTGTCGTAAAGTGAATATTAGATCCGATGTATATTTACCAGGTCTAAAGCAGCACTGATTAGGTCCAATTAGTTTTTCTACAATTGGCTTTAGACGTTCACACAATATGCTCGAAAGGATCCTGTACGCAATTGGTAATAGGCTTATTCCACGGTAGTTCTTACACTCGCCACGATCTCCTTTCTTATATATGGGACATAACAGACTGTGCATGTAGCTAATCCGCTCCTCTCCACCTGCCTTAAAAAATACAGCCGGGAAACTATCGGCTCCTGCAGCTTTGTTATTTTGAAGGCAGGATATAGCCACATGTATCTCACTCTGGCTCGAAGGTGGATAGGTAATACCATCATCATGAATTGGAGTGGTATCTTCTGGAGTGTCATCCGTATCCAGTAAATTTCGGAAATGATTTCTCCATATTTTCAGAACGTTATCCGGGTCCGTAACTAGCTGACCATCGCTGTCTTTGCAGGAGGGCAACCCTGTTCCACGCAGCCTCGCCTTAACTCTTTTGTAGAATTATCATCTTGCCTCTTCTTCAGCTCCTTCTTTTTCCGTCTAAAAAGACGAGTTGCCCCTCGTCTCTTCTCCCTGTGCCGTTCAAGAACAGCTCGCGTTGCCGTTGGCTGCAGTTTCGCTCTGTATGCAGCATCCGTCTCTCTCGTGGCATTGCGTCATTCATCATCGTACCAGGCATCTTCTTGAGACGGCTTTGAGTACCCAAGTACTCTTCTCGCAGTCCGTTCAATGGAGTCGGCTATATATTGCCACTGCGAGGTTATATTATCAGGGGTTGGAGCATTCCACAGCAGTTGAGTTAGGTGGTTGGAGTAGGCGTCCGCTACCTCGGTGGTCCGCAGTTTACCGATGTCCAGCTGTCGTTGTGCCTGGTTACGTACGTTTTTCGCCATGCTTAGCCTTGTGCGTACTTTAACTGCCGTAAGGTAGCGATCGGAGTTAATGTTCGCACCCCTGATCACTCATACGTACAAAACACTCGATGCGTGCCATCGACTACCACGTGATCTATCTGATTCCTCGACAATTAATCTGGAGATAATCATATTGCCTTATGAATATTGCTGAGGTCAAGTATAATGCTGCTAACTACCATATTTCTTGCCGCAGGGAAATCAAACAGTCTGATGCCATTGTTCGACGTTTGGGTGTGCAGACTGAATTTTCCGATGGTAGGCTCAATTGCGGTCTTCCTGCCTATTTTAGCTTTAAAATCGCCTAGTACAATTTTAATGTCATGGCTGGGGCTACGTTCATATACATTTTCTAGGTTTTCGTAGAACTCGTCTTTGTCCTCATCGCTTTTCTCTTCTGTCGGAGCATGGGCACATATAAGTGTTATGTGGAAAAACTTTGATTTTACTCTTATGGTGGCTATACGTTCACACACCGGGTTGAACCTTGAGACTAGGTGACGCAGTGTCTTGCCAACCACAAATCCACATCAAAACTCGTGCTTGTCCGCATTGCCGCTATAGTAGATGTCGCACGTCTTCATGCGCGAGCACCCGTGTTCCGTCCACCGGATTTCCTGTAAAGCGGTTATGTCAGCTTTGTATTCTTCGAGGACTTCTGCCAGTTGGATGGAGGCACCTGGTCTATACAGTGTTTTAACATTCCAGGTGCATATCCTCAAATCATGGTCCTTAATTCGTTTGCGGTGGTCGTCAACATTTTGGGGGGTCCATTTTATTATTTTCTTACTTCTTTTTATAGCAATTGTTCAACCGTCGGTGGCGGGTTGCAAGCCCAGCGTACCACGTCGCAGTTTTCTCCTCCTGCCAGGATTTTATTGCAGCCGTCCATTCTAGGTCAGACGCTGACCAGGGTACCGCTCACTCTGAGCTGACGTGCTTGGGTTTTAGGTTTCGCCCCTCACAGTTAGCCGTGCTCTGACGGGTGTCAGAAGCACTTTCCAGGCGTCACCACGTGGAGGTACTCCGTTCGCAGTAGTACAACGAATACGGAGCTCTGTGAGTAGACTTGAAGTGCAATTGGCAAGGATCACTCTGGGTTTGCCAAGTTAAACCGATCAGAAGCTTTACCTTGCATCACACTCCACACTTGCATCACACTAATTGCAATAAGTAACTTTAAATTAGGTGTGGATACAATATGATCAGGTCAAAACCTGGCGGAATTAGATCATTAGACGTGGCCCAGCCCATAGGTCTGAAGTACTAGATTAGTAGGCATGGCACCTCCCATAGGAGCTTATATGTAAAAGTACGATATCTAAAGTTCTAGATCAGTACTTTGTTATTGTGCGATATCTGAAGAACTATTGTGCGAATTGTCATGAAATTTGGTATGGATTCAATAAGATCAACATATGTATTCAAAGAGAAAGGGCGGGATTAGAAAATGGGTGTGGAATAAGCACCATTCGTAACATACATCAAAATTTGTTGTTTAATTTCGATGAAAATATCATTCCACCCAAAAAAAAGTTTACATTTAAGTCAATACTTCTTTAGGCAGGACAAAGTCTGCCCGGTCATCTAGTTAGTTTCATAACTTTGAAACTATTGATCGCATTAAAAATAATATTGAAAATCAATTTTTTTGTCAATTTAGTTTAACAAAATCGGACAAGTTGTTTCTGAGTTATGACAACATAAGTGGGGAAATTTCTCAAAATATTGACAAATTTACTTAAAAATTATTAAAAATAAAATTATCTATAGAATTGAAAAATTTTACCATTTTTGTACTTAGGTAGCCATGCTGTTGACCTGTGTTATCTTTCTATTTTATACCACTATTTTTAACAACATTAAGATGATCGCAGATATGTACAAAACTTATTCTTTAAAAGTTTTAAGTTTTCAAATGAAATGAGTGTACATCTTCCACAAGAAGTAGCTCAATAAAGTATTTCCGATCGGCTACTAGGCCATTTAGCGTTTGACGTAATGTGGGATAAGCTGGTGTTCTCATCGCAAAATTTGTTTTTTAGAAAAGTTGAAAAACTCGTCTGTACCCCTATGATGTGCTTCAGATATACTACATGTGATAAGATTTTTATGTAAAGCCTTCAACAATGTGCTAGCGCTTCCTTTGCATATTAAAGTACAAAATTTTGAATTTTTGCAGAAATTTTGATTATATTATTCCTTTCATTTTCAGAAGCGCCCAATATGTATGTGTTAATACAAAAAAGATGTGTGCTTTAAAGGCAATTTACCAAACACCATTCTAAGCAATTAAAATAACATCATTAGTGGCTACTGCCAAAAATTTGTTGTTCACCAAAAAAAAAAAAAGAAAAATTAGGTAATACATTGAAAGTTTGTAACGCCTTTCAATTGATGCTGCAAAACATATGGCAAAAAAAATGAATGGGTTTTCACATTCGCCGACTCTGTGAATGACCCCTGACGTTGTTGTGCCGTAACCAAAGCCAAAACATCGTTAAGCCTTTCGATTCTAGGTATAAAGTAAAATCTGAAATGTTAAATAGCTCTGCAGCAACAACAACAACAATATTTTGCACAACCAATCAGAAATGCCATAATAACACTTGTATTTAAACCTTCTATGCTGTTCACTACCTTCCGCACCATACGGCCAAAGAAATGGATAATAAAAGGTGAATGTGAGTGTTGGGTTTTAGAACGTTACACAATCACCAATTCAAACAAAAACTAAAAGAGAGGGATCAAGAGGGAGCGGAAGAAAGAGATAGTGTGATAGCGAGTATTTTTGTAAGAGAGGTTTAATTACAAATTCGCCACGGAGAGAGAGCGAGTGAGTGAGAGAGCAAACGTATAGTTTTCCATGATTGATATTTACAATGAAAATCAACAGCATTAGAAGTATTCTCTGTTTGCTGTTACAGGTGTGCGTGTGCTGCTGATGATGATGATGATGATAGTGGTGCTCTTGGCTCTCTGTTTATGGGAAAAGAACCTTCTTACACTTACACACTCTCACGCGTTCGCAACTAAGTGAGTGCCACAGAGCAGAACGGAGCGGGCACACAATCGCACACACATAGAACCACTTAGAACACCTGAGGCAGAGCAGAGTCTTTCTTTCTCCCGTTCAGCGTGTGAGTGTGTGTGTGTGTGCGGGAAAAGAAGAGGAGTAGAGTAAAAGGTGAATTTGTATAGGTACGAAGAAAAAGTCTACTCAGACTCTGGTGCTTGAGCCGCTGCTGTTACTTTCAGAAGTCTCGCGCACTTAGCACACGGCTCGACATTGAAGCTAAGACCCGACTCATCCGTGAATCAGTTTTCCATAAGCACCAACGCGATCGACACACACGGTAGCGTATCGTCGTCGTCGTCGTAACTCTAGAGCAATATATAAAATCGCCAAAACATATTACAAAAAAAGAAACACATTTTACAAACAAAAAATATTCTAAGTTCTATTGTACGCAGACTCGTAACAAGCAATGAAGGAAACAAAGTTTTATAATGCAAATCAACAACAAGTGAGACTTTTAGTGATTAGTGAAAAAAACAAACACAACAATTGATTAATAGCAACAGAAAAAAATATAATAATATTATTATATAGCAAAGAAAGAAGAAGAAAAAAGACTGCAATGCAATATAATACAAATATTAACACAAAATGAATTGAAATCTTTAAATAAATAAAAAAAAACAACAACAACAACAACAAAAAGTAATTATATAAAGATTTGCTTATTGAAAGCAAAATCGCCACAAGTGTCACAAGTGTTTAAATAAAAACAACAAAAAACAACAACAAAGTTTAAACAACAACAGCATCAGCGCGACTTTAACACTCATACAACCGATGTTATTTTTATATGGATTAACGGCAATGCCCAATGCAATGGATTATATGGATTACTAACGTTTTTGGGATTAACTACAACAACAGCAGAAACAATGGTAAGTGGACACCAAAGAGATATATTGTTGTAGTATTTTCATTTAAAAGTCGTAAAGGCAGAGGAAATGCAAAAGACTTAAGAAAGAAACTTGTTGATAGTACGTGTAAATAAAAACTATGGGTATTTGAAAGAGTTTATAAAGCAAAGAAATAATTGCTGTTATAATTTTAAAACTAAAAATATTTTATATGTTTAAAAATATTTAAAACATATGAAGATCTATTATAATCGAGTTTTTCCTTTACAATAATAATTTGGGGGTATTTTCCACGATCGTCTACATAAGACTTAAGCAACGAACTTTGGAGGAAGACTTGGGGCGTTAGAGAATAAAATGGAATCGAATTAAATTGAATTGAATTTAATTAATAGAAAATAGTAGCGTTAGAAATTATCACTTTGGAAAAATAATAAATATTATAAAAAAACTATGGGTTTTAGAGGAAAACATGGAATTGGATGGAAGTAGAATAGCAGCGCAAGGAAATATAATTGTAAGTATTAATTTCGCATAAAATAATATAAAACTTCTTTCAATTGAAAAAGAAAAATATCTAAGACTGCAAATTGTCTGTCAGTTTATATCAACGGATTTAAAGAGCAAACATCTCATAAGGCAATATATAATATACCATAAAACAAAAGACTTAAGACACAAACTTGCTTCGAAAGTTATCTATGTAATGAAGATATTTTTTCATATTTTAGTTATTATTATAATTGTATTTATTATTATTTCATATAGACTATTTACAAATTGTTATTAGATATCATTTATCGTTATAAGATATTATTTATTTAGGTTTTTATTATTACAACTTTTGGAGGGAAATACCCAAGACACGAACCATTTAAGAGCGCGAGATATCTTCACATTTTTTTAAGAGAACCATTTTAGGTCTCTTCCTGTAATACTAATACTCAATTTCTCAACAATACCAAATGTATTTTTAATAAAAAAAAATATACATATAAAAATATTATGTCCCAAAAGGCAAAACACAAGATGAAAATTTACCACAAATAAAGTACAAAAATACGTTTTAGTTTTAACTTTAATGTTTAAATATTGGGAGAAATTCTTCAAACTTTATAATTTTCACAACAAAGTCGATTTTTTTTTTAAAAAATTATTAAAATATGTTTTTAAATGTTTTCGTTCTCCTTATTGTTCTTAATTTTTTTTTACTAACTAAACAAACTGAAACATCAGAAAAAATAACAAAAGACTTAAGACACATACTTGAAAAATGTTAGAACTAAGGTAAAAAAACCTTTAAATTAAATTTTTTAATAATAAATTATTTGAGGAGGAATTGTTTAAATGCAGTTCTTTTGAATTTGGCAATTTTTCAACGGAAAAAATCATTAGATATCAGCGAAACAAAAGACTTAAGACACAAACTTTTCAAACCACGGTTGAAATTAAACTTTTGTTTTTAGTAAAAAATATAAAAAGTAATAGATTTTAGATATAAAACAAATATATAAAATTTAACAACAAGATGATAAGCAAACCTAAAACACTTAGGACACAGAACTTGCTAGTATTAAGACATTGTGACATAAACACTTCTCAACAAGGTCAGGTAAAAGTAATACGGCAACCGCGTTCAGCATAGGTCATATGGGTCCTAGCATGAGTCTAGTTGTTATACCAATTCCAAATTGTTGCACCAAATATTAGTATTCTTTTCAGTCAACGTCGCTCTCAAGCCATTTCGTTGCTCTGATGAAGGCATAGATGTTCCGCATATCGCATACTGATAGACAGTGTCCACAAGTGTCAGATGACCAAGCTTTTCATATCTCAGGTCACCAAAGAAGATGCTCCGGGGTCTCCTCTTCTTCCTCATTAGTGCAACTTATACAAAAATCGTTGTTGGGAAGTTTTAACCTCTTAGCCTCCTCAACAAAAAAAAAAACACACACACAAAATGTTTTAAATGTATGGTCTCAAATCAAAAGACTTAAGACACAAACATCTAAGTGCAAATTCTCAGATGACGAAGACAATATTTCAAAGACTGAACATTTCAAATACTCAAAACAAAATACTAAGGAACAAACACTGTACAAAGTTGTAAAACAATTAAAATTTGGTAATACCAACAAAGAATATAATTCATATAATACATTAAACGCGGCTATCATGCGGGAGACCTCTGGGTTCGAGCTCTGTTACAGCCTTATACATATCATTGATGGGACTGTGTAACAGGGCTCTTACCCAGGTCACCCGCATGATACACGCGTATTGACACCATCATACCTCTGGGTTCGATTTCGTTTCAGCCAAAGACATATCTTTGAACGGGATAAGTAACAGGGCTCGAATGCAGGTCTGCCGCATGATAGTCGCGTATTTTAACCATCACGCCACGGGCAGCATCTATGGTATTAGCAGATTTTTTATTAATTCTCAATGCATTTCAGATGTGTAACATAAATATGAATTATAATTTTTGTTGATATTATCTTAAGCAAATAGTTTTGCTTCATCGTACAATGTTTGTGTCTTAAGTCTTGTGATTTGACTATATGAAATGTTGTCTCCTTGACATCTTGTCTTGTCCATCTTGTGATGGTGCATTTTATAAGTTTGTGTCTTAAGTCTTTCGATTCGTTAACATGCTATGAACACTTTCTGTGCTTTTTTTTGTTGAAGAATATTTAAATTGCTATTTCTTAATACTAGCAAGTTTATGTGGCTTATGTTGTACCCAACAATTTCTTAAGTTTTACTACAATTTCATCATCCACACTACAATTTCTATAAATACAAATGACATAAGCACCAAAACCCGTAAAGGAAACCCTAAAAATCCCACGACCTCAGCTCACCACACAGTAAAGAATGAAAAGGAAAACTTTTCAGAAGTTTTGTCTCAAAACTCGAATACCAAATCTAATGATAAAAGACCATAAGAATCCCAACTTTCAAACGAATAAGCAGCAGAAAACAAAATCCAAATTTCTTTAATGATATAAAAAACACTTAGAGAATTCTTTTTGCCCAAAAATGTCTATTACACAACAGCAAATAAATGAAAATGATTAATTACTTAAAGCAGAAAAAACAAAAACAAAGCTTAAAGCATAACAATAAATAGTATTGTTAAAAATAAATAAATACATATATAATATACATATACATAATATAAGTATAAAGTATATAAGACCAACTCAGCTTATGGCATCTTGCTTTGGCCACCACACTTAACATGTGCTTTCAATAAACACTCTAAGATCTGTCTACCTAATAAATAGGGAAGCTAGGGAGCAGAGGGTTAGCTAATGCCTTTTAGCTTCCCACCATTCTAGCATTACAGAAGATTTTGCTTAAAATCTTTATTACTAATTCGTAACCGCCATCATCATCATCGTTAGCACTAGTGTGTTCATCATCATCATCAGCCACCACCTTAGCTTAGGCAGTTACGTTCGTTCTTTCGTTCCCCGACTCGTTGATCATTTGTTTATAACAAATTTTAAATAAAAATCCATTTAATATTATTATATAGTATTAGAAAACAGGTTTCGGTGTGCAAATTACGTTTATACAACAACAGCGTAAGCGCGGAGAAACACAATATAATAATAATGTGATTTTTTTTTCGCTTTCGCATAACGTAAAGCTAAAACAACTTTTTGAAAACCTTGACTTTGACTTGAAATGACTTTTTTTCGTAGAATGTCAGGTTTAAAGCAAACTAAACAAAAACAACGATACAGAACACCAACGAGACGAAATAACAATAACAACAAAATATAAACAAAACATTGAGGTATGTCTGTGTCAGCGAAGGGGTGTCCAATGGTAGAAAAGTGAGTGAATGAGTGAATGAATGAGCTTTTTGGGGTTATGATGAACAACAAACGTGAGATGGGAAAGTGAGTTGAGTCTAAGGCACCCTTAATGAATGTAACACATAGCTACATTTGAGAAGCTATAAATTAAATAATTATAGAGTAAAAAAACTGAAAGTTAAGCAACAGATAACAGGTTTTATATACTTGTCCTAAAATTTACATGGAATATCTTGAGACACAAACTAGTTTAAGAAATTACGATTACGGCTAAAGATTGAACACTAGAAGCAACAAACATGAATGCTAAAGCCCTTATTATTCCCATGGTCTCTTGGGTGCTAAAGCACTCATGATTCTAAAATTAATGGCTTGACAACAAAACGTACACTATGTACATATAAGATATTTATGTAAAAAGACGTTCCTTGTTTTGATTTTGGGGATTTTTGTCTTTCTGAGTTGGACTATAGATAACATTCTTAATCTAGTAATTTACATCATGTTAAACAATAAGAACATTAAGAATTCTTGTTTTCACAGAAATTTATTAACATTTCTCAGGCCTTATGTAAGAAGCCGTTCCCTCTCACGTCATGGGCAATTTAAGGGAATTTGTTTAAGCGATTTTGCTATAAATTTACATGTTATTAATAAACATCACAAAGCTTACTTAAATCCACACTTATTGGTATGTAGTAAGCAAAAGTATTATATTTATATTGTGTTAAGCCTAACTAAAATTAGAAGGTTTACGTCAGCCAAAGTTCCCTGTTAAATGGTTGGGATAGAAGTAAAATTTTGTGTGTTAACATATTGACAGGATTTAACATATATGTTAATGTAACAATGATCGAAACCACAATGATTTACGGTATTAAGTCGAAGAATAATAATTACAATGACATAACTTATCTAAAAATAGAAAACTACTTTATGAATCTTTCAAGCGGTTGTTAAGGGTATTGATGTTGCCTTACTTTATTGAAAGACCAACTTGCATAACAAGTTATGTATGTTACAAGAGTAAACTAACAAATTCTATATGCAAATATAAACTATTCTTTTTAATTAGTTGAATTATTGCTTTAAGTTTTTAAACGAGAGTTGTTCTTCGATTTAAAGGGAATATAAGAATATAAGAACTTTGAATTGAAAGACTTAAGTAACAAACTTGTTTTCACAAAAATCTTCCCGTAGGTAGGGGTAAGGGTATAAACCTGGTTTAGCAGTAATTTTTGTTGTGAAGTATATGAATAATATTATTATATTGTGTATCCCATATGCCAACCATATTTACTGAAATTTACCATTACCCAACCCTCGTACATACATTATGGTATTATACAAACCATGATAATTACATGAGTAATACTTTGACAAAGTTATACTGCAAACGGATGAACAGTATAAAATACTATGCCAAACACACAGACACACATTACTAATTAAACCGCAAGTTTTATGTATTTGGTAATTTAAAATTTTTAAACCAGATACATATATTTTATGTTCGTAAAAAACATCATAAACACATAAATAAATTGAATCCACAATTACATACAAATCAGATGTAAGAATTCGGAGACTATCAACAACACACAGACAATATGTCAATAAACGTAAATACAAAAGATACAAAAATGGAAGCCATAAACAATTTTATGAAAAACTTAGTCGTTCGTTTAAATTAAGCTTAATATAGGTTCCCTGCGTTGATTCTGCAAATAAATATATCAGGTTTTATCAATTAGTTGATAATACGCACTGGGTTTAATTATAAACAAATCTGTTATAATAATGTATATATTGTTGGAACCAGCGCCGTTTACAGGCTCTAGAAACCACCATAAACACGTAAATAACATTTTGCCAAAAATTTTATTACAATCAAATTTACGGTTTAGGAGATTATAAACAACACACAGACAATATCATAATCGTATGAAAGGGATCGAATTTTTATAAGCAGAAGATAAAAAACATAATATCAAAGCAATTTGAGAACAACGACTTTAGATTGTTAATTTTTTTAATTTTTCTATGGGATTTATAAAGCTATATAGATAATTTCTGTCTTGATTCTGTTTATATTTTCGCCAGATTTGGAGAAAAGAATTTGGTTGCATCAGTTAGTCTTAAATATGGATTGATATTGAATATACTCATGTCTAGTAAAATAATATAAATATTACTGTAACCACCGCCACAATGTAAACAACAAGTTGACAAAGTTTCACCTTCATGTGACATCAATTACAGTACCCTATACAAAACATACAGACATACTTACATACAACTATATGTGCCTGCCACCTATCGATTGTTAAATGTACTACCGTGTTTAATGCGTTATAAATGTAAGCCTCTGGCAACTTAAATAAGGTATTTTCACAGCTTAAAGGCACTGCCCACAGTAAAAACTGATACCAAAATGTAATTTTTTAAAACAATACATATGTGTGTCTGTATGTTAGATATAGACTCCTAAATCATACATCCGATTTTGGTGTTTCCTTGGCAAGTTAGTTGCTTACACGTCTGAGCTTGTTTTTACTATAGTACAGTTAATATACAAGGGGTGGAACAAAGAAATTATTCATTAAAATAGTAACAACTTATGTAAAAAAGATATTAAAAAAAATATAAAAATTAATATAAAGAAAACTATAAAAAAATATAAAAAAATGTAAAAAAATATAAACAAAATCGACTAAAATTAACAATCAAACAGTTCAAAATGTAAAAACATATAAAAACATATAAAAAAATATAAAAACATATAAAAAAAATATAACAAAATAAAAAAAGGAAATTTAAAACAATTACAGAGTCATTGAAATTTTGTCTTCCATCTGCGAATATGAACTTAAAGGTTTGTATCTTAAGTCTTTTGATTTTCAAAAATACTATAGAAACATTTTGTGTGTTGCACACAGTATTTAAAACGCAATGTTTAAAGAAATTAACTTGTGTAAAGTAAACAACGACCTGTAGACTGTGTAGTCCCACATATTCCAGGGAAGTAATATTAAGATGTCATTAATTCCAGTTAGCGAACACTTAACGAAATATTATTTCAAAAATGTATCTGAGTGATCTCACAGGACTCTTGATCTCATATGAAGAACTACTATGCCAATTTTGTACATCATAGTTCAGCCTTTATAACTACCTGGCGTCAGCTCTACTCTATTGGCTCCAGTTTTTCTCCAAAACCATGATAACTCATCTGATAAAGTGAATTTCAATTTATTGAGCTTCATAGTTAAGAAATTCCATAACACAAAATATTTCCGATTTCCTTA
Source organism: Muscina levida (assembly GCA_964034835.1). Taxonomy (NCBI): domain Eukaryota; kingdom Metazoa; phylum Arthropoda; class Insecta; order Diptera; family Muscidae; genus Muscina; species Muscina levida. The sequence continues at coordinate 36,821,429 of OZ035883.1, forward strand.
AAATGCCCTTCTCTCTTGAGGCGAATGAACTTCTTAACATTTAAAATATTTAAACTTAAATTGTCTGTATCCGCCTGATTTTATTCATCCCGTCCAAAGACGTAACAAATATGTTTAATGACAAGGTCTTCTGTGTACAATTAGAAAAGAACAGAAACTAAAACGAAAACAACACAGCAACATGTACAACAACAACAATACCAACAACAACACTAGCAACATAGATCGTTTCTACATTTACTCGTTCATTCACTTTTCATCTGAAGTTTATTAACCTCAGCCAAGAGGCAAGAAACTCAATCTATAGGAATCTATGCAACCAACTTAGATGTAAGCCCCTTAAGCCACCTACCTCCCTACGACTAATAGTTCAGCTTGATACTCAATAGAACCAACATCATCATCATATGTATGATATAGGCAGGGAGCTTGAAGGCATGACTTGCCTGCCTGCCTGCCTGCTTGCCTGCTGTTATACAGGTACAGTGTTTGGAGCTCTGCTTTTGGTCGGTTTCATTTTCATTTGAAAAACATTACCAAAGATTAGGAGTGTAGCCACATCATGATCATGATGACGAGAGAGAGAGCAATTTCCATTTGGTCTCATTTGAACATACAGCCCAGCATGGCCAAAAGGAGGCAATAAACTCTTAGTGGCAGCATTAAAAGTGACATCACACACAAAACGAGAGGAAAAACGCAGAGTCTTCCACCGCCACCAGCAACAGCAGCAACACAGACGGCTATAGCATTGGCATTAAGGAAACTCCAACAAAAAGTGAATCTTATACTTCAACCAGAACCAAACACACGTGTTGTGGGGTTCTTCAGCATTAGCTTAACGCTCGCACTCTGTAACTCTCTTGGCCCAAAGGAAACCAGTTCATGTCTTCTCCTAGTCATATATAGCTGCAATGGTGCACTTCTTGGATGCTCTGCCGGTACACTCATGACTTCATCAACAGAATATCAGAATGGCGTGAAAAGGGCATTCAACCTAAAAGGAGTAGTAAGGTAGTAAAAGCACTCAGTGCTAAAGCAGAGCAACGTTGTCTGCAACGAGAGTAAAAATAACAATAACTTCAACAGCCACAACGTGAATCAACAACAACAACAACAACAATATCAGCGTCGTCATCATTAACGTTTGCATCACAATCATCATCATCGTGATCACGATCGCCATCAACTGCCGGCTCTTATACTATGAAAACATATTGAGGGGGGACCATTCTTGTTTAACAACCCTGATGGCAATCATGACGTCTCATCATTATTCTGGTAGTAATGATGATCATCATCATGATGATCTTGTGATCATCTTAGTTACCTTGCCGGGCCAGCAACACAAAAAATCACTCTTACTCTTGTTACCCAAAACAAGTGTTTGCCACCGAGCATCTTCCTCATGCTTCAGTGCACACAGAATGGCAGGTCATTGCCTTGCATGAACCCCCTTGTGTATATACATACACATACACAGACGACATAGAGATGAAAACGAAAAACGTTGCATGTTATGTTTATATGAGAATGCAACAAATGTTTGATGATAATAGCAGAGCTAAGGCAAAACAAAAGACTTAAGCAATAAACCTGATCTTTTAATTGTTTTAGGAGGTTTGACAATTAGAGCCGCGTATAAAAAAATATACCGCTACCCCTACAAGAGGTGACAAATAAATGCAATGAAGTAGTGTTCAAAAAAATATCAAATTTCTTGAGCCCACTAAAATATTTTCTCATGTATGAATGAAGAATGAATGAGCGCTGAGTAGCTGAGCGCAGTTGGCAGCGCAGTGTGGTAGGCCAAAAAGTTCACTGAACTGTTTCACGTATATTTCAAGCCAATTTATGACACCTTTTAGTGGTGGAGCACAAAACAACACAAATGCCAATGAGCTCTTTGTTTCATTTAACGTACAGCGAGAGAGTAAACCCTCAGGTATTATGTCACAGGCTTATGTTAATGACAGACATGATACTAACTGGGTAATTAGGCCTGTTGTAGTGGTACTATTTGATGGATGGGGTAATTTGGAGAGGAAAACTAAATTAGTTTAATGAGAAGAGAAAAAAAAAACTTAATTGCAGCATTTTTTGAACTAGGCCTTTAATCGATTTTAGAATGGGGAAATACTTTACATTTTCAAATTTGCTCAGATTTATACAATTTATATTCGCCCTTACGCTCCACCCGGAGTTAAAGGAACTTATATATGTATACAATTTTTGTATTATGACAACTTAGTCATTTAAATTTTAGCTCTAACGTTTGTATAAAGTACAGAATTTTTTGTAACTAAAACTTCCTGCAAATTTCATTAGATTAAGTAAGTTTAAAACTTTTAGTTAATAAAACTTAATTATGTGGCTATTGAAGTTTTCTAATTTTTAAGTTTTTCAACTTAAAATTATGTGGGAAAAGTAAACAATGACTTACATGACAAAAAATTCACAGGGCTACTCTTATAGGTCTGTAAGGAAAGAAAAGGAAAATCATAGTTTAAAAACTTAAAAAATAATAATTTAGTATGAAATACAGTTGGTATTAAAGCTCTTTAATAAACAGATATTTTGATTTTTAATATTAAGCTAGATATTTAATAACAACTTACGAAATAAGCTATACAAAAGACTTAAGACCCAAACGTCGCCAGTAGTTTGGAACTTCTAAATTATATATGTTCATAAAATTTATTGATTTTTTTACATAAAAAACTTCTGATTTAAGAGCTGATTGGAAATTATGTCCTGCCAAACTATAGACATTTTGGAAAAATCTCAAATTTAGGCAACAAACTTGATTTGAAACTCAATAAATCTCTATTGTTGTTGTTAAGCATACAAATTCTTCGCCGTCAGTTCACTTAAAAAAAATCTTATAATTCAAATGATTAGGAAATTCCAAACAAAAGACTAAGGCGACAAGCACATGGTTTTGCATAAAAACGAAAGACTTAAGCAACAGACTTGTATCACATAACAAGAAATTAAAATTTCACTTAAAAACAAGAATTTATGCTGCCTATGAATAAAATATTTTTAAGAAATAACATAAATACAATAAATTCACAAAAAAAACTAAAATTAGAAACACTGGATTTCAAAGCAAACGTTTAGTTTTAACTGAAAAAAAAAAATAAATTGTTGGAAATTTTGTATACACACACACCATGTATACTACATACAAAACAGTTAGCAGAGTAATGGAAAATATAGAAAAAAAATATTACATCAACAACTTAAAAACAAAACAACTCAGAAATCTTGAAAATTTTATGGAAAACTTTAGCTTAAGGTAGAAACAATAATCCATTTTTTCTGTATGAACTGTGTGCACTGTCCAAAAATAAAGGACTGGTAGGAAACAGAAAAAAGTATTCATCCAAGGAATACCTAAAAAACAAACTTGGTGAAGAACTCAGTAAGTTAAGGATCATGACAATAACTTAGTCAAAAATTTAAATAAAATAAATTTTAAATGAAATCGTGGTCAAAATATTCCAACAATCAGAATTGTTCAGTACTAAATTTTTTCTTCATCTTTCACTAAAACAATAATCTGCATTTTTTTACCCAAAAGACCCATTTCCTTATACAAATGTAATAACCAACAGCAAATTAATAACATCACAGTCACCATAAATTCAGTACAATTGCAACTTACTCATACATATCATCCCTAACTCGGAAACTTATTAATCGTAATATGGTACATATATTATTTTATTACATTAGGGCTTATTACACACAAAACCACACACACACACGTGAACACACTTCCACATCATTGGTATTCATGATTCACTAAGGGCAACGACGAAACAAGTGCATTTCCGCAAAGTGACAACAAAACAAACAAACGTCCACGCTTCGCTGGCCCATTGAAAAAACACATTCGTTTACACACACACATATATACAAACATGCATTAAACCATACACAAACACACACACACACTCTCTCAAACACTACATACATATAGATAATGTCATCATTCTGGGGACATGGCACAAATGACGTTCGATGGTTTGGTAGTGCAGCAGCAAAGCAAGCATGTGATGATGGTCAATGTCGCTCACAAAGTTGTTATTTTTAACAGTAGTATCAACACAATAACAACAACAACTGTCAATGAGTGCAACACTTAATCACACACTACATGTAACATACTCATTCGCTCTTGTGCTCTCTCATTCTGTGTCTTTTTTTTGCCCATGATTTGATTCTAAACCAAAATTCATTGCCACTATGTCTTCTTTTGACACTCTTAACACTGAGCTCTTAAAGCTCTTTCATACGAGTACTAGCCAGGTTTTGCTCAACCTTCCTTCTCTCCACCTCGCACGCTCATAATCATGCTTTCATGGTAAGACTACAATAATGTATCAACAACATTCACACAAAGTCTGTTGTCTGCAGCAGGCTAAACTAGAAGCAGCAACAGCAAAAGAACAGAAAGCATGAACGAAGTTCAGGCACAGCGAGGCAAAACGGGTTTTCACATTGGTTAAACACCATAAAACGTTGTTAGATTTTAGTTCAATGACCGACCTACTCAAGCGCGTTACAAAATTAAGAACCACCATACACAATACAAAAAAAAGAGTAATCCCATGTGAAATTGTACTCTTTGTTGCGTATGCAATGCATGCAAAGAGTCTTAATGGATAAGAGAGTAAGAGATAGTGAAATAGACACTGAGAGTATTTCATGTAGCCTACTCACCACAGGGTGACTATGTATGATTTAAATAGTTGTATGAGCGTAAGTGCATGTTATTCATGCTGCCTAGCTAAATCATTCATTCACAATGTGTGTGTGTGTGTTTGTGGGTGTGTGTGAATGTCAAGGCACTATACACTCTCAATTCACCGTGAACTCTTAATGAGATTCTCTTTTCTCCGAGGAGTCTTATTAAGAACATGCACATCGGTGTGTGAGTGATATGTTGTGGTGACATTGCTGTGTTGTATGCATTCATAATGAGTTGGAATGCAAAAATTCACTTCTAACGGTAAATGCGCTTATGGTGTTGTGGGGGGCATGTGTAGGTTTGTGTGATGGCTTGTGTGTGTATGTTTGGCATGAAACCGATAATAATCGTTGTGTCAATCAAATAGGAAGTTTGTTTGGGGAGTTTAATTAATTATACACGGCAAGAGGAAGGGAAATATAGGAAATTATAATAAAATATAATTAAAATTCATTATAAATATATATAATTTAAATTACAAATTATAATAAAAAAAAAACATACTTCATTGTAAACAAAACAAAAAATCATAAAAATAAAATTATATTAAAAAATAATATAAAAAATAATTTTAATGAAATAATTATAATAAAATTATAAAAACAAAAAATAATTTTAATGAAATTATTATAATAAAACAATAATTATAACAATATTATGAAATAAAACGTAAATAATTTAATTTAAAAATAATTTTTTTTATTAAAATAAATAATTTCATTAAAAATATAAATAAAAAAATTATATTTAAAATGCAAATAAAAAACATTAAACTTACAAAATAAATTACAATTCAAAATTATGAAAAAATAATTAAAAATTTTATTTATAAAATAAATTACCACTAAAAAATATACATATAAATATTCACATTATAATAAAAAAAACATAATCCATTATAAAAGAAATATAAGAATTATGAAATTATAATAAAAAAAAAAAAAAAATAAATAAAACAAAAAATCAAAATAAAACAGAAATAATTTAATTTCAAAATGTAAATAAAAAATTTAAAATACAAAATACATATAGAAAAAAATTATAAAAAAAATTTTTACTAAGAAGAAATATACTCAAAATTCAAAATTATGAAAATATAAGTAATATTTGTATTTATACAAAATAATTAACACTCAAAAATTCGAACTGGGAGCTTAAATATTAATTATAAAAAAATAAATTTATAAAAAAATATTTAAATCAAAATATTTCATAATAGTAATAAAAAAAATCATTAAAATAAAAATAATTACTTAAAATTCGAAATTGTAATAAAAAGAAACAAATAAAGGGAAAAAATGAACTATCATAAAAATATTATTGACATTAAAAAATACAAAATTATAACAAAAACCAAATTAAACTTTAACTTATAAAAAATAATTAAAATTATAATATAATAAAAAAGTATCTCACACTCCAAAAGTTGGATTTAAAGTTTTAGTATTTATTATAAATAAATTATAAAAAATTTTCACAAAAAAAAAATAAAATAAAAACAATTACGATAGAAATTACGAAATTCCAAATTTCAATGAAAAATCCATGAAAAATCGAAAGTATTAATAAGCAAATTTATTATATAAAAAAATTATTTAAACTCAAATTCTTAATAAAACGAAAATAATTAAAATTTAAAACAAATAGCGAAAAAATTAAAATTAGAATGACAATAAAAAACAAAATTTACAATATTATTATATATATATATTTTTATATTTTTATATTTTTATATTTTTATATTTTTATATTTTTATATTTTTATATTTTTATATTTTTATATTTTTATATTTTTATATTTTTATATTTTTATATTTTTATACTTTTATATTTTTATATTTTTATATTTTTATATTTTTATATTTTTATATTTTTATATTTTTATATTTTTATATTTTTATATTTTTATATTTTTATATTTTTATATTTTTATATTTTTATATTTTTATATTTTTATATTTTTATATTTTTATATTTTTATATTTTTATATTTTTATGTTTTTATATTTTTATATTTTTATATTTTTATATTTTTATATTTTTATATTTTTATATTTTTATATTTTTATATTTTTATATTTTTATATTTTTATATTTTTATATTTTTATATTTTTATATTTTTATATTTTTATATTTTTATATTTTTATATTTTTATATTTTTATATTTTTATATTTTTATATTTTTATATTTTTATATTTTTATATTTTTATATTTTTATATTTTTATATTTTTAAATTTTTATATTTTTATATTTTTATGCTTTGCTTAGAAGTTGCGAGTGATTAAGTTTGCAGAAAAGTACTTTTAAAGTTCGTTAGGGGTCATGCAAATAGGGTGGACGTATGAGTTACACCTTACACACAATAACATAACGTATACGACACGAAGCAATTTCCATAATTTAGCCTTTATCTTAAAAAAAAATGCTAAATTGAGATTATTGCGGTTAATACAGCAGTCAGATCTTTTACCCTAAAACCTAAGCCTATGTGGCTATTGTATTCAAACTATATTTGGCCAATTTAGATTATTTTCTACCGAATTTCTCTACAATTATCAGATGCATTAGTATTAGTTCATTCCAAGCATTTTGTGAAACAAATTGCTTCCGTTATAGAAACAGTGTTCTTTTCTGGCTAAGTCTATATTTTATATAGAAATATCTCTTCTAGCTGCACCCTCCCCCCCCCCTGTTCCATCACCCACTGTTTTTAAGGTTAACGACCCGAATCAAAGAAATTTCCAACGTAGATTCACAGTCTAAGCCTCATTGACTTTCCTGTTTATCGTCATCATCATCATCAGCGGCTAAAAGGAAAAAGGATTCAAACGATATACAACAACCGCACATTGGCTGTGCGTGTGTATGTTTGTGACTGTGTGGACAGAAACCCCCCACGTTAACGACTAAACACGAAGGCAGACATTCGTCATAGTCGTCTGCCTGTATAGAAGAGTGTGTGTGTGTGTGTGTGTGTGTGTGGGTTTGTGAGGATTTTTGCTGTGCAGATTCCTTGCTTGCACTGACTGGCTCACTGGCTGGCTGCATACGAATCGAATACCCCCATAAACGATGAAAGTTCTAACAGCCAACATTTAGTCCTATCCCGGGCTGCTAACGTGTAGGGCAGGTCATGCCTCTTCGATAGACTGCAGTACATAGAAGAATAACGAACATCAACATCAATAATAAAAAATAAAGTGAAAATGAAAAAGACTGAAATGCAGAACTGATAGTTTTAAGAACGACCACCACAAAACCCAATATATTTTGATGGTGACCACACACACACACATAGTGTAAATAAGTGAAGAAATTAGAAAAAAATCCAATAAAATAGAAATTGTAAAAATTATTATCAAAGACTTTGACGTTTAGGAAAAAGTCCTTTGATTGTGCCACCGCGATGTGTTCAGGATTCAGTAAATTGGTACGCCGGTATCCATTAAATTTTCGCGATATCTTTGCATTTGTAAATATATGCAAATCGCGTTTAAAGTTAAAAAGTTAAAAGAAACCGAAATAAAAAAACGAAAACAAACAAAACACAAAGAATATTATAGAAATTAATTTAGTAAAACAAAAAAACCACAAGAAAAAAAAGAGAGAGTGAAAGACTGATTCATAATACTTCTTACTACTAATCTTTTTTGATACATACATATATACATATATATACGAGTATAACTAAATTCTTACATATGCAATCAATTAATAGCAAATAAGTTTATGGTCCGAGCAAACAGGATTCGTTGACAAATACCGAGGTAATTAATGGAATCCAAATACTTTTTTTCATTCATTCATTATTTTAAGCTTAAGAAAATCGCGTCATCATTGACGGCAATATGTTTTTTTTTTGTTATTCACATCTTTTCAACTTAATGCAAATATTGTTGAGCAGGTCTGGGCTTCAGTGTCGTTGTCGCAGTCGTCGTTTTCCTTCTCCCTCTTCTCATAGACGTAGCCACTGTGTTGTTGTTATTATCCTTTTTGAACGACGTTGACGCCAGGGCCAGGTTCAATGACCGTTCCTTAACGCAACCACAGTATCAACGGCAGCAGTCGAAGCAGAGCCAACAACAACAACAACAATAGCAACAACAGCGAAAACAACAACATTAAGGTTAATGCATTACAAACAACAGACCCCAACATATTCAATATTGTGTCCTCCACCATAATCGGCCGCTGCAAAACTGTTGTCGTCTACAGAAGGACGACTGCAAATGCGCATGTCCTCGACGTAATCGTGAACCTTCAACAACAATTGCTGAGGCTGTTGGTGTCTGCATTTGTGTGCTTGTGTGTGTTGGTGCCGGTAGTTAGGGGCCATAAACATTTTCAGTTTTGTTTCCTTGAATGATGGGGGAAAATTAAAAGTGAAACTTTGCTCAATTTTTCTGCAGACAAATGGTAGACGTACTACGCGACGCCTCGCCAAAGTTCATTGACCATCGTGTTCAGCAACATCGACATCATCAGGAGGAGCAGCTGAGCTGAGCTGAGCCGAGACAAGCACTGCAGTAGCTCCAGCACTGGCAGGCAGGCAGTCAGGCAGAGCTGGCTACGCTCTAAGGCCGTGGCTGCTTGAACAATATTGGTGCTGCTCCTTTTTGCGGACGGACCTTGTCCGAGGCTCTAGAGGAGTCAACGCCCGTTTGGTGGGTTGTTGTTCTACTGCCACTAACACAACAACAAAGGCTGGCTAGACATGGAGACGAGTGCAAGTTCTTGTTTCCCTTGCACTGACGACGGACAACTACGACGATGATGATGACGATGACGACGATAATCGCAATAATGATGATGATTATGTCGGGTCTTTCGCTTTCCATTTTGGGTGTGTATACTAGGCAGTAGTACATGAAACCCCCACGAGACGAAAAGGCGACGACCGGCGTCAACAACATTTGACGCGCGGGTTCAATGAACCTCTGCTCCGTGTGTGTGTCTGTCTCGCGCGCTCTCTCTCTGTGTCTGCAAGCAAGGAACAAACTTTACTTAACTTAGGATTTATGCACGTTAAAAGCGAAAAGGATAAGCGTCAGCACAATCACTACAACAATTGCAAATTCGCACAAACACACATACTGGCACATGCTAAAGGATAGACTAACGAGTTTTTGGTTTCTCTGGTTGTTGACATTCAAATGGGTGCGACTAGACAATAAGGAACATCCCGCCGCGACCCTGTGCTAGGACCTTTTTACACACAGCCAAATCACATAATATGCACATACTACATATGTATATGTAATAAAAGTCTTAGTATTTATTGAAACCTCTGAGTGACTATGTGTGTGTGTGTCTGTGTACTTGTAGCAGTTCATTCAACTTTGACTTGACGTCACAAAGTTCAGTGTTCAGAAAATAGCAACAACCGCAACCAAACAACTAAAAGAACAATCTTGGGATTTGCCAGCCACTACCGCCCCCCTTGCCCTTTTGCTTTATACGTATTTCAAATAAAACAAATATATTAATAAACAATTTCTATTAGAAATTAACAAACAGTGGAAAGGCGTCGTCGTCTAAACACTTTCACTGCGCAATTTTTGTATTTTGTTTCTCTTTTGTGTGTTGATATTAACAATTCTAATTTTACAATTGCGAACTTGAGAATTTCCCAGCGGATGTACGAGTGTGTGTGTGTATTTAACTATAAGTCTAACAACTAAACAACTATCAGTTTTCACACACACACACACACACACACAAATGCCGATAAGAATTAATTAAGCAAAAACCCACCGCTTCCTCTTTGCATTACACTTTGTTTTGCCCTTTCAAATATTTTACATGAATGCTTGAGTAACTGACTATTGACCTAGGGCAAACAATGAAGGGAAGTACACAAGGGGCTATCAATTTGCAATATAGATTAGAAGTGCACAAAGAAAAATATATATATATGTAAATTATTAAAAAAATTGCTGAAATTGTTGTGTAGAGAAAGGGTTAAGATAGCAGTTTTTAGGGAGATACTGCTTTTGAGGGGAAATTAGGGGGTTTTTAATATTAAACTATTTTGCTTTTTGTTTCAGTCACTATACAATTGCGGGTGTACTATGTTTGTTGTACCTTTTTAAGGTACTAGACATTACAAGGATACATACTCGTATTCCTGATCGTTGTAAACACCTATATGAGTTTAAATTTAAGTGCATGATTGTAGGGTATTTTTTTTAATATTAAAAAATATTCGGAAAAAATGCTTTAAAACTTAATATTATACATTTATATTTTGTTGTTGTTGTTCATACGTAACCCATTACAATTGAAAATGATTATACGCCACCTAACGACCATTATCTGTACATTTTTATAAACTTTAACACCAACACCCTTACTTATAAATTTCTTAACATAGACGTTATGAAGCAAAACGAGTCTGTGTGTTCCTTATAGACTCCTAAAATGTTCATCGTAATAAGTTGCAATTTTGTCAGGTGGTTAACTACTTGTCGCTGAGGGTTTCTGTACATTACAAGAATATTTGATACATATGAATATATTAACATATTTCAAAAAAAAAAGGCGGGCAGGACAACGAAAAACTTCGATGTCTCTGGCTCCCTACAAAGCGACCCATTAGGTTTTATTATCCTGTTTGTTATATGGTGTCATATAATCTTTAAATGTAGGGTAAATGTAAAGAAACAATTTCAACTTTAATTGAAAATACTCATACGCCACCTATACATTATTTTGTGGAATAAACAGTATTGTATAACTTTACAATAACTTTTACAAAAAAGTGATGTAACAACCAACAGGATCATGTAATTATGTATGTAGAACACAAAACGGATCTGTGTGTGTTTTTAAATGCTGCTAAAGAGTTCATATGAAAAAGTTGGAATTTTAAGTTTTATCTAAGTGTATGATACGAGGCAGCCAGTCCTTTTCTAGTGGAACTTGTATATACAAATACTTTAGTGTCTGTATGTTCTTAATAGACTATCACACCTTACACTCAACTGTGATGAAATTCTCTTAAGTTAACGTGTGTTAACGTATCTACAATAGTTACTATACATGTGTACCATACATTATTGTCGATACGTGGCCAATAGTATGGCAGAAACATGATGATCATGTACGCATTTTGGTAAAATGCTTTTAAACGTTTAGGAAAACATAACGAAACGTTAATAAACGGTTTATATCACAATTCATATCATTACCTAAAACTTCGACCTTCGAAAAATCAAATCAATATGTGTCTGTATGCTGTGCACAGTTCAAAAACAATTGTAGTTAATTGCTTAGATTTCATATGCAAGGAAGTTAGGATTACCTTAGGTGTCACCCTAAAAATTTCCATATCAAATGTGTCTGTATGTTCTACACGGTCTGCCAGACTATACATCTAAATGCGGTACAATTTGTATATGGCACTGCTAAGGAGACCCATAAAGTTTCTATAATCTTGTAACTTATAAAATCAACGATAAGTGGTAGCAGGCATGGTATGATAATCAATTTTTGTTCATTGCTCAGATTTCATGTGCAAAGGAGCTTAGATAACAGTAGTATTGCTCTTATTCTCTTATTCATTCAAAGTTAATGTGTGTGTGTCTGTGTGTTCGCTACAAGCTGCTAAGCCATACATGCAAATGAGATAAAATTTTTAAAAATTGTTATTAACATGTCAGCGATGGTTACCCCATATTAATATAAGATATTTATAATCGTTGACAGATGACAGACAGCTCCGATTTATATTTCTAAAAAAAAAAGAAAAAATAGTTACTACGAAATTTAACTGAAATTTTACTAAAAGCAACTCGGTAATCAAGTTAATATATAATTGCCGCTTAATATTTAATATTTTCAAACAAAATTAATTCAATATTTTGACCCTCTTTCAGGATCATCTTCATGAATGTCAACTAAACAAAAAAATAATCGGCAAACGAGTGATATCGTAGAGTTTCATCTATGTCTTCTGTTCTAACACTGACATAAACTGTTGTTATTGTTAAATAACATTACTCCTAAATCGCCACAGTTAAAGAAATTTGTACAACCTAACTTTAACTAATGTCCTTAACTGATTTCCTAAGCCATAACAATAACACATGCCCCTATGAGAGTTTATTCTCTCTCTTAGAAAAGTATTTCAAAACAATTGCTTAGAAAACTGTCTCTTCTATTCACAAACTGCTTCAGTTCTTATAACAAAACAACAATTTCATTGCGAAATTTTGTATTTTTTCCTAACCTAAGATAACTTTTTATAACTTTAGCCTGCAGTCAGTTGCAATAAAAAGTCCTGCTGCACAATTTCATAATCTCTTACCCCGTATACGTTTACGATTTCTGGAATATGCCTTTTTGCAGCGTAAATTTCTGTAAGGACATTCACATATGTGATGTAAGGATATACATATTTCAGAGCCTCTCCCCGCTGTACCACTAGATATCCACCTAATTGCATACAATCGAAAGTGACAATAATACCAACACACACACACACTTGCACACATAGTCGCACATATCCTAAGATTTCTCTTAGCCAGGACCATTAGTGCTCTTTGTGCAGTGCCTTAAAATTCATTGAACAACTCACCACGCATGCTCTCTTGCCGCGATTGCGAAGAAAGTTGTACAATACATTTTGCAACATTTTTCAAGGTTAAAGTGCAATGAAATCCACCGCCGCCAGTGGAGATGATATAGCAGCAGTGCTATGGTGAGTATACAACACATGAACACTATCACTCGCAAACTCAAGGTCAATGGGATGAATGAATGACTGTATGGTTGGTTGGTTGGTTGATAGGGGGCTATGAAAGATGAACTCGTCGTTGTCGTGTGATGTTAAGGGTAGTGCAATGTGGAGTTGTTGCTGCTGCTGCTGCTGTCATCGTTGTGCTCTTAACAGCCATTATGTGAACAACTCATTTGGGGAGGTGGTATTGGGATCGACAGAGAAGAGCTGCTAATCAACGGCCAAAGAAAAAGTCACACAATTAACAATTCTCAAGCACTTTGTTTATTTAAATGCATTTTTAATGGTGATATGGTGTTGTCGTTGTTGTTGATTTTTATTAGCTTTTACGCTGCCACTGCCAATGGTGAGTGTGTAACACAATGTGCGGCTGCATGTGTGTGTGTGTGTGCCTATGTGTCGTAAAGTGAGCGCTGTGCAATGAAATGCATTGCATTGCACATTGCATTGTATTGCAGTGCTCGCTCGCTCGCTACTCATCCAAGTGCATTAGAATTTAGTGTGGCCTTGAAAGCTTATCAATTTCATTTGTAGAGCTTTGTTTTTGTTTTTACTTTGCTTTGTTTTTATTTCTGTGTTTACATAGACTTTACTGCGGTTTGAGATAAATGCAGTTGTCGGTATTTTTTTCCCCCAATGGCTCTACACAAGTATACCTACATACAAAATTGTATGTCACTATACGGAACACAATAGTGTAAGCTGGCCGAGCATTTATGGGGGTAACAATGAGTGTGAGTCAACTTGTAGAGTACAATGGGTAAAAGGGGGTGCGAGCGCCTAGAAATTGTTTCTCCAATCAACAAGAGCAACAGCAGCACACCCAATAGCGATAAGTGAAATTGAGTAGAAAATGTGGGGAGATAGGGGGGGAGGGGCACTGAAGATGGATAAACACTGATAGATGTACACGCGTATGCCGAAAAATTGAAAACAAAAATGAACAAACAACAAAATTGCTACAAAATTTACTGTAATAAAATCTGAAAACAAAATAATTTCTTAATATTACAACAACTACAATATTATAAGCGAGCGATATTATACAGTCATCATCTTAAACAGCAGCCAAATGACAGAAGCAGCAGCAGCAACAACAACAAACCCTTAGACATGCAAATACTTCCTGGTCGCAGCAAATTGCATCATACTTGCAGGTCATAAGGAAGGTGCACACGATGGGAATAGTAGGATAAATATTTTTGTAAAAAAAAGGATTAAAAACAAATTTTATTTCAAATTCTATACTAGGAATTCTACACATAAGGAGCCAGTGGTTCTTTATTACCAGGAACCTTAACCCTTTGCAGGCTTAATTTTTTTAACTGCACCTAGTTGATATGTTGATATATAAACAAATAGTATAGTTAGATTGGTTACTTAAATTTTTAAATGAAAGTTTGATAGGCACGTTTCCAAAATGTGTTAAGGTTTAATTTTATAATTATAAATTATAATTAAAAGTCAAGTCTATATAAAAACACGATTTGTGTAGTATACTTTGGTTTCGTTGCTTAAGTTATTTAAATAAGATTTTATCGGCAATATTTCCCCAATGGGTATAAAGGTTGTAAAATAAAAAAGCATAGGTTTAAAAAAAAATTAATTTTATAAATAAATATTAATTAATTTTAAAATAACAACTTCAATTTACTTAAAAATTTAAAAAAAATGCGAAATTTTTAGAAAAGAAATAATTATATAGAACTTTAAAAAAATATTGTTTATATTTAAGTAACATTAAGTACTTATTATTAAGAAAATTTAGCACATGAAGTGATTATTTTGTTTTAATAGAAAATTAGATTTACATTTATTTCACTACCCCGCTCCGGAATTTTATTGAAAACATTTTAATTTCGCGCTTCGTTGTGCGAATACCACCTTAATCTATGCTGCCACACTAGAGGGAGGTGGTTGCGGCTTGTTGTATTATGCACACGTTTAGCCAACTCAGCGACGCAATTTTCAAAAGAATTTGAATTTTGTCGGTTAGTTGGTCTTTCGGTCGGCGATCAATTCCCATTCATTGCATGATTTTATTTCTGACTATATTTTTTTTCGTCTGTCTAAGAATCAAAAAACGTTGCCGGCACAGCCACCACAGCCGCCAACAACATCGTGTCGATTTTAAAATTAGACAATGCTTTCTCGCCGCACTTGTTATTGTTAGTGTACATTTGTGCACTTGCACTTGGCACGCATTTTTCTCAAAATAAATGAGATCAAAAGCAACAGCAGCAACAACATCATTCACAACAACAACACCAACAATTGCATCTTGTCATTTAAATGGCGTTTACATTTTCCTATTTCATTTTCATTCGCAACTGTACCGTTGATGCCGGATTTTGTTGTTTCTGTTGCTGTTGCTTTCATCTGTTTTTCAGTTGGAATGTCGGTCCGTCCGGTGGTCACACCGATCGATGGCAATCATTTTTCCTCATGTGCGTATGAGCAATATACAATATATATGTGTGTGTGTGTGTGTGTAAATGCGCTGTATATCAGTTTCCTTATTTCTTGATAGACGTTCGGACAAACGAAAAGTCTGTCGGACATATGAGAACCAGGAAAAACTTTACAATATTTAGAGACGCGTCACAAATGTTGTAAAAAATGTAGTCGTAACTAATATGGGGAGAGTACAGACATATGTGTTGTGTCTATGAGCGAGTGTATGTGTAAAATAAACCTGACTCTGATAAAAAAAAAATCAACACTACAATAAGCGCAACAAAGTGAGGCGCGCATCACGACCTTGAAGCTAGCACTAAAATAATAATGCATGACTATAGAGCTCATATATTTTTATATATGGCACAGTGGCTGAAATTTTCATGATCTGTGTTTAAAAAAGGAGGCTTAGATAATATACAAAGTTTTTTAAGAGAAATTTTAGTATTTCTATATTAATTCAAGGGATTATCGTCAATATTAAAATGCGTTGATATTATAATAAGACTTATATTTTGTTTAAGAAACAATTGTCGACGCTCAGCCAGACAGAGTTTGCGTTGCGAAATGTGATAGCTATTTTCATTTAATTTTTATCTAGGAAATGTTCTTTTCAAAAACAAAATTTTTCTTTTTTCTATTAAGAAAATGTTTTTCCAGTTTTAAATATATTTAAAAGTAAAATAAAATTAAATAAAAATAAAAATAAACAAAAAATATAAAAATAAAAATAAAATCAATTAAAATTAAATTAAAAATAAAAACACAAATATAATTAAAAATTAAAACAAGACTATAAATAAAAAAACTAAAAAAAAATTAAATTAAAAATAAAAATATAAATGAAAATAAAAATAAAATAAAATTAACAAAAAAAAAATAAAAATATAAATGAAAATAAAATTAACAAAAAAAAAAATAATAAAAATATATAAAAATAATAAAAATAAATAAAAATATAAATAAATATAAAAACAATAATAAAAAAAATATATAAAAAATAAAATTAAAAAAAAAATTAAAAAAATATAAAAATAAAAATGGAAATAAAAATAAAAGTAAAAATAAAAATAAAAGTAAAAATAAAAATTAAATTAAAAATAAAAATATAACTAAAAATTATAACAAAACTATAAATAAAAAAACTAAAAAAAAAAATAAAATTAAAAATAAAAAAAAAATAGAAATGAAAATAAAATAAAATTAACAAATAAAAATAAAAACAATAATAAAAAAATAAATAAAAATAAAATTATAAATAAAAATAAAAACAATAATAAAAAAACTAAAAATATTAAAAATAAAAATAGAAATAAAATTAAACAATAAAAATAGAAATAAAACTGAAAATTAAAATAATAATAAAAATAGAAATATTAACAAAAATAAATATAAAAATAAAAA
Source organism: Muscina levida (assembly GCA_964034835.1). Classification (NCBI taxonomy): domain Eukaryota; kingdom Metazoa; phylum Arthropoda; class Insecta; order Diptera; family Muscidae; genus Muscina; species Muscina levida. Next base: position 36,838,793 of record OZ035883.1, read on the forward strand.
TAATAAAAACAAAAATTAAAAAAAAATTGGTTAAAAAAAATAAAAATAAATAGAATTATAACCAAAAATTAAAAATAATAAAAACAATAATTAAAAAATATTATGAAATAAAAATTAAAATAAAACTAAAAATAGAAATAACAACAAAAATAAATGGAAAAATAAAAAATATAAAAAATAAAATCAAATAAAAATAACAAAAATTAAAATAAGAAAAATAAAAACAAAAATTCTTATTTATTAAATTTTTAATAGTATTGATTTTCTAAAAAATGTAATTAAATTAATCTTATGTAATAGCAAAAAAAAATATTTCATGTTAGATTTGTCTCTGTTTTTATATATGACATTTTTACCAAATTTATAAGTTTAGTTATTTTAAATAGATATTTGTATGTTATGTTACTCAATTTTTTTTTATATTAAAAAAAGTTTTTAAATAGGTTTAATTTCTTTCTTTATTAAAAAAAAATATTTTTTTTTCTTTTTTTTTTTTAATTGAGATAAATTGTACCATTTCTGTTATCTTTTAAGAAAATATTTTTTTATTACCTTTCTTCCAAAAAACTAAGAATGATAGCATAAAAATAACAAAAAAAAAAATAAAAAAAAAAAATTTGTAAAACCAACAAAAAAATTTATGTTTTGGTAAAGCAAAAAAAAATTGTTTATATTTAGGTAAAACAAAAAAGAAATATTCTGTGGTAAATCAACATAAATAAAATATTTTCAAAATATTTTCTGTTAAACTAAAAAAAGTTTTTTGTTACTCAACTTAATTTTAAAATATATCACTTAATTTAAATCACGTAATAAAAATATTATTTTATAAAAACAATAAAAAAATTAATTTCAGTTTTCTTTAGAATTTTCTTCTGTATAAAAAGAAAAATCTAATTTAAAAAAAAAAATTATTTTGTTGGACTCGTTCTTAATTTTTCATAAGAAAGTTGTATAAGGTTTGTTATTTATTTTTATGTTTTTTAGTAAATAAAATTATAAAATTAAAAAAAAATTTTATTATAAAATATATATATATATATATATATATTTAAATCTATTAATATATAAAAAATATTTTTAAAATATTTAATATTTAAAAAATAATTTTTTTTTAAATATATTTTTTATATTTCATTTTCAAGATATAATATTTTATTTTTTTTATAAATAGTAAATATTTTTTTTTGTTATTTATAGTTATTTTTTTACATAAATATTTTACTAAAAACAAAATACATTTTTAAAAAAACATATTTCCGTTAAACCTACTTTGTTAGAAATATATTTTAATATTCATTTTAAATAAATGATTTTGAATAGTAATATTTATAATATTTCTTTGCCTTAATATTTTTTTAATAAATATAATATAAATAAATCAATTTAAAATATTTAATTTTCAAGAGATAATATTTAATTCTTTTGAAAAATAGTAAACCATTTTTTTTATTTAGTTACTTTTTACATAAATATTTTATTAAAAACCAAATTAATTTTTATAAAATCATAATTTAGTTAAAAAGATTTTGTTAGAAATAAATTTTTATATTTATAAGACAATAATATTTTTAATTTTTATTACTTCTGAATTAATATACTTTTTTTTAATAAATATATATTTATATAAATCCAACAATAATTTTATGTTATATAAAGAAAGTTATATGTATTTGCATTACGTAAAATCGTTTATTTTCAATTTTTTTTAACATTTTTGTTTTATTAAAAAATATTTTTTTCCTAAAATAACGTCTTGTTTGTGTAGACGTAAAGAAATCCAGTCTTAATAGATCGATGATGTTTTTGGTTAACATGTGAATATCATCAAAAAATTTTAATGAATATAGCTTTTGTAATTTTCGTTATATTTACAAAGTATTTTGCATTGAATATTTATAAAAAAACACATTAGCTTGATTATCTGTTGCCAGAGTGCCAGACAAACATTTCCAACTTAAACCAGATTTACGAATGCAAGAAACCCTAAGTCTTCCTTATTTTACATTACATTATTACATTGTTTTCAATTTTATTTCAATTCTATAATTTCTATCAACAAATTATATTTTATTTACATTATTACAATAGTTGGACTTCCTCAAAAGGTGAGCGTACGACGATGAGCTAGCTGAGTGCATGCATGCATGCATTTTCTTTTCAAGTTTAATGTCAATGCGTTTTTGTGTAGAATTGTTCAGCGGCACAAAATACAAAACAACAACAAAAAAAAAAACAAATCAAAATATAAAGCTCTTATCGTTCACCGCAAGAGCATAGGGAAAAAAGCAGACGTTCGTTCATTAGCAATTTACAATGTCCTTCAAAATTGCTTTTGTTTGCGTTAACGTGCTATAGCAAAGCAAAACGCTAACGCTATGCTCGCAGCATTTAGCGTCGTCTAATATTGGCTAATAGGGGCAGTCAGTGTGTATGTGTGTATAACGAAGAGATGCGAAATACTTTTTGGCGCGCTATTTACATTTAATACGCTTTTCTCAAGCTATAAATAATAATAGTAGTAGTAGGTATGTAGTACAACCAGAAGAGATTTGTGATGACGATGAGACGTCAAAGGGGAGCATTATGAGGGGGGGATAGATCCCTCGCATCTGAAAGTTTGTAACGATTGTCTCGTCTTTACATTGGACCTCACTCATACGTTACGTCTCCTTTGCCCCATCTACAGCACTAGATGTTTTCTTTTTGATATTATGGCAAAAACAATACAACGATGGCGTACACACTATTATTCGTTTTCGCTTTTTCAAAAGCGAAAAGCCAACACTTCCTTGTTCTAATTGAGTAAAATAAGTTTTATGATTAAAATTGAAAATCGCCACGTTGGCGACGGGTCTCAACCAAAGGGGCGTGGTGTCATTGTATGTGGAGGGGAATACAATACAATGATATATACATATACAAAAAAAAAACAGCATAGTGGCGCCATATGCCATGGATATAGCTGGCATATCAAACTGCTAGAAGATATATTAAGATTTACTTTGAATTGTTTTTTTCTATATGCACTAAGTTAGGAACTTTGATAAACAGTACCTCAAACCCTTAGAAGATTATTGACCTACGCCACCAATACACTAGTTATTTACTATGACTGTCACATACACTGACACGATCCACAACGATGGACAGAGACGTCAACGATCATTATCAATCACAACTACCATCACCACCACCATCATCGTCAACGCCACCGCCACCGCTGCCGCCAGCCCAATCGCCACCTCTACCTCAAGCCCCAGAGCGCAATGAAGACGTGTACTATAATGTATTTGTATAGTTTCAGTTGTTCTGATGATTTTGTTGTAATGCACTTTTTTTTGCATTATGTAGTTAAATATTTTTCGCGGTTTCGCAGTTTTCCGCATGTTTCGACACTTAGAATGTTTTTGCAAGTGGCTCGGTCGGTTGGTTATGTTACACGTTAGTAGTATATTTCGGAACCCCACTAAACTGTGCGTTAACGGAGAAGGCATTGTCTCGATATTGTATTGAAATCAAAACTATCACTGAAAGTGTTTTCGGTATAATGAAAAAAAACAACCAAAAAGAATTATGATTTTTGCGTATTCAACAAAAATCTTGGCATACAATAGTCATTAAGCACCGCCAATTAAGTGTTCTTACATGTAATGGAATTAAGGACTTTTATAAACTGTTAAAAACCAAGGACTAATATACAAAAAAAAAATCCTTCAAAAACGTGTTCACAAAAAGGTGTGTTTTGGTGTTGTTGTTAATATTAAAAGAAAAATATATATGTAATCCTTAAGATCCTTTGCAAGGAATTCACTAAATTTCCTTAAACTTAACCGTCGCATCATCAGCTACCGGGTATAGAGAAGGGCTGTGCAAAAGTTCTACTTGTAGCTCTCTTTCTCTCATATTACAACACGGAAGAGGAAAAAAAAGCTTTGCTAACACATTTTATGTGTGTGTGTGTTATTGGTTTTGATATATTGCATTTACATTTGTAAGCACACACACACACACACCTATAAAAACCACCAACCCTCCATATCTCAAAACACAAACTTATTATTTCACTCATTGAGAGGGAGATTCTTTAGCTGATGGGTGTGTGCTTGTGTGTGTGTATGCGAGTATGGGGAATTTACGCATACAGTTCCATTGCATTCACTTGTTGTTTTTATGAACGTTTTAACGTTGCACCTCAGAGGTGGCAGAGAGGCCAAGAAAATGTACTCTTGAAATGTATAAAAATTCTAGGATAACAAAAACAAAAATATAAAAAATTAAAAATTTAAGATTTAAAATTAAAAATTAAAAATTAAAAATTAAAAATTAGAAATTAAAAATTAAAAATTAAAAATTAAAAATTAAAAATTAAAAATTAAAAATTAAAAATTAAAAATTAAGAATTAAGAATTAAAAATTAAAAAATTATTAATAGATGAAATTTTATGAAAAAATGATTGAAAACTTAAAAGTCAAAATTAAAATAAAAATAATAAATTAAATATAAAATAATTCCAGAAAACAAAATTTTAGAAAATATTAATTATTATTAAAAAACAAAAAAATAAGAACAAAACGAAATTTAAAATTAAAGAAAAAATAAAAATTTTTATATATAAAGAAAAATGCCCATGAAGGCGCAAACAATAATTAAAGAAATTTACATGAATTAAAAAAAATATAAAAAAATATTTAATCAATATTAAAAAAAAATTAAATCAATAAAAAAATATAAATCAATAAAAAAAATAAAATCAATTAAAAAAAAAATAAAAAAAATTAAAATCAGTATTAAAAATAATATTAACATTTAAATAAAATATTAAAAATGTAAGAAATAAATATATAATTAAAAAATTTACAATTAAAAATAAAAAATTAAAAAAACCAAATATAAAAAATACATTACTACATTAAATTTTATGAAAATAAAATTCAAAGTCAATATTAAAATACAATAAAAACAAAAATTTTAACTAAAGATTAAAAATAAAAGTTATAAAATCTAAAATTAAGAAAAAAAGTTAAATTTATAAATTAACAAATTTGTTATACAATCGTTACCGAAAATTCGTCAAATAAATTTAAAAAAAAAAATTAAATATAAAATACTTAACATTCAATTCTTCAAATTAATTCAAAAAAAAAAAAAATATTAAATCCTAAACTTTATTTAAACACAAAAAATTTAAAACAATATAAAATGTCAAACTAAAAACAAATTTAAATATTTAAAGAAAAATATAGATAAAGCCAGAAAAAGAATAAATAAAAAAATTCCAAAAAATTACTTAAATTGAAAACAACTAAATATTACAAATTTAAAAAAGTTAAAACCGATATTGAAAAAATATAAATTTAAAATGAAATATTAAAAATTTAAGAGACCAATAAATAATAAAAATTTTTTTTAAATTATAAATTAAAAACAAAATTAAATTTCCAAATTTTTATATTAAAAAGATACATTTAAATTCATAAAATAAAAATAAGAAATTGCAAAAAAAAAAACTAGACTGGATTGCAGAAAACCAATAAATTGCAAAATAAATATAAACATAAAAAAATAAAATTTTTAATAAAAATATTTGAATATTATAAATATTAAAAAAAAACTATAAACTATAATAAAAAAAATCAAAATTAAATATTTTGACCTAATACTACATATTAAGACATAAAAAATTGGTAGAGAAAATTTCATTGTCATTTAATGAAAAATTGTTTTGCTTCAATAAAAAATAATCAAATTTAAAACCATAAATTGACAAAAAAAAATAATTTTAAAAAAATTTAAATTTAATATATTTAAAGAAAGAAAGACATGAAGACAAAAAAAAAGAATATATGAAAAATTTTACAAAAATATAAAAACGAAATTGTAAAGTAAAATTTAATTTTTATTTAATTCAAAATTAAGTTTGGCTTTAAAATTATTAACTTTGCATTTTAAAATTAAAAGGGAATCGAAGCTCAAAACTCAAACCTGCATATTAAAGTTGGAAAATATGAATATTTTTGCAATTTTATTTAAACATATCTGTTGGCGTTAAATTCGAATAATTCCCCTCATTTTTCAAATTTTCCTACAAAGGATCTCCACATCCATTTGCGCACACAATTCCAACCTTGTCCTGTTGCAACACAGATATTAAATTATATTGCTTACTTCTAAAAGTCCCACAAAAAAGTACATTTTGGAAAAACCAACCCCGTTGCATGCGTGTGTGAATGTGTGTGAGAGAAAAAAAACCCTCCTCATTTGCGCCCCAATATGGGTCAGTAGGAGCTGTTCGTAGTACATTCGTATGTATGTATGTATGTAATGGAATATAAATTCAATTTTTGAAAACACTTACGATTTCCGTAAATGTCAAAGTATGGGTAAGCGCGTTGAGAACTTTTTGCTGGAGTAAAAGTTAACAATAGAAATTTTTAAAACTAAAACTTAAAAAAACACACATGCAATGAGGAAAACCAAAAGCCAGCGAACAGATTCAGTAGACGGCATTTGGGCAAGGCGAAAGTATAAAGGAAAGTACGGCAGGGCAGGCACAAAACACACACAAAATGGAGGCAAAACGGAAAACATAATAAGTTGTAAGAAAATTTATGAAAAAAAACCTAAATCAAAACAATATTAACAATTGTGAGAAAAAAAATACCGTAACTCGAAAAGAAAACACCTTTTTCTTGTAAGGCTTAAAGACTTTACACTTATTCCCTTTGTCAGTTCCAAATCAACAGGGTAATTGGATGTGGCAAAAGCTTTGATAAATTATAAAACTCAATAATACTCACTCACACTTACGCACAACTCGCGAACAACTCGTCTGCTACACTAGTGTGAGTAAATTGTTAATTATAGCATCCATAACACATACACTTGCACACACACACACAGCGGAAGGGGATGCAAAGGGGTTAACAAATGCACCAGACGACAACAACGACGAGTACGACGATGATGACGGTCAAGACCGAGACGACACTAGAACTAAAGTAAAAGTGAATTTCTATAATATGCATTACACATTACCGCAGCAGCGAGCACCTCTAAGCGCACACACAGGGGATGAGACGGCAAATAGAAAACGAGAGAACAAAAAATAAAAAGCAGCAACTACAACACGTAAAATGTAATACGCAACAAGCTTCCAAATACGACATAGGAAATGTTACAAAAGCAAAGTTGTAACCTTGAACTTTTAAAAGTTTCTTTTTTTTCTTTATGTACTTAGCTTGTATTCCCAATTTGACCTCCCACATCAGCCGGCATTAAACGCAAATATTCCTTTTACTCTCGTATCTTTGCAGATTAACAACACGTTTAGCAAATAGTTCGTAACTAAAGAAACAACCGCACTGAAAACCAAAATCAACAAAATTTTCTATTTTGGCCCCAACCAAAAGAGAGACGACCAAGGCATTACTACGACTAATCCACTCGCGCTCCCTCCCAAATCCCTAATATATATATATATATATTTTAATAAAATATAAAAAAAACACAAAATGAATATAAACAACACAGCCGATACAAGAAGTGTAAATGGTCCAGTTACAGCCGTTACCGGTATCGGATCTAACAACAACAGCAGCAGCAACAACAACAGCATTTCCTCTTCCACCAGCAAAAGGAACGAAACAGAGCCATTGGCCCAGTCACGGACAGCGGCAAGAGGTCGCAGTCCGTCACCGGATGGCACACAAGACTATGATGTAACACGCATGAGAGAAGAAGACTTTGAGCGTTTGGCCGTCTATATAGTGCCCGATGTTCAGTGCGAACGGGGATTGGCCAATCGGGCCGATAAAACACTGCCACGCAGTTTAACGTTAAAACCATCATTGGTTTTCTCATCACCAAATGTTAAGGTAAGTGGACGAGAGAGTGAAAGTTATGGTGAAAAAAAACCATTAAATTAGGTAAGGGTTTAGACGGGAATTAAGGGCGTATTACAAAAAAAAAGTTCAAATTCAGTTTACCTGTAAGCTTAGGTTTGTAGGTAGGTAGGTAAACTTGTGATTTGTAAGTAAACCTAAGTTTGATAAGTAATATTTTGATGTAAAGGCAAAGCTAGGTTTTGTAGATAATCAGAGTTTTATAGGTTAACACAAATTGAAAGGGTGTAAAACTTATACAAGTGAGCATGAGTTCTGTAGGTAAACCTAAATTTCACTTTATAATATCCCCAGTTTTACAGTTAAACCGAACTTTTGTACGTGAACCTGCGGATACACCTAAGAATTTTGGATAAACCTAAGGTTTCTAGGTAAACATAAGGTGTTTAGGTAAACCTAAAGTTTTTAGGTAAATCTAGGGTTTTTAGGTAAACCTAAAGTTTTAAGGTAAACCTAAGGTTGTAAGGCAAACCTAAATTTTTTGGTAAACCTTAGGTTTTAGATAAACATAACGTTTCAAGGTAAACCTAAGGTTTTTAGTTACACCGATAGATGTTAGGTAAAAGGTTAACCTTTACGTTTGGATGTAAACTAATTTGTTTTTCGATAATCCTAAATTTCATAGGCAAACTTAAGGTTTTTATATATACCTTAGGTTATTAGGTTAACCTTTGTTTTAAATGTAGGCCTAAGTTAAATAGGTTAACACAAGTTTTTAAGGTAAAACTTGCTTTAAAATATAAGCTTAGATAAGCTTTAGGTAAATCTTAGGTTTAAGGTAAATATGACGTTTCAACGTGAACCTAAAATTTCTAGGTATACTTAAGGTTTTTTGATAAACCGACAGATGTTAGGTAATACATAAAGGTAAATCTTTACGTTGGTAGGTCGACCAATTTTTAGGTAAACCTCAGGTTTTTAGGTAAAACTGAGGTTAAATAGGTTAATACAAGTTTATTAGGTAAAAATAACTTTTAAAGCTAAGCTTAACCCAAGATTTGTAGATCATCTTAATTTTGATAGGTAAACACACATTTATGGATAAACTCAAGGTTTAAAGGAAAACCTAATTTTTTTACCTTACTATAGGTGTTGTAGTCATACTAAAATGTTCCCAGAAAAACTAAATTTTCATAGTTAAAGCAAAGATTTACAGCTTAAGCCAAGTCACACAGTTAAAGATCTTCAGTTTTGAAGTTATTTAAGTTTTATAGTTAAACCGAAGTTTTACTATAAAACCAAAATTTCGCACCTAAATCCAGAACTACAGCTACATCATAGAACACCTAAGAATTAAGAGAGCCTGTTCGACAATTCCCACAAGAATATTTCCAAAAACCTGATATTAAGTTCAAATTTTCACGTGGTCTTACGTCTCTTTTTACACAAACTAAAGATATTAACTAACAGTTTAACATATTCACGATTATCATATTTTTATCACATGTATCTTCTTTCTATTTCTTCCCCTACTCTACAATAGACTGAAGGAGTTTGGAGCACCGGAGTCATACCAAGGGGTACACGTTTTGGTCCCTTTGAAGGCGTGCCAACTCCACACTATCCCAATGATCCCAATACGGCGCGTTACTTTTGGAGGGTAAGCTTACACAAAATAATACAATACAATACAATCGTTTTAAGACAGCCATCCCGTCACCTCAACTCACCTCACCTAACCACTTAACATCAACTCTAGATCTACCAAATCGACTTAACATAACCTTAAAAGACTCTCTCTCAATCGCTCAATCGTTCGTTCCAACTCATTGTTATGTAAAATCCCCTCAGGGATGTGAACATAACTTCTTATCATCGTAGCTAACATTTCATTAGTAATCTAACAGTAGCTTAACATTTTAGCATCTTAACATTTAGTTTATAACAGCGCAGCTCATTTGAACTCTGAGCAATGACGGTCAACTATCAAAATTTGAACTAACATAAGAAAACCAATATTTTTTCCGTTTTTTTATTTAATTTCATGGGACCCTCTCTCTCTCTCTCTCTGTTAAATGAAAACTCCTAACTTAAAACCAAAACATTAAACCGAAATTGAAACACATCAAAAATAACCCCATCAATAATAACCAACCAACCAACCCCCTACCATCAATCAATCACAACCATCACTATCAAAAATATGTCAAAACAAACCATCAGGTGCAGGGAACACGTCATATAACCTATGGGAATATAAAGGTACTTTTTTTGTTTGCTTCTCACACTTTAAATCTAAAAAGATTCTATCTCTCTCTCTATCTGTATCTTTCTGTCTATCTAACTCTCTCTCTGTTTTTTGTCTAACTATCAACACTTTCTAAGTATAAATGTTGTAACAAGTGTGTGAACCAACCATCGATAAGCTTTCTATAATCGTAGTTAAAGGGAGTTTAAAGGCAATAAACCGGAATTCAACTCCGATTAACTGCATTTTATGTTCTCTTAACTGCGTTTTTAAGGCCTATGGTTGGTCTCACTAAACTTAACGTTAGTTAACTTTTAATGTACTTGTTGTTGTTATGATCTTACTGTATATGTTTTGCATATGAATGTTTCCAAACACCTCCTAAACTCATGCAAGCAGCAGCAGGTTGTCCTTCCTTCTAACTGCAATGCCAGGGTTAAGGAGTAGAGTCTACTGCAGATCCTTTAAAAAAAACTCTTTAGATTGTAATGACAGCAGAATGTAGCTGCAATTTGTCTAGACTAAACTCTCTAATTTATTGTGGTGTTTTCTTTATCCTTCTTAGATCTTCAAGGATGACGATTTCTATTACCTGGACGGTTCAGATCGCTCCCAGTCGAATTGGATGCGCTATGTGGCTTCAGCATATAGCCTAGACACCATGAATTTGGTAGCTTGCCAGCATCAAGAGAACATATACTTCTATACCACCCGCGACATAATGCCCAATGAGGAGTTGATGGTGTGGTATTGCAAGGATTTTGCCAAACGTTTGGGTTATGACGTAGATCCCGAGCGCACTCTCTTCGGCGCCTGCAAGGAGTCGGCCGATGATGACGAAGATGAAGCGGAGGCTGAAGTGGAGACTGAAGAAGATGGTGACGCAGAGTATTCACCTTGTCACAAGAAACGCGCCTGCAGCCCCTCATACAGCATGCCCGCCCCCGAAATACCGCCAGAGGTAGCCTACAATCACATTACCTATGTCATGGGTTTGCATTTGCCACCGCCAGCCGTCAACAGTGCGCCAAACGAAAGGCGTTCACCCACGCTTAGCCCCTCCCCGCCTGCCACCCACCAAGCTCAAACCACACACCCGCATATCCACCACAGCCAGACCGGCGGCCATCACTCGCGTTCGCTGATCCGACACACCCACAACATACATCAGGCGGCGACGCCCCAGCAAAATATTTTGCTAATGAAGCAAGAACCGACATCGGTTATTGTCCAGGATCATCACTGCAGCGGCCTGGACATGGATAAGGAACACAAGGAAGTGGCGGGAAATTCGCCCATTTCCCACAAGGAAGCCCAGTACGAACACCAGCTGACGCCTAACGATGGCAGTGTACGTTCCGTGAGATCGGACGAAGGCTATCATAGCAACGAGTACCACGAGGATCGTCTGACGCCCTCGGGCGGTGACGACAGCGACAGTGAGAGCGAGCACAACTATGTGCTGGACTGTTCCAAGAAAGCTATTGCCCCCAAAGAGACTGTGATTGCCCATTCGCAAAAAACCTGCAGCAGCAGCAGCAGCGCCGTAGCCCTGGTGGCCAACACAATGGTGGCCACATCGACGGCGGCGGCGAGCGAGTGTGGCAAGAATGAATATCGCAAGTTCAAAGTGAAAATGCCACTGAAATACGAGTTTAAGAATAGTATCAAGACTGAGGCTACAAACGCCACCATCACCACCGCCACGACCACTACCACCTCAATGAAGCTCGACGACCACCATCAGCAGGCCAGCTCGAGTGAGGATGAACATCGCACAACTTGTACATCATCGACCCAGATCGATGAGGTCATGGACTCTGAATGTCGGACAGCAGCTAGGCTAGCATCGGTGGAGTCCAGTGTTGCCGCCAACACACAGCCAGCATCGAGTACGGTCATCGTGCTGGAGAACAGCCAGAAGCGCACAATAGTCCCGCTGACCAAGCCGTATTACGAGGCCGAGTCCAGCTCTCCACCGCCGCCAGCACAAGGCTACATACGATACACACCACCCTCCAGCATTTTGGAGACCATACTCACGGGCCAGCATCAGCATCGCCTAGAGACGGCAGCAGCAGCGGCTGCAGTTGTGGTGGCATGTCGCCAAGCCAACTCGGCCACGCCTCCGCCCTCCTCGCCCACTGAGATGGCATACTCGTACAAGAAATCCCAGCGTTATGGCAATGCCGTCAGCCCTGACTCCAGCTCCAACCTGGTGGCCGAGCATGCCAGCCACGACCAGGATAGCGAAATGCTTATGAGCTCACCGCAGTGCAAAAAGGATCTGTGTTCACCACCACCACCCACGCATCAACAGCATCATGTACTCTTCTCGCCCAGTGGAGTGCACGGGGCCTATGTCAACGATGGCCAACATACACCGCCCTACTCCACCTACTCGTCGTATTCCAACAGCAGCCTCAATGGCCAGTCGGTCAGCGTGTTGCATGCGCCCACTTCCACGTTCCACTCGCCACCCCACAGTGCTCAATCGCCGTTCGATCGGCAATCACATTCCTCCAGCGGTTCCAATCAAAATCTGCACATGCTGCAGGGATCCACACAAATGCTGAACCATCCCCTGATGCAGCCCCTAGCGCCGCTGCAAAGACTATCACCCCTGCGTATTTCGCCACCCAGCAGTCTCAGTCCCGATGGCAACTCCTGTGGCCTCCTGGGCAGCCCCCTTAGTCCAAATACGCTGGCCTCACGTGGCTATCGCTCCCTGCCCTACCCGCTCAAGAAGAAAGACGGCAAAATGCACTATGAGTGCAATGTCTGCTGCAAGACCTTTGGCCAACTGAGCAACCTAAAGGTGCACCTCAGGACGCACTCGGGTGAGCGGCCCTTCAAGTGCAACGTGTGCACTAAGAGCTTCACGCAGCTGGCTCACCTGCAGAAGCATCATTTGGTGCACACCGGGGAGAAGCCGCACCAATGTGACATCTGCAAGAAGCGCTTCTCCTCGACCTCCAATCTGAAGACGCACTTGCGGCTGCACAGTGGCCAGAAACCATATGCCTGCGACTTGTGTCCACAGAAATTTACACAATTTGTGCATTTGAAGCTGCACAAACGCCTGCACACCAACGACAGGCCCTATGTGTGTCAAGGTTGTGATAAGAAGTACATAAGTGCCTCGGGTTTGAGGACGCATTGGAAGACGACCAGTTGTAAACCCAATAATTTGGAAGAAGAGCTGGCCATGGCAGCGGCAGCCACCTCAGAATGTTTGGGTGAGTACCAAAAATACGAGCAGCGAAAGAATTTTGATGGAGTAATATTAATAGATGTAAATATGTCTTCTTTCCACTCAGATAAAGATCATCCCGAACCCGACTCCCGCGAGGCCTTTGAACAAATGCAACAGCATATGCATCCTCATTTGAGGCACATGGGTGCCGCAGGACCCGAACATATGACAGGACCCCGTGTAATGGGTCATTCTGGCCAGCAGCATATGGGTCATATGCCGCAGCAACATGTGCCCATGATCCATCAACATTTACCCCCGCCCTCATCCACCGCCAGCATGTTGTTGACTACGGCCAACCAATTGCACCAGCATCAGCAGCAGCAACAGCAACAACAACAGCCAACGCTGCATCAGCACCAGCAGCATTTACTGCAGCAGCAGTCGTTGAAAGTAAAACCTCAGCTACATATGATGCCGGGCAATCCTCACGATGCCTCCTCAGTGCATGCGGCTGCAGCAGCGGCGGCACATGCAGCAGCAGCCGCCGCGGCAGCTGCTCATGCAGCGGCCTCACATCCCATGGCGGCGCCACAAGACAATCGGCCTTCGGTAATAGAATCCAATCAGCCCATGATCATCGAGTGTACGTAAACCGCCCGCAGAGAGCAAAGCTTAAAGCAAAGGTCCTAGGCAAAACGGTGGAAACATCCACGCACACACACACACCCACAAAGGAAACACCTTACCCCAGGAGATGGGAGGTTGAGGCTGAGGCCCGCCCAAAATTCCCAAAAAACACACACACAAACACGAATCCAAACAAAGTGCAATACAATACAAACACACAAATCGGTATTATTGAAAACAAAAAAGAGAGAGAGCTGGGAAGTCAATGATTAGATAACACGATCAAAGCTTCACAAAAGCTCTCAGGAAATTCTGAAAGTCGATCTCAACAATTGGCAGCCAATTAACTAAAACAAAACAAAAAAAGAAAAATGTTGCAAACAATAACTATAGAAAACCCTGCCCCCTACCCGCGCCCCTTAAACATGTAAATATAGAAATATTTAAATATATATACATATAAGTACATAAAAACAGTATATAAGCAAACTTAAGTTATAACATAACATAATACATAAATATAGAAAACACAGCATAACTAAACATCAACAAAAAAAAAACTAATCAAAATTTTTTGGACAAATTTAACGTAGTAATTTACGTAAGAAGAAGAAAAAAGTGCATTTAATACAACCACAAAAACAAAGAAGAAAGAACAACAAAACAAAAACAAAAAATTTACATGTAAATATAAAAATAATAACAACAATATCAAATTACATAAAAGTTGCCTTATTTCATTAGATTATTATTAATTATAAATTGAACAGACACACACAAGATAAATTATAATTATATGATAAAAATAAACCCCATTGTGCCCCACTCCCCCTCCCCCTCCCCCTTAAAAAAACGGGAAACTAATAATGAATGATGAATGTGTAATTAATGTCACACCCTTATTCGTTATTAGTTTTCGACATACTAGTACATTTTCATATTCCCCCTCCACTCCAGCGCATCACCCTCAGTAGTAATAAAATTTTTGTGTAAAAATTTATTAAGCTCTAGAATTTAAAAAAAAACACACACAAACACACAAAAATTTATAAATGAAAACTAGTTTATACTCGTAATTGTAGACATTTTTTTTTACTTATATTTGTAGTGTAGTCGAATAACAGAAGATGAGAAGAAGAAAAAAATAAGTGAAACACAAAATCGTAGCTGAAAAATCGGTGCTTTTAAATGCCTTACTGGCATTTGATTGATCCGTCCCGCCCCCTTATGGGTCACAAATCTTAAGGTAAGCCAGTTAAGAATACCGACGAAACTATTGTGTGTGTAATGCAAGAAAAGTTAACAATAGTTAAAAGTAACTTTAAAACGGTGGCAACTGCTTATTATTATTTGTGGCATCAGAGGGGGAGGGGGGACATCAAATGTAGTAGGCATTAATTTTTGGGAAAATATTATGTTTTTTCAAATAGTAACTAAAGTAAATAAAATAAAAACAAAACAAAACTTTACGTATAGAATGTATTATTATTAAGTAGACAGAGAGTAAAAGGAGGTTACCATAATTTTGTATAAAGTTTGATTGGCGGTAAAAAACATATGAAGAAGCAGTATTTCTTAGAAAATTATTAGGGAAACAAAAGTATGCAACAAATCCTTGTAAATCCTATAATATCCTTAACTTAATTCCTAGTTTCAAAACCCACCGTTTATTAAGTTTGTTCGCATTGAACCAAAACTGTTATCCCTTAAGAAATTTTTATTTTTTATTAATTATTTTTATAAACGAAGATTAATTGTTGTTTTGGGTTTCAAGCGAAAGTGTATTTTTATTAAAAATATGTAAAAAAAAAACATATAAATACATAAAATTATTTAACAAAAATTTAATTATTTAAAATTTTTTTTTTAAATTATTAAAAATATTTTCAATAGTAAAAAATTATTCAGAAAAATTATTTCGTAAAATTATCGAGCTTGATTGAAAAATAACAAAAATAAGGGTAAAAAAAAAATAAATATTAAAATATTTTTTATTAAAAATTTGGAAAAATTCACATTTTACATTACTAATTTTGACAAAAATATTGTTTTTTTTTATCAATTAATTAACATTATAAAAAATTAATCAAATAAATATTTTGTTTAATATTTTTTTTTTTTAAATTTAATATTTTTTTAAATATTTTTATTGAAATTTGGTTTATTTGTTTGTTTATTATAAAAAATAACTGTTTTGTTTAATATTATTATTTTAAATTTAATATTTTTTTATATATTTTTATTGAAAATTTGATTTATTATTTTTTTTTAATTCGATAATTTTTTTTCATATTCCACTTACAAAAATTTTACGTATAATTTTCTTTTTATTTTTTAATGAATTTTTATTATATTTGAAATTTTAACAAATTTTTTTTTTCACTGTAAATTATTTCTTTAGTTTGATAATATTTTTTTATTAATTGAAAATATTTTTTAATACATGATTCATATTAACATATTTTTTTTTTAATTTCAATTATTTCTTTTATTTGATTATTATTTTTCATATTTTACTTGAAAACATATTTTATTTATTAAAAGTATTTATATAACTTTGAAATCATCATAAAATTTATTAAAAAATTAACAAACAAAAATAAACAATTACTAAATATTATTAATAAAAATAGTCAAAATAAATAATAATCAAATTTATTAACAAATAATGTTAACTACAAATATTTATTGAACATATTTTTTATTACGTATAACTGTTATTATTTATGATAAAAATATTTAAAAAAAAAAACAATCAAGTATTAGAAATAAAAAATATTTATTGTTTAAATTTTTTTAAATATTTGTTGTTATGTTTAGTATTTTATTAACAAAATTTGTAATAATTAACAAAAACGTTTTTATTAAACATTTTTATTTGAATTTCGATAATTTTTGTTTTAATATTACATTAAAACTTGAAAAAAAATATTTGTAATAATAAAAAAATATTTAAAACAAAAATAAAAAAATTAAACATTTTAGAAATAATTATCGAATTAAAAAAATATTTATTAACAACTTTTTTTATTAATAACTCAAATTATTTCAAATATAAATTTTAAAATAAAATACAAAACATAACAAAAAATATTTGTGTTTAAAATATTTTTTGTTATTTTTTATACCTGATTATTTTTTTGTAAAATATTTTTATTTTATATTTATTTATTAATTTTTTAAATTATTTAAAATATTTATTAAAATACAATCAAATTTTTGAAAAATAATTACAAAATTTCTAATGGACAATTTTTTATCCAGTTACAAAAAAAATATTTTTAATTAATTATTATAATAAAAAAATTTAAAACAAAAATAATGAAATTGAAAAAAAAAATATTAATTTTTTATTTCATTAAAAAAAAATTTAATTTTATTTATAAAACAAAATTAAATATTTTTTTTTAAAAATGGTTTTCTTTAAATTCTTTTTTAAATAATAATGCAATTAATAACACTAAAAAAAATATTTTTAAATAAAAAAAATTACTTAAAAAAAATTTTAAAATAACAATATTTTTTATAAATTTTTTTTTTATATTTTTTATAAAAATATTTTTTTTTTATAATTTCAATATTTATTGTATTTATATTATTTATTCTTATTTTTATAAAAAATATTAAAATATTTTTATAAAGAAAATGAAAATATTTTTTTAAAAAATATTATTTTTTAAATTTTTTTTTGATGTAATTTTTTTATTTGTTAAAAAAAGATTTTTTTAGTGTTATTAATTATATTATTATTATAAAAAGAATTAAAACAAAATCATTTGTAAAAAAATATTTTAATTTTTTTTTTTTTAATTTTTTATATAAATGAAATTTTTTTAATGAAATAAAAAATTTATTATTATTAAAAATAATAGTACTTTTTTTTAAATTATCAACATATTTGCAATAAAAAATATTATTTGCATTTTTTTATATTTTATTAATTTTGTTTTAAAATAATTTAATTATAAAAATTTTAAATAATTAAATAAAAATGTTCTTAAATAATTTTCTTTAATTGAATAATTATTTTATTACTATTTTTATTAAAAATATTTGTTATTAATTTTCAAATAAATTCGATTATTTTTTTTTAATATTTTTTTTAAAAAATATTAAAATTTTTAGTGAAAATTATTAAAATAAAAGTATTATAATAATATAAAAAATATCAAAAAAAAAAATATTTATTGAAATCATTTTTAACAGCAAAACGTTATATTACAAAAAAATATAACTTTAAACTATTTGTTTAATATAATTATTTGTAATGTTTTTTTTACAAAATTACAATATTTTTCAAAATAAAATTTTTTTTCAATATTACAATATTTTTCAAAATATTTTCTCTAAAAGTTCTAACACAAGGAAAATTTAAATTCTGCCCAAGTTTCTACATTTCCAAGTTCAATCAAAGATAATTGTATCTCTAATCTACAAAAAATAGCATCTTAAGGCTCCTAAGGCCTAATTGTGGTGTCACAATGCATCAACACTTTCGCACGAGGCAAACAATTATAAACCTACAAACAACCACAATCTTCGTTTAGTTACCTCTCTCTCCAAAACTTTACCTTACCCCAAACAACACCCCCCCCCCCCTAGTTTAAATTTAAATTTAGCAACAAAAATAGAAAAAACAACACAACAACAACAACCAATATAAAATAAATTATGATAAAATAAATTTTGAAAATTTATACATGAGGCTGATTAGTTTGTAAGTAAACAATTAATGATAAGAAGAAATTCAAAAAAAAAAAATAAACACAAGAATCTATAATTAAACAAATTGTATAATGCAAAAAAAACTAAAGCAGCAAAAGTTTACAACTCTTAAGCAAAGAGATGAAAATTTTTGATAACTCCTACAACTACAACAGCAACAAAAAACAACCACTATTGTAATGTAATCATAGTTTTCCTTAAACAACAACAACAACACATACATTATACTTTATATACATACATATATATATATATTTATATTATATACAATATTATATACAACAAAATAAATAAAATAACAATAATGCAAAAAAAAAAATAAAAATAATACAAAATACAATACAATACGCGATATTTGTACGTTTACCACTACTGTAAGATTTAAAGTTTAACACAAAACCAGCAACAACAACAACAACAAAAGAAATGAAAACAACAACAACAAATTATACAAAAACAATAAACAATTGATAAATTTATAAATAAATACAGAAGAAAAAAAAGCTAACATGAAATTTAAATCATTGGTTATCTCTAAATTTTATTTATCACTTTAGGTTTGGTCATATTTTTGGTTAGTTAAGTTATTTTGTTAACATTTTAATTATTCCACATTTCGGTAAATCCGTAACAATTTTACAAATATTTCATTAGAGGGAAGATATTATGACTTAAATTTGGCACCAGTTTTAAGCAAAGAGAAAGATTGATGCTGATTTTTGGGTTTCCGCTCTTCATTTTACATGTTTCATTAAGCAATGAAATTTAATTTTTTTTTTTGTATAGGAAGAGTTTCAAC
Organism: Muscina levida; assembly: GCA_964034835.1. Taxonomy (NCBI): domain Eukaryota; kingdom Metazoa; phylum Arthropoda; class Insecta; order Diptera; family Muscidae; genus Muscina; species Muscina levida. The sequence goes on from OZ035883.1 coordinate 36,858,236, forward strand.
AACACTTTAGTGTTTAAAAACGTTTTATGTACGCAAGCGATAATGACCTCAGTGTTTAGAACCCAACCATAACTAAGATGGTCCAGAGGGTTATAGAAATGTTTGGCATTGTTATATATCACACCACAATGGTTCAGACTTATATCCTCCGAGTTGAAGATACGTAACTGCCGCTTTTACTCTCAATTGACAACAAACACAATTAGGCTACAGTTTCGCAAATTTACTGTTGAGATTATTAAATTAAAATGTTTGTTCTAAATAAAATACGAAATAGGTCATCGATGAAAACACATTCATTAAATAGGTCATCTATAACTTTGCAAGACTTTGTTGACGGTTCTGGTTGTATCTCTCGAATGGATAAAGATGTAGATTGTATGTAGAATGAATAGAATGTAGAACGTAGATTATTTGCATAGTATCGATCTTTAACATATTCTTCTTCTTTAGTGGCAGCAACAACAGAAATTTATCTATCAGTAGCCGCACGTAGCAAAGTATTCCAAGCGCTTCGGTCTTTTGAGCTCCGTAGATAGTTCGTCACACCAAGCTTAGTTAACAGCTCTTTCACTTGGTCCAACCATCGGAGTTATGGTCGCCCCCTCCTGCGCCACCCATCGAGTTTATTGCCGAAGACTTTTAAGCCGGAGTGTTTTCTTTCATTCGTACAACGTGTCCAAGCCAGCGCATTCGGTCTATTTGAACGCGCTTGACCACGTCGATGTCGTTGTACAGCTCATACAACTCATGATTCATTCGCCGACGGTGCTCGCTGTTAACGATGATGGGTCCAAATATTTTGCGGAGTATTTTTCTCTCGAAGACTACCAGAATAGATTGATCCGCTTGTGTCATTTCCCAGGATTCTGCGCTGTAGAGCAAGACAGGTAGGATCAGAGTCTGGTAGAGCTGGATCTTTGTTCTTCGAGAGAGCGCTTTTTCGTTAAATCGCTGAGCGCATAGTAGCAGCGGTTTGCGATCAATACTCGTCTTTTGATTTCGAGGCTGACATTATTATTTTTGTTTATGGCGGAGCCAAGGTAGACAAAATCATCTACCACTTCAAAGTTATAGTTGTCAACGTTTACACAGCGTTCCAGACGAGTGGATTATTTGTTCTTTGAAACAAATAACTTGGTTTTGTCCTCGTTTATTACCAGACCTACTTCAGCCGACTGATTTTCAATGCTCGAAAAAGCTGCAGTAACATCTCGCAATCCACGTCCAATAATATCTATATTATCAGCATACGCGAGCAACATGTGACTTTCGTAGAAGATGGTACTTTTCTGTTTACTGCAGCCTTCCGCATGATCATCTCCATTACGATGTTAATGAGATCGCAAGATTGACTATGGCCTTGTCTATAGCCTCGCTTGGTAGAAAATGGCTCTGTCAGATTTTTTCCTATTTTCACTAAAGACTTCGTGTCAGTCAGTCTCATCCCGCAAAGTCGAATTAGCTTCGCGGGGATACCAAACTCAGCCATAGCATCCAACAATTTCTGTCGTTTCGGACTGTCGAATGCACGTTTGTAATCGATGAACAGATGGTAGGTGTCGAACTGCATTTCTTGGGTCTTCTCCAGGATTTGTCGTAGCGCGAATATCTGGTCGGTCGTGGATTTACCAGGTCTAAAGCCACACTGATAAGGTCCAATCAGGTTCGCCAGAATGGGCTTTAGTCTTACACATAACACACTAGACAGAACCTTGTATGCGATGGGTAAAAGGCTAATCCCGCGATAGTTGGTACACACACTAGCATCGCCTTTCTTAAGCACGGGACATAGAACACTCCAATCTTCGGGCATGCACTCCCTAAACCAAATCGTTTTTATGAGCTGGGGCATGCATGTTGCCAGTTCATCGCCGCCAACTTTAAAAAGCTCTGCTGATCTCGTTTTGGCTCGGTGGTGGACAGTCTATTCCATCGTCAATGATTGGTGCGATTTCGTCACTTATCCTGCCTTCGGGAACGAGTAGAGATTTAAAGTCTTCCCTCCATATTTGCAGCACACTCTGAGTGTCCCTGTTCCAAAACATTTACTTTTTACCTTTTGGTAGAACTTTCGAGCCCCACCTCTATCCCTGTAGTTTTCGATATCCTGGCTCTCTCTTTTCTTCCACAGACGCATTTTCCGTCTGAACAGACGTTTCATCTCCCACGGCTTCTTTCATTTCATTGTGTCATTTCCCAGGATTCTGCGCTGTAGAGCAAGACAGGTAGGATCAGAGTCTGGTAGAGCTGGATCTTTGTTCTTCGAGAGAGCGCTTTTTCGTTAAATCGCTGAGCGCATAGTAGCAGCGGTTTGCGATCAATACTCGTCTTTTGATTTCGAGGCTGACATTATTATTTTTGTTTATGGCGGAGCCAAGGTAGACAAAATCATCTACCACTTCAAAGTTATAGTTGTCAACGTTTACACAGCGTTCCAGACGAGTGGATTATTTGTTCTTTGAAACAAATAACTTGGTTTTGTCCTCGTTTATTACCAGACCTACTTCAGCCGACTGATTTTCAATGCTCGAAAAAGCTGCAGTAACATCTCGCAATCCACGTCCAATAATATCTATATTATCAGCATACGCGAGCAACATGTGACTTTCGTAGAAGATGGTACTTTTCTGTTTACTGCAGCCTTCCGCATGATCATCTCCATTACGATGTTAATGAGATCGCAAGATTGACTATGGCCTTGTCTATAGCCTCGCTTGGTAGAAAATGGCTCTGTCAGATTTTTTCCTATTTTCACTAAAGACTTCGTGTCAGTCAGTCTCATCCCGCAAAGTCGAATTAGCTTCGCGGGGATACCAAACTCAGCCATAGCATCCAACAATTTCTGTCGTTTCGGACTGCACGAATGCACGTTTGTAATCGATGAACAGATGATAGGTGTCGATCTGCATTTCTTGGGTCTTCTCCAGGATTTGTCGTAGCGCGAATATCTGGTCGGTCGTGGATTTACCAGGTCTAAAGCCACACTGATAAGGTCCAATCAGGTTCGCCAGAATGGGCTTTAGTCTTACACATAACACACTAGACAGAACCTTGTATGCGATGGGTAAAAGGCTAATCCCGCGATAGTTGGTACACACACTAGTATCGCCTTTCTTAAGCACGGGACATATGACACTCAGATTCCCATCTTCGGGCATGCACTCCCTAAACCAAATCGTGTTTATGAGCTGGTGCATGCACGCTTCCAGCTCATCGCCGCCGGTTTTAAAAAGCTCTGCCGGCAGTCCATCGGCTCCCGCAATTGCTGCGCTGATCTCGTTTTGGCTCGGTGGTGGACAGTCTACTCCATCGTCGACGATTGGTGCGATTTCATAATTTATGCTGTCTTCGGGAACGTGTAGAGATTAAAAGTCTTCCCTCCATATTTGCAGCACACTCTGAGTGTCCGTGACCAGATTTCCGTCTCTGTCCTTGCAGGTGGGGATCCCTGTTCCAAAACCTTTACTTTTAACCTTTTGGTAAAACTTTCAGGCCTCACCTCTATCCCTGTAGTTTTCGATATCCTGGCTCTCTTTTTTCTTCCACAGACGCCTTTTCCGTCTGAACAGGCGTTTCATCTCCCTCCTTTTCTCTTTATAACGCTCCGTCACCGCACGCGTCGCCATTGGCTGCAGTTTTGCCTTGTATGCAGCATCCATTTCCTCAGACATTTCGCGACATTCATCATCGTACCAGGGCTTGTCTGCAGCAGTGGTCATAGAATTCGCAATATGCTGCTACTTTGTGTCGGGAACATTAGAACATTAGGGGGGTTTGTTTGGAGTAATTGTGATGTCTAGCTTCCTTTGCGTTTGATTACGAGTGTTTTTAGCGCTACTTAATTGTGTGAGTACCTTGGCTGCAACTAGGTGGTGATCCGTTTATAACGCTTGAGACATGCCTTCCATGAATTACCACGTGATTAATCTGATTTCTTGTATTTTGATCGGGAGATATCCAGGTTGCCTTGTGGATATCTTAATGCGGGAATCTGGTTCCACTCACTACCATGTTTCTTGCCGACGCGAAACTAACCAGTCTGCAGCCGTTATCGGAGGTGTTGTTGTGTAGACTGAATTTTCCGACTGCTGAACCAAGAGCATCTCGCCCTTCCTATTTTAGCATTAAAATCTCCCAAAACAATTTTAATGTCAAGTGCAGGGCAGCGGTCATATATCTCCTCCAGTTGTCTTCCGTCGGGGCGTGTACACAAATCAACGTAATGTAAAAATATTTCGCCCGGATGCGAATAGTGGCTATTTGGTCACTTACAGGATTAAGCTGCGAGACCACGTGTCGAAGTCTCTTGTCGACTATGAAATCCCATCCAAATTCGTGTCTTTCTGCATGGCAGCTGTAAAAGTTGTCACAGTTCTTCGTCGAGATCATCCCTGTCGAGGATATCCGCCAGTTGGATAGAGGCACCATCTCTGTATAGAGTTTGGACATTCCAGGTGCATATCCTTAAATCATGGTCATTATGTCGTTTGCGGAAGTCGTCAACATTTGGGTGGGTTCTTGTTGTCTTTATTTCGTGTTTTCATATTTTTTTTCATGTTTTTTTTATCCTAGTTTCTTGGGGCTGCCAAAGCCACTAGAAGAGCCTGTGTTGAGCTTCAGTAACTTCTGTTACCTACTTCCTAAGACGCATCGGTGGTATCATGCCGATTAGGTTACTCAACATTTCGCCTTCTAACTCTAGCTAACTTCTAAGCGGTTGCTTTAAAGTCCGGGGAATACTTGGTCTAAGACCGGAAGTAGTTAGCTGCTTGGACAGTGCCACAAAGGAATCGCTTCTGGTCACTCCCAAGTAAGTGACAATCAGTAACTTTCGACCTCTGAGCGAAGTCCCATTGCCTATCCTCTCCTCTAACTTAAATTATATTTTCTGTCATGGCGTTCAGTACCGTCGTTTTCCCATCTTGACTATAGCCTTGTTTTGAATGATATTAAATAAGTTAGCGGTGAAAATGAATATCGATCAGCCCCAGTGAAAATATTTCAACTCAGTTGATGATAAATTAAAAACACACCATAAACAGGAAGACTGATTTGTAACCAAAGTTCCTAATTGGGTTAATATTTACTGGGTCCGAACATTAAGTACCGCTAACTTTGTAATTGTCTTGAAATCCAATTGTATTTGTTTTTATAAAATAAATTTCTGTGTTTGTTGTTGCTATTGTAATTAATAATAAAATTAATGATAAAATAAAATATATTTAAGATCCCCCCCTATACATTTAATGGAGAATATATGACTGCTTTAGATTATAAGAACCCCAAAAATAAAGAGAGAAACACAATGTTCACTGAGAACTTGATGGAGAAAACAAACTTTGTAAATTGTAGAAGATGAATAATTTTGATTTTAATATTGTTGCTAGAGATTATAGAAAACAATATTTTTTATGGTTTTATAGAAAAATTTGAAAATGCCACATAAAAAGGCTGCATTTTTTTAAATTTTGATAAATAACTTTAAAATTTCATTCAAATTCAAATTACTTTAGTAAACATAAATCATTAGAATTATTAGCGGTTAATGACGATACAGTATAATAAATAAAGGGTTTTCCAATGAGAGGTGTTATTGTGAATGGCCCGCTATTTCGGTAGCTGTCACTTTTGACATTTGACAAGTAGTAACTACGCCATTACCAAAAATGAAACGATACACGCTTCAACAACGCATTAAAATTCAAATCAAAAATGGTGAAAATCTTGTAGTCACAGTTCGCAAAACTAAAGCATATTTGGTCGTCGTGAAGCACCTTGTCGGACCGCAATACAGAAATTGGTGGGCAAATTCGAGCTGTTGGGACAAGTTAGTGATGTGATGAATAAAACCCAAAAACCGCACGTCGCTCAAGAACAGCTGAGAATATCGCTATTGTAGCCCAAAGTGTTGTAGAAAACCCAGGCTTGTCTATTTCTCGTCGTTCTTTGGAATCCACAAACGTCTTTATACCGTATTATGCATAAAGACTTGGGTCTTAAGGCATAAAAAGTTTAGTTAATACAAGAACTCAAGTCGGCAGATCATCAACAATGTCGTGTCTTTGCTGATTGGGTCCTTGAAACGCATGAAAATGACCCGGAATTCCATCAAAAATGATCTTGACTGATGAAGTCCATTTCCACTTCGGTGGCTACGTCAACAAGCAAAATTGTCGCATCTGGTTCTCGAAAAACCCAAGAGTTATTGTTGAGAAGCCTCTCCATCCTCAACGTGTGACTGTTTGGTGCGGTTTATGGTCCGGATGGGGTCATTGGACCTTACTTTTTCGAAAATGAGGTTGAATCAACAGTTACGGTGAATGGATTGCGCTATTGGGAGATAATTAATAATTTGTTATGGTCGGAGTTGGATGATATTGATCTGGACGTTTACTTTCTACAAGACGGCGCTACGTTCCATACAAGGAATTCTTTTCCCTATAATTCTTTATTTACAATCTATCCACTCAAGGATAATAAGCAAATTGTTTAATATATAATAAATAACAGAATTGACGATCTCCATTGAGATCGTCTTTAAAAATAAAATAAACTCTATTCGGTTAGTGTGGTTATAAATTTATATGTTAAATGAGTAAGTTTATTTACTTTCGAAATGGTAGATCTAATACGTGGTGTCTCTTGAGCCTTCGAACTTCGTGTGTATCATCTAGTAGTGATATAGCCAGCGGATTGACGTGATTACTCAGCCTATCTAGGTATTTAGCGCTAAATCTGTTGATTTCATCTTTGACGTATGGGATATGCAGATCGTCATGAATTGTTTTGTTAGATACAAACAGGGTGCGTTTATAATAAATCTCAGAGTCTTGGACTGGGATTTTTGAAGTTTTTCGATGTTGGAGTTGCTAGCAGTTCCCCATAGTTGTATACCGTACGTCCATACAGGCTTCAGCATAGCTTTGTAGGTTAAAATTTTGTTCTGAGTACTATGTTGCGATTTACTACCAATTAACCAAAAGAGCTTGCCAGTTTTAATTTTAAGCTGTTCCTTCTTAGCTTTAATGTGGGAAAGGTTTTTTTATCTCTCGATGAGGTGATCACAATTGGCCACCGAGATCTTGTGATTTAACACCTTGCGACTACTTTCTTTGGGGCCACGTGAAAGATAAGGTCTGCGCCAACAGCCCAGCGTCGATTCAAGACCTCAAAGATAAAATTCGTGGGGCTATGGAGAACATAGGGTAGCCACTTTGCAATTTGGTTATGGAAAATTTCATGAAAAGGATATGGTCCTATAAGCGGGCTCATGGTGGCCTTTTGGCTGTTGTTGTTTTCATTATTAATGACATACCTTCCCCCTTTTTTTATGAAATAAACATCCGATCATTTCTCTCAAAAAATTTAATTTTTCTTTGAATACCAAAATAACACCTCTTTTTGGAAAACCGTTTACTAATATGGGGGGTCGTAGAGAGCACGGATTCATAAAAAAATATTTAATTTTTTCAGACAAACTACACACCTGGGTGGAGAAAACATAAAATTTTTTTCCGCCATATAGAGCGACCCTATCTAATTTACACAGAAAAAAATAATTTCCTAAATTTAATAAATTTTTTATTTAAAATTGAGCCAACAACGGATTTTGTAATATCAACTACTGATATTGTGGTTTTTGTTAGTGATTATATCGCGAATTTTTCATATTAACAACGCATTAAATTGGTTTAATATAAATTGTTGTTGAAATCAATATTGACTATTAACTTAAAACTTAACTTAATTTTCCTTTACACCCCAGGAATGAGGTATGGGATGGCTTCTCGCGTTTGTTGTGAAATAACACGCTTTCTTTTTTTAGATTCACAACTAACGGCACCTACTTGTTTATTTACTAGACATGCCGATTGACCCGACACTTATACTGCGAAGTTGCTGTCAACAACCCAGCAGCAAAAAATGGGGCTTTGCATGTCTTCTTGCAGGCCTGCAAAGGCAGTCAGAAGTCCTACCCTTCAAATGCAGTCTTCATTTCAAATTAACATTTGGGCGCCATAGGCAGGCATGTTCTGCACATTCCCTTTCTCATTGAAGGTGTTTCAGTAGGCATGCCTAGTATGTCCTGCTTGGAGTCCTAATAACAAGGGCCTTCTATGAGGCATTGCTACCGCAGACCAGCTTGCAGGCCTGCAAAAGAGCATTTGTAAACGAACTAAAACAAAAAAAACATATGAGAATTATTTCCATATTAAATTATTTCGTACTTTTTATAAATTTTTAATACAATATTTTTTACAATTTGTAATAACAATTTTTTTAAACTCCAGCAGCAGGAATCGAACTCGCGACCTCAGTACTCATAGTTGGGCATGCTACCTACTCGGCTATCACGTGATACAGTTGTTGTACAACAAATAGCATACATGTGGTTCTCATAAACAACAGCATCTGTCTTACCTTCCCCTAAGAGGCCTGTCAACAGGGCTAATCGGAGAAGTGACATGGCTATGAACGTCAATTCTGCCTTCTACTAATAGGACTGTCAACAGGCCTGTTTAAAGCAAGAAAGTTTGCATGTCCTTTGTGCACATCTATGGTATTTTTGTGGGGCGCACAGTAGGGCTGCTCACAGGACAGTTTTAAGAAGGGAAAGAGGCATGTCTGCGGAATCTTTTCTCACCCTAGTAAGAAGCCTCATTGCAGGTCTCATTTGAGAAGCGAACAGTGCATGGGTATGGAATTTTTTGTTAGGCTTAGTGAATGACTTTTTCTAGCCTGTATACATGCCTGGAAAAGGAAGGCGCATTTGAATGCCAACAAACTGTCTTTGAAGGCATGTTTGCAGGCAAAGTTTTTACAATGCCTGGGAACACGCTGCTGGGAACATTCGAGGGGAGCCGACAATGAATGAAAATGTTTCTTTTTTTTAAGATGACTGGAGCCAGGAGTTGAACCTGTGATCTGCTGCATAGTAGTCGCGTGTTCTAACCACTATGCCACGGCCGGTTCCAACAATTCCTTTTTTTTCCTGTGTAGGTTTTATTTATATATTTTTTCAAATCACTCTCCATTTGATATATGTTATAATTTATTGACTCTCATATAAAATCCTCTGCGAGATATTTAATGAAAATTTTTTTCAGCATAAAGTTTGTTTTTCTCTTGTCATATTCTCAATTTGTATATATAAACTATAAATTCCTAAAAATTCTTAAAAAATCATCTCAGACATACAAAACTATTCCATAATCACAATTATCTTGTAAAAGATATTAAGTTGTACTAACAAGAAAATAAAACATTGCCTGATTGCTTTCATCTAATCAATAAAAACAAAGATACACGCCATAAACAGCTTACTAACCGTCATCCAACAAAACGAGTTGTAATTTGAAAAAAACTGAAAGTTACCATAAATAAAATTTGTACTTAAACTTCTTATAAAATGTAAATTCTATGTTAGTTTATTTTTATTTTTCAGTTGTCAAAGCTGTAAACAATAACAATTTTTGCAGTTAGTTTCAATATTCAGCTAACGCCATCTAAGCTCTACCGCCCACAAATCCTAATGAAACATTTTGATCTTAAGTTATTTAAACGTCCTCTAAACTTCCCAAAATATTTCTCTTCATAGCCTTGACAACTGTTATTACTTTTTCAATTACAATTACTTTTTCAATTACAATTCCAATCAATCAAATCACTTCACATACAGCAAAGTAAATCTAATACACATACACAGACAGTTATCTTTATATATAAAATTCTACCGTACGTGTGTTGTGACTGAACTCCTCCTAAACGGCTGGACCGATTTGCATAAATTTTTTTGTATGCGTTTGGGTGGCGCCCCGGATGGTTTAGATTTACAATTCGGTCCAATTGGACAAAGGGGCGTGGCACCGCCCATACAACTTGAAAATCAAAAGGGCTGTATCTCATGAACTGTCAGAGGTATGAAGATGAGATTTGGTATATATGTTGTTGAAGCAGTATTAATTTCAGCCAAGGTAGAAGTGGGCGGTGCCACACCCCCTTTTCAAAAATCGCTCTAACGGCTTTTCTAATAGACCGATTGATACGAAAATTTTACCAAGTGGTACTGTTGACCTGTTGATAGTCCCTGGCTATAATAGGCTGTGATTGGATAAAGGGGCGGTGCACCGCCCATACAACTTGAAAATCAAAAAGGCTGTATCTCATGAACTATCAGAGGTATGAAGATGAGATTTGGTATATATGTTGTTGGAGCAGTATTAATTACAACCAGGCTGGAAGTGGGCGGTGCCACGCCTCTTTTTCAAAAATCGCTCTAACAGCTTTTCTAATAGACCGATTGATACGAAAATTGTACCAATTGGTACTGTTGACCTGTTGATAGTTCCTGGCTATAATTGGTTGTGATTGGATAAAGGGGTGTGGCACCGCCCATATAACTTGAAAATCAAAAGGGCTATATCTCATGAACTATCAGAGGTATATAGATAAGATTTGTAACAGTACAAATTACTGCAAGGGTGGAAGTGGGCTGTGCCACATCCCAGTTATAACTGCCATAGTAATAGTTTGATCGTCCTCTAAATTCCATATTATATTGCAGTTCGCCTAGAGATAGGTAGAGTTTTTTTTTGTTTTTAAATAAGCAAAAACCGAAAACTTCATATATATTTTTTGAAACCTTCTGCGGAAAACTGTGAAAAATAAGTTATGGCCTTTGAAAGTTGGCAAGCAGAAATTAAGTTTTTTAAAATCCTTGAATTTTTGCCTTTGGCGGAAGTCCAATATGTAGGGCGGGATCTCAAACAGCATCAGAAATATACTATTCTCTTCGTCTTGGTTTCCAAACATCTGAATGGTAGGTCAAAATTGGAGCCGGAGCACATGGGGTCAAAATAAGGGCCTCTTGGATTCTATGATGACCCTCTAAGTGCGGGTGTTGTTTCTTAGTGAAATTTTCGTAGGTTCCGATTTTGGTATACGATTAAATTGATCCGTCCTAATGAACAGGCTATTTGGAACTAAAAAAATAAAAAGTGCCGATGCACTGCAAGCGTCAAGCGTTTGGTGACCGAATTATCTTAAAAAATGGTAACACGAGTTCAATGCAAATACAGTATTCGGAAATATTCTTGATTCGTGGGCGAAGAAGACATGGCGAAAGAGTTTTTTATGGCTAAAGGCATAAATCTTCAAACGAAATTTTTATTTGAGGTCATTAGGCGGAGAAGACATGCCAAAAATGTTTTTTACGCCCAAAGAGATAGTTAGTATACAGAAGATACCCGCTACTACAGAAAAAATAAAAATTGAATTTTGAACTTTAGCAGAATGTCCGATTTGAGAAATAAGTGGTTTTTCGCCCTACATACAGATATGATAGATATGACTTTGCTGATGAACTTTTTACAATCGTCATAGAGCCTACGATATTAAGCATTTAAAACAATAAATCTTAATTGGTTAACTTCCATGTTAAGGATTTACTTGAAATTAGTTACATAAGTTAATAAACTCAACATATTATTGTCGAGCTTAAGTACCATTTTCAAAGTACATACTTTGTAGACCTACAAATGTATTAATCAGCGTTTATATAGCATTTAGGATGGCAAGAAATCTGAAATGTATTACAAGTTGATATGCAATAGCGAAGCATTGCCGGGCCCACTAGTTTAATATAATAATTTAATCATTATTATGATTATTATTACAATAACCCTTATTATACATATAGAATATATACTTTAAAGTCTAATATATTAAACTAAGACATTAAACAAATAATAATAAAAAATAAATATTCTATACATAAGACAGCAAGTGTGTTATGATATTATGATAATGTTTTTGTTCTTTTCTTCTAATCTCTCTCTCTATACACAGTATTAAAATAAATTACATAAGAATTTCTATTTGATTAGTTAATTTTTTTTTTGTAATTTATTTTCAAGATATTCATTATAATTTAACACTCATATCATTCATAAGTATACTTATACTATATATACACATATATAACATAATACAATTATACAAATAGTTTTTGCATAAAATAACAATTATCATTTGATAACTAATGTAATACGACGAATCTTTTGTACTTCAAACAAAAAAAAACTGAACAACAAATACAAAAAAAAGCTTACAACAACAGATAAAAGATAAGAATAAGCTAAAAAAAACGTAATAAACATTTTCTTTGTTTTAATTTATCAACAAATAACTGAACTAATCACAAACTGAGAATGGAAATTATAGTTTTGCACACTGTGTGTGTGTGAGAGAGAGTGGGGAGGGGACATTTCACTTTCTTTACTTGAGAAACCTATTTGTTTCTAGTTGAATTCATTGCCCTTTACAAGCTATATCTTATCAGTTGGTGTTGTTGTATAGGTTTCATAATGCAACTACAATAACAATAATTTTATAATTTATTTATTTTGTTGAATGTCATGACTTTTTATAGAAATTGAACAAAAAAAATCCGGTATTCGTTGGTTTATATTCAGTTTACTGAATTCTGGATTACCCGCAAAATTATTTTAACTGTTATCTCATTGTTTGAATAAAGAATAATAATTTTAAGAAAAAATTAGAGGGAAAACAGGGGAAACAAAATTTAATTTATAGAAAAAAATATATTTTTTTTAAATCACACAGTCATCATAGCAAAACGATTTTGAGGAAAAAGTTATTTTCAAATTAAATCTATAATAAACAATGAACTGAAATAAACTTCTTCTTCTGAACAAAAGTACACTTATATACAATTTCAATTTAGGAAAGCTTTAAAAATAATTCCAAAATAATTATTCTAACAATTATTATAAAAAAAAATTTTTTACGCCCTCATCATTAATACTTCTTAATGAAAAGAATTTTATCGTTTAATGGAAATTTGATCCATTTATTGCTATTTCGTAGAATTTTTAAGAAATATTTCACTAAAAGAAACTTTTAAGTTAGAGACCGAAAACAATTGTTATTGATCAATTTATCAATTAAAAGAAATCAATGTTAATGAACTATAGTAAAATTATTTTAAATAGAAGCAAAGATTACACAATAGAACAAAATGAGGGACATGGTCTAAGGCGTGTAAGATTCTTATACCGAACGGTGACTTTACCGCTAGTTCTACAGGCGAATTAAACACAGGCAGAGCTCTTTGCAGTAGATATATAACATTTTGTTTTTTTGGCAAAATTCGTTTTTTTGTATTCAACATAATTCCTTTCTAGAGTGATACACTGATAACAGCGATGTAGTACGATTTGCGCTTTGCTTCAAAATAGGCCTCAGTTTCGGCGATCATCTCTTCATTCGACGAAAATTTCTTCCTAGCGAGCTTTCTTTTGAGATCTGAGAACAGGAAATAGTCGCTGGGGGCCAGATCTGGAGAATACGGTGGATGCGGAAGAAATTCGAAGCCCAATTCGTGGATTTTTTACATCGTTTTCATTGACTTGTTTTTGGGCAAAGATGAGCTCGCGCGGCACCCACATCGCATAGAGCTTTGTCATACCCAAATATGAACACGTTCAGTTGATATCTAGTTCATTCAATTTCAATTTACGGTCGTTCAAAATCATTTTGTGGATTTTTTAATATTTTCGTCGGCAACAACCTCTATTAGGCGTCCACTGCGTTCACCGTCGTCGCACAGTGGCTCATTTTGGGAAAACACGTTCCAAAAATCATAAATTTTGAACTACAGCTGGTATCAATTTGAAACTTTTACTTCAAAGATTATGTGCTGTTAAAATGGGAGCACGCCTAAAAGAAAAGGGCGGAAAAAGTGAAAGATTACAAACTTTTGTTATTTGTGCTTTTGTTCTCGAAGTACAGATCGAAATTTTTCTTCAATCGCAATGAAATTTGCCACATCTTCGTCTTTTGGGCTAGAGACAATCTATACTAAAACTGAGAAAAATCGGTTCAGATTTAGATATAGTCCCCATATATATAATATGTTTCCCGATTTGATTAAATACTCTTCTAGAGGTCATATTTTTCGATTAATCTTTACGAAATAGCCTCTATACATATGATTCAACCGATTTACATTGTGGCAGCTATAAAAGCCGGATTTGCTTCCGATCCTCATGAAATTTGGCTTATCTTCTTATTTTGGGCCGGGGACAATCTGTACTAAAATTGAGAGAAATCGGTTCATGTAGATATAGTCCCCATATATATGTTCCTAGATTTGACTTAATACTACGGGCGTGGCTTAGTCAGTGAATATAAATTCAAAATTATTTCTTGTAATTAAGTTATGTGCCAATTTTAAGGAAGTTATCATATCAAATAACAAAGATAATAAGTAATAACTCTAGAACAATAGGTACTACTCAACCTGTAATGTGGCACTAGTTTAGCTCTGCATTAATATTGATTTTTTTTCAACAAAATAGCACAACTTTGGCCAGCTGTACAAACTAAACTATACACTCAAAATGGATGATATTTCAGAATTTGATACTTCAATCAGTTCTTAATTGAAAAATATAAACCTTTTTTGACAGTCAAACAACTCGAAATTTGATTTTTGGCTCGAGTTTTCGTCAAATGAGCCACTGTGCGTCGGTGCTCATTTCCCCACGTCTGAACTTAGCATACCAATCCTTGATGGTTGATTTTCCTGGGGCAGTGTCTGGAAAATCGTCATTAAGCCAAGTTTTAGCTTCATTTGTATTTTTTTCTCTTCAAAAAGCTATATTTTATAAACACGCGCGTTTTTTACCCATTCATAATAACAAAAGTTGCTTCACTCTAAATGCTATAATTCACAAACTAATGATCAGACAGCTGTCAAATTTATACACGCGTCTTTTAAAGGTTAGGGCTAACTATCATATGGATTTAATTTTAATACTGTCATCTATGTGTCAGGCCGGTGACTTTTCAATTGACCTGTTATTTGAATGATTTTAGTCTACCCTTTGGAAGTTTTAATACAATTTGCATACCACCGAGATATCCAATGCCTAATCCAACCAACTCTCTCAATTACTTCAAACAATGACCCTAGTTCTGATGTTCCCGACACACATTGGCAGCATATTGCGAATTCTATGACCACTGCCGCAACGACCACAATCAGACAAGCACTGGTACGATGATGAATGTCACGAAATGTTTGAGGAAATGGACGCTGCGTACAAGGAAATACTGCAGCCAATAGCGATGCGTGCGGTGACGGAGCATTAAAATGAGAAGAGGAGAAAGACGAAACGACGAAACGGAAAAAGCGTCTGTGAAAGAAAAGAGAGAGCCAGGATATCGAAAACTACAAGGATAGAGGTGAAGCCCGAAAGTTCTACCAAAAGGTTAAAAGCTAAAGTTTTGCAACAGGGATCACCATCTGTAAGGACAGATACGAAAATCTGGTCACGGACACTCAGAGTGTGCTGCAAATATGAAGGGAACACTTTCGTTCTCTTCTCGTTCCCGAAGACAGCATAAGTGACGAAATCACACCAATCATAGACGACGGAGTGGATTATACACCACCGAGCCAAAACGAGATCAGCACGGCCATCGCAAGGCTTAAATATACTAAAAATGAAGCTGCGGGAGCCGATGAACTGCTGGCAGAGCTTTTTCAATCCGACTGCGATGAGCTGGCAACATGCATGCACTAGCTCATAAACATGCATGCCCGATGATTAGAATCTGGGTGCTCTAAGAAAGGCGATCCAAGTGTGCGGGATCAGCCTTTAATCCATCGCTTACAAGGTCCTGTCTAAGGTGTTATGTGAAAGACTAAAGCTCATCCTAGCGAACCTGATTGTAACTTATCAGTGTGAAGACCCATGAGATGCAGACCGATACCTACCATCTAAATAGGCAAAATTCTGACTGAGCCATTTTCTACCAAGCGAGGCTTTACACAAGACGATAGTTTGTCTTGCGATCTCTTTAACATCGTAATGGAGATATCATGCCGAAGGCTGCAGTAAACAGTACTGGTACCATCTTTAACAAAAGTCACAGGCTGCTGGTGTATGCCGATGACTTAGATATCATTGGCCGTGTACTGAAAGATGTTACTTCGGCCTTTCCGAGCATTGAGTAGCCGTCGGCAGAAGTGGGTCTGGTAATAAATAAGGACAAAACCAAATCTTTTGTTTCAACAAGCAAAGAGTCTTCTCGTCTGGGACGCTACGTGAACGTTGATGACTATAACTTTGTAGTAGTAGATGATTTTGTCTACCTTGACTCCGCCATAAATAAAGATAATAATGTCAGCCTGGAAATCAAAAGATGAGTATTGATCGCGAACCGCTGCTACTATGCGCTAAGCAAGCCCTATCCCGAAGCACAACCTGTACCACACACTGAACCTACATATCTTGCTCTACAGCGCAGAATCCTGGGTAATGACACAAGCGGATCAAAACTTCGTTAGTGTAGATCTGTTATCTACACTTAGTTTAGATAATTGCGCGTGAAAGTAGCCCCAAAAATAAGAACTTCTGCATCATTCGTTTTATCAAGTTGGCTGCATTAATAATTTAATGGTCATACGAATTTTTTAGCTCAAGGTGAACTGAACTGAAAAATTTTGTACTGTGCTATCTACGAAGCACAAAAGCGTTCGACTATTGATAGATGAATTTCTGTTGCTGCTGGCAATTAAAAAGAAGAAGAATTGTAGCAAAGAGTACAATTTATTTTATCCAAAAGTACTTTTATTTTACTAAATAGTACAATTTATTGTACCCAACTGTATTTTTATTGTACCAAATAGTACAATTTATTGTACCAAAAATTACGATATGTTGTACCAAAAAGTACAATTCATTGTACCAATGAGTACATTTATTGTGGCAAATAGTACAATTATTTGTATCAAAAAGTACAATACTGTACCAAAAAGCACAATTTATAGTACCAAAAAGTACAATTTATTGTACCGAATGCTGTTGTACCAAAAAGCAAGAACTGAATTTTTTTCTGCCCCAAGACAGCTCTGATTTTTTCTCTATTCAAGCAAAATAAGTAAAGGCAGACTTCAAAACATTCAAATGATTTACTGCTTTCATTGCTTTCATAGTTTTGAGAGGAGAGAACTTATTGTAAGCAATAAGTGTTCTTTATTTGGTCTGAAATCAGCTTTTTATTCACTTCACATTAAACTATATCTGTTATTAGTGGCGAATGTCTTCGAATGAAAGGAAATGCTTTTGTACTGGGAAATTTAGACTATAGCTGAAGTTTTGCGCACTAACTTTATTAATAAATAATGTCAAAAATGCCGGTTATTCCTGCCTTTTTAAAAAAAATTTAAGAAGAAATTATTATTTTTTCACTTTTTTGAGCATTACTTTGAGGCAGACCAAATTTTTCACTAACAATGTACGGCAATTCTGTTTGTTAACGAATGCACTGAGGTGAAATTGTGTCTCGTCGCTGAATATGATTTATTTCGTAATGCATTTTGATTTGACGCTCACGTTCATGCACTCTCACGTGAGTAAATTTCTAACTTACATTCACGCCAACTATGTGACGAACGCCCATCTCCAACTGAGAGTTGACCAAATGTATTGAATAACCGTCTTGTGTTGCAAACGCATAAACTGTTCTTGTGCATAAAATTAGAACTACATTACCAACAAGGTTGTTGGCGTAACTAACCAATAGATTATAGGTGGCAACATTTGGGAAAAGGGAAACGTCGTTATCAAGGTAACGGATAAAGTACTTATTACCATGATTTGTGATAATAAACGAAAAAAATCGCAATTTTATCCCACATTGATAGTTTTTGTTTTAATTTACAAAGTAGGTCGGCATGTCGGTAAGATCGTGCAAAGGATATTTACGAAAAAGATATTCGAAATCTAATATTTTTAAAACAGAATTCCCGACGTTAAATTCCAAACGAACGATCATTATCAAAAAGTAGACCGGCCGTGGCATAGTGGTTAGAGCACGCGACTACCATGCGGGAGATCACAGGTTCAACTTCTGGCTCCAGTCATCTTAAAAGAAAAATTTTCTATCATTGCCGGCTCCACTCGAATGTTGTTGACAGCAACTTCGCAGTATAAGTGTCTAGTAAGAGCTTCTCAAAAAGTGACGTTCGCATTCGTCGATAACAAGTAGGTGCCGTTAGTTGTGAATCTAAAAATAGAAAGCGTGTTAATTCACAACAACGCGAGAAGCTATCCCATACCTCATTCATGGGGTGTAAAGGGAAATTAAGATATTTTAGAATTGAAAGGGAAATTATCCATGTTGGTTAGGAGTTGAAGGTAATTACATTCATAGATAGCATTTTGGTATATTTTGTTGCTCTCGTCTTCACTATTTTCTTTAAATAAACAAAATATTGTCAGCATTAGCTGAACAAAATTGGGACAGGCCATAGCATAGTGGTTAGAACACGCGACTACCATGCGGGAGATTCCGTGTTCGATTCCCGCCTCCATTCATCTACATTTTTCTTTCATTGCCGGTCCTCTCGATGTAGTCGACAGCAACGTCGCAGTATATGTAGCGAATCCATCGGCATGTCTAGTAAAAGCTTCTGAAACAGTGACGTTCGCATTCGTCAATAAACAAGTAGGTGTCGTTAGTTGTGAATCTAAAAATAGAAAGGGTGTTAATTCACAGCAACGCGAGAAGCTATCCCATACCTCATTCATGGAAGTATAAAGGAAAATTAAGTTTAAGTAAGCTAAACAAAATGTACATTCTGTCAATACTTATTGCTAATTTTTACCGACTTAGAATCTCTTGTAAAGAAATTAACACTTTTACACATTAATAAATATTGGATTCGGATTTAAAAATATTTTGGTTTAAATTGATATAATATAAAAACAGGGTGGCCCAAATAAGACCAGCTGATGTGAAACACAAATAACTTTTTTATTTTTTAACATAATTTTTTTTTCTTTTTGCAGATTATAAGTGAACTCTTGGAAATTTAAAATGAAAACGTACAGCCGACAACAACGCATTAAAATTATCGATTTTTATTATTCTTCTCAACGATCAATTGTTCTGACGGAGCGAAATTATCGCCGTTTGTGAATAAACAAAACTGTAGGTTGTGGGGCACCGAAAATCTTAGAGCAGTACATCAGCATCAGTCACACCCAATCAAATGCACTTTTTGGTGCGGTGTTATGGCCACAAAAATCATCGGCCCATGTGTCTTTGAGAATGAGGATGAAACGCCAGAAACGGTCTTCGGGGCTTCTTACAGAACATTTATCGACAACTTTTTGCGGCCAATGGTGGAGCAACATCCTAATTTGTGGTTTCAACAAGATGGAGCCACTGACCATACTGCCAGGCAAACTATGGACATGCTGTCTCATTTGGGCCACCCTGTATAAGTAACTAATGCAAATCTTGGCAATATTTATGAAAAAAAGTACTTTTGTAAAGGCTTCCTCTGGGAAATTTAATGTGGCAAGTTGCGCACTTGGAAACACTTTTTGTTATTCAAACATTTTTTTCTTGTTGTTATTAAAACATTTTCCCCAGTCGATAAAACAGAGCACTTGCTAAGATATCGCTTCAAAATATTACTTCAGAGATAAAAGCATTTAAAGTTTTCAATTTACTCCCACCTTGCCAAGAATAGGGTAAATAAAATAGCTCTAAAGCAGAGTGTATGAGGGTTGAATTTTATGTTTTGGAATTTGGCAGCCCTAGTGTTGCAATCTGGCAACTGACAGCTCTATCGTAAAGTTGGACATTTTTAAGGTTATACGTACTCGGAACGTTTTGACATACTAGCGCTATTTGTGTTGTTTACAGTAACTTACAAGATTTATCTTGGCCAAATTGTGCAATTATTTTTTACAACTTTCGACGTGCATTAACTCAGCAACAGAGCATGAATGAACTTTATTAAATTTTTGGCGATGAAGCTCCATCTAGGACCAGTGTTTATCGATGGTATGGTGAATTCAATCGTGGTCGTAGTTCAATCCAAGACGAATTTCTTGAAGGTCGTCCAAAATCAGCTGTTGTTCCGAAAACCATGAAAACCTATCGTGAGATTGAGGCAACCTTAGGTATTAGTGGAACCAGCGTACATTCAAAATTGCATAAACATTTGACTGTCAAAAAAATTTTTATCGCGTTGAATCCCACACAAATTGTCAATTGCTCAAAAAAAGGCTCGTGTCGATAGGTCGAAAGAAATGCTCCAAAAATACGATCGCAGTGCCTCAAAACATGTCTATGGCACCGTGGCAGGTGATGAATCCTGGATTTACGCGTATGAGCCCGAAAGTAAACAGCAGTCTACAGTATGAGTGTTTCAAGATGAGCCAAATCCAACAAAAGTTGTTCGCGCCCGAAGCACTTCCCAGCAAATGGTCGCCTGTTTTTTTTTTTCGGAAAAACTGGACATGTCGCAACCGTACCACTTACAACGCAGAACAGTGAATTCTGAGTGGTACACAACCATTTGTTTGCCAACTGTCTTCCAAGAAATCACGGATCACTCTTCACCACGACAATGCGAGCTCCCACACATCGGCTCAAACAACTGAATTTTTGAGCACCAAAAACATCGATCCGTCGTATAGTTCTGACTAGGCACCGAATGATTTCTTTTTATTCCCGTACGTAAAGAACAAACTGAGAGGTCAACGTTTTTCGACACCTGAAGAAGCGGTTGCTGCATTCAGAATGAATGTTTTGGTGATACTTCAATCAGAGTGGCAAAAGTGTTTCGACAATAGGTTCAAACGCATGCAAAAGTATATATGTAAATCTTCATGGGGAATATTTTGAAAAACAATAAATTGATTTTCGATGATAAATATTTGTTTTTGTTCTCTAATCCCGAAATATAAAATTTAACCCTCGTATAAAAGATATGAATATGCATTTTTTTTACACAACATGCTGGTCTTGTACCAAATGAGCGATATGTATTCGATATGCAGTGACATCTAACGCCGAGTAGCAGCATGATTTACTGCACTACCGACAGTCATAAAGCAGTTGCTGTAAATGTCTACAAGAAATATATTTTTAAACAAAATGTATATCGTCGTTGCGCCGACCAAATCAGTTATGTGTAATTTTTTGAATTTTTTTTATTGGAATTTGTTAAAGCTCTTTTGGTCGTCCATCGACCCTTTCGCGATATCTTGATTGGTTTCGAAGGGATCAAGATCAGTAAAGTGTAGAATATATGAAAAATGTTTCAAAATAAACAAGTTTTTTGGCTCTCCTGAAAAGTAGTTGAAAAACACATGACTGTTTTGGGTGGGCGCAGCGACAGTATATGATTTTAATTATAAAATTAAATCTTTCAGTCTTAAGAGGTGTTTGTTACATTAAGCGGTTTACATAATTTTTTGGTCATTAATTTTTTTATTTCGACCAAAATGTCAACTATTAAGATTAAATTGTGTAGACGAGCTGACAATATGTTTATACATTTATTTTTTAACCCCTCAAAATGGTGGAGTTTATATGGAAGGTGGGAGTAGTTTTTGTGCGATCCTGCTCATCTTTGAACTTCACCTAGAGGATAGAAGCTTGAATACTCGATAGCTTTTAAACTACGGCTGTAATCGTGAAAAAACCTTGAACAACCTTTTGGTACGAGCGTGCGCGTGTTGAAGGATATTATGAATGTATATGGCTGACGGCGATTGAACCCCCATTATAATTCGGGGGACAGTGGCGAGTTCTTATTGTGGCACTGTGAATATCATTCACGTTCCCTTATTTTTGTCAGGCCTGCAGAAGTCATGTAAACAAAAAAATGAAAGAGGTGCGTTTGTTTGTGTGAGTTTTTATTGAACATATCACGGTGAATCTTATTCATACTCCCTTCCTTTTGTTAGGCCTTCACAAGGCAGGTAAGAAATGAGGCAACGTTTGTTTTCTATAAAACAGTACATCTTTAGTTGCAGCCACTCAATAGGAATACATCATCATAAAGTAGATACTGGCATGGCTGAATTACAATCGCAAGGTGGTGGGTTCAAATTCTAGCAAGGTTTTTAGTCGTTGTAGAAAAAATAAGGGTAAGTATAGAGAGAAATAAAATATAATAGCAATAAAAATCAATAATTTGAGGTACTGCATAGATTTTTTTATTTGCCAGTTCTGTATAATTCACATGGAAGGCCGTAATTGCAGGCCTTTCGCAACTTATAAACGGTCTTCCTTTGCAGACTTGCAATAACATCTGCGAGTGTAGGTCTTCTGCCACTCCTTCCCGAGCTGGCCTGGTATAAGAGCGTTTTTAGTATGCCTGCTACAAGGCTTGCCGCGGAAAGGGAGCATGGAACGCCTTGGGTGGCAATGTCAGCCTGTGAATTTTTAAAGAAATGAAGGTGGCATGCCTACAGATGGTCTTTCTAGGCAACTAAACAGGCCTTTTAAGTCTTGGAATTTGCCGCTGGTTTGTTACTACTGTACCTTTAAGACAATTTTTTTTTTGATAAATGTTTTTTTTTTAGCTTGGTATGTCTTTGTGAAGCAACAAGGCCTTCTGAGACATTCAAACGTTATGTCTTCAAGGCATTGCTTTCACATGCCTGAAAACAGGCCTTCTCCTTCCTTTCTGAAATATGAAGAGCACATGTTTACTACATTATTTAAATACCACTGCTGCAGGCCTTTTTTAAAAAGGGAGAAACAACGTGTCCGATGATTTGTAATTCCACTATTTCGTTTGTATACACATTCCGTCTCCCTACTCAAAGAAGGCATGAAAAGAAAAGGTAACGAGGAAGGTGTTCGTGTGTTTTTCTTAAAACAGTTTATGATTAATTTCAGTCATACAATTCTATTGCATCATCATAGGCTAGATGGTATCACGGCTGACTAACAATCGCGATGTAGTGAGTTCAAACTCCAGCAAGGTTTACTGTCGTTGGAAAAAAAAGTGTAAGTATAGAGAGAAATATATAGAAGTGAGAAATATCTAAAAATAAACTAAACAATTTGAGGGTGACCAACTGCATACTTTTTTTATTTTTCAAGTTCTTCTTTTTTTCATTTGTATGCAGGCCAGGCCTTCTTATAGGAAGCGACGATGAAAGTCCTTGCCTTCCATCTATATATACTCCAACCACTTAACTGAGTGGCTATGGAATGCTTCAACCCCTGATAATATTACCTCACAGTGGCAATATATAGCCGACTCCATAGAACGGACTGCTAAAAGCGTACTTGGTTACTCAAAGCCGTCTCAAGAAGATGCCTGGTACGATGATGAATGTCGCAATGCCACGAGAGAGACGAATGCTGCATACAGGGCGAAATTGCAGCCAATGGCAACGCGAGCTGTTCGTGAACGGCACAGGGAGAAGAGACGAAAGGCAACTCGTCTTTTTAGAGGGGAAAAAGAAGGAGCTGAAGAAGAGACAGGATGAGTGCACAAAGTTGATCAGAAGTAGAGGGGAAGACCGAAAATTCTACCAAAGAGTTAAGGCGAGAATGCGTGGAACAGGGTTGCCCACCTGCAAGGACAGCGATAGCCAGCTATTGGCGGACCTGGATAACGTTCTGAAGATATGGAGAGATCATTTCAGAAATTTACTGGATACGGAAACCACTCTGGAAGAACCCGTTCCAATCCATGACGATGACATTAACTCTACACCTCCGAGCCAGAGTGAGATACGTATGGTAATATGCCGCTTTAAAAACAACAAAGCGGCTGGAGCCGATGGTCTCCCTGCTGAATTGTCCAAGGCAGGCGGGGAGGAGTTGATTAGACGCATGCATCAGCTCATAGAGAACATGTGGCTAGAGGAGAGCATGCCCGGGGATTGTTATGTTCCATATACAAGAAAGGCGACCGTAGTGAATGCAAGAACTAACATGGAATAAGCTTATTACAAATTGCGTACAAGGTCCTTTCGAGCATATTGTGTGAAAGTCTAAAGCCAATTGTAGAAAAACTAATTGCACCTTTTCAGTACGGCTTTAGACCTGGTAAATCTACGTCGGATCAAATATTCTCCTTACGACAAATCCTGGAAAAAAACCCATGAAAAGCAGATCGACACCTACCACGTCTTTGTCGACTACAAAGCTGCCTTCGACTCTCCGATAAGGAATAGGCTATATGAGGCCATGTCTGAGTTTGGTATTCCTGCAAAGCTGATTCGACTTTGCAGATGTACCTTAGAAAACACCAAATCCTCGGTTAAGATTGGTAAGGATCACCCTAAACTATTCAACACGGAAAGAGGTCTCAGACAGGGTGATAGCTTGTCCTGGACACTATTTTATATTGTTATGGAGAAGGTGATGAGAAAGGCTGGTGTCAACATTTCGGCACCGTATTCCACAAGAGCCACATGCCACTAGCCTATGCCTATGATATAGACATAATTGGCCGAAATCCGCGCGGGATGTTACTGCAGTTTTCTCATCACTAGAAAAGGAGTCAGAAAAAATTGGTTTAGCTGTCAACGAGAACAAAACAAAAATAATTATTTCGACGAACAAAGAGTCCTCTCGTTGGGGACGCACCGTGAACGGTGAAAATTATTGTTTTGAGGTAGGACAAAACAAAAAAAAGGATTTTGACGAACAAAGGGTAATCTCGTTGGGGAAGTACCGTGAACTTTGACCACTATTGTTTTGAGGTAGTAGATGAATGTATCTACCTCGGATCTTCCGTCGATAAGAAAAATATTGTCAGCCAAGAAATCAAGCGGAGAATAGTGTTCGCCAATAAATGTTTTTACAGACTTCGGCAGCACTTTAGTAACACCACCTTATATCGGAATACTAAGAAACAGCTATACCAGGTGCTAATCTTACCCGTTCTTTCGTATGCTGCCGAATCGTGGGTGTTTACGACAACGGACATACAAATCCTCGGAGTATTCGAGAGTTTCGCCATCAGATGGACCATGAGCTGTATGAGCTTTACATCGACGTCGACGTAGCTTAAAGAGTCAGAATCAAACGACTACGATGGCTGGGACGTGTTGCCAGGATGGATGTAAATGCTCCATCGAGAAATGTGTTTGAAGGCGAACCAGAAGGACGACGCAGAGCAGGAAGACCCAAACTTCGTTGGAAGGACCAAGTGGTTGACGACGTGCCACCATCAGCTATGACTAATTGAAGAACGCACGCAGAAGACCGAAGCGTGTAAAATTCTTAAATACTTCAGGCCTCAAATTTATGAACCACGTTCGTAATTTGTAATGGGTCACTTAAGTAAGCAAGTAAGGTTGTGTCATTACCCAGAAATCTGCGCTGTAGAGCAAGTCAGGTAGGATCAGTGTCTGGTAGAATTGGATCTTTGTTCGTCGAGGGAGGGCTTTGTTATTAAATCACTTGCTGAGCGTATATAAGCAGAGGTTTGCGATCAATACTCGTCTCTTGATTTACACGTGGACATTAGACAAAATGATGTCACTTCAAACTTAAAGTCAAACTTAAAGTTGTCAAAGGTTTGCGATCAATGCTCGTCTCTTGATTTCCAGGCGGACATTAGACAGTGGTCGTCCCATAGGCCAAAAATAAATAAATTAAGTCAAAATTCTGGGTGAAACTGTGGCAATACTATCTCACAATAGATTTTTCGCTTTCAAATTACTATTGTTTTTGCTTTATTCCACCTCTCCTCTTTAAGAATAGCTGCCAAAGGCAGACTATGAAAATAATTTTGTTTCGCAGCGTGAGTAACTTTCAAGTGAAGGTCCAAAATAAAACGTAAAAACCTCTTTAAAAAATATTGCTTAAACAATGGGAAAAATTAAATATTGTAAAGAAAGGTATTAACTATTATGTAAAAGAATTAAAAACTTCTCAGCATGCTGTGTCTATTTTAAAAAATTAATTTATTACATGTGCCTATTTCATTACTAACTCGTGTGTAGACTTAAATTTCACTTAGAGTTTTAGTTGCGAAGTCAATCGAAGTTAACAACCAAATTTGTTGCAAAATGTTTACCAATATTTACAGATTAATTGATGTAAATTTCAGCTGCGGGAATTTGCGGATTGTTGAGTTATCTTCAATAGAACAAAGCGGCCTCACCGTTTTCGGTTTAATTTTTTTGAATGTGTACTCTAAGAGAGGTCCTTGAATCCTTTGTCCGTCATTGACCAAACTGTAGATTTAGTCATAGATTGATGAAATTAATGGATATACCGACTTTGGTATGCCTACTATGAAATTTAAATTTTCAGGATCTGAAAAAGGTCCTTGAATCCTTTGTCAGACATTGACCAAATTTTAGATTTAGTCATAGATTGATGGAATCAATGGATATGTCGATTTTGGTGTGCCTACTATGAATTTTCAATTTACGGGATCTAAGAGAGGTCCTTGAATCCTTTGTCCGACATTGACCAAATTTTAGATCTAGTCATAGATTGATAGAATCAATGGATATGCCGATTTTTGTGTGCCTACTATAAAATTTTAATTTTCAGGATCTAAGAGAGGTTCTTGAATCCTTTTTCCGACATTGACCAAATTTTAAATCTAGTCATAGGTTGATAGAATCAATGGATATGCCGATTTTTGTGTGCCTACTATAAAATTTTAATTTTCAGGATCTAAGAGAGGTCCTTGAATCCTTTCACAGATTTTAACTAAATTTTAGAAATTGGTGTCATTAAAAGAGACTTTGAGATGTGCCAAATATTATTCACCTATGAAAACTCATTCTATTTTTGGCCGCTCTTTGTATATAACGGCAACCACTGTGCATTAGACAAAATGATGTCACTTCAAACTTAAAGTTGTCAAATAATTAAGTTTTGTCCTCATTTGTCACCAGACCCACTTTTTCCGACTGCTTCTCAATGTTTGAAAAGACCGCAGTAACATCCTGCAGTTCTTGGCCAATGATATCTAAATCATCGGCATAAGTTAGCCGGATGTGACTTTTGTTAAAGATCTCACCAGTTGTGTTTACTGCAGCCTTCCGCATGATTATCTCCATTAGACAAGACTATCGCCTTGTCTAAAGCTTTGCTAGATAGAAATTGAGTCTGTCACATTTTTGCCTATTTTCATCAAAGACTTCGTGTCAATGTCTAATATCTTCATTTTGTGTTATTTTCTATCAAGAAACCGAAGTTGAGATATTAATTTTTTAAATTTGTCATGCTCTTGTTTTGCCTTCGTTCGGAGGTTTGGCTCTCAGCACGCTCATGGCTCGGTAGCTGAGAGCTTACCTGGAACAGAATTGGCTGGCGGCTTCTGAGCCTCATTATTTCCTAATCTCTCTCTCCTAATTTGGGAACTGGCTTGTGAGCCTAGAGCCGAAAGGAGCGAACCCATTCGTAGTCTGGTCTAAGTCTTCCACCAGGCGTTTGTTTCAGAACAATAATTTTCTACGTAATTTTAGAAAATTTTCGTTAAATCAGGTAGCAAATAAATTTTTAGTCGTAATACACCGCACACCTGGTATACAAAATGTATCTTGTTCATTAACAAGAGTGGATGTAATCCACAGTATTGGGAAAATTCATGTTTCCAGGGGTGAATTTAGAAAATGCTGTCTGTCCCATTAGAGAATTATCGTACCATCATCCACCTTCCTTGCTGGAAAGTACCACAAACATACATACATACACTTAAATGTTTTCCACCAGTGTGAATGGGGATGGTGTCTTGACTAAAATGTACACACATACATACATACGCGCACATACACGCATTATACCTTAGGGATTATAGAAAAGTGCGTATACTTATCTCAGTTTGGGAATAGAAATACAATCACGTTGATTTTAAAAGTGAATGAATGGAATGGTTTGAAATAATTAAAGTAGGTTCAAATTATGATATCGAACACTCCAACAGCAACAACAACAACAAAAGGCATCAAACGCTTTCGAACGGACGAAAAAATGAATGAATGAATGAATATGTGCGTGAATGATGAGTGAGCAAAGAGCAGCTTCACGTTTATACCATTGAAATGATCTTGTTGTTGTATCGCCGCTGTTTTTCTCTAACTTCACTTGGAATATGGATGAAAGGGGATAGATAGATGGACGGAGGGATGACTGGATGGCTGGATGGCTGGATTCTTAATTCGGGTTCTACTATACTATTATGGTACTATTGCTTTTGTTGTACTCCCTCATGTTGTTATTCCAGCTGTTGTTGGATGTGCGTGAAGTAAACTGCGTGTATCGATAAAAAAAAAATTGGACGTTTCTAATGTTGTAGTTGATGTTGCTGCTACTGCTGTTGTTGTTGTTGTAGCCAACAATCCAGCTAGTTTCCCATAGATTTTTTTCGGGGGTTCTTGGAAATAGTTCAACGTAACGAAACACCACTGCGGTTGTGTGTGTTGCGTACGGTATGCGTGAAACAACATTTGTGCATTAGTAAATCAACGGCGAACGGAGACGGTTACGGAACAAACAAACGCGCACTACACCCAAAACGAAAACAATTTGAATAATAGAACAGCTACAGGAAAACGAAAAAGCAGTCTATATTTGTTTTAAACTTAGGAAGACAGTGAAAGTGTAAATCTATCGATGTTTGTGGTAAATAATATATTTTCCATTTTCCATTCAAACAATTCCGAAGATATGGCTTCTAATGAAGATACCACTAATACTGTCGCCAGTGATGATCAGACCAAAGATCTCGAAGAAGCTACAGAAAACTTAAAATTACAAGAAAACACTGAAAAGAAAACTGATGAAGAGGAAACCGAAAAAGAAAATGAATCTGAATCTGAATCAGAAACTGAGGCAGCAGCAGCAGCAGCTGTAGACCTTGCAGAGGGTAAGTTTTAAGAAAAAAAAATAAACATAGTAGTAATCTACCTAAGTGTATGAAAAAAGTTAAAAGTTAGAAAAGTTCAAAAGTATAGATTTGAAAATTATTTGATTGATAAGTTTTAGAAAAAAAAACACACTGAATAGTTATTTAAATAATGACAGAAAAAACAACATCTGTGTTATTTTAGCATTACAAATATGTATCTACAAAAAATACCCCCAAAATATACTGCGCATTATGTCGCTGACAATCTTCAAACCAATCTTATACATATTTGTCATAAGTGAAACAAACAATAATAATTCACTTTTCTTCATATGCTACGCAACAAGCTGGCAACGAGTTGCCATCCCATTCTAAGCAAAAAAAAAAACACAAAACGCATAAAATCTGTACTCGTATAGCTTCCGGCAACAAAGAAAAAACGTAGAGAAAAAATAAATCCCAAATTCTAGTGGTTATCCTAAGAGAAAAGTACACACGTAAGAAACACGTTTAGTTTACATTCAATAGTCAAATACAAGATAACATCAAAGGACCTCTCTGTGTACCTACTATGTAGTAAAATCTCTCAGAAGGGAAGATAACAACACAAAATGGTGTACGTTAAAATAATACAAGAATCACTAAGGCTACTACCACCACCAACATCACTACTACCACCACCAACACAAGTCATAGACAAAATATTGGAAAACCTCTGCCACCACTACCGCCACCTTCACCTTCACCCCTACCACCACCACCACCACCACTTCTCATAGACAAAATACGTATCGAAAATAATACACATTCCATTCAATCCAGTCGTCAATATATTGTCTTGAATTTCTACTATAGTTGAAATTAACGCATTTCTTTTGACAAAGGTTCTCTAGTAGATACCTATAATAATCTCTTCCATCGTTCTGTTTTGGATAGGTTCGAGATCATACCAAAAGTGCGTGAATGCGTCGTGTCATTCTCAATTACGTGATATATAATATGTCGAAAGAGAACGAAAAACGAACACAAAACGGAAAATGTGAAAACAAATCTGTATATAGAGATAATAGAATCAAAACAAAATGAAACGTTTTTGTTTGGAAAAACAACAAACCCAACGGTTTGATCGAACTTTTCTTACGAACATAGTACATACATACACACTCATATGTATGTATGCATAGAACACTGTGGCACAGGGTTACAAATAGAGTAAACAAATACCGAAAAACTTTCCATACTACCTACTTTTTTCAATCGCCGCAGAAATAGATTTTGTTATATTTTGAAGTTTTATATTCAAATAAAGACAAAACAAATTGTTAAATTGCACTTTACCGGGCTAGATTTGCAAAAACTAAATGGCCTCCATTCCAATATCAAAATTGGTGCCGGGTCACATGTAGCCCACAGGGCAAAAAAGGGTCCTATTCGCACTCTTTATGTGCGGATTCTAAGATTAAAAGCATTTCCCCTTATTATGTATGTCGTAGTCACGTCGAATCTTTGTCGTTTTTCAAAT
Source organism: Muscina levida (assembly GCA_964034835.1). NCBI lineage: Eukaryota > Metazoa > Arthropoda > Insecta > Diptera > Muscidae > Muscina > Muscina levida. The sequence continues at coordinate 36,888,439 of OZ035883.1, forward strand.
ATTGCATCGCTGATGTCGTTTGTGAGACTGAAATTCGACTTGTCCTTGCTAAGGCAATATTATCAGCTTTGTATGCTGAATCGATTTAAAGACATCCGTCCGTCTGTCCTCACGATTACGGTATGTAAACGTATATACTCTAATCGGAGTTTATGTTTGAAGATGGGAAAAATTGGACAAAAACTACTCCCACCTTCCATACAATCACCCTTCTTTTAAGGGTTACGAATGGTGAAGTATTTCTGAACCAAAGATATTCATTTCTTACCGGATGAGATCTGGATAGAAGTTGCGATCTACATCAGTTCTGCCCCCTTATCTGCCCAGTTATATGTGGGTAATTAAATTGTTAAGATCTTACGGAAATTCTGGACTGAGTTACACCTATTCGATATATATTTTTTGCTCGCCAGTACGATCTTGCCATTTGTCGGCCAAATACTCACATTAGTCGAATATGAACTCATACAATGTTTAAAAACTCTAACTTTCATATTAAGCCAGATATTGATAAATGCCTTGATTCGATCCACCCCATTAAACTTTAAAATACGTACACTGATCTCAAATGGATCCAACGCTATTGTCCTTCAGATATTGTGTTTTAAATGATAGAGTAATATAGGCGGGGTCGCGTATACATATATAATCCTGCAATTTTTGTTTAGACCAAACATATTACACAAGGGCCACACATATAGGTCCCTATAGGTAGTTTCACGTCCACTTGATATATCAAAATTTCATGTAGCCTAGTGTTCCAGACATACAGTTCTATACTGTAAACATTTCAAGAAGATCAGTGTTTAATATATAGATTTCAAAGTTGAGGCAAATTGTATTTGGAAAAAATCGAAAATCGTCTTCATGAATGGATCGAATGTGCTTAATGAATTGTTTTAGTGGTCTAAAACTATTTCGCATAAATAACTTTGTAACACAGTAGAACACTTGATTTCGGGACTCAATTTTGAGAATTTCATGTGAAAGTAGTCCTAAAAAAAAATAACTTCTGCATCATTCGTTTTGTCCAGTTGGCTGCATTAATAATTTAATCGCCATACAATTTTTTTATTTTCAAGGTGGATTTGTAGCATTTTTTCTATAGTTTAACACGGTTATATCTCGGTAACATGCGGGAGATCACAGGTACAACTCCAGGCTCCAGTCATCTTAAAAGAAAAAAAATAAATAAATTTTTCTTTCATTGTCGGCTCCCCTCGAATGTTGTCGACAGCAACTTCGCAGTATTAGTGTCGAGTCAATCGGCATGTCTAGTAAGAGCTTCTAAAACAGTGACAATGGCATTCGTCGATAAACAAGTAGATGCCATTAGTTGTGAATCTAAAAATAGAAAGCGTGTTAATTCACAACAACGCGAGAAGCTATCCTATACCTCATTCATGGGGTGTAAAGGAAAATAAAGTTTTTTTTATATATCTCGGTATACCGTACGGAATATCTCGTTTGTGTGTGCAGAAAAGTTTTGGATATTGAATAGGTACCATATTTTTCACTTTTTGTTACAATAAATTGTACTTTTTGGTACCATAATCTAAACATTTTGATATAATAAATTGTACTTTTTGGTACTATAAATTGCACTTTTTAGTATAATAAATTGTACTTTTTGGTACCATAAATTGTACATTTTGGTATAATAAATTGTACATTTTGGTACCATAAAATCCACTTTTTAGTTAATAAATTGTACTTTTTGATACAATGAATTGTACTTTGGTACCATAAATTGCACATTTTGGTAAAATAAATTGTACTTTTTGATACCATAAATTGTACTCATTGGTACCATAAATTGTACTTTTTGTTGCAATAAATTGTACTTTTTGGTACAATTAATTGCACTAGTTTGTTACTTTTTGTTACAATAAATTAAACTTTTTCAATTTGTAATCCAGTTATTTAGCAAAAAGTTTAAAAGTGGGGAATAATGGTAAAAATTGACATTTTGGAATTTTTTAATGCACGGCATGCACTTTTCAATATCTACAACTTTGCTTCAGACACAAAACATATATTCCGTTCGGTATACCGTAATATAATCTTGTTCAAATATAGAAAAAACGCTAAAAATCCACCTTGAGCAAAAAAATTCGTATGGCCATTAAATAATTACTGCAGCCAACTTGACAAAACGAATGATGCAGAAGTTCTTATATTTGGGTCCATTTTCACGTACAATTCTCAAAATTTAGTACCGAATCAATGAGCTGAAAAATGAAACCGGACATAGGTAGAAACAATGTTTGTGTTTTTTTTATATAAATTTTGATACAAAAAAAATATTATTATAGTGTTGTTCCGAAAATGTTTTTCCATGGATGACCGTCCGTCCGTCTGTTCCCGTGATAGCTTTTAAACTACGGCGGTAATCGCGAGGTCAGACAAACGGATAGACGGACATATTTAAATAGACTTCGAATAGGTGTAACTCAGTCCAGAATTTCCGTAAGACCCTAACAATTTAATTAGCTACACATAACTGGGCAGCAAATGGGGCAGAACTGATGTAGATTGCAAAAGCAATCTCTTATCTCCCAGGGCACTCATGAACTTAAACAAACTTAATTGTCACACGCAAAATATATTTTTATTGTAAATATATATTTATTGTAAAATAAATGTTCAACCATGTGTTCGCGATTGTACCTTATCCCTATGATATAGATAATACCAGTTTTTTTAATTTTTCGGTCATTTTTACCGCTAATACTACGAATATCGAAAAATCAACTACAACTTTTCTTTAAAATAAAAATATTAAACCAAATTTTTGCGATTGAACCTTTAGCTATTTTGGTACCAGTTTTATCCCATTTTTGTTGCCTTCTTACCCCCAAAAATTCGATTATCGAAAAACCCCGTCGTGCTGTTTCCTAATTTTTTTATGTTACACCTTTAACCGTTTGGCCGAGGTGATGGTACCCTTTTTCGACCTTTTTACACATAAAAGTAACAATTTCGCAAAATCCTTTCTTACCGCACAACCATTTCATAAGAGTTTTCGTTATTGTAGGATAGACCGTTTGGTCTGGGTGATAATACCAGTTTTATCCCTGTTTCGGTATTTTCTTACCCCTAAAAGTACTAATATAAAAAAAATTCGTTCTTATCGACCAGGAGAATGTACACAAGATAGGGTGGAAAAAAATAGTTAATGCGTTTCCCCCTAGTTTTGTAGTTTGTTCAAATATAATGTGAGGACATTAAAACTTTTGTTGATCCTTGCACTCTATAAGCCCCCAAATATAATTTATTGTACTGTCTCGTCATTTGATGTTAACATATTTTTTATTTTTCTTTTAGATTTCACTCCCTATGATTTCGTAGGTGTTCGCACTGGAAAGTGCAGATGGTTCAATGTACTCAAAGGTTATGGCTTTGTAACGCCGGATGATGGCACCCAGGAAATTTTTGTACATCAAGTAAGTAAAGAGGGTAATTATGATTATGATATTGATCGTGCGGAAATATTCTTTACATGAATAAAACTGGAAAACTATTAATTATATATAGATTATTTGGAATTGTCATATTGATCGTAAAAGTATTTCATAATCGGCCTTATTCCCGTAGACGTCGTCGACGCAAAACGACGTCGTCTTGTGACGACGCTGTAAAATCGGTATTCTCGTAGTCGTTTTCGATAACTATCGGTTACTATTGACACAAATTTGGTATTCTGTAAGGAAATGTGACAACGACGTTGAATCGAAACGACTCTGAATCTGTCGTCAAAGTTGTTAGTAACGAATTGAAACAATTTGAAAGAATAACTTTAGTTTTTGTAAATTTAAAAAAAGGTTTTGTTTAATGACGTCAAGAATAACAATGTCGAGTAACAAATAGGGGCTTGGAAACAAAATCCCTCTTAGGTACAAGGATTTTGTCTAATTTTAAGGGGTAATGTGAGAAAATTGGTGAAAAACAATTTAATTCCTTTGGAGCGCCTTTAAGAATCCTTTGCGGTTGTAGTTACGAATCTGGTCTTCTTTATTTGTAGCAAAAATTTTGATATGGGTTCCATCGACATATCCAATTACTCCAGTTTTGTTAAAAAAAATTTAGTTTATGCTTCCGATTTGTCATCTTCAGTTACTTCCAATTGTATCCAAGGTGGACAAATCACCTCTCTAATGCATTCAGACAGGAATCTTGCAACTACTGGCTGCACTTACACTTAGGTTGTAAGGCCCCTGTCCAAAGGACCTCAATGTTGCTGACAACTTAATTATGACTGAAACATATGTCCTGAGTTCACTTTTCATGATAGGAACTATTTCTATAGGAACGATTACGTAATTAAATGCTGCCTTATTAAGACTTAAGTAGTTCTAGAATCTAAAAAAAAGTTGGAAGGCCGGCCAACAGATAACCTCAAATTACGATTTTAACACCGATGAACATACTCGTTATTTGGCAAGTTTAAGATCATCGGATCATAGTCGAAGTATTATCCTTTCCAGTATAATATTATTTTTACTTTCCTCATCGCTTGAATCTGAATCGGACACAAAAAACATTTCTTCACAACAGAAAATAAAAGTCAAAATGAATCAGCTGATGTACAAATGTTACATCAGCTGTTGTTATTTCTTTCATGTTATCGATTACTTGTCGACGTCGTCTCATAGTAGTTACAGAATACCGAAATAGCATTGATGTGACAACGATGTTGACTCGAAGTGATGTTGACATAAAAACGACGACGATGTCGACGACGTCTACGGGAATAGGGGTGAATATTGAGAAAGATTGTATTATATGTATTTGAAAGTGTCAAATGTTTTAGTAATTAAGATCTAATTGAATGTAAAAACAACTCGACAGATTAGAAAAAATGGGGTTGTTTTTTTAGAGTTATAGATTATTGTTTTGAATAAAACTCAACAAATTCAATGGAATGACCAAAATTTTGGCTATATTAGCTCACTAATTTCATGGCATACGGCCTCCCGGTCATACTTAGTCAATAGTGCATCAAATTTTGGCTTCTAAATGATCAATCGCTGCTGGCTTATCATCATGGATCAGAGATTTGGCGTAACCCCACAAAAAGAAATAAACAGGTGTCACATCAAACGAATGAGGTGAAAAATTCACAGGTCCATAACTTTGAGATAATTTGGTTACCGAACGTTTGGCTCAACAAAGTGATGTTGCAACTTTTTGTTGGAACCATTTCTCCCCCAAAAGAATTGCAATGACATGAGACATAAAAAAAACACGATTCATTTGCCTGTAACGTTCGTCATTCACAGAAATGTTGGCACGAGATTCAGTTTTAAATGAACCGATGACGCCTTCGGCAAAGCGCATCTAAGCGTGATTTTTTTAGAATGTAATGTTTACATACCCGTTAAGTTAGAACTGAGCCTCATCGTTGTAGATGATTTAACGATGAAAAATATAAGATTTATCTTCCAGCCGAGTCTCAGCCCATTCAGTTGGATCTTATATGCATTTACATCAAGATCTATCCCTAAATTATTTCAAGTTGTGGATGGGCAGAGATGGAGTCGGATCGATAAATTCGAGTCCTCTGCCACACTCACGTCTACAGTGGCGATGGCTTCTTCTGTGTACACGGTATGGGCTCAGCTTGTATGAATATTACACAGTACAACACATGATTTTGGGATTCAATTCTGAGAATTACATGTGGAAGTAGCCCCAAAAATAATTGAATAGGTACCATAAATTTCACTTTTTGGTACAATAAATTGTACTTTTTGGTACCTTAAATTCCACAATTTTTTATAAGAAATTTTACTTTTTGTTACAATAAATTGTAGTTTTAGGTACATTTTGGTATAATAAATTGTACATTTTGGTACCATAAATTCCACTATTTGGCATTGTACATTTTTGTATCATAAATTCAACTTTTTTGTACAATAAATTGTACAATTTGATACCAAAAATTTCATATTTTTGTACAGTTCCATAAATTGTACTTTTTGGTACCTTAAATTGCACTTTCTGTTTCTGTTTTGGTACCATAAATAGCACTTTCTGTTACAATAAATGGTAGTTTGTGGTACCATAAATTGTACTTTTTCGTATGATAAATTGTTCTTTTTTGTATCATAAATTGTACTTTTCGATTCAATAAATTGTACTATTTGTTACCAAAAGTTTCACATTTTGGTACAGAATCTGTAGTTTTTAGTTCCATAAATTGTATTTTTTTATATCGTTAATTGTACTTTTCGGTTCAATAAATTGTACTATTTGTTACCAAAAATTTCACATTTTGGTACAAAACTGTAGTTTTTGGTTCCATAAATTATACTTTTTGGTACCATAAATTGTACTTTTTGTACCATAAATTTCAAATTTTGGTACAATAACTGTAGTTCGTGGTTAAATAAATTGTACTTTTTGGTACCATAAATTGCACTTTCTGTTACCATAAATTGTACTTTTTGTTACCATAAATTTTATTTTTTGGTACTATAATTTGTACCTAGATATCGAATTGGAACCCTAAATAGCAATAATTTGTACTTTTTAGTATAATAAATTTTACTTTTTGTACAAAAAATTTTACTTTTTTGCACCATAAATTGCACTTTTTAATACAATAATAATTTTTAATATAATAAATTGTACTTTTTGGTACCATAAATTGCCCATTTTGTTACAATTAATTGTACTTATTGGTACCATAAATCGGACTTATTGGTACCATAAATTGTACTTTTTGTTACCATAAATTGTACTTTTTGGTACAATTAAAGTACTTTTTAGTACAATTAATTGTACTAGTTAGTACATTAATAAAGTTATTGAGCAAAAAAGGTGAAAAGTAGGAAAACAATTAAATTTTTAAGGCACTGGATGATTATTTTTTTTTGTGTAGGTTTGTTCCGCATTTTTGTTTTTCCTATTCAATATCTACAACTTTGCTTCAGACACAAAAGATATATTCCGTACGGTATACCGAGATATAACCGTGAGCAAAACAAACACGTATGGCCATTAAATTATTAATGCAGCCAATATGACAAAACGAATGACGCAGAAGTGTTTAATTTTAGGGCTATTTTCATGTGCAATTCTCAGAATTAAGTCCCAAATCAATGAGCTGAAAAATGTTGTACTGCGTTATCCAGAAAAGTAAATGTGGTCATGAAACGATCCATAGTATTGCGTGTTAGCTGCTCGGTTGGGCGATTATGGGCAACATCTGCTCTATAAGTTTGGTGAACATAACATAAATTTTTGAAATAAAATTCCACGATTTATAAACGTTTTTGTGATTTGCCACTATAGACTGAAAGATACTGCTCTCAATTGTTTATCTGTCTGTACTTGTGTCCGCCATTGTGTTGAATGCGAAACAAGCGTGTGCGGTGTTGCTCTTAAAACACACAAACAGAGACTATATGCTTTGATTCAAACAAAACTTTCCGAGTACGTATGAATTGCCGATCGTGTCTGTGTAAAACAAACAACTATTTCCAGTTTCTCGAATCTATGGGATGCCTGACACTGATCTAAAAAAAACAACCTATACATCGAGTTTGAAATTAATTTGCCATGATTCTACAAGACCTTTTATATCTAAGTATATTGTTAAGGAATAAATTCATGTACAAATATTACATTAGATTAGATCGAATTAGTTACAATTACACGAGCACTGTTCTTACATGATCCAATTAAAAATATATCCATTTTTCGGATATGACTAGACACAACTAGATTCGATTTTTTCCCGAGTATCTAATAAACTTAAATAATTTGTTGTAGCATTGTTTGGTCAATGCGGCCGAGTTTGATTTAAGACTCACGCCAATTACAGCTTATAATTATGAACGCAGAACAAAATATACAAATGCACAACAAAAACAAAAAAAAACATGTATATTTACCTGAAATAAAATACAAATTTAATTTATCACCTCCTTTTAGAGTGTTATAAAGATGAACGGTTTTCGCTCCTTGGACCAAGGGGAAGCTGTTGAATTCGAGTGTGTATTAACAAGAAGAGGATTGGAAGCAACCCGTGTCTCAGGCATAGATGGTAAGTTAAGCAACTAAATAAATACAATTATTTATATTATGCGCATAGTCTAATCTAGTTTGATCTTTTTACTAAACACTTTAGGTGGCGCTTGTAGTGGAAGTTTATACCGACCTCGTAGCAAAAGATTTAATCGACGACAAAAGTGTTACAATTGTGGTGAATTTGACCATATCGCAGACAATTGTCCTATGCCACGATTACCAAAAAGTTGTCATTTTTGTAAGAGGACAGATCATTTGTTAGCCGATTGTCCGTTAGAATTGGTAAGTATGAAACAAACAAAAAAAAAACACTTAAATATATCAGCATATTATTGTTTACCTAATCAAAGTAAGGATTTTGAAATAAGCAAAACGCTGAATTGAATTTTGAATTAAATGTTTAAGCCAGTGGCTGGCAAAACCGAACGCACTCACATCCATAAATATGGTGTGCTTAAGTGTGGTCGCACAAAAAGCGTCAGCGCTGACGAATTGTACACTGGCAACAATTGTTGAATTTTGTTTGTATGTTTGCACTTGCATATCTGTTTTTGTGTTGAATTCAAAACAAGCATGTGTGATATTGCTTTCATAACACTTAATCAGAGACTAACTGCTTTGAATTACACAAACCTTTCAAGTACGTGTGAATTGCTAAATGTATCTGTGTGAATAAAAACGATTATTGCTGGTCTCGCGAGGCTATGGGTTGCCAGACACAGTTTTAAATACTATGAGTAGAAACAAAACGCTACTTACTACAAATCACTATGCAAACTGACCTTGACATGATGGTTAAAACAGACGACTACTATGTAGGTGACATGGGTTCGAGTAGTGTCACAGCCATTTAGATTTCTTTAATCGCCGGCATGTACAATGTTATTAAAAATAAAAGAGTGTTAACTTATACGTTATACTTAATTAACTCTATGTTACAAAATTTCTCACGTATTTTTATTATATTTTTGTAGCCTATTTCCAACGATGATCCTGCCTATGATCCTAACAACGCTACAGAGACCGATGCAGGTGGAGCTGTTGAGTCCACCATGAAAATCGACCCTAGCACAGAGGCCGACGCCGGTGGAGCTGTCGATTCCACCAAGGCCGATGCCGGTGAAGCTGTCGAGCCAAATAATTCCAGTTAACAATCATCGATCGTAGACGAAAGAGCGAATAATGTCGTACATCATTTTGGTGTGTTGCCACAAAAGCTGTTCAAAGGCTATTCCGAAATAGAAATAAGAAATTAGATAACTAAGAATCAAGCATTTTTTTGTCTACTCAAGGCACTAACATAATCTAACAACATATATTTTGTAATTAAAACGTAATTATCCGTAATTATTTGTAAATGATTTTTATTTTCTAACATATGTTGTTGGTAAGTATTATATAGGGGTCCACCCCTATACATTTGAATTGGTAACTGCGTTGAGCGGCTACGAAATGCAAGAGCAGTCAATGGGAATGGCAGTGTCATGTCATCATTGAGCGGAGCACTATGTGCTTTCAGTGTGTAGGCGAGTATTATCGAAACAAGGAATATTTTGCTCTTATAACATACGCCCGACCGTGGCATGATGGTTATAACACGTGACTACCATGCGGCAGATCCCAGGTTCAACACATGGCTCCAGACATCTAAAAAAAAAATGTCTTTCATTTGCCGGCCCCCTCGATATTGTCGACAGCAACTACCCAGTATAAGTGTCGAATCAATCGGCATGTCTAATTAAAGCTTCTCAAACAGTGACGTTCGCATTCGTCGACAAACAAGTAGGTGCCGTTAGTTGTGAATCTAAAAATAGAAAGCGTGTTACTTCACTATTACGCGAGAAGCTATTTCATACCTCACTCATGGAGTGTAAAGGGAAATTAAGTAAGTATATAAATGAAATTTCATCGATTCAACTGATTAGCAGAAGGGTGCAGAAGGGTGCAGAAGTTTGAGGAGACAAGTTAAACAATGAATCAACCACGATAAGGTCGACCTAGAACTTTAAGGGATCCCGATAACGTAAAGTGTGTAAGAGCGTCCGTACCTGAAAAATCAGACTCTCTTCTAGAAAGCGGCATATCGCCTAAAATGTGCCCAGTACTATTTTACAACGCAGTCTTCACAATAATTTTAGAGGGTTTAGGGTTAGATTATAGGTATCAGGAGTCCATCAACATCAAGTATAGCTGTGATTTTCTACCGGATGAATGGATGTCATAGCCTACTCTCTCGTTGTAGTAGGCCTACTCTCTCGGAGTCTGGTAGAGTTGGATCTTTGTTCTTCGAGAGATCGCTTTGTCATTAAATCTCTTGCTTAGCGCATATTAGCAGCGGTTTGCGATCAAGACTCGTCTTTTGATTTACAGGCTGACATTATTATTTTTGTTTGTGGCGGAGCCAAGGTAGACAAAATCATCTACCACTTCAAGTTATAGTTGCCAACGTTCACGCAGCGTCCCAGAAGAGTGGACTCTTTGTTCGTTGAAACAAATAACTTGGTTTTGTACTCAGTTATCACCAGACCCACTTCCTCCGACTGCTTTTCAATGCTCGAAAAAGCCGCAGTAACATCCCGTAATTCAATCTATATCAACCAATGATATCTATATCAAAGGCATACGCATGCTGCATGTGACTTTTGTTGAAAATGGTACCATTCCTGTTTACTGCAGCCTTCCGCATGATCATCTCCATTACGATGTTAAAATGATCGCCTTGTCTAAAGCTTCGCTTGGTGGAAAATGGCTCTGTCAGATTTTTGCCAATTTTCACTTAAGACCTAGTGTCATCCCGCAAAGTCGTATTAGCTTCGCGGAGATACCAAACTCAGTCATAGCATCTAAAAATTTCTGTCGTATCGGACTGTCGAAAGAAGCTTTGTAGTCGATGAACGGGTGGTAGGTGTCGCTCTGCATTTCTTGGGTCTTCTCTAGGATTTGTCGTAGTGTGAATATCAGGTCGGTCGTGGATTTACCAGGTCTAAAGCCACACTGATAAGGTCCAATCAGGTTCGCCAGAATGGACTTTAGTCTTTCACATAATACACTAGGCAGGATCTTGTACGCGATGGGTAAAAGGCTAATCCCGGGATAGTTGGTATACACACTTGTATCGCCTTTCCTAAGCGCGGGACATAGGACACTCAGATTCCAATCATCGGGCATGCACTCCTTGAGCCAAATCATGTTTATGATGTGGTGCATGCATGTTGCCAGCTCATCGCCGCCGGCTTTAAAAAGCTCTGCCGGTAGTCCATCGGCTTCGGCAGCTTTATTATTTTCAAACCTTTTGATCGCCGTGCTAATCTCGTTTTGGCTCGGTCGTGGACAATCTACTCCATCATCTATAATAAGTGTGATTTCGTCACTTATGCTGTCTTGGGGAACGAGTAGAGTAGAGATCGAAAGTGTTCCCTAGATATTCGCAGCACAATCTAAGTGTCTGTGAACAGATTTCCGTCTCTGTCCTTACAGGTGGGGATCCCTGTGCGAAAACCTTTGCTTTTAACCATTTGGTAGAACATCGGGCTTCACCTCTATCCCTGTTTGTTTTTGATATCCTGGCTCTCTTTTTTTCTTCCATAGACGCTTTTTCCGCCTGAACAGGCGTTTCATCTCCCTCCTTTTCTCATTAAAACGCTGCGTCACCGCTCGTGTTGGCCATTGGCTGCAGTTTTGCCTTGTATGCAGCATCCATTTCCTCATTCATTTCGCGACATTCATCATCGAACCAGGGCTTGTCTGAGCGTAGTTTTCCATAACCGAGTACGGTCGTTGCGGCAATGGTCATAGAATTCACAATATGCTACCACTGTATGTCGGGAACATCTGAACTAGAGGAGTTTGTTTGAAGTTATTGAGAGAGTTGATTGGAGTAGGCATTGGCTACCTCGGTGGTATGCAGCTTTGTGATGTCTAGCTTCCTTTGTTTGCGTTTGGTTACGAGTGTTTTTAGCACTACTTAATCGTGTGCGTACCGTGGCTGCAACTAGGTGGTGATCCGAGTCAATATTTGCACCGCACATCACACGCACGTCCATAACACTTGAGACATGCCTTCCATCAATTACCACGTGATCAATCTGATGTCTTGTATTTTGATCGGAAGCTATCCAAGTTGCCTTGTGGTTATCTTTATGCGGGAATCTGGTTCCACTCACAACCATGTTTCTTGCTGACGCGAAACTAACCAGTTTGAATCCGTTATCGGAGGTGTTGTTGTGTAGACTGAATTTTCCGACTACTGAACCAAGAGCATCTTCCTTTCCTATTTTATCATTAAAATCTGCCAGAACAATTTCAATGTCATGTGCAGGGCAGCGGTCATATATCTCCTCCAGACGCTCATAGAATGCATCTTTAATGTCATCGTCTTTGTCTTCCGTCGGGGCGTGCACACAAATCAACGAAATGTAAAAATATTTCGCCTGGATGCGAATAGTGGCTGTTCGGTCACTTACAGGGTTAAACCGCGAGACAACATAACGAAGTCTCTTGCCAACTATAAACCACATCCAAATTCGTGTCTTTCTACTCATTCGTCATTCGTGTCATTCGTGTCTTTTCACAGTTCTTTCGCCGTGGACATCCCTGTCCCGTCCATCTCATTTCCTGTATGGCGGTGATGTCAGCCTTGTATTTGTCGAGGACATCCGCCAGTTGGATAGAGGTATAGAGTTCGGACATTCCAGGTACATATCCTTAAATCATCGTCCTAATAATGTTTGAAAGGGTCGTCAACATTTGGAGGGGATTCTAGTTTTTTTCTTTTCTTCGTGTTTTCATAATAATTGTTCTATTAAAGGAGAGTGGCTTATTAGGCCACCGCGCCCGATCCTACTTTCTTGGGGCTGCCAAAGCCACTAAGAGAGCCTCTGTGTTGAGTTTCAGTAAATTCTGTTACCTACTTCCTAAGACGCATCGGTGGTAGCATGCCGTTTAGGTTACTCAATATTTCGCCTTCTCACATTTGCTACCACTGTGGCATTGCCCGGGGAGTACGTGATCTCTCGGACGTGGTGAGCTGCTTGGGAACCTCCAAAGAGAGCTTCTGGTTATTCCCAAATAAATAACAATCAGAAAGACTCAAATTAGAAAATTCCCCATTCACCTATTCTAGCTTCGCCTATATTCAATAGAACTATTTGTAGTACCGCCATTTTTTTTCTGTTCCATTAAGTAATTTAAAAATGTTTGGTATATTTGATAAAACTTTTCATTAGAAACTATGTACTTACACTATATATAAATCAAAAAAAAAAAAACTAACTATAAAATAATTCTAATTAATAATTTAAGATTGTTGAGTAAATTATTCATTATATCAAATTTTAATAATGTCCCCAAAAATATTTGTTCAAAATTCCCCTATATTTTGAAAATTTCCTTTGTTAGTAATTAGAGATGTTTTTGCAATATTTAGTTACCCTTAATGTCATAGTTCCCTGACATCTACTACCCAACGCTCTCTCTTATGGGTTAATGTTAGTATTTCCGTGTGACTCTCAGGTGCATTTCGCAGTCAGGTGTAAATGTACGTTTAATGACTTCGTAGCATTTGTACAGACATAATGGATTTGTTACTGTTCATGAGCGCTTAAGTTGAGCATTTAGCGGAGATTTCAAGTGGCAACGTTTTACACACGAACACCTAAGCGCCGGCGAACTTAAAGGCTTTTAAACTTGAAAAGCTTTTAAAACACTCACACACACAGATGATTGGCACACGCCAATACACTGGTGACCTAATAACAATGTCACAGACATATGTATGACAGCAGACACATGTTACAAACAAATAATCGAGGAATTCTTTAAACAAAAAAAAAATATTTAACTATAAAATTAATTTAGAAACAATAAACATAAATACAATAAATAGCAAATAATACAAAAAAATATCAAAATATGTTTCAAAAATAACATTTATATGTACTTTTATATCTAAGATTTTTGTTTTGTTTTTAAGTATTTTCAAATTTAACAGTTATTTGATACGTTTTTTGACCAATAGCTAAATGAGCACAGCTCTGCTCCAAGTTTAGGCGGTGAAATTGAATTGCTGTGATTATGACAGTAGCCGACATGCGCATTACCAGCGACTGATAAGAAAGTTCGTTCCATCCATACATTCTGTCACGTGCTTAATTTTGTTGTTTATTGTTGTTTTACAATAAAAAAAAAAACAAAAACAAATATTACGCGAAAGTAACGCAGAATCCCAATGCAACCCAAAGCCCGGGACCCTACTCTATTCCACACCCCCACGGCAATGTACCAGCATTGTCCAAACAAACATCATACAAACATATAAAGGACAATAATACAGCAGAGAGAAGAAGATGCTCGAACTCTGGAGATAGGATTCCAAAGAGGGTATGACTAGTTTTTATGGTACTAAAAATTGTACTTTCGTCAACTAAATAAAATTAATTTGAATTTTTATTAACTTATAACTAAAACGTGACAAATTCCCCTATACGATACTTACTAACTTCATATCGATATTAAATTATTATGGCAGGTAACTTGACAAGACAAATAATGCAGAACTTCTTCTTTTTGTGGCTACTTTCACGTGCAGGTCTCAGAATTGAGTCCCAAAATCAAGTGTTGTACAGTAATATAATAAACAGTTTTTACCTCATTTATCTAGTATCGTCCAGTCCTCCTTTGTTTGAAAAAAAATTATATAAGAAATTATTTAATATACAAAATTAATAGTCATTTTGATATGTACTTTTAAATCGTATGGTTATTATTTCAGAACCTCATTTTTTTTTTTGATCCGAGCACCCTTCGGCCCAGATATATTTTATTGAGCTGTCTTGTTATTTGAAGTCATAACGAAACAAAACTCATACCGTTGCTCTTGGTTTATTAATGGCTTCGTTTTTCCCTTTAGTCACTTTTGACCTCGAAGTCAATTTAGACTTTGACTTCGTGTATTTCGTTTTCCATATCCATATGATGCCCATTTTTTGTAACGTCCATGAAGGCCTCTCCAAACCATGAAACTTTTGCTTTAGAAGTATTTACTTACATTCACCAACACAAAAGTTATGGAGGTTAAAAAAATTTTTGTCAAAAGTGTGTAATGGCCGAAAAGTAGCTTTTGATGAAACACGAACAATTATACTCCAAATGACTCACAGCACAGCAAATTTATTATATTTGCTGTAGTGTGACAAACATTTATTTTAACCTCCATAATAGATGTTGTTGAAACTAACCCTTTCAGCCCCAATGTTGCCTGAGAGCAACTTCACGTGTTTGTCATTAAACCACAAAGACCACGATTGCATTATCTTTTAAATTTTTGCAGGCATCACTGGGTTAATGTGTAAAGAAGAGAGTGTAAAACAAATAATACAAATTTACCGTTACCATTTGATTTGATTCTATTTTTTGTGCAGAGCGATCAGCATAATTTAGTTATTCGGAATTAAAGTGTTAAAAAGAAGTGTTTTGTTCTAAATCATAATTAAATAAATTCCAATAGTGATTACTAGTTTTTTTATTATAAAAACATAAAATAATAAAAATATCAAACTTTTCATACATCAAATATCTTAGTTGTCAATTTTTTGTATACCAAAATGGGCCAAAATTGCCTACAAGCAACTTTCTCTAGCTCCAAAACGGGGGGTCGAAATGTCTCCAAATTTTGTATGAACACTTCTGAGACAGATATATGAAGATAAATACCAAAAACAAAATTTTCGATACACTGACAAAAATGTGGGGTTCAAAGGGTTAATAACCATTAGACCAATTTTTGCTGATTCCTTCTGAATACTTGAGAAGGCTGCAGTTACAGTCCCGCAATGATGTCCACGTCATCAGCGTACGAGAGTAGCATGTGGTTTTTGTTGAATATCGTGCCACTCGTGTTTACCGCAGCTTTCCTCATTATCACCTCCATCACTATGTTGAAGAGGTCACACGATAGGCTGTCGCCTTGTTTAAGGCCTCATCTGGTATAGAATGGCTCTGTAAGGTCCTTGCCAATCTTCACTGAAGACTTCGTGTCAGTCAGCGTCATTCCGCAAAGGCGTATCAACTTCGCTAGAATACCAAACTAAGCCATGGCTTCGAGTAATTTCTGTCGCATCGGGCTGTCGAAGGCAGCCTTATAGTCGTCGAAAAGATGGTACATGTCGATCTGTTTCACTTGGGTCTTTTCCAGGATTTGCCGAAGTGTGAATATCTGGTCAGTTGTTGATTTACCAGGTCTACAACCACAGTGATAAGGCCCGATTAGGTTCGATAACACTGACTTTAGTCTATCACATAGCACCCTCGACAGGACCTTATATGCGATGGGTAAAAGACTTTGCCCGCGGTAGTTGGAGCACAAACTTGGATCGGGCAGGCACTCGTTTAGTCAAACCGTGCGCATGAGCTGGTGCGTGCTCGTTATCAGCTCCTCGCCACCGGATGTGAAGAAGCTCTGCCGGAAGTCCCTCGGCACCGGCTGCTTTATTATTTTTCAGCCGCGACATTGCTCTTTTTGCCTCGGCTTGACTTGGTGGTGGGCAATCTAAGCCGTCGTCGGCAATTGGCGTGATACCTTCATGTGAGCTGCCTTCTGGAACCAGAAGTTGCTGGAAGTGTTCTCTCCATATATGCAGCACACTCTGAGTATCTGTAAACAGATTTCCATCCTTGTTCTTAGAGGAGGGGAGTCCATTACCGTAGCCTTTTGCTTTTACTTTCTGGTAAAATTATCGGTCCTCACCTCTATCCGTGTATTGCTCTATATCCTTGTTCTCCCGTTCTTTCAACTGACTTCTTTTTTCGCTTAAATAGCTTTCTACTGTTTTACTGTTTTCTTGTGCCGTTTCCTTACAGCTGGTCGTCAGAAGCTATGCGACATTCTCCATCGTACCAATATTCGTCTCAGCGCCGTTTTTCATATACTATCACGGTTGTATCGACGGTTGCGGTTCGAGTTCGCAATATACTGCCACTGTGTATCGGGAACGTCAGAAGTGGAGGCATTGTGTCGTAGTAGTTGGGAGAGCTAGTTTGAGTAGGCCGTGGCTATCTCTGGGGTTTGCAGCTTCGCGATGTCCAGTTTTTTTTTGGGTTTGGTTACGTGCGTTTTTCGCTCTGCTTGTGCGCACCTTGGCTGCCACCAGGCAACAATCCGAGCCAATATTACCACACGGATCACACGCACATCCATGACACTAGATGGCATGCCTGCCATCAATTACCACATGATAAATTTGATTTTTGGTGTTTTGATCGGGGGATAGCCAAGTTGCCTTGTGGATATCTTTGTGCTGGAACCTGGTTCCACTCAGTACCATGTTAGTTCACGCTGCGAAGCTAACCAGCCTAAATCCGTTATCGGAGGTGTTGTTGTGTACTGTACTGAATTTTCCGACTTTTGAACCAAGAGCATCTTTCCTTGCTATTTTAGCATTAAAATCTCCCAGAACAATTTTAATGTCATGTGCAGGTCAGCGGTCATATGTCTCCTCCGGGTGCTCTTTATCTTCCGTCGGGTTGTGTACACAAATCAGCGTAATGTAAAATATTTCGCCCAGATGCGAATAGTGGCTATTTGGTCACTTACAGGGTTAAAACGGGAGACCAGTCGTCAGCTGTAAAAGATGTCACAGTTCTTTCGTCGTGTTCATCCCTGTCCCGTCCATCTCATTTCCTGTATGGCGGTGATGTCAACCTTGTATTTGTCGAGGACATCCGCCAGTTGAATAGAGGCACCATCTCTATATTGAGTTCGGACATTCTTGGTGCATATCCTTAAATCATGGTCCTTATATCGTTTGCGGGAGTCGTCAACATTTGGGGGGGGGGAGGTTCTTGGTTTTTCTTTTCTTCGTGTGTCCATAATAATTATGTTTAAGGAGAGTGGCTTATTAGGCCACCGCGCCCGGGGCTGCCAAAGCCACTAAAGTCATTGCCCGGGGAATACTTGGTCTAAGACCGAAAGTAGTTACCTGCTTGGACAGTGCCACAAAGGAACCGCTTCTGGTCACTCCCAAGTGAGTGACAATCAGTAACAATCCACCTCTGGGCAAAGTCCCATTCTATGTAATTAGTTGCTTGAATTAATTGATTGTTTTCAGAGTATAAAGAATCGATCAAGTAATCGGTTGATATTTGTATTTGTTCTTTAGAATGAGTTTTGTAATGTATACATAGAAATTGGCAATGAGAAAGATAAGTGATTGTGATTTAAATGTAATGCTTTATGTTTTGCCAGGAGCTAACACTTTGGGACCTCTAAGTCGTGTTGAAATTCAGCCCAGTGGCAAATTCGGAAAGCTTTTACGAAAACTGGTCTACAGAAAGTCTATTATAAGCTTGTCCTTAGGAAAATTTCGATGAGGGGAAAAATGGAGCTGTTTATGCAAAAAGTTAGTTCGAAGGCCAGCGATGAATGAATAAATGAATGACCATAAATTCCTGCATCTCATTCCGTGTAATATAAAAATTAAATATCTATCCTGCATTCTGGCCTTCTAAGTCCTGGAATTTCTAACAGTGAAATTCAAATGTCCAACATTATCCAGCACCATGGCAGTAAAACTATAACTTAGTACTAAATTTCCCACAGAAAAAAAGTACCTCATATTGGTTTGTCCCATCCCTATTGGGAGATATGCGAACACAAACGAACATCTCAGCTCTCATTCGAGCAAACATCCTTAAGCACACACACACACACAATCGCAACACATACCCAATCCAAATACACAAACACGAAAAACTTACAACTTTTTTCTACATGTAAGCAAGCGATGGGGCATCAACAACATCAACGCTTTGTAAAAGGGAATAAACTATTTCTTCTTATGCTTAATGCATGCGAAATTTTAAGGTGGTCCTTGTTCTTCCAACCTCCAACCAGGCGAGTGGGATGAGATGGGTCCAAAGGATACCACTAACAGCAGCAGCCGTGGTAGCATCTAACGACGATAGCTTTTCTTCGTCTAACCGTGTTTAAAAATGAAAATAAAGGATGCAGGCAAACGCGCAAAATAGTTGCACCGCAGTTACGATTCGACTGTGTTCGCAGACAAACGCCGCGGCGCAAACACCGAAAAGGAAAACGAGAAAAAAACATACTTAGACCCGGAGTGTTATTCGCCAACATAACGGAAATAGTCCAAACAAAAAAAAAAGACATTGGTATTCTTCTTGGTGGCTCTAAGCACAAGTGAAGTGATAAAATTGAATTCTAGTAGGAATTAAATTACACGGTAGATTATTTTAATTTGTAATAAGTAATAAATAATGACATCAACAAAAGAAAGTGATTACATTAAGAATTTTTCAAAGATTTAAAATAGCCGATAATAATATGAAAGAAAAGTAGATGATGTCAATAGACCACCTCTAGAGGGTTGTTGTTGTTGTTGTTATTGTTGGGACAACATAAGTCAATCCGGTCTCCCATTACATAATCTTATGCTGCTGCAGGAAATTCGGGGAAACGCGATAACACGTCCTAAGCCTGTTAAAGTCAATGCAAGACATTAGAAACGTTCACAAAAGCCACAACATTTAAACTCGCACAAAACGGGCGTGAGTGAAAGCTTTCGAGTCAACGTTGGGTAGGTAGGGCTACTTCGCCTCGCTACGTCAAAATGATTTATGCTTTACTACAAGCAAATAACACGACAGCGACAGCGATGATGACAACGACGGCGTTGACTTTTTGGAGGGAAAATTTTGTAAATACATAGTGGAAAAGACCTTGTTTGTGGCCAAAAGGGAAGTCCAGTGCTATTACGATTTTCCTTGAAATGTACACGCACACACACACGCACTGATACAGAGTTACGGTAATGTGATAATGGGTGATGCGACCAAACCCTTTCGCTAATTTAACCTCTCAGCAGCATCGCGTCGTTGTCATGACCTAAAACGGGACAACTGAATAATAAATGCGGAAAAACAAAAACAACTCGACAAGTATTGAAGTCCAAGCCAAAGGCGAACAATCGTAATTGTCGTCGTCGTCGTCGACATCGACAACGAAAAGCATCAACGACGACGACGACGCCTTTCCTTGACATCCTGCAGAAACAATACGGCTTTTCAATGCAACGGAATACATAATAATCCTATTCAGATGTTATTGCGGTTATGCACATATGAACTCGTGCACACACACACACACACGCAAGGGGACACTTAAACATATTTATATCTATATTATATAATTATCATACATCCGTTCAGTCATCCATCCAGCCATCCATCCGTCTATCTATACATTTATTTCAACTAAGAAACCAAGATTGTAAATTTACGTCGCTTGTTTGTTTGTTTGTTTTTTCGTTTGATCCCGTTTAGTTTTTGTTATTAAACATTAACGAAGGACACGTTATAAGAAACGGGCCCACACTCGCACACATACACACACACACACACATGGGCACGCAAACACAAAAGGCACTCCCATGTAACCTATTTCCTAATGCCATTCAAAAAGCCACCGCACATCCTCAATGAATATAAGGATGTGTGTGTGTGTGTGTGGCACAGTGGCATCTTGTATGATGGAAAGTGTCATCATTTTCATTGACATGTATGTGAAAGCACTTGAAATTTTATAGTTTTTGTTTTCATTTATTTATGTTTCTTTCTTTTTTTTTTGCATAGGATTAGGGCGGGGTCGAACTATATATATATTACATCCTGTGTGCAAAAGTATAAGAGACAGACAGCACAGTGATTACTTGCATAGAAGAAGATAATATGTAATTATGGATTTATGAAACTATTGATGTGATTGTCATAGCTGTCGTAAATAAATAAAGTGTTTGTAAGCTTTCAAAGTTTTGATGTCATTAACGGTTACTACGACGCCGATTGTTATATCTCTAGGTCAAAATTAGGATATAAGGATGTGAATGTTTGTGAATTTCAATGAAATATGGTAGACAAATATTGATGATATGGTTTTACGCCTAGAGATATAAAACTTGAAACGTAAATAAAAAAAAAACTTAATATGGGATAGCTTCTCGCGTTGTTGTGAATTAACACGCTTTCAATTTTTAGATTCACAACTAACGGCACCTACTTATTTATCGACGAATGCGAACGTCACTGTTTGAGAAGCTCTTACTAGACACGCCGAATGACTCGACACTTAATACTGCGAAGTTGCTGTCAACAACATTCGAGGGGAGCCGACAATGAAAGAACAATTTTTTTTTAAGATGACTGGAGCCAGGTTTGAACCTGCGATCTCCCGCATGGTAGTCGCGTGTTCTAACCACTATGCCACGGCCGACGTAAATAAAGGGTGGTTAAATTTTAAGGGCCGATGTTGATTTTGAATAAAACACAAAAGACACTGTTATACAAAAAAAATATTTTTCAGTTTTCTGGGTATCTGAATTGTGATTCCTATTGCTATTAATATCATGATTTCAAATATGTTTTTAGATTTTTTTCATCAGGAACAGTTTTTGAGTTATTTGAATTTAAATTTTTTCAGCATTCTTCGTGTTGTATTAAAATACATTTTGCATAAATGTAATGACAACTTTATTTGATCCAACAGAATCTTTTCTAAATACAATAACCGATACTAGTAGAGCTTAAAACATGAAAAATTAATAAGAACAAATATGTATTTTTACGTAGAATATTAAAAAGAGAATAAGGTGATTATAAAATAGAATAGGGCGATAATTGCAGCCGAAAAGGCATGTTGCTGATGTTACCATCTGTTTCTACTAAATTTTTTTAACAATCGCCTCCATACAAATTTTTAATGGAAAACAAAACTTATTTTCAAATAACTAAAAAATTATGCCTGATAGCAAAATTCTTATTACGTATTTGAATTTGGCATGTCAAAAACTCTTAGAAACACATAATGAAACACAAGAAAAAAAACCCTTGTCGAACAGTGTAATTAATATAATTTTTAGTAAAAATGTGAATTTAGAACTTTTTTAAAACTAAATTTTTTTGAAAGTTGTGGCGTATAAAAAAAATATATCAGATTTTGATGGATTTTTCTTTTAAACTCCATAAAACTTCTGTAATTTTCTAGATTTTTTAAATTTTTGTAATTTTTGAAATATTTTAGAAAAAATATTTTTTTTTGCCAGCGATTGAAAATAATTTTAAATAATATTTAACAAAAATTTTATTTTACCGAGTTCTGAACATACTGTAGTACAGAAAAATCGAAATTTTAAGCTTTTTCTTAAAAAAAGGACTTTTTGAGAAATTATTTTCATGAATCAATAAAATTCAGTTTCTATTTGATTAATTTTTACTTAAATTTCACTGATTTTAGAGCCCTCTGTTGCAGTCTAGGAGAGTCATATAAAACCAGTTCCTTTAAATTTATTTGAGTTGTGTTGTTTTTTATCGATCAGTATAACATTTCTTACATTCTGGAAAAGTTTTTTTTTTTTTTATTTTTATCTATGAGACAAAGCATTGTGGGGCGTGGCAAAACTGTATTTTAGCCAAAGCAACCAAAGTTAGCTAAAGTTAGAAGGCATTACAACCATGTATCCTGAATGGTCAAAGAGACGTCTCAGGAAAGTAGGCTTGAACCGCTGAAGCATGGTTGCATCGTGGGATTGGACGTGCAGAAAGCAGCCGTATTACCAAACTAGGAGACGAGGGTTAGCAACCCACATCTTCCGAAAACTAAATTGCGAAAATCAGGCGTCATTCCATATTGGGCGGCTTCCTGGTCAGCGTCTGCCTCAGAATGAGCGGCTGAAATGTTTCTTGGCAGTAAGAATAAAATGCAGAACCTGGTGGACTGGGCTTGCCACCCGCCACCAGTATAATGGCAGTGAATAAAATGAGAAATAAGAGAAAAAGAAACCGCCAAAATGTTGACGACCACCGCAAACGTTTTAAGGACCATGATTTGAGAATATGCACTTGGAATGTTAGAACTCTTTACCGACCAGGTGCCTCTATTCAACTGGCGGATGTCCTCGAAGAGTATAAGGCTGACATTACTGCTATACAGGAAATTCGGTGGACTGGATATGGATGCTCGCGGATGAGGATATGTGACGTGTACTACAGCTGCCACGCGGAAAAGCATGAGTTTGGATGTGGATTTGTGGTTGGCAAGAGACTACGACACCTGGTCTCTAGGTTTACTCCTGTCAGTGAACGAATCGCCACCATAAGACTAAAGGCAAAATTTTTCTACATCACGCTGATATGTGCTCATGCTCCGACGGAGGAGAAAAGTGACGAGGTCAAAGACGAATTCTACGCCCAACTTGAAGAAATATATGACCGTAGCCCGGGCCATGATGTTAAAATCGTGCTGGGAGATTTTAATGCCAAAATAGGCCGGGAGAATGTCTTTAGCCCAACAGTCGGAAAATTTAGTCTGCATACTGACACATCGCCAAACGGAATCAGACTGATTGATTTCTCTGCAGCAAGGAACAGGTAATTAGCAGCACACGATTTGACCACAAAACCATTCACAAAGCAACGTGGATATCTCCCGATCAAGTAACGAGAAACCAAATTGATCACGTGGTAATCGATGGAAGGCACGCGTCAAGTGTCTTAGACGTACGAGTGATCAGAGGTGCGAACATCAACTCGGATCACCACCTCACTGCAGTGAAGGCTAAGATGAGCGAAAACCCTGCGTAACCAGGCACAGAGAAAGCTGGACATCGCTATACTGCAGACCGCGGAGATAGCCAACGCCTATTCTGACCAACTCACTCAACTACTTCTTGATGCTCCAACTCCCGAAAATACTTGCGCGCAATGGCAACATATTGCCCACTCGATGGAAAGGACTGCACGGTCCGTACTGGGGTATGTGAAGCCCTTTAACGATAATGCCTGGTACGATGACCAATGCCGCGATGCCACCCGGGAACAAGATGCTGCATACAGGGCCAAACTGCAGCCAATGGAAACTCGAGCTGTTCATGAAAAGTATAGGGAGAAGAGGCGGGAGGCGACTCGACTCTTCAGGCGAAAAAAACGAGAGCTTAAGGATAGGAATAATGTGTGTATTGAAGATTACAGGAACAGAGGTGAAGCCCGAAAATTCTATCAGAAGATAAAAGGAAAGGTACATGGAACAGGTCTTGTGAAAACTCAGGATGTGTGAAAACTTGACGGAAGAAGACTGTGTACCAATCCGATAACATCGAGTGTCCACCTCCGAGTCAAGCTGAGATAACAACTGCCATATCCCGCCTAAAGAACAACAAGGCCGCTGGGGCTGATGGTCTTCCAGCTGAGTTGTTTAAGGCGGGTGGAGATGAGCTTGTTTTAAACATGCAACAGCTTATAGAGAACATTTGGCTTCAGGAGAGCATGCCAGAGGATTGGAATCTCAGTGTGCTATGTCCAATCTACAAAAAAGGTGACCGTAGTGAGTAAAAACTATCGTGGAATTAGCCTCTTACCGATTGCGTATAGGGTCCTGTCTAGCATACTGTGTGAACGTCTAAAGCCAATTGTGGAAAACCTGATTGGACCTTATCAGTGCGGCTTTAGACCAGGCAAATCCACGACGGATCAGATATTTACACTACGGCAGATTCTTGAGAAAACCCATGAGAAGCAAATCGACACTTACCACCTCTGTGTCGATTA
The DNA here is from genome assembly GCA_964034835.1 of Muscina levida. NCBI lineage: Eukaryota > Metazoa > Arthropoda > Insecta > Diptera > Muscidae > Muscina > Muscina levida. Next base: position 36,913,090 of record OZ035883.1, read on the forward strand.
CAAAGCTGCCTTCGATAGTCCCATCAGGCATCGACTGTACGAAGCCATGTCTGAGTTCGGTATTCCTGCGAAGATAATTCGTCTCTGCCGGTGTACCCTTACGAATACCAAATCCTCTGTTCGGATTGGCAAGGATCTATCTGCACCATTCGATACGACGAGAGGTCTTAGACAGGGTGACGGTTTGTCATGTATGTTGTTCAACATAGTGATGGAGAAGGTGTTAAGGAAAGCAGCGGTTAACATGTCTGGCACCATATTTAATAAGAGCCACATGCTGCTCGCATATGCCGATGATATCGACATTATCAGTCGAACGAAGCGAGAGGTAACAGCTGTTTTCTCATCAGTTGAAAGGGAGTCAGCGAAAATGGGTTTGGCAGTGAATGAGGACAAGACGAAGTTAATGGTATCATCGAACAAAGTGTCCACCCGTTGGGGACGCAGCGTGAACGTTGAAAACTATTGCTTTGAGGTAGTGGATGAATTTATCTACCTTGGATCCGCCATAAACAAAAACAACAGTGTCAGCCTCGAAATAAAACGGAGAATAGTGCTTGCTAACAGGTGTTTCTTTGGACTACGCGAACACTTTATAAACACCACCCTATCTCGAACTACCAAAGTCCAGCTGTACCAGGTACTAATTTTACCGGTCATGTTGTACGCCTCCGAATCTTGGGTGCTTACACAGGCAGATGCAGCTCATCTGGCGGTGTTTGAGAGAAAAATACTCCGCAAAATATATGGACCCATTTGCGTAAACGGCGAGTTTAGGATTCGGATGAACCATGAGCTGTACGAATTATACCACGACATTGATGTCGTCAAGCGAATCAAAGTGCAACGATTACGCTGGCTAGGCCATGTCGTGAGAATGGATGAGGAAACTCCAGCGCGAAAGGTATTCTATCAAGATCTCGAAGGACGGCGCAAAAGAGGGAGACCGCGACTACGTTGGAAGGACCAGGTGGAGGAATCACTGATGCTGCTTGGAAGGACTGACTGGAGACGGTGCGCACAAGATCGAAACGAATGGAAATCTTTGATCATTTCGGCCTCTGACTTAGGCACTAAGATATAAATATATATATCTGTCAAGTTGTTTTAAAGGCTAATAATAATAATAATATAACTTTTATTACATTCTAAAAAGGTTTTTATTTTTTTATTTTTATCTATGAGACAAAGCATTGTGGGCCGTGGCAAAACTGTATTTTAGCCAAAAAAACGATAAAATTTTCAGTTTGTATAAAAAATTGTATTTTCGATCAGGGCGAAGGCATGGCAAACTTGTGTTCGGGTTAGAGAGATAGCATTTGATATTCAGATAGTACTTGGCACAACAGATATACATATGTAGACTAAATTTTAGTATCGATCAGTGGGCAAAGGGACCGCAGCAAAAATGATTTTAGGGCTTACTTACTTACTTACTTAAATGGCCCATTAGAACTTACAAACGAGGTTCATAAATTTGAGGCCTGAATTAATAAAGAATTCCACACGCTTCGGTATTCTGCGTACGTTCTCCAGTTAGTCCTACCAGATGGTGGTACGTCGCCTACCACTTGGTCCTTTCAACGAAGTTTGGGTCTCTCTACTCTGCGTCGTCCTTCAGATTCGCCATCAAACACCTTTCTCGCTGGAACATTTACATCCATCCTGGCAACATGTCCCAGCCATCGAAGTCGTTGCATTCTGACTGTTTTAGCTACGTCGATGTCGTGGTGAAGCTCATACAGCTCATGGTTCATCCGATGGCGAAACTCGCAGTCGACACAGATAGGTCCATATATTTTTCGGAGTACTTTTCTCTCGAATACTCCCAGATTTTGTATGTCCGTTGTCGTAAGCACCCACGATACAACAGAAAGGGTAAAATTAGTATCCCGAGATAAGGTGGTGTTACTAAAGTGCTGCCGAATTTCGTAAAAACATCTATTGGCGAGCACTATTTCTTGGCTGACATTATTTTTTTTTTGTTGACGGAAGATCCGATATAGGTAAATTCATAAACTACCTCAAAACAATAATTGTCAACGTTCAAGGTGCCTCCCCATCGAGAGGACTCTTTGTTCGTCGAAATCATTATTTTTGATTTGTCCTCATTGGCCGCTAGACCCATTATTGCTGACTCCTTTTCTAGTGATGAGTAAACTGCAGTAACATCCCGCAGATTTCGGCTAATGATGTCTATATCATCGGCATAGGCTAGTGGTATGTGACTCTTGTGTTATATGGTGCCAGACATGTTGACACCAGCCTTTCTCAACACCTTCTCCATAACTACATTAAATTGTGTACAGGACAAGTTATCATCCTGCCTGAGACCTCTTTCCGTTTTGAATGGTTCAGACTGATCTTTACCTATCTTAACCGAGGATTTGCTGTAATCCAAGGAACATCTGCAAAGTAGAATCAGCTTTGCAGGAATACCAAGCTCAGACATGGACTCATATAGCCTATTCCTTATCGGAGAGTCGAAGGCAGCTTTGTAGTCGACAAAGAGGTGGTAGTTGTCGATCTGCTTTTAATGAGTTTTTTTTCCAGGATTTGTCGTAAAGTGAATATTTGATCCGTTGTAGTTTTACCAGGTCTAAAGCCGCACTGACAAGGTCCAATTAGTTTTTCTACAATTGGCTTTAGATGTTCACACAATCTGCTCGAAAGGACTTTGTACGCAATTGGTAATAGGCTTATTCCACGGTAGTTCTTACTCTCACTAGGATCTCCTTTCTTGTATATGGGACATAACAGACTGAGACTCCAATCCACGGGCATGTTCTCCTCTAGCCAGATGTTCTCCATGAGTTGATGCATGCTCCTAATCAGCTCCTCCCCGCCTGCCTTAAACAATTCAGCAGGACGACCATCGACTCCAGCCGCTTTTTTGTCTTTTAGGTGGAATTTTGCTACACGTATCTCGCTCTGGCTCGGAGGTGGACAGTTAATACCATCGTCATGGATTGGAGCGGACCCTTCTAGAAGTGGTGTCCGTATCAAGTAAATTTCTGAAATGATCTCTCCATATGTTCAGAACGTTATCCTGGCATGTCACTAGCTGGCCATCGCTGTACTTGCAGGAGGGCAACCCTGTTCCACGCATTCTCTCCTTAACTCTCTGGTAGAATTTTCGGGCCTACCTTCTACTTCGGAGCACTCATCCTGTCTCTTCTTCTGCTCCTTCTTTGTCCGTCTAAAGATATGAGTTGCCTCTCGTCTCTTCTCCCTGTGCCGTTCACGAACGCCCTGTATGCAGCATCAGTCTCTCTTGTGGCATTGCGACATTCATCATCGTACCAGGCATCTTCTTGAGACGGCTTTGGGTACCCAAGTACGCTTCTCGCAGTCCGTTCTATGTAGTCGGCTATATATTGCCACTGCGAGGTTATATTAGCGGGGTTGGAGCACTCCCCAGCAGTTGAGTTAGATGGTTGGAGTAGGCGTTCGCTACCTCTGTGGTCCGCAGTTTACCGATGTCCAGCTTTCGTTGTGCCTGGTTATGTTCGTTTTTCGCCATGCTTAGCCTTGTGCGTATCTTAACTGCGGTAAGGTAGTGATCGGAGTCATTGTTTGTACCCCTGAACACTCGTACGTCCAGAACACTCGATGCGTGCCTTCCATCAACTATCACGTGATCAATCTGATTCCTCGTCAATTAATCTGGAAATATCCATGTTGCCTTATAAATATTTTTATGGTCAAATCTAGTGCTGATAACTACCATAGAGAAATCAATCTGTCTGATGCCATTGTTCTACGTTTCGGTGTGCAGACTGAATTTTCCGATGGTAGGCTCAAATGCGGTCTTCTTGATAAGTTTTGCATTAAAATCGCCTAGTACAATTTTGATGTCATGGCTCGTGCTACGGTCATATACTATTTCTAGGCTCTCGTAGAACTCGTCCTTGTCCTAATCGCTTTTCTCTTCTGCCAGAATATGGGCACATATTAGTGTTATGTGAAAAAACTTTGCCTTGACTGTTATGGTGGCAATACGTTCACACACCGGGTTGAACCTTGAGACTAGGTGTCGCAGTCTCTTGCCAACCACAAATCCACAACCAAACTCGTGCTTGTCCCCATGGCCACTATAGTAGATGTCGCACGTCTTCATGCGCGAGCACCCGTGTCCCGTCCACCGGATTTCGTTTAAAGCGGTTATGTCAGCCTTGTATTTTTCGAGGACTTCCGCCAGTTGGATGGAGACACCTGATCTATACAGTGTTCTAACATTCCAGGTGCTTCTGCTCAAATCATGGTCCTTAATTCGTTTGCGGTGGTCATCAACATTTTTGGGGGTCCGTTTTATTTTTTTCTTACCTCTTTTCTTAGCAATAGTTTAAACGTCAGTGGCTGGTTGCAAGCCCAGCGCAACACGTCGCAGTTTTCTCCTCCTGCCAGGATTTTATTACAGACCAGAGTACCGCTCACTCTGAGCCGACGCGCCTGTGTTTTAGTTTTCGCCCCTCACAGTTAGCCGTGCTGTGACGGGTGTCAAAGGCACGTTTCCAGACGTCACCACGTAGAGGTACTCCGTCCGCAGTAGTACCACGAATACGGAGCTCTGTGAGTAGACTTGAAGTGCAATTTGCAAGGATCACTCTGGGTTTGCCAACTTAAACCGATCAGAAGCTTTACCTTGCATCACACTGCCAACGCTGTTGTTTTTTTGGTGTTGCATAGTGTTAATAAAAACCTTCCATTTTTAAATTCAAAACCTACAAAAAATTTCGACCAAATACTACGAAATAATATTTGACTCTCAATGACTCTCAATGAAAAAAGTCGAGACATCAGAATTCGTTTTAGAGGTATGGTTTCTAGGACAAAGCCTCTTATATTAATTCCTAGAATACGATTTTCCTTGTCACTTTGGCGATTTTTAAATGTATGTTAAGCCTTGCCGCTTTGAGCTTAAAGCTCCTATAGCCATGTTAGGGAGGCATAACTCAAGAACAATTTTGCTGAAATAAAAATATGAAATTTAAGAATTAAAATTCCTATAATCTGTTCATATAGCTTAATCAACAGTTATAAATAAATTTATGAAAATTTTTTTTAAAAAATTTAAATTCAATGTTTTTCTAGTTTGAATTTTTTTATGCAAATTAAAAAAAAAAAAATTTTCTAATTTGATTTTTTTAGGCAAATTTTGTATTTTTTTATAAATTTATTTATGACTGCGAAACTGATGATAATGCAGAGAAATGATATAACAGGTTAAAGAAATATGGATTCTTAATTTCGGATTTTTATTTCAGCAAAATATGACTAGTTGTTCTTGACTTATGCCTCCCCAACATGGCTATAAGAGCTTAAAAACTTTAAGCTCAAAGCGGCACGGGTTAACAGACTCCACTCGTGCTCAAATTTTGGCTATCCCAAAATCTGCAAAGACATCATTTTTGGGATGTCAATCTGCAATTTTTTTTTCCATATAACATGCGACCACCCTACTGTACATCTATCTTTGTGTGGCACTGCTCCACATATTAACCACACACGTGTCATCAATTGTAACATGGCTCCTCTTCTTCTACTGCGGCTTCTAGACGATTAACCAACAACAAAAACAACCAATCATGAACTAACTTTTATTTTACATCCCATCTATTATTGGTTTTTGTTTGGCTACACACACACACACGCACACAACTTTCCCTGTACACATGCACTGACATCACTGGCCTCCGGACTACTCATACAACATACAACAGACCTTGACACAACCAACAACGTAACTAACTAACTAACTAACGTAGTATCAAACCACTGTGTTTCCACTACTCGTATCATCAAATGCACTTTAAAACAGACTCTCGGGCAATGCGATGATGTGAATAGACTTTGGAAACGAATGAATATGACAAACAAAAAAACTAAACTAAAACTATGATGATTTATAAATGAAGCAAACATAAATGTGTCTCAAATGTTCATATGCATGTAAACATAAAAATCTACTAAATCTACATAAAACATTATATGTTATTCACACAGTAAAAAAAAATGGGCAAAAATAACAAGTAAAAAAACATAAAATCATAAGTACATATGTAAATGATATACATATTTATATGCATATGTATTTAAATGTCGCAACTTAGTGTTAAAAAGTGTATTTAATTTTCGTCAAAACAAAATAAAAAAAAACAGCAACAACAGTTTAACAAAAGCATTTCATGTCTCCTTTTGAAAGGATAGATAGATAGCGTAGCAAACAACCAGCCGCATATTGCAGTTGAAGTGAAAATCTGCTACAGCAATTTAAACAACACAACAGCATGTGAACATTGGTCATGAAGATGATGATGATGGCGATGACGATGATGATGATGATGGCATTACATGAAATCTTGATTAATAAAAATGCATAACTTTGCAAATGAAATACGTTAGCCCAACACAGCCGTAAATCATCGTCTACCAAAACGAATTCATTCTTCAAGTGCCAAGTGGATAACCACTTAAACACAATTAAAACCTTGGAAAATATAAAGAAATTCATTTAAGCCGATTCAGTGCAAGAGGTAAGTAAACACCTTAACAACAAATTTATTGATTGTATTTTCTTATATTTTAAATGTGGCCATATGAAAACACAGTATTAGGTGAGGTAAATTATAACCGATTAAAAAAAAAAGGGTGTGGTGTTGAATGATAATGAAGAAGGAAATTTATAATGAATATGGCTAGAGGTTAAACATTGAGTGCAATATTTTTATTTAGAATATGTTTTTAAATATTAAACTAAGAAAAACACAGTACAACACAAGATTTTGGGACTCAATTCTCAATTCTGCTAGTGAAAGTAGCCCCAAAAAGAAGAAGTTCTGCATCATTCGTTTTGTCAAGTTACATGCCATAATATTTTAATACCGATTTGAAGTTAGTAAGTATCGTAAAGGGGAATTTGTCACGTTTTAGGCTCTTTTGTTATATTGTTATATGGTGGCGTATGATTATCATTAGTAATATTCCACGTAAATCATACGCCACAGAGTACAACAGTTTTATTGTAACTGCTACAAAATAACCCAGTTCAAAACCATTTGACGAATGGAAAATGAAACGGTATATGAACAGTAGACCGGTTCAAAAATGTATGGGAAATATCATGTGTCTTATTTTCTTCGGTGTGCGTCCATTTTCTGAAAGTATTAGCCCTAACGAGATGAAAAATATTTCAAGACCCCAAAAATGCTGTTCCCTAGATATTTCGAAAATCGTTTAAAGGTCATTTTGGGGCTGTTTACGACTTAAAACCTTTTGAATAATGTGTTGTTCAAACCAAATGGCATATGAATAATATTTTGATGGGAGATCATTAGTAATAATCCAGGCAATTTTTGGATTTTTAAATTTATTCCAAAAAATGTTGTCCGTTATTTTCGACGGAATTTTAAATCTGCAATATAACTCTCAAACGAACATTATTGTTTTTCGACATCAAATTTTTTTTCTTAATTTGTTCTAGCAAAAAATGACCTAAAATTACCTTTAAACGATTTTCGGAATACCTAGGGACCAACATTTTTGGAGTCTTGAAATATTTTTCATCACGTTAGGGCTAAAACTGGACGCGAACCGAGGAATTTTAACAATTTTGAAATGTGAACCGCTCTAATGAACAGATTAAAGGAATTGATACGATCCAAATGTGTAACACGTAGAAGGAGTCGCTTTAGACCATAGGTTTCTTTGAACCAAATTCGATTAATGACTTTTTAAGTCGTTTGAGCCATGTTCGTCTGTCCGTCTGTCTGGCTGTCCGGCTGGTGCGCACGATAACTTTCGAAAGACGCAACCAATTGTTTTGTAATTTTTGAGTTAATATTTCCCCAAAACTACTTACGGTATTGCAAATGGGCTACATGGCCCTGCAACTTCTGGTACCTCCCATACAAATGCATCATTCCGCCCACTTAAGAAATCGAGTAATAAAATCAATACACCCAACGGGATCGTACCCAAATTCTGTATTTAGTAAAGCTGTAACAGGATAAAGTTTTGGAAAAAAAAGTTGAAGTCTAGCCACGCCCCTTCTGGTACCTCCCATACAAATGTACTTTTCCTCCCACTTTAGAGATGGAGTAATAATATCAATAAATCCAACGCGATCGTACCCAACTTCTTTATTTAGTTAAGCTATATTCTGTATTTTGTTAAGTTATAACAGGATAAAGTTTTGGAGAAAAAAATTGGAAGTCTAGCCGCGCCCTTTCTGGTACCTCCCATACAAATACATCATTCCACCCACTTAAGAAATCGAGTAATAAAATCAATACACCCAACGGGATCGTGCCCGTACTCTGTATTCAGTAAAGCTATAACAGGATAAAGTTTTGGAAAAAAAAGTTAAAGTCTAGCCACGCCCTTTTCTGGTACCTCCCATACAAATGGACTTTTCCGCCCACTTTCGAGATGGAGTAATAATATCAATAAATCCAACGCGATCGTACCCAACTTCTTTATTTAGTAAAGCTATAGCAGGATACAGTTTTTCAGAAAAAAAACTGGAAGTCTAGGCACGCCCCATGTGGTACCTCCCATACACATTTGGTACCGCCCACTTTATAAATCGACTCATATTATTAATAAACCTAACGCGATCGTGCCCTAATTCTATATTTAGTAAAGTTCAAGCAGGATAAAGTTTTGTAGAAAAAGTCTGGAACTCTAGACACGCCCCTTTGGTACCTCCCATACAAATGTACCACTCCGCCCACTTTAGAGATGGAGTAATAATATTAATACACTCGACACGATCGTGCCCATATTCTGTATTTTGTCAAGTTATAATAGGACAAAGTTTTGTAGAAAAAACTGGAAGTCTAGCCGCGCCCTTTCTGGTACCTCCCATACAAATGTACCACTCCGCCCACTTTAGAAATCGAGTAATAATATCAATGTAATAAAAAAAAATTTTATACTGAGGGTGAGGGTATATGTATGTTGGGTTGCCCGACTGAAATTTTCTTACTGGTTTTTTTAAAGTTGTTTCAGCTAAATCGGACTTGTGGTTGTTGAGTTATGTATGTCAAACAAAAGACCCTAAAATGTGACAAATTTCCCTATACGATACTTACTAACCGGCCGTGGCATAGTGGTTAGAACACGCGACTACCATGCGGGAGATCACAGGTTCAACTCCTGGCTCCAGTCATCTTAAAAAGAAAAAAAAATTTTCTTTCATTGTCGGCTCCCCTCGAATGTTGTCGACAGCAACTTCGCAGTATTAGTGTCGAGTCAATAGGCGTGTCTAGTAAGAGCTTCTCAAAACAGTGACGTTCGCATTCGTCGATAAACAAGTAGATGCCGTTAGTTGTGAATCTAAAAATAGAAAGCGTGTTAATTCACAACAACGCGAGAAGCTATCCCATACCTCATTCATGGGGTGTAAAAGGAAATTAAGTTTTTTTTTTTAAGATACTTACTAACTTCAAATCGATATTAAATAATTATGGCATGTAACTTGACACAACGAATGATGCAGAACTTCTTCTTTTTAGGGCTACTTTCACGTGCAGTTCTCAGAATTGAGTCCCAAATCAATGAGCTGAAAAATGTACTGTGATATTTTTGTAAATTTTTTTTGTAACTACTCTAAAGTTACATTTGACTACCCTTAAGATTTTTAAGAATTTTAGTTTGCCAAATTGTTTTTTAAACGATTATCCTGTATAAAGAGCAATATTGAAAGTAGTATTGGTCTGCACAATGTATAATTTATAGTGTAATAGAATATCACCCTAGTATAAACTTGTCAATTTACTTACGAAATAAACTAGTTCTAAACTATCAAATTTTGAACCAGTTAGACGTTGATAGGACTAGATGAGAATTTTGAAAAAAAAAATGCTAGTTATATTTTGAAATTTCACCGAAAGCAACTATACTACACAACTAGTGCCCTTCGATAGCTCAGTGGAAGCGACGTAGACTAGCAATCCGAAGGTGCCGGGTTCGATTTCCATCCTAGATGCTTCCACTACAAAAATTCAGATTGCGCAAGAACCAAGGAAAAAGAAAAATGATTTATCAACAACGCAAATAAATCAACAAACCCAGCTGGCGCCATCTTTGGTGGAATTTGGCGATTAAAACTCACAACAAAAACTCCTAACAATCCTTAACACAAAGCTTGTTATCTACAAAGGAACGAAACAGAGTTGCCAACAATCATCATACGATAATTTGATTATATGCCCGATCGAATGCCGATAAAATTGAAAATCGGTATTAAGAATTATCATCCCAGCTGTCCACCACAACAACATACTATACAACTATGTCAAATTTTCAAAAAAAAAAAACTTCAACTACTGCCCGACTAGAAGGTACAAAGGGTACAATTGCGCCCAAGCTTAGGACATCTTGGTGTATGAATGGAAGGTGAGATAGTTCACTGTCCATGAAGACTAGTATTTTTACCCACTGAAAACAAAGTATTAAATTTATGAAAAAAACTCAATGGTAAAATGTTTTCATTTCCATATTTGCAGTTGGGCAATTCCACGTAAAACGAACGACCCTATACAGGAAAAAAATATAATTCCATATTTTAAATAAAAAGCGGTCAATTAATAACGGGTCCGCAAAAAAACCTTTTTTTTTTGAAAATGCTATAAAAAAACTATTGAATATTTTCTCAAATTTATTTTTTTATTTGAAAGTACAATCCTTCCGGTTAATAATGGAAAATAATTTCATTGAAATGGCTGCCTCGGCTGGCCATGCAGTTGCCTACACGATCGGTCCAATTATTAAGCACATTATCGATTGTGTGCAGCTGTATTTCACCAATGGCTTCACGAATATTGTCCTTTAAAGCGTGAATTGTCTCTGGCTTGACGACGTAACACTGATCTTTGAGGGCACCCCACAAATAATAGTCCAACGGTGTCAAATCGCAGCTCCGTGGTGGCCAAACGACATCCGCTCTGCGACTGATAATGCGATCTTTAAAAACAGGGCACAAAACATCGAGTGTAGCTTCGGCTGTGTGGCACGTAGCGCCGTCCTGTTGAAACCAAATGTTGCCAATATCCTCCTATTCAATTTTTGTGAACAAAAATTCGTTCAACATGGCCCGATAACGATCGCCATTGACTGTAACGGCCACTCCTTGCTCATTTTCGAAGAATAATGGTCCAATTATGCCTCTGGACCAAAATCCGCACCAAACAGTGACTCGTTTGGGTGCATCGGCTTTTCAATGTATGAGTGCGGGTTTTCTGTGCCCCAAATGCGACAATTTTGCTTGTTAACATACCCGCCAAGATCAAAATTAGCTTCATCTGAAAAGATGATATTTTTGTCTGCAACATTACCATGATTTTCAAAGTAATGTCGCAATATTTCCCAGCGTTGTTCAAGCGTATACACAACCATATTCGTTTAGCGGAAGGATAAAACTAATTATCTGTCAAATCAGACATGACCTATGTGTTACCATTCACGAAATAAGCACTAGTTGAAAAAAAACGTTAGATGGCGGACCCGTTATGTGCAAGAGAACGACAGTTATGGCCAAGCCAGCGTATTCGATCTATTTCAACGCGCTTGACTGCGTCGATATCGTTGTACAACTTATACAGCTCGTGATTCATTCGACGACAATAGTCGCCGTTAACGATGATGGGTTCAAATATTTTGCGAAGTATTTTTCTCTCGAAGATTTCCAGAATAGATTGATTCGCTTGTATCATTACCCAGGATTCTGTGCTGTAGAGGAAAACTGGTAAGATCAGAATCTGGTACAGTTGGATCTTTGTTCTTCGAGAGAGCGCATAGTAGCAGCGGTTTGCGATTAATATTCGTCTTTTGACTACCAGGTTGACAAAGTCTTCTACCACTTCAAAGTTATAGTTGCCAACGTTTACACAGCGTCCCAGACGAAAAGACTCTTTGTTCGTCGAAACAAATAACTTGGTTTTGTCCTCACATATCACCAGACCCACTTCCGCCGACTGCATTTCAATGCTCGAAAAAGCCGCAGTAACATCCCGAAATCCACGGCCAATGATATCTATCATCGGCATACGCGAGCAGCATGTGACTTTTCCCGTTTTTACAGCAGCCGTCCGCATGATCATCTCCATTACAATGTTAATCAGATCGCAAGACAGACTATCGCCTTGTCTAAAGGCTCGTTTGGTAGAAAATGTCTCTGTCAGATTTTTGCCAATATTCACTGAAGACTTCGTGTCAGTCAGTGTCATCTCGCAAAGTCGAATCAGCTTCGCAGGGATACCAAACTCAGTCATAGCATCTAACATTGTCTGTCGTATCGGACTGTCGAATGCAGCTTTGTAGTCGATGAACAAGTAATAGGTGTCGATCAGTATTTCTTTGGTCTTCTTCAGGATTTTTCGTGTGAATATCTGGTCGGTCATGGATTTCCAGGTCTAAAGCCTCACGGATAAGGTCCAATTAGGTTCGCCAGAATGGGCTTAAGTCTTTCACCTAGACAAGACCTTGTACGCGATGGGTAAAAGGCTAATACCGCGATAGTTGGTACACACACTTGGATCGCCTTTCTTAAGCACAGGACATAGAAAACTCAGATTCTAATCATCGGACATGCATGTTTATGAGCTGGTGCGTGCATGCTGTCAGCTCATGACCGCCGGCTTTAAAAAGCTCTGACGGCAGTCCATCGGCTCCCGCAGCTTTATTATTTTTAAGCCTTGCGATCGCCGTGCTGATCTCGTTTTGGCTCGGTGGTGGACAATCTACTCCGTCGTCTATGATTGGTGTGATTTCGTCATTTATGCTGCCTTCGGGAACGAGTAGAGATCAAAAGTGTTCCGTCCATATTTGCAGCACAATCTCAGTTTCCGTGATCAGATTTCCGTCTCTGTCCTTACTGGTGGGGTTCCCTGTTCCAAAACCTTTGCTTTTAACCTTTTGGTAAAACTATCGGTCTTCACCACTATTCCCGTAGTTTTCGATATCCTGCCTCTCCCTTTTCTTCCATAGACGCTTTTTCCGACTGAACAGGCATTTCTTCTATTTAAAACGCTCCGTCACCGCACGCATCGCCATTGCTTGTAATTTTGTCTTGTATGCACCATCTGTTTCCTCAGACATTTCGCGATATACATCATCATACAAGTGCTTGTCTGAACGTGGTTTTTCGTAACCCAGTACGGTCATAACGGCAGTGTTCATAGAATTCGCAATATGCTGCCCCTGTGTGTCGGGAACATCAGAACTAGGGGGATTTGCTTGGAGTAATTAAGAGAGTTGGTTGGAGTAGTCATTGGCTATCTCGGTGGTATGCAGCTTTGTGATGTCTAGCTGCCTTTGCCTTTTTTGGTTACGAGTGTTTTAAGCACTACTTAATCGTGTGCGTACCTTAGCTGCAACCAGGTGGTGATCCGAGTCAATATTTGCACCGCACGTCCATAACGCTTGAGACATGCCTTCCCTCAATTACCACGGGATCAATCTGATTTCTTGTATTTTGATCGGAAGCTATCTAAGTTACCTTGTGGTTATCTTTATGCGGGAATCTGGTTCCACTCACAAACATGTTTCTTGCTGACGCGAAACTAACCAGTCTGAATCCGTTATCGGAGGCGTTGTTGTGTAGACTGAATTTTCCGACTGCTGAACTAAGAGTATCTTCATTCCTTTTTTAGCATTAACATCTCCCAGAACAATTTTAATGTCATGTGCAGGACAGCGGTCAGATATCTCCTCCAGGCGCTCATAGAATGCATATTTAATGTCATTGTCTTTGTCTTACGTCGGGGCGTGTACACCAAATCAGCGTAATGTAAAAATATTTCGCCCGGATGCGAAAAGTGGCTTTTCGGCCACTAACAGGTATAAACTGCAAGACAAGGTGTCGGAGTCTCTTGCCGACTATGAAACCGCATCCAAAGTCGTCTCTTTTTGCATGGCAGCTGTAAAAGATGTCAATGTTCTTTCGTCGTGTTCATCCCTGTCCCGTCCATCTCATTTCCTGTATGGCGGTGATGTCAGCCTTGTATTTGTCGAGGACATCCGCCAGTTGGATAGAGGCATCATCTCTGTATAGAGTTCTGACATTCCAAGTGCATATCCTTAAATCATGGTCCTTATAACGTTTGCGAGGGTCGTCAACATTTGGGGGGGTTCTTGTTATATTTATTCTCCGTGTTTTCATAATAAATTTTGTTTAAGGAGAGTGGCTTATTAGGCCACCGCTCCCGATCCTAGTTTCTTGGGGCTGCCAAAGCCACTAGGAGAGCCTGTGTTGAGCTTCAGTAACTTCTGTTACCTACTTCCTAAGATGCATCGGTGGTAGCATGCCGATTAGGTTACTCAACGTTTCGCCTTCTAACTCTATCTAACTTCTAAGCGGTTGCTTTAAAGTCATTGCCCAGGGAATACTTGGTCTAAGACAAAAAGTAGTTAGCTGCTTGGACAGTGCCGCAAAGGAATCGATTCTGGTCATTCCCAAGTGAGAGACAATCAGTAACTTGCAGCCTCTGGGCAAAGTCCCATTCCCCTTACTTATACTAAACATACTAAACTAAACTTATTACTAAACACTATTTTTTAACACTAATCACTTCGAGTAATCCCATGCAGTCCTAATTCGCTAATCAGTTACTGTAGGCACACAGCAGATAATACGTATGTACGTATTAAACTATAGTACATACACATTTGAATGAATCAATAACTATGGGGATATACTTCTACTCAGCCATTCTTTATATGGCTCATATACGTATGCGTGTGTGGATGTGCAACACATAGGGGCAGGCAATTGCACTTGTGTGTTATTTTTGGTACCACTTTCCTATAAACGTATTAAATTCTCTAAAGATGCAAATGTATGTATATAGTGTATATAAGCAGATATATATATATATATAGATCTACACACTACTATGAACTATACTACATATGTATGTTGTAGCTTTTATCATTTCTCAGGGCACAAATTCTCCTTGCACCCTCTGTGTGTGCATCACCAACGACACCACACGAACAACTAAACACTTACTAACTCATGGGAAAGAATCCATATTTGTAAGCGGGTTTTCAGCTAAAATTTGTTGCTGTTACAGTTTTCTGGGTTATTCATCTGCAGTCTATATAATTAAGGATTTGTAGCAGTAGAGTTCATATCGAGTAGAAGAAAAAAAAAGTTTAGATTGTGTATTTTCTTTTTTTTTTTCTTTGTGTGTGTGTGTGTGTTAATGTTTTCAAACACATTTGGTATTAAAGTTGGTCAAAGGACCAGAGTATTCATCATATGCACACACACATATTAGATTTTAATGCAGTTTGAGAGTTAAATTTTAGTAATGAATTTAAAGTGTGGTGGCAGTGGCGGCGGCTGCTGCTGCTAAATAATAGTCGGCCATTAAAACACTTTGCATAAATTGTATTAAATTGGCTTATAACCACGTCGTAAATGTCCTGTTGAAGGGAAATGTATCACGGCGGGGCTTATTTAAGTGCGTGCACAGAAAAACTGATACAAAAGTCATTAACATGCGGAGAAAGAGGGTAATTTTTTTATTGCTCACATCTAGTTAAATTTGCATTTTAAAAATACTAAAGTCTTTATTCTATTTATAAAAGGTACATGTGATTATATCCTAAATCACATCTAAAAATAACATCGTAATATCGAAAAATCTGACTAAATTAAACTTCAAATATTTTATCAACAACACAGTGCGACAAAAAATATACCTGGAAAATGATACTATTTTTCTCGTAGGGGCATCTGGGTACAACAAGAATCTGTTTTTGAAATTGTTACGGGTAAAAAATCGCTTTTTCGTACCTTTACGCAGTTATAAGCGAGTAAGGTGGTTGAATATACCATAAATTTAATTTTCTCAGCGGATTCGGAAAGAAGAGACTGCGACCTTTCCAACGATGTATATAGTTATACTAGCTTTCCCGGCTTGCGTTGCTCCACCCGTACCGACAATGTATCTTCTTAAGATTTTAATCAATATAGCTAAAAATTAAACGCTTCATAAGACTAAAGAACATCCCAATTTATGTCATTGTAGCTTTATCCCATTGATCTGAGTAATTGTACAGCCTTATACCCTTGTTATCCTTAAAAGTACGATTTTCAAAAAATCCATTCATATCGCTCAACTAAAATGCCCTGATACCCCCTTTAATCCTATAGGATGTATGTCCATACACGATTATAGCTTTAACCGTTTAGTCTGGGTAATGGTACCATCTTTATACCTTTTCGACATCTTTTACTCCTAAATGTACGAATTTCTAACAACCCCATCTCTACCTTTAGGCATTAGGTCTGGGCGATAGTACCAGTTTTATCCCTTTTTCGATATTTTTACCAATAAAGAACGAATTTCGAAAAATTACTTCATATCGCACAATTACTTTACCCATTTCAATTTTTTACGACTCTTTGCGTTTGGTACCAGTTTTATCCCTTTTCAGCCTTCTTTACCCCTAAAAGGTACGACTTTTACTCAAAAAGGGGAACAACCACCCCTCCTTTATCTAATTATAGTTTCATGTAGCTTATAATAGAGGCCCTACGGATAGTACTACACAGTGAAAATTTCACTGCAATTGCTCCATTTATATGGTCATATAACGATTTTTTCAAAAGGAGCGTGGCACCGCCCATTTCTCGGCGAGACGTAATCCCCCCTTGTATTAGTAACATATGTAGCAATTATCATCTTCTTACCTTCAATGGCTTGTGAGATATGACCGATTGAAATTTTGGTTTGTGTAGGCGGAGCCACGCCCCTTTGTCTAATTATATTTTCGTGTAGCTTATGATTGGGACCGGCCGTGGCATAGTGGTTAGAACACGCGACTACCATGCGGGAGATCGCAGGTTCAAACCTGGCTCCAGTCATCTTAAAAGAAAAAAATAAATAAAATTTTCTTTCATTGTCGGCTCCCCTCGAATGTTGTTTGACAGCAACTTCGCAGTATTAAGCGTCGATTCAATCGTCGTGTCTAGTAAGAGCTTCTCAAAACAGTGACGTTCGCATTCGTCGATAAATAAGTAGGTGCCGTTAGTTGTGAATCTAAAAATAGAAAGCGTGTTAATTCACAACAACGCGAGAAGCTATCCCATACCTCATTCATGGGGTGCAAAGGGAAATTAAGTTAGTTTTAGTAGCTTATGATAGATGCCCTACGGATAGTATTTAAACTTAATTTTCCCTTTACACCCCATGAATGAGGTTGGGATAGCTTCTCGCGTTGTTGTGAATTTACACGCTTTCTATTTTCAGATTCACAACTAACGGCATCTACTTGTTTATCGACGAATGCTAACGTCACTGTTTGGGAAGCTCTTACTAGACACGTCGATTGACTCGACACTAATACTGCGAAGTTGCTGTCGACAACATTCGAGGGGAGCCGACAATGAAAGAAAAATGTATTTATTTTTTTTTCTTTTAAGATGACTGGAGCCAGGAGTTGAACCTGTGATCTCCCGCATGGTAGTTGCGTGTTCTAACCACGCCGCACAGTGGGGTATTGAACACCCAAAACGGAGATTAATTCAAGGAAGCGTCCGATCTTTGCCAAATTTGGCACAGATATTCCTTTTGTTATAAGATCGATTGGTTTGAAGTTTTTAAGAAATCGGTCCATATATACATACAGTCCCCATATATATACTTACATGTATAAATACTGTAGTAGAATCAAACCTTTATAAAAGCTACGGTTTGTATCCGATCTCTTTGAAATTTAATATTGACTTATGTTTTAACTGTTTAAAATATATATACATGCTTATTTACATATGCATACACACTTATCTGTTTATATACAGAGTGGACCAAAAAGCTGTATACATTTGAAAAAGTATGGGCTATCTCGGCGGGGTGGGGCGGAGGCGTTGGGAAAGGAATGGGAAATCATTGAGAGAGCATAGAACTTTAAATAAATAACATATGTAATTGATTCTAGTATCTATTGAATCAGTATTCTGTGTACAATTATTGAGAACAAAATTTTAATTGGAAATCGCAATTTTAATTTTTTAATTAATCTCCGTTTTGGGGGTCCCATACCCCACTGTGCGCCGGTCCCAGTACTACACAGTGAAAATTTCACTGCAGTCTGTCCACGTATTTGGTCATATAAGGATTTTTTTCAAAAGGGGCGTGGCACCGCCCATTGCCCAACGAGACATAGTCCCTGCTTGTCCCTTTGTATAATAATGTTTTCATGTAGCCTTTAATAGAGGCCTTACGGACAATACCACACAGTAAAATTTCACTGCAATTGGTGCATTTATATGGCCGATATAACTATCATTAAAAGGGGGCATGGCATTTCCCACTTTCTGCAGAAAAGTAATTTGGCTGGTACGACCAATCTATGTAACAAATCTCTTCTTCGCACCTATAAAGGTTTATGAGATATAACCACTTAAAATTTGGAGGTATATGGGCGGTACCACGCCCTTTTTTGCCCCCTTGCTGACGAATGTCCAAAATTTCAAGGTTACAGTTTTATCTGTTTGGGCTGTAAAGTGATCAGACAGCCACCCAAGCCTTTTATATATGGGTATTTCCAGGGAAGGACGGACGATTTTATAGTAAAAAATTGCTATATTTTTGACTTGTTGTTTTTGTAATCATATAATGAATTTATTGAACTTTAACAAAACAAACTTTATATATCGTTGTAAAGTCTCTTCTTTAAAATCCGTTGAGAAACTTAAAATCGGTTCATATTTATCCGCGTAACTGGCTTATAAGTGCGTTAAAGTACGAAAAACCGGTTTTTTACCCGTTACTAAAAATTTTAGGGGTTTTGGGAAATTTGAAAAACAGATTCTTGTAGTGCTCAGCAGCACCTACCAGAAAAATAGTATAATTTTCCAGGTATTGTTTTTTTTTTTTGTTGCTCTGTGTTATCCATAGAAATATGCGTTTGTCTATAACGTGTGTCCGCAACGCACGTTTAGATTGAAGTAGCATAAAAGGTAAACTTTTTTTAAGTGTGATGTAAGTTTTTTGTAAAACCCCAACACGTCTTCTTTATTTTACAAAGGAGAATATACATACTGATCACATAAGAAATTTCGCTAAATTTCACAAACTTTCATAGACACTTCAAGTTGCTGTGGAAAGTTGTGTGTGTCCGTAACGCACTTTGTTTTAGTCATAATTTTGAATACAACATTTTAAGTAAAGTTTCATTAAAAGAACATTATAGTACTGTCCAAAATCTACATTTTTTAATATGAACTACAACTAAAAAATAAGAAAAAAAAACGTGCGTCCGCAACGCCAGGAAATACCCATATATAAATAGATAGTTAACTTTTGACATCTGTCTGCCTTTGCCCTGAAATCGCAAACGATTTGGAGTTTTTTCACTATTTTTTAAATTTAAAGAAATTTGTAGCCACTATTTTATAAGGACACCTTAATGTTTAATACATTATTCAGAAAGTGCACAGTGTCACGAGTTTGGTTGTTTGCAAAAAGCTGTTAACAAATCGTGAAGTTATTCATGTTTCTCTTTCATATCCTATACTAAAATCACACGATTGAAGAATGGTTTGGTGTTGTTGGTTATTTTCTTCAACTGTTTGAATTTAGTATGAGATATCAAAATGTTATAATCACCCATGTTTTGGAAAACAATTCGGTTAGAAAACAGACCGAAATCGTTACTTTTTACATACAATTTTTACCGATTTCGGTCTGTTTTCAAACCGAATTGTTTTCCAGAACATGGGTGTATAACTACTTTAGTTATCATATAACAAAATCTAGCTTTGAGTTTTAGTAATGAGAAATTTTAAATGTTTTTATTTTTAATTGTCGGTTTTAGAATTTCAAATTTTAATTTTGAAGTCAGATGTCAAAAGGAAATAATGAAATAAATTGAAATTGTTTTTCTCTCATGGGAATTATAATTATACTGGGCTAGTTGAAAAACGTTACATGCAGTACACCCTCCTGGTAGTTCAGGTACCAGAATCTAGTCGTGTTAACCATTTTTCTTGCTTTCGAAATATTTAAGATTGAAAATTATGATTCCTTAAAGGCATTTCAATGTAAAATTTTTCACGTATACTTATTACGGCGTATGCCGCGGGGGGCGTGGACCATAATGTGTTCAAGTCAATGTAACTAATTACGGAGTATGCGGCGGGGGGCACGCCCATAATGTGTTCAAGACAACGAAACTAATTACATTTTTCTAACTTTTTCCAAGATTTTTTCACATTTTTTCAATTTTTTTTTTTGTATATCCCGGAAATTTAAATGGGCCCAGGAGCCCAGGAGACCCGTAGGAACTTCAAAATACCACCGTAAGATTCGTCTCGAAAGTATTTTTCATTTGAGTATCCACACAAGGGGGGTTATCATAGAACCCAAGGAGCCTCCTTTTTTGGGCCCCGTGGGCCTTCGCGCCAACTTGGACCTTGATTTTCGTGTTTTAGGGCGCATTTGGGGGGAATGGGTTTTTTTTTTTTTATTGGGCTCCCGCCCCATATTTTGCACTTTTGCCCAAAGTCTTTTGGAACGCGACCGAGGAGCAAAGGAGATGCTAATTAAATGCACGATGTGATAAACGATGATGGGTATTAAAATCGCATTACATCGCTAGTACATTAACATTTGTAATTAAGATGATATAGAATTTTCAATACTCGGCAACTTATGTTGTATACAGTTTAATGTCACTAGAAAAAAATCTATAAATTCTTACCTTAATTGAAGATATTTTTTGTTGTCTCCAATGATTCTTTATTGTGAAATTCTTTATATACGATTATATTATTGCTTTCTTGTTGAATGATGTTTCTGTATCAAACTTTAAGTTTTTGCGTCCTTAAGTGTTTGTTTTCATTTTATTTATTTTTCACTTTGTTAACACTTTCTTTATCACTTGATTGTTTAAATTATTTTCATTAAACCTAGAATAAACAGAAACTCAGTTATATTCTCTGAATCTCAACAAAATAAATATTTAGATGAAAATTTCAATATGTATATGAGCTTTAGTGACTGAATAACTTAAGGTTCTGTATATGAGTAGAGCCAAGCAAGTTACGTAGGCAGTGTAATATCAGATATTATTTGAAAACAAAATCGGAATAGTATATTTAAGCTTTACACCATAAAAATTTTTAAATGGAAAATAATAATTACTATCAAAGGAAAACACAAATTTATGTTGAACGACCTGAATTAATGTTAAGAAAATGCTGTTTATATTGAGAAATTAAGAGATTACCTTTTGATTTTGAGATAACGGAATTGATATTGGGAACATATCGCGACCTAAAGTCGTAAAGGTTTTAAGCACTTTTTGTCTAAATGTATTTTTTGATGTAGAACGCAAGATAAATTGAAAAAGCAACTAGCTTGGAAAAAAACCACCAAAAATGTATGCGTTGTTATCATAAATTGCATTTAAAGTCTTGAAAAAGAATGTCGTTAAAGGAAAAAGTAAAGTTTTTTTGTCCCTCCTGTAAAATTTTGAATTTTGGAATTACACCCTTTGCAACTTTAGGTCGCGATATACTTTGATGGACCTTTAGCAAGGCAGGTAGGAAAAGTATCCTATACACATTTGTAACGCTCATAAATAGGCGTATTAGATATGACAATAAATAAAAGGCTTTCCACGCCAAATCGGACAGTTTGAAAATATTTCAGCCAAGGTTCCTAGTCAACTTTGACGTTATTGTATTTACAGGTTCAAAAGGTTTAAATCGATATTTAAAAAAATCGTAATTTTTTTTGGATTTTTGGTCAACCTTTCTCAATAATGATCCGACTTGAAAATTTTAAAATTTGTTTGCTTTTTCTGTTTCTTTTACAAAAAAAATTTAAAAAAAATATACAAAATGCGAATTTCTAGTTTTAATATTTTTAATTTTATATTTTAAATTGTTTGTACCCTTCGATTTATCTAAATTTTTTGTTGTATTAATCCTCTAACCTATTTGTTACTTTTAAGCTTGAAAGGATAGTGGGCAAATAATAACACTATGTGACTGTCATTTAGAACTTGGGGAGTGATCTAGTGCCTGTTCTAGGTCTGGTAGAGTACAATATGACCCTGTATACCAAAGTTTCCTAACACCCTCAAAATCTAGACTTACGTTTCAAAAACCGGTTTTTCGGATCTTTCCTCACTTATGAGCTTATAACTCGGTCAATTCTAAACCGTGTTTTGATATCTTAACGGGTTTGGAAAGAAGAGTCTCAGACATTTCCAACGATATATACATTTATACAGATAACTTGTCATATCTGCCGAAATCGAAAACTTTTGTAATTTTGTTTACTATTTTTTAAGTTTGCAGGAATTTTTAGCCACTATATTATAAAGATACCCTAATGTTTACTATACATACTTAAGTGGCCAATTACAACTTACGAACGTGGTTCATAAATTTGAGGCTCGAAGTAATAAAGAATTTCACACGCTTCGGTCTTCTGTGTGTGTTCACCAGTTAGTCCTACCAGATGATGGCACTTCGCCTACCACTTGGTCCTTCCAACGCAGTTTGGGTCTCCCTACTCTGCGCCGATCTTCAGGTTCGCCTTCAAACACCTTTCTCGCTGGAGCATTTACATCCATCCTGGTAACATGTCCCAGCCATAGAAGTCGTTGGATTCAGACTCTTTTAGCTACGTCGATGTCGTGGTAAAGCTCATACAGCTCATGGGTCATCCATATATCAGATAGGTCCATATATTTTTCGGAGTGTTTTTCTCTCGAATACTCCCAGGTTCTGTATGTCCGTTGTAGTAAGCATCCATGATTCGGCAGCATACAACAGAACGGGTAAGACTAGCACCTGGTATAGCTGTTTCTTAGTATTCCAAGATAAGGTGGTGTTACTAAAGTGCTGCCGAAGTCCGTAGAAACATCTATTGGCTAGCACTATTCTCCGCTTTATTTCTTGGCTGACATTATTTTTCTTGTTGACGGAAGATCCGAGGTAGGTAAACTCATCGACTACCTCAAAACAATAATTGTCAACGTTTACGGTGCGTCCCCATCGAGAGGACTCTTTGTTCGTCGAAATCATTATTTTTGTTTTGTCCTCGTTGACCGCTAAACTCATTTTTGCTGACTTCTTTTCTAGTGATGAGAAAACTGCAGTAACATCCCGCAGATTTCGGCCAATGATGTCTATATCATCGACATAGGCTAGTGGCATGTGGCTCTTGTACAATATGGTGCCAACAATGTTGACTCCAGCATTTCTCATCACCTTCTCCATAACTATATTAAATAGTGAATAGGACAGGCTATAGCCCTGTCTGAGACCTATTTCCGTGTTGAATGGTTCAGACTGATCTTTACCCATCTTAACCGAGGATTTGGTGTAATCCAAGGTACATCTGCAAAGTCGAATCAGCTTTGCAGGAATATCAAACTCAGACATGGCCTTATATAGCATATTCCTTATCGGAGAGTCGAAGGCAGCTTTGAAGTCGACAAAGAGGTGGTAGGTGTCGATCTGCTTTTCATGAGTTTTTTTTCCAGGATTTGTCGTAAAGTGAATATTTGATCCGTCGTAGATTTGCCAGGTCTAAAGCCGCACTGATATGGTCCAATTAGTTTATCTACAATTGGCTTTAGACGTTCACACAATATGCTTGAAAGGACCTTGTACGCAATTGGAAATAGGCTTATTCCACGATAGTTGTTACACTACGATCTCCTTTCTTGTATATGGGACATAACACACTGAGACTCCAATCCCCCGGCATGCTCTCCTCTAGCCAGATGTTCTCCATGAGCTGATGCATGCTCCTTATCAGCTCCTCCCTGCCAGACTTAAACAATTCAGCAGGGAGACCATCGGCTCCAGCAGCTTTGTTGTTTTTAAGGCGGGAGATTGTCATAAGTATCTCGCTCTGGCTCGGAGGTGGACAATTAATACCATCGTCATGGATTGGAGCGGGGTCTTCTGGAGTGGTGTCAGTATCCAGTAAATATCTAAAATGATCTCTCCATATCTTCAGATCGTTATCCGGGTCCGTCACTAGCTGACCATCGCTGTCCTTGCAGGAGGGCAACCCTGTTCCGCGCATTCTCGCTTTAACTCTCTTGTAGAATTTTCGGGCTTCCCCTCTACTTCGGAGCTACTCAGTGCACTCATCCTGCCTCTTCTTCATCTCCTTCTTTTTTCTTCTAAAAAGACGAGTTGCCTCTCGTCTCTTCTCCCTGTGCCGTTGACGAACAGCTCGCGTTGCCATTGGCTGCAGTTTCGCCCTGTATGCAGCATCCGTCTCTCTCGTGGCATTGCGACATTCATCATCGTGACTGGTTACGTACGTTTTCGCCATGCTTAGCCTTGTGCGTACCTTAACTGCGGTAAGGAAGTGATCGGAGTCAATGTTCGCACCCCTGATCACTCGTACGTCCAGAACACTCGATGCGTGCCTCCCATCGACTACCACGTGATCTATCTGATTCCTCTTCAACTGATCTGGAGATAACCATGTTGCCTTATGAATATGTTTATGGCCAAATCTAGTGCTGCTAACTATTATATTTCTTGCCGCAGAGAAATCAATCAGTCTGATGCCATTGTTCGACGTTTCGGTGTGCAGACTGAATTTTCCGATGGTAGGCTCAAATGCGGTCTCCCTGCCTATTTTAGCATTAAAATCGCCTAGTGCAATTTTGATGTCATGGCTGGGGCTTCGGTCATATACATTTTCTAGGCTCTCGTAGAACTCGTCTTTGTCCTCATTGCTTTTCTCTTCTGTCGGAGCATGGGCACATATAAATGTAATGTGGAAAAACTTTGTTTTGGTGGTGTCTATACGTTCACACACCGGGTTGAACCTTGAGACTAGGTGTTGCAGTCTCTTGCCAACCACAAATCCACATCCAAACTCGTGCTTGTCCGCATGGCCACTATAGTAGATGTCATACGTCTTCATGCGCGAGCACCCGTGTCCCGTCCACCGGATTTCCTGTAAGGAGAGGTTTTGTCAGCCTTGTATTCTTCGAGGACTTCCGCCAGTTGGATGCAGGCACCTAGTCTATACAGTAATCTAATATTCCAGGTGCATATCCTTTAATCATGGTCCCTAATTCGTTTGCGGTGGTCGTCAATATTTTTATATTTTCTTACTTCTTTTCATTGCAATATTTTAAACGTCAGTGGCGGGTTGCAAGCCCAGCGCACCACGTCGCAGTTTTCTCCTCCTGCCAGGATTTTATTTCAGTTGCTTATTCTGTGTCAGACGTTGACCAGGGTACCGCTCACTCAGATCTAGGCTTGCCAGATTTAAAATTGTAAAATTCTTGACATTCACCAAAAAATTTCTTGATTGTGAAAAAAAATCTTGACAAATAAAAACACTCATACGTTAGATGTTGTAAATATTTCAGTATCACTTATTTTTTTTTAAAAAGTACTCACATGTTGTTACACCGTTAAAAGGGTTAAAGTGAAAAAAAACTGTTAATGAATTTGCCAACAAATGTAGAAATTTCAATTCTATATTTCTGGAAATATTGTATTTTTGTATGGGTTTACCGAAAAAGTCTTTTACGCACAAATATCTCTAAAAAATTCATAATTTCTAATGGGTTGGATGAAACACTCAGTTCTTTAAGTTTCACCTATAAATGCAAAATATTAATAGTAAACTATTTTTTAACGTCTTGAGTTTATTTTAGAAACTGTTGAAAGTACAGAAGTTTATTTGCAGGATAACGTTGAATAAAATCTTACCTTGTACCTAAATTTAGTGTACTTAACATAAAGATGCGTGTAGAACTATGTGGGTGTTTTCGGTCAATTTTATGGGCGATACTACAGAGAGTGTGACAATCTTTAAGTTTCCCAAGGATTTTGTTTTAAACTGACCAAATTTAAGTGTCCAAAAATAGGTCATTTTCTTTAGGAGAAATCCGATATAGTCCTTATTCATTCCGAGGTGAAATTTTTATTACATGTTTAAATTCAGTGTACTATCAAAATGATATGTATCTAAAATTATGAGGGTAAATTCGCTCATTTGTATGGGAGGTACCAAAAGGATTGTGGCAAAACGTTTCGATATTCTAAGGATTTGTCTACTATTACCTCATACTTAAGGTTGAGGGTATAAAAAATATAGTGGGAGCACTGATACTGATTTTTATAATTTTACGACTTAGTGTTATTAGTAATTTTAACACTTCGAAGCTTAAAATGAGAAAAATTACGATTCAATAACACATAACGTCGCTGACCTGACATTGTCTCTCTACGGCTTTCTAAAACCGTTAAGGGTTTTCTCAACAAGAACAAGATGGCGGCGATCTTTAGCCGATTAAGCTAAAATTAGGGTTCACACGAACGGAGCTGCTGCTAGAAATTAGCTGTTTACTGTTGTTAAATTGCAAAATATACAGGGGTTTCATGTAGCATTTCTGTTAGACTGGAGTCCATAGAGTATAGTGATACTCATAGTTTTTCTCGGTCACTTCGTTAAGTAATGTTTTTATAGCAAATTAAGATATTCTTAAAATTACGAGTTGCAAAAATTATAAGTCTTCTCTTTGTAAACCGATTTTCAAAATCGGTTAAAAAATAGTGAAAACGCGACTGTTTAAGTAAAAGAAAAGCGACAAAAAATTGCGAATTCTCATTTTCTCATCGCTCTAAGTTGATAGTGAGGCAGCGCAATGTTTTTTTTTCGGCAATGCCATATTAAAGAAGCTTTCGAAAACAGGTAAGTTTATAAGAATCGGTTGAAAAATGAATGAATAGCTTTAAAAAAGATATAAGCTTTTGAAAATCGATTAACCAAGAGAAGACTTAAGATTTTTGGAACTTATAATTTTAGGAATATCGTCATTTCACTTAATTTGCTATAAAAACATTACTAAACGAAGTGACCGAGAAAAACTATAAGTATCACTATGCTCTATGGACTCCAGTCTAACAGAAATGCTACCCTACATTTGTATCACTGTGTTATTAAAGTTCAATAGAGAGGCAAAAATAAGTGATGATATATTTTCGAACAAATACAATAAAGAAATCTTTTCACAATAATATTTCAATGAACTGTTCATTTGATATTTTACAAAGCTTTGTTCAAGGAAAAAACATTTTGAAAAAAAATATTTTCGTAATTTTTTGGTTGGTCTATAAAATTCTTGACAAAACTTATTTTTTCTTGATTCTTGACAAGCATTAAAAATTCTTGTAAATCAAGAAAAATCAAGATCGTCTGGCAACCCTACTCAGATCCGACGTGTCAGGGTTTTAGATTTTGCCCTACACTGTTAGCCGTGCTCTGACGGGTGTCAAAGGCACGTTTATTCTATCATGTAATTGTCTGAAACCGGAGCAATATTTACGGAAACACGGAAAAAAACTTAATTAAAGTCAGCGAAAACTTGAAAAATCTATAAAATTTTTACAAAAATTCAACTTTGAAATGCCATAACTTCGTCATTCTTGATTGGATTTTAAACAGCTATCGTTTATTTTTAAGAAATAATTTTCAAACATCGGTGAACTAAAACCAGAGAAACTGGCATTTTAGTAGACCTACCTTTTTTCAAAACACTAAAAATGGAAATTTGACCATATCTCAAAAACCGTTCTACTTTTCACATATCAGAGAGCAGATTTGAATTCAGCATGAAATTTTACATAAGGATCAACTATTTAGAAGCCGAGATCAAAAATTTGTTGCATTGTGTTATTATTATTATTATTTTTAATTGTGAAAACTTATTTTCTCAATATAAATTTTGGAATTTAGAATATATTCAAGAACAATTTATGTTTTCGCGATATTAATTAGTATTTCTCAAAAACCAATTTGTTTTCTCCTAGCATTTGATTATAGTTTCCTTAAATACAACTGGATAATGTCGAAAAAATAACTTAATGTCTTACCTTATTTTATTTTCACACGTGTCCCTTTTTAGGTACTCTTGTTTAATATGATCCTGGAGATTATTCATCACCAATTACTAGACAATGGCACCTTAATAATATCGCTGTTGTTGTATTTTCTTGTTTTTCTTTTTTATTTAAAATGCATTCACTTTTTATTATTATTATTATTGCAAACTTATACTGACTTAATTACTTAAACGTTTATTTTCTTTTAAATTAAACCTATAATAAAGAGAGAGAAAAAATAGTTTTACTCTAGTGTTTCGCACCCATATATTAAAAAAATTTCAATTTGTACATTTTCTTCAAAATAAGATTGAAAATTTTATTTTTTATATTGATCCTACTTAACTTATTAAACAAATGTCATTACCATATTACAAAGCACATCTAAAGAAGTTGCTTCATCTACTTTGCCTTCCACACTCATTGATAAGACATAAAATTAAAATAAATTCCTTAATTTTCCCCCAACAACTTTTCGTTTTCTCCTAAAACTAAGCATTTATCATTCGGATAAAATTGACTATTTTTATCTATTCGCATTTCAATAGTAAATTCTCTTAAAAGAGAAATTGATATCTGTTAACACCAACACACAGACACACACACACACAAACTAACATTGCAAAGTTGCAGCTAAAATAGTAGTTATCGCAAAACTTCGCAAACAAATGACAAATCTTAGATGAAAGAAAGCAAAATGAAACAATCAAACTGTCGTTTGTACGTCCGTCTGCCTGTCTGTCTGTCACAGCAGCATTGCATTTGATCATTAAAACATTAGTGAGAGCTTTTTCATTTTGTTAAATAAACACTTCAACGGCGCTGCTTGCGTACAAGAACAATGCAAACAAATGAATGCTAATAAAAGTAGGTGAAGCGGAAGTGACACTACTCCTACTGCTACTACTGCTCTTCTGCTATTGCAAGTACACAGTATGAACGAAATGCAGGTGTGTGTTTTCCATTGGCAAAGAAGCTGCCATAGCTACTGCTACTGCTGTTACCAACAGTGACACAACAACAGAGGCAAAAACTTAAGAACTTAATTTGGTATTCATAAAAAGATTTTTAATTCTCCCGTGAGTCTTCAAACAACAGCCAAGTTGAGGCGATGAGTGGGAGGAAGATATAAAGGCTAATTAACGACTGACTAAAGAGTTATGTACATGTGATGTGATGTTTTTTTCTTACTGCATGCAGCAGTCACCATCATCATAGGGGATACATCAAATAAAAAGAAACACAATTGCAGCAAAATAATAACGCGAACTTACTTAGAGGCCTCTGCGTTGTACTGATTTTCTTGCTATTGTTTAACAACCATATCATGTCTTGGGCAATGGTTCTACATGACAATTCCAGACGGGCAGACCACGACACACATATGGCGCGGTATTGTACAATTTCGGCTCACTTATACGTTGGTGAACTTTTGCCAATATAGAACACAAACTACCCATATGATAATTGGGTGTTGTGGCCATTGTGGCAGTGGTAGCAGCAGTGGCTGCAGCTGATGCTGAGGTAGATGGCGATGGTGATGATGATGATGGCGTTGAGGAAGCTGCAATGGAATGAGGACAAAGATACATATGAGTGCAATGAGTACAAGTGTAGTGTAAGATCATCATCAACAAGAAAACGATATGTATGTTATGCCGCTATACTTACATTTAATGATGCCCTCCTTTATCCAGGCATTCGCTTCAATTGTATTCCATGGCAAAACCTTTTTCGATTTGGGCGCTATCCAACGACTAAGTATTTCCGTGGCCACCTTATCCATATTGGAATCTAGGCAAGGCATAATAGTGCCAACTAACGCAGGACTACATGTAATATACGGGGTAGTAAATCAATAAACTGTGTCACACAGATTCAAATACAGTATATATATATATGTTTGTGTGTATAGAGAGAGAGAGAGAGAGAGAGAGAGAGACACATAAGACACTGCCAGAGATCAGACATTAAATGTGAAACACTGTGGTATATGCTAAGGGGCAATATTGGTATAAAATCGAGCTGAACTATTATAAGGCAATGTTGTTATTTGTATAATTAAAAAGAATCTAATAAGGAAAATAGCTGTCCTTTTCAAAATAGTTAAAGAAATCAATAAAGTTAAATAATTTGAATAGAAATAATCTTCTTCTAGCATATAAAAATCTCGTGTCACGGTGTTTGTTGTAGCAATCCTCCGAAACTTAAACTTACTTAATTTCCCTTTGCACCTCATGAATGAGGTATGGAATAGCTTCTCGCGTTGTTGTGAATTACTTGTTTACCGACGAATGCGAACGTCACTGTTTGAGAAGCTCTTACTAGACACGCCGATTAACTCGACAATTAATACTGCGAAGTTGCTGTCAACAACATTCGAGGGGAGCCGACAATGAAAGAACAACTTTTTTTTTTTTTAGATGACTGTAGCCAGGTTTGAACCTGCGATCTCCCGTATGGTAGTCGCGAGTTCTAACCAGTATGCCACGGCCGGTCCCAATCCTCCGAAGCGACTCGATCGATTTTTATGAAATGTTGTTTGTATATTTGGTAGGTATGGTAAGCGGTTTAAAAGTATTTTCATACCGCTAGGTGCCGTTGGTTTGAATTTATATCGAAAATTTGTATAGTTGGTACAGATGTCCTTGTGCTTTACGTGAATACCTGCCCATGGGGGCTTAACTCCACTGGAACATACTACTGGGCCGCTGTTAAGGCCCGGATCTAATTCTTCTACCCAAAGCGATGTTCAAACTGTTTATATTTCTATTTTGAGGGTACCTTATTGACTGACAAGTACAAGCTCAAGTCTTGTGCTAGGAACCGAGGTTCCCCATTTTTCCGGCATACATCTGACATCTTTACAGTTAAAAATCCAAATATGGACCAAACTTTCAAAAACACAGAACGTATCCCTTCCGCTACCATCGGCGAGTGAATTTACAATCCGTCATGATAGCTTCCATCGATACCAGCATTCCTTCCACTACCATCAGCGAGTAAATTAACACTCCGTCAGGCTAGTTTAGGTTAATACCATTTTCTTACTTGCCGAAATACAAGCTTTTTACCAGCAGACAATACACAAACATAAATTTCAGATTGACATGATTTGATATCTGTTTGAAGCTCAAAGAAGATATAAACAATTATATCCTCCCTTCGCATATTAGAACTGTCACCCTTGTTAAAGGGTTATGGTTAAGGGTTAGTTAAGTTTTCGACCAAGATATTGTTTGATGCACGAGACTACTGTGGTATCAATGGACAGCCAGCTCCATTTCTCTTGAACATCCAACTCTTAGTCTATGCGCTTAACTTTGAGTTTTAACCGACAACCACCAGGACACTGGTCTATACCCATTCGGTGGGAAAGTAATTTTTACGGTACTTAGGGCCCCCATCCGCCCGTAGTAGCATCTTTAGACTCCTTGGTCGGGGCTCGTAAAGATGTACTTCCTTACTTCCGCTTTTCGCCACCGCAGAGCTAGCTGATGGTTCTCTCAGGTCCGTGGGGGCGATACTCCCTAAAGGTCTCCGAAGAAACCCCCTTGCGGGAGTATAGTTGGTTCAACAGTGCAATTTAACTGACATTTAGAATGTATGTTTTTTTATCATGAGAAAAAAAATGTATGTACAAATGGAACCGAAAGATGGCGCTGAGGTGGATTTATATCGAAAATTTAAATCGATCTGAAATTCAGAATATATGTTTGTTTGATCGTGAGAAAAAAAATGTATGTGCAGATGGACCCGGCAGGAGGCGCTGAAATTAACTTATTTCGGAAATTTATATTGATGGTACGATTTTCCTCAAAATATAAGTATTTTTTGAACCGGTAGGTTATGTTAAGGTTATGATATGTTTAATTTTTAAAATGTCATTTAGCCATCAATCTCCATTGATTACATTACGTATGAAAATTTTTTTTAATATTTTATTGTACCAAAAAAGTACTTTTTTTGTACCAAAAAGTATTTTGTTTTATTAAAAATACTTTTTTATATCAAAAAGTACTTTTATTTTATCAAAAATATTTACAAAAACTGCTTTCATTGTACCAACAATTACTTTAATTGTTCCAAATGGTACTTTGAGTGTATATAAATCTACTTTTATTGTATCAAAAATAAATTTTATTTTATCAACAACTACTTTTTTATACATAAAAGTACTTTAACTGTTCCAAAAATCATTTTTGTTTTTCAAAAAATACTTTAATTTTTATCAAAAAGTGAATTCACTGTACTAAAAATTAAGTTTATAGTAACGTAAAGTTCTTTTATTGTATAAAAAAGTACTTTTGTTATATGAACAATTTTTATTATACAAAAAAGTACTTTTATTGTTCCAAAAAAAAAGTTTTTTTGGTCTCAATAAGTACTATTTATGCACCAAAAAGTACTCTTAATGTACCAAAAAGTACTTTAAATGTACCAGAAAGTACTTTTATTATAATAAAAAATAGTTGTGTTATTGAAAAATCGTTTTTTTACCAAAATTAGCTTTATTATACAAAAAGTACTTTCATTGTATCATAATGACTTTTTTTATTGTACCAAAAAGCGCATCTATTTTACCAAACATTTCTTTTATGTACCAAAAAGTAATTTTATTATAATTTTTTTTTTTTTGTTCTTTTATTGTACCAGAAAGTACTTTGATTGAATAAAAAAATACTTTTTTGTACCAAGAGGACTTTTTACGTACCAACAAGTACTTCTTTTGTAACAAAAAGTTACTTTTATTGTGCGAGAAAGTACTTTTATTGAATCACCAAGTTCTTTTATTGTACTAAAAAAGTATTTATAATGGCCAAGAGGGTTTAAATGTACAAAAAAAAAACTACCCCAGAAGTACCTTTTGTGCAAACAAATAATTTTATTGTACCATAATGTACTTTTAATATGTCAAAAAGTACTTTTACAGTACAACAAATACTTTTATTGTACCAAAAAGAAAGTTTCAGGAAGTACTTTTATTGTATCAAAAAGTACTTTTATTGTACCAAAAAGGTAATTTTATTTAATCAGAAAGTACTTTTATTGTTTCAAAAAGTACTTTTATTGTACTTAAAAAGTACTTTATTGTACTTAAAAAGTACTTTTATTGTACTTAAAAAGTACTTTTATTGCACTTAAAAAGTACTTTTATTGTGCCAAGAAGACTTTTAATGTACCAAAAAGTACTTTAATTGTACCAAAAAATATTGTAATTTCACCAGTACCAGTAAATAAGTACCTTTATTGTATCTAATAGTAATTTTATTGTACTAAAAAGTACTTATTTTGTGCAAAAAGGTACTTGTGTTTTCTAAAAAGCATTTTTGTTTTACCAAAAATACTTTTATTGTATCAAAAGTAATATTATTGTATACAAAAACCAAAAAGTACTTTTAATGTAACCGAAAAGTTATTTTATTGTACTAAAAACTACTTGCGTTGTTGAAAACGCATTTTTGTTTAACTAAAAATATTTTTTTTATCAAAAAGGACTTTTATTATATAAACAAAATTGTTTGTTGTTTATTGTGTTAAAAAAAATCAACTTGTTTACCAAAAAGTACTTTTATTGTACACAAAAAGTATTTTTTATAACACAAAAAGTACTTTAATTGCCCCCAAAGGACTTTTAATTTACCAAAAAGTACTTTAATTGTACCAAAAATTACTTTTATTACACCAATAAGTGCTTTTATTTTACCAAGAAGTACTTTTATTATTTTAAAAAATACTTTGATTGTACCAAATAGTATATATATTGTACATAAAGATACGTCTGTTCTACCACCAAGTAATTTTATTGCATTAAATACTACTGTTATTGATCTTGAAAATACATTTATTGCACCTACAAGTACTTTTATTATTAAATAGATCGAAAAATTAATGCACAAAACTACAATTATTTCTTCGCTTAATTTCAAAAGATTTTAAAATATAAGAAAACCATTTTTTTCATCCTCCCAGTAGGGAATCGTCAAACAAGTTCAAAAATTTACTAGTTCAAAAGTATGGAATTGTGAACTACTATGAACTAGTCCTAAACTATCGAATTTTGAACCAATTAAACTTTATTAGTTTATGAGTAAGAAAAAGGTTATTTTAAAAAATTCATAATTTCATAATTTATATTTCAAATTACACTACAAGCAAATGACAAATGCTGTTAAATGAATTTTAAACGAAAAATTTGTAGCACATTTTCATAGTTAAGCGTAAGGTATGCTAAAATTAACTACTTTCTTCGGAAGACAAACCAATGTTAAACTCATTGGCGATTCACTCAAATCCGAAGTACATACTTCTGCTTTTTTTCTACTACTAGGTATAGCTGTATTTTTTTTTGTTAGATTTTATTGCTTCCAAACTAATCGACAACGAATGTTGTCAAAAGCTAACGCTTTCCTAAAAAAAAACCGTCCTCCTCCCTTAAAACCACGTGTGCAACCAAAAGAAACTTTTATTTGACTTCCTCTGATTTCTATTCAAGTGTCTTTGTATCTGCCTATTTGTTGTCATGTTTTTTTTTTCTTTTTGTAACTTACCACATGGCAGCATGATAGTACAAGTGAGGTCCCACCAATTCGCTGTACAGACCATTCGAATGAAGACGCGACGAATCACAGCCAAATAGAAAAACCACACAGTTCATTTCCATTTTGGCAATATTGCGTCCATTTATATACTGCAAACTGGAACCATGACCAGAATAACTAGAACATGTCATAAGAATTTCTTTGTTGTTAATCTCAGTGGGTCGTGCGTGCAAATGTACACGAGTATAATACTTATACACAAAAACACACCGCATACACCTATGCTTAGGTGTAGTATGTAAGAGTGTACGTACGTACGTATTGATTTGTTAAAGAGGATACTTACACATAGCAACTACTGTTGAAGATTTTAGTCTTAAATTCATCTTGTGTTGGTTTCTGGCCAATCATGCCCATCCAATGAGGCAGCCAATATTCACAAAAGCTACGCATGCGTAACTCCATTTTAGGTAGATTTTTGTCTGTGATAAGGTGATGGTAAAACAAGGCGATAGATAGTGATGTGGTTTATATTATGATATTATTGTATGTGTGCAGATTAGGGTGATGACTTCTATACAGCCTCGTTTTCCTGTATCATATTTAGATGAGTTTTTATTTAAGATTAGATAAAATCTTACATATAAGGTAATTCGATACAAAACCTCACGCACAAAATGATTTTAAAAATTGTATTTATATAATTGAACACAAGCTTTAGAGCCACATATATGTAACATTACATAGGATCATCAGACACACAAGGAAGTTAAATATTCACGTTGCCATTGGAAGGGATGAATCTAAGTGGGAGGTTGTTCTTGTTGCCGCAGGATAAACGCAAGAAGAGCTAGAATAGCACGAGAGTTTCAGAGTGCATTGCAGATGTTTGGGATCTGCTTAAACTTTACAAAAGAGATCTTACTCCTCTCAGTGAAGTGACGGAAGACACGAGTGAGGTGAAAGAGATACTTCATGTCGTCTCTCCAGCCGCCTGTTTCCTGATTCTCAGCTTAACCATTGCTGAAGGCTTCTTTCAATTGATCATAATTGCTCATCAAATACTGCACAAAGAGGTAATCGATATTTGGTGATTTAGTCGACCCATGGAGCTCATTGCCCATGACAACGCGAAGAATGCGGTATTCACGCTTGTTGTATCGGCAAAAATCATTACAATTGATCCCAGTGGCCTTCGATAGCTCAGTGGAAGCGACGTAGACTAGCAATTCGAAGGTGCCGGGTTCGATTCATGGCCGGGGCACTGGCCCAATCAACATCGATGAAAAATTAATTACTTTTCAAATACTTTCGAGTTCTCTAGCCAACAAAACTCATCCTAGACGCTTCCACTACAATAATCCAGATTGCGCAAGGACCAAGGAAAAAGGAAACTGATTTATCAACATCTCATAAAAATCAACAAGCCAGCTGGCGCCATCTCTGGTGGAATTTGGCAGTTAAACTCACAACAACAACATCTAACAATCCTTGACACAAACCTTGTTATCTACAAAGGAACGAAAGAGTTGCCAACAATGATCGTATGATAATCGGATTATATGCCCGATCGAGTACCGATAAATTGAAAATCGGTATAAAGAATTATCACCCCAGCTAACCACCAGCTGTTACAACAACAACAACAATTGATCCCCACAGGTTGAACTCATCTAACACATTCAGGAGTCCATCTGCGATTTCAATTTGAGCGTAGTCAACTTAATTTCTTTAAATTCATTCTTGAGGACCACGGCCTGCTCCTCATCTCCAGATAAAGTGTTCTTACCAAGTACTTCTTCACCCGATCAGCTTCCTTGATGATAGCCTTTGGATTCCTGACTGAGATGGGGTTGGGATTTCAATGCCCTTAACGGAAAGCTGGTGACGCACCGTTGCTTGCCGTTTGAGCTTGTAACAAGGCGTCTTGCAATGCCTGATGGGTTATGCTTCCTTTTGCTCGTTGATGATGCATTGTCATCCTCCCAAGGACTATCTGTACTGTTGTCGAACGAGTCCGTGCTACTTTCGGAAGACTCAAGTATCGCTGAGCTGGTAAATGTGGACACAGTCGCTTCCATTGCTCTCTTTCGCTTGAATGGGTGGATGGTATTGGCACCACCAGGTTTGCCACTGGACTAACCCACGCGGCCTTTGGTTTTACCCCTTATATTGAATGTAAACGGAGTAGCAACCATAAAACAACCCGAACAGCAATTCAGCATAAATTTATGAGAGTATATTAGTTTCCTACCACAATCATAAAAATGGCATAACCTTTTGTTTGATTCTCTTTAATTTTAGAATCATAAAAAAGTCGTCAGCGTTTTTTCCAAGAGATACATTCGATTCAAAATGAGATACCTTCACTTAATTGTAAATAAAAACGAAAGATGTTTATTGATTTCTATGATCAATGTCTCATTTTGTTCATAGGTTATGTGGCTTTTCGTGAAAGTTATAAGACTTGACACAAAAATATGATTTCAAAGTGGTTTGCGCGTGAGCTTTTTCAATATTTAAATGGAATAAACGTTATTTTAGTCATTAATAGTCAAAAGTTCATTCATTCGTGCAACAGGAAATAATTTTTGAGCAAAAAAATCAAAAAGTCATCACCCTAGTGAAGATGCTGCTATAAACTTACCAGGATTTATCACATAAGCACCTTGGATTATTTCAACGTTGAGATAACCTTTATGAATTTTCTCTTTGTAATGATTATATAACCTCCAGAGGCATTGCAACGAGTTGACGCGACTAAATTCTTGGTAGACATTCATTTCTTCCCAGAAAAAGTGATCTAGGCGCTATAAAAGAAGACAAATCAAATGACTTAAAAGATATTCAGTAAACATTTCTAACCGAAATTCTAGTTCCGGTAACTTGGTTCTAGAAGTTTAATTGAGAAACCATTATTTCAGAATACTTTTGTTGTACATAATTTTTTTAGTTTGCAAAATATTGTTTTTTGGAAATATTTTATTGTAGTGAATTTGATCTAGAAAACTTTTGTTTTGGAATCTCTATTTTCTACATTTGTACAAAAACTCTTCCTTGCTAATTCTTACTCACCTCATCTATGACCAAAATACAAGGATAGCAACTGCCAGCAGTGCCAGCACCAAAATCGCTAACATCAGCATCACCTTAAACAAAAAAATCTCTCAAATATACTATAAATTTATAATTACAATCACAAATTTACCCATAGCTTGCTGTTGTATGTCACTTAACAAATTACACGCCAAATTTTTTTCTTTCTTGCTATCAGCCAATATATCACAAATTGCTTCAATCTCTAGCACAGATAACTGGGTTACATGTGAGGCAGCTAATGACAATAAAACTCGATCGCTTACTGCCCAGCAATATCGATCACAAAATGCATCAACTTTTGCCCAACGTTTGCGCCAAATGGCCATAGTTTTTACAGAACAAGAAATGCCAGAGAAAAGAAATGTCCAAGGATAGAAAAAGTTCTTCAAATCGGCACAAGTAGTCTTAAAAAATGTAACAAAAAATTATGCAAATTACATAAAACCTATACATATCATAAATACTATGCCATTACTTACTGTCATATATTGATTAAGTTCTCCCATTAATTGCCAGTAGATTTTCTTAACCTCCTTAGTGTGCCATTCCTTGGGATCTACATTTACATATTGCTTAAAACGCTTTACAACATTAGCAAAGTTTTCATACAAATCTTTTTGGCCAACCCCTGAAAAACGTAAACATATCGGCGTAGGGTATTTATCACTGCGCGCATGCTTGAGTAGAGTAAAATAAATAGCAGCATCACTTTCATGAATTTTGGGGAAAATTGAAAATGTAGTTTCTTGGCGGGGTCCTTTGCATAATTGCAATATTGTCCACTCTAAGAAAATTAATAATTATAATCATGTTGGTGGTAATTAATTATATTTAATACTTACCTTTTGGCATTTGCTTACATATGCTTTCCATTTTTTTTATTCCTTGATCTGGATCAGTTATACCCTTCAGGAAATTACAATCTGGTGCAGGGGCAGCATTATTGTTGATCTCTTCGATGTTGGATGGTTTCAGTGCTTTACTTATGTATTTTATAAGGCAATTTCTGAAATTTTAAAAAACGAGAATGCAAATACGATTATGAAACGAAATTATGTATTACTTTGTGGTATAGAGAAGTACTTTTTAGTACAAGTTTTTGTTACAATAAAATAATTTTTGGTACAATAAATGTACCGTTTTGCTGGGAAAAGGTACTATTTACAATTATAAAAGTACTTTTTGGTACAATTATAGTACATTTTGGTGCATGAAAAGTACATTTTGCTACAGTAATAATAATTTTTTGTAAAATAATAGTACGTCTTGGTACAAGAAATGCTTTTTATAAAACAAGAGCACTTTTTGGTACATTAAATTTATTAGTATGTACAAAAAATTTACTTTTTGACTAAGTAAATGTCGTTTTTGTAATAAGAAATTCACTTTTTTTTTGTACAATAAAAGTACTTTTTGGTACAAAAAAAGTACTTTTGGTATTAAAAAATTATTTCTTAATTTTATTATTTCTTTATTTTGTACTTTTAGAACAATAAATTTTCTTAATAATAATAAAAGTAGTTTTTGGTGCATAAAAAGTACATTGTGGTACAATAAAAGTACTTTGTGGTACTTCAAAAGTACTTTTTGGTATAATAAAATTACAGTTTCGTACAATTAAAGTACTTTTTGGTACAAAAAATTTGTTTTTTAAGTTAGGAAGTACCTTTAAGTACAACAAAATTACTTTGTTTGTTGGGTCAATAAAAGTGCTTTTTGGCACAACAGAAGGGCATTATAGTACAATAAAAGTCCATTTTGGTATAATAAAATAAAACTACTACAAGTTTTTTTATATAATAAGAGCAAAGCGGTACAAAAAGTAGGTTTTATTGGCTAAATAAAGGTACATTTTGGCATAGAAGAACTACATATTGGCAAAAAAGTTGCTTTTTGGCACAATAAAAGTACTATTTTGTAAAATAAAGTTTCTTTCTGGTACAAATAATGTTTTTGTTGTAATAATATAAGTAATTTTTAGTACAAAAAAATCACTTTGTGATACAATAAATTTACTTTTTGGCTAAATTTAAATATAATTTGACACGATAAAAGTATTTTTTCTACAATAAATAAATTTTCTATGTACAATAAAAGTACTTTTTTTGTAAAATATTATTACTTTTTTTACAAGAATAGTTTTAACATAATAAAAGCACTTTTTGGCTCAAAAATGGTACAATTTGGCAAATTTAAGTACATTTTAATATAGTAGAAGACATTCTCGGTACAATGAAAATAATTTATGTTGCAAGAATTTGTATAATATGTATTACTAAAAAGTACTTTTTGGTACATTATAAGTACTTTGCGGTACGATAATAGTGCTTTGCGGTACACAAAATAGTTCTAACTTACTCAATTTAAGTGATATTTGACACAAAAAAGAAAATTTTGCTACATAAATTTACGTTAAATAAATACTTTACGTAAAATAAAAGTACATCATCGTTATTTTTGTTTTTATTCGGTCTGTTTATGTGGAATTTATTTCAAGCTCTAGACTAGTGTTTTTGAAAGAAGTTTATAGCAGAATGATATTCGCATAATGCCAGACAGTCTGCACAGCTGTTTCTGATTTAGCCACGAATCCTTATCAACAGACTTTAGTATAATGATTGCAAATTGTTCATCAAGCCTTATGCACCAGAATCTCACAACAAAATGAGAATTTTTACTTGAGTGTCGAAAGACTCGAAAAAACATCACAACCATTCACTATGAGAAACCATTTGCTTAACTTTTTTAAGAAGAAATGTTTTTTTTTTGTGGTACAACAAAAGTAAATTGCGTTTCAAAAAAAAATTTCTTAATGGCTCAATAAAAGTACTATTTGCTACAAAAAAGGATTTTTGGTAAAATAAAAGGATGACTTAATGTTGAAAGGGTAAATCTTGTTTTTACAAATCGCGTTTTTTGCATTTATTGTAGGGGACCATCAAAAAACATATAAATAGTAAAAAAATAATTTACTTACTGTGAAATAACATACAAAATTTTTTCGAATTTATTCAGATTTTTTTCCTCCTCCTGCAATGTATAAAAAATTAAGATACGCCTTTTCTACATTAAGCCATTGAAAAGCACTTTTAAGCGCAAGAAATGTTACCTTTTTTATATAACAAAACAACTTTATGGTACATCAAAAGTACATTTTACATCTTATTGGTACTATCAAAGTACTTTGTGCTACAATAAAAGTAATTAGAAATACAAGTAAAGCTCTTATTAGTGCAATAGAAGTATGTTTTGGCAAATTAAAAGTATTTTCTGGTATATTGGAAGTACTTTTAAGAAATCTTTCGAATTTCTAAAAACCCCATCCGGTGGCTTTCTAATTCTTTCGGGAGCAATGCTAAATACATTTTCGTAACTCTACCTTTAGGCATTTTTCAAAAAATTACTTCATATCGCACAAACTAAAATATTCACCTCAATTTTCCAACTATACCTGTAGCCGTTTAGTATCAGTTTTCTATCTTTTCGGCCTTTTTTACACCTAAAAAGTACGAATTTCGAAAACCATCTTTGCTTCTTTATAATTCTACAGGGAGCTAGCCCATATAAATTATAATAATTATATCAGATTTCGATTTTTTTACCCATAAATATTGGATTTCGAAAACCATCAATCCAATTTGAAAATGTCATTTCAATTTTTCCCACAGAAAAAATACATTGCAATCGGTCCATTTATACCTTCCAGATAAAATTTTGTTTTAAAGGGGTGTGGCACCGCCCATTTTCCAGCTAGACGTAATCCTTTTTGTATCAGTAACATATGTTTCAAATCTCCTCTCCATACCTCTAATGGCTCTTGAGATATGACTGATTGAAATTTAGGTTTGTGTGGGCGGTGCCACGCCCCTCTGTCTAATTATGTTTTCATGTAGCCTATGATAGAGGCCCTATGGACAGTATCACACAAAGAAAATATAATTGCAATCGGTCCATTTAATTGGCCAATATAACGATTTTTAAAAAGAGGCGTGGCATCGCCCACTTTCCACAAACAAAATACTTTTTCTTATATGGCCAATATACGTACAAAATCTTGACTTCGTACCTATAATGGTTTAAAAGAAACAGCCATTTCAAAGTTTGAGCTGTATGGGGCAGTGCCACACCCATTTTACCCCCTTGCAGTCCGAATTTCCAAAATTCCCTTCTTAGTGTGCGCCTACGTCATACAAGCAACCTACATTACAAAATTTCACTGTTTTAGCTTTAGCCGTTTGGTCTTGGGAGTTATCAGTGAGTCACCCAAGCCTTTTATATATATAAAACTGTTATTTAGAATCAGGGTGAACATTTTTCCTCCCAAAGGAGCTCATATTTCATTTGAGGACAATTTCCACTTCAATACATTCTCTACGATCTTTTTGTAATGTGTATAAAGTGTAAGTAGGACCGTCGAATATCGCTTTTGTAATTAGACGTGTCAAAAGTTTATAATTACGGATAGATTCCAGAGGTATTTAAACGTCTTTGTAATCTCTCCTTAATCGCTTGAAAAGTATACTGAAAAGTGAAGTGGACCGTATTCCTGGAAATAGTTTAGTATTGATGGTGCATGTCAAAGACAAAATACGAAACTTATTAACCGTGTTTTCGACAGCTTAAATTTCGCATGAACTGCAAACCAAAGAAATTGACACCTAAAATGTGCTGAGATCTTGGTAAGGTCCATCGTATTTGGGCCAACCAAAAACAGCAAAAATGGGCATAACAAAGGAGTGTCATCGGAATTTAAAATATTAACATTTCATAACTAACAATATTCCCATTGAGTCCATGATATAAATGTTGACATACTATTTCCTTTTAGACTCAATTTCGCCTTAGAGATATTAATTAACAAGATCACAGTCCTCTGCCATATTTATTGCAATAT
Organism: Muscina levida; assembly: GCA_964034835.1. Taxonomy (NCBI): domain Eukaryota; kingdom Metazoa; phylum Arthropoda; class Insecta; order Diptera; family Muscidae; genus Muscina; species Muscina levida. The sequence continues at coordinate 36,955,526 of OZ035883.1, forward strand.
CCTTCAAACACTGCTAAACTTACTTGTTAAACTCCTTTGCTTCCTGTTTGTTCACAGAGTTCATGTAGTCATCGACACTAGCGGATTTTCCGTCCCCCGTAGATTGATAATAACGATCTTGGGAACATTGATATAGTGCCGCAACTTGATAGAATATGGACCGCTGCGTTGCCCCATTGCAATATTCACTCTCAGCTTGGTGGAGCAGAATTTCTAGGGGAAATAAACAACAAATAACTTCATTCCCCCACACACAAAAACTTTACACGACGTACCTTTAGCATTTGGGCCGACATTTGTGTGTACACCATCTTGTGTTATAAATTGCAAGAATTCATGGTCCATTTTTGTTTACATTTATTGTTAAAAGTTTTTTTTATCGAAAAAGGTAAGAAAGATCTTTAAAAAGACGCGCTCGAAGGAAAAAATACAAATAAGATCAGCTGTTTAGCGAAGAGTTGCCACATTCGGAAGTATTATCTACAAATTGCATAGAGCATTGCCAGTCTAAAAGATAATGTTGATTGGAGTTGTCATATAAAAGAGAAACAGAAATGCAGTGAGATGTGATTCCAGGTAATCCGTTATAATTTTTGTTTGTTGTAACAAAATGTTTAAAAGCAGAATGAATTCGTATTAATTCGTATTAAAAACGATATGATATAATGTGTTTTTCTTGGGTGTTATTTTATCTTGATATTGTCTGCAACGAGTGAATTGTCCGAATACCCCTAAAGGATAGTTCTATATTTGCTTGTACGGAAATTGTTTGGGATAATAAAATTGTTCATTACCTTAATTTTGTTTGTTTAAGTAAATTTGTATTATTTCTCATTTGCTTAATAGCCAAATTTGATTACTTTTTGTGCTCAGTAATTGACATGTTTTTTTTTATTTTTTTTAAAAGTGGTAATATTGAGGGTACAAAAAACAATAATAAACCAAAAATATTCCATTAAAATTTGGAACCAATTTTTCATCTTTTCGTTGAAAATATCTCGTTCTATATGTTTATTTGTAGGATTTATGGACTATATTGATAGATTTGGGTTACTTTTCGTAAATGACTTTTCTATTTTAGTGATTTAATTTTAGAGTTTTTTTCATTTTGGATCATTTTTCTTGGTGCCATATTTCATGCCGCCGTAAATATTGTGAGAACCAGTATTAAATTTCCGTGTAACAAAACGTAATATGTACTTCATTTTTAATATTATTAATTGTTGCAAATACACCCACATATTTGCAACAATTCGTATTGAATATTGGCATATTAAAATAAATACTACTCATTGGCAAAAAAAAAAAAAATATTTGTAAATGGTAAAAAATGAAACCATTGCTTTCTTAATTCAAATATGAGATTTTTTTTCAATAAATTTTGGTGACATTTTTTTATAAAATTTAAATTTTTGTTTTTATTCGGAAAATAATATAATTTTAAAAAATTCTACATTTTGAATTAAAAAAGTAAGGCAGACATTTTTTATTGAAAAATTTTATATTTTATTTACAACTTTAAAATGTTTATCAATTTAGAAATATTGAATAAAAAAATTAATTTAAAGAAACATTAAAATAATTTTTTTTTACTTTTAATTTCAAATGTTTTATTTAAATATAAGTTCCGCGAAAAATTAAAACGGGAAGTGGTTGAAAACAAATGATACAAAACGATGCGTTCGATTTACATTCTTCAAATACTTGATTTTTATTTATATATAAATATATTTTTTGGAATATTTTTTTTTGCATATTTAATTTAAAACATTAGAAATTATGAATTAAAAAAAAAAATCAGTATAATTTTTTGCAAAAAATTGCAACTATATCTGTTCAACAATCTAAAATTTTAAGTAAAAAATCGATATAAAAAAATATTAATGAATGAAATAAGAATATGGGGCCGGAGCCCAACTAAAAAAATATGCCATCTTCTTCGTCTTGGTCCCCAAACATAGGAATGGTAGGTCATAGTTGGCGCTGGGACCTGTGGGGGTCAAAAAAGGGGGCTTTTGGGTTCTTTGATGACCCCCCCATGTGCGGGTACTCATAAGAAAGAGACGAATCCAAAGGCATAATTTTAAGCTCCTACGGGTCCGCTGGACCGAGTTAAACCTATTTTTGATGGGTCACTATTAAACATTTCAAGGCGTATTTAGTAGGACGTGGAGTATTTTTTTTGGGGGCTCCCCCATATCGTCTGCACTTTTTTAACTATTTTCATTGAATTTTAAACATTTTATTAAAATCAAAGTTTGAAAGAATTAAACGTGATTAAAATGTCGGAAGAAATATTTGAAATAAAATAATGAAAAAACTAATACATGTTTCCATAAACAATACATGTTTTTATTAAGATACATTCATTTATTTTTTATTTTAAAAAAAAAAATTTTTTATCACATCTTGATTTTAGTGTTCACAACTAATCTAAAAATAGAAAGCGTGTTAATTCACAACAACGCGAGAAGCTATCCCATACCTCATTCATGGGGTGCAAAGGGAAATTAAGTTTTTTTTTTAAGATTTTAGTGTTAATTTTAAAATTAATGGGACAAGATAAATTAGAAATTTTGAATTAAAAATGGTAAAGCAGAGAAAGTTTACATAAAATATTTAAATTTTATCTACAATACAGAAATGTTTAATAATTTAGAGTTATATATTTAATAAAAAAAATGTATATACAGATATATAAATAGAAACATTTTTAATTGTTTTCGTTTAATATTTTATAAAATTAAAAAAAATTTAAAAAAATGGTTTTTAAAAAAAATTGAAAAAAACTAGTTTTTATTACAACTTTTGCAAACGAAACATTTATTTTATTTTTTTAGTGATATATTGATATTTTCTTAACTTAACCAAAGATAATGATATTCCATATTATTGTAATTTTTTTCATAAAATTTAGTAATCAAATAAAACAAATAATTTTCAAAAAAAAAAAATTAAAAAAAACGGACAAAACAGAGAATGCCCAAGTTCGAATGCCGGCTCGGCGGTACAATTTATACTTTTTCAAAATTAATATGAAAATTCAATATATTCAATCATATAACCTACTCATAGAAACGTTTTTTCTAAATCAATGATTTTTTTGCTGCCTACAATTTAAAAAAAAATAAATAATTTATATTCCAACCGAATTTTTTTTTTAATATCGGAGCCGTTCAAATGAAATTTAAAATATGCTATTTGATGTGTTTTCCTATAAATATAGTAAAAATATAAAAAAAAACATATTTTTCATTTATTTTAAATTTTATTTTACATTTAGTATTTGATCTGTTTTTTTTCGTATTTTATTAAGTACAGAAATTATGTTTACTTCTATTTCCAGTTCTTACAAGTTTTCCGTATTGTTTTGTGTCCGTGTATGAAATTGTCAATGCCCCTCAGACCATTGTTGATTTTCTTATGTCTCATTATTTATAGAAATAAATATTTGTAAATTTTGAAACACAAATTTTTTTTTTATAGTTACAAAAAGGCCGATGCAACATTTCACCAAATTCAAATTTTCAGAAAAGCAACAGTTTGTCTTTTTAAAAAAATTAAAGAAATCGTAGAGCTAGTGTTTTTATTTCAACATTTTTGTTTGGCATTGTGTTAATCAAAAAACCGGCTCACCATTAATCTCACCATTAATCTCATTAATTATATTAATATACCGCGATACCTAGATACGATAAACTCCGGTATAAATAAAATCCGCGCACTAAGCATCATTCCCCACATATGTGTTTTCTGCTTTGTGTACGATTTTTAAGACAAATTTCGATATGGCAATACTTCTTCATTGTATACCAGTAACATACATCCCTGTCTTCGACATAACAGTATGTTTCTGATATCAATAAAAACCTATTAAAGGTTTGTGACTTCAATAGAAAGTAGAAATCTAAAGCTTTGCCCACTAAAAAAACTTTTCATTCATAATTTTAGAATTTATAGAAATACAAATGCACACGTCCATTTCTACACACATACACACACACACATACACACGAACATACACTTGTTCGACACAACTGCACCGAGTTTGTTGTGATAATTTACAGATTTGCTGGAATGTCACACACACGCGTATAGATGTTTGTGTGTTTCCTTACGGCTTTGTCATCCGGTTGATAAATAAACATCACTCTCCGCCTTTGCTCTCACTCACTCTCTCTCTTTACTTTAATCACTCATTCAAATGCTCTTTTTGGCTGTATGCAAATGCGTTTGCTAGATGCTGTGACTGTTGCTGCTGCCTACATGCTCGTTGGTTGCTCTGTTAGCCGTTGACTGCCGGCTGCAGCTTTTTCTCGAAATCTGTGTCAAACTATCAAATATTCTGGCAATAGGGAACCACACCCTCTAGGTGGCCTAAAAAATAAAACTCTACACGAGATGTGTTGATAGTTTTCAATAATCGTAGTGTCATTTTGTTTTTGTTGTTCGTTAGCAGTAGAAGCTCAACTTGTGAGAGCTTTCCGTTGGCTGCTGGTGGGATTTTGTGGGTCTCTGAGATGGGTCGTTGATGCTGATGATAATGATGGTGTGAGCTGCCCTTTTTCGGTTGGATTGTACGTGCGTGTCTCTACTGCTCATTGTTGTTGTTTGTTTCGTTTCCGTTTTGCGTTGTGTTTTTTTGGCCATCATCATCATCATCACTGCAAGCTCAATTCAGTGACGGCGGCCAGTGAGTGAGCACAAGTGCATCACACTTTCATGCACTCACTCGTCCGTCTGTCCACACACCCACTGAGACTCTAGGGATATAATGATGACGTATGTATAAAGAATTAAAGTTTATGCGTTTGGTGCGTTAAGCGTAAATGCGTTCGTTCGTTGGTTTGTCACACGCTGCTTTGTGTTGTGTTGGGCACCAGCAGGTGTGGCTGCATTTGTTGTTGTTGGTGTTATTCCAACCGGGATAGAAATGGCCTTGCCAAAACAAAGGATATTGCGGTTGAGCATCTCGAGTGCATGAACATTTGAACGTGACGATGTAATGTTTTGTTGTGTGTCCTGGATATTTTAATTTCTTTGATATTTCGCTACATGCCACTTTGACTTTTAACGGAATGACGTTAGAGTTGTTTATTTTTTTGCTGACATTGTCTTTGATGTGGACTAGAACTGAAAGTTAATAGTGATGCTGTGATAAGTGACCTGTATGACCTGTATGACAGGTATGACAAATGCAATTGCATGCATTTTCTGAGGTGAAATTAAAGACAATGGACAGATGGAGCAATGCGAAAGTGGATTTTTAAGTTAGAGGCTTCTTAAATGAAACTTCAGTTTCAAAACCATAATTGGACTGTTGCAAATTCTAACGTGAAGAGTTCTAAAGCAGATATGTATCTTCCAAAAATTTCGGAGAAAATATAAGATTATACATTATAAATTTCCACCCGGGACCTAGGATAGTACATATTTATTTTAGATGACTGTTTCCTCTCATTAAAAATGCTCCCGAAGGTCCGTGCAAATAAAATGCCTACATTGAAATAATTGTATTGCGCCTGAAGGTATGCAATACATTTGCCTAAACGAATATTTTACATTGGTACCTTATCCGTAAAGGCTGGTACAGATAGAAAGGGTTTCTTTCTTTCCTCCCATTAAGGATATGCAATTTTTTTTTTATTACATACGTTTGATGAAAAGTTTGCGTATAGGACAAAACTTACATATGTCGAATATAATGTTTACCGACAAACTTGATTCGATAAGCGTATACAAATTTCAGCTTTTCATGTGTTTTAGAAATTTCAAAGGCGAAGCTGGCATTTGCAATTCATAACAAGAATGTATGGCTTTCTATCTGTTTCAGCCTTAAGAATTTGTAAAAGTCCTCCGTGACAGTTGACAAATATTTGTTACTGACTTGTATTATGCATCATGATGATTAAATCGACTGCACAATTTACTGATGATGCAAGTGCATCACATACGTGAGCAAACATTCGTACTTACTTACTTAGCTGGCACTTCTTTGTAACCCTATTGGATTATATACCGCACGTAGAAATATATAAGCGCTTCTGCAAGGTTCTCAGTAACTTGGTCTTTCCAACGGAGTTTTGGTCGCACTCTTTTTCGACGTACATCGAGTTCATTGTCGAAGACTTTTCGAGCTGGAGCATTTTCGTCCATGCGTACAACATGACCTAGCCAACACAACCGCTGCACCTAAGTGCGTCTGACCATGTCAATGTCAGTGTACAGCTCGTACATTTCATGATTCTTTCGACGTCGATATTCTCCATTAACGATGATGGGCCCATATATTTTAGGGAGTATTTTTCATCCGCTTGTGTCATAACCCAGGATTCTGAACCATACATCATGCCAGGTAGAACCAGTATAGCTGGATTTTTGTTCGTCGCGAGAGGCATTTATTAGCAAGCAGGATTCTTCTCCGGATCTCGAGGCTGACATTATTTGTTTTGTTGATGGCGGAGCCTAGGTAGATAAAATTATCTACCACCTCGAAATTATAGTTCTCAACGTTCACGCAGTTTACCAAACGAGTAGATTCTTTGTTCGTTGAAACTAATAACTTCGTTTTTTCTTCGTTCACCATAAGTTCCATTTTCGCTAATTCCTTCTGTATACTTGAGAAGGCTGCAGTCACATCCCGCAGTTTTCGACCGATGATGTCTACGTCATCAGCGTACGCGAATAGCATGTGGCACTCGTGTTTTGAATGCAATTTTCCTAATTTTCAACTACATCACTATGTTGAAGAGGTCACGCGATATGCCGTCGCCTTGTTTTATGCCCCGTCTGGTATAGAATGGGTCCGTAAGGTCCTTACCAAACTTCACTGAAAACTTCGTGTAATTTCTGCCGTATCGTGCTGTCGAAGGCAGCTTTATAGACGACGAAAATATGGTACGTGTCGATCTGTTTCTCTTGGGTCTGTTCCAGGACTTGCCGAAGTGCGACTATCGAGTCAGTTGTTGATTTAACAGGTCTAAAGCCCGGTGATAAGGCCCGATCAGGGTGGATATTACTGGCTACAGTCTTTCACATAACACACTCGACAGGACCTAATAAGCGATGGGTAAAAGGCTGATCCCGCGGTAGTTGGAGCACACACTTAGATCACCTTTTTTCAGCACAGGGCTTAATACGCTTAGATTCCAATCATCGGGCATGCACTCATTGAGCCAACCCGTGTGTAGGAGCTAGTGTATGCTAAGCTGTATGCTTATCAGCTCTTCGACACCAGACTAAAAGAGCTCTGCCGGAAGTCAGTCAGCACCTGCATCTTTATTATTTTTCAGCTGCGATGTTGCTCTTCTTATCTCGGCTTGACTTGTTGGTGGGCAATCTAAGCCGTCGTCAACAATTGGCGTGATATCTTCACGTGCGATGCCTTCTGAAACCAGCAGTTGCTGGAAGTGTTCTCTCCATATATGTAGCACTCTCTGCAACCAGATTTCCATCCTTGTCCTTAAAGGAGAGAGGCCATTACCGTAACCTTTTATTTTTACTTTCTCATAAAATTTTCAGGCCTCACCTCTATGCCTGTATCGCTCTATATCCTCTTTCTGTCGTTCCTTCATCTAACGTTTTTTTCGCTTAAATATCTGTCTCGCATGTTTTACTGTCTCCTTGTGCTGTTCCCTAACATCCCTGGTTACAATTGGCTGTAGCGTTGCGCTATAGGCAGCATCCTGTTCCTCAAATGCTATGCGACATTCTTCATCATACCAGAATTCGTCTGAGCGCCGTTTTTCATATCCTAGCAATATACTGCCACTGTGGGAACGTCAGAAGTAGAGGCGTTGTGTCGTAGAAGTTGGGAGAGCTGGTTGATGTAGGCAGTGGCTATCTCTGGGGTTTGCAGCTTCGCGATGTCCAGCTTTCTTTGAGTTTGGTTATGTGCGATTTTCGCCCTGCTCAACCGTGTGTGCACCTTGGCTGCAACCAGGTATTTAAACTGACAAAATTTAAATGTCCTCTTCGAGAAATATTAATTTTTCAAAAAGAGGCAATTTTGTATGGGAGGTTACAGAAGGGGTCGGTCATTCATTCCTCAATCGAACTCCCCTAAGCAAACATCACAAAATATGACAGCCTTCAGTGAACTTACAAAAAAGATATGTAAGTAAAACTATAAGGGTGAATTCGGTCATTTGTGTGGGAGGTACCAGAACGTGTGTGGCAAAGGTTTCGGTTCTCTGAGGTTTTGTCAACTATTACAAGATAATTATACTGACGAAATGGACCGGCCGTGACATGATGGTTAGAACATCCGACTACCATGTGGGAGATGCCAGGTTTAACTCATGGCTCCAGTCATCTAAAAAAAAGCCAAATTTTTTCTTTCATTGGCGGCCCCCCTGATGTTGTCGACAGCAACTTCGCAGTATAAGTTTCGAGTCAATCGGCATGTCTTGTAAAAGCTTCTCAAACAGTGACGTTCGCAATCGTCGATAAACACATATAGGTGCCGTTTGTTGTGAATCTAAAATAGAAAGCGTGTTAATTCACAACATCGCCAGAAGCGATCCCATACCTCATTCATGGGGTGTAAAGGGAAATTAAGTTATTAAGTAAGCAAACAGACGAAATTCAAATATCCTCCAGTTATCCGTTTGGAAGTTGTTGAAGAAAACATAATTATCCAAAAATAGGTAATTTAGTATGACAAGTAACAGAAGGGGTGGGGCTATTTTGCTCATTTGCAAAACAATTACTTAATTTTGGAAACTTAAGATCAGTTGAGGTTTACTAGAGCTATCCTGCCCTCGAGTTACTCGGGTTAGCCACTAAGCCAGCTAGACAAACGGACATGGCTCATTTGTCTTAAAAAGTCCTAAAACTAGTAAGAAAGTTTCAGTCGGGCAACCCGACTTACATATACCATCACCCTCCGTAGAACAAAAAATTATCTATTATGTTGATATTATTAATCGATTTCTAAAGTGGGCGGAGTGGTACATTTGTATGGGAGGTACCAGAAGGGGCGTGTCCAGTTCTGTTCTCCAAAACTTTATCCTGCTTGAACTTTACTAAAAACAGAATTTAGGCACGATTGCGTTAGATCTATAAATAATATTAATCGATTTCTAAAGTGGGTGGTAACAGATGTGTATGGGAGGTAGCAGATGGGGCGTGGCTAGACTTCCAGTTTTTTTTCTCAAAAACTGTATCCTGCTATAGCTTTACTAAATAAAGAATTTGGGTACGATCGTATTGGATTTATTGATATTATTACTCCATCTCTAAAGTGGGCGGAAAGGTACATTTATATGGGAGGTTGCCGAAGGGACGTGGCTAGACTTCAAATTTTTTTCCAAAACTTTATCTATAGCTATAACAGCTTTACTAAGTACAGAATTTGGGTACGATCCCGTTAGGTGTATTGATATATTTACTCGATTTTTAAAGTGGGCGGAATGATGTATTTGTATGGGAGGTACCAGAAGGGGCGGGGCCATTTGCAATACCGTAAGTAGGTTTGGGGAAATATTAACTTGTGCAAAATTTCAAAACATTTGGTTGCGTCTTTCGAAAGTTATCGTGCGGACAGACAGACAGACGGACATGGCACAAACGACTTAAAAGGTCATGAATCGAATTTGGTTCAAAGAAACCTATGGTCTAAAGTGACTTCTTCTATGTGTTACACTTTTGGGTCGTATCAAATGATATATACCCTCATCCCTAAGGGTGATGGTAATGAATTTGGTATTCAGAAACTTAGGCTGCGGCACGTCTTCTAATGGTAATAGTATAAATAAAGTTTTAGTAAGTATATTTTTGTACAATAAATTTTACTTTAATTTTTACAAAAAAGTATTTTTATTGTACCAAATAGTACTTCGATTGTACCTGTAAGTACTTTTATTGTACCACAAAGTTCATTTGTTGCACTAAACAAGTTCACTTTATCATATTTAAAAGTAAAATTTATTGTACTTTTTTGTTAGTACCAAAAAGTACATTTATTTACCAAATAGTAAAATTTATTGGACCAAAAAGTACAATATATTGAACTGAAAAGTAAAATTTATTGTACCATAAACAACAAATTGTACTTTTTGATATAATAAATTGTACTTTTTGATATAATAAATTGTACTATTTGGTACAATAAAGAGTAGTCTTTGGCACAATAAATACATTCTACTATTTGGTACAACAAATTGTACTTTTCAGTAAAATTAAGTGTACTTTTTGGTACAATATATTAACTGTAAAATTTATTGTCCCAAAAAGTACAATTTGTACTATATGGTACAAAAAAATGAACTTTTCGATTCAATAAATTGTACTTTATGGTACACTTAATCTAACTATTATGTACAATAAATGTAGTTTTTGATGCTAACAACAAAGTACAATAAATTGTACTTTTGGGTAAAATAAAGTATACTTTTTGGTGCAATAAAAGTACTTTTGGTACAATAAAAGTACTTTTGGTACAATAAAAGTACAATTTGTTACAATACATTGTACTATTTGGTACAATAAAAGTTCTTTATGGTTCAATAAATTGTACTAGTTGTCACAAAAAACCGACTTTTTTGATACAAACAAATGTTGTTTTGAATCATTTACTGTCGTTCATAGCATATTTAAGTGCATTTGTTTTACGCTCTTACGCTCTCTTGTTTTTGTTCCGTTTCAAGAGCATTTGTGCAGGGCTCTAATGTACATATCAGAGAACGTCAAGGGTGTCACTTTTTGGCACCCGAATCACACTTATAAATTTGGAGTGCTTGTCGCACTCACAAACAGCAAGAAAAGAATAACACACCCAAACGCACAAATCGCTTTCCGTGTTTCGTGTTTTTGCATTTCGTCACTCATTCAAACAGTAAGCGTCGATTCTATTTCACCAGACACCAAAAAATTTTGCGTAGATAAGTGAACGGCACAGTGCACTCAAAGCAAATGTACGCAAAAGCAACGATAGATCACAAAAAGCAATGCGCAATAATGCGCTGTGAGCGAAACGCTCATGTTTTACAGTTATGATTTCGAGTTCTGCTCCGACAATCGTGGTGACGATTGGAAATCCAGTGGCGAAACAATCGTGATCATCAAACAAACGTCCAAATTTTGGCTGGGTATTCAAAAACAAATATGTATGCATGTATGAAGCTAATGCAAGAATAACAACAACACACACGTCTCTCACATATTGTTTGTCTCAAGTGTTGTGCTCTCAATTTCGCTCATTCCTTTTGCTTTAGCATTTTTATCGGCCTCAACTCATGTGTACATGCAGAGAAAGAGCACGAAATCGGTTTGCGATTGTGCGTATGAGCATGTTCAAAATTATCAGTACAAGGCAACAACCCTTATTTTAGAGTGCCGATCACACTCTAAGTGTCGTAAACGCACAAATGATTCGGGTACACTTATTGTTAGGGTGTACCATTGCCGTTCTCTGGTACATATATGAACATTAGAGTAGGTCAATTTGTATAGAGTAAAAAATGCACAAATCAAAATCTTAATCTAAGATGAATTGTAAGAATCCACAACAAGCCCCGCAACTGCCCCGGAATCTACCCTAGAGGGTTCAAATGTATGAACGACTTTCAGCCATTTTTTCCTCCTAACATTTTTCCCAAATATACCTTCCCCCACCTACACCCCCTAAGGGGGCCTATTTTTTTATATAAATTTTTCTCCAACCGCCCTATCTGCACCGGAGTGGCCCCTAGAGGGTTGTAATGTATGACCCACCCCCAATATTTGTGCAACCCCAATAGTTTCTGAAAACATATCTACCCTTCATCTTCAACTCCTAAGAAGGACCCCATACAATTTTTTAGTTTTATAATTTTTTTTATGAAATCAGCTCCTGCTGCTCCCATGGTGCCTCCTAGAGGGGTAAAATGTATGACCGACCCCCATAAATATTTCCCTTCTAATATTATACCTACACCCTATCTTCACAACCTATAGAAAAATGTTCTAATTTATTCAAAAAAACTTGTCACCCATACAAAAAAACGCAAATGAATTATCCCCATTAAACAAATTTTAACGTAATTATTATTTTATGGAGAATTTGTTTGTTTTGGTTGGTTTAAGTGCATATGTTCGGGAAATACTAGTGGGTGTCGGTCATACATTTTACTCCTCTAGGAGATACCATGGGAGTGGCAGGATCTGATTTCATAAAAAATAATAAAAAAAAGTGTACGGTGACCACCTTAAGGGTTGAAGATAGAGGGCAGATAAGTTCATAGAAACTGTTGGAGTTGCAAAAATTTTGGATGACGGTCACACATTTGACTCCTCTTAGGGCAGTTAGAGCGGTGAGAACAAATTTTATAAAAATTTGATTTTTGTATGGTAGATGGGGGTTAGGTATGTTTGAAATTCCTGGACAGTTGCGGTGCTTGTTGTTGATTTTTTCCCAATACGAAAAGTTTTTCGTTAAAAACCGTGGGCTCGATTTTGATTTTAGACCCATGGATTCTTGGACAAATTTTCTTAGAATTCATCATAGATTACGATTTTGATAACCGCTAGGTCGAGAAAAAATTTGACACACTCTAATGAATATTACTGACAATAATAACCACCAATCTCTAAGAGATTGAAGGCCCAAAAATTTAACACTGGCCTTATATGGAACAGTTTCATCCAGCCAACTACTTTTCTTAAAAGGAAAATTGGTAAATAATTCTTGAATTCTTTCAACTTTTTTAGAATAATATTTGTACATGTACAAAATTGTCTAAATATCTAACTTTTACTCTTGTGTCGGTTAAGTGTTCTATGTCCTGGAATGTTCAAGTTTAAAACAATTTATGTCCTGTTTTGGAAAATTCAAAAAGTAAAGTTTTGTTTAATTTTCTTTTTTGAATCGACATTTTGGAAATACAGTAAATCAACCTTTTAGTGGGTCCTAAGTATTGTTTTCATAAAATAATTTCTATGCAAATCATTACGCTAAATTGTCCCAACCAAATATAACGCCCAATATAACGCTTAATGCTGACAGTAAAACTGGCCCTAAGTTGAATAAAGTTTCACTTAAGATGTACGCAAGTATAAACTTGGTACTTTTTGGACACAATGAACGTACAATTGTGGCAACTTTTGTATCATATTACAAGACGACAACGATGATGTTGATGATGATGATGATGCTTGTGCGATGCTTATGATGTTCTCTTACTTCCCTCGCAGACGCATGCGTAATACTCGCAACGTTTTTATTGTTTATACTCATCTCACGATGTAAATATTGTCATTAATATATTTTTTGGGATGTTTTCACATACACGTGAAGAAGAACAAGAATATCATATATATATGAAGTCTAGGATGGGGGGCGAAAAATGGGCAAGGTGGGGGTGAGGGGAGAGAATATGTTGACTAGGCCATAAAGGTGGTTGGTGGTAATGATGATGATGCTGATGGTGGAAACAAAAAGGGTGGGTGGTTGGTTGGTTGAATACTTTTGCAGCATCAGAATGTTTCGTTAATAAATCATCTGTTACAAATGTGTGACGTTGTAAAGCTCAAGAGAAGAGGTGATACAAATGAAATAAGAACACACATACGTACACAGACACAGAGAACTACGAGCAGAGTGAAGTACGATAACTGACGTTAATTGTAGGGAAGATGTAAAAGACTATCAATTGAAAATAAAAATGATTTCCAAGTTTTTTTCAATAATGTTACAAAGGAGGTTATTGTGTTTTTATCTTTAATTTGATTGTTTATTAAACAACGATGGTTGTAGACAAAATGTTAAAACAATAAAACACCACTGATTAGACATAAACAGGATTCCCTGTCTCTCGCTCTCTCTCTCTCTCTCTGAGAATGTTGTAAACACACGTTCTCAGAGTGAAAGGATGCTCGTACTCCCCTTTTTAAAAAGCACACAGCTGAGATACAACGAAACCGTTACAAATGTGTATGTTTGCCCATCAGCCAGCCAGGAGCAGCATCCAATATCGACTCTTAGCAAGAGCAGCAGCAAACATTTAACGAATTTCATAGACGACGGTTGTGTGCAGTGTTGTAAGATATTCGACGACGACTTTGGATAACAAAAACATCTAGAAAAAAAAAATTGTATTCCTCCACCATTTAAAATCTCTGAGGAGACAACATACAAGCAAACAAAAAAAGATTAAGAAAAATTCCAATATTTACAGAAAAGTAATGAAAAATCCCTAAAGAAATGCTACTACAATTCATATATAAATAAAAATCAAAATCTCTCAATCGTTTACAAAATATACATGCAAAGGAAAAAAAAGGTGAAACAAGAAAAATGTAGTGTGTGAAAAAGTGTCTATATACTTTTCGGAAAAACTCGGTACTTCTCGCAACGCGCAGGGAAGTAACGGGGTAATAAACTCGCAAAATTCTCTAAAGAAGAAAAAAAAGTTATTAACAAATTCACTGTGAAATAAAATTACAAGCCATCGAAAAAAAACACACATAGAATTTCTTGTTCTGGCTAAGCTTAATTAAAAATTAAGGCGTGGTTTCGTCTCCCTCCTTTGTGCTCCCCGCGACCCCTACTACCCACAAAACAAAAAGTTCATACACCAAAAAACAAAAAAAAAAACAAAAAAGAAGAACAAAAAAACAAAAAAGAAACGACGACAGGAAAAAACAAGAACACACAGAAGACCCGATTCTGAGTGAAGACAAACGGGCCAGAGGTGGAGATGAGATTGAGGATATGTTCAAAATTCCTTAATATATATTACAAATACATGTATATACACATACATGCATGCCATGTACATATACATATGTATGTATGTACATATGTATGTAAGTATGCATGTATAAGGATATATGCGTGTGTGTGTGTGTGTATAACTCGTAAAACCGAAATTTTCTGAGAGTTGTATGTGGAGTATGATAAAGATGATGATGATGGTGATAATGATGATGATGATGAGCTTCGTTAAGTTAACAGTTATCTTTGTAAAATATATAAATCGTTAAGTTTCCGAAATGAAATGGAAAATTTGACGTTTGATTAATTAAATTTGTCAAAATAGAAATAAAAAAAACATACACAAGAACGAATGAACAAACAACAACAACAAAATGCAAGTAAACAAGCTCTTGAGGGAACGAAGCTGTAAACAAACTCTCGCTCTTTCTCTCATTCGTTGTGTGTTTTAAAACTCTTGCTCTCAATCATGAAATAAAACTTAACGAAAATTTTGACACCTACACATCTGGAACACAAGAAAAACTAATTCAAAGAACTATAAAGGCATACTCTCTGTGGCAAATGACAAAACACTGCAAAAACATAAACAAATAATTAAGAAGAATATTTGTATTTTTTTTGTGCAGTTTTAATTCTTATGTTATTTTAATTCAATTTAATAAATTCTTTTAACTTTAGTTGACGTTCCTAATTTAAATTTTGTAATAGAAATTATTTTTTTTTAAATGCTCAAAAGGCCAACATAAAAAATACCCAACAAATAATTTTATATACAAAATTAAAAAAAAAATCGTTAAAGAGATTAAAAATTTGTTGTTTATAATTTGAATTAAAAGTTAATATTTATTTGAAATGTCGATAACATGAGCAACAAGTTGGTACATTTGCCTAGTTGTGGCGGATCGTCGCAAGTTGGTCGTAGGTTCAAGCGCCGACACAAACAACTACAATCGACAAAACTGGCAATAGTTTTTATATATATACTGAAAAACCAGAGCACTTATATAATAATATAGAAAAAATAAAATAAAAATAGTGTATGTTGATAGAATAAAATGTTAATTTTGATACAACAAAAGTACTAGTTGGTACAAAAAAGTACTTTTTGTTAAATAAAGAGTTTTGGTGCAATAAAAGTACTTTTTGGTACTATGCTATACCATGGAAGTTAGTTTTGGTACAATACATTTTTTTTTGTGAGAACTAAAAGATTTTAGAAACAAAAAAAGTACATTTTGGTTTGCAGGTTTAAGATTACTATTATAATAACCTCTTTGAAGCAAACGTATTATTTTAAACAATAAAAGTACTTGTTGATGTAATAAAAGTACTTTTTGATAATGTAAAATTACTTATTAGTACTACACAAGTAATTTTAGTAAAATAAAAGATTTGTTTTATACAAAACAGGTACTTTCTGGTAAAACAAAAGTACTTCTTGGTTCATTTGAAGTTAAAGTACTATTTGAAACAAAAAAGTCTTCTTCTTCTTTAATGGCAGCAACAACAGAAATTTATCTATCAGTAGCCGCACGTAGGAAAGTATTTCAAGTGCTTCGGTCTTTTGCGCTCCGAAAATAGTTCGTCACACCAAGCTTAGTTAACAGCTCTTTCACCTGGTCCATCCAACGAATTTATAATCAATCCCTCCTGCGCCGCCCATCGAGTTTATTGACGAAAACCATTCGAGTTAGAACATTTTCTACCATTCGTACAACGTGTCCATGCCAGCGCATTCTGTCCATTTCAACGCACCTGACTACGTCGATATCGTTGTACAACTCATACAGCTCGTGGTTCACTCGACGACGATAGTCGCCGTTAACGATGATGGGTTCAAATATTTTGCGAAGTATTTTTCTCTCGAACCGGCCGTGGCATAGTGGTTAGAACACGCGACTACCATGCGGGAGATCGCAGGTTCAAACCTGGCTCCAGTCATCTTAAAAGAAAAAAAATAAATAAAAATTTCTTTCATTGTCGGCTCCCCTCGAATGTTGTTGACAGCAACTTCGCAGTATTAAGCGTCGATTCAATCGTCGTGTCTAGTAAGAGCTTCTCAAACAGTGACGTACGCATTCGTCGATAAACAAGTAGGTGCCGTTAGTTGTGAATCTAAAAATAGAAAGCGTGTTAATTCACAACAACGCGAGAAGCTATCGCATACCTCATTCATGGGGTGCAAAGGGAATTTAAGTTTTTTTTTTTATTTTTCTCTCGAAGACTTCCAGAATAGATTGATTCGCTTGTATCATTACCCAGGATTCTGCGCTGTAGAAAAATACAGGTGGGATCAGAGTCTGGTAGAGTTGGATTTTTGTTCTTCGAGAGAGCGCTTTGACATTAAATCGCTTGCTTAGCGCATAGTAGCAGCGGTTTGCGATCAATACTCGTATTTTGATTTTCAGGCCGACATTATAATTTTTGTTTATGGCGGAGTCAAGGTTGACAAAATCACCAACCACTTCAAAGTTATAGTTGTCAACGTTCACGCAGCGTCCCAGACGAGTGGACTCTTTGTTCGTTGAAAGAAATAACTTGGTTTTGTCCTAATTTATCACCAAACCCACTTCCGACGACTTCTTTTCATTACTCGAAACAGCCGCAGTAACATTCCGCAATCCACGGCCAATTATATCTATATCATCGGCATACGCGACCAACATGAGACTTTTGTTGCAGATGGTACCATTCCCGTTTACTGCAGCCTTTCGCATTATCATCTCCATTACGATGTTGAAAAGATCGCAAGACAGATCATCGCCTTTTCTTAAGCCTCGCTTGGTAGAAAATGGCTCTATTAGATTTTTGCCAATTTTCACTGAAAACCGTGTTAGTTAGTGTCATCCCGCAAAGTCGTATTAGCATCGCGGGGATACCAAACTCAGCCATAGCATCCAACAATTTCTGTCGTATGGGACTGTCGAATGCAGCTTTGTAATCGATGAACAGATGGTCGGTGTCGATCTGCATTTCTTGGGTCTTCTCCAGGATTTGTCGTAGTGTGAATATCTGGTCGGTCGTGAATTACCAGGTCCAATCAGGTTCGCCACATAAAACACTAGCCAGGACCTTGTATGCGATGGGTAAAAGGCTAATCCCGCGATAGTTGGTACATACACTTGGATCGCCTTTTTTAAGCACGGAACATAGGACACTCTGATTCCAATAATCGGGCATGCACTCCTTGAGCCAAATCGTGTTTATGAGCTGGTGCATGCATGTTGACAGCTCATCATTGCCGGCCTTAAAAAGCTCTGCCGGTAGTCCATCGGCTCCCGCAGCTCTGTTATTTTTAGCCTTGTGGTCGCCGTGCTGATCCCGTTTTGGCTCGGTGGTGTACAATCTACTCTGTCGTCTATGATTGGTGTGATTTCGTCACTTATGCTGCCTTCGGGAACGAGTAGAGATTGAAAGTGTTCCCTTCATGTTTGCAGCACACTCTGAGTGTCCGTGGCCAGATTTCTGTCTCTGTCCTTACAGGTGAGGATCCCTGTTCCAAAACCTTTGCTTTTAACCCTTTGGTAGATCTTTCGGGCCTCACCTCTATTCCTGTAGTTCTCGATATACTGACTCTCTCTTTTCTTCCACAGACGCTTTTTCCGCCTGAACAGGAGTTTCTCCTCCCTTCTTTTCTCATTATAACGCTCCGTCACCGTACGCGTCGCTATTGGCTGCAGTTTTGCCTTGTATGCAGCACCTATTTCCTCAGACATTTCGCGACATTCATCATCGTACCGGGGCTTGTCTGAGCGTGGTTTTTCATAACCCAGTACGGTCGTTGCGGCAGTGGTCATAGAATTCTTAATATGCTGCCACTGTGTGTCGGGAACATCAGAACTAGGGGGGTTTGTTTAGAGTAATTGAGAGAGTTGGTCGCATTGGCTATCACGGTGGTATGGTATGTCTAGCTTGATTTGCGTTTCTACTTAATCGTGTGCGTACCTTGGCTGCAACTAGGTTGAATCCGAGTCAATATTTGCACCGCCCATCACACGCACGTGCATAACGCTTGAGACATGCCTTCCATCAATTACCATGTCATCAATCTGATTTCTTGTATTTTGATCGGGAGATATCGAGTTTGCCTTGTGGATATCTTTATGCGGGAATCTGGTTCCACTCACAACCATGTTTCTTGCCGACGCGAAATAAAAGTACTAGTTGGTACAAAAAAAGTACTTTTTAGTACAATATAACTGCTTTTTGGATAAAATGATAGTATTTTTTGGTACAAAAGAATTTTAGAGAGTATTTACTATAAAAAAAATACATAGCTCAAATCATTGTAGCTTTTTAGATAATTTAGATAATAAATGTAATTTTATTGATTTTATTTTGTTACCTGTAACTCGTTGAGTTTATTTGTTTCCAGTCACTTTTAGTGAAATTTGCCGAAGAATATTTCCATCGAAGATTCTAACCCTTGAGCTCCCTCCAAAGTTAACTTTTAAGCAGTTTTTAAAAATTGGGCCAAAAATATTCCATACTGGTGGGAGCTAGAGGGTTTAAATGTTCCGAAGAAATGTTCTCCGCAAAATTTTAATTAGGTTTCCGAAAGTATTTTTACACATGATATTTCATATTTTTTGATTAGTTTTTTGACCAAAAAACAAATTTCAAACCACTGTAAAAAAATTGTAACGTAATAGAGCATGGATCCGGCCGTGGCATAGTGGTTAGAACACCCGACTACCATGCGGGAGATCACAGGTTCAACTCCTGGCTCCAGTCATCTTAATATTAAATTTTCTTTCATTGTCGGCTCCCCTCGAATGTTGTTGACAGCAACTTCGCAGTATAAGTGTCGAGTCAATCGGCATGTCTAGTAAGAGCTTCTCAAACAGTGACGTTCGCATTCGTCGATAAACAAGTAGGTGCCGTTAGTTGTGAATCTAAAAATAGAAAGCGTGCTAATTCACAACAACGCGAGAAGCTATCCCATACCTCATTCATGGGGTGCAAAGGGAAATTAATTTTTTTTTATGTTTAAATGTATTTTGTGTTAAAAATTATTTCAAAATAACTTTTTTGAAAAAAAAAAGTTAAAATCAAAGTACTTTTTTTATAAAATTTAATTACTTTTTAGTATTTTTTGTTATAACTAAAGTATTTATTAGTACAATAAAAGTACTAGTTTATTATCATAATATTCAATTATGTATCCTCTGCGACACATCTCCAATCGATGGTCCAAATTTTCGATGACGCTGAGGCATAATTGAGGTTCTATGCCGTTAATGTGCCGAATTATCTCATACTTCAGCTCTTGAATTGTTGCTGGCTTATCGACGTACACTTTTTCTTTCAAATAACCCCAAAGAAAGAAGTCCAACGGTGTCAAATCACATGATCGTGGCGGCCAATTGACATCGCCACCACGTGAGATAACACGGCCATTGAATTTGTCGCGCAAAAAAGCCATTGTTTCGTTAGCTGTGTGGCAAGTGGCACCGTCCTGTTGAAACCACATATCGTCTACATCCATATCTTCCAATTCGGGCCATTAAAAGTTCGTTATCATCTCACGATAGCGAACACCATTAACAGTAACTGCCTGACCGGCCTCATTTTGGAAAAATACGGCCCGATGATGCCGCCAGTCCATAAACCGCTCCAAACAGTCACTCTTTGTAGGTGCAATAATTTTTCGACAATCACTCTTGGATTATCATTCGCCCAAATGCCGCAATTCTGCTTATTGACGAATCCACTGAGGTGAAAATGTGCCTCATTACTGAAGATGATTTTCTTCGAAAATTGATCATCCACTGTTGCCATTTCTTGCCACCATTCTGACCTTTGACAACGTTTGGAATGGTCAAGAGGCTTCAGTTCTTGAGTCAATTGCACCTTGTAAGCGTGTAAATGCAAGTCTTTGTGCATAATGTTCATCAACGACGAGCGTGAGAGTTGCAATTATTGGGCACAACGAAGAGTTGAGGTGGACGGCTCTTCAGCTACACTATCGCGAACAGCAGCAATATTTCCTGCAGTACGAGCAGTACGCGCATGCACTGGTGTTTTCACATCTTTTAAAGACCCGGTTTGCTCAAATTTTTGCACGATTTTTCCGAGTGTACGCACATTTGGATGATTAAATTGACCGAAAAATCACGAAGTGCACGATATGCATTTTGATTTGAACGCCCATTTTTATAATAAGCCTGAATAACTTTAACGCGTAGCTCGATTGTGTATCTTTTCATGGTTTAAATTGAGTTAGTCTGAAATTGAGAAATGTCAAATGAAATGCAAAAAAGAACTAGTCGTTTAGGTGTGGTTCACATTCAACATCGGCCCTTACAATTTAACCATCCTTTATAAATAACACAAAAAGCGCAAACAATATAGAAATTATAGATATTTTTTAATTATTCTTGTATGTCCTTAAACAATGGAAATCATATATATTTGCAAATTATAAGTAAAAAAAATTTAAAAGTTAAAAGTATAAATTTTCGAAATGCTACATCAACTTGACTAAGAACCATAAATTTTTTTATAGAAAAAATATTTTTTTTTTTTTATATTTTTTTATTTTAATAAAAATAATAAATTTAACCACATTATATATTTTTCTGAGATATGGGAGCGGCCGTTGCATTGTGGTTAAAACATGCGGGAGATCCCGGGTTCGATTCCCGCCTATAGTCATCTACATTTTTCGTTCATTGCCGGCTACCTCGATGCTGTTGACAGCAACTTCGTAGAATAGTGTCGTGTCAGTCGGCATGTCTAGTAAAAGCTTCTCAAACAGTGACGTTCGCATGTGCCGATAAACAAGTAGGTGTCGTTAGTTGTGAATCTAAAATAGAAAGCGTGTTAATTCGCAACAACGCGAGAAGCTACCCATACCTCATCCATGGAGTATAAAGGGAAATTAAGTATCTTTTTGGTTTTTTTTATGGGCTACAGATTAAGTTGTCACTGTGACATAGTTAAAACGAAGAAACAGTGGTGCTAAAATTATACAAAGAAATGCAAAAAATTCAAATTTTAAATATTTATTATTACAATAAAAAAAAAAAAATTCGTACAATTTAAGAACATTTTGGTATAAATGTACTTTTTGGCGAAACAAAATTACATTTTCGATACTTTTTGAGTACAATAAATAGTACTTTTTGGGTACAATAAATCGTACTTTTTGTGTACAATAAATTGTACTTTTTCATACAAATAATGTACTTTTTTGGTACAATAAATGTATCTTTTGTACAATAAAAATAGTTTGTAGTACCATAAATTGTACTTTTTGTGCTAAAAAAAGTACATTTCGGAATAATAAGTACTTTTTTCCGCAGGAAAAGTATTTTTTGGGTACAATAAATTTTAAGTAAATACAATAAGTGTTTTTTCGTAAAATAAAATTACTTTGTGTGTACATTAAATTGTACTTTTGCGTACAAATAATGTACTTTTTGGTACAATAAATTGTACTTTTTATGTTAAAAAAATTAAATTTCCGAACAACAAATACTTTTTTTTAAATAAAAGTACCTTTTGGTATAATAAACATAACTTTTGGTGAATAAAACTTACTTTTTGGTGCACTGAGAGTACATACCTTTTGGGTACAATAAATTGTACCGTTTCCTTTAGGTACCACAAAAGCGTATCAGAATCTATTGTTGTCAATATTTACCTCGGTGTTTTAAATCTAAAACGTACACTTATAAACTTGCTTTCATGTAAAAAAATTAACATGGAAGACAGCAAATCACATTTGTCACAATTCTTCAGTAAATACCTACAGAACAGTAGTGTAAACTACCACAGTGCAACATTTTTCAGCTAATTGATTTGTGACTTAATTTTGAGAACTGCACGTGAAAGTAGCCCCAAGAAGAAGAAGTTCTGCTTCATTCGTTTTGTCAAGTTACATGCCATAATAGTGCGAGGATTAGTGGTTCGCGAGTTATGTCAATTAAAAGAGCCTAAAACATTGACAAGTTCCCCTATACGATACTTACTAACTTCAAATCGATATTAAATTATTATAGCATGTAACTTGACAAAACGAATGATGCAGAACTTCTTCTTTTTGGGGCTACTTTCACGTGCACTTCTCAGAATTGAGTACCAAAATCATGTGTTGTACTGTGTACTTTCAAAATATTTTGATGAAACTCCGAAAAAAGGATGTCAGTAAATACTGACAAAATACTAAATAGGATTTCTGACAACATATTTTGACAATACAAACAGTAGTTTAAAATGTTATTTTCGAAAATTTTGAAGAGCTTTAAAATCTGTCAGTAGCGTAAATTAACCGTAATAGGAAAAGGTTGTCTGTCTGTATATTGAAAAATTGTTATTTTCTTCATTTTGCAAACTTCAGATTTTCGAGTTGGTTGGGAATTTTTTTACATCAGTTTTAAATTAATATTATTGTTAAATTTTTATTTATTTATCTTATAAAATTTTATTTTTAACAACATTTAAACAAATATACTTTTACACAATTCTATCACATATCAGTTTCTGTTAATATTAAACTACAATATTTGTTAAATCCCTTTGAAACACACACGCACACAAAACATACAGCATCCCATGCTACAGCTGCTGCTTTGTCCGCAGATAATGCTTCTTCTTCTTCTTGTTTGTCATTTGGCTACTCAATATTTGTATAACCGAATTCTACAAAAAGCCCATAAGTATGCTCTCAATCTGTAAATCTCCCTTATATGTACGTGCTCTCGCTTCCTCGTTCACTCGCTCTCTGTGTAACTTGCCATCGCAGCTCCCCATTTGCAGCCTCGTTCTGTTGCTCTCCAGTAAACAACATACAACGGCAACAACAACAACAAACTGATGCATGCAACGACGTGCAAAAGTTGAGAAGTAAAACATCATAAAATCAGTGCATAGCATACTTTAAGGCGTTACACAAGAAATGTTTTTACCTAGATACTTTTAGGCGAAAGTGAAAAGTGCATGTTGTTGTAAATAAGCTTAAAGAACAGTTTAGTTAAAAATTAGAGAAAAAAGTGAAGTAAAACGATGCCGATGCCTCAGTCCACCCGGAATATCTGATTAATAGAAAGTGAATTCAAAAAGTGCGTAGTGACATCAAACAGTGGGTGTGACATGTAAAAAAAATGAACGAGTTATAAAAGTTGATACAAAGTTTTGAAGCAAACACCGCAAATTTTAAATATAACACCGCTTACTTGAATACACCAATCTTAGCTTTTTAAACCCAACCAAACTGTTGTGAAAATCTTCAAAAAACTTAAAATATTTTAAAAAAAATATTACAAAAATGAAAGTTAATCGCATACATACAAAGACAAATTGAACAAGAATATTTAAAAAGCAAAACGAAACGAAACAACAACAACAACCAAATCTGGAGAGTGAGAGCAATATAACAGGTAACAGCGACAAAATTTATTAACGAGAGCTGCAACGAAAGTGAACGAAAGAGAGAAGGCGAGTGACACAAAAGCCAAGAGAGTTTTGTTATCCATCACAGTCTCTCCCATACGCTCTCTCAGAAAAAAGTGAAATAAACGAAAGGAAATTTAAGACATATTCCAAACTCCAACAACTGTCATTTAACGAAACCGAACACGACATACGTATTTAGAACAATCTCCAACATCAACACCTCTTTAAAGTAGAAAAAAAGACAACAACTCGTGAAAATTATATGCCAATAAAGTTGATTTTAATAAATGTTTATTAATGTTCTTTTTGTTAACTTCGTAAGGATTGCAACAATTTTAAAGTGAAATATTAATAAAAAAAAAATACTACAGAAACAAATCTAAAAATAAACCCCCCTCCCTTCTTATAAAAAAACGAAATTCTATCAAAATTATTTCTAAAATACCTCAAAACCTTCGTAACAGTCATCGCTACTGATCCTTAACTGATTCCTAAATAAACAACTGCAACGGGAACAACACATCAGCACTAGCGCCAGCTTCTGCTCCAGCACCACCACCAACACTAACCAACATGGGCAATAAAGAAAGTGTCGATGCTGCTGCCAAATTGAATGCTGAAGCCTGGGCTCATGAGGTATGTAAACTTTACGACTAGTGCAAGAGCAACAACAACAACAACAACAGCAACAGGAACTGCAAAGTGCCAATCCTAACTAACATCGTGTCCTCAATATTTGGAAATCGTAGTAAATCGTTTTGTTTTCTGGGGTAGGGCTGGGTAAAGGTTGTAGAGCAAAGTTCAACTAAGGTGAATTACATTTGAAAAAGTTACTTAGTTTTTGAATACCACCATCAACAATTTAGGAGTTCGTACGCCAGTGAAATTTTAAAGTTTTAGAAATAGTTCTGTACACGAAAGTTGGGAGATGTTTGTTAAGAAAGTCTTTATTTTCTTTTAGAGAAAATAAATTTTTATTTTAATGACAGAAGCAGGAAAAGAAAGTGTTCACTATGATTGAGGCAAAATTTAAAATTCAATATGACAAAATCGTTTTATGTTTTAACAAGCTTGGTAGAGAACGGTTTATTAAAACATCATCAAGTCAGTGTATAACATACTTTAAGGTGTTACAGAGGACGTGTTTTGCCTGCATACTTTTAGGTGAATGTGTAAGTGCAGGATGTTGTATATTAACGTAGAGGTTATTTAAACAAATAGTTAAAAATAGTGAAATTAATAGTGAAATTAAGATATCAAAGGATATTCAACAGCAAGTCTGTGAAAACGTAATCGTAAAGAAGTACGATCAAAACGGACATCTTGGAATTGAGTTGTTCGGTTCATTCAAAATAATGTTATTCATATTTGAGGTAAAAAAATTCGTCGACTACTTAACCAACTCTTTCATTGTACACACAGCCAATAAAAACTAATTTTCTAGTTAATATGCCTTGAATTTTTGAATTTTCCAAAAAAGTCAAGGATCTTCTTAAGTTCTTCCGAATTCAGGCATTTTTTTGTTTCTTTTGAGAAAGTGGAAAGTGATAAAGGACGGGCCATGTAAAATTTAAAATTTGTACATCCCGTTTTTATGAAGTAGAACATGATGGTTATTAGGGCCATAACTTTTTAAAAAATATTTTGAAATTACCAAAATGGCCCTAGAATAGTCAAATAGGCCATCGAAAATTATTTAAAGAAAATGGTATTAATTTTTCGCGGTTGTCAAAAAAGTTCACTCACAAAACGAGGTAAAGTTTGGAAATCAGATTATTTACATATTTTTTCAAAGAAACGCAATATCAATATATCAAACTCTTTCGAATCTGTATTTAGATTTTGCGGCAAGGACAAAGAATTCGCTGTTTTACTATAAAAAAATATATAATTTGAGAATATTTTGACTTTTTTATCTACATTTTTCCTTTAGGGAGATTTTGAAAAATCGTTTTTGTGGGTAAAGTTTTTATTCCGAAATGAACCGAAAATATTTTTTTCGTAAATTACACAACATTGGCTATCGCGTGGTGCTAGGACCAAAATTTGATTATAGCCCTAATGGTAATGGTCTTGGATGAGTGGAGGAGTCTTATACCGAACAATTGTATTAGGTTAGTATAATGATCCTTCAAGGGGTTTAGTGTTATGTGAGTACAGTCAAATTTTTTTTAGTATAGTAATCCACTATAACGTTCAGTTCTGTGCGGGTACAGTCAAAACTTTTGGAAGTGGTAGTGCAACAGTCAATCTCAAAGGTAGTGCAACAGCCAATCTGTGGGATTAGAAAATCCAAGTCAGAGTAAAAGTACTAAGTGAGTATGGTAAAACCACCAAAGGGTTTGGCGTTCTCAGGTCAAACTTTTTTTAAGATATTTTATATTTTGTTTGTTGCTTATCTTGATGTTTGTTCGCTTAATTTTTGGGCAATAACTCTAGAACAATTAATTATCCCACATTTCATTCGTCAGCAAAATTGTAGCTAAGGCTTAAATAAATAAATTCTATCAATATAACCATGTAAAAAATCAAGTTGAACTAATTTACTCGTACGTAGTTTTAATATAATTTTCATTTATCCCCTTTTTTATACATTTACCCCAATAATCACGAATTTCTTGCCATATATATATTGTCTCAGCAGAGAGAAGTAGAAAACTGATCACTGCTGATGACACTGTATGACGACTATAGTGTACAGATACAGGAATTTTTCAGAAAACCGGTTTCCGGTTTATTCGAAAAATAACTTTTTCGAACAATTCGGTTTTCGAATAACTGATTTAGTAAAAAACCGAGTTAACCGGTTTCGTTCGGTTTTCGAAAATTAAAAAAATTAAAATAATGAATATCGACTGCTTCCCACCCATTTCAACGTGAGATCCCAATCTATTTCAAGATGAGTTTCAACTGTATTTAAGTGATTTTTGAACTTTTGTATCGTGATCATAAATTAAGCATCTTTTTAAGATTTGGCACTAAGTTTAGGAGATAACTGCACTTACTGTTTTTAACATGAATATCACGCTCCACAACCATTTCAAGTTGGGTCCCAACCATATTTAAGATGAGGTTTCAACTGCATCGGTGTATCGGTGATTTCACAACTATTGTATATGGTGATCATAAATTATGCTTCTATTGGAGATCGGACACATAGTTTTAAAGTTTTCATATAAATATCGACGGCTTCCTAGCCATTAACTAACTAACTATATTTTATTGATTTCGCAACTTTTGTATAATTATTACAAATTAAGCTCTTTTTTTTCTAATTGGATGCTTAGTTCAGGAGATATCGACAATAGAATGTTTTTTATATGAATACGGACGGCTACCCACATGACATGACAGGAACCATCTAGAAGCATATTGCAATCAAAATTTCCTATTCCATTAAGAAATTTCAAAAAGCTTTTTTTGAGATTGGCCCAATGAAAATCGGATAAGTATAAACAACCTTTATGCCAACTTGCCTCGATCTAACCTAGCAATGTTCTGTTAAATACTCCTTTTTCAAAAACCGGTTAACCGACATCAAAAAACCGGTTAAACCGAGTATTCGAAATTAGCATTTTTGAAGAAACCGGCGTACGGTTTCGGAGAAAAAAACCGGTTAGGCGGTTTTCGGTTTCGGTTTTGAACACCCTAATGACGACCCTGTATTTTATATATAGCGAATTTGCATATGGTACTCTCTACATATTTGTATATAGAACGTATGAGTAATAATAATGATATGCGGATTTCACATTAATCATGCGCACCTCGTTACAATGTTGTGCATTTGTGCTGTAACGACATAGTGTAACAGCCAACCTGGGGGACAAGACATTTCAAGTCGATGTCAAAGTGCTAGGCCAGTATAGTAAAACCCCCAAAGGAGGTCCAGTCCAGTGTGTTTAGGGGAAAATACTGCCGCTGTATCTAAAAGTTTGTTCGAACAGCCAATTGCCCACAATTAGTAGTAATCAAATAGTTTTACACTTCTTCGTGCAGAATTTTCCCTAAAGACTTCGGATCGAAGGCTTATAAAGCTAAATAAGTTCTAGAACTGAAGCATTCAGCAATGTCGGGCGTTACCATACCATGCTCAGCAATTTGTTATTCCAAACATCGATATAACATGCCGCCGATTAAAAAAAAGCAAATGGCTGTGACTAAGTTCAAACCTCATTCATAGGGTGTAAAGGGAAAGTAAGTTTCTTTAAGTAAGACACTTTGTGAAGAGTCATGAACCAGATCTTTAAGGACCAGTTTCGGTTTAGTAGTTTCAGTCTTCAAATCAGTTGCAAACTTATCGCAAACATAGTACAACACATGATTTTGGGACTCAATTCTAAGAACTGCACGCGAAAGTAGACGCAAAAAGAGAAAGTTGTGCATCATTCATTTTATCAACTTACATGCCATAATATCGATTTGAAGTTAGTAAGTATAGAGGAATTTGTCACGTTTTAGGTTTTTTTTTGTTAAATTGTTATATGGTGGCGCATGATTATCATTAGTAATATTCCACGTAAATCATACGCCACGGAGTACAACAGTTTTATTGTAACTTCTACAAAATAAATCCAGTTCAAAATCATTTGATGAATAAAAAAGTCAAACTGTTGCTTATGTAGGGAAACGTTATATGAACAGATTAAAGGAAGTGTAATTCTTAATTTTTTTAAATTTGTTTTAGCTAAATCAGACTAGTGGTTCTCTAGTTATGTCAAACAAAAAAGACTAAAACGTTACAAATTTCCCTATACGATACTTACTAACTTCAAATCGATATTAAATTATTATGGCATGTTACTTGACAAAACGAATTATGCAGAACTTCTTCTATTTGTGGCTACTTTCACGTGCAGTTTTCAGAACTGAGTTCCAAATCAATGAGCTGAAAAATTTTGTACTGTGAAATCATCCGATTTTAGATAGTATTACATATGCGTCTGCCGACCACTGCTCTTATTATGTAAAAGTAAATTTATGTAAAAGACAATGCCTTTGCCTTAAAATACACCACCGCACTATACATCTACCAAATTGTCATTTCTTTAATACTTAAGACACAGTATGCTGACACTTCCCCTTTTCACCAATCTTAGAACAGGTGCTTTTAGACAATTGACCACTAATTCCTGTAGAAAGCCTTAAACATATTGTATTCTATAATTAATGTTAGTAACAGAGAAAGTTATGCAGAATCCTGGATATTTGGTATAACCTTTGGTATCACTTATCATTTCCCTTCTCTGTTAACTTGATCTGTTATTAAATATCAATTTTAATAAATACATGCACAGAAAATCTTTACAATCATCCATCGCATACGCCTTCCCATATTGCTCCGACACACCGAGCAATGTTTTTTCAACAACTACCTCTCTTACGCATTGTAACTGGGTCAATATTAATACGAATGCACTCTCATCCAAATAGACGAGCACTTTTGCCCTTAATGTTCTGATAAACCAGCAGATTTAGCTGCATCTTTACTCTCCCTCTCCTCCACCTGCAGATTAAGAAGAGTATTTTAATGATATGTGTTCCGTTCGTTGGTGTACGTTTTCTATGTTTGAGTAGTGGGATCGCGTATGAATACAGCTTTCGATATCTTAGATGTGGGCGTCTATTAGACAATTTGGTAGAAAGACATCACTGCTCTTTTGTGGCATTGCCACATTAAGAGAAAATGCATAAATGCATAAAAAAAGAGAGTGGGCACTGTGTGTGCTTGTATTAAGAATGATGCGGCTACAAGTTGTTTGTTGTAGGTAGGTGAGAAAATACCTATGAAGTGGTTGAGTTGTTGCACTGTGCGTGTTTTTTTTTAAATAATTTTTAGAGGGAAATTAAAAATATAGCTTTAATGCAGGATAGTGTTGGAAATTGAAATTGTTCCAACTCATTTAATGACGGCAATAATTAGAAAAAAATGTTGTATGGAGCACAGGATTTGTTAAATATTACTTTTAATGTTTTAAAAAGTACTTTCATTTTGCCTAAAAGTACCTTTATTGTACAAAAAACTAACGGTACCAAAAAGTACTTTTATTGTAATCATAATACATATTTTGACTTAATTTAGATTTAATTATTACGATAAAAGTACTTTTTTATAGAATAAATGTACTTTTTAGTAGAATAAAAGTTATTTTTAGTACAACTAAAGACCAATTGGGTAAAATTAATACAATAAAAGAAGGTTTTAATGGAGTAAAAGTACTTTTTGGTGAAATAAAAGTACTTTATGATACAGTAAATAATACTGTTTTGCACAATAAAATTACTTTTTGGCAATATATATATATAATAAAAGGTATTTTAGGTACAATGTTAGTACTTTACGATAAAGGTAAAGTTTAATACAATAAAAGTACTTTATGCTGGAATAAAAGTACATTTTGATACAATAAAAATACTTTATGCTACAATATATTATATGTAGTTTGTGGTAAAAAAAGAACTTTTTGATACAGTAAAAGTCCGTTTTGTACTTTATGGTTTAAAATAATTACTTTTTAGTATAATAAACGTGCTTATGGTACAATAACACTAACATTTGGTACAATACTGATTCTTTGTACAATAAAAGTACTTTTTATTACAAAAAAGTACGTTATGTTACTATATAAGTAGTACTTTTTGATACATTAAAAGTACTTTTTAGTACTTTGTACTTTGTGGCAAAATATAAGTAGTGTTTAATATAACAAAAGGAATTATAGGTACAATGGAAGTAGTTTACGGTACAAGTAAAGTTTAGTATAATAAAAGTACATTTCGGGACTATAAACGTACTTTATAATACAATAAAAGTACTTTTTGCAACGATATATGTAGATTGTGGAAAAATAAAAGTACATTTTGGTACTATAAAAGTATTTTTTGGCAAAATTATAGTACTTTTTGACACAGCAAAATAATTTTTGAAACAATAAAAGTCCTTTTTGGGACCACAAATACAATATACGTCCTTTCCGTAAAATAAAAGTACTTTTTGGTACAAATTAAGTACTTTTTGTTTTTGAAACAATAAAAGAATCTTTAATACAGTAAAAATATTTTGGTACAAATTAAGTACTTTTTGTCTTTTGAAACAATAAAATAATCGTTAATTCAGTAAAAGTACGTTTTGGTACATATTAAGTACTTTTTGTTTTTTGAAACAAAAATATAATCTTTAATACAGTAAAAGTACTTTTTGTTACAATAAAAGTACATACTGATACAATTAAGTACTTTCTGGTACATTATAAGTATTTTTTTAGTACAATAAATGTACTTTATGCTGCAATATATGTAGTTTGTGTTAAAATAAAAGTACATTTTGGTACTATAAAATAACTTTTTGATATAAATTAAGTACTTTTTGGCAAAATTAAAGTGCTTTTTGACACAAAAAAAATAATTTTTGAAACAATACCAGCACTTTTTGGTACCATAAATTAACTTTGTGGTACAATATACGTACTTTTCCACTTTTTGGTACAAATTAAGTACTTTTTGTTTTTGAAACAATAAAATAATCTTTAATACAGTAAAAGTACTTTTTGGTACAAATTAAGTACTTTTTGTCTTTTGAAACAAAAATGTAATCTTTAATACAGTAAAGCACTTTTTGTTACAATAAAAGTACACACTGGTACAATTAAGTACTTTCTGGTACATTATAAGTATTTTTTTAGTACAATATAAGTACTTTGTGCTGCAATATATGTAGTTTGTGTTAAAATAAAAGTACATTTTGGTACTATAAAATAACTTTTTGATATAAATTAAGTACTTTTTGGCAAAATTAAAGTACTTTTTGACACAACAAAAATAATTTTTGAAACAATAAAAGTACTTTTTGGTACCATAAATTAACTCTGTGGTACAATATACTTATTTTTCCTTAAAATAATAGTACTTTTTGGTACAAATTAAGTACTTTTTGTTTATGAAACAATAAAATAATCTTTAATACAGTAAAAGTACTTTTTGGTACAAATTAAGTACTTTTTGTTTTTTGAAACAATAAAATAATCTTTAATAATTTTTGAAACAATAAAAGTACTTTTAGGTGCCATAAATGAACTCTGTGGTACAGTATACGTACTTTTCCTTAAAATAATAGTACTTTTTGGTACAAATTAAGTACTTTTTGTTTTTGAAACAATAAAATAATATTTAATACAGTAAAAGTACATTTTGTTAACATAAAAGTACATACTGATACAATTAAGTACTTTCGGGTACATTATAAGTATTTTTTTGGTACAATATATGTAGTTTGTGTTAAAATAAAAGTACATTTTGGTACTATAAAATAACTGTTTGATGTAAATTAAGTACTTTTTGCAAAATTAAAGTACTTTTTGACACAACAAAATAATTTTTGAAACAATAAAAGTACTCTTTGGTACCAAAAATGAACTCTGTGGTACAATAACCCGTACTTTTCCATAAAATAAAAGTACTTTTTGGTACAAATTAAGTATTTTTTTTTTGAAACAATAAAATAATCTTTAATACAGTAAAATTACTTTTTGGTACAAATTAAGTACTTTTTGTTTTTTGAAACAAAAATATAATCTTTAATACAGTAAAAGTACTTTTTGTTACAATAAAAGTACATACTGATACAATTAAGTACTTTCGGGTACATTATAAGTATTTTTTTAGTACAATAAAAGTACTTTATGCTGCAATATATTTATTTATTTATTTATTTATTTATTTATTTATTTATTTATTTATTTATTTATTTATTTATTTATTTATTTATTTATTTATTTATTTATTTATTTATTTATTTATTTATTTATTTATTTATTTATTTATTTATTTATTTATTTATTTATTTATTTATTTATTTATTTATTTATTTATTTATTTATTTATTTATTTATTTATTTATTTATTTATTTATTTATTTATTTATTTATTTATTTATTTATTTATTTATTTATTTATTTATTTATTTATTTATTTATTTATTTATTTATTTATTTATTTATTTATTTATTTATTTATTTATTCATTTATTCAGTAATACTAAGCCTATAAGCCTATGTAGTTTGTGTTAAAATAAAAGTACATTTCGGTACTATAAAATAACTTTTTGATATAAATTAAGTACTTTTTGAAAAATTAAAGTACTCTTTGACACAAAAAAATTATTTTTGAAACATTAACAGTAATTTTTGGTACCATAAATTCACTCTGTGGTATACGTACTTTTACGTACAATATACGTACTTTTCCTTAAAATAATAGTACTTTTTGGTACAATTAAAGTACTTTTAGTTAAAATAAAACTACTTTTTGAAACAATAAAATAATCTTGAATACAGTAAAAGTACTTTTTGGTACAATAAAAGTACACACTGATACAATTAAATGCTTTCTGTTACATTATAAGTATTTTTTTGGTACATTAAAATAACTAATTGTTACATTTTTGGTAAAAAAAGTAATAATTGGAAAATTTAAAGTAATTATTGACAGTACGATATTCATATTAACAAATCACTGAATTTTGTACTACAAGTTTTTATGTACATTATAGACCGACCCGTTTGAAGTTATTTGAAAAGTACCTATGTGAAAGTGCCATATCATCATCAAACCTATTTGGACTTTTAAACAAATCATTTCACAATGGCTTCTCTTCTCTCTTAATGGGAAAATAAATGAAACCACATGAAAATCTCACACTGTGCATTGGGCGATCCTCTTATTCGATTCGTTGCACATTCGATTTCATTCATGTGAACGAGCTTTTTTCAGTCTATCGCTGCCCCTGTGCCAGTGTGCTCAAGTGTTGTAAACATCAACGTGATGCGCTGAACGCCGCTTTAAAGAAAACATGTGAAATTCAGTGTTTTGACGAAATTTTAATCGAAAATTTTTACTTCACATATAATTTAAAAATAGACATTTGTCAAAAGAGCAAAAAAAAAAACGAAAAGCAACTGAAACAACAACAAAAAGTGAGCATTTGTGTTGTTTACTCGTCAAATTGAAACATAAATTATAGCTGATGATTTATGACTAACAAATCCGATAGATACGCAATGAACGGACGGACGGACGGTCGCGCCATAATAAAACATGAAATTGTCGAAATACTGCCACCGACCACCACTATTGTTTCTTATGTTTCGATCTAATCCAAACAATCTTTGCAATTACCCATCTATAAAATGTATAACATGACCGACATCTGTTGATCTTAAGGAATAGAAGAGGAGAAACAACAATAGCTAGACGGTGACACGTGAAAATGTTTGGTCGCCCTCCGTCCAAACCAGTGTGATTTTTGGCATAAACTGAGATACATCATTAATCGGTTGTCGTAGGCATCGGAAGTATTCAAACGGTTAATTCATTATCACCGTTACAAAAAGAGAGAGAGTGAGAGTGCGAAAGTGAGTGAAAGTGTCTGGCATAAATGCAAATGATAAATACATAAAGTTTTATATTTTTCAAAGCAACTTAAAAAAATTAAAAAAATAAAAAAAAAAATAGCAAAATAAAAAATAATAGATTTAAAAAAATAACATATACGAACTTATTGGAAAAAATGCAGTGTCAGGCAAAGAAATGCTATATAATAACAAAATAAAAAATATTTTCAATTTCAATGACAGATCAATAGATCTCAATCAATCAAAAAGATTCGTGTTAAAAAAATATGCAAAAACAATTGTAATTAATGTGACATTGGTGCAATTAGGTTCATAAAAATGGAGACAGAGTTTTTAATTATTTGAACTTAAAGTTATATTTAAACTTACGGACATTTCTTAGAGCTGCCACATTACTTAAATTTAATTTAAAGTAAAATACCACAACTGAGTACCATGAAAACCGCAACAAATATCCGAAAAAGTTATGGATTTGTTTGAAAATTGTCAACTGAAAACTGTATAACTTTAGTATGTGTCGTATGTACTAACATTACAACTGTTGTTATTTACAAAAATTATTATCAAATACAATTTGAAATTCAACCTAGGCTATACCGTTTTATAGTCACGACCAAGATTTACAAATCAGACCAGTGTAGATGTTATTCGGTAAGTGAGTACTAGCTCTTCGTGAGGTCACTCGAAAACCTAAAAGTATGTACACTAGGGTAATAACTTTTTTTAGACAACATTTTCCCCAGGGCTTTTCTAATGGCAAATATTGTATTAATGATAAAAAAAAACTATTTCAGTTCAATTTGCTAAAAAAACCTTACGCACCGACAGCGATTTCTAAAATGCCATTAATATATGTTTTTTTTAATTTCTTTTTAATAATTTTTTTTTTTTTAAATGTGGTTTATACATATTTAAGTATGTAAACAAATAATAACAATCAATGATTTAAAGTAGGTATTGTAAGATATAAACTTTAGGTTCAAAATACGCGATATTTTACAAAGCGGATATATATCTTGTACTATTTTTATTTCATAAAATTTTTTTTAAACATTGTTTGATTCAAAACATTAACGCGTTTGGTGCGTAACCTTTTTTAACGATAGCGAAAAACTATAAACGCAGTCCTTAATATTTTTCCATGCCCTACACGATTTTGTCTGGGGAGATTTGATATTTGCAAAAAATGCAAAAAGTTATTACCCTAATGTACACCCCCTTATTTTGTGTGGCTGGGAAAAAAATGCCTGAGCTAAAATTTGGGGGGAGGTAGGGTGCATTTAAATGACATCGCATTGTGGTCAAAATAGGTGGGGAAAGGGACAAAAACCACATCAAGACCCGAAACTGCCCCGCAGTCGCCCCTAGAGAGACAAAATATATGACCGACCACCAGTAATTTTTCACTCCTAGCTTTTTTCCCTAACATAAATACTATGGTACCCATTTATTTGGTTTTTTTGATTATTCGGTTAGTCGTTAATCGTAAATCCGACAATTAACCGAATAAAACCCAATCAAATTATTCAATTAATCGATTAATTGAATAAAATAAAACGAGATAAAAGAAAGCAGTGTTTCAAAATTTGTACTAGGTACTTTTATTAAAACAAAAAAAAAACAGAACAAAAACAAATTCATTATTTAAACTAAAGGTACAATTCACTAACCCTTGTAATAATACAAGAAATATATGATATATAAAAATATAAAATATAATCGTATGTTTTCACTCAGTAACAGGAATGTGTGCATGTGTGAGTAGTAAACAACATAAATAAAACGACGTTTTCTGTCAAGCAACGTTGTCATATCAGTTGCAACATTTTAGGAGTGTTTCTAGATGGATTAATCGATTAATCGCTCTGATTTGTTCGAGTTAATCGTTATTCGAAAAAATTTATTATTAAAATGTTCGGTTAACTTTTTGACACGATTAATCGATTAATCGAACAACGATTAATCGAATAGTTACCCTAATAAATACTCCCGCCCCATCTCCACACAATAAGGGGACTCCCTAACAAAATTTAAATTTTAATAAATTTTGCTCCGACCGCTCTATCTACCCCAATATTTTTGCAACCCCAACAGTTTCTCAGAACATATCTACCCTTTATCTTCAATTCTTAAGTGGTCCCCTTAAAATTAAGAAATCAGATACTATCGCTCCCACTGTATGACCAAATCCCAATAATTTGTTCCTCTTATATACAAAAATCAATTTTTTTTTAAAAATTTTGCTCCCACCGCTTTTACTGCCCCTAGAGGAGGCAAATGTATGACCGACACCCAATATTTTTGCAACCCCAATAGTTTCTCAAGAACATATGTACCTTCTATTTTCAACCCTTTTTCCCTCTTAACGTTTTGCACAAACATACCTACTCCCCTTCTCCATCTCACAGACAAAACTCAATTTTTTTTATAAATTTTGCTCCCACCGCTCTTACTGCCTCAAAGGTGTCCCTGGAGGAGTCGAATGTATGGCCGACCCCAACAGTTTATTGAGACATATCTACCATCTATCTTCAATACTTAAGGTTTTTATGAAATCAAATCCTGCAGCTTCCTTGGTGCCTCCTAGAGGGGTTAAATGTATGACCGACCCTATTAATGTTTCCCTAAGGGCTACTTACTTAGCTGGTACTTCTATGCAATCCCAGTGGATTATATACCGCACGAAGAAAAATATTATAAGCGCCTCGATCTTCTGCGCTTCTTCTCCAGTTAGTCACACCGGGTTCTGTAAGGTTCTCAGTAACCTGGTCTTTCCAACGGAGTTTTGCCCTCTTCTGCGCCGTCCATCGAGTTCATTGTCGAAGACTTTTCGAGCTGGAGCATTTTCGTCCATGCGTACAACATGACCTAGCCAACGCAACCGTTGCACCTTAATGCGTCTGACCACGTCAATGTCAGTGTACAGCTCGTACAGCTCATGATTCATACGACGCCGATACTCTCCGTTAACGATGATGGGCCCAAATATTTTACGGAGTATTTTTCTCTCGAATACCGACATCCGCTTGTGTTATAACCCAGGATTCTGAGCCATACATTAAGACAGGTAGAACCAGTATCTGGTATAGCTGGAGTTTTGTTCGTCGAGAGAGGGCTCTGTCATTGAATCGCTTGCTCAGTCCGTAGTAGCATTTATTTGCAAGCAGGATTCTTCTCCGGATTTCTAGGCTGACATTATTTGCTTTGTTGATGGCGGAGCCTAGGTAGACAAAATTATCTACCACCTCGAAATTATAGTTGTCAACGTTCACGCAGTTTCCCAAACGAGTAGATTCTTTGTTTGTTGAAACTAATAACTTCGTTTTGTCCTCGTTCACCGTTATGCCCATTTTCGCTGATTCCTTCTGTATACCTGAGAAGGCTGCAGTCACATGCTGTAATACCAAACTCATCCATGGCTTCGAGTAATTTCTGCCGTATCGGGTTGTCGAAGGCAGTTTTATAGTCGACAAAAGGATGGTACGTGTCGATCTGTTTCTCTTGGGTCTTTTCCAGGATTTGCCGAAGTGTGAAAATCTGGTCAGTTGTTGATTTTCCAGGTCTAAAGCCACACTGATAAGGCCCGATCAGGTTGGATAACACTGACTTTAGTGTTTTACATAGCACCCTCGACAGGGCCTTATATGGGTAAAAGGCTGATCCCGCGGTAGTTGGAGCACACACTTGGATCACCTTTTTCCAGCACAGGACATAATACATAATTCCAATCGTGAGGGCTCCCATGCTAAAGTGAAAATGTTATAAAATTTGCTCCCATTCATGGGGTAGAGTGAGCCTAGATGAGTCGAATATATTACTTTATAATGAGCATTGATTTTCTTTGGGGGTTGAAGTATTTCTAAAAACTGTTTCTTGATGTTATATGTAAGCTTCAAAACAGAGGTGAAAAATCATGTGAATATTTGTATCCTCCGAATTGATTGAATTAGATACTGATCACCAAGTTTCCGATGATGAAATGATATTGCATAAGCGAGTATCAAAGGGAATAATTCGCAGCATCAAACGAATTACTCCGGGTCTAGTGCTGCTACTTCCGATGTCGACAGATGTAAGATATCGGAAGAAGCCGCATTTCGTATATTGATTGCTGCGGCACGAGCTTTTTAACATGACCCAAGAAAGTATATCGTCGGTATACTGCATAAACTGACCAACTCCACTTTTTGTGTTTCTGAGTTATTAATGATTTAAAGTTTATGGCCTCTTGTGTTTTTATACAATAACTACAAAACTACTTCAAATAGAAATGAAATTTTATTACAGGGCATAGAATATGACTTTTGGGACACATTTGCAATAAAGTTTTCAAGCACACATTTTGTGTTTTTGAGTTATTGATGATTTAAAGTTTATGGCCGCCTATGTTTTGATACAATACAATTGGAACACTTTTGTATCTTTAGTTCACTTCATAAAAAAATGAAGTTGGTCAGTATACCAACGATATCATCAATCAGAAGTCCCTTTGAGAATCTCGTACACAAAATCGTCGCGGATTGATGCATTTTGCACTCCGGAAAACTTTTGCCTTTCCCATCATATGTGACAATAACAGGAAGTCGATCAACTATCCAAGAGCAAAGCATTACCGGGAAATATAAGTCTAAGGTCAACAGAAACGTTTATATTATTTATTTAATTTTAATTTACGTAGGAAGTTAACTCCCGAAATAGATTTCTTATAAATACGATTTAATTGAAGTCATTTTAGATGTATAGATTTTTATTTTATATAACTTACAAATCTCAAAATATATAATTCAAATAAAACCCACAGTTGGTTTTCATTGTACACTAGAATGACGAAATTACAAGGCGGCGGCCTTTTTTTTGTTGACTTTAGACTTTTATTCCCTGTAATGCTTTCCTCTTGTAAAATATAACAATTTTTCACGGCATGGTCTATCAGTGATATATGTTGTGTATTACTTTGTATATTAGGGCGACTCAATTTGTTCGGGTCGACAACAAGTGATAATCGTACATTATAATCATAATATACGATGAATTTGGTTAAAAAGTTATGGCCTCTGAATTTTTGGGATACAAAAATTTATTTCTTATAAATTCTTGAATTTTTGTCTTTGGCTGAAGTGTAAAATATGCAGCGGGAGCCCAAACAACAAAGGCAAAAATTAAAGAATTTAAAAAAAAATAATTATTTCAGTATGCCAACTTTCAGTGGCTTTTTAATTGATCCATAGATTCCCTTCTGCAATACCTCATTTTGTTTGTTAAGGTTTCAAAAAAATGTTATCTCAAGTTTTCGATTTTTCCTGATTTAAAAACTAAATAAAAGCTAGGAATTGATTTTAGACACATAGTTTCTTGTTGAAATGTTTTTAGAATTCATAGCAGATTCCGATTCGGGTGTACGATTTTTGGGGGAAATAAATTGAGCCGCCATAATTTATATACCAAGTAGGACTACACATAATAATTCCTTAACTTTGTCAAACCAACAAAATTGTATTGTTTCAAATACTAAATATCTATGACTCTATAGATTTGCCCA
Organism: Muscina levida; assembly: GCA_964034835.1. Lineage (NCBI taxonomy): Eukaryota > Metazoa > Arthropoda > Insecta > Diptera > Muscidae > Muscina > Muscina levida. Next base: position 36,995,571 of record OZ035883.1, read on the forward strand.
ATATAACTATTAATTAAAAATAGCATTTCTTTTTATACGGCCGAAATACGTACCAAATCTCGACTTTGTACCTATAATGGTTTAAAAGATACAGCAATTTCAAAATTTGAGTTGTATGGGGCGGTAACACGCCTATTTTACACCCTTGCAGTCCAAATTTCCAAAAAATACATTTCAAATCTCACGGTTCTAGCTTTAGCCGTTCGGGCTGGGGAGTGATCAGTCAGTCATCAAGCCTTTTACATTGTATATAGATACATAGCCCTAAAATGATAATAAAATGCTGTAGTATCGAGCACTATCTGTGTACCGAATTGCTATAGCAGTAAAAAGCTTTTGCCACGCCCCTTACTCCCACTTATTTTGTCTTTATATTCTTGTCTACATTGCCGAGTATGTATGTGTATCAAATATTATCATATGTGTACTAAATTTCATTTCTATGGGTAAAAAAAATTGTGCCAATAGGCCTAAAACACAGTTTAACCACGCCCACTATGACCACTGATTTAAAATTTGTAATTGTTGTACTGAGTAATATCTATACATCAAGTTTTATCTCTCTAGGGCTAAAATGCAGTTTCTCCGCGCCCATTCGCCTACTAATTGAAAATATTTCCAATTTCAACCAGTTCTGCCGAGTACTATCTGTGTACCAAATTGTACATCTGTAGGGCTAAAATACAGTTTTGTCACGCCCGCACCGCCAACTGATCGAAAATTAAAATTTCGTCAGCATATCCATAATTGTGGTGCAAAGTACTATCATGATATCAAATTTTATCTCTCTAGGACTTAAATACAGATTGGCCACGCCCTTTCCGCCCATTGATTGAAAATAAAAATTTCTTCTGAAAATTTTGACCTGAAGTGTCGAGTACTATCCATGTACAAAATTTTATCTCTCTGTCTCAAAAAAAATGTTTGTCCACACCCTCTCCGCCCATTTCATCCAAAATTTAAAAAATATATAACCCATTACAATTTTCTCATAGAACATAATAGAGCGAAATTTATAAAAAAAAATTAAATTTTTAGATCGTTTTATAGAAAATATATCTAATATTCGAAAAAGTGGACGTGGCAAAAAATTTTGTGTATAAAAATCTTTCTCGTGCTTTTTCGAACGTTATAGAAAAAGAATTTGTCAAATTGGTTCATGCGTTCTCTAGTGATGACCTTACCAATGTACAACAATTCATTTTTATATATATTAGATTAGATAGGATAGGATAATAGGATATTTATACCTTGATTTAGTTAAATGTACTTACTTTGTTACATCAGCAATACTTCGTTGTATATTTCGGAGATTAAAGGTTCGATAGAAAGCCAAAGTGACCTTTATTGCTTAACACCTGCAAAATAAATTGATAAACATAGAATTACAAGCGATGTCGACCAATATTGCATATTAAATATTTTAGGTTCAAAAGACAGCTCTCAGTCTTTACTATGCAACCGTATATTCAAAATATTATATATTCTTAAATTTAACTGAAAAATTAAACCATAGAAATAATTCATACAAGTTTTATAGAAACATATTTCTATGCTAATTTTATTTATGAATATTTGATAGATGTTTATAAACATTTGTAATTGTTTACCATATCATTCTACTACAAGTGTAATTTGACGACTACTACGAGTATAATATCACATTAATGTATATCTTGATATCTAAAAATATAAAGCCGTAAATTTAACTTTTTACTATAATTATTTTTTTTTATTTTTGTATATAGTTTTTAAAAATAAATATTGCCTCTCTGCAAATGGCACATATTTTTCTTTGGTGTTAGCTATTTTTTGGTGTTAGGCATATTAACAAAAATTATGAGCAAAAAATATCATTTGACGAGTACCTTGTGCACACATTGTTTTCATCTTTTTATGTGTAAGTAATATCCCTACAAAGCTATAGCAGAGTAGCAATCACTGGCATTTCCGAATTAGTATAACTAACAAGAGCTCTAAGATCACCGACACTTGCAATAGTGACGGAACTTTTGCATTTTGGCACACAGCTGTGAAGTGTTGAGGTGTAGAAATCAATTATCATCATTTGTTGTTTACGGCCAAGTTAATGAAAGGGAAATTAAATTGTTTACAATTTTACTTTTAACCAACGAAAAAAAAAAAATGCAGATAAATGCCAATTTCAAAAATACTAACAATTGATTGTTTTTTGTTGTTGTTGTCACATTACAGCGTGGCAGTCGATATCACGGCTACCGTCATAATCAACGCTCTCAGTCGTTAAATCGCGGCCAAACTCTCTCGCAGGCAGACGTGAGCGGGATGTGGTGACATCGGGGTGCAACAGGTAAGTGTGGGGAGATGGGTGGGGGGGGCCTTTAATGTTTTAACTAATTACATATTCTATGTTTACAGCTCAAACCAGTGGCTGTGCCAGCTGTGCCATGGGTAACAAGTTGAGCTGCTCATGTGCGCCCCTGATGCGCAAAGGTGGTTATCGTTATGAAGATTCACCGTGGCAAAGTTCACGTCGACGCGATGGTCATCTATTGAGGTTTGTATGAATGGACATGATTTCGTAATTATAATAGAGGGAATTGGTCGAAAATGCATCATTTAAGCGACTAATGTGACGCACTTACGGCTATGTAATACGTTAGACTTGTGTCTCTTTATTGAACTACATATTAAATGTTAAAATTATTTAAAAAAATTCAACTTTTTAACTACTTATCCTCTAAATTTCATAATAGGTTATACATAATTATGTGAACATATTTATTTATATTTGAATTTTCTTAGATTTATATTATTTTAGTGTATTTTTAAGTTTTTTTTTTTAATTTTATCTATTTTTAATATTTTAAAATTTTTCTATTTTTACATTTTAATATTTGTAACATTTTTAGCATTTGTAATATTCATAATATTTAAATTTTTTTTTTTTAATATTTTAAATATTTAGTTTATTTATCATATCTTGAGTATTGTTTTTTTTTAATAATAAAAAATAATAGATATTTTAAATGGTTGTGCTATTAATTGGAAAAGGCTAGTAAGTTTTATAAAAATTTGTATACAATACAGAAAACAATTAATAATCGAGTTCAACTTTTGAGCTCGCCAATATGTATGTCTTTCAACTTATTTAAAAAATCGGACTGTAAACAGAATAATAATATTTTGAATATTTTGAATATTTTCAATATTTTGAATATTTTGAATATTTTTAATATTTTCAATATATTTAATATATTAAATTTACGTTAAAGTGTATCAAATGATACATCAAATTCGGCTTACGATCAGAAAAGTGTTTTTTATTGTTTGATATTTTTGGTCAAATTCAGTGTGTCACGCACTAGGATGACGCGTTTCGAACTCCATGACGAGATCATCTTCAGACCCCTTTGTGACGAACTGATGCACAATGGTACATCATCAGCTGTATATATATCTACAATTATGTCAAACATGTACATGCGAAGTAGATATCAGCCGATAATGTCCAGCATTAATTATAGTTTGAATTTGACAGTTAATATTCAAACATGAGAAATGGAGGACATTCTTTCCCCACGATTCCCCTTTTACCTCAAACCTTAAGCTTCTTTACAAGGTTTTTTGTTGGTAAACTAAGATTACTTTAAATTTTTCTATGTCAAAGTAATATATTTAATATATTTAATATTTTTAATATTGTTAATATTGTTAATATTTTTAAAATTTTTAATATTTTTTATATGTTAAATACTTCGGTTCATGATCTATTCTATTATTGCTAATAGAATTTGTTTAAAAAGAGTTGGGTGAATGGCAGAACGGATAGCTATTTCGATAGTTGCCAAACTATCTCATCAGCACCCTTTTATATTTTTATATTTTTATATTTTTATATTTTTATATTTTTATATTTTTATATTTTTATATTTTTATATTTTTATATTTTTATATTTTTATATTTTTATATTTTTATATTTTTATATTTTTATATTTTTATATTTTTATATTTTTATATTTTTATATTTTTATATTTTTACCCACGCCTCTTTCCCCCCCAGATACCGCGCGAGCTGGGGTCCATTTAAGCTGAACATGACGGTGGTCTCGGCCACAAGTCACTTCAGCACTTCATGTTAAAGTGTTAATTTTTTTTTTTTTTTGTTTTGAATTGAATTGAATTATATTGAATTGATTTGAATTAAATTGAAGTGAATTATATTGAATTGAATTGAATTAATAATATAAGAGTTATAATTGTTCATTTCCACATATCACTGTTTTACGACGTGGGGCGTAACATCAGCCCAAAAACATCCTCATAATCCGGCATGTTCCCAAGGCAATGGCTTTCGACATTTCATGTAAAAGAGATGAAAGTCCCAATTCGTCGAGATGTTGCGTAACAGAATTTACCACAATACCAGTACTCGATATTACAATTGGGATAGTCTGCACAGTTGTTAGATGTTCTCTTTGCTTTATTTCAAACGCTAGATCTGCATATTTGGATATTTTTTCACTAATGGTTCGATTCACGTTATCCGAAAGGGGAACTGCGACATCTAGGATGTATCCAACCCTTCTGCGTATGTCTATCCATATTATATCTGGTCTGTTGGCGATGATTGTCCGATCAGTTGACATTGTTCGGTCCCAATAAAGTTTATAATTTCTGCTCACTAACACTGCCTCAGGTTCATACCTGTAATATGGAAGTTTTTCTTCCAAGAAACCGCTTCTTACAGCAAGGCTTTGGTGGATTATTTTCGCCACATCGTTATGTCTTTTGAGGTATGCCGTACTCGCCATTACCGAACAACCATTGATGATGTGTTCCGTAGTCTCCGCAGCCTGACCACATCGCCGGCAACGGTTATCAATGTCTTCATGCAGGATAACTCGGCGGAAATGCTTGGTGTGCATTATCCCATCCTGTATGGCCATTAAAAATCCTTCCGTTTCCGGAAACAGTTGTCCGTATTGGAAACATATAGTGGAGGCATGTTTATCCACATTTTCGAGGTCCAGTTGGTGTGGAAATTTGCCATGTATGGCCTTATGCTTCCATTGCTCCACTATATCGGCATCACTAGTTACATTTTCCAGGGGTGCAAAAATAGGTGTTGATAGTTTAAGTGGGGTGTGGTTTGCGTCCAGATTTACCAGGATGGAGTATCGGTCAATCTCCGATGCAGTTTCATAGAAAAATTCCCGGAGATTGTGAATCTGGCTATAATTTTGGTTTTTAATGTTAACCACACCCTGTCCGCCCAGATTACGTGGCAACATTACTCTTTCGATAGAAGCCTGTGGGTGGTGTTGTCTATACCTCGTTAGTGTTGTTCTTATTTTTCTCTGAGCTGAATTCAATTCCGTGTCGCTCCACGCTATTATCCCGAATGAGTGAGTAAGTATTGGGATGGCATAGGTATTAATTGCCTTAATCATATTCATTGAATTCAGCTTAGTTGCACATAGACTTCTTATTCTTGCTTCGAATCGCATTTTTAAAGCTTCCCTTATACTTGTATGGTGGATTCCTCTCATTTCCTCCACTCCCAGGTACTTATAGGTTTGGTCACACTGCAGCATTTCTATAGTACCATCATGGAGGGTAAACCCTTGTGAATGAACTACTTGTCCTCTTATCATTTCAATAGATTTACACTTATCGAATCCAAATTCCATGCATATATCTCTGCTGAATGATTCGACCATGCGTACCAGATTTAAGAGGTGATATTTCGATCGAGCAAACAATTTTAGGTCATCCATATATAGAAGGTGGGTGACTGCGGACTGTCGCTGTTGATATTTTATGCGATATCCATTAGGGGAGTTGTTCAATGCTGTGCTCAGAGGTGAAAGGCTTAGACAAAACCACAACGGGCTAAATGTATCTCCCTGGAAAATCCCTCTTTTAATTTTAATTTCCCTGGTAGTTATCCCGTTAAGAATGATTTTCGTCCTCCATGTGGGCATAATCCTTTCGAAAAAAGAAACTATTTTTTCGTCCACTCCGTTGTTCTTGAGTGTTTGGATTAGGTATGGGTGGGGTACGCTATCGAACGCTTTTCTATAATCAATATAAGCAACACTTAAGTTTCGTTGGTGGCAAATAGAATTTCTTGTGATTATAGCATCGATTGTACCCAATTCCTTGCAGCCTCTTGAATTTCTTGCACATCCCCTTTGCTCTAATGGTAGTAAGTTGTTTGTAGTACAATGGTGGTAAATTTTATCAGATATGATACTAGTTAGTAGTTTATACAAAGTTGGTAAACAAGTAATAGGGCGATAGTTTTCGGGGTTATCTGTATCACCGTTTTTATGCAGAAGATAAGTTCTGCCAGCTGTTAGAAAAGATGGAATTACCGCTTCCCCACTCAATATCTTATTCAGATGTAATACCAGATATGGGTGAGTACTAGTAAGATGTTTCAGCCAATAATTTTGTATTCCGTCAACTCCCGGTGCTTTCCAATTTTTCGTCTTGCGTAAAGCCAGTTGCAGGTCCGATTCAGTGATGGAACTAGAATGCATACGTTCTGGTTGCATAGCTTCAGTCCATATTGGGTTTTCGGTGTATGTAGGGTCTGATTCCCACAATCCTCCCCAAAACGATTCTAAATCTTCCTGACCCGGAGTCGGTGAGTTGTTGGCCTGATCTTGGTTTTCATTCTTAAGTTCGCGATAAAATTTGCGCTGGTTAACCGTAAAAAGTCGATTCTCATCTCGTCTAATCTTGCTTGTCAGGTATCGTCGTAGTCTACTACTAACTGCCTGTAGTATCTGCGTTTTACGGTCTATTAAATCATCGAGGGTTCTGGGTGTTAATACCTCCATAGCTTCTGATCCTAGCATACGACTGACCATTTGAATTAGATGTTGTGAACGGACCCCTCGTTTGTACTGAGTCAGTCGTCCAATTTCCGCTCGCAGTCTGGTCTTTCTGCTTTCAAGGCGTCTTTGCCAAGGCGGTTTGTTGCATCTGCTCCGGTTGCCACTATGGGCCACTTCGATCCTCACGCCACACATTTTGCACACAGTTAATGCTGCACAATATATTGCGCTGTGAACAGATTCAAAGGTATCATGTTCGCTTAAGGATCCTGTAACTTGGACATCGTTGACTACTGGTTGGTCCTGAATTTCTGCTTGGTGGGACAATGAATCACTATTTTGGGCACTTCTGACTGCAACATTATTAGAAGCTTGGCTTAACCCCAAAATGTTTCCACTCATTGAAGACCTCATCAAGCTTATACGATTGGATGATCTTATTTCCTCCTGTATCTCCCTCGATATTTCCGTAAGTTCAACCTGAGATATCATATGGTTAATTGTGATATTTCTGACCCTCGTTGCTATACTTTGCTCGTTCAGCCGATGTTGTAGGTGTGTGTATAGGGAAATGAAATACGTATACTGCCTACTTCGATAACCTATTGGATTGTTTCCACATCTAGTGGCTTTATAATGACAACGCATAATATCCTTATTCATTTCATCAGTCCATCTTATGCGCTGTCTAGGTTGGCCTGCTCTTGTGGTCGAAGACAATGAAGCCCTCGAAACAGTAGGAGCGGGTTCGGGTCTCACTGACGTTATGTCATTGTGAACTTGCAGACTATGGTTGGTTCGGGTTTCCCCGGTGGGCAATGTCTGCAGAACTGCTCCACCACTACCGGCTCGTATGCTGCTCCCTCCAGCGGTAGCTCCAGAGTTCGCCCGGGCGACCCCGGATGGCGACAGTTGAACAATTCTATTTCTTAATCTCCTCTCCATTGATGGGTTGGTTTATAGTTTTCCTTCTAAGTTGTGAATTGATCCTGGTTTCGCTGCTCATTTTGGGCCTTACCAGTATGGGTGTCCCTGCCGATACATAAAGTACCACTGGCATCGCCCCAAAACTCCTTGCAGTTACTCAGCCCCCCCACCACATCAAGGGGTCAATTCCCGGGGGGGTTATATTTTTATATTTTTATATTTTTATATTTTTATATTTTTATATTTTTATATTTTTATATTTTTATATTTTTATATTTTTATATTTTTATATTTTTATATTTTTATATTTTTATATTTTTATATTTTTATATTTTTATATTTTTATATTTTTATATTTTTATATTTTTATATTTTTATATTTTTATATTTTTATATTTTTATATTTTTATATTTTTATATTTTTATATTTTTATATTTTTATATTTTTATATTTTTATATTTTTATATTTTTATATTTTTATATTTTTATATTTTTATATTTTTATATTTATATATTTATATATTTTTATATTTTTATATTTTTTTATTTTTTCATATTTTAATATTCTTTTAGTTTTATATTTTTATATTTTTGTATATATATATTTTTATATGTAATACTATATATATATATATTATAAATATTTTAATATGTTTTTCCCCTTCCAGTTCATTCAGACTCTGGGCAGAGGTATTTCATGTATCGGCCAGTGGCGCCGGCACAGTCAAATGGCAACAAGTGTCAGAAGATTTGGTTCCTGTTAACATTTCATGCATACAAGATACACCCGAGTGTGTGTTCCATATTACAGCCTACAACAGTCAAGTGGATAAGATTTTAGATGTAAGACTTGTGCAACCAGGTGAGTAAACAACTTTGAAATCATACACACAAAAAATCGAAATCCAATATAAAATGTTATGCCCCTTCTCCCTTTTCTAGGTACACGTATTGGCCAGGCATCAGAATGCTTTGTCTATTGGAAAGATCCCATGACCAATGATACATGGGGTCTTAATTTTACATCTCCCATCGATGCTAAACAATTTCGCGAGTGCTGTGTAAGTATTAACCTATATCGGTAAAGCAAAGCCAACTTGGAACAGATATATCGCACTACAACAACAACAACATCAACTACAACAACAGTCACAACAAATCCAACAACAACCACAACTACTACTACAACTACAACGACAACATGAACCCTCAACACCAATTAAATAAAATCCTCCTACCACCAATATCACCACCACCTCCAACCAACCAGTACAACTATAACAACAACAGCAAGGAACGCTGTAGCACCTCCTCCTGTCCGGATATCTCAGCTCGAGTCTCTTCTATTTCTGCTATCCCCCCCCGTTCGCTATATATGTCTCTCTCACTGTCTCTCTCTCTATCTCTGTCTAATCCCGCTTCATCCATGTTTGCTTTGCTTTAACCGTGTATTGGCAAGGTTCCGAGTGCTACAAAACCAACAACAATAACAACAATTAATCCCTTACCACCAACAAGAAAAAGAAAAGAAAAATGAAATTAAGTTTCCAAATCAAACGACTACAATTCGATCAATCAATCAATCAGAAAACGATTTGCAAAATTTGTCAACTTTCAAGACTTTCATTTCTCGTTCCATTTTCCGCACTTTCATATTTCATTATTATTTGGTTTCCCTTTTTTTTGCGTTTGCGTTTTTTCATTAATTTTCTTAAAGGCTGCTAATTGAACCAAGCGATTTTGATGCACCAAAAATTAATGTGACGTCAGAGTGCTTACGCTCTGTGATATTCTTAAGTTTGTCAGGAATGACTGGATTTAAGTACGTTTATGGAATCCAGACAGGTTCTTTGACATTGTCTTATCTTTTGTAGGCTGTTAAGGTTGTTTTGCTAATAAGAAACGGTATTTCATCTAATCGACAGTGTGCAAAAGTAAGCGGCCATTACGTTAGGTAACAAAATTGAAGACAAAATGTAAGGTAAGGTAAGGTAAGGTTTGGTTAATTTGATAGCCGTCTTAAGCCAACTCCACTTTGTCAACGTCGCTTTTAGCCATTTTGTTGTCTTGATAAAGGCGTGGATATTACGTAAATCCTGAATACTACTCAAACCCCTCTGATAAACAGGTGTTTGGTGACCAAACTTCCTCATATATGTAAGGTCACCAAAAGCAAGGCATAGAGCAATATCTGTGGTTTCCTCCTCTTCTTTATTGTTACTGATTCTACAAAATCGTTGTAGGGAAGTTTTAACTTCTTGGCACTTATGTTGATGTTTCTTAGATGGAATATAGAAAGATTTAACACAAATAGTGTCCTCTGTATGTCCGTGGTAGGCCAAATCTGTTCTGTCCCTTAGTTTTTTGGTCTACCTAAACATAATTCAGAAATTCCTACAATATATTATGCAGAGCCATATGTCCTCCTTCTTCTATTCACTACATATAATGATGGAGTCTCTGTCCTTTTGTTACGGACTTTTCGATTAATAGACCATCAAATAATTTTTACCCTAGCCCAGAATTGATTCAAATAAGACGAATCAAATAATTTACGAATGAAATCTCGAAATGATTCGGGACATCGAGCGCAACAACAAATTCATAATTTTTTCAATTTCCAAAGAGAATTATTTATATATTTTTTTTCTCCCTCGCACTCTCTCTCATATTTATCTTTATTTTTAACTTTCGCACTCAGAATGCAAAACAAATCTTTCGTGAAAGTTATTTTTATAAGTGAGTTTTATCTTTTCTTCTCTTTCGTTAGAGAGAGCAATACTTTCAAAGCATATATTGATAACTAATGAAAGATACAAAATAAAAATAACTTTCACGAGAATATTTTTTTTGTCTGAGCGTGAGTAACAAAATGAAAATACCTTTCGTGAAGCGAGATTTTCCGTACTATGCCCAAAAACCCCCTTAGTGTGACCTACATATTAAGGCCACTTTTTACAGATCCGATCAATGTGCATCGGTCGTTTCGAATGTGGCCACTAAACGACGTTAGAGAGTCATCGAGTCTGATATTAAAGTTTTGTAATTCCGACGCGCTGGTCACTCGAGTAACTTATCATGGTAATAAGGCATCGGTAACAAACAATAGGTAATATTTACGCTGCCAAAACAACATGCGGCCTGCATTCTGCCAACATCGAACCTCTCCATTTGAAAACCCCTTAATATGTTTTACACTTTTCTAAGTTGTATTAACTATTTGATGTATAGACAAAATGGACAACAATCTTATTTACTTACTTAGCTAGCACGTTTTTGCAATCCCAGTACATTATATACCGCACGTAGAAAAATATTACAAGCGCTTCTTCTGCGCTCCTTCTCCAGTTAGTCACACCTAGTTCTGCAATGTTCTCAGTAACCTGGTCCTTTCAACGGAGTTTTGGTGACCCTCTTCTGCGCCGTGCATCGAGTTCATTGGCGAAGACTTTTTTGAGCTGGAGGATTTTCGTCCATGCGTACAACATGACCTAGCTAACGCAACCGCAGCATCTTAATGCGCCTGACCACGTCAATGTCAGTGTACAGCTCATGATTCATACGACGCCGATACTCTTCGTTAACGATGATGGGTTTATAGATTTTACGGACTATTTTTCTCTCAAATACTGCCAGAACCGATAAAGATAGACCAGTATCTGGTCTAACTCGGTTTTCCTTCGTTGAGAGAGGGCTCTGTCATTAAATCGCTTGCTCTTAGTCGGTAGTAGCATTTATAAGCAAGCAGGATTCTTCTACGGATTTCGAGGCTGACATTATTTGTTTTGTTGATGGCGGAGCCTAGGCTCCTTTTCTCGATTAGACGCTTAGTTTACAAGATAATCGCATTTAAAGATTTCCATATGAAAATCCACCATTAGCCGCCCTTTTCATGGTGATATGCCTATATATTACCAGTGATTTCTTAAGTATTTCAAAGTGATCACAAATTAAGCTCCTTTTCTCGATTAGACGCTTCGTTTACGAGATAATCGCATTTAAAGATTTCCATATGAAAATCCACCATTAGCCGCCCATTTCATGGTGATATGCCTATCTATTACCAGTGATTTCTTAAGTATTTTATAGTGATCAAAAATTAAGCTCCTTTTCTCGATTAGACGCTTAGTTTACGAGATAATCGCATTTACATATTTCCATATGAAAATCCACCATTAGCCGCCCATTTCATGGTGATATGCCTATCTATTACCAGTGATTTCTTAAGTATTTAATAGTGATCACAAATTAAGCTCCTTTTTTCGATTAGACGCTTAGTTTACGAGACGCTAAAATTTTTTATCACCTCTAAATTATAGTTGTCAACTTTCACGCAGTTTCCCAAACGAGGAAAACAATCAACATTCCAATCAAATGACGATACAGCATAATAAATACTATTTCGGGGGTCGCAAGCTTCGCGGATCCAAAAAAATTTTGATGTTCTCAAATTGTTTTTGAACCAACTACATATCTGGGGAATCAACGCATCAACTTTTTATTTCGACGATATCTAATGTACATTGCTGTGTCAGGGCTCGAACCCAGGTCAGACGCATGATAGTCGCATATTATAATCACCGTGTTAACCTCCAAAAATTCGTCTGTTCTTTATGACCAATCTTGACAGACTTTGAGTTTTTTTGTTGTATTAACTAAATTTGTAAACTATCTTTTATTTTTATATGACTTTCTTTTAGTTGTTCAGTTATTTTAGATGCCAATGCGACCTCATCTATAATAAAACTCATATTTTGCTTGTTAAATTATCATTTTATCAAAAGCTGCACTTTTGTCAATTATATTTCCCAATATTTTTCAAATGGTAGTTATACAAACATTGTTTCCTTATCCTTTTTCACGTTAACTATTCACAATTTCCTTTATCGCACTTATTACCCGTTCATGAACTAATAATACTTTTACTGAGTGAGTCTATACTGATTGCCATTTCAGGGTCCGGTATGCATATGTTATTATTATGGTCAAAAAAAGATGTTAATAGAGACTAGAATTTTCAATAGACAATTTTAGAACACCAATTTTTTTAATCAATGCACCTTTTAAGAGGCGCATACCATTATTCATGTTTTGTCAATGGTTCCATTTATCCCTCTGTTCACTTTTGTTTCCGATGTAAATTTTTACCAATTGACTGCCTATATTGCGTTTCGAATATCCATATGATAACATCATATACATATTTCCATTAAAACTGAGATCCGGGCATCCATTTAATGGTGTTCTTAGACGGACGAGGCAGTACGAATATTTCTTCTCCCTATTGCGATGTTGAGAACTCATTGAATTCGTATGATATCTCATAGTAGGTCCACTTCTTCAAAGTGAGCATGTAATGGGAATTGTTAAACTTGTATTTGGCATCTGAGAGTTTTTCTCGTTCCAAATATTTTTGACTTATGTACACAACAATATCTTACACTGTACAACATTTTTCAGCTCATTGATTTGGGACTCAATTCTGAGAACTGCACGTGAAAGTAGCTCCAAAAAGAAGAAGTTCTGCATCATTCGTTGTGTCAAGTTACAAGCCATAACAATTTTATATCGATTTGAAGTTAGTAAGTATCGTATTGGGGAATTTGTCACGTTTTAGGCTCTTGTGTTGACATAACTCGAGAGCCACTAGTCCGATTTAGCTAAAACAGATTTAAAAAAAATTAAGAATTACAATTCCTTTAATCGTTTTATATAACGTTTCCCTACATAAGCAACCGTTTCACATTTCCATTCATCAGATGAGTTTGACACCCAGCAGTTACAATAAAACTCTTGTACTCAGTGGCGTATGATTTACGTGGAATATTACTTATGGTAATCATACGCCATCTTAACTTAAACTTAATTTCCCTTTGCACCCCATGAATGAGGTATGGGATAGCTTCTCGCGTTGTAGTGAATTAACACGCTTTCTATTTTTAGATTCACAACTAACGGCACCTACTTGTTTATCGACGAATGCGAACGTCACTGTTTGAGAAGCTCTTACTAGACACGCCGAATGACTCGACACTTAATACTGCGAAGTTGCTGTCAACAACATTCGAGGGTGCCGACAATGAAAGAAACAATTTTTTAAAGATGACTGGAGCCAGGTTTGAACCTGCGATCTCCCGCATGGTAGTCTCGTGTTCCGATTTAGCTGAAACAAATTTAAAAAAAAATTAAGAATTACAATTCCTTTAATCTGTTCATATAACGTTTCCCTACATAAGCAACAGTTTCATTTTTCCAGTCATCAATTGATTCTGAACTGGGTTTATTTTGTAGCAGTTACAATAAAACTGTTGTACTCCGTGGTGTATGATTAACGTGGAATATTACTTATGATAATCATACGCCACCATATAACAATATAACAAAAGAGCCTAAAACGTGATAATTTCTCCTATACGATACTTACTAACTTCAAATCAATATTTAATTATTATGGCATGTAACTTGAAACAACGAATGATGCAGAACTTCTTCTTTTTGGGGCTTCTTTCACGTGCAGTACTCAGAATTGAGTCCCAAAATCATGTGTTGTACTGTGTTATTTAACAATTACTTGACTACCCATTATTGCCCAGCGACTTGACCACTGTTCACAGCAAATTAGTTAACTTTATCGTGGTCCCAAACAATGATCAGCTTTTTGATGATCGCATGTTGAAACCATCGATTAACCGTCAAGTCCGTAGCTTCAAAACAAATCACAGTATTGATTAATAGTCTATCTTATTGCTTAAAAGAATTGTACTACATACTGAAACAAAAATGAGACCAGTTTTACTACCCCCTACAAGGGTAAATCAGTTAGCGTTAAAGGGCAAATCCGTATTACAAAAGCTAGATTAGCAAATCCGTTTATCGTTTGATATCGTTTGTTCGAATGTAGTTGAGTCATTTACTTACATAGATACTTATTTATTTATTGATTTTGGTATTCAAATGTTTTACGCTAATCTCACCTAAAACTTAACCTGGTGGCTAAACCTATGGTGGCAAAAAACCTAAAAATAAAAATTGTTACATATACAAGTACAAATCATTAAATCAAATTAAACAAAAATCAATATTAAACAAAATGGAATGCAAAAGAAAAATTAAAGCAAATAATAAATAAAACGGTACAGTTAACAACAACAACAACAGTTAGAAACGCACACACTGAACCTTGTGAATCCAATACAACTAACCTAATGATAGTGCGACGTTTTACAGTCGCCTTCTTTCAAATTTTCACGCAAGGCCTCATCGAGCTATTCGCTGAAGTTGGATCCCCCGGGCAAGGGCAAAGTGAAAGCCAAACGGAAGCCATTGAGTACGCCAGCCTCTCCCTCAAGAGTGCGCAGTGAGCCGCAATGCACTTGCATGACAGCCGAACAATATGCCAGACTGCGAAATGATCCTAGAGTAAGAGGTAAGTACGCACTGTGAGTGAGTGAGTTGTGATGGGTCATAATTTCTATGGGTTATAATTTTAAGAGCAGTTGATTGGTTAGAGTTATGGTATTTTAAAAAAATTGTGTATTTATGTGTTGGTTTGAGAGACAATGGGTAAGAGAGATTTATTGCTATTTGGTGTGAATTTTTATTAAGTTAACTTAGCTATTTTTATAGCTGCAGTTAACAGTTTGCAACATTAGCCAAAAAATGGCGTAAGACCTAACCATTCTGTATTTAATATTGGATAATATTATCTCCATTCCGACATAAAAAAAGTTAATGATAGTTTTCAACATAACTGAAAATTGTGAAGATATAGAATATTTTCAAATTGGAATTTAAATTTGGCATAAACTCCGCTTCCTCTCTCTGTTACACTCTCACTCTTTATGTTTCAGTTGTTCTTACAAAAAGTAATGATTTATGTTGTTATTTAA
Source organism: Muscina levida (assembly GCA_964034835.1). Classification (NCBI taxonomy): domain Eukaryota; kingdom Metazoa; phylum Arthropoda; class Insecta; order Diptera; family Muscidae; genus Muscina; species Muscina levida. The sequence goes on from OZ035883.1 coordinate 37,011,216, forward strand.
ATATTAATAATTATTTTAGTTTTCTATAAATTCATATTACTAACCACCCTCAACCATATCTTTATAGGTTCATCCACATTGCCACGCAATGTGGGCTCCCGTGTTGCAGCAGATCCCGATGGACAGACGCATGCCAAAGTCACAAATGCCACTAGTAGCACTTCACTGTATGACAACGTAGCTAGCGGTGGCACCGGAGCTCAATCCATGAGCACTGGTGGAGGTAACATTACATTAGAAGTTTAGAAAATTCATTTATGAACAACTGAATTATTCTGTGCTTTCCCTTTAATTTTCTAGACACATTGGGACGACAAATGAAGTCACAGGATAATACGGCTACAACGAATGGGTCCGTCTGTGCCGGTTCTGCTGGGCCAACAGGCGCCGCCAGTACCGGCGATATATGCACACAAAATCATGTGGGTTCTCAGGCTGGACCCGAGGACGCTATTGGTGGCCAATCCGAAGTCGATATGACAAAGAGTGAAGGCACCCAGGCTGGAGGGCCATTGCATCAGTCGGTGGGTACCTCAACAAAGCCAACAAGTTCCAGGGCCACAAAAGAGTATAACGAAGAGATGGTGAGTATTATTGTATGCGAATGTTTGTGGACTCATATGACTGTTGTGAGTGTGTTAGGCGGATATTGCATATAAATTGTCATGCGAGGGGAAAGTATGCCACTTCGAAGCTATGAGAAAGTGGGGAAAACTAGGCTAAATAATAAAATTGTCTACGTATCGCACTCAAATAACGAAGTGGTAGTTCAAGTATGGGACTGTAGGGAGCACAAAAAGGCATAGGTTCTGTAATAAACCGGCACTCTAATGAAATAAATTTTCGAGATGAATTCAGTGGTAAAATTTTGATACGGGTCAACTCCTCCTGAAAACAGAAGAGATGTTGGCTCAGAGAGAGAGCTATGGAGCTCGAACAGAGGGTACTATGATGACCACTTTTCTGAAGGTACACTAATGAACGATATTTTCGAGACGAATCGAACGGAGAAAATTTCAAATCCCTACGGATCCTTAAACCGAGGTATACTTATGTTTTGTTGCGGAGGTTTTATGATTACCCCCAAATTTTCGAGGCGATTTCAATGGTGGACATATAAGTGGAGTTTATTTTACTCGATTTTCAAAAAAAAAAAGGTTAGTTTTGTGTGTATAAGCTCAATTGCTTGTACATTGACGTGACGCTCGTGGTTTGAAGTTTGTGAACCCTAGGGAAATATCCTTTTTTCGATTTTTTTTTTAAAAAATCTGTAGGTTTAGTAAAAGGTTAGGATAAAAAAAATAACATAAATATGGGCTCGATCCGTTGAAAATGTACTTTTCCAAAAAATAGTGAAAACTAAATTTTGAAAATAGCAATAAAAATTTTAAAATCGGGAAAAAAAATTATTCCCTTGTTTTCACAAACTTCAAACCGCGAGCGGCACGTAATTTTTACCCGATCAAATCGTCATATATCATACATATATCCATACAAATCGTCGACGAAATTTTCAGACAAGTGTCCGCTTTGTCATGCACGACCTGATGAGCGACAATGTCGGTCAAATTTTCGTTGATGCCTATACAGGCGACCTGTCGCCCACACAATCATGCCCGACCTGATGGGTGAAAATGTCGGTTAAATTGTCTTTAATGCCTTTGTATGTCTTGAATTGTCGTTCAAGCCATATTATTATGACTTTGTATATACATTGGTGCCATTTAAAAAAATTGATTTTTAGCTGTTTCTTTAGCTTCTTATTAGTATGGCGAATTGTTAAGACTTTTGGAAAACTACTGAAAAGAGAGAAGTGAAGGATATAAACTTTTATACGGCATTCACCTTCATTCGAGATTTCAAACTATAAAATTGCTGATGTTGAATGTGTTTGATGCACGACAGCATTAGTATTTTGTCGGTCAACTTGTCTTCAACCGAGTGTTTTGACGACAAGTACATACATTTTTCACATTTTGTCTTGGGGACAGCGTTGGAGACAAAGTCGTGTATGACGGAACTTCCTACTGGGTACATTTCACATAACCGGTTTTTTTTTTGAAACAGATGAGTTTTCAGTTTTCTCATACATTGAGGGTCCACTTTAGTGGACATTTTATGCTGATACGGGTTCCCTGGATAGAGTAGGAGGTCCTACGTACCCCAAAAAGCGGGTTCCTATGATGACCCACTTTCTGCGGGTTCAAATTTCAAATCCATACGCTTATTCGGGCCAAGTTGGTCCACTACTAACGATTTTGATGCGTATGTAATTTTTAATTTTTTAATTTTTAATTTTTAATTTTTAATTTTTAATTTTTAATTTTTAATTTTTAATTTTTAATTTTTAATTTTTAATTTTTAATTTTTAATTTTTAATTTTTAATTTTTAATTTTTAATTTTTAATTTTTAATTTTTAATTTTTAATTTTTAATTTTTAATTTTTAATTTTTAATTTTTAATTTTTAATTTTTAATTTTTAATTTTTAATTTTTAATTTTTAATTTTTAATTTTTAATTTTTAATTTTTAATTTTTAATTTTTAATTTTTAATTTTTAATTTTTAATTTTTAATTTTTAATTTTTAATTTTTAATTTTTAATTTTTAATTTTTAATTTTTAATTTTTAATTTTTAATTTTTAATTTTTAATTTTTAATTTTTAATTTTTAATTTTTAATTTTTAATTTTTAATTTTTAATTTTTAATTTTTAATTTTTAATTTTTAATTTTTAATTTTTAATTTTTAATTTTTAATTTTTAATTTTTAATTTTTAATTTTTAATTTTTAATTTTTAATTTTTAATTTTTAATTTTTAATTTTTAATTTTTAATTTTTAATTTTTAATTTTTAATTTTTAATTTTTAATTTTTAATTTTTAATTTTTAATTTTTAATTTTTAATTTTTAATTTTTAATTTTTAATTTTTAATTTTTAATTTTTAATTTTTAATTTTTAATTTTTAATTTTTAATTTTTAATTTTTAATTTTTAATTTTTAATTTTTAATTTTTAATTTTTAATTTTTAATTTTTAATTTTTAATTTTTAATTTTTAATTTTTAATTTTTAATTTTTAATTTTTAATTTTTAATTTTTAATTTTTAATTTTTAATTTTTAATTTTTAATTTTTAATTTTTAATTTTTAATTTTTAATTTTTAATTTTTAATTTTTAATTTTTAATTTTTAATTTTTAATTTTTAATTTTTAATTTTTAATTTTTAATTTTTAATTTTTAATTTTTAATTTTTAATTTTTAATTTTTAATTTTTAATTTTTAATTTTTAATTTTTAATTTTTAATTTTTAATTTTTAATTTTTAATTTTTAATTTTTAATTTTTAATTTTTAATTTTTAATTTTTAATTTTTAATTTTTAATTTTTAATTTTTAATTTTTAATTTTTAATTTTTAATTTTTAATTTTTAATTTTTAATTTTTAATTTTTAATTTTTAATTTTTAATTTTTAATTTTTAATTTTTAATTTTTAATTTTTAATTTTTAATTTTTAATTTTTAATTTTTAATTTTAATTATAAATTGTTAATACTACATTTTTTTGGATGTTTTTGCTAATAAAAAATTAATTTCCATTAAAACTAATTTTTTTTAAAGTTAAGGACAATTTTCCAGGATTTACAATTAAAAAACTATTTTTAGTTTAATTACTCATTTATACAGTTAATATCTTGTCAACTTACAATGTAAAGGTCTAGTTTACATATGCTGTGGTATACTTTCCCCTCTGTCCCATGGGGGAAATCAAATCCGATATATAAATTGAATGTAAACATGAAACGTCACGGCCGCCCACTCTCGGCCCATTCCATCCCATTCATCGTTTACCATATCTCTGCTTAGTGGGTTCACTCTAATCGTTTCGTTTCTTATTTTTAATGACGATTATGCTGCTGCAGGCACGCGAGGCACGTGAAGCACGTGAGGCACACGATTTACATCAGCAGCACCAGCACCAACACCAGCACCAGCACCAACACCAGCACAACATAATTAACAACAACACCAGACGCAAAACCAAAAGCACTGAGGACATGAACGTCGACACCAGCACCTTGAAGCGTATGCTCAAGCCCATGACCAGCACCGAGAGCCCAGTGACCTCCCCGGAGATGGGCCGACGCCGCTACAACTACTACAATGCCAATGCAACGAACACCTTTGGCCCCCAACACATGCATCCCCCACACCCGGCCATGGGTGGCATGGCTGGCATGCATCACATTATGAACAACAACAACACGTTGGGATTAGCTGGCGGTCGCACCGCCAATCAGTCGTCGCGATTTTCGGGATCAAGGTAAGAAAGACGCACACAGAAAACACATTTGCGTCAGGTCATTTGCGCCCTCTGTTGCACTTGCGACAAATAGTGTCAATTGAAAACGCAACCCGTGAACATTGCAAGCGGAAGCAAGCATAGATTTTCCAATTAAATTCATTCTGTTGTTTACTGTTTACACTGTGACAGGTCTTCCCATGAAATTGGTCGTGGCTATACACCACGAAATCTATACTTGGAATTGGAAAGAGAACGGAGCTGCATCGAAGGTTCACCGCCATCCGACAACGTGATGTTCGATAACCAATGTTATGCCACTACGCCCAGTTCCAGCAATGGCAACTCCGATCAGGATCAATCCTCATACGTACAACGACCACCACCACCAGGCGGGCCACGTCATCCACATCGTCACCAGGGCCCCAATGTAACGCCAACTCCGGGCAGTCCTACCTCACGTCTGTTGCTGGAATATGAAATGCATTTACGCAACACTCTGGCCAAGGGCATGGATGCCGAATCCTATAGTCTCCACACATTCGAGGCATTGCTCTCGCAGAGCATGGAAAATTTGGGTAAGTCCTAGATGAGGTGGAGAGTTGTTAGCAAAAAGACAGACTAAGCTTTAGTAGATTAGAGTAAATGAATTTCTGAGAATGTAATGCGTTTCTAATTAGTCAAATTTTATTTATTAAGTAAATCTGCAAAATTTAATTGTAGTGTAATTACTAGTAGAATACGATTTTTGTTTTGATGTTTAATGAACTCTCTGTCTTTTCTGTCTTGATCGTTAACTTGCTGTTAGTTAGAGAAGAGTTATGGAAAAGAGAAGATTAAAAGGTTCCTAAGAGTAAGAGATGTTTATATGTGTGAGAGAGAGAGAGAGCATAATTGTTTGTAGGAACATAAGAAGTTATTGGAAATAGGGGTTGAGAAGGAACTTAGGACGTTCGATTATAAATTAAAAAACAAAAAAATTATATACATTTTTAAATAAAAATTATAATTACAATTTAAAATTGAGAAATTGAAAATTAAAAATTAAAATTAAAAATTAAAAATTAAAAATTAAAAATTAAATATTAAAAATTAAAAATTAAAAATTAAAAATAAAAAATTAAAAAATTAAAAATTTAAAAATTGAAAATTAAAAATCAAAAATTAAAAATTAAAAAATAAAAATTAAAAATTAAAAATTTAAAAATTAAAAATTAAAAATTAACAATTAAAAATTAAAAATTCAAAGTTAAAAATTTAAAGTTAAAAATTAAAAATATAAAATTAAAAATTTGAAACTAAAAATTAAAAATTAAAAATATAAAATTAAAAATTTAAAAATTGAAAATTAAAAATCAAAAATTAAAAATTAAAAATTAAAAAATAAAAATTAAAAATTAAAAATTTAAAAATTAAAAATTAAAAATTAAAAATTAACAATTAAAAATTAAAAATTCAAAGTTAACAATTTAAAGTTAAAAATTAAAAATATAAAATTAAAAATTTGAAACTAAAAATTAAAAATTAAAAATATAAAATTTAAAATTTAAAATTTAAAATTTAAAATTTAAAATTTAAAATTTAAAATTTAAAATTTAAAATTTAAAATTAAAAATTTAAAATTAAAAATTAAAAATTAAAAATTAAAAATTAAAAATTAAAAATTAAAAATTAAAAATTAAAAATTAAAAATTAAAAATTAAAAATTAAAAATTAAAAATTAAAAATTAAAAATTAAAAATTAAAAATTAAAAATTAAAAATTAAAAATTAAAAATTAAAAATTAAAAATCAAAAATTTTAAGAAAAACTCAAGCAGAGAAAATGTTTGCCGATTATTTTTGTTATCGCAGGGCTATCATACATAAAAAAAATATACTGGGAATAATAACATAAATTTGTTTTATTTTGTTGCATAGTTTTATGATTAAGCAAAATCAGGATTTTTTAAGGACTAAATTTTTCACAGTGATAATTTCTAGTTATTCAGAAATGACTGAATATAATAATTTTCAGTAGTTTGTGAATGTTAAATCTTGCTTCAATTTCATTCTAAGATACACAATAGTTTTGTATTGCTAAATCTCAATACATTCAATATAAATTATTGGCATTCGACAAAAATAAACAAAAGACATTGAGAGGGATCTACATATAACGACCATGCCAGGGGCTCAAAGGAGTCACTGTGTTACATAAGTAGCTAATCTATAAACGTCTTTCATATCTTAGATTTAACTATAATTTCGTAATGTGCATAGGATTTGTTGTTATTATTAGTGTAAGTCAGGAATTATTAGTGTAAGACAGAGACTTTAGCTTCTCCGTAAGGTTAAGAGTTTCATAGGCTTTTCGAACTTTTTCCATTTTACCCCCCCTCCCTCCGTTGCTTATTTTTGTGATTTATTTTGTTTTAACAATAATTATCTAGTTCTAAGGACATTAAACATTAACGTCACCCATTCATTATATTTCCATGCACAACCACCAACCACCACCACCAAAACTAATAACTCCACCACCACGATCTCTATCTTCACCATATGATCACATGACTACTACTACTACTACTACTGCTACTACTACCACCACCACCTCTATCATCAACAATAAATCAATCAATTAAAATCGAATACAACTCACCACCAAACATAACAAACCATCTCTGAACATAACAAAAACCTAAACACAACATCTCAGAATTTGCCGAGAGTTTGCCCGGATCCATGCAGCGCAGCCCGTTCCCTATGCGTAGGCGTAAGTAGCTCCAGTTATCATCTACTAAACCTATGACTTACAAAAAAAAATAAATCGTGCAAATCGTGCTAAAATCATTTCGTTAAGCTTCCGTTTTTGTTTACGTTTTATTTTTCTAATATTTTGACAATTTTATGTTTCTCTAGTGGCAGCCCTACGTTGCACGTTGTTATCCTTTCATTTATAGTTTCGTTTCGTTTAGTTTTGTTCCCTTTGGTTTGTTTTGATTGATTCGTAACTCTGCTGCACACAGATTTCATTGATTGCACTTCTATCTTTTTGGTTTTTCTCTAAAAATTTAAAAACTGCTTCCCAATATCTTTCAAATGTAGCTACAAGTGCTAAATCTTCTACTCTACCTTTGCCTCCACATCGTCCTTTGTCTACAGTGCGTGATAAGGAGCGCGATCGTGAGCGCGATGGTTACTACAGCGATCGCAATGAGTTGGTGCGCGAGCGTGAGCGCGAAAGAGAAAGGGAGAGAGGCTATCTGTCGGATCACAACACAAGGTATGAGTATGACATAAGCTAAAGTGCTATATATATAAATATTTATGTGGAATATTGTGTGTGTTAACTTTTAATTTATTGCGTTAGTTTCTCGAATTCACGTTGTGCTTCTTGTATTGGTGAATCGGCTCGGGCCCAATGGTTCCGTCATTCGGATGGTTGGCGTTCTGGTAGTTCGACAATTGGTTCAGGTTCCGGTCAAGGTTTGATTTCACAACAAACTACCAGTTCGGGCACCAAACGATCACCATGGGACTCGTTGCCCTCTTTGCGCCAGGACAGTAGCTTAAATGATTCGGGTTACAAGAGTGCCAGAGCTGATTCTCTGGAACAACGGTGAGTTAATGTTGTAGTCTAATCTATTCGTTTTTTTTTGTTCTGCTGTGTAGTCGCAAGACAGACATCTAGGTGTTTGAGGCAACAAATCCTTTGTGAACCCAGTTCCTGTGCCATTGTATAGATCCAATCCATCCTAATGTTGTCCTTTCCCAAAATTGACAACCTTACCACTACTCTCTGGAAGAGTCGATCCCTAATTTTATTTTTTGTGACCTATTTTCGGTTTAAAGCGGTTTAAATATACCCGCGAACATTTCTGAAACTGATTTTTGATTTGATTTTCGTTAGACGAATTTCATATAATATGGATGGATCATATAATTTTATATAGCTGAAAATAGATTTTACATGTCTGTCCGTTTACTGCCTGGACGTATTATAGTACAACCATATGGTGATCGATGCTTTAGGCGCCCAACTTGGTGAAGATACCACTTTTATTTTAATTTCCATATTCCGTATTAGCTGACTAAGATTTTACTAAAGTTTCACTTGTTATTAAGATTTCCTTGGCAACAGAGAATTTTAAGTCACTGAAACGATTTTCAAGACATACGCGTGAACTGTTCGTTATACTATATTTATATTACGCGGATGTACTACTTGCAAGACGTCTGAATAGCGCGATGTTCAATCACATGTGAATGGACAAATGTTAGGATAGGAACTTGATAGGCCAATACCATATTCCAAACTGTAAAGATGGTGGACGGATCATATAATTAGTCGAGTTTAAAGATCTTAACTCGTAAGACTGTAATAAGACCGAGCATGTGCCGAGATCTAGCTCAAAAGCAGTCAACGGCTTAAGGTAGCCCATGGGCGCGTAAGACACACACGCATTCGCTCAAACATTGAACGAAATCCAAAGTAGATATGGATTTTGAATTGCGCAGTACTCTGAAGGCTTTATATGATTACAACAACTGAATCAATCTCACCAATGTCGTCTATATGTTGAGAGAAGTCCTTAAGAATGACTATGGGTTTTGTTTTATACATTGTAATCCGGCTAAATGGTTGTGAAGAAGTATCAGACTTCTTTAAAGAAGTGGCAGAATTCTTCTTGAAATGTATACAAATGACTTTCTTTGATCAACGTTACAATATAGTAAGAATCAGTATTAAGTTCCAAATAGATACATTTGGAAAGTTTAACCCTTTGAAATTGTCCAGACATAGTTAATTGAAAACGTCTGATGATTTCATCCATTGAGATATCTTTAAGATCATTTTAATTACCTATAAATTGATTTCGTTATATGACATTAAATTTTTCTAATCGAATTACTTTAATTTCTTGATCAAATGGACTCAGTCGTCTATTCAGATTTCTTGGAACATGTTGGCATATACTGCTTCGAAGACGGTTAGTTGGATGTATTTGAAGCTACAGTTATAGTTTTAGAGGATATGGGGTCATGTATATGGGCGCGATATATAAGTTGTAATTCTTTCGTTTGAATATATTCCACGCGATAGTTAGTGGTTATGACTCTGATATCGGTGTATGATTTGACAATTGTGTGTTAAGAATATGTGAAACATGTAACTTCCTTGAGGTGACAATACTATCGATTAGATGAACCGAATGATAAATACCCGATTTCTAAAGTAGGCGGAATGGTATATTTGAGATACCAGGAGGGGCGTGGCTAGACTTTCAGTTTTTTCTTCAAAACTTTATCCAGTTTGAGCTATACTAAATGTGGAATTTGGGCACGATCGCGTTGTGTCTATTAATAATATAACTCGATTTCTAAAGTGGGCTGACCAGATTGGTATGGGAGGTACCAGATGGGGCGTGGCTAGACTTACAGTTTTTTTTCTTCAAAGCTTTATCCTGTTATAAATTTTCTAATTGTAGAATTTGGGCACGATCTCAATGGGTGTATTGCTATTATTAATCGATTTCTAAAAGGGGCGGAATGCTAGATTTGTGTGGGAGGTACCAGAAGGGGCGTGGCTAGACTTTCAGTGTTTTTTTTCAAAACTTTATCCTGTTATAGCTTTACTAAATACCGAATTTGGCCACGATCGAGTTGGGTGATTTGATATTATTATTCGATTTGTAAAGTAGGCGGAATGGGCGGAATGCTAGATTTGTGTGGGAAGTATCAGAAGGGGCATGGCAAGATGTCCAGATTTTTCTCCAAAACTTTATCCAGTTATAGCTTTACTAAATACAGAGTTTGGACACGATCGCGTTGTGTCTATTAAAAATATGGGGCGTGGCTAGACTTCCATTTTTTTTCTTCGAAACTTTATCTTGTTATAGCTTTAATAAATACAGAATTTGGCCACGATCGCGTTGGGTGTATTGCTATTATTACTAGATTTGTAAAGTGGGCGGAATGATATATTTGTATGGAAGGTACCGAAAGGGGCGTGGCTAGATGTCTAGTTTGTTTCTCCAAAGATTTATCCTGTTATAGCTTTACTGAACACAGAATTTGGGTATGGGAGGTACCATGGGTCGTGGCAAGCCTTCCATTTTTTTTCTTCAAAACTTTATTCTGTTATAGCTTTAATAAGTACAGAATATGGCAACGATCGCGTTGGGTGTATTGATACAAGGTGGCGCAAAAGTAAACTTTCGATGTTTTTTTACATCAAGTCGAGAATATGATGTCATGTAAATAGCCGCCGCCACAGTTGATTGTCATTTGAGCCCTTTTTATGGCATTTTCCATCACTTTGGCCAAAACTTCCGGCGATAGGTCCTCACATTCTTGACGGATATTGTCTTTAAGAGCTGCAACAGTCTGAGGCTTGTTGACATAAGCCCGCGACTTCAAAAAGCCCCACAAAAAGAAGTCTGGAGCGGTCAAATCAGGCGATCTTGCTGGCCAGTGCAAATCGCTAAAACGGGAGATAAGGCGCCCGGGAAATGCATCCTTCAGCATATCGGTTGTGGCACGTGCAGTGTGTGCCGTTGCACCGTCCTGTTGGAACCACATGTTTTCCAATCCCAATTCATCAAGTTGCGGCAAAAGGAACTCGTTGATCATTGCTCTGTAGCGCTCACCATTCACAGTAACCGTTTGGCCCGCGACGTCTTCGAAGAAAAAAGGTCCGATGACTCCTCCAGCGAAAACAGCACCATGCTGTGACTTTGAGCGGGTGTAATGGCTCTTCGTGGGTTACACGCGGATTTCCAGTGCCCCAGAAGCGTAAATTTTGCTTATTTACGTACCCGCTAAGATGGAAATGGGCCTCATCACTCATGATTATTTTTGATGAAAAATCATCTTCCTCTTGGTGGTGATTAAAGATGGCTTGAGCGTATGTTAGACGCGATTGACGGTCAGCAGCTAACAGCTGTTGCACCGTCTGGGCTTTGTACGGAAACATCTTCAAATCTTGTACCAAAATTCGCTGTAAAGACCGTCGACTGATACCCATTTGCGTGGCACATCGTCTGGTCGATGTCGACGGCGCTTCCATGACATCCTCGGCTACAGCAGCAATATTCTCTGCAGAACGGCTACTCCGGGGTCTGCCACGCCTGGCAGCATCTCGTGTTGTGCCAGTCTCTTCGAGGCGAGCGGCAAAACGTCGCAGTGTTTCACCAGTAGGCGGCCAGGAAATCCGCGACGAAATTCACGTTGTGCCAAAGTCACCGACCGATTATTGGTCAAATAAATAGTCAGCAATATTCCGCGTTCTGAAGCAGTGTAGCGTAACATTGTTTATTAACGTGTATTTCGCATGTGTTTACTACACAAATGTCAAAACAGAACTGGCATTAGGGGCCAATCGCAAAATTTAAAGCATTTTCTGATAGGAGGATTACTTTTGCGCCACCTTGTACATCTAGAGGGTGATTCATTTTGAAGCTTTATTATTAACTTCAGATAAAATACTTAAAATTGAAATGAATGTCGGAATATTTTATATGCCCTGAAAGAACAATCTCAGTTATTTATTTCTTAAAGTTAACTTTATTAAAATGTTCGCCGTGAATACTCCATTGATAGTCTATTCGAAAAAGGCTTAACTTTAAATCGTATTTCTAGCAAATTACAAAATTAATGTTAACTTCCTAATATTGAATGGTAGCCGACTTATCGATGAATAGTTAAGGCTTTACATAACACCGAAGAAATCAGTAAGAAAGTTTCAGTCGAGTAAACCGACTTCCATCCGATTTCTAAAGTGACGGAGTGGTACATTTGTATGTGAGGTGCCAGAAGGGGCGTGTTCATGCAGCCCATTTGCAATACCGTAAGTAGTTATGGGAAATTTTAAACCCATGCCAAGTTTCAAAACAATTGGTTGCTGTCTTTTGAAAGTTGTCGTGCGTACCAGCCGGTCAGAAAGACGGACATGTCTCAAACAACTTGAAAAGTCATGAATCGAATTTGGTTCAAAGAAACCTAGGGTCTAAAGTGACTTCTTCTATGTGTTACACTTTTGGGTCGTATCAAATAATATATATATATCATCCTACCGTTGTGTGAGGGCATAAGATCTCTAAAAATCTGACGTGCGCAATCGTCGTTAAACTGTAGGTCCCATTGTGTGAGTATAAAAAAAGTAGCGTGTTAACTCACTCTAGTGCGAGAATCTCATATTTGAGTGTTAACTGGGCAGGTCCGAAACTCGAAATAAGGTGCTCACCAAATTGTTTTCTCAATAAAGTCAAAGAGCAATTAAGCGCACTGTGTCGACGACATCATGAGTTTTAATTCAGGCGAAAAAGAATTCGTTATCATTGTGCGATATCGGTCGCCATTGACAGTTATGTTCTGTCCAGCTTCATTCTAATGGTCTGATGATAGAAGATGTTCTGTGGACTCTCCTCATCGTTACAGCTTCTTCAAAAATCGTTGTAGGGAAGTATTAACCTCTTGGCGTGTTTGTCAGCCGGCCAGTTACCGATTAACACAGCTGAGATGTTTCTGAGATGGAATATAGACAGGTTTGACGCAAATTGTGTCCTTATTATGTCCATGGTAAACCAAAAGTATTCCAAGCGCTTCGGTCTTTTGCGCTCCGTAGATAGTTAGTCACACCAGGTGTAGATAACAGCTCTTTCAACTGGTCCATCCGAAGAACTTTTGGTCGCTTCCTCCTGCGCCACCCTTCGAGTTTATTGACGAAAACATTTCGAGCTGGAACATTTTCTTCCATTCGTACAACATTGTCCAAGCGCATTCGGTTTATTTCAACGCGCTTGACTACGTCGATATTGTTGTACAGCTCATACAGCTCGTGATTCATTCGACGACTATACTCGCCGTTAACAATGATGGGTCCAAATACTTTGCGCAGTATTTTTCTCTCGAAAACTGCCAGCATAAATTGATCCGCTTGTGTCATTACCCATGATTCTGTGCTGTAGAGTAAGACAGATAGGATCAGAGTCTGGTAGAGTTGGATCTTTGTTCTTCGGGAGAGCGCTTTGTCATTAAACCGTTTACTTAGCGCAAAGTAGCAGCGGTTTGCGATCAATACTCGTCTTTTGATTTCTAGGCTGACATTATTATTTTTGTTTATGGCGGAGCCAAGGTAGACAAAATCATCTACCACTTCAAAGTTATAGTTGTCAACGTTCACGAAGCGTTCTAGACGTGTGGACTCTTTGTTCGTTGTAAGAAATAACTTGGTTTTGTCCTCATTTATTACCTTCCGCCGACTGCTTTTAAATGCTCGAAAAAGCCGCAGTAACATCCCGCAAGCCACGGTCAATGATATCTATATCATCTGCATACAAGAGCAGCATGTGAATTTTGTTGAAGATGGTACCATTTCTGTTTACTGCAGCCTTCCGCATGATCATCTCTATTACGATGCTAAAGAGGTCGCATGACAGACTATCGCCTTGTCTAAAGCCTCGCTTAGTACAAAATGGCTCTGACAGATTTTAGCCAATTTCCCTGAAGACTTCGTGTCAGTCAGTGTCATCCCGCAAAGTCGTATTAGCTTCGCGGGTATACCAAACTCAGCCATAGCATCCAACAATTTCTGTCGTATCGGACTGTCGAATGCAGCTTTGTAATCGATGAACAGATGGTAGGTGTCGATCTGCATTTCTTGGGTCTTCTCCAGGATTTGTCGTAGTGTGAATATCTGGTCGGTCGTGGATTTACCACGTCTAAAGCCACACTGATAAGTTCCAATTAGGAATGGGCTTTTGACTTTATTAGGCACGGGACATAGAACACTCAGATTCCAATCATCGGGCATGCACTCCCTGATCCAAATCGTGTTTATGAGCTGGTGCATGCATGTTACCAGCTTATCTCCGCCGGATAATCCATCGGCTACCGCAGCTTTATTATTTGTAAGCCGTGCAATTGCCGTGCTGATCTCGTTTTGGATCGAAGGTGGATAGTCTACTCCATCGTCGATGATTTTGTCAAGTAACATGCCATAATAATTTAATAATTTAATTTAATTTAAAAAAAATTAAGAATTACAATTTCTTTAATCTGTTCATATAACGTTTCGCTCCATAAGCAACAGTTTCACTTTTCCATTCATCAAATGATTTTGAACTGGGTTTATATTGTTGCACTTACAATAAAACTGTTGTACTCCGTGGCTTATGATTTACGTGGAATATTACTTATGATAATCATACGCCACCATATAGTATTTATGTTATGTCAAACAAAAGAGCGTAAATCGTGACAAATTCACCTATACGATACTTACTAACTTCAAATCGATATTGAATTATTATTACATGAAACTTGACAAAACGAATGATGCTGAACATCTTCTTTTTCTCAGAATTGAGTCCCAAAATCATGTGTTATACTGTGTAAGTGAGTTGAAAGTTGACTAGTATACACCTTTTGAAATTGCGTAACTTTGAAATTTGAAATCCTCCGCTGAGGAACATTTGATTGCCCTTCATCCAGGCAATTGAATTTGTATGCATTGGCCCAAGTCTCTTACCTAAGTTTCTTAGGACTGTTTTTTTTTTAGTAGACTCATTAGTCTTTACATTATGTCGCTATTACAAAATCCTGAACCCTCCAAACACCAATGTTGTTTTAATTCGATTCCCAATCAATTTTCCGGACGGACGGTATCTAAGACACCACAATAACAGTAGCGCAGTAAACAACTCCATTAGTACCATATCTTTATGTGTTATTTTGTACAATATGCATATCGTCTTTACACGTATATTGTTTTAACAAATTTTATTTTATTCTTCTTCTTTATATTTTTCTCTTCCGAAGCAGAGCTGAGTTCATACGTCAAGACAGTTTACGTTCTGACTATTTAAGTGATCGTGATTCACGCTATGGCATTGTACAACAAGCTTCAATTGAGAGCACCGATTCGCGGATGTGTTACTTGACATCGTCAGAGGTATGTATGATATGCATATTATTTAATGTAAATAAAATGCTAACTGTAAACGTAATTAAAAGATCTGCTGCTCCAAACTGCATATAAATGTTCCAAAGGTACCTAAATATGTTAATTACTACTCAAAAACTCAGTAGAACAAGTAAAAATCCATTGTAAAATTTCATTGAGATTTTGTAGAATTCATTTGTTTTTCTACTATTAATATGGTAAAATTAAGATGTGTGATGGCAGAGAAATTCCTATACCTGTACCTATACATAAACACATACATTTTAAGTAACAACACTGTGCTTGGTCAAAAATGTAAGAAACGGGGCAGATAAACCTAATTCGAGTATGCTGAGGTAAGGTTAGTTTTTGTTTTCGAAATATAAAAGATTGGAAATTATGCAATATCAAATGTTGTACACAAGGTGTGTACTTAATATTAATTTACATTTATTAAGTACACAACTTTATAAATGTTCCATAAAATTTAAGGTAAACTTTGTTTTATATACTTAGAAGCACAATTTTCTATCTCACATGTACCTAGAAAACTGTATTCAGCTAACTTGAATTAGGGTTACCCACTGAGTTGCCGTTTGTTATAGAAATTAAAAACATATTTTCAATTCAAGCACAATGTAACTAATCATAACATTTCTTTCAGTGTGAATTTCCATTAAAAAATAGTACTACCAACTTTGTCAGTTCAAAATGAACTCACTATGATTTATAAAAAATTATCCAATTTCAGCATTATTTAAGTCACGCATTGTAATTAAGTTTAACAATATTAACATATTTAATATTATTATCATAACTATAGTTATTGTTAGTTTTGTAACCTATACTTGAATGGGTTGATTTATTTTCCCAAGTATGTAAGTAACATTTCTATATATATTTCAAACAAGTGATTTCTAGACGTCATGATGTCATTGTTAAAATATTGCCTTTTTTTAAGATATTATCAAGTTTAGAAAAATTAACACCATCTGTGAAACCACTTAAAAGTTGAAAGCACTAACATAATACAGTACAACATTTTTTTCAGCTTATTGATTTGGGACTTTATTCTGAGAACTGCACGTGAACTGCAACCCAACAAGAAGAATTTTTGCATCATTCCTTTTGTCAAGTTACATGCCATAATCATTTAATATCGATTTGAAGTTAGTTAGTATCGTATAGGGGATTACAATTACTTTAATCTGTTCACATAACGTTTCCCTCCATAACCAACAGTATTACTTTTCCATTCATCAAATGATTTTGAACTGGGTTTTTTTGTAGCAGTTACAATAAAACTGTTGTCTTTCGTAGCGTATGATTTACGTGGAATATTACTTATGATAATCATACGCCACCATACAGTATTTATGTTATGTCAAACAAAAGAGCCTAAAACGTGACAAATTCTCCTATACGATACTTTCTAACTTTAAATCGACATTAAATTATAATGGCATGTAACTTGACAAAACGAATGATGCAGAACTTCTTCTATTTGGGGTTACTTTCACTTGAAGTTCTCAGAATTGAGTCCCAAAATCATGTGATGTTCTGTGTAAGTCAAGTTATTTGGGGCGACCTTGGCATTACAGCAATTGGGGTTACCTCGATGCACTTAGTATTCTTATTATTTTTTTTTTGTATGTTATGGAAAGGAATTACTGCAGTAGATATTGTATATTACGGATAACTATAATACCATTTCGTACAATGTTAAAAAAGTAGAGCATATAGTCTAAAACTTCCGAAGCTTATTGATATGCTCAACATTAATGTTACCTCAAAATTGCCACCACTTGTCAAAATTAAAGGTAATGAAGTCGCATAGGTCCTTGCGTTGTTTGGAATTACTACTTCATTATTACAGATCCTACAAAATGTATTTTAAAATTTATAATTTATATGATATAAAACAAGCAGTGTGTGAGGTATTAAGGGAATTTTTGTTTGTACGGTTTATATGTGCCATTATGTGTGGAATATAACATCTATTAAATATCCGCCGCGGCTTCTCACGGTGCCACGGATACGAGTGGTTGAATTTTCAATGACTCTGGCACATAGATCGAGCTGAATTTTAGCAGTGACCTGTGTTATGTTGCGTTTAAGGTGGTGTCAGGCAAAACCGAACGCACGCACACGCAAAATTATGTGTTTTGTGTATGGGAATGCAAAACAAGCATGCTTGAAACAAGCGAGCGTCGCGACGCTTTTACTATGCTTAAGCAGGCACTGACCATAGACTGACTTTGAATCAAACATACTTTTTGAGTACGTGTGATTTGCTGATCGTGTCTGTGTAAAAAATACGACTATCGACGGCCTCGCGAGGCTATGGTCTGACTGGCCCTACTTTAAGGGTATCATCGATTGCGGTTTATTGAAATAGTTCTGCAGCTTTAAAAAACTCTAAAAAAAAAAAATTTGCTCACACGAATCGCACTGTCATGGTGGCCAATTCACGTCGCATATGCGAGATATAACCATATCCTCAAATCTTTCATATGAAATGTCCATCATGACGACCGCTGTGTCACGTAGCGCTGTCCTGCTGGAATCAATTTCATTCACTATTCTTCGGCCAAATTTGTGGTCCTCTTGAAAGTGGTCCAAAGCCCAATTAGCGTTGTATAGGGTAATACACTTTGAGCTCCTGAATCAATTGGTTCTTGTGCTGGTACAGGTCCTAAGTCCCCACGCAAATTCCTTCAAGTCAAAGTCAGAGAAAGTTCGTATTCTTGTGCAAAATCAATTTACTACCACGGGTTCTCCTGCAACACTTTCATTTACAGAGACTATAGGGTAAGCAAGGGTAATCGATCGTTTATCGAACTTCTCGAATCTCGAATTTGGTCACTAAATGTATGAGAGTCGTCATTAAAGGGCCAACCCTTCTGCCGTAGAACTGACGCAGGGGACTTTGATAACAAAGGTTTATCATTCGAAAGTACTGCATAATCGTGTAACTTGTCAAGGTGAATTGTAATCAGTAATTGAGAAATTGACATAGGGCTAGGCGAAGGCATTTAAAATGAAAAGACTAATGAATTATACCAAAGAAATACAAAATTTTATATCTGTAACTCAAATATTACCCATTTTATAGATTTTCCCTATAAAGAATGTAGGAAGGTAGGGGTTTCAGTTGATGATAAGTCACGCCAGTTTTAGTGTATGTCATACTATTACCAAGTGGCGAAATTTACAAGGACTTGGAATAGTGGTTAGAAGACGCGACTACCATGCGGGAGTTCCGTTGTTTGATTCCCGGCTCCAGTCATTGCCGGTCCTTTCGTTGTTGCAGACAGCAACTTCGCAGTATACTGTCGAGTCATTCGGCATGTTTAGTAAAAGCTTTACAAACAGTGATGTTAGCATTCGTCGATAAACAAGTGGGTGCCGTTAGTTGTGATTCTAAAAATAGAAAGCGTTTTAATTCACAACAACGCGAGAAGCTATCCGATACCACATTCATGGGGTGTAAAAGAAAATTAAGTTTTTTTCTACAAGCAGATATGCAACAAAGCCTTTTGAGACATTTAGATGTCATGTCTTCAATGCCTTATTTCCACATACCTGAAAATAGACCTTCTCCTTCATTTCAGAAATAGCCAGAGCACATGTTCACTCCATTCTTTAAAGACCTCTGCTGAAGGCCTTCTGTGAGAAGGGAGAGACAAGGTCTTCGATGATTTGTGTATATATATTTCGTTTCCCTTCTCATAGAAAGGCAACGAGGAAGGTGTTCGTGTGTTTTTATTAAAAAGTTTATGATTAGTTTCAGTCACATAATTCGAATGCATCTTCATAGGCCAGATTTAAGCGTGGCTGACTTACAATCGCGGGGTAGTGAATTCGAACTCAAGCAATGTTTACCGACATTAAAAAAAAAGTGTGAGTATAAAGAGAAATATATAGAAATGAGAAATATCTAAAAATAAATTAAACATTTGTGGGCGATCAACTGGAATTTTTTTGTGTAGGCTTTTCATTGGGCCTTCTTATAGGAAGCGACGATAGAAGGCCTTGCCTCCCAGCGACATCCTATGTTTTTTGGAAGGAAGCGGGAATGCAGATGGAAGGCCTACTGACTGCTTTTGACGGCGTCTATAAGGCCTTCCAGGTCCCTCCTCTCGTCGCTGGGTAATGCCACACACACACACTTACCAAAATTTGACTTTATTTCTCAGTAAAAGAGAGTGAGCGTCTCCGTGGACGGATTCTTAGAGTGGTCAATAGTTCAATTTCCATGTTTCAATTTCCTTTGGCCTATAGAAAACATGTGTACTCCTTATTCTTATTCTGTGGCCACGGACATCATAAAGATGTCCGCTACGAGCTATCAGGTCCAATTGTGTATCTAACCGATCAAAAGACACATTCAAGTATACACAAAAAATATTCGCAGCATATTCATATCAGTGTGCTTTTGCAACGTTTTTATAGTTGTAGTGTCGAAAACAATCTGTTTATCAAATGTAACCTATCTTGAATAGTGTCAGGCATCCCTTAGCCTCGCGGGCTCACAGACACGATCAGCCATTCACATGTGCATGAAACTATGTTGTGAAAGCAAAAACACGCACGTTTGTTTCACATTATCACAAACACATATAAAAAGGTTTTGTCACGCCCAAACCGTCCACGGACATTCCCAAATAGTACACTAACTGCCTATCCAATATTATTGAAATCAGTTCAATCATTTAGACGTGATTGAGTAATCATAATAGGCACGATTTGTGAATCTTTCAAAATATTTATATAAATTTATTTAAAATATAAATTTTTTGCAAACAAAATTTCTCAAAACGCAACCTTTATAAAAAGTCACTCAAAATTTCAAGTAATAGTTCCTGCTTACTCTACTCGTAATCGATATCGGAAGGTTTAATACTTATTCGATAGATTCGGGAATCTGTTTACCCTTCAGGTTATGATAATGGTGGAAAATACACAACCAAGGTCGCTAATGATGACATTGTGGCTAATGTTTAAATAGCGCTATACACCCTATTTTAAAACTCCAAAAACGACAATTCTGCTTGTTAACATACCCGAAAGTTGATTTGACCATAAAAATTTGGTTCAACATCCAGTTGATTCTCAGCTGATTCACTGAACATGCGACGCAAGGATGGTTCTAAGGCTTTAATTCTTGCAACAGTCGAATCTTATATGGATGTAGGGCAAGATCTTTCCTCAAAATGTTTCAAGTAGTGAACAGTAGAGCTCGAACGATTAATCGGCTTCGGCCTATGACAAAAATAGGCCGATTAACCGAAGCCGAAGATTTTTCATGCCAGTCATGAAACAAAATTATAATTGGTCGTTGTTCGCCGGCAGTTTCTATTGTGTGGAAACGTTTGTTATATAAGATTCAATTATGTATTGCTGAATTGTTTTACTTCAAATGATGATGACAGCAATAACAATTGTTTTAGTTCCATTCTAAAAGAAAGGACAAATAATATGAAAACACAATCATCTCTTTGGAAATACATGAAAATATGCCGGCAAGAGGCATATACAGCAAATCAGCTTTGGGCAAAGAAATGGAAGCTTACCACTCAGATCCATTTATGTTCCGCAACTGCTACATATATGAATATTGGAAGTCGTCACATTTTCATATTTTGAAAACAGCAACTGGGTCGGCACTATATACAGAAAGAAGGGCTAGTTTACATGGAATACATGCTGAAAAAATTATATTCTGCCACTTTAATATAAAATGTTTAAAATTTGATTACACTGTTCTACAAAAAAAAAAATATTTTTAATTTTTAATGGTATCTGATGGTTATTAATATCATGATTTCAAATATGCTTTCAGATTTTTTTTCATCAGGCACAGTTTTTTTTAGTAATTTGGATTTTAATTTTTTCTAAATACAATAACCGATAGTAGTAAAGCTTAAACATGAACAATAAGAAGAACAAATATGTATTTCATATTAGTTAATAATGTTATTTCTTTATTTTATACTGAATATCCTTGCAGTCTCCTAACATATTGCAGCAGCAGTCAGCGAGCATAGTAGGCATCTATTTTCCTTCGTAACGTTTTCCTAAAGTTAGAATGTCCTTGCAAAACCTTTCACCATGTTCTTCGGACACGTCGCTGCAGCATTTATAGAAGAAATCTAAATGAGAAAAAATTGCACTTTCAAGGACATGTTGCATTCCAAATTAACGTAGAATATTAAAAAAAGAATAAAGTTTTAATTAGAATAGGGCGATAATTGCAGCCGAAAAGGTATTTTTCCGTGCAAAAAATCCATATGTAATAAAGCCATATGGTCTTATTTCCCAATCGAATGGGCGTGCCCCCCACTGCATTCGTCTCTTGCTGCAGAGAGACGGAGTAACGAGACTAAGTACGCAACGGGGGGCGTGCCCTCGCTGCAATGTGTTCTCTAGTACAGCACTATGTTTATCGACTTATGAACAGAAAAAAAGATAGAGAGAGTAGCGAAGCTGGTTATGCAGCTAGGTTATGCAAGTGAATGGGAAAAAAGGCCATATGGATTTTTTACATGTCAAAACCTATAGAAATACATGATACAACACAAGAACAAAAAACCCTTGTCGAACAGTGTTATTAAGTTATAGTTTTTATAACAATTTATCCGTATTGAAGGCTTTTGTTTGTAAATGAAATATTTTTTGTTTTGTTATATTTTATTGATCTCAGAAATACATAAGTTTTTTCTTTAATCATATAAAAAGTTAGAATAATTTGTAAAATTTTAAACAATTGGCTTCGGCCGAAGTTTACGAGTTTAGCCGAAGTTCGGATTCGGCAAAAAAAACGCCTTCGGCCGAGCTCTAGTGGACAGGTAGAGATCGAGTTACTCAAAACGGTGTCTGATCGATAAATTAGAGTCATCTGTCACACTCACGTTAGCAGCGGCAATGACTTCTTCTGTAAGAGTCCGATTTGGTTGAATGTTATTCAAAAGAGTAAATGTAGTCATGAATCGATCCACAGCATTTCGTATATGCTGCTCAAATAGATGATAATGCTTACGGTAGAAAGCTAGAATTTTGGAAATATATTTTCACGATTTGTAAAGTTTGTACTAGCGTAAGTCTTTGCATGCTAATTTGCCGAAGTATTCTGAAACAGAGTCAATAGTATCACAGCTAATTTTACAGTCACCCTTATCGATAGTTCTGTACGTCTAAAAAACACCCATATATAATTAAATTCAATTAATGAAATCTTTCTTGATGTTAAAGAAGTAATTTCATTAAATTTACGAAATCTTTTATGATTTTAATGAACTTGTACTTCATTCGTTTACGAACATAATTTTTGTGAGTGCACTTTAAAACCTAATTTTTTTCTTAAAGCTCTGATCGTTGAACCATACGAACTTTCCGACCCTGCATCGTGTGTGTGTTGATATCTTGACGCGATGTTAGCTTTAATTACTTTGACTAAATCAAATCCAATTAACCAAGTTTTTTTTTTGCTTTCTTTCGTTGTGTTTTATGTTTTGTTTTTTTTTCGCCTCTTTATATATAAATTCGATTAATACACGTGCTATATTTGCTGACAATTCATGTGTGTGATGCGATGCAATGTTATACGATGCAATAAGACGAAAAAGAACGCGAACATACCGTGCACACACATATACAGCATAACTCATACGTAGGTATGTACTACATTAATTCCCTCATAGCAAATGTACGTGGTAAGCTGCGAGTGTTTGTTGGTAGTACTACTACTCTATGCCCATGCCCAGGTATGTGTGTGTGTGCACATACCTATAAACGTCCACAAACAGGCAGGCAGCATATCCGATGAGAGTTAGAGACGATGACGAGTTAACGAGCGATGGATGTCATTGTATCAGTATTTGGACAATGCAAATTTATATTAAGTGCATTGTATTCCACTGTTACAGTGACACATATATAGAAGGCAACCTACAACAAGAATAGCAACGACGACACAAACACACACACATACACTAGAGCAAGACTCCAGGTATTCCAGTGCACAAAGCTTTGGGAAGCATGTAACACACAGAGAGGGCGAGAGAGAGAGAAAGAAAAATAAGCTTTAGGTTAGAAGCTTGCGCATGAGGTAAAAGAGAGCGTGCAAACAAGAGAGCGAATGTTGGCTTAAAGTTAATAATACATATGAGTACCGATTCCATTATTTTTAACTTGCAAAAGCTGTGTTTTGGTCCGCCATCCTCCCCGCTGAAGCTTTATATTGTCAGCAAAAGCTTTTTTATACTTTCTCACTCACATCTCACTGTTAGAGACCATGACGACCACGACAACGTAGAGAACGACAACGTTGATGATGATGATGATGATGATGATATTGCCGATGACAATGAGAGTTTGTTTGCAAACTGCAACTCTGCATTACTTGCTTTCATGATTTGAGGCATCTCGGAATGAGCCACGGCCGAGCAAAAAAACAAAAAACAAAAAGCTCTGTGGGCTCTTTCCTTTTCGTCTTCCAACTGCTGGCTGGCATCACAAGCCTAGTGTTGTTCCAGCACTCATGCGGTCATTTCGTAATATTATCTTCTCGTTCTGACGATGCGACTTTTTATTGTTTACCTCACACAGAGACCAGACCAGCAAAGAAAATCTAGTAAAACAGAAGAACAACAGAAAACCAAAATCTAAATTTTATGAGTGTGTGTGTGTGCGTGTTAAGCTCTGCTTCTTTGCTAAAGTGTGCGGCGTGCGTACGAGTGTATGTGTGTGTGTGTGCATGAGTGTGCAAGCAAGATTCCAACAATCTAAAGCCACCCGTCCGCTCGCTCCCTGTTAACTGAAAGCGCAGTTGTATACGAGGCGGGAGTGGCATAAACAAAAAGAAAGAAAGAAAATAAAAGAAACAAACAAAAAGAAATCCCCACACACACACAAACAAGTACAAAAAGAGGAAGCAAATGTGCAATCCATATTAAGAAAATCTCAGCAAATTACTCTCGAAAACCTTTACAAACGAACATTTATACTTAGCTGTAGTGCAACACACCGTACACAAATTATGACAATTTTACACAAATTTTGATGTCACATTAATTGAATTTACGCTGCCATTATATATAAACTATTGACCAACAACAACAAAACCAAAAATAAAACGTGAATTGATACTAACGACAATAATTTTAACGAGTTCAAAAGACTTAAAGTGGCGTTTTATTGCATGCGTGCGCGTGTGTGTGTGAGTGAGAAAAGCCCCCGCTCATGTTAGAAGAGTGAACGAACGAGTAAATCTGCCAGCAGCCGCCACCAGCCTGTCGCATCCATCCAGCCTAGATGTGGTGTCATCATCAAATGAGTATGTGTTGTTTTTTTTTTGCTAACAAATTCCATTAGTTATTAATTGCATTAAGATTTTTAGACCAAATGAATTTGATGACTGTTTTTCTTGTTGTTGTCGTTGCTGTTAACTTGTGTTTAGAGTTAGAGATGAAATCATGAGGCTTTCTAGTGCTCGAGTATCCTTAAAGCACGCACAAACACACACACACACACAGGCGCACATGCCACATAGTGAGTTAGTTGATTGTTGGCCACTGCTGCTGCTTCGTCTTCATTTCCAACTTCTGCTGTGTGTGTGTGTGTTTGTGTTGTTTTTTGCCTTCTCTTTGTTATTTTTTTCGGTACTGTGTCAAGGTACTTTCGGTACTCTCTTAGCATCATCATCTTTGCCAGCATCATCGCCACTGGTTACAACTCTGCCGCACACAGGCAACACTGACTGTCACAACAACCAAAATGGTTTACTTACCCTCTACACTTGCCAGAGTTGACATTTCATTTGTTTTTTTTTCTCCCGTTGTTTCCTGCTTATACTACTTCTTCTTCATTTTCGTCATCTATTTTCCATTTTGGTAACACTTTTTGAATCTCCGCGTGTGTGTGTTGGTATGTTGCAAAAGGACTCCAAGACATTCCAGTACTATAAGTGATACTGCAGTAGTTTTTGTTTCTGTTTTTGCATCTGCTCTTATTGTTATTATTTAGGGCCAATTGAAATGTTTGTTCTACTACTCTAATGAGCAGTTTTACCTAGTGGTTATACTGCAGCAGCAGCAGCAGCAAGCTGACTGCTTTGCACTGCTGCTCATGTTTTGGCTTTGTCTTGACATTTTGCTATGTCACCAGAAAGGCTCTGATTTGATGGTGAGGCGGGTCTGTGAAAGTGATGCCTTAAAGCAATGTGACACCCATTTGTCATAACTAGTGCAATAAGTGTTGGTGGTGGCCATACAAATCTTCTTTACCATCATAATCATCATCATTAGCAGAATTGTCATCATCATCATCATAAGATCACCGCCAATGAATGTCATTGCAACAAAGAGATTTTTGCTATGCTGAGACCTTTGCCATCCTCTTTGCATCAGGCAAACGAGATAACGATGATAAGTCAATAAAATTCAATTAAGTTTGGAAGTCATTGCTGAGACTTCTTAAATACTAATAAATTCCTATGTAAGCAACCAATAACATTTGCTAATAACAGCATTACGAACGGAACTAAAGCATTTAAATACAGTAGGGCAGGGTAAGGATGAACTCTTATGTTATGAGCGTTTGAGTTTGCTTTAAGTCAAGTTTTACATATATCAGATGTAAGGTTTTTTCTATAGCTTATTTCATATTTCAAACGAGTATAAAAACACAACTGCCTTCATTGTATTATAACCAGAGGCTTCGCTTCTGGGAAGTTACTGTAATAACACAGTACAACATTTTTTAGCTCATTGATTTGGGACTCAATTCTGAGAATTGCACGTGAAAATAGCCCTAAAAGTAAGAGCTTCTGCATCATTCGTTTAGTCAAGTTGGCTGCCTTAATAACACAGTACAATATTTTTCAGCTCACTGATTTGGGACTCAATTCTGAGAACTGCACGTGAAAGTAGCCCCAAATCGAAGAAGTTCTGCATCATTCGTTTTTTCAAGTTACATGCCATGATAATTTAATATCGATTTGAAATTACTATAGGGGAATTTGTCACGTTTTAGGATCTTTTGTTTGACATAAGTCGAGAACCACTAGTCCGATGAAACAAATTTGAAAAAAATTAAGATTACAATTCCTTGAATCTGTTCATATATCGTTTCCCTACATAAGCAACAGTTTTACTTTTTCATTCATCAAATGATTTTGAACTGTGTTTATTTTGTAGCAATTACAAGAAAACTGTTGTACTCCGTGGCGTATGATAATCGTTGAATATTACTTACATCATACGCCACCATATAACAATATAACAAAAGAGCCTAAAACGTGACAAAATACCAATTTTTGCAACTATTTTCCTGAAGAACTGGATTAAAGATTAAAAAATTACATTTATTGTTACAAAAAGTACTTTTATTGTACCAGCTAGTTTAATTATACCAACAAGTACAGTTTATGGTAACAAAAAGTAAAATTTATGGTACCAAGACTACACTTTATGGTACCAAAAGTAAAATTTATGGTACCAAAAAGTACAATTTATGGTAGCAAAAGGGCAATTTATCGTACCAAAAAGTACAATTTTTGATACCAAAATTTAAAGCTTATTGTACCTAAAAGAACAATTTATGGTACCAAAAAGTACAGTTTATTGTACTAAAAAGTACAATTTATGATATGAAAAAGTACAACTTATTCAATGGTACCGAGAAGTGAAATTTATTGTACCAAAAAGTACAATTTATGATATCAAAAAGTACAGTTTATTATACTAAAAAGAGCAATTTATGGTACTTATTCAATATCTAAGTACAATTTATGATACCGAAAACTAAAATTTATGGTACCAAAAAGTACAATTTATGATTTATTTTATGATACCAAAAAGTACAGTTTATTATACCAAAAAGAGCATTTTATGGTACATACTCAATATCTAAGTACAATTTATGGTAGCAAAAAGTACAATTTATGGTAACAAAAAGTACGAAAAACACAATTTATGATACTATAAAGTACAATTTATTATATAAAAAGTGCAATTTATGGTACTTATTCAATATCTATGTACTATTTATGGTACCGAAAAGTAAAATTTATTGTACCAAAAAGTACAGTTTATGGTACTAAAAAGTGCAAATTATTGTACCAAAAAGTAAAATTTTTGATACCAAAAAGTGCAATTTATGGAGCCTATTCAATATCTACAACATTGCTGCAGGCACAAAAGAGATATTCCGTACGGTATACCGAGATATACTTACTTACTTAGATGGTTCTTCTATGCAATCCCAGTGGATTATATGCCGCACGTAGAAAAATATTATAAGCGCCTCGATCTTCTGCGCTTCTTCTCCAGTTAGTCACACCGAGTTCTGTAAGGTTCTCAGTAACCTGGTCTTTCCAATGGAGTTTTGGTCGCCCTCTTCTGCGCCGTCCATCGAGTTCATTGTCAAAGACTTTTTGAGCTGGAGCATTTTCGTCCATGCGTACAACATGACCTAGCCAACGCAACCGTTGCACCTTAATGCGTTTGACCACGTCAATGTCAGTGTACAGCTCGTACAGCTCATGATTCATACGACGCCGATACTCTCCGTTAACGATGATGGGCCCATATATTTTATGGAGTATTTTACTTTCGAATACCGCCAGAACCGATTCATCCGCTTGTGTCATAACCCAGGATTCTGAGCCATACATTAGGACAGGTAGAACCAGTATCTGGTATAGCTGGAGTTTTGTTCGTCGAGAGAGAGCTCTGTCATTGAATCGCTTACTTAGTCCGTAGTAGCATTTATTTGCAAGCAGGATTCTTCTCCGGATTTCTAGGCTGACATTATTTGCTTTGTTGATGGCGGAGCCTAGGTAGACAAAATTATCTACCACCTCGAAATTATAGTTGTCAACGTTCACGCAGTTTTGTTCGTTGAAACTAATAACTTTGTTTTGTCCTCGTTCACCGTTAGGCCCATTCTCGCTGATTCCTTCTGTATACCTGAGAAGGCTGCAGTCACATCCCGCAGTTTTCGACCGATGATGTCTACGTCATCAGCGTACGCGGCTTTTGTTGGCTTTTGTTGAATATAGTGCCACTCGTGTTTACTGCAGCTTTTCTCATTATCATCTCCATCACAATGTTGAAGAAATCGCACGATAGGCCGTCGCCTTGTTTTAGGCATCGTATGGTATAGAATGACTATAGAATGGTTTTACGTTATTGGACTTATTAATCGGTTTGCCACGTTCACTTGGCCATTCACTTACCATTCTCATTGTGATAGAATTTTCAAATTTTTGCACCAATTATTCCTGCTTTATTCGGTCAAAGTCGCTCTCAAGCAATTTCGTTACATCGTTACGTAGGTGTAACGCAAATCGCCTACCGATCAAACTTTTCATATCTCAGGTCATCAAAAGCAATGGAGTGACATATAAGATGCTTCGTGGTCTACTCTTCTTCCTCATCGCTGTAGCTTATACAAAAAACGTTGTATGGAAGTTTCAACCTCTTAACGTGTTTTCCAACCGGCCAGTGATAGGTTATTACAGCTACGGTATTCCTTAGATGGACTCTAAACAGGTTCAGCGCAAATCGAGTCCACTGCATATTCATGGTAGGCCAAATTTGTTTGGACACTGTGCAAGTGGATTCTCTCACTCAGTTTTCATGCAATTAGCTGTTTCCCCCTTATAAGAGGAACACCAATAAAATAGTAAAATTCGCCCAAGTTCAAGGTTGTGGCGGCCCTTGCCGATGTATCGGCCCTTTGGTTACCACATATGTCCTCAAGTCCTGGAACCCATGTAAGGGTAACCCTCGAATGTCTCACTATCTTCTCTAGAGACGACCGGTATTCTCGAACATTTCTCGAAGTGGTGTACACGTTCTCCAGGGATCTGATAGCCGTTTTACTTTCAGTATCTATATGAATATTGCCGCCCAATATCCCACGATACTGAATTTTCTCCATGGCTATTCCAATGGCCACTATTTCGGCCTGAACTATGCTGCAGTGATCGATATTTGAAAAATCAACTATTCCGAAAGTATTTCACAGCCCGATGGAGTAGTTCTTAGTGCCCCTGTTAACATGATTGCCACCAGTCTCATATAGCGTTCGAATTCCAGCGCCGGCTACTAAACTGCTAATGCATAAAATAAGATTTTATTAATAGCAAAGTCATATAACCGGCCCAGTTGTGGCCGACTGTCCTTTATTATCCTTTATTATTATTTTCTCGAGAATACGCCCTTAAATTCATTAAGAGCCACTGAGTTTCTGTTGAAAACATTATTGTTAAGGTATCCTCAAAGAAAAAAAGGTAATTGGAAATAAGTCTGGGCTACTAGGGACCGGATGTGGCATGACGATTAGTACACGTGACTAACGACTAATCCTGGACTCATGCAGGAGACAAGGGTACGATTCATGTCTCAGTCATCTACATGCCTTTCATCGACAACCCCGTCGATGTTGTCACCAGCAAACTTAGCAGTAGTGTTGAGTTAATCGGCATGTCTAGTGAAAGCTTCTCAAACAGCTGAAGTTTGGATTAATCATTAAACTGTAGTTGCCGTTGTTTAAGTCTCAAAATAGAAACGTGTTAATTCAGTTCACCCACATCTCAGTCATGGGAATATAAGTAACAGTTAATGTCACCTCTTTTGGATATAACTGAACCCAATGAGTCGTTGAAGGTATGACGTGTTGCCCCATCTGGCTGAAACCACAATCATTGATTATAATCAGCTTTAACTGTCAGTTTCAACTGTACAGTTGTAACTCTTAGATAAAATATAAAAAAATTTGTATATCTTAAACTGAAAGTTTAACCCGAACTGAATTTGTGGGGGGCGGTTTCAAATGTATCGCTCTTAGTTCATAAAGTGTTGTTTGTTAGTGTTAGTCGATTGTATAGATAAGTTATCAATTTTGTGTTAGTGTATCAAATGATACATCAAATTGGTCAATTCAGTGTCACGCACTAGGATGACGCGTTACGAACTCCATGACGAGTTTATCTTCAGACCCCTTTGTGACGAACTGTTGCTCTATGGTACATCATCAGCCGTAAATATATCTACCATTATGTCAAACATGTAAATGCGAAGTAGATATCAGCCGAAAATGTTCAGCACCAATAAAAATCAGCACCAAAACATAAGAATGGATGATATTTTTTTCTCATAATTCCTTTTTACCTCAAAGCTCAAGCTTTATGTTTTCAAGGAGATTTGTTGGTAAACTAAGTTTACTTCAAGTTTTTACGTCAAAGTAAGCCATAGTTTTAGGCCGGGCAAGCTCCCACGATTCGTCAGCATACAATCTTAGTATCCCGAAATAAGGTGGTGTTACTTAAGTGCTACCGAAGTCCGTAAAAACATATATTTATTTCTTGGCCGACACTATTTTTCTTATTGACGGAAGATCCGAGGTAGGTTAATTCATATATTACCTCAAAACAATAATTGTCAACGTTGACGGAGCGCCCCTATCGGGAGGACTCTTTGTTCGTCCTCGTTGTCCGCTAAACCCATTTTTGCTGACTCCTTTTCTATGAGGAAACTGCAGTATTCCAGATATATTGAAACCAGCTATTCTCATTACCTTCTCCATAACTATATGTACAGGACAAGCTATCGCCCTGCTCGAAACCTCTTTCCGTGCTGAAGGGTTCAGAGTGATGCTTACCAATGTTAACCGAGGATTTGGTGTTTTCCAGGAATACCTTACTCAGACTTGGAATCATATAGAGTACTGCTTCTGGGAGAGTCGAAGGCAGCTTTGTAGTCGACAAAGAGGTGGTAGGTGTCGATCTGCTTTTGATGAGTTTTTTTTTCAGGAATTGTCGTAAGGTGAATATTTGATCCGTCGTAGATTTGCCAGGTCTAAAGCCGCGATGATATGGTCCAATTAGTTTTTCTACAATTGGCTTTAGACGTTCACACAATATGCTTCAAAGGACCTTGTACGCAATTGGTAATAGGCTTATTTCACTGTATTCCACATTCACTATGATTTTCTTTCTTGTATATGGCACATAACAGACTGAGACTCCAATTACCGAGCATGCTCTCCTGTATCCAGATGTTCACCATCAGCTGATGCATGCTTCTAATCAGCTCCTTTCCACCTGCGTTGAACAATTCAGCAGGGAGACAATCGGCTCCAGCCGCTTTGTTATTTTTAAGGCGGGATATTGCCACACGTATTTCGCTCTGACTCGGAAGTGGACATTTAATACCGTCTTCATGGATTGTTGCGGGGTCTTCTGAAGTGGTGTCCGTATCCAGTAGGTAGCTGAAATGTTCTCTCCATATCTTTAGAATGTTATTCGGGTCAGTAACTAGCTGGATATCGCTGTCCTTGCATGAGGGCAAACCTGTTCCACACATTCTCGCATTAACTCTCTGGCTTCCCCTCCTTCTTCGGAGCAACTCTGCGTACTCATCCTGGCTCTTCTTCAGCTCTTTCTGTTTCCGTCTAAAGAGACGAGTTGCCTCTCGTCTCTTCTGCCGTTTACGAACAGCTCGCATTGCCATTGGCTGCAGTTTCACCCTGTGTGCAGCATCCGTCTCTTTCGTGGCATTGCAACATTCATCATCGTACCAGTCATTTTCTTGAGACGACTTTGACTACCCAAGTACGCTTCTCGCAGTCCGTTCTATGGAGTTGGCTATATATTGCCACTGCGAGGTAGTATTATTAGGTGTTGGGGCATTTCCTAGCAGTTGAGTTAGGTGGTTGGAGTAGGCTTCCGCTACCTCTGTGGTCCGCAGTTTACCGATGTTCAGCTTTCGTTGTGCCTGGTTACGTACGTTTTTCGCCATGCTTAGCCTTGTGCGTACCTTAAGTGCGGTAGAGTAGTGATCAGAATCAATGTTCGCAGCCCTGATCACTCGTACGTTCAGAACACTCGGTTCGTGCCTTCCCTCCACTACTACGTTATCTATCTGATTCCACGTCAATTGATCTGGCCTTATGAATGTTGCCTTATGAATAATTTTGTGGTAAAATCTAGTGATGCTAACTACCACATTTCTCTCGTAGAACTCGTCTTTGTCCTCGTCGCTTTTCTCTTCTGTCGGAGCATGGGCACATATAAGTGTTATATGAAAAAACTTTGTTTTTTCTCTTATGGTGGCTATAAGTTCACACACCGGGTTGAACCTTGAAACTAGGTGTCGCAGTCTCTTGCCAACCACAAATCCACATCCAAACTCGTGCTGCCGTCCACCGTAAAGCGGTTATGTCAGCCTTGTATTCTTCGAGGACTTCAAATCATGGTGATAAGGAAAAAAACTGAAAGAAAATATTAACATTTCTCTACATAGTATTTTTCAAAGGAGCCGGCCGTACCTTCATAATAACAACAAGTGACTATCATGGGACCGGCCGTGGCATAGTGGTTAGAACACACGACTACCAAGCGGGAGATCGCAGGCTCAAAACCGGCTCCAGTCATCTTAAAAAAAAAATTGTTATTTCATTGTCGGCTCCCCTCGAATGTTGTTGACAGCAACTTCGCAGTATAAGTGTCGAGTCAATCGGCGTGTCTAGTAAGAGCTTCCCAAACAGTGACGTTCGCATTCGTCGATAAACAAGTAGGTGCCGTTACCGGGCGGGAATTCCCGGGATTCCCGGTCATTTTTAATTCCCGGTTTCCCGGGAAATTCGTCCGGGATTCCCGGGAAATTGAAACACCTTTGGCAGATCAAATTTTAGAAGCGAATTGAAGAAAGAATGTACAAGCGACTTTATTCTTTAGTGAAGTATCTTAAAGATCCAACAGTATTTGATAAGAATGCTAATAACTTATTTCAAACCGCTTCTTATACTGCTTATTTATACTCGACGTTATCGACAAAGTTATGGATTCGGACGAAATTCCTTTTTGTGACATTAGTACCGAAAGACCATTTGACGATATTTTAACCGATACCATCACAAATGCAAATGTTGCATCAAGTAATAGACTACCTAATAACTCTATAAAAAAGGATTTGCAATTTTTCGAAGTAAGTGGAAAAGCAACGGAAAATGTCACCATTTAATTGAATGCTCTTCTGACAATAAGCCCAATATCAGTTGAATTGTTCATTTAATCATACTCCATGTTGTGTAAAAAATTCATATTAATATCTTTCATACACACCGCATGAGAGCTTTTTATATTTTTCCATTTCGTACAAGTTGGGTGTAAAATGAAAACTTTGAACGCGTTTATCTCGAAATCAATTTTTTTGAGTTATGACGGTCTTGCACCAAATGAGCGATATGTACATACTGCAATATTTTAAAAATTAACATAGTTTGTCTTGTTTTTCTACTGCGCGAAATTTCCCGGGAATTCCCGGGAATCCCGGGAAAGGCAAAAATTTTTCCCGGTTTCCCGGGAAATGAAAAGTCCGGGAAAAAGAGAAACTCTAATAGCATGTAAAGCTTTATAAAATGCTGAAGTTTGGATTCATTTATTTGTGTTTATTTTTTTATCCTAAGTTCTTTTATCTCGATTTACAGCAATCTTTGAATTGATTTCGGCAGAACATACGACCGCATCAAAACTCTATTATCCAATAAGTTACTATTGTAAATGCAAAAGTGTCTAAAGTTGAATCAAACTTTACATTGATTCTTGGTAGACTGAGGCTTTTTAAACGAAAAATTGTGGAAATACTTGACTTGAAAAGGTTTTGTTTGAATTCATACAATAAACTATACATTTTACTATTGATGCCTGTCAAATATATTGTAGACAATATAAACCTAAAATGTAAGCTTTATAAGATTTGTGCTTTTTACTCCAGTCAAGCATTTAAAAACAATAAACGCCATCTAAATTCCAAGATCCGATACTTCTAACAGTACCCTCGCTCTTTTTTATACTAGACGAGATTGGAAGCAAACAATTTCTTCGAACCTACAACGCTTTGTCGTCTGGTTGACCTTATAGAGCGCGACGATACCACTACTACAACCACTACCGCGGTAAATTGGTGACACACCAAAGATTAACGTATATGATGCTATGCTAAACAAAAAATAAAGCAAACCAAGGTGTTCCACATTTTCTAACAAAAAAAAAAACAAATAATTTTGCACCAGCAGAGTTCAAACGGGGCTTAAAATAGAAATCAACTTTGAGAGTATTAGAAACTGCCTACGCCAGTAGAAAGTAAAACTGGCGACATAAGCAAAAACCCTAAATAAGAACACTTTTTGATAACACAAACGCTTACACTACAAAAGCTTATACACAGTGCAATAAAAGCTCTGAAGCCGGGTGTTTGACTTGGCTAACCACAGCCAACAATGTCTTAGTCGAGATCATAACCTCACGATGTAAGCACCAGCATTTACGTTCTTATGCATCACAACCACATTAAAGCTAAGACAGGCAGAGCAATCACATTCACACTGTGCGACATAGTGGTGTGAGACATTAACAACACCAACAAAAAAAAACAGCAATTTACCTGTACTATTTGTCAATTTTCCCTTGCGGGCAAATTTCAAGGACGAGAAAAGTATCACAAGGTTTTGAGTTTACAAAAAAAAAGTACCAAAAAAACAAGAATATAATACTGCCTTCAAAATTGCAAGCAGCAAATTGTATGACCTGATATGTCTTTTTATATGATTTTGCTTATACATATGTATTAATGTGTGTGAGAGTGTCTAAATGTCTTGTTAGTATATGTGGCACGATTAAGTATTTCAGCTTCCTTCACATCCGTTTCCTCCAATTCATTTTACATTCATTTCCTTGATTTCTCTTGTCATCTTCTATTGTAATCATCAATTTTTTTCCTTTCGTTTTTTTGTTGTTGTTGTTGTTCATGTTCTTGCCTGCTTTACTTTTGCTAATTGAAAATACAAACCGTTTGCCAAGAAGAAGAAGAGACCTTAACACATTTTTTTTACCTTAAGAAAAGCAATGAAAGTTGGATAAGTGGGCGCTACTTGGGGTTGGGTGGCAGGTACCTATTTATGCTGGCTATGTCTTGACGTTTCACAAAAATGATAATAAATCTTACTTAATATACCGTGTAGAGATGAATGTATCATGCTTCATTTAGTGCATTGCTAAAATTTTGGATTCAAGGCCAATGTCTGGGATTGATTATGAAATGAAAATGGTATAGGATTAGGTTTTGATTCTCATTAGAACTAGTTTTTTGGATGTGCAGTAATTTTTTTAGGGTAATCGATATTGGGTGTTCATTTTAATACAATGTCAGCTGGTAGTGTTCAATTACTTTGGGGGCATGTTCAATGTTCTAATTCGATGAGTGTTAACTGTTGTTGGATTAGAGTCGTCTTACTTAGTTTAATATTATGATAATGATACGGGCGTCATAAACTCTCATATGCATTTTTGGAACTTGAACGACATGGTGATGAAGTTTCTACAACCGCTGTCTACGAGGGGTCGACCACAGCTCATTCGAATGACACAAAAGAGCCTAAAACGTTACAAATTCCCATATACGATACTTACTAAATTCAAATCGATATTTAATTATTATGGCATGTAATTTGACAAAACGAATGATGCAGAACTTCTTCTTTTTGGGGCTTTTTTCACATGCAATTCTCAGAATTGAGTCCCAAAATCATGTGTTGTACTGTGTAGTTTTACAATTATCCCAATCGGAATTTATATATGTCTAACAAAATACCCGATACATACTACTTACTTACATACTAACATGACGATTTTTCTTTTAATCGAAAATTTCTGCTCTTCTTCTCTACACCAATTTATGCAATGTTTTCTGTAACCCGTCCATCGAGCTGATTGTCGAAGACCATATTCATGTCCACGTCAATGTCAGTATACCGCTCGTACAGCTCATGATTCATACAATTTTTTACAGAGTATTTTCATCCCGAATATTGCCACAACCGATTCGCCCACTTGTGTCATTATCGAAAACTCTGTGCGCAACATCAAGTCGGGTAGAACCAGTATCTGGTATAATTGGATTTGATTTTGTCAAAAGAGAATTTTTGTCCTTAAATTGCGTGCTAACACATAAAAGCTAGCAGTATTCTTCTCCTAATTTCCAATCAGATGTTGTTTGATTTGTTTACGGCGAAGCCGAGGTAGAAAAAAACCACCAACCACTCTGAAGTTATAGTTGTCAACATTTACGCAGCGTTCGAAACAAGTAGATTATTTGTGTGTTAAAACTAAAGGCTTTATTTTGTTCCCGTTTATCTTAGAGCCAATGTTGCTGTATTCCTCTATATATATAGCTGAGAAGGCTGCAGTCACATCTAGCAGTTATCGCAAAATGATGTCTGTATCATCAGCATACGATAGTGTCATATGGTTAAATATAGTACAATTTCTGTCAACTGCTTCATTCCTCATTATCATTTTCACGCTAATAGAATGCATATCTACATAGTATCCTCGTCATAGTCTTCCGTAGAGAAGTGTACACAAATTAGCTAGCTTTAAAAAAAACTTCGCCTTGATACGCTATGTGGCCGCTTAGACGATTAAAATTCGAACCCAGATGTGCAATCTACACCTAAATTCGCATAACACTGGTAAAATATGCCACAATTCTGTCGTCGTGATCATCATTGACCCATCCACCGCATGGCCATCGTATGGCGGTAATAGTGTTTAAAACACGCGGCTACCATGCGGGAGATCCGCATTTCGATTCCCGGCTCCAGTCATCTACATTTTTCTTTCATTGCCGGCCCCCTCGATGTTGTCGACAGCAACTTCGCAGTATAAGTGTCGAATCAATCGACATGTCTAGTGAAAAGCTTTTCAACCAGTGACCTTCGCATACATCTATAAACAAGTAGGTGCCGTTTGTTGTGAATCTAAAATAGAAAGTATATTAATTCACAACAACGCGAGAAGCATCCCATACCTCATTCATGGGGTGTAAAAGGAAATTAATTTTTTGCTTTAAAGGTAAAGTTGCAAAGAATTCTCACATTCCAGGTCCTTTAAACGTTTCCGGTGATGGTTAACATTTGGGGCCGTTCTGGTCTTTTGTTTCTTTGTGTTTTCATAATAGTTGATTTATTTATTACGCCACATCCATCGATCTTAGGTTCTTGGGGCTGCCAATACCTCTTAGAGACTAGTTGAGTTGAGCTTTAGTAACGTTTGTTACCATCGGTGGAAGCATGTCATGTGGGTTACTGTACATTGCGCCATTCCCTTTTGGCTATAACCTAAGGGGATGTCCAGCTGCATGGGCGGGGAATATGCTATCAATCGAAAGTTGCTAGCGGACCTGCGCAAAGAGCTGCAGGTTATTCCCAACTGAGTAACAGTCAGAAAATCAAATTATTATCCAAAAAATTTAGAAATCGACTGTCACTAATGAATGGTTCGTCTCACATAGATTATCTTATCCGTTATGATACTACGGATAACAAATACCACTATACTTTGTCATTAAATACGAACATTTCTGAATAGAATAAGGAAAATTTCAAATATTATATTTAACAACAAAAAATCATTTACCCACTTGTCATTCATTTTTATTTTTGAGTGTATGCTAAGCAACAAAGCAACATGAGGTAAAACAGTACCACGATCAACTGCTAGAGCGGGTGCAAATAATTTTGTTTACTCTTTTTAAACATGTGTGCGCAATATGTGTGAACAATGCGGGAGAGCAAAAGCTCCGTGTAGTGCTTTTGCCGATCTATGCTTTGAGCCAGTGTACGGCAGCCCAATACAACCACAATAGTTTGTGTTGGTGAATTGCTCTCTTTCCTCTCTTACTGTAGTGAAGGACAATTTTATATAGATTTTTTATAACTATCAACAATATTATAATATTAAAATCCAGGAAATAATTGATATATATTACTGCCGTGCGCTTGGTAACGTACATCTACATATTACAATTAATTTTTACCGAAAAAATGCATTTCTTGTATTGTCGTGCAAACAACAAGCGTCGACACAACCACGTCGGCCGAATACTCAAGCAAGACTGAATGCATTTGTTTGTTTTCGTTGAATGTGTGTGAGAAAACATGTGTGGCTCTCTCGCTCATGTTGCCCATGGGCTGTCTTAAGCGGTTGACTGCTTTAAACCCACCGGTCAACAATTTGGTATTTAAATAAGAAGAATCCCATTGTTAGCACTCTCCAGCTAGATAGTGCTAAACATTTACAGAGGAGGTGTCCGGTGGATTCTTTCACTTACTCATCATGACAGTTTCGGTAGAAATCATTTGATGTTGCCTTCTGCTTTGCCGCATTAGCACCTTGACTTGACTTGTGAATATCAACTTAATATCCGATCAACTTAATATGCTTGCATATCCAAGCATTGTCGTGGCTAGATTGACACTTTAGTATTGACACCTTGACAGTGATAAAAGGTTTATAGATATCAACTAAATATCCGATGGCGGGATTGGACTCGCAAGTACATACATAATTGCTACAGCATGACCACCAATGCGGTATGATTTGGTAGAAGTGTCCTCGCAGCATGTTTCTACAAGTTGCTAGGGGCATGTCAACTCGTTTCCATTCCGTTGCAACTTCTAAAGTAATCCCTAGTTTCTCAAGCTGATTCGCTCTGATGTTCCCAGGATTATCCCTAAGCCATGGCAACCATTTCAGTCGAATATCGCAATTGACCACTACACTATTGTAGCAAAAATTGCTGCTTAAATACCATATGGAGCATGTTATGCTTAATTTCTTAATTATTTTCATACCAGCAATAATAGTTTTCAGTCTGTACATTCAAGCTCTCACTTTACGGAGTAATGTTTCAATACAACATTTATTTTCCCATCCCCTTCAAATCCCAACAATTCATCGAATATATCAATAGATTTTGTAACTTGCACAACAATGTGAACATCCTCCTCATGCGATAATTGTAAGGTGTTAGTTACGCAATTTAAAGTTACTCACATATTACAAGTAACAACAGCAGCAGCAATGACTTCCTTCCTTGGTGCGTCCTTCCGTCTATCGGTCGTTTCGTTTTTTTTTTTAACACTTAAGACGCTGTTGTTGTTGTTTTATTTTTTAACTTGGCTCCTTTACTTTTTAACTCATAACAAACTGATTTATACCTTATTCACAGAGCTGCCGACATTCGCTCTCCCACTCTTTCCTACCTATCCTGTTTTGGTCTTCCCCGAGGAGAGAAATGTTAATTGAAAAGTTAAAACGTTTCATTGTTAATGGCGATGTATGCGTGTGTTTACACGTGTTTTTTGTACTACTATCCCAGTAGTACATACATAATTGAA
This sequence comes from Muscina levida, assembly GCA_964034835.1. Lineage (NCBI taxonomy): Eukaryota > Metazoa > Arthropoda > Insecta > Diptera > Muscidae > Muscina > Muscina levida. Next base: position 37,050,690 of record OZ035883.1, read on the forward strand.
TGAGTGTATGGGTGTGTGTGTGTGTGCGTTACATCTCTCAAAATCTGAAATGTTTGTTGGCAATGAATCTCATCGTCGTCGTCGTCGTCGTAGTCGTCTTCGTCGTCGTCTATTGTGTCATGCAAAATAAGTGATTCCTTTCAGATGTGTTATATTTTGTTGTTGTTGTTGTTGTTGTCGTTGCTTTCGTTTTTTTTTTTCATTTTTCGTTTGTATTATTATTATTGTTAATGCTGCTGCCGCTGCTGTTATTGCTGTTGTTGCCTCTCATTTGGCACTTGCCAGCGTTTGTAGGATTTACATATGTCCTTTTTGTCGAGGCTTTGAATAAATGTGACTGTTCTGTGTGGGTGGGGTGAGGGGGCGAGGGGTGTTAGCTTTATATATATACATATAGTATCGCAGCTATAGACTTAAGCAAGCCACCACACTACTGACAACAGGACTACGACGACGGCGATGATGAGGAGCCGCAGCATGAGCTTGATTGTGACGACTGGCTGTACAAAAGAGTACGACAGCGATGTTATACGTATAGACAGAGCTCTTTTGAATTGTGCGGCATACGGCCGGGGGAGCTATCAATTGTAAACTATTGAAAATTGGTTTCCTCACAATCAAAACAACCTGACACATAAAGTCCCTCATTCTTTGGTCCTTTCTGTGTTTGTTTTTTTGTGCGCTCTGGCTGTAACTTTGTGAAAAATATGATAAACCACAACTTGGTTGTAATTTTGCCACAATATCCAGTCAGGTTTTTTTTCGTTTTGGTTTTTGCGGTGCAAAATTTGGTAGGTGTTTGAATATATAATGTATTTAGTTATATGGTCTGTTGAAATGCCAAACTTTGATATTAGATTGTGTAACATGATTTTTGGCGTGTGCTACACAGAGGAAGTGAGAGAGAGAGGGGGGAGGGTCGATTTAAGGATGCCCAGAAATAAAGCAATAAAGGCAATGAATTATATTATGCAAAATTGTTAAAGTGATAAAGGGAGAGAGAGAGAATGGGGGAGGGATCGGTCAGTTATAGACAACTAGAATGAAATTATCCAAATTGGGGATAACATTTGAATTATGTTATGTGTTAAAGCTTACATTGCGATTTGCCTGTGGGTCTGGTATATAAATTGCTTATAAAAGCTGATTGGCAGGAGAGGGTAACCCACGAGTAATAATGGGGAATTTAACTAAATAAGTATTAGGGTTTAGAGTGTGTAAATCCCTATTTATAGTAACTATTTAACACTGTAAAGGGTGATCTATTTAATAAAGGTTTTGGACTACATGAGAAATACTGTTAATTGTTAATTTTCCCTTTGTATCCTCTAGATCAGTGAACGGCAGCCCAAATAAGGGTTGTGTTGGTGAGTCGCTTTCTTCCCTCTCTCACTGTAGTGAAGAAAATTGTTATATAGTTTTATTCATTACTATGAACAAAATAATAATATATACTTACTTACTTAAGTGGCCAATTACAATTTACGAAACGTAGTTCATAAATTTGAGGCCTGAAGTAATAAAGAATTCCACACGATTCGGTCTTCTGCGTGTGTTCTCCAGTTAGTCCTACCAGATGATGGCACATCGCCTACCACTTGGTCCTTCCAACGGAGTTTGGGTCTCCCTGCTCTGCGCCGTCCTTCAGGTTCGCCTTCAAACACCTTTCTCGCTGGAGCATTTACATCCATCCTGGCAACATGTCCCAGCCATATATAAATCCAGGAAATAATTGATAAATTATAATGCCGTGCGTGTGGCAAAGTACATTCACATATTAGAATTAATTTTCGCCCATGGGCAACCTTGAGCCGTTGACTACTCTAGATGAGATATAGCTTCACCAATTTGAGACTCATCCAACGGGACCTACAGTTCAGCAACGAATCCGAACGTTATCTAATTTGAGATGTTTTTACCAGTCATGCCGATTGACTTGATTACTCAAAAGATCAACGAAATTTAGATGGCTGTGAGAGCGATTAAAGCCCGATCACTCTCATAATAGTCACGTGTTCTAATCATCGAATCTTGTTTAGCGTCTCTATGCCAGTAATGGTGTAATATGTAAAGGTGTCTCTGTAATATATCTTACTTTTCGAACTGGATAATTTTTATCCATACGCATAACACGTCCCAGCAAGTTCATTCGTTTTATATAGATGCGCTTAACTACGTCGATGTAGTTATACAGCTCTTGGTTTATATGACAGCGGACACTCGTATGGCTTTAAACAATTGAGTAAAAAAATTGTAGGGAGTGCTTGTAAAGTTTTCAAATTAAGCTAAAGCATTTGTTAAATCCATCCATTATCGGCCACGCCCATATAAATTTAGACAAATTACACTATGTCACAAAATTTCAAAAGTTTCTGTATCCGATACTTTTAATAATACATTTTAATGTAAAATTTCACGCTGAATTCAAATCTGCTCTCAGCTATTTGGAAAGTAGAACAGTTTTTGAGATATGGTCAAATTTTCCATTTTTAGTGTTTTGAAAAAATTTAGGTCTACTAAAATGCCATTTTCTCTGGCTTTATTTTACCGATGTCACCGAACTGTGACGAAAATAAAAGATAATAAAATTATAAATTGTTCACTATTAACAATATAGAATAGTTCGTAAGCTTTATAAATATCGGCTACGACCATCATATATCGCCCATTTATCAGAAAACTAACTTTTTGCAATTTTGTTACAGACTTGAAATTTTTTCGTCCACATGTCTACACCAGTTCCAATTGAAATTCTAAGAAAATCAATTGAAATTCAAAAATTTTATTTGATTTTCAAACACTCCATTCATTCGTCAATTGATAGTCAAAAATTCCATTTGAAATTAAAAAAATATCAATTCAAATTCAAATTTTTCATTATAAATTCGAAAAATATCAATAGAAATTCAAAATTCGTCGATTCAAATTCAAAACACGTCAATCGATATTCAAAACTCATCAATTGAAATACAAAACTCGTCATTTGAATTTCAATTGATGAATTTCGAATATCAATTGATGTGTTGTGAATTTAATTTGACGAGTTTTGAATTTGAATTGTTATTTTTCGAATTTCAAATGGAAAGTTTAGTGGTTAAAAATTTTGACTTTTGTATTCGAAATTCCTCTAGGCGAAGTTTATCTCCGGGACCGGGCGTCGCATAGTGGTTAGAACACGTGACTATCATGCGGGAGATCCGTGGTTCGATTTTCGGCTCCAGTCGTCTACATTTTGCTTTCATTGACCGGCCTCCATCGATGTTGTCGACGGCAACTTCGCAGTATATATAAGTGTCGAGTCAATCGGCATGTCTAGTAAAAGCTTCTCAAACAGTGACCTTCGCATTTGTCGATAAACAAGTAGGTGCCGTTTGTTGTGAATCTCAAATAGAAAGCTTGTGAATTCACAACAACGCGAGAAGCTATCACATACCTCATTCATAGGGTGTCAAGGGAAATTAAGTTTAAGTAAGATGATGATTTCTCATTTCATTCTTCAGCAAAAATGTAGCTGAGGCTTAAATCAATAATTTGTATTAACTTGTTCATGTAAAAACCAAGTTGGAATAATTCAATTCAATTCAATTTACAGGTCTTATTTTAGAAGCGATCTGTGAATGGGTATGACATTTTTTGTTAGGCTTAGTGAAGGACTAATTATAGCCTGTATATATGCCTGGAAAAGGAAGGCGTATTTGAATGTCAACAAACTGCCTTTGAAGGCACGTTTGCAGGCATATTTTTACAATGCCTCGTATTTTCCGCTGCTGGGTACTAGCTACATGCATATGTATGCCTGTAAGTTGTGTGCAACGTATGAGTAATATTAATTTTATTCGGATTTGATATAAATCATACGCTCATCGTTCCAATATTATGGATTTATGGTTTCATAACACAGTGCAGCAGCCAATGTTTGTGTGTGGGGGGGGGGGGTCTGTTGAGAATTTTCAAGTCAGGGCGAAGGTGCTAGGTCAATATAGTAAAACACCTAAAGGGGGGGTTTCCACAGTGTAATCGATGAAAATAAGAAACGTGTCGATCTGCATTTCTTCTCCATTATTTGTCGTATTGGGAGCATCTAGTCGGTTGCGGAGTCATCAGGTCTAAAGCCACGCTGATAAGTTCCAATCAGGTTCCTTAATATGGGCTTTTGTCTTTCAATTAACACAATCGGACATTGTGTCAAATCGTGTTTATGAGTCGATTCATGCCTGTTACCAAAGCTCTAGTTTCAGTTTACTGTCATACGTTCCTTTGTGTTTCTTAAACCCTGCCATTACCGGTCAGTACGCCCATGGTTTTGGTTGGGTGGTGGACACTCTTTCCTCATCGATGATGATTTCGTCATATGCAAGCCATTGGTACGGCCATGGCATGATGGTTACAACACGCGACTACCATGCAGGAGATCCCAGGTTTAACTCCTGGCTCCAGTCATCTAAAAAAATAAAAATAATAAACATTTTTCTTTCATTGTCGGCCCCCTCGATGTTGTCGTCAGCAACTTCACAGTATAAGTGACGATTTTCCGTCTGCACTTTTTTCCCAGTCCTTATTGATATTTTCGCTCCCTCTCTTATCCTCCATAGACGCTTTTTGTGTTCTAAGAGGTATTTCGTCTTCGTCAGTTTCTTCTTATATCGTGTCTTATTTTTTTGATATCCTGGCTGCCTCCCTACTCTCGAAGAAGTATTTCGTCTGTTTCTCCTTATATTGTTCCTTCACATTACGCCTTACCATTGGCTGCAGGGTGGCATCATTGTATGCAGCATCATTGTTTCAGAAAATTTATAAGCGTGATTTCTTATAACCAAGTTTGGTCGTTGTTGCAGTGTGTAGGGAACATCAGAATTAGTGTAGCCTGTTTGCAGTAATTGAGAGAGTTTGTTGGAATAGGCATTGGCTATCTCGATGGTATGCAGTTTTGCGATATCCAGCTTAGTTTGCGTATGTTTACTAGCGTTTTTGGTACTGCTTAATCTCGAGCGTACCCTGGCTACAGCCAGGTGGTAATCTGAGCTTATATTTGCCGATCACACTGATCTCTATAACGCTTCAGAGATGCCTTCCATCGATTACCACGTGATCAATTGTGTTTCTAGACTTTGGATCGAGTGTTATTCAGGTTGCTTTGTGGATATCTATGTACGGAAATCTGGCTCCATTTACTAACATGTTTTTTTGCCGACGCGAAGCTAAACAGTCTGAATCCGTTTTCAGAGGTTTTGCCCTGTAGATTGAATTTTTCGACTGCTGAACCAATACCAACTTCCCTTCCTATTTTTGCATTTAAATCTCTGCTAAAAGGCAAGGACATCTTTAATGCCCATCGGGGTGAGTACATTAAATAAGGTCGAAAAAAAGTTGATGCTTTCACCCCCCCGGTTTTTTTTAAATTGTATAAGTCAATTTAAGGATATCAAAACTTTTTTGATCTGTGGACCCTACGACCCCCGAAATTGCATTTTTTATGCTGTATCGTCATATGATGTCCGATTTAAACGAGGCGATATCGTTATTATTTATCGATTTAAACGAGGCGATATCGTTATTGATGGTTATTCAAGGGCTAAATTTTTCCTGTTGGAAATTTTTGACTCCGACGTCAAATGTAGTTTAAACCGCGATGTCAGATGTCGAAGTCTCTTGTCCAATATGAATCCTCATCCATATTCATGTCTTTCTGCATGACAGCTGTAAAAGAGGGGGAGAGTTCGTTCGTTATGCGAAACCCAGTCCTGTCCATCGCATTTGCTGTATGGCGGTGATGTCAGCCTTATATGTGTCGAGGACATCAGCCACTTGGATAGATGCCCCATTTCTGTAGAGATTTCGGACATCCTAGGTACATATGCTTAAATCATGGTCCTTATAACGTTTGCGGGGATCATCAACATTTGGGTGGCGAATCTTGATTTTTCTTGTTAAGTACCTAAATAAATAGGATCCCTACAAATTTGCTACCATGTGTTCACTGTTCAAAGAGCTTATAATTACATCAATCTTACCTCCAAACATAACATATTCTCATCAATTGTATTATGCCTTAATACCATTCCTATAAAATGAGATTTTATTCCTTAATCATATATTAACTTTGCAACTGAACAAAAACAAAAATCTATACAAAAATCGAAACAATTTCCAATTTCGATCTCATCCAATATCACAACGTGTTAAATTGTGAGGCGCATAAACTCAATTTGTATACAAGTTTAATGAATTTACCTAAAGATTACTGCAACATGATACCCACTGCGGTGATTAATGAAATATGTAATCCTCTTTTTTTTGTTTTTGTCTTTATTTGGTATTTCGTTGTGTTGTATTAAAGTTTCTACTTTAAATAACCGCGAAAGCAAAATATATTAATCCAAAAATCCATGACAGCAACAGAAACAACAACAGCAAAAGAGTTTTATAAACAAATTTCAACCTTTTTTCCGCATCCACAAATATGTGTAAGTTACGAACACAAAGGTGGTGGGAAGGTAGTGTAAAAGTGAACAGAGAACAGATTTTACTTGTAAACTATGGAACGTTAGTGTTGTTGTTTTTACGTGCAAGCCAGTACAAGCGACTCAAAAAAAAAACTTTATTATTTTCACTTTACAAAAGTTATGATGATATCCAATATTGGGATCAGATTACTGTTGTGGGAGGAGTTGGTTAGGTTTTTGTTCCTTTTTGGCATTACCACTAAATGAAAAGAACCTAAAGTTTGTAAAATTAAATTTTAGTATTCATTTACTGTAAGTTGTTTTGTTTTAGGGAGGTATTACAGAGGGAATATGAAGATAGTTGTAAGGGAATGTTAAAAAGGGGGATATGTTATGTATTTGTTGACCAACACCTTAACAGAAATATACGAGTTGGTTGTTGTTGTAACATCTGGAGTTGTAATTCTTTATACCGCTTTTTTTTCAATTTATCGGCACTCGATCGGGAATGTAATCCGATTATCATACGATTAATGTTGGCAACTCTGTTTCGTTCTTTTGTAAAGGGTGGTTAAATTTTAAGGACCGATGTTGATTTTGAATAAAACACGAATTACACTATGACACAATTTGAGAGTCATTGTTTTGGGGGTCAACTAAACCAATTTCAAACGATAGCATTTGACCTCAGTAACAAAACCCTAACTAAACTCCATTTTGCTCCACTATTTTTGAATTTTTTGGTCAAAAGTTGATTCAAAGAATATGAATAATCATCTATAAAAGTACAGTTGGGGTTTTTCTTGTCTTCGGAGACCTATACTAAAACATTTAGGGGAAAATTTCCTCGGAACATTTTAACCCTCTAGCTCCCACCCGTATGGGACATTTTTGGCCCAATTTTAAAAAATTGTTTAGAAGTCAACTTTAGAATCTTCGATAGAAATATTCTCCTGAAAATTTCACTAAGAGTCACAGAAGACAAATATCCTCAACGAGTCAAAGGTTATAAAATAAAATCAAAATTTAATGTTAAGAAGGCTACTTTTGAGCAAGGAGTGCAACATGCTTTTTCGGGAGTGCACCAAACATATCAAACGGTATCATTTGACCTCAGTAACAAAAACCTAAACTTCATTTTGCTTTTTTACAGTGGTTTGAAGTTTGATTTTTTTTTTGGTAAAAAGTCGAATCAAAGAACTGTGAGGTTATGCCTCAGGTTCTATGCCATTAATTTGCCAAATTATCTCATCCTTTAGCTCTTGAATTATTGCTGGCTTATCGACGTACACCTTTTCTTTCAAATAACCCCAAAGAAAGAAGTCCAACGGTGTCAAATTACATGATCTTGGCGGCCAATAGACATCGCCACCACATGAGATAACACGACCGTTGAATTTGTCGCTCAAAAGAGCCATTGTTTCGTTAGCTGTATGGCAAGTGGCACCGTTCTGTTGAAACCACATACCGTCCACATCCATATCTTACAATTCGGCCCATAAAAAGTTCGTTATTATCTCACGATGGCGAACACCATTTACAGTAATAGCCTGACCGCCCTCATTTTGGAAAAAATACGGTCCGATGATGCCGCCAACCCATAAACCGCACCAAAAAGTCACTCTTTGTGCATTGGTTTTTCGACAATCACTCTTGGCTTATCATTCGCCCAAATGCGGCAATTCTGCTTATTGACGAATCCACCGAGATGAAAATGTGCCTCATCACTGAAGATGAGTTTCATCGAAAATTGATCATACACTGTTGCCATTTCTTGCCACCATACTGACCATTGACGACGTTTGGAATGGCAAAGAGGCTTTAGGTCTTGAGTCAATTGCATCTTGTAAGCGTATAAATGCAAGTCTTTATGCATAATGTTCATCAACGACGAGCGTGGGAGGTGCAATTGTTGGGCACGACGACGAGTTGAAGTGGACGGCTTTTCAGCCAGACTTTCGCGAACAGCAGCAAAATTTTCTGCAGTACGAGCTGTACGCGCATGCACTGGTGTTTTCACATCTTCTACAGAGCCGGTTTGCTCAAATTTTTGCACGATTTGTCCGATTGTACACACAAAAAATCACGAAGTGAACGATATGCTTTTTGATTTGAACGCTTACTTAAAACTTAATTTCCCTTTGCACCCCATGAATGAGGTATGGGATAGCTTCTCGCGTTGTTGTGAATTAACACGCATTCTATTTTTAGATTCACAACTAACGGCACCTACTTGTTTACCGACGAATGCGAACGTCACTGTTTGAGAAGCTCTTACTAGACACGACGATTGAATCGACGCTTAAATACTGCGAAGTTGCCGTCAACAACATTCGAGGGGAGCCGACAATGAAAGAAAATTTTATTTATTTTTTTTCTTTTTAAGATGACTGGAGCCGGGTTTGAACCTGCGATCTCCCGCATGATAGTTGCGTGTTCTAACCACTATGCCACGGCCGGTCTTACGCTTATTTTCCATATAAGCCTGAATAACTTTAACGCGTTGCTCGATTGTGTTTCTCTTTCCATGGTTCAAATTGAGTTAGTCTAAAATTAAGAAATGTCAAATGAAATTCAGAAAATAACTTGACGTTTAGGTGTGGTTCACATTAAACATCGGCCCTTACAATTTAACCACCATTTATATGCAAATGTGTTTGTGTTTGTTTAGTACCGTATAGACTCAAAAATGGCTTGAACAATCTTTTTGAAATTTTCTCAGAATGTAGCTGTGTGGTCGGTGGTACTTGCATTTTCGATATATCAAGTGGGCGTGGTCCCGTCAATTCAACACTATAGTTGAAACCTCAAAATCTGGAAGACTGTTTCTCTAATCGCCCTGAAAATTTGTATCAATGCATTTGGCAGAAAAGTTCGCGCTTCAACAAAAAATGGGCGGGTTCAGATCAGTGGGCGTGGTAAAAAACTTAAAACTTTAAAATGCTGTATCTCATGAACTATAAGAGGTATAAAGCTGATATTTGGTATGTGTTGTTGGTACAGTATGGTTAGTACAGCCAGGGTAAAAGTGGGCTATGCCACGCCCCATTTAAAACAAACCATTATAACAGCCATAATAGTAGTTTGATAGACCTAAATATTGCACAGTATAGTAGAGATATAACCAAGCTATTTGGAACCAAGTTGGCAAAAAGGTCCGAGGCGCCAACACACGTCAATATTTGATTATTACATATTTGCGAGAACATATTCCTTAACCGAACATTAGTAAAAAACATTGGATTTAATAAGGATATACTAAAAACCTGAGCTTTGACCTCTTTGGGGCACGGGTAAAAATCGTCCGATCTTACTCTAATTTTCTTGATGTATTTTTTACATCAAGTGGCACAATATTCCAGTCAGGAATTTTTAATTTCCGCAAAAAAAATCATCCGTACATTTCGCTGCCGCCCTAATGTATATACTAGCTTACCCGGCTAGCGTTGCACCGCCGCTGCTTACATTAAATCTTCTAAACATTATAAATTATTTTTTTTACACATGTGCCTCTAGCGGCTTGGTCTAAGCGATGCTACCACTTTGGTCCTCTGTATTCCTAAAAGTATGAATTTTAAAAAGTTTCTTCGTGGCACTCAACTTCACTGTAAGAAAAATATTCACACACAATTTTTGTGATTTTACCTTTAGACGTTGGGCTGGAGCGGTGGTATATTTTTTTTTTTATATTTGTCTCTAATAAAACGAATTTCTAAAATTGTTTTGTGCCGCTGAACTAATCCGTAAGACAAATATTTGTCACACTTTTCGTGGCTGCAGCAACAGCTGTTTGCTCTGAGCGATAGTACCAGTTTAATCCCATTTTTGAACTTTTTACCCCTTAAATTACGAATTTAGAAAGTGTAGTTCTTCAATTCTATAGATTGTAAAATTTAGTTTTTTTACCCATAAAATTACGAATTTCGAAAAAATCCCTTCAGATCACATAGCTTTTCTAATAACAATAATTCACCCCATTTTTGCGATTCTACTTATAACCGTTTGGTCTGGGTGACAGTACCAGTTTTATCCAATTCTCGGCTTTTTTATCTCAAAAAATACGAATTAAAAAAAACGCACAACTGCTCTATAAAATAAATGTTCACCTTAATTTTCACGATTCTACATTTAGCCCTATGGTCCATGTGATGCAATCAGTTTTATCCTCTTTCGGACTTAGAATACGAATTTCGAAAAATACTTTCATATCGCACAAGTATTTTATAAAATAAAAAATCCCCCCATTCTTCGCCATTTGGCCTATAGTCTATATAATTGGGTCTGGGCGATAGTACCAATTTTATTCCTTTATTGGCGTTTTTACCCCCCCGCCTATGCTACGAAAGGAATCTACATGTCATAGGCTTTTGCTATAGCCTGGGGAGTGATCAATCAGTCATATGATAGAAATTCTTAAAATTTTATTACAATCGGTCCTGTAATATGACCGATACAACGACCGATTTCCAGTGAGGACGTAATCTTCCTTGTCTCATCTTCATACCTATAATGGTTCGTGAGAAATGACCGATTGAAATTTCGGTTTGTGTGGGCGGTGCTACGCCCCATTGTGGAAAAATGTTTTCATGTAACCTATGATAGAGGGCGCAGGGAACATTTCATTCCTATCAGTTTTTTTTTTTGGCTCATGTAATGATTTTTTTATAAAGGGGCGTGGCTTCGCCTTCTTTCCACAAAAAAAGTTGGGTGGTGATCAATCAGTAATGTCATAGAAATTCTGAAAATTTTGATATAAACACTCCAGTAATATGATCGATATAACGATCTCAGCGAACGTAATCTTCCTTGTCTAAACTTCATACCTATAATGTCTCGTGAGAAATGACCGATTGAAATTTTGGTTTGTGTGGGTGGTGCCACGCCCCATTGTTAAAAATGTTTTCATGCAACCTATGATAGTGGGCGCAGGGAACATTTCATTCCTATCAGTTCTTTTTTTTTGGCTCATGTAATGATTTTTTTTATAAAGGGGCGTGGCTTCGCCTTCTTTCCACAAAAAAAGTTGGGTGGTGATCAATCAGTCATATCAGAAAATTTTTTTACAATCACTCTAGTAATATGACCGATATAACGATCTCAGCGAACGTAATCTTCATTCGAAAAATCGCTTCGAATCGCACAAGTATTTTATAAAATAAAAAATCCCCCCATTCTTCGCCATTTGGCCTATAGTCTATATAGTTGGGTCTGGGCAATAGCACCAGTTTTATCCCTTTATTGGCGTTTTTACCCCCCCGCCTATGCTACGAAAGGAATCTACATGTCAAATTTCTAGGCTCTAGCTATAGCCTGGGGAGTGATCAATCAGTCATATGATTGAAATTCTTAAAATTTTATTACAATCGGTCCTGTAATATGACCGATTTTCCCAGTGAGGACGTAATCTTCCTTGTCTCATCTTCATACCTATAATGGTTCATGAGAAATGACCGATTGAAAATTCGGTTTGTGTGGGCGGTGCCACGCCCCTTTTGTCTGACTATGTTTTAGTGTATCATTCCATTTATTTGGCCCATAAAACGATTTTTTAAAAAGGGGCGTTCCACAAAATAAAAGTAATTTTTCCTGTACGACCAACATATCTATATATTAAATCTCGTCTTCGTACCTAAAGGGTCCGCCAAATAACTTTTTTGAAAATGCTATAAAAAAAACTACTGAATATTTTCTCAAATTTCTTTTTTTATTTGAAAGTAAAATCCTTCCGGTTAATAATGGAAAATAATTTCATTCAAATGCTGCCTCGGCTGGCCATGCAGTAGCCTACACGATCGGTCCAATTTTTAAGCACATTATCGATTGTGTGCAGCTGTATTTCACCAATGGCTTTACGAATATTGTCCGTTAAAGCGTCAATTGTCTCTGCCTTGTCGGCGTAACACTTATCTTTGAGGGCACCCCACAAAAATAATAGTCCAACGGTGTCAAATCGCAGCTCCGAGGTGGCCAAACGACATCAGCTCTGCGGCTGATAATGCGATCTTTAAAAACAGGGCGCAAAACATCGAGTGTAGCTTCGGCTGTGTGGCACGTAGCGCCGTACTGTTGAAACCAAATGTTGCCAATATCTTCCTCTTCAATTTTTGTGAACAAAAATTCGTTCAACATGGCCCGATAACGATCGCCATTGACTGTAACGGCCACTCCTTGCTCACTCGTTTTGGGTGCATCGGCTTTTCAATGTATGCGTGCGGGGTTTCTGTGCCCCAAATGCGACAATTTTGCTTGTTTACATAGCCGCCAAGATCAAAATGAGTTTCATCTGAAAAGATGATTTTTTTGTGGCAAAATCGGCATCTTCTGTAAGTCGATCGCAGGCCCATTTAGCGAAGCGAAAACGCATTGAATGGTCAGTTGGCTTCAACTCCTGAACCAATTGGACTTTGAATGGCGTCATACCAAGGTCTTTATGCTACATTCATCTCAATGATGTCTCCGAAATGTTCAATTGTTGAGAACGATGGTGAATTGATGTTGTTGTTGTTGTAACAGCTGGTGGTAGCTGGGGTGTTAATTCTTTATACCGATTTTCAATTTATTGGCACTCGATCGGGAATATAATCCGATTATCATACGATCATTGTTTGGCAACTCTGTTTCGTTCCTTTGTAGATAACAAGGTTTGTGTCAAGGGTTGTTAGGTGTTGTTGTTGTGAGTTTAACCGCCAAATTCCACCAGAGATGGCGCCAGCTGGCTTGTTGATTTATATGAGATGTTGATAAATCATTTTCCTTTTTCCTTGGTCCTTGGGCAATCTGGATTTTTGTAGTGGAAGCGTCTAGGATGAGTTTTGTTGGCTGGAGAACTCGAAAAGATTTGAAAAGTAATTAATTTTTCATCGATGTTGATTTGGCCAGTGCCCCGGCCGGGAATCGAACCCGGCACCTTAGGATTGCTAGTCTACGTCGCTTCCACTGAGCTATCGAAGGCCACTGATGATGTTGATGGCGCTTCACGACACATTCTGCCACAGCAGCAATATTCTCGGGTATAGGCACTGTTTTTGGCTTTTCACGCTTTGGTTTATCGATGAGGATGCCAGTTTCTTTCACTTTTTTCACAAGATAACGAACATACGGAGCTGACGGTGCTTCTCTTCTTCCAAAATCCGTACGCAATTTTCGCATACATTTTGCAACATTACCATGATTTTCAAAGTAATGTCGCAATATTTCCCAGCGTTGATCAAGCGTATACACAACCATATGCGTTCAGCGGAAGGATTAAACTAATTATCTGTCAAATCAGACATGAGCTAACTGTTACCATTCACGAAATAAGCACTAGTTGAAAAAAGAAAATGTTAGATGGCGGACCCGTTATAATAGTTTATTAGATACAAACAAAAACTTTACTCCCCATAAATGTCGAATGGGATGGCTTCTCGCGTTGTTGTGAATTAAAACGCTGTTTTATTTTCGATTCACAGCAAACGGCACCTATTTGCTTATCAACGAATGCGAAGGTCACTGTTTGAGAAGCTTCTACTAGACCTGTTGATTGACTTGACACTTATACTGCAAAGTTGCTGTCGACAACATTGAGGGAGCCGGTAATTGAACCATGGATCTCCCGCATGGCAGTAGCGTGTTCTAACCACTATGCAACGGACGGTCCCGGTTTATGAGATACAGCTTCTTCAAATCACCCCCCCTTGCAGTCTGAATTTACAAAAATCCCTTCTTGCAGACTCAATTTATGTTTTTTTTAAGTCTTATCTGCTGAAAAGTTGAAAAACCCTACTCTATACACGAGTTCTTATCATAGCAGAGCTCTTATCATAGCCGAACAATGTCCCGAATTGATTAACCATTGCTTGCCTGCTACTGTCACTGCTGTCTATTCACAATTTATTTTATACTGCTTAAAACTATTAATTTCTAATTATTTCCAAGCTTTAAGCTTGTGCCATTTTAGCCCCTCTCCCTCCTTCCTCTGACCGACCAAAGTTATTATCATATTTTACAATCTAAAAATCTAATAAACATAATCCCTGACTCATAACAGCTGATGATGCATTATCATTTGCCGCGTTTAAGAGCAACAACTAACAGCTAGTTGGTGTTGTCGTTGTTGTTGCCGTGTTAAATCCTATAATCTTTATCTAAGTGCCTGAGATTCACTTAATTACTTTTTGTGACACTCACGAGGTCCACACGGCAGATAAACTTAGCTCAGCTTAATTAAGGTCATCATCATCATCATTCACAATGGACCTCAATCGGTCTTCAAGTGGAAGTAATGAGCGACCAAAGCGAAAGATATTGTCTGGCCATTGGACGTCGGTTGTCCTTCATTATAGTTATCCGGTCGGTTGTTGTGTTTTTGTTGTTCTCGTTGTTGTGACGTTGTTAGTTTTAGTTGTTGTTATTTACAAGATGCCTTTAATATTACACATACATAGGTAAGCACACATGCACACACACTTACGTATATTTACAAAGGAATGTAATACTATAGTACTTATATGTGTGTATTGGTTTGTTTGTTCGTTTGTTTATCTTTTTTTTCTGTTTATTAATACATCTTTGCCAATTGGGTCGTTGGTCGTTGGGTCGGTGGTGGTCCCCTTCCCTTACTACTTATCAGCTGAAATGTGGCCAAAATATAAAAAAACAACAACAACAACAAATGGTACCTTGTTGTGCCTCAGTTCAATGATTCGCATATAATTTTTATGTTATTTGCAGGGTGGCACAACAAAATTGTCTGTATAAATAAGATTATCGCAAAAAACAAAAAAAATACTGACTACTAAATATAAAATAAATTGTATTTTCGTAATGCTGCTGCTGCTGCATTGAGCATTTATGGGATTCCATATAAATTCATGTTTATTCGTTATTTACCGTGTTATTTACCAGTGTATTATATGGGTATTTAATAAAGAATTAAAAACAAATAAAAATCGTTGTTGTATGTTGGACAGCAGCAAGCAGAGCGGTCTGTATGATATGACCATGATGATATAAGGGATTTTTTTTTTTGGTTGAAGCTACCTCGCTGTAGCAGGTACTTCTGGTGGCCAAAAGTCCAAGGAGAGATAAACGAGATTAGTATCCAATATATAGAGATAATAATATTGTAATGATTTTAATGATAACATTAGGCCATGAGTGGATTTTTAATGTTTACAAATTATTTATATCGCCTGTCGTTCCAATTTCGTCAGTAGAGCGTCAAATGTTGGCTTCTAAATGATCAATCGATGTTGGTTTGTCGGCATCGACCTGACCGTACATCAAGGTCTAAAAATAAATTCCCCTATATGATACTTATTAACTTCAAATCGATATTAAATTATTATGGCATGTAACTTAACAAAACGAATGATGCAGAATTTCTTATTTTTGGGGCTACTTTCACGTGCAGTTCTTAGAATTGAGTCCCAAAATCATGTGTTGTACTGTGATATCTTAGTAGAAGTTATATACGTGTTAAACAACAAAAAAAGAGATTCATTTAGATATGTGTTTTTAAAATTCAAATAGAACAAGTAAAAAAGTAAAAAATTATACCCTAGAACAACAGTATCTGACATTTACTTTTAAAAGATATTGGCATAGAAACTCCGAAGGTCCAACTTGCGATCACCATTTCAAGCATTGCCGCATATGTCTCGCGAATTATGCGACTACTGACAACTTCTAAATCTTAAATCGCTGCCGGCTTATCGACGAAAACATTCGACTTCACCTAACACAAAAAAATAAGAATCCAGAATAACTGAGTGTGTTTTAGCACTATTTTGCTCAAACCAATTGTCGTCGGCATCACAGGCTTCTATATCAGGTACCAGAAAGTCCATTATTATGACTCAGTAACACTTTTGACAGTTAATTTTTTTTCCAGCCTAATTTGAAATGTAAATGATTTCTGTAGCCCAGAAACCACATCGAAGAGTAAATTTTTGTGGATGTAAAGATTTTGGAAGAATCCCCTCTGGGTGCTAATCAGCCGAAATGCAGCTTTTTTTGTATATTTTAGATCACACTTCAGACTGAGATCCGCTGATCTATTGTGATTTTCCGTTAGAAAGAGAGGGAAGGAGCAAAATGGAAAGAGGATAGGGATATAGAAGGGGTAACACTAGTGATGGGTTTATACCTGGGTATTTACTCAACGCTGGGTACTTACCTATTTATACCCATTTTCATACCCGGGTATTTATCAAATTTCGGGTAAATGCTCATTTGAATAACAAATACTCGTTGTTACGTACAGTTAGAGAAATGTCAACATTTTCGAATTTATTTTGAACATATTTTGTTTATATATTTCTGGATGTGTTTTGCTTAGATAAGGCAATTTTGACCAGGGTTTGTATTGGCTGGCTCGAGAGCCCTTTTGAAATTTTATGGCTCTTTTCTCGCGAGCAAAGTACCAAAGTTATGTACCAAAAGTACTTTTTTATGCCCAAAAGTACTTTCATTATATCAAAAAAACTTTTCTGTTGCACAAAGTACTTTTTTGTACCAAAAGTACTTTGAATGTACTTTTCGGCACAAAGTACTTTTTTTGTATAAGAGTACTTTTTTGTACCCAATAGTACTTTTAATGCACTTTTCGAAGCAAACTACTTTTTTTGTATCAGAATACTTTTTTGCACCAAATAGTACTTTGAGTGTATTTTTCGGCACAAAGTACTTTTTTTGTACCAAAGTACTTTTTTATGCCAAAAAGTACTTTTATTGACCAAAAAACACTTTTTACTGCACATAGTAATTTTTTTACCAGAGTACTTTTTCGTACCAAAAGTACCTTTGATGTACTTTTCGGCACAAAATAATTTTTTTGTACCAGAGTCCTTTTTGTACCAAAAGTACTTTTAATGTTCTTTTCGAAACAAAGTACTTTTTTTTGTACCAGAGTTATTTTTTGTACCAAAAAGTACTTTTAGTGTTCTTTTCGCCACAAAGTACTTTTTTGGCACCAGAGTATTTTTTGTACCAAAAAGTACTTTTAATGTACTTTTCGGCACAGAGTATTTTTTTGTACCATAGTACTTCTTTGTACCAAAAGTACTTTTACCGAAGTAATTTTTTCTGACATGAAGTACTTTTTGGTACAAAAAAAATACTTTGTGCCGAAAAGTATACCTGGGTATTTACCTTTAAATACCCAATTTACCATTTGGGTATTTTCCATTTGGGTTTTACCCTTGTCCCATCACTGGGTAACACCAATTTTTATCTAGACCCAGTTAGACATGGAAGAAATGTATTGAATCTCCTACTGGGACTGAGTACTTTAGGTCTTCTATGTTACTCTCGTTCAAATATCTTAGAACAGCTACAAAGCAGATGTTCCATCGTCTCCTCGTCCTCACACACACACGGCAGTAGTCTGGTATGGATCTATCCCATTTGCCTGTGAAGAGCCTGATATTGCAATGGCCTGTTAGAATTCCACAGGCGGCCAGAGTCAGGTAACTTTTGCACAGGTCAACCATATACGCCGATCTTCTTATTCTTTTTCTTTAATGGCAGCAATAACAGAAATTTATCTATCAGTAGCCGCACATAGAAAAGTATTCTAACTGATTCGGTCTTTTGCGCTCCGTAGATAGTTCGTCACATCAAACTTAGAAAACAGCTCTTTCACTTGGGCCATCCAACGAAGTTTTGGTCGCCTCCTCCTGCGCCGCCCATTGAGTTTATTGCCGAAGTATTTTCGAGCCGGAGCGTTTTCGTCCATTTGTACAACGTGTCCAAGCCAGCATATTCGGTATATTTGAACGCGCTTGACTACGTCGATGTCGTTGTATAGCTCATACAATTCATGATTCATTCGACGATGGTACTCGCCGTTAACGATGAGGGGTCCAAATATTTTGCGTAGTATTCTTTTTTCGAAAACTCCAAGAATAGATTGATCCGCCTGCGTCATTACCCAGGATTCTGTGCTGTAGAGTAAGACAGGCAGGTTCAGTGTCTGGTAGAGTTGAATCTTTGTTCGTCGAGAGAGGGCTTTATCATTAAAACGCTTGCTCAGCGGATAGTAGTAGCGGTTGGCGATCAATACTCGTCTCATGATTTCCAGACTGATATTATTATTTCTGTTTATGGCGAAGACAAGAATCATCTTCCACTTCAATGTTATAGTTGTCAACGTTACGCAGCGTCGCAAACGAGTAAGCTCTTTGTTCGTTGAAACAAATAACTTAGTTTTGTCATTAATTACCAGACCCACTTCTGCTGACTGCTTCTCAATGCTCGAAAAGGTCGCAGTAACATCCCGCAGTCCTCGGCCAATGATATCTTTATCATCGGCATACGCGAGCAGCATGTGGGTTTTGTTAAAGATGGTGCCAGTCATGGTTACTGCTGCCTTCCGCATGATCACCTCCATGATGATATTAAAGAGATCGCATGACAGATTATCAGCTTGTCTGAAGCCTCATTTGGGAGAAAATGGTTCTGTTAGATTTGTGCCCACTGTCACTGAAGACTTCGTGTCAGTCAGTGCCATCTCGCAAAATCGTATTAGCTTCGCGATGATACCAAACTCAGCCATAGCATCTTACAATTTCTGTCGTATCGGACTGTCGAATGCAGCTTTGTAGTCGATAAACAGATGGCAGGTGTAGATCTGAATTTCTTGGGTCTTCTCCAGGATTTGTCGTAGTGTGAATATCTGGTCGGTCGTGGATTTATCAAGTCTTAAGTCACTCGTATAAGGTCTAATCAGGTTCGCCAGAATGGGCTTTAGTCTTTCACATAACACACTAGATACTACATACAGGACCTTGCATGCGATGAGTAAGAGGCTAATCCCGCGATAATTGGTACACACACTAGGGTCACCTTTTTTAAGCACAGGACATAGGACACTCAGATTCCAACCATCGGGCATGGATTGCTTGAGCCAAATCGTGTTTATGAGCTGGTGCATGCATGTTGCCAGCTCATCGCCACCGGCTTTAAAAAGCTCTGCCGGCAGTCCATCGATTCCCGCAGCTTTATTTTTTTTAAACCTTGCATTGCCGTGCTGATCTCGTTTTGGCTCGGTGGTGGACAGTTTACTCTATCGTCAATGATTGGTGTGATTTCGTCACTTATACTGCCTTCGGGAACGAGTAGAGATCGAAATTGTTCCCTCCATATTTGCAGCACACTCTGAATGTCAGTGACCAGATTTCCGTCTCAGTCCTTACAGGTGGGGCTCTTCTGGTCCAAAACCTTCACTTTTTTCCATTTTGGTCGAACTTACGGGTTTCACCTTTATCCCTGTAATTTTCGATATCCTGGATCTCTCTTTTCTTCCATAGACGCTTTTTCCAAAAGAGGCGTGTAATCTCCTTTCTTTTCTCATTATAACGCTCCGTCACTGCACGCGTTGCCATTGGCTGCAGTTTTGCCCTGTAGGCAGCATCCTTATCTGCAGACATATCGCGACATTCCTCATCGTACCAGGACTTGTCTGAACATAGTTTTGCATTAGCCAGTGCGGTCGTTGCGGAAGTGGTCATATAATTCACAATATGCTGCCACTGGGTGTCGGGAACATCAGAATTAGGGGGGTTGGTTTGAAGTAATTGAGGGAGTTGGTTGGAGTAGGCATCTGCTATCTCGGTGGTATGTAGCTTTGTGATGTCTACCTTCCTTTGCGTTTGGTTACGAGCGCATTTAGCATATTTAGCAACATCGATATTACATTATTATGTCATGTAACTTGACAAAACGAATGATGCCGAACTTCTTGTTTTTGGGGCTTCTTTCACGTGCAGTTCTCAGAATTGAGTCCCAAATCAATGAGCTAAAAATTTTGTACAGTGATATGATTGTCAAATAGTTTCTTCTTATAAAAACTGGTACTTCGTGCCGTAATACAACAACAACAACAACATGGATTGACAAATACTACACGCTCCATATTGCTGAAACCACGATCGTTGATTAAGTTTATTGAAATTCTGTATCGCTGAAGCAAATGAAGTTCTGCAGCATGGCAATATACTGCTCTGTAACCAAAATTTTTAATTTGATCTTCATAGAAGTATAGTTCAATAATGCCGCTTGCTTAAGTTCTAGGTCGGTCGCTTGGTGGTTGGTTCATTGTTGAACATGTCTCCTTGAAATTCTGCACTTAGCTTCATTGCGATGTGGTATGGTGTAACAAGAGTCAAATATTTGTTGAGCTTTAGACGATAAATCGTTCTTGCGATAGTAGTACTCTCGTACGCAGTACTAGCATTGTGCTCTGATAAATGTCGCCATGACACTAAAATCCCAGTGGCTGCTCTTGCATTTCGTAACGCCTGTACAGCACCCCGTTATTGCTGCTTAACGCAGCTACCGATTCAAATGTAAACTAACTTTTGGTCCATCCTTTACAAATAATACTTTAAACTTGAAGAGTATTTTATGATGAAATGCAGAAAAATTAAGTTGTAATTTTGTATTACGTTGTATTTTAATTAAAACGTGGATTTCCCCCCCCAAAAAAGGATTGCTTAAATTAAGAATACTTAAATTTTATTTGTTGAAATTTCTTCTTACACCGAATTTATTTACATAAACCACAAACATTTTATTTTTAGAATTAAACACAAATATTTAACATATTTACCAAGATTGAACCCTATGCCCTGTCTCCCCCTTCCATGCTCTGCTCTTATTTTGTTGACGCTCCTTGACAAATGTTTCATTTGTTATTCAAATTGCTTTCGGTTTGTCAAACGTATATCCATCCATTCATTCATTCATCTATCTATCTATCTGTATATCTATCTGTATATATCTGCCCTGACGCAATGCTGCATGCAGCATTGTTTGTCACCGACGATGAAGAAAATTTGAATTTTAAATTAGTAAATACGCTTAAGGCTGTTCACATCCCAATTAACACAACACTTTATCAAATTGTCCATCACAGTCATCATCCTTTTGTGTCACCTAAAACGTTTACATTCAAGGATATTCGATTGAGCCAACAAATATTCGGGATTTCATTTACAAGAATCCATTAAAATTAATTAAAGTCCAACTCATTTGAAACAATTACAAACAATTACGGGCATTCATTGATTTACTCACAACCGATTCATTACAAACACACACACACGCATACACACAGGAGATGCTGAAAAGAGATGGACAGTAAATTCGATATAAGGACATTATCTAAGCCAGATACTAGTTAAAGAGCCAACATACTAGGGGCATAGCCGCTTTCTTTATTTCCTTGTGCCAATTCTGTGATTAATTAGAAAGAAAGGCTGGCTCGATTGAATATTCTGTAATGTTGAGTGAGTGAGAGCTTGTATTGCTTCGATGTCAAAGACTATGACAGTTTGATGATGACACTGGCGATGATGGCATCCTTTTCAAATATGCCAACAGTCAACAAATGCATTGGCCTAACCAATTCAAATCATTGTCGTCGTCGTCGTCGTTGTCATCATCATCATAACGATTTGCATTTGCATTTGCAAATCAAGATATTTTTATTCATGGCATCCGACGTTTAGGGACAAATGTCTTCTCGATGTTTTTGCTATGTTTTCAGTGACAAGACATTACTTCAACGCCAGAGCACACACAAAAGTTGACGTAGTAAAGAAGTAGTGACTACTTCCCCACGCCGCCGTTATCATCGTCTTCGTCGTCATCAACATTTCCCCATGGGACCTTCTTTTTGCTTTGAAATTAAATGTCAAACTTGCAGCATAAGATTAGCTGCTGTTTGCAACATTCGCTTGGCGTTGTGAGTTGTGCATATTCACTCAAGTCATTCATGTTCTACTTTGTCATTCATCGTGGCTCTCTCTCTACTACAGCCGTCTGTCCGTGCCTCCAGTTGTCCGTCCGTCCGTCCGTCTGTCCTTCTGCTGTTGCTTGCGCTTTGTTATGGGTGTTGTTGTCAATATCCTTATAAGTCCTTTTTTGTATTCATTCCTTATAAGCCGTTTACTCTAGATGCTGACGAGGTTAGCTGCTCATAACTTTGAACTTTCAAACAATATTGATTGATTGATATTACAAGAAAAAAAAGAAAGAGTATACCAGCGAGAAGGCGGCGGTTGTAAGAATGCTGAAAGCAAACAAAATAATAAGCTGCTGCTACTGATGGTGTCCTTTGGGCTCAGTTGCATTACACAACAACACACACAGCAAACAAAACAACAAAAAATGTTAAGAAATCACGAAACACAGAAATCTGTGGAAATATATGATGTTGCTAATATTTATTTCTTTCAATCGCTGTACTTGAGAAACGCAATTGTTGTACGATATGTAAATATTTTTGGATTTTTTCTTTTTGAACTGAATGACTTTGTAAAATTTTCGCTGTTTTGGTAAATGGAATGTGTCCTTCAAGTCTTAATATGAAGTAAGAGATAATATATTGATGGCATGACTTTATTCGAACTGTCATAAGTTGGATAGGTAAAAGAGGGTCCTTCGAAAAGTAGGCCTCGATTAATGGAACTCTAAGTAAATTATCAATTAAGGAGGTTACTTATGTGTAATTAATCGACAGACATATATCAAATCAACCAGATATAAATAAATTTTTCAATTTACCTACTTGAATGTGTATGCAATTTTAAGGCATTTGAATCCTTCAAGTTGCCGAAATGTGTAATCTGAAAAAAGTACAAAAAAACATAAAAATTTTTGTTATTTATGGCATTATTTATAATGTTATTTTATAACATAATTATACAAATTAAAGCTAATATGTTGAAAATTCCAAAAAAAAATACATCATCAAATTATGACTGAGATAAGTTTATTCATACGATCCCAGCAAAAAAAACCTTGCCTTACAACCCATCATACAACACAATAACACTGTTGTTGTTGTTTTAACAACTGGTGGTAGCTGGAGTGATAATACTTTATACCGATTTTCAATTTTATCGGCACTCGATCGGGCATATAATCCGATTCTCATACGCTCATTGTTGGCAACTCTGATTCGTTCCTTTATAGGTTTGTGTCAAGAATACTTAGGTGTTGTTGTTGTGAGTTTTAACCGCCAAATTCCACCAAAGATGGCGCCAGCTGGCTTGTTGATTTATATGCGATGTTGATAAATCATTTTCCTTTTTCCTTGATCCTTGCGCAATCTGGATTTTTGTAGTGGAAGCATCTTACTTACTTACTTAGCTGGTACTTCTATGCAATCCCAGTGGATTATATACCGCACGTAGAAAAATATTATAAGCGCCTCGATCTTCTGCGCTTCTTCTCCAGTTAGTCACACCGAGTTCTGTAAGGTTCTCAGTAACCTGGTCTTTCCAACGGAGTTTTGGTCGCCCTCTTCTGCGCCGTCCATCGAGTTCATTGTCGAAGACTTTTCGAGCTGGAGCATTTTCGTCCATGCGTACAACATGACCTAGCCAACGCAACCGTTGCACCTTAATGCGTTTGACCACGTCAATGTCAGTGTACAGCTCGTACGGGCTCATGATTCATACGACGCCGATACTCTCCGTTAACGATGATGGGCCTATATATTTTACGGAGTATTTTTTTCTCGAATACCGCCAGAACCGATTAATTCGCTTGTGTCATAACCCAGGATTCTGAGCCATACATTAAGACAGGTAGAACCAGTATCTGGTATAGCTGGAGTTTTGTTCGTCGAGAGAGGGCTCTGTCATTGAATCGCTTGCTTAGTCCGTAGTAGCACTTATTTGCTAGCAGGATTCTTCTCCGGATTTCTAGGCTGACATTATTTGCTTTGGCGGAGCCTAGGTAGACAAAATTATCTACCACCTCGAAATTATAGTTGTCAACGTTCACGCAGTTTCCCAAACGAGTAGATTCTATGTTCGTTGAAACTAATAACTTCGTTTTGTCCTCGTTCACCGTTAGGCCCATTTTCGCTGATTCCTTCTGTATACCTGAGAAGACTGCAGTCACATCCCGCAGTTTTCGACCGATGATGTCTACGTCATCAGCGTACGCGAGTAGCATGTGGCTTTTGTTGAATATAGTGCTACTCGTGTTTACTGCAGCTTTTCTCATTATCATCTCCATCACAATGTTGAAGAGATCGCACGATATTCCGTCGCCCTGTTTTTACCCTCGTCTGGTATAGAATGGCTCCGTAAGGTCCTTGCCAATCTTCACTGAAGACTTCGTGTCAGTCAGCGTCATTCCGCAAAGACGTATCAGCTTCGCTGGAATACCAAACTCAGCAATGGCTTCGAGTAATTTCTGCCGTATCGGGCTGTCGAAGGCAGTTTTATAGTCGACAAAAAGATGGTACGTGTCGATCTGTTTCTCTTGGGTCTTTTCCAGGATTTGCCGAAGTGTGAAAATCTGGTCAGTTGTTGATTTTCCAGGTCTAAAGCCACACTGATAATGCCCGATCAGGTTGGATAACACTGGCTTTAGTCTTTAACATAGCACACTCGACAGGACCTTATATGCAATGGGTAAAAGGCTGATCCCGCGGTAGCTGGAGCACACACTTGGATCACATTTTTTTTTAGCACAGAACATAATACGCTTACATTCCAATCGTCGGGCATGCACTCTTTAAGCCAAACCGTGCGCAGGAGCTGGTGCATGCTCGTTATCAGCTCCTCGCCACCGGACTTGAAGAGCTCTGCGGGCAGACCGTCGGCACCGGCTGCTTTGTTGTTTTTCAGCCGCGATATTGCTCTTCTTACCTCGGCTTGACTTGGTGGTGGGCAATCTAAGCCGTCGTCGACAATTGGCGTGATAACTTTACGTGCGCTGCCTTCTGGAACCAGTAGTTGCTGGAAGTGTTCTCTCCAGTGGAAGCATCTAGGATGAGTTTTGTTGGCTGGAAAACTCGAAAGTATTAGGAAAGTGCCAGTGCCCCGGCCGGGAATCGAAGCCGGCACCTTCGGATTGCTAGTCAACGTCGCTTCCACTGAGCTATCGAAGGCCACTGTTGTCAATAAAACTGTTGTACTCCGTGGCGTATGATTTACGTGTTATATTACTTATGATACTTACTAACTTCAAATCGATATCTAATTATTATGGCATGTAACTTGACAAAACAAATGATGCAGAACTTCTTCTTTTAAGGGCTACTTTGACGTGCAGTTCTCAGTATTGAGTCCTAAATCAATGAGCTGAATAATATTGTACTGTGTTATGTCTAAAAATCGTATTTATTAAAGCAAAAACATGTGTTTTTATAAACATTTGTACATTTAGAACAGTGATAGTCATTCCATAGCCTTGCGAGGCCGTTTTCTTTGACACAGACACGATTGGCAATTCAGACGTACTCGAAAGTTTTGTTGGATTCAAAGCAGTCAATCTCTCCGTGAGTATTATTAAAACAATACTACACACGCTTGTTTAGCACTCAGCACATAAACAGACACAAGTACAGGCAGAGAAACAACCCAGTAGGAACCCAGTTGGCAACGTCTTAAAGATATCCTCAAGGATGGATGTACGACCATATAAAATCGTTGAAGACTTGTCAGTGACCGTCCATACAAATCGTCGACGACTTTTTCATACAAGTGTCGCAAAAAGCATGCACCATCAGATGAGCGACATTGTCGCTCATGTTGTCATTAATGATTAAGTAAACGAAAATGTCTTCTGACAGTTCTTCAACGACCACATAACCGACAATATTTGCGCAGGATCATCAAAGACCGTTTAGGTGAACGAGATGAATTCATTGCTGCTTTTTGTAAATCAAAACTTGTAGTTTTATATGCGCACTTGAAAATTTGAAACTTTTTTTTAAATTTTTAAAAAAAAACGCAACATGTCTTGTCAAATGCTTTTAATAAACTTATTAACTATGGCACATCCTTTTGCCTTTGTAAGTATTTCCCGTTACATTTTTTCAGCTAACAACACCTAAAAGGTAACGTCTGCTTCAAAGGACAAATTAATCTGATTGAGACATGACATCATAAATAATATGTCGCTCAGCTTGTCGTTCACAATCCTTTTTGTTATTTTTGTCTTGTAGCTGATCAAACACAATGATTTCTTCTATTGCGTCATCAACGAAAATCTAATAGATTTATGTCTTGCATAAAATATTTCTAAAAGTCTTAAAGAAATCCTTAAAGACATGATCATGTATGCATGTTTTGACAACTGGGAAGTATTGTCAATCACGACTTTGGCGTTTACGCTGTCCTCAAGACAATTCGGGGTTTAATTTTTGCAGAAACAAAATGGCAAATATTAAATGCAGAAATTTTTTAAAAAAAAAAAAGTCCGCCATTCTTTATCCGCCCTTTTTTTTATTTCAAGTCTGACTCCGGATTCGAAATTAGCCCTTCGAAAACCCATTGGTGCTATGTGTTTTATGCACATCAGAAGTCTGCTTAATTTTCTAAATAAATTTTTAAAAATTTTTATCGAAGGAGGGATAAAATCAAACGGCAAAATAAGGAAAAATGGCAAAAAGTGGCAGTTTGTCCTGAGTCATTTCAATAGAGGAAACATCAAATTTTAACGTGTTCATAAGGATTTGCTGATGTTAGGTAATTTAATAAGTGAAAAAAACTATTATTTTCCAAAATTGTTGTTGGTATTGAACCAAATTTGCCTCAATTTGTCTCTGATACATTACTGACACCTCTGTTGAATTATATCAAATTATCTCAACGGACACGCACATCTCCCATATATCCTGAAATTAAAAAAAATATTTATTTTCCAAAATTGTTGTGTGAATTGAACCAAATTTGCCTCAATTTGTCCCTGATATATTACTGAAAACTATATTGAATTATATGAAATTATCTTCAAGGACACGCCCACCTCCCATATATCCTGAAATGTAAAAACTAATATTTTCAAACATTTTTGTTGGAATTGAGCCAAATTTGTCTTAATTTGTCTCTGATATATTACTCACAACTATGTAGAATTATATCAAATTATCTCGAAAGATACGCCCACCTCACATATATCCTGAAATGGAAAAAACTAGAATTTTCCAAAATTGTTGTTGAAATTGAACCAAATTTGCCTCAATTTGTCTCTGATATATTACTGACAACTGTGTTGAATTATATCAAATTATCTCA
Organism: Muscina levida; assembly: GCA_964034835.1. Classification (NCBI taxonomy): domain Eukaryota; kingdom Metazoa; phylum Arthropoda; class Insecta; order Diptera; family Muscidae; genus Muscina; species Muscina levida. Next base: position 37,078,159 of record OZ035883.1, read on the forward strand.
AAGGGTACGCTCACTTCCCATATATCCTGAATGGCAAATAAACGTATATACATTCACTTAATTGTCAATAAAAGCAAAACGCAATTATTGGTTTTAATGATCTATGTCTTATTTTGTTCATAGGCTATGTGACATTACGTGAAAGTAGTAAGACTTGATGACACTTTTTTCAGTTTTGAATATTGTATGAACTGAAATAAAAAAAAAAATTTAATTTTTTAGGCAAAAAGTATTTTTTTTCTTCATACATTTATTTATTACTGCGAAACTATTGCTTATGTAGAGAAATAATATATGAACAGAGTAAAGAAATTGTAATCGAGTTTTGTCAAGCAAAAGAGACGAGACCCAGCGAAACGCAGAGACAAGTATAACTTTTTTTTAACTTTCCCCGTTATTTTGAACCCATTCCAATCACTGACCCCCACCATTTGTCGCAGAGTGTAATAAAAAGTTCACCTGCATATTCATATCTGAAGTTATGAGTACTACTTGTTTATCAAGTACAGCTAAATACTGACGGTGAAAAATCAATTTATCCACACTATACCGAATCTAAAAAATCCGTCTGTAAATTCAATACTATGTATAGTGCCGAGTTCTATCTTTATGCAATTAGTAGCTTACCCGGCTCGCGTCGCTCCACCGTCGCTTCTTACAATAAATCTTTTTGAAATAAATAGCATTGCAGTTAAGTGCAAACATTATAAATTTATTATTAGTAAGCTTTATTTTTCTGATCCAGTTACGCCATCTCTAATTTTTGTGTATAAAAGTACGAATTTAAAAAAACTCCTTCGTACTACACAACTATTCTATAAAATAAACATTCGTCCCTATTTTCGCGATTCAACAGCCTACAGCCGTTAGGTCTGAGCGTTAGTACCAGTTTTTTTGGTATGATCGAAATTGTGTAAATTGTAGAACAATCGGTCCATTAAAAAGACCGATATAACTATTTTTTTCAAAAGGGGTGTGGCACCTCCCATTTCCCAGCGAGACATTTTCCTTCTTGTACCAGTAGCATATTTCATCTTCATGTTTCCAATGGCTAGTGAGATATGACCGATAGAAATTTTGGTTTATGTGGGCGAGGCCATGCCCTTTGTATAATTATGTTTTCCTGTACCCTAGAGGCCCTACGGACCACACAGTGAAAATTTCATTGTAATCGGTCCATTTATTTGGCCGATATAATGATTTATTCAAAAGGGGCGTGGCACCACCCATTTCTTAGAAAACGTTATTCCCGTTGTAACACTAACATATGTAGAAAATTTCGTCCTCATAACCCTAATGGCTCATGAGATGTGACTGATTCAAATTTCGGCTCTGTGGCCGGTGCCACGCCCCTTTGTCTAATTATTTTTTCATAATGTCTATGATAGAGGCCCTACGGACAGAGCCGACTGTGAAAATTTCATTGCAGTCGTTGCATTTGTTTGGCCGACATAATGATTTTTTAAAAAGGGCGATGCCACTCCCTCCCACTTTTCACAAAAATTTATTTTCTCTTTTACGACCAATATATGTGGCAAATCTCTTATTCGTGCCTATAATGATTCATGAGACACAGCCATTTCATGTTTCGCGTTATATGGGGCGGTGCCACGCCCTTTTTACTCCCTTGCAGTCCGAATATACAAAAATACTTTCTTAGTGCGCGCCTACCTCATAAAAGGAACCTACATTCAAAAATTCACGTTTCTAGCTTTAGCCGTTTGGGCAAGGAAATGATCAGTCAGTCTTTTATATATATAGATTACCTTATATACCACATAAATAACATTTATACAACGTTTCATTCCTCCTATCGAACGGAAATATAATTCATGTCTCTTTTGTTGAGTACTACAAAGGCTCATTTATACTATTGACATCTTGGTTAGTATTTCCCTTCAGCATCCTGTAAATGAGGTTATTTTGTCAGAATTTTCAAACATACTTTTTTTCTGACGACATTGTTTTTGGTTTCAACAACAGAACCTTTTGATAAAATAAAAGTACTTTTTGATAAAAAAAAGTACTTTTTAGCGTTTTAAAACTTATTTTTGGTACAATACAATAAATTTTACTTTTTGGTATCGTTATTGTACTTTTTGATAAAATAATTTTTATACTTTTTGTTATAATAATTTACACGTTTTGTTACATAAATATAATTTTTGGTACAATAAATTGTACTTTTTGCTACAATAAAAGTACTTTTTGCTGCAACAAAAGTACTTTGCGAATCGAAAGCCATTGTTTCGATATTAATTTATCTATTTTAAAACAAACAAAACAATACTTTTATTAACTGATGAAACTTCGAGTACTATCTGTATACCAATTTTTATCTCTCTAGGGCTTAAATACAGTTTTGCCACGCCCCCTCTGCCTACTGATCTAAAATTTAATTGTCGTCTGCATATTTATATTTGTGTTGTCTACTATCTGAGAGTCAAATTTTATCTCCCTAACTCCAAAAAAAGTTTTGCCACGCCCACGTTGCCCACTGATCCAAAATTAAAATGGCGATTGCATATTAATATTCATGTTGCCCAGCACTATCTGTGTATAAAATTTAATCTCACTAGCTCTAAAAATTGCCAAGCCCACTACGTCCATTGATTTAAAATTTAAATTTCATCTTCATATTTATATTCGTGTTGTCGAGTAATATCTGTGTACCAAAATGTTTTCTCCCTAGAGCTAAAATACAGTTATGCCATGCCCACTCCTTCCACTGGTCCAAAATTAAAAAGTGGTTTGCGTATTCATATTCATGTTGCCCAGCAATATCTTCAAATTGATTCAAAATTTAAATTTCGTCTGCGTATTTATATTCGTGTTGCCGAGTACTATCTGTGTATCAAATTTTATACCCCTAACCCAAAAAAGTCTTGCCAAGCCCAAATTTCAAAAATTTGAAAAAGTATGTAGCCTACAGTAATTTCCGTATAGTACACAAACTGCCTTCAAAATTTCTTTGAAATCAGTTAAGCCGTTTACGCGTGATTTCAGAAGTGGTGACTTCTCTTGAAACAACTAGTAGAAAGTCATTATCAATTGGTTGTTATACTACGTTTTAGTTTAGATGTCCAATATCTTGTGGTTAATAAATCCGTGGCATAGTGGTAAGAACACGCGACTACCATGCGGGAGATCCCGGGTTCGATTCCAGCCTCCAGTCATCTATATTTTTCTTTCAGTGCTTCCTCGATGTTGTCGACATCGCAGTATAAGTGTCGAGCCAATCGGTGTGTCTAGTAAAAGCTTCTCAAACAGTGACGTTCGCATTTGTCGATAAACGGTAGATGCAATTTGTTGTGAATCTAAAATAGAAAGCGTGTTAATTCACAACAACGCGAGAAGCTATCCCATACCTCATTCATGGGGTGCAAAGGGAAATTAAGTTTTTAATGTCGACAATGCTGATTGATGCACCATAAATTTAGTAAAATGGTAATTTCATGATACATTTTAATTAAATAATCTGGTGATCACCTGATATAAACTTCTGATAAACTTCTGGTAAAGTAAAAAGTTTAACACCCGCCAAAATAAAACGGAATCTTACTACCTTGCTTACTTACTTACCTCCAGCAGAATCTCCATAACTTAGATAACTACCACAACTACCACTCCTACTACTGCATAATGAAGTCCTTTAAACAAAAACCAAAGTCATTGTTGTTGTAATTTCTTCTTCAAACGGAAAACAATTCCTACTCATCGCATCGCATCGCATCTCATCTTATCTCATCTCAAGTTTACCAGAAATTAACCCAAAATCAAGACTACAACGTTGTACCTTACACCATCTAAATCGTCTAGTTTGACCATGGCATTTGTATTTGCATACTTAAAACCACTTAAGTGCGATGATACTCTCGCCTATGCGGACCGTCCGTCCTTCATTTAATTGTTTGTATTTTAACAACCAACCACCTCTCAACTCTTGTGTCTTCTGCCACTGTCTGTCGATATTGTGTTATACGTTTGTTTTATGTTTTTAGTTTTTTTTGTTGTTGTTGTTTTGTTTTTTTGAAGCTCGCCCTTCCCTTAAGCAAATCCTTTGTTTGTCCACCAGCCTTAATTTCGACCTCATATTTGTTTATACTTCCATCTAGTGTACATTTACAATCGCCTTTTCATCCTTTTGAACAAATCTACATGTTATCCAAATGGCAAAGGATTCATATTTGCAGCAAAAAAAAGGACATGTTTTTTTGCCGTTGCCATTGCTGTTGTTTTGTTCTCGGTTTTCTGTGTAAACTCTGTGAGATGCCATGAAATTGAAACAAGCTGTGAACAACATTTTGCTTAAGGTTAATCCTCAGGGACTGAGATTGCATTATGAATTGAATAGGAACCACAATTTTCGGTTGCTTAATTTCATGCCTTTCACACACACACACACACAGGCATACACAGAGGCATACCGACTGAGAGAGACACACACAGACACATTACGGTCCAGTCCCCTGGCCTTACCCCTGGCCATCCATGGTGGTGGTGTGGTAAAACAATTTAATAGCAGCAAAAGTGGTGGTACATGAAATGCAATCCACAAGACTATTTTAGAAGACGGCGCAAAAAAAAAGGACATTTGGTTTGCAAATCGATGCGAATGCATTGCGGCTATAGTCGTCAGTCACACTACTAGATTTGCGCGCTCCCCAACAAGGTCCCTGTCTTATACTCTTGTGCTCTCTCTTTGGTTTGAAGCGGCGACTGCAGTTGGCGAACAGTGTTGCCCACCAGCTGACTTATGAGTAGTAAGGTATTTTTTTTGTTGTACTAAAAATTGTTAAGAGAATTTTATGTACATATGACACAACACAACACTCCTTGCAGCATTGTACTACAACAGTTATTCTTTGATGGAATTTGTAGGAAATTAAAACAATTTCCTATAATACAACGCATGATAGACACAGGGATAAGTGTTTCCGTCCGTTTGTACGCACTTACAGAGTGCCGTTTGCATATTTTGAGAGGAGAATGACTTTGTCAGATGAACTTATGGGGTAAGAGAAGTCAAACCGCCAAAATGTTGACGGATATGTAGTCACATTTTTGCGTTAAGGCAAGACGCTTGAACGAGCTACAGTTTTTTGTTTTAAGACCTGAAGAAAGTATGTAGGTTATGCGTTGCTCTGGTTATTGTGCTCATAAGTCTGCTATGGGTTTGAACCATGACTGTTTTTATAGAACTTTCAAAATGTACTATGCTAAAATCAAAGAGTCGAAGAAGAAGTTTTATTTTGGTGTTGTTGTTAATTACTTCAACTGTTAATTTAAGTGCGGAATATGAAAGTTGCGTCCCTCAGATAACATGAATAACTTAACTTTTTGTTAACCGATTTGTACAAACAAGTATGCGTTTATATTGTGAAAGCGTACACTTTCTCAATGAAATAGTAAAAAAATTGGTCGCCAATCTCGAAAAACTGAGTATAGGGTTTTACTACACTTTGATAGTAGATTCGAACCTATACTGTCAAGTTCTTGTATTTTTTTCACTGTTGCACTGTGTTATCATTTCTTAAAGTCTCGATTCATCCTTTTTAAAAAAAAAACAACAACATATTCAATGAAATTACTAAAATTTTGGCGTTATCAGCTCATAACCATCAGTGTATTTCATGTGGAAAATAATTTCTGGCATATGTCCTTCGCGACTGCGCCTAATGAACTCCATCCTGTGGGTCCAATTATGCACTACTTTTTCGATCATACCCGGTCTTATTTTGTCAATAGTACGTCGAATGTTGTCTCCTAAGTAACCAATCGTTGCTGTTTTATCAGCATAGACCAGAGATTTAACGTACCGCCTCACAAAAAGTAGTCCAAAGGTGTCAAATAACACGAAATAGGTGGCCAATTCACATGTACATTTCTAGAGATTATTCGATCACCAAACGTTTGGCCAAAGTGATGGTTTCATGCACTGTATAACATGTTGCGCCGTCTTGTTGGAATCAATTCTTCCCCAAATGATACAACATACAATGAAATGAAGTATAAAAAATCCCCAATCATTTGTCTGTAGCGTTCACAATTCACGGTAACCATGACACCGGTTTCTGATATAAAACAAATGGTCCGACTTCGGCATGTAAAAAGCAGCAAGCAGTGATATTTTTGGGATGTAATGTTGTTTCAAAAGTTGCATGAGCGCTGTGCTCTCTAAAAACGAAAATTCTGCTTGTTCACATACCCGTAAAGTCAAAATTGAGTTTCATCACTGACGATGATATGGATCAACTTTCAATTGATTCTCAGCACATTCACTGAGCACACAACGCAATTGATGGTCCGCTGGTTTTAATTCTTGCAACAGTTGGATCTTATATAGATGTAGGCCAAGATCATTCCTCAACATGTTTCTAGTAGTAGACGGGCAGAGAGCGAGTTGTTGAGAACGATGTCTGATCGATAAATTCAAGTTCTATGTCACACTCATTTCTCGAAAACTTTATCCAGTTATAGATTTACTAAAACAGAAATTGGTCAAGATTGCGTTGGGTGTATTACCCAAAACTTTATTCTGTTATAGCTTAGCAAAATATAGAATTTGGGCACAATCGCGTTGGGTGTTTTGGCATTATTATTATATCTCAAGAGAGGGCGGAAATGTACGTTTGTATGAGAGGTACCAGAAGGGCGTGGCTAGACTTCCACTTCTTTTCAAAACTGTATCCTGCTATAGCTTTACTAAATACATAATTTGGGCACAATCGCGTTGGGTGTATTGGCATTTTACTCGCTTTCTGAAGTAGGCGTAGTGGTCGTTTGTATAGGAGGTGCCCGAAGGGGCGTGGCTAGACTACCAATTTTTTTTTTTTAAATTGTATCCTGTTATATCTTTACTAAATACAGAATTTGGGCACGATCACGTTGAGTATATTGGCATTATTACTCGATTTCTGAAATGGGCGGAGTGGCACATTTGTATGGGAGGTACCAGAAGGGGCGTGGCCATGTAGCCCATTTGCAATACCGTAAGTAGTTTTGAGGAAATATTACCCCAAACAATTGGTAGTGCGGCTCGAAAGTTATCGTGTGTACCAGACAGACAGACAAACGGACAGGTCTCAAACGACTTAAAAAGTCATGAATCGAATTTAGTTAAAAGAAACCTAGGGTCTTAAGTGACTCCTTCTATGTGTTACACTTTTGGGTCGTATCAAATGATTTATACCCTCCTACACGTAGGGTAACATACTAATTGGACCTATAAAATATAGGTCCGTTCTCATTTTTAAAGAAAGTGGATAAATGATTCTTCTTTTTCTTCTTTAATGGCAGCAACAACAGAAATTTATCCAACAGTAGATGCATGTAGAAAAGTATTCCTAGCGCTTCGGTCTTTTGCGCTCCGTAGATAGTTCGTGACACCAAGCTTAGTTAAAAGCTCTTTCAACTGGTCCTTCCATCGGAGTTTTGGTCGCCCCCTCCTGCGCCGCCCATCGAGATTATTGCCGAATACTTTTCGAGCCGGAACGTTTTCGTCCATTCATACAACGTGTCCAATCTAACGCATTCGGACTATTTCAACGCGCTTGACTACGTCGTTGTCGTTGTACAGCTCATACAGCTCGTGATTCATTCAACGACGGTACTCTCCGTTAACGATGATGGGGTCCAAATATTTTGCGTATTATTTGTCTCTCAAAGACCCTCAGAATAGATTGATCTGCTTGTATCATTGCACAGGATTCTGCGCTGTCGAGCAAGACAGGTAGGATCAGAGTCTGGTAGAGTTGGATCATTGTTCTTCGCGAGAGCGCTTTGTCATTAAATCGTTTGCTTGGCGCATAGTAGCAGCGGTTTGTGATCAATACTCGTCTTTTGATTTCCAGGCTTCTTTGTTCGTTGAAAGAAATAACTTGGTTTTGTCCTCATTTATCACCAGACCCATTTCCGCCGACTGCTTTTAAATGCTCGAAATAGCCGCAGTCACATCTCGCAATCCACGGCCAATGAAGATGCTACCAGTTCTGTTAACTGCAGCCTTCCGCATGATCATCTCCATTACGATGTTAAAGAGATCGCAGGATGGCTCAGGCAGATTTTTGCAAATTTTCACTGAAGACTTCGCGTCAGTCAGTGTCATCCCGCAAAGCCGGATGCTTAGCAGCTTAAATATGGTAATGTTATTTATTAACGTATCCACTGAGCCAGAAATGGTTGTCGCCACTGATCGAAATTAACCGAGAATCAAGTCAATATTCATTGAGCTGTTCATTGAGCTGTTGCGGAGCCCATTGATGATATTACAGCGTATATTGAAGTCTAGCGATATCAATTATTGAGTCTGAGTTGGATCTTGTAAACATTAAAACAACGATATTTGATGTTGTATACTATAGGATTATCTGCTGAGTGCCCGTCGCGGTCAACTTTTATAATTACCGCTACAGCCGCAAAATCACTATGGGATGTTTGTGCTCCTTTCTTTCGCGTATTATCGAATAAAGTACACTGGGATTTAATAGTATGCTTGCATACACAGTGCAGCAGCCAATCTGCGGGGTGAGAAATTCCAAGTCAGGGTTTAACCACCACCACCAGGTCAGTTAAACCACCAAAAGGTTTGGCTTTCCCATGTTTGTTTGCCTAGTTTTTAAGCCACGACCCATTGATGATATCTCTTTTAATTCTTCAGCAATATTGTAGCGAAGGCTGAAATAAATAATTTCTATTAACATACCCATGTAAAAACTCATGTTGGACAAATTTTTTCAAATCAAATCTTCAAAAAATTCCCATTTATCGCCTTTATTCATATAATTTTCCCAACCGGAAAATACCGGCCGGCCGTGGCATGATGGTAAGAGCACGCGTCATTCATGCGAGAGATCCCAGGTTCAACTTCTGGCTCCAGTCATCTAAAATATACAAAAAATTTCTGCCATTGCCGGTTGTCGTCAGCAACTTCGCAGTATAAGTGTCGAGTCAATCGGCATGTCTGGTAAAAGCTTCTCTAACATTGACGTCCGCATTTGTCGATAAAGAAAGTAGGTGCCGTGAGTTGTGAATCTAAAAACAGAAAGCGTGTTAATTCACAACAACGCGAGGAGCTATCCCATACCTCATTCATGGGGTGTAAAGGGAATTTAAGTTATTTTTTCGCAATAAATCCAAGTTGCTGGCAATTTATAGGTTGTCCCACCAGTGATAAGTAGACAACTGGTCATTGTTGATTATATTGAAGGACGACTCTATATGTAATATACTGTACATATGTAGCGAGTTTGTTTATGGTATTCGATATAAGAGTATGTACAACGTATGGGTAATATTAATTTTATGCGAATTTTATATAAATCATACGCACATCGTTCCAATATTGAGGATTTATAGTTATATAACACATTGCAATAGCCAATCTGGGGGGTGAGAAATTTCAAGTCAGAGTGTAGGTATAGTAGGTATAGTAGTGTAGTTAAACCCCAAAAAACGGCTAGGCGTTCTCTACAATTCTGCTCAAGAGTGAAATGAGAAATCATCAATGGTTCTTGAGTTATAGTTGAAGAACTTAGCTAACAAACATCAAGATATTCAAAAAATATAAAAGGTCATACAAAAAGGTTTTTTCAATACTGGACTAGTACCTTCAACCTAACTTGGATTTTCTCAACCCTCAGACAATGGCCACGAAAATGTTCCATAGTGTTATGTGCAACATATGTGGTGCGAAGTGCATGTATAAATTTATTAACAGAACACTGATTTTCATAATAAAGTTAAATAATATAGGGACGTTGTTGCAATGCGGATATTTCCTAGATAAATTGTCAAACAAAATCAAATGATAAAAAGATAACAGCTTTATCCTAGTCACCTGCAATTTGTACAAAAACGGTGCCCCACACGGACATAATCCCCAAAACGATTTTGGGGCTTATGTCCGGACAACTTGGCGGACATAACCCCCAATTTCATTGGGGATTATGTCCGACACTAATCTGCGGACATAAGCCCCAATGGGGATTATGACCGAATTTGTTGTTGTTTTTAGTATTTCAACATATGAAGAGAATAATTTTAAATATTGCTATTGTAGCGAGGGACGAATGCGCTGGGGGGCACGCCCCCCGCCGCATACGTCGTAGTTAGTCTCGTTGCGTACTTAATCTGTCTCACTGTAGCACGAGACGAATGCGGTGGGGGGCGTCCGCCCACCCCCATTTCATCAACTTCATCAACCTTTTTCATTACTTTTAGTCGCAAAATTAGTTTGGGTGTTATGTCCGTTATATTTGTTGGGGCTTATGTCCGTTATGCCCCGCGGACATAATCCCAAATGCAAATTGGGGGTTATGTCCGCAGAGCGTGGCGGACATAAGCCCCAAAATCGTGTTGGGGATTATGTCCGTGGGGGTTATGTCCGGGCACCTACAAAAACAACGAATAATTAAGAAACCTCTAAATGAATAACACTTTATATTCTCGAAAACGTACAAAAATTATTTTCGCCGTCTTACTAGTTGTAGCAATATATGCAAAATCCCTTTCCCTGACTGCGACATGAGTGTTGTGCTAACGTCGCGTTGTTTTTTTACACCCAAGAAAGGATGCGGTTACTGTAGAATTTAGAGCGTTGTATCAAAGACAATGTCCTTGTTATGATCATGTTAGAAGTATAAAGTGCGAAGCGGTATCTTTTGTTTGTTACTTATATTTTTTTTATTATCTCGTGCCCATTGGCTGAAAAGTGATTTGAAGACCTAATATTTCTTACCACCACTGATCTCACGCTCAGCATCAGTCCTACAAGTTTCTGTAGGAAATAAGTACTAACTTCTAAATTGTACCGTTCGCGGTCTATATTCTAAAAGCTTGCGTAGCGTATTAAGCTAGCGGTCGAAATAAAGAACTTATGCTAAGTCTAATTGACTACAGGTCATATGTGCTATGCATATGCTGCTTGCATTAGGTTAGTTCGATTTGCCTAAACGATTTTCGGTTGGGCCATGAAAATATGTTAAGAAAAAATAAAAGGGGTGAGGTACTTTAGACCATGTCGCATGTTATTTTAAGAACTTTTTCTTTAGCATTTTTTTTTCTCTAACATAATTTTTTTTAAAATGGGGCAGAGTATTATTTTGGCCTATGTATCTATTGTAGTTATGCCACATCAGCTGCCTTCCAACATTTTTTTTAAAACACTTTTCTGGTGTTGAATGTTATATGAACAATTATTTAAATGTTTTCTCTATAATCTCTAAAAACATCTGCATCTACATATAACTTCTAACCTTTACATCGTCCAATTAACAACTTAACACCATCGGTTACCCATCTCATATGGCAACCCTGCACGATAATCACATGACAAACTTTAGTCACAGTAACAATTTATTTATTTTTTTCCTGTGCGTATAAGCGCCCAGTGCCGATGTTGTTATTGTTATAAAACAACAACAGAAGCAAAAAGAAAACACGAAACATACACGCAATGAGTAGTAGCAAAGTTTTAGCTTGTTAGCTCTTTCATAAAATGCACTTGTCGTGTCACCAAGAGATGTTGCTTCACAAAAAAACTCACACACACATACACAAAAACATGACGTGCGTCGCCAGAGAGCTTTTATTTCTCGCAGTCTCTGTTGTGGTGTGTTGTTGTCGTTCGCAAAATTTGTTGATTGGATGAGATTCATATACGAAAGGCGAAAGAGTGTTGTCGGTGTTGGGGAGAGCAAGGGGAGGTTACTTAAAAGCGGCCGCCAAAGATTTGTTTTTAACTCGGCAGGATATGAGAAAACAATTGTTGTTTTTGTTGTTGTGATTGTTGTTGCTTTTTCTGCAATTTTGACTAGCCTGATAGCTCCACTTACACACTCACGCACACACGCACACACACACAAATGCTCGCATAAAAACATGGTACATGTGTAAACACGACTGAGGCGTGTTAAGAAGTGAAAATAACATTCCAATGCGAACGAAATTATGAATTTCTTACCAAAACCATAATGGATGGAGTGTGAGGCGGTGACGGCGGCGGGGAGAGCTTTGACCCAGAAAAGGTGTTGTTATGCAAAGCTCTTTCTTGTCTCAGTTGTCGAGTTGTGAGTGCCTGTGTGTATGTGTAAGTTTTGCACAAAATTATGATGTAAAGTTCAAACATATGCAAGAGTCTATGTGTGTGTGTGAGTGTTTTGCATGATGCCAATCGCACAAGTGGCGAAATATAACAACAACAACAACATCAGCAACACTAGCGACAATCTCAATCGTAGAGTTTGAACAGCGAGACATTCGTCATTCGTCAACGAGCGCTTAAATAATCATAGATGTAAACACAAACGAAAACACCCACGCACACATATCTATGGATGCGACAGTGCCAATACACCCCCTCGACCGAACTTAGCAACTCAGACACTCGGTGCACACCATCATCATCAACGAAGTCATAGCTGCCATAGTAGTACAAGCACACCCAAACGAGATTTGTAGAGTTGCCAGTGTGTAACAGATGTTACTGGAGGCCTTACTGGGTATTATAAGTCAATTTTCTTTTAGTAACCTTCACCGACTATATATCATTAGGTGATTATAGGTTGCACTACTGTTACTTAATCCCAGTGTTTTATCCATTAGCGAATGGCCGCTGCTCTTGCCAATGGTGTTCAGATTGGCATATAGAGCGTTTAGTTTCCTTGCACCAAATATATCACTTCAGAGATCAATCCTAATATGTAGCCGCTTAGTGGTCTTAAGTCTAAAATAGTAAAAAAAAATTCCCTTTACGCGCTTCTCGCGTTGTTGTTAATTAACACGCATTCTATTTTATATTTGCAACAAACGGCACCTACATGTTTATCGACGAATTCGAACGTCACTATTTGAGAAGCTTTTACCTGACATACCGATTGACTCGGCACGTATACTGCAAAGTTGCTGTCCACAACATCGAGGGGGCCGGTAATGAAAGATAATGTAGATGACTGGAGCCGGAAATTGAACCCGGGATCTCCTGCATGGCAGTAGCGTGTTCTAAATACTATACCACGGCCGGTCCCAAAATAGTTAACTAAGCATAAAAGTATGAGCTCGGTGTTTCTCGGATTTTAAACAAGTCCATAGCCGCTGGCCCAGTATGATGCCTTTAATCTGTGGCCATGATGTTGTCGGCATAAGCCACTGCCTTTATTCCTTCCTCCTCGAAATGTCAAGGAATATTCCTTGACTAGCAGCCACATGAAAGGAGTTAAAACATCCCCTTGAGCTGTGCCACTTACAGGTATTATTCCCCCCAAAAGTAATATGATGTCCATTAAAGCCACCTTAGGTCTAAGGTACACCAACTTCCAGAAAAGATGTCCTTACTGTTCAATACCGTAAGTGTATCAGTTACTGGCTGACATATTTATTGCAGTAGTTATTCCATATTCCAACACATGATCCTGAAGACATCTATGTTTCCTTTTGAAAAATAGCATTTTTTTGCTAAATTTAGCACCTTTTTCTGCCACCCACCATGTGGCAACACCGTTAACCGACTTACATTTACACAATCAGCACAATCGATAATATATCATCACTTTCTGGATTGGCTTTTGCGAAGAACAACCAAAAAGAACGAAAACACAAAACCAAACCAAACACATGACACATGCAAACAAGGCGGATGCACTTCTTCACGCTCAGCGCCGCCCGCATACAGCGACACATTAACAAATGACCAAGAGACTTAACGACCGACCGACCAACCGACCGAACGTACGACCAAACAACTCTACAAGGTGTATTTGTAACATTATAATATAGGTTTGTGTTTATGAACGAGCGCGCTTGTCAGTATATGTGTGTGTGTGTGTTGTTGCAGACATTAGTGCATTTAAAATGCTGACGTCATGATTATTAGGTTGCACAAAAAACCCCAAAAAGTCCTTGCACTCGTAACAAGACCCAATTTACGAGATCATGTGAACAAGTAACAACTTCTTGTTGTCGTCGTTGTCGCAGCCGACATAGACGATGTTGTTGTTGCCGTTGCCGTTGCCATTGCTGTTTCTGTTGCTGTCGTTATCGTTGCCATTGCTGTTCTTGTAAATCAATTACCAAAATTGAGTTTCGTTACATCCAATTCTACCTCAGGACATACGTAAATACACGAGATTGTATGGGATGCAAAATCAGCTCAAATGGATTTGGTGCTCTTTTCTCTGGGTAAAATTCAACAACCAACAACACAACATCAGCAAAAACTGCTATTAAACTCTCTTTGGATTTATGCTCTACTAGAAAGTTATAGAGAGTAAAGGGATTTTGGCTCTCTTTTTACTTTATATGTCTACTTGTACTTGTTACAAATATGTTTTAAGAGCATTAATTTTTTTTTAGTTTGCTCCTTTGATGCTTTGTGTGACTGCTTTTGTTTTTGTTTCCAGTTTTTGTTGTTGTTGTTTGGTCCACAAAAACTGTTGTTAACACTTTCACTAACAAGTTGGCTTTTACTGGCATTGTGTTGCCGTTGTTGTTGATGCTGCTGCTGCTGTTGTTGTCGTAGCAGCAATTTGCCACGTCCAACACATGTGACATACAATAATGTCTCACTCACTTTGAGGTTACAACAAATATGTAAGGCAACTGGAAAACAAAAAATACAAAACAAGTAACCGACCAACCAACCAACCAACCATCCAACTAACCAACAATATTGACACAATTTTGCAAAAATCAGTGATGCCATATTGTAGGCAAAAGTAAATGCTGTTATGATAGGGATGTCGTTATTAGGATTTCGGTGTAGTGTGGTTTCGGAGGATTAAAGGGGATTCTAACAAATTGTTGTTGTTGGAAGGTAGTAATATATTGCTTATAAATGTGTTGATGACGCTTGTTAAGAAAAATCTGTTAATCAGTATACGTATACTTACCAAAGGTAAACAAATATTCATCATACGTAGAAGGCATTATACACTAGAAAAACCATTCCATATAATAAGAACGAATATAGCAAATGCTGGTATGAAGCCCTTGACCAGATACGCAGGGCCTGCTTCTTTTGTCGGACATTTGGACGAAAATAAGGGGTTGCATTTTATGCCCAACTGCCAGGCGTAAAAACCTGCCGCTCCTCTGGAGACAGACGCAGACCCTTAACCGCTCACTGTGAGAACAGACGTGTATGGATTTTAAGTACCGGACTTTAGAAAAACGGCTAAAAGACCCTTAAGGATCAACGGACTTATGTCTCAAAGCAGCCCCAACTGGGTAGAAACAGACGCTAGGAGACATGTTGAAGATAAATTCTTTATTCGTACTTAGTTCAGGCCTTACTGGGACCGGCCGTGGCATAGTGGTTAGAACACGCGACTACCATGCGGCAGGTCCGCGGTTCGATTCCCGGCTCCAGTCATCTACATTTTTCTTTTAATGCCGGCCCCCTCCATGTTGTCCACACAGTAAAGTGTCGAGTCAATCCGCATGTCTAGTAAAAGCTTCTCAAACAGTGACGTTCCCATTCGTCGATAAACAAGTAGGTGCCGTAAGTTGTGAATCCAAAATAGAAAAAGTGTTAAATCACAACAACGCGAATAGCTATCCCATACCTCATTCATGGGGTGTAAAGGGAAATTAAGTTAAGTAAGTTCAGGGCTCACTGGTAATCGAGACTATGTAGGTAATAACTGCAGTCGCCACCGCACTGCTCTCCATGTCAGTGAGACTCTAAAGAATTTGGACGACAATGAGAATTACATTTTGAATGCGAACAAACTGCCGCTCCACTGGAGACAGGATCAGACCATTAGCCGCTCACTGTGAGAACAGACTTTGATTGGATTTAGTACAAATACGAACCTACGACCTTTAGAAGGACGGTCGAGTGAACTCTAAGGGTCAAACAGACGCTAAGAGACAGTGAAGGGGTAGTTCTTAATTCGTAATCAGTTCAGGCCCCAAGGGCATCATAGATTATGGTATTAACTGTTGTCACTGCCGCTTCTTTAGATACCAGTGTGACTCCAGAACATCTTCGTACTTAAGCCCTCGCAACGCGGCAGGATGACTACAGCACTCGCGAAGGAACTTACCTCTTAAAACAGGTTAGAATCAGAACTATCTAACCTGTTCCAAGATTTGTTCAAAAACAACTTATGCCCAAAATGTTTAAAACCATTTTGTTGAAGAAAGCTTGCCGGTACAACCAACCAATTAGAAGTCAAAAACAAAAAATCCAATCTTTATGCCCAATAATACAGAAAATGTCGAAATCAACCCGAATAAGGGTAAAATCGTCCTCTCCGGACTTGGGTAGTAGTTCACAGCTTGATCATAAGAAACAAAAAAAATATTAAAAAGATAACATTATATTATAATTCTGCTTAAAAATGCTGCAAAAAAAAATAAAATAAAAAAAAAGATTAGAGAACAACTCTTTCACCTGGTCCATCTAACGAAGTTTTGATCGCCTCTTCCTGCGCCGCCGCCCTTCGAGTTTATGGCCAAAGACTTTTCCAACTGGAACATTTTTATCCATTCGTACAACGTGTTCAAGGCGGCACATTTGGTTTATTTCAATGCGATTGACTACGTCGATGTCATTGTACAGCTCATACAGCTCATGGTTCAAATAATAACTTCATTTTGTAGTCATTTATCACCAGACCCACTTCCGCCGACTGCTTTTCAATGCTCGAAAAAGCCGCAGTAACATCCCGCAATTCACGGCCAATGTTATCGATGTCATCGGCATACGCCAGTAGCATGTGACTTTTGTTAAAGATCTGTTTACTACAGCCTTCCGCATGATCATATCCATTATGATGTTAAATAGATAGCCAGACAGACCATCGCCTTTTCTTAAGCCTCGCTTGGTAGAAAATGGCTCTGTCAGATTTTTGCCAATTTTCCCTGAAGACTTCGTGTCAGTCAGTGTCATCCCGCAAAGTCGTATTAGCTTCGCGGGTATACCAAACTCAGCCATAGCATCAAATAATTTCTATCGTATCGGACTGTCAAGTGAAGCTTTGGAATAGCTAAATATATGCTAGGTATCGGTCTGCACTTCTTGGGTTTTCTCCAGGATTTGTCGTAGTGTGAATATCTGGTCGGTCGTGGATTTACCATGTCTAAAGACACAACTGTTAATGGCTAATGGCTTTAGCCTTGCATATAACCCACTAGGCAGGACCATGTAAGCGATGGGTTAAAGGCTAATATTGCGATAGTTGGTACACACACGTGGATCGCCTTTCTGAAGCACAGAACACTTAGATTCCAATCCTCGGGTATGCATTCCTTGAAGCATGATGTAAGCATGTTGCCAGCTCACCGCCGCCGGCTTTAAATCAGCTCTGCCGGCATGATTATTTTTAAGCTGTGCAATTGCCGTGCTGATCTCGTTTTGACTAGGTGGTGCACCGTCTGCTCCGTCGTCGATGATTGGCGTAATTTCGTCACTTATACTGCCTTCGTGAACGAGAAGAGAACGAAAGTTTGTCGAAAGGTTGTCGATGTTGCAGATTATATAGGATAGCCAAAGTTTAAGCACGATTGGAGTTAACCCGTCCCGCTTTGGGTTGGAAGTTTTAAAGCTTCTACATCCAAGTTTGGGGCGCATAATTTAAGTACGACTAGTACAATTTTAATGAAACAAAAATCCGAAATTTAACAAATAAAATTCCTTTAATATTTGCATATATTATTTTTCTGCATAATCAATAGTTTAGCAGTTGTAAATACATTTATAAGAAAAAAATATAAAAAAAATTCCCAAAAAATTGTATTTAAAAAAAAATAAAAGACTCCAAAACAGAAAAAAGTGTGGTCTTACTACTTTCACGTAATGCCACATAACCTATAAACAAAATGAGACATAAATCATGAAAATCGATTATCGCACATGTTTTTTTTTAAGTGAATGTATAAGATTTTTCAATTTTTTTTCAAAATATGTAGGAGGTATGTTTGTCCTTTGGGATAATTCGATATAAGTCAACGCAGTAGTCAGTAATATATCACAGACAAATCGAGCCAAATTTGGTTCAATACCAACAACAATTTTGGAAAATATAAGTTTTTTTTTAATTCCAGGATATATACGAGGTGGGCGTGAAAATGTTGTCTGTTTTTTCGTATATTCAAAAAATTTTAATATTTCCGTACGGCCACAGAAATCTAAAACTATTTAAAAGAACGAATTTTCAACTTTAAGATTTGATTAAAATAATTTAATTTTGTATAACAAGTATTTTAGATAAGATCTGCATGAAGGTTTCTCTACTTGTTTGGAAGTGCCTTTAAAGAGATTCCTTAAGAATGATTTTGCATCTTTTACTAGGTAGTAAAATAAGAAATTATGTGGAAAATGTAACATATTAGGCGGTTAAAATAATCGCATTACTTCAATTAGTGCGGTTCAAAAACACTAGCTAAAAAGTAATGATGATACATGATGCAAATAATGTGTCTGCTTTCAATGATAATTCCATATCACAATATCTATTGTTAATAATTTTTCTACCTATTGGAGTAAATATTTTATTATAGGAACAGAATTTTATTATTTTGTAAAAGTTTGACATTTTGAAAAAAATTCCTCAATTGAATTGGTGATGTTTCTTTTGAATTAAAAAAGTAACTGATATATTTACCTAAATTAACGCTGAGCAACAAATTTCATTACATGCCATTATAAACTAAGAATTTGAGACGTAAGTGCCTAAAGTCATACTTACAGCAACTCTATAACCCCCCACCCACACATTTCCTTTGTTATTGAATATTCCAGTTACTATTGTGTTTTTGTAACTTATTGTAATTCCTGTTACAAACACCCTTTTACTGCACGCATTTATAACATTCCTGGCAATACTGTCTCATATAAGCTTTAACGGTTTACTTTTACCAAAGAGAGTTTTATTGTTGTAATACCAGAATGATGAGAACAACCAATAGTGTTATATGCCTTCTCGTAATAACTGTTATACTGCTGAACAATAGCGACTGCGCACAACAAGGAGCTAAGAAGCTTAACAGCTTGAAGCGCAAACACACACAAAGCTCCACCCGATGTACGAACAAAAACAAAAAGTATTAAACAAGAAACGTAGAGAAAGAGAGAGAGAGGGGTTTCCTCGTAATTTGGGCGATGTTCCACTAGGCCACGAGTTTAGACAGTAAGAAGGTCTCGTGTTAACGGTACTCTGACGAGATAGACACACGATTTGCGCCTCTCGCCGCTACACGACTGGCTGTTGCTCTCGTCCACCATAGTAGTGGCGTACACAAAGAGTACGAGAGCGAGAGACAGCAACACAACAAGCAAGGCGCTCAACATTACAGTTGCCATTAAGAGCTGCAACGACGACATGTACGTAAACGACTGCGACGACTGCGAGAGCATTTGCGTTTGTTTGCCATCTCGTGTTTTTCGTGATTCCGTGGATTTTCCTTGTGGCCCAAAGGATACAGCTTTCGCCATCATGTGTGGTGAAAATCAGTCATAACGAGAACGTCAACGGGCACTGAGTGCGTGTACTTTCGTCGTACGTGGAAGCTGTACCGCGAGTGAAGCTCAGATAAAACACACATAGAATTCCTCTTCTTTTTTTGATAATGTAGTAGATGGAAAAAAAAATAAGTGGAAGAAAAAAAGAAGAAGCTGCACGAAAAAAAAATAATAGAGTATATAATCAAATCAGAATCAGAAAATTCGCAGAAAAAAAATCAAACAAGAAAAAAGAAATATTACTAATCAAACGTGTGGAGTTATTTAAAGTTTTTGTGCACAACAACTAAAGAGCGAGAAAAAAAACAACATACAAACACACACAAGTACACACGCATATAACTAACAAGTTAAACGGTTACCATTGCAATTCTAGTTAAACAGAACACACCAAATCAAGAAAAAAAAAACACAAGAAAAATAATTAAATGTAAAGCAGCACAAGGCATAGGATAAAAGCAAGCACAGAGAGAGAAAGAAGAAGAAGAAGAAAAAACCAAGTTATAGAAATAAAGAAAACGCCTGCTGTGTGCTTTGTTGGATGTGGAGTTTAGTTTAGTGGAGTTACAAAAGCCAGATGATATGATGAAGAAATCTGACGAAGATGAAGATGATGATGATGATGGTGTTGATGATGGGCTATGATGGAAAACTGCGAAACGAAAATGAAATAACAAATGCCTATACATACAACACAAAATAATCACCACACATACCACACTGACACAGAGACACACAAACATACAAACACTCGTTGGCCCACAGTTATACACGCACACACAAACCTACCGAGACTGTTACAGCCAGCCCTACTACTACTACCAATACTACTACAACAACTAATACGACTACAATTTAAACAATTCCACACATATATAATATAAATACACAGCTAGGCTACATAGTTTTAAGCGTCTATATATGTAAAGACGACGGACGACGACTACGACGACAATAGAAAACTACAAATGTTTGTAATGTAATGAGCAGCAGCAGGAGCAGGACCAGTAGCGGCGGCAACAGCAGCATCTTTTCGCCTCCTCGCTAGAATTGAAAAAGGATTCATCTTGTTGTTTTCTTGCCTTGTTATTTTATATCCACACACACACACACACACTTACTTACATACATTTTTGCCCTTTTTCTGTTGTTGTCGTTGTTTTTTTCCCGACCGCCTGCTGCCCAATGTGATATCCGAGACTTGGATGTGTGTATAAAAATTTGTTATAATTCTTGAAATGTTGTTGATAAAAAAAACACAAACTATATACAATACAAACAAAGAATGGCTAAAGACAAAAAACAACACACACACACACACACACTTACGCACCAAGGAATTGTATACAACAAAGCAACGACGACAAAAAAAAAGAATATCAACAAACAAAGCTAAGAGAAATTAGAAAGGGGAGGACCAGGTCACCCACAGTCACACACACACACTAGAGCCTAAAGAATAAGAATCAAAACACAAACATTCAATGCGTCCTTAAACACTTCCCTCTCCGGCCAACAAACAACAACAACAACACTCAATCAATTGATTTGAAGTAGAATTCCGGATATTGTTTATACAATTCGGGCATGATTTAATTCAATCTATTTATATGATTGCTTTTAACAACGACGATAGCAACAACAACAACAACACGAACGAACTCCTTGCCTGCCTAGTATCAACTTCACCTTCACCTCCAACATCTTCATCATCTTTGTCAACGTCAATGATCAAACGATAGAGCAGACGCAACAACAACAAGGACGAGAACGACAACAACGACGACGATGACGACGACGACGACGGCTACAACATCATTATTGTCATCATGACGTACGTTGTTGTGATTTAATCAAATCCTTAGACTACCATAACAACAACAACAATAACATACGGGCAACAACAACGACAAAATGAAACAAGTGAAAGGCAAAACTCCATTTAGCACCTTTATGGCATAGACGTTAACACACGGACACACACACAAACAAATCACGATAATCTTACACTTATCCACACACTCTAGCTCTACCGTCTCTACGGTCCGCCCTTCCCTCCTCTACACATACAATGTAACAGTCACTGCTTACGCCAGCCAGTGTTACACTCAAACGTTTATTATTAAATCTTGTTTTTTTTTATGTTTTCAATTCCCAACATGGGTCCTTACGAACCGTTCGAAGGAATTAATTTGGAGTAACGGCAAAGTTAGAGGGGGCGACCATAAAAGTTACTACAACTATGTAAAAGCTAAGCGTTAGCAGTGTCCATAAAATAGTTAACAACGATAAATAACGCACAAACCAACGGTAGACAAATGAAGTTGGCAGCCAGCAACAACGTTAGTGGCGGTTGTGTTAGCAGCAGCAGCAGCTGCTGCAGTAGCATTCGCTTTATGCAGTTGCAACTGCAACTGCAACTACAACTGCAGCCTGTGCAGTAGCATTCAATGTTTTGAACAACGTCACTCACACAAGGCTTTTATAAACGTCATAGTTGTTTTATTTTTGCGCTTGTTCTACTCAGCTTCTTCGTCGTCGTTGTTGTTGTTGTTTTCGTTGTTTTTGCCTACTTCGACACTGCACGAGCGAGTCCTTCTGCCAGTTTGCCTGCCTGCCTGCCTGCTTGTATTAGTGGGTGATTTTGTGTGGGTACGTCTGTATGTGCGCGTGTTTTGTTTGGCCTTCTTCTTTGCGGCCCTAAATGTGAATGAGGAGGGAAAAAAAAGTTACGATTGCGATTTTTTCTCACTTTTCCCACCTTCTGCTCACTCTCTCTCTCTCTCTCTCTCTAATCACAGTCGACCAACGTCCTTCTTGTTTATTTTTCTACTTACTAGCGATCTTTTTTTTTTTTTGTTTGTTTGTTTGGTTTCCTTCCTAAAGCCAAACGTTGGAGGGGCTGTATTGGTTTTTGCACAAAAAAAACAAAAATAGGTAGGAAAAACTATAGCTTTTTTTTTAATTTGCAACACCTGCCTAACGGTCCAACTAACTGGCTTACTGCTGCTATTAAATATATTGTAATGTAACGTAGCGTATCGCATACAAAAGACGAAAAGTTAACGTACATCTGAAATATAGTGTGACACACCCATTTTTCGAAGGTCACACGGCGGCTCAAATTCAATTGAAATTGCAAATTGGCAAAGTTGAAAGTGAATACGAGCGTACGAACGTATGATTAATGATGAATGCATCACAACTGGCAATAATCATACGGCCTCAAGGCAGTATAGCGATGGGAGATGCATTTAAATTAATCATACGTCACAGTTGCAATTGTTGGTTGGATGAAGAGAGTTTATTGAGTTTACAGTATGCTAGTCGGTTTGCATATTGAGCAGTGCATTGTCAATATTATCTAAATAATTTTTCAAACAAAGTAAATTAAAACATGAAAAGTTTTTCATAAAATTTTGGATTTAGTTTAAATTATTTTTTCTTCAAAACAAAAGCGAACGTATGATTAATGATGAATGCATCACAACTGGCAATAATCATACGGCCTCAAGGCAGTGCAGCGATAGGAGATGCATTTAAATTAATCATACGTCAAAGTTGCAATTGTTGGTTGGATGAAGAGAGTTTATTGAGTTTACAGTATGCTAGTCGGTTTGCATATTGAGCAGTGAATAGTCAATATTTTCTAAATAATTTTTCAAACAAAGTAAATTAAAACATGAAAAGTTTTTCATAAAATTTAGTATTTAGCTCAAATTATTTTTTCTTCAAAACAAAAGCGAGCGTATGATTAATGATGAATGCATCACAACTGGCAATAATCATACGGCCTCAAGGCAGTATAGCGATGGGAGATGCAAAAATTAATCATAAGTTACAGTTGGATATCATGAGTTTGTTGAGTTTACAGTATGCTAGTCAGTTTGCATATTGAGCAGTGAATAGTCAATATTTTCTGAATAATTTTTCAAACAAAGTAAATTAAAACATGAAAAGTTTTTCATAAAATTTAGTATTTAGTTCAAATTATTTTTTCTTCAAAACAAAAGTGGAAAATTGTTGATGAAATATCTAACATGTCTGCAGTGTTACTTATATGCCATCAAATTTCATCTTTAAGCAAAGGAACAAATATGTACATTATTTGAGAAAAAAACACTATGTGGAAGCAAATAATTCCCGTATGTGTGACAAGAACATGTGTAATAAAGAAAAATGCATGAAATCTTTATTTGAATCGATAGTACGGTCCATATAATTTAATGTTTGAAGATTATTTCATGCAAATGTTAACCGTGACTGCGCCTCAAATGGTCCATTCCGCTTAGTCCAATTTTGGCATACTCTTTCCAACAATTTCGGCCGGTATCTCATGAATAAATGCTTCAATGTTGTCTTCCAATGCGTCAATTGAAGCGGACATGTGTGTATAGACATGAGCTTTAACATAGCCCCACAAAAAATAGTCTAAAGGCGTTAAATCGCCAATTGACCGGTCCCGAACGTGAAATAAAATGTTCACCGAACTCGCCTCTCAATAAGTCCATTGGTAAGCGTGCTGGGTGGTATGTGGCACCGTCTTGTTGAAACCACATGTCAAGCAAGTCAAGCTCTTGCATTTTGGGCAAAAAAAAGTTGTATATCATCTCACGGTAGCGCTCACCATTCACAGTTACGTTACGATTCGCATCATCTTTGAAGAAGTACGGTCCAATGATGCCACCAGCCCATCAACCGCACCAAACTGTGACTTTTTCTGGATGCATTAATAGCTCTTGCAATGCTTCTGGCTGATCTTCACTCCAAAATCGACAATTCTGCTTATTAACGTACCCATTGAGCCACAATTTTTCGAAAAAAAAGTGGATCTTCGGCCAACTTTCCAAGAGCCCATTCACCAAAAATTCTACGTTGCGGTAGGTCGTTCGGCTTCAATTCTTGCACCAGCTGTAATTTGAAAGACCACACCTAAATCCTTCCGCAAAATTTTCCACGTTGTTGAGTAACAGAGGCCCAATTGCTGCGAACGGCGACGAATCGATAATTGATGGTCATCATTAACACTGGCCGATACAGCTGGGATATTTTCTTCACTTCGCACTCTACGTAAGCGTGTTGGTGGCTTAATGTCCAACAATGTAAATTTGGTGCGAAATTTAGTCACAATAGCCCGAATAGCCGCGCTTCAGTGGGTCGATTAACAGAGCACGCATTTTGATAAAAAAAAAATTCAATAAATTGCAAGCGTTGTTCGTTTGTAAGACGATTCATGGTTAAATTATAGACCAAACTGAAGATGTTTGACAGTGAAACAAAACACAAAACGTGCGTCAGCTGTTTAAACCAGTGTTGCCAAAAAGATAATAGCTAAAAAATCACACTTTATTACAAAAGATGAAAGAAAGTATCTTGATGGCTAAGTTTGTTAAGGCAACGCACAGTGGGGTATGGGACCCCCAAAACTAAGCTTAATTAAAAATGAAAATTTCGATTTCCAATTAAAGTTTTGTACTCAATAATTGTACACAGGATACTCATTCAATAGGTAAAATATAATCGGGACTGGCCGTGGCATAGTGGTTAGAACACGCGACTACCATGCGAGAGATCGTAGGTTCAAACCTGGCTCCAGTCATCTTAAAAGAAAAAAAATAAATAAAATTTTCTTTCATTTTCGGCTCCCCTCGAATGTTGTTGACAGCAACTTCGCAGTATTAAGCGTAGATTCAATCGTCGTGTCTAGTAAGATTCTCAAACAGTGACGTTCGCATTCGTCGATAAACAAGTAGGTGCCGTTAGTTGTGAATCTAAAAATAGAAAGCGTGTTAATTCACAACAACGCGAGAAGCTATTCCATACCTCATTCATGGGGTGCAAAGGGAAATTAAGTTTTTTTAAGTAAAATATAACATCTGTTCTTACAAAATCAAGAAAAACATTTTGCGCGTTATGCTTAATTAAATAAATTGTGATATTAAACACTCCTACGAAAACGTTTGGTTTGATTTGGCCTCATTTTCTTTGTTTATGCTGTATTGCAATTTGTTACTGAGCGTAAATTTTTGATTATATCCTATATTAGGCAATATATGATTATTCGCCTTGATAATATTAAAATTGAAAATATGGTTGAATAGCATTATTTCACAACAACTCTAGATTTTATAGCCGACATATTTGGGAAAGCTAATTCAGAACTGATTAATAACACTGTGAGACAAATGGTAGGGGTCAGTGATCGGGAAGGGTTCAAACTATCGGGGAAAGTTATATTGGTAAAAAAGAAGTTATACGTTTCCCGGCGTTTCGCTGGGTCACGTCAACGAATCGAGATATATCGATTTGAAGTTAGTAAGTATCGTATAGGGAAATTTATCACGTTTAGGCTATTTTGGCCCCAGCGCCGGGCCACGCACAACTTGTTTTTGATCGATATAACATTTCCCGTTGGTTTTCTTCCATCCCGGTTTTGACTGTCGCATAGTGTAATAAACACCAACATTAGTTGTTCCATGCAAAATTCAGAGAAATACCTTTTAACTAGTACAAATTTTTTTTTTCATTAAATGTGATTCATTTCAAGGTTTGGTCGTCGCATAGTGGTTGTCTCCATTGGCCAAAAACAAAAAAATTAAGTCAAAATTCTGGGTAATACTGTGACAACACTATCTCACAATAGATTTTGCTCTTTCAAATTACTTTTGTTTTTGCTTTATTCCACCTGTCCTCATTAAGAATAAATGCCAAAGGCAGACTATGAAAATAATTTTGTTTCGCAGCGTGAGTAACTTTCAAGTGAAGGTCCAAAAAAAAAAACGTAAAAACCTCTTTAAAAAAAATTGCTTAAACAATGGAAGAATTAAATATTGTAAAGAAAGGTATTAACTATTAAAGAAAGGTATTAACTAAAAGAATTAAAAAGTTCTCAGCATGTTGTGTCTATTTTATTAAATTAATTTGTTATATGTGCCTATTCCAGTATGTGTGTAGACTTAAATTTCACATAGAGTTTTAGTTGTGAAGTCAATCAAGGTTAAAAATTGTTTATCAATATTTACAGATTATATGATGTAAATTTCAGCTGCGGAAATTTGCGTATTGTTGAATTATCTTCAATAGAATAAAGCGGCATCATCGTTTTCTGTGTCATTTTTTTGATTTTGTACTCTAAGAGAAGTCCTTGAATCCTTTGTCCGACAAATTGTAGATTTAGTCATAGATTGATGGAATCATTGGATATGCCAACTTTGGTATGCTACTATGAAATTTAAATTGTCAGTATCTAAGAGAAGTCTTTGAATCCTTTGTCTGACATTGACCAAATTTTAGATTTAGTCATAGATTGATGGAATCAATGGATATGACGACTTTGGTATGCCTACCATGAAATTTAAATTTCCAGGATCTAGGAGAGGTCCTTGAATCCTTTCACAGATTTTAACCAAATTTTAGAAATTGGTGTCATTAAAAGAGACTGTGAGATATGCCAAATATTATTCACCTATGAAAACTTCTTCAATTTTTGGCCGCTCATTGTATGAAACGGCAACCACTGTGCAGCGCTTCCAATAACTAATTTGTTTAAAATATTTTTTTCGAGTCCTTCGCTCAACAAGTAGTGTGCAAAATCGACTATCTTAGTTCACTATTGCCAATATAATTCTCAAATTTAAGCCTCGGTGTACGTTATTGGATAATACGCAACCAAAAATACCATCTCCATCCTATAGAGTGCAGAATGTTGCGCCTGTAAAGATTACCAAAGATACCGACCAGTCTATAAGACACCGTGAGCATTCTGTGCACGCGTGGCATTTAGTATGCAACAACTTGGAATGGTGTTGTAATGATGAATTCCCATTGGCAGTTCTTTCCATTCCCAATACCTCCGCCCTACCCCGACGAGATTGCTCGATGCAGCTACTTACTCAAATGTGAACAGCTTTTAGGTCCACCCTGTATATATATTAGGTTGATTCTTATTTGGCAAAAAAAAAATGTTTTCGGAATTTTTCATGGGCCAAGTTAAAATTTTATTAAGAAGTATAAAAAAACTCTATGTGAATTTTTTTAATTTTTTTCTTAAAGGTTTAGGGGTCGCTACCGGGGTTCGAAATTCAAAATTTTACCGTCATCCTGAGGGATAAGCTGAATAACTCGAGTAAACCTTAACTGATCCTTATGAAAATTTTTCAGTATTAATAATTTCCATAACGAAGTAATGGAATTGTAAATGGGCAGAATTGCCCCACCCCTTCTGGTACCTCCCATACAAAATTACCTATTTTTTGATTATTAATATTTCTCCCATAACTTTCAAACGGGAAAATGGATGGCATTTAAACTTGGTCAGTTTAATCACCTTTTAATAACAGATAAACTCCCAGAAATCAAAACCTTTGCCACACCCCTTCTGGTACCTCCCATACAAATGACCGAATTAACCCCCATATTTTTACCTACATATCTTTTTAGTAAAAATACTGAATTCAATAAAATTTTGTGTGAGATGGACACATGCCAAAATTTGACTCGTGGGTGACTATGGACTATATAGGCCAACCCCTTCTGGTACCTCCCATACAAAATTACCTATTTTTAACTAAATTATTTTTTACCAATAATTTCCAAACAGACAGCTGGATGGCATTTAAACTTGGCCAGTCTAATAACCTTGTAATAACAGATAAACCCCCAGAAAATCAAAACCTTTGCCACACCCCTTCTGGTACCTCCCATACAAATGACCGAATTAACCCCCACATTTTTACCTACATATCTTTTTAGTAAAAATACTGAATTCAATAAAATTTTGTGTGAGAAGAACACATGCCAAAATTTGACTCGTGAGTGACTATGGACTATATAGGCCAACCCCTTCTGGTACCTCCCATACAAAATTACCTATTTTTAGACAAATTATTTTTTACCAATAATTTCCAAACGGACAGCTGGATGGCATTTAAACTTGGTCAGTTTAATAACCTTGTAATAACAAATAAACCCCCAGAAAATCGAAACCTTTGTCACACACCTTCTGGTACCTCCCATACAAATGGCCAAATTAACCCCCTTATTTTTACATAAATTTTTTTGTAAGTATGCTGAATTCATTTATATTTTGCTAAAGATATACGCTTATTGTAATTTTACTAATGCTTGTCTTAAATATAAATCTAGTTTAATGAATGTTATTAGATATTCAACATGTCGTGCCCCCTCCACTAATTTGCAGTCCAACTTAGGAATTTTTACAGTACAGTTAATAAGAAATGATTTATTTCAAATTTGTTCATCAGTTTTTGTTGTATTATTACTTAAAAAGGTACATTTCGAGGTAATATTAAACATGAATTCATTGCATGTAAAACTTTACATTAAAAAGTATAATTATAAACAACTGTATTACTGCTTACAATTTTCTTTAAATTTGAAAATATTGTAAAATATTGAATATTTTTTTTCTAAATTCTTTCACCAATAATAATAGGAACTACTTCTGTTCTCCATAATGTGTATGTAATTTATTGTATTCCTGCATCAAGGCCACTCCGTGTTAAGCAATATCATTAACAACCTTCAACCTAGACCGAACTAATCCTTTACTTAATTTAAAGTCTGCATCTTGCTCCCAATCTTCAACATTTTTTTTAGGAAACCCGATTTAATACCCGTTGTGCTGAAAAATCTAAGAGTATTGTTGGATACAAAATGCTCAAGACTTTTGGAATGTAGTAGGTTTCCATCCACTTTAACTCGTTTTTCTCGATTATCTACTCCTTCTATGTTTAAAGCATTTACCATCTTCTTCTTAATTTCATGAGAAACTTTGTCATCAAAAATGCAAATCCAACTAGCTCTTCCTAAAAATACCAGAGATGACCTATAATTTTTTTAAGGCTATTGCCGCTGTCTTTTTATTAATTGTTGCATAAGACTTCAAGTCTTTTAATACCTGGAGGTCATTTCTTGAAGCAGAAGGTCCAGAAGTGGACTCAAACCAATATTTAAGGTAAATATTAATTATAAAACTGCAAACATCCTGTATTCCACATAATTCGCTTCTGTTTAACTTGAACTGCTCTCTGAATAAATATATTTTTAAGGAATATATTGCCTTAGCCTTCCATCTAGCACGGTGAAGACCTTCTGGTGCTCTGAAGAATATTTGTGTTTTTGGAACATCCCGCAGAACATTATTGTCAGCTTAAGTAGCTCTTTGTAGTCCTCTCGTGGCTGAAACTCTTTAAGCTGATTTTCGGCAAAACAAATAGCATTCGCAGAATTCTTTACTTGGCTTAATATGAGATCATCCGATATGCCAGGTTTAAAATTGGAATGATCAACTTTTGTCCAGGCATTTTTAAACCTCTTAAAAAGTAATATTACAGGACCGGTTGATATTCCCGAAATACAATGCATAAATCATATTATATGACTTCTACGTTTAAAACTGCGCTTCATTTTGTACGTCTTAAAAAAATTTTTAAGTTAACCTATGAAAAAAAATCAAAATTTTCTTTCAAATAAGTAGCATAAATATGTAAAACTATGAGGGTGAATTCGGTCATTTGTATGGGAGGTACCAGAAGGGGTGTGACAAAGGTTTTGATTTTCTGGGGGTTTATCTGTTATTACAAGGTAATTAAACTGACAAAGTTTAAATGCCATCCAGCTGTCCGTGTGGAAATTATTGGTAAAAAATTATTTGTCTAAAAATAGGTAATTTTGTATGGGAGGTACCAGAAGGGGTTGGCCTATATAGTCCATAGTCACTCACGAGTCAAATTTCGGCAGGTGTTCATCTCACACAAAATTTTATTGAATTCAGTATTTTTACTAAAAAGATATGTAGGTAAAAATATGGGGGTTAATTCGGTCATTTGTATGGGAGGTACCAGAAGGGGTGTGGCAAAGGTCTCGATTTTCTAAGGGTTTATCTGTTATTACAAGGTTATTAAACTGGCCAAGTTTAAATGCCATCCAGCTGTCCGTTTGGAAATTATTGGTAAAAAATAATTTGGTTAAAAATAGGTAATTTTGTATGGGAGGTACCAGAAGGGGTTGGCCTATATAGTCCATAGTCACTCACGAGTCAAATTTTGGCATGTGTTCATCTCACACAAAATTTTATTGAATTCAGTATTTTTACTAAAAAGATATGTAGGTAAAAATGTGGGGGTTAATTCGGTCATTTGTATAGGAGGTACCAGAAGGGGTGTGACAAAGGTTTTGATTTTCCGAGGGTTTATCTGTTATTACAAGGTTATTAAACTGACCAAGTTTAAATGCCATCCAGCTGCCCGTTTGAAAGTTATGGGAGAAATAATAATTATCAAAAAATAGGTAATTTTGTATGGGAGGTACCAGAAGGGGTGGGGCAATTCTGCCTATTTACAATTTCATGACTTCGTTATAGAAAATATTAATACTGAAAAATTTTCATAAGGATCAGTTAAGGTTTACTCGAGTTATTCAGCTTATCCCTCAGGATGACGGTAAAATTTTGAATTTCGAACCCCGGTAGCGACCCCTAAACCTTTAAGAAAAAAATTAAAAAAATTCACATAGAGTTTTTTTGTACGTCTTAATAAAATTTTAACTTGGCCCATGAAAAATTCCAAAAACATTTTTTAAGACTCACCCTAATGACCATATACTTTTATAGCTTTAGCTGTTTGGTCTGGGTTATGGTACAAGTTTTATCCATTATTGGTAATTTTTACCACTAAAAGTACGAATTTCCATAAATCCATTCATAGCTGACGTTTACTCGAAATGGGGAAAACCACCCTAAAATTTCATCATCCTATCTACAGCCGCTCAAAGTCAAACAAATTTAAATATATAGATTATGAAAATGTTATTGCAATCATTATATTAATATGACCGATATAACAATTTTTTCACAAGGGGCGTGGCGCCGCCCATTTCCCAGCAATATTAGGATCTCCTTTGTTCTTTTTATATATGTAGCAAATCATCTTCTTACCTTTAACGGCTCTTGAGATAAAACCGATTAAAATTTCGTCTTTTTGTGGGCGTTGTGCCACGCCCCTTTGTCTTGTTATGATTACACATAGCCTATGATAAAGAGCCTATGAATAGTGCTACACAGTGAAAATTTCATTGCAATCGGTCCATTTATTTTGCCCAGATAACGTTTTTTTAAAATGGGCGTAGCACCGCCCATTTTCCAGCGAGACGTAATCCTCTTTGCATCTGTAACATATGTAGCAAATCTGACCCTTATATCACCAATGGCTCGTGAGATATAACCGATTAAAATTTCGTTTTTTTGTGGGCGGTGCCACGCCCCTTTTTAATTATGTTTTCATGTAGCCTACGATAGATACCCTATGGACAGTATCACACAAAGAACATATAATTGCAATCGGTCAGCCATGAAGATGGGACTGCCATTCTTTGACTTGCTGGAGGATTATACGGAGCGGGACGATGTGATTCGTGCAGGAGCGATTGGTGCAACACCAGTTTGCTGTCTGCGGAGAGTTAATTCCAGCTTGTCTTAAATTCTGTTGAGTAACAGTTTTGCTAAAATATTGGAAGGAGAGCTTAGTAGCGTAATGCCTCTGTAATTCTTACACCAAGAAAGATCAGCCTTTTTCGATACTTTGATCAGGGTCCCAACCACCCAGTGCTTTGGGATTTTTTCTGCCTTCCAGATAGCTTTAAAAAGAGGGTAAAGGTAAAGATGGCGCCGTTACTTTAGAGTCAGCTGTTAAAGCTTCGGTGGGAATGTAATCATTTCCCGGGTCTTTACCCTGCTTTAATTGTACTAAAGCTTGGGTGATCTCATCGGTGCTGGTGGGTGATGATTTAAAAAACTGCATCTGTTGAAAATACAGTCGTTGAGGTTATTTTTTCGTATAATTGGACTTGAGGAGAGCAATTAAGAATCTCCGAAAAGTGTTCATGCCACCTGTAGAGGCGGTCATTTTCGGATGTAAGTAGATAACCCACTTTATCCCGTATTGGATGTGTAGGGTTTCTGTTCATGCCCGCAAGTTTGGAAGTGATGTCGTAGAGGTCTCTGAGGTTATTATCCCTAGCGTCGTCTTCGGCTTGATTTGCGAGAGATGAGGACCAATTCCTTTTGTCCGTGCGGCAAGAATGTTTAACCTCTGTGCAGAGAGGTCTATATTCTGAGTCAAGCTGAGCGCCCTTGCGTGACGAGTGCGTGCTCTACCTCTGGTAATTTTCACTTCGATGAGGGTTAGTGATGTTTTACTAATCCAGGCCGACCCCGCTTTGGGCAGTGGTTTAAGCTACATGTTGCATACCTCTGTGAAAATGTCTTTATTGTGTACCAATTATCGTTAACATCACAGCTGAGGTAGAGGGGAGATTATCTCTCAGGTGGGACACAAAACTTATAAGGGCGTTTGTATTTTTTAATGCGTCGGCATTAAATCGGGCCTTAGTCTTAAGAGATTTCTTGCGTATCGCCATTACCCGCATGCGAATTCTCGCGATGGCCACGAAATGATCGGACACGACATCTGCGCTCCTAAAAGTTCAAACAGCAAGAAGGCATCTTCTCCACTTCGTGCTAATACAAAAATGGTCGATCTGGTTTTCAGTTATATTATTCGGTGAGCACTAGGTCACATTGTGACATCTCTTCATTATGTTGACCTAAACCGTGTCCGCCCAAGATATGCTCCAGTCCAGTGTGTCCCGGGCCGATTTGTGTGTTTAGATCACCCATCAGAATAACGACATCCTGGTTTTTTGTTGCAGGCTAGTTTGGCGTTTAAGAGGTTGTTGATGTTGTAGGTGCATACACTTGTACTACTGATACCTTGCGGACAGGCGAGTTGAAATGTGAACGAGATTGGTTTCCAGTCGTTTATGGCTTGAGACGGTTTTTTACTGAGCAGAAGCCCAACACTTTATTGCCGAGTACTTATTCTCATTCTCTGATCGGTATCACTGTTGGCCACCAAACGTATGATTAATATTAGTAATCATACGTACCAAGTTTGACGCCCTATGCTCCAATAGGAGTTAGAGGAACACATATATATATATATATACGTACCAAGTACAGATTCTGAAAACATATTTAAAACAGCCGAACAAAATTTTATAAAATTCTGAATATTGTTTGTGATACATTTTAATATACTGAGACTTATGGTGTTGTTAGAACATCCAATTGGTTGGACATCATGAGATATCTTAAAAAATTATCGTCGTTTTAGATATCATATCACGGGCCAAAAAAATACCGTTAAGCATTGTAATTAGCTAAGTGTATTGACTTCATATTACATGAATTACAAATCCGTTTCACTTTAAAAAAACTATACAGATTTACAACAATACAAAAACAGTAAAAAATAATCACACTCCCCCTCTCTATTAGGGTTAATTTGCAGTTATTGCACTTTCGCCCTTATGACTGTTGCTCAGCAGTTTATAGATGCTTATTAACCCCCCCATCTCCAATTCTGATCACATTGCAATCCTACTTTGCCTACAATTAATTTATTATTTTGTTTTTTTTTTTTTTTTAAGGAGAAAACAAAATAGCTTAAGTGGCCGCACTCACAGATGCAACCTCTCCCCACACTCTCCAAAAAAATAGGGAGTATTATGGCCGACTTTCAGAAACTATTCAATTTTCTCCATCCATCCACCGGATATTTCCGCAATAAATACAATACAAATACTGCGGCCGTCGGCGATGGTTTATGCAAAGAAATTTTGCAATCTACACTAAGTGGTCTATTGTGGGTGGGTGTGTATGAGTCTCAATAGCTTTAATGCACAATGCACAATTTGTATACGCTTCAGTGTCTAATTTGTTTTATTCTCATTATGGGGAGAGTAGAGAAATCATACTCAGCCGAGTTGACTGTGTGGTTGGACTGGGACAAGTATGTATTACAAAATTATTAATATTCGCCGCAAAGTTAATGAGTAAATAAAATGAAATCATTTGCACATTTGCACTTTTACAATGATGCCAATTTGCCAATTTTCGTAATTCAATAATTGAGAAGAAGTTAATTCATTGAATGGCAAAGAGTGTACAATGTGAAAATGTTTTTGTGCAGTAATATTGTAGGAGTTATAACCGATTGGTTGAAATTCTAAAGAAATTATTGAGAAATAGTTGAGGTGTGACAAATAGGTAAACAACAATGTCTGTAACGTTTAGTAGTAGTGGCTTGTCAGCTTCCTCTTTTTAGTTATAAATTGTACTTATAGATGCATAATATTAAGCATTAGTAAGGGTTGTGACACACGAACAGATTGTTATAATATTAAAATGTATGTGCCGGTTTAAAATACCGTATAAATTACACTGCGGTGATTATACTTAGTGATGGAACAAATGGTAAATTGGATATTTAAATGTTATTACCAGGGCTAACAAAAGTATGCAATACATACTTGCATATGCAAATGCACATTACAGTCTTACCGGCATGTTTTGGGGGTTCATGCATATAAAAGCATATTTTGGGGTTTTTAAAGGCTGTATTTTCTAAAGTATGAATTTCCGGTACTAACTAAACTAAATATTATTTTCTGTTTAAATTAAGGATTCCGTAGTCAAGAATCTCAATGAGTTCTACCTAGAGTCGCGTTGCCACCAGCTCCATCCACTACCCGTTAGTATAGTTGGCAGAACTATCAAAGCACGTAAGGAAAGTTGTTAAATAGTGTAACAGTGAGTAGGCTGAAGTAATGCGTACTTCAAAAGAGAAATAGTCAATTAGCGTTTCACTTTTCAAATATGACAGAGCAAATATCATTGCGAAAAAAAAAATTACGTTGAAACAATGGGCGGTGGGGCTTTTAAAGTCAACACACATTATACTACTTGGACTTTCTAACTCCCTCAGAAACCATATAAATCTAAAAATAATTCCCGTTTTTAACATATACAACACTAAGCAAGTTTTATCATTGATCAAGATTTAAATAACGGAAATCAAGAATATTTGAGACAAATTATGGAGAAGGCGTATACATAATATTTATTATACCTTAAAATATTGAGTACTCCATTGAATTCACTAATGTAATTTAGTTTACAGAAGAGTAATAAATCAATAGTCTGAAGTTTTGTTCGTCGAGAGAGGGCTCTGTCATTGAATCGCTTGCTTAGTCCGTAGTAGCATTTATTTCCAAGCAGGATTCTTCTCCGGATTTCTAGGCTGACATTATACGCTTTGTTGATGGCGGAGCCTAGGTAGACAAAATTATCTACCACCTCGAAATTATAGTTGTCAACGTTCACGCAGTTTCCCAAACGAGTAGATTCTTTGTTCGTTGAAACTAATAACTTCGTTTTGTCCTCGTTCACCGTTCTGAATACCTGAGAAGGCTGCAGTCACATCCCGCAGTTTTCGACCGATGATGTCTACGTCATCAGCGTACGCGAGTAGCATGTGGCTTTTGTTGAATATAGTGCCACTCGTGTTTACTGCAGTTTTCCTCATTATCATCTCCATCACAATGTTGAAGAGATCGCACGATAGGCCGTCGCCTTGTTTTAGGCCTCGTCTCGTATAGAATGGCTCCGTAAGGTCCTTGCCAATCTTCACTGAAGACTTCGTGTCAGTCAGCGTCATTCCGCAAAGACGTATCAGCTTCGCTGGAATACCAATTAGCCATGGCTTCAAGTAATTTATGCCGTATTGGGCTGTCGAAGGCAGCTTTATAGTCGACAAAAAGATGGTACGTTGGTACGTACGCTGTTTCTCTTGGGTCTTTTCCAGGATTTGCCGAAGTGAGAAAATCTGGTCAGTTGTTGATTTTCCAGGTCTAAAGCCACACTGATAAGGCCCAATCAGGTTGGATAACACTGGCTTTAGTCTTTCACATAGCACACTCGACAGGATCTTATATGCGATGGGTAAAAGGCTGATCCCGCGGTAGTTGGAGCACACACTTGGTTCACCTTTTTTCAGCACAGGACATAATACGCTTACATTCCAATCGTCGGGCATGCACTCTTTAAGCCAAACCGTGCGCAGGAGCTGGTGCATGCTCGTTATCAGCTCCTCGCCACCGGACTTGAAGAGCTCTGCGGGCAGACCGTCGGCTCCGGCTGCTTTGTTGTGTTTCAGCCGCGAAATTGCTCTTCTTACCTCGGCTTGACTTGGTGGTGGGCAATCTAAGCCGTCGTCGACAATTGGCGTGATAACTTCACGTGCGCTGCCTTCTGGAACCAGCAGTTGCTGGAAGTGTTCTCTCCATATGTGCAGTAAACTCTGCGTATCCGTGACCAGATTTCCATCACTGTCTTTACAGGTGGGGAGGCCATTACCGTATTCATTTGCTCTTACTTTCTGGTAAAATTTTCGGGCCTCACCTCTTTCCCTGTATCGCTCTATATCCTCGTTCTCCCGTTCCTTCATCTGACGTTTTTTCGCCTAAATAGCTGTCTCGCCCGTTTTGCTTTCTCCTTATGCCGTTCCCTAACAGCACGGGTTACAATTGGCTGTAGCGTTGCCCTATAAGCAGCATCCTGTTCCTCAGACGCTATGCGACATTCTTCATCGTACTAGGATTCGTCTGAGCGCCGCTTTTCATATCCTAGCACGGTTATTGCGGCGGTTGCCATGGAATGCGCAATATGCTGCCACTGTGTATCGGGAACGTCAAAAGTAGAGGCTTTGTGTCGTAAAAGTTGGGAGAGGTGGTTGGAGTAGGCAGTAGCTATCTCTGGGGTTTTCAGCTTCGCGATGTCCAGCTTTCTTTGTGTTTGATTACGTGCTTTTGGCTGCAACCAGGTAATGATCCGAGCCAATATTAGCACCACGGATCACACGCACATCCATGACACTAGATGCATGCCTGCCATCAATTACCACATGATCATTTTGATTTTTGGTGTTTTGATCGGGGGATAGCCAAGTTGCCTTGTGGATATCTTTGTGCTGGAATCTGGTTCCACTCACTACCATGTTCCTTCCCGCTGCGAAGCTAACCAGCCTAAACCCGTTGCCTGACGTGTCGGTAAAATTAACTACGGGTCAAAATGTTTTGTGCATTTTTTATCAGTATTAAAGGCATTTTTAGTGTTTTTCGTGCTTATCTAATGCACATATTTTTAGTGTTTCCGGGCATATTTGTGTTGGCCCTGGTTATTACCCAGATATTTACCCAATTTACTCTATTTATTTACTCTACGTAACAACGAGTATTTGCTATTCAAATGAGTATTTACCCGAAATTAGATAAATACCCGGGTATGTAAGTGGGTATAAATGGGAAAATACCCAGCTCTAAACCGATCTCTAGTTATACTGATTTATCTGATTGATCGTGTTCTAGGGATGAGTCTCTCCATGCCAATACATCCGCCATCTCGTTGCCTAACAAGTCACTGTGTCCAGGGACCCAACACAGGCGAACACTATTTCCTGGCAGTGTTGCGAACGCCATTCTACATGTATGGACCAGTCTCGACGTTATAAGTTTTGATTCCAAAGATTTTAAAGCCGCTAGACTACCCACGTTAATTGTGGCGGTTTCCTTCAGATTCAATACAAGACCTCTAATAGTACATATGTGAACACTAGGGTGGTCGTAAAAATCGGTGTTGGAATGATAAGTGAAAAATGAAAAGTCTATAAAGATTTTAGGATAGCCACAGTTTGATCACGATCGGAGTATATTAACCCGTGCCGCTTTGGTCTTAAAGTTTGTATACTCCTACAGCCACGTTTTTTGTGTTTTCATACAAACAAAGGCCAAAAATAAAAGGAGTTATCATAAAAGAAGGAAAATTAGTATACATTCTCTTTATAAATAGATAGATAAATAGGAAAGAAAAAAAAACAAAGTTTTGTTTAAATCGGCCCAAGGATACGCCCACCGCCCATATATCCTGAAATGAAAAAAAACTTACAATTTTCCAAATTGTTGTTGGTATTGAACCAAATTTGACTCAATTTGTCTCTGATATATTACTTACAACTCTATTGAATTATATGAAATTATCTCAAAGGGCTCTGTGCCACCTCCCATATATCCTGACATGGAAAAAACTTATATTTTCCACAATTGTAGTTGGATTTGAACGAAATTTGCCTCAATTTGTCTGTGTTATATATAACTGACAACTGAGTTGCATTATATCAAATAATTTCGAAGGACACGCCCACCTTCCATATATCCTAAATGGAAAAAAAACTTTTATTTTCCAAAATGAGATACATTGAATTAATTGTGAATAAAAGCCAAACGCGATTTTCATGATCTATATCTCATTTTGTTCATAGGTTATATGGAATTACGAGAAAGAAAGAAATATATTAAAGGAATTTTAATCCTTAAATTTCGAATTTTAGTTTCATCAAAATTGAACTAGTCGTTCTTGAGTTTTGCCCCCCAAACATGGCTGTAGGAGCTTAAAAGCTGTAAGCCCAAAGCGGCACGGGTTAACACACTCCAATCGTGCTCAAACTTTGGATATCCTAAAATCTGCAAAGACATAATTTTTAGGTGGTGACACTGACAAAATTCTGAAATATTTTTTTCCCCCAATTACAACACCCGTCGCCTGAATTCATATACAATTAAAGAAAGATATTGCACTTTTTGATACCATATATTGTACTTTTTGGTACAAGAAAATTTACTTTTTGATACGATAAGAATAATTAATTGTTCTATATATTGTATATTTTTGTTACCATAAATTGTACTTTTTGATACAAGATAATGTACTTTTTGGTACCATAAATTGTAATTTTTAGAACAATAAATTGTACTTCTCGGTATCATTAATATGACTTTTTAGTACCCAAAATTTTAATTTTGTAAATTTTAGTTTTTGGTACAATTATTTGTAATTTTTGGTGCAATTAATTGTACTTTTTGGTACAGGAAATTGTACCATTTGGTACAAGAATTATAATTTGTACTTTTTGGTACTATAAATTATAATTTTTGGTACAAGAAATTGAATTTAAATTTTTGGAACATGAAATTGAACATTTTAATATAAGAAATTTTACTCTTTGGTGCCATTAATTGTACTTGACGCTTGAAGTCGTTTCAAGAGCACTTGTGCAGGAATCTAGTACACCGTGAATACATACCGGCAAGAGTTGTACTGTCGTATCTACGAGAGGCTCATGCGCAGTACTTCCTGCTGCTTTAACACGCTATCGTTCACGTCTCTGAAATTGAGGTTTAGGATGGAACGTTCTGATTTCTCCCTTTACCATTCACCGTCATCTGCGAGAGGCGCACATGCGGTTCTTCCTGTTGCTTTAACACGCTATCATTTGCTTATTTGAAATTGAGGCCGATCTTCGTGCCATTTCCTTTGTCCTTCATTGTTCAACTTTAATCTCCGTACGCATTTCATTATTTTTGTTTTGTCCTCGTCGTCCGCTAAACCCATTTTTGCTGACTCCTTTTCTAGTGATGAGAAAACTGCAGTAACATCCCGCAGATTTCGGCCAATGATGTCTATATCATCGGAATAGGCTAGTGGCATGTGGCTCTTGTGGAATATGGTGACAGACATGTTGACACCAGCCTTTATCATCACCTTCTCCATAACTATATTAAATAGTGTACAGGACAGGCTATCGCCCTGCCTGAGACCTCTTTCCGTGTTGAATGGTTCAGACTGATCCGTACCAATCTTAACCGAGGATTTGGTGTTGTCTAAGGTACATTTGCAAAGTCGAATCAGCTTTGCAGGAATACCAAACTCAGACATGGCCTCATAAAGCCTATTCCTTATCGGAGAGTCGAATGCAGCTTTGTAATCGACAAAAAGGTGGTAGGTGTCGATCTGCTTTTCATGGGTTTTTTCCAGGATTTGTCGTAAGGTGAATATTTGATCCGTCGTAGATTTGTCAGGTCTCAAGCCGCACTGATATGGTCCAATTAGTTTTTCTACAATTGGCTTTAGACGTTCACACAATATGCTTGAAAGGACCTTGTACGCAATTGGTAATAGGCTTATTCCACGGTAGTTCTTACATTCACTACGATCTCCTTTCTTGTATATGGGACATAACAGACTGAGACTCCAATCCCCGGGCATGCTCTCCTCCTGCCAGATGTTCTCCATGAGCTGATGCATGCTCCTAATCAGCTCCTCCCCACCAGCCTTAAACAATTCAGCAGGGAGACCATCGGCTCCAGCAGCTTTGTTGTTTTTAAGGCGGGAGATGGCCATACGTATCTCGCTCTGGCTCGGAGGTGGACAGTTAATACCATCGTCATGGATTGGAGCGGGGTCTTCTGGAGTGGTGTCAGTATCCAGAAAATTTCTAAAGTGATCTCTCCATATCTTCAGAACGTTATCCGGGTCCGTCACTAGCTGACCATCGCTGTCCTTGCAGGAGGGCAACCCTGTTCCACGCATTCTCGCTTTAACTCTCTTGTAGAATTTTCGCGCTTCCCCTTTACTCCGGACAACTCAGTGCACTCATCCTGCCTCTTCTTCAGCTCCTTCTTTTTTCTTCTAAAAAGACGAGTTGCCTGTCGTCTCTTCTCCCTGTGCCGTTCACGAACAGCTCGCGTTGC
Organism: Muscina levida; assembly: GCA_964034835.1. Taxonomy (NCBI): domain Eukaryota; kingdom Metazoa; phylum Arthropoda; class Insecta; order Diptera; family Muscidae; genus Muscina; species Muscina levida. The sequence continues at coordinate 37,119,125 of OZ035883.1, forward strand.
CATTGGCTGCAGTTTCGTCGAATAATATCTGTGTGTCAAATTGTATCTCTTTAGGACTAAAATAGAGTTTTACCACGTTCCCTACTCCCACATTAATATTAGTGTTGCCGTGTGCTATCTGGGTGTCATATTTTAACTCTCTAGGGCTAAAAACACAGTTTTTCCAGGCCCAAAACTTAAATTTCGTTTGCATATTTATATTCGTGTTGTCGAATACTATCCTTGTATCAAATTGTATATCTCTATAATTGAAATACAGTTTGTTCACGCCCACTACGCCCACTGATCCAAAATTAAAATGTCGTCTGAATATTCATATTCATGTAGCCCAGTACTATCTGTGTACCAAATTTTATTTCGCTAGGGCTAAAATACAGTTTTGTCACACCCCCTCTGCCCACTGATCCCAAATTGAAATTCCGTCAGCTTATTCAGATTCATATTACCGAGCACTATCCGTGTATCAAATTGTATGTCTCTATGTCAAAAAAGTTTTGCCACGCCCATTCCGCCTATAGGGTCAACAATTAAAAATATATATATATCCTACTGTAATTTCCATATAGTACACAAACTGTCTTCAAAATTTCATTGAAATCGGTTCAGCCGTTTAGGCGTGATTGAGCGACAAACAAACAAACAAACAAACAGACATTCAAATTTTTAATATTAATAGGATAATGATAAATCGATTTCGCACCACTGTGGGAAGGACCAAGTCAAAAAACCTTACACAAATCAAATCTAGTTTGACCGAATGGATATACCATAGGATAATTGTTTTATAAAAAATTCGAAAAATTTTGTTCTTGTACTTAAGCCCTACCGAGTAAGTTAAGCCTGAGGGCCGCCCACGGTCCTAAAATAAACCTTATCATAAACATTTGAACAAACACATACAAATGTTCATACATATATATGTCAAGGGCGATGAATTAATCTACGTCAAAAAAAAAAACCAAATATATCTAATGTTTTTTGCAACCTTCAGTGTAACATTTCGTTGTTTAGACAACTAAAACATAAAGCGTTCGGTGACCTACCCAACTACCCAATAAACATACAAAGCATACTGACAAACACACAACCCCACACCAACACGCCTAAGTATACTCCTACTAAATATCCACCAACACGGCCACAGCAGCAACAGCAGCATTGCTAGCAACAGCTTAAGCAACTTAATAAAACTTCTCCTCTCTTTCTCTGTCTCTCGTAAAGTCCTTATAGTTAACAAAACAAATCAAACAAAATACAAAAACCAAAAACAAAAATCTTACCAAAAAATCAAACCGCCTAAGACTTTTGCAATTGTGATTTAAAAACAAGGACACATATCCTTAAAGTTAAATGAGATAAATTATTCAATAGTAGTGTCAATAAGTTGTATACACCAAGTATTTAAACGCTCTCATCGCTCGAGTCCATCATGATCCGTTGTGGCCATTTAGCACAAGTGACAAAGTGTATTTAAACGTGAACGCCCTTAGGTCAAACGTACGTGCACGTGCAACGCAACGCAAAGTAATCGTCAGAGTGGTGGTGTGTCGAGGAGCCATAGAAACACAATCGTTGCCTGCGGCTTTTGAGGGGATTGCATGCAGTGGGAATGGTGGATGTTGATACGTCTGTAGCAGTAACCGTAGCCGAAGAAACCAGCAGCCAGCACAGCCTAGCGTTAATCCACGTTCTCTTTTGTTCCCCACCTAGGCTGTTGGCTGGTCATCACAGTCCTTTAGCACCCGCAATAACCTGCAACTCGTCCCCCCACTCCAACTCTTACAGCTCTCTACGGCAACTGCCTAGCACCAGGTCCTGGACCAGAAGACGGAGTCGCAGTCGGTATAGCGGCGGCATTGGTAGCGGGTGTAGTAATCGCAGTACCAGTAGCAGTAGCGATTGTACGGCGGTCGGACGTGTAAGTAGCCGCTCATTCTGGCAGCCTCACACAATAGTGAAAGCGACAACAACAACTCTGTTAGCGGCAGTGGCTGCGATAAGAAAACCTTCTCGTTGCATTGCTGTTGCGTGATAGTCGACATAACGCCAGTTTCACAGGCCGGACGTTTGACTTCGGCAACAACGGCTTCGGGAAGGGATGTAACCGCTGGCGGCGGCGGGGCAAGCAGTGGTGGCAGTGTTCTCGGTGATGGCGTCTCGCAGCTGGCCAGCAGTCTCTTTCGCTTCGGCAGCAAAAAGCGTCCGGTATGTATTTGCAACGCCCAGTGTCGGCTGCAGCCTTTCGGCGAGGCCACACTGGGGCCCACGCTAAAGACAACACATCATGGCTCGCTGGACCGTTTGCTGCAACAACAACAGCAGCAGCAGCAGGACGACCCGTTGCAGCAGAAACTTTACCCGGCTACCTCCACCGCGCGCACCATTGGCGGCGTGGTGGGCGAAGGTGGCAAGGGAGCTCTGCTGATGTCGGCTGACTCCGACCACGAAGTCATTGACGACCCAGAGAGCAAGGAAGCGAAGGTGCCACCACCTCGGCCGCCTTCACGTGGCAAACTCAATGTCCATCAAGTTAAAGAGGAGTTTGACAAAGGCGTCGAAGTGGAGAAATTCTATCACCAGATCAACGGCGATATATTCGAAATCACCCGCCGGGTGAGAGCGCGCAACGAAGACACCATAGAGCAGAAACTTATCAAATCCAAAGATCCGAAGAGACTACCACCACAGCTGCCCCCCAAGAAAGAAGCCTCCGGTGTATCTCATCCCCACATGCACACGCACAAACATCACCATCGGCATACGCAGGAGGAACAAAAGCCGCAACTGCCACCGCGACGACAAAAGAGTGCCGAAGAGGTTCCAGTGACGAAGGCCGAAACGAAGAAATCACCCGATGACCTAGAGTGGTTCGATCGCAAGGCCCAGCAGCGACACTCGTCGCGTTCCGCAGAGAGCGGCACAGTGCGCGAGGAAACCATGGAGTGGCTGGAGAGACAACGAGTGCCCGCCCGCACCTCATCGGGTCCCAGTGAAATAACTGTGATGAAAGACGAAATACCAGCGTGGCTACTCGAACACTTGCCGCGCAAGCGGTCGGTGGCGGAACGCCAACAAACGCACCAACAGGTGGACAACAGATCCAGTGCCACCTCATACGCCAAGGCGCTCAAAGAGGAGCTGGCCGAGTTGCTGAAAAAACCGCTGTCGCGCCAGAGCTCAGGACCCGGCGAAATTTCACTGCTCAAATCGGATCTGGTGGAGTGGCTGACGAAGTCCACCAAGGCACTGACCGCCCGCGACGAACCACCAACCGCGACGGCCACCGCGAAACCTAGAAGATCACATCACCGCCGCAACGGCAGTGGTGACACACCGCGTTCCCATTCGCATGAGGACGACGTCAGCCTGCATCCCACGCGCAAACGCCACTCGCTAGGTTACAGCGACCGCAGTGAGGAGAGTATACCCGATTGGATTGCCTACCCCATCAACCGCCTGGCGTCGATCGGGAAGGCGCCCGTAGACCGCAGAGCATCGCATCAAAGTTTCGTAGAGTTGAGCCAAAAGCCATCAGTCCCGCCTACTCAGACCCAGTTTGCGCCCCAGCCCGAAACAAGGGCGCCCCAGATTTGCACCGACCGGCGGTACCAAGAACAACGAATCAAAGATCGCCGCCTCCGTCACTCGGCGAGCGAGGTGGTCACAGTCTCCACGCCCACACCAGCTACCGCCAGCAACGTTGAACGCCTGTACGCCAAGCCGCACAAAGAACGCTACCAGTATATACCCAAGGACGAGCTGATACCGCCGCAGCTGCCTCCGAAAATGAGCAAAATATCACAAGCCCAAGCAAAAGAATCAAAACGCGAACGCTCCCGGCGTCACCAGACCCAGCGGTCTGCGACCATAGCAGATATGACGGCAACGCATAACGGGGTGCTCAAACGCAAGTCATCGTCCGCCGAACGCGCTCCTCGATCGCCGTCGCCCTGCACCGATCCGCTGTGTCCGCTGTTGCCCATCTGCACCGATCCAAATTGCCGCTACCTCGAGTGCCAGCCGAGTGGCAGCCAACGAAAGATACCATCGTCGTCGTCTTCAACGCTGAATCTGTTGCGCAACCAACAACTGACGAAAGCGCAAATGCACACAGTACCTCCATCTGATGACGGTTCAGCCCCACCACCGCCGCCGCCATCCTCAAAAGTGCCGCCCGCTCAAAGCCAGCCGAAGCGCAAGTATGTCATCTGCCATGACTGCCGATACTGCGCTCCCCTGAGTTGCCGTAATCGCAAGTGCTTGAATGCTCCTAAATGTAACTCACTGCCTCGCTGTGCGGCCGATTTCAATCGGCTGCGCACAACCCTGACTCAGCCACCTGCCTCACTGTACGACGACGAGTCTGTCGCTGCTCCCCTCATCTCGCTGCTGGCATCGACGCCCGCGATAGCGCCCGTGGCCCAAACCACCACAACCGCCATCACCAGCAGCAGCACCACCGCCCTCCGGACCGGCAGCGGGCAGCGTAGCAGCTCGCAACCCAATACACTGCAACGCGGCGAATCCTGTGCCTTGCTCTACACCGCACCCATTGTCGCGAAGAGAAAACACCACAACGATCACACGAATGGTGCCAATGGTAAACTCACCAAGTCGGCATCCGCCGCTTCCCTGGACGAGCGAAGGCGTCGCCACAAAACTGTACATTTTGGCGAAAATCTGCTGCGCGAAGTCTGTCAAAATCGTAAACTTATCAAATACGAAGAACGGCCGTCCGGTTCGCAACCGAGTCAAACTAACGGCGAACTTTTGTATAATTTCGTCGAAGGTGTCCTGAGTGCCTGGCACGATGACGACGACGAAGATCAGTTGCGTTCGGGTGCTGAATCCGAACCCGAACATGGTACGGTGGCGCTAAAGCCGCTGCATTGTTACGATGTCGTACGACATGAAGTAATCAAGCGGTTGGTAAACGAAGCGGCCGAATTGCATGGGACATTACATTTGGGAAATTCACGATTTCGTCATCGGCATTGGCGAAGTACGGCCAAGCAATGTAATGAGATGTTTCTGAAAAAGGTAAGAGGGAAGGTGTAAAGAGGGTTAAGTGACGGAAGAAAGTGATTATTGATTTGTTGAAAAGTAAACACACGTAGTTAAGACATACATCAAACATTTTTCTGTAACGATTTGTCACGGGAGACATTAACTATTTGTTGACAAAAATATGATGTGGATCGATCTGCTTTTTTGTGAGTTAAGATATGTTATTGACTTATTAATCCGAAAGACACGATGTTATGTTGTCATCTTGTTGAAGAAACAGACTTAACATTTTAAACTAAATCTCAGTAGTAGATTTTTGGTCACTTGTTTTCATTCTTATAACAAAGAAGAAATATGTAAAGTGAATCCGCAATTTTGATTTAAATTAAACTTCTCTACCATATCAATGTTTCCCTTCTCATTAAGCGCCCCTCGTACTTACTTACATCACCATCACCAATTCAGGCCAAAATCCTTCATATCAAAGGCAGACAAATTTGCCAAACACCAAACATTTCACATTAAGTCATTATAAATTTCAGCAACTTGTCAGATTCCCGATACTCACTTTCAAGACATGCCTCAGACTCAGCAAAGTTGTCCCACTTAGATGCCCGTAAATTGCCCTAACTTTTCTGTGGAATTTTAAATCATCTCACCCGGTGAAAGGGAACCGGAGGCGGTGTATACTCACGCACTGTTTTTAGTTACTGTCGGTACTTAGCATGTGCGCCAACCAACCAACAACCACTCGAAATCATTCATATATCTCCGTAGGGAAATACGCAGGACATGGACATGGAAATGCTCTTTATACGCTTAAAAATGTTTCAGTGGTTGGCTTGGTACACAAAATAATGCAATTGAAGGATTGAAACGAATCGAAACTGAATAAAACTGAGAACTGTGAACTGAACTGTGTGTTAAAATAGGTGCTAAGGTGTAGGGAGGAAGTGAGGGAGGAAGGCAGCAATAAACACCAACACATGAACATCTTTGGTGTATGCCTCGGTGTGTGTGTTTGTGTGTATGAAAAGAAGATGCATTGGTGCATAACAAACTGAACCGGAATATTTTCCAGGTCCATAATGAGATTATGTTGAATGAACTTTAGTCAGTTGTTCATTACTTCTGGCTGATTGAAATTGCAACAGATGTTGAAGCAGTTGGGTGAGTGGTGGTGGCAGCCAGCACATTCACCACATTCAGAGAGTGCAGTTGGTGAAAACAAGAAACAAAAACAATGCATGTAGTACGAGGAGAGGAAATTGTGAAAATTTAAGATGACAGGTAGCCTGTTGAAATGCTTAGCTATGTTTTGTCGAAAGGTTCGAGAGGTTCTACATTGGAGTCAACAGGCTCAATTGCTGTGCATGGTCGAAGATCTATTCAAATTAGCGTACTTTGTGTGGAAGATGGGCAAGTGAAAAGAAGTTATTCGACTACACTGTAGGTTTTAGAGGGCGGGGAAAACAAGAACGTAAACCTTCAGCTTGGTGGGAGGGAACTGCAACTTTTGGTATCCAAACTTATAAGAAATTCAGCAAATTTTGGAAAATCATTTGAATAACACTGTACAACATTATTCAGCTCATTGATTTCGAACTCAATTCTGAGAACTGTACGTAAAAGTAGCCCCAAAAAGAACAAGTTCTGCATCATTCTAAGCGGTTGCTTTAAAGTCATTGCCTGGGGAATACTAAGACCGGAAGTAGTTAGCTGCTTGGACAGTGCCACAAAGGAATCGATTCTTGTCACTCTCAAGTGAGTGATAATCAGTAACTTTCCACCTTTGGGCAAAGTCAAATTCCCCTACGGCCTATAGTGCGATCTCTTCAACATAGTGATGGAGATGATAATGAGAAAAGCTGAGTAAACACGAGTGGCACTATATTCAGCAAAAGCCAAATGCTACTCGCGTAAGCTGATGACGTTGACATCATCGGTCGAAAACTGCGGGATGTGACTGCTGCCTTCTCAGGTATACAGAAGGAATCAGCGAAAATGGGCCTAACGGTGAACGAGGACAAAACGAAGTTATTAGTTTCAACGAACAAAGAATCTACTCGTTTGGGAAACTGCGTGAACGTTGACAACTATAATTTCGAGGTGGTAGATAATTTTGTCTACCTAGGTTCCGTCATAAACAAAAAAAATAATGTCAGCCTAGAAATCCGGAGAAGAATCCTGCTTGCAAATAAATGCTACTACGGACTAAGCAAGCGATTCAATGACAGAGCCCTCTCTCGACGAACAAAACTTCAGCTATACCAGATACTGGTTCTACCTGTCTTAATGTATGGCTCAGAATCCTGGGTTCTGGCGGTATTCGAGAGAAAAATACTCCGTAAAATATATGGGCCCATCATCGTTAACGGAGAGTATCGGCGTCGTATGAATCATGAGCTGTACGAGCTGTACACTGAAAGAAGTACCAGCTAAGTAAGTAAGTAAGTAACTTGACAAAACGAATGATGCAGAACTTGTTCTTTTTGTGGCTACTTTCACGTGCAGTTCTCAGAATTGAGTCCCAAAATCATGTGTTGTATTGTGTAAGGATATGGAACTTAAAGTTTTATGAAAATTTCACCATCGAATTTTGTAATATGATTCTATAAGGAAACACAAATTATCAGCAATATCTTCAGTCACACAAGTCTGAAAAGATTCTTATTCCTTTGTCATCGTCATTTACCGGAAGCTATAGTTTAGAATGTAGAATAGGGGATTATATTTTCTTGTGTATTCTAAAACTATTCCTTGTAATGGATTTGACGGAATATGCGCTACAACGAAATCCTAATTTTGTAACTCTTTAAAATATGCTTACAGCTCTAATAAATTTCAACGATTCTTTGGAATTTAAGTTGGAAGTAGGAAATAGGATAAGAATTAAGAAAGAAAAGATCGTTGACTATTACGCAAACATCAAAGAAATGTCAGCATTCAATTATATATTACTCTAAACACTACCTCAAATGTTTCAGTTCGTTACGTTCAATAACGTGAGTTCAAAATAATCAGGTTCGCCTTGGCTAGGTCTCTGGCACTTCTTTCCCAAATTCGTCATGTCAAGTGTGTGTGTGTGTCGCATTCATCTATCCTCATATTGTGTTCCACTTAATGCGAATACCGCGTTTTGAATCGCTTGACAAAGTCAATGTCGGTATATAGCACATAAGTCATACAGTCCCAATATTGCTACAATTTTTTCGAACAATTCCTACTAAAATGATTCTCTGAATTTATACAAGAGGAGACATAACCTAAACTACTTTTGTTCTTGCTCATTCCCAAAATCTGAGAAGGTTGCAGTGACAGCAAAATGATTCCCACAACTAATACAAGAGGATACAGAACCTAAACTACTTTTGTTCTAGCTCTTTCCCAAAATCTGAGAAGGCTGCAGTGCCAGCAACAGTTTTGTATCCTCCGTGTATGAAAACAACACATGATGTGTTATATGTAGAAGAGCTTACATAATAGGATTGCAAATGGAGGATATTAGTTGTATTTTTCAAATGTCCTTTTGCGTTTTTGTCGATTTTCAAAACAGTTTACAGTGCTGTAAATTTTAGCTGACATTGTATGAAAGAAAATGTTATGGAATTGCAAAAAGTTTCAGTGGTCTCATGTTTTAACACAGAAAGGGGTTTTCAATAAGGCTGGGCCGCGATGTACCAATGAAATGAACTAAGCTGTGTGTTAAAAAGTGAAAAATGTTTGAAATGACTTTGCTGCATAGATCCGGCAGTATTTCGATTGCGGCATATTGGAATAGACCTATGACTTCAGAAAACTCCACAAGTCAAAGTCTGACGCAGTCTCGAATCGCACGAATCTTGGTGACCAAGTTCACGTCACCTGCCAAAGATATCCATATCCTCAATCGATCATGGAGAATGTTTATTGTGTCACCCGATGTGTGACAGTTAGTGCCATCCTGCTGGATGCATAATGAGCATTGCACATGTCATCCGTATCCATCTGTAACATAGCATTTCGGCCTCGTTCCTACAGATGATGATCTCTTGATGATCATTTTATTGCGATGGCAAACACATTTGCATGAGAGTGAGAACGGATGTTAGCACTACTTATAGGTTTTTTTGTAGTGTTTAATATGTTAGGGCTAGGCTCTAGGGTTCCTATTAATAGAGCATGGGTCACTTAATGCCTTTCTGCACAAGGGCTCACTTTCACCTGTAGAGCATCGTCTAAATATTGGCACGTATTGTCCCTTATGTGAAAATATAATAGTTCTTCAGGGATAAAACATATCATGGGGTCATCGAAAATATCATGATGATTTTGTTGATCGAATCTCATCTATCTTTGTTTAACTTTCCGCATTACTGTAACAGAGGCATGTCCTCTTCGGTCGAAGAACTTCCCTGTCTCTTACGTTGTAAACAAGAAACGAATAAGAGATCATGATGAATGCATTACACACACATCTAAGAATTGAAACAGAATTCATCCTAGTATGGTAAACTCCCTTACTCTGTTATGAGGGTCGAACGGTGTGGTATTAAGTTCAACCCACATCCTCCCCCCTTTACTATGTAAGCAAAGTTCAAAAGGCAGTTCCTTCTGCATACAACAACTACCTTACGTCCGAAATGCTTCGTTTTATCCTAAAACATCATTATGAGCACTTTGATGATTTCAAATATTTTATCTACTACAAATATTTTATCACTTGGGATTTCTAGAGTAGGTACCCAGCAGTAAAAATTGCTCATTATGTAATTGCAGATGTCAGCTATAGTGATGATTCTCTCTCTCCTATATATTCCTCCTTAAATTGTGCATTGGAGTGTCATAGGCCGTTTAATCGTTGCGCTCTCGCTTACAATGTAATCGACGATGTCAATAAGTGTCATTTCAGTTGCAGATACGTTACAAGCGGAGTTTTTCGCGATCTTGATAACATGCTTGATAACGATGTAAGTGACGATGTCAGTAGGTGCCATTTTAATCGAAGTTGTAATGAAAAACTCCAAGGGGTTAACAATGGTAGTAGTTCGACTATCAGGTCTCATCAGTTGCAATTTGCTGGTAACATCCCTAGGCAGAGGGGGCACCCACGATCAAGGGATCTAGTTAGTGCCATGTTTTTCATTATCTAACAGATAATGATGACCTAAAACACATGGTTTCTGCTAATCGAGATCGAGCAGAAGGAGTTTGCAATTTGTCAAGTCTATGAACGTCAAAGTTAATGCATTCTTGTAACGCATTGTCGACCGTCGTACCTGCCCAGGGTATTGATGTGAAAGCATTGGTACTCGCGGGTTTGTAAATGTTCAAGACTGTTCTCTTTCTGCTAAAAGCGAATTATCCTGTGAACTATGGTTTCTTAAATAACGATTTGGTAGCAGCTTCACTGTGAGTGTTGCCTGCTGCGTGGGTATCTGAAATCCCGAGAATGGGTTGGGTGGTGTAAGACCCCTAGTAAAAGCATCACGCAGGCTGCGGCTAAAACCGAAATCGCTGTTTAAGTCTTCCGGCGAGAATGTAGAGTTGCATTGCAACCGGTAGCTATAGGCCCAGAAAATATCGGAGGAGGTAAGACAGGCCTCACATTAGCTAATAGGCCTAAACTAACCTACAGACCTTGGCAAATTTAGTAGCATCTGGGTAAAGGAGTGAACCAAGAGTTGCGCTGGCTTGTTGCCTAAATAGTCAACCCCTATTCCTAGATAGTCCATCTTTACTTAGCTATCACAGCAGAGCACTGGCAATTGCATTGTAACAAATCCAGTGAGTATCAAGGCTAGATTCATTTAAAACTCTCGTGAAATCTGCAGCGCTCGTCATGGGTCAGTCACTATAAAACATTACGGATGTTGCTTTACTACAATAAAAACTACGCCATTACACCAATATTGGTATTGCAGACAATTTCTGTTAAGTCGTCGTATTAAACCGTCATATCTTATTTTCCCATACATCTATTAAAGTACAATTATTCTTAAGCATAAGGTGTAAAATCAACTATGAAAATTCAAAGTTTTTTTTACTATCACTACTGACAAAACTAGCTTCCCCATCACCACTAAGATAAATGTCACAGCATCGTATCCTTAACTAATTTCAGCTAATCTTTTAAGAAATTAATTAAAATTCTATAAAGCAAAGCTTTTAAGTATACAAGCATTATATGTATCAACTTATATAACACATATATTTAATATATATATATATAGAAACGTATAACATTTACCCCCCCCCTACCCCTTTTATACATCATAAGCCCTATCACCCACAGTGCTGGGTTCGTTACAACAATAATATTAATATAGAATTTGCAGTTTGGAGCATCTAAACACAATAATTTGCCGCACACACACAATAGGAAAACCGACCAGTGTTTAAGCCATTGCTAATTACAAACTCTTTCCCTTCCTTCTTTTCTTTTCATTTTTGTTCGTGTGCTTTTCTTTTAGATTTCCGACGATGACCGCATGAGTTTAACTACAGCCGTATCGGATGAAGATGATGGCGAAAGTGTCATGGCGTCACCATACAAAGCAAAAGCAACTGGAACGGCGGCATCCTCATTCAATTGTACAGGAGCTGTACGCAAAGCTGGGTGAGTACCAAGTTGTAGTTCTATGTATGTGTAGTGTGTCTGTGAATATGAAGTAATGAAGGATATTCCATTTGCCACTTGCACACTTAATCATCTTTTGCATATTAACGTAAGCATTCTGTTTCCGCTTCCGTTTGTGTTGACGTTGTCGTTGTTACGTTTCTTTTCTTGTTTCTCTTATTTTTCATCTGTATTTTAACTCTTGTATTTTCTCAGTTTCCTGTCGGTGAAAAAATGGTTACTTCGTAAGAAGCATCAAATCGAATTAGCTCGCAAACGTGGCTGGAAGGGTTACTGGGTGTGTTTGAAAGGCACCACATTACTTTTCTATCCGTGCGACTCACGTGAAGGTCGCAGCGTCGAAGCTGCCCCCAAGCATCTCATTATCGTTGATGGAGCGATAATGCAGCCAATACCCGAACATCCCAAACGTGATTACATATTTTGCTTAAGCACTGCATTTGGAGATGCGTATCTCTTTCAGGCTCCATGTCAGGTAAGTTGTTGTCACTCGTATATGTAGTGTTAAATCGTTATTTACGTGCCTGTAGTTAGTTCTCTTGCTTGTACACACACTCAGACTAAAGCTCTAACACAAGTGCGTGTAAGGATTAAGACCAGTTTAAGGCAAAAACTGTTGACCTGTAGCATCAAATATTACCTACGTGTAGAGTAATTAAAAAAAAAATTGTAATGTGAGAGTGGTAGTATTTGGGGCATATTCGAAGATAACGGTGAGATATTGTTATTTTCTGTTGATTTTAGCGATAATTGGAAATCGAAAACAGCCAAGTAGTTAAAACAGGGTTTAATGGGGAATTTGACGACGTATGATTTTTCTGGCAAATGTAAATTTTGGTAGCTAATAGCATTTCTTCTGGGGAGGAATACTATAAACGTTTTAATAAAAATAACTAGTAAGATAACACAGTACAACACATGATTTTGGGACTCAATTCTTAGAACTGCATTGAACGTAGCCCCAAAAAGACGAAGTTCTGCATCATTCGTTTTGTCAAGTTACATGCCATAATAATTTAATATCAATTTGAAGTTAGTAAGTATCGTATAGGAGAATTTGTCACGTTTTAGGAACTTTTGTTATATGGTGGCGTATGATCATCATAAGTAATAATCCATACGCCATGGAGTCTACCAGTTTTATTGTAACTGCTGCAAAATAAACCCAGTTCAAAATCATTTGATGAATGGAAAAGTGAAACTGTTGCTTATGTAGGGAAACGTTGTATGAACAGATAAAAGGAATTGTAATTCTTAATTTTATAAATTAGTTTCAGCTAAATCGGACTAGTGGTTCTCGAGTTATGTCAAACAAAAGAGCCTTAAACGTGGCAAAATCCCCTTTGCGATACTTACTAACTTCAAATCGATATTAAATTATTATGGCATGTAGCTAGACAAAACGAATGATGCAGAACTTCTTCTTTTTGTGGCTACTTTCAAGTGCAGTTCTCAAAATTGAGTCCCAAATCAATGAGCTAAAAAATGTTGTACTGTGTAATTATGGTGGGCTATGCCGAAGCTCAGATACGCTTCACCATTTGTAAACTAGGTGATAAAACTAGTTATTTACACTTCAACTACATTTCATTAAATGAAATTCTGCAAAAAAAACTGAGTTTGTATGTTACTTTTAGCCGATCACAGACATTTTTTGTCAGCAACTGATATTGAATAGTTTACATTGTTTGTCAAATACTAAGATTGAATTGTTAATAAGAGCTGAGAAAATTTTTTAAGGTGAGAGTTTGTATAGGAGGTTTTAATCTGATCTCGCTCATCTAAGAACTTAACCTCGATTTAGAAAATATAAACTTTCATACCAAATTTCTGCTCGATAGCTTTTAAATAATGGCTGTAATCGCGGGACAGACAACAATTTTTAGGAAACATTTTTTCCTTAACATTTAGAGGGATGAACATTAGATGTTGGCTGATTCTCAGACCTACTCGATATGCTCACAAAATTTCATGAGGATCGGTCGAGCCGTTTCGGAGGAGTTCAATCACGCACCCCGTGACACGAGAATTTTATATATTAGATATAACGGGTCCGCCATCTAACGTTTTTTTTTTTCAACAAGTGCTTATTTCATAGATGGTAACACTTAGCTCATGTCTGATTTGACAGATAATTAGTTTTATCCTTCCGCTGAGTGAATATGGTTGTGTATACGCTTGAACAACGCTGGGAAATATTGCGACTGATCGACTTACAGAAGATGCCGATTTTGCAAAAAAAAAATCATCTTTTCAGATGAAGCTCATATGTAACCAAGCAAAATTGTCGCATTTGGGCCACAGAAAACCCGCACGCATACATTGAAAAGCCGATGCACCCAAAACGAGTCACTGTTTGGTGCGGATTTTGGTCCAGAGGCATAATTAGGCCATTTTTCTTTGAAAATGAGCAAGGAGTGGCCGTTACAGTCAATGTCGATCGTTATCGGGCCATGTTGAACGAATTTTTGTTCACAAATATTGAAGAGGAGGATATTGGCAACATTTATTTTCAACAGGACGGCGCTACGTGCCACACAGCCGAAGCTACACTCGATGTTTTGCGTCCTGTTTTTGAAGATCGTATTATCAGCCGCAGAGCTGATGTCGTTTGGCCCCTTCGGAGCTGCGATTTGACACCGTTGGACTATTATTTGTGAGGTGCCCTCAAAGATAAGTGTTACGCCGACAAGCCTGATACAATTGACGCTTTAAAGGACAATATTCGTGAAGCCATTGGTGAAATACAGCTGCACACAATGATGACGATATGTTAGCAGATCAAAGCCGCAGTCCATGAAAAACTATGTCGGCAGTTCATCTGCACCTACCGTCTTATTGATTTTAGGCCATATAATTGAAGTACTGAAAAACTCTTGTTTTGTATTGTTGATCTATATGTGTAAATCATAAATGTGTTTTCATCGTTCGGTTCAAGATCTATTCTATTATTGCTAATAGAATTTGTTTTACAAGTGTTGTGTGAAATGAATTCTGTTGACAGCTGGCAGGGCAGATAGCTATTTCGATAGTTGCCAAACCATTTTATTAGCACCCTTTGCTGTGCCTTTTCCACTCATTATCACAACCTTAAGTGTTTAAAGCTTCAAAAAAAACAATCGTGAAGCAAAAACACACAGGTGCGAAAATGGTATCAACAAAGACCACACGTCAACATAATCCACACTAGCTCTTGTCTATGCTTTGTCCATCGGACAAAATTGCATAGAATTGATTTTCGGCAACAAATGCCAATCCAGTGTACCTTCGGTGTATGTATGCTCTTGTTTTGTTTTGTTGATCTGTATGTGTAAATGATGAATGTGTTATCATTGTTCGGTTCAACATCTATTCTATTATTGCTTAAAAAACTTTATTTCTCTTTACTCTCCATGAATGAGGTATGGGACAGCTTATCGCGCTTTCTATTTTTAGAGTCACAACCCACGGCTCTTACTTGTTCATCTACGAATGCCAACGTTACTGTTTGAGAAGCTTTTACTAGCATGCTGATTGACTCGACACTTATACTGCGACGACTGCTGACGTAAACATCGAGGGGGCCGGCAATGAAAGAAAAATTTATTTTTTAGGTGACTGGTGCCAGGAGTTGAACCTGGGATCTCTCCCGCATTGTAGTAGCGTGTTCTAACCATTTTGCCACGCCCGGTCCCAATTGACGTCCTGTCTTTGATTTAACTATATCGTGGATGTTTTACACCCTCAGCGATGTTTGGCCTGATTTTGTCAATTGCACTGCATTCGGGAACGAGCAGGGTTCAAAAATGCGCCCTCCATATTTGCAACACATTCTGCGTGTGCATGACAAGATTTCCATCACTGTCCTAACCTATGGAGGATCCTTGTTCCATTACCTTTAGTTGTTACTTGCTTGTAGAACTTTCAGGCTTTTCGGGCATTATCCCTGTACTTTTTGATATTCTCACTCTCTATCTCTTTTATCCTCCATACCTATTTTTTTCTGTTTGAAGAACCGTTTCGTCTCCCTTATCTTTTTCTTATAATGTTGCCTCAAGGCACACGTTATTATAGGCTGCAATGTTGGCTTACATAGGACAACACATGATTTTAGGTCTCAATTCTGAGAATTGCATGTGAAAGTTGCTCCAAAAATAAGAAGTGCTGCATTCTTCGTTTTATCAAGTTGGTTGCCATAATAATTTAATGGCCATACCAATTTTTTTTTTGCTCAACGTGGATTTTTGCACTTTCTCTATATCACAGTAGAACATTTTTTAGCTCATTGGTTTGGGACTCAATTTTGAGAACTGCATGTGAAAGTAGCCCCGAAAAGAAGAAGTTCCGCATCATTCGTTTTGTTAAGCTACTTGCCATACAAATTTGTTATCGACTTGAAGTTGGTAAGTATCGTACAGGGGTATTTGTCACGTTTTAGGCTCTTTAGTTTGACATAACTCGATAACCACTAGTCCGAGTTAGCTGAAACAATTTTAAAAAAATTAAGAATTACAATTGCTTTAATCTGTTCATATAACGTTAACCCAACATAAGCAACAGTCTCTCTTTTCCATTCACCAAATGATTTTGAACTGTGTTTATTTTGTAGTAGTTACAATAACACTGTTGTACTCCGTGACGTATGATTTACGTGAAATATTATTTATGATAATCATACGTCTTCATATAACAATATAACAAAAAAGCCTAAAACGTGACAAATTCCTCTATACGAAACTTACTAACTTCAAATCGATATTAAATTTTTTTGGCATGTAACTTGACAAAACGAATTATGCAGAACTTCTTCTTTTAAGGGCTCATTTACGTGCAGTTCTTAGAATTGAGTCCCAGCATCATGTGTTGAGACACAAAAGAAATATTCCGCACAAAAAATCGACCTTGAGCAAAAAATTAGTATAACCATAAAATTATTAAGGCAGCCAAGTTGACAAAACGAATGATGTAGAAGCTCTTATTTGGAGTTACTTTCATGTGCAATTTTCAGAATTGAGTTTCAAATCAATAAGCTTAAAATTGTTGTACTGTATAATTTAATATTTTCAAATAAGATTAATACTTCCAAGAAAATTGATTACTTAATGCATTGTGAGCTTGTAGGTAGTCCTATAACTATATTTCCGACTATTTTTCTCTACAGTTTTCTCTCATCTCTTGTATTTACAATTAAAAAACAAAGCTTGTGTTGTAAGAGTAATAAGAGTAATTTAAGAGCATAGTGAAAACACTTTGAGATAGTTACCACACTATGCTATGTAACAACAGTAGTGGAGTTGGAGTATTATGCATTAGAATCTCATAACTGCAAATTCTTTCTTGAGTTAATAGACTCAAAAACTTTTTTCACTTTTAAGAAAATATACGATTCCCAAAATGATTTTTTTTAAACTTATTTAAAGTTTTAAATTTACATTTAATTAAAGCAATTAAATAGTTTATGAAATATTATTTCTTTATATAATCTGAAACTCATTTACATTTCGTATGTTTGCCATATTTATATTCAATACAAAACTTTAAAACTTACACTTAGATGGCATAGAAACACCTAACCCACACACAACACTCGCTCGCTCGCCCCATATCCTATATGACTATGACTTCTTTAGTTTCTAATAACAATACATTACAGTGGTTCTGCCCCGAGGGCATAAAAGTTTTCTAACAATAACTCCCTGTTATTTCAGTCTGCCACACTAGTTGCCACCCTAAGTTTACGTGCCTGTTGTCCCTTATTTTGCAGCACCCAAACCCTTTAATTCCATACTATACGATTTAATTTACTAATATTAGCTCACTAGACCCCCCTCATTTCTAAACTATAGGTCTTACAGCGACTCCAGCCCCCACTTGTTCTGAATTATAAAAATATCATAAGGTGTCCACACCTATCATACTCTTTTTCTGTTGTTTTAGTTGTTTTGCATATGACAGATTATTTTCCATTCAAGAGTATCCCTAAATCCTTGGCCCAAAGTTTTTTGTTGTAAAATTTTGTACACACTCTTGTTCTCACTCCCCAAATTTCCTTTTCCATTGTGTGTGTGAAACCAAAGAAGACGTGTTGTCGTTGAAAAGTTTCTCTTGGGCTCTGTGGGTGGCAGCAGTGTGATATTTTCGTAACCACAGTATTTCATTTAATTGTCTGCGTCAGCCTTGACAGGTGAATATTTAAAGTAATATTGCACTCGCAGATATCAGAAACCCGTAAAAGTGACACTCATTGCTTAGCGTTCATTACAAAACGCTTATGGCAATAAGCAACAATACCAAACTCATCATATATCACATATCTCCTTCGTGCCTGGCTGAGTGGTGGTTGGTGGTTGGTGGCCTAACTGCCAGCCAGCCTGGCTGCATGGCTGCCCTACCGCCCGCCCGCCTGCCTACGTGCTTAATATCACATGGCTCACATGAAGCAAAGGATATTACTTTCCAAACAAACTGATAAAAAGAAGAAATATTTTATGCTTTTCAAGTATGCAATATTATCTCTCATATCAGGATTACATGGCAATGTGTATTTCAAGCACACACACACACACACACACAAACACTCTCCCACACACACACCCCACCCGTCCTTATCATCTCTACGGCGATGAAAAAGGATGAACCACCACCGCCTCTACGTTTGCCGCCTCTTGTGGTGTTGTCCCTGTAAGTTTAAGTGTTGAATTTACTTCAAGAATCTTTTTTGCTGCGATTTGTGGCGGAAGCAGAGAAGCAAATGAAATCTGTGTGAAATAGCCAATTCATATGGCTGGAACATTATAAAGTGTCCTTGCGTTATGTTTTCTCTATGAGTATGCGAGCGAGCGAGTGTGTGTGTTTGTGTATGGGTGTGTTTGTTTGCTGTTTGTGCCATGAATGAAAATGATCGCCCAGTGGGCAGGCCCCCGTTTTTATGTTGTTTCGTTTCGTGTTGTTTTTTTTCTTCAGCTACTCTTCTTGCACTGTTTTTCATTCCATGGACACTTTGCATCGTCCTTCTCGCCAAAATGCAAACAGGCTTATTATAACGACGTAAAATACATAGTAGACTCGTTCAAAGACAACGTTTCTGTGTGAATGCGCTTCTCACTCGCCACTGCTGCTGTTCGCTATTCATTGCAAGTTCAGTGCTCGTGGCCATCGCTTAAGGTCCCACCCCAGTCCTATTATGTTGCACATGTACGGTAATCAATTATTCCGTCCTTTCTTTTTTTTTTGTGTCGCCGTGTTTCTCTTGCACCCCACCCACTAGCGCCAAAGAAGAAGCATGTAAGCGAGTGCGGCAGCAGCAGCAGCTCACAGCACAGATGAATTGGACTTTTGTGTGAATTTCGTTTAGTTTAGAGTTCTGGCTAAAAGACTAATGTCGTCCGTCTGTCGCCGAGTCCTGAAGTTATGTACCGGCGACAAACCTTAACGGTGCATACATTATGAGCGAGGGGCTGTGTCCTCGCACGACTGCCACATAGATAATGTGGTCAATTGAGCAAAGCCACTTGGTTTAATGTCAATATTACACATTGTCAGGTTGCTGAAAAAAAAACACTGGCAAAGGTTGTTCTGCATTTGAAGTGGGTGGGGTGGGTGGGTGTTGGTGTTCCTGTATTAGATATGCACTAAAATTTAATTCCTCAGTAAAAGGGCCGTAAACACAGGCACCGCTGTAGGAAGTTTGAGATAACATAACATTGATCATTTGTGTAATCGATGAAAGGGCATGTCTTAAGTGTTTTGGATGTACATGTGATGCGTGGTGCAAATATAGACCCAGATCAGCACCCAGTTGTTCATGTCCGCTTATGATAAAGCAAAGCTTATAACCAAATGCCAAGGCAGCTAGACATCGCACTACTGCATAATACCTAGAATGCAAATGCGTATTCCAAACAACTATTCGCAATAACTGCCAACAAACACTTCTAACTTCCTGACGCACAATGTTAACATAGTGTGCACAGTATAACACATGATTTTGGGACTCAATTCTGAGAACTGCATTTGAAAGTATCCCCATAAAGAAAAAGTTCTGCATCATTTGTTTTGTCAAGTTACATGCCATACAAATTTAATATCGATTTGAAGTTAGTAAGTATCGTATACGGGAATTTTTCACGTTTTAGGCTCTTTTGTTTGACATAACATAAATACTATATGGTGGCGTACGATTATCATAAGCTATATTCAACGTAAATCATACGCCACAGAGTACAACAGTGTTATTGTAACTGCTACAAAATAAACCTAGTTCAAAATCATTTGATGAATAGAAAAGTAAAACTGTTGCTTATTTTGGGTTAAAGTTATATGAACAGATTAAAGGAATGGTAATTCTTAGTTTTTTTTTTAATTTGTTTCAGCTAAATCGGACTAATGGTTCTTGAGTTATGTCAAACAAAAGAGCCTAAAACGTGACAAATTCCCCTATACGATAGGTACTAACTTGAAATCGATATTAAATTGTAATGGCATGTAACTTGACAAAACGAATGATGCAGAACTTCTTCTTTTTCGGACTACTTTTACGTCCAATTCTCAGAATTGAGTCCCAAATCAATGAGCTGAAAAATTTTGTACTGTGATATAGAGAAAGTGCTAAAAAATCCACGTTGAGCAAAAAATTCGTATGACCATAAAATTATTAATACAGCCAACCTGATAAAACGAAGAATGCTGAAGTTTTTATTTTTGAAGTTACTTTGACGTGCAATTCTTAGAATTGAGTCCTTAAAACATGTGTTGTCCTGTGTAAGCCAACATTGCAGCCAATGATAATGTGTGTCTTGAAGCAACAATATAAGAAGAAGATAAGGGAGACAAAACGGTTCTTCAAACAGAAAAAATAGGTATGGAGGAGAAAAGATAGAGAGAGAGAGAGTGAGAATATCAAACAGTACAGGGATAATGCTCGAAAAGCCCGAAAATTCTACTAGTAAGTAACAAGTAAAGGTAATAAAACAGGAATCTCCATATGTAAGGACATTGATGGAAATCTGGTCACCGATACGCAGAATGTGCTGCAAATATAGAGAGCCTATTGTTGTACCCTGCTCGTTTCCGAATGCAGTGCAATTCACAAAATCAGGCCAAACATCGCTGAGGGTGTAAAACATCCACGATATAGTTAAATCTAAGGCCAGAACGTCAATTGGGACCGGCCGTGGCATGATGGTTAGAACACGCGACTACCATGCGGGAGAGATCCCAGGTTCAATTCATGGCACCAGTCATCAAAAAAATACATTTCTTTCATTGCCGGCCCCCTCGATGTTGTCGTCAGCAGTCGTCGCAGTATAAGTGTCTAGTCAATCGGCATGTCTGGTAAAAGCTTCTCAAACAGTGACGTTCGCATTCGTCGATAAACAAGTAGGTGCCGTTAGTTGGGAATCTTAAAATAGAAAGCGTGTTAATTCACAACAACGCGAGAAGCTATCCCATACCTCATTCATGGGGTGTAAAAAGAAATTAAGTTTTTTTAAGCAATAATAGAATAGATCTTAAACCGAACGATGAAAACACATTCATAATTTACACATATAGATCAACAATACAAAACAAGAGCATGCATACGAGGGAGGTACACTGAATTGGCATTTGTTGCCAACAACAATTCTCTGCAGTTTTGTCCGATGGAAAAAGCATAGACAAGAGCCTGTGTGGATTATGTTGTCGTGTGGTCTTCGTTGATACCATTTTCACACCTGTGTGTTTGGGCCTCACGATGGTTTCTTGAAGCTTTTAACAGGTTTTAAAGGTTGTGATAACGAGTGGAGAAGGCACAGCAAAGGGTGCAGATAAAGATGGTTTGTCAACCATCGAAATAGCTATCCGCCCTGTCAGCTGTCAATATAATTCATTTCACACAACTCTTGTAAAACAAATTCTATTAGAATAGATCTTGAACCGAACGATGAAAACACATTTATGATTTACACATATAGATCAACAATACAAAACAAGAGTTTTTTTCAGTACGTCAATTATACGGCCTAAAATCAATAAGACTGTAGGTGCAGATGAACTGCCGACATAGTTTTTCATACATGCACCAGCCTATTAACACGATTTGGCTACAGAACTATATGACCAATGTTGTTCTATGTCATGGACTTAAGAAAGACGATCCGAATATCTGCAATACCTAACACATGGTCAGCCTTTTACCTATCGCATACAATGTCCAGTCCAGAGCTTTGTGTGAAAGACTTAAACCTATCTTAAGAACTCTAATGGAACCTTATCAGGGTGGCGTTAGACTTAGTAAATCCACAATCGACTAATTGCTCATACTACAACAAGTACTGGAGAGGACCCAAGAAGTGCAGAACGATACTTATACTTTTATATAGCCTAAGTATAAAGCCGCATTTGTCAATTCGATATAACAAAAAATATAAGACGCCATAGCTGATACGACTTTGAAGGATGACACCAAACGAAAATTCAACATTGGACTTTCAGTAATGCACGAGCGGAATACTGTGTCAGCTGTTATAAAACGGCTATGGTCAAAATTTTAGCAAATTCGAACAACTTTAAGCCGTGATCCGAAGAGGTCAAAACTCCAACCTATGTATATGAAAATGAGATTGTTTTTGTTTATTTCCATTTTTTATGAAGCGATTTTTATGAAATTTTCACAGAATGTAGTTGTGTGGTCGGTGGGGAAAATGGGGTACATGCATTTTTAATATATCAAATGGGCGTGGCCCCGGTCATTGGACCTAATTTTTGAAAACGCAATATCTGGAGGACTGTTTCGTAAATCGCTTAGAAAATTTGTGTGAATGAATTTGGCGGCAAAGTTCGTGACACCAAATAAAAAATGGGCGGGATCGGTTCAGTTGGCGCGGCTTACGTCTTGAAATTTAAAACGTCTGTATCTTATAAACTATCAGAGGCATGAAAATGATATTTGGTATATATGTTGTTCGTACAGTTAGAATTACAGCCACAGTGGAAGTTGGCTGTTTTACGCCCCTTTTCAAAAATCGACGTAATGATAGTCCCATAAACTATCAAAGGTATGACGATGAGATTCCATTGCCGTTCAGAAATTATTTAATTATACAATATCTGTTATTTATATGGAAGGTACCAGAAGGAGTGTGTCAAATAGTTACGTTTTCTAAGGTTACGCCTCCTATTACAAGATAAATTAACTGACCAAATCTGATTGTCCCCCCGGGGGTAGGTTTGGAAGTTATGGGAGAAAAATTAATTTGCCAAAAATAGGTCATTTTGTATGGGAGGTACCAGAAGGCGTGAACCGATATAGTCCATATTCATTCCTGAGTCCAATTTTCATAAGCGAACATCATACGCAAAATTGAATTCAGTTTACTTGCAAAAAATATATGTATGTAAAACTATGAGGGTCAATTCGGTCATATGTATGGGAGGTACCAGAAGCGGTGTGACAAAGGCTTTGGTTTTCTTAGGGTTTGTCTACTTTTGCAAGAGAAATAAACTGGCCTAATTCAAATATCCTCCAGCCGTCAGGTTTGGCAGTTATGAAAGAAATATTAATTATCCAAAAATAGATAATTTTGTATGGGAGCTACCAGAAGGGGTGAGGCTCTTCTGCCCATTTACAAACCCATTAGTTCGTTTTGAATAATATTAATTCTGGTAAATTTGCATACCGATCCGTTAAGGTTTACTCGAGTTATCCTGCTCACCCAGCCAGCCAGACTGACGGACATAGCTCGTCTTAAAAAGTCCTGAAACGAATTTGGTCTTAAGATACTTGGGTTCTAACTCGTCCCCTTTAATGCGTTACACTATTTTTCGTATTTAATGGGTGATGGTATAATAATTAGTGTCGAATTCTGAGTCGATTTAACTATGTCCGTCTGTCTATCTGTCCCCGCGATTACAGCCGTAGTTTAAGAGATATCGAACTGAAATTTGAAATGCAAGCTTCTCTAAGCTGAGGTTGAGCAAGATCGGTCAAAAACTCCCCTTCCACCTGCCATACTAACTCCTCCTTCTTGGGGTCTGTCATTGCTTTTACAACTGTAGTTTAAGAGCAACCAAGCACGACATTTTGTATGCAAGCTTCTCTACTTTAAGCGGAGGTTGAGTTCTTAGATTAGACCGATCGGTCAAAAACTATTACCACCTCCCATACAAAATCTCTCTTTTTGTGGGTGTTCATCTGTCTGTCCATCTCGGCAATTACAGACATACTTTAAGGGCAAACGACCTGAAATTTTAAATGCAAGATTTTATTCTTAAAGCGGATAAGTTAGATTCTAAGAGGAGTAAGTGTGGTCAAAACCTACTCCCATCTTCAATACAAATTGCCCCTATTTTGGGGTGTGTCCCCTCGATTACACCCGTAGTTTAAGAGCTATCAAACAGAAATTTGAAATACAAGCTTTTATCCTTAAAGCAGATATGTTATATTCTAAGAGGAGTAAGTTCCCTCGAAACTACTCCCACCTCCAATACAAATTGTCCCTATTTTGGGGTCTGTCTCTGCGATTACAGCCGTAGTTAAAGAGATATCGAACTGTAATTTGAAATTCAAACTTCTATCCTTAAAGCGGATAAGTTAGATTCTAAGAGGAGTAAGTGCGGTCAAAACCTACTCCCATCTCCAATACAAATTGCCCCTTTAAGGGAGTCTGTCCCCGCGATTACAACAGTAGTTAAGTAGCTATCGAGCTGAAATTTGGTATGCAATCTTCATTTCTCTAATCGGAGGTTAAGTTCGTACAAAACTTCTTCCATCTCCTTTTGGGATTGTCCTTCTATCTCTTCCCCTATTACATTCGTAGTATAAGAGGTATCGAGCTGAAATTGGATATGCAAGCTTACATCCTCTATGACAAGGTTAAGTTCTAAAATGAGTAAGATCGTACAAAAAGTACATCCACGTCCCACATACAACCTTTACATTTTGGAGTTGTCCGTCTATCTGTCCCCCAATTACAGTGGCAGTATAAGAGGTATCGAGCTGAAAATTGGAACACAAGCTTAAATTCTCGTCTTTCTGTCCCCGCGGTTACAGCAGTAATTTAAGAGCTATCAAGCTGTATGTTGCTATGAAAGGTTCTGTTCTCAAAGTGGAGGTTATGATCTGAATTGAGGAATGTCGGACAAATACTATTCCCACTTATCATACATAACTTCAAAATTCATAACAATATCCACAGCTCATATAAACAATTCAAGCTCAGTATTTGACATTTCCATAGTAATAAAAAGTTACTCACAAAAACCGAAGTGATCGGCTAAAAGTAATGTCCACCTCTCATACAAAGTCCCCCTTTTTCCGGTACAAAGTTTAATAAAATATAGTTGTAGTACTAATAAACGGTTTTATCGTCATTTTTGCACATGGTGAAGGGTATCTGAGGAACTGGCCGTGGCATAGTGGTTAGAACACGCGACTACCATGCGGGAGATCGCAGGTTCAAAAATGGCTCCAGTCATCTTAAAAAAAAATTGTTCTTTCATTGTCGGCTCCACTCGAATGTTGTTGACAGCAACTTCGCAGTATAAGTGTCGTGTCAATCGGCGTGTCTAGTAAGAGCTTCTCAAACAGTGATGTTCGCATTCGTCGATAAACAAATAGGTGCCGTTAGTTGAGAATCTAAAAATAGAAAGCGTGTTAATTCACAACAACGCGAGAAGCTATCCCATACCTCATTCATGGGGTGCAAAGGGAAATTAATTTTTTTTTAAGGGTATCTGAACTTCGGGCAGCCGAAGATAATTACCTTACTAGTTTTAAGTGCATCCCCGTCTCACCAAGGATGGCAAGTACGATAAGTTATAAAATGGTAGTCAGGTTTATATTGTAGCAGTTACAATAAAACTGTTTTGTACTTGCTAACTTCAAATCGATATTAAATTATTATGGGATGTAACTCGACAAAACAAATGATGCAGAACTTCTTCTTTTTTGGGCTACTTTCATGTGCAGTTCTCAGAGTTGAGTCCCAAAATCATGTGTTGAACTGAGTTTTTCTCTACTCCTCTGCTGTCTCTAGTTCAAATTACATTATTCACCGGCTTTCCCACCCTCACTTATTCTTTAACAACCAACTAAATTTGCAATTTCAACACTTAATACATTTACAAGTGACAATAACTTCAATGTGTGTGTTACATTCGTAAAAACCACTTGTCACTCGCAATAATGTTAAGTTGAGTGTTTTCCTTATGCAGAAAATCATAGAAATATAACTTGAAAAATCATGTAATAAATCAAATCACTTTGCTCCTTAAATTTATAACATTTTGTAAATATGAATATAATATAAATATACTTCGTTCATACATATTTCAATGCATTTCTTTTCATTTTGTTTCATTCAAAGGCCACTTGACGATTCACACATGTGAGCCCTTAGGGAAATTGAAATATAATAGATAAAGATACAGAGGAGATATTCTACAAAAAAAAAGGTATACTCTGCTAAAGACAAAAGCTATGTTAGGTGGAAAAATGACATCCTTGTGCCAGCTGCAACACCTAGCGATCACACAAGGCAATCGGAAAATTGTGGCGGAAACTGATGTATGTGTGTGTGGGTGTGTGTCTGTGTATTATCACCCTTAAGATATGCAACAATAACAAAGATTACACACTGACACACACACACACACACATGAGTCAAACTTATGCATAGTATTTTGTTGTTTCTTTAATGAAAACAAAGTCTTCTCAGCCCCAGCTGTTTTGCCTTGGCGTTAAGCATTGCATGCTTGTTTCTTCCCGCTTTCTAGGCACTCCACAGCCAGCTAACTAATAAATGTAATACATTTCCACGTTTGTACATTCAATTCAAGATTGAAAGGAAGAAACACAGAAAACACAACAAAAAAAAAAACACAACACATAAAACAAAAATGTCCTTATCGTGTAATCTAAACGCCTTAAGTAGGTATAAACATACACAGTGCAATAAGCGACAGGGTGATGGGGTAGGGGAGAGAATCCTTTTATGTTGCATCCATGCACACACAGACACACACACACACAAATACATATAAGCATACTTTGCATAAATACACACGCATACGAATTCACTTAAGTTTTCATAGATTCATGCATCCTTTAGTCCTTGAAATGAACAATTACATAGAGAACATATAAACACACACACACACACACACAGCTCTTATGTCAATATGTTGAATATTGCCAAAGGCGCCAATGATAATGATGATGAGGACGAGGCTGCAGATTACCAGGATAAAACTAAAGACTCACTGAGTGAGTGAGTGAACGATGGCGGGCCATGTCATCGAGTCGACTCGAAGTCGAGTGTTGTGCATTTGTCCGTGTGTGTGTGTGTGCAAGAGAACGCGTCTGAGAGGTGGCAGGGGGCAGTGCAATCTGATTACCTTAATCATGAACTTCTTGTAACATATTTTTTTTTGTTGTCTTTCTGTTTTTATTAATTCCAGGTTGAATTGGAGAATTGGGTTAATAGCATACACAGCGCTTGTGCAGCTGCCTTTGCCAGGCATCGTGGCAAAACGGGAACTTTGCATCTATTACAAGAGGAAATTTTCCGCATTGAAAAGGCAATTGAATCGGTAAGTTATAAAATGTACTTAATATAACTCTTAACACATGTGTGTGTGTATATATATGTTACTGTTGCTGCTGCTGCTGCTGCTATACACAGTAAGACAATGATTTTGTCGGTGAACTGATGTTTGGTGTAAAAATTAAGACAGTGTTTGGGAAATCTGTAATCAACTATGAATTATGTGACCGGGATTGCTTTTTAACCTAGACATATTACATATCATCTAAAATATCATCTGGAGTATAAGCTGGATGAGGAACAATTCGTAACGTAATTTATTGATTTTGTATCAGCTGAAGAAATGGGGCATTGCCATGGTGGAAGAGTATTGTTTTCTATTTTATAGGCAAATGATTTCGTCTATATCAAGCAGCAGACATGTATATACACAGGTGTCAGGCAAAACCAAATGCACGCACACACAAATATTATGGGTCTGGGTATGTGATTTTGTAGCATGAGAGAGTAGTGTTGCTTTCATAACTCTCAAGCAGAGACTAACAATAGACTGACCGCTTTGAATCAAATACAGCTTCGCGTACGTGTGAATTGTCAATATTGCATATATGGGCAAAGGCGGTAATTGACGGCCTCGTGGGTTTATGAAATGCCTAACACTGATATAGACCAAAGCGGTAAGATTATTGTAAATGTCAAAATAACGCCGTAACATTTGTCGCGTACATCTTACAACAACAAATATTGCCTCAGTGGTTCGTTAGAAAAAATAAGGAAATTTAGTTGACTGACGTATCCATGAAGCCAGAAAAGTAACTCATTACTGAACAAATTTCGACGCAAAAACAGCTGAACTTTAATCGTTTAGGAGCAAATGTTCCCCATCCTTCTTAATCGACGGATGCAACAGATATTTATCCATCGAATATCGCACACAAACAAGGATTCCAAGCGCTCCGTAGATTGTTTGTCACGACAATGTTTCTCCTTGTTCTTATACGGCGGGAACAACAGATATTTATCCATCGAATGTTGCACACAAACAAGGATTCCAACCGCTCCGGAGATAATTTGTCACGACAAGTTTGGGTAACAACTCCTTAACCTGGTCCATCCCACGACGTTTTGGTCGTCGCCTCCTGCGTTTCCCATTGAGTGCATTCGTTTTATTTGAACCCGCATGACTACGTCGATGTCGTTATACAGCGACTAAAAACAGTGGAACATTAATCGATAAGGAGCAAATGTTTACCATTATTCTTATACGGCGGATACAACAGACATTTATCCATCGATCGATTGTCGCACAGCGCTCCGTAGGTAGTTTGTCACTACAAGTTTGGGCAACAACTGCTTAACCTGGTCCATCCCACGACGTTTTTGTCGCCGCCTCCTGCGATTCCCATAGAGTCTCATGCGGCAGATTTTTTGATCTTGAACATTTTCTTCCATTCGCCCAACATGTTTCAACCAGTGCATTCGTTTTACTTGGACACGCTTGACTACGTCGATGTCGTTAGACAGCTCATACCTAAAAAAAAAACTCTACCAAAATCAGCGGAACTTTAATCTCTTAGGAGCAAATGTTTCTTCTTATACAGCGGAAACAACAGATATTTATCCATCGATTTGCTCTCACAGAAAAGGATTCCAAGCGCTCCGTAGATAGTTTGTCACGACAAGTTTAGATAACAACCCCTCAAACTAATCCATACCACGAAGTTTTGTTCGACCTCTCATGTGCCACCCATAGAGTCTGAGGCGACAGACTATTTGAGCTGGAGCAGTTTTTTTCCATTCATCCAACATGTTTCAATCAGTGCATTGATTTGATTTGTAACCACTTGACTATATCGATGTCGTTATACAACTCATACAGTTCATGGTTCACACAACGACAGTACTCGCCTTTAAAACTGATGAGACCAAATTCTCTCAAAGACACGCAGAACAGATTTATTCATCCGCTTGTGTCATTACCCAGGATTCTGTCAATGATGATACTTTACGAGTTGAAGCATTTTCTTTTATTCACCCAACATGTTTCAAACAATGCATTTGTTTTATTTGAACCCGCTTGGCTAGGTCGATGTCGTTATACAACTCATACAGTTAATGGTACACGACGACAGTACTCGCCTTTAAAAATGATGAGACCAAATTCTCTCAAAGACTCGCAGAATAGATTTATTCATCCGCTTGTGTCATTACCCAGGATTCTGTCCAATAGAGTACCAATATCTGGTTCAGTTGGGTTTTCGTTCGTAGAGAAAAGGCTTAGAGATTAACTTGCTTGCGCAGCGCAGAGTCACAACGCTGTGTGATCAAGATGACAGTTCTTTTTAGTTGACGGCGGTGTCAAGGTAGACATACTCATCTTTCACTTCAAAGTTCTGGTTGTCTGCATTCACGCGGCGTTCCAAACGAGTAGACTGTTTGTTCGTTGAAACAATTAATTTGATGTTGTCCTCATTTATCTCGGGACCCAAATCTGTCGACTGCTTTTTAATGCTTAAAAAGGTCGCAGTAACATCCCGACGATCACGGCCAATGATATACTATCAGTCGTGTTAACATCAGCTTTCCGCATGATCATTCTCCATTAAGATGATAAAGAGATCGCAAGACAGGCCAATTGCCCTGTCTAAAGCCTCGTATGGTTGTGGTTGTTAGTGTAACAGCTGGTGGAAGTAGCTGGGGTGATAATTCTTTATACGGATTTACAATTAATCGGCACTCAATCTGGCATGTAATACGGTTATCATACGATCATTGTTGGCAACTCTGTTTCGTTCCTTTGTAGGCAACAAGGTTTATGTCAAGGGGTTGTTAGATGTTGTTTTGAGTTTTAATCGCCAAATTCCTCCAAAGATGGCGCTAGCTTGTTGATTTATTTTGCAATGTTGATAAATCATTTCCTTTTTCTTTGGTCCTTGCCCAATCTGCATTTTTTTTGTAGTGGAAGAAGCATCTAGGATGAGTTTTGTTGGCTGGAGAACTCGAAATTATTTGGAAAGTAATTTTTTTCAATGTTGATTAGGCCAGTGCCCCGCCCGAGAATCGAACCCGGCACCTTCAGATCGCTAATCTACGTCGCTTCCACTGAGCTATCGAAGGCCACGCCTTGTATGGTAGAAAATGGTTCTTCGAAATATTTGCCTATGTTCAGCTCTCCATGGATACCAAACTCATAGTTCTTTTTCGTTTCGGACTGTCAAATGTTGCTTTGTAGGCACAATACAAAGATGGTAAGTGTCGATCTGCATTTCTTGGGTCTTCGCCAGGATTTTCCGTAAAGTTAATATCTTGGGTCATAAATTTACCACTACCAGATCTTATCAGGTTTCATAAGATAGACATTAAATAAGCACATAACACATTCGACAGGACTAATAGGTCAAAAGCTGAACCAACAATAGTTGGATATAATATATCTTCTAGTTATATCCAACTAACACATGCTGCTATATTGGATTTAAGTAGTTATATCCAACTATTACACTTTAGTCCTTTCTAGTATCAATAATTTCCAGTTTCCAGTTCGACACCAATTATTTTATCAATGGTTTAAAGGTTTCAAAAAAATCTCCCTCCACTTTAACGTTAATGGTTGTCAATGTTCAAGCGTTGCGCCCCCGAAGTGTACATAATAATTTAGTTTTGTTCACTTTGGTTTTGAAGGTAACTAAATAACAATATCCAATACGAGTACACTATACAATGAATAACTTTTTGGCCATGCACTAGTTTTTAGCAACTATTGACATAACGCAAAATTGACAACGCTGCAGGCCATTTCATTTTGCTATCCCATTTATATTCACCAATTCCAATGAAATAGCATCATACCATCAAGTTGACTAAATTAACAAATAAGCAAACTGATTTTATATACATCTATAGAATACAATTGATACCAACGGCCGCATTTCACTGAATGAAATTTGTCTCACCCTCATCTCCCTCCCAACCCTCCCACACACAAAAGATCAATTGGTCAATAGGGCCTTGGCACATAAGTATCTCTATATATCTAAATATAAGTGCAAACACACACACATACACACTTGGCATATATTTAGTCTACTTTACGACAAGGGCATTTTTATCAATCCATATAAACACATAAAGAAGGATGCCAATGAGAGCAGCAGCAGCAGCAGGAGAGAGAGAGTCCTCATATCTTCAATATTTATTTGTTTTTATTCTTAAGCACCGGCTTGGGGCAAGTTGTCGTTCATTATCGTCACATTCCCGGGGCAAAGTGATGGTAGTGGAAAAGGTTGGGTGGTAAGGGGGGACTGTTGCTCATTGCTTGGTTGTCCACAAATGTTGCTGACTGCATTGATGCAATGCCTGCCTAGAGTCAGTCTATGCTATGGGATGGTGGTAATGTGGCTCATGGTGCATTGTGTTGCATGGCAAAAGCCGACATTTATTGTGTGTTTAGATGTTGTAGCTGTAGCTGTTGCTGCTACTGCTGTTGCTGTTGCTGTTGCTACTGCTGTAGCTGTAATATTTGCTACATAAATTAAAAGCAAAGTGTTTAATTGTAGTGCATGTTAGGCTGCAGTACAGCAAAGGGATGCGCTATGCGATGTATGAGAAGCAAATGTCTATAATGAGTGTATATGTGTACGTGTGCGTGTTTGTGCCTTGTTCCTCCTTCTTGAAATACTTAAGGATAATAAGTAGTATGCAAACAAAAACATTAACAACATGAAGAGAGTAAGAATAACAATTTCTATTGATTTGTTGTACTTAAAATTTAGTGAGGTGGCTTAATACAAAAGGGAAGGCGGCGAGTTTAGCATATAAGTTTTTTTGTTAGGGTTCTATATGTAACCTTCCGCATTAAGGGAAGCGGGACAACCTTTTCTGTGGAGGAGTGCAGGAGTGTTTTGAATAAAATAAAATTTTTCTTAAAGAGAAACTCATTTTAAATAAATTAAAAAAAAAAGAATAAAAGGACCACGTTGCATATGAAATTAGCATGTCAAGCTTCGGGTGGGCGTGGCCGACTTTACCGAAACTTAGCATGCATCTGTTGTTGATACTAGAAAATGTATGCACCAAAAACGTATCTACTTTTGGTTGGATAGAAGAAATTTTATGCTAGAAAACCAATATGGGTTGTACGAGCAATAGGCTGTAGGCGGTGGGCGTGGCCAGTTTTGATGAAATTCCATTATTTACTTGAGTTATGCAATACAAATGAAGCCATCCCACTGCGCGGCGTTCCTTATTATAAACAAGCTGCGCCCCTTAGCTTTTCGACTGCAGACAAGCAAGTCATAATGTAATTGTCCAAATTTTCTGCGACTAAATACACAGGGACCGGCCGTGGCATAGTGGCATAGCGGGAGTTCACAGGTTCAACTCCTAGCTCGAGTCACCTTAAAAGAAAAATTTTCTTTCATTGTCGGCTCCCCTCGAATGTTGTTGACAGCAACTTCGCAGTATAAGTGTCAAGTCAATCGGCATGTCTAGTAAGAGCTTCTCAAACAGTGACGTTCGCATACGTCGATAAACAAGTATGTGCCGTTAGTTGTGAATCTAAAAATAGAAAGCATGTTAATTCACAATAACGCGAGAAGCTATCCCATACCTCATTTATGGGGTGCAAAGGGAAATTAAATAAAAAAATTCACAGTACAACATATTTCAGCTCATTGATTTGGGACTCAATTCTGAGAACTGTACTCGAAAGTAGCCCCAAAAAGAAAAAGTTCTGCATCATTCGTTTTATCAAGTAACATGCCATAATAATTTAATATCGATTTGAAGTTAGTAAGTATCGTGTAGGGGAATTTGTCACGTTTTAAGCTCTTTTGTTTGACATTACTAGAGAACCACTAGTGCGATTTAGCTGAAACAAATTTAAAAAAATAGGAATTACAATTCCTTTAATCTATTCATATAACGTTTCCCTACATAAGCAACAATTTCACTTTTCCATTCATCAAATGATTTTCAACTGGGTTTATTTTTTAGCAGTTACTCTAAAACTGTTGTACTCAGTGGCGTATGATTTACGTGGAATATTACTTATGATAATCATACGACACCATATAGTATTTATGTTATGTTAAACAAAATAGCATAAAACGTGACAAACTTCCCTATACGATACTTTCTA
The DNA here is from genome assembly GCA_964034835.1 of Muscina levida. NCBI lineage: Eukaryota > Metazoa > Arthropoda > Insecta > Diptera > Muscidae > Muscina > Muscina levida. Next base: position 37,152,393 of record OZ035883.1, read on the forward strand.
ACTTCAAAACGATATTAAATTATTATGGCATGTAACTTGACAAAACGAATGATGCCGAACTTTTCCTTAATGGAGCTACTTTCACGTGCAGTTCTCAGAATTGAGTCCCAAAATTATGTGTTGTACTGTTTTAACATTTTTACCTATTCCTTTATAACGAAGCTGCCAATAAGTTGGAATATGTGAAGGGATTTCCAATAAGGACGGGTCGATGTTGTTATAAAATAAAACAGGTCACACATGACTTATTAACGAAATTCCCTCTTTATTTGATAGGCTCATACATGGCAATATGTGTGGTATAAAACGTGGCTTTAAATGTCCTTTGCGGCTTCTAACAACGGCACCAATCCCATTGATAAAATTTTAAATAAAGCTGCTACGTAATGAAGCTGTCAGTGAGCAGGAATATGTATAGGGTATTTCACTAAGGGTGGATCAATGTTTCAATGTAATAAAACAGGTCGTGTGTGAGATATTAACCAAATTCTTTTTGATAGGCTCATACATGGCAATATATGTAGTACTAGTGGGCCCGGCAATGCTTCGCTATTGCATTTTAACTTGTAATATATTTCACATTTAGACCTAAATAAAGTACTTTGAAAACGGTACTTAAGCTCGATAATGATGAGTTTATTAACTTATGTAACTAATTTCAAGAAACTCCTTAACATGGAAGTTAACAAATTAAGTGTTGTTGTTTTAAATTCTAAATATCATAGGCTCTATGACGATAGTAAAAAGTTCATCAGCAAAGTTGTATCTTTTACAAATCGGAAACAGACATTCCGTTTAAGATCAAAATTCACTGTAGTAGCGGTAACCGTCTGTATACTAACTATCTCTTTGGGCGTAAAAAACACTTTTGACATGCCTTCTCCGCCTATTGACCGAAAATGGAAATTTCGTTTGAAGCTTAATGCCTTTAGCCATAAAAACCTCTTTTGCCATGTCTTCTTCTCACATGGATCAAGAATATTTCCAAATACTATCTTTGTATTGAACTCGTATTACCATTCTATGAGATAATTCGGTCACCAACGTTTGGCTTTACAAAGTGATGACCTCACGCGCTTTATGGCATTTTACGCCGTCGTGTTGGAACCATTTCTCCTTCAAATAATGTGCAATGACATGATAAATAAAAAAAATCAATTGATCGTCCACTAGTTTTAGTTCTTCTACCAGTTGGATATATGAATATAGGCCAAGATCTTTCCTCAGCATTTGCAGAGACCGAGTTGCTGAGAACGGTGTCGGTTCGATAAATTCGAGTCCCCTGTCACACTTACGTCTACAGCGTTGATGGCTTCTATTAGCTGCTCAGATGGATGAGTATATGCACCATAAACTTCACAAAGGGCAAAATAAATTTTCAAGATTTGTAAACGTTGTTCTTTTGTAGTCTTTACATGGTGATTTTTCAAAGAAAGTCTCAATGAAAGTCTATCACACTTCACACACCTCGCCTGAATGACGAATTGGTTGACCTAAAATGGCAACAAAAACGGTAAATGGGGTTTTGTTGGGTGTCAGTTGTACATTAAAAATCCACATGAATCAAAATCCTAGCTGATACTTTTTTTAAGATAAAAGGATTTTTCGTTTATTTACTCCGTTTTGCGCTTCTTTTAGAAGTAACGTTCGTTGTACAGACTTCAGCTTTAAGACACTTCTATCAAAATTTAAGTTTTCTGCACTAAATTAAGTTTTCCCAGCGCGAGCTAGGAATTGATATTACACACAAAGTTTATTGGTGACATTTTCTAACAATTCATCGTAGATTTGGTTACAATATTTGCGAATAAAAAACTGGCCCACCTTACTGTTCATATCTCTAGGCGAACTGCAATATACTGTGGAATTTTGACAGTTATAACTGTTTATTTTAAAAGGGGTGTGGTACAGCCCACTTTTACTCTTACTGTAATTTATACTGCAACAACAACATATGTAACAAATCTTATTTTCATACCTCTTATAGTTCATGAGATAAAATCCTTTTTATTTTGATGCTGTATGGGCGGTGCCACGCCCCTTTATCCAATCGCCGCCAAATATAGCCAGGGACTATCTACAGGTCATCAGTACCACTTGGTAAAATTTTCGTATCAATCTGTCTATTGGGAAAGCCTGCAGAGCGGTTTTGAAAAGGGGGCGTGGCACCCCCCACTTCCACGCTGGCTGTAATTAATACTGCTCCAACGACATATATACCAAATCTCATCTTCATACCTCTGATAGTTCATGAGATATAGCCCTTTTGATTTTCAAGTTTTATCAGCGGTGCCACGCCCCTTTATCCAATCACAATCTATTATAGCCAGGGACTATCAACAGGTCAACAGTACCATTTGGTAAAATTTTCGTATCAATCGGTCTATTAGAAAAGCCGTTAGAGCGGTTTTAAAAAGGGGGCGTGGCACCGCCCACTTCCACCTTGGCTGTAATTAATACTGCTACAACAACATATATACCAAATCTCATCTTCATACCTCTGATAGTTCTTGAGATACAGCCCTTTTGATTTTCAAGTTGTATGGGCGGTGCCACGCCCATTTGTCCAATTAGACCAATTGGACCACCCAAACGCATACAAAAAAATTTATGCAAATCGGTCCAGCCGTTCGTGAGTTATGAAGTCACAACACAATTGCAACAATTTTTTATATATATAGATTAAACATTGTTTAAAAAAGTTCTTCGCGGCTTCTCATGATGGCACAAATCCTTTTGATCCAATTTTGAATATCGCTGCCCCGTAGATCAAGTTGAAAATTGAGCAATGACCTGAGTTATATTGACCTTAAAGGCATCAATCGACCACGATTGAAATAGGCCTGCTTCAAAAACCCCCTCAAGAAAAAGTTAAGTAAAGTCAAATCGCACATTCTTGGTAGCCAATTCACTTACCCTTTGCTAGAGATAATCATACCCTCACATCGTTGATGCATAATGGCCTTGTTGTTGTTGTTGTAGCAGCTGGTAGAAGTAGCTGGGGTGATAATTCTTTGTACCGATTTTTAATTTATCGGCACTCGACCAGGCATATAACCCGATTATCATACTTTCACTGTTGGCAACTCTGTTTCGTTCCTATGTAGATAACAAGGTTTGTGTCAAGGATTGTTAGGTGTTGTTGTAAGTTTTAATTACTAAATACCTCCAAAGATGGCGCCAGCTGGTTTTGATGTTTTATTTGCGATGTTGATAAATCATTTTCCCTTTTCCTTGGTCCTTGCGCAATCCGGAGTGGAAGCGTTTAGAGTATGTTTTGTTGGCTGGAGAACTCGAAAGTATTTGAAAAGTAATTTTTCATCGATGTTTATTTGGCCAGTACCCCGGCCGGGATTTAAACACAGCACCTTCGGATTGCTAGCCTACGTAGCTATCACTGAGCTATCGAAGGCCATAATGGCGTTAATTGTGCCCGCTGTGTGACTTGGTGTATCATATTGGCAAAACCACATACCGTCAGTGTCCATAACGTTCAATTTGGGTCAACAGACATCGGTTATCATTGTTTTACAGCGCTCGACGTTGATAGCCGTTTTCGAAGAAGTACGAACCAATGACGCCACCGCCCCCAAAATCTGTACCAAACAGTAACTTTTGGTGATTGCACTCTAAACTCGTGTGGGTTGGCGTCGCGCCATAAATGTTAATTATGGTTATGAATAAAAACATGCATTCTTAAATAGGCCTCTTCGCTAAAGAAGATTTTTGGATCAACATTGGGGTTCCTTTCCAAATAGTCCGAGATTCAGTTAGCGAGCAAACGTCGCTATCTAAGTTAATTAACATAAAGGTACTGTGCCACATGGATCTGGTAAGGATGCAAGGTCAAGTCTCGCCGCAAAATTCGCCAAATTTAGGCCAACGAAAGTTCGACTTCTTGTAAACGGTGGGGAATTAACTGCCTCGGATTTTCCTACCCAATTATAGGGGTGATTTTTAAGGACGACCTGGCATTCCTTTGACGTACGAATGTTGCAAGAACGTTTTCTGAATCGGTCATTTTGAGTGTGCCACCAAACGTTGAAGAACCGACAGCCGAAAAAAGGCACGCGTGCGTCCTTTTCAACAATCCTTTTCAATAATTTTTGTAATACAGTTTTATCACTTTGGTCGTCCTGCTCAATCGTTTAACATTTCATAATGATTTGGCGTGAGTAACTGAAAAATAAATATTAGGCTAGACAGACGCCGCTTTAACACAATGGCCGCCACTGTCTGCCAACATCTACCCGCACCAATTGAAAAAAACAATTTAGGTGTGAATCCTTAACTTTTGCTGAACTAATGAACAATTATATAACATCTTATCATTTTGAGCGCTGCTCAGTCATTTAACATATCATGATGATTTGGCATGAGTAACTGAAAAATAAACACTAGGCTAGACATACAACGGCTTAGCAACATGGCCGCCACAGTCTGCCAACATCTACCCGCAACAAATGAAAAATCAATTAAGAGCGAAGCTCTGTAACTCAACAACTTCAGACTCCCCCATGATATCCAAGAAATGAACAAAAAAAGTATCAGCATTGCCGGATAGGCTGTTTACAGGCCTTCGGATAACACAGACTCACAGACAATACATAAAATACACTCGACGCTCACGAGGTCAGAAGCCGAAGCAGACTCAACTTAATTATGAAGTTTTTTAGCTACGATAATGATCATCATAGATCATCGTGTTTGATCGTTCTTACATTCGCCAACTCTTCTAAGCACTACAGGTGACATGAGTACTCATGTGTACTCATGTACACTCCCATACTCTACGGAACAGAAATAGAAATTTGATATGTATAACTAGCACCCAACACTTGTAACAACATGTGCTGGGTTCTCGTGTACTTGGGTATACCAATGCACGAATGTGTGTGGGTATGGGCATGGTTTGATCGTTTACTCTTTACACATGAACATGTTTGGACATTAATACTTCAACAGTACTCTTATTAGACATTTGGTCATTCTCTGGTATGTACGTCCGTAACAATTTTTTTGCTACAGAATCCATTAGATTGTTACGTAACTATTGTTGAACTAATGCATTTTTATTTCGATAGTAAAGTTTTAACATTTAGAAGTGCTGCTCAATTGTGTAAATTGTCATGGTGATTTGCCTTATGTAACTAAAAAATAAACAATAGATTAGACAGACACCGCCAAATTTTAATAGCCGTGATCGGCTATCAACTTCGACCCGCACCTATTGAAAAACCTTAAGGGTGCAAAGCCTAGTAATTTAACCAATTCAGTAACTCTCCTTGATATTAAAGAAATAAACAAAGCTTCTAGAGGTTTTTGAATAACACACAGCTGCACCGACAATCATGTCTGTGCGTTTCTAATATTTTTCTACAGAATCCATAAGATTACTACAAAACTACTGTTGATAATTTCATGTATATTTACAGTATCTGAAATATTCACCGTATCTGAAATGTTCTAGATACATACGCTGTTATCTCAGGAATACTTGAATCAAGTCTCGCAATATTCGACTGTGTAGTTAAAAAGCCTATGAGGAACACACAGACTCACATACAATTATGACTGTATGTTTTTTCTTAACATTTTCTATTCAATTCTTTATATTTCAATAAAACGTACGCAGGTTACGTTTTCGAGGATCGTTTTAGTAGAGTACGATTTGAGTGCTAGGGTAGACCACATTCTGTTTACAAACTTTTTCATATATGCAAAGAATTATCAACTATAATTAAGTTAGTTATCTGGCATAGCTACCACAACTTCCCCTTAGAATCCTAGCCTGATATTCAAGGAACACTAAAGTAAAGTTTCACAACAATCATATGACTGATGTAGAAAACTATAAGTTACACACAGGTGCACAAGCAATTATGTCTGTATGTTTCTATTTAGTTGAACAGATTATCTTTAAACTTTTGCAGGTAACTTCTTTCATTATTCAGATAGTTTCCATAGTATTTTACTTAATGTGTGAAGATGTACAGTCATCAGAAAACTTAGTTCAGGAAAAGCTTAAACAAAAATGTGGTAAAAACAAATACATGTGATGTCCAGCAAAGCACTTTCAATATATTAGGTGTCTTTATTTGTTTCTTCCTTTTTGACAATCTGCTTAATTCTACTCCTCAGTCCAGCTGATAACATTTGAGAGGGTCGCCAAATTTAATTCTAAAAAAAGTTTCACAAAATGACAATCAGGATTACTCATTCAATGATAACATTAGTGGGAGGCCGTCAACTTTAGTCTAGTAAAAGCTGCACCTACCAATCTTGAGAATCGCCTCTTCAGTGATTCTCAACACCAAATGTTTATGAATTCACTAAATGCGAAAACGTCTCTGACATCTCATACAAAGCTACTTTTGTTTGTTATTTTATTCTTTATCCTCTTCCTTTGTTTTTAAGCGCCTACTTCATAAACAGATAAAACTATTCATATTATCGTTCATAAGGTAAATGTCTCCCTGTAAAAAACACAAAAACTTTTCCCAGCCCAATATTTATTAAGGCAAATGTACATTTAAGGAGCTTAGCCAAATCCATATCCAATTTAAGGACTTTACAATCATTTTTGGAGTCATGTATTTGGGGCATTAGTTTTGTGCCATCTAACAGATTTTATGTGACACAAATATCACATTTCACGCAACGAACAAAAAAAAAAGTTATGCACCATTTGCACGAAAAAACTTCATTGGCAATTACCATGAAAGACTTTAAATTTTGGCTAAGCGCGACTCACGTTGGCTTACTACGCTGGCACTCAAAGGTTGTGTCACGAATTGTTTAGTCTAGTTTATGGTGCGCAAAATAATATTACGTTACGTGCAAGAGATTTTGTGCTAGGTATTTTTAACGTACCCATTGAGATAGAAAGACAAAGCAAGAGACGAAGAGAGAGAGAGAGGGAAGGAGGGAGAAAACTTTTCCCACTTGCTAAATATCACACGACAAGTTGTCAAAACTTTGCAAGTGAACTAACAAAAATATTTTGACATCTACATGGATGCAATTAACAATAGAATAAGCAAATTTTGTGTTATGGAGAACTAAACGAATTTGAAACCAGATAGGATTTATACGTAACGATTTAACGAAGTAGCTGCTTGAGCGAAAAGTTTTTGAATTTGAAAATGTAAAATTGACATTCAAATGTGAAGATTGTTTGGTAACTATTGGAACTGCGCTGGCAGATGGTGTTGATGCTATGATGCTTACATGGCGGTGGCCATCCTCTTTAGGGCTTTCCTGGGTAAGGGAACAAAAGGAAAACATAACCAAAACATGGCCGATACTATCTTAACTAACAATGCTCTCGATGATGATGTTACAAATGATGCTACATTTGTTTGTAACTGTGAGAAGTTACTACAGTCATCTCAAGGATAAGGAAAGAGTCGACAAAGTAGGGTCAGTTAAAAATATATAAAGTTTTTAAAACACTAAAAATATTAAAAATATAAAAAACTTTAAAATAATTAAAAATATTAGAAATACTTAAAATTTTAAAATTATAAAAAGTATTAAAACTATTGAAAATGATTAAAAATAAAAATATTAAAAATATTAAAATTATAAAAAATTTTGAAAATATTAATATTAAATATTATAAATATTTTATATAATATTAAATATAAAAAATATTGAAAATATTTAAAATATTTAAAATATTCAAAATATTCAAAAAAATATTATAAACATTAAAAATATTAAAAACATAAAAAGTATTAAAAATATTAAAAATTTTAAAAAAATTAAAAATATTAAAAATATTGAAAATATTAAAAATATTAAAAATATTAAAAATATTAAAAATATTAAAAATATTAAAAATATTAAAAATATTAAAAATATTAAAAATATAAATAATATTAAAAATATTAAAAATACTAAAAATATTAATAATATTAAAAATATTAAAAATAATAAAAAATAATAAAAATAATAAAAATATTAAAAACAATAAGAATACTAGTGGGCCCGGCAATGCTTCGCTATTGCATATCAACTTGTAATATTTAATATTATATAGGTCTACAAAGTACTTTGAAAACGGTACTTAAGCTCGAAAATAATATGTTGAGTTTATTAATTTATGTAACTAATTTCAAGTAAATCCTTAACATGGAAGTTAACCAATAAAGTTTTATTGTTTTAAATGCTTAATATCGTAGGCTCTATGGCGATAGTAAAAAGTACATCAGCAAAGTCATATCTATCATATCTGTATGTAGGGCGCAAAACCACTTCTTTCTCAAATCGTACATTCTGCTAAAGTTCAAAGTTCAAATACTATCATTGTATTGAACTCGTATTACCAATTTTTGGAGATTGATTGAATTTTTGATTGTCTCACGCGCTGTATGACATGTTACGTTGGAATTATTTCTCCTCCCAATGATTTGCAATGACATGAGAAATAACAAAATCAATTGATCGTCCACTGGCTCTAATTCATCCACCAGTTGCATCTTATATAGATGTAGGCCAAGACATTTCCTCAACATTTGTAAAGACCGAGTTGCTGAGAACGGCGTCGGTTCGATAAATTCGAAACCCTTGTCACACTTTCGTCTACAGCGGCGATGTCTTCTATTAGCTGCTCAGATGGATTATAATGTGTACCGTAAACTTGACAAAGTGCTCCATAAGTTTGGCGAACAGAACGCGCATTTTTAAAATAAGTTTCCACGATTTGTAACCGTTGTTCTAGTGTAAGTCTTTGTATGGTGAGTTGCCAAAGTATACTGAAAGAAAGTTTATCACACATCATTAGTATGACAGCAAGAGTTACACTAATACCTAACAGAAAAATACCCCATACATAGGTTACTTACAATGTATGTTTATGTTACCTCTGACATACTAAAAAAATTCAAATTGTGCCCCAATCAAACAAAAAGTGTTTTCCTGTCCAACTCCAATGAATATTGCTTAAATTTTCTATTTATAGCATTTATTACCGATTCGCTCTCCTGGAAATTAATTGAAAAACACATACCTGTTAAAATATTAAAAACATATCACTATTTTGGTCTGCGCAGCTAGACTATGTCCTCAACTGTCTGGTGTACGGACCATTATTTGAAACAGTTTAAAATTCAAATATTGAAGAGAGTGGGCAGCGTCTCGGTACTTTTTATTTATTTAGTTCCAAATAGCCTGTTCATAAGGGCGGATCAATTTAATCGTACACCAAAATCGGAATCTAAGAAAATTTCACTAAGAAACAATATGTCTAAAATCAATTCCTAGTTCGCGGTAAAATCTTCCTGTCCCCAGCGGAAGCTAGGAATTGATTTTATATACATAGTTTCTCGGTGAAATTTCCATAGAATTCATCATAGATTCCGATTCTGGGGACGCTTTTTACACCCCCACCCAGAGGGTCATCATAGAATCCAAGAGGCCCTTATTTTGACCCCATGGGCTCCGGCTCCAATTTTGATCCACCATTCCGATGTTTGGAGACCAAGACGAAGAGAATAGTATATTTCTGATGCTGTTTGGGATCCCGCCGTACATATTGGACTTTCACCGTCATATATTCAAGAATTTTAAAAACCTAATTTCTGTTTGCCAACTTTCAAAGGCCATAACTTTTTAAGCAACACAAAGTTTTCCGCAGGAGGTTTCAAAAAAATATATCTGGAGTTTTCTGTTTTTGCTTACTTAAAAACAAAAAAAAACCTGAAATCTTAATGTTTCCCAGCGCGAGCTAGGAATTGATTTTAGACACAAAGTTTAAAAAAATTGATCCGCTACTGTTCATATCTCTAGGCGAACTGCAATATAATATGGAATTTAGAGGACGATCAAACTATTACTATGATAGTTATACACTTCCACCCTTGCAATAATTCATAGTGTAACAAATCTCATCTATATACCTCTGATAGTTCATGAGATATAGCCCATTTTATTTTCAAGTTGTATGGGAGGTGCCACGCCCCTTTATTTACCAAATCTCATCTTCATACCTCTGATATTTCATGAGATTACCCTTTTTTCCTTTCATGTTGTATGGGCGGTGCCATGCCCCTATATCCAATCACAACCTATTATAGCCAGGGACTATCAACAGGTCAACAATACCACTTGGTAAAATTTTCGTATCAATCTGTTTATTGGAAAAGCCTGAAGAGCGATTTTTGAAAAGGGGGCGTGGCACCGCCCACTTCCACCTTGGCTGTAATTAATACTGGTCCGACAACATAAATACCAAATCTCTTCTTTATACCTCTGATAGTCCATCAGATACAGCCCTTTTGATTTTCAAGTTGTATGGGCGGTGCCACGCCCCTTTGTCCAATTGGACCGAATTGTAAATCTAAACCATCCGGGGCGCCACCCAAACGCATACAAAAAAATTTATGCAAATCGGTCCAGCCGTTTAGGAGGAGTTCAGTCACAACACACGTACAGTAGAATTTTATATATATAGATAAAAATATTATAAATATTACAAATATTATAAATATTAAAAATATAAAAAAATGTTATAGTGCTGTAGTTCGGTTAAAGATCTTTACTATTGGTAATTGGTGATTATTACCAATAGGTTTTTGTTCAAGAGTTGTGAAATGTATTATGAGACAGCGGGTAAGGCGTATAACGTTATTTCGGCATTCACCACAATGCCTCGTCAGCGCCCTTTGCTGCGACTTCTCCACTATCATCACAAACCTTAAGGGAAGAAAGTTACTCAATATAAATGAGAAACTATAGCACTATAATATAATTCTCAGAGATCAACTAAAAACAAAATCAAGAGCAATATCAAAAAATATTAAAAATATGATATTGTCATAGTTCGGTTTGAGATCAGTTCTATTGGCAATTATTTATTATTGCCAATAGGTTTTTAATCAAGAGTTTGTGAAATGGATTATGTTGACAGCAGGTTAGGCGTATGACGTCATTTCGATATTAACCACAATGTCTCGTCAGCGCCCTTTGCTGTGCCTTCTCCTCTATCATCACAAACCTTAAGGGAAGAAAGCATCTCAAAGTTAATGAGAACTTTTCCCTCCGGTGCGAAGAAAGCACCCTCGAAGCGCACAACATGCCAACATAATACACACACAAGCACTTGCCTATGCATGTGTCCATCGGACACATTTACACAGGAGTTTTGTTGTTGACAAAGTGCCAACCCCGTTCTGTGTACCTTCAGTGTATTCATCGTTCTTGATTTTATTTATTGTTGATCTGTAAAGAATTATGATATTGTCATAGTTCGGTTTGAGATCAGTTTTTTACTATGAACTATGACTATGACAATATCATAGTTCTTTACAGAGGACCGGCCGCGGCATAGTGGTTAGAACACGCGACTACCATGCGGGAGAGCACATGTTCAACTCCTGGCTCCAGTCATCTTGAAAAAGATAAAAGTTCTTTCATTGTCGGCTCCCATCGAATGTTGTCGACAGCAACTTCGCAGTATTAGTGTCGAGTCAATCGGCATGTCTAGTAAGAGCTTCTCAAACAGTGACGTTCGCATTCGTCGATAAACAAGTAGGTGCCGTAAGTTGTGAACCTAAAAATAGAAAGCGTGTTAATTCACAGCAACGCGAGAAGCTATCCCATCCCTCATTCATGGGGTGTAAAGGAAATTAAGTTTTTTTTTAATGATGCAATTAAACTAGTATAGGATATCAGTATCTTTACTAGGATCCTGTCCAGTCTCTGGCTTTTACTTTTTAAAGATAGTTTCATTCAAATCTTGGCTACGCATTTGGTAGCCTATTCGGAATGTCCAACTTTCGATTCAGGTAAGATACCTGATACTACAAATACCATTCAAATTTGATAAGAAAGTATCCCAAATGAGTACAAAAGTCCGCAGCTTTAAAAAATATTACTTTTTGAAGATCATTTTATTTTAATCTTGTCCGCTACTATGTCGTTGGTTGACTATCCGGAAGGTTTAAGGATTATTACCTTACCTATTATTATGTTTCAAAGAATTGTGGTTGATTCATTTAGAACCGTTTGGGTTTGCGGATGCCCAAATGTTTACTAATTGGTCATATCAGTCTCTATGAAAAATATTCTCCGCGCAAACAGCGCATCTTCATTAAGTTGGTGTAGAGCCCATTTACTGATATGTAAGCATTAATTCATGTTTGATTGCTTTAATTCATGAACCAGTTCGATCTTGTACACCTTTAAACCAGTCTCAGGCAGCCCATAGCCTCGCGAGGCTGGCAATAATCATATTTTTCACACAGACATGATCGGCAATTCTCACGTACGCGAAGCTATGTTTGATTCAAAGCAGTCAGTCTATGATCCGTCTGTGCCAAAGCGTTGTGAAAGCAACGACGCTTCACATTCACATGTCGTCGCTGCGCCGACCAAATCCGTTATGTTAAATTATTCGAATTTTTTTGAATTGCAATTTTTTTAAAGCTCTTATAATCCGTCGACCCTTTTAATCCCTTTCGAGATATCTTAATTGGTTTGGAAGTTATCAACATCAGTAATATGTAGAATATATGAGAAATGTTAAAAAATAAACCAGTTTATTGGCTCTCCTGAAAAGTAATTGAAAAACACATAACTGTTTTGGTCGGCGCAGTGACGTTATACAAACACATAATATTTGTGTGTGCGTGCGTTCGGTTTTTTTTGCCTGATACTGCTGTAAACCAAGATTATTGCGTAAAAGTAGACGAATTGTTTAATACGAAAGGCCAATATGCTGCTCGTGGCTTTCAATCGATTAGTTATTGTTAGACTAATGTTGTTGTTGTTGTCGTTGTAACAGCTGGGCAGTGTCCAGGAATCCTTTCCTGGTTTTTACAGCTGTTGCTAAGTTGACACTCTTTGGTCGAATAATCGGGTATAGACCCAATTGTAGTGGGAACGATTGGCTGTTGCGACACTCTCCGCTATAGCTGCAATATTCTCCCTACTACAGGCTGGATACGGTGTTCTAGGTTGCGTATTATTCAACAACGTACAACGAAACTTAAATTTGTGGGTTGCATAGGCAATGTGGACCGGTCGTGGCATAGAGGTTAGAACATGCAACTACCATACGGGAGGTCCGTGGTTCGATTCCCGGTTCCAATCATCTACATTTTTTCGAAGCTTCTGAAACAGTGACGTTCGCATTCGTCGATAAACAAGTAGGTGCCGTTTTTTGTGAATGTAAAATAGCAAGCGTGTTACTTGACAACAACGCGAGAAGCTATCCCATACCTTATTCATAAGGTGTGAAGGGAAATTAAGTTTGTTTTAGGCAATGTAGACTAGGAAGGTCGTTTATATCCATCATATGATGTTGCGAAGTGGGACCGGCCGTGGCATAGTGGTTAGACCACGCGACTACCATGCGGGAGATCGCAGGTTCAAACCTGGCTCCAGTCATCTTAAAAAATTGTTTCTTTCATTGTCGGCTCCCCTCGAATGTTGTTGGCAGCAACTTCGCAGTATTAAGTGTCGGCGTGTCAAGTAAGAGCTTCTCAAACAGTGACGTTCGCATTCGTCTATAAACAAGTAGGTGCCGTTAGTTGTGAATCTAATAATAGAAAGCGTGTTAATTCACAACAACGCGAGAAGCTATCCCATACCTCATTCATGGGGTGCAAAGGGAAATTAAGTTTTTTTTTTATGATGTTGCGAAGTGCACGAAAACAATTTTTTACGAACGCTAATTTATGTAATACTCCTTAATAATTTGGAGACTTAATCGGTTTACAAAAAGAAGACTTATGAATTTTGGAACTTGTAATTTAAGGAATATCGTCATTTCACTTAATTTGCTATAAAAACATTACTTAACGAAGTGACCGAGAAAAACTAAAAGTATCACTGTACTCTATGGACTTCAGCCTTACAGAATTGCTATATGAGAACCCCCGTATATTTTGTGTGTAGCACAGTGTAATTAACCAACTGAAACAAACCTCTAAATGAATCACTCTATACTTATGTTGTGTTACCAATCACCGAATAGCTAATCATTTAAATCGATAGAGATTTAGTTTTATGTCAGACGTTGTTATTGCTTTTGCTCTTTGTAATCCATCCGCCCAACTTTGCCGTGGCTGCTCAATGCAGATTCCGACGCAAATGTAAACGGACTTTTGGTCCACTCTGCAAAAGTTGTCATATCTAATATCATTGCTGTAACATCATAGATATGTAGAAGAAACATAGTGGGAATATGTATTGGTGACTTTAGTTTATATTAACGCAGATCTCTCCATAACTATTGATATAGGTAACAAACTGAAAACAGTGACAGACATATTCATCTATAGATTTTCTTTGTCAATACAGCTAAATATTTATGAGACATAAATGTAGTAAGAGTCTTTCCGTGATATTGTCAAACAATAGCGAATTAAAATAAGATAACAGCTTGCCACTTTTCACACATGAGCTGTAAAAAAGTACCGCAACAAAATAAAGCCTCTAAATGAATCATACTTTACATGTCGACCTTCGTAGCTTTGAGCCATGGATATGTTGATCTTACTATCTTTAAAGTATATTCAACAAATTCTCTGGTCAAAACAAATATTACGTAAGCTTTATATATAGCATTCTTTTGTATGTATATGCACATTCTTATTACAGCCCTTGTGTTATTTACGATAATTACGATAATATGTACGAATTGCCACAGATAATACATAAGTATAAAATAACTAGAAAACGAAGAAGAAATGAGGTCAAACCAACTGTAAAACATTAATATTAAATTAAAACATAAATACAAATAGACAAATCAATGGTACAACACTCTGCAATTGCACTGCAGCATTCAATGCTCTCTAGCCTAGTGGAAATTGTTAACAAGTACGCAAAATGCACATCTGTATCCACATGTATATCTCAGTACATACTTATGTTAGTATACCATTTAATTATGTGTAATGTGAAACCAATTACATATGTAAAACCACAAATATTGCTAAAGAAATACGCACTGTGCACAGATATAATTGTGGTTAATTGTTGCATATAATTGAAAATATAAATATAAATTGAAATTGGCACCCGACAATTTTTGAGGCTATTAGGAAAAAACACCTAAAACCATATTGAGATTGCAATCAGGATAATTAAATGACAAAGGCAGACCTAAATGGATGATTTTTGTCAAAGAGTTAATGTTGAACTTTTTGCAGTAAGTTGTAGGAGGGCTAAACAACTATTGGCAACATAGTATGATGACATGAAGTCAAGTTTAGGTCGTTCAAACAACATGAGCTGTAGTTTTAACAGACTAAAGCTATTGACATTGCAAAGTCGTGTTGAGAAAATGTTCAGGCACAACAAAATCTTTGGCAATAACCTCAGTGGGAGGCGCCATACCATATTTCTTTGAATAAACAAACAAATGGCCCTCGAATAGTTTACATTTATTCGACAACGAAAACTGTTGCATATTTTTGGCCTTCTTCAATGTTACAATTTCTATGTAAAATATACGCATTGCGTTTTCTAGCTCCAACCACTGCTCGACCACAAAGTTACACTTTGGACATTTCAATCATTAAAATTCGGAAATGTCTCTCAACAATGTGTCGAGCCACAGACAGACATAGATACATATACATGTGTGAAAGCATAAAATGCATAAAATTTTCATTACAACCACAAAGAAGAAATATGTGTGTGGGTGTGTGGCAGGCAATGGTGCTATGTTGCTCTCCAAACTTAAGTTCGTTGTCTTTATTGTTGGCGTAAGGGCAGTGAGCAGAGAGGGAGGGCAACAGCAATGCATTGTCTCTGGTTCTTCTGGCTAACAGCGCCAGTCTTAATTACTTCCTTTAATGTTCGCAGTGGGTTTTCGGCGGGAAATGCATTGCGGAAAGCAACATAAAAATTATTTCACAAGTGTCTACTACAGAGCGGATTACTTTGTTAGCCACGATGATGATGATGATGATGACGACGATGGCGCATTCCTACCGAAGGCATAAGCGTGCGTTGGGTATAAGCAATATAAGTAACATTTTACAATTTTACATTAGGGACATAGGATGTTTGCTATTACTTCATCACCATCAGCAGCAGCAGTAGCACTGAGGAGATGAAATACATACTAAAAAGTTAGTGGTGGTGTTGATGCTTACAAAAGTTTACAAAAATTATTTGTAGAAAGGAAGGCACATTTCAAAAGTTTAAAAGTTATAATTAAATACGGAATGAAGGAAAACATGCAGTGTTTACTTAGAAGTGTAGAAATGTTTTTCCAAACAACATACGAGCTAAACGATTAGTTTTAATTTTTGGGCTAAGGGAAACTAAGAAAAACTTGGGGTGCCTTGCTCACTATTGCAATGTAAGGTCAAAGGCATGATACATTGTATATGCAGCTGCTAATAAGAGCATTGAAAGCTGCTGATAGTAGGGCTGATCACCAACATAAGTTGTACACCAGGATGGCCCTCTATGGCTGGGAAAAACACAACGCACGTTTATACTGGGTGGACCAAAAGACTTTTTACTATTAAAACGATAATAATAAACGGAACTAGTAAAAATAAGACAAACACTATTTATTTATTATGAAGTAACACAAATAGGGATTTTTTTAGAACTTACATCATCCATATGTCATACTTGATTATTATGTCACTGTTGCAACCAGAAGCAACCATTTTCAAAAACGGCTTGACAGGTATTATAAGAAATGTTCTAAATTTCCTCGTGAATACTTAAAAAAAAAACTTAATTTCCCTTTACACCCCGTGAATGAGGTATGGGATAGCTTCTTGCATTGTTGCGAATTAACACGCTTTCTATGTTTAGATTCACAACTAATGGCACCTACTTTTTTATCGACCAATGCAAATGTCACTGTTTGAGAAGCTTTTACTAGACAAGCCGATTGACTCGACACTTATACTGCGAAGTTTCTGACGACAACATCGAGGGGGCCGGCAATGAAAGAAATTTATTTTTTCTATTTTTTAGATGACTGTAGCAGTGAGTTGAACCTGGGATCTCCCGTATGGTAGTCGCGTGTCCCTCGTGAATACTTTTCTTTAATTCCTTCCATGCTTTTTACAACTCAATTATAAAGATATCCTTAAAGGCCATTGGGTACACGAGGTGGCAAACTGCACCTAATGTGTCGATTGAGGTGTTAAGTAAGACCAATGAATTCTTTAGAGTTGGAGTAAAAAAATCCTGTAGCAAGACAATATACCGCTCGGTATTTATCTTCTTTTATCTTTATAAAAGTTTTTTTTTTCAAGGCCTTATATATTATTCCTTATCTTGATGTATGTTCGCTAAATTTTTCAGATATAACTTAAGAACTATTAATGATTTCTCATTTAATTCTTCAGTAGAGAACGCCAAACCCTTTGGGGGTTTTATTATACTGATCTCATACCTTCAACCTGACTTGGAACTGCTTACCCCCACAGGTTGGCTGTTGCACTGAGTTTTTAAACCATAAATCCACAATATTGTAACGAAGTGCGTATGATAAATATAAAATCCGCATATAATAAATATTACTCATACGTTGTACATAACTCGCAAACTCACTACATATGTACAGTACAGTACTGGAATTAGGGTCGTCATTCAATATCATCAGCAATGGCCCGTTTTCTACTTATCACAGACAATAAGTAGAAAATTGGCAGTTATTGGGAAAAATTTATGAAAAAGTCGATAAATGACATTTTATCAAAGATTTCGTTCGATAAAATTTGTGCACGTTGAATTTATACATGAATATATTAGTAGAAATAATTTGTTTAAGTCTTAGCTACAATTTTGCTGAAGAATGAAATGAGAAATCATCAATGGTTCTTGTAAAACTAAGCCAACAAACATCGAAATACTGACAAAATATAAAAGGTCTTAATAAAATATGCCCATTGAAACGCCAAACCCTTAAAGGGGTTTACTAAACTCACCAGGTACTTTCACCCTGATTTGGTATTTTTCACCTCCAGGTTGTCTGTTGCATTGTGTTATTAAACTATTAGTCCACAACATTGTAATGAAATACGTTCGATTAATACAAAATCCGCATATAATTAATATTACTCATACGTTGTACATACATTTGTAGCTAGTACCATATGCAAACTCGCTACATATGTACAGTACATTACTTGGGTTCGGGTCGTCATTCAGTATCATCAGCAATGACCAGCCTTATTCTAATCACAGATGTGAAATCTTATATATAGTGACCTAATACATTTCTAGACCTAGTACCGGCCGTGGCATAGTGGTTAGAACACGCAACTACCATGCGGGAGATCTCGGGTACAATTCCCGACTCCAGTCATCTACATTTTTCTTTCATTGCGACCCCCTCGATGTTGTCGACAGCTACATCGCAGTATCAAGTGTCGAGTTTATCGGCATGTCTAGTAAAAAAGCTTCTCAAACAATGACGTTCGCATTCGTCGATAAATAAGTAGGTGCCGTTAGTTGTGAATCTAAAATTAGAAAGCGTTAATTCACAACAACGCTGGAAGCTATATCATATCTTATTCATGGGGTGTAAAGGGAAATAAAGTTTTTTAAGTTAAGTTTATTCACACTGACTTGGATTTTCTCAACCTCTAGATTGGCTGTTGCACTGAGTTATTTATGTTTAAGAAAAAAAAGTTAAAATAGAATTGAAAGCTAGAATCTCAGTTACACCCCGAAAGAAAAAATCAATGACATTTAAGTTTTAACAATAATTTCATTCAAATGTTGGTCGCGGCTACACCGTAGGTGGTCTATACAAAAAGTGTGGATTTCGATCACTCTTTTCCGACCATCCACCGGTATCTTACGAATTATGCAAGTAATGTTGGCTTTCAAGTCTTAAATTGTAGTTGGCTTCTCGACGATGATATTTAATTCCTCACACAATGGAGGTACGATATCACACGATCAGCTGTTACAGGTCCAAAACATGAAAAGAAGTCCTCACCAGAATAATGTCCCAATAAAGCCATAGTATCGCACACTGTCGCAGAACTGTCCGCGAAGAAACGAGGCTGTCATTACAGGCTTCGATTTTAGGCATACGTACGTTATCATGTAGATCTCGCAGTTCACGATTATGTTCTGCCTGGTCCAATTTCGATAGTTTCAAAACAGAGCAATTTTGTGGATGTAAAGGTAGCTTGAGAAGCTCTTCAGTTGGTTGAGCCACAGGGAATATAGCCTTCTTCTTCTTAAATGGCAGCAACAACAGAATTTTACCCATCTTTAGATGCACGTAGAAAAAAATTCATATCGCTTTGATCTTTTGCGCTCCGTAGACAGATAGTCACATCAAGTGAAGTTTACGATTCTTTCACCTGGTCCATCCAACGAAGTTGTGCAAGCCCCCACTTGCGCCGCCCATCGAGTTTTTTGACGAAAACCTTTCGAGCTAGATCATTTTTATCCATTCGTACAACGTGTTCAAGCCAGTGCATTCGGTCTATTTCAACGCGCTTGACTACGACGATATCGCTGTACAGCTCACACAGCTCGTGGTTCATTCGACGACGATACTCGCCGTCAACGATGATGGGTCCAAATATTTTGCGATGTATTTTTCTTTCGAAGACTCCCAGAATAGATTGAGCCGCTTGTGTCATTATCCAGGATTCTGCGCTGTAGAGCAAAACAGGTAGGATCAGAATCTTGTACAGTTGGATCTTTGTTCTTCGAGAGAGCGCTTTGTAAATAAATCGCTTGCTTAGCGTATAGTAGCAGCGGTTTGCGATCAATACTCGTCTTTTAATTTCCAGGCTGACATTATTATTTTTGTTTATGGCGGAGCCCAGGTAGACAAAATCCACTTTAAAGTTATACCTGTCAACATCACGCAGCGTCTCAAATGAGTGGACTCTTTTTTCGTTGAAACAAATAACTTGACTTTGTCCTCATTTATCACCAGACCCACTTCCGCCGACTACTTTTCAATACTCGAAAAAATCGAAGTAACGTTCCGCAATCCACGGCCAATGATATTTATACCATCGGCATACGCGAACAGCATGTGACTTTTATTGAAAATGTTACTATTCCTGTTTACTGCAGCCTTCCGCATGATCATCACCATTACGATATTAAAGAGATCGCAAGACAGACTATTGCTATAAATCTAAAGCCTCGCTTGGTAGAAAATGGCTGACATTACGTGAAAGTAATAAGACTTGACACTTTTTTCCGTTTTGGATTTTTTTTATCATTTTTTAAATATTAAAAAAATAAATTTTTTCGGAAATTTTTTTCATATTTTTGCTCAAACATTTATTTATAACTTCCAAATAGTTGATTATGCAGTAAAATGTTATGTGAACAGATTAAAGGAATTTTTAATTAAATTTGTATTTCTTAAATTTTGGATTTTTGTTTCTTTGAAATTGGACTAGTCGTTCTTGAGTTATGCCCCCCAAACGTGACTGTAGAAGCTTACAAACTTTAAGCCCAAAGCGGCACGGGTTGACATACGCCAATTGTGCTCAAACTTTGACTATCCTAAAATCTGCCAAGACTTATCATTTTTGGAGGGTGGCCACAACAAAATTCTGGAATTTTTTTTTCCCACCACCCTAGTGGTCGTGGTCAAGGACAAAGGACATTTTTCAAATTTCAATGTCTTTGACTCACAAGGACCATTAATTGTTGTCCTTTATTCCTAAAGAGGAGGTGGAAACCTAATAGGCAATACCATGATCGCCTTAATCCTATGCTGCGTTCAAAAGTTACTCCAACATGAACTAAGCTTTCTTTTCACTAAAATGCTGAAGATGACCAACTTCAGTCACTTGTAAAACATGAACCGTGAGGAGTTTCGACCTAAAACAAACGGCATTGTATTCATAAAAATCGGAAGCCATCAAAATCCAGAGTGTGTCGAAAAATGTTGGAACTAGCCATTTTCAATTCATTTTGAACTATGTACTGGGGCCGTATGATTATTACCACTTTGATGCATACATTAATCATACGTTCGTATTCACTTTTAATTTTGCCTATAAAAAAAAACTTAATTTCAAGTCGTTCAGAGTAGAAAAGTGCTACACACATGTGTTCAAAGCCAAACAAAAGTACATTGATCTATCTAAACAATTTTTTACAAACTAATAAAGTCTCAAAAATATTGCATATATTCCACTTTTTTCCCACCACTTATGTAACAACCCTCGTAAATGTAATTTTAATGCAAATTTCACCAAACGTCACCTTAAAGTGGACACCGCACAAATCTCCTCTGGTAGCTAAAGTTTCAATGACCATACACAAGCCGTATGGTGTTTGGTGTTAGCAATTGAATTTGCTCTTTTCTGTTGTTGTTGTTGTTGTTGTTGTTGTTGTTGATTTTGAAGTAGAGATTGAACGATGATGTGCAGATGCAGATGACGAGGACGTCGATGTAGCCAAGAAGTATGCAATACAATACGATTTGATGTTGTCGCTACGCGTGGTTAGAGTTTATGCAATACGAAATAGCTGTAGGCCATTATGTGCACTGAGCCGAGAGATGGCTTAAGCCTACGTTGATGTGTGTTTGTATATGTATGTACATTAGAGTGGCCATAGTGGAAATTTTTTTGAAAAGTTAAATTTTTCGCACTGAAAAATATGAGGTTGGGAATAAAAATAATTATGCATATTTTTTTTTTTTTTTTTTTGATTCCGAGTACCTCCGGGTTGAGCCCAAACTTTTATTACATTACCCATTTAGGCTGAAGTGCAGAATATGGGGCGGGAGCCCGATTAAAAACCAAAAATATGCCATTGTCTTCATCTTGGCCCCCAAACATCGGAATGGTAGGTCAAAGTTGGCGCTCAGGCCCATGGGGCCCGGGGGGTCAAAAAAGGGGCCCCTTTCGGTTCTATGATAACCCCCAAGGTGCGGGTACTCAAGTGAAAGAGATTTTCGAGACGAATCCAACGATGTTATTTTTAGGTTCCTACGGGTCTCCTGGACCGAGTTAGAGCCATTTCCGGGATATACCAAGAAAAAAAAATTATTTTTAACTAAATTTAAAAAATTATAAAAAAAATTTTGCGTGCGGCGCTACTAAACCCAACATAGGTGTACCGTCATTTCGCCCAATGTCATTTCGCCCAAAAATAACCATGACATATCGCCCAAAACTTGTCATTTCGACCAAAAACCTAACTACAACATGACATATCGCCCAAATGCTATGACAGAAGACCCAACTCAATTTTTTTGGGCGAAATGTCAGACTCATGACGACGGCACGCCCTGCTGCATACGTCGCAGTCAGTCTTGTACTCTCTCTCTCGGTGGGGGGCACGCCCTCGCCGCATACGTCGTAGTCAGACTCGATACTCTCTCTCTTTCTCTGGCATTATTAAAACACGAATGCGGTGGGGGGCACGCCCCCCTAAGGCGGGGGCAAGAGTACAAGACTGACTGCGACGTATAAAGCAGCGCGTGCCGTCGTCATGAGTCTGACATTTCGCCCACAAAAATTGAGTTCGGTCTTATGTCATAGCATTTGGGCGATATGTCATGTTGTAGTTAGGTTTTTGGTCGAAATGACATGTTTTGGGCGATATGTCATGGTTGTTTTTGGGCGAAATGACATTGGACGAAATGACGGTACGCCTATGTTGGGTTTAGGAGCGCCGCAAGCAAATTTTTTTTTAAAATTTTTTAAATTTAGTTAAAAATATTTTTTTTTTTTGGTATATCCCGGAAATGGCTCTAACTCGGTCCAGGAGACCCGTAGGAACCTAAAAATAACATCGTTGGATTCGCCTCGAAAATATCTTTCACTTGAGTACCCGCACCTGGGGGGTCATCATAGAACCGAAAGGGGCCCCTTTTTTGACCCCCCGGGCCCCATGGGCCTGAGTGCCAACTTTGACCTACCATTCCGATGTTTGGGGGCCAAGATGAAGACAATGGCATATTTTTGGTTTTTAATCGGGCTCCCGCCCCATATTCTGCACTTCAGCCTAAATGGGTAATGTAATAAAAGTTTGGGCTCAACCCGGAGGTACTCGGAATCAAAAAAAAAAAAAAAAAAATATGCATAATTATTTTTATCCCCAACCTCATATTTTTCAGTGCGAAAACTTTTGGATTTCACATTTTTAATTTTTTCTATATAACGCTATGGCCAGTCTAATGTACATACATAGAAGGTATGCAATCAAATGCACTCATATGTGCTAGAAGTTCAGTTGGAAGTGGGGGAGGGGGGACAAAATTGGCAAGGGCTTAGATAAAAACAGGCCTACAGAATAAGGGCTAGGAATAACCAAAAGTCATATTCAGTATGTCTAGTGGAGAAGGCCTCCTAATATAAAGGCGAAGGTCAGTGTTTCGAAAAACGAGTCGAGTAACATAAACTCAAAGAAAAAACTTATTTTACTCTTGGCATCTCATGAATGAGATATGTTAGAGCTCCTGCCATTTGAGTTAGTTAAGACGCTTTTTTTAATGGGCTCATGCAACGAATCATACAGTAATTATCATACTGTTTGGCAAGCTATTACTAGACATGGTTATTATTGATTCAAATACTACGAAGTTGCTGTCGACAATATCGAGAGGACCACTCAAACCACTTGCCTTAATGATAACCAAGTGTTCTAACCATGATACCATGATGAAAGTAGGTTTTTAGGTCTTATAACAGGGAGAAAGGAAGTTCGATCTTTACTACCAGTTTTTAGAATTTTAAAAGTATAGTCAGCCTGACTTTTAATGCTTTAACTACCATAACTGTAGGAGATATATCGAATGTTATATCGTATTTGAAAATAACTTAACAGGCCTCTAGTCAGGCCTTCTTAGGCCTTTACATTCTCCACTGTTTTGTTACTCACGCTTAGGTACATGTGCAAAGACACATATGTATGTATGTCTGCCTATGTGTTTTTGTGAATGTATAGAGACATTTTTTTTTTATTTTGGAAATGAATTAGTCGAATTGCAATGCATTTGCCATGCATTTTGCATTGCATAGTTAGTAAGTGTTACCATGCTCCGGTTTTTGCGCTCTAATTATTTTTCAGCTTTCAATTTAATTTTCCTTTTTTACCGTCGTAGTCGTAGCCATTGCCGTTGTCATAGTCGTAGTCGTCGTCGTCGTCGTAGTCGTTTTCTTCTTTCAGTACCTTTCACTCTACCGCGTTTCTTGCCACTCACGTCCTTGCTCGCTACTGTTCTGTTTTTATCTTCGTTGGGAAAACAAAAAAAAAGCGCAACAACAATAATAATAATTATAACAACAAACAAATGCCACCATGGCAAAACGTAACTGCATACACGCGCACACATTCATACATATGTACGTAGGATACCACATGAATGCATGCAAAATATAAGGCGGACTCACGAAACAAATATTTGAATTGTGGTACCCGGTATCAGGCGTATCTGGCTGTTGAGATGGAAGGAGAGTAGATTAGCTGAGTATAGCGTAGATTAATGCATATTAGTTCGATTGAATCAATGAACTGTCGGTAATTTAGATAGTCTGACCAACAGATCGGACCAACTGTTCAATGGCAATTTTTGAACATCAGTTTGGGGAAATCGTTCGTTTCTATTTCAAGTTATAATTGAGAAAATTCCAAACATATGTATAAAATTAGAAAGAAAATTTTAAAGAAAACGCATAATTATATGTGGTAGATAAATATAACATATTTCGCTAGAATAAAATAACTTTTTGGCTACAATAAAATCTCTTTTAGGTACACAAAAGTACTTGTTTGTACAACAAAAGTACTTTCTGCTAAAATAAAGTCATGTTTGATATAGAAAAGTACTTACTGATACAATCAAAATACTTTGTGGTACAATTAAAGTTTATTTTGGCAAAATAAAAGAACCTACTTTTTGGTACAATAAAAGTACTTTTTGGTAAACTGAATAAAATGAATGGTGCAATAAAAAAACCTTTAATTTGATGAAGTTCTTTTCGAAACAAAAAAAATTATTTTTGCTACATTGAAAGTACTTTTTCAAGCACTAAAAGCACCTTTCGGTACAATTAGTAGAGTACAAAAAAGTACCTAACGTACTTTTTGTTAAAATAAACATACATTTTTGTACAATAAAAGTAATTTTTAGCCAATAAGAGTACCTTTAAGAACAATAAAAGAACTATTTTGTACAAAAAAAGTAATTTTTCGTAAAGTATGTTTTTAGTATAATATATGTACTTTTATGTATTCTAAAATTACTCGTTGGCAAAACAAGAGTACTTTCTGGTACATCTTAATAATTTAAATTTTTTTTTTGATATTGTTAATATTTTTAATATTTTTAAATTTTTAATATTTTTGATATTTTTGATGTTTTTAGCATTTTTAATATTTTTAATATTTTTTAAACTTCTAAAATTTTTAATAATTTTAATATTTATAATAATTCTAATATTTTTAATATTTTAAATTTTTTTAATATTTTTAATATTTTTTATATTTTTAATATTTTTTATATTTTTAATATTTTTAACATTTTTAATATTTTTAATATTTTTAATATGTTTAATATTTTTAATATTTTTAATATTTTTTAAACTTCTAAAATTTTTAATAATTTTAATTTTTATAATAATTCTAAAATTTTAATATTTTCAATATTTTTAATATTTTTAACATTTGAAATATTTTCAATATTTTTAATATTTTCAATATTTTTAATATATTTAATATTTTTAATATCTTCAATATTTTTAATGTTCTTTATATTTTTTGTATTTTTATTATTATTAATATTTTTAATATTTTTAATATTAGCAATATTTTTAATATTTTTTAAATATTCGTTATATTTTTATTATTATTAATATTTTAAATATTTTTAACATTTATAATTTTTTTAATAATTTTAATATTTTTAATAATTTTATTTTATTTTCACTTTTCTGATCGTAAGCCGAATTTGATGTATCATTTGATACACTTAACGTAAATTTAATATATTTTCAATAAATCTAATATATTTTATCTTTTTATTATTATTAATATTTTAAAAATTTTTAATATTTTTAATGCAGTGTTTATTTTATTTTTAATATTTTTAATGTTTCTAATATCTATATATATAAAAATGAAATGGTCCACGTATGTCATACCATCACTGGAGAACGGCTAGAGCGATTTGGCTGATTTTTTTTTTATTCTATTCGAAATTTTCCGTAGATTGTTTGTGTTGAAAAAAATCAAATCCAGGTGGCGCTAGGGTGGATTTATATCGAAAATTTGAATGCATGTACCAATTCAACTGAAATTTAGAATGGATATTCATTTGATCATGAGAAAACATTTTATGTACAAATGGACCCGGTAGGTGGCGCTGGGGTCGGTTAACAATCAAAATTTTAACGAATGGGCCAATTTAACTGAAATTCAGAATCTATGTTTGTTTGATCATCAGAAAAAATTTTATGTACAAATGGACCCGGAAGATGGCGCTAGGGTGGATTTATATCGAAAATTTGAATGCATGTAGCAATTTAACTGAAATTTAGTATTTATTTTTGTGGAACCTTGAGAAAATTTTTTTTGTATAAATTGACCCGGTAGGTGTCGCTATGATGGAATTATAATGAAAATTTAAACGAATTAAACAATTTGATTGAAATTTTGAATGTATATTTGTTTTATTATGAAAATTTTTTTTTGTATATATGGACCCGCAGTTGATTTGGCTGGGGTTGAATCATTTCGAAAATTTATATCAATTGTCCGATTTTACTTACACTTAAAATATATGATTTTTTTGGCATGAAAAAATTTTGAATGTATGTTTGGAACCAGTTGCCGGTGTTTAGCTTATGATACACTTAATTTTTGGAATGTCATTTAGTCACTTTTTTTAACATCATAGTTATTCAGAAGTCTATATATATAAAAAAGATGTACATTTAGATGTCACCACTAATTGTGAAAACGGTTGACCCTATTTGTCCCAAAATTTCAGTGAAAGTTAAGGATAGGCTGCAGATGGTCACCCAGACTGCAAAAAGGCTTAAAGAAGAATGACTAACTTTTATAATGGCGCACTTCCTACTGAATTAGAGAGCTTCACAAAGTTGTTTTTCCCATTTCAAAATTTTAGGGGACAATAACGAAAATAGGAATAACTGTTGATATCACCCAGACCATACGGTTAATAAGGTTGCTGAGCTTAATGAATGCATTTTTGGAAATTCGTACTCCTTAGGATAAAAAAGTACAATCACTCAGTACACCAACGCTGAAAGTTATATGTCAGTCAATCGGCTTAAAAATGTGGTTTTAGAATATATGCCTATCAATAAGTAAGTTTTCATCACATCATGGACGACACTGCTGATCCGTTTTAGCAATTCTTATAATAATATATAATAATCTTTAAGATATATGAAGAACAGAATATGTCCGGAAAAACCTCGCCCTTTAAATTGAAATATTTTAGAGGTCAAAGAAATAAACCAATCGTTATTAGATTTCAACTACACTCAACATATTTTACAAAAATTTGGAGGCAAGACGAAGTCTGCCGGGCCAGCTAGTTTTTAATATTTTTGCTATTTTTTTATATATTTTTAATATGTTTAAAATTTTTAATATTTTTAATATTTCAAAATTTCAATATTTTTAATATTTTTAATATTTTTAATACATCAATATGTTT
Organism: Muscina levida; assembly: GCA_964034835.1. NCBI lineage: Eukaryota > Metazoa > Arthropoda > Insecta > Diptera > Muscidae > Muscina > Muscina levida. The sequence continues at coordinate 37,180,012 of OZ035883.1, forward strand.
AATATTTTTAATATTTTCAATATTTTTAATATTTTTATTATTATTAATATTTTTAATATTTTTATATTTATATATATATATATATATTTTTTTTTTCATCCTAGTGCGTGACACACTGAATTTGACCAAAAATATCAAACAATAAATAATAGAACACTTTTCTGATCTTGAGCCGAATTTGTTGTATCACTTCGATACACTTAACGTAAATTAATATAATGTAATGTAAGATCGACTAACAAAAACACAAATACACATATTTTTAATATGTTTAATATTTTTAATATTTTTTATACTTCTAAAATTTTAATATTTACAATAATTCTAATATTTTTAATATTTTCAATATTTTTAATGTTTTTAATATTTTTAATGTTTTTAACATTTTTAACATTTGGAATATTTTTAATATTCTTTATATATTTTGTATTTTTATTATTTTTAATATTTTTAATATTATGATATTGTCATAGTTCGGTTTGAGATCAGTTCTATTGGCAATTATTTATTATTGCCAATAGGTTTTTAGTCAAGAGTGTGAAATGTATTAGCGTCAGCGCCCTTTTTCTGTGCCTTCTCCTCTATCATCACAAACCTTAAGGGAAGAAAACATCTCAAAGCTAATGAGAACTTTTCCCAACGGTGCGAAGAAAGCATCCTCGAGGCGCACAACATGCCAACATAAATATTTTTAATATTGATATTGTCATAGTTCGGTTTTGAGATCATTTCTATTGGCAATTATTTATTATTGCCAATAGTTTTTTACTCAAGAGTGTGAAATGTATTATGTTGACAGCAGGTTAGGCGTATAACGTTATTTCGGCATTCACCACAATGCCTCGTCAGCGCCCTTTGCTGTGAAAAGTATTTTTTAATACAATCCACGTACTGATTTTCAGTTTATTTAGATGCAATGATATTTCGTTTCAATGAAAATACTTCTTAGTACTTTCTGATATGAGAAAAGTACTTGTTGGTACAATTAAAGTACTTTTTGCTGCATTAATATTATTATTGATTGCGCATAAGTGGGGTGGAGGTAGACTGTAACTGCAGTCTTTTTATCGCATCGAGTAAACTAATGGAAACATTATGAGCTATAACCTCAAGAATTTAATATATATTGATATTTTTAATCGGCAATAAAATAATGAATTTTGTTGTAGTACATTTGAGTCGTCCTAATATACGTTTCGTAACATACATGTAGGTAAGCAACAAACGCAGCCCCTTCATAAAGCTAACAAACCCCTTCTAACTGACAGCTGTGTGTTCCTAGCGAATATGTTCCACTATCAGCGGTAACAGTTGCAACACATTATCTTTGTATACGGAAAAGCTTTTTTTTTTAATGTCTAAAAATATTCAGGTGCACACATGTTAGTGGGCAGTGTCACTATAGTATACCGCATCCTGCCTGATACTATAGTGACACTGCCCACTAACATGTGTGCACCTGAATATTTTTAGATGTAGGTGTAGCAAAAGCAGTAGATTTGAGATTTCCATGTGAGACACGAAAATCATGAGACACATTGGTAATATCCTATCTTCTTTTGGAATTGTTTTTATGTTCTATGTATTCATGTTCCTACCCTTCTCCGGCTAAGGATTTTTAAAATATTTTTACAATTATTTGTAACTTAACCCTTTTACCACTTTGAAGAAAGACACAAACACCAATTTCTTGACTTATTTTTAATGTGTTAAAAGACTACAGTAACATTCATTCAAAATGCTTTCGACATATGTTATCAGGTTAAGTTCATGATTAACAATATCAATAATGCAATTAGTAACGTAGGCTGCTTACATATGTCGGAGAAATACTAAATAATGTTACTGCAATCACTATTAAAATTGAAAAGGATTGAACAAAAAAAAATTGTAAACGAGTGATGCATATAAATAATCAGAAATTGTTGGCCATTAAAATAATATATTCTACAAACTAAGAATTTTTTTTAGGGTTTCGAGTTCAAACTGTATAAAAAAGATAGTTTTTTATATTAGGATTATATTAAGAAAGTTAAAACCAATACTCACCATAGAGTTTCTGAAACGAAAGTAACAAAAAATTTAAGATTAGAAAAATGTTTACATAGAAATTATCACAAAAAAATGTCTTATATTCCAAAAAGTTCACAAGAGTATAAACTGAGTTTGGATAAGGAAGTCTATTAAACAGGAAAAAGATCACCGACAAAATTCTAAAATTCGGAATATTGTTATAAATATTAAAAAATACCAGTTTAACTTATATAAAGAATATTCTAAACGTCTATTGAACATTTAAATTGTGGATAATTTTTAAATTTTTTGAAACACGAGAACTTCGCTCTATACTGAGTAAAATTCTATTAATATATGATGTTGTTGTCTAACAGACATTGCTTTGCTTGCTCTCACCCAATCGACACTAAATTTCTTAAAATTATACCAACAAATCTACTGTGCACTGCACACACCTAACTTATTACTAACAGTCTTACATCTAGCTTACTGCAAATTTAATGAAATAGGTCAAACATATAAAGGAATACATACACACACACACACACAGGCACACTGATTTTCTCCTCCTCTCGCATATGCAGCAAACCACTGTGCTTGTGGCACATATCCACATGCCTGTTTACATACGTACGAAGTCCACAAACATATTTGTCACATTTGTTGCACACAAATAGCTGTATGTTCGTTATTTTCAGTTGTATTACGTTGTTGTTGTTGTTTCAGTTGCTGTTGTTTTTATGTTTTCTCATTCCTCTGAAAAACACACAAACCCATACACACACACATAAAGCTGACGATTCTAACATAAAGTGTATGAAAGACAGCAGGACGACTGACAACAGGGAACCATATGAGACCTACTAACACTCACACACACACACATGGCAACCTAGAGCTTTATGAAAAGATTGCAATGCAACAAAATCTACTTTGTATAATGCAAGGAAAATGGATTTGTATGAGACCAAAGTATAAAATACACAAACGCACACATATGTATCCTTACAAAAGGATATAAAAACGTAGAAGAGCAACAAAACAAGAATCCAACTAATGGGCGCTGAAAATAATGACAAAAGCATACAATGTCTACTATAGTACACTCGCAAACAGCAGCAGCAGCAAAAACAGAAAAACGACTTTGTCGCAATTGCATTTCAAAATATTTTTATCGTTTGTTTATATGTTTGTGTTTCGTTCTTGGTATCTCTGACAACAGGATCACAAGCTGAAACACATGGCCGAACTGCAACAGTCTGTGGTCACAGATCAGGACACGCGTCTTCAGATCCAAGGTCAAATACTGCAGTGGGAGGAGAATCTAGAGCGTTTGCATTGTGAGCAGTTCCGCTTGAGGTGTTACATGGCATCGCTGCAAAGTGGAGAGCTACCCAATCCTAAGGTGCGTTAAATATATTAAAAATTTTAAAAATATAACGTTATTAAAAATATTAAATATTAAAAATTATATTAAAAATAATAAAAATATTAAAAATATTAAAGATATTAAAAATATTACAAACATTAAAAATAATAAAAATATTAAAAATATTAAAATTATTCGAATAATTAATATTTTAAATATTAAAAGTATTAAAAATATTAAGATATTCAAAATATTAAAAATATTAGAAATATTATAAATATTAAAAATATTAAAAATATTAAAAATATAAAAAAATATTAAAAATATTAAAAAATATTAAAAAAGTTCAAAAAAGTTCAAAAAATATTAAAACAATTAAAAATATTCAAAATATTCAAAATATTAAAAACATTCAAAATATTAACAATATTAAAAATGTTAAAAATATTAAAAATATTGAAAACATTAAAAATATTAAAATCATTAAAAATATTACAAATATTAAAAATATTGAAAATATTAAAAAAAAATAAAAATATTAAAAACATTTAAAATATTAAAAATATTCAAATTATTTAAAATATTCAAAATATTCTAAATATTCAAAGTATTAAAAATATTCAAAATGTTAAAAATATGCTCTTGTTTGTTATTGTTGATCTGTTTGAAATATGAATATGTTTTTCATTGTTCGGTTTGAGATCAGTTTTCTATTATCGCTAATAGAATTTGTTTTACAAGAGTTGTGTGAAATGGATTATGTTGACAGCTGGCAGGGCAGATAGCTATTTCGATGGTTGCAAACCATCATCATCAGTGCCGTTTGCTGTGCCTTCTCCACTCATTATCACAACCTTAAGTGTTAAAAGCTTCACACAATCAATGTGAAGCTCACACACACCGGTGCGAAAATGGTATCAGCGAAGACAACGTCAACATAATCCACACAAGCTCTTGTCTATGCTTTGTCCATCGGACAAAATTGCATAGAATTGTTTTTGGCATCAAATGCCAACCCAGTGTACCTCCCGTGTATGTATGCTCTTGTTTAGCTATCTGCCCTGCCAGCTGTCAACATAATCCATTTCACACAACTCTTGTAAAACAAATTCTATTAGCGATAATAGAAAACTGATCTCAAACCGAACAATGAAAAACATATTCATGTTAAAAATATTAAAAATATTAAAAATTATAAAAACATTAAAAATATTAAAATCATTAAAAATATTAAAAATATTAAAAATATTAAAAATATTAAAAATATTCAAAATGTTAAAAATATTCAAAATATTAAAAATATTCAAAATATTAAAAAATATTCAAAATATTAAAAAATATTAAAAATATTAAAAAATATTAAAAATATTTAAAATATTAAAATTATTGAAAATATTAGAAAAATTCAAAATATTAAAAATATGATATTGTCATAGTTCGGTTTTAGATCAGTTCTATTGACAATTATTTATTATTGCCAATAGGTTTTTAGTCAAGAGTGTGAAATGTATTATGTTGACAGCAGGTTAGGAGTATGACGTCATTTCGACATTAACCACAATGTCTATTATGTTGGCATGTTGTGTGCTTCGAGGATGCTTTCTTCGCACCGTTGGGAAAAGTTCTCATTAGCTTTGAGATTCTTTCATCCCGTAAGGTTTGTGATGGTAGAGGAGAAAGCAAATGACGTCATACGCCTAACCTGCTGTCAACATAATACATTTCACACTCTTGACTAAAAACCTATTGGCAATAATAAATAATTGCCAATAGAACTGATCTAAAACCGAACTATGACAATATCATAATTCTTTACAGATCAACAAAAAACAACATCAAGAACAATATTAAAAATAATAAAAATATTTAAAATATTACAAATATTAAAAATATTAAATATCTTAAAAATATTACAAATATTGCAATCATTAAAAATATTAAAATTATTAATAATATGAAAAATATTAAAAACAATAAATATCTTAAAAATAATTAAAATATTAAAAATATTAAAAATATTAAAAATATTAAAAATATTACAAATATTACAAATATTACAAATATTACAAATATTACAAATATTACAAATATTACAAATATTACAAATATTACAAATATTACAAATATTACAAATATTACAAATATTACAAATATTACAAATATTACAAATATTACAAATATTACAAATATTACAAATATTACAAATATTACAAATATTACAAATATTACAAATATTACAAATATTACAAATATTACAAATATTACAAATATTACAAATATTACAAATATTGAAAATATTAAAAATATTATTACTATCGGAATACTTTAAATTACAATAAATTTTCTTTTTCTACTTTTCCTTGTAGTCTCTCCTTACCCACGTCTCACGCCCCACCAAGAACACTTTGAACAAGTTGGGCGTATTTACGGTTTCCTCTTTCCACGCCTTTATATGTGCTCGATCGCCATCATTGCTCAATAATCTCTTAGCGGGACGTGGTGCTACCAAACGACGACCTCCCATGTTGTCACGCTCCAACAGTGGTTCCAGTCGTCGTTCAATGCAGGTAAGTTCGTTAAGCCAAACTAAAGCGTCTATAAATTTATTCCGCCTCATTCGCGCAAAATTTTCACATAATGTGAAGAGCGGAAATTTGTCGCATATCCTGGGCAATTACAACAACAATAATAATAATAATAATAATAACTGTCATGTCGTTGTCGATGTTGGTTATTGTTGTTATTGTGGTTGTTGACTCTAGTTTAATTTGCACCCATTTTCGTTGTTGTTGTTGTCGTCGTTGTTTGTTGCATTGAAATCATTAAAAACAAGTGGCGAAATTATAAAAACGCAATTGCATTGCAAACGGACGACCGGGCGCAGCAACAGCAACAGCTCTAGCACATGATTGAATCAATGGTCGATTTTTCGGGGTTGTTGACTGCAATAAAACGGTCCGGAAACCCACAAAAGACTTGTTTGCATGAATACTTTATGTAAATAATTTGTATGTACATGCCGCAATTACATATGTGCGGAGTGCATATACACATATGCAGCACGCATACCAGCACTGCTGGGGCACATACATAAGTGTATGTGCCACCAATATACTGAATGTGTAGCAACAACATTCACACACTGTTGCACGAATGCAAAGTGTATATTCTGTTTGGTGCATAAACAGAGAATTATGTCCATTTACATGCTATGATGAATGTACGAATACAGTTGATGACAAAAGTATGTGTCTTGTTTGTTGTGATTTAATCAAGTGAGGGCAGGGGTGCCATGACGCAGAAGTCTATATAAGAAACGAACTTCGTTGTCATTTGTATCATAAACGCCTTCAAAATATTGTATCGCGATTGATCAGAACAAATTTTGGTAACGGCTCAGAAACCGTTACCATCGTTTTGTCCAAAGTTTGACTTTGTTTGTGATAGGCCAGTAATAATAATCGGTGTTAATCCTTAAAAATGTATTAGCTTTGTAATAGTATTAATTGTGAAGATAACGTAATGATCGTATTGCCTTTCCAAAATATTTAACTAGTGACGACCCTAACTTAATATAAATATTTGAGAATTTTCAACAAAATTTCGATTTTGTGTCCTCCAAATATTAAAAAAAAACAAAAATTCCACATTAATAACGATTACTTATGTCACCCACTGTACATACTTGTCAGTTTTAACGTTCATTAAGCAGAAAAAAAAATAACACAAGCATTGGCACTTGAACAAGTACAAAAGGCAGAATTCCATATGAATGAGAAATTTCTCTCCCTCTCTCACATTCTCACCGTATGATGATAGTGATTACTTTAAAATTACAAATGAAACAATTTAATATTGATTTTTTTACACATATGAAAAATAACATCCAAATTAAACTATATAGTAGCAATTCCACTTTACTATTTTTTCACATAAAAGGACAGAACTGAAGAGCATGTAATGCATTTTTTCCCCCAAAGACTATGGGCTCTTTGAAAACACGCTACAAAGGAATGAAAAGTGGGGGTGGAAGGGAGATCAGAGGACGATGTTGGCTGATATCAACATATGACGAGCTGCGATGACTTTTATAAAGTTTTAATTAAATAGTTAAAATATTTTTATTATTAAATACATAACTGGAGCAATTGGACTGACTAACTGCTGACTAACACACTCATGTAGTAATTTGTGAAGAAAATATATGTCAGGCATTTTGGAGTTGTACCATCATGCGTATGTATTCCTATGGTAGTAATAAATCTTAGCTCTTTAGAGAGTGTGTGTGTGTGTGTGTCTGTTTTTTGAGCTACATTTAAATTGGTATGTACAGGGAAATTATAATTATAATTCTTCTTGATAATTATCAAGAAGTCGTCACGGAAAGTATGTCTGCTTGATGAAAGCATCTTTTGAGGAGAAGTTTTATGTAACGGCTTAAAATTATTGTAAAGGGGAATTAAATGAAGTTTTTTGTAAAATAATTTAAATGTGAAAGAGAAGAAGCAGCTGTTTTGGAGTAAAAAGTCAATTTTAATTAAATATTAGTTAGCAGAGTTTATGTAATCTTTGGGGACTATTATTAAGATTGTCTTAATATTAAGTTTAATGATATTTATTAAAAACACCGTACAACACAAATGGTTTTGGGACTCAATTCTAAAAATTGCACGTGAAGTAGCCCCAAGCAGTCAAGTTGGATGCATTAATAATTTAATAACTTAAACTTAATTTCTTTTTCACCCCATGAATGAGGTATGGGATAGCTTCTCGCGACGAATGCGAACGTCACTGTTTGAGAAGCTCTTACTAGACACGACGATTGAATCGACGCTTAATACTGCGAAGTTGCTGTCAACAACATTCGAGGGGAGCCGACAATGAAAGAAAATTTTATTTATTTTTTTTCTTTAAAGATGACTGGAGCCAGGTTTGAACCTGCGATCTCCCGCATTGTAGTCGCGTTTTTTAACCACTATGCCACGGCCGGTTAATAATTTAATGGCCTTACGAATGTTTAAGCTCTATGTGGATTTTTAGCGCTTTTTCTATTTGTTAATACCGTTAGATACTGGTATACCGTACGAAACATCTCTTTTTGGTACATTAATTGTACTTTTTGTTTACATTAACTGTACATTTGGTACAAAAAATTGTACTTTTTGGTACCTTAAATTACACTTTTTGGTACAATAAACAGTACTTTTTGGTACCATAAATTGAACTTCTTGGTACAATGAACAGTACTTTTTGGTACCATAATTGCAATAAATTGTACTTTTTGGTACAATAAATTGTAGTCCTGGTACCGTAAATTGTACTTTTTGTTACCATTAATTGTACTTTTTGGTACAATACTTTTTGGTACCCTAAATTAAACTTTTTGTTACCATAATTGCACTCTTTGTTACAATAAATTTTACTTTTTGGTACAATAAATTGTACTTTTGGTTGCCATAAATTTTACTTTTTGTTACCATAAATTGTACTTTTTGATAAGTTTTAATTATTTTTTAGTACAATTAATTGTACAAGTTGCTACAATAAAAGTACTTTTTGTTCATTTGTAAACAAGTTTTTAAGCACAAATAGGTGAAATATGGTAAAAAAAAAATTGATATTTTGGGATTTTTAAGGCACTGGATGCACTATTTGTTCCGCATATTTTTTCTCCTATTAAATATCTACAACTTTGCTTCATACACAAAAGAGATATTCTGTAAGCTAAACCGAGATATAACTGTGTTAAAATATATAAAAAGTGCTAAAAATCCACCTTGCGCAAAAAAACTCCGTATGTCCATTAAATTATTAAGGCAGCCAACTTGATAAAACGAATTATGCAGAAGTTCTTGTTTTTGAGTCCCGGTCCCGAATCAATAAAATTTAATGGTGTGTAATTTTCCTTTCTTCACAACAAAAAAGGTCTTAGACTAGGGTTGCAAGAAAAAATGTTTCATGTTGGGCTGATACTTTTTTTCGATCACTCTTTCTAGCATTTCTACCGTTATCTCGAAAATAACGGGAGTAATGTTAGCTGTAATGTCTTGAATAGTAGCTCATAGCAAAAAAATGGGAAAAATGGTAAAAAAATTGGTATTTTGGGACTTTTAAGGCACTGGATGCACATTTTTCGAATATGTTTGTTCCGCATATTTTTTCTCCTATTCAATATTAACAACTTTGCTTAAGACACAAAAGAGACATTCCGTAAGGTATACCGAGATATAACTGTGTTAAAATATAGAAAAAGTGCTAAAAATTCACCTTGAACAAAACTAATCGTATGGCCATTAAATTATAAAGGCAGCTAAAAAAGAATGTTGCAAAAGTTTTTGTTTTTGGTGCTACATTCACGTGCAATTCTCAGAATTGAGTCCCGGTCCCAATTCAATGAAATGTTGTACTGTGTAATTGTCCTTTCTTCACCACAAAAATGGTCTTAGTTTGGGTTGCAATAAAAAAAGTTTCATGTTAAGTTGATACTTTTTTTCGATCACTCTTTCCAGTAAGAGTAAGGGAGTAATGTTAGCTTCCGACAAAGGATTTTGTCTTCCATTTACCCCCAAAGAAAAATATCAAATTGATACATCACTTGATCTAGTCGGCAGTCTAGTTAACAGTTCTGATACCCGAAATTTGTTGATGACTTCTCGAATGACTTCTCTATGAAGTCACTGAATTGGTCGCCACTTGGTTGAATGTCTTCAGTAGAGTTGCATTGAAAAATTTTGTTGTTGTTAATCAACATTAAAACCCCTGCTTCCTATAAAACGTGATTCATTTGAAAACACTACAAATAGAATGGGATATCGATATATTTATCATGGCACGAAAGAACACCCTATGACATTTACTTTTCAAAGAAAACTTTAACAAATATATTGGTTGCGACTACATCACTGAGGTAATATTCAGAAGGTCCAACTTTCGATTACTTTTTTTAGCATTGCCACCGGTTTCTCGCTAATTGCGTGAGTAATGTTGGCCTCCCAGGTTCCATGAATTTGTATTATTAAATGTCTTCAGTAGAATTGCAAGGAACATTTACACATTTCAACTCGTGTATTTTGTAAAGAGAGATTCATTGACAAGCTTTTTTTAATTGATATTAAAACGCGTAAAACATAATTGAATGACGGTATTGATATTATGACCCGAAAAAAAACTCTCTGACATTTACTTTTTAAACTTAATTTATTCAACCGATAGGGCATGTAATCCAATTATTATACGATCATTGTTGGCAACTCTGGTTCGTTCCATTGTAGATAACAAGGTTTGTGTCAAGGGATTGTTAGATGTTGTTGTGAGTTTTAACCGCCAAATTCCTCCATAGATGGCGCCAGCTGGTTTTTTTGATTTACTTTGCGATGTTGATAAGCCATTTCCTTTTGCCTTGGTCCTAGCGCAATCTGGATTCTTGTAGTGGAAGCACCTAGGATGAATTTTGGTGGCTGGAGAACTCGAATGAATTTGAAAAGTTCTTTTTCATCGATGTGGATTTGACCTGTGCCCTGGCCGGAAATCGAACCCGTCACATTCGGATTGCTTATCTACGTCGCTTCCACTGACCTATCGAAGACCCCGACACACAATTGATAGTAAAGGCCTTTGTAAACCCGATAATCCAATATCAATAAATCCTTTTTAAAAGAGAAGGAATGGTGTCATGGATTACTGCATAATTCTATAGGAATTTATATTGCTAAATACGGGGGCGGACTCAAAATTAGCTGACACAACAACGACAACATCACAAATTTATTTAAAAAAGCTCTTTATTTCGAAACTGTGTATACTAGATTAGGTCAACAAAAATGCACCAATGCACTTCAAAGAGTTCAAAATAAGGCACTCAAAACAGTCTACAATTTGCCTTTGACTTATTCATCAATTAGTCTAAATGATAATGTGGCTAAAACCGTTCTACCAATGTTTAAGTCCCTGCGAAATCTTGGTTATCATTCAATTGAGTTTGATTTGAATCAAATGACTTCCAACACCAGGAACAGCTCGATTCTGAAAACAAAAAGATGTCGATTGGAAACAACAAAACAAAGAATTGAACACAACGGCTGTTCTGAATTCAATCACCCCATGATCTAAGGAATATTATGAGAGTCTCAATATTTAAGACAAATTTAAAATCATATTTGCACCAAAACATAAGAATGCTTCTTTTGTAATGCTCAATATAAAACCTTTTTAAAATCAATGTAAAATATTAGATTGGTGTTTTTTTATATATATATATATTTTTTATATTCAATATTTTTATCAAAAAAATTTCAAAATTTTCAACAAGATGAAAATGAACTTATACCAAATGTAATGTAACGATGTACAAATTATGCCGACTCGTCATTAAAAAGTCTTTGCGGCGCTGGGGCACATATATATATTTGTAAAATTATAAACAATGAATAAATGAATTGAAAAAAACAAACAAAATAAAAAAAATCGTAATCTACGATGAAATCTAAGAAAAAATCTAATTTTACCAAGAAACAATGGGTCTAAAATCAAAATCGAGTCCCCAATTTTATCGAGAAACTTTTCGTATTGGGGAAAAATCCACAACAACAGACCACAACCCCCCGGAATCGCCCCTCTTCTTCTTTAATGGCAGCAACAACAGAAATTTATCTATCAGTGGCCGAACGTAGAAAAGTATTCCAAGAGCTTCGGTCTTTTGCGCTCCGTAGATAGTTTGTCACTCCAAGTTTATTCAATAGCTCTTTCACCTGGTCCATCCATCGAAGTTTTGGCCGAAGACTTTTCGAGTCGGTGCATTTCGTCCATTCGTACAACGTGTCTAAGCCAGCGCATTCGGTCTATTTGAAAGCTTTTAGCTACGTCGATGCCGTTGTGAAGCTCATGATTCATTCGACGACGGTAATCGCCGCTAACGATGATGGGTCAAAATATTTTGCGAAGTATTTTTCTTTCAAAAACTCCCAGAATATAGTGCACCGCTAGCGTCATAACCCAAGATTCAACGCTGTACAGCAAGACAGGTCGGATCAGTGTCTGGTAGAGTTGGATATTCATTTGTCGAGACAGGGCTTTATCATTAAAACGGTTGCTCAGCGCATAGTAGCAGCGATCAATACTCGTCTCTTGTTTTCTAGGCTGACATTAATATTTTTGTTTATGGCGGAGCCGAGGTAGACAAAATCGTCTACCACTACAACGTTATAGTTGTCAACGTTTACGCAGCGTCCCAAACGAGAAAACTCTTTGTTCGTTGAAACAAATAACTTGGCCTGTCCTTATTTATCACCACACTCACTTCTGCCGACTACTTCTCAATGCTCGAAAAGGCCGCAGTAACATCCCGAAGTCCTCGGCCAATGATATCTATATCATCAGCATACGCGAGCAGCATGTGGCTTTTATTAAAGGTGGTGCCGGCCGTGTTTACTGCAGCATGATCATCTCCATTATGATATTAAAGAGATCGGATGACGGAATTTCGCCTTCTCTAACGCGTCGCTTGGTAGAAAATGGCTCTGTTAGATTTGTGCCTAATTTCACTAAAGACTTCGTGTCAGTCAGTGTCATCCCGCAAAGTCGTATCAGCTCCGCGGGGATACCAAACTCAGTTATAGGATCTAATAGTTTCTCTCGTATCGGACTGTCAAATGCAGCTTTGTAGTCGATAAACAGATTGTAGATATCCATCTGCATTTCTTGGGTCTTCTTCAGAATTTGTGGTATCTGGTAAGGTCCAATCAGGTTCGCCAGAATGAGCTTTAGTCTTTCACATAACACACTAGACAGGACTTTGTATGCGATGGGTAAAAGGCTGATTCCGCGAAAGTTGGTACACACACTTGAGTCGCCTTTTTTAAGCTCAGGACATAAAACACTCAGATTTCAATCATCGGGTATGTATTCCTTGAGCCAAATCATGTTTATGAGCTGGTGCATGCACGTTGCCAGCTCATCGCCACCGTCTTTAAAAAGCTCTGCAGGTAGTCCATTGGCTCCCGCAGCTTTATTGTTCTTAAGCCGTGCAATTGCCGTACTGATCTCGTTTTGGCTCGGTGGTGGACAGTCTTCTCCATCGTCGATGATTGGTGTGATTTCGTCACTTATGCTACCATCGGGAACGAGTCTTTTGCGTTTGGTTTCGAGCGTTTTTAGGACTACTTCACCGCGTGCGAACCTTGGCTGCAACTAGGTGGTGATCCGAGTCAATATTTGCAACGCGCATCACACGCACGCCCATAACGTCTTCCATTTATTACCACGTGACCAATCTGGTTTCTTGTATTTTGGTCAGGGGATATCCAGGTTGCCTTGTGCATATCTTTATGCGGTAATCAGGTTCCACTCACTTCCATGTTTCTTGCCGACGCGAAGCTAACTAGTATCAATCCGTTATCGGATGTGATGTTGTGCAGACTGAATTTTCCGACTGCTGAATAGCATCTTGCCTTCCTATTTTTGAATTAAAATCTCCCAGAAAAATTGTATTGTCATGTGCAAGGCAGCGGTCATATATTTCCTCCAGGCGCTCATGGAATGCATCTTTAATGTCCTCATCTTTGTCTTCCGTCGGGGCGTGTACACAAATCAGCGTAATGTAAAAATATTTCGCCTTGATGCAAATAGTGGCTATTCGGTCACTAAACAGGGTTAAAATGTCGAAGTCTCTCACCGACTATGAATCCACATCCAAATTCGTGTCTTTCTACATGGCAGCTATAAAAGATGTCACAGTTCTTTCGACGTGTGCATCCCTGTCCCGTCCATCGCATTTCCTGTATGGCAGTGATGTCAGCCTTGTATTTGTCGAGGACATCCGTCAGTTGGATAGGGGCACCTTCTTATTTATAACGCTTGTTTTCGTATCTTCGTGTTTTCATAATAATTGGTTTTGTTTAAGGAATATCGGGGGCATGCTGCCATCGAAGCGTCTTAGGAAGTAGGTAACAGAAGTTTCTGAAGCTCAACACAATGGCTCTCTTAGTGGCTTTGGCAGCCACAAGAAACTAGGACCTTAAGCAAACAGAAATCGTATGGCCATTAAATTATTAATGCAGCCAGCTTAAAAAGACGAATGATGCAGAAGTTCTTATTTCTTGGGCTACTTTCACGTGCAATTCCTAGAATTGAGTCCCAAAATCATGTAGGGTACAGACTACTGCAGCCTTTGATATGAAAATTGGATTATTCTTTAACAAGATTTAATACAAATTTAAATCGATCGCATTTCGGGGGTTTCGAGTATAGTCGGGTAAAATCATCCTCCCAGATAAATCATTTCCTCTAAACTATTGACGTACTGCAATCAATTTACAATGTTTATTGAATTACTCTAAATATTTCCTTAATTTCCTCTTTTAAACAATTTACTTAACGCTCTGGAACAAAAAGAGCCACAGCACCGCCACCGTTGGTTTAGCGTTGACAATGATATTAATCCTTGTCAATGAAGAGACAACAATGCAAACACGTTGCTGCCAATAGCTTTTTTAGATTTTATTCGTTGTCGCCTTTTTCACACAGTTTATTTTACAGATTTTAATTGTTCTCCTCCTTGTTCATATTTGCCCTTTTGAGCCAATCAATTTGTTCTTATTTTCTCTCTCTCTCTGTGTGTTTATTTCTTTCAGATGAATTCGCGCGACGAAGCGGAAAAAACATTCAAAGTTGCAATGCCCGACAATGCTTATTCGGTTGTCTATCTACGTGATGCAATGTCTGTAGAGGAATTCCTGGCCAGTGCCTGCGCTCGACGCAACCTCAATCCCATGGAACATTTTGTACGTGTAAAGAAACGACGTGACATGGAGGATCACAATTACTTTGTGCCACATAGAAACGATTTGATAGAGAATTATGTAAGTACACCCCCACAACCCCGCCAGCAAACACGATAACAAACTGTAGGAAACACTTGGACACACACACACATAGAGAGCAATAAAAAGAAGCAACAAATTAATAGATTTGAAGGATGTTGGGAGTGTGTGTGTGTGTTTCCTAGATGTTAAACACACAATCCACTCCTCAATTTGCTTTTATTCGCCTTGTCCAACGTGCAAAAAGTCAACAGGTCAACTCTCAAGTTTCAACCTGGCAGAGCAATGACTTTGTCCACAAACTTTATGTATTCACGTCAAATCAAAAACAGCTATTGAATACAAAATAACAAAGAACAACTTTGCAGACGTCCTGTGACTCTCAGAGACTTTTATAAAACTGCATGTGGGTATTAGGGAATTAGTTAAAGAAACCGGTTTTTTTTTAGATTACGCAGCACAACATTTTTCAGCTCATTGATTTGGGACTCAATTCTGAGAACTTCACGTGAAAGTAGCCCCAAAAAGAAGAAGTTCTGCATCATTCGTTTTGTCAAGTTACTTACTTACTTAAGAGGCCCATTACAACTTACGAACGTTGTTCATAAGTTTGAGGCCTGAAGTACTAAAGAATTCCACACGCTTCGGTCTTGTACGTGTGCTCTCCAGTTAGTCCTACCAGATGGTGGCACGTCGTCTACCACTTGGTCCTTCCAACGGAGTTTGGGTCTCCCTGCTCTGCGCCGTCCTTCAGGTTCGCCTTCCAACACCTTTCTCGCTGGAGCATTTACATCCATCCTAGCAACATGACCCAGCCATCGTAGTCGTTGCATTCTGACTCTTTTAGCTACGTTGATATCGTGGTAAAGCTCATACAGCTCATGGTTCATCCGATGGCAAAACTCGCCGTCGACACGGATAGATCCATAAATTTTTCGGAGTACTTTCCTCTCGAATACTCCCAGGTTTTGTATGTCCGTTGTCGTAAGCACCCATGATTCGGCAGCATACAAAAGAACGGGTAAGATTAGCACCTGGTACAGCTGTTTCTTAGTATTCCGAGATAAGGTGGTATTAATAAAGTGCTGCCGAAGTCCGTAATAACATCTATTGGCTAGCACTATTCCCCGCTTAATTTCTTGGCTGACATTATTTTTCTTATTGACGGAAGATCCCAGGTAGGTAAACTCATCTACTACCTCAAAACAATAATTTTCAACGTTGACGCTGCGTCCCCATCGAGAGGACTCTTTGTTCGTCGAAATCATTATTTTAGTTTTGTCCTCGTTGACCGCTAAACCCATTTTTGCCGACTCCTTTTCTAGTGATGAGAAGACTGCAGTAACGTCCCGCAGATTTCGGCCAATGATATCTATATCATCGGCGTAGGCTAGTGGCATGTGGCTTTTGTGGAATATGGTGCCAGACATGTTGACACCAGGATTGCTCATCACCTTCTCCATAACTATATAAAATAGTGTACAGGACAGGCTATCACCCTGCCTGAGACCTCTTTCCTCTTAATCGAGGATTTGGTGTTTTCCAAGGTACACCTGCAAAGTCGAATTAGCTTTGCAGGAATACCAAACTCAGACATGGCCTCATACAGCCTATTCCTTATCGGAGAGTCGAAGGCAGCTTTGTAGTCGACAAAGAGGTAGGTGTCGATCTGCTTTTCATGAGTTTTTTTCAGAACTTGTCGTAGAGTGAATATTTGATCCGTCGTAGATTTACCAGATGTTCTCCATGAGCTGATGCATGCTCCTAATCAGCTCCTCCCTGCCAGCCTTAAACAATTCAGCAGGGAGACCATCGGCTCCAGCAGCTTTGTTGTTTTTAAGGCAGGAGATGGTCATACGTATCTCGCTCTGGCTCGGAGGTGGACAGTTAATACCATCGTAATGGATTGGAGCGGGGTCTTCTGGAGAGGTGTCAGTATCCAGTAAATTTTTAAAGTGATCTCTCCATATCTTCAGAACGTTATCCGGGTCCGTCACTAGTTGACCATCGCTGTCCTTGCAGGAAGGCAACCCTGTTCCACGCATTCTCGCATTAACTCTCTGTAGAATTTTCGGGCTTCCCCTCTACTTCGGAGCAACTCAGTGCACTCATCCTGCCTCTTCTTTAGCTCCTTCTTTTTCCGTCTAAAAAGACGAGTTGCCTCTCGTCTCTTCTCCCTGTGCCGTCCACAGCTCGCGTTGCCATTGGCTGCAGTTTTGCCCTGTATGCAGCATCCGTCTCTCTCGTGGCATTGCGACATTCATCCTCGTACCAGGCATCTTCTTGAGACGGCTTTGAGTATCCAAGTACGCTTCTCGCAGTCCGTTCTATGGAGTCGGCTATATATTGCCACTGCGAGGTTATATTATCAGGGGTTGGAGCATTTCGCAGCAGTTGAGTTAGGTGGTTGGAGTAGGCGTCCGCTACCTCTGTGGTCCGCAGTTTACCGATGTCCATCTTTCGTTGTGCCGGGTTACGTAAGTTTTTCGCCATGCTTAGCCTTCTGCATACCTTTATTGCGGTAAGGTAGAGATCGCAGTCCTTGCTCGCACCCCTGATCACTCGTACGTGCCTTCCATCGACTACCACGTGATTTATCTGATTCCTTGTCAATTGATCTGGAGATAACCATGTTACCTTATGAATATTTTTATGGTCAAATCTAGTGCTGCTAACTACTATATTTCTTGCCGCAAAGAAATCAATCAGTCTGATGCCATTGTTCGACGTTTCGGTGTGCAGACTGAATTTTCCGATTGTAGGCTCAAATGCGGTCTCCCTACCTATTTAAGCATTAAAATCGCCTAGTACAATTTTGATGTCATAGCTGGGGCTACGGTCATATACATTTTCTAGGCTCTCGTAGAACCTGTAAAGCGGTTATATCAGCCTTGTATTCTTCGAGGACTTCCGTCAGTTGGATGGAGGAACCTGGTCTATACAGTGTTCTAACATTCCAGTCGTTTGCGGTGGTCGTCAACATTTTGGGGGGTTCGTTTTATTCTTATCATACTTCTTGTCATTGCAATAGTTTAAACGTCGGTGGCGGGTTGCAAGCCAGACGCTGACCAGGGTACCGCTCACTCTGAGCCGACGTGCCTGGGTTTTAAGTTTCGCCCCTCACAGTTAGCCGAGCTCTGACGGGTGTCAAAGCCACGTTTCCAGGCGTCACCACGTGGAGGTACTCCGTCCGCAGTAGTACCACGAATACAGAGCTCTGTGAGTAGACTTGAAGAGCAATTGGCAAGGATCACTCTGGGTTTGCCAAGTTAAACCGATCAGAAACTTTCCCTTGCATCACACTCCCGACGCTCGTTTTGTCAAGTTACATTGTTCGACATAACTCAAGAACCACTAGTCCGATTTAGCTGAAACAAATTAAAAAAAATAAGAATTACACTTTCTTTAATCTGTTTATATTACGTTTCCCTAAATAAGCAACAGTTTCACTTTTTCATTCATCACATGATTTTGAACTGGGTTTATTTTGTAGCAATTACAATAAAACTGTTGTACTCCGTGGCGTATGATTTACGTGGAATATTACTTATGATAAAATTATAAATTGTTATGGCATGTAACTTGACAAAACGAATGATGCAGAGTTTCTTCTTTTTGGGGCTACTTTCACGTGCAGTTCTCAGAATTGAGTCCCAAAATCATGTGTTGTACTGTGTTAGGGGCTGTTGTCGGTTTTACAACTTAGGCAATTCTAAATGTGTAATATGATTTTTGAACTTGTATGTGGTTTCCTCAAACGAAGTCTGATTGAACCGTCCGGTATCGAGTTAAACCAATCGAAATTGGGTTCAACAAACCGAAGTTGGATTTAACCGATTAACCGTTTAACCGGTTTAACTTATTACATCGCTCCCCCAAAACCTGAATCTCATCGTGTAGTTGCATCCGCTAAGAGGGGTACCAGACCAACACTACTGCCAACTGCTGCTGTTGCTCTAAGGCAAATCAAAAGATATCTCTCATACAATATTGTAGCCAACCAAACATGCGTTGCTATCCGTCTGTCTGTCTGTCTGTCTGTCAGTTTCCGGCAAAGTGTCATTTTCATTGTAATACTTGTGGCACATAGACCAACGAAATCTAAAGACAACGCAAACGTTGTGACACACGCACACACAAAAAAAAAACAAAAAAGGATCAATTTGTTTTATGTGACCGCTGCCGCACACCATAGAGGAGGGCACGACAAGGTGCCTCAACAACTAAACTGATGACGATGAGGACGACGACGACGACGTGGACAAAGGTGGTTTGTCCTTTGATCCGTGTGTGTTCCCGTGCACGAGATGTCATTCACATTGTTTGTTTTTCATATCAATTATTAGTAGTAGTTGCAGCATACAACATTCTCAGAACTCACAACAGAAATGAAATGAAATCCGTGCTATGGTCGGAATCCTTAAAACTTAGAAACTAAGTACTTTATACAATCTCTAGACTGGTAGGGGTAGAGCTTAATTCAAGTGTTTTTGTGTGTTGGCTATCAGTTATTATTGGTCATGGTACTAATTGGCAAAATACTTGCAATGGTATGTCCTCTGGGGGGGTGAGCGTATGTAAGTATCACATATATAGGATATGCTGTTGCAACTTATAGTTGTAGTTGGTTGGGATGAGCAGCAGATTATTTTTCTATATCTGTACGATTGGTTGTTGCGAAAATTCTACAGTTCACAAAAAAATAGGCTTGAAAATTCATGGGAAATGATAAACTGCCGTGGGATGGATGATTTGTGAGAAATGCTTTACAACTGCCTTTAGCAATATGGTAGTATTTGAATAAACATTTCAAAACTTATTAAATACCCAGAAGCAATAAAGGTTTAATAACATATTTTGTCTTGAGGTACCTATCATGTCTTCTTCTATTAGTTACACTTTTCCTTGTAGCCTATGATGAACTCTTAGGCCTGTGTGTTACTTATAATCTCCAATACCGCCCAACCAATTACGACAAAAATTTCGTAGGTTTTCCTCTATGTGTTTGCAAAGGTTTTTGTGGTAAAGGTGAAATGAAGACTGCTTCATTTCAATTCATTGAATTGCGTTGAAACTGTGGGAAATATTTTCTTATTTTTTCTCGTATCCTTAATTGTTTTTTTATATTTTTACTTTACTTTCCCCACAGCTACACAACCATGAATTTGTTGAAGTTTGCATGAAGATCTTGTACCAGGTTGAATTGCATCGCACAACATTGGAGCAAATGTGGGGCTTCTCGGTCGAAGCTGAACTTATTGAAAATGCTGAACGTCAAGATGAACTTTGCTGCTATGTTAGCCGCGTAGAAGATAAAAGTGTGGCCATGCAAAATGGTAAGTATACTAATACGTTAATATTTATTTGTCTCTATTTCGAAGGGTATTTAGATTGTTACGTATTTATAATTGGGACATTAATAAAACGCTATTAATTAGAAAATAACGTCAAGTTGGCTGCATTAATAATTAAATGGCCATACGACTTGTTTTGCTCAATGTGGATTTTTAGCATTATTCAATATCTACAACTTTGATTCAGACACAGAATAATATTACCGCCATACAGTAAATGCGATGAAGGGGAAAGGTATGCAGACCTCAAATGAATTGTGGTATCTTTTATATCTGTCATGTCGAAAGACACGAATTCGTATGTTGATTGTTAGTTCATAAGCTTCTGGTATCGCGGCTTAACCCTATAAGTAAGTGAATATCAACTGTTTTCATAAAAGCATAAAAACATATCAAATCGCCTACTCGGACCGAGGAAAGAGACTTTATATAACTTTCCCCTAAGTATCTTAGCCTCTTATAGGCTAAAGAGGGGCAGCTTTCAAGAAGATGTTTCATCGTCTCCGATTCCTCTTCGTCCTTACACACACGGTAGTAGTCGGATATGGATATATCCCATTTGCCTGTCATGTGCCAGATATTGCAAAAGCCTGATAGAATTCCACAGGCCATTCTGAGATCTCGGGCCAACCATGTACTCATATCGGGATCTGCTGTATTCGGTCCACAGCGATCTAACAGTTATACAGTCGGTTCTGGAGATCCACCGTCTGCTGGCTTTTTGCCACAATCAATCCTCTACTAAGGCAAAAAGGCATGAAATTGGCGGATAAACATCTTCCAGAGTCATGATCAGACATAGTACAGCCTCCACTGGCCATTATGTTTGCCGATTCATTACCAGGAATATCGCAATTTCCTGGAACCCAACGAAGGGTGACATTCAAAGGCTTTAGTCCATCTAATTTCTCCTTACAGCTTCTCGCCGATTTTGATTTACACTATGTAGAATTGATCGCTTTTATTGCAGCCTGGCTATACACACAGATGGTTTTCCGTCTACTATTATTAATTCCACATCCTGTAATAGCCTCCGCGTCTTTCAGAATGGTCAGCCTGAAAGAGAGGCTTGGCTGTAGGTCTTTGCTGTAAACATCAGTTAAGACAGAAATCGAGTTACCATAGGTAGTCCTCCAGTCATTCCATTCGTATCTTTTCTGAATTTCAATGTTTACTTTACGGAAATCCACATATCTCTTTAATAAATCAGTACGAGTACGACATCTTCTAAAGCCAAAAAGTCTTTGCATGATTATGTATAGATTGATGTTAATCGCCAGCTTCCCTCAGTCTCGGGCTGTAATAGCATTGTTGTATAAATCCAGGGGCGAAAGGCTCAGAAACACATACAAGGCCACTTGCGATGTGCTCCTTCTAGCCCCAGTTATCCCCAGTGCAGTCATCTTTTGAATCTTGCTGAGCATTTTTTATAAATTACTCTGATCTAGGTCCTCCCACCAAACCAGTCACCCATAGGAGATAATTGGCCGGACTAGCGTAGTATACACCCACATTGTGACCTTCTGGCTGATTCCCCAACATTTACCTATAGAGTTCCGGCACGCGTAAAGGACATTGAAACCACTCTTTAATCTTTCCTCGATATTCCTTTACCAATTTAGCTTCTGATCAAGGAAAACACCTCACCAGTTCCACCCCATTCAGTTTTGGTGACCGGTGGCTTATGCGAATATGATTAATGACGAATCTAAGGATCTTTTTCGATCGGATATCAAATGCCGATACATCAAAATAAACTATTTTTCGGGGGGTCGTTGGGTGTCAGACTGAAAATGAATTTATTGCCGGTTCGGTTTATTCGACAGATATCGAATGTTCTCGCAACTGTACATCTTTCCAACTTTGGTCACGCCCATTTATCTGCCAGACTGTTAGCACAAACATAGGCAAAGTAACTCTATTTAAATTCGATAAATTTACCTCCACCCCCCCAAATTGACAAACGATAACATTAAAATGGCTCAATACCTAGATTTTTAGAGATAATTTTTACAAATCACACCGCCCAAAAGCAACGTATTAAAGAATTCCAAATGTGTTTAGAAAAAATTGTTTTATCCAGAAAAAATGTATGATATATATTAAAGACCGACCGAATATTCGGCAGCTTCAATAGTTATCTAGTGTTTCTCTAACTGTACATCTCTGCAACTTTGGCCACGCCCATTTTTTCTCGACATTATGCGGGCGGGTTTTATCTTTAAAAAATGGAGAACATTCCTACACTGACTATTAGAAACCGACCAAATATTCGGCATTTTCAACTGTTATCTTCTGTTCCTTCAACTGTACATCTGTCCAACTTGGGTCACGCCCATTATTTTTCGAAATCTAAACAACAAGCGGGCAGATTTTTTTTCTAAAACATAAATGTAGAACCCCCATCTGTTATCTACTAGAGACCGACCGAATATTCGGTATTTTCAACAGTTATCTAGTGTTCCTCTGACTGTACATCTGTGCAACTTTGGCCACGCCCATTATTTTCCCAAATCTCGACATTATGCAGGCGCTTTTTATCCTTAAAAAAAATGGAGAACATCCCCACATTGTCTATTAGAGACCGACCAAATATTCGGCATCTTCAACTGTTATCTAGTGTTCCCCTATGTGTACATCTATGCAACTTTGATTACTCCCATTATTTTCCGAAATTTCGAAATTATGCGGGCGGATTTTATCCTTAAATAATGGAGAACCCCCTATGTTATCTACAGCAACAGACCGAATATTCGGCATCTTCAATAGTTATCTAGTGTTCATCTAACTGTACATCTCTGCAATTTTGGCCACGTCCATTATTTTCCGAAATTCCGACAATATCCGGGCGGTTTCAGTCCTAAAAAAATGGAGAACATCCCCACATTCTCTATTAGAGACCGACCAAATATTCAGCATCTTCAATAGTTATCTATTGGTCTTCTAACTGCCCATCTCTGCAACTTTGGCCACGACCATTATTTTTCGAAATTATGCGGGCGGGTTTTATCCTTAAAAAAATTAAGAACATTCCTATTCGGCATTTTCAACTGTTATCTTCTGTTCCTTCAACTTTACATCTGTCCAACTTTGGTCACGCCCATTATTTGTCGAAATCTAAATAACGAGCGGGCAGATTTTTTTTCCAAAACATAAATGTAGAACCCCCATATGTTATATACTGGAGACCGACCGAATATTCGGTATTTTCAACAGTTATCTAGTGTTCCCCTAAGTGTACATCTGTGCAACTTTGATCACTCTCATTATTTTCCAAAATCTCGATATTAGGTGGACGGGTTTTACTCTTAAAAAATGGAGAACATCCCCACATTGTCCATTAGAGACCGACCAAATATTCGGCATCTTCAATATTTATATAGTGTTCTTCTAACTGCCCATCTCTGCAACTTTGATCACTCCCATTATTTTCCAAAATCTCGATATCATGCGGACGGGTTTTATCCTTAAAAAAATGGAGAACATTCCTACATTGTCTATTAGAAACCGACCAAATATTTGGCATTTCCAACTGTTATCTTGTGTTGCTTCAACTGTACATCTGCGTAGCTTTGGTAAAGCCTATTATTTTCCGAAATTTCGAAATTATGCGGGCGTATTTTATCCATAAAAAAAAATGGAGAACCCCCAATGTTATCTACTGCAAACCGACCGAATATTCGGCATCTTCAATAGTTATCTAGTGTTCCTCTAGTCACTTTGGTCACGCCCATTATTTTCTAAAATCTCGACATTATACGGACGGGTTTTATCCTTAAAAAAATGGAGATCATTCCCACATTGTCTATTAGAAACCGACCAAATATTCGGCATCTTCAACTGTTATATTGTGTTCCTCCAATTGTACATATGACCAACTTTGGCCACGCCCATTGATTCTTCAGCCTTATATTTTGGCATTATACATTTTAAAGTATATATAGCGTAACTTTTTCAAATCCAATCATATTTTCCCTTTGCTGATCCAAAATTGGATCACCCTAATACATATGTATAAATGTGTCTATAAACCGCATTTCACGCTGTAAATTGCTGTAAGTTTTGAGTTTAGAGAAAAACGTTTCTATACCACTGAATGTGAAATGGGCGAAACTTATAGAGACATTGTCTATTGGAACAATACAATGGTAACAATACATTGTCCTTTTATCTATTTGCAACCTACATACATACATATATACAAACAAATAGTTTGTCTTTATGTGCAGCCATATAGGTAGATTGTATATGTATGTATTTACATATATTTCATATGTTTAGTTACTTAGTTAGGTTTTATATTACGATTCTTTTTGTGTTGTGTTGTGTCGTTGCTGTTGTTCTTGTTGCTCTCCTTTTTGCGTTTTCAAAGCCAGTGAAAGTTGGACATACACAGGCACACACACTTGCGTATTAGTTGGTGTATTGTGGCACATAAGTGTGCATTGTTTGATAGGTTGTAGAACATGTGTAGTTTATATCTATACACCTGACAGTCGAATGCCGCCGCTGTAGCTGTTGCTTTGGCTTCTGTTGCCTGCTTGCCTGCTTGCCAGCTAGCTAGCTTGCCTGCGTGCCATTCTAGGTAATACTCTATGAGACGACAAGTGCGTCATCCTTGTAGTTGGGCCATTGTTTAGCTCCTATCGTTTCTATTCTCTGTCTTCCTTTGTTGTTGTTATCCTTGTTGCCGTTGTCAACGTTGTTGCTGTTGCTGTTGCCGTTGATATTATTATTATTATTATTTTTATTATTTAAAGCACTACCTTTATCTTTTGTCAATTGTTGCACACAACATATACGATTGACGTTCGTTCTGTTGTAACTTCCTCGGCGCCATCTTTGCCTTTGTCCCTTCTTAAGGGGGCGGGCGGGCGTTCGATATGTTTAGCAAAAAGACATAGGTATCCAGACACACACACACACACACACACACACAACATTTACAGACATTTGTGGTAAATACAAAATAAACATTTAAACAAAAGTTCTTACAAGCCACCATCCCCCCCCCCCTCGCCTATTTGCAACAACTAGTAGTACAATATAGGGTATTATTCCAGAGAAAACTATGCAAATATTCTTATTGCTCATATTTAAATGTTGTATGCAGTACAGCATGATAAATGTTTAGTGTATGAGTGTGTGTGTGTAGGCTACCAAAAAGAAAACCCAGAAAACCAAAATGCTTAAAACTCAGTTCGCTAGATAGAAAGTCTACCAATGTGGGAAACTTTTATGATATGGAATGTGCGTTGTGACTGCCAATGTAAAGGTGAGGACTGACACGAATGTTGTCTAAACTGTCTTAAGCAATTCTGAAGTTATAGCCGACTAATCGTCAGTTTTTTAGACAAATGTGGCAGAAATTTAATTGCAGTTCATTTTTTCTCTGTAGTGCTTAAAAACAATAAAGACATCATTGCACTATTTTAGTTTGCTGGCACAGGCCTTGTCTACCTTACGGCAATGCCATACTGCTATACCTGTAGACACACATACACACACACACACAATTCCATAGTAGTTTTCATTGCGAAAAATCTCTAAAACCTGCAAACTGTCGTGTGAATCTGAAATAACACAGACGTGCAATATTTTCGTAAAACTGACAGGCAAAACAAACAAATCTTCGAATTGTTTTCAATTATTTGCTATGCAAATTTTGTGTCGAACCATAAAATTGTGTATTTTTATGCTTCAAATGTGGCACGTTCCCAAAGATACCCAATAGAGAGAGAGACAAGCATACACACACATACTCAGAGAGATGTGAAGCTTTTGAATTTAAACACTTGCTAGTATTTTTAACATCGCAAAGACTATTCATCCTGCCTTAAATCCCCCTCTCTCTCTCTCCATCTCTCTCTGTCGCTTGTACACGCAATGACAAAACATATTTCGCAAAAGTTTAAACAATGTTTATATCACTCACATGAAATGGGGAAAAATTCGCATGTACAAAAAGAGTTAAATCGCAGACGCTACAATTATACGCTGATGGTATAGAAATCAATGCGCGTGTGTGTCTGTGTGTTGTATAGTGGCACCTCTACCATACATCCGATTGCGATAAAACTTTGGCATGACAGTGTCAACCTGTCTGGGCTGGTTTCTAGTGTAATAGTTTTTTTTTTGTGGTATAATGTTCCTGGTGTCTGGTACTTGAAATGTATAGGTTGTAAGGGCATAGTCTTGAGTTAATAAATGTAAATAGGTGCAATGGCAAAGCACCGCACTATATATTTAATAAGTAATAGTTGTCTAAGGAATGGCAGGGGTGCTATAAATTATATTACATAAAATGTCAAATGTAATTAGTTATACATATCGTAAAAGCTATAAAGAATAATACCATTGATTGTTGTTCTATACTCATGGAAATAGTTGAGCTGGTTCATTGCTATTAAATTCGTTAATATTTGGATGCTAAATATATCTCTCATTTACTAAAAGACTGTTACTTACTTACTTAAGTGGCACATTGCTACTCACGAACATGGTTCATAAATTTGAAGCCTGAAGATTTAAAGAATTTCACACGCTTCGGTCTTCTGCGTGTGTTCTCCAGTTAGTCCTACCAGATAGTGGCACGTCGCCAACCAGTTGGTCCTTGCAACGGAGTTTGGGTCTCCCTGCTCTGCGCCGTCCTTCAGGTTCGCCTTCAAACACCTTTCGTGTTGGGAATTTACATCCATCCTGGCAACATGTCCCAACCATCGTAGTCGTTTGATTCTGACTCTTTTAGCTACGTCGTTGTCGTGGTAAAGCTCATACAGCACATGGTTCATCCGATGGCGAAACTCGCCGTCGACACAGATAGGTCCATAAATTTTTCGGAGTACTTTTCTCTCGAATACTCCCAGTTTCTGTACGTCGGATGTCGTAAGCACCCACGATTCGGCAGCATACAACAGAACGCGTAAAATTAACACCCGGTGTAGCTGTTTCTTAGTAGTACGAGATAAGGTGGTGTTACTAAAGTGCTGCCGAAGTTCGCAAAAACATCTATTGGCGAGCACTATTCTCCGCTTAATTTCTTGGCTGACATTATTTTTCTTGTTGACGGAAGATCCGAGGTAGATAAAAGCATATACTACCTCAAAACAAATTTCAACGTTGACGGTGGTGCGTCCCCATCGAGAGGACTTTTTGTTCGTTGAAATCATTATTTGTTTTGTCCTCGTTGACCGCTAAACCCATTTTTGCTGACTCGTTTTCTAGTGATGAGAAAACTGCAGTAACATCCCGCAGATTTCAGTCAATGATGTCTATATCATCGGCATAGGCTAGTGGCATGTGGCTCTTGTAGAATATGGTGCCAGACATGTTGACACCAGCCTTTATCATCACCTTCTACATAATTATATATTAAATAGTCTACAGGACAGGCTATCGTCCTGTCTGAGACCTCTTTCCGTATTGAATGGTTCAGAGTGATCCTTACCAATCTGAACCGAGGATTTGGTGTTTTCCAAGGTATATCTGCAAAGTCGAATTAGTTTTGCAGGAATACCTAACTCAGACATAGTTTCATATAGCCTATTCCTTATCGGAGAGTCGAAGACAGATTTGTAGTCGACAAAGAGGCGGCAGGTGTTGATCCGCTTTTCATGAGTTTTTTTTCAGGATTTGTCGTAAGGTATTAGATATTAGATCCGTCGTAGATTTACCAGGTCTAAAGTCGCACTGGTAATATGCTTATTACACGGTAGTTTTTACACCCACTGTGATCTCCTTTCTTGTATATGGGACATAACAGGCTGAGACTCCAATTACCGGGTATGCTTTCCTACAGCCAGATGTTCTCCATGAGCTGATGCATGCTCCTAATCAGCTCCTCTCCATGGGAAACCATCGGCTTCAGCTGCTTTGTTATTTTTAAAGCGGAATATTGCCACACGTATCTCACTCTGGCTCGGAAGTGGACAAGTAATACCATCGTCATGAATTGGAGCTGGGTCTTCTGGAGTGGTGTCCGTATCCAGCAGATTTCTGAAATGTTCTCTCTATATCATCAGAATGTTATCGGAGATCGTCACTAGCTGGCCATCGCTGTTCTTGCAGGAGGGCAATCCTGTTCCACGCATTCTCTCCTTAACTCTCTGGTACAATTTTCAGGCTTCCCCTCTACTTCGGAGCAACTCAGTGCACTCATCCTGTTTCTTCTTTAGCTTCTTCTTTTTCCGTCTAAAGCGACAACATCTCTTCTGTCTGTGCCGTTCACGAACAGATCGCCTCGCCATTGGCTGCAGTTTCGCCCTGTATGCAGCATCCGCCTCTCTCGTGGCATAGATCATTGTACCAGGTATCTTTTTGAGATGGCTTAGGTACTCAACTAAGTTCGCTTCTCGCAGTCCGTTCTATGGAGTCGGCTATATATTGCCACTGCGAGGTAATATTATCAGGGGTTGGAGCATACCGCAGCAGTTGAGTTAGGTTGTTAGAGTAGGCGTCCGCTACCTCTGTGGTACGCAGTTTACCGATATCGAGCTTTCGTTGTGACTGGTTACTAGGGCGTTTCACCAAATGGTTTTTTTTGCGATTTTTGCAACTCTTGAAGCGGAATATTAAGGCTTGTGATCTAAAAGAATTTCGAAAAAATTTTTGGATTTTTTGAAGATGGGTATGGGGTCGCTGAAATCGATTTTATCAAAGAAATGAGGTTATGGAGAAAAAAATTTTATATTATTTTTTTCTGTTGCTTTTTGTTCATACAACTAAACAATTCTCTTAGTAAGCATCCGATCCCACGACAAAAAAATTATTGGTGTGAAAAATTATTATATTATGGACCACTTTGGTAGTCTTAAAAGTGAAAAATTATTTTTCCTAGATTTCAAACCTCGACAACTTGAAAAGTTTTCAACATTTTTTCAAGATGTAAAATGCGTTGGAAAGGTCTTTAAATTACCTTTCATTCGGTACATTGATTTATTTTTACTTGTTGGAAAAATGTAAGAAAAAAAATTAAAGTTTGAGAAATTTTTTTTTATTTATCAAATTTTATGAAAATTAAAAGAATTTCATTATGTTTCGTTCTTGGTTAAGTAAAAAAAACCTCTAAAATACATTGCTTTAATAAAAATATCAAAAACTCAATTCATCAATATATTTGTATTCCCATACAAAATCAAAAGATATTAAATAAACAAAATCAACATATTTAATGAACAAATTAAAATTAAAAAGTAAATTTGTATCTAAAATTACAATACATTAACCATTAAATGTGGAACAACTGTGGAAGTATTTTCAAATTGGTTTCTTAAGAGCTTTTCAATGACATTTTTGTTAATATTAGGTATAATTTTTTGATTGTTATCAACTCTTATCTATAAGTTTTGAAAATCATCCTCATTCTTTGTAATTTTCTTGTTATATATTGTAGCCGACGCCACGCCTCTTTCTGATAAATCATCCACAACACATAGATTTTCTAGTTTTTTCTTTGAAGAAACAAAATCATCATAATTTTCCCATAAAAGTGTATCTTTCGAAAAAAAGGAAGTGGGCAATTTTAATTCATCAAAAACCCTTTTTCTGTTTGAGGTTACGAAATTATGCATTATGAATTTTGTTACTTTTTTAAAAGGGCCTATTTCAAATATTTTAAAATTTAAATAGTGTGAATTTAAAAATAAAAAATAATTTTTTTTGTCTATTTTTTATTTTTTTCAAAATTTTTCACAAGTAAGATATAAACTTATATATACCAAAATAAAGGTATCTAAATTATATTTCGAACACATTTTACATCTTGAAAAAATGTTGAAAACTTTTCAAGTTATTGAGGTTTGAAATCTAGGAAAAATAATTTTTCACTTTTAAGACTATCAAAGTGGTCCATAATATAATAATTTTTCACACTAATAATTTTTTTGTCGTGGGATCGGATGCTTACTAAGAGAATTGATTAGTTGTATGAACAAAAAGCACCAGAAAAAAATAATATAAAAATTTTTTCTCCATAACCTCATTTTTTTGATAAAATCGATTTCAGCGACCCCATACCCATCTTCAAAAAATCCCAAAAAATTTTCGAAATTCTTTTAGATCACAAGCTTTAATATTCCGCTTCAAGAGTTGCAAAATTTTTTTAGTGAAACGCCCTACTGGTTACGTACGTTTTTCACCATGCTTAGCCTTGTGCGTACCTTAACTGCGGTAAGGAAGTGTGCGGAGTCAATGTTCGCACCCCTGGTCACTCGTACGTCCAGAACACTCGATGCGTGCCTTCCATCGACTATCACGTGATCCATCTGATTCCTCGTCAATTGGTCTGGAGATAACCATGTTCCCCTATGAATATTTGTAGGTCAAATCTAGTGCTGCTACCTACCATATTTCTTGCCGCAGAGAAATCAATCAGTCTGATGCTATTGTTCGACGTTTCGATGTGCCGACTGAACTTTCTGATGTTAGGCTCAAATGCGGTATCCCTGCCTATTTTAGCATTAAAATCGCCTAGTAAAATTTTGATCTCATGGCTTGGGCTACGGTCATATACATTTTCTAGGCTCTCGTAGAACGCGTCTTTGTCCTCATCGCTATTCTCTTCTATCGGAGCATGGGCACATATGAGTGTTCTGTGGAAAAACTTTGTTTTGACTCTTATGGTGGCTATAAGTTCACACACCGGGTTGAAGCTTGAGACTTGAGGTGTCGCAGTCTCCTGCCAACCACAAATCTACATCCAAACTCGTGCTTGTCCGCATGGCCACTATAGTAGATGTCGCACGCCTTCTTGCGCGAACACTCGTGTCCCGTCCACCGGATTTCCTATAAAGCGGTTATGTCAACCTTGTATTCTTCGAGGACTTCCGCCAGTTGGATGGAGGCATCTGGTCTATACAGTGTTCTAACATTCTAGGTGCATATCCTCAAATCACGGTTTCTAATTCGTTTGCGGTGTTCGTCAACATTTTATTTTTTTCTTACTTTTGTTCATGGCAATAGTTCAAACGTCGGTGGCGGGCTGCAAGCCCAGCGCACCACGTCGCAGTTTTCTCCTTCTGCCAGGATTTTATTACAGCCGCCCATTATGGGTCAGACGCTGACCAGGTTACCGCTCACTCTGAGCAGACGTGCCTGGCTTTAGGTTTCGCCCCTAACAGTTATCCGTGCTCTGACGGGTGTCAAAGGCACGTTTCCAGGCGTCACCACGTGGAGGTACTCCATCTGCATTAGTGCCACGAATACGGAGCTCTGGGAGTAGACTTGAAGTGCAATTGTCAAGGAACACTCTGGGTTTGCCAAGTTCAACCGATCAGAAGCTTTACCTTGCATCACACTCCCGAAACAGACATTCCGTACGGTATACCGAGATTCAGAGTACTTTCAAAAAGGATATGTACCTTAAATTACACAGTGCAATTACAGGTTCGATAGTACTACTGAAACTGAGTAAAACCCTAACTCAGTTCAGCTAGATTGGATACGAATACAAACAAATAGTTTGTCTTTATGTATGGCCATATAGGTAGATTGTATATGTATGTATTTACATATCTATATATATTAGGGTGAGTCTTAAAAAATGTTTTTGGAATTTTTGATGGGCCAAGTTAAAATTTTATTAAGACGTACAAAAAAACTATATGTGAATTTTTTTAATTTTTTTCTTAAAGGTTTAGGGGTCGCTACCGGGGTTCGAAATTCAAAATTTTACCGTCATCCTGAGGGATAAGCAGAATAACTCGAGCAAACCTTAACTGATCCTTTTGAAAAATTTTCAGTATTTATATTATCCATAACGAAGTTATGGAATTGTAAATGGGCAGAATTGCCCCACCCCTTCTGGTACCTCCCATACAAAATTACCTATTTTTTGATAATTATTATTTCTCCCATAACTTTCAAACGGGCAGCTGGATGGCATTTAAACTTGGTCAGTTTAATAACCTTGTAATAACAGATAAACCCTCGGAAAATCAAAACCTTTGTCACACCCCTTCTGGTACCTCCCATACAAATGACCGAATTAACCCCCACATTTTTACCTACATATCTTTTTAGCAAAAATACTGAATTAAATAAAATTTTGTGTGAGATGAACACATGCAAAAATTTGACTCGTGAGTGAATATGGACTATATCGATCAACCCCTTCTGGTACCTCCCATACAAAATTACCTATTTTCAGACAAATTATTTTTCTTCAATAATTTCCAAACGGACAGCTGGATGGCATTTAAACTTGGTCAGTTTAATAACCTTGTAATAACAGATAAACCCCCAGAAAATCGAAACCTTTGTCACACCCCTTCTGGTACCTCCCATACAAATGACCGAATTCACCCTCATAGTTTTACATATTTATGCTACTTATTTGACAGAAAATTTTGATTTTTTTCATAGGTTAACTTAAAAATTTTGTTAAGACGTACAAAGGAATGCGCAGTTTTAAACGTAGAAATCATATAATATGACTTATGCATTGTATTTCGGGAATATCAACCGGTCCTGAAATATTACTTTTTAAGAGGTTTAAAAATGCCTGGACAAAAATTGATCATTCCAGTTTTAAACCTGGCATATCGGATGATCTCATATTAAGGCAAGTAAATAATTCTGCGAATGCTATTTGTTTTGCCGAAAATCAGCTTAAAGAGTTTCAGCCACGAGAGGACTACAAAGAGCTACTTAAGCTGACAATAATATTCTGCGGGATGTTCCAAAAACACAAATATTCTTCAGAGCACCAGCAGGTCTTCACCGTGCTAGATGGAAGGCTAAGGCAATATATTCCTTAAAAATATATTTATTCAGTTAAACGAAAGCGAATTATGTGGAATACAGGATGTTTGCATTTTTATAATTAATATTTACCTTAAATATTGGTTTGAATCCACTTCTGGACCTTCTGCTTCAAGAAATGACCTCCAGTTATTAAAAGACTTGAAGTCTTATGCAACAATTAATAAAGAGACAGCGGCAATAGCCTTAAAAAAATTCTAGGTCATCTCTGGTATTTTTAGGAAGAGCTAGTTGGATTTGCATTTTTGATGACAAAGTTTCTTATGAAATTAAGAAGAAGATTGTAAATGCTTTAAACATAGAAGGAGTAGATTATCCAGAAAAACGAGTTACAGTGGATGGAAACCTACTACATTCCAAAAGTCTTGAGCATTTTGTATCCAACAATACTCTTAGATTTTTCAGCATAACGGGCATTAAATCGGGTTTCCTAAAAAAAATTTTGAAGATTGGGAGCAATATGCAGACTTTAAATTAAGTAAAGAATTAGTTCGGTCTAGGTTGAAGGTTGTTAATGATATGGCTGAACACGAAGTGGCCTTGATGCAGGAATAGAATAAATTGCATACACATTATGGAGAACAGAAGCAGTTCCTATTATTATTGGTGAAAGAATTTAGAAAAAAATATTCAGATCCAAAAAAATCTACCATGTGTAAATAATATTTTACAATATTTTAAAATTTAAAGAAAATTGTAAGCAGTAATACAGTTGTTTATAATTATATTTTTTAATGTTAAGTTTTTCATGCAATGAATTCATGTTTAATATTAATATATTAAATTTTTATTTCAATATTATTTTTTAACTGTTTAATTAAATTTTTATTTTCGAAATGTACCTTTTTAAATAATAATACAACAAAAACTGATGAACAAATTTGAAATAAATCATTTCTTATTAACTGTACTGTAAAAATTCCTAAGTTGGACTGCGAATTAGTGGAGGGGGGCAAGACAATAGCGTTGCATTACCTATGTTGAATATCTAATAACATTCATTAAACTAGATTTATATTTAAGATAAGCATTAGTAAAATTACAATAAGCGTATATCTTTAGCAAAATATAAATGAATTCAGCATACTTACAAAAAAATGTATGTAAAAATATGGGGGTTAATTCGGCCATTTGTATGGGAGGTACCAGAAGGAGTGTGACAAATGTCTTGATTTTCTGGGGGTTTATCTGTTATTACAAAGTTATTAAACTGACCAAGTTTAAATGCCATCCAGCTGTCCATTTGGAAATTATTGGTAAAAAATAATTTGTCTAAAAATAGGTAATTTTGTATGGGAGGTACCAGAAGGGGTTGATCGATATAGTCCATATTCACTTACGAGTCAAATTTTTGCATGTGTTCATCTCACACAAAATTTTATTGAATTCAGTATTTTTACCAAAAAGACATGTAGGTAAAAATGTGGGGGTTAATTCGGTCATTTGTATGGGAGGTACCAGAAGGGGTGTGACAAAGGTTTTGATTTTCTGGGATTTGATTTGTTATTAAAAGGTAATTAAACTGACCAAGTTTAAATGCCATTCATCTGCCCGTTTGAAAGTTATGGGCGAAATATTAATTATCAAAAAATAGGTAATTTTGTATGGGAGGTACCAGAAGGGGTGGGGCAATTCTGCCCATTTACAATTCCATTACTTCGTTATGGAAATTATTAATACTGAAAAATTTTCATAAGGATCAGTTAAGGTTCACTCGATTTATTCAGCCTATCCCTTAGGATGACGGTAAAATTTTGAATTTCGAACCCCGGTAGCGACCCCTAAACCTTTAAGAAAAAAATTAAAAAAATTCACATAGAGTTTTTTTATACGCCTTAATAAAATTTTAACTTGGCCCATGAAAAATTCCAAAAACATTTTTTTTTTGCCAAATAAGAATCAACCTAATATATATAATAGGCTTGGGGGACTGACTGATCACTCCCCAGCCCAAACAGCTAAAGCTAGAACCGTCAAATTTAGAAGGTACGTTACTTTTGTGACGTAGGCGGGCACTAAGAAGAGATTTTTGGAAATATGGACTGAAAGGGGGAAAAATGGGCGTGGCACCGCCCCATACAACTGGAATTGTAAAATGACTGTATATTTTGAACCATTATAGGTACGATGTCGGGATTTGGTACCTATGTCGGTCGTATAAGAAAATATACTTCGTTTGTAGAAAGTGGACCTTTTTTAAAACTAGTAATATTGGCTAAATAAATTGACCGATTACAATTGAATTTTCTATGTGTGATACTGTCCATAGGGCCTCTATCATAGGCTACATGAAAACATAATTAGACAAAGGGGCGTGGCACCGCCCACACAGACCGAAATTTCATTCGGTTATATCTCCCGAGCCATGTAAGGTATGAAGATCAGATTTGCTACACATGTTATTGGTACACGGAAGATTGCGTCTCGCTGGGAAATGGGCGGTGCCACGCCCCTTTTGAAAAAAGCGTTATATTGGCAAAATAAATTGACCGATTGCAATAAAATTTTCACTGTGTAGTATTATTCATTTGGCCTTTATCATAGGATACATGAAAACATAATTAGACAAAGGGGCGTGGAACCGCCCACACAAACCAAATTTTAAATCGGTCATATTTTATGAGCCATGTAAGGTATAAGATGAGATTTGCTACATATTTAAATGGTACATTGGGGATTACGTCTCGCTGGGAAATGGGCGGTGCCACGCCCCTTTTGGAAAAATTTTTATGTCGCTCATATTAATAGAAATTGCTTGACTAAGTGATTAGGTGAAATGGCTGTAGATAGAATGATGAAATTTGGGATGGTTGTTCCACTTTTCGGGTAAACGTCAGCTATGAATAGATTTTTGAAAATTCGTACTTTTAGGGATAAAAATTACCAATAAGGGATAAAACATACACCATCACCCACACCAATCGAATAATGCTATAATCGCGAAAATGTTCACTATCAAAATGGATTGAAGGTTTCTATGAAGTCCGATATTTTTGGGTAAAAAAATTTAAAAATGGATAAAAAATTTACTGTCGCCCAGACCAAACTGCTAATAATACAATATAATAATATGGATAATTGGAGAACTGGTAGTAAACGACTAAAGAAAAAGTCGCAAAAGTTTAAGTGAATATTTTAGTTGTGCGATGTGATTATTCGAAATTCGTTCGTTGGGTGTAGAAGCACCGAAAAACGAATAAAACTAAAACCTAAAGGTAGAGTTACAAAATTGTACATAGAATTGCTCCCTTTAGAATTAGAAAGCCCCCAGATGGCGATTTTAGAAATTCGAATATTTAGGGGTAAAAAAGGCCGAAGAGGGAAAAAAAACTGGTACCATCACCCATACCAAACGTCTAAATCTTTAATCGTTAATGGGTAAGTTTCCTATAGAATTACAGGGGGTACCAGTCGATTATAGTTGTGCGATACTAAAGTATATTTTGAAATTCGTACCTTTAGGGGGATGTTCGTTTCTTCGCAGTTTACCTACACTGTGGTGCAAAAATGAGCCAATGTTTTAAAAAAATTACGTTATTAAATATATTTTATACTTTTTATTATATTATTTTCAAACCTTTTGCTAACTTTAAAATATGCATCTGTAAAATATATAAAGCAATAACAAAAACAATACTTACATTACTGTAAGTATATACAAACCAAACATTTTCACAATCAGACCATTGGCACACTTTTGCTCCAAGGTTTTTCTTATCTAAATTTAATAATTAGTCCTGCAAATTTTTACTTTCTTCAAATGATCCACCCAATTTGGCGTATATTGACAAAGCTGAGCAAAATAATATACAGGAATTTTGTTTCATTCAGCCAAAACCCACTCCCACAGCTCATTTATACTTTTCGGAGCTCTTTCATTTCTGTCAGCCGGCGTTTTAGGTAAGCTCACAGATTTTCGATCGGGTTCAGATCTGGACTCTGCAGTGGTTACCACCTGACCCCAAACACCTGAGAACTAAGCCATTCCTAGACAATTTTTACAGAATGTTTTGGGACGTTGTCATATTGGCATACGACATTCTCTGGTCTACCTGGAATTTGGCCAGGGCTATGGGGAAAATTATCTTGCAAAATGCGAAGATAGTCTTCCTTTCGCATTATTCCTTCGATCCATGTAAGTAGTCCCACAACATCTGGGGTTACACATCCCCAAATCATAACAAAACCGCCTCCGTGCTAGATGGTTTGAGATTGACACCTGGTGAGTATTTGGTTTAACTAATACAAATCAAATATATGATTAACTTGTTGGTCGTGTGGTCAGATGAGACCAAAATCAATAGATACCAATCGGTTGGGAAGGTTTTTAATTGGGCCAATTGATCAAACACACCAAATCCAGGTCATGTATCACAAACCATTAAGCACGGAGGCGGTTCTGTTATGATTTGAGGATATGTAACCCCAGATGGTGTGGGACTACTTATATGGATTGAAGGAATAATGCGAAAGGAAGACTATCTTCGCATTCTTTGCAAGATAATTTGCCCCATAGCCCTGGCCAAATTCCTTGTAGACCAGAGAATGTCGTATGCCAATATGACAACGTCCCAAAACATTCTGTAAAAATGGTCAAGGAATGGCTTAGTTCTCAGGTGTTTGGGATCAGGTACTAACCACTGCAGAGTCCAGATCTGAACCCGATCGAAAATCTGTGAGCTTACCTAAAACGCCGGCTGACAGAAATGAAAGAGCCCCGAAAAGTATAAATGAGCTGTGGGAGTGGGTTCTGGCTAAATGAAACAAAATTCCTGTATATTATGTTGCTCAACTTTGTCAACATACGCCAAATAGGGTGGATCATTTGAAGAAAGTAAAAATATGCAGGACTAATTATTAAATTTAGATAAGAAAAACCTTGGAGCAAAAGTATGCCAATGGTCTGATTTTGAAAGTGTTTGGTTTGTATATACTTACAGTAATGTAAGTTTTGTTTTTGTTATTGCATTACATATTTTACAGATGCATATTTTAAATTTAGCAAAAAGTTTGAAAATAATACAATAAAAAGTATAAAAAATATTTAATAATATACCATGTTTAAAACATTGGCTCATTTTTGCACCACAGTGTATATTGCTTTTAATCTTAAGAAGGTCGGGTGAAGCAACGCGAACCGGGAAAGCTCGTATTTCATATGTTTAGTTACTTAGTTAGGTTTTATAATACGATTCTTTTTGTGTTGTGTCGTTGCTGTTGTTCTTGTTGTTCTCCTTTTTGCGTTTTCAAAGCCAGAGAAAGTTGGACATACACAGGCTCAGTTCAACTAGATTAGATACCAATTTTTTTTGGCTCCTAAATATTTAGTTAACCCTTGTTTTCCTCAAAATAAGGTAACATAATTTTTTAGCTAACAGTTCCAATAGTTTGTCTTTAGCGCTTTCTATCCTTAGGCAAATTTTTAGCTAAAAGTCCACGTAAGAAATTACTATAATAGTATTTCCCAAAAAAATTAGACTTCCCTCGTTATTTTTTCAAAAATCCGAAAAAAAATTCTTATTGTCTCACTTTTTCTCACCATCAGTTATTGTCATACAGTTCCTACAGTTTTGTATATAGCGCTTTCTATCTTTAAGCTAATTTTAGTCCGCATAAGAAATTACTGTAATAGTATTTTCCAAAAAAAATTGGACTTCCTTCGTTTTTTTTAAACCGAAAAAAATTTTAATTTTCTCACCTCAAAAAAATGTGACTTTAGTTTATGGCTAACAGTTCCTACAGTTTTGTATATAGCGCTTTCTATTCTTAGGCTTATTTGTAGCTAATAGTCCGCTTACAAAAAGACTATAATTGTATTACCCGAAAAAAATAGACTTCCCTAGCTTTTTTTTACCCCAAAAGAATTCTAATTTTCTCACATCGAAAAAAGGTGACATCAGTTTTTGGGTAACAGTTCCTACATTTTTATATATAGTGCTGTCTATCCTTATGCAAATTTGTAGCTAAAAGTCCACGTAAGAAATTACTATAATAGTATTTCCCAAAAAAATTAGACTACCCTCGTTATTTTTTTTTTTCAAAAATCCGAAAAAAATTATTATTGTCTCACTTTTTCTCACCTTGAAAAAAAGATTTGTATATAGCGCTTTCTATCTTTAAGCAAATTTTAAGCTAATAGTCCGCATAAGAAATTACTGTAATAGTATTTTCCAAAAAAAATTAGACTTCCTTCGTTTTTTTTAAACCGAAAAAAATTTTAATTTTCTCACTTTTTCTCCCCTCGAAAAAAGGTGACATCAGTTATTGTCTAACAGTTCCTACAGTTTTGTATATAGCGCTGTCTATCCTTAGGCAAATTTGTAGCTAATAGTCCACTTAAGAAATAACTATAATAGTATTATCCAAAAACGTAAGACTTTCCTCGTTTTTTTTCTAAATTCGAAAAAATTTTAATTTTCTTACTTTTTCTCCCCTCGAAAAAAGGTGAAATCAGTTTTTGGCTAACATTTGCTACAGTTTTGCAAAAGTGCTTTCTATCCTTAGGCTAATTTGTAACCAATAATTCGCTTAAGAAATTACTGTATTTGTATTTCCCGTTACCATTTTTCGAGGAACCCAATGTTTTTCAAAATATTTAGGGGCCCAAAAAAGAGCTAGGGTTGAAGTCAGCTTCGGTGAAACTATCGAACCATCGGTCATTTGAAAGGTACCAGATGGGGTGTGGCTAATGTAATGGATTTCTGGGGTTTTACTTACTTTTTTAAGATTATTACTCCAACAAAGTTTAAATATTCTGCGGTATCCAGTTTGGATGTTATTAGAGAAATAATTAATAATTAATTTACACAGTATAAAATCTTTAATCTCATTGATTTAGGACTCAATTCTGAGAACTGCACGTGAAAGTATCGCCAAAAAGAAGAAGTTCTGCATCATTCGTTGTGTGAAGTTACATGCCATAATAATTTAAAATCGATTTGAAGTTAGTAAGTGTCGTATGGGAGAATTTTTCACGTTTTAGGATCTTTTGTTTGACAACAAATTTAAAAAAAATTAAGAATTACAATTCCTTTAATCTGTTCATATAACGTTTCCCTACATAAGCAACAATTTCACTTTTCCATCCATCAAATGATTTACTGTAGCAGTTACAATAAAACTGTTTTACTCCGTGGCGTATGATTTATGTGGAATGTTACTTATGATAATAATACGCCACCATACATATAACAATATAATAAGAGAGCCTAAAATGTAACAAATTCTCCTATAAGATACTTACTAACTTCATATCGATTTTAAATTATTATGGCATGTAACTTGACAAAACGAATGATGCAGAACTTCTTCTTTTTGGCGATACCATCACGTGCAGTTCTCAGAATAGAGTCCCAAATTCATGTGTTGTACTGTGTTATTTTGTATTGGGGTGGGGCTATTCTGCCTATTCACAATCCCCCAGCTTCATTTAGAAAACTATTAACGCTGTTAACTTTTCATGAGGATCAGTAAAAGATAACTCGAGTTAACGTGCCCAACAGCCATCCAGCTAGACAGACAAATGATAGAATGAACAAATTCAAATGAAATTAATGCTTACATATTTCATTGGAGTTGCTTTATATCACCTTTTTTTCCTCGATTTCACCTTTTTTTGTTGGACAGCCATTTCTTTGAGCCCGAGAATTATACAATTAATCATTGGTCATTAACTTGTTTTAATAGCGCATATTTTATGTCTATTTCGTTAATATCGGTGTCTTACTTGTATGATGAGACAGACCGCCCATGGCATATTAACATTTCCCACATAACTTAATGAAGTGGATAAGGACGAATAATAAATGATACGGAATTGTATGGCATGTTCAACAATTGATGATGTTATGTGTTGCATACTTTATTGCTCGTTAACATGAGTGATAAAGTCATAAATTTTATAGGGGTCAGAAACCCCATTAGCAAGCTTTAAGCGAAAACAACTAAAAGTATTTAACAATGATGTTAACAACACGCAACTATCATGTGGGTGACCATGAACAGCTATCTACACTAACACAGTATAACATTTTTCAGCTCATTGATTTGGGACTCAATTCTAAGAACTGCACGTGAAAGTAGCCCCAAAAAGAAAAAGTTCTGCATTATTCCTTTTGTCAATATACATTACGTTTCCCTACATAAGACACAGTTTCACTTTTCGATTCATCAAATGATTTTGAACTGGGTTTATTTTGTAACAATTGCAATAAAACTGGTGTACTCCGTGGCGTATGATTTACGTGAAATATTACTTATGATAATCATACGCCACCATATAACAAAAGAGCCTTAAACTTGACAAATTCCCCTATACGTTACTTACCAACTTCAAATCGATATTTAATTATTATGGCATGTAACTTGACAAAACAAATGATGCAGAACTTCTTCTTTTTTGGGCTACTTTCACGTGCAGTTCTCAGAATTGAGTCCCAAAATCATGTCACTTGATGTTGGTGACAGCAACTTCGTAGTAGTCGAGTCACTCGTATATTAAAAGTATTTTAAACAGCTTAAGTTCGTAATCGCCGCTAAACTGTAGGTTCCGTTGTAAGAGTCTGCAAATAGAAGCGTGTTAACACATATTTCGTTACTCATTTATAAGATGCAACGAGAAACTAAGATATTTTTATATTTTCATTCTTTTTTTTTAATTAATTCTGTATTACTCATATATCCTCGATAATTGTTTACCTCTGCAGGCATCATTAAGAGTGACGAAATTATGGTTATCAATGGAGCAATTGTGTCCGACCTTGATATGATGTATCTAGAAAGTGTCCTGCAGGAAGAACAGTCGCTAAGCATGATGATGAGGTAAGTAGTTGTACAACAGATACCCATCACCAACAACATTAACGTAACATATCACTTCTTAAAATTACAGATCATCTCGCACTGAACCACCAGATCTTGGCAGTATTATGCGTGTCACCGATGATATGATTGAATCGCTGGTGTGTCCACCACCACCAACTGATCCACCCGTGATGAGTGAGGAAATGATAACGGGTCTCATAGTGCCAGCGCCTGGATGGAGTAAGTAAACTTCCACACTCACACAGCAAAAGAGCAAAGCCAACCGCAATGTTTTTGTTTGCCGGTTGTTTCTCGTTCAATCTGTTGGAAACCCCAAACGGCTTAAAGGTACCCTTCTACCTAACCGTTGTAGTGGTTTGGCCAGGATGGCAATTGTGTTTAACAATCTGTTTTTCGAAAAGGAAATTACTTTGACACATGCAACATGCCACACATGAATGCCACTTTACCTCAATTTTTGTGCTTTTTTTTTTGTTGGTTGTGGTGGTAGGTAAATAAAGGAAATCCTTTGCTAAATCCCCTAGAACCAGGATCTAGCATGTTAGCATTAGTTTAAAGTGTGTGTGCGTATGTGTGCGTGTGTGTCAGCCAGTAGCATATTTGCAATGTGTAATTGATATAATAACCATGGCTGAAGTACCTTCCATTTAGCCCGAAAGTGGAGAGTTTAAACTAATTGCAGCATTTAGTCAGTAGTGAGTGAGGCAGTGATGCTTAGGTGGCAGCCATAGCACCACAGCAACTATTTGGCCGCATTGTATATTCATTCACTTATGTGTCTCCCCTTCTCTCTTCTCTCATTGTGTATTCCCCATAGATGGTACGGGCAAGGATTTGTATTCACCGGAAGCTGAAAGTTCACCAGCTCCTTCATTTGTGGAGCCAACCGCAACGCAAATTCCCGGAACGGGCACTAAACCAACATCACGCACAAGTAGTTTTGAAATAGAGAATCTGTTGAAAACCGCCGAACAGGTAAGTTGGTCACAAACATCATCCAATACTTTCCAAAACGGAAAGAGAGACAGAAATTCGGGCAGTAATAGTAGTAATAGTGTCCGTCGTAGTAGTTGAAAGGACATATGTAGTTTTGGGGGGGACATGGGCAAAGACATGTAAGAATTTAGGAAACCACACAATGTGTTGCATTCCCATTACCGCCGTCATCAACAGCATCAGCAACAGTCACCACAACAACAACACCACCACCACCACCACTGGGGTTTGCTATGTTGTTGAGACGACAACACCACCAACCTCACCAACCACCACATGATCCACAATAGTCATCAGAGCACCCACCATAATGATTATAATCATCATCACCATTATTGTCATCATCAACATTTGCTTCATATGTATG
Organism: Muscina levida; assembly: GCA_964034835.1. Taxonomy (NCBI): domain Eukaryota; kingdom Metazoa; phylum Arthropoda; class Insecta; order Diptera; family Muscidae; genus Muscina; species Muscina levida. Next base: position 37,223,512 of record OZ035883.1, read on the forward strand.
TGGGTTATTTGGCATTACATTCTCACACGATGTGTTTTTAGTTAACATCTCATTATGGCTTAACATCTATCATCTCTGAACCAACCGCGTTCCTAAAACGACCACAACAACCACCACCACCACCACCTCACCTAACCAACCCCCGTTGTCACTTCTTTAAGAAATGAATTCACAGCAATTGTCCGGCTCTGGGAAAATGTTTAAAGTTATTATGCATTTTTAGAGTGTCAAATGTCTGAAAGCTCAAACAATTTTGGGATTCCGGCAAATTTGTTAAGCGATGTGGTATACTAGAAGCTTAAACAAAAGCGTAGCAGCATAACAAAAAAAAATTGCTTACCAAAAAAATCACAAAGATATAACGAAATCGCCAAAATCAACAAAATTAAAAAAAAATTCAGGGAAAAAAGGGTAAAAAAGGTAAAAAAACCATACAAATATTAAATGTTTACTTTTATCACAACTTAACTACAAACTTACAAACGTCGTCAAAATAAAATAATCGCTAAAACGCAGATTTGTATAAAGCTCGCAAAGATAGCCAGCATCTAACTGTCTTAGCTCAAAAAATAACACAGTGCAACGCACTTTTCCCCAAACGTATTTTTACAGATGATTTTTAATATCAATTGAATTAACTTTTGACCAAAAAAATCAAACTTGAAACCACTGGAGCAAAATGGAGTTTAGGGTGTTGTTACCGAGGTCAAATGCTATCGTTTGATATTGGTTTGGTTCACCCCCGAGACAATGACCATCAAATTGTATCATAGTGTAATCAACATCTCATCTAGAAGAAATAGGTACTTCCCTTTACATGTTAGCAACTTTTTTAAAGAATATCGCTAAAAAATTCTAAAACAACTTTACTTTTGACTTGGTGGTAAAAACTTTACAAAGTCATATATACCATTTAATAGTTTAAGCATAAACAATAAATCTGTGTCATTATGAGTCTACTCAATTTAACACAGTACAACATTTTTCAGCTCATTGATTTGGGACTCAATTCTGAGAGCTGCACGTGAAAGTAGCCCCAAAAAGAAGAAGTTCTGCATCATTCGTTTTGACAATTTACATGCCATAATAATATAATATCGATTTGAATGTAGTAAGTGTCGTATAGGGGAATGTATTACGTTTTAGGCTCTTAGCTGAAAAAAAAATTAAAAAAAATTAAGAATTACAATTCCTTTAATCTGTTCATATAACGTTTCCCTACGTAAGCAACAGTTGCACCTTTCCATTCAGCAAATGATTTTGAACTGGGTTTATTTTGTAGCAGTTACAATGAAACTGTTTGTACTCCGTGGCGTATGATTTACGTGGAATATTACTTATGATAATCATACGCCATCATATAATATTAATGTTATGTCAAACAAAAGAGCCTAAAACGTGACAAATTCCCCTATACGATACTTACTAACTTCAAATCGATATTAAGTTATTATGGCATGTAACTTGACATAACGAATGATGCAGAACTTCATCTCTTTGGGACTTTTTTAACGTGCAGTTCTCAGAATTGAGACCCAAAATCATGTGTTGTACTGTGTAATATATTAAAATCTAGTATCACGATGTTTGTCGCAGCAATCCTCCGAAACGGCTCGACCAATCTTTATGAAATTTTGTATTTTATATGTACAAATGAAACCGGTTGGTGGCGCTGGGGTGGATTTGTGACGAAAAATTGACCGAATAAAGCAATTAAGGTAAAATTTTGAATTTAGGTTTGTTTACAATTTTTCTTTAAATTGACCCGATAGGTGGCGCTTGGGTGGATTTATATCGTATATTTGAATGAATTGACCAATTTACCTGAAATTTAAAATGTGTTTTTGTTTGATCAAGACAAACAATTTTTGGAAGTTTTGGGCGCCCCCTCCGGCATTGCCATCGCCGAAGACATTTCGAACTGAAGCATTTCCATCCATTCGCACAAAGTGTCCAACGCAGCGCATTCGGTCTATTTTAATGCGATTGACTAAATCGATGTCATTTTACAGCTCATACAGCTTATGATTCTACGACGATACTCGCCGTTAACGATAATGGATTCAAATATTTTGCGAAGTATTCTTCTTCCGAAGACTTCCAGAATAAATTGATCCGCTTGTGTCATTACCCAGGATTCTGCGCTGTAGGGCATGACAAGTAAAATCAGTGTCTGGTAGAGTTGGGTCTTTGTTCGTCGAGGAAGGGCTTTGTCATTAAATCGCTTGATTAGCTCATAGTAGCAAGAGTTTGCGAACAATACTCGTCTCTTGACAAGCTAACGGCAAAGCCAAGGTAGACAAAATCATCATCCACTTCAAAATTATAGTATTCAACGTTCACGCAGCGTCCCAAAAGAGTAGACTCTATGTTCGTTAAAACAATCAACTTAGTTTTGTCCTCAACCCACCTCGGCCGACTGTCTCTCAATGCTTGAGAAGGCCGCAGTAACATCCCGCAGCCGTCCGCTTATGATATATATATCATCGATATACGCAAGCAGTATTTGACTTTTATCATCGTGGTGCCAGTCATGTTTACTGCTGCCTTCCGCATGATCATCTGCATTATGATGTTATAATGCCCCAGGACATTGCGAGATTCCTGGTAACGAATGTCTGATCATGACTCTCTGGAAGATGTCCACCCGTCCATTTGGTACCTTTTTGGCTTAGTAGAGGACTGGATGTGGAAAACGGCCAGCAAACGTTGGATCTCCAGAACCGACTGTATAACTGCAAGACCGCTGTGTCCCGAATACAGCAGATTTCAATCGGCGTATTTGGTTGGCCTTTGCAGGAGTGATCTGGGACTGGCCTGTGGAATTCTAACAGACAATTGCAATACCTGACAGGCAAATGAGATAGATTTATACCAGACTACTGCCGTATGTGTGTGAGGACGAGTGAGAGTCCAAGACGATGGAACATCATCTTTGTAGCTCTAGCTCGTAGGAGGCTAAGTTAAAAGTTATATAGAATACTGAGTGTCTCTCAGTCCGAGTAGGCGATATAACATGCATCGTGCGTTGCCTTCCATGGCTAACTGGGCCCAAATAACGATTGAGGTTCCGACGATTTTCTCTTCTTTCGCTAACCCTTCCTTCTTTTCTTCTTTATCCTCCCGTTCGCTTTATCCTTTTTCTAACGGCCAATTACAATATATCAGAGGATCTGGGTGTGTAGTATGATCTGATATTTTCAACGTTTACACGGTTCCACAACCTTATCTAACTTTAAGCCTTAAGGTTCTGTCATATTTTTGCCTATCTTCACTGAAGACTTTGTGTCAGTCAGTGTCATTTCGCAAAGTCGTATCAGCTTCGCGGGGACACCAAACTCCGCTATAGCATCTAATAGTATCGGACTGTCGAATGCAGCTTTATAATCGATAAACAGTTCGTAGGTGTCGATCTGCATTTCTTGAGTCTTCTCCAGGATTTGTCGTAGTGTGAATATCTGGTCGGTAGTGGATTTACCGGGTTTAAAGCCTCACTGATATGGTCCAATCAGGAAGGGCTTAAGTCCTTCACAAAACACACTAGACAGGACCTCGTATGCGATGGGTAAAAGGCTGATCTCGCGATTGTAAGTACAAACACTTGCATCGCCTTTCTTAAGTACAGGACATAGAACACTCACATTCCAATTATCAAATCGGGTGTATTAACTGGTTCATGCACGTTGATAGCTCATCGCCACCGGCCTTGAAAAGCTCTGTCGGTAGTCCATTTGCTCCTGCAGCTTTGTTGTGTTTAACCAGTGCAATTGCAATTGCTCTCGTTTTCGCTCGGTGGTGAACAGTATATACTTCGTCGTCGTTGATAGGCGTTATTTCGTCATTTATGTTGCCTTCGGGAACGAGCAGAGTATGAAATTGTTCCCTCCATACACAGTACAACTCATGATTTTGGGACTCAATTCTGAGAACTGCACGTGAAAGTAGCCCCAGAAAGAAAAAGTTCTGCATCATTCGTGTTGTCAAGTTACATGCCAAAATTATTTAAAAAGGATTTGAAATAAGTAAGTATCGTATAGGGGTAATTGTCACGTTTTAGGCTTTTTGCAGACACTCAGCGTGTTACTGACCTTATTTCCATATCTGTCCTTAAAAAGCAGAGTACGAAACTGTTCCCTTCATACTCGCAGCACGCTCTTCGTGACAGTGACCTGATTTCTATTTCTGTCCTTACAAAACCTTTGTTTTTTTACCTTTTGGTAAAACTTTCGGGCTTCTCCTGTATCCCTGTTATTTTAGATATCCTGGCTCTCTCCTTTCTTCCATAGATGCTTTTTCCATCTAAAGAGGCGTTTTATCTAACTCCTCTTCTCATTATGTTGTTCCGTCACCGCATGCGTTACTATTACCTCAGACATTCCGCGACATTCAATGTCGTGTTAGGGCTTGTCTGAGCGTAGTTTTTCATAAACCAGTACGGTCGTGTTGCCACAGTGGTCATAGAATTAGCAATATGCTGCCAATGTGTATTGGGAACTACAGAATTAGAGGGGTTTGTTTGGAGTAATTGAGAGAGTTGGTGGGTATAGGCATTGGCTATCTAGGTGGTATGCTTCTTTGTGTGATGTCTAGTTTTCTTTGTGTTCGGTAACGAGTGTGTTTAGCACTACTTAATCGCGTGCGTACCATGGCTGCAACTAGGTGGTGATCCGAGTCAATATTTGCACCGCGCATCACACTCATCGTACATGCTTGCCTTCTATAGATTACCATGTGATCAATTTGGTTTCTTGTCTTTTGCTCAGGGGATATCCAGGTTGCCTTGTGGATATCTTTATGCGAAAATCTTGTTAAAATCGCTACCATGTTTCTTGCCGACGCTAAGCTAACCAGACTGCAATTTTCGACTGCTGAACCAAGAGCATCTTCCCTTCCTATTTTAGCATTCAAATCTCCAAGACAAAATCGCTCATAGAATACATCTTAAATGTCCTGGTCTTAGTACAAAAATCAGCGTGATGTTAAAATATTTCGCTTTGATGCTTACTTACACTTACACTTGCTCACTTACAGGGTTAAAACGCGAGAACATATGTCGAAGTCTCTTGCCGACTATGAATCCACAGCCAAATTCTTGTCTTTCTGCACGGAAGCTTTTGTCGTGTGCATCCCTGTGCGGTCCAGCTCATTTCCTGTATGACGGCGATGGTAATTTTGTATTTGTCGAGGACATACGCCAATTGGATAGAGGCACCATTTTTGTAGGGAGTTCGGATATTCCAGAAAGCATTCCTTAATCATAGTCCTTGTAAAGTTTGTTGCGGGCGTCAATATTTGGGGTGAGTGTCTTATAAGGAGAGGGACCGGCAGTGGCATGATGGTTAGAACACGCGTCTACCATGCGGAAGAACCCAGGTTTGACTCCTGGCTCCAGTCATCTACATTGTTCTTACGTGGCCGGCCCATTTGATGTTGTCGACAACAACTTCTCAGTATAGTGTCGAGTCAATAGGCATGTCTTGTAAAAGCTTCTCAAACAGTGAAGTTTGCATTCGTTGATAAACAAGTAGGTGCCGTTTGTAGTGAATCAAAAATAGAGAGCGTTTTAATGCACAACAACGCGAGAAGCTATCTCATACCTCTCATTCATGGGGTGTAAAGGGAAATTGGGTAGGTAGGCCCCAGTTTTTTGGGGCTACCAATGAAACTAGACGCACGTTATCAACCAAATCTAAAAACTCTACCAATGAGAGAGCTATTCTATAATTCGATAGGTACAACTTAACATTTTTGCTACACTGCTAAATGGAAAAAATTGAAGGAACATGGGGAAGCGACCAAGTGCATGGTGAAGGTCTGGTCGAGTACAACATGAATCTGTAAACCAAAGTATCCTTACAGTCTCAAAATCTTGACTTACGGTCCAAAAAACCGAGTTTCAGACCTTCTCTCATTTATGAACTGAGAACTCCGTCAGTTCTTTGTTAGTAAAAATATCTTAAGTGATTAAGTAATTCATGTTTTCCCAGGAACGCAAGTGTCCTTTTTTATGTTTAACCTCTGCCATTTGGCAATTTTACTAGTTTACTAAAATAAAATCTTTAAAGCAAATGTGTTTAACGCCTCAGCTCCTCTCCACCCTCTTTTTCATTGACTACGACCATTGTCCTAGAGAATTTAAAACAATTCCATTCGTGAGGGCCAAATATAGTTTTATTGCCGCCCCCTCTCCCCAGCCCTTGCCAAACTCATGTTGGCCGGTATTTAAGGTGTTGCATTGTCCCTGTCGTCCAATTTGTTGTTGTTGTTTGTTGTTTTGTTCGTCTTATACAAGTGAGGGTCTCACGCAATTTCGAGCATCTTCATCATGTGGATCAGCTCACAGTGTGTTAGAGCACTGCCACACATGTGTGTTGGCATTTGTTTTGTTTTGTTGGTTTTGGGTTTTTTGGTTTAGAGAAGACCTCTGAGAAATCTCCGTTTTTTTTTTGTGCACTGTCGTTGTTGTTGTCGTTGTGTGTAGTGTTCCTTAAACAAAAGAACACGAAAGTGAAATATATAATAGTAATGAAGGATAAAAACTCACGAAATGCACTTTTGGTTTGGAACTTTTGCCAAGAGCTCTTATCACTGAAGGCAGAAACCCACTTCATTTAATGATACTTGATGTACCCAACCTCTTTTTTGCTGTTGTTGTCGAAAGAAACACCAAGGAGAAGACGACGAACTGGCAAATCTGCATTTGTACGTATGCTGGAATGTGCAACGGACAATTGGGGGTTAGAGAATTGTTTAAACACCCTCTACGCTGTGTTGTGTGCGGCAGTGCTCCTCAATCTGGCAGCCTCACAGCACACCTGCCGCCTGCCTGCGTCACCACAATTACTTAGGCAGGCAGGTAGACAGTCAGACAGACATACAACACCTGTGTTGTATAGGCGGGGGCGGTGGTGGGCAGACATAGTGTTTCATGGACTGGCGGTCCATCGGAGGCACTGCGACACCCGCCACAGCAAACGTTTTCCCATGCCAACGTCGTCGTCGTAGCCGTCGTGACACATTGTCGTCGGGGCCAACTCACTTGATGGAATCCCTGGCTGTGGCTTAAACCAAACAACCGTCATCAGTCTTTTAAAGTGTTATGTAAATGTTGGGCTGAGCGCGGGCCTGCCTCAAGTTGGTGTTTAGATCGTGTCCTTATACAACTTGGCCCATTAAAGTAAAACAAAGTCAGGTAAACGTAGCGCCATCTACAATACCCCTATCTACATATATAATACTATAAAGAGCTTGTATAAATCAAGGACCTAAAATCACACACACACACACAGACAGACAGAGGGAGAAAAGCAAATGAAATCATTTGCATAATAAAATGAAAGAACAAGAGAGATGAACATACAGACGAGATACAAATCCACAATACCAGTCTGCCTACCTGCCTAACATTCATATCTCTGCATTTATGAATATGTATGTATGTGTGTGTGTGTGCGCCCACTACATAAACACCATTGGTGGCAGACAAACGTATAATACAGCTGTGAGTGTATTTGTGCGTGTGGTGGCCACAGTTGTCATTGTCGATTATGCAGATGAGAAATAAAGTTAGTAGAAGCCCTTTAATGCTTTGGTACAATATTTGGTACCAAAAATATAAATAGTTGGAATAGTTGAAGGTATTAGGCCGGTTTAGTAAAACTCCCAAAGGATTTGTCGATTCCAGGCCAAACTTTTTTCTATGACTTTTTATATTTGTTTGCTTATATTGATGTTTGTTCGCTTACCGCTTCAGCTATAACTCAAGAAACATTGGTGATTTCTCATTTCATTCTTGAGCAGAATTGTAGAGAACGCCAAACTCTTTGGGGTTTTACTAACCTGTTCTCGTGCCTTCACCCTGATTTGGAATTCCTTACCCCCCAGATTGGCTGTTGCACTGTGTTATTAAACCATAAATCCACAATATTGGAACGAAGTGCGTATGATTAATATAAAATCTGCATAGATTTAATATTACTCATACGTTGTACACATATTTGTAGTGAGTACCATATGCAAACTCACTACATATGTACAGTACAGTACTCGGGTTAGGGTCGTCATTCAATATCATCAGCAATGACAAGTTTTTTTCTAAAAACAGATGAGACAGCTTTTGTATGAATAGAAATTTGGAGTTAATGGGGAAATTTAAGAAAAAGGCGATAAATTCATTCGATAAAATTAGTCCAAGTTGATTTTTTACATGAATATATTAATAGAAATTATTTCTTTAAGTCTAAGCTACCATTTGCCTGAAGAATGCAATGAGAAATCATCAATGGTTCTTAAGTTATAGATGAAAAATAAACAAACAAACATTGAGATAAGGAAAACGTATAAAAGGTCATAAACGCCAAATCTTTTGGGGTTTTACTATCCTGATCTCGTAGCTTCACCCTGACTTAGAATTGCTCAACCTCCATGTTGGCTGTTGCCTTGTGTTATTGAACCATAAATCCACAATATGGGAACAAAGTGCGTATGATTAATATAAAATCCGCATAGAATTATTATTACAGATACGTTGTACATACATTTGTAGCGAGTTCCATATGCAAACTCGCTACATATGTACAGTACTGTACAGGCATTAGTGTCGTCATTTGATATCATCAGCAATGACCATTTTTCTACTTATCACTTGAGGGTTTGACTATACTAACCTAGTATCTTCACTTTGATTTGATGTTGCTCAACCCCCGGTTGGCTGTTGCACTGTGTTAATAAACCATAAATCCACAATATTGTAAAGAAGTGCGTATGATTAATATAAAATCCGCATATAATTAATATTACTAATACGTTGTACATACATTTGTAGTGAGTACCATATGCAAACTCGCTACATATGTACAGTTCTGTACTGGTATTAGTGTCGTCATTCGATATCATCAGCAATGACCAGATTTCTACTTATCACAGATGATAAGTAGAAAATTTGCAGTTATTGGGAAAAATTTATGAAAAAGACGATAAATGAACTTTTTTAAAGATTTCATTCAATAAAATTAGTCCAAGTTGATTTTTTACATGAATATATTAATAGAAATTATTTATTTAAGACTTAGCTACAATTTTGCTGAAGAATGAAATGAGAAATCATCAATGGTTCTTAAGTTACAACTGAAAAACTAAACAACAAACATAGAGATAAGGAAAAAATATAAAAGGCCATAAAAAAATTTGTCCATGGGAACGCCAAACCTTTTGAGGGTTTTACTATACTAACCTAGTATCTTCACTCTGATTTGATATTGCTCAACCCCCAGGTTGGCTGTTGCACCGTGTGATTAAACCATAAATCCACAATATTGGAACGAAGTGCGTATGATTTATATAAAATCCGCATACAATTAATATTACTAATACGTTGTACATACATTTGTAGCAAGTTCCATATGCAAACTCGCTACATATGTACAGTACAGTACTGGTGTTAGGGTCGTCATTCAATATCATCAGCAATTTTCTTCTAATCACAGATGAGAAAGCCTATAAATAGTGACCTAGTACCTTAACCCTGACTTGGAATTTGTCATCCCCTAGATTGGCTGTTGTTAAAATAGAATTGAAAGTCGGAATCTCACTCACCCCCCTAAAAAACAATCTATGACTGTTAATTTTTAACAATAATTTCATTCAAATATTGGTCGCGGCTACAACGTAAGTGGACTATTTGAAAAGTTTGGATTTCGATCACTCTTTCCGGAACATCCACCGGTATCTTACGAATTATGCAAGTAATTTTGGCTTTTAAGTCTTAAATTGTAGTTGGCTTCTCGACGATGATAGTTAACTCCTCGCACACAAAGGAAAAAATATCTAGTTGTAGGATATCACACGATCAGTTGTTATAGGTCCGAAATATGAAATTAAGTTCCCACTAAAATAATCTCCCAATAAAGCCATAGTATTGCACACTGTCGCAGAACTCTCCGTGAAGAAACGAGGCTGTCATCACGGGCTTCGATTTTAGGCAAACGTACGTTATCATGTCGATCTCGCCGTTCACGATTATGTTCTGCCTGGCCCAATTTCTAAACAGAGCATTTTTGTAGATGCAAAGGTATTTTGAGAAGCTCTTCAGTTGGTTGAGCCACAGGGTATATAGCATACTTCTTCTTAAATGGCAGCAACAACAAAATTTCATCCGTCAGTAGCTGCACGTAGAAAATAATTCCAAGCGCTTCGGTCTTTTGCGCTTTGTAGGTAGTTAGTCACAGATAATAACTCATTCACCTGGTCTATCCAACGAAGTTTTAGTCTCCCTCTCCTGCGCCGACTATAGAGTTTATTGCCGAAGACTTTTCGAGTTGGAGCATTGTCATCCATTCGTACAACGTGTCCAAGCCAGCGCATTCGGTCTATTTCTACGCGCTTGACTACATCGATGTCGTTGTACAGCTCATACAGCTCATGGTTCAATCGACGACGGTACTCGCCGTTAATGATGATGGGTCCAAATATTTTTCGAAATATTTTTCTCTTGAAGACTCCCAGAATAGATTGATCCGCTTGTTTCATTACCCAAGATTCTGCGCTGTAGAGCAAGGTCAGTGTAGAACCAGTGTCTCGTTCAGTTGTATCTTTGTTCTTCGAGAGAGGGCTTTGTCATTAAATCACTAACTTAGCAAATAGTAGCAGCGGTTTGTGATTTTTGATTACGGCAGAGCCAAGGTAGACAAAGTCATCTACCACTTCAAAGCTATAGTTTTCAACGTTCACGTAGCGTTACAAAGGAGTAGACTCTTTGTTCGTTGAAACAAATAACTTGGTTTTGTCATAATTTATCATCAGGCCCAATTCCGCCGACTGCTTTTCAATGCTCGAGAAAGCCGCAGTAACATCCCGTAATCCACGGCCAATGATATCTATATCATAGGCATACGCCAGTAGCATGTGACTTTTGTTAAAGATGATACCAGTCCTGTGTACTGCAGCCATCCGCATGATCATCTCCATTACGATGTTAAAGAGATCGCATGACAGACTATCGCCTTGCTCAGTCAAATTTTTGACTATTTTTACTGAAGACTTCGTGTCAGTCAGTGTCATCGCGCAATGTCGTATCAGCTTTAAAGGGGATACGAACTCAGCCATAGCATCTAATAGTTTATGTCATATCTAACTGTCGAATGCAGCTTTGTACTCGCTATACAGATGTGCCGATCTGATGTGCCGATCTGCGGTAAGTGCCGATCTGCGTTTCTTGTGTCTTCTCCAGGATTTGTCGTAGTGTGAATATCTGGTTGGTCGTGGATTTACCAGGTCTAATGGCACACTGATAAGGTCCAATCAGGTTCGCTAGGATCGGTATTCGTCTTTCATGTAACACACTAGACAGGACCTTATAAGCGATGGGTAAAAGGCTGAACTTCAGTTTCCAATAAAGGGCATGCATTCCTTGAACCAAATCGTGTATATATCATTGCCGGCCTCAAAAAGCTCTGCCGGTAGTCCATCGGCTCCCGCAGTATTTTTTAATTTAAAGCCATGCTGTTCTAATTTTGGTTCTGTGGTGGGCAATTTACTCCCTCCATATGTTCCCTCCATACACAGTACAACACATGATTTTGGGACTCAATTCTGAGAACTGCACGTGAAAGTAGTCCGAAAAAGAAGAAGTTCTGCATCATTCGTTTTATCAAGTTACACGTCATAATAATTTAATATCGACTTGAAGTTAATAAGTATCGTAAATCTATATTAAATTATTATGGCATGTAACTTGACAAAATGAATGATGCAGAACTTCTTCTTTTTGGGGCTACTTTCACGTGCAGGGTTCAGAATTGAGTCCCAAAATCATGTGTTGTACTGTCATGTTCCTAGTGAATTTTAGTTTAGCCGCCGAAAGATAATAGAGTGTCAAACCCAATACAGAAGCGCCTAAACCACCTTCTAGTTAGTTTATTCTTAAAAAGCGACTGCCAGGATACTTCATAAATATTCTACTAAAAGTACCTAGTTTTTTGCCGGCACAATTTCTATGTGTAAAATATTTGTGTTTTATCCACCCTGAAAGTTGTAAGAATATCATCTTCTTTTACGCTGTTCGGTAAATGCCTTTGTAGACTTGAGGGTTAGTGTGTGTGAGTGTGTGTTCGTGCGTGACAAAGGAAATCACGGGGACACTTACACACACCCACACACAAGAAACGCACACTTTTCGCACTCTATTGTGACAGCCGCCATCACACAACTGTCAGTGTCAAACGTACTTGAAGGACTCGTTCGTTGGTTGTCAGGTACCAATATGCAGAGAAATGATTTTTGTTTTTTTTTGCGTTTCACACTCTTTTGAGTCCCGGGAATGCTTTTGATGTTGATGTTTGATAGCGAGCCCAAGACAGTCAGGCCCGAGTGAGAATACAAGCAATAATGTGGCACTTAACTCCCTGCCACGTCTCCATATAGCAACCACATACCAAACCACCCACCCACACACTCACTCATACACATGCATACACACACACACACGCTAGCAATACATGATTTGACAGACGTATGACAATGGCAATGGTAGCGTGTTAGATACAAGTGTGTGTGTGTGTGTGTGTTGTACACAAATCAGTCGCCATCAAATTGTCCACCTTGTCCACCTATTTCCCTACCAACGCGCCCCGCCTTCCCCCCTAAAACTCTTAGCACAGTCCACGCATTTGCGAGCGCACACCTAACATGTTGTCTAAACTCACTTTTATTTTTGTATTCATACGTCATCACAATTTTATGCGCCTCCCTTCGCCAACAAAATTCGCATGTGTCATTTCGACGCCAACAATAACTACTGAACAACCAACAACACCCAACACAACTACTACTACAACAACAACAACTATTACAACAAATCCCACCAAATACCACCAAACCACCACCACCACCACCAACCATCCGAATGCCATACCGCAAAAGGTTACCGGATTTTGTCGTTCACCTCAGGAAACCCGAAAAGCAAGTCCCACAGGATCGGTAACATCATCGGTTTCAAATGCAGCCCTAACGCCATCACGCCAACTAACCGATGCCGAGAAATTGCGTAAAGTCATACTGGAATTGGTGGATACGGAAAAGACCTATGTCAAGGTATAGTCTCATATTTACTCTAAAATGTCTCGCCTATTCCAATGTAATTTGTTATTTTCTTTCTAGCACTTGAATAATCTGCTCGAAAACTATTTGGAACCCTTGAAACGTGAAACTTTCCTATCGAACGCTGAGATTAATGCCCTCTTTGGCAATATCCATGAAATTGTTACATTCCAACGGCAATTTCTGCAGAATCTTGTGGAGGCCCTAGAGCTGGAGCCAGATTTTCACAAACTGGATCATTCCAGTCAATTCCGGGTAAGTAGAAATTTTTTGAAGATTTTTGTTGAGAGACGAATTAGAATGTGATGAAAATATAGCGGTAATCGGGTTAATTTTTATGGTGGTCCAATAAACCAATGTTGCCTGGATGGTTTTCAATTCGGTCATAAAAACGTATTTTAAAGAGATTGGATAAGAATTTAACAATCAAAAACAAACAATAATATTGTGGTACTTTTATAGAGGGTGATTCATTTAGAACTTTGTTTTTCTTAGTTTTAAATAAAGCACTTAAAATAGAATGACATGTCGGTATATGTATAACGACCTATATTACGACTCATACATTTACTTTTAAAATATAATTTTATTTAAATGTTGGCCGCGACTAAGCCGTTGGTGATCTATTCGGAAGGTCTAACATTGGATCAGTCCTTCCAGGATTGCCACTAGTACCTTGCGATTTACGCGACTAATGGTTATATCCAAGTCTTGAACCGTAGCTGGGTTATCGCCAAACTTAACTTTACAAGAGTGCTGCATTGAATTGATTGGTTATAATCTTTAGCCGCACTCTTTCTCTTCTACTTTTATGGCAGCAACAGAAATTCATCTATCAGTAGCCGAACGTAGAAAAAAAATTCCAAGCGCTTCGATCTTTTGCGCTCTGTAGATAGTAAGTCACGCCAAGTGTAGATAACAGCTCTTTCACCTTATCTATCCAACGAAGTTCGGGTTGTTGTTGTTGTAACAGCTGGTGAAAGTAGCTGGGGTGATAATTCTTTATATCGACTTTCAATTTATCGGCACTCGATCGGGCATATAATCCAATTATTATACGATCATTGTTGGCAACTCTGGTTTGTGTCAAGGATTGTTAGGTGTTATTGCTGTGAGTTTTAAACGCCAAATTCCACCAAAGATGGCGTCAGCTGGTTTCTTGATTTATTTGCGATGTTGATATATCTTTTTCCTTTTTCTTGGTCCTTGCGCAATCTGGATTTTTGCAGTGGAAGCATATAGGATGACTTTTGTTGAATGGAGAAATCGAAAGTATTTGAAAAGTAATTTTTCATCGATGTTGATTCGGCCAGTGCCCCGGCCGGGAATCGTTCCCGGCACCTTCGGATTGCTATTCTACATCGCTTCCACAAAGACATAGTAACAGCGGTTTGCTATCAATACTCGACTTTTGTTTTCCAGGTAGACAAAATCATCTACCACTTCAAAGTTATAGTTCTCAACGTTCACGCAGCGGCATAAACGAGTAGGCTCCTTGTTCGTTTAAACAAATAACTTGGTTTTGTCCTCATTTATCACCAGACCCACCACTGCCGACTGCTTTTCAATGCTCGAAAAGGCCGCAGTAACATCCAGAAATCTACGGCCAATGATATCTATATCATCGGCATGCGCGAGCAGAAACATTTTCATCCATTCGTACAACGTGTTCAAGCTAGCGAATTCGGTCTATTTGAACGCGCTCTCCAGAATAGATTGATCCGATTGTGTCATTTCCCAGGATTCTGCGCTGTAGAGCAAGATAGGTAGGATCAGTGTCTGGTACAGTTGTATCTTTGTTCTCCGAGAAAAGGCTTTGTCATTAAATCACTTGCTTAACAGTGGTTTTGCGATCTATACTCGTCTCTTGATTTCCAGGTAGACAAAATCATCTACCACTTTAAAGTTATAGTTCTCAACGTTCAAGCAGCGTCCCCGACGAGTAAACTCTTTGGTCGTTGAAACAAATAACTTGGTTTTGTCCTCATTTATCACCAGACTCACTACTGCCGACTGCTTTTCAATGCTCGAAAAGGCCGCAGTAACATCCAGCAATCTACGGCCCATGATATCTATATCATTGGCATGCGCGAGCAGCATGTGACTTTTGTTAAAGTTGATACCATTCCTGTTTAGTACAGCCTTCTGCATGATCATCTCCATTACGACGTTAAAGAGATCGCAAGACAGACTATCACTTTGTTTAAAGCCTCGCTTGGTAGAAAATGGCTCAGTCAGATTATTGCCAATTTTCACTGAAAACTTCGTGTCAGCCAGTGTCATCCCGCAAAGTCGTATTAGCTTCGCGGAGATAACAAACTCAGGCATAGCATCTAATAATTTCTTTCGTATCGGACTGTCGAATGCAGCTTTGTAATCTATGGACAGATGGTAGGTGTCGTTTTGCATTTCTTGGGCTTGCTTCACGGTTTGTCGTAATGTGAATATCTGGTCGGCCGTGGATTAACCGGGTCTTAAGCCACACTGATAAGGTCCAATCAGGTTCGCCAGAATAAGCTTTAGTCTTTCACATAGCACACTAGACAGGACCTTGTGTGCGATGGCTAAAAGACCGATCCTGCGATAGTTGGTACACACACTTGGAACGCCTTTCTTTAGCACAGGACATAGAACACTCAGATTGCAATCATCGGACTTGCATTCCTTGAGCCAAACCGTGTTTATGAACTCAGCTCATCGCGGCCGGCTTTAAAAGGCTCTGCCGACAGTCCATCGGCTCCCGCAGCTTTATTATTTTTAATCCTTGCGATCGCCGTGCTGATCTCGTTTTGCCTCGGTGGTGGACAATCTATTCCGTCGACGATGATTGGTGGGATTTTGTCACTTATGCTGCCTTCGCGAACGAGTAGAGATCGAAAGTGTTCCCTTCATACTGGCTACACACTCTGAGTATCCGTGACCAGATTTCCGTGTCTGTCCTTACAGGTTCGGATCCTTGTTCCAAAGCCTTTGCTTTTTACCTTTTGTTAGAACTTTCAGGCTTCACATTTATCCCTGCAATTTTCGATATCCTCTCTCTCTCTTTTCTTCCAAAGACGCTTTTCCGCCTTAAGAGACGTGTCATCTCCCTCCTCCTCTTAATATAACGCTACGTCATCTCAGGCGTTGCCATTGGCTGCAATTTTCCCTTGAATGCAACATCCATTTCCTCAGATATTTCGCAACATTCCTTATCGTACCAGAGCTTGTCTGAGCGCGGTTGTTCATAACCCAGTACAGTCGTTGCGGCAATATGCAGCCACTGTGTGTTGTGAACATCAGAACACCATTTTCGTCCATGCGTTCAACATGACCTAGCCAACGCAACCGCTGCACCTTAATGCATCTGACCACGTCAATGTCAGTGTACATCTCGTACAGTTCATGATTCACGACGCTTGTGCCATAACCCAGGATTCTGAACCAACCATCAAGACAGGTAGAACCAGTATCTGGTATAGCTGCATTTTTGTTCGTCGAGAGAGGGCTCTGTCAATAAATCCCTTGCTTAGTCCGTAGCTGCATTTATAAGCAATCAGGATTCATCTCCGGATTTCAACGCCGACATTTTTGTTTTGTTGATGGCGGAGTCTAAGTAGATAAAATTATCTACCACCTCGAAATTATAGTTGCCAACGTTCACGCAGTTTCCCAAACGAGTAGATTCTTTATTCGTTGAAACTAATAACTTTGATTTGTCCTCGTTCACCATTAGACCTATTTTCGCTGATTCCTTTTGTATCCCGGAGAAGGCTGCAGTCACATCCCGCAGTTTTCGACCGATTATGTTTACGTCATCAGCGTACGAGAGTAGCATGTGGCTTTTGTTGAATATTGTGCCACTCGTGTTTACTTCACATCAGAATGTGGGGGGGTTTGTTTGAAGTAATTGAGAGAGTTGGTTGGAGTAGGCATTGGCTATCTCGGTGGTATGCAGCTTTGTGATGTCTAGCTTCCTTTGCGTTTGGTTCCGAGCGATTTTAGCACTACTTTAACGTGTGCGTACCTTGGCTGCAACTAGGTGGTGACCTAAGTCAATATTTGCACTGCGCATCACACATACGTCCATAACGCTTGAAACATGTCTTCCATCAATTACCACGTGATCACGCTGATTTCTTGTTTTTCAAACGGGAGATATCCAGGTTGCCTTGTGGATATCGTTAATTCTGGCGGTTTTAATTATTGAATAAGTTGGATAGTGTAATCAAGATCATTGAATAAAATTTGACAAAGTTATAACATACGAGAGGCCAAGATGCAGCGCTCTGCATCGAAATAATTGTTCACCATATTCAGCCACACTCTCCGCTACAGCTAAAAATATCATTCTATTACATATAACGAGACACAAATTTGTGAATGGTTTTGGCCATAGTGAGCTCGGAAGTTCGATTGTGCAGACCATATATTGATCAAAGAGCAGGAAAAAACATTTTGCACAGAACGCTGACTTTCGTTTGCCACCTAAACAATTTGGAGAAGTTTTTGCAGAGAGAATGTTTTCACGACAAAATTGTGAAGCAATACTGAATGAGAACAAGATGATACTTTCACAATATTCATGCTTTATCTGTTGAATGAAAACGATTGAAAACCCAAACTCTAAATGAATCATACTTTACATGCATATCCAAATAAATGGCAGCCCTGGTATATACCAAATGTTAACGGCTTATCCATCCCGACATACTAAATGGTAGTGTCTTAAGTATTTTATTTGTTTATAATATACTTTAAATGCATAGGGAAACCATTTCAGTATCAATATTCGTATCATAAGAACATGATCCTTAAAAAATTTTTACAATATAAAAGAATTTACATTTGCAGCACTTTTGTGGCTGAATTTTTATTTCAACCTTACAGGAAAATGGATCTAGAACATCATGTATAGATATAAGATGCCATTCAGGCATAATAATTAATTAATTACACTATGTGACAGTCATTTGAAAGTGGGGGAGTGAACTATTGCATAATGTAGGTCTAGTCGAGTACAACATGAATCTGTAGACCAAAGTTTCCTTACACCCTTAAAATATTGACTTACGACTTAAAAGCCGGGGTTTTGGGTCTTTTCTCACTTATGTGCTGATAACAGTGGCTAAAAACTTCTTCAAATTTAAAAAATTTTGAAAAGTCACAAAAGTTTGAAATTTTGAGGCAAAAACAGAAAAATAGAAAACTTCGGTTTACAGATTCATGTTGCACTCGTTCAGACCTACACCTACCACTAGTTCACTCCCCAAGTTTCTTAAATTTTTTCCAATTTGTAACAGTGTGTTTTTAATATTTTCGCCTTTTTTTTTGATATTATTTATAAAAATGTTTACTCATAATTAACAAATTCCCTTCTCTTTTTATTCTCTTTTTTGTAAACTTTAGAATGTCCTGTTTGCAATTGGTTCAGCATTCCTGTACTATGTGAATCATTTCAAACTCTACTCATCATTTTGTGCTAGTCACAGTAAAGCTCAGAAAGTTTTGCATCCCAGTAAGTATCGAAGGCATATTGCAAAGAAAAAAATCCAAATCAATAAATCGAATTGCAAGAAGTCAAATAATTTATTTACAAAAGATAAGAGATCATCGATATTTTTGAATTTAAGTTAAATTTTTAGAACGCAGATTGGCACTATATATAAAAACAAAATATTCAATTCTGAAATTTCAAAAAAATTAGAAAAACATTTAGTTAAAAAATAAGGTATTCTATTATGTTGCTTAACCAAAGGATGATGTTTTAAAAATATAATTATGGCAATTTGTTTAGTGATCTTTGAGTTTATCCGTTACATACTTTCCTAATTTTATACATTTAAGACATAGACTAGAATTTTATCGCGTAAATTATGTGGATAGCAGAGGCTGTCTCTTGAGTAAACTAAATTATTCAGATTATTTTTAATATTAAATTTTTTTATATATGGTTATAAAATTGTCTATATTGGGAATGTATTAAAATTTCAAATTACGCCTCATTCAAACAAGTTTTAATCCTGTTAAACCATAAGAATCATTTTTTTATGACATTATTTGGAAAACGTTATTTAAGAATTCATCCATAGCGAATTCGTATGTAAGCGAACAAAAGATTAAATTTTACTTTGGAAATTCGTATGAATCATTTATTAATTAACGCTTTAGTTAGGTAAAGTTTCTCCGCAATTCAATTCGATATAAGAGCGAAGTTTTTTGCATTTAAGTAGAATATAGTAGTTTATAACAAAAAATAATTTGCATTATCAAAAAAAAAAATATGAAACTCAAAAATTTAGCACAATTACGAAGTTTACAAAAAATTTAGTTCAAAAATACAGTATTCTATTGTGTTGTTAAACCAAATAGTATTATTTTAAAAAAATAATTATTAAAATCTGTTTTGTGTTCTTTGAGTTTACCCGTTACATACTTTCCCAATTTTGTAAATTGTTTAGGTAGGTCGGAATTTGTGCGCTTAGACTATGTGAATAGCAGAGACTGACTCTTGAGTAAGTTGAATATTAAAGATTTTCTTGAACTGTAAACATTTTATTACATATACTGTTATAAAATTCTTTATATTGGACATGTTTGTAACGGGTAAACTCAAAAAATGCTCAACAGATTTTAATAAAACATTTTTAGAACATCACAATTTGGCTGAAAAACAGAATAGAATACTTTATTCTTTAATTAGCTTTTTTAACGACTTGATTTTATGGTCGTTAGAGAGAAATAATTTTTAAAATCGGTTAAACTTTCTTTAAATTTTTTGGGTACATATTACCTCCATATAACCAATGTTATAAATAATAAAGTTTTATATAGTTAACCAATCCTTTGGAATTGTTAACATTTCTTTTGTTTGAGACACCGTCAAAAGAAATTTTTAATTTGGTGAGTCGATAAAATAAAAAATAAGATGTCAAGGAACTGCTTAGTGATTAACAAAGCACAGTATTTGGAAATTTATTTCTTAAAAATAATATCGTTTAAATGTAAACCTTTGCGTTCACGGCATTCATTTACGATAGCTACGGCTGTAACCACGGGGACAGACAGACAGGCGGACACCCCGAAGAAGGGGAGATTTTGTATGGAAGGTGGGAGTAGTTTTTGACCGATCGGGCTCATCTTAGAACTTAACCTCCGCTTGGAGTAAAGAAGCTTGCAGCTTTCAGCTCAATTGCTCTTAAAATACGGCTGTAATCGCAGGGATCGACTCCAAAAAGGGGGACTTTGTATGGGAGGTGGGAGTAATTTTTGAGCGATCTTGATTATCTTAGAACTAAACTTATCCGCTTTGAGGATAGAAGCTTGCATTTCAAATTTCAGCTAGATATCTCCTAAACTACGGCTGTAATCGTATGGACAAAACCCCAAAAAGGGCGAAGAAATTTTTGACATATCTTGCTTGCTTTGAGTAGGGAAGCTTGAACATCAAATTTCTTCCCGATTCTCTTAAACCCCCAGGTGGGAGTAGTTTTTTACCGATTGGGCTGATCTTAGAACTCAACCTCCGCTTAGAGAAAAGAAGTTGGATACAAAATTTCAGCACGATTGTTCTTAATATACGCCTGGAATCGCGGGACGGACACTCCCAAAAAGGGGGATTTTGTATGGGAGGTGGGAGTAATTTTTGACCAATCGGGCTCATCTTAGAACTCAACCACCGCTTAGAGTAAAATACGGCTACAAACGCGGGGACGGACACTAGACCGTATCACCTTACAGGTACACAAAAAAAAGTTCTCCGTACACCAGCGAATATGAAACATAGTTCCAAGGACATTTCAAAAAAAAATTATATCTTCCATATTAACAGTCCGATCTTAAAGCTTGATACAGCGAATTTTTTGTCTCAGCGAGGCCAATATTTTTGCTCTTAGGTCCATCGGACTCAAGTGTACCGTTCTAGTACTTACCCCCCAAATCTAATTTCCTACCACCCTAATGTTACACCCTAATGATAGAAATTTATAGCTCGCATAAAACCATAAAACTTTTGCGAAGAAAGTATCTCGATAAATACAGCACATCTATCTAAAAAATGCTTTTATAAATTTATTGTTGCCGATCGTAGGGGTTACCTTTTTAAATTTGTCATAGCTTCAGTATTTACATTCAGATATTAAAGTATGATATATCGATGTGTTTGTCTGTGGCAGACCAATTTTTTTAATTCAAAAGTCTTTGACCTGAAGTAACCTTTACATCATACCTCAAATTACACAACAAGGAATTAGCAACAAAAAGCAAAGTAAAATAATAGAAATTTTAGTCGATCATACCTCGACGTAATTTAAGTTGGCTATATTTTTGACGGCTCTCGGGCTTAGATAAAATGTGGCCCATGCGTTGCTTGTCGGAGACCGCCATGGCAGATTCATGTACTACATGAACAAAACCCTCGGCAAAGTATGAGTCACTTTTGAAGTTTATAAACTTAACAACTTGTGGACCGAATATTTGACGAATGCATCCAGTTGCATCCATATAGCCATATAACGCACTATCGCATCCGTTATCATCGATGACAAAACATTTTAAGGGTGGACAAATTTTGTTAGTAGTAAAGGTAATTTGAGATCAAAGACTTTTGAATTAAAAAAAATTGGTCTGCCACAGACAAACACATCGATATATCATACTTTAATATCTGAATGTAAATACTGAAGCTATGACAAATTTAAAAAGGTGACCCCTACGATCGGCAACAATAAATTTATAAAAGCATTTTTTAGATAGATGTGCTGTATTTATCGAGATACTTTCTTCGCAAAAGTTTTATGGTTTTTTGCGAGCTATAAATTTCTATCATTAGGGTGTCACATTAGGGTGGTAGGAAATTAGATTTGGGGGGTAAGTACTAGAACGGTACACTTGAGGTCGATGGACCTAAGAGCAAAAATATTGGCCTCGCTGAGACAAAAAATTCGCTGTATCAAGCTTTAAGATCGGACTGTTAATATGGAAGATATAACGAAAAAACTAAAAAGGCGACCCCTACGTTCGGCAAAAAAAAATAATTTTTTTTTTTTTAAATGTCCTTGGAACAATGTTTCATATTCGCTGGTGTACGGAGAACTTTTTTTTTGCGATACGGTCTAACGGACACCCCTCAAAAAGAGGGATTTTGCATGCGAGATGGGAGTAATTTTTGATCGATCTTGATCATCTTAAAACTAAACTTTTCCGCTTTGAGGATAGAAGTTTGCATTTCAAATTTCAGCTAGATAGCTCTTAAACCACGGCTGTAAACGCGGGGACGGACAGACAGACGGTCATCGTTAAATCTCAGACTCAGATTTTGACGCTGATCAATTATATATGTATATTTATATATATATATGTTGTCATACCTACCACGCCTCTTTATGGGCATTACAAATCGAATAACAAAATTGACATACCCTTTATTCCGTTCGTGTGCCTTGTGATGGATATTATTAATAAATTAATAATATGGAAATTGTTTGTAACGGGTCAGCTCAAAGTATACACAACCGATTTTAATTATTATTCTTTAAAAACATTACAATTTTACTAAACAACAGAATAGGATACTCTATTTGTTCTATAATTAAATGTATTGTATTTTTATTTAAGCATTTTTGAATAACCTTATATATTTTATGAATAAAGAGCGCTTATTATGTAAATTCCTTTCCTAAGCTCTTTTTTAATCCATAACTTCAAAAAAAATTTAGTTTTTTCGATATATAACTAGGAGCTACTCGTTAATGTAGGATATCAGGCATAACATATGACATTTTTCGATTTGGGAATGTACTCTTTCTGTAAAAAGAAATAGCAGTTGTTGTGGTATTCCATTTACAGTACCCAGTTGTGGTGGCAGTAACATGAATAAATCGCAGCCCGACATCGATTATAGTTCCGGCTAAGCTCTTTACGCCGCTCCAACCAGAGAATGACAATAAGTACTCGGCATTAATGTATACTTAAGTACATACTCATAATTTGTATACTTGTGTGGAACTATATCTAACACACAGAGAATACTTACAAACTCTTACTTGCGTTGAAACAGACATGTTTGCACACCATTTATAACGAACGTTACCTTTACCTACCCTTACTTTTGTTTCTCATACACAAGTATACACAAAATACACTCGACGCACACGAGGTCAGAAGCCGAACTTTATTATGAAGTTTTTTAGCTACGATAATGATCATCATAGATCATCGTGTTTGATCGTTCTTACATTCGTCAACTCTTCTAAACACTACGGGTGACATGAGTACTCATGTGTACTCATGTACATTCCCATACTCTACGGAACAGAAATAGATATTTGACATGTATAACTAGCAAACAACACAACCAACACTTGTAGCAAAATGTGCTGGGTTCTTGTGTACTTGGGTATACCCACGCACGAGTGAGTGCGGGTATGGACATGTTTTGGTCGTTACTCTTTACACATGTACATGTTTGGACATTAACACTTCAACAGTACTCTTATTATACTTTTTGTCATTCTCTGGCTCCAACCTCTATACCTCTATAACCTCTTCTCCAATACAATTGCCCAAGCAGGATGTTGAAGTTATTGAAATATTTAATAGTGAAATTGCCACGCAGCAGATATCGGTTGTGAATATTTCAGGCAAAGAGTCTTCCATGATAACGACCTCAGGACGCGGTAATAGCAGCTATAACATTGAACATCATGCCATGGTCACTGACGACACCACCCTGTATATGGACAGACACTTGAGTGAACTGAAGCGTGTGATACTGACCGACACAACTTGTGACATTGAGGCCTACATGATCAACCTAAAAGATATCAGACATAACAATCTACATCTTCCGATTTATAAAACATTGGAATGATAACACAGTACAACACATGATTTTGGGACACGATTCTGAGAAGTGCACTCAAAAGTAGTCTCAATAATAAGAACTTCTGCATCATTAGTTTTGTCAAGTTAGCTGCCTTAATAATTTAATGGCCGTACGAATTTTTTTGCTGCTCAAGGTGGATTTTGGGGTTTGTCGTTTGCAAAGAGAACTCTTTATTTAAAAATTAACTTGATCTGTTTTAATTCTAAGGCAGCATAAAATGACCTAGTAATTGTGGGTTAAACATTATTGTGTCGCAAAGAGCTATTGCTTAAGGTGATAGCATATTATGTGACGATACGAAGTCTACCCATGCCAGAGCGTAGGAGTTATGTGGAATTTTATTTATTTCTCGTACGTTAAATAGTTCACACAAAAAGTTTTCTCCCACCGCCTAAGATACAAGTTGCCGCATTTGTTCTACGATTCGTGTGACCATTAACTAATTAATGCAGCCAACTTGACAAAACGAATGATGCATAAGTTCTTCTCTTAAGGGTTACTTTCACGTGCAATTCTCCGAATTGAGTCCCAAATCAATGAGCTGAAAAATGTTGTACTGTGTAATCAACAGTCTCTGTCAAATAACTTTTAATGTTGATACAACTAAATGGAGTCCTCCCTTTATAGCATATTCGAAAGACAATATGTCAAAGCATTAAAAATCCATTCTCAAACCAAATTTATATGTAGGCGATCATACTTTTTTTTCTTTTTCAAACGATTTTTTGCAATTCGATTCGACAATTTGGATGTATTAACTTATTATAATCATGGTAATTTTCGAAATTATCTAATAATCAGATGAAGGAAATCATGCATTGCAAGAGTTCCTATCTGCTCGTAATCCCAAACAGCAGCACAGCTGCACCTTGGAGTCATATTTGATAAAGCCCATACAACGTATCCTCAAGTATCCCCTGCTGTTGCAACAATTGCGCAACTTAACCGATTCCAGGGCTGATGAACATCTGCATTTATGCGGTAAGCCAGAAATATATAACTATTCTTCGGTTACATCATTGATTTCATTTCGTTACTCCCGCCCATTTTATACAGAGGCCTTGAAGGGCATGGAAAAGGTAGCCGAACACATTAATGAAATGCAAAGAATCCACGAAGAGTATGGTGCCATTTTCGATCATTTATTCCGGCAGCATCAAAAGTCCTGCAAACAGCCTATAGACTTGAGTCCAGGTTAGTATTTTTATTATCTTCTCAGGCTAGATAATGCATGCCCATTTTTAAAGCTGTGATATTTTTAGGCGATCTGCTGTATTACGGTGGTGTGGAATGGCTGAATATATCGGATTTTCTGGGCAAAATCAAAAAGGGTTTGGAGCTACACGCCATGTGTTTCGTTTTCAAATCAGCGGTTGTGTTCCTTTGTAAAGAGCGTCTCCGGCAGAAAAAGAAACTTATGGTAATGCCAACCATTAGATAGTAACAAAAAAAAAACATTTTTATAAACGCCCTCCATACAATCTGTTATTCCAGGGTGTGTCCAGCAAAAATGCACCCAACGAAGTTGAGATCATACGTTATCAGGTGCTGATTCCGGTCACGGAAGTCCAAGTGCGGGCCTCTTCGGCCAAGGATATGGATTCACATTTCCTATGGGAATTGATACACTTACGATCCCAGTTGCAGCGTCGTTCCGAAAAGGTGTATGTACTCTCCAATAGCACAGCAGATTTCCGTAATGCATTCCTAAAAACCATACGACAAATCATACGTGAGAGTGTGCGTAACATGTCGATTCCTATGAAAAACTTTGGCGGTAGTTCTGGCTCAGTATCGGGTATGTCATCGCAAGGCGGCTGCTCGGGCAGTTCGCAGACATTGGAACGGCCTAAACAGCAGGTAAGTGATATTTGCAACCAATATTACCCCCCAACCACATCATTAACCTCCCTTACCTACGGCAGATAACAATAATGCAGGGTTCCCAGACCTTGGGCAAACCTAAGAAAAAGTCGGGATCTCAGCGTCACTCGGCTGGTAACATAGATTATGATAACATCTCAGGTAGTCAGGAAGCAGAGGATGTGCCCTTCCAGGAGCATCATCACATGCAAATGCACACCTCGACTTTCCGTAGCCGCAGCAAAACTGTGGGTGATGCCTCAGGTAAAACAAATTAGAGCTTTACGCAAACTCAGCTGTTGTAACCATTAGTTCTTCATTTTCAATTCCAGATATTTTGGGCACCACCATGGAAACGCCACAGCCACAACCGCCACAGCTTCATCTTCATTATCCCATGCAACCTCATCAACAGCCTCAGAGTGATATTGAACGCATGGATCCCGGCACCAAGTCCGAAGGCGAGGAGGAATTCCAACAGGGTACGATTAAAACTAAAGCCTCGCTGGGACGCACACCCAATCACCTGACCTTAAGGTAAGAGCTTGTCTAACGACGCTCCACAGCCTTTCTTATTTACTACTTTGCTTATTTCATGCCACTTAGCACCACATCTACACTTTCGGTGGGCAGTACCGGCAGCCAGGCGCGTCTGATCCAGTCATCACATCCGCCATCAACTTATCAACCAGTTCTTATGAAAGACTTAGGTAAGAGCACCTCTATTTCAGAAGACATAGCGTTTGCTGATGTGGCCACAGTAGAAGATATTGAAGATGATGATGATGATGAAGATGTTTTGACTCTAGAGGCAGACTTGCAAGCAGCCACAACTGCAGCAGCCCTTAATTTAAGCCTAGGCAGTAGTAGTAGTAGTCGTGGTAGTCCATTTACAATACCCAGTTGTGGTGGCAGTGACATGAATAGATCGGATCCCGACAGCGATTATAGTTCCGGTCACGCTTTGTACGCCGCTCCAACCTCTAGCAAATTTTCTCCACGACAATCACCCAAACAGGATGTTGAAGTTATTGAAATATTTAAGAGTGAAATTGATAAAATCAGTGCTGCCACGCAGCAGATATCGGTTGTGCACATTTCAGGCAAAGAGTCTTCCAGGAAATCGCCCTCAGGACGCGGTGGTAGCAGCAGTGATGTTGAACACCATGTCATGGTCACTGACGACGGCACCCAGTACATGGACAGACACTTAAGTGAGTTGACGCGGGAAAAACTGACCGACACGACTTGTGACATTGAGGCCTATATGGCCAACCTTAAAGAGACTTCATTGGAATCGACCGATCTGCAAATTGAGGGGCTGGATCAACAGCAGAATGACTCCAGCCTCTCGCCAGAACCCCAAACTGTGGTCGAGAATACTCAGCAAACGGTTACAGCCGATATAGAGTCTCCTCCACGTCCGGTAACAGAGTCGGACAGTACAGGTACTACCACCGGTACTTCTGAGAAATCAGAAGATGAATCCGAAGGTGCTACATCAACATCGACAGCTTCGCATCATGTAGTAATCGACAAAAAGGTCGACAAAGTCTTTAAATCTAAATCATCGGACAAAATTCCTAAAACCTCAAAAGCGACTACGACGACGATCTCTAATGGAAGTAACGGCAATAGCAGTAGTGGCTCCGCTGGTTCCAAGCCCAAAACGAAACCGGCACGCCAAAATATTTATATTTCCCCTGACCGCTCAAAATCTCAGGGTAGCTCTCCGGTACGCATTATTAAAATCAAATCACCACGCACTAGTCTTAGCGAGCAGGGTAAACGTTTAAGTGTGGGCGGCTCGAGTCGTGACTCGTCACAGGACCGTCTCTCCACGGGACGACGCACGCCAAGTCCCCGGCGCACTTCAGATGGCGGTGGCATTCTGAAGCGCTCCGCTAGTCCCTCGGCCGGCATACTCAAGCGACCACCAAGTCCCTTCAAATCAAAAAGTCCAGATCGCAGTTGTCTCAAGAAGCTAACACCTTCGCACGACTGCAGTGTAGAATCACTATCCCCTCATATATCACCACGCAATAGCGTCGAGTATTTGTCACCCGATCGTTTGGGCACCTGCAACATGTGCCAACATCACTCGCCACGCAGCAGCTTCGATAGTCGCAGCTCCGAGCCAAATCTTGATCTGCCACGATCATCGCTTAAGTCACCACGCGGTAGTTTCGATTCACGTTCCCCAGATCGTGGCTACGGTGGATCACGCAAGCGCAGCGTATCCGCTCACGCCAACATAGACAATGGTCAAAAATCCAGGCAGCAGGAAGCCTACTATCAATACTATCCTATATATGATAACCGCACTTGTAGCGATCATTATGTGTCCGTGCGCCGCGAACCTTCGGACCGTCCCGAGGGTAGTCACCGACGCACTAGCAAATCTCTTGAACGTTCCATGTCACGTGACAGCACAACCAGTAGCTCGTACCGCTATGGCGTTTCGCCTGAACGCATTTACGCTATTAATCCCTCAGAACCCGTTAGCGCCCCGCTGCGTTCTCAGTCCGCAGAGAACACCTTTGAAGCCTATCGCAATGAGCAGGCAGCTGCGGCCGCGGCAGCGACCGCTCACTACTATCACCTTGGCCCACAACCTCAAACCAATCTATATGGCCTTTGTCATGAACCTCAATGTCCTCACGACCGTCCCTATCAATTGAGTTCTTCCGCACCCGAACACACCACATGCATGGATTGTTTGTACCAGAAGAGACCCTCCTAGCATAGGGCCCGCGTGCGACAAAGTCGTAC
This sequence comes from Muscina levida, assembly GCA_964034835.1. Classification (NCBI taxonomy): domain Eukaryota; kingdom Metazoa; phylum Arthropoda; class Insecta; order Diptera; family Muscidae; genus Muscina; species Muscina levida. Next base: position 37,252,106 of record OZ035883.1, read on the forward strand.
GCGTAAGAAGGTACCGCGGGGAGCTGTTCTTATACCCGGACCGAGTGGTATAAGCACCATAACGGGGCATGGGGAGCAGTGTGACCCGAATTTATACAACTCGCAGGCGACCATTGTCCCGCAGAGGACAAGTGATGTTGGTGGTTGTGTAGACTGTCATGACTTTTATGAGATACATGTCTAAGATGAGATGAGACGAAAATAATGAAGAAATTAAAAAAGAAAAACGAAAGTAATACGAAAACAAAAATCAAATAACGTAGAATAGTTAAGGCTCCAAAATCAAAAAACAAACAAACCATTAGTCCCTTGCACCCTTCCGCTGTCATGGAGAATATATATAAGTCTACAAGTCTTACCGAATGGTAGAATGAAAAATCTATAGTTTCTACTCATTGTTCTAACCGGTCACTTGTAAGGTTTAATGTTTAAGTTAAGTGGCGTACAACAATTAGACAAGTTTAAGCGGTCACCACCCGAGCTACAACTGAGTTTGAGTCAAAGGAGAAAATATAATTTCTTGGCGAACTAACAACGTTGGGAGGGGAATACAATGTTCGGAGGGTCTTAAAGTTATCCTAGTTTGTTGTCCTGGTTACGAACCCTGTTGTCGACAGCATCTTCTGAATAAAGAAGTTAATCGGCCGCAAGTAAACAAGTATTATATAAGCTTCGATCTTTTGAGCTTCTTCTCCAGTTTGTCAATTCAATTCGTGCAAGTTTTAAGCGCACAACATTTCCAAGCCAATGCAAGCGCAGTATTTGAATGCGTTTGATAACTTTCATGCCGTTATGCAGATCTTTCGGGTGCTGATGTTATGCCCATATCTGTTACGGAGTATTTTCCTCTCGGAGTATACTTTGCTTTATAAACGGCGGAGTTTACTTTAGATACACTTTGGCTGATTACTTCTGAATACCTGAGAAGGCTGCAGTCACATTTCGCAGTTTTCGATCAATATCTTCAGCTTTCCTTTGACGCCGCGTCTAAGGCCTCTTTTAGTATAGAATGGCTCAACAAGGTTTAAGCCAATCGTCACTGTAGACTTTGGGTCGGCCAGAGTAATTCCGCAAAAGTGTTTCAGATTGGTAGGAATTGGTCAGTTATTGATTTATCAGGTCTACATACAATAAATTGGAATAAATTGGTTTTACTCTTTCACATACGACTCCCGCCAGGACCTTATGCTAATCCCGTGGTAGTTGGTGAACCCACTTGTATGGTCTTTTTTTAAAGACAGGATATAAAACGCTTAGATTTCAATTTTCAACGTTCACGTATGCTTTCAAACGAGTAGATTTTTGGTTTGTTAAAACTAACAACATTGTTCTCACTTTGGCGGGTTTCTTCTGAATACCTGATAAGACTGCAGTCACCTTTACATAGTTTTCGACCAATGATGTCCTTATCAAAGGCCTCGTATGGTCTTAGATAATCTTAACTGACGACTTCGTTTTGATCGGTATCATTCTGAGCTTTTTTCCAATTTGAGGAAGTTCTTTCTCCATATTTGCAGAGCAATCTGCGTTCCGATGACCAAATGTCCAGTCTTGTCCTTCTTACTGGAGTGAAACCTGAAACAATAACGTTTATCTATAACTTTTTGGAAAAATGTTAAACTTTATAGATAACTTTCTGGAAAAAGGTTCGGGCTTCACCTCGTTCCCTTTACCAATTGATCTGGTGGTAGGCAATCTAAGCTGTCGTCGATATTTATAATGATACTTGTACATGCACTGCCTTCTGGGTGCAGCATTCTGTGGAAGTGCTTTGTCAACATTTCCGGCACACTCTGCTTATCGGTTACTAAATTTCGATCCTTGAACTTATAGGTGAAGTGCCCAGTACCACGAGAAAAAAAAATATTGGTTTCACCTATGTTTCTCTACCATCAAAGTTAAATTGAGTTACAGTTGGCCAAAATATTTTCTGTAACTTTGCCAAAAAAAATTAAGACAGCGAAATGTATATTTTTTGTCAAAAATGTTCTCAAGTTGGAAGTCCCAGGGTTGTAAGATTTTTCTCATCTTTTCAGCATTAAAAATTTATGTCAAACTCTAAAAACTTCATAAATTTTCATCAAAATTCCCGCAAATTCTGCACGTAGTAGTTGAAGGCCAATTCCTTTAATAATAATATACTTGCAAGTGCTACTCCCCAAGAAACCCCCTTCCAAATCAAAGCGCGGACCAAAAAATATTCAAGGTAAAGGAACCTACAAATTAAGCCATTAGCCACTAATTCAATCAGAGATCGTCGTACTTTTATCTACGCTAGAGGTTTAACAATATGTCAAAAGATCATTAAACTTAACAAGCGACATGATATTAAGACTCCGCCACTTCAATAATAATCCCCAAAATCTCCTCGATACATCCAAAAATGTAGACGTTGTAGCAGACCCGATGTTGATGAAGGCTTTACAAGCAATACAATCAAAATTATCTCTAAATAATCAAAATGGTAAATCAAAACCATCAATGAACAGCAAAATAAAATACACAAGAAACAAAAGCAAAAACAACCCCAAAAAACTTAAAGCTAAAACAATGTTAATCAAAATGTAGTTAAAGATTATGTAGTTAGACGAATAAGAGTATTGACTGACAATGCCACAGTATTTGCAAGAACATAGAATCTCCTTCAATCTTCATGTTATTAATTTGTTTCGAGTTTCAATATAACAAAGAGTAGAATGATGAAGAAAACTACAATATGGCAAGGTTGGCTATGTAGAACTTACAGCGGCGTACGTACATATCACATCTATAGTAGTGACAGACGTCGTATTTAGGGTAGTCTCGGAGGGATGTTATGTTATAGCGTAAAGAACGTTGTTGGGGCAATGGTAAGGCAAAAGAAACCGTGATAGCAGAAAACAAATTGAATTTTTATATTTATGTTGTATATTATGCAGAAAAATTGTTGCAGAATCAGTCGATACTAGCAAAACGCTGCAAGAACCGAGCCGAACCTTGACGGCCTTTTAACTGCCCTCTCTATATAGCGGCTGTAGTTGCCATATTATTGCAATCTACAACAATACGTATCGAACCTTTTTGTCGGTTAGTAACCAATCAAAACATTTGACAAATAGTTTAAATTCAAACGAATATAATAAGATCTAGTCAGGTACGAAAAAGATCAGATCAGATCTCAATGCTGGTAAATTTGTTCCAACTTTTATCCGGTATAATTCTTTTTAAAAAATATTAGGGTTGCTGCAATAGAATAAAATAATATCAATAAAATCATGATGTAGGACGACATAATGCACAAAAGTCTTGCGGTATTTTTATTGAATTTTCAATTGTTCATAAAATTGGTTATAATAATGCGATTTAAGTCAAATATGCGCCGTTTTGTTCGATGACGAGTTCCCAACAAGATGCCAACTTCATAATGCCCCTCTTATAGAAGCTCGCTTCCCTATTGTCAAAAAACTCGGAGAGCCAATTTTCACAGGACTCTCTTGTGGCCAACTTCCGACTACCAAGCTCGTTCGCCATGGACAGAAATAGGTGGTAATCACTTGGTGCAAGATCCGGACTATACGGTGGATGCAAAAGAACCTCCCATCCGAGCTTCTGGCGCGTCACCAAAGATGTGTGTGGCCTGGCGTTGTCCTGATGGAAGACAATTCGGCCTCTGTTGATCAAAAATGGCCTCTTCTGCATGAGTGCTGCATTCAAGCGGTCCAGTTGTTGGCAGTACAGGTCCGAATCGAGCGTTTGGCCATAGGGGAGCAGCTCATAGTGGATGATTCCCTGCCAATCCCACCAAACACACAGAAGAACCTTCCTGGCCGTCAATCCAGGCTTGGCCACCGTCTGGGCAGCTTCACCGCTTTTGGACCACGACCGTTTGCGTTTCACCTTGTCGTAAGTGACCCACTTTTCATCGCCAGTCACCATCCGCTTCAAAAACTTGTCGATTTTGTTGCGATTCAGAAGCGATTCGCATGCATCCATACGGGCAAAAATGTTTTTTTGCGTCAAGTCGTGTGGCACCCATACATCGAACTTCTTTTTGAATCCAAGCTTCTTCAAATGGTTTAAAACGGTTTGATGACTCATGCCCAGCTCTTGGCCGATGCTACGGCTGCTACTATGCCGGTCTCTTTCGATCAATTCAGCGATTTTATCGCAATTTTCGACGACAGGCCTTCCGGACCGTGGCGCATCTTCGATCACCTCTGCACCAGAACGAAAACGTTGAAACCATCGTTGTGCGGTGAAAATGGAAACTGTATCGGGTCCATAAACTGCACAAATTTTATTGGCAGCATGAGATGCATTTTTGCCTTTATCGTAGTAGTACTGTAAAATATGCCGTATTTTCTCTTTATTTTGCTCCATGTTTGCGACGCTATAACTCACGAACGACTAAAAACAAACAACACTAAATCAAACACGTGTTAGCGCGTGAAAAGAGCTTTCCAAAAAGCTCTAGCGTGAACTGATGCTACGAATACAACTAGAACTACGCGCTTGCAAAGACAAGCTTGCGGAAATACCGCAAGACTTTTTTGACAACCTATTATATGACTGATATAATTGGTTCTATATAGATGTAGTGAGATCCAATAGAATCAAATAAGTTCTAATTACATGGAATTATATTAATTTTTATCTAATCTAATTCAACCGAAAATATCAATTTTTACATTTGTTGAGGTCTTATTAGTTACAACTAGATCAAATTGGGACCGGCCGTGGCATAGTGGTTAGAACACGTGACTACCATGCGGGAGATCGCAGGTTCAAACCTGGCTCCAGTCATCTTAAAAGAAAAAAATAAATAAAATTTTCTTTCATTGTCGGCTCCCCTCGAATGTTGTTTGACAGCAACTTCGCAGTATTAAGCGTCGATTCAATCGTCGTGTCTAGTAAGAGTTTCTCAAAACAGTGACGTTCGCATTCGTCGATAAATAAGTAGGTGCCGTTAGTTGTGAATCTAAAAATAGAAAGCGTGTTAATTCACAACAACGCGAGAAGCTATCCCATACCTCATTCATGGGGTGCAAAGGGAAATTAAGAAGAAGAAGAAGATCAATATATATTATACGCCACCTTATAGTATTTATATTGTGTCGAGCAAAAGAGCCTATAAAGTGACAAATTCCCCTATACGATATTTACTAACTTCAAATCGATATTAAATTTTATGGCATGTAACTTGACAAAATGAATGATGCAGAACTTCTTCTTTTTGGGGCTACTTTCACGTGCAGTTCTCAGAATTGAGTCCCAAAATCATGTGTTGTACTGTGTAATGTTAAAATAGCCGAAGTTTTTCCAATCTATCTGGACATCTTCTAACAGAGATATTCCCTTCTTTTAAAGCCAAAGTAGGACAGCAGACCTGCGTGCGGATTTATCCCTGGAATGTGTTATCCCCAATAAATTGCTTTGATATTCTGGTCCAAATGTCTACACAGATTTTATATTATATATCAAGGAACTGAAAGTGCTATATAAAATCATGTAGGATGTTTTTTACTTACTGATAACGATTTCATCCTTCGGCGTCGGTTTACAAATGAAACCGAAGTTTTTGTCTGAATTTGAAAAGTTTATGGTTTTCACATAGGGCGGGTCGATGTTTCCAGGGAATAAAACATAATTACAACAATTTTCAATTACTCTGCCGCATAGATCCGAATCTATATGAGCGCTGACCGGCGTTACTTCTTCTTCTTATATGGTATATGGCTGCCATACAAGCAGCAACAAAAGAATTTCATTCATCTATAGCCGCATGTAGAAAATAATTCCAAGGACTTCGGTCTTTTGCGCTCCGTAGATAGTTCGTCCCAACCAAGTTTAGATAAAAGCTCTTTCACCTGGTCCATCCCCTCCTGCGCAGCGCATCGAGTTTATTGCCGAAGACTTTACGAGCTGAATCACTTTCATCCATTCGTACAACGTGTCCAAGCCAGCGCATTCGGTATATTTCAACGCGCTTGACTACGTCGTTGTCGTTGTATAGCTGATACAGCTCATGGTTCATTTTACGACGGTAATCGCTGTTAACGATGATGGGTCCAAATATTTTTCGAAGTATTTATCACTCGAAGACTTCCAGAATATATGATCCGCTTGTGTCATTATCCAGGATGCCGCGCTTTGCTGGATAAGTTTAAGCGCATCGATCGAAGAAATGGAACTGCAACTTCACAAAACTCTACCAGAAAATGTCCAGCGGAATCACATCGACAACCAATATCTTTCCCAGGTTATTGATTTGAAGGCATTAGAAATCCCTGGTATGTTGTCACTCTGCGAAAGGCGACCAATCCCGTGAAGTATGGATTTAGTTAATTACAATTTAATAGCAGCTTCAATGCTCAAATTCCACCGGAGTGTTACCGGTAGCGCAGGAATAACAAGTCCCGTGATTTAGTCTCTGGACAAATCAATTAGTTTAGGACCGCTTGTGGAAGCAACTTGCGGGCTCGTAAAGTATTCTAGCTTGAATGTGGAGTTGCATTGCAACCGGGTGCAACAGAATGATAGAGTAGTGGAGGTGGTCAAAGGAGGGTTTGTCCCATACTGATATACCTATTTTGGTAGCTTCTGACCGGAAAATTTAACCCAAACTACGGCTCCTTTTCCTAGATATTGCAAGTTTACGTGGCTAAAACATGGGGGCGCTGGCAATCGTATTGTAATATGCCGACGGCATTCACGATGAGCCATCATGTAACACCCTTGTGGACTCTGTAGCGCTCGCCGTCGACTGTGATTGCCTTACCAATGTCGTTTTCGCATAAGTTCGGAACATTCGCGTCGCCGTCAAGGGGGCATGGTCAAAGGAGGGTTTGTCCCATACTGACATACACAATTTTGTAGTTTCTGGACGGAAAAATGACCCCAACTGTCGACTCTTTGTCCTAAATATCGCAAGTATATGTGGCTAACCCATGGGGCGAGACTCATGTAAAACCCATGTAAACTCTGTAGCGCTCGCTTTTTAATTTAGAAATCCTGTGATCCTTTTTAATTTAGAGATCCTGGGTCGGTTGGATCTTTCTGGAGAGACCCAAATTCTGACGCAAAATTTCTCAAGTTAAAGTTCTTGTGCACGGCGAAGAGTTGACTGCCTCTGGATCTCCTGGAAACATTCGTTACAGCTGCGATGTTCTCAGCTGATCCGCCGTTCCTTCGATATAGAGATGTTGGATGATCCTTTACTAAAACGAGCATATTGCATTTGACCATCAAATGTTGGAGATTCGACATTTAAGTGCCATCGCTTCCGCCGTTAAATAAGTTCACTGTTTAACAAAGATATTAATCAAAAAATTCTCGAAATGATTTTTGGCAACATTGGTCTCCTCTTTCAAATATTCCGAAGCGCAGTCACCAACATCATTGGGACCGGCCATGGCATAGTGGTTACAAAACGAGACTACCATGCCGGAGATACGTGGTTCGATTCCCGGCTTCAGTGATCTACATTTTAATTTTATTGGCGGCCCCCTCGATGTTGTAGACAGCAACTTTGCAGTAAAAGCATGTCTAGTAAAAGCTTCTCAGGCATTGACGTCCCCATTCGTCGATAAACAAGTAGGTGCCGTTTGTTGTGAATCTAAAATAGAAAGCTTGTTAATTCGCAACAACGCGAGAAGCTGTCCCATACCTCATTCATGGGGTATAAAGAGAAATTAAGTAAGTCACGAAGAGATGGCGATATCCATAATTATTTACTTTATCCTTCTGCATCAGTTGGATCTTGTACGGAGTAGGCCCTAATACTGACGCAGCATTTACCAAGTTAATGTTTCGAAAACCCAAGTTCTTGAGCACGCAAGGAACTAACTGCCGCGGGATCTCCTGCTCACTTTTACTAACAGCGGCAATGTACTCGGCTAATCTGTCGCTTCTCTGACTTACGGATCTTAGACGATCCTTTGGCAAACTTACTTACTTAATTTCCCTTTACACCCCATTAATGAGGTATGGGATAGCTTCTCGCGTTGTAGTGAATTAACACGCTTTCTATTTTTAGATTCACAGCTAACGGCACCTACTTGTTTATCGACGAATGCGAACGTCACTGTTTGAGAAGCTCTTACTAGACATGCCGATTGACTCGACACTTATACTGCGAAGTTGTTATCGACAACATTCGAGTTGAGCCGACAATGAAAGTAAATTTTTCTTTTAAGATGACTGGTGCCAGGAGTTGCGCCTGTGATCTCCCGCATGGTAGTTGCGTGTTCTAACCTCTATGCCACGGCCGGTCCTTTGGCAAACCGATCGTCTCTAATTTGGCCAACAAACGTTAGAGACTTTAATAGCCATTTATCCAAAAATGGGGCTCGTTATTAAAAATTAATTTTTAGACAAAATTGGGGCCCTCTTCCCAATAGTCTAAAGCGCAGTCAGCCTACAAATGGCGTTGCCTATGGTCACTAACTGCGGAGCTCTTAGGTCAGTTAGACAAGTCCTAGTACCGACGCAAAATTTGCCAAGTTAAGACCGAGTTCTTATGGATGACAAGGAATTGAATGTCTCGAATTTACCTGGACAGTTTCCATTACAGTAGCAATGTACTCGACCGAACTGGCTTTGCTGTAACGTAAGGGTGTTGGATGATCGTCTACTGAACCGATCATTTTAAATTTTTGCACCAAACCTTGGAGTGTCCTGCAGTAAAATGAGCGCCTTGTGCAAATCTTTTGTTCTAATGAAAATTCACTTTGATAATAATGTTTTATCATGTGAAGGTGGTGATCTATCGAGTAACTCGTCATGGTGATTTGGCATCGGTTACTAAAAAGTACACAGTAGCTGTAACAGATATCGCCGAAATAACGTAGCCGTCACAGGCTGCCAACATCGACCCGCACCAATTGAAAAATCTTTAGTTTGTGAGTGTGAACAGCGCTTAAGATGTTGAACCATATGTTCTCATGGTAGCCACAAAACGACGCTCCAAAAGTGCTGAATCACAGCTTACCGCGAATTTTAACAATTAATAAGGGATTTCGTTTCAATGCATTGTCTATGTAATTTAGAGGTAGATACTCATGTAGCCAAGAGCATCACGCCGGACGAGTCAATAGAATAGATGAAAATGTGTTATTATAAAATGTCTTTAATACGAAATTTTCTAATCAACAGTCCTTTAAAAGGTCATTGAACTAAAACAATATATTGAAAATTACAAGAAATGCGCACAAACTTACTGACATACGTTTACAGGCGTTTATTTAATATCTAGTCCTAAGACAGACACCTTATGCTCAAATTGGACTTATTATTTCATCAAGCCTACCATTGTCGCCACAATATACTATCGTTTAATATCCGTAACGTTAACCGCAGTCAACAAGTATCTATTCCTTAATACAGCGCATATGGAGAAAATTTGCAAGAGTGGCGTAAAGCGTAAGACGTTAAAAGGAACCGTAACTTATTATTTTACCCCCGTTTTAGTTTCTTAACAATAGCTATATGGATTCCGTTGTAGTACCATACCATATACGTACATATATATATACACATATATATGAGTTCTTTTTTTTTTTTTTTAACTTTGTTGAGTTCTCTAATAAATTTTTATATTTAAATTGTTACAAACAAAAGAAAAACAAAAACCAAAAAAAAAAATATGCAAAACATCAACAAGAAGAAGAAATCCCTTTGTTTGTGATAAAACTCTTGTGATTTTGGAAATGATGATTTCACTTTTCCTTAGGCGTTTCTATGAGAATTGAACGAAATTTACAACAATATTATTGAAAACAAAGAAGAAGAAAAAGTAGAAAACATTTTATCTACTAAATACTATGTTCATTTAGTATTTGGCTGAATGCGAATACCAATGATTGATATACAACAACAACATACCAATATTATATATTGTATATTATTGTTTTTTTTTTGTCAAATTGCATATGTAAGATTTGAAAAGTTTACTCTTTTTTCATACATTATATACTACTATATGCATATACCAAATACATTTATATAAACATATATATGTATATATATATTATATACATATAATATACAACAACGTACGTACACATTTAATTAATCAAATCGAATTTTATTTGATATGTAGTGTTGGTTGGCATCGCTTGAGAGAGAACAATTATTTCTGTGACAAATGCACCTAACCGATATATATATATATATACATATGTATATATATATATATAAATTGAAATTGATATTTGCTGTGTTATTTGTTTCGTTTGTTTAATTGTCAATGGATTTTACTCTACATACATACATTACTGTGTTGTATTGCTATTTAAAAATCGTAACACCGTAACTATTTTTTGTACACTTCCTGCAAGATGCAAGATTCTAATGCAAACTACTAAACTAATAGAAAAACTAATGTAATACTTACAAAAAAAAATATTATGTCTTATGGTTTACACACCCTGTAAGCAACAAACAACAACAATTCAATGTTTAAAGCAAAGCTGAAATCCCCTAAAACAAAACACACACAAATTCATCACGTTGTTTAAAAAAAAAAACCATCCCACAATCGCAGTTAAATCCAAAACATTTACAATACATGTATATTTTTTCTAAGTATATCACATCACCGCTCTTATAGCACCACTCACTCACAATCCCCCCTACAGAATGTTGTGTTTGGTGCGAGTTTCACTCACTTTGTATTCACCATCTTTCGTGTGTCATCGGTATTATCATTCATTACAAAGTCGTATTGGCTATCTAAGAAAATTGACTGCTTGAGTGTGGTTGATTTGCTGAGAAATGGGAAAAAGATTATGGAGAAGAGAGAGAGAGAAAGATAGTAACTGAAAATAACGGTTATTTTCCCCCAGGTTATTTTCAGCAGATATCAAAGTATCAAATTCTGAAATATCATCCATTTTGAGTGTATAGTTTAGTTTGTACCGCTGGTCAAAGTTGGGCTATTTTGAAAAAGAATGAAAAATTCAACAAAAAAATCAATATTATTGCAGAGCTAAACTAGTGTTTGTTCAAAATCGGTTTGGAGATAAAATCATGAATATTTTTCTCTTGATTTTAGGAACAATTTCAAAGATATTAAAACAAAAATATATATGTATATCTATATATATAAAAGGCTTGAGTGACTGACTGATCACTCCCCAGCCCAAACGGCTAAAGCTAGAACCGTGAAATTTAGAATGTAGGTTTCTTTTATGACGTAGGCGCGCACTAAGAAGGGGTTTTTGGAAATTCGGACTAAAAGGGGGTAAAATGAGAGTGGCACCGCCCCATACAACTGGAATTTTAAAATAACTGTATCTTGTGAACCATTATAGGTACGAAGTCGAGATTTGGGACCTATATCGGTCGTATAAAAAAATACTTTGTTTGTGGAAAGTGGGCGGTGCCACACCCCTTTTTCAAAAATAAGAATATTGGCCAAAAAATGGACCGATTGCAATTGAATTTTCTATGTGTGATACTGTCCATATTGCCTCTAAAATAGGCTACTTGAAAACATAATTAGACAAAGGGGCGTGGCACCGCCCACACAAACTGATATTTTAATTGATCCTACCTCAAGAGCCATTAGAGGTATTAAGATGAGATTTGCTAAATATGTTACTGATATAAAGAGGATTACGTCTCGCTGGAAAATGGGCGGTGCCACGCCCCTTTTGAAAAAAATCGTTATCTGGGCGAAATAAATGAACCGATTGCAATGAAATTTTCACTGTGTGTGGTACTATACGTTGGGTCTCTATCATAGGCTATATGAAAGCATACTTAGACAAAGGGGCGTAATTAAAAATTACCAACAAGGGATAAAAGTTGTATCATCACCTAAACCAATCGGGTGATGGTTTAATCGCGAAAATTGATATGAAAATAATTACTATCAAATTGGATTGAATTGTATTTTTTTTTAATTTCGATGTTTCAGGGTAAAAAAATCGAAAAAGGAATAAAAATGTTACTATCGCCCAGACCAAACGGCTAATGACGTAATCATGATAAGTTTTATAGGGTTTCTCCCTATGGAATTAGATCAAACCAAGGAGGATTTTCAAAATTCTTACCTTTTAGGAATAAAAAGGACTGAAAAGGGATAAAACTGGTAATAAACGGCGTAAGGTATAGTCTCAAAAATTGAAGTGAATATTTTAGTTGTGCGATGTGAAGTTATTCTTCGAAATTCATTCTTTAGTTGTAAAAATACCGAAAAAGGGATAAAACTGGTGCTATCGCCCAGACCAAATTCCTAAAGGTAGAGCTACGAAAATGTATATAGAATTGCTCTATATAGAATTATAGAGCAGCCAGATGGGATGTTTAGAAATTCAAACATTTAGGGGTAAAAAGGCCGAATAGGACTAAAACTGGTATTATCACCCAGACCTATAGAATTAGAAGGGATACCAGTCTATTTGAGTTGTGCGATACAAATGTATCTTTTGAAATTCGTACTTTTAGGGATAAAAAGGGACTAGAGTGGTACAAGCACTAAGACCAATGAGATAAACCTACAGTCACATAAATGGGTAGTTCGTTCGTCTTATGAAGCATTTGAATTTTGCCTGTATTGCTCAAATTCATAAGAATGTTCATTGTAAGTACGGGCGTAGCAAAGCGAGCCGGGAAAGCTAGTATTTTATAATTTTTATAAATTTTTTTTAAAAACCTTTATTTTTTGCTTAATTTTCAAACTTTAAGTTGAGTTTAAAAAAAAAAAGCCGGACGTGCCAAAAATTTTGAAAGTTTTGTATTATTGAGGGAACGTCCGTTAAACAATTTAAAAAAAAAACCATTTCCACAATCGTGCCCGATTGAAGATATTTGACCTTTTATGAGTCAACACATGCCACATTACAGGTTTAGTAGTACGTATTGTACTATAGTTATTACTTAATATCTTTGTTATTTGATATGATAACTTCCTGAAAATTGGCACATAACTTAATTACAAGAAATAATTTTGAATTTATATTCACTAAGTAAGCCACGCCCCCATACGAAAACACCAATTAAACAACAACACTTGTTGTTTAACGAAATATATACTAGCCCAAATTAATAGAATAAATAGTAGTGGTATAAAATACGAGCAGTGTAGTAGCAAAAAGTAGTAGTATAAGACTAGAAACACAACCATGTCATAAATCGGTAATCGAGTATATATTTACATATGACTTCTAGAGGGGTATTTAGTAAAATCGAAGAACATATATATGGGGACTATATCTAAATCTGGACCGATTTCTCTCAATTTTAGTATAGATTGTCTCTGGCCCAAAATACAGAGATGTGCCAAATTTTATGAGGATCGGAAGCAAAATACGTCTTTTAAGCTGCCAGAATGTAAATCGGTTGAATCATATATGTAGAGGCTATGTATTAATCGAATCCGATATGGCTGGCTTTTAACAAACGTACTACTGGGCCAACTAGAAAGCCATGTGCCACATTTCGTAAAGATCAATCGAAAAATATGACCTCTAGAGGAGCATTTAGTCAAATCGGGGAACATATATATGGGGACTATATCTAAATCTGGACCGATTACTCTCAATTTTAGTATAGATTGTCTCTGGCCCAAAAGACGAAGATGTGGCAAATTTCATTGCGATTGAAGTAAAATTTCGATCTGTACTTCGAGAACAAAAGCACAAAAAACAAAAGTCCGTAATCTACCACTTTTCCCGCCCTTTTATTTTAGGCGTGGCACTCCCATTTTTACAGCACATAATCTTTGAAGTCTCAAAATTTGTCAGTTAAAGTTTCAAATTGATATCTGCTGTAGTTCAAAAGTTATGATTTTTGCAACGTGTTTTTCCAAAATGTGCCACTGTGAGGCGACCCACTCATTCACACCAAAATTGTAAACAAATCGAAAAAAAATTTGTAATTTTTTCAAAATGTATAACTATAAGAAGAATAAAATAAGGGGGTAAGATCGAAGATTTAAGGGTAAGAGGTTAGCGACCACTCATGAGTAGAATGTTGGTGAGTGTGAGTCACTTATGAGTGAGTAGAGCCGAACCATGGTAAATAGCAATAGTTCTCATAAGTGAATGTTTAAAAACATTTTGAAAGCGTTTTCAAATCTAAGCTTGTAAAATTAACATTACATTGTCTGCTGAATTTAAGGATATGGTTTTCAATAAGAACGGGTCAATATTGCCCAGTAGTGTGTGTGATATTAACGAAGTTCTCTTTTATTTGAAAAGCTCATATTTGTCATAATGTGTGATATATAACATCGTTAATTTAACATCGCACCTTCTTCAATGATTCTACCGTTTAGATCCGACTAAATTTGGGCATTCACTTGGTTTATGTTGTCTTTAAAGCAGTACCAGGCAAAACTGAACGCACGCACTCACACATACTATATGTTATGTTTTATATATTATAACTGCCGGCCTCGCGAGGGTATGGGGTGCCTTATACTTCAGAAAACCCCTTATGAAAAGGCCAGCGGAGTCAAATCTCATGATTTTGTTGGTCAAGTTACGTTGTCAGCGAGAGAAAACCACACTCTCAAATCTTTCATGCAGAAAGACCAGACCCAGGGTTCGCTGTATGGCACATTACGCCTTCCTGCTGGAAATACATGTAACCATATCCATATCTTTCAACTTGCTCCAGAATAAATTGATTGTAAACTTTCTGAGGTTGAAGCCGCTAATCGCTGGTAGAGTCTTCGGTCTCGAATGTCGAGTTGTATTGCAACCGGGTGGGCGTATGTTATATACAGCCATATTTGGTAGCTTCTGGCTGGAATAAAGGTCTCGAATGTGGAGTTGTATAGCCACCAGGTGTTATAGACCCATGGAGTACCGGAGGAGGTATAATGGGTATCATGTTTGCCAATTGGGCGTATGTTATATACAGCCATATTTGGTAGCTTCTGGCTGGAATAAAGAGCAGACTATTACGGTAGATTAATCTCAAAATTATGGACTCCTACTCCTAAGTAGTCTAAGTTTACTTGGCTGTCCTATTAGGCGCTAGGAATCGCAGTACAAGTCCTGACGCAAAATTCACCAAGTTAAAGTCTGCGAAAGGCCAAGTTATTGAGCAAGGCGTTGAATTAACTGCCTCTGGTTTTTCTGCTCAGTTTAACTTACAGCGGCAAAGTACTCGGCCGATATGGCCGTCCTTTGACGTACGGGTATTGGATGATGATGGTTACCCAAATCGGTCATTTCGAATTTGTTCCCCAATCGTTGAAGAGTAGACTTTGAAGGACCACCGCGTCCG
Source organism: Muscina levida (assembly GCA_964034835.1). Taxonomy (NCBI): domain Eukaryota; kingdom Metazoa; phylum Arthropoda; class Insecta; order Diptera; family Muscidae; genus Muscina; species Muscina levida. Next base: position 37,267,325 of record OZ035883.1, read on the forward strand.
CAATGTATACCCTAACGAACATTCATTTTGATAATAAAGTTTTATCATTTGGACGTGCTGCTCAATCGTTAACTTATCATTGCGATTTGGCATCAGTAAATAAAAAATAAATGATAGGTTAGATAGACGCCGACAAAACAAAATGGCCGCCACAGGCAGCCAACATCGACCCGTACCAATTGAAAAACTCATACATTTATTCGACAGTCTCGTCGATCTTTATTAAACTGTATGTTCCTTCTTAGTGAGTCTAAAAACAAAAGCGTCACACAAAGGCACGAAGCTTATAACCGTGAGAAGCTAAATTTTATTTTTCACTTCAGAAAAATCGTGCATTTATTTAATGTGACTACATTGGATCAAATAAATCACATATGCAATATTTTCGGAAAAAAAATGTCTCGAGTAGTGTTTGGATCTTTTAACATCCGCCAGAGAAGTCTGCGAAATTTGTTTGATATGTTTCCTCTACTTGAGGCAAGTTTTTTTTCTTGTAACCCCAGATAAAACCAATGAGAAGGGTGTATGACAATCAATATACCATTTTGAATAGAACTGACAACTTAGTAAAATACTCTAAGAGACAAAGAAAAGTCGGTAAGGTATTTATTGCTCTATAGTAACCATCAGTGATCCTCAGCATCGTATCCTTAATATAAAGTGCACTACGGAAACAATATTAAGTTCAAATCAAAGATCCTTGCGATATTTTACTCACTCGCTCAATCTCTTCGCTCTCTCTCTCTCTCTCTATCAGCCTTAATCTACTTTACCACTTTGGTTTATCACCATGCTAAATTTTACTCACGATTTTTTACTCACTCGCTCAATCTCTTCGCTCTCTTTATCTCTCTCAGCTTTAATCTACTTTACCACTTTGGTTTATCACCATGCTAAACATGCACACATTATTTCGATCGCCTCTCTCTCTCTCTCTCTCTCTCTCTCTCTCTCTCTCTCTCTCTCTGTCTACATGTTACTCTCTCACACACACATTCAGTCTTTTGTCTTTTGTTTCATTTGTATTTCTTTTTTTATCAAAAACCAAAAAAAAATGTTGGCATAACTGTATTTTGCAAACATGTGTTAACATATGACTAAAGTTAAACATATTAGTAAATTAAGCGGTTTCAATATTTAATCACGACTTTAAAGATGCAATGAAAAAATTACAAAGTATAAACAAACGGGCAAGCGATGTCAACATTTTACTTTACATTTTCTTTCTGTTTTTAGTTTCAGATTCTTCACATCCACATATTCATACGACTTGTCACGTCAGTAAATCTCAGTTTCAGTTTCTCTAGAGCATGCTCTCTCTCTTTCTTAACATAAATACTGCATTAACCATTATAACATTAATCAACATACTACTATAACTTTATCTCCCTCCCAGTCGTAGTCGCTAGTAGCATATATATATATATTTTTGATCACTCTCTCTCTCTCTCTTTATTATAAAAATTAATCTCTAAAATTTGTTTTCTCCAAAAAGGAAAAAATATAAATAAAATCCAACAGTTAACGAATTAGCCCGCTAACAATGGGGATGAATTTGATAAATTGAATTCAGTTGTTGTGATAGTCAGCGTTAACTCCCACTACACCTTGTTTACACTCCGGCGAAAATGTAGCCAAAATGATGCGTAATTTTTACGCAAAATTAATAAATCCGTCAAACTTATTAGTGCGTCTGAACATGCCTTAAGCAACGATGTCAATCGGTTTGTCGATGGGGAATAGACTTAAGTAATACAGTCTTTCCGACACATTCAGATACATACAGAAATCAGTCGAAGGATTTACCTAATCTGCAAGAGAATTTTGTGTTCGAATTTTTGAACCCAAACTGTTATCGATAAAAGATTATATAAAATTATAGTCTATCGATAAGGAGTCCTACAAAATTTTCGAGCAGAATAACGAAATAAGCAGTTCGTCTGGACGTCCTTAAAGATATCGAATGTGTCATTTTCTTGCCGATGGACTGTACATTTTAGACGCTTAAGTAACAAAATGAAGACGTCTTAAGACACGTTTGGACCTACCGATTTTCCAACGGCTTTGTCAATAACAGTGCAGAACAAAACATCAAAGAAATTTGTTATCGATAACACTTTCTAGGGATAACTATGTTAATATGTGTATATGAACGGCTTTCAGTTACACTTTCTGGTAAAAAAAATCCATAAACAGATCCACAAGATTGAGCGCTATATAATGCAAACTAATACTTTCATACTCCAGAAAGATAATCCGTCAACAAAACTTTGAGTCTGAAAGCACCTTAAATGGTCGATAACAAAATTATTTTATATTTTGGTATTCCACAGATATGTCGACAGATATTTCTCTGTTGTACGTTTTCGATAACAATTTGTTTTAGACTTTTTGGCCTGTCAAAAAACGTTCCATGCAACATTTTATCGCAGATTAGATGTCAAAACCGACTCAGAAGAAATTTGTTATCGATGATATATCGCCATATTAGAACATATTAACGAGTCTTAATAGTTATAAAAAAAAAAGTTGTGACTTTCTGGACTGTCGATAAAATTTCACATAACAAATTGTATTGCCGATTAGAGTTATCAATCAGACATACAATATGTTGATATCTCATCGATAACGACCTTGGGAGAGAAATCTGTTATCTGCGGAATACTAAATTGCATAGTAATTTGTTATCGATGAGATAAAGACATAAGATGCGTTCAGACAGATTAATCTTATGCGCAATAAAATTTTTAGTTGACCTTTTTAAACGATTAGAATGAACGTTAAAGCCCACTGCTTTGGCGATATGTCAACGATAACAAGTTTCTATTCCAAGATAACAACCTTGGTAAAAAAAAATCTGTAAACACATCCGGGGAAGACAAAACAAACCAAAACAAAATTTGTTATCGATTTGATATATATAGACATAAGAAGCGTTCAGACAGATTAATCTTATCCACAATAAAATGTTTGGTTTAACCATTTAAACGATTTTAAGAAATGTTAAAACACACTGCTTTGGCGATATGCCATCGATAACAAGTTTCTATCCCATGATAACAACATTGGTAAAAAAAAACACATCCACGAAAGACTAAAAAGCATTGTAATTTGTAATCGATGAGATATATATAGACATAAGATGCGTTCAGACAGATTAATCTTATCCGCAATAAAAGTTTTGATTGAACTTTTTAAACGATTTTAAGTAATGTTAAAACACACTGGTTTGGTGATATGTCATCGACAACATGTTACTTCTAAAACATTTTGACATATTTATCGGCGGCTGTGTTTTATCTGCGGTTAAATTCTGCATGTAATGATTGTCATTAAACTAATCGGTAAAATGCAATCGATAACAAATTACTATCGTGTTGTTTATATGCTGTTTCCACTACGGCCGCATCCACATCCACATCCAAAAATCAATGAACGCGCGTTAAAGCCTGTACAAAAAGCATAGGCAGATAAGTATGGGAAAAAGTTGCGTTCATATTGGACGCGACTTCCGACAAATTGCGTTTACTAAAAATTCGACTATTTTTGCAATCGAAACCCACCCATACCTGTTAATGGCAGCACTGCAAATTGCACATCCCTATTAAAACAGCTGTTTATCAGCATAAACATTAAATTGTAGAGGGAAACAGCGATCCGCTTTTCTAGCGGAATAGCGAGCTGAAATGAAGTGTCTTCCTTGGTCAGTGCATGAAGGCGCATTTGAAATATGCTCCTCTCTATAACGTAGCTATTAAATAAAAGTTAAAAAGAATTACTTGAAATCAATGAGATGCTTCGTGCATTATCTATGAAATATCCAACTTTTCGCGGTCAAGAAAAAAATAAACTCAATCAGCTGTTTGGATGTGAACGCGGATGCAAAACTCAGTGGAAACACCATGCGTTCATTTTCGATTAATCGTTAACGCGATAACCAAACGCAGGCTAATGGAAACCGCATATTAGACACACATTTCCACGGCAATATTACATATCTGTTATAATTTTTTCCACAGAATTTTGTCGCCGGCCCAGAAAGTCAAAAAAAAAACTTGTTATCGATAACACTACTGGGGGATAAATCTGTCAATACATCTGCGAAAGACCAAAATATCAAAGTAATTTGTTATCGGCATGTTTGTAGAATAGGTCGATGTGTCATCGATAAATTTAAATCTATGTTTTATTGCTTATAAAGACAAGGAATGCTCAAAAAATTTGGAAATTATCAATTATATCTTACAATGAGATCTTCGCTTGTTTTATGTCCCTTTCAGGCAGACTGATATGACGACGAATTTGTCTGTGGGGATTGTTATCGATAACTTATTGCTATGACATTAAGTTATAATAAATTCGTAAACATGTCCGATAGGTCATCGACATATTTTGACGAAAATGTTATCGAAATCAATTGGCTTTGATATGAAGGTCTGTGACTATCCGTTTGACACGCAAAAGATTTTTTTTTGTGATCGAGAAAATTAAAAAGATTTCAACAAAGATAGTCTTGTGCAAATTCGCCCCGATTGTATTTCAAACAACATCCACCCAACTCATTCAATATCATTTTCCGAACCATGTATGTTAACTGTTGGTGCCCATATTCTTTTTACGTTATCGCTGTCGACCATTTCTCAAAAACCACAATATCAGATACCACAACAACAACAACAAAAATTACCACAAACGCATAATATATTTAGCAAAATTGGCAAACTAAGAATTTCTTCTTCTTTTATGTTTTGAGTTTTTCGTTTTAAACATTTTCTTTTTTTATATTTTTCTTAATAATAACTCAATTATTAAGTTGTAGTTGAATATTTTTTAATTAACATTAAAAACCGAAATTCTTTCAAAAAAAAACCAAAACATTTTTCATATGATTTCCACATATTTCTTTTCTTTCATTTTTATTATAGGGTCCCCGGTGTGGAAACCACGAGACATGATAAACTTAGGTGATGCCCCGTCAACGTCCCGCAAAGACGGTTCCAAAAATTAAACAAACAAAAGAAAGAAATAAAGCAAAAAACAAATGATTACTAAAACGTTGCAAATTCATATGCAAACGAAATGAAAAAGAAAAACAAACAAGCCAACAACAAATACCACAAGAAAAAATACAAATTTTTTTCCAAATGTATGCAATCCACGAACCACATAAGAAAGAAATGAAAAGCGATGCATTCGAAAAGCTAAACAACAAAAACCATAAACTACTTGGTAACTTCAGAATCTCACCACAACTCCTCGTCCATTCCCCCCCACACCCTAGTAAATGAACTCATATAACTCTCATAACTCCCATTGACCCGTCAAAATATCAACAAAAAAAAACCCCCCACAACCAAGACAAGACTCCAGCATACCTCTTCTTTGCTCCCTTCCCCTTAAGAAAAAAAAACCAAACTTCTTATACGAATATGAAAAAGAAGATATAGAAGAGGATAACGTTGCGTATAAGATAATGAATGATCTTAAATTTTAATTACGTATGGCCTAGCATTTAAGTACGTAAAATTGAAAAACAAACATAAATAATAGCAAAAGTTATTTTTCAAAATAATAAAAATGATAAATTTAAATGCAAACAACAAGAAAAACAACAAAATAAATAAAGTTTAGTAAAAGTATTGTCATAACAAAACAATGAAACCAATAATAAATAACAATTTGATCGTAATGCATTTGTTTCTGAAAAGACTTGAACATTAATTTTATATAAAAAAAAAAAAACAAAACAAAACAAAAAACCCCGAAGATAAAAAAAACACAAGTAAATACAATTAAAAACATAGCATTAACATTTAAAACAATACTAAAACCAAAACAAAAAAACAACAACTACCATACGATTCGTGTCATATATCCATGGTATGTACTACCAACACCACCACCACCACCACCCCCTTCTCTATCGATGTATCTCACTCACACAATGTGACATAAGATATTGTGTGTAAAACCCCAAAATAATCCCTTTAGCAAATAACTATAGTATAAACTCCCCCTACCCGTGTTCCATCACCCCCACAATAAGCCACGATCCCATGTTCGCAAACAGTACTGTGTTGCTCTCCGTGAAGTTGTAGTTAGTAAGGAAATAAATAAAATTAAAATAAACCAATACGAAAAAACAAATTTGCGAATTTCAACAACATTTACGCTTAGGCAAGAGGTAGGTAGGCAAGGTAAAATAAATACGTTTATGACAATTTCTATACACTGGAAGAATTGTTCACGTGCTTAGTTAACAAAACATCGTAGTTGGTTTACAAAAACGACCAAATCAACTATCTCAATGTCATACAACTACAATACTAGTGATTTTTATTGGTAGAATATACAGTCAAAGCATGTAATTTTTTAAAGCCGTCATGTAATAAAAACATTCAAAATATGGTGCTTTTCAGTCAAAGCGGGTCGATGTAGCAATAAGATAAAACAAGCCGTGTGTGAGATATTAACGTAGTATTGTTTTTATTTGAAAGAATCATGTATGATATTATCAGAAAAGATATAACACCACTGTCGCATAGATCCGGTTGATTTTGATCGGTGGCCTGGGTTATATTGACTTTAAAGGCAATTGCGGTTGAGTGGGGCTTATTGAAACAGTCCGGCGACTTCAGAAAACCCTACAAGAAAGAATCTAACGGAACGCACGCCTATGACAGCAAAATTATATCTGAAAGATATAGATATGTGGTGTGTAGCAATAACTGAACAATGTGTAAAACTAGAATCGCGAAAATTGGTTTGTAAAGGCTTATTTTCACGCTATCCAACCATATCCCCAATCTACAAAGAAATCAGTACAAACACAATCAAATAAATCAAAGTAGAATAAAAAGAATAACAAAATTCCCTGATCTCAGTAGATAGGGGACAAAGGTGGATAGCGTGTAAATAATAAATACTGCACGGATAAAAAAAGTTTTGATGTCCTCAAATTGTTCTTAAAAAACTATAAAACTGGGGCATGAACGAATCACCTTTTTGTTGACCCTATCTATAAGAAGGGATAAAAAGGGATGAAACAAAACACTATAGCATTATCTAAACCTTACAAATTTAGAAAAAAAGGAAAATAGAGTATAACAAAAGTACAAGATGGGCCAAAAGAAGTCATCCGATGTTGTTTGGCTCTCATTTTTTTCTATATGAGAAACTTCGATTACGTTTTTTGATTATGTTTATCTGAATCTTCAAAATTTTATTGGTTAAGTCAAGAAGATGATATCTGTCAAATGGGCTCGTTTTATCACATTTTTCATCACTTCGGCGAGAACTTGGGCCGATAGATTCTCGCACTCGTGTCGAATGTTGTCCTTGAGGGGCTTCCAGGGTCTAGGGCTTGTTCACGTAAACACGGAACGGTTAAATCGGCCGATCTTGCGGGCCAGTGCAAATCGCCATAACAAGAGATGAGGTGATCCTGAAACGCCGCCTTGAGAATGTCGGTTGTGGCTCGCGCAGTGTGTACCGTTGCTCCGCCCTGTTGGAACCACGTGTCCTCCAGTCCTAATTCGTCCAGAGAACACTCGATTAACATGGCACTATAGCGCGCACCGTCCACTGCTGTGGTTTGACCTGCGGCGTTCTCGAAAAAAATGGCCCGATGACTCCTGCAGCGTCAACAGCGCACTATGCAGTCACTTTGAGCAGGTGTAATGGCTCCTCGTGCATCACTCGTGGATTTTCGGTGCCCCAGAAGCGATAGTTTAGCTTGTTCACGTACCCGTTGAGGTGGAAAGGAGCATCAACGCTCATTATGATTTTGATAGAAAAATCGTCCTCGAGATTGAGGATGGCTTGGGCGTAGGTTACACGCGTTTGGCGGTCGAAAGGCAACAGCTGATGCATGAACTGGACTTTGTACGGGTACATGCGCAGGTCTTTTACCAAAATTCGCTTAGGGACGACCGGCTGATGGCTAATTGCGAGGCACGGCGACAGCTCGACATCCTCGGCAACAGCGGCGATATTCTCGGAAGAACGGGCACTCCGGGGCCCGCCACTCCTGGCAACGTCTCGTGTGGTCCCATACTCTTCATGGTTGATGTCCAAATGGCGCTGCGCCAACACCACAGACGAATTGTAACGCAAAAAATAGACATGATTATTTCGCGTTCTTGGGAAGTGTATCACTCACTGGCTTGTTCAATTGTATTCAACATCTTTCTAGTCCACAAATGTCAAAACAAATTTGACATTTGCAAAAATAAGAGCATCTTCCAATAGGGTGATCTCTTGGATCACCTTGTATTGTAACCGGCCGTGGCATAGTGGTTCGATTCCCGGTTCCAGTCATTTAAATTTTTCTTTCATTGCCGGCTACCTCGATGTTGTCGACAGCAACGTAAAAGCTTCTCAAACAGTGACGTTCGCATTCGTCAATAAACAAGTAGGTGTCGTTAGTTGTGGATATAAAATGGAAAGCGTGTTAATTCACAACCACGCGAGAAGATATAATTAGATCTATGCTTTTTGACACGGCAGATAGTGGTAGTGTCTGTTAATGTTGGATTTTTGTCCTCTCTCAATACTTGAATAGGCGGCAGTAACATCCCGTAAATGTTGTTATACCATCGTCGTACTCGAGCAGCATGTTACTTTTATTAAAGATAATTTTTACTGCATGATCATTTGGATGTTTTAGCAATTGTATGACAGACTGTCGTCCTGTCCAAAGTTTGCTTGTTATAAAATGACTCCGTTATATTTCTTCACTGTGAGTCAGTGTCATCCAGCAAAGTTGTAACAGCTTCGCAGGGACGTGTCGGACTGCCGAATGTTGATTTATAGTCGATGAAAAAAAGGGTTTGTTTATTTTCCAGGAATTGTTGTAGTGTGAAAGTTTTTTCATAGCATTATAGCCAATTTGAGTCTGACAAAATATATATGTAGCTGGCAATGAAGAAAGCTTTTATTTCATATGACCACACAGATCATTCTTCTGGCACGCAATATGTGCTTTATTTTCGTGTGTTATTTTGTTGCTAAACTTTTCGCAAAAATTGGTAGAATTTGTGTATAAAACAGTGTTCTGCAAAACGGAACAAATATTATGTGTGCGTGCATGTGAATATAAAGTTGCTTTTACAACACTTAAGCGGAAACTGACCATATACTGACTGCTTCGTGTCTGTGTGAAAGAGACAATTATTGCCGGCCTCGCAAGTCTATGTGATGCCTAACACTGGTATAAACTAAAGGAAACACATATGAGAATTTGTAGTAATCTTTTATAAATGAAATAATTTAAAACGAAATATTCTTAATAAATAATTCTGTTATTATTTATCTTATTCGATCCACAAGATCAATGATATTGCTGATACAATATCACCTCGTATTCAAGAAGCTATATAGACAAAGTGAGTTCTAATTGTATCCAAAATTACTTTATTAGATCAATTTAAAACTATAGTACATATTGTCTATTTGAAAGGAATAAGTATGGGAAAATTTGAGACTGTAAATCGAATTCTGGAAACCATTTAATTTTTGTCACGTAAAGAAGGTTATGTTCTGATAATTGGTCGCAAAATTAATTTTATGCGAATCAAAATGGATAATACCATCACACCAAACTAAGCATTATGAACATAAACTGTTTTACATAGCGCTGGCTTAAGTCCTAAGTCCATATTTTAAAATTTTACAGGAGAGACAATTACCTCATTAGCAGACAATTACCTCATAAGCTGATCGAATTGTAGCGAAATATGTCAATTTGTTGGACTCTACGACTATTTCGCGCGAAACTGTTGATAGAACAACATTGGAAGAAGTGGGTTATTACATAAAGATTTGATAAATTTAACTTAGAGCATTTGCTCATCACTACAAAACACCAACAAAAAATTGTATAACTGTATTTTTTAGTTTTGTAATCGGTGTAGTTTTATTTATGGCACATTACTGCATTAAATTCACAATTACTAAAATATGTGGACTTAGAGCATTTAGTACATGTAAAGCAAGCGATATTATATTTTTCTATATTTCTAATCTCTAGTTTTTTGCATACAGATAAATTCAAAATTTCACATTTGCCTGTTACCTAAGCGTTTATGATTTAAAATTCGCAAATAATACAAATCCTCCTCCCCGTTCACCGCAAAGTAAACGACGAAAGAAATAGCATAAAAATTACGTTTTTGTTAGTTTACACTATTGTTGTTTCATTAGCGTTTAATGAGTAAAAAAACTGGCATCCAATACAAATACATATTGAAAAAAAGAATACGCATATTATTTTGCACACAAAGTGTAGTAGTCAAAGAACCGGAAGTAATAGTAGAGAAACAGAAAATTTCTGATATACTCACACACATACAACACACTAACGTAAAATGACACCAAGTCTACTAGACTACCTAGGTGCGTGATAAGAAAAGGACGACGACGAAAAGGAAGAATAAGAACACGAGCAAAATAATATACAAACTCAATTATGTACAGACTCAGATTTGCAATTATGATGGACTTTGCCAAGTAACCGATTCAAATCAATGAAGGTGTATTTATGTTTAGCTTTTGATAAAAAGAAAAATAAATAAATTGAAAAACAAAACAAAAAACATTATAATTAAAACAACAACCAAAAAATACCCCGAAACGAAGAAGATTATGATGACATAATAAATAATTAATTGAAATAATTCAAACAAATCACATTTTGTGCATTATTTTAACAATGAAATTCAAATACCAAAAACCAAAAAGAATGAAAAATGAATATTATATATTTAAAATAATTTATATGTAGATTAAATGAAAATGGTATATACCAATACACTTCCCCCCTCAAAAAAAAAACTGATTGCTCACCACCACACCGCCCCCATTCACCACACACACACACACACCTTAAGGACATTGTTTATTATTGTATGTATTATTATTATTAGATATTGATTGATATTATTATTATTGCGTACTCGTTCTACTTGTTTTTTGTTATCGAATTTTATCACATCTCTTGCATTGAAACATTATCAGATTTTAAGGATTACTATGCTAATTTATCATAGCAAACTTTATGATGATCAACGGTCACCAGAGAAGAAAAAGAAGAAACGAAAAAAACGAATGAAACTTTAAACATAAGTTGAAAACACTAAGCAAAACAAAATATCATAACTTCGAATGATTCGAATTGAAAATAAAAAATGAATATGACAAAAAAATACAACATTTAGATGTAATAGAATTGAGAATTAAGTATACAACAACATCCTAATCCTGAGATTTTCCTACCCGACCCTCTGTTAACACTTAGTCCTATCTCTAGCTTCCTTACACACCTCTCTCCACTCCCACTATCTATCACCCACTAAATAAATCAAACCGTTACGTACGTCGTCAGTTAGGCGCACAAGTATTATTGCCCACGTTGTGCGCATGCGCCACGACCCCTCTTCCCTTTTTACTCACTCTCACAGACACACACTCAACCAGTTGAAGTGAAGTACTACTTAGTCTTCTGTGTAAGAACGAAACAAATTGCAATAATCGTAAGTTAATGAAAACAAAAACAAAAATAATAAACACAAAAACAATTGATGATGAAAAACCAGAAAAAAAAAACAAATCGAAACCAAAAAAAATCGAATCTAACTAGTCTAGCAACAATGTCTTTTAGTTGAAATTTAAATTGAAACTCTTTCACACACACACACACAAAGAAACACCAATACTCTTACACTCAAACAAACACACACAGAAACAGACACCAGACAATTAAGAAAACCAAAAACAAACAAAACAAAAATATTAAAATTAATAAACAAAATGATTAAACTAATAATAAACAATTTAAATGAAAACAGTTTTGAAATTTATTAAAAATAAAATGAAAATGAAAACCAAAAAATGTCAAACAACCACAACAAACCTAAAGAAAACCACAAACAACAAATACTTAAAATAAATGATTGAACAAACAAAAACACCCTGAAAAATAACAAACAACAACAACAACAAAAAGAACATGATCAAATAAAAACTATTGATTAATGATAATGTAAAATCGAACCAATGAGTTTTATTTCAGAATGGGTGGTGATTTACAAATAAGTAGCGTTGCGCGAGCGTGTGTTTCTTACAATAGTAAGTATTTTATTTTTTTTTTTTCTTAAAGGGCAGATTTTAAGTTTTCAGTATAAAATTCTTAAAAATAATTGAGAAAGTTCAAAATTCTTTGATCTCCAAAACTTATGACGTTTTCTGTTTTAACAAAAGCCGTTTGCAGAACGGACGGTATCGAGTGGTGCCTACGGTTTCAAATTTTAATGGTTCATTGGTCGGAGGTGGCTTGGCAAAACCATTTGTAAGCCCTTGTGAGAAATAGTAAGACACATACAAATATAAAACTGTTGATTTGATCAGTGTTTGTTTTTTTTATTTTTTTATTGTTTGATATTTTTGGTCCAATTCAGTGTGTCACGCACTAGGATGACGCGTTTCGAACTCCATGACAAGTTCATCTTCAGACCCCTTTGTGTCGAACTGATGCAGAATGGTACATCATCAGCTGTATTTATATCTACAATATGTCAAACATGTACATGCGAAGTACATATCAGCCGTGTTTTAATATTTAATTATTTTATTATTTGTAATATTTTTAATATTTTTATATGTTTTTTAAGTATTTGTAATAGTTTTATTTTTTTAATATTTGTAATATTTTTAATATTTTTAATATTATTAATATTTTTAATATTTTTATTAAATTTTTAACATTATATTTTGTACTTACATTTATTTTTCCGTTTTAACTGATGTTTGTATGTATTATTGAAAATCCAACAAATTTGCATTTGAATAGCTTACACGTTGTCAGTTTTTAATTAATTACAATATTTTTCGATAAACGACTATTTTTTTATTTTCAGACATTTTATTTGATGCATTTAAAATTTTGTTTGCTCTATTTTTTTACTTCCCACTCACTTTTTCAATTGTTAAATAAGGTAGTCCATATGATTTTACGCTAGTAATATTTTAGGGAATCACAACTCTCATTTAATGTAGCACTTGTTGTTCTCTCTTCTTCCGTTGTCTTCTTTTAATAACTTACAATAACAACGGCACTCTCTTTAAACTCGCAAAGTTTAAGTCACCAAAGCAACAAACAAATGGCCAAAGAACTTTTGGTTTCATATAATTTTGCAACAAGACACATGAACAATTCATTACTGCATTAAACTAATGTTAATGTTTAAAAAATCACATCGTCAACTTTTCTATTCGTTTCTAAACTTTCACAGCAACAAAGTGTAACAAAAAGCCGGCCGGTATCACAAATGACCGGCCGGCAGCCACCACACACAATTAGTTGGCTATTTACATTTGTATTTTCTTTTTTTCCGACCGATCATTTACCGATTTATAATGATTTACAATTGCAACGACGATTTCATTTCGTTTCACTACACTTGCTAACAATTTAGACATGAATTTAATCAATTTTTATTTGCACTGATCAAATTGTCGACCGCCATAACAAATAAATACCGTAAACTGAAGTGCAAAACAAAAACAGCGTTGCCAGCTGAACATTTTTAGTATATCGTTTAGCACTACTCTGTTAAGACATGTTCACACACTTTTCAATATTTGGAGACAAAACTACCGGAAGTGTCATCGAAAATTGGAAGTTATATCATTTAATTTCGGATGATATGGGGGTGTGTATTGTTGCTTTTAGTGATTTTTACACAATTTATTGAAAAGATTTAGTGTTTCAGAACATTGTTAGTTTTGGAATAGAATAAAATCAAGGGTATAGAATAAAATCAATATAAGTTTTCAATGCGTGGCATTCACATCAAATAGTTCTTTTTTCGAGAAAAAAGTTTTTTAAAGGTATTTTTTTAAAAAAGAAATGTTTTTTTACTTAAAATTGTTAAAAAAAAATTCGAAAATATATAAAATGGTAAGTTTTAAGGTGAAACGATATATGTATACAATACTTAGAGATCTGATTATATTGGCCAATTTTTTGAGAGTTTGATCACAAAAAAAACTTTACATGCAATGACATATGTATATGTGGGTACTTAAACTAAAGAGTTTTTAAAGTACATTTTTAATTTGAAAATATTTGATTAATTTTAAAATTATGAACATTTTTAACTACTATATCCAATACATCTATGTAAATATCAAAATAATTGTGCGTATAAACATTTAAAAGAATTCGAAAGTGTACACTAAAATTTACTTAAAATTGGCATTGAAACGTAGGACATAACTATGGATCCAAAAAAAAAATAAAATAAAAATAATGAATATCAATGATCAAATTCATAACTATGCTGGACATTTTCGGCTGATATCTACTTCACTTGCACATGTTTGACGTAATTGTAGATATATATACAGCTGATGATGTACCATTGTGCATCAGTTCGTCACAAAGGGGTCTGAATATGAACTCGTCATGGAGGTCGAAACGTGTCATCCTAGTGCGTGACACACTGAATTTGACCAAATATATCAAACAATAAAAAATGAAAAACATTTTCTGATCTTTAGCCGAATTTCATGTATCATTCGATACACTAACGTTAATTGATAAAAATAATAAATAAAATAAATTTCGACATTATATATTTGGTAAGTTTATATATTATATGTATTTTATATATATATATATTACTAATATAAACAAAATATCAATCATTAATTACTTTCTTTTAGATTTTATAAAAAATATAAAATTTTAAGGAATTGAAAATGTAAATTAAATAAAATGAAATTCTAAACTATTTTTTTCATTTATTTATTTATTATATTTTTAAATGTATAAAATTGTAAGTAAAAATTTAAAAGTGTGACATTTACTCAAATAACTCAAATATTTTTCTTTTTTTGCAAATCGTTGTTATAAAAATTTAAAAACTTTTGTTTATTTTTTGTACAAAAAAATGTAAAATTGAAAATCCAAAAAAAAATGTTTCAGTTTTTTTGTAAAAAATGTTTAATCAAAAATAACTTAGATTCTATTTTTTTTAGGTAAATCGTTGCTTTCAAAATCTAGAATACTTTTTATGATGCGTATAAAAAAAATTTTATGCAAAATTGTTTATCAAAAAACCAATTTCCAATAATAACTCGGATTCAATTAATTTTAGGTAAATCTTTGGTATAAATATCTAGGCTATTGGTTATATTGTGTATAAAAAATTTAATCCCTTAAATTTGTATGTAAAATTGTTTTCCATAATTGTCGTTTGTTATAAATATTACAGATAATTTTTTATGTAAAAGTTTGTATCAAAAAAAAATTTTAATTAAATATTTTTTTTTCGGAAAAAAAACTCAAAATCCATTCTTTTAGGAATATTGACGATATGTAAATAAATGTTTATTATTTTTTATAAATTTTTTTTTTATAAAAATGCTAATGTAATTTTTTTTTGTAAGTTTTTTAGTTTCCCAAAAAAACAAATTCAATTCTGTTACAAAAAGTATTTAAAAAATTTCAATTTTATTAAAAACATTTTTTCGATTTTACTAAATATATTTATTTGGAAAAAAAATTCCATGCGTTTAGGAAAATCGTCGGTACTAAATGCAAATACCAGTTTGTTTTTGTTACTAATAAATTTTTATTTTTTTTATATTTAAAAAGACAATTTCCCTTAATTGTGGGATAAACTGGTTTTTATAAGTTTTACTATTTATTTATGTGCCATTGCTTTTTTAAACAAAAAGATAGTTTTTCTTATAAAATGTCAAACTTTGCATACCAATCTGATGACAACTTTAAAGAAAACAAAAACACAATTTTTATTGCAAAAATATTTTATATATATCATAATTTATTTTTTATGTAAAAAATGATGGCAATTTATTTATTTTATTTTTTATGTCGTTTTTAAGTCCTTACTTACAAAAACCAATATTAATTAAAATTTAGTAACGAATTACGTTGTTGCAAATATATATTACATTTAATTTGTTTGTACATGAAATTGTATTTGTATTTAGTATTTAAAAAAAAAAAACAAAATTTCAATTATTTGTGAGTTTTAGATATTCGGCCTTATTCCCGTAGACGTCGTCGACGCAAAACGACGTCGTCTTGTGACGACGATGTAAAATCGGTATTCTCGTAGTCGTTTTCGATAACTATCGGTTACTATTGACACAAATTTGGTATTCTGTAAGGAAATGTGACGACGACGTTGAATCGAAAAGACTCTGAATCTGTCGTCACAGTTGTTAGTAACGACTTGAAACAATTTGAAAGAATAACTTTAGTTTTTGTAAATTTAAAAAAAGGTTTTGTTTAATGACGTCAAGAATAACAATGTCGAGTAACAAATAGGGGCTTGGAAACAAAATCCCTCATAGGTACAAGGATTTTGTGTAATTTTAAGGGGTAATGTGAGAAAATTGGTGAAAAAATAATTTAATTCCTTTGGAGCGCCTTTAAGAATCCTTTGCGGTTGTAGTTACGAATCTGGTCTTCTTTATTTGTAGCAAAAATTTTGATATGGGTTCCATCGACATATCCAATTACTCCAGTAAATACTGTTTTGTTAAAAAAAATTTAGTTTATGCTTCCGATTTGTCATCTTCAGTTACTTCCAATTGTATCCAAGGTGGACAAATCACCTCTCTAATGCATTCAGACAGGAATCTTGCAACTACTGGCTGCGCTTACACTTAGGTTGTAAGGCCCCTGTCCAAAGGACCTCAATGTTGCTGACAACTTAATTATGACTGAAACATATGTCCTGAGTTCACTTTTCATGATAGGAACTATTTCTATAGGAACGATTACGTAATTAAATTAAGACTTAAGTAGTTCTAGAATCTAAAAAAAGTTGGAAGGCCGGCCAACAGATAACCTCAAATTACGATTTTAACACCGATGAACATACTCGTTATTTGGCAAGTTTAAGATCATCGGATCATAGTCGAAGTATTATCCTTTCCAGTATAAGATTATTTTTACTTTCCTCATCGCTTGAATCTGAATCGAAAACAAAAAACATTTCTTCACAACAGAAAATAAAAGTCAAAATGAATCAGCTGATGTACAAATGTTACATCAGCTGTTGTTATTTCTTTCATGTTATCGATTACTAGTCGACGTCGTCTCATAGTAGTTACAGAATACCGACATAGCATTGATGTGACAACGATGTTGACTCGAAGTGATGTTGACATAAAAACGACGACGATGTCGACGACGTCTACGGGAATAGGGGTGATTATTAATACAGTTTATTTTCAATCTTAAAATATTTTAAATTCAATAAAGTAATTTAAAATTTTTATATATTGTTTTTTTTTTGTTACTGAAAATCCTTTCTTTTATATCTTTATTTAAAAGTTCACGTTTTTTAAATTTTTAGTCATCTTTAAAAAATATTAAATTTAATAAAAAAATGTTATATTTATATTAAACTAGTGGGCCCGGCAATGCTTCGCTATTGCATATTAACTTGTAATATAATTCACATTTAGGTCTACAAAGTACTTTGAAAACGGTACTTGAGTTTATAAACTTATAAAACTAATTTGAAGTAACTCCTTAACATGGAAGTTAACCAATTACGTTTAATTGTCGTAAATGCTAATAAAAAGTTCATTAGCAAAGTCATATATATAGTGCCGACATGCAGATAAGGTTTTTTCTGTATGTAGGGCGAAAAACCACTTCTTCCACAAATCGGAAACAGACAATCCACTAAGGAGCAAAATTTAATTTTTATTTCGATCTGTAGTAGCGGATACTAATTATCTCTTTGGGCATAAAAAAAACACTTTTGTTATGGCTCCTCCGCCTTTTGACCGCAAATGAAAATTCAGTTTGAAGCTTTATGCCTTTAGCCACAAAAACTTATTTTGTCATGTCTTCTTCTCACACGGATCAAGAATATTCCGAAATACTATTTTTGTATTGAACTCGTATTTCCATTTTTGAGATAATTCGGTCACCATCGTTTGGCTTAACAAAGTGATGGTCTCACGCGCTGTATGGCATATTACACCGTCGTGTTGGAACCATTTCTCGTTCAAATAATGTGCAATGACATGATAAATAAAAAAAAAAATGAACGTCCACTGGCTCAAATTCTTCCACCAGTTAGATCTTACATAGATGTAGGCCAAGATTTTTCTTCAGCATTTGCAGAGACCGAGTTGCTGAAAAAGGCGTCGGTTCGATAAATTCGAGTCCCCTGTCACACTTACGTCTACAGCGTCGATGGCTTCTATTAGCTGCTCAGATGGATCATTATATGCACCCTCAACTTCACAAAGGGCTCCATAAGTTTGGCGAACAGAATGTACATTTTGAAAATAAATTTGCAAGATTTGTAAACGTTGTTCTTGTGTAGTTTTTACATGGTGATTTTCCAAAGTATACTAAAAGAAAGTCTATCACACTTCATTAGTATGACAGCTAGATTAAAACTTCTAACTATCAGAAGTTCTATACGTCAAAAAAAAAAAATTACTTCATACATAGGTTATTTACAAATAGTTGCTAATGTTACCTCAGACATACTATAAAAATTTAAATTGTACCCCAATAAAACAAAAGGTGTTTTCCAGTATAACTACAATGAATATTGCTTCCTTTTTCTATATGTATGATTTATTACCGATTCGATCTCCTGAAAAGTAAATGAAAAGTAACTGGTGTACGGACCATTATTTGATACAGTTTAAAAATTTAACTATTGAAGTGCGTGGTTAGCGCCTCGGCACTTTTTACTTATTAAGTTCCAAATAGCCTGTTCATTAGGGCGGAACAATTTGTTCGCGTCTAAAAAAACGTGGTAGTCGTATACCAGTCTCAAAAAGTACGATGAATTCTTAGAAAATTACACTTAGAAACTATATGTCTACAATCAATTCCTAGTTCGCGCTGGGAAGCATGAAGATTTCAGGTTGAGATATATGTTTAGCAATTTTTCAGTTACGTCAGACCTACCATTCCGATGTTTGGAGACCAAGACGAAGAGAATAGTATATTTTTTACATTGTTTTGGATCCCGCCAAATATTCTGAAAAATGATTTTTAAAAACTTAAATTCCGTATGCCAACTCTCAGAGAGCATAACTTTTTAACCAATACATAGATTTGCTTCTGTAATACCTCATTTAGTTTGCTGGGAAGTTAGTTTATGTGATTTACAATAGCTATGTATATAAATTAAATGAATGGTTTGAGTAAAATGGAATAGCATCGAATTGCCAATTTCTATTCCCTAAATGTGGAAAACTCCAAACAATGTATTGCCTATGTTACTTGCGGGGTTATTCTGAAGATGCTCTGGAAATTTCATCAAAATCGGTCCAGCCGTTTTCGAGCCCATACGTTACAACAATACACACATCCCCACACACACACACACACATACATGTTTCGAAATGAATGCAGTGTTCGCTATAACTCAAGAACCAATGCACATACAAAGACCGTTTATACATTAAAACCTTGGTATTAACGTCACCTTCCATATGAAGTTTGCAGAAACAAAATCGGTTCACGCATTCCAGAGAACATCAATTTCTAACACAATGCAACTTATATTTATATATATAGATATGTTTTTAAAAAAAATCTTAAATTGTATTCCTTTTAGGAAAATTTTTAATAAAATTGCAATTTAAAAATGAAAATTTGATGACAAATATTATTTTTTTAAAAAATAGGAAAATGTGTATAAACTTAAATATCAGTTTGTTGGTGACAAAAAAACATTTAAATTTTTGTTTTACATTTATTTATACCACTTTCCATTATTTGTGAAAAATCTTTGATTACATAAATATTACTTTTTATTTTCTGTGTAAAAAATTAAATTAGTTTTATCAAAAAATTTTATTTTTAATTTCAGATAATTTATTCATCCATTTTTCTAATTATGTATTTTCCTTTTTGAAATTTTTTCTATTATTTTTTTTTAATTTTTTTTCTTCATTTTTATCATTTGTTCCTGATTAACATAACATACCAGCAGCCTGATGACTACTGTTTAAGTAATCGCCCCCCTACACCCACAACAATTAAAACAACGTATGTTTCATGGCTATTAAATATTGACATTTGCGTTTATTTTTATTTCAATTTTTAATATTTTGTTTTTTAATTATTTTTTTTTTTTTCATTTTTTCAATCAGTCTCTGGTGGTGTTTTGGATTTTGTTTACAATTTTTTTTCTTGGTTTTCCTATTAAATCCGTCTAGGACACGGCCCCTTAGCAGCAGCTGGTGAGATTTAACGCGACTTCAGTATAAAGTAAAGTGTAATGGTAAACCTGACCAATAGATTGTGTATGATGACGCGGCACTACTGCTTAGAGGCTTACAAACTGTATTGAAACACGGTCATTTCGTCCGTCTGAATTTTGTCTCTTGTAGTAAAAGCTAAACTTATATACTAATAAATTAATACGTATCAATATAAAGGAAATGTGTGAAAATATACAAGTTTCATATCATAGAACGAACATTTCGATTTTTTCTTTTTTCTTTTGCGTATGGTGGAAATGATTATTTTTGTTTACATAGAATTTTGGAAAAATTTTAAACATATGGAACCGAGGCTTATCCTTGGTGAGTGTTATTAAAAACTAAATAAAAAAAATACATTGTTTAACATTAGAAGAGAAGATCTTATGTGCTATGTTGTAAATAAGATGTGTGAACCAAAAGATTTCAACTAACAAAATCTATAGTAAATGTACATAACAAAACCAGGACGCCACACCAAGTATGTGTTCAATTTGTGGCTTTTTGTCACGGTTTGTTTATTCATAATTAAGGAGTTATTTTACTGTTCTCCTTTTCTGCGGAACACCAAATTCGTTGGATGTATAACATGTATGTTGGCAAATATGCTGGCCGCTTCTAAAGTAAAGTGTTTGTGTCGAAATAGAAGGAACTTTTTCCCGTTGGAAGTTTTTACTCAATGCGAAATTTTTTTATAATAAAATGTATATCTGCTGTAGATATTAATCTACTTCCATTTTAGTTTCTTTCCGGAATAAAAATTAAAATGAATTTTTTCCAGGAAAATTAAGTTTTCCTGAGAAGTAACAATTTGTTTCCCAAAAAACAACATTCATCTAAAGAAAAATACATGTTTTAAAGAAAAGGATAGTGTAAAATTTTTCTTAAAAACAAATATATATTATTTTAGATCTAAAAAAAAAACAAAAATATTTTTCTATAGAAAAAATAAATTTTTTCCTCAAAAAGTGGAAACTTTTTAATCACATTCTTTTAAGATATCTTCATAGTTTTGCGTAATTGAAAATAACCAAAACTACTTGGAAATGCCATCGCTTTTAGCCTTAACATACAGCCAAAAGGGATCTCATTCCTGACTGGATTCTAGGGAAGTTGCTAAGCAGCAAAACGATTACTATCGGATTTGTAACCCCATTTGAACATTTTGTCTTGCCACAACTTTCCTTCTTTTTGGGTACCTTCTTCCGTAAAAGTTCCTTCTACTTCTTTTCATCTTTTATACTAACATTGCCTTTGCTCATTTCCATAGGAAATTAAAGCGTGCTACTGAGATTACATCCTTGATTTCTAGTTGCTTTTGGTGTTCACTAGATGTGTGAGTGTTAATTTGGAAACTTAATCAAGTACATATATATTTATATAAATATACATGATTATCTTTATATTTAGAGAACTTTCCTCCTTGCCTTAAAGGCCTATTTCTTATCCTGCGCCGCACGTTTATCACTACTGGCTACCCTAATGCACTTATTATCTAGTTTGGTAATATCTCACTAAGCAGTTCCTTTGTTCCCGGCTGTAACGTTTCCGGGAATTTGATGTCGAAGGATACGAGCAAATCACCGCGGCGCGAAGGTTCTTTGGGGAATGGCAAACCCTTGCCACCCATCCGTTTCACGGTGTTGGGCTTGATGATTTCTCCCTGAGTGTTGACGGTGAGGCGGTCACCGTGCAAAGTAGGCACTGATACTGCGGTGCCGCACAATGCTTGCTTAAGGCTTATGGGGGCATTGTATCGCAAGTCGCTGCCCTCTCTTCTGAATACTGAATGTGGTTTATCGCGTATAATAAATATAATGTCAGCTGGAATTTTGCCGGGAGTCTGGTCTCCCTCCTGTTGGAAGGTGATTTTGGTACCCGCCTTCCAGCCGGGTTTCACTGTAATATTGAGAACCTTCTCCTCTTTGCGTGGCTGGCCGGTGGTCATAGACATGCGGGATATTTTCATCTTCTTGACGCACCCTCTGTCTACCTCTTCCAGTGATACAAAGAGATCATGCTCTATGGGTGGATCTTGTTGCTGACGTTTGCGACTGGGCTGCGCATTAAAGGACTGTGAACGGAATGCACCACCTGGGCCGCCGCCACCCATTGATTGATACATATCATCGTCTCCCATGAAAATGGTTTGTGACTCAAAAATGCGTGACGGATCGCCGGAGCCGAAGAAAATGCCAAATGGATCTGCATTGCCAAAGAATTGGGCAAAGGTGGCTCTGGGATCGCCATGGTAGTGATAGGGGCCGCCACCTTCATTGCCACCGGGTCCTCCGGGTATGCCACCCTTCAAACCCTCCTCGCCGTACTGGTCGAAAATGTCACGTTTCTTTTTGTCCGACAGCACCTCGTATGCCTCGGCAATCTCCTTGAAACGCTCTTCCGCTTGTGGCGTCTTGTTCTTATCGGGATGGTATTTCAAAGCCAATTTGCGATAAGCTTTTTTGATTTCGTCATCGGTGGCAGACTTGCCGATGCCCAAAATTTTGTAGAAATCTTTGCCCATTGTGTTTGTTTAGCGCTCTTTGTGCAACCTTTTTGGTTCCTACACAGGCCAAAAACGGATTCTGTAATAAAGAAAACAAAACACACAAAAAATAAGTCACTTTTTCTTTGTAATCTCGTTTTTATTTTTATAGTGCATTACGCCACAGAAGTTAATTATTATTACAATTTACAAGCCAACAATTGATTTATTATGATTTTTTTTCTCTCGTTCGTCTTGACTCGCTAGAACATTCGAGAGCTGTCCACAAATTTCGATTAAATTCGCTTGTTTTCGTTGATTGTTTCTTCACTTCACTGCCTAACCCCCCCCCCCCTAAGTATTTAGTTAACGGAATTTTTTGCAATCTCTTTATTTTTTCCTTTCTTTACTCTCTTCCATTCATATCATTCACAATGTGTCGGTCGGTCGGTCTCATTTTTACAAATGCAATTGCATGGCCCAGGCCAGCTGTAACTCAATGTCGTTCTCTCGCTCTCTCTCTAGCACATACGCCATACAAGGTGTCAATGATTTCATCGACAATTCAAGAAAATTCGCGTAACAATGCAATTCAAGTTGAAGTTTTTCAAATTAAAAATAAGCGATAAACTTCTAAATAAATAACTGCGAACAAAAACTCTTATAACTTTGAGAAGATTCTTCAGGTCAACGTGGCATAATGTTTATCCCATTTAAAGCACTTACTTTTTCTACTCCTTTAGATTTGAATATGTAACAACTTTACAGTTGTTTGTTTTGATTTTGTAGCACACGCACAATTTTATTTTTTTTTTATTTTATTCTCTTTTGTTGGTGTTTGTATTTATTTTATACAGTCTTTTATTTTTTGAACAACTTTATAATAAATTTAAATCTTTGATTTGCTTGAACTGCAGAAAATTTCAATAAATTTAACAACAGTAGTTTCACAGGCTATGCTTCTTTTATCTTGTTTATTTCTTTAATAACGAGCGTTTGACAAATCCACTGGCATTTATAGTGTTCCGCGTTTCAGTTTCTCGAATGTTCCAGATGTTTTTGAAGTATTCTTGACATTTCTCCGTTGGCAAGTGTTGCCAGATAAGAAATGAATATTGTACTGCTAGTAGAGTTGGCAAAATTAGAATACTTTGGTACTCAATAATATTTGGTATTTTACAACAAATGTAGAGAAAAAACATCGAATTTTTCGGTATTTTGTTTGAAGTTGGGGTTGAAGATAAAATCGCAGGGTAAGAGCACATAATGTCGGCGGACAACAAAAAAATAAGCCCTAAAATACAAAAAAATCTAGGTCATTATACAAGTACATGGGTTCTATGATGACCCCCTATTTGCGGGTACTCAAATTAAAGATATTTTCGAGACGAATCAAATTGTGCATTTTTCGGGACCAAACAAGGCCCATGGGACGCTAGAGGTCCAAAAGTGCATAGTAGGTTCTATGTAAGGGTAATCAAATGAAAATATCTTTGGGACGAATCTTTTTCTTAGTGTATTTATATGTAAAAATGTAAATATGTATGTACAAAACCAAAATATAATTTTCTATAACCTTTTTAACAATTTAAATTTTAAATTTACTTATTTATGAATTTTGTAATTTACTTAATAGTAGCTATGAGGCTTTAAATTACAAATTTATTATATGAAATAAAATTTCATAATTCATGTACATATTTAAAAAAATATCTTGTAGTTCAAAACCATTGAATTTGGTAATAAACATAAGGAAAACATACATATATAAAAACCATTAGTATAATTTTTTTTACTAAAAGAAAAAAATATTTTAGTTTAAATCTATCGGAATTGATAATACAAATAATGAATATAATAATATTTTCTCAAAATTAAAAAAAAAAACTTGCCCGACTTTTTGGGATGTTTTTATTTTATTATATTTACTTCAGAAAGATCTAAATATCAAAAATTTTGGAAAACTAAAAATTAGTACACCGTGAAATAACTTTGTCGCTTATTTAATAACGCTTATTTAATACTTATTAAACACTATTTTTAGTCGTGGTGAATGATTTTTTTAGTTAAAAAAACACACTGCCAAGCTTTGAAATTGTCATTAATACAAAAGCTCTGGGAAATAAAATGATGAGGTTTGTAAAAAGTAGTGAAAGCATTTTGAGCTAAAAATGCGAAATGCTAAAAAGTGGTTTCACACTGCGGTTTCGCATATTGTCAGCTATTGTCTAGCTCACACATTTTTTCATTCGCCTTGTAAACCTGCAATATTTTTCTGCCAAAAATCTGTTAACATTGTTTTGAAAGCAGTATTCCACGAAGCGGGAATGCTTTTAACTAATTGGAATGATTATTTATTAATGTTTTGGCAAAAATTAAATTTTTTGTCCGTCCATGTTGTTTGGCATTCTTTCCGTTAATTGTAAACAAACAACGAAAATGGATCAACATTAATAATCGCTTAAATAGAAATTTTAGCATTTTGGCTGCATCTTTCAAAGATTCGGAATAATGCGAAAAATATGTTAAATGCGTTCTGGTGTAAAACGGTTATAAAGCATTCACATGATATAAGGCCAAAAAAGCGCCGGATGCAAAATTTTTGTTTATTAATATTTAAAAAAAAAATATTGTTGAATATATAAAATTGCGCGCTACTGAAAAAAAATTCTGTAAAAATCGCGCGTTTTTTTAAATTTTTTCTTTAACATAAAATTGCTGGTAATGCAATGGGTATATAATTTGGCTGAAGTGCAGAACATGGTTTTAAAAAACAAAATATGCCATTGTCTTCGTCTTGGTCCCCAAACATCGGAATGGTAGGTCAAAGTTGGCGCTCAGGCCCATGGGGCCCAGAGGGGGTGTCAAAAAGGGGCCCCATCGGTTCTATGATGACCCCCCATATGCGGTTACTCAAATGAAAGATATTTTTGAGACGAATCCAACAGTGTGATTTTAACGTGTCCCCTGGACCGAGTTAGGGCCATTTAAATTTCCGGGAAGTACGAAAAAAAATCATCGCGCGATTTTTTTAAAAATAATTTTTGCCAGCGGCGTTATTACTCCCAACCATTTTCACTCTTTTACAAAAAAAAATATTTTTCCAGGAATATACCAAAAAGAAAAATATTTTGTAACAAAAATCGCGCAACTAATAATTAAAAGGGATATATAAACAAAAAAATAAAATATTTATTAAATTTTTCTTCAACTTTTCTACTTTTATCCTTTTTTACAAATTCTTTCAAAATTCTCTTTCAACATTTTCTTCAAATTTTATTGAATTTGCCTATTTTTTATCAAATATTTCTTTTTGCACTTTTTCTTGATTTTTTTTTAATGTTTTTTGAAATCGTCCATTGGTTTCCTTCATTTTTTAAATTTTTTCTCAATTTTCTTTTTTTAATTAAAAAAATAGAAAAATACAAAAACAAATTTAAATTTTCACACATTTCTGATGACATTTAATTTTTCTTTTTTTGAATTTTTCGATTTTATTTCCCTAATTTTCCATGATTTTTCCCTTATTTTTTAAATTTTTGAGGGGAAATTTAAAAAAAAAAAATTTAATGATTAATTGGTTTAATTTGTCTTTTTTTTTAGAATTTATTTCCTTAAATTTTTCTAATTTTTTCCATGATTTATTTTCACATTTTTTAATTTAAATTTAATAATTTAAATGGCTCTAACTCTATCATAGAACCCAAGTGGCCGCTTTTTTGGCCCCCCCAGGCCCCATGGGCCTTAGCGCCAACTTTGGCCTTGATTTTCGTGTTTTAGGGCGTATTTGAGGAGGGAGTGGCAATTATGTATTTCATTCATCATTTTTAGGGCCCTACTCCTGACTATGGAATTCAGCCAAAAGAATTCAACCCCCAGGCCCCATGGGCCTTAGCGCCAACTTTGACCTTGATTTTCGTGTTTTAGGGCGTATTTGAGGAGGGAGTGGCAAATATGTATTTCATTCATCATTTTTAGGGCCCTACTCCTGACTATGGAATTCAGCCAAAAGAATTCAACCCCCAGGCCCCATGGGCCTTAGCGCCAACTTTGACCTTGATTTTCGTGTTTTAGGGCGTATTTGAGGAGGGAGTGGCAATTATGTATTCATTCATCATTTTTAGGGCCCTACTCCTAACTATGTAATTCAGCCAAAATGTTGCTTTTCTTAACTCGCAATTATAGTTTTGTTTACATATATGTCAAATTTACAAAAATTCGACGATCCAAAACACTTCAACCATAGTGAAAACGGTTCGATGTATCGTATCTACTCAAAACACTTGTTTTTGAAAACACAATATTAGCCCATAGTGTGAAGTTACCTATTAAAAAATATCGTAAATAAATAACGAAACATACATCTGGCAGCTCTGCTTCATCGAAGTGAAGTCTTTTTGGTTTATTTGTGTGTGGCGTGCAATTTTTCAGCACAGTGAATTTTTTTGTTTAGTATTATTTTAGGATTTATTTCCGAAGAAAAAGAAATATTCCCGTAAAAAAAATAACGCACCAACATGCATCCAATCGCCTCGTACAACAACTAAATGTGTGCAGTTGGACATATAATGCAATACGCAATAAATCAATAGAAGGATTTCGAAACATCCGTACCGTGTGTAAATCATCCAATTTTCGTTTTTGCAGTTATCCTGCAAAATAACATCGCCATCTAGCAGCAGCACAAGAGTGAAGAATATACAGGGAAATTCCTGTTACTACTACGTGCCACATTAACGCTGATTTTGATGATGGGTAAGAACTTTTGTTTTCTAAGATTCCATCGATATCCATTATGTTTTCCAAAGGGCTTTCCTTTCCCAACAACATTGGGAATTCGCCTCGAAGTAATTGCGGTAAGTGCTGTTGCAACACTGCTTTGACGACGGGGTCGGGTGCAGTGTTCTGCATGCTGCGATTTGTTTTGGCCAAAATTGTGAGGTCCTTGAACTACATTTGAGTGCATATGACTATTTTTAGATGACATAACATCTGTGTGTGCAATGTACTCTATGGATATGTGTAATTTCCATAGATCTTTTCAAAGTTTAGCAAATGCTCGTGACATTCAAGACGGGAAATAGCAGACTATACCAACACAAAAATTACTTATATATATAGTATTTATGTGGCCTAAAAGGTAACAAACCGCAGGATCCTAAATACTTGTGGAAAAAACTGGTGCAATGATTAGTGGTCTCAAACATTGGTCATGTTATGTTTAATTCTTTTGAGCTTAATGGGTATACATTGTATACTTATATTGAAATTGTTAATTTGGAAAGCATTTCCAAATGCTTTAAGTTTCATAATGCAGAGAACTTTTCAGGAACTGCAAAAAAAACTTGTAATATTTGATATAAATCCAACTTTACACTGGCAGACAAGTCTGAGCGATGAAGAGCGGTCTGCGCAGTTCTTGTCTGTAAAAAATCAAAAGAATTTTGATTATCCTAAATCTGAACAGGCGTCTGATAATGTAAGGACAGATTAGACAGCCTTTTTTTGGTGTCAATGAAAATTTCCAAAATTTAAGTAGTAAAAATTGTTAAATTCATTAAAATATACGAAAGTCAAATACAGAACTCTTTTAAGAAATTAACATTCAAAAAGTGTTGTGCTAAATTTTTGTAAAATAAAATATAAATATTAAGAATGGTACAAACTTCGAAGCCACAAACTGAAAAAATTAACTCTTGCCTCAAATAACTTACGTTTGATTGATAGTGCATATGCATAGAAGATTAGTTTCACATTTGGTTTCTTATTATGTGATTGGGCTAGAGAAGAGATCTATAGAATGCCAACGCCTTATTCTCTAGCCCTGCAACTAAATGCCTGCAAAGCAATAATTTGTATGTACATCAAACCTACCAATGTAGATTTTATAGCAGCCCGGTAATGGAAGGCCTGACAGAAGACGTGCAACCTCAAGCCTTATAGAATGCTTGCAAACACATGAAAATGTAAGAACTTCCTAATAAAAAAATTTATCTTTGCCTCTACTTATTTAAGTTTAATTGAGTGCACTGTAATTTTAAATACATATACCGACATTTTCGTAAGCACCTGTCTTATTATTTACTGTCTTATTTACGGAAACAACTGCAACGCTGACGAATCCACAATCAATATCGGACATGCAACAATTAGCAATGTGAGCAACCTTAGAATCCTATGTATTATTTTTTCTAACAGATATAATTGGATAGAACATTGCAATCACCAAAAAAAACAATCTTATAACAAGGGTCAATATTATAAGATATTTAGCAAAGAAAACCTCTACGCATATTAATACTCTATCATACCTTGTCAGAACGCTAGTGCCTAGCAAAATCGATTACGGCCTATTCCTGTATGGAAACAGTAGCTAGAAGACTATAAATATAATTAAAACTGTTTATCATCAATCTGTTAGAGCAAGTACTTATGCTTACCGGACTACCCCTATCAATAATGTTTTATTAGAATCCGGCCTACCATCGCTCGAATCCCGCATTTATGAAATAAAAGCTAGACTGATTCCAGAATTATTAACCAGCACCAACTCCCATATCGATAACGATATAGCCTCTATAATTCGGGCAAAAAGACAGAGACGAATTAAATCTGCCATCGCAAGCAGTTTAGATATAGCGATAGACCTTCAGATACCCCTAAAACCCAGTAAAACTGTGAAAACTAGTTCACCATGGCTGTATAAGGAGTCATATACTGATATTTCTTTATCTAAACTAAAAAAAGACCTAATTCGATCGTATACATCTCGGAGCTTCTTGCCAAACAAAATCTTCTTTCCAGCAACCGATGGCAATTCTTATACACACCGACGGCACTAAAATCGACAACAAATTACCCGCATATGCAGTTGTTCATAACAATTGTGAATATGTTTCCCTCGGTACACTTCATGATAGCGCATCTGTTTTTACGGCGGAATCATGAGGCTGATAAAAATGACAAGAAAACTGTAATATTCTCCGACTGTCTTTCAGTAATCAAAGCAGTAAGCAAACCTTTCTCATGTCACTGGAACACTATAAATTAAATAAGAAACATACTAATAAAATCCGACGGAAACATTTTATTCCACTGGATACCTAGTCACATACGAATACACCCAAATAAGGAAGCTGACAAGGCTGCTAAATTTGCTGCAACTGCTCCAATAATAATGAACCCCACCATAGAAAAAAAACGACTTAAAACGTTATACAACTAACAATATTATAACTAAAATCAGAAAGATCCCAACTACCCACCATCATTACGCCGCATCGTAATCCATCGATGACTCCACCAGTGTACCCTATCAATATTGAGAAGATAAAACTTTACACATTTTCGAGGGTTTGTCTTCGACACACCATTTTTTCCCATGAGTACATAATAACCCGAGCTCCCCAACTTGTCTGCCCAAAATGTAATAATCACATCACACTCAACCACATCTTCCAAGACTGCCCGGCCATTGATAGAATTAGTAGACAATACTTTGGAAATATCTCAGTGTATGAAATCCTAAACACACCATCAGTTAATTACATTAACAATATATACAACTTTCTAAAACAAATTCGCCTAAGAATTTAGCACATACTAATATAACACAAATGTCACAAAAATATATCACAATTTACATCCAGGGCCGATAGCCATAGCAGCTAGAGCTCAACATAAATTAAATTTTAGAATTAATTCTTAAAATTAGATACCTAATAAATAAGTGTTATTTTTTATTTTACTAACTTTATATATTTTATTTATTTTACCTATTTTATTTTATTTATTTATTTTATTTAGTTTTAGTTTTGTTCTTTAAATTCGACCTTTCTTAGTTATCTTCATTTTCCTTATTTTTAGATCAAGCTCGTGGTCGTGTTTTTTTGTAAAATTTATTTATTTTTCAATATTTCGATCCTCTTTGAGAATCATCTTCAGGAATTACAAATAAACAAATATTGAATGAAGTTGAGTGTAAATGAGACAAAGACGAGAGTCTACACTTACACTCAACTTCATTTAATATATGTTTATTTATTTGTTTATTTTATTTATTTTATTTATTTTATTTATTTTATTTATTTTATTTATTTTATTTATTTTATTTATTTTATTTATTTTATTTATTTATTTTTTTCTATTATTATTTAAGATAGAAGGCTTTGGAAGGTCCGTTACCAGGTTTTTTTATTTTATTTTTTTATTAATTTTATTTATTAAATTTATTTTTTTTTTTTTCTATTATTATTTAAGATAGAAGGCTTTGGAAGGTCCGTTACCAGGTTTTCGTGAGATGTCCTTTAACATTGCTTTACCACTTTCACCTTTTAGAATAATATCTGCTATGTTCCTTGGTCCTTTATATGAGGGAGTTTCCCTTTTTTATAATAATATAGTTTTTGGGAATCGTCGGAAATAAATCACTGAAATTCTGACGATATTGTGGTTCTGAGTAGGAATTTAAAATCAGTCCGAGTAATTAATTTGAAGTATATTATTATAATAATATTATATTTGAATTATATAATTATAATTAATTTGACTTTGTACTACTTTTTTCACGACTTAATTTGTATTCATAAAACGATTTTCAAAAAAACATATGAATATAATTAATTCCACGTCAGCGGATGCAATACATACTATAGGGTTTGGTGTAGAAATGCACTCATTTCACTGTACTTTCATTTCAATTGATTTCCCACTAATAAACACATTTTGTATATCTTTCAACAGCAACACAACTTCCGCACTCAAAGGGAGAACAATATCCAACAATAATACAACATTTTATGCGTTGAAAAGTAAAGTACCACACAAACTAATTAAGAAGCATGATAGATTATCACACAACTTTTAAGTTAAGCAGCGTTAAAGAAAAAAATTGTCTTAAATGTTCTCACCAATTATTAGGCAAATATACTCATGTTTAAATATAATAAACTTATTGAATATTTGGTATATAATAAGTAAAAACTTTTGGAAATTGAGAGCCAAACGAAGAGCCAATTCTCAAAAGAAAAACATGCGAAAATCTAAATGAAATCTAAGAATAACTCACATAGTTCTCTCTATAAAAGCTAATAAGCTAATGTGTACAAAATATTTTGTTAAATGAATGCCATGATAGAAATGTCGAAAACGTAACAACAATACAACATCAACTGTTTAACTTGTCGATTGTCGAAGACACTTAGCATAACTTAAAACATTTAACAACCACTCATATTTAAAAATTTACAATTTTCACATTAAATATATCTGTATAGATATATAAATATATCTGTATAGTATATTCAATGATTCGATAACGCTTTTGTCGAAAATTTTCTACGTACATTTGGATTTTTTGCAATGCTAATACTTCCATGAAGAATCTCTGGGAGAGGTATACACTGTTGAACACAGCAACGAAAGAGAATAAGTCTTTGGTGATGACGATGGAAAACATATTGCGAGGCTCCTAGACATGCATATATACTGGGATGGTCATTCTGTGGATACATCATATATTTTTTTAGAAATTGTAAGATAACAATAAAACATTTTAGTAATGTCTAGAAATTTTCCGAAGTTCTTATACTGCTGTAAGAATTTCGAAAAAATTCTAGAAAATTTTAAATATATGTTGACAAGGATTACATCGAATTATACAGGCGAACGTTTAATATAAAATACATAATTTTATTTATTAAAAAATAAATCAAATAAGGAGGTCCCAATGAGAATTCAGTATCACCACTGCTCTTCACTACTTTTGTAATTTTATAATAAATAAACCATTTTTATCTTATATTCTTTTTTTAAACATATTTGAAAAGTAAAAAGACCACTGCTCCAAATGAGCTTTAAAGACCGGAATCATTTACCCTAAAAAGTTCCTTTCGGCCAAACAAAAACGCTGTCTTTCAAAATCATAAATAACAAAATATTGGACCACCCAGTATTGGCATCTTTTAAATCTCTATGTTCTGAAAACTAAGAACGTGTGTATTTCCCCAAAATACTCTTTTTTTCGACACTACTCACTTGTTCGAAAGCACCGCAGCACACGACGAAAAGCGTCGAGACCGTAGAAAGCGTCGAGAGTCGAGGCACATCACTCTGAATCGTTATTAAATCTGAAACGGACGTGGTGCGCGCGTGAGTAAAATCACACCGAACACACACATAAATTCCGCAAGACGACGGCGACCATATACCCAAAATAAATAGGTTAGGAAAAAAATTTAATTCATTCCGAATGTGGTTAAAAAAGAAAAGAATCTAGAGACACGACGAATTACCAAAATAAAATCTCTAAAATTAGTTTTTTCCATTAGATTATTGTTAAATGAAAATCGTGGCATAAACATAATATCGAATGATGAAATAAACACAAAAACGGCGACGGAGATTTATTTATATTTGTAGACAGACGCCCCACTTTCGTAACCATCATTGAAATTGTGTATACAAAATTGGTGAAATGGTGTGAAGAATAATACTATGTGTGTGCAATTCATATCATCTTGGCCTTTTTATGACATTTATGGCCAGCATTGTTAAGCAACCAAGCCTCACCCCCCGTGAATATAATTGTCGCCGTGTTCATTCGAGATGTTTTCCGAGATTCCATTATTAAAAATGAAAGAAAATCAATTCAAATAATTCGTATATGTGTGTAATACCGTTAAAGATAAATAATTAAAAATAAATTCGAAATCACATTGAGTTTTATATGAAATGCGAAGGAAATGATGGTTTAAAAATAGACAATGGGCATTAACTAATTCTCCTCTCAGCACCACAGCAGATCACAAACGACGCGCCACACTAGAGACAACGACAGCAACACGGCAACTGCAACAACAACAACAGCATCATGATCATCAACAACATCAGCATGTTTTTTGTTTTTTTTTTATTTATTTGAAAATCTATGGCAAAAGCTAACGCTAAGAATTTTCTGTATGTAAATAACCACAAACATTTCGGAAGTTCTCAAAATGTGTAATCTTCGTCATTTGAAAATGAAGCAAAAAAAAAAAACACACACACACAAATTTTACATAACAAACTGTCGATAATAAATAATGCAATAATTTCTTTTATTTTTGATCTTTAGAAACTATTGAAATATTGAAAATAAATTGATTTGTTATTTTGAAATAGGCAAAAGATGAGAGAAATGACGTTAGAAAAACATTTCGTGAGAGTGAAAAAAGAGAAGATGTTTTATAAAGGGGTTTTTGGTATATATTTTGTTTTTTTTTCAAAAACACAAATTTTTAAATATTTTTTTTTGTAATTCTTTCTGCTACTGAAAATACTCTTTTAGGCTTACAATTTTATTACAACAACTAAATGTTTTAACGTAAAAAAAAACAAAAACTGCAAAAAAAAGAGAAAAACAATGAATTGAATGAAATAGTTATTAGCTACGCAACATCTTACCCGTAAATTTATAATTGATTATTTATTTCAATATTGATTTATAGGAAAGATATGTCGTACTGAATATAATACAATAATTGAAAAAAATAAGATACATAGGAAATGAAAAAATTTTAAAAATTGTGTGTTCATTTTACACTTTTGTTAAATTAACTAAAATCGTAATTTTAGATAAGTGTTGTTGATCAATTTTATATACTTTCATATTTATATCCTTATCCATAATGCATTAAAGTAGGCGAGTTAGTCTCATGTAGTATCTTAGACGAAATTCGTTTCAGGACTTTTTACGACAATTGAACCATGTCCGTCTGTCTGGATGATATATTTTCGCCATAATTATTAAAAAAAAGAACGCTTTTGAATGCGCACAATTCTATGCAACAATTAAAAAAAATTTCGAATCAGTGTTTTCACTATAATTTTTTGTTGCAATACAGTCTTCTGATTACAATAACAGTTAACATTATATTTTCTATTGCTATTTTTATAGTAACAATTACCATTTTTTATTGTGTCAGTAAATATACCAAGAGTTTCTTAACTTAATTACTTCGAAGTCTGTCTAATGCTATTTTTAACCTGATCTAAAAACTTGTAGCGAAAAATTATGAATTTCAGACAAAATTTTTTTTGAAAAAATTCATAAAAAGTGTTCACGGACTTAGCACATTGTCCGTGAAGACTAGCCAATTCTCGTTCAGTGAAACCGTGAAAGGATCATAATGACCATACCAATTATTTTGTTCGAAATAAATAAGGAATAAATATGGAATAAATATGGAAAAAAAAGTTGAAAATGTTCCCAACAACATTATCATTTTTACACGAAATAATAAGAATTGGCATTAGTTAAAAACGAAGGTACTAGGTCAGTGAAGGTACTAGGTCAGTATAGTAAATATTGATGTTTTCTTTTAGTTTTCCAGCTATAACTGAAGAACCATTGGTGATTTCTCATATCATTCTTCAGCAGGATTGTAGCTAAGACTAATAAATAATTTATATTATTCCATCCATGTAAAAAATCAAGTTGGACTAATTTTATTAAATGAAACTTTCGAAAAGTTGTAATTAACCATTTTTTTTTTATAAAATTTCCCCCCATAACTTCAAGGTTCTGGCTATATATAAGCTGGTCATTGCTGATAATATTGAATGACGACCCTAACCCAAGTACTGTATTGTACATTATGGTGGTCGGAAGTTATATGTGGAAAAAAAATTTGCAGAATTTTGTCGGTGCCACCCGTCAAAATTATAAGTCTTTGCAGATTTTAGGATAGCTAAAGTTTGAGCACGACTGGAGAGTGTTAACCCGTGCTGCTTCGGGCTTAAAGCTTTTATGCTCCTACAACCTAGTTTGGGGGGTATAACTCAAGAACCACAAGTCCAATTTTAATAAAATAGAAATCCGAAATTTAAAAATTGATATTCCTTTATAATCCTTTATATGATTTCAATGCTTAATCAATAGTTTCGCAGTTATAAATAAATTAATAAAAAAATTTTTTTTTAAAAAATTCTATTTAATTTAATTTAAAAAATAATAAATACATAATCCAAAACGGAAAAAGTGTCAAGTCATACTGCATTCACGTAATGCCACATTACCTATGAACAAAATGAGACCTAGACTACGAAAATCGATTATCGCGCTTCGCTTTTATTCAAAATTAAGTGAATGTATTTTGAAAATATAAATTTTTTTTATTTCCGGATATGTGGGAGGTGGGCGTGCCCTTCGAGATAATTTGATATAAATCAACACAGTTGTCAGTAATATCACAGAGACAAATTGAGGCAAATGATAATTTTATATAATTAAACACAATTGTCGGTAATATATCAGACACATTTTAAGTATAAACAAAATTTAATGTTATATGCAAATATAAAAAAAAAAACACTTTTCTGATCGTAAGCCGAATTTGATGTATCATTTGAAACACTAACGTAAATTGATATATATACAATACGATCGACTAAAACTAACAAACACTGGCACGGTACGGCCTAAGAAACTAAATGCTTACTTTGACATAAAAATAAAGCGTAGTTTACCTACAAGAACCTTGTAAAAAATCTTTAGCTTTGAGGTACAATGGGAATCGCCGGGAAAGACTT
The DNA here is from genome assembly GCA_964034835.1 of Muscina levida. Classification (NCBI taxonomy): domain Eukaryota; kingdom Metazoa; phylum Arthropoda; class Insecta; order Diptera; family Muscidae; genus Muscina; species Muscina levida. The sequence goes on from OZ035883.1 coordinate 37,303,662, forward strand.
TCCTCCGTTCTCATGTTTGAATATTAACGGTCAAATAATAACTATAATTGGTGCTGGACATTTTCGGCTGATATCTACTTCGCATGTACATGTTTGACATAATTGTAGATATATATACAGCTGATGATGTACCATTGTGCATCAGTTCGTCACAAAGGGGTCTAAAGATGAACTCGTCCTGGAGTTCGAAACGCTTCATCCTAGTGCGTGACACACTGAATTTGACCAAAAAATATCAAACAATAAAAAAAAAAAAACTGATTGTAAGCCGAATACACTAACGTAAATTGATGATTTTTAATTTAATTTTTTTTATTTTTTTTATAAATTTATTAAAACTACGAAACTATTGATGCAGAGAAACGATATATGAACAGATTCCTTAATTTCGGATTTTGGTTTCATCAAAATTGGTTTAGTCTTTCTTGAGTTATGCCCATCAAACGTGGCTGTAGGAGCTTAAAAACTTTAAGCATTAAGCGGCACGGGTAAACATAACAATCGTGCTCAAACTTTGGCTATCCTAAAATCTGCAAAGACTTGTCATTTTTTTGGGGGTGGCACCGACAAAAATCCAACATCGATTTTTACGACCACCCTATTGTATATACGTATGTAGCGAGTTACATCCCAGCAACGGAAATATTCAGTTTGGAGGCCTCCTAGCAGGCCTTTTTTTGGAGATGTTATTACTTCTTGCCCCATACCATCTTCATTTCTAAATTACATAGTGTGAGATTGGTGAGCTAGGTCTTCCCTCTCGCTGCTCAAAAGAGACCTGCTGAAGGGTTCCCAGATTAATAGCTTCATTAGGTCTCATAAATCAGCCATTCCGAAGGTCGTATTAAAAAGTCTTATTGTAATGTAATAAATAGACTACCTTCAGAAGTTCTCTTGTGGAAGGCCTTTAAAAGGCCATAAAAAAACATCCTTCAGAATGTTTTCCCCAGAAAGCAAAAGAAAAAAGGCCTTAATATACTTCCTTCAGAAGGTCTTCAATAGAAGGCTTTCAGAAGATTTATTCATCAAAAAAAGTCGTGGTAAATTTTCAGTTTTTTTACAATTCTTTATTTAAAAATTATTTAAATTATTTAAAAATTCTCTTAAATTCTTAATTTCTCTTATAAGGTCTTAAAGATAATTATCCACATTACTTACAACAATTGTGGCTTCTTCGACAAACACAAAACAACTTAATGTTAACTAGAGATCAACGGAGCAGACAAAACAATGTAAACAAAAAAACTTGATGGAATTTTGTTTAACGGGATTATAACTGACAAAAATTTGTTGTTGTTGCGACTGCGTACCTCGTTTTACTTTCCCCCTATTAGAATTCCTTCTTTAGATCTTCCACCAGCAATGAACGAAATGTGTTACAAATGCTTCTTTGTATCTTTTTGGATTCGAACAATATGACTTCAAAGCTTCAACTATCGAATATTGCATACTTATTTACTCTCCTAAAGAATAACTACTAGACCTCTCTTAAAAGCAAGGAATCAGACCGTGTAGCAGGTGTTTTGTTGCAAATAATAGAAAACCTACTTGATTTCCTTTTAGCAGAACTGCTAGATGTCTCCTAAAAGTTGCGAATGGGAAGTTGTAACACATGCTCTTTCGCTGTGATTAGAAGACCTTCTCGATTGTTCCCATAGGAAACGAGAAAGGATTAGTAAGATCGTTTTTTTGAAAGGAAGAGGTAGGGATTTTTGCATTACTTATTAAAGTAGGTCTTCTGGTAGGTGTAGAAAATCCAATATTAGACCTACAGAAGGTCGATTTTTGGTAAGGCCTACCAAATTCCGTTGCTGGGATATTGTACTCCCTACATACATTTGTATTTATTTGTGTGTGTATGTACACACACAATGTTATGCGGATTTTGTATTTATCATACGCAATATGATAAATATTGTAAATTTATGATGTAATAATAATGAAAATTTTTATAAGAAATCTTGAATTTTTACATGGATATATTAATATAAATTATTTATTTAAATTCAAAAACTTTTAAGGAAAATATTACATCAAATTTCAAAACTTTTAACTATTCTATTCTTACCACGAATATGACCACTATACCAAATTTTAACAAAATCAGAGACATATATCGATTTTGCTGCGCTCTCAAACTAATTTTTGGTCAAAATAAGATAACCACTAATTGCGAATAATATCAAAATTTCATCATCGGTTTTTTTAGAATGGATATACGACCAAGGTGCTTAAGAGATTTATTATGATTTTTTTTTTAAATGTTTGCTAGAAATTTATTCAGAAAACCGAAATCGAGCTAAATACTTGCCTAGGAACGACTTTGAAGTACAGTGAGTCAAAATAGCTTTGGCACACCAGCCTGTGGAAAGTTTAATTGGTAATAAAATAGTTTTCACCTAACTTACAAAAAGAGAGAAAACGCTAATATTTAGAAAGTACTTTTTATTAAGTATTAACACAAACAAAAAAGATTGTCTTCATATTTAACCATCTTCAATATAAGAAAAAGTAAAAAAAAGTCCTGTTTTTACATCAAAAATTATTTGGCACTCGTGTGAAAATGGCAAAATTATGCATATTATTTAAGGATTCAATACTTTGTGAGTCCTCCGATAGCTTTAATAATTGCCATTAAGCGCCTGCGCATACTATCGACTATGTTCGCTGTCTCTTCAGACGAAATTTTAGCCCATTCTGTGCTTATGGCCTCTTTTAGCGATTCCTTCGACGTTTTACGATGAGATCGTATTTTTCTTTCCAACAAGTGCCAAACATGTTCCATCGGGTTCGTGCCCGGTAATTGTGGGAGTTGTTGTTGTTGTAACAGCTGGTGGATAGCTGGGGTGATAATTCTTTATACCGATTTTCAATTTATCGGAACTCGATCGGGCATATAATCCGATTATCATACGATCATTGTTGGCAACTCTGTTTCGTTCCTTTGTAGATAACAAGGTTTGTGTCAAGGATTGTTAGGTGTTGTTGTTTTAACCGCCAAATTCCACCAGTTATGGCGCCAACTGGCTTGTTGATTTATATGAGATGTTTATAAATCATTTTCCTTTTTCCTTGGTCCTTGTGCAATCTGGATTTTTGTAGTGGAAGCATCTAGGATGAGTTTTGTTGGCTGGAGAACTCGAAAGTATTTGAAAAGTCATTAATTTTTCATCGATGTTGATTTGGCCAGTGCCCCGGCCGGGAATCGAACCCGGCACCTTCGGATTGCTAGTCTACGTCTCAAAATTTCAAACCCCAGCTGTCGCAAAACACCCCCACACCATCACATTTCCGCCACAATGCTTCACAGTTTTAATCACATTATTCTCCTGTAACTCTTTATTCGCTTTCCGCCAAACCTTCTGGGCACCATCTGACCCGAATTTCGATTCATCACTAAATATGATATTATTCCAAAATGATTCTGGTTCATTTACATAACGTTTAGCGAACTCAAGTAGCTTTTATTTGTTCACCTTCGAAATGAACTCGTCCATGATAACCAGCTTTATGTAGCGTATTTCTAATTGTTTTGCGGGTCAAAATTTTTATTAAAGGGCTCCTTCATTTCCTGACATAATTTTACAGCCGATACCTTTGGATTTTGATTCACTGTCGCCACCACAACACGCTCCTGGCGTGGTGTCAATATTTTTGGACGACCAGATTGGCTCTCTTGATCTATTTTTCCGTCATTGATGTAATGTTTAATGAAGTTTCGGCAGCTAGACCATGGCCTGTCGAGTAAAACGCCAATTTCGCGTTAGCTTTTATTTTTAACATAAAGATTAAAATAATACATAAAATTACTGAATTCTGCGAAATTTTAAATTTAAACGGTATATTCATCTCGGCTTTGGCCAAACCAATGCATTTGCTCGGGCATTACATGTAATGTAATTTAAAAAAAAACTATAATTGAGTTTCAATCTTGCGATTATTTTGTAACAAATTGCCGATTATTTGCATAAAATCCGAGGATATGCAATGACGGAGATTGCTGTGAACAACAGAAGCGAAGGCCACGTTAACGCTTCATTTAGGGCTAAAAAGTTTTTGTCGTACATTAGTTTTCATAAGTGCTAAGAATTTCTTCATTTTAATGGTCGAGTCGAAAAAAAGTTTTCCCAGTAGAGAGTTTAATGGAAATATAAGCCAACATAAAATATTCATAATGCTTCATTGCGGTTGTTACTAATAAAGATAACAAAAATGTAACCTCATAAATATTGCAACATATGTATTTGATCTTCACCTCTAAAAGAGAGTGCCTAAATTAGTAACATCAATAAATTTTATTGTTTTTTTTTTTAAATATTTTCAAACATTTCAAAGCAATAAATTTATACACACACACACCAAATTATTTAAACTATTTAATCGACCCACTCACTCTATTCTACAGATATAATTCTTATTTGAATTATATTAGTGATGGCAATAAATAAGTATTCAATAATACGATAACTATGTGGAGCTGACCCTTTGCTAAGGATTATGATGGCACCGGTACGTTAAGTTATTTTCCAAATTGTATATCTATATTGCCTCCGCCTAGGCTTTTGTTGTTTTGCCATTTCGTTATATTCACTTGGCATTTCGCCAAATTATTATATGTATGTACGTATATATGTATGTATAAGTATTTTTCGTCGTGCAAAGTAACTGCAACACTTTCTTCCTGTTCATATCTCGAGAACTACTCTCTGTTCATCGTTTATATTGCGGTGTGTTGTTTGCAACAAGATAATTTTGTTTTTTTTTTTCGACATTTATTTTTCATAGTATTTGTGCCGAAGAAATGTCCGAGATACCGGTAAACAACAAAATAAATATTTTCTGCCGTTTATTAGCGAATACTCTGTAGGCAATAAACGATATGCGTCTATAGTATGTATAAATGTATTTAACATACCCTGTATAGTTGATGTACAATGTAAAATTTGCCGAAAATGACTGTCTCACTATAGATGCTAAAGTGCAAAATCAAAAATGTTTATAAATACAAAAAAAAAAAAAAATAAAACAAATTTAATTTCCAAATTTAAAATGTTAAACTAAACCCGACGCCTATACAGTCAAGTATGATATCAATAGTTTAGTGAATGAATTTATATCATTGAAATTATTGGACTACTGTAAACATTTAAAGGTTTGTAATTTACCATTTCTGGACATTGCTAGTATTTCCATGAGGCATTAGTGTTTAAATAAATATCAATAGTATACGTACTTGTTTATCAAATATATTTTGATTTTCTGCCATAAATTCTGTCACTCATCACCAACGAATTGTTGTTCGGCCATCTGTTGTCGTCTTGTTGGCGGTAAGCTTGACAGAGTTATGATTCGAATTGGAATAAATTAAATGCAATGGCATTTAAAAAATGTTAATGCCTTAAAAATTCTCAGCGTCTGAATCATTTATGGTTGATTGTAGAAATGGCCCAAAAACGTTGAATATTTTAATATATGTAGATACACAAAAAACGGCAACTATATAAAAAAAATACAAATAATTATAAAGGGTAATGTTAATATTGTTAAGTGTTTTTTACAAGTTTTCAACGAAATATTGAATTTTTCAACATATTATTTAAAAGATCGTATTATTTAATAAAAAGTGATAGTAAAAATATGTTGAATTGAATGGGTTGTGTATTGTTTTATACATTAAGTTCAACAAATGTCCTTGTTTGAGAATAATTGTGTTCCAAAATATTCAAATCTTTCATAAGTACATATTGAATTGGTTGCATAAATTTTATAGACACCTAGCAAAACAAATCTTCAGAAGTTGTAAATAAAAACATATTGTAGTGACAAATCAAAGGTACAAACATAAACTTTATGCAGTAAACAATTTTTTGCAAATCTATTTTGTCTGGTAATCTGTTGGTTGGGTGTAAAAAGTTATCAAGAAAAATGGGGGTTAGTGGTACGTTTGACCCTGTTACAAGTTCAATATTGTAAATTTTTTCTTAAGGAATTTGTAAGATACATTTTTTTAGAACAATCTAAAATAATCAAATACATAATATTCTTAAACATCGTAAAGTTTATAAAATTTTTAATTTTTTTAAATTCATAAAATCTGTAAAATGGATAACATTTATAAAGTTCAAAGAAATTTTAAAATTTATAAAATCCCCAAAATTCGTAAAATTCCGAAATTTCGTTCAATTGGTATAAATTTAAAATTTGTAAATTATATAAATATTATAAAATCTAAAAGATGCATAGCATTAATAGAATTTATAACATTAATAAAATTCATAAAGTTCGTAAAATCCATAGGTCACTTGGGTCCAGGTCCAGAAAATCCATTAGATTCATTAAATTTATCAATTTTTAATGATTACATAAAATTTACCAATTTAAAAATATTTATAAATTCATAAAATCTTTAAAATTGATAACATTTATAAAATTCCAAAATTTTGTTATATTGGTGTTAACTTAAAATTTCGTAAAAGTTTTAATTTTTTTTAAATTTATAAAGTCTATAAAATCCATAGCATTAAAAGAATTCATAGCATAAATAAAATTCATAATGTTCATAATATCCATAGGTCACTTGGGTCCTTATATAGGTCGTTATATTAATAATTTCATAAAATTTAAAGTTTCACAATATTTATCAATTTAAACATTTTTTAAAATTTATAAAATCTGTAAAATTCACATTCAACATTTATAAAATTTCGAAAATTCGTTAAATTGGTATATATTTAAAATTTCGTAAAATATAAAAATTTTATAAAATTCATAAAAAATAAAAATATTAATGAATTTTATATAAAAAAAAGTCATCAAGTTCATAAAATACATAGGTAAAGTTAGGTTAATTTGGAAGCCGCCTTCAGCATAGCTTACTTGGGTCCTTATAAAACAAAAACATAATTTCCCTTTACTCTCCATGAATAAGGTACGGGATAGCTTCTCGCGTTGTTGCGAATTAACACGCTTTCTATTTAGATTCACAACATACGGCATCAACTTTTTTATCGACGAAAGCGAACGTCATTGTTTGAGAAGCTTTTACTAGACTTGCCGATTGACTCGACACCATACTCCGAAGTTGCTGTCTACAACAACGAGGGGGCCGGGGGAAATGTAAGAAAAATATAGATGGTTGGAGCCGGGAATCGAACCACGGATCTCGCGCATGTTAGTCGATTGTTCTAACCACCATGTTACGGCCGGTACCTTTAGTTCCCTAAAATCCATAATATTGAGTAATTTCGTTAAATAATTTCATAAAATTTATAAATTTCATAAAATTTATCAAATTCCTAAAATGTATAAATTTATAAAAATTAATAAAATTCACAAAATGACAAAAATAAAGTAAAAACTATAATATTCATTCATAAAATTTATAAAATTCACAACATTTATAAATTTTGAAATTTCGTAAAATTTGTAAAAATTATAAATTTCGTAGAATTTATTAATTTTGTAAAATTTGTAAAATTTATAAAATTAATAAAATCCATATAAATTATAAAATTCATAATGTCCATTAAGGTGGGTCGCACTTCATACAAATAAAAAAAGTTTTGCCGGTCACCCCCTAGAATAAAAGATAATATAAAAACGAATTAAAAAAAAAAAAATTGCCACGCCCCTTGACCCCGCGCATTGGGTTTTTTGTTTCCTGTGTCTCCATTTATAGTCCTATCGTAATGTGTGACATATCAATGTTTTTGGACTGATAACAGCTACATTTATTTCTCTGATCACTTTTGACTCCGACGTCAAGTTCTAGAAGTTTCTACCGGAATCTCGGTTTTTACTCCCCTAAGTCAAATTTTTTTTTAAACGATAAAAAAGTTTTTTAAATTCTATGATATTTTCTCAAATTGATTTTTTTAAACCTCTGGAACTTTTTTGTTTATGAATAAAAATAGAAAATATCATGGAATTTAAAAAACTTTTTTATCGTTACGAAAAAAATTTGACTTAGGGGGGTAAAAACCGAGATTCCGGTAGAAACTTCTAGAATTTGACGTCGGAGTCAAAAGTGATCAAAGAAGAAAATGTAGCTGTTGTCAGTCCAAGAACATTGATATGTCACACATTACGATCGGACTATAAATGGAGACACAGGAAACAAAAAACCCAATGCGCGGGGTCAAGGGGCGTGGCAAAAAAAAAATAAATTTTTTGAATTCGTTTTTAAATTATCTTTCATTCTAGGGGGTGACTGGCACAACTTTTTTTATCGACCCACCCTAATGTCCATAATATTTATAAAATTCTAAACTTTTTAATTTCATAATAAAAACAAATAAAAACAAAAAAATAATAAAAATAAAAAAAAATTTATAAAATTCGTAAAATTTATTTATTTTCGAATTTCATAAAATAATCAGTGCTCAGGTAAAATTGTTAAAACATTCCTAGCAAATTTTTTATTAAAATTGTCAATCTGGTTTTCACTTTAATATATTTCCAATATATTTGGGATTATTGTGTGTTATTAAAACCATTTTTAATAAATTTGAAATATAACACTGTAAGAAAAATTTAACCTTTTGGCTGAAACTGACCAGATTCTGAAAATATAGATCAAAATAAAATATACGTGTCTTTCAGTTTTTCTAGATCAGCTAATTTAGCTTTTTACGAGCCATTAAATTTTTCGAGATAAGCTCCAATACAGTGACTTCTTCCTGTTCGCAGAACTCTGCGAGATGTTAACAGATTTTGATAAATTTTCTATTAATGTTTTTCAAATGGCTTGGAGCGGGTTTTAAAGAAGCCAAAATTTAAAATTTGTCAATAAGTGTTAAATCCTTAGTCACAGTGATAAGGAAATTTATTATTTGATACCAGAAAATGTGTGATTGTGAATTTCGGAGAAACGAGATAGAAGAAAAGATTTGAAGAATTTGTTTTAAAAAAGTCATTTATTTGTTTTCGTTGCGAATTATTAAAAAGTTTTCTTAGGGCAGTAGTAGCTGGAAAGCTGCTCTAATCAAGCAAAGCCAAAAGAAAAATTCCGAACTCAACGACTCAATTATAAGTATATAATTATATATATATAATTTGTTGCCCTAAGTTCTCTTCTCTACAGTTAACGCTCTACGATCTACCGAAATCTGTAAGAAATCTGGCTTAAGAGAATTATTGTTTTAATATTTTTTTGTTGTATTTAAACTTAATTGATGAGTTTTAAATTTCAATTGACGTGTTTTGAATTTCAATTAACTTGTTTTGAATTTCAATTTATGTGTTTTGAATGTTAACTCATGAGTTTGAATTTCATTTGTAGAATTTTTTAACCAGAACATAAAATAAATTTGTCCAGAATTTTTTAATATGGAATATTTGATTTTAAATAGATGTATTTTCAATTTCAAATAGAATATTTGAATTCAATTGGTTTTAATTAAAAACTAATTGGAAATATTTTAGAAGTATTCAACAATTTCTTAGCCCCAATTGATAACATTTTTTTTGTGTTTCATACATTCACGTTGATAGAACTCGAAACGGGTTGACGGAACGGTTTACTTAAAGTAACAACACCATAAAAAAATCACTAATTTTCTGTTATTTTATTGAAAATACTAATTTAATACATGTTTTTTCTTGTTTTTTTTTTTATTGCATTTACAGAGTATTTGGAGTGTAACGATATGGTCCAACTTGACCAAGACAATTCGACACAATGTGCCGTGTATGATCAAACACCCGATTCAGAGCAAAAAAAGATCAATATTGTCGTTCGTCCAGCCCATACCGTAGCAAAAGTGATTAGCAATATAAAAACACAATATCGGTACGACAATTTTGAGCTAGTCCTGCAGCCAAATTCTGGCGCCGATTTGGTAAGTAATACACAAAACAGGGGTTTCTGTCAATCGAGGTAAACGCTAAGACCGACCGTCTCAACCGACCATCCATCCATCCCTAACTCAAAATGAAATCAGTTTTGCAGGTGTCATTAATTTCATTTTCAGGTTTACTTGAATGACCGTATAAGTGAATCTATTTATAATATAGCTGAGTTCGAGTCGAACGCTAAGAATATCCTAGTGCTATTGCCCACGGGCAAGTGGGATGGTAATGTAAAGACACGTTACAACGTGCCCAAAGCCCCACAAAAGTTGCAACTAAATGGTAACGTTGCAAAAATGTCACCGTCACCACCAGAGCCCTCATTAAATCTAACACAGCCAGCAGAGGCACTCGTACCAGCTGTTGTGCCAGAGTCTACATCACTAGCTCCAGAAGCAACACCCACAACACCAGCACCAGTACCATTGGTGAAAAGCAAAAAAGTAAAAGTATGCAATATTCCATTTGTATTCCAATTATGATTTTGTGTTTTTTTTCTCTTAATATTTAACTTTTCAGTTGAATATGAAAGATCGTAAGAGTGGTGAGTTAAACTCTAAAACAGACGATGTCACAAAGAAGCCTAAATCCAAAACACTTACAAATGGAAGCGCTAAAAAAAAATCGCCGCCGTCACCACCATCAGAACAGCAGCAGCAAACCAACGGGACGGCTGCAGCAGATGCCCCCGCACCTCCTCCACTATCATCAGAACAGCAGGAAACCAACGGGACGCCAGCAGCAGCAGCTTCCCCCGCAGCTCCTCCACCATTATCAGAACAACAAACCAACGGGGTACCAGCAGCAGCAGCAGCTCCATCCGCAGCTCCTCCACCACCACCACCGCCACCGCCGCCTCCACCAGTGGCTGATGCACCAGCAGCACCAACATTAAAAAACAAAACAGCTACTAAAACTAATGTAAAGAAAGTAAGCTCAAATGCTGCCAAAAACTCTTTCGCTATGGACACTTCGAAGACTAGGAAGAAACCTTTATCTTCTCTTAACACTACGAAAAACAACAATCTGACCAGCTCAATGGGAGAATTAAATTCAGATTCATTAAACTTAAGCCCTATGTCTGAATCGGATCCATTATCAGATGATGATTTGGCACTGGGAGCATCGGCAAGTCCCACGGAAATAGAGTTCGTAAACCGGGAGGGATATCGGACAATGGATCACACTTCTTCAAATATCCAGCACTTCGATAGTATTGATACAGTGAAAAAGGATCCGTTATCATCTCTACGTAGCCATTTCACATCGGGTGGTAATGCAGTAGCAACCAATAACGGCTATGTGGGCTTAGTAAATCAGGCCATGACATGCTATTTGAACAGTCTTCTGCAAGCCCTATACATGACGCCAGAGTTCCGTAATGCGCTGTATCGCTGGGAATTTGATAATGACAACGAGGCCAAAAATATTCCCTACCAACTGCAGAAATTGTTTCTTAATTTGCAAGTAAGTTTTAATGGAAACATTTTATAAATAAAAATCTGTTTTATATACATATCTAATTACAGACATCCAAAAAATCTGCTGTAGAGACTACCGATTTAACGCGCAGTTTTGGTTGGAATTCATCGGAAGCATGGCAACAACACGACATTCAAGAGCTGTGTCGCGTCATGTTCGATGCTTTGGAACACAAGTTCAAGAATACCAAGCAAGCCAACCTAATTGCCAATTTGTATGAAGGCAAAATGTTGGACTATGTCAAATGTTTGGAATGTAATACCGAGAAGACGCGTGCTGACACCTTCCTGGATATACCATTGCCCGTAAGGCCATTTGGTAGCCAGGCGGCATATGGCAGCATAGAGGAGGCATTGAGAGCCTTTGTACAGCCCGAAACATTGGATGGCAATAATCAATATTTCTGTGAAAAATGCAACAAGAAATGCGATGCCCACAAAGGTCTGAAGTTTAAAAATTTCCCATATATATTGACGTTGCATTTGAAAAGATTCGATTTTGATTATACCACAATGCATCGCATAAAATTGAATGACAAGTAAGCATTGGAGGATTATTTTGGAGTAAACGATCTGCAATACAATTATATATGTTTTTTTTTTGTTTTTTTTTTTTTTAACGCAGAGTGACTTTTCCACAATTATTAAATCTAAGCACATTTGTTGCTCCCTCTGAAACTGAGTCACAACAAACGAATGGCGTATACGATTGCAGCACCACTGACAGTGGCTCTGCCATGGAGGAGGATAACTGGAGCAGTGGTGTTGCAACTACAGCCAGTTCTACAACACAAAATGATAATGATATCAACGAAGACGATCCTGATGAGGGCATTGACATGAGTTCCAATACTGAGCATCGAAATCGTGTTAATGGAGAACAACGCTCTAAACATGATATGGGTCCATACACTTATGAATTGTTTGCTATTATGATTCATTCTGGCAGCGCTTCCGGAGGTCATTACTATGCATACATAAAGGAATTTGACAATAACGAGTGGTTCTGTTTCAACGATCAAACTGTCTCCCCTGTAAGTATATATGTATGTAGTACAGAGAGAAATAAATTTATACAAAATTTGGGGAAAACGAGAAAAACAAGTGAGGAAAAGTACAAAAAGAAGTTTAGATATTGTCAAAAAAAATGAAATATTGCCCAAATAATGAATGAAATTTTACATAAGAGCAAAACAAAACAATTATGAAAGTTTTCCAGACAAAGTCCAATGGGGACATTCCCCTGATTGGGATCAAATATTTTCGGGTACAACTACTGGCCCCAGAACAGCTTTAGTATCCAATAATAATGTGGTACATTGAACACAAAATGTTAAGACTAAACAGGACCAAACGGCGGCTACATCATAGGCTCATACCTAAAAGGTCTTTGCGTCTCAACTTTTAGAGTATCTTCCCGGCTACAACTGCCCTACACAAACTTTCCTTCAATCTCCCCGGAAATCCGAAATATTTTAATGCAAAATGAAATTATAAAATTGTTTTTTTTTTTTATTTTAAATTTTATTTTTTGCCTTACAATTTCCCCTTTTTCTCAACTAGATAACTCAAGAGGACATACAAAAATCATTTGGCGGTAGCACCAGCAAGGCCTACTACTCCAGTGTTTACAGCTCCAGTACCAATGCTTACATGTTAATGTATAGACAAGTTGAACAGAAACGCAATGAAAAATCCGTCAAGTTCGAAGAATTCCCAGAGCACATTTCAAAGCTTGTTGAAAAACTAAAGGAAGAGGAAGAAACTCGTGGCACCCGTGGCAGTGTACGTCCGCGTTCGATTATAAATCTGTCCCTTCCCGAGCAGATAAAACCACGCGTGTATTTCTATAATCCCAAATTGAAAAAATTGAAAATGACTCGTGTTTATGTTACACATAAGTTCGACATCAATGCGGTTCTGAGCACAGCATATGAAATGTTGTCGGTTCAACAGTTTGCTCCATTGGCCAATTGTCGACTGGTTGGCTATGAACCAACGTCGGAGAGAATCGTACGTTCGTTTGAGGACGTAGATGATCCATCGCTCGAGGACATTAGGGCCAATTCAGAGGACACACTTGAATTCTTGCTTGAATATCGCACCGATGATCAGAAGTTTGAGATTTATGAACCCGGTGGCGATACATGGTATGTGCATTTGGTTAAGCTGTCTACAATGGAGATGGATGGACCGTTCTTTGTCTATTCCATGGCCGGCAAAGACAACGATACACTGCGTCATTCGATTGCCTCGCGTTTAAATCTTAACGAGGAGCTAGTTATGGTGACGACAACAAAACGTTATAAAAAAGCATTTGTTACCTACGACACAGTGCCCACAGAGGAAGCTCAAAATAAACTGAATGAAATCGCCCGATTACAGTTTAGAGATGTTACATACTTTTACTTGAATGTCCCCAATACAGATCCCACAAATTTGGAAATAATCGGTATTCCCGCATGTGAAACTCAGGAACAATTGCACGAGCAGTTATGTGATGTGACCATCAATGAGCCACAAATCCCGTCCAATGGCGATAGCGCAAAACTCCCTAATGGATTCCACCACGAATGCAATTCCGAGGACAGCAGTTTGAGTGACGGTGATCGCACCCTGGTCGAAAACTTGCAGCCTCGTAATGGCATTGGTGGTGGAGGCGATAGCCAAATCTCTAGTACTAGTCACTCTCCGCAGTTGTCCAGTCCCGAAGAAGAAAACGACCCAGAATTAGCTAGTCGCATCAATGCGTTTTACAATGGTTACTCCCATGGAGACTGCGACCAGTCAGAGCTCCAGCCACAGAGACCACGTTTCTTCCATGCCATCAAACTGGAAGTAATGGACACCATAATCTCCTCGAGCAGACATAACTATTCCGATTCAGATACTGCCGATGATGTGGCCCGCAAACCAGTCGTCTCCTACAAAATTTTGGTGGATGTACACATGAAATTTGCTAAATTCAAGGAGCACGTACAACATCTGATCAAAGTACCAGACAATTACTTTCAAATCAATCGCAAACACGAGAAGATTCTCAAAGGTCTTACTTATCAACCCTTAACGTACTTTGGCGAAGGTGAAACGCTAACCGTGGAACTGGCCAAAGAGTTGGTGGCAGATGAGCACCGTGCCAAGGTATTCTACATGCGTTTGTCCGAGTTAAACAACGAGACCGGTCGACTACCCTGTGTATGTGAATGGATATACACGGACGCTACAACGGTGCCGGCGGCCAAAAAAACATTGATCTCTAAGTTACAGCGCATTGATCCGATAAAATATAACACATTAAGCATGGACAACTGTCGCTTATGGCTGAAAGGTGGTCGCAGTCCCATAAAAATATTTGCAGATGATGAATGTCTCACCAGCACAGTAAGATCAACTAGTACAACAGAGGTAAGTAGTGTTGGTCGATGGTCAATTAAGTGAATTGTATAACCGTAAATTGCATTTGTTTTAGCTGCTCATACAAGAGTGCGAGGAGGGTCAACAGACGCATGTGGATGATACTAGTTTAACGATATTTGTACGTCGTTGGCATCCGGACACCTTAGAGCTGGGCAAATTTGAGGAAATAATATTTGATAGTAAGTGTGACAATACCAAAGTGTGTGTGCGATAGTGTGAAAAACAATCTATCTACATATATATGATGTTTTCTCCTTCTCCTTGCAGAGAACAGTGAAATGCGTAATGTTCTGTCGAAACTCTCGGGAATACCTGAGGAAAATGTGGCCTACTCAAAGGTAAGTTATTGATATTTTACAAATCAGTACTATTATGGCAAAAGTTCGTATGTCGGTATTATTTGAGAAATAGGGTTTTTACCTCGAATTCAAAATTATTTAGTATTAACACAAAAAAATTAAAAAAAAAATACTTTTTTAAATCAATTTTTTTAAATAAGGGCGAAAACTTGTTTTTTATTTTAATTTGAAATTTAATGAAATACGAGATTATTTTAATTACGAAAAATATTTTTTTTTACATTGTAAATTTTTTAAGGGGATAATAAGTAACTGTCACATATTAAAAAAAAATTGATTTTTTCCATATAAACTTTTAGCTAATTTTTTTAAATTTGGATGGAAACATTTTTCAAAATATTTTTTAAATGTTGTTTATTAATAAGAAACATTAACAAAAATAAAAAATATGAACAAAATTTTAACTTGTTTATATTGGACGTTAAAAGATTAAAGAAAATATTTGAATAATTGGCTTGAATAAATTTGAATTCAAAATCAGTTAATTTTAAAATTTATTACTATTTTTAATGTGGTGCAAAGTTTATAATTTATTTTATTTAATTTATTAATTTTATTTATTTTATTTATTTTTTTAATTTTTTTATTTTATTTATTTTATTAATTTTATTTATTTTATTTATTTTTATTATTTTATTTATTTTATTTTTTTTTATTTTTTTATATATATTATTTTATTTATTTTAATAATTATATTTATTTTATTTATTTTATTTATTTTATTTGGTTGGTTGGTATGCAGGCATCTCCTTCTTCAAAGGAGAACACTTAGGTCCCTATGGACCCATTGTGACACCCGTTGGGCATTTGTGCCATCCCTTCAACCTATGCTATCAGCGCGTGTGCTGACTGATCGCGTTGCCAGTTGTCGATTGGGAATCCGGAGTTTCGATCCAATCCGTCCAGTTGATAATTTTGCAAAAGTTGTTAATCCTTCCGATGTCCAACGATGCAAGTTCTTCTACACCATTTAAAAAGGGTTTCCCCAGGGTTTCCAGTCTCCTTCTGTATAGCGCTGGGCAATCACAAATAATGTGGTCGGTGGATGGTTCACTGCTACTGTTTCCGCAGTAGTAGCATTCGCTTTTCGTTGCGAATCCCATTCTTTTCGCATGCTTGCCTATGGGTCCATGTCCCGTCAGGAAGGCAATAATCTTCCTTATCTGGTCCCTCTCAAGACTTACCAGGTACGATGCACGTTTCGCGTTGTATTCTGGCCAAGTCATTTTGGCCTTTCTACAGGTTTCTTCATTCTTCCATCTGTCGTTTGCAATTCTAAACGTTAGATTTTCAATGGTACTTTTACAGGTGGATATAGGGCGAAGTGCTACGTGTTCAACGTCGCTTTCCAGCAGGGCTGAGCCCTGTCTGGCCTCTTCATCCGCTCTGCAGTTGCCCTCGATTCCGCTGTGTCCGGGAATCCACGTAACCAGAACTCTGTTGTTCCTGGATATCTCGTTAAGAGATTTCCGGCAGGCACTGACCACTTTCGATTTGATGTCACAGGACTTCAACGAGTTTACCGCCGCTAGACTATCCGTGAACAGGAGAATATCCTCCTGTGATATCTTCCTCACGTTGATCACGTCCGCGGCTCGTTTAATAGCAAGTATTTCGCTTGGAAAACGCTGCAGAAATCTGGAATTCTTGATCTTATATTTAGGCCCAGATCCGCGGAGTAGATACCGTAGCCGACCTTGTCATCCAGTTTGGACCCATCGGTAAATATGTTCATTGGTCCATACATTGCGTTCTCATTCTCTGCCCACTCCTTTCTGGAGGGCGTTCTAGTTCCGTATAGAACGTTTGATTTCCGTGTGTTTAGCACGTAGTCAGTTTCGAGTGAGATGTTGATGTGGTTCAGGATCTTTGAATGTCCGATGGAACGATCCCAATGATCAATCTCGTTTAGTCGAATAGCCGATTTGAGAGCAGAGCATTTGCAGCTCAGATCAGGTGGTAGTAGATTGAGTATCGTGTAGAGAGCCTTAGAGGGGGTCGATCTCATACATCCGGTTATCAGGAGACAAGAGGACCGTTGAACACGATCCAGTTGTTTGAATTTGCTCTTCTTGTCGAGCGCGTACCACCAAACTATAGAGCCGTATTGTAGTATTGGCTTCACTATAGCATTGTAAATCCAGAGTGTTACCTTGGGTTTAAATCCCCATGTTTTCCCGATAGCTTTACGACATGTATATAAAGCTATGAGTGCTTTGCTGGATCTGCTTTCAATATTCTGTCTCCAATTAAGCTTCCTGTCTAATATAAGGCCCAGGTAGTTCGCCGTATCAGAGAAGTTGAGTTGTTTGTTGCCCAGATAGATGTTGGATGTAGCGGGCGATTTCTGTTTCCGACTGAAAAGTACCAGTTCTGTTTTGTCCGGGTTCGCATTGAGCCCTCTACTGGCACACCAGTTTGCCAGGATGTTGATATAGTCCTGCATCCTTTGTTCGAGACAAGATAAACTTCCCCCAGAGACGCAGAGTGCTATATCGTCTGCATACGCTACTACTGTACATCCTTCCGACTCCAACCGTTTGAGAACGTCGTTGACGGCAAAATTCCATAATAGCGGCGATAATACTCCCCCTTGAGGGGTGCCTCTAGTCACTCTTCTAGTGAGGGTGTGATTTCCCAGCTTTGAGGTAATAGTTCTCTTTAATAGCATGTTGCGAATCAGCTTGCTAATATGTGAGTTGATATTTAGGCTGTTGAGCTCTGTCATGATGCAGAGGGGTTCGATGTTGTTGAAAGCTCCCTCTATGTCCATAAAGGCAACCAGAGAAAATTCTTTCTTGTCCAGCGATTTCTCTATGGGATACAATAGTGCATGGAGTGCGGATTCTGTCGATTTCCCCTTTGTGTAAGCATGCTGAGCATTCGAAAGGAGATCCGGGCCAATTGAATTTTTGATGATGTCGTCCATGATTCGCTCAAGGGTTTTCAAAAGGAATGAAGTAAGACTTATAGGTCTGAAGTCCTTCGCTTTGGTGTGTGATGGCTTTCCCGCCTTTGGGATGAAGACCACCTTTGCCGTTCTCCATCGTATTGGTAGGTAGGATAATTTCACACAGCCGTTAAAAATAGCCTCCAGCCATGGCAATAGTATCTCCAGTGACTGTTGAAGTTCGGCGGGTATGATGTCGTCCGGACCGGGTGATTTGTAGGGATCAAAGTCGTTGATGGCGTCTTTGATCATGTTCCTTTCAATTACCGGTATTCTGTCGCATAAGTCGGTAGGTGCGACGGTTATGGAGTTGGACTCTCCCCTGGGGAAGTGGGTATCCGATAGGATTTCCAAGGTTTCCTTTGAGGATTCAGTCCAGGTACCATCATTTTTCATTATGTATGCCGGGGCGCTGGTTGTCGAGGATAATACTTTCCTAAGTCTACTTACCTCTGCGGTTTTTTCGACATCGTTGGTGTATGTCCTCCATGAAGATCTTTTCGCCTTCTTTAGTAGTTTCTTGAAGAGTCTTAGATTCTCCTTGTACTCCTCCCATTGGCCTGTTCTCTTGGCCTTGTTGAAGGATTTTCTGGTGGAAGCACGGGATCTAGAGATATCGTCGTTCCACCATGGAGGCTTCTGCTTTTTCCCATCTTTTCGTCTTGGGCAGGATTTCCTGGTGCATAAGGCCAAGGCTTTTGTAACTTTACCTACCATGCTGTCCAACTTTTGTGGGCTGTCAATGGTGAGATCAGTTGTATTCGGTAGGAGTCTTGCAAGGTGTTCCCTGTAGACGTCCCATTTCATCCGTCTCTTGTTGAAGGTTACTATCGGCTTCGTTATTTGAGCAGATATTTCAAAGGAAATGTATTGGTGGTCGGAGAAGGAGTGAACATCCTCCACCCGCCAGTTTGATATCAAGTCGTTTTTGGCATTAGAAATTGTCAGGTCTATGACCTGCTCAGTGATCGAGTTAATAAAGGTGGGCGTATCTCCCTGGTTATGCACTACTAAGTTCCTACTTAGAATATAATCAAAGAGTAACTCACCTCGTTTGTTGATCGTTTTACCTCCCCACATCGTGTGGTGTGCGTTTGCATCCATTCCGACAATGAGGGTGGTCTTGTTGTGTTCCGCCGTTAGTACTGCTTTCTTCAGTTCCTCTGATGGGGGGTTTTGGTCTTCGTAAGGAAGATATGCCGAAGCTATCCATAGGGTTGATTGTTTCATTTCTAAACCTATAATTGTAAGATCTTCGTTACCGAAAGTATTTAGCAGGAATGCGTCAAGCTGTTTCCGTACTAGGATACACGCTCGTATTTTAGCATTTACCTTACCTTGGTAGAGTCTATAATTTTTGTGGTTTAATCCACAGACTCTGTTTTGATTTATCCAGGGCTCCTGGATGAGAAGTACGTCCTCCTGGAGCTCGGAGAGACGTACCTGAAGTGCTGCTGAAGCACTCTTAGAGTGGTGGAGGTTATTATTTTATTTTATTTATTTATTTATTTATTTATTTTATTTATTTTATTTATTTTATTTATTTTATTTATTTTATTTATTTTATTTATTTTATTTATTTTATTTATTTTATTTATTTTATTTATTTTATTTATTTTATTTATTTTATTTATTTTATTTATTTTATTTATTTTATTTATTTTATTTATTTTATTTATTTTATTTATTTTATTTATTTTATTTATTTTATTTATTTTATTTATTTTATTTATTTTATTTATTTTATTTATTTTATTTATTTTATTTATTTTATTTATTTTATTTATTTTATTTATTTTATTTATTTTATTTATTTTATTTATTTTATTTATTTTATTTATTTTATTTATTTTATTTATTTTATTTATTTTATTAATTTTATTTATTTTATAAATTTTATTTATTTTTATTATTTTATTTTTTTATATATTTTATTTTATTTATTTTATTAATTATATTTATTTTATTTTATTTATTTATTTTATTTTATTTTATTTTATTTTATTTTATTTTATTTTATTTTATTTTATTTATTTATTTTATTTTATATGTTTTATTTATTTTATTTTAGTTTTTTTTATTTTATTTATTTATTTCAATCCTAAATTAAAATTTTTTTTAAAATTAAAAATATTTTTTTCCAATATTTTTTATTTTTGCTGTTATGATTTGGAAAAAAAATAATAACTATCAACTAAATTATATACCAAAAATATTGATAATATTTAAAAAATTTATTTTCTTCGAAATTTTTTTTTCTTTTTTTGTATTGTAAAACAAATTGTTAACTAAATTTTCAATTTTTAATTAATATAAAATAACAATTTTTTTTCGAAAAAAATCTATTTTTTGTGAATTTTAACATAATATTTATATTTTCTTAGAAAAAACTTTCTTAAAATGTCAAATTTAAATTGAAAAATAAAAAATTAAAATATACCAAAAGATTTGTTCTGCATTAGTTTTATATTTGATTTGTTCCCAATCGAAAACTTTATGATCTTGAGAGAAACTGTAGATTATTATGTATTTATAATCAATAAAGACCAATTATAATATCGTAATGAGAAATTTGCAGTAAAATTTGCTAAAAAAAAAATCCATATAAACCACTTTTAAATAGAAAGAATACATTTTGTTCTAAAAAATATATCATAATATTAACATTTCATTTAACATCCATCCCATGTGTTTTTCTCAAAATATATCTTTGTTTTCTTACCTTTTTTTTATTAAGGTGAATGGCGCTTTCCCCTACACAAGTGTTTCTCTGCTCACCATAAACAGTGCAATGAATTGGTACTCAATACCAGCAACATTAGACAATTATCCTCTGACCAGTACGAATAGTGCTAATTTATATTTCTATAAGTAAGTAAAAATTAAATTCATATTTGTCATTAGAGTTATTAACCTAAAACATTTTTACCTACAGGGATTCTACCGTCGAGCCCAAGGAACTTACACCAGAGGAGCGAAGAGAAATGAGCGCTAAAGAGAAAATCCGATTAGACCGTGTGGGTTGTACATCATCATCACGGTTTTCACCGCGCCGAGAACGTGCATTGAAAATCTATTTGGACAGTCCTATTGTGACAGCATCGCCGCCTGTTGATGCCAACAGTTCCATGGCTGATGACTAAGTTCGTGAGCTGCTGCTGCAACGATTATGAAGAGGGTATAAAAAATATCCAATGATGGCATAATTTGTCTCTCTCTCTCTCCCTCTTTCACTCTAACTGTATCCATCTTCGACTTTCTCTATATCACTGGTTAACACAAGTGCGTCGTCGTGGTGCGCGGCATGAGATTGAAATCGTATATAAAAACAAGTGTTACTTATTACGTTATTTTTATATTAAAAACTAAATAAGCCCATTAAACAAAAAAAAAAAAGAAGAAAAACGGTGATCGAATTATTATTTGTAGTCAGAGCAACAAAAACGCATACACTCACACACACGTGAGATATTCGAGTTGATTCCGGCGAAATCGTGGAGAACACAACAAATTGAACGTTTCAATTTCAATAATGCCTTTGTAGTATTTATTCTAACTAAAAAAAAAATGCTCTCCCACTCACCACACACTCTTAACTAACATTTTCAACAAATATGTAATTCCAACGAAATGAAGTCTTGTTTTTGTTTTCGATATAATGATCAAAAGAAAGAAAAATCGCATCAAATTGTATTAATAAAAAAAGTTTGAAATATTTGTAATAATAATTAACAATTTGTTCTATTTATATCTTTAGTTTCGCTTCTTGTTTCTTTAGTGTCCACAAATTAAACAAAATTATAAACTATACACACACACATATTTTTCTATATCATTAATGAGACTGTTTAAATAAAATAAACAAAACTGAATAAAAAAAAAATATTAAACAATAAATTTCGACATAAAAAGTGTTATTTTTTGTATTAACGAAATTGTTACAGAGTATGCATGGGTGAGCTAAAAGGGCTTCCCTAAGTTTTTTACGGCAATGCGAGCTCCTGTTAAAAAATTCTAGTAAAATTAGGGAAAAAGTGGTCGTTGTGTGAGGTTTGTAAACGTTTTTTTTTTAATTGCTCGTATTTTGTAAATTAAATTTTAGACTAAGCGTTTTTTTAATTAATTAAAAAACCGGTTTTCAAAAAGCAAAATGATTCTAACTAAAATATTTGTAACCCGTTTTTTAATAGTTCTTATTTTTAACTCACCTCTTTTTAGACCATAGTTTATATACAAAACCGGGTTTGGAAACCATTAACAAACATCCGGTGCTAAAACGAAGTCATTATAATTTTTTTTTGTAAATTTTCCGTATTTTAAGTTCATCTTTTTATACAAGCCGGGTTTGAAAACCGGTTTTTTTATCTACGTTGCCAAAACAGTTAAACTTTTATTATGCATAAAACCGGTTCCCAAAAAATGGTTCTAAACTGAAATTTTTATAGATTTTTTAAATAACCCAAATTTAAACTGGTTTTTGGATCCAAAAACCGGATGTTACCAACGCCGACAAAGTTTTAATACATAAAATTGTTTTCTCAAAAATAAATAGTTTTGGACTTAGTTCATAAAAACCGGCTTTTAATGAACGTCGAAAAAGTTGTGAAACTAAATTAAAATTATACAGAAACTAATTGGATCTAAATTAAATTACTCAGGTTTTTCTATACTTCCCAGTAGGAAGTTCCATCATATACGACTTTGTCGTCCACGGTGTCCTCAAGACAAAATTTGAAAAATGTATGTACTTGTCGTCAAAACACTCGGTTGACGACGAGCTGACCGACAATATACTAATTTTGTCGTGCATCAAACACAATCAACAAAATCTAAGGAAAAAAATGTCAAATATTGATGTACTTGACATCAAATCACTCGGTTGACGACAAGCTCACCGACAAAATACTGATGTTGTCGTGCATCAAACACATTCAACAAAACCAAAGGAAAAAAAATCAAATCTGACGTAAGAAAATTTTCAGTTTATTAAACGGACGGAATAAAGCTGAATGCCATAAAAAATTTTATATCCTTCACTTTTCTCTTAGTTTCCCAAAAGTATTAACAATTAGTCATACTAAAAAAAAGCTAAAAACAGATAAAAATTTATCTTTTAACATGGCACAAAGTCATACTAATATGGCTTGAATGACAATGCAAGACATACATAGGAATCAATGAAAATTTGACCGACATTTCACCCATCAGGTCGTGCATGATTGTTTAGGCGACGTGTCGCTTATATAGTCATCAACGACAATTCAACCGACATTGTCACCCATCAGGTCGTGCATGATTGTGTAAGCGACAGGTCTTTTGTATAGGCATCAACGAAAATTTGACCGACATTGTCACTCATCCGGTCGTGCATGACAAAGCAGACACTTGTATAAAAATGTCGTCGACGATTTGTATGGACGGTCCTCTAAATGTCATCATAGTCATAGTCATGTTACTATGGTCATGCACCTATCCTTGAGGATGTCTTGCAGACACTTCCTACTGGGTTAGTTTTTGACAAAACGGTTTTTTTCTTGACGTCGACAAATAAAGCTTTTATCCCAAAATAACGGATATAAAATTAAACTTTTATAAGCGGAATAACACTATTTTAAACTCATCGGTTTTAAAAACCGGTAACAATAAACCAACTTTTTATCAAAGTCTGAAAATTTTGGAACTTTGTAACATAAAACCGGTTGCAAAAAAACCTATTCTTAACAGTTATAGTTGTAACCGATGTTTTAATAACCCATATTTCAAACTCTTTTTTATAAACCGGTTTTAATAAAAGGAAGCCGACTTAGTTGTGAATATTTATTTATACATTAAAACGGTTTCAAAAAAAAAAACAACTTCAAAACCGGGTATTCCAGTTACCCGTATTTTGAACTCAACTCAATGTAAAAACTTTTTGACAATTCTTTTATTATTAAATAAGAGAAAGATAAAATTAGCTACTTCAAAAAATTTTATGTTTTCAGCTGGTCACTTTGACCATGTCCCTTCGCCCAGCCTCGTTAACGTAAAAAAATACCAAAAACAAGTTGTGTGTTGAGTTTTTCGTGGTTTCAAGTTTATTTTTTAGTTTAGCGTTTCTTTTTTTTTAATTATTTTCAATAATTTTGGAAAAAACGAATTCAAACACAGTTTAGATAATTTTATAAATTATCTAAATATCCCTTTTTGTTGTTTGGATATTATAGTACATGACATATGTTATTGTAGTTGTTGTTGTTGTTATTATTATTTTCTTATTATTCTTTGTTCTTAGATTTCATTGTCCACGTAATGAATTTTTTCTACTATTTATACTGAATAAAAATATAAAAAAATCTTTTGAATTTTATAATTCTGGTAAAATACACAATTGGGGTTGTTGGTTGGTTTACAAATTGATTCGACTCAATTAGAAAATACATATTTCATGTTGGTTGTTGTTGGTAGTAGATTAAAACACGCTCAGGTGGTGTATGCACTACTTCTCGGTCGGTTCCGGGGTTTGAATGATTTGTTGTTTCTCAGACGACAGTTTTTTGATGGTTGTACACGACGATGCCACCAAAATGGCTCGTTGTTCTGTGCTGGTCTATGGAGTTTCTTCCGTGCTTAAATGTGTTGCTAGATGTTGTTGTTACTTGTTTCTCAAACGTTATTCACGTCGCAAAAAAAGGCAGTCGAAGAAAAGAAAAGGCCTATTTAAGCCTTAGTCTCAACAGCTGCTGGTGCAGGGGTGGCAGCATCTGCTCCAGCTGTGGCAGCCTTTTTCTTACCATGACCTCCCTTGCCCTTCTTGGTGGGTTGCAAAGGAGTAGCAACGAGTTCCTTTAAAAGATACAAATAAAATAAAAGTGTAAAGTAATTGCAAAGGTATAAAAGAAAAAGTTAATCTATCAACACATACCTTTAATTCAGGTTGGGCTATGCTGTGCTCGCTAACAAAGCTATCGATTTCAAAGTTAACACCGGTAACTAAATTGACGCCATTAGGCATAAGCAAAACTGTATGCTTGAATTGGGCCACATATTCACCTGCAACGAAAGAAAAGAAGCAACATGGTAAGAATTTTTTCACAAATAATGATTAATCATATAAAATAAGAGAAATCTAATAGTATACGATTATTTTAATCAACAACTTCAACCGAATTCGTGTAAATTATACCAATTCGACAGATTCCTGATTAAATTTGTTCTAGCAGGGTGTCTGGCCGCATAGACAATTGAGTGTGCACTAAAACGGAATTAATCCCTGCAGATTTGTGTAGATCAAATATTAAAGCCAATAAGTAGTAGAGTATTAAAAATAACGAATCTACGAGTTCTGACGTAATATTAATTGTTAAAGAAATAATTTCTATTAAGAATACGTTAAGAATACGTACTCGGAAAATTGGAAATTTGATTAGCTATTGCAAATCAATTAAAATACGGTACAAAATAGAATTTGCAACAAATTTTTAGAGTTTAAAACACAAAATGCAAATAATGTATGAAATAAACAAAAGCGTACATAGATTTGTAGAGACAGCCCTACCTACAGCAGGGCTGTAAACGAATTTTTTTTTTTAATTAATTCGCGAATCATTTTTTTCACCAAAAAAAAAAAAAAGAATTGAATAAAATTTAAATTGATTTAAATGAATTGCAAATGAATTAGGCAAAATGAATAATTCATTTGGTCTAATTGCTGCAATTCATTTTCGCTCAATTTCTTTGAAATAATTCAAATTTCATTCAATTCTTTTTTTTTGGTTAAAAGAATTAATTCAAAATTTAGGTAATTCGTAATGAATTCAAATCAAAAAGAAATTATATATAAAAAATATATTGTAAAGCCTAGTGTCCGTTATAGAGTTTATTCGTAGAGCGTACATAGTTTTGTAGAGACTGCCCTACCTACAGCAGGGCTGTAAACGAATTATGTTTTTTTTAATTAATTCGTGAATCATTTTTTTCGCCAAAAAAAGAATTGAATGAAATTTGAATTGATTTAGATGAACTGAGTGAAAATGAATAATACATTTGGCCTAATTGCAATTAATTTTCGCTCAATTTCTTTGAAATAATTCAAATTTCATTCAATTTTTTTTTTTTTTGTGAAAAGAATTAATTCAAAATTTAGGTAATTCGTAATGAATTGAAATCAAAAAGAAATTATTTATTTACAGCTCTGATCTGTAGTATATACAATAAATTTATTCTATTACTCTACGTAGAGCTGCAATAAAGAACTTTTGAGTAGGTCTCTACAGATTGTAATTTTTTATATAAAATCGTAAGATAAAAAAATCTAAAAAATATCCAACCAGTAGCAATGAAAAAGAACTAGTAAAAATAAGATGGGCAATTGAATGAATGCTATGTAATAGTTTACGACTCCTTTCTTTGGATATTTTTTATGATGCATAGTTATACTATTACCCCAATCGTTTTTCATTTGATTTAAAACACAGTACAGAATGAAGAAATTTGTTTTAATCAAAAACTTCAATCGAATTCGCGCCAGATTTGCCAATTCGACAGATTCTTAATTAAATATTTTTCTAGCAGGGTGTCTGGCCGCTTAGACAATTGAGAGTGCACTAATACGGAATTAATCCCTGCTGAATTTAATAAAGGGAACGTTTGCAATTTCGAAATTAAGTTTGTTAAAATTGGCAAACAATTTTGAAGTTTACCTTTTTAAATTTATTGCTTTTATTTTATAACATTTTTCATTATTATAATTTAATTATTTTAGTTTTTAAATTTTTTTTTATTATTTTTTGTTTATTATGTTATTTTTGTTTTATTTTTTCATTACTTTCATTTTTTTATTTTTCATATCTTTTTTTATCATTTTAGTTTTTAACTATTTTATTTTAATTTTTACTAGTCTATTTTTTGCATATTTTTTTAAATTATTTTTTATTTTTTAATTATTTAATTTTTTTTATTATTAAATATTTTTTTACTATTTAATATTTTTTATCTAATATTTTATTATTTTTTTATCTATTTTTTTATTTTCATTAAGTTACTTTTTTCTGTATTCCCTTATTTTTCTTGTAATTTTTTGATTAAATATTTTTTTAGATTTCAATCTTTTATTATTCTTTTAAATGTTTTTATTTTATTTTTTTATTACTTTATAATTTTATTTATTTTTTTACTAAAATATTTTGTTATTTTATTTTTGTATTATTTTGAATTACTTTCCCTTTTTATTAATTTATTGTAAATACATTTATTCATTTTTTCACATACATTTCATTTATTCTTTATTTTAATTTTTTTACTTTATATTAATTTACGTTAAGTGTATCGAAATGATACAACAAATTCGGCTCAAGATCAGAAAAGTGTTCTTTATTTATTGTTTGATATTTTTGGTCAAATTCAGTGTGTCACGCACTAGGATGACGCGTTTCGAACTCCATGACGAGTTCATCTTCAGACCCCTTTGTGACGAACTGATGCACAATGGTACATCATCAGCTGTATATATATCTACAATTATGCCAAACATATGCATGTGAAGTAGATATCAGCCGAAAATGTCCAGCATAGTTATGAATTTGACCATTCACAATCAAACATGAGAATGGAGGATATTTTATCCCCACGATTCCCTTTTTACCTCACAATTTGTTGTATCATTTTACGTAAATTAATATAATGTACTGTAAGATCGACTAACAAAAAACAAATACTTAATTTTTTTACTTTAAAATTTGTTTATTATTTTAATATTTTTATTATATTATTTGTTTGTGTGCTCATTTAATTTTTTCCGATCATTTCGTATTATATTATTTTACAATAACTAAAATAATATTCTATATTATTAATTTTTAATATTTTTTAATTCTTCTATTTTGATTTGATTTTTTTTTTTTATTATTATTATTATTATTTTATTTACGGTTTGTAATTAGAAGCCTGATGGCCAATTAAATAAATAATTACAATATACATCAGAAATAGCTTAACACATAATTTTTACATGATAAAACTATTATACCAGAAACTACTCACAAATGTTTAATGTAAAGTGTAATAAAAATTAAACTAAATACAATTAAAAAGGTTTCATAAATACATTGAGTTGACATAATTAAAATGAGTGTCGCAAAAATTAAAAAGTTCCCATTATAGGTATGGTATGTGTTATATTATTTATTTATTTCTTAATTAAATTTCAATTGCCGAAACATAGTGCATTCTTTAACACATATATAAAAAGTTATAAATTACAATAAAATCAGGTAGATATATATATATATATATAAAACTGCATCAAAAAGTAAGATGCGTTACTGAAACTAAGATGACGGATGAAAATATTGTAGAAGGTGTTTTCGAAAAGTTAACTGAGACGTATTAAAATTTTTTATGCTGACAGGTAACAAATTGTATGATCTCGCTACCCTAACAAGAAAAGATCTGTCCATGAGACATGTTATTTTAGGTATTATTAAATGTTTGCTCCGTGTAGACCGAGCAAAGACAAAAGATTGTGAAAGAAACATTGGACAATTAAATTTATAAGTTTTGTAAAAAAACACTAGCGATCTAAGTGTTATAAAATCAAAAAAGGAACATCCAAGAAAATCTTTCACAAAAGGAGTTATATGACTGTACCGATTTTGCGAGTACAAATATCTCATTACAGCATTAAACGCCAGTTGTAATTTTCTCATATTGCGTTTGCAAGTTCCTGCATAAACTTCAAGGCAGTATAAAATATTAGGCATAACTAGGGCATGAACCAGTGTTCTCTTTACATTCCGTGGCAAGACAAGATCCGTATTATAGAGAATGCGGAGACTACTATAAACATTAGACACTACCACATTGACATGTTGGTCAAAACTTAATTTATTGTCAATAATAACACCAAGACATTTTAGACTGGAAACAAATTGAATCGATGAGCCATTGTAGGCCAAATTAAAATCACAATCTCCACAATTAGAAAAGAGCATTGCTTTGGTTTTTAGGGGATTGACGCTTAAGTTGTTTTCAGTCATCCACAAATATAAAATTTTCATTGTATAATCAATTTTAGCTGAAAAAACGTCCAAAAAATGTTTATTACCTTTAAATAATAATTGAATATCGTCTGCATAAGAATAAACAGTACACCACTCGCCTAGGCTGTTAAAAAGATCATTTACAAACATGATGAAAAGAACTGGACCAAGAACTGAACCTTGAGGTACTCCACTTCTGACAGGCAAAATATTGGATGAAATTCCGTTCAACTCGACCAGCTGACTTCTACCACAAATATATGAGGAAATCAGACGACACGCACTGGGTCCAACACCATAATTCCTATACAGCTTATTTAACAAGATGCCATGATCCATCCTGTCAAAAGCTTTTTCCAGGTCCAATGAAAGTAAAACAGATATTTTACTGTCATATACTTGCTTTCTGATTTCATCAGTAAGACCTACTAAAAGAGAGGATGTACTCCTGGTATTTCGAAAACCACATTGGCAATCATTGAGTTTTGCATTGTTCTCCACAAAAGTCATAAGCTGATGCTTAAATACATATTCCACTACCTTAGATAACACCGGCAGAAGGGATATTGGCCTTAGGTTTTCTATAGAGTTTGTGGTTGACTTCTTCTTAATTGGTCGCACTTTGGCCAATTTCCAATAAGTAGGAAAGGTGGAAGTCATTAAAATTGTATTAACAATATGCAAAAAATATTTAGAAACGAAAGGAAAGGTCAATTTTAAAAATTTTAAAGGAAAGCCATCTATACCAGGAGCATTAGATTTCACCGACGAAAATGCATACACTAATTCATCTAACGATATTATTCTAAAAGAAAAGCCATTCATATCTCGTCCATATTGAAAACTACGTAAATCAGAAGGATTGTCTAGTTGATTATTTATGAAAGCTTCATTTAATTCGTCAGCTCCTGCAATGACTTCTCCCCCTGAGGGTCTGTCGGGGATCAATCCATTGTCCTTAATACGATTCCACATTATTTTCGCTCCAACGCCATGGAATAATGAGGAATGTGCCTTTATTTTCATTTTCCTTACAACGGATTTAGCGCGATTTCGTTGTTTACAATATATTCTCCAATTTATATCATTTGGAGCTTCTAGGTAAGCAGTGAATGCCAGATCTCGCAACGAGTTATGATATTCTATTTGTGGGGAAGTCTTATACCAGTCATTTTCATCGTGTTGTATTCTTCTTCTTTTAAAAGGGACTTTAGAATGTACGTAATTTAATCCAGACATAAAAACATATAATTGTTCGTCAACATCGGATGTGTACAATAAATCATTAAAGTCAAATTCGCTAACAGCACAGGAAAAAGTTTCTTGACTAACGGCTTTATAATCATAGAACTCATAAAAAAGTTCTGAATTTTCTACAGGGATATCAACAGACATACAAACAAACGCGTGTTTTGATATACTTGGACAAGTGAATTGCTTCGAAAACATGACAATTTCGGGATTGGACAACAAAAAATAGTCAATTAGAGACGAGGAGTGATGTGCTACATCAAAATGAGTCGGACAAGAATTGTGGTTAACATGAAGATTTAATCGACTGCAAGCAGAACGCACAACACAGGATCTTGATATTTCCAATAAATTACAATTAAAGTCACCCATAATTATGACATTGGCATATTTGACAATTAAGCTTGAGATTTCTTGTTCAAACGTCTCGAAATCGCCGTGTGGGAGATAAACAACACCTAACAGAGTTACATGTCCACGCGACAGCACTTCAACAAAAAGACATTCCACCACACCATAATTGTCACTTTTATAAACAACTTTATATTTTAAATCTTTAGAAATAAACATTGCAACACCGCCACCTCTTTGAATAGGACGATCACTTCTACAACAATTATAACCTGATATATTTATACTTTTCGATGATACCGAGGACTTAAGCCAAGTCTCGCTAACACCTACCACATCAATTGAACTATCTTCCAACATTTTCCTTATTTCCGTCAGCTTAGTGGATTTTGGATTTAGATTAAAACTTTGGCAATTGAAATGTGCTATATTAAGATTGTTTTTAAAGCTATCTAAATGGGAACGAAAAATGCGACTATCACCAGCGACAACACCAATATTATCCATCGACATTTTAAAAAGACAGACAAATTAAAATAACGCGACAAAAAAAATAAAAGTTTTAATTAATTAGGCAAAAAAAAAATAAGAAAAATACGGCATAAAAATATTTAAAAATAATAAAAAAAAAAATCACTGAGAGTTTGAGTAACTACTCCATAATAATTCGCATTCCTGGGAATTAAGGCACTTTTCTCTACCATCGCAGAATGTTATTTGCGCCTTAGGAATGTCTCCATTTAACAGTTTATATTTTTGAATTACCTCTTGCGCGCGCATCCTTCTACACATATTCATAAGCTTCGAGGCAATTGGTGTAAGGTGATCATTAAGGTAAACCCTTGAACATACATCACCAGGGATGACGGAATTGAGTCGAATCGGCGCGGACCGGTGGTAGTTGGCCATGAGAAAGTCCCTCGTACGGATGGAATTGAATTTAACCAGCACCGACTTTCCCCCAGCGAAGTAACAGCAGTGTTGAATGTCTGCGGAATTTAGCTGCACATTACATATGTTGGCTATTTTCATAATGGGTTCCCTTATGTTGTGAATACCCCGCGGCAAGCCGTTTACAACAATATTCGCACGGTTAAGTCTCCTACGTAATATGTGGTTCTCCTCCTTAACAGCTGCAATTTTGCGATGTAAATCCCGGTTGGAGTCATTAAGTTGCTTTTGCAGATTCTCGACGTCCTGTTTTAAGTTTTCAACATTACCAGCAACTTCCTGCTGTTGCAGATTTTCAACGTCCCTTTTTAAGTTGTCGATATTACCGGCAACTTCCTGCTGTTTAATTTCGACATCCTTTTTTAAGTTTTCGATGGAGGCGTAAAACTCCATACGCAACTGACACACTATAACATCCATCTTGCTCTCAAAATCTGCCATAACTTTTCTCAATTGTTCATCCAATTCCTTTTGCTCGTGCCTTATAGAATTGCTAAAATTACTAAAGCAATCTTCCAACGAAATGTTGATGTCTCTATTGCGACCGTTACAACTATTATTGCAGGGATGTTCAATAGAGTTGCGGCTGTCGTTATTGCTGCCTGGCATTGTTGTATTTGCATCGCCCAAATTGATACTATTGTTTTTGTTAACGGCAACGCTGTCTCCATTGGCATTGTTTTTGTTTTTCTTTGTTTTGTTTACAATATTCTTCTTGAGGGCTGTGCACTTACTGCAGGAAAATATCAGTTTTTTGTTTGATCGCAAATCTATTTCCTTTATGTTGACACACTTAGGATGGAAATAGTCAGAGCAAACATTACAGCCAATCCGGTATTGAGATTTAGTAAGATTCTTCTTACAAACCGGGCAAACATAAGCTTTGTGGGACATCGTTATCCAATTCGAGTGTCGCTAATGGCGGTCTTTTACACAGCGATCAACAAGTTTGCAATAAATACACCAAAAACTATTTATACGTGAAAAACTCCAATGTTCTCAGCTTCGGCAATGACCAATATCTCCAAAAACTTCCAAAAGAATTATATCTCCTGCCTTTTAATTATTAAAAAGTATTTTTCTTATTTTTCTTCGCGACAGTGCAAAATTTTTTAGCTATCCATCACGACGTTGCCAGATCAACTCCCTGCCAGATCAACTCCCAAAAAATGATTTAGTTATTACTTTATTTTTTATCTTATAATTTTATTATTCAATTTGTTCTTTTAATATGGAAAGTATTTTTGTTTCAATTGTTTTATATTTGTATTAATTTTTTCTATTCTACATTTTTCCTTTTTTTTGTTATTTATTATTTTTTTATTCCAATTTTACATTTTTATTATTTTTTTTTTATTATTTTACTTTTTTTATTATGTTATTTTTATATTATTTTACTTTTTTATTATGTTATGTTTTTATTATTTTATTTTTTGTATACTTCCATTTTCTGATCGTTTAATTTTTTTATTCGTTTTTCTCATTTTTTACTTATTTAATTTATTCATTATTAATTTTATTTTTATATACTTTTTTTTTATTTTTATATACTTTTTTTTATTTTATTATTGTTTTTAATAAATATTTGTAGAATTTTTAATATTTTTTTTTCGCAATATTATTTTTATATAATTTTTCATTACTTTTTTATTATTTAATAGTTTTATTTTTTACTGTTTTTTAATTTAATTTTAGTATTTTTAGTTTTTTTATTATTATTTTATTTTTTATTATTTAGACGGAATTATAATTTTTTGTATACCACATTATTTAAGTTAATTTAATTATTAATAATATGTATACATTATACAGTAATGTTATCTACAACAATAACAATAATGTGTACTTACTTGGCTTTTCGTACAAAACTTGGAAGGGCTCAATCATTTTGTGTGACATACATTCCACAACACCCATACGCGCCTTGGTCTCTTCATCGAAACTGCGAATATTGAAAGGCATGTTACCGTATTTTGTTTTAACCTAAATGCAGTTCGCGCACATATCAATGAAACAAAACAAAACAAAATATATATTTAGTTATCTTGTCGTATTCAAACTTCAAATAGATTATTATCAAAAAATTATGAACTATTGTCTCAGATCTCATAATCTTACAATCTTCGGGTTTCAATAGACGCCGAGCCGAAAGTACGCCAATTGCACTCCCGCCCAACCCTGTGGGAAATCAAAGAGTACAAACGGAAGCAACTTTGCTCCAACAGAAACAAAAGCCACTGTACTTCTCAGCACTTTATCCATATTCATCCTCAAGCGCAGTTTCTTAATCATGGACAATAATTCAATTGATTGGTGATTTATAGTTGCGTGTGCTCTATCGCTTTTAACCTACAAATGAATGGGATGCATACCTCAGCCAAGAGAGCACGGGATGTTTTCAACTTAAGCATGTAGTTCTCATCGGTCTTTTTGTAGATGGACACTTTGGTGTCCTTCTCACGTCCAATACCTTCACCGGAGCTGACAATAACATCGATGGCATAGACTTCATGTGTATCAAAAGTGCACTTTTCATGTTCCTTACGTTGAGCTTCGCTAGGATTTTGAATGATCGTCTTTTCACCATCGATTTTGAATTGTTTCAACTCGTGACTGAGCATGCCCTCAATGGGTTTGCACTTGTATGATTCGCTGATTTGTTGTACGGCTTCGGTGATGGCATAATTCTAAAAGAAAAAAAAGATGTACAAAATAATGATGAGTATTACGGAAATAGTTATATAAGTTTCAAAAGTACACTATCGTTCTTTTTGAGTCTTTTGTTAATAGTAATAGTAATGTTGTATAATTGTAGTATGAATAAAGTTTATTTACAGTTTTAAAAATTGACAATCAAGTTAATCGATTACCAAATTCCATTTAAAACTGGATTTTTTTTCTCTCTGCAAGTGTTGAGATGTTACCAACAGAGAGTTATATTCGGTAACAATCCGTTGCTTGCATTAATAATAACCAAAAACGATAGCTAAAAATTAGAAATTAATTTTTTAATAATTCTTCAAATTTAATGTACAAAATCAGGACATTATAGATAAAAAATATATCAACACAAAAAGTGTTTTAAAAAAGGTTGTGGAGAATTGATTTATATATGTAATAAATAATTTGACGTCGGGCTAACTATTCAAAACTTGGGATATTATTCTATATCAAAAATGTATATGCAAAACTTTACACCAATATTCATAAACATTTATCAAAAGACTATAAAATCAAATTTGTATAGCAGTCATAATAAGGTATTTATTTCCAGCTATTTAGAAAATCTTTAACTGATGACAGAGTATCGAAGCGTTGAACACTTTTAGGTATTACTATGTGAAATATAAATAAATAAAATAAAAAATCATAAATGAAATTTTGATCTTTGCGAGTATTAAGATGTTGCCAACGACGATGTGTTTGGCAACAATCCGTTGCACTGGTAGACTACATCATAAAAATCGTTAATTCAGCAATTCTCACACACGAAATTAACGATGATAACAAATCACAATTTTATTAGAAAAAAAAACTTATGCCTGCCATAAAACACGTCAACACCAAGGTGTTAAGTATGACGTAATGATTTAATAACTGGTGTATTTTTTTCTATGCAAGTGTTGAGATGTTTCCAACAGAAATTCATATGGAAACAATCCGTTGCTTGCAATTGAAATTTTAAAATTCAGTTATGTTAATTTAAAAGTTTTTATTATTATAAAACTTACACTATTTCCAGATTTAAGCAGCCGTAAAGCGGCTTGTACAGCCCAATAGGCAGCCAAAGTAACATCGGCCTGACGTCCAGTAACTTTCTTGCCGGCAGAAGAGCCAACAACAACGGTATGAGCTGCAACAGCAATGAAGCCATCAATATGGGCACCCAAATCACTGAAAAAGAAAAAGTCAAAGGAACAACACAATAATTTAGTGGATATTCTTTAAACATTTGGGATAATTTTTAGGTACAATGTTATGAAAGTATGTCTCAGATCTCATAATCTTACAATCTCCGGACTTCAACAGACGCCGCGCCGAATGTACGCCAATTGTTCTCCCGTAAATAGAAAAGCAAAGAGTACAAAAGGAAGTGGATTTGTTCAACAGAATCTAAAACCACTGTACGCTCAGCACTTTATCCGCATTCATCCTCAAGCGCGGTTTTTTAATCATGGACAATACTTTCAGTAAAATATGTATGTTGGTATACTACGCATATAGGTAATGTAGTGGAAAGGAAAGACTACCTAATTAATTTCTGTATAAAGCAAACAAATGGAAACAAAGCGATAATAGCATCATAGAAAGCAAGACTAATCAACCTCTAATATACTTCCATCTAAGTCGACATCGTGTCATTGGTTTTTAACAACAATACCAAATAAAAAATTTTCTTTTGTTTAATTTTAAACGATTTTTAAAAACTAATATGCATTTTCATAGACAAAAAGATGAGGATTTTCACGACTGGCTGACTGACTTATCGTTAAATTGATAGTCTATTAGTTTGATTGTACTAAATGGTCATCATATTTCAAAACAAACAATTTTTCCTGAATGACATCGTAAAAAAAAACTTAATATACATATGGTTAATTCAATTTATTGCTTACTATTACCAAAATGAACTACTTCCAAACTATCGACTTTTAAAACAGTTAAACACTTCTAGTTGACGAATAAGAAAAAGCGAATTTTTAAATATGTAATTTCAAATTTATATTATGATATTTCTCCTAAGACATCTACGTGTTAAATGAGACAGTTGTTATATAGAAGGTGAACTAGTTCACCGTCTGCTGACAACTAGTATGTAACTAGTTCCGAACTAGTATTTTCCCTTACTGTAACTAAAGGGCATATCAACTTATTGTATAGCAGACATATCATCCTTGGGCGACTTTTTTTTAAACGTCCTAGAAGACTTTTAGAACAAGACATACCAACTTGTGCCATAACGGTACAGAATTAAGTCCCTATGTCTATGATAAAGTAATTTTCTAAAATGTTGTTAATTAAACAAATGTTGATTATTTTTGTAGTAACGTTGCGATCTCGGTGACGATGCTATATTTATGTAAATCAGAAGACATTTAAAACCTACTGTATACCAAGATGAAAATCCTTAAGGTTTTTTTTTAATTATTACTAAATTTTAATAAAAATAACAAACTTTTTCATTTCATAAAAAAAAAGCAATAAGAAAAGGGATTTCTTTTTATTATAATTAGAAAATAATATCTACTATTATTTCATTCAATTTCAAAATATCCTCCACTAGCTTACTAATATTACAATAAAAGCGCAACTGCTGTGATGACATAACATGTGACTTGGGTCAGGGGAACAAATACAAAAACTCATGTGAGTACATTATCATGAACTGCCTATAAAAATATAGATATACAAATGTTTACACAACTTTTACTGGGCATATTCGCAAACAAATTTTTATTTAATAATGACTAAACTAATACGTAG
Source organism: Muscina levida (assembly GCA_964034835.1). Lineage (NCBI taxonomy): Eukaryota > Metazoa > Arthropoda > Insecta > Diptera > Muscidae > Muscina > Muscina levida. Next base: position 37,340,773 of record OZ035883.1, read on the forward strand.
CCTTTATTTCCGCAGGAATGTTGATGTCTATCATCCATCCTACATGTCTACTCTTACATACATATATACCTTTACAAATATATATCATTAACGATACTTACATCTTGACCACATCACCGTCTTTCAACTCGTAGTCGGGATCATTTTTGGACGGAGAAAAGTGGCATACACAATTGTTGGCAGATAGGCAGGTGGGGAATGCAATACCTTTTTTCAGTTCCTTTTCTTTTTTGTAGACCTTTGGAAGTAAAGCAAAAGGAAAACAGTCAAATAATTGTCGTTTTTTTAAGCAACAGAAATACAAACGTACTTTGCTTGTCTCCTCGGTGAGGAGGTTATCAGACTTTGTGCAAATATCTCTCACCGAAGCACCGGCCACACAGAGATCAATGACAGCCTTTAAAGTTCCTAAAAATAGAAGAATGGAAAAATTGTAAGCATACGCGATCAACAAAAAGCCAAAACGAAATTGTCAATAACAACCAGTATTGCGTGGCAGATGTGTGTGTGTGCAAATATAGTGACGAAAAAAAGCCACGTTCCGGTTTTGGCAATACCGGTTGGGGGGCGCAAAGACACCAGCGAAGCGAAAAACTAGAAATTACAATTACGCCTAGAACGAGAGAGGCAATAACCTCTAGAAGGCTGTGCTAACGAGTGGTGCTAATCCCCAGTGGCCCTTCACTGACCTCTTGGTCTTTATTACAACCACCCCACGCACACACAAACTATTCACCTCGAAATTTAGGTTATGTTCACTCGACCAGCCATCACCTAACGGCAGAAGCGCCGCGTGGCTTTCGTTTTCACTAACACACCAACTACTTGAAAATGAAACACCACACATCAATCGTCGTACAGCCACACGGAGGGGGTCACAACGTCAAAGCGTTGAGTGATGCCCGGCCATGTCGTGCTTTGGAGGAACTTCTTGTCCTCCGAGAAGAGTAGACGTTTTCCCATAAGAATTTCTTTACTTACTGTTTACTATTTCGCCCGCCAATTTGTATTTGGTGACTACCAAATCTTCGGCAATAGTTTTCTCTTCCTTTTCGATGTCTGCCATTATTTTGCCTCCTTTGCTGCTCACTTACTTAATTCACTTCTCTGTTCTTCACACCGTCGTCAATTACTGGATGGGAAAAAGAATAACAACAATTAAATGTGGCAGCACACAAAACGTACTTTTGTGTTGATGATTTCTGTGTTGGCAGCGTTGCGAGCCGTCACATGTGTGTGTGAGTAACCGTGCGTGCGCTTGTTTGTGTATGTGTGTGGTAGGGAAAAAAATCAAATGCACACGACGGCCGCTGCACTATTATCGTTTTGTTCCGTTTACTTTTTTTTCTCTTCGTTGTTGGAAATAACTTATTCTATTGTTAATACTATTGAAGTTTCACAGGTTCTTTTGTTTATTTTATTATACCAACTATTGCAGCACGATGTTTAATTTATGTTTTTTTTTGCAGTTGTAGGCAAATTTATAACAAAAATGTATAAAATATTTCTTTTGTGTTGAACTCAAGTACACAAATACATGCGACGCGCTAGAAAATACTCAACGCAGAGGAAGCAGTGTTGTTGAAAAGGGGGGCTGAAGTATTCGGTATCGTGAGTACTTGTTGTTAGTTGCCATTTGATAGGGTTGCATTTATTATTTTTTGCGCAAATTTCAATTTTTAGTGCACTATATCGAAAAATTTTAATAAAATAGGTAAAATTGATTATGACCAGACTAGATATGGAAAAAATGTGCACCCCCTATAACATGCAAACAAAAGTCAAAAATGGCACCAGCGCCCATGGTCCAAGTTACAGCCTTTTTCACCGGAACGCATTTAATAGCCTTTTTACACCAGAACGCATTTAACATATTTCCGCGTTAATCCGCATCTTTGATGGATGCGGCCAAAATGCTAAAAATTTTACATGTATTTTGTTGTTGGAAAGATGTTAACATATTTTCGCATCCATGAAAGATGCGGAAAAATACACTGAGTTGTGCTCTGAAAATTGGAATTTAAGCGATTTTTCTCAGTAATGTTGATCCGGTAACCACCATTTAGGTCGTTTGTTTACATTTATCGGAAAAAATGCCAAACAACATGGACGGACAAAAAATTTACATTTTTGCCAAAATATTAAAAAATGGTTATTCCAATTAGTTAAAACTATTCGCGCTTCGTGGAATACAGCCTCCGTAACAATGTTAATAAGTTTGTGGCATGAAAATATTGCAGTTTTACAAGGCAAATGGAAAAATGTTTGAGCTAGACAACAGCTGACAATATGCGAAACTGCGGTGTAAAACCACTTTTTAGCATTCCGCATCTTCAGTTCAAGATGCGGAATGCTTTTTTAGTGTAAAAAGGCTATAACATATTTCCGCGTTAATCCGCATCTTTGATGGATGCGGCCAAAATGCTAAAAATTTTACATGTATTTTGTTGTTGGAAAGATGTTAACATATTTTCGCATCCATGAAAGATGCGGAAAAATACACTGAGTTGTACACTGAAAATTGGAATTAAAGCAATTTTTCTCAGTAATGTTGATCCGGTAACCACAGTTTTCGTTGTTTGCTTATAGCCTTTTTACACCAAAAAAGCATTCCGCATCTTGAGCTGAAGATGCGGAATGCTAAAAAGTGGTTTTATAGCCTTTTTACACAAAAAAGCATTCCGCGTTTTGAGCTGAAGATGCGGAATGCTAAAAAGTGGTTTTACACTGCAGTTTCGCATATTGTCAGCTGTTGTCTAGCTCACACTTTTCCATTTTCCTTGTAAAACTGCAATATTTTCCAGCCACAAACCTATTAACATTGTTACGGAGGCAGTATTCCACGAAGCGCGAATAGTTTTAACTAATTGGAATAACCATTTATTAATATTTTGGCAAAAATGTAAATTTTTTGTCCGTCCATGTTGTTTGACATTTTTTCCGATAAATGTAAACAAACAACGAAAATGGTGGTTGCCGGATCAACATTACTGAGAAAAATCGCTTAAATTCCAATTTTCAGAGTACAACTCAGTGTATTTTTCCGCATCTTTCATGGATGCGAAAATATGTTAACATCTTTCCAACAACAAAATACATGTAAAAATTTTAGCATTTTAGCCGCATCCATCAAAGATGCGGATTAACGCGGAAATATGTTATAGCCTTTTTACACCAAAAAAGCATTCCGCATCTTGAACTGAAGATGCGGAATGCTAAAAAGTGGTTTTACACCGCAGTTTCGCATATTGTCAGCTGTTGTCTAGCTCACACATTTTTCCAGCCGCTAAGATGCGGATTAACGCGGAAATATGTTAAATGCGTTCCGGTGTAAAAAGGCTATTATAGCCTTTTTACACCAAAAAAGAATTCCGCATCTTGAGCTGAAGATGCGGAATGCTAAAAAGTGGTTTTACACTGCAGTTTCGCATATTGTCAGCTGTTGTCTAGCTCACACATTTTTCCATTTGCCTTGTAAAACTGCAATATTTTCCTGCCACAAACCTATTAACATTGTTACGGAGGCTGTATTCCACGAAGCGCGAATAGTTTTAACTAATTGGAATAACCATTTATTAATATTTTGGCAAAAATTTATATTTTTTGTCCGTCCATGTTGTTTGGCATTTCTTCCGATAAATGTAAACAAACGACGAAAATGGTGGTTGCCGGATCAACATTACTGAGAAAAATCGCTTAAATTCCAATTTTCAGAGTACAACTCAGTGTATTTTTCCGCATCTTTCATGGATGCGAAAATATGTTAACATGTTTCCAACAACAAAATACATGTACAAATTTTAGCATTTTGGCCGCATCCATCAAAGATGCGGATTAACGCGGAAATATGTTAAATGCGTTCCGGTGTAAAAAGGCTATTAGTGTATCAAATGTTACAGCAAATTGGCGAAACGATCAGAAAGATATTTAATTATTGATATTAATTAATATTATTATGTTATGTTGTTGAATATTAACGGTCAAATTCAAAATATTGGCGTTGGACATTTTCGCCTGATATATACTTCTCATGTACATGTTTGACATAATGGTAGTATATATACAGCTGATGATGTACCATAGTGCATCAATTCGTCACAAAGTTCGAAACACGTCATCCTAGTGCGTTGCACTGAATTGATCATTAATATCCACAATAAAACATTTTTCTGCTCGTTTAGCCAATTTGATGTATCATTTGATACACTAATAGCATTTTTACACCAAAAAAGCATTCCGCATTTTGAGCTGAAGTTGCGGAATGCTAAAAAGTGGTTTTACACCGCAGTTTCGCATATTGTCAGCTGTTGTCTAGCTCACATATTTTTCCATTTGCCTTGTAAAACTGCAATATTTTCCTGCCACAAACCTATGAACATTGTTACGGAGGCTGTATTCCACGAAGCGCGAATAGTTTTAACTAATGGGAATAACCATTTATTAATATTTTGGCAAAAATGTAAATTTTTTGTCCGTCCATGTTGTTTGGCATTTTTTCCGATAAATGTAAACAAACAACGAAAATGGTGGTTGCCGGATCAACATTACTGAGAAATCGCTTAAATTCCAATTTTCAGAGTACAACTCAGTGTATTTTTCCGCATCTTTCATGGATGCGAAAATATGTTAACATGTTTCCAACAACAAAATACATGTGAAAATTTTAGCATTTTGGCCGCATCCATCAAAGATGCGGATTAACGCGGAAATATGTTAAATGCGTTCCGGTGTAAAAAGGCTACAACACAATATGCGAAACTGCAGTGTAAAACCACTTTTTAGCATTCCGCAACTTCAGCTCAAAATGCGGAATGCTTTTTTGGTGTAAAAATGCTATTAGTTCCGTTCGTTTTGGGTGTGAATATAGTTTTAAAAATTATTTTTTTTTAAAGGAAATATCGTATTTTTTTAAATGTTTATATATATTTTTGCTTAAGTCTGGTATATGGACATTCATTAAAAAATTAAGTTTTTAGTAAAATATGTTTCTGAAAATAAAAATATATTTTTTTAAATTTGTATACTTTTTACAAATTAAGGTCAAAAAGGGAAAAATGTATAAAAATTTATAACGTTCTGTGCTTCTTCTATAATAAACGTTCTTTGTCTTTAGTCCATTTTGAACCATACGTTGTTTTTAATAAACCAATATTATTTCCAAAATTCATTGTAGCACAGCAGAGACCAAAAATATTATTTGAATATTATTAATATTTAAAAAAACACAATTTATTAAATTATGTATTACAATTAATTTTTTTTCCCCTTTTTGACCTTAATTTGTAAAATTTGTGTATTTTCAAGAATTAAGATTTTTTTTCCAAAATGGAAATATTCTATTAAAAAAAATAATTAATTTCCCTTTACACGCCATGAATGAGGTATGGGATAGCTTCTCGTGTTGTTGTGAATTAACACGCTTTCTATTTTACTTTTAAAATATTTTTTTGAATATATTGTAGATACTTTTAAATGTATTTAAAAAAGTTATTTGATTAAAAAATTTGAATTTTTCGACTATGTACAATAAATTTTTTTTCCAATTTATAAAGTAGAACTATAAATAAATAAATGCAGTTTTAAGAATTTTTTTTTTATAATTAGTGAATGTATTGAAGACTATTTACATATCAATTAAATATATATCAATAACATTTTCATTACTTTTGAAATATATTTATAAAAAAATTTTAGATTTTATATATTTATTTTTTAAGTGATTAATAATGAAAAAATAAAGATTTTTTAATAATTTATAAAGAAGAACTTTATAAATAAACTTTAAGAATAGTTGTTTTTTAATTTTTGCAATAGGAATTATGTGAAAAACTATTTATATGTTTATTAAAAACTAAGAGAAAATTTTTAAACATTACTTTAAAAAAAATTTATATTGATAAAATTTTACAAAAAAATTGATTTTTTTTAAATTGTTTTAAATAAAAAAGTGCATACTTCAAGATTTTATGAATTAAGGTAAAATAGGCAGAACAAAATTTAAAAAGTAATAATTTAAGAAACTAAAATTTTCATAAAATTTATATGAACAATTAACATTATATGCAATAATAAATATTTGCTAAAAATGCCACAAACATAATTTTTCCATGACAATTTTTTTTAATATGTTTATGTAAGATGTTTTTAATATATTATAAAGTTGAATACTGTGTAAATAAATTATTAATTTTTAAATTAACGAAACCATTACGAAAAATATTTTTTTATAAATTATAAAATAGGAATTATGTGTCAATCTTTTTAATAAATACATTTTTTTTATAAATTTTTAAAATTGTACATAATTTTTTTTCCAGGAAAACATATTTCATTGCTTTATTTTTAAATTTACATTAATAGCGTCTTTCAATAAAAAAAATTTTAAATAAGGATGTGGCTTTTTCGTTTTTTAATTTTTTTGTGCGAAATATTTCAAAAAAAATATTTTTATTAAATTATTTCCAGACCTGAAGAAAAAGTTTGCAATAAAACATAATTGAAAAAATCCTAACTATTATTAAATTCATAAAATTATTAAAGAATTGTTTTACTTGTATAAAATAGGAAAAAAAGCAATACTTAAAATTTCGCTGCAGCAGCGAATCTGCTTACTTTTCTTCCAAGATATTATTTTTGCCGGTGTATGAACTTTGGTTTTGACAAATAAATTTGATGGTGTATTGAGGCCGCAAAAAAACTATCCCACCAAATTAGTACCAGAAACCAAATTTGTTAATTGCGTTATTATCCGTTAAATCGTACAGTGCAAAGTGAAAAATTGTTTTTTAGTGTTTATAAAAGGAAATATCAAATAAATATATGTTGGAGTAACTATCAAGTGAACTGTTAACATTTTTCCGAAAATTGTGTTTTGTTTCATCTGAGTGCCCAACAACAAGATCGTGCTTGAAGAATTCTGAACGGAATAACGGGTAAGTGCGAAAACGTATCCGTAGTAATATATTTAGAAAAATTGGCAGAATTGTAGTTGCTTGCACCAAAACTTGTATCATCAGATTGCATAAAGGCTAGGATATGATATCTGAAACGCCAACACAAAAAGGTCAATTATAAAGGAAAATTAAAAAAAATTTAATTCCCACTACGGACCAGGGATCGTCCTAGATAAAAATTTGGTTGAATTGTACTTTACCGGGCGACTTTACTTAAAAAATACTTTATTTTCCTTTGCACCCCATAAATGAGGTATAGGATAGCTTCTCGGGCGACGTGTGGTAGGAAATGCCACTCTTTAGTTGAGTTCCCTAAAAAGGTTAAAGTTGTCACCAGCGCCATAGGGATCAAAAAAGGGGACACCTTTGGATCATATAATTACCCCTTATTTGTGGACACTTAAAATATAGGTATTATCACCACCAGCCATATATCATATTTTTGGCCCTGCCATGCCTTTCTTTGTACCTTCATATGTTGTTATTACGGTTATTCCACTTAATGTTTTCCAATGTCATTCTTTAAGGCCCTTAAAATATGGATACGTTGAATATATCATTTAATCGTTGGAGCAAAATACCTCTTCGCCTAAGTAGCAATTTTAAGCTTTTACAAAATTATGACTCAGGTTAAATTTTGTAAAATGTTCCGCAGAAAGTCCACAATTATTGTGATGTAGATAATTGTTTATATTGTTTTTGATTGTGTTAAGTACTTTTTTAATAAAAACCTTTTTAGAAAATAAAGACGTGTGTGACAACAAACTCCAAAAGTGTGAAGACTTAAAAGTTTTTATAGAATTTAATTATATAACAAACATAAAGGTAGACATATAAGAAATTATATAACAAACATAAAGGTAGACATAGAACAAACATACAGGTAGACATATAAGAAATTAATTAGACATATAAGTGGGCAATTTCATAGTCACATATGTGCCAGGTCGTACGTTTGAGATGAGAAACAAGGAAAAACTTGATTTTTTGTATTACTTCTTTATCTGTTTGTGTAATACTTAAGAAGCTCTATATTTAGTAAGAGAGATAAAATATTAGCAAATAAAGAGGGTGACGTTACGTGTCAAAAATAGAAGTAATTTTTTCTTCTTTCCTAAAAACACAAACCAGTGCGAAATGACTCGGACTTTCTTGGTAGAAACTTTTTTAATATGATTTGGAATATTATAAATTTATTTAACAATTTACTGAACTAAAAACTTTCTTTTAATTTATCTTAACAACCTATTTTGTCAAACGTAAATTTCCTTTCTGATAATTTATGACAAAATTATTTAAAATTTTTTTTTTCATTTGCGAGTTTATATTCAGAAAATTTTTGCTCACGAATGTTACATTGAATTATAAATGAAAATAAGACAAGCTTTGACATTTTTATTTAATAATATCTAAGTATTCGTTTTTACTAAAGTTAAAAAAAAATTTTCAAACTTTTTTTTTTCGAACGCGTTGGACAATCATACATCATCATTAGTGTGGGTCAATTTTTTTCTCCACAACGACTTCTAAGAAAATTTGCCTAAGAAAACATGGGTCTAAAACCAAAATCTAGCCACCGGTTATTAACGAGAAACTTTTGGTATTGGAAAAAAAATCCACAACAAGCCCTGCAACTGCCCTGGAATCGTCTCTATAAGGTTCAAATATGTGACCGACCCCCAGTAATTTTTTCCACCTTACATTTTTTCCGAACATACCTATCCCACATCTTCACCACCAAAGGAGGCTTCGATACAAAAATAAAGTTTTTTATAAAATTTGCTCCCACCGCTCTAACTGCTCTAAAGCAGCCTCTAGGGGAATCAAATGTATGACCGACCCCCAATATTTTTGCAACCCTAACAGTTTCTCAAAACATATCTACTCTCTATTTTCAACCCCTAAGGTGATTTTTAAACAATTTTATTATTTTTTTTTTTTATTTTATTTACGGTTTGTAATTAGAAGCCAGATGGCCAATTAAATAAATAATTACAATATACATCAGAAATAGCTTAACACATAATTTTTACATGATAAAACTATTATACCAGAAACTACTCACAAATGTTTAATGTAAAGTGTAATAAAAATTAAACTAAATACAATTAAAAAGGTTTCATAAATACATTGAGTTGACATAATTAAAATGAGTGTCGCAAAAATTAAAAAGTTCCCATTATAGGTATGGTATGTGTTATATTATTTATTTATTTCTTAATTAAATTTCAATTGCCGAAACATAGTGCATTCTTTAACACATATATAAAAAGTTATAAATTACAATAAAATCAGGTAGATATATATATAAAAAAAAAACTGTAGCAAAAAGTAAGATGCGTTACTGAAACTAAGATGACGGATGAAAATATTGTAGAAGGTGTTTTCGAAAAGTTAACTGAGACGTATTTAAATTTTTTATGCTGACAGATAACAAATTGTATGATCTCGCTACCCTAACAGGAAAAGATCTGTCCATGAGACATGTTATTTTAGGTATTATTAAATGTTTGCTCCGTGTAGACCGAGCAAAGACAAAAGATTGTGAAAGAAACATTGGACAATTAAATTTATAAGTTTTGTAAAAACAACACTAGCGATCTAAGTGTTATAAAATCAAAAAAGGAACATCCAAGAAAATCTTTTACAAAAGGAGTTATATGACTGTACCGATTTTGCGAGTACAAATATCTCATTACAGCATTAAACGCCAGTTGTAATTTTCTCATATTGCGCTTGCAAGTTCCTGCATAAACTTCAAGGCAGTATAAAATATTAGGCATAACTAGGGCATGAACCAGTGTTCTCTTTACATTCCGTGGCAAGACAAGATCCGTATTATAGAAATTTTTATAATTTTTTTTTAAAATTAGCTCCAGCCGCTCCCATGGTGCCTCCTAGAGGGGTAAAATGTATGACCGATCCCCCCTAATGTTTACCTCCTAATATTTTTCTCTAACATACCTACACCCTATCTTAACGCCATAAGGACGCTCTCATACAAAATGCACTTAACATGGACAGCCGCTCCCATGGTGTCTCCTAGAGGGGTAAAATGTATGACCGATCCCCCCTAATGTTTACCTCCTAATATTTTTCTCTAACATACCTACCCCCTATCTTAACGCCATAAGGAGGCTCTCATACAAAACGCACTTATGTATGTACTGGCTGTTATCATGGACAGTAGCAAAAAAATATCTTGTCAATCATATTTTAGAAAACCCAAACATTGTGTTGGGTTGCCATATGGCTTATGGCAGTCCTCATTTTTTACCCAAGCACGGGTGTGACCAAATGTTTTCTGTAACTAAATACTCAATTAATTAAATAAATGCACAAAATTTCACTATATTGTTAATTGCACTTACATTTTTATTGTTGGAAAGTATAAATGTTTTATCATGTAAAGTAACAATTTCATTAAACTTTAGTCATATTTACGTGGACGGGTGTGACACAAAATTCGTATATCCCTATTTACTCATAAAACTTTTATTAAAAAACATACAAAGCCTACATACCTGAGGAGAAAGCAAACAGAAGTTTTGTCTTTCCGGAGATAACAGTTTTTAGTATAAAGTGTATAAAGATGGAGATGAGAGTGTTCGTTATATTGTCATTTCAAACTGTTGGCAAATTGATAAAAATTAAAAATAATCAAATTTTTTGCATTTGTCCAAACTTGGCGTTCTTTGTACATATTAATTAACCGGTTTTTATTTAAAACATGGAAATATATTTTTTCCTGTATAAGGTCGTTTTACTTGGAATTGCCACATATCAACTTTTGCCAAAATAGTATAGATTTATTATATTCTTTTCTCAAATGCTAATACTAAATATCTTCCAAGATTATTTTCTTTATGAACAGTCACAAATTTCTGTCACATGATAGTATCGATGGCAGATTTCAAATATTTATATTTTGAACGTTAAGAAAATATTAATAAAATTTTATTAAAAAACAAAACTTTGTATCTGTTTGAATTTTATACAGCAAACTTTATTGAGTAAAGCATTAGTGGATATACAAATACGATAACTTAATGCACTATGTACATTAATTCAATTCAAATGTACGTTTTCGTTACAAACACTTATACATAATAACTTAAAAATTCTCACTATCTTCTCCGTATTTTCTCACCAATGAGCATTAAGTAGCTCGCTAACTTTTTTCAATATAGAGGCATGGTTGGCATGCAACTGTTTACTATGATCCACATCCATCCATTGAACACCGGCTGCATCATCACCAGCCGACAGCTTTAATTTGCCCACTTGGTCTCCCGTGTCGTCATGGTAATTGTAGGCTACAGTTTCAATCCAAGCATTGTCCGTATTGCGGTAATCGTCAACATAGCCCTTGAAGACTTCACTGCCACCGGCAAAGAAATCTTCAATCATATGTTTGTCCTCTAGCAAAATTTAACAAATTAATATAGGTATCAGAAAAAAAACATTTCATCTAATCTTACTAGAGCTATCCAAAGCTTCTTCCATGAATTCTCTACGTAAAGTAGCTGTTACTTTTTCTCCCGGGTCAACCATACCCCCAGGTATTGCCCACATTTTATTGTCATGTCTCTGAATGGCCACCATTTGCAGGATTTTCCTAAAAGCGACAATTTAAGTCATCACAAATATAAAGAATAACATTATAACACCGTCGTACTTGTGTGTTGTATCGTTTGTTAACACCTCCCCTGCATCATTTCTCTTCCACCGCGTTACAATGGGATCAGCAGCATGATTTGGTCCCCATCTTCCCAAAAGTCCACGGCCTCTCAAACCTGTTCGGCCCACTGGATTTAAGGGATAACCACTTTCGTCTACTTTGTAATCGCCATTGTGTGAGCTACGATTCACCGGACCATCTAAACAATTCCATTGCGGTTTAAATGACTCATTGCACACGTCGGGATCTGCCCATACTTGACCGTTAATATGTGGCGCTGTATAAGTTGGTGGCTCATAAGCAACAAAGGCTACAGACCATGGAACGAATTCATCGGGAACAATAAGGCGTTTAATGTCCGTGCGGGGGTATTTATTATTCCGACAAGTTGTATGACAAATTTTACCGGCTATCACGGATATTTTCGACATGATGAGATAGATTTACTAAACAATCTATTGCCTTAAGGAGCTTAACAGCTCTGTGTTAGCAGAATTCAAAACAAACATATCGGTGAAAATATAGGAGGAGTGTTATCGATTGTTAAAGGAATTGCCAGATTCAATATGTTATCACTAGGGTATTTGTCGTTGCCAGTTCGACAACATATTAATTCGTACACATGCGGAAGTATCAGCTGTTTAATTTAATAGAATTCTCGGCAGTTGCGAACATCGAGTAAATATGTTTTCTTTTTTTCACAAGTAATTAAATCTAAAAAGGAGGAATACCAAGTATATCAAACTTGTAAAAATGATAAAAAAAATTATCTCTAGCTGAAAATTAGAATTCTTATGAGATATTTCTACAATCACCGGCTGAGTTGTAGATGACTGCGGGGGAGTTTTGACTGAAATAAGGGACGCATTGCTCTTCAGTTCTGTCCAAAATAAACGAAAACCGAGGTCTGAATTAGGGGTTTCCAGGGAGTCTAACATAGAGGCTCGTTGTATCCTATTTGGTTTAACTATGTGTGGGTACTTAAATTAAAGGTATTATCACCCCGATTCCAATTATGATACTTTCAGGTCCCTACGGCAACTCTGGACCAATATAGTTAGACCCCAAATAAAGGAAATTTATGTCAACTTTTTTAATCTTCCGCTATTCTTCAAATACAAACTAAACCAAATATGCGTAGGATTTTGATGCGTCTTAATACTGAAGTATGTACAGTGAATCAAATAAGTTTCGGCACAGGCAATATTGTTAAAAAAAATTTACAAAAAACAACCCTTTAATATTTAAATCTGACTTTTTTTTTTGCATATAATAAGCTAATTTAGTTACTTTACAATGTAATATTCCCAAAAAAATAAAATCCGTCCCTGTTATCCCAAGTTCAAAATACAAGGAAAAAAGTTCCGAAAACAAATCAAAAAAATATTGGCACAGAGTGTCTGTGTTGCACTTTTTTTCTTACTGCGATAATTTTACGGTTTTTTTTTGCTCAATTTGTTCACTTATAGTATGTTTACAGCGTGTTAGGCTATTTCTATATGTTACAAATTAGGAGACGACAAAAATGGGCAGAGGTACTGAAATTTTGCCAGAAATACGAAAAATGATTATAAATCTTTACGTTAAAAATAAAAGCTACGAATTTGGCGCTTTACTCGACAGGCCATGGTCTAGCTGCCGAAACATCATTAAATTTTACAGAAATGCCGGAAAAAAAGACCGAAAGAGCCGATCTGGTCGTCCAAAAATTCTGTCACCACGCCAGGAGCGTGTTGTGGTGGCGACAGTGAATCAAAATTCAAAGGTATGTGCTGTGAAATTTTGTCAGGAAATGAAGGAGTCGTTTAATAAAAATGTTGACCCTCAAAAAAAATTAGAAATACGCTACATAAAGCTGGTTATCATGGACGAGTTCCTCGACGCAAGCCTATAATTTCGAAGGTGAACAGAAAGATGCGACTTAAGTTCGCTAAACGCTATGTAAATGAACCAGAATCATATTGGAATATTGCCATACTAGTGATGAATCGAAATTCAATCTGTTTGGGTGAGATGGTGCCCAGAAGGTTTGGCGGAAAGCAAATAAAGAGCTACCGGAGAATAATGTGATAAAAACTGTGAAGCATTGTGGTGGAAATGTGATGGTGTGTGGGTGTTTTGCGGCAGCTGGGGTTGGAAATTTGGAATTTATCGATGAGAAAATGGACATGAAACTTTACATGAGTATATTGAAGAAAAATTAGACTCCCAGTGATGCTAAGTTGGGCCTACATGACAGACAATGGCTGTTCCCATAAGACAACTACTTTAAACACTCATCTTATCTTGTGCAAGACTGGTTAATATACCATTGCAAGCAGCTGAAAACAACCCCACAATCACCGTACATGAACCCGATGGAATATGTTTCGCCCTTTTTGGAAAGAAAAATACGATCTCACCTTATAACGACGAAGGAATCGCTAAAAGAGGCCATAAGCACGGAATGGGCTAAAATTTCGTCCAAAGAGACAGCGAACATAGTCGTTTGTTTGCGCAGGCGCTTTAAGGCCCTTATTAAAGCTAACGGAGGACTCACAAAGTATTGAATCCTTAAATAATATGCATAAATTTGCCATTTTTACACGAGTGCCAAAACTTTTTTGATGTAAAAAACAGGACTTTTTTTTACTTTTTCTTATATTGAAGATGATTAAATATGAAGAGAATCTTTTTTGTTTGTGTTAATACTTAATAAATAGTATATTCTAAATAATAGCGTTTTCTCTTTTTTTGTAAGTTAGGTTAAAACTATTTTATTACTAATTAAACTTTCCACAGGCTGGTGTGCCAAAACTATTTTGACTCACTGTATGTGTATGTATCAGCGCATATTTGTTGTTTCAGAAGTTTTAAAAAAATGAGGTAAATATTTAAAATGTAACCTGAAACTTCAGAATCAGGGACAAACTATCGCTTCCGGCGGCGCTGTATTGTTTTAAAAATCTGAATATTTTTTTATATTCTGAGAGATATGTCTAAAAAATTATGTTTTATAAATCCTAAAATCGATCTTTTCTTGTGGGATATATTACACAGTGCAACAGCCAATCTGAGGGATGAGAAATTCCGAGTCAGAATAAAGGTATTAGGTCAGTATGGAGCAATTCCATAAGTTTCATTAGTTTCTTCTCCGAATTTGATGAAATTTATCAAATCAAAATATCGGAAATTTTTTTTTTAATATTATAGGTGGATTTTTCTTAAACATAGTTTTGTTTTTATTTATTTAAAATTAAAAAAAAAATTCTATTTTGTTGCGAATGGTAAATCATTCAGAAAGCGATTAGATACAACTAAGACCAAAGTTAGAAGAATTTAAAAAAAAAAAAAATTCCCAAAATTTTCATACGGCCAATCTCAATATTCTTTAATAAAAAGTTTCTAACTCGTTTTCTTGGAGGTACATGTGTGCAAAATTTCATTAAATTCGGAGAGAATACCCAAAATTTGTATGATCGCTTCCCCGAAAGGGTTTGGCTTTCTCAGGCTAACTTTTTGAAAGTTTCATTTGATACAATTAGATATATTAAACATATAACTTGTCATGTTGATTTGGCATCAGCTACTGATAAACAAACAGTAGATTGAAAAGACGCCGCCTAAACAACATGGCCGACACAGGCTGCCAACATCGACTCGTACCAATTGAAAAACCCTTTATATAGGTACTGTGTAGTACATACATTTGCTGTAATGCACATAGTTACATACATATACCTAATTCTCTTAACATCTGTGATAATTTGTGTGGGGATGCTATCACGTAACTGGGTTCGTATCTATGGATGCAGTATGGTCGTCTAGATTGGTCCAAAGCACTAGCTGAATGATGGCTTGATGACGGTTAACTGCTTTGCTTATTGGAGTTGGCGTTTGTAGGATGTTTGTATGTAGGTACATATGTACTTACCTGTGTGTAGTGGAATTGCAGTCCTAACAATGATCGGACGTTAAAATAGCGCGCTGCTCTCATGTGTGTGTGTAGACAAGTTATTTGCGGCCACCATATCTGCGTAGGCTTACAAAATTTAATTGTCTGCAGCGTTTTCACTTTGCGTGAGATCTTAGCGTATAATGTGTGTATAGCTGTCTGTCTGTATATTTGTAGTTGCGTTACACTAAGTTAAATATGTACACTTGTACGCGTAGATATACATATATACAAACATCTTATCAAGTTGGCAACAAACTTGTTTTACCTTTTTCTACCATTAATGTTCAACAATAGTAAAATGCCTGGCTGCACTTTTTTTTTCGAAAAGTTAAAAAAAAAACACAAAGACGGAATGAATGAATTTTCTTCTTCTTCTTCTTCGTTTTCTTTTATTCATTCATCAGAAAATGTAGCAAAGTGACGTGTGTGTGTGTGTTGGAAGACATACATGCATCGCAGATACATACATAGTCATAGGTACTATATACAATATGTATTATTTATATGGTGGATACACGATGCGCAAGATACATTAATGGTTAGATGGTCGGTTGCTTGGTCTACTTGGTAAAAGCTTGTATTAACTTGCCACGGAGCTTCAAGCGTATTTCATCGAATTCCGGCCAATCAACCAAATTGACTTCTTCGTCTGCATCTAAACGATGATCGTACATCTCTTCGCCATAAATGCTGCTCCAATCTGTAAGATGAAAACGTGTTAGAGCATAATTCTTATGTGCAAGTGAATTTCTATTGAAAGCGATGGTATATGATTTATGTCGATAATAAGAAAAACTTAATGCGAAATCGAATGTGAGAAAATAAAGGAATATTCGTTATTGATTTGTTCGTAGTTGGTTTTTAAACGTTTCCTGAGATCCAGGTTAGGTATGGGTTTGGACTCGTAAGTCTATTGATCTGTTTTGATTGTCAAAAAAAAAAGAAAAAATGGGTTTGGTATGGTGAAAAGAGAAAGAAAAGCAAGTTACGGTAAGAACACTTTAGGGATCTCGTGAAAAGCCGTGGCCAATTAGGGAAGGGCAATCTTAGCACCCCACCGTGGCTAGAACCATGACTGAGCAGAGAGACCGTAGATCATTAAAGATAACACCAAATTGACCCCTTCGTCTGACCCCTTCGATGACAACGTGTTGGAACATAATTCTTTTGATTATGTTGTATGATTTTATATTTCAAACGTTAAACATATAAATAAAGGAATATAAATGGATAAGGAATATTCGCTATTGCTTTGTTCTTAGTTAATTTTTAAATTTTTCTTGAGATCCTGAGTTAGGTTAGGCTTTCAACTTTCGGATATATTGATCCACTGTGATTGCCTAAAAATAACAAAATGGGGGAAAAAAAGTGAATGAAGAGAAAAAAATAAAGGAGAAGATTGCAACGGAAAGGAAAAAAATAACGTAAGAACCCTAACAGCTGAAAGCGATCCTTAATCGTAAATCGTCAGCGATATTCTCTAGTATATCTAACTAATTCACCGTAGTGAGCACCTATATAGGTTATGTTCAACTCTTTTAATCTTCTTCTCATCCTCGCAAATAACTCACAAGTCAGATGACAATCTTTCCCACAATTCAGAGATCAAAGTGATAAGAGAAAAAAGAAAGTTTTGCCTGCTTTAAAATTTTGATGACTTTTGACATTTGCCTGGTAAGATTTTTAGTCGAGTGATTCCAAGATTTTTCATTTTATGAAATTTCGGGAATTATACTTCCTTTTTTTTTGTCAAAAAACCATTTTGATATGCTTATTTAAGTCGCTTAAGATAGCGGTATGTACCTGGAAACATTGACATTTTGGAGCACCTGACGATGATTCCAAATGTTAGAATTCGTAGATCGTGATCCTTTTGAACTACATATAACTATCATAACTACCATCTGAAATGTGGCGAGAACATCGTATGATCGCTGTTTTTGCTGTGTGGCTATAGAAATTTAAACTACTTTTGATATTACTTTGATTTATTGCCGAACTGGGAAGGATGATTAAAGGTATATGGGGCACAGCAATGGGGCAAACGCTCAACTGTTAGAGGTTGTGGATTTAGTCTAGACTTGGAGTTATGTGTTATTTCTCGGAATGGTACTTGGTTACTGAACGGACAGTGGTCCACATTTGAACCACTTTTTATATCCTTAATTTCCCTGCCTTTTCCTTATTTCCATACCTTCCCATTTCTATTTCTTCTTCCAATTCCTTTGCCATATTTTCCCTTTTTCTTATTTTTCCTTTATTTTTCCTTTTTCCCTATTTTTCCTTTCCCTTCCTTGTACGGTCGGTACAAACAAATCTGTGCCGATTGTGTGCAACTCTACCCAAGAATATCGGCTTCCCATCGATCTTCTTGCCTTTTGTACATTCTTTTCCTTTTTTTTCCATTCCTTTACTGATTGTTTTCCTTTCCAATATATTCCTTTACTTTTACTTTCTTTTTTCCTTCCTTTCTCATCCTTTATTTCTTCATTATCTTTCTTTTATATCTTGCTTTCCCTTATTTTATCTTCTTTCCCTTCCTTTACCATCGTTTCCCTTATCTGCCTATACTTTCCCTTCCATTTCCTTCCATATCCTTTCATATCCTTCCTTTCCTTTCCTTTCCTTTCCTTTCCTTTCCTTTCCTTTCCTTTCCTTTCCTTTCCTTTCCTTTCCTTTCCTTTCCTTTCCTTTCCTTTCCTTTCCTTTCCTTTCCTTTCCTTTCCTTTCCTTTCCTTTCCTTTCCTTTCCTTTCCTTTCCTTTCCTTTCCTTTCCTTTCCTTTCCTTTCCTTTCCTTTCCTTTCCTTTCCTTTCCTTTCCTTTCCTTTCCTTTCCTTTCCTTTCCTTTCCTTTCTTACCTTTTATTCTCTTACTTCCTGTCTACTTCCCCGTCCTTTAACTTTCTTACCATTTACTTTCTTACTTTCTTTTTCCTTCCTTCCCGTTCTTTCCCTGCCTTTCCATTCCTTTCCGTTTCTTCCCTTCATTCCCCTTCCTTTTCCATACTTTCTCTTTTTCACTTTTATTCCCGTACATTCCTTTTCCTTCCTTTCCCTTTGCATTTCCCTTCCGTTCCATTTGACTTTCCGTCGTTTCACTTTCTTACCTTTTATTCCATTCTTTTCTCCCTTCTTTTCCCGTCCTTTTACTTTTTTACCTTCTATTCCCTTACTTTCTTTTTCTTTTCTTTCCATTTCCCTTCCTTTCCATTTGGTTTACTTGTTTTGTTCTTACGTCTTTCCCATCCTCAAATCAGTTCTATTTTCGTCTTTTTTCTTCCTACGCTCAAAACTGGATTCCTTTTCCTTCCTTTTTCCATCCTGTCCTATCCTCTCCTTTCCTTTCCCTTTTCTTTTCTTTTCTTTTCCTTTCTTTTCTTTCATTTTCCTTCCTTTCCCTTCTTTTCCCTTCAATTCCCTTTCTTTCTCTTTATATACCTTCCTTTCCTTTCCCTTCTCAGTTTATTTCCCTTTCTTTTTTTTCTATACCTTCCTTTCCTTTCCCTTCTTTTCCATTATTTTTCCTTCCTTTCCATTCCTTTTTATTTCTTTTACTTTCTTACCTTTTATTTCCTTATTTTCCATTTCCCTTCCTTTCTATTTGGCTTACTTTCTCGTTTTTATGTCTTTCCCAACCTTACCCCTCCATTTCATTCTTATATCTTCCTTTCCCTCACCTTCCAATCCCTACCTTTCGCGTATTTTCTCCTTCCATTCCCATTTGAATTCTCTTATATTTCTTTAGTTTTTCCTCTTTTTCCTTCCTATGCCTTAAAACTGAATTCCACAGCTTACTTTGCCTATCCTTT
Organism: Muscina levida; assembly: GCA_964034835.1. Taxonomy (NCBI): domain Eukaryota; kingdom Metazoa; phylum Arthropoda; class Insecta; order Diptera; family Muscidae; genus Muscina; species Muscina levida. The sequence goes on from OZ035883.1 coordinate 37,360,153, forward strand.
TCCTTTACCTTAATTTCCTTTCCTTTTCCCATCGTGTTCTATCCTCTTTTTCCCCTTTCCTTCCTTTAACACATCCTTTAAACTTCATTTCTGTCTTGAATTTAAAACTTGATTTAAAATTCCACTTTTCGAAACTTTTCTGATAGATCCTTAACTTATAGTTACCTCTTGAAAAATTATGTGGATTAAATTGTACCCACAAAGTATAGCGATAGCTCTCGGATCGTAGTGAGTATCCCATAATTTTAATATTCTTCAGTTTAGGCTTATCGCTATTCGGATGTTTTGTTGGCAATGATCCCGGTCGGGGATACTGGCTTAGGGCATAATAATCCGCACCATCTGCAGGTGCATTCAACAAGGGATACAAACTTTTGCCCTCGGTACAAACTAGTTGCTCAGACATGGGTATTTTATGATCACATTGAGGTACACTGGGTAAATGAGCCATATCTACAAGTGTCGGAAATATATCCACGAGTTCCGTTAAAACACCCATTGACTTCGAGCCTTCAGACACTGGAAATTCAGGACTTTTGATGATAAGAGGCACCCTTAGGGCTACCTCAAAGTTACTGTATTTAGCCCATTCGGCATGTTCTCCCAGCGACCAACCATGATCACTAGTCACCAGGACTATGGTACGCTCCAAATCAATGTGCGCCATAAATTTTCCAAATAGATCATCCACATACGACACTGTAGCATAGTAAGCCTGACGGATTTGAGCACTTTGTAGTCTTGAGATGGGACCATAGGGAAAGGATATATTCATGCATTTGAAATCATCTCTCGAACGTACATCTGTGTACGGATTCCAGGCCACATTGGGCATATTGTGGGGTTTATATCTATCCGATGTATAATTAAAGAATTCTCTCAAACGAAAACGTTGTATATACTCTTCGGGAAAACGAAAATTTATATGGGGCTTATGAAAACCCAATGCCAGGAAATGTGGACGGCGAGTTTTGTTACGACTTTGGATAAAACGTATGGCTTCAGTGACTGATTCAATGTCGGGCAGTGTCTTGTATGGTTGAGTCTGCAGCTGTACCGGGCATATGAGATTCTTTCTTAGTATGCCAACTTTATCGGGACAAACGGGCGAATTCATAAAGCGTTCTGTTCGCGGATGGAACGGTTTGGCCGTCCAACTTAAGGGATAGTCATCGGTATTATTGGACGATACATTGGGATGAAATATTTTGCCCACCGAATAAGTGTAATAGCCATGTGATTTAAAATACTGAGGTAGTGTGGTGAAATTTCCACTGCTGGTACGCCAATAACTATAGAAATCATAGAGGTGCAAAGTATCTGGACGGCGGCTAGTAAGGAAGGAGTTGCGACTGGGGGCACACAGGGCTTGCTGGACACATGGGAAGAGAGAGAGAGAGATGGAGAGAGAGTTTTTACAAAAATTGAGTACAGGTTTGGGGATTTATTTAATACTTTTTCTAAGATAATTTCATTTGATCCACATAACTTTTTACTTAACATCCTTATTACGATCACTACCATGTTCCAAAACTCTTACCTGACTGTAGGCCCTTGTAAAATAGTGACTGCCATTTATGAATGCATCCAAATGTGGCGTTTTCGCCAATTTGTCACCGTACGCCCCTATAGCTGGTCTCAGATCATCGAATACAACTAAAACTACATTGAGGCGTGCACCACTATTCCGTGCAGCCCTTGAACTCATTACAGAAATTGTGCATAGAACTAAACATATTCTTACGATCAAAACGGGGCGCGAGCTGCACATTTCCTCACAATCAACAACAAAATACGGTTTCACTCAATGCGCGAATGCAAAAGCAACTAAATCATACAATTCCGTCATGTTAATTTTATGGGAACGTCATCATCATCGCCACCACCACGACCACCACCACGACTACGACCACGACAACCATCCACCTCATGTCAGGCCAGTCGCTTAGGTTCTACTTATGTATGTACTTTCGTTCAATCAACCTCCCTCTCATCATCGGTCAATTCAATTCGGAAGTGATGTGCGGTGCTCCTCCTCTGCTACACACAGTACAACAATAAACAATAAAGTCTTATTGAAAAAAAAAACCAACCCAATAACAAAAGCATATTTGCATGGCCTGCTCTGGCAAGGGGAGATGGCTACTAAATTGGGATATACCGTTGGTTGTCGTCGGGTACTTTATTTTGTGAACAGACAAACTTCAGACATGTGACATTTAGTGCAAAGTTGTTTGGATGATGTGAGAAATCAAAATCCCAAAATGGTACGAAATATAAAAACATTCGATATTCAAATGAAAAACTTTAAATGCAATTATCTCCTAAACTTAGCATTTTATCGCAAAAAGTATCTTAATTTGTGATCACCACAAAATATATGGGATATCACCATGAAATATGGGTGGATAGGATCGTGAAGTAAGAGAGATATCTTCCAAATTCATATGAAAACCTTTAACAGCGTTCATATCCTTAACCAAGCCTCTTATCACAAAAATGAGCTTTCTTTGCGATCACCACAAAATAGGATATATATACGGAGTGAGATTCGTCGATATTTATAAGAAAACCTTTATTATGTTTAATCTCCTAACACAGTTGAACATATAATTTTGGGATTCAATTCTGAGAACTGCACGCGAAAGTAGCAATTAAAGGTTTTCGTATGATTATCAAAAATATCAATCTATTTGGTGATGTGCACAAATTGAGCTCCTTTTTGTCATTAGAGGCTTAGATTACACAGTACAACATTTTTCAGCTCATTGATTTGGGACTCAATTCTGAGAACTGCACGTGAAAGTAGCCCCAAAAAGAAAACGTTCTGCATCATTCGTTTTGTCAAGTTACATGCCATAATAATTAAATATCGATTTGAAGTTATTAATTGCATTTATGTAGTAGACTAAAACTTCGTACAGATGGTTGCCAGTTCTTACAATATTGCCCGAAAAATGTTCAGAAAATATCCAACAACCGTGTGCACTTCAAATTTTGTATGCCAACGTTTGCAGAAAAAGCATTGCCATTACATTGTAAAACAACAATATTGCCAGACATCCGATAATCGTGTGAATCGCAAAATGTTGCCACTTTCAAATAGTTGTAAAATAATTGCAAACACATTTAATTTGCAGATGTGCGAAGTTTATGCATCTGCTAAATTCACCATTTGCAGAGAATAATTATATTGGCAACACTGACCATGTCAGTACATAGCCGGTACATTTGCAATTTTGACAAAATTGCTATTTATGGCAACCGTCTATACTTAGCTTAAGCCTCTGATTGCTAAACGGAGCAAAAGTGTGACGCATTAAAGGAGACAATTTGGCTCCTTGTATCTTATAGCCAAATAAGTTTCAGAACTTTATAAAACCTTAAAGCCATTTCTGTTTGTCTGTCTGGCTGCATGGCCGGTGTACATGATAACTCGAGTAAGCCTTCAGTGATCCTATGGACATTGACCAGTGTTTTCTGAAGTCGCAAGCGGCTTTGGATGTGTTCCTGAGCCATACACCCCTGGACTTGAACATCAAGGCTACTGCACGCAGAGGGGCTATCAGACTAAGGGAAGCTGGCGATCCATACATGGTCATGGGAAGATTTTCCGGGCGATGGCGTTTCTTTTTATCTTCCACCGCGTACAGATTTTTCAAAAAAAAATGTGTAGAAATTCTGGAATAAAATGAAGGAGGAACTCCTTTTGGTGACTCCATGTCTGTCTTTACTGACGGTTCAAAAATGGAAGAGGGCACTGGAGCTGGTATTTACTGGGAAAACCTTCATCTAAGCCTCTCTTTCAGGCTACGTATTGAATGTAGTGTTTTTTAGGCTGAGGAACTGGTCCATTATGGAAGTGGAATTGATACTATTAGACGGATAACCACCTGTTTGTATAGCCAGGCTGTAATAAAAGCGATCAATTCTACATTGTGCAAATTAAAGTGAGGAACTGTAAGAAAATGTTTAAATCAGGCATGCTCACACCTATACTAACACATTTCTCTGTATGTTAGTAAAATACATAAGGAGAAAAGTCCTTTGCTTGTTTCAAAACAAAAAACGATCTGCCATGCTTTACCAGACTTTATAAATATTCCCAGTGTACTAAGAAGGCACATCGTCGCTTTGACGACTATATCAATCGCTAACAAAATAAACACATTGTACCTCCATCGTGTCACTCGTTGGCCTATCGCAAAACCTCTGCTACTGCGAACATGTGCCCGCTTTTGTGCATACCTGGACTAAAGCTTCCGGATATCAGTCTTTGTTGGGTTCCAGGACATTGCGATATTCCTGGTAAAGCATCAGCAGACCTTTTGGCCAGAAGAGGCTATATTATGTCTGATCATTACTCTCTGGAAGATGTTTACCCGCCCAATTGTTACCTTTTTGTCTAAGTGGAGGATTAGATGTGGAAAACTGTCAGCAGACGTTGGATCTCCAGAACCGAATACAGCAGATCCCGATCGGCGTACATGGTTGGCCTGTTCAGGAGTGACCCTAGACTGGCCTGTGGAATTATAACAGGCTATTGCAATATCAGGCACCTGACAGGCAAATGGGATAGATCCATACCAGATCACACTGCAGTGTGTGTGATGACGAGGAGAAGTCCGAGATCATCTTATCTGTAGCTGCCAGGCTTTAGCCCGTAGGAGACTAAGACAAAAAGGGGAAAGTTATATAGAAAACCTAGAGTCTCTCTCCTCAGTCCGATTTGGCGATGTAATATGTTTCATTATGTGCATTCCGCGGTGAACTGGGCAAAGTAAAACGATTGGGGTTCCCACGATTTTCTCTTCTTTCTCCATCCCTCTCTCTCTCTCTTTCTTTCTTCTCCTCTTCCCTTTTTCCTATTTCTAACAGACAATCACAATGGATCAGCAGTTCTCGGAATGTAGTGTGATCTGGTATTACCAGATTTCACGTGTCCAAAACCTTACCTAACCTATGGGCAAAATGCCCCTCCACTCTCTGGTAACTCCCATACAAAATGACTTATTTTTGAAAAATTTATATTGCTTCCATATCTTCCAAACGGAAAACTGCAGAACTTTGCATTTTGGTTAGTATAATTATCTTGAAATAGTAGGTAAACCTGAGACTGGCTGCGGCATAGTGGTTAGAACACGCGACTACAATGCGGGAGATCCGTGGCTCGATTCCCGGCTCCAGTCATCTACATTTTTCATTGATTGCCGGCCCCCTCGATGTTGTCGACAGCAACTTTACAGTATAAGTGTCGAGTTAATCGGCATGTCTAGTAAAAGCTTCTCAAACAGTGACGTTCGCATTCGTCGATAAACAAGTAGGTTGTGAATCTAAAATAGATAGCGTGTTAATTCACAACACAGGGAAATAAAGTTAAGTAAGCAGGTAAAACCTTAGAAAACCGAAACAATTCCAATACAAATGACCGAAGTCACTCTCATAGTTTAACTTGCATATCTTTGTTGTAAGTACACTGAATTCAGTCAATATTTTTCCAAAAACGTTTATGGAAATCTGACTCTGAGTATTTTCAGAAGCGATAAATCCGCTTGTGTCATTAGCGATGATTCTTAGCCATACATCAAGACAGATAGAATTAGTATCCGGTATATAAGAATTTCCGTTCGCCAAAAGAGGACTCTGTCATTAAATCACTTCCTAGACCCATAAGACCGCCCGTGGCATAGTGGTTAGATCACGCGAATACCATTATTATGTTAAAAACGTTATACGATAGACAGTCGCCTTGTCTTAGACCTTGTCTGGTATAAAACGGCTAGGTAAGGTATTTGCCAATCTTTACTAAGGACTTTACGTCGGTCAGGGTCTTTGTTTGTCCTCATTCATTGTAACACCCATTTTAGCTTATTCCTTCTGCATACCTGAGAAGGCTGCAGTCACATCCTGAAGTTTTTTGCAGCTTCCTTTATTATTATCTCCATCATTATGTTAAAAAGGTCATACGATAGACAGTCGCCTTGTCTTAGGCCTTGTCTGGTATATAATGGCTCAGTAAGGTATTTGGCAATTTTCACTGAAGACCTTACGTCGGCCACGGTTATTTCGCAAAGGTGCATTAGCATCGCAGGAATATTAGCTTTCCTCATTATCATCTCCAGCACACACTATAGGCTGTCGCCTTGTCTAAGGCCTAGCCTGGTATAGAATGGCTCGGTAGCTGATTCAGCTAAAGGACTTAGATAATTCCTTCTGTATACCAGAGAAGGCTGCAGTCACATCCCGCAGTTTTCTGCAGCTTTTCTCATTATCATCTCCATCACTATTTTGAAGAGGTCAAAGGATAGGCTGTCGCATTGTCTAGGGCCTAGTCTGGTATAGAATGGCTGGGTAAAGTATTTGCCAATCTTCAGTGAAGATTTCGTGTCGGTAAGGGTCAAAGTTTTAACAGCTTCGCAGGTATATCATCAGCTTTCCTGATTATAATCTCCCTTACTATGTTGAAGAGGGCACACGAAAGGCTGTCGCCTTGTCTAAGGCCTAGTCTGGTATAGAATGGCTCGGTAGCTCATTTAGCTGATTCCTTCTGTATACCTGAGAAGGCTGCAGTCACATCCTGCAGTTTTTTTTGCAACTTTCTTCATTATCATCTTCATTACTATGTTAAAGAGGTCACATGATAGGCTGTCGCCTTGTCTAAGGCCTAGTCTGGTAAGGAATAGCTGGGTAAGGTATTTGGCAATCTTCACTGAAGATTTTACGTCGGTCAGGGTGATTCCGCAAAGGTTTATCAGCTTCGCAAGAACCTCAGATTTCCTAATTATCTTCTGTATTACTATGTTAAAGAGTTCACACGATTGGCTGTCGCCTTGTCTAAGGCCTAGTCTGGTATAGAATGGCACAGCAAGCTATTTTCCAATATTCACTGAAGACTTTGTGTCGGTCAGTTTCATTATTCAAAGGCGTATTAGCTACGCAGGAATACCAAACTGATCCATGGCAACAAGTTAGTTCGACTGTCGAAGGCAGTTTTATAGTCGACATTAAGATGTTATTGTCGATCTGTTTTTCAAGGTAATTTCCAGCAGTTTGCCGCAGTTTAAATATCTGATCAGTTTGTGTATTTACAAGGTCTAAAGTCTCACTGATAAGGCCCGATCGGATTGGATGTTACTAGAGTTATTATCAGTTTGTTTTAGGCAAAAATACAAATCGGATACATTAAAAAAATGTTTAACAAAATTAAAGAGAACATTTTGTAAAAGAAGTTTACTACCACAATGATTTATCTACTTTGATGCATTCTCGTATTAATATCTTACGCTACATGTAGTCAAAAAAAATAATGATAAATTTCCCAAATTGATTACATGTTTCCTCTGCAGTTTCATCAATTAGTCTCAATTCCTAATCGAACTAGACACGATCCCATATATTCACCCCCCCCCCCCCCCCCCCTATCACAACTTGAATTTAACGATCATCATGAAAATGCATCATCTGTTTCCTTTGCAACTGAATGATTATAGTTTAAACTTAAATTGTCCAACTTGAAAACTACTACTAGACATAATCGCATAGTAGAGGTAGACAAAACATGATGATGAGCAGACGACCGACATATGTATGTACTACATACAAACATACATATATATGACTATGTGTGTACAACTCAATTGTTGTAGGCTTTCTTGCTTTCTACACATACCTATATGTGTGATAGCCATAGAAATGAAAAGAAAGCAACAAACAGCCAAAGAAAGATACGAGAGATAAACAAATCACTTTTATTGTGCTTTGAATTTGTTACTCACTCACATGATTTCTAGAAGAGGAAGTGCTTCCGGTCGCGGTTAAATGAATACAAACAGCAACACAGCAATATAGCAAATAGCAACAGTAACAGCAACAAAGCTGCAATAGCAACAACGATTTCTCCATGTGTCGTATCGTATCGTATTGTATCTATGAGCTATAGTATACTAGTAGTATAATGCACATACATGGACATACATACGGATGGATGTAGCCGTGTATGGTTATATGTACAATTACACATTTCAAATATATATATTTACATACATATATAGATATATATGTTTGTACATAGCTTATTTCGAGTACATAAATATGTACTTTTATTTCGGAATAGTTTGTGTTTCGCATATCAAAAAAAAAAAAGCGAACGAACGAGCGAGCGAGTGAACGAGTGAGTACACACTTACGGGGGGGTAAGGGTATTTACATAGTCATACAAACCGATAGACGGGCAAACGGACGGACATTTAGCCATTTCGATTCTATACTCTTGTGCAAATGTATGAATGAATGAATGAATGGACGGGACGGAACAAACGTACCAGCAGTGAACGAATGTTTGTTCCACTCGTATTTTTATATGCATGTATGCGATTACGTTTAAGTGTGTGTGTGTGAGTGTTGGTGTAAGTGCATGAATGGATTGTCGGTCGCTTGATTGCGCACAGTGGTTACAATGAGCACAGTTGAAACAGTGTTATTTGAAAGTGCTATCGCATATGAAAACTTAGCTAAATGTTGTCGAATGCAAAATTTCGGGAATAGCCCTAGTAACAGGAAAAGCTATATGCTGCCTCTATCTTCCTGCATCTTACACGGATGGATGCTGCTATTTTCACGTCTTGGCACATAAAATTGCACTGTCCTAGGTCTTGAAGTATCGGGCGACTCCAAATGTTCCTGAAGCCGGCTCAAAAACATCTTAAGCCTTGAACATTCCACTTCAGCGCCATCCTTGCAATACTATCTGGCTTTTTTATGATGGTATGGTCGATTTGACGCCCTATGCTCCAATGGAAGTTAGAGGAACACATATATCTATATATATAAAAGGCTTGGGTGACTGACTGATCACTCCCCAGCCCAAACGGCTAAAGCTAGAACCATGCAATTTGGAATGTAGGCAACTTTTATGACGTAGGCGCGCACTAAGACGGGATTTTTGGAAATTCGGAATGGAAGGGGGTAAAATGGGTGTGGCACCGCCCCATACAACTGGAATTTTAAAATAGCTGTATATTTTAAACCATTATAGGTGGGAAGTCGAGATTTGGTACGTATATTTGTCGTATAAGAAAAAATACTTTGTTTTTGGAAAGCGGGCGGTGTCACACCCCTTTTAAAAAAATAGTTATATTGACCAAATAAGTGGAACGATTACAATTAAATTTTCTATGTGTGATACTGTCAAAAGGGCCTCTGTCATAGGCTACATAACAACATAATAAGGCAAAGGGGAGTGGCACCGCCCACACAAACCGAAATTTCAATCTGTCATATCTCAAGTGCTATTAGAGGTATGAGGATGAGATTTGCTACACATGTTACTGATTCAAAGAGGATTACGGCGGTGTCACGCCCCATTATATGGGTGTATAAATGGACCGATTGCAATAAAATGTTCATTGTGTAGTACTATCCGTAAGGCCTCTATCATAGGCTACTTGAAAACATAATTAGACAAAGGGGCGTGACACCACCGACACAAACCAAAATTTCAATCGGTCATATTTCACTATAGAATTAGAACGAAGTGAGGAGGGTTTTCGAAATTCGTATATTTAAGGAGTAAAACGGACGAAATGGGATAAAACTTTCTAAAGGTATAGTCGAAAAAATGTTGGTGAATATTTTATTAAATTTATTTATTAAGTAAAATGGTCGATAAGGGATAAAACTGGTACCATCGCCCAGACCAAACGGCTTAAGCTATAATCGTATATGGACATGCTTGCTATAGAATTAGAGGGGGTAGCAGCCCATTTTAGTTGTGCGATACGAATATATCTTTTAAAATTCTTACTTTTAGGGATAAAAAGGGACTAAATCGTTGCAATAACCCAAACCAACGAGACAAAAATTAGGTGTTCGTTAGTTTAACGAAGCGTTTACATTTTACCTGTACTGCTCAAATTCCTATAAGATTCACTGTGAGCAACGCGAGCCGGGAAAGCTAGTATAATATATATGGTCGATATACCTCCATTTTCTGCGTTTATTTTTCTTCAATGTGGGTTCCTCGTGGGTTATGTTCCAGAGATCAGTGTATCTAATGGTGTTTGGACTTAAAAATTCTCAGGCACTTGTTGATGAATACCTTTATATGAATAAGGATGAATGATTTGTCGCTATTGCGAATAGCTCTGGCAACAAGGAAAGCCAAATAATATATCTTCCTCCATCATACACGGTTAGCTGTTGTTATTTTCAAGTCTTTTCCACTTAAAATTTCACTGTTCTTGGTCTTGGAGAGTCGGGCGTATCCAAATGTTCTTGAAAATTGCACTCCAGCGCCATCCTTTTTTTACTATCAAACTATTTCTTGATGATATGGGCGATATACCTCCATTTGCTGCCTTTAATTTCCTTCAGTGTGGGTTCCTCGCTGGTTAAGTTCAAGAGATCCGTGTTGCTGCTGGTGTTTGGAAAGAATAACATGCATATGACTCTGAGGCACTTGTTGATAAATACCTCTATATAAATAAGGATGAATGATTTGTCGCTCAGTTTGTAGCAAATATTGACTCGGATCACTACTTACTTGCAGCCAAGATACGCACACAAAGCTACAAACCACCGAGATAGCCAATGCCTACTCCAACCAACTCTCTGAAATACTTCAAACAAATCCCCCTAGTTCTGATTTTCCCGAATTCTATGACAGGATATCGAAAACTACAGGTATAGAGGTGAAGCCCAAAAGTTTCGCCAAAAGGTTAAAAAGCAAAGGTTTTGGAACAGGGATCCCTACCTGTAAGGACAGAGACTGACATCTGGTCGCGGACACTCAGAGTGTGCTGCAAATATGAAGGGAACACTTGCAAACTCTACTCGTTCCCGAAGGCAACATTAGCATACGAAATCACACCAATCATAGACGACGGAGTACATTGTCCACCACCGAGCTAAAACGAGATCAGCACGGCGATCACAAGTCTTAAAAATAATAAAGCTGCGGGAGCCGATGGAATACCGGCAGAGCCTATTAAAGCCGGCGGCGATGAGCTTGCAACATGCATGCACCAACTCATAAACACGATTTGACTCAAGGAATGCATGCCCGATGATTGGAATCTGAGTGTTCTCTGTTATGTGCTTAAGGAAAGCGATCCAAGTGTGTGTACCAACTATCGCGGTATTAGCTTTTTACCCATCGCATACAAGGTCCTGTCTAGTGTGTTATGTAAATGACATAAGCCCATTCTGGTGAACCTGATTGGACCTTATCAGTGTAGCTTTAGACCTGGTAAATCCACGACCGACCAGATATTCTCAGTACGGCAAATCCTGGAGAAGAACCAAGAAATGCAGATCGACACCTACTATCTGATCATCGACTACAAAGCTGCATTCGACAGTCCGATACGACAGAAATTGTTAGATGCTATGGCTGAGTTTGGTATCCCTGCGAAGCTAATACGATTTTGCGGGATGACACTCACTGACACGAAGTCTGGCTAAAATCTGTCAGAGCCATTTTCTACCAAGCGAGGCTTTAGACAGGGCAATAGTCTGTCTTGCGATCTCTTTAACATCATAATGGAGATGATCATGCGGAAGGCTGCAGTAACTGTAACTGCAAAAGTTACATACTGCTCGCGTATGCCGATGATATAGATATCATTGGCCGTGGATTGTGGGATGTTACTGCGGCTTTCTCGAGCATTAAAAAGCAATCGGCGGAAGTGGGTCTGGTGGTAAATGAGGACAAAGCCAAGTTATTTGTTTCAACGAACAAAGAGTCCACTCGTCTGGGACGCTGCGTGAACGTTGACAACTATAACTTTGAAGTGGTAGATGATTTTGTCTACCTAGGCTCCGCCATAAACAAAAATATTAATGTCAGCTTGGAAATCAAGAGACGAGTATTGGTTTGCAAACCGCTGTTACTATGCGCTAAGCAAGCGATTTCATGACAAAGCGCTCTCTCGAAGAACAAAGATCCAACTCTACCAGAATCTGATCCTACCTGTCTTGCTCTACAGCGCAGAATCCTGGGTAATGACACAAGCGGATCCATCTATTCTGGGAGTCTTTGAGAGAAAAATACTTCGCAAAATATTAGGACCAATCATCACAAACGGCAAGTATCGTCGTCGTATGAATTACGAGCTGTATAACGACATCGACGTAGTCAAGCGTGTTGAAATTGACCAAATGTACTGGCGTGGACACGTTATTTGAATGGATGAAAATGTTCTAGCTCGAAAGGTTTTCGTACTAAGAACCTTGCACTTGTCGAAGCGTAAAAGATCGAGGCACATAAAATACTCGATAGGCGGCGCAGAAGGGGGCGACCAAAACTTCGTTGGATGGACCAGGTGAAAGAGCTGTTATCTAACATACACTTGGTGTGACTAACTATCTACGGAGCGCAAAAGACCGAAGCGCTTGGAATTATTTTCTACGTGCGGCTACTGATAGATGAATTTCTGTTGCTGTTGCCAATTAAGAAGAAGAAGAATGTCATCATAATTATTTGCTCTTACTCATACTCCTTCGTTTGAACTATATACTAGCATCTATAACTTTTTTTTTTGTTTGTTTACCTTTCTCCATTTAAGACATTGCTAACCACTGTACCACGGCCGTCGTCGGTTGGTTCGTTTGGATGAATGGATGGATTGCTTAAAATAATATTCTTTTTATCATTGAAATTTGACGAGGTTGTTGGTGTGGGTGCACATTTTTTTGTGTCGATTCAATAAACAAACAAAAAACAAGCTACAAAACGACAAAGACGAGGTTTTTGATTGTTGTTCGTGTGTTATCCAATTTTAAACTCGGTGCTTTTTATTTGCTCTATCACATTCACTCGCTCAGTCATTCATTCATTCATTCATGTATCCATTCATACAACACTCATCATAGCCCACCCCCCGCAATCGTCTGTGACTCCCCCCTGTACGGCCATCCGTCGCGTACATCCCCACCAAAGTCAGTCTGTCATATTAGGCTGAGACCTCGTAGTCGTTGTTGTCGTCGGCGTCGTCATTGTCGTCGCATGGGTGTTAATGTGTATGTCATCATCATCATCACCATTATCATCATCATGGTATCGTATCGTATCGTACGTATTGTATCGTATCGTCGTAACGTACATATCGTGTTTATGTCGTTTCTGCGTTTTTTTTTCAGCGTTTCTGCGATTTCTATTAGTTTCCATAAACAACGCGCAGATAAGTATTATTTAATTCATTTATGGCTGGTACTTCCATTTCATATTCATCGCATACAGCCGCCTCATCGGTGCTGTGCTGCATACAGATGACGATGGTGATGGCGGTGGTGTTACCTCCCTCCTCCCCCTCCTCCGCCATATACAATACAGCGAATGGAATACCTTCTATAGACATTTGCGGATGTTGACGAGTACTTTGTTGGCGGTTTCAATGCTGCCATTGACGTTGCCTGCTGGTATGAGCACATATGTATGTACGTACATTTATAAGCTGGTGACCAGATTCTTTTGCATTCGAAGGCAAAATTCTTGATACGCCCGCCCGCTGTCTAGTATGTGTGGTGAGTGGTAGGTGCCATTGCTGCCATCAGTAAAAAGAAACTCTAAAATATTTACTCGGATCTATTGCGACCAAATACTACGCGTTCATTCAAATGGATCGAACTGGATTAGGTTTTATTTATCATTGTCAAGCGTTAGATATTGAAAACGACACAATTTTGATTTTAGAAGAAATTAGTCCCATAATATTAAGGTGAAATTAAAAACAAAATTTGAGAAGCTTGAAGCTTTTACTAGGCATGCCGATTGACTTGTCACTTATACTGCGAAGTTGTTGTCGACAACATCGAGATGGCCGGCAATGAAAAAAAAATGTAGATGACTGGAGCCGGGAATCGAACCATATACCTCCCGCATGGTAGTAGCGTGTTCTAGCCACTATGCCTCGGCCGTTCCTATTCTATAGATATAATTATAGAATTATTTTATATAAAAGCCGATGGCTTTCTCAACATAAACAAACAAACAAGAAAGAAGTTTAGAGAATGGTTTCTCATAGTGAATAGTTGTAAAGTGTTTCGAGTGTATGCACTCAAGAAAGAATTCTCATTTTATTGTGACATTCTGGCGCATAAGACTTGATGAACAATTTGCAATCATTATATATAGACATAGCTGTACAGACTGCCTGGCATTATGAGAATATCATTAAGCCAATATTCTTCTGCCATTAAAGCAACAACAGAAACTTATCTATCTATAAGGTCGCCCATTCATGCACCGCCCATCGAGTTTATTGCCGAAGACTTTTCGAGCCGGAGCGTTTTCGTTCATTCGTACAACGTGTCCCAAACCTGTGCATTCGGTCTATTTGAACGCGCTTGACTACGTCGATGTAGTTGTACAGCTCATAAAGCTCATGATTCATTCGACGACGATACTCGCCGTTAACGATGATCGGTCCAAATATTTTGCGTATTTTTTTCTCTCAAAAACTCCCACAACTGATTGATCCGCCTGCGTCATTACCCAGAATTCAGCGCTGTAGAGTATGACAGGTGGGATCGGAGTCTGGTAGAGTTTGTTCTTCGAAAGAGCGCTTTGTCATTAAATCGCTTGCTTAGCGCCTTGTATCAGCGGTTTGCGGTCAATACTTTCCTTTGCTTTCCAGGCTGACATTATTATTTTTGTTTATGGCGGAGCCGAGGTAGACAAAATCATCTAAAACTTCAAAGTTATAGTTGTCAACGTTTATGCAGCGTCACAAACTAGTAAACTCTTTGTTCTTTGAAACTAATAACTTAGTTTTGTCCTCAATAATCAACAGTCCCACTTCTGCTGACTGCTTCTCAATGCTCGAAAAGGCCGCAGTAACATCCCGCAGTCCTCGGCCAATGATATATAAATCATCGGCATACGCGAGCAGCATGTGTCGTGTTTACTGATTATGATATTAAAGAGATTACATGATAAACTATCGCCTTGTCTGAAGCCTCGCTTGTTGGAAAATGGCTCTTTTAGATTTGTTCTGAAGACTTTGTAGAGATACCAAACTCGGCCATAGCATCTAATAGTTTTTATCATATCGGACTGTCAAATGCAGCTTTGTAGTCGATAAACAGATGGTAAGTGTCGATCTGCATTTCTTGGGTCTTGTCTAGAATTTGTCGTAGTGTGAATATCTGGTCGGTCGTGGATTTACCAGGTCTTAAACCACACTGATAAAGTTCGATCAGGTTCGCTAAAATGGGCTTTAGTCTTTCACATAACACACAAAACAGGACCTTGTATGCTGATCCCACTATAATTGGTACACACACTTGGATCGCCTTTTTAGAGCACAGGACATAAAGCACTCAGATTCCAATCATCGGGCATGCATTCCTTGAGCCAAATTATGTTTAAGAGCTGGTGCATGCACGTTGCCAGCTCATCACCGCCGGCTTTAAAAAGCTCTGCCGGTAGTCCATCGGCTCCCGCAGCTTTATTGTTTTTAAGTCGTGCAATTGCCGTGTTGATCTCGTTTTGGCTCAGTGGTGGGCAGTCTACTCCATCGATGATTGGCTAATATACTCCTTTCAAAAACACTGGTCTAGGCTTGAAATAAATTCGAAATCTATATAAAACAACTGTAAAATTTTTTGCATGTCATTTACAATTGTTTTAGGGGCCGACCGTGGTATTTAAAACTCACGATTATCATACTAGGGTTCGATTCCTGTCTTAGTCATCTACATTTTAATCGTCGGCGTCTTTTGTCATGTTATCGAAAGCGACTTCGAAATAAAAGTCTAGTTAAAGATGAAAACAGATGAAATTTGGAGGCTAAATCAAAAGCCAGACGTGATGAGATTAAATAGATTTCAGATTCGGTTTCAGCGACCTTAAGAACATAGACTAGTTTATGTTTTATTAAGATATAGGGATCAGAATTTTTCTTGGTTTTAAAATGTTGGGTTCGATTTTTGTTGTTTTTTTGAGGTTATGTCAATAACATAAAATAATGGAGTGAAACAGACTTAAGATTCTGATTCAGCGACCCCAGAAACATAAAGTAGTCACGGTAAGAATTCAAGATACAAATAATGACGGCTTTGATTGCCCGCCACCAACCCTTAATACCTGGTAAAGCAACAACTTCCTAGATATTCACACAACGGCAAATCGTGGAAAAGCCTCGTGAAAAATAGATCGACACATTATTTTTTTGTCGGCTATAAAGCTGCCTTCGACAGTCATATACAGCAAAAATTACGTGAAGCCTTGCTGAGTTTGGTATTCTTACGAAGCTGATAAACCATTTGAAGAATGACCTCGATTGACACGAAGATTCGGTGCAGACTGGTAAAGACCTTACAGAGTCATTCTAAGCCATTCATCCTATCGTATAAAGTATCGTATAACTTACTTGTGAAAAATGATAGTGAAGAAACTTGCGTACGCTGATGATATAGACATTATTGGCCGAAAACTGCGAGAGGTTACCGCAGTCTTCTCAGTTATACGGAACAAGGACCAAACGAACGTGGTTAGTTTTAACGAACAAATAATCTACTCATTTGGAACGCTGCTCGAAAGTTGACAACTTTAACGTCGAATTGGGAAAGGATTTTATCTGCCTATTCCCCGTCATCAATAAAAAAAAAAACAAAGTTAGCCTTGTAATTTGAAGAAGAATACTGCTTTCTAATACATAAATGCTATGACAGACTAAGCAAAGCCCTCTCTCGGCGAACAGAAATTTAACTATAGTTCTGCCTGTCATAATGTATGGCTAAGAATCATGGGAAATGGCACAAGCGGACGAATCGGTTCTGGCAGTATTCGAGAGGAAAATACACCGCAAAATATATGGACCTATTATTGTTAACGGGGAGTAACGACGTCACATGAATCATGAGCTGTACGAGCTGTATTTTTACATTGACGTGGGCGATTGCGTTGACTAGGTAATGCTGTACTTCAACAAGTTCTAAAAGTCTTCGGCAGTGTACTCGGTAAACGACGCAGAATAGGGCGACCAAAATTCCGCTGAAAAGAGCAGGTAACTAAGAACCTTGCACTCTTCGTGCGACGACCTGGAGAAGAAGCGTAGAAGATCGAGGCACATATAACACTTTTCTACGTGCCGCATATTCTTACTGATAGTAAAGCGGCTATCAGATCCCTGGAGAACGTGTACACCACTTCGAGAAATGTTCGATAATGCCGGTCGTCTCCTGAGGAGATAGCGAGACATTCGACGGCTACCCTTACATGGGTTCCAGGACATGGTAACCAAAAGGCCGATACGTTGTCAAGGGCCGCCACAACCGTGAACTCGGGCGAAGTTTACGGTCTCATTGGGATCTTGCACACAAGGGGGGAACAGCTAAGGAGAGATGGCGACCAAACAAATTTGGCCTACAATGGATATACAGTTTTAACAGCTCTTACTAAGCTTTAGTTTCGATGCTATTACTTTAGTCGCAACAGCGCTCATCAAGCTTTAACCGCGATGCTAACACTTTTTCCATTTCAATCAAAGTACCGTAGCGTAACCCTTTAGTAGTCCGCGTCCGCCTGCCTGCCCTTTAGCTAACAAGCAACAAACCGTTGTTTGATGCACTTTGCATTTGTTTACAGCTTTTCATTTTAAATGACTCAAGAATGGCTCTGCTTTCATTTCCGGGTCATTGGCTTTATACTATATTGTTGTCTCTATGAAATGCCATGGGAGTACTAAAGCAACAGCAACAACAACTAACCAACCAACCAGCCAACGCAAGTGCGACAGCACACAAAAAAAAAGCGACAAAGTCAAATCAACGATCGACGAAAGCCCTAAAAGAGTTTGTGCGTTTTGTTGTTGTTGTTGTTTAGTTTTCAAGCCGTCCGGAGAAAAACCCCGACAATGACGGCGGCGACAACGCAGACGGCAACGACATAATGAAAATGCGAATCACGCGTTGCCAGAGCTCAAGACTCGGAGGGGAGAGAGAAACCAACAAGACGCATAAGGTTGGCACTGTTGGCTGCTACTACATCAACCACGGCGGTTGATGTTTGGCCGGTGATCGAGGTAAAACGCGACGTAGAATTGAAGGAAATCATGCCGCGCCACGTAGTACATACAAACACACACACACACGCGCGCGCTTATGTAGTTGGGTAACCCTTGTTTGTCATGATTGACAATGGGCGATTTCGATTTGAATGGAATGGAATGGTTGTTGGTTTGATATGGTGGGACGGACCATCCGTTTGAGCACACTTTCCGCAAATGTGCAATAATTTGCAATTGCAGATAACCGAGTCGACGAGTCGCTTGCACATTCACAGCACACAGCTCACAGCCCCCAGATCGCAGCTCAGCTCAACTCAGTACGGCACGGCCCAGCACCGTACGAAGCAAAGCACTAAATGTTGTTGGCTTTGGCTGTGTGTGAGATAACCTTTTGTTATTTTGCATATTTTTAGCAAATTGAATAAGTTTTCTTAATTGAAATATTAAACATTTTCAAGAGCGAGTTGAGTTGTCACAAATAGTATGTA
This sequence comes from Muscina levida, assembly GCA_964034835.1. Taxonomy (NCBI): domain Eukaryota; kingdom Metazoa; phylum Arthropoda; class Insecta; order Diptera; family Muscidae; genus Muscina; species Muscina levida. The sequence continues at coordinate 37,378,649 of OZ035883.1, forward strand.
TTTTGAATGAAAAAAAAGAGAAGGAGACCGTCTCAATTTTGATTAAAGGGCAATAACGTGAATGGACTTGGGCGAGTATGTTAAGGTCGAATTTTGAATTTGCGAAATAAGTAGAATCTTACGATATGTTGAAATCACTTATCTAACCTGCATAAGTCGTCTGGGGAACCTGTAAGGGACTTTCTTGAATGGATAAAGCTACAGGCGTAGATAAGAAAGTGTATTTATATGTATAAAGATCTCGTCAGATGTGATAAATGTATAAGATTAGATCAAAATCAGACTGAATCTTATTTTATTAAATTGAATTTAATATCCATGTCCCACTGAAATCACTATTCCAATTTTCATAAGGCGAGGGCCAATCTTCAATCCACAAAATGAACCTAATTAGAACCCAGCCAATTCTTGACCTTAAATTTAATTTAATCTGAAGTATTTTTCTACTTAATGACTTGTACACGCCAATCTTGAATCGTCAAAGTTACAGGCTTAGGTAAGAAAGTACAGATTTAGTGCCACGGGACCGGCCGGCATGATGTTTAGAACACGCGACTACTATGCCGGGTTCGATTCCCGCCTCCAGTCATCTACATTTTTGTTTCATTGCCGACCACCTCGATGTTGTCGACATCAACTTCGCAGTATAAGTGTCGAGTCAATAGGCATGTCTAGTACAGAGCTTCTCAAACAGTGACGTTCACATTCGTCGATAAACAAGTAGGTGCCATCAGTTGTGAATCTAAAAATAGAAAGCGTGTTAATTCACAACTACGCGAGAAGTAGTCCATACCTCATTCATGGGGTGTAAAGGAAAATTAAGTAAGTTTTATGTACAGAACCTAATTTAAACTGAAAATTAACCCACTAAAATCACCAACCCCTTTAACATAAGACACCTGTAAGACTTGTAAGGTACGACCTTAAATCGAAAAAGTTACAGGCCCATGCTAGAAAAAGCAGATTTAGTTGGACCTAATTAGGTTCTTTTATGACTTTCGGATCAGATTTATAAGTAATGAATGCTTTGGCATTCCGAACTATGTGTCTCTAGAAATCCAGACATTGTGATCGGCTGATTAGTCTACAAATCAATTTCCTTTTGGCCGCCAGCACTTAAAACATTTAAGGCTCTCCCACTTGTTAGTTACTCGTTAATTCTCACTGATCAACTCGAACGCGGATTAAGTACGATATCCGCATAGGCTAATCTCAGTTATTATCAAAGCATTGTGTTAGTCAGAACCATCTTATTCTACGGATCGGCAGTTTGGTGGCCGACGCTAGATAGAGCGGTTCATTAACTGAAATTCAAACGCATTATGAGTCTGGTGTCAATCATGGAAATAGGGGCAATTAGAACTACTCCAACTAAAGCCCACTTTACACTGAAAGACAAGTCTGTGATATATAATGTCTGCCCACTCTTATCCCCCAGTTAAGGACGATGTATTCGGTCTGCGCAGATTTGTCTGTGAAATATCAAAACGATTTTGATTTTCATAAATCTAGGCAGACATGTCTGACAGGTTCGGCAGACTTTTTTTCGTGTCAAAGAAAAATTTCAAAATAAAAATAAGAAAAATTGTTATTGTGATTAAAATATACGATAAAAAGTCAAATAAAGACTGCTGGTGAAAATTGAAAGTTCGACAGATACGTCTGTAATGTAATTTAAGGGGGAAGACAGATGTTTACACGAATTTTTTGTCTCCCAGTGTAAAGTGCCCTTAAGGCACTGTATACGATCCTAAACTTGTTGCCCTCGGACACTGAGGCGAGGAAAATAGCAGCAAACATCGCAATTCGTTAAGACGCCACTAAATCATGGATGTACAGGAACTATGGCCATGACAAAATTCTGTACTTAATCAATGTGAGGTGTCTCACGGTTTTATGAGGAATATCCCAGATAGGTCCTACAATGATGATCCTATGGAGAGGATGTTATCCTAATTTTCACCGACTGCTCGCAATTAAAAGAAAGAACAGCCTGTGAAATCTTTTCGGAGGAGTTGAATTTGCAACTACCGATCACAAGTTAGGGAAAACGATGGCAAAAATCTTGGAATTGCTTCCGCATCCACCGTATTCTTCAGATCTGGCCCCCATCGACTATTTCCTGTTCTCAGATCTCAAAAGAATGCTCACTGGGAAGAAATTTTCGTCGATTGAATAGGTGATCGCCGAAACTGAGGCCTATTTTGAAGCTAAGGGCAAATCGTACTACAAAAATGGTATCGAAAAGTTGGAGGGTCGTGTATCACCCTAGAAGGGAATTATGTTGAATACAAAAAAACTAATTTTGCCAAAAAAAAGGTATTTTACTATGGTATTCCGGGGACTTTTCAATTTCCCTGTTACCAGATCACTGTAGCATAGTTCAGGCCGAAAAAGAGGCCATTAGATAGCCTTAGAGAATATTCAGTATCGTCGTATATTGGCCGACTGATAGTAAAGCGGCTATCAGATTCCTGGAGAACGTGTAAACCACTTGGAGAAATGTTCGAGAATGCCGGTCGTCTCTTGAGAAGATTGCCAGACATTCGACGGTTACCCTCACATGGGTTCCAGGACATGGGGACATATATGGTAACCAAAAGGGCAGATACATTGACAAGGGTCGCCATCACCGTAAACTCAGGCAAAGTTTACGGTCTCATTGGTGTTCCTTTCATACGTGGAAAACAAATAATTGCGGGAAAACTGAACCTCATTGCTAGGGAGAGAAAGGTGGGAAAACCTACGTGCACGACGACCAAACAAATTTGGCCGCACAACGGATATACAGATTTGACAAGATTTGTGCTGAATCTGTCTAGAGTCCATCTGAGGAACATCATAGCTGACCGGTTGGTTAACACGCTAAGAAGTCAAAACCATCCCTACAACGATTTTGTAGAAGCTGCAATGATGAGGAAGAAAAGGAGACCACGGAGTATCTTCTATGTCACTGCCCTGCTTTTGATGACCTGAGATATGAAACACTTGGTCATCGGAAACTTATGGACAATACCTGTCTATCAGTAGGCGATTTGCGGAACATTCATGCCTTCGTCAGAGCAACGAAATGACTTGAGAGCTACGTTGACCGAACAGAATAGGAATATGTGAAAATAGTATCACAACGGGACTCATACTAGGACCCATGTGAGCTGTTCTGAACGCGGCTGCCGAATTAACCTAACTTACGTGGAATATCGTAACATTGCCAGGTGGACTTGCCTGGGACTTAGTTTCAGGCCTGATCTCTTGAAGTAGGACCCCTTGTAGGAACATCCCGTATTCTGCAGTTGAATGTAAAATCGCTGATTGAGTCTTTGGGCTCGAACGTGGAGTTGTATTGCAACCGGATGCTGCAGACCCAGATGTCACATACTATTTGTCAACTCCTATTCCTAGATGGTCCTAGTTTACTTTTAGGGGGTTTTGGCAATTTCATTGCGATATGTTGAGAGTATTTTGCACACCCTGAGTTAGGCCTTCACACTGATTTAAAACTCTCGTGGACACCATCAACGATGTTTACGAAAAATCACCGCAACAAAAAGTAACTTCTATGGATGCATTGCTACCTTGGGAACTTTGTGCGCTTTGGCGTCGTGTTGTATACATCTGAAGAATGTCTTATAGCGTCTAAGGAACAGGATGCTGCTTATAAGACTGTAAAACATGCGGGACAGCTATTTAAGCGAAAAAAAACTTCAGATGAAAGAACGGGAGAACGGGGATATAGGGTGATACAGGGATAGGCTGCTTTCCTGTAAGGACAAGGATGGAAATCTGTTTACAGATACGCAGAGTGTGCTGCTGGTTCTAGGAGGCAGCGCACGTGAAGGTATCACGTCTAATGTCGACGTCGGCTTAGATCACCCACCTCCAAGTCAAGCCGAGATAAGAAGAGCAATATCGCGGCTTAAAAATAATAAAGCAGCCGGTGCCGTCGGACTTCCGGCAGAGCTTTTCAAGTCCGGTGGCAAGGAGCTGATAACGAGCATGCACCAGCTCCTATGCACGGTTTGGCTTAACTAGTGCATGCCCGATAATTGGAATCTAAGCGTATTCAATCCTGTGCTGAAAAAAGGACATAAAAGTGTGTGCTCCAACTACCGCGGGATCAGCCTTTTACCCATCGCATATAAGGTACTGTCGAGTGTGCTATGTGAAAGACTAAAGCCAGTATTATTCAAACTGATCGGGCCTTATCAGTGTGGCTTTAGACCTGGTAAATCAACAACTGACCAGATGATACTCACACTTCGGAAAATACTGGAAAGGTCCAAAGAGAAAAAGACACGTACCATCTTTTCGTCGACTATAAAGCTACCTTCGACAGCCCGATACGGCAGAAATTACTCGAAGCCATGGCTGAGTTTGGCATTCCAGCGAAACTGATGCACCTTAGCGGAATGACGCTGATTGACTCGAAGTCTTCAGTGAAGATTGGCAAGGACCTTACGGAGCCATACTATACCAGACGAGGGCTTTAACGATAGGCGACGGCATATCGTGTGACCTCTTCAACATAGTGATGGACATGATAATAAGGAAAGCCGCAGTAAACACGAGTGGCATGATATTCAACAAAATAGATATTCAAAAAGTCTGGTATCAAAAGTTTCACAAATTTTTTTGATATAAATAACAAAGTTCATTTTATAGGCTCTAGGAAGATCCAGTCGGCCTTCGTAGAGTAAATACCAATATCCAGACACTCTACTCTTAAAAAAAAAAATGCTGCATCCAGAGCATACAAATCCTGCTATACCTATAAATATATCTTAACATCATAAAGCGTCAATATCAGAGCGGCTTCTTTTCCTAACTCATCATTTACTTACTTACTTACTTACTTACTTACTTAGCTGGTACTTCTATGCAATCCCAGTGGATTATATACCGCACGTAGAAAAATATTATAAGCGCCTCGATCTTCTGCGCTTCTTCTCCAGTTAGTCACACCGAGTTCTGTAAGGTTCTCAGTAACCTGGTCTTTCCAACGGAGTTTTGGTCGCCCTCTTCTGCGCCGTCCATCGAGTTCATTGTCGAAGACTTTTCGAGCTGGAGCATTTTCATCCATGCGTACAACATGACCTAGCCAGCGCAGCCGTTGCACCTTAATGCGTTTGACCACGTCAATGTCAGTGTACAGCTCGTACAGCTCATGATTCATACGACGCCGATACTCTCCGTTAACGATGATGGGCCCATATATTTTACGGAGTATTTTTCTCTCGAATACCGCCAGAACCGATTCATCCGCTTGTGTCATAACCCAGGATTCTGAGCCATACATTAAGACAGGTAGAACCAGTATCTGGTATAGCTGGAGTTTTGTTCGTCGAGAGAGGGCTCTGTCATTGAATCGCTTGCTTAGTCCGTAGTAGCATTTATTTGCAAGCAGGATTCTTCTCCGGATTTCTAAGCTGACATTATTTGCTTTATTGATGGCGGATCCTAGGTAGACAAAGTTATCTACCACCTCGAAATTATAGTTGTCAACGTTCACGCAGTTTCCCAAACGAGTAGATTCTTTGTTCGTTGAAACTAATAACTTCGTTTTGTCCTCGTTCACCGTTAGGCGCATTTTCGCTGATTCCTTCTGTATACCTGAGAAGGCTGCAGTCACATCCCGCAGTTTTCGACCGATGATGTCTACGTCATCAGCGTACGCGAGTAGCATGTGGCTTTTGTTGAATATAGTGCCACTCGTGTTTACTGCAGCTTTTCTCATTATCATCTCCATCACAATGTTGAAGAGATCGCACGATAGGCCGTCGCCTTGTTTTAGGCCTCGTCTGGTATAGAATGGCTCCGTAAGGTCCTTGCCAATCTTCACTGAAGACTTCGTGTCAGTCAGCGTCATTCCGCAAAGACGTATCAGCTTCGCTGGAATACCAAACTCAGCCATGGCATCGAGTAATTTCTGCCGTATCGGGCTGTCGAAGGCAGCTTTATAGTCGACAAAAAGATGGTACGTGTCGATCTGTTTCTCTTGGGTCTTTTCCAGGATTTGCCGAAGTGTGAAAATCTGGTCAGTTGTTGATTTTCCGGGTCTAAAGCCACACTGATAAGGCCCGATCAGGTTGGATAACACTGGCTTTAGTCTTTCACATAGCACACTCGACAGGACCTTATATGCGATGGGTAGAAGGCTGATCCCGCGGTAGTTGGAGCACACACTTGGATCACCTTTTTTCAGCACAGGACATAATACGCTTACATTCCAATCGTCGGGCATGCACTCTTTAAGCCAAACCGTGCGCAGGAGCTGGTGCATGCTCGTTATCAGCTGCTCGCCACCGGACTTGAAGAGCTCTGCGGGCAGACCGTCGGCACCGGCTGCTTTGTTGTTTTTCAGCCGCGATATTGCTCTTCTTACCTCGGCTTGACTTGGTGGTGGGCAATCTAAGCCGTCGTCGACAATTGGCGTGATAACTTCACGTGCGCTGCCTTCTGGAACCAGCAGTTGCTGGAAGTGTTCTCTCCATATGTGCAGCACACTCAGCGTATCCGTGACCAGATTTCCATCACTGTCCTTACAGGTGGGGAGGCCATTACCGTATCCATTTGTTCTTATTTTCTGGTAAAATTTTCGGGCCTCACCTCTATCCCTGTATCGCTCTATATCCTCGTTCTCCCGTTCCTTCATCTGACGTTTTTTTCGCCTAAATAGCTGTCTCGCCCGTTTAGCTTTCTCCTTATGCCGTTCCCTAACAGCACGGGTTGCAATTGGCTGTAGCGTTGCCCTATAAGCAGCATCCAGTTCCTCAGACGCTATGCGACATTCTTCATCGTACCAGGATTCGTCTGAGCTCCGCTTTTCATATCCTAGCACGGTTGTTGCGGCGGTTGCCATGGAATGCGCAATATGCTGCCACTGTGTTTCGGGAACGTCAGAAGTAGAGGCGTTGTGTCGTAAAAGTTGGGAGAGCTGGTTGGAGTAGGCAGTAGCTATCTCTGGGGTTTGCAGCTTCGCGATGTCCAGCTTTCTTTGTGTTTGGTAACGTGCGTTTTTCGCTCTGCTCAATCTTGTGCGCACCTTGCAACCAGGTAATGATCCAAACCAATATTAGCACCACGAATCACACGCACGTCCATGACACTAGATGCATGTCTGCCATCGATTACTACATGATCAATTTGATTTTTGGTGTTTTGATCGGGGGATAGCCAAGTTGCCTTGTGGATATCTTTGTGCTGGAATCTGGTTCCACTCACTACCATGTTCCTTCCCGCTGCGAAGCTAACCAACCTAAACCCGTTGTCTGACGTGTCTGTATGCAGGCTGAATTTGCCGATCGATGGACCAAGAACATCTTCCCTTCCTATTTTTGCATTAAAGTCTCCTAGAACAATTTTAATGTCGTGGCCAGGGCAGCGGTCGTATGTTTCCTCTAGGCGCTCGTAAAATGCATCTTTAATCTCATCGTCTTTATCTTCCGTCGGGGCGTGTACACAAATCAGCGTGATGTAAAAATATTTCGCCCGGATGCGAATGGTGGCTATTCGGTCACTTACAGGGTTAAACCGCGAGATCAGGTGTCGAAGTCTCTTGCCGACTATGAAACCACATCCAAATTCGTGTCTTTCTGCATGGCAGCTGTAGAAGATGTCACAGTTCTTTCGTCGTGTGCATCCCTGTCCCGTCCATCTCATTTCCTGTATGGCGGTGATGTCAGCCTTGTATTTGTCGAGGACATCCGCCAGTTGGATAGAGGCACCATCTCTGTATAGAGTTCGGACATTCCAGGTGCATATCCTTAAATCATGGTCCTTATATCGTTTGCGGGGGTCGTCAACATTTGGGGGGGTTCTTGTTTTTTCTTTTCTTCGTGTTTTCATAATAAATTTTGTTTAAGGAGAGTGGCTTATTAGGCCACCGCTCCCGATCCTAGTTTCTTGGGGCTGCCAAGGCCACTAGGAGAGCCTGTGTTGAGCTTCAGTAACTTTTGTTACCTACTTCCTAAGACGCATCGGTGGTAGCATGCCGATTAGGTTACTCAACGTTTCGCCTTCTAACTCTAGCTAACTTCTAAGCGGTTGCTTTGAAGTCATTGCCCAGGGAATACTTGGTCTAGGACCGGAAGTAGTTAGCTGCTTGGACAGTGCCACAAAGGAATCGCTTCTGGTCACTCCCAAGTGAGTGACAATCAGTAGTTTTCAGCCTCTGGGCAAAGTCCCATTCTCCAAACTCATCATTTAACCCAGTATAAAGTAGTAAATGTATACCACCCGTTACGTTATGGTTACAAAAATATTGACGTTCGGAATCAACGTTAAACTGTAGGTCCGAGGTATGAGTCTAAATATAAGCGTTAAGCTTTCCATATCTCATTTACGGATAAAACATACGTGTGTGATCGGTTTAAGAGAGACGACGAATTAATTTGCGACTTGCATCTGCCGAGGTTTACCCTTTGTTCCCGTCTAATAGTTTGGGCGAAATTTTTTTCGTCACTAATTTCGACAAGTTCCATTGACATTGTTTTTTAACTAATCGCATTTTGTTGTAGTTGTAGTTGCTGTTTCTGAATTGTGTTGTTTGTCTGAGTTGATTTTGTAAATGTGAACGGCGACGATTTGTGAGTAATAATAACGCAAAAAAACAACATTACAATTTATTAAAAACAAATCGAAATCACATTCAGAACAACAGTAGCGAAAAACTAAACAACAACAACGAAAATAGCAGAAAAATAGCGAAACTACATCGACGGCACAAACCACAATTACAACAGCAACAGCAACGACAACATAAGCCAACAACATCACAGCAGCAGCAACAACAACATTCAGTTCACAAACGACCAACAAATGAACGAGCGAAGCAAAATAAACTAAACAGCTGCTTCCGGTGCTTGATTGATAGTGAACTGCCAGTTTGCTCGCTTGTTGTACATGCGAGTGTGTAGTGTAGCACTTGTACCGCAGTTTGCTGCTGTCGCCCACCCTGCTGCGTTGCTCTGCGCGATTGTGACTGTGGGCTAACGATGTCATACAGCGAGAGAGAGAGTGGGAGAGAGTTTATGAGAATGTGCGTTTGTGCGTGAGCGCATGTTTGCGTGGCTGTATGCGTGCGTACGAGCAACAAACAGACAAACACTTGAAGAAAGCAACAACTTTTCGTATTGAACGAATTCATTCGTTTCAACAATGTTCATCTTACACTGGAGGACAAAAGTGTGACACAGAGTTGGACAACGACAAGTATTCCATACGTTAGCTTTATTGAGTAGATTTAACTGAAAATAAATGGGCCAAACTCCCGTATTTGACTGAGTTAATACTTTTCTACTTGGGACTCACGCATCTGGAACCTACGGTTTAACGGCGAATCCGAACGCCAGCTTTTACTACACATATAAATACCGTTTGACTCGACTACTCCGGAAGATTCTCCATAAACGGAATTTGTGTGACAGGACCAGTTGTGATTGTGGTGCCAATAGTGAGGATTGGCTAAATGTTTTCTATGAATGTCCACTATAAGCGGATACGCAACTTGAGTGATATGGGTGTTGTATGTGAGAATGGTGCGTTTGATGTGAGTGGTGTGCTTCGCTTCCCTGATGGGGTGAGGAGCATGAGTACCTTTGCGCGGGAGCTACTTCGGCGAAGTCGTTTTAGGTAGTGTGAGTGGGATGTATTGGTAGGAGTATGTGCCTATGGTCAAAGAGTGTGAATGATGATGGATGGTTTTAGGTTTCTCCCATTGGTGACCAGTCCGAAGCAGTTTGGGGCTCAACTGGTAGTGGCCTGACCTCGGTCACGAGGTCTGACCGTAGACTTAATTCCGGTACCACCGGAAGATCGGTCTGGAATTCCCATTTTAGCCCGATTGGGTGGCCCTTCGGGGAGAATCGCGGGTAGACGGCGTGGAGTTGCCTGGGTTATTCAACAACCGGGTGCCGTGACCCATAGAACGACAGGAGTGTTAGATAGTCTTCGACCCTCAAACAAAGTGGAAGTTTTGCCAAAACGCATAACTTCGAATCTGGTACCTGGTTCGCCAGGGGCGCTGGTCTACGCATTGTATTTACCCGTGTGCCGAGAGAACTGTGGAATTAAGCCCTAACGGGCAGGCATCCACGTAAAACCATGGACATCTGATCAAAGAAATGTAGATGTCTGTGACAGGACAGGAACCCAGGTCAACCGCATGATAGTTCCGTGTTCTAATCAATAGACCACGGTCGGAACTCGCACTTCAAAAAATACACATTTTGACTTTACATCCGATGAATGAGATATAAAACCGTCTCTTACATTTGAGAGAGGTAACACGCTTCTATATTAAAGCTAACACAAATGCAACCTAAGATTTTAAGGCGAATCCGAACGTCAGATTTTTTGAGAATCTTTTACTAGACAAATAACGAAAGGCGCGACTACTCGGAAGTTGCTGTCCCCAACATCGTAGAAAACGCCATGATAGTCACGTGTTTTAACCATGAGGTCACGGTAGGAATTCGCACTTCAAAAATAAAAATTTTATTTTCGCTTTGCATCCTATGAATGAAGTATGGATCGTCCCTCGCATTTTATTGAGTTTACACACCTCTATTTTTAGACCAACGCAAATGAAAGCGAAGAGCCTGAGTTCGGTATTCCTGCGAAGATAATTCGTCTCTGCCGGTGTACCCTTACGAATACCAAATCCTCTGTTAGTATTGGCAAGGATCTATCTGCACCATTCGATACGACGAAAGGTATTAGACAGGGTGACGGTTTATCATGTATACTGTTTAACATAGTGATAGGTGTTAAGGAAAGCAGCGGTTAACATGTCTGGCACCATATTTAATAAGAGCCACATGCTGCTCGCATATGCCGATGATATCGAATCGTTCGGTCGAATGATGCGAGAGGTAACAGCTGTCTTCTCATCTGTTGAAAGGGAGTCAGCGAAAATGGGTTTGGCAGTGAAAGAGGACAAGACGAAGTTAATGGTATCATCGAACAAAGTGTCCACCCGTTGGGGACGCAGCGTGAACGTTGAAAACTATTGCTTTGAGGTTGTGGATGAATTTATCTACCTCGGGTCCGCCATGAATAAAAACAACAGTGTCAGCCTCGAAATAAAACAGAGAATAGTGCTCGCCAACAGGTGTTTCTTTGGACTACGCGAGCACTTCATAAACACCACCCTATCTCGAACCACCAAAGTCCAGCTGTACCAGGTACTAATTTTACCGGTCCTGTTGTATGCCTCCGCATCTTAGGTGCTTACACAGGCAGATGCTGCTCATTTGGTGGTGTTTGAGAGAAAAATACTCCGCAAAATATATGGACCCATTTACGTAAGCGGCGAGTTTAGGATTCGGATGAACCATGAGCTGTACGAATTATACCACGACATTGATGTGGTCAAGCGAATTAAAGTGCAACGATTACGCTGGCTAGGCCATGTCGTGAGAATCGATGAGGAAACTCCAGCGCGAAAGGTATTCTATCAAGACCTCGAAGGACGGCGCAAAAGAGGGAGACCGCGACTACGTTGGAAGGACCAGCTGGAGGAATCACTGACGCTGCTTGGTAGGACTGACTGGAGACGGTGCGCACAAGATCGAAGCGAATGGAAATCTCTAATCATTTCGGCCTCTGACTTAGACACTAAGATATAAATATATATGTTGTCAAGTTGTTTTAAAGGCTAATAATAATAAAATTATGTTGGAACTCCAAAGAGAAATTTGGAACCTATATTCGTTGCGCATTAATGTAATCGATCAGGACTATGTATAACGCGTTAGCCCCTTTAACTTCCAAGCTGCCTTAACTATGTTCCTGTCCAGCTGATTCATCTACGGAATTTCCAGACATTTCACGGATTTCGAGGATATTAATTTCCTTACGTAACATAATAAGTTTTTCGATTTCTTAAGGATATTTATGGAAAGTCTTTGAAAGGATATTTATGCAATGTGATATTTATTACATACCTTTCTATCAACTCATCGCTTTGCTTCCACTTATGCCCGCCACTGTTGGTGCGTATACCAGTCGGCCTATCTGTCTGCTGCTACTGCGTCTTCGTCGTCTTCGCCGACTTGTTGAAGTACTCATAGTTTTATTTTTAATGTATGCTCGAAGCATCATCAAAAGCGCAGGAGGAGAAAGGTGCACTTACGCAGACGTCCACATGCACACCAACCAGCACTCTAAACGTAGAAGAGGTGGGCATCGCATTTGCCTCGTACAAAAATTGATTAAACTACTGTCGAGGGGGGGCCAAAGCTTGCAGCGACAAACGTATGTGTTTTTATGTGCTCTACGCGGGTGTCAATAAAGACAAGGCGGCGTATTTTTGGAAAGGTCTGATACGACATGAAGACATACATGCTTATTTTTTTTTAAGAGGCTGCATATTAAAATTTGTATTTGAATATTTAACTGTATTAAGGGGGCTATAGACTAGTCCATTCATTAGCATAAACACGACCGATAATTTTGGCTCTAAGTCATCATCAGATAGTCTTTAAGTAATCAACAATGTTTGCAAGCACGATAACGTTTGAGACAGCATTCATAGATTGCAATTCAATTTATTGTTCAGAATGACGACAACGAGTCAATGAATGCCAACGATAATCAAAACACGTGCTAATATATTTGACAAATCTATAGTCCATAGTAGAGAGTTTTACTGATTTTAAAACATATATTGAACATCTGTATTTAAAATCAATAAAACTGTATTGTTTATAGGTTTATATTGCCCGGTAGTGGCATGGTGGTTAGAAAAATTCAATTCCTGTCTCAGTCATCTACATTTCTTTCGTCAACAACCTTTTTCCTCTCTGTTATCTCTCTGTAGTTCGCAGACACCTAAGATGTTCATAACAGAGCTCTGGACGGTAGGGGCTGGTTTTCCAACCGGCCAGTGACCGGTTCAGCGCAAATCGTATCCTTTGTATATAAATGGTAGGCCAAATTTATTTGGTCCCTTTGCAAGTAGGTTCTTTCACCATCTTTCCTTAGCCATAAGTAGAGTTTTCAAATCCAAAACCTATCTAACCGGTTTTTATCTGCGAAACCATATGCCGGTTTCTTGAAAAATTCCAATTTCGAATACCCGGTTTTTTGATGTCGGTTAACCGGTTTTTCAGAAAGGAGCATCTACTAAACTAATGGCAAGATGGTGCCCTAATTATGATTACCATACAAATGTTGGTAAATCACCAAAATACAGTTGGGATCTCAATTTTAAGTAGATTGGAATCTTACAAGAAAAGGGTGGGAAGCCGTTGATATTCATATGAACAATATTAGATGCCTTTATCTCCCAGCAAACCAAAAGATCCGTCGTATCGGACATCAGATTTCATTTCATCAGAAATTTGCCTAAAATAAACGATATGGTCATAAATGCTTTAAGAAATAAGTTGTAGTTTTTCTACACATTCTTCATAATTTCGTCCGCTAAGTTCGCACGTTCCTCTTGTTTTCATACACATTTAACGATTTCGTCTGCTCATTTTCGAAACGGAGTTTTTTCTTCTTTTTCTTCCCACAAGTGAAGCCTGTCGCTAGGGCATTTTTTGTTTTGTTTTCTCTTATGAGAGCACATTGAAATGTGCAAAAGTTCCTTCGAAAATTCCCTCAGATATCTAACCGAATTCTGACTGAAAAGTCCGCACAAGTTTTCGAATTTTTCCAGACATTTCGGTCCGAATTCTTGTCAACCACCCATACAACTTTCGGATAGAAAGCTGACAGGCATCGGCATCAGAATCGGCAACTTGTGCAGACTTTCTGTCAGATACCTGACCGAATTCTAAGGAAATAGGTATCGATTTCATCACATTAGATCTAAACCATTCCTGTAAAACTAAAATTTTAAACGTTTAAGTTAAAATTTCCTAATAATATCTGTATGGATGATCTGATCATTCTGATGATATATATTTGATGCGTACTGAATTCAAAACTTTTAAGTAATGATAATAATTTACCATTAATATCAACAATAAAAAAACTTTTCTGATCGTTTAGCCAATGCAATGGCTAATCGATAACTCTCACTAACAACACTGTATGAACAAATGATAAGTTGACTTAGCCTACTTTAGAATTAAGTTATCGATATTCATATGTTTTTATGTTTAATTCATATTTTGTTTTATTTTACAATTTCCGAAAAACCAAACAAAACCGGTTAACCCGGTTTTTCACTAAATCAGTAATTCCGCAAACTTTTTAAGGACCATGATTTGAGAATATGCACTTGGAATGGTAGAACTCTTTACCGACCAGGTACCTCTATTCAACTGCCGGATATCCTCGAAGAGTATAAGGCTGACATTACTGCTATACAGGAAATCCGGTGGACTGGATATGGATGCTCGCGGATGAGGATGTGTGACGTGTACTACAGCTGCCACGTGGATAAGCATGAGTTTGGTTGTGGATTTGTGGTCGGCAAGAGACTACGACACCTGGTCTCTAGGTTTACTCCTGTCAGTGAACGAATCGCCACCATAAGAGTTAAGGTAAAATTTTTCTACATCACGCTGATATGTGCTCATGCTCCGACGGAGGAGAAAAGTAACGAAGTCAAAGACGAATTCTACGCCCAACTTGAAGAAACATATGACCGTAGCCCGGGCCATGATGTTAAAATCGTGCTGGGAGATTTTAATGGCAAAATAGGCCGGGAGGATGTCTTTAGCCCAACAGTCGGAAAATATTGTCTGCATACTGACACATCGCCAAACGGAATCAAACTGATTGATTTCTCTGCAGCAAGGAACATGGTAATTAGCAGCACACGATTTGACCACAAAAACATTCACAAATCAACGTGGTTATCTCCCGATCAAGTAACGAGAAACCAAATTGATCACGTGGTAATCGATGGAAGGCACACGTCAAGTGTCTTAGACGTACGAGTGATCAGAGGTGTGAACATCAACTCGGATCATCACCTCACTGCAGTCAAGGTGCGTACTAGGCTAAGCAGGACGAAAACCCTGCGTAACCAGGCACAGAGAAAGCTGGGCATAGCTAAACTGCAGACCGCGGAGATAGCCAATGCCTATTCTGACCAACTCACTCAACTACTTCTTGATGCTCCAACTCCCGAAAATACTAGCGCGCAATGGCAATATATTGCCCACTCGATGGAAAGGACTGCGCGGTCCGTACTGGGGTATGTGAAGCCATTTAACGATAATGTCTGGTACGATGACGAATGCCGCGATGCCGCAATTCCATTATCTTTCACTAGAGAATATGGCCTCAATAAAGCATCTCTAGGACCAGTTTTTCCTTAGCACCTTTAATTAATTCTAGGATTTTCCGAATTGATCTACTTCCATTTGCAATGATCTCCTTAATGTTGTCTTACGAAGATCCTTCTTACATCTTCTAAATTTGAATGGTACAGAAATTATAGCCTAAAGATCATAGTCACAGGTTCTTGTTTGCTAATGAAATGCTAGAGAGATTCAAAAGCTTCAGCTTTATCATCATTTTACATGTAAGAGGTCAAAATTCCAGGTATAGGTGTGACTTACTTAGATCTTAATTTCCCTTAACTTAATTTCAATTTAGGACACAATTCCTAAATTGAATCATCGAAATCTCATACACCCAAGGTAACTAAATGGACAGTTTTGACAGCCAGAGTCATTAGAAGTTCAACGGCAAACGATCGCGGTTTCAACAAGATGGGCCAACATGTCACGCCTCTAACGACTCATTGTGGTACAGTTCGTGAAGTTTTTGGTTAAACAAGATTTGAAATTAACTGGCCAACTTGTAGCCCAAACTTATTACCAGCGAACTTTTTCTTCGGGGATACCTTAAAAGTAAAGGTTTTAAGGGCAACCCAGTGTCTTTTTAGAAACTAAAGGAACGTATTCGCAATGCAGAACATTTCACGAAACACCTTTCAAGCCGTCATTGAAAATGTTTGCTCTAACTTACGGCAAAATAATCAAGGAACACATATGGATGTTTTAAAAACTGTTTTTATGTCATTTGTGTAGTTTTTTTTAACTATCACCGTTTTTAAATTAAAAAGACAAATTGGCCCACCTTGTATCATTATATGTGTTTTCCGTCTTCGGTAGTAAAGCCCCATTTGTTAGCCCCATTTTTTGCTGTCTGTTTTTTTTTCCAAAGATATTTTTTCTCTAGAACATCACTCATCCGATTTATCTGCTGGAGTCATCTGCGACTTCTCTCGTATATTTTATTTACCCATATTATTTTTTCAGCTTTCCTTCTTAGATAGTACGCCAATTATTTTGACCCAACCCACTTCTTATATCTTACCATCGCCTCCCTTACTCCATAATCATATGATCCCCTTTCTTTTGTGAAATAACAACTCTGGGGCGGATATATTTTTATTTTTGTTTTTAAATCATTTTTGTATCATTTATTATTAAATATACTTTATTTGTTAAAAAATAATAACAAAAATACATAAATGTAACTTAACATTTTGTTTTGTTTTGATGCTTCTGCTGTAGTTATTTATTTATGGAAAAATAATTAAATGGAATTATGTAAAAATTCTAAAAATTACTTAAAACTGTTAAAAAGTAAAATAATAATAATTATTACTCGTCGTATGTGTTTTGTTTTTGTTTTGTTTTATTTTTTTTTGTATTAATTCATAATTATAATTGTAGTAATAATAATAATAATAATAATAATATACATATGTATATATATAACTTGTTAAATTTCATTAACCATTTCAACTTGACTTAGATATTGAACAAATGTAAAAAAAAAGAAAAACAAAAAATAAAAATTTTAAATAATAAAATTAAATAAAATAATAAACGAAAAAAAAAATTAAAAACGGAAACTAACGGAAATTGTTCTTGCTTGGTATTGTGAAGACTGTCATCATCGTGTATGTGTGGAGAAGTAGGGCATTTTTTAAGTTATCAAAATGAAAATGTCGTAAATGGCTAATTAATGTTATCGATTACTTGCATTTGAAAGTTTGAAACTTAAGTGAAGAACATAAAAAAAAAAAAACTTAATTTCCCTTTGCACCCCATGAATGAGGTATGGGATAGCTTCTCGCGTTGTTGTGAATTAACACGCTTTCTATTTTTAGATTCACAACTAACGGCACCTACTTGTTTATCGACGAATGCGAACGTCACTGTTTTGAGAAGCTCTTACTAGACACGACGATTGAATCGACGCTTAATACTGCGAAGTTGCTGTCAAACAACATTCGAGGGGAGCCGACAATGAAAGAAAATTTTATTTTTTTCTTTTAAGATGACTGGAGCCAGGTTTGAACCTGGGATCTCCCGCATGGTAGTCGCGTGTTCTAACCACTATGCCACGGCCGGTCCCAAGTGAAGAACATAGTAGCAGATAAATGCGACAAAAAAATTGCTGACTTTTCTTTTTAAAAATGTGGTAAATTTCGCTTAGAACTTCAAATAATGTTAGAATTTGAAATAACAATATAGAATTTGTAATTGAAATCTATCCAATTTATCTGCTACTGCGCTTTAAATTTAGCGATTTTCAATAAAAAAATTTTTCACTTATAACTTTATATATCAATATAAACTTTAATGTCGCTCTGGAATTTGGAATTAAAATTTATCACGATTATTTTCGAACTGTTGTTGCTTTTATTGAAAATTTACCAATTTTCCAAGAGGAGTTGTTTCGATTTATCTGATGTCAGATTTATCTGATGCTGTGAGCAATCTAGTCACTAGTCAGTTGGCTGAAGTTCTGTTAATTTATTCTCGTACAATCAGAGTGTTAACCCATTACTTCAGTCATTAAGTTAAACGATAACAAATGTTATCGTTTCGGTTACGTTACCATAACTGAGACTCGTTAACACCTTTCAATTTCCATTTCATTTAACTAAAATAATAACAAATTAGTAATTAACTTTCTAGCACAACTAGTTCACTTCGACAAGTGCCGCCTACCAACCATTAAGCGCTGTTTACACCGATTGACTAATTTTTTTTTTGAATTGATCAAAAAACTATCGTACTGTTCGCACAATACAATTAGCAACCACTAATTTTAGTCTAAGAAATTGTTACAACGACTATCGTGTGTGTGTGAACGTCGCTTACTCTTCGATATGATGACAGTTTCAAATGAAAATAATACGAGTAGCAGTAGGTGTTTGGGGGGGATTACTCGCAGAGAACGTGAAATTGAATGTAATCGCGCGGTTGTATGTTTGTATGTGTGTGTGTGTGTGTGTGTGTGTGTTTGTTATGTGTGAGTTTTGAGTGTGTGGTTTTTGTAGTTGGTTTCTTCTTCGTCTTCATCTTCTACATTTTCATTTTCTTCTGGATTTTATTTAACTCTTCTCTCTTGTATTCTTTACATATTTCCTCATTTCTTTGTTGTTTGTTTAATATATTTTTTTTAAATAACATTTCTAATTATTAGTAATTATCTGTTTGCAGTCTTTGGTTATTCATTTATTTTGTTTATATTTATTTATGTATATATATATATATATTGGTTGTTTCTTCTATATACCTATATACACACATATATAGAAAGTGTATATGTATATACACATAAGACATTTTTTTCGTGAATAAACATGTAATGTAAATGTATATGTACATAATGGAATACATATATATATATGTGTATATATACATATAGTTTTTGTTGTTGTTTCAAATAGTTTCATATCCATACATACGAGAAAATACCTAGTATATTTATACTATATGTATATATACATGTATATGCTATATACTATATATAGTACATACATATATATGGTTCTGTTTGTGTGTATATATATAATAGTTGTTTATATATTTACTTTGTTGATTTTTTTTTTTGTTAAATTTCGTACTATTTTGCATTTTGTGTACATAGGTTTTTGTTGTTATTTTCTTTTGTTTTTTTTTCTATATATATATTTTTCATTGATTTTGTTTATAATTCATATAATTTATCATCGTCTGCATTATTTACTCTGGTGGTGTTTTGCTCTTGGTTGATTTTTGGATTTTCTCATACCACTCGGATGTTTGCAAAAGGGGTAGGGGGAAGGGGGGCTTGTTATTGCTTTCCGGCGGTTCTAATCAAAAGGGGATCTTGAAGATACCGTTTTGTAGGCGCTGCAGCGCCCCCTATATGTGGATATTTACGTTAATTTTTTCAGCGTTTTTGTTTTTGTGTTTTGCATCTTTTAGTGTATTTGAATTACAGTTATTATTTTTTAAATAATAATTGTCACAAAAAAGGAGAGTTTGCTTCTTGAGTGCGTGAGATTTTATCTAAATACAGTTTAGTTAGTTTGGTTTTTTTTTGTGTGTCTTTAAATGTATTTGTTTTATATATATATATATAGTAGGTATAGTATTTTATACATGTACATATTTACATCATTATTAAATGCTTCGATATTTTGTTCTTGGTTCCAAAAAGAAAAACAAATGATAAACATCAACAGCATCACCACAAATTGGGAAATTTTAAATATTTGACTTCTAAAGTAAAAAAAAAACTTCCAACTGGCCGTTTATGATAGGTCAGACTATGCTATTAAGTCGGAAGATTTGCTAGAAATCCTATATGATACAATTCACATTAGTCCCTCATATAGAAGAGAGAAATGGCCCTGCCTCAAAATGTTTGCCTTCGGAAATGTGTTCATGCTTAAAGTCCTTTAAAATCCACCCGTTATCCGGTTAGATTTAACGATCTAGAACGATTTTCATACAAAGTACAAAGTCTGGACTACATTAATATTTAATCCGAATAAAATCATGCAACGAACGAAAGGCCGCATTTACCCGCACGGATAAGTCTGCAGACAGAAGTGTCATGCCAAACTAATAGATGTGACTTATTGATATTTTAAAAATTAAGGAGCGTTAAGAACGTTTGTTGACTACCAGACAGTCGTACCAATTCGTTATCGATAACTCTTCCGACATACAGAGGGTCTGAAGCATATTAACATAAAAGTCTACAGACTTATTTCTCTGAAGTGTCTTCCCTTACAATGCTGAGACTTGTTTGCCTGCACATACAATTTAAGTGAATCCCTTTATGTAATCGATTTTTTTTTATCGAAATTAAATCAATAAGAAAACAAAGACAATAGAAATGTATGTTCGAATTACGCCTGAAATATATCAACAGATTTATCTGCC
This sequence comes from Muscina levida, assembly GCA_964034835.1. NCBI lineage: Eukaryota > Metazoa > Arthropoda > Insecta > Diptera > Muscidae > Muscina > Muscina levida. The sequence continues at coordinate 37,398,793 of OZ035883.1, forward strand.
ACAAAAGGTTATCGATAACAAATTATTATTTTCTAGCGTCAACCGTTTACTCAAAAGATTTACACGAAGTTTAGAAACAATTGACAACATATCATTGTACGTGAACTTAAGCCTTAAGCCACGTTCACACATATTTGAAATTGTAAAATATTGCTAAACAGTGTATGCATGACCTAGTGGAACAATTTGTATATTTTTGTGTCAAGCATACAAGTTGTGTAAAACTTTTTATAATCCCGCCTATTTGCCTATTTCGCCCACAACAAATCTTAAGGCGCGTTCAGACACACGGATCTGCCGTTAGATTTGTCTGACCTGAGTGTTGTCGATAACGAAATGTTATGACAATCTGGCTGCCGATAATTTGTTAAATCTGCCAACAGATCAGTGTGTCTAAATGCGATATCACGAGCTTGTCTATGTTAAGGAACTTGACATTTTTTTTTGTAAATTTAAAAGCAGTTGTTAGTCACTGTTTCTTTAATTTCTACTACTTGACCATTTCTCTTACAGCAAATCTTACGACCTGGTAGCACAGTCTAACCTGATATTTGATAAAAGTTCTCCCTGTGATCTGTAGTTTACTAGCGGTGATGATGTTGATGTTTTTTTTCTATACATATCGTTCATCTTTTTAACTCTTTTTTCTCTCTCTATCTCGTCACATTTGCTCTACCTAATACTCGGGACTGGAATCAAGTAATCTCTTCTCCGGTGTTAAATCTCCCTTACGGAGTATTCGATTGCTGCTGCTATTGCATTCATTGTGGTGATTGTGGTGCTGCGACTTGGACGACGCATTGCTATTGCCGCCACCTTGCATTCCGCCGCCGCCGCCGCCATTGCTTAGGATCATCATGTTGTTCGCGTTGCCAATTGACGTTATGGGAAACATACTGGATGTAGAGCCAATCTGTTGACAGCGGCAGCCTCGTCTCGCAAAGCGCCCATAGCACTTTTCACATAATGCCACACAGCCTCGCATGGGCCAATAACACCATAGGCAGGGTAGTACTAGGGAGAGGGCGCCCAACCAACCCCATCGCTGGGTGCGTTTGTAGGGACCACACGAGCAGGGATTATCGACGCACGGCGTTCCGGAGCCATCGTCGCAGTCTAGATCGTTATCTCGGGCACAGTGGTAGAATAGCGCTTTGGCACAACAAAGGCATGAGGCGTAATCGATGATGGATTCGGCGCTGCAAAGGCAGGTCTTGTTGCAAACCCATGTTTGCGGCAGCGGGCGGGGACTCTGACACTGTTCGCAGCGACAACGATCGCAACGGGGACAGGTGATGGGATTCAGCGACGAGGGAGCATCACTGCTGCCGATCACGATGGGCGTGGTCAGGGGACTAGCTCCATTCACGGCTGACACCATGCCATGCGACGTGGGTATCCCCGTGGCTATGTTATGGATATCGAGCAGCTCATCCAGCGCCGGCAGTTCCTTCGCGAATTTACACGCGTTGGTTGACAAGGCGGGTTGTTTGGTAATCGGTTGATTTATAGGTTGGATGCCCGACGACGCGAAGCCCCGTTGGTCCGGCGATGGCGACAGCTTGCCCGTCACCTGGGACGACGGCGCAAACGACGATCCCTTGGGATTAAGATGGTGGTGCTGGGGGTGCGAATGTAAAATGCCATCGGTTCCGTCGACGCCCAACATCGTTGCATGCGCCGATCCAGCAGCTCCTGCAAGCCGATTGTTGGGGTGTTGGGGATGAACTTGATGCTGCTGCTGCTGATGTTGCTGCTGCAGTTGGCGTAGCTCGCGCTGTGGCAGCAGCAGCAGGTGATGCGTCGTAGTTTGGCCATTGTCGTGCTCGCCGGCCGGATGCTGGATTCGCGTCGCCTGCTGCAGCTGTTGCGCCGTCCGCAAGGGGGTGTCCACATACTCGTTGGCGAGTCGCTCCGACTCGGGTCTCGGTTGCGCCAGTGTGACGTTGGATGGTGGCACTGGCTCCGGGTTATGGAAATGATTAAGGAAATTATTATTGTTATTACTGCTGCTGCTGCTGCTGCTACCACTGATCGTAAGTAGCGGTATCGCTGAGCCGGGTACGGCTGGCGGAGGCCTACGTCGCGTAAAACTATTGGTTACGGTCAGCGCTGACGACGAGGTCGCTGTCGACGATGAGGAGGTCGAGCTCACTTGACTGCCGCTTCGACTTAGACTGGACGCTGCGGTGGCCGTTGGTCTCTGGGGTAGGAAGGTTAAATGATGGATTTGATAATCGTCCGCAAGGCCAGACTGTTGGGTGATGACATCAATGTTGCCAATGTGATTGTTGTTGCAACTCACTCGATTGTAGCGGATGTTGCTTGTGGTGACGACGCCAGTGGACGCGGATGTTGGTGTGGCAGCGGAAACGGAAGCGGCTGCTATTGTGGATGATATGGGAATTGTTGTGGTGGCGTTCGCAGACGTTGGAGACGTGTGATTAATACTACTTAGATGTTGGTGGTGGGGATTCAAGTTGTTATTCCTACTTAAATCCGTTTGATTTGTACATTGAGGTGTAATTACTACTTCCGAGCTTCTGGATGCTGCTGCTGCGGCGGCGGCTGGGGCTGCAATTGATGATGCTGCTGCTGCTGCTGTGTTTGCTGTTGCTTGTAACGATGATAATGTTGCTGTTGTTGGAGTCGCTGGTGTATGATGTTGCATCATCTCTGGCTCGGGAGCACGGGGACGATGGATTTTTGGTAATAGTTTAGGGGGCCGAGGAGGCGCCAAGGGATCGCCGCCATTTCTGCGATCCATGTAGCGTGTAACTACTCTCTATTAAGACCTCAATCCCCTCGATACATTAACCGGGGACCATCAGTTTCCCTCATCCTCTCCGTAGGAGACAGACAGTAAACTGGTTCGGGCTATGCCAATTAACCCCTGCTTCTGTTTTGCGCTTTTGCTTTTAGGTTGATGATCGCTTTCTGCAAAGATAAAAGAATGAGGAAAAAAAACCGCATTAGTTACGAGTCTACAAGATGATCGCATATTTATGTCATAGTTTATGGCTCTATTGGCGCCACACAAAAACAAGATTTTTGTATTGTGCTCCGCTAGTAGTGTGATTGACTGGCTCACCGACCGATTGACTGAATAACTGACTGACTGACTGGTTTTTGTAATCCAAACCCCCCTTATTGGGTAATTATTAATTATTAAAATTCTGTCGATATCTTCCTATCCGAATTTGCTCTCGAGCCGGTTGCCAAAAACACACACACACACTCACATAAATTCCATGTATAATTTCCATATTTATATCTTTTTTTTATGACTTTTTTCCAAATATAATAAAAATGTTGTTTAAATCGTGCGATAATTTATGCTAAATCTCGTCCCCCCCTCCCACACCCTCCGAGATGACGGTGGCCATACGTTCGTTCGTTCACATGTTATTTGCCTGGGGATAATACCTGATCTGATAGCGAATTATTGTGTGTGGCTCCATACACCTCATCCGCGCGACACGACGAGTGCTATCTATCTATAATCTCTAATCTAAAATCTCGGGATCTTCATCATCAATCGATTTGATTATAGAATACGAGTAATATGAACGAACGAACGATTCATTCTTGTTTGTTTATTTTTTATTAATGAAAAACATTTGAAGATTTTTATATTTGGCAGATGAATATTTGCTGTCGTTGCTGTTGTTGTCGCTGTTGTTGTTGGTGCGGTGGTGGAGACGGTTGGGGCTGGGTAGGGCTATTTGTTGTTTATAATATCTTGAATGGGCAAACGGCGCCAAGGCCAGAAATTTTTAATGAATTGACGTGAGTCTTGTTATGGCTCTTCTTAATTTACAATGTCGACAAAGAGTTTCCTTGAGTAATGTTGATGATGTTTTTTTTCTGTTGTTTAAATTTCTCTAAATACGCATTGCTTAGAATTATTGCCAATAACAAAAATTTAGAATTTTTTATTAATGCTGTGCATATTTTTAATAAGGAAGAAAGGTTTTTAGAACAATAACTGACAACTGGTAACTCGATAGTTGGAAAGATTGGGATCAATCATGTTATGATGTTAATTAAACGAGAATATCATGCGGATGACCTGGAACCTGCCGCAGTATAGTGGTTAGAACACGCGACTTCCATGCGGGAGATCACAGGTTCGACTCCTGGCTGTAGTAAATATTTTTTTTTTCATTGCCGGCCCCCTCTATATTGTCGTCAGCAACTTCGCAGAATAAGTGTCGAGTCAATCGGCATGTCTAGTAAAAAGCTTCTCAAACTGTGACGTTCGCATTTGCCGATAAACAAGTAGGTGCCGTTAGTTGTGAATCTAAAAATAGAAAGCGTGTTAATTCACAACAACGCGAGAAGCTATCTAAACCTCATTCATTGGGTGTAAAGATAAATTAAGTTTTTTTAAGACCTGGGTTCGAGTCCTGTTACTACCAATGACCCTTCGATGTTGTTGAAATTTGAGATACAAATATATAGGGCGTTTTGCTGACACGGACCAGCCAATTTATTTCCCAAAATTGTTATTATTATTGCTTTGCTGTTCTGTTTCATCGAGAAAAGTTCGTTCCAAAGTTCCTCGCATATTAAAAAATCCCTCGACAGATCCGTGTGCCCCAACGTGTCTTTATGATTAACTTGAGTTTTAGAATTTATCAACTAAAGGGTTTTTCACTGGTTGCGGGTCGATGTTGTCAGCCTGTGGCGGCCATATAGTTTTGGCGGCGTCAATCTAAACAATTGTTTAATTTTCAGTTAATGATGCCAAATCACCATGACAAGTCACACAAATGAGCAGCACGTGTAAAAAAAACTTCAGTATCAAAATAAATGTTCATTAGTGCAAACACTGCATCCATTTTACCGAAGATGTGGTGACCCTTCATAGTCCATACCCTTATGTTTGATGTATATATTAGGTTAGGTAAACGATCATATAATACCCGTACGTCAAACCCGAAACGCCAGATCGTCTGAGAAAATCGACGCTGTATGTGAAAGTGTGCAGGAAAACCCGAGACAGTAAATTCCCTGACGCACACAAGGACTCAACTTTCGCAGACTTCAACTTGGTGAATTTTGCGTCAGGATTTGTACCAGAAACCTTACAAGATCCAGCTGATTCAGGTTCAGGTTAATGCCTTAGACATCGTCGTTTGTTCGCTACGTGGGGTTCGGACCAACTAAAAGAGAACCCCCAATTTTAATCGAAAAATCATCTAGCGACGAGGACCATTATTGAATGAATGGCTATTAACAAGCATAATTTGGCATTTATGGCATGATTCCAACCTGCACGAGGTTTACTGGGCAGCAATGCAGCCACAAGCAGTTACTCTTTGTTGCGGATTTTGGGTCGGCGGCATCGCTGGTCCGCAAACTTTTCGCAAACGACTTTGGTAAGAACATCACCGTCAATGGCCACAGCCTTAAAGTTCACGTGGGTTTCACAAGAGTCTCTCTGTAATGACCTTACCCATGGTAAGGATTATCTAAGTATAGATTATCTAATATAAGTCGAAAATTTAAGGAGCAACCTATCGCAACTGTCGTCTCTTTATTTCATTCTGAAGCTACCAAATGGGTATTCCAGTATGGAACATACTTCTCATTTGCCAAGTTGAGGCCTATCTTACCACCCGCGCTGTTCTAAGGGTTGCAATGCAACTTCTCATTCAAGCCCGAAGATTCTACCAGAAATTTCAGTTTCAACAACAGCCCTAGGGATGCCTACTCTAGGGCCCTACACTATCCGATCAGTTGGGAAACTAAGCCAGATTCCGGATCCCGACGCAACAAATCGTCATTTAAGAAATCTTACTTCACAGGATTGTTCGTCACTCGCAGAAAGAGAACTATTGGATATTCTAGTATGGGGCATACCACGCATTGCCCAAGGTAATGTCTAACTTACCAACTTCGCTACTCTATGGGTCTGTAGCCCCCAGTTGCAATGCAACTTCACATTCAAGACGAAGATTCTACCAGCATGTGATGCTTTCTCTGGGAGCCCGACACCAACCGATCGGGGGGAAAACTAAGTCTCGGAGTTCCTGATCCCCACGAAACCGACCACCCTTACTGTTTCAAGGTTCGCTGGGAAACAGCTCTTAAATTGTTATTACGAAAACATTTTCTTAGGATTTTTCGACTTTCTCAAAAAGAGACTAGACTGGAAGGAACTTTACATAACCGCGAATACCAAGGTTTTCACATCAACAAACTGATCAGGTGGAACGGTAAGTAATACATTACGAGGATATAGTCCCCATAACCGGTGGGACACCATGGAAATTACAAACCGTTCCGGCCGACGACGGCGAACGGCAACCACGGTCTGAACCTCGTGAGATCTTAAAGATATTGATAAACAATATACAAACTAAAGCCCTTGCTCGTGGGTATCCCTGTCACTCTGGGTACCGGAAAAGGGTAACTGGTGTAACCTTGTAGTCTAACTTCTTACAGCTTTAACTTCCGGCCGATGACGGCGAACGGCAGTTACGGACTGAACCTCGTTGAAAAATACTTATGAACAGGACACGAATAAGATACTTTCCTCGTGAGTATCACGGTCACCCTGGGTACCGGAAAAAGGGTCTCTGATGTGACCTTGTAGTCGAACTTCTCATAGCTTTAAATTTCGTCCGACAACGGCGAACGGCATGAACCGTCTGAACCTCGGTGAGATCTAAAAGATACTGATAAACAATGTACAAACTTGCAAATTTGCTCGTGGGTATCACTGTCAGGGTCTCTGGTGTGACCTTGTAGTCGAAAACCTAACGGCTTTAACTTTCGCTCTACGACGGCAACCACGGTCCAAATCTTGGTGAGATCTTAAATATACTAATGAACACTAACTAGAGACTTTGCTCGTGGGTATCACTCTGGGTACCGGAAAAAGGGTTTCCGATGTGACCTTGTAGTCGAACTTCTTACAGCTTTAACTTCCGGCCGATGACGGCGAACGGCAGCTACGGACTGAACCTCGGTGAAAAATACTTATGAACAAGACACGAATAAGAGACTTTCCTCGTGTGTATCCCTGTTACCCTGGGCAACGCATTCGTAATGATTATAACCTATTTATTTTGTCCCGAAAGGACAGATCATAACGTGGTCGACATGTGCCTTCTGAAGGACGACAGTAAGTGCCACACAGTGGACGTCAGGAAGGACGTTCTGAGGAGAGGGTTATCTTACGCAGAAGTGACGTGATTTGATTACTAAGATTGTGCGATTTGACTTCGTTAGACTTCTTCTTGTGGGGTTTTCCGAAGTAACAAGTCTATACCAATACGCAGTAATCAAATGCTGCCCTTACAGTCAACATAGCCTATAGCCCCCATTAAAATTCAGCCAGATCAATGCTGACCAGTCATTAAAAATTGGTTCACTGCAATCAGGAGAAGCCACGGCGGACATTTGAACGGTGTTATTTGCCACAACTAATGTCATACTCGGGCCTTTCTTATAAGAAAATAATTTCATTAATATCTCACGCACACCCTTATTTATCCCACGGCAACATCGACCCGCTCTTATTGAAAACCCTCATTAGTAAGTCAATTCAATCAGCATTTCTAGTAAAAGTCTCTCAAAAAGTTAACGTTCGGAATCGAAATCATAGATTTCATTATGTGTGACTAAGATCACATTAATTGCCTATATGTAACCTAAAGAAAAAATCCAACTATTTCCTTTTAATTGTGACAGCAACACTTGATCAAATTATTTTTATTATTTTCCCATATTGGGTTTTTCACACAAAATTCATTGAAATGACGACGGAATGATTTAGTTTGTTGTAAACCAATTGGTTTTTCCATTTGTTTTGTTGTTGTTGCGACAACAAATCTAAGAAATTTTTTAAAAGAAATGACGTTTTTGAATTTTAGATTTCTAGTGTGTTACCTCTTCGGGCTGAAGGTAAGGAGAAGGAAAAAAAAGCAGCTGCTTACGCCGCTGCAGGTGTTTACTAAAGAAAATCTATGCGTGTGTGTGTGTGTGTGTATAAGTGCTTCTATACGAATATCTAGTCTGGCCGTCCTTCTTAGAGATTGGGCTAATGTAGTTGGTGTTGTTGTTGTTGTGGCGGCTGATGCTGCTGCTGCTGTATTCATTCTTTCAATTCTACAGATTGTATAGTGTGTATAGTGTGTTGGAGGTACTGACTCGTACTCGTACATATGGTTCATATAAGTTGTTTGGTTGTACAGTATAAGGTTGTTGATGTTGTTGCCGCTGTTGCTGCTGTTGTTGTTATTGTTTTTGGTTTGGTTGTTTCAGGCGAAATAGAAATGCTCTTGAGATTCTAGCGATTCATTCAGTATAATTCTATATATATTTAGATATATATACACTTAGATATATATATATGTAAAGCGCTAAGTAAATGTGTGTGTATTAGATTATTTGTATGAATGAGTGTGTAGTATTTAGTGGTTGCTGCTTCTGCTGCTGCTTCTTCTTCTTTTATTTGATTTTGAGTGCCGGATATGACGTCAATAAGTGGGCGTATTGTGTTAATTATTTATTTCTTTTTTGGGGTTTATTCATGATGTCGCTGTTGTAGTTGGCGGCGGCGGCATTGTTGTTGTTGTTGCTGTTGCCCTCGCTTGCCATTGCCGCTGTTTGGCAGGGTAGGCATGCTGTTGTTGTTGCTATTTTGAATTCCAAACTTTATATTTCTTTCTTGTTTTGGATATTTTGGTACTACAACATATTTTATTGAGGGCTCTTCTTCTTAAAAGACAACACATCAGAACCTACACATAATTTAGCCATTCATTCATTAAGTCATTTGCTTACTCTCTCTAACACTCGCTGGCTCACTCTTTCGTTTAGTTCTCGGTCGTTTGTTGTTGTTTTTTTCTTTTGTATGTATCAGCCCTAACAAGAAATTTGTGTATAATTTATTCCCTTAGTCTTATCCCGATTTTTTGTTTTTCTGATTTTTCGAAACCGGAAAAATCCAGTTCAATGTTGGCGAATTGAAATTGGATGATCATGACGGCATAAAAGGCAACAACAACAACTATGAGCTCTTACGTATAATACGCTTATTTGCAAGAGGCATTAATTAATGTCACCGAGAGACAGCATTAACAGCAATAACAACATCACTGGTGAGGCACCCAGCAATATCCTCTTATCACCAAACAGCGGAAGTTTAGTCAACAAGTAAACACACCAGCAACAGCAGCAGCAGCAGAACGAGTACGAATGACCAATCGACCGACCGACATACATAAACGACAATGTAGAAATTAAAAAAAATTAAAACCTTTCTTCCTCCAGTCAGCCAGACAATACAACTGACTTACTATATTACCTCATTTGCGCATATTACTCAGAGGAGGGAAGAAATTATTGAGTAATACAAAGAAGAATATCCGTGTTATTGTTAGCACTGGACGGGCAACATTACCTAACCACTTATACATTACGGTAAATATGAATTTTTTGCATTGAAAGAGGGGTCTACACGCTTTTAAAGATAATGAATAGCAATTATTTGTTTAAAAAAATGTGTAAATTTTCAAAAAGGGACAATGGAAAGGAGATGTCTTGTGATATATTAGCATTTTAGGGTATTAGCAAGGGGCACCTATACACTATACCCCAACTTCAAGTAATTCAACAGTGAGTAAATGTAAATTGTTGATTGTGCTCCATTTTCTGGCATCATCTTTAAAGTTGTTGCCAACATCTGACTATAACACAAAAAATAGCTTGAAACTTTAATTTTAAAAATAATGTTGGAATTTACAAACTTTCAACAAATAGGAAACCAAAAACTTAATAACCCTTGACAGTCCATGAATGAGGTATGGGATAGCTTCTTGCGTTATTGTGATTTAACACGCTTTCTATTTTAATACTCACAATAATGACACCTACTTGTTTATAAATGAATGCGAACGTCAGCTATTGGAGAAGTTGTTTACTTGACATGCCGATTGACTCGAAACTATACTGCCAAGTCGCTAGCGTAAAAATCGAGAGGGTCGTAGATGAAATACAATGTAGATGACAGAAGACAGCAATCGAACCATAGATCTCCCGCATGATAGTCGCGTGTTCTTACCATCATGTCACCGACGGCCCCACAAATAGGAACTACTCTTTAATGTGCAAAATGATGACACATGATTTTGGGACTCAATTCTGAGAACTGCACGTGAAAGTAGCCCCAAAAAGAAGAAGTGCTGCATCATTCGTTTTGTCAAGTTACATGCAATAATAATTTAATATCGATATGAAATTAGTAAGTATCGTGTTACGTTTTAGGCTCTTTTGTTATATTGTTATTTGGTGGCGTATGATTATTATAAGTAATATTCTACGTAAATCATAAGCCACGGAGTACAACAGTTTTATTGTTACTGCTACAAAATAAACCCAGTTAAAAATCATTTGATGAATGGAAAAGTGAAACGGTTGCTTATGTAGGTTAACGTTATATGAACAGATTAAAGGAATTGTAATTCTTAATTTTTTTAAATTTGTTTCAGCTAAATCGGACTAGTGGTTTACAACAACGAGAGAAGCTATCCCATACCTCATTCATGGAGTGTAAAGGTAAATTAAGTAAGTAAGGTTCTAGAGTTATTTTAAACAAAAGAGCCTAAAACGTGACAAATTCCCCTATACGATACTTACTAACTTCAAATCGATATTAAATTATTATGGCAAAGTAACTTGACAAAACGTATGATGCAGAACTCCTTCTTTTTGGGGCTACTTTCACGTGCATTTCTCAGAATTGAGTCCCAAATCAATGAGCTGAAAAATGTTGTACTTTGTTATGTTTGTTGATTGATTAAAGAGGAGAAGTCAGTTCAATTGACTCATATCCGAGGACATACACCTAAATCATTTCTCTGATCTTCACTGTGTTCACACCGTCTCTACGACGCTCAGTGGTAGCAAGGTAGATTAGCAATCCAAAGGTGCCGGGTTCGATTCTCGGCCGGGGCACTGGCCGAAAAATTACTTTTCAAAGACTATCGAGTATTTCATCCTAGATGCTTCCACTACAAAAATCTAAATTGCGCAAGGACCAAAGACAAAAGGAAATGATTTATCTATTTTTAAAAAAGTAAATCAATAAAACCAGCTGACGCCATCTGTGGAGGAATTTGGCGGATAAAACTTCAACAACATCTAACAAATCCTTGACCCAAACCTTGTTATCTACAAAAAAGGAACGAAACAGAGTTGCCAACAATGATCGTATGATAACCGATCGAGTGCCGATAAATTGAAAATCGGTATAAAGAATTAACATATCACCTTAGCTACTTCCTCCAGCTGTTACAACAACAACAACACCGACGAAATTTCTAAGTGTCCTTCCAGTCTGTATTCCTAATTGTTGTTGTTGGAATAAGCACATCGCTCACAAAATGTCTAAATTTCTAAGTACGGCAAATGCTGGGCAATCACTGATATGGTGTTTAAAGGTTTCACAATCTTCGCTACATGCCCTGCAGTCGTTTTTTTTCGATTCGCCCTATTTCATGTAGGTGCGCCCATAATCCGATGTCTCTTGTCAAATTCTGAAACACCATGCTAAGGATTTGCTCATTCTGTGGAATCCTCTTGTATTTTTCTAGTCTGGGTTACTCCTTAGGATCTTATCAACCATTTTGTTGCACCAGAGTATAGTAAGGAACTGTTTTAAGCCGTGTAAGCCATCCAGTTTGTTCAGTATGCATTGATGGTGTTATCTATTGTCAGTTCTGTACCATTCGTTTAAGGCAGTTAGCCCGTAGTAAGGCAGTTAGCCCGTAGTCCATAGTAAGAATCGCTTCGTACATTACACGAATTTCAATAGGGGGTGATGCCTAATAGGGTTTCTAAGACACTACTACATGGACACCTCATTACAGCGCTGTTATCCATGCAACACATAAGCTGCACTCCATGTGGAGCCTTAATATTGCATTTCCTGTCCATTGATGTCCAACAAACTATAGAACCATAGGTCAGAATTGGTCGGATTATACTTTTACAATGCTAGTTTCTTTTTCCTAGACTAAGAGCCCCTAACTGAAGCCTATGGTTCTTCTACACAGCGTCCAAAAGCGGATCTGTCGTCTCAGGGGTGTCTCCATCTAAATTTCCTGTCTAGGATCTCTCCTTAGTGTTCAATTCAATATGTTATGGATTTCGATGTAGTCAAAGAATCATAGGTCAAAATGGGTCTGATTACTCCATGACATAGTCAGTGTATCTTTCCTGGACTGAAGTTCCCAGTTGAAGCCAACAGCGGCACGACATATCAATTTCCTGAGTATTTTTTTTTTCTATCTGTTATGGCTTTCATCTTGCCCAGGAAGTATGTTCCGACTTAGGTCTTGATTTCCATCTTTCTTGGTGAATAGACAGATTTCCTCGGTTGAGCCCAAATACCAACGGTAGAAAGGATCTAATCGGCCCAACGTGGTTACCTAAAGCTATGATGATAATATCTCTTCCTGTGGTGTCAGTATATCATTCCTGGTCTTAAGTTCCCAGTTGGAACCAACAGCGGTGTGCCTTATTAATTTTCTGGGTCAATCCCCTAGGATCTTCTGTACAGTTGGTCAGGATGACTGTCCCTTTAAAGTATTCCAATGTCGCGTGCATAGTGACTGGACTAGGCTGGTTAAAACCTTGGTCGGTCAGTAGCCTAAGTGGACGGTTTATCGACATTACCCAAAGCTATGATGATAAAATCTCTTCCTGTGTTGCCAGTATATCATTCCAGTACTTATCTTCTTCATATAAGAAGATAAGAAGATAAGCACTGTATAACTCGGTATGCCAGGATATACCGTCTTCCCTTTACTTCATGCCATCCAAAAGTTCTCTGCGCTAAATATTCTGGCCAGATGAGTTGATAGTAGATCAACCTGAATCTGTAAGAGTGTCGAGAAAATACAGCCCGGACCCTACGATTTATATGTTCAGAAGCACTTAATGGCATTTTTACCATATTATCTCTCTTCTTATCGGTCTCTCTATGGTTTCCGTTATATTTGGAGCGATACGGGTATTCATCAGAAATTTAATGTTATACTACATGATTTCCCGTTTTCTTCCCATATGGTCTACCATCGATTCAACCTGGGCGTGATCACAGGTCACAGAAATGTCTACAGAACATTTCTTTAAGTTCCTTAAGTCTACTGATATAATCATTCCAAGAGTCTTCATGCTTTTAACGACGCACACGGTTAAAAAAATCTCGGACAATTAACCCAATGTTACGAATTTCCCCATGGTCTTCCAGCGTTTTTTCTTTACTTCCTTTTCCTTTTCAAAAAGGATGGTTGTCCTCAAATGATTCAACCAATTCATTCGCAATCAAATCCTTGCATTGAAAGGAAGATTTAAAGAGAACTTTTAAAGAAATATTCATCAGGAATGTTTTTGAATATGGATGAAGTTTTTTAAAAATTATACACAGATAACACTAAAAAATATCCAAATACAAATATAATCTATTAAACACATAACTTTCATTTTAATGAAACCTAAACACCAAACGCTAAAGACAAAAAAAAGCGATTAAAGAGTTGAATGGCTGCGTAAATAAGAGTTATGAAGAGAGTTTTTGTTTTCGACTATTAACTGATACCAATAGAAATATTGAGAGCGACAACAGATGGCAAGATGTTTGTTGCACAACATGATGATAGATAAAACCCATGAACTTAACTACTTAATGTACCGTATGGTACGTACAACTCTATGGGTTTGGGTATATCTGTGTGAATGGATGGGTGTATGGATGGCATACATTGCACTGCTGGTATACTTTGGCCCCCACCAACAAGAATAACATCAAGATGAACGTCAACAAAACAAAAGTGATCGACCTCTAAAAACAAAAAGAACAACACAAAAAAGAAAAAGACAACATTGCGGCAAAGCTTCTTCTTCTAGCCTCTAGTCTCTATCTATCTGTACACTATAGTAGATACTCGTACACTATATGTTTACAGCTGTTGTTACTCTCGTATTCTTGGACAAACATTTTTAAACATACTCGAGTACGTACAACATAATATACAACGAGTGTGTGTGTGTGTGTGTACTAGTATTTGTGTTTTCTTAACATTTCATTCTTTCGAACATATTTTCATTCTTGTTATTTTGTTATAAGTATGTCTGTCCCTCCTGTCTTTTAATGACGGAGTTACGAGTGTTGTGTTACTCTTATACCCATCAGGTAGTACCTAAGTAAGGCCATCCATCCATCCATAAAACCTTCATCATAGACAACAACAAACTGAACTAGGTGTATTTGGTTGTTGTTGTTGCTATTTTCTACTTTTATTGTTCCCCGTGTGAGCAGAGAATGAAGTAAATGGAAGGTTGTAAAGTTGTACTCCAAAGATTTTTTGAATGTTTCGATGATGGACGACGCTTAGCGCTCTTTTTGTTCACTTCTTCTCGGCGACGATACTTTACATTACTTAGGTCTAAGTACACACGCACTTTGTTGTCATTGCATGCAGTTTAAGTGGTGGTAAGTTAGGCTGAACTCATACCAAAGCGTTTGCGTGACGACAAGGACAGTTTTACTTAGAAATTGTTTTGCTAAAACCATGAAAATATGCCTAGAGATGCGTGAGCGACACTACTGTGGCTGCGATTTTTTGTCGCATCGAAGTCGTGGAGGCGTGTGAATAGGTTTAAACTAATACACTCACATTTTCCTAGCGATACGTGAGCGACCAAAGCGTTTGCATTGCGACAAGGATTCTATGACAACGAATTTTACGAATTTACTTAGAAATTGTTGCTAATGCAATATAAATATGCCCAGAGGTGCGTGAGCGACACGACTGACGCTGCGTTTTGTCGCCTCAAAGTCGCGGAGGCGTGAGAATAGGTTTAAACCGAATACAATCACATTTGTACAGCATTTATCTAAAGTAGTTTTAATTGTATGGTTGTATGAAGTTGTTTTCGGGAATATTGTTTGAGTTATCAATTTCCTCAATAAACGACAAAGCCGGATTTGTTCACAAACGATATACCTTTTTTTATGCAAATTGCTGCAAGTGCAATTCTGCACATAATTTTAGTCTCCAGTTAATTTTGATGTAGTGACCTCTAACGAGCCAGAGCAATAAAAATGAGCCTAGCGCATCATGAGCGACACGACAGTCGCTGTGATTTTTCGTCGCATAGTAGTCGCGGAGGCTTGGAAATAGGTTTAAACTAAACAATTACATTTACACAGCCTATATCTATAATATTTCTAATGATATTGTATAATGTTGTTTTCGAAAATATTGTTTGAGTTATAAGCTGCTTGAATAAGCGACAAACTCAGGTTTGTTCTCAAATGATATTCCTTTTTCTATGCCAATTCTGCAAGTGCACATAATTTAGTCTCCAGTTCAGTTTTTGAAGTAGTGACCTCAATCAGAGCAATAAAAATTAGCTTAGCGCATCGTAAGCGACACGACAGTCGCTGCGATTTTTGTCGCATCGTGTCGCTAAGGTGTGAGAATATGTTAAACCGAATGTAATCACACCTTTACAGCATATATCAAAAGTATACAAACACATTTTCCTATGGATACGTGAGCGACACAACTGTCGCTGCGATTTATCGCTTCAAAGTTGCGGAGGAGTGAGAATATGTTTAAACAAATACAATCACATTTGCACAGCATATATCTAGAGTATTTTTAATGATATTTTACAATGTTGTTTTCGGGAATATTATTTGAGTTATCAATTGCCACAATAAGCGACAAAGCCGGATTTGTTCTCAAACGATATTCCTTTTTCTATGCAAATTCCTGCAAGTGAATTTCTGTTAGCACAATATTTTAGACTCCAGTTAATTTTGAAGTAGTGACCTAGGTCAGAGCAATAAAAATGAGCATAGTGCATCGTAAGCGACACGACAGTTGCTGCGATTTTTTTTTTGCCGCATCGTAGTCGAATGTAATCACACTTTTACAGCATATATCAAAAGTATACAATCACATTTTCCTAGCGATACGTGAGCGTCGTATGGATATTGTCGCTGCGATTTGTCGCTTCAAAATCGCGGAGACGTGAGAATATGTTTAAACAAATACAATCACATTTGCACAGCATATATCTAGAGTATTTTTAATGATATTTTATAATGTTGTTTTCGGGAATATTGTTTGAGTTATCAATTGCCTCAATAAGCGACAAGGCCGGATTTGTTCTCAAACGATATTCTTTATTCTATGCAAATTCCTGCAAGTGCAATTTTGTTAGCACATAATTTTAGACTCCAGTTCATTTTGAAGTAGTGACCTCGATCAGAGCAATAAAAATTAGCTTAGCGCATCGTAAGCGACACGACAGTCGCTGCGATTTTTGTCGCATCGTGTCGCTAAGGTGTGAGAATATGTTAAACCGAATGTAATCACACCTTTACAGCATATATCAAAAGTATACAATCACATTTTCCTATGGATACGTGAGCGACACAACTGTCGCTGCGATTTGTCGCTTCAAAATCGCGGAGACATGAGAATATGTTTAAACAAATACAATCACATTTGCACAGCATATATCTAGAGTATTTTTAATGATATTTTATAATGTTGTTTTCGGGAATATTGTTTGAGTTATCAATTGCCTTGATAAGCGACAAAGCCGGATTTGTTCTCAAACGATATTCCTTTTTCTATGCAAATTACTGCAAGTGAATTTCTGTTAGCACAATATTTTAGACTCCAGTTCATTTTGAAGTAGTGACCTAGGTCAGAGCAATAAAAATTAGCATAGTGCATCGTGAGCGACACAACAGTTGCTGCGATTTTTTTTTGCCGCATCGTAGTCGAGTGTAATCACACTTTTACAGCATATATAAAGAGTATACAATCACATTTTTCTATGGATATGTGAGCGACACAACTGTCGCTGCGATTTGTCGCTTCAAAATTGCGGAGGCGTGAGAATATGTTTAAACTAATACAATCACATTTGTTCAGCATACACATATCTAGTGTATTTTATAATGTTGTTTTCGCGAATATTATTTGAGTTATCAATTGCTTCAATGAGCGACAAAGCCGGATTGTTCTCATTGTTCTCCTTTTTCTATGCAAATACCTGCAAGTGAATTTCTGTTAGCACAATATTTTAGACTGCAGTCATTTTGAAGTAGTGATCTCGGTCATAGCAATAAAAATGAGCATAGCGCATCGTATGTCGCTCACGACAATTGCTGCGATTTTGTCGCATCGTAGTCGCTTATATGGAATATGTTTAAACCGAATACAAGCACACTTTTACCAGGAAAGGAATCGAGATATGTAGATTTGAATTTAGTAAGTATCATATAGGGGGGCTGAAGTTCAGAGTATGGGGCGGGAGCCCAAAAACAAAACAAAAATATATTTTTTTTTATTATTTTTCGTCTTGGTCCCCAAAAAATGGGAATAGTAGGTAAAACATGCCGCCGGGGACAATGGGGGGTTTTTGACTCTGGGGGGTTCAAAAAGGAACCCCTTTGGTTCTATGAGTCAAATCGATTCCATATGTTATTGACAACAGAGAGCGGCTCAGAAGGTCAAAAGGTTATTTTTCACTGGACGCCGATTTTTTTTTTATACAAATTTTTACAACGAGCTATAAATTTCGGAAAAATAATCGTTCATAGATTTCGTTGCCGCCCTAATGTATGTATGTATGTATAAAGGTGGATCCTCAACGTATAGGAAAACTGAAAACTCATCTGTGCCCAAAAAACCCGGTGTGAGGTTAGGTTATGAAAATAATTGACAGATATATAAGCTCGATCGGTTGAAAATTGACGTGCCGCTCGCGGTTTAAAATTTATGAATCGTAGGGTAAAAAAAAATAAATGAGGGTTGTTTACACATTTTCAAATAAATTTTAAAATTTTAATATTTTTGTCAATTTTTTTAGCCTTCCGCAAAATTTACTGACTTTTTTGGAAAATCGACAAAAAAAATCTACCCTAGGGTTCACAAGTCCTCCTTAGTATATATGTATGCACAACGTATGAGTAAAATTAAAGTTATGCGTATTTTATGTTAATCATACGCACTTCGTTCCAATACTGTGGGTTTATGGTTTAATAAGATTGAAAATTTTTAGGCCTGCGAAGGCCAAACCTTTTGGGTTTTTTACTATACTGTCTTAGTACCTTCAACCTGACTAGGAATTTCTCATCACCCCAGGCTATGACCTCGAAAATGTTCCTCAGTGTTGGTTTTTGAATGATAATCGAAAGAAAATTCAAAAAAAAAAAAAAAAATCTGAAGGAATCAAAAAATTAAACTTTCGCAGTGCAAGCAAAATAATTAAAATATTTGTAAAGCTTAACAGTCGTGCTGTTATTCTGTTTGAAATTTCTCAAAATTCGAATTTAAAAATAAAACATTTTAAACGATCTATCGCAGGTTACCGCTTCATACCGGATATAACTTTTACAATAAAATCTTATTAAAAAGCATAACTAAGCTACAATGTTGTTTGATTTGTTTGCCAAATTCTATTCTGTCTGCTTTATTCACTTAGACCCCATTTTTACCGAAGATCACCCAAACATATTTTGTCTACTCCTTCTTGATTCCATTGATGCTGCGATGATGACTCAAAACAACAATGCATATTACCGCGCGCGCGTTTGTGTGCGTGCTGCATCGATTGAACACACCACACGAAGAGTTGCATTTACGCATAACAACGCACACAACTCTCTTTGGGCTCTGCAACTTTCTGTCTGTCTTAATGTCTGGCATTTTCTGTGTTTGTATTTGGGGGAATCATGTGCATATTGTGAACAACACAGAGTAAAGGAGGTGGCAGCCACATCCAGCCTATGTAAAATGTGCACTTTTTTGGGGTGCTGTTATTTCCTTCGTCGTCGTCGTCGTTTTGGATTCGCGTGTGCATATTATTTTTATGAATTGCACTGACGATGTTAATTTCTGGCATCACCATCACCATCATCAGCAGCATTTTCATAGAGCGCAGTCAGAAGACGGTCACAACACTCTAGAGAGGCGCAAGCAAATCGCGCGGCGTATACAACACAAACATGTGATTTGAATTTATAAAAATTTCAAAATCTTATTTGTTGTTTCTATATTTAAACTGTTGTCAATTTTAAAATTTTCCTTAAGATCTATTTTAAACTTAACACAAATTCACATCCACAACAGTGGCGGCGCGGACGACGACGACGACGATGAGGACGACAGAGCTGGTATATAGACAACAACATCAGAGAGAAATTACCATCGACGAAACAACATCCAAAAATACTTTTCAAAATACAATAATTTTGCAACTTTGCTAACGTACTACGACTACGAAACGCTTGTTGAGAGTATCGCTCGCTTAGGCTATAAGGAAATCCTACCGAACCACGCTGCAGCGCAGGCCACTAATTCACTACAGGCCCAGAAGAAGATGTGTTGTGTGTGCGACTATTAGAACATAACAATTTCAGTTTTGGGACGATTTAGAAAAAAAAACAAACGCCATAAATCTATGTCGTCAAAAGCGTTTTCGTTTTTAGCCACGCCACAAAAACATACAATCAACAACGAACGGTATGCAGCCGGCATTAAGGCAGCAAGCAGCCAGTCAGGTAGGACTGACTACTATGACCAAAATGCCGCAAAAAAACCGCAAGAAAGTTCTTTGCACATTGTAGTTTTTACAGCAGAAAAAAAAACTAACAAACAAAATGCAACATTTAGCATTATAACGCAGCAGAAATGTCAAATGTTCACAATGATAATTTTCTAAATATATGATAACACATAGTATGTTTACACTTAACGGGTGTGCGGTTGTACGGTTGTTCTCATACGTTCTTGCTATGCTTAAGCAGTGTTCACATGTAACATAGTGTGCGGTGACGCAGTACACTCTATGACGTTCTTACGTAGAACACGCTTCGTTGAGCGTTGCGTTATTGTTTGCTATAATTTGATAAAGCAGCAACATTATATTACATATTATATTATGTAAATACTATCTATTAAAACACGTATATATTATTTACAATTAGCCGATGATATGACGAGATCTAATAGATAATTTGGCTACTTTAAAGCGAATGGCAAATAAATCTTTTGCTAAAATGTCAAAAGAATTTTCTTAAATTGTATTTAAGTTCGGTACATGTGACTTCCACCAACGAAACAAATGTGTATGGGATGCATCATTCACATTAGTTTACTGAAATAACGTAAATACATTGTTTACGTAGTAGGATGAAATGTCGAGATAACAATTACACAGTACAACACATGATTTTGGGACTCAATTTTGAGAACTGCGCGTGAAAGTAGCCCCACAATGAAGAAGTTCTGCATCATTTGTTTTGTCAAGTAACATGCCATAATAATTTAATATCGTGTTGAAGTTAGTAAGTATCCTATAGGGGAATTTGTCACGTTTTAGGCTCTTTTGTCTGACAAAGTTTGAGCACGTTTGAAGAATGTTAACCCGTGTCGCTTTGGGCTTAAAGTTTTTAAGTTCCTATAGCCATGATGGGAAGAACGACTAGTCTAATTTTGTTTATATAAAAATCCAATTTCTTCCATTTTGAATTTTTTATGCAAATTTTTTTTAAACTTTTTTCATAAATTCATTTTTAACTACGAATCTGTTGATTATGCAGAGAAATGATATGTGAACTGAATAAAGGAATTTTAATTCTTAAATTTCGGATTTTCATTTAAACAAATTTGGGCTAATCGTTCTTGCCAAAATCTGCAAAGATTTTTGTGGGGTCAGACCGACAAAAATTTAACAATATGAGTACAATATGCAAACTCGCTACATATATACGATACAGTACTTCGGTCACCGACATCATTAAATATCATCAGCAGTGACCAGTTTTCAATTTATCACAGATGAGGCAGCCTCTATATTGCTAGAAACTTGAAGTTATGGGGGAAATTTTAATATAATAAGGCGATAAATGACAGATAATTTTTCTGACCGACAAAATTCTGCTTTTTTTCCCAAATAACTTGCGACCACCCTGTATGTTAGGGTGGCAGCTAAAATTCTACTTTGGATTTTCGGTAATGCCCGAGAGGAATATTGTATCAGTGATTTTAAAACGACTATGGTAAAAATTTTACAATTTTAAGCCGTGCCCCAAAGACGTCAACGGTCAAATCTATATATATATATATGAAAATGAGTTTGTTTTTGTTTGTATTTTTTAGTATTTTTTTAGTACCGCATAGACTCGAAAACGGCTTGAATACAGGGTATGTATGTATTAAGGTGGTCCCTCAATGTATGCGAAAACGGAAAACTCATCGGTTAGTTTTGTGTGAGGTTAGGTTAAGAAAATAATTGACAGAAATATGAGTTTGATCGGTTGAAAATTGACGTGCCGCTCGCGGTTTGAAGTTTATGAATCCTAGGGTAAAATACAAATAAAACCCTCATCTTACAAAAAAATTTTAAAATTGAAAAAAAATTTATCCTAGTTTTCAAATCTCGAGCCGTATTTCAATTTTCAACCGAACGAGCCCATATTTTTGTAAATTTTTTTTTATGGCTAACCCTCCGCAAAATTCACCGATTATTTTGGATAGTTCACAAGTCCACCTTAGTATGTATGTATGCACCACGTATGAGTAATATTAATGTTATGCGGTTTTTATATTAATTACACGCACTTCGTGCCAATATTGTGGATTTATTTGATTTAATAATAATGCAAATTTTAGGCCTGACAACGCCAAACCTTTTGGGAATTTTACTATACTGACTTAGTACCTTCAACCTGACTTTGAATTTCTCACCACCCCAGACAATGATCTCGAAAATGTTCCACAGTGTTGGTTTTTGAATGATTTTTCAAAACAACATCAAAAAAAATTAAGAGAAAAAAACAAAAATTAAACTTTCACAATGCAAAAAAAAAGGAAGTAAATATTTTTTATACAAAAATTCACAATATTTAAAAAAAAAATATTTTTTTACTTAAAATCAAAAAAAAATCAAAATAATTCAAACTTTCAACCATTGTAACTGGTGCATAAAAATATTTTGCAATATACAAACTTTTGTTCCGTTTTCCCGGAAATTGAATCAAAAATCAGAAATTTTCAGTCTTATAGGTTAGAGCAGCTTCCCAGCTACTACTGCCCTATACAAACTTTAGTTCTATTGTCTGCTGCTTTCCGGGAAATCGAAAATTTACCAAAAATTTCAACATTTCTAACTAAGTTAGTCTCAACACAAGAGAATGTATTAAATAAAGTTTCCGTAATTTTATTTTGGCCTTGCTGGTTAGAGTACCTTCCCATCTACTACTGCCCTATACAAAATTGTGTTCTATACCCTGCCGTTTTTCTAAAAAAGAAAATATTAAAGTCAACAAATCGAAAGGAATAAAAAAATTAAAATTTCTAACAAATTAAATCGCAACAGAAAAAAAAATTAATAAAATAATTTTTCAGAATTTTTATTTTGGTCTTGCATGTTAGGCCGCACTTCCATCTACCACTGCCCGATACAAATTTTTCTCCTAACTTTGGCCGTAATTATTAATTTATTCAAAAAAAAAAATGTAGTTTTTAAAAAAAAAAAAATTATTTCTTAATTTTGGCAACTCAAAAAAGTTAATGAAATAATTTTTAAGAATTTTAATTTTGGTCTAACAAGTTAAAGCACCTTCTCAGCTACCACTGCCCTATACAAACTTTTGTTTCATCTTTTGACGTTTTCCCGGAAATTCAATTGAGTCAAAAAATCAATAATAAACCAAAAACAAAAATTTAAATTTCTAACTGTTGGCAACGGAAAAAAATTAATAAAATAATTTTTTTATTTTGGTCTAACAAGTTAGATCACCTTCCCAGCGCTACTACTGGTTTATACAAACTTTTGTTCCATCTTCTGGCGTTTTCTCAAAAATAGAGCCAAAAATCGAAAAATAATGAAATAATTTTGCCATATAAATGTATTATTGTTATATTACCATAATTCTGACACTGGTTGATTATGTGGTGGAAAAGCTTGATGACGTACATTAGTAAAAACTTGGCAACGGAATTCTGTTATTATTTTGTCACTTTCGTCACTTTCAATATGAAATATATTTATAAAAAAAAAGTTTTATTAGAAAAACTTTCGATATGAAAGTGATTCCTATTTTAAAGGACTCTTCAAATCTTTTCCTTTTTGTCACTTTCCATATGAAATATATTTATAAAAAAGTTTTATTATAAAGAAATTCGATATGAAACTCGAAAGTGATTCCTCTATCTTAGGATTCTTCTAATCTTCTAATTGCCTTAAAGAACAAAAAATTCCCATAACATTTTGTTCATACATATAAAGTTCTTGGCTTCTAGTCCTTTTTATCTCTTATCTTATAAAATAACATTTCATAAGATGTATAAAATGATTATGTATAACATTTTCGTTAGTTAGAAAGACTTCCGATGTGACGCTCGACAGCCATTGCTTTACCTGAGTTCGAACAAGAGATAAATTTCATGAAGGGAGAGAGTTAAAGTATTCCTAAATGTCACTTAAGTTCCATTCTTGACTTGACTAAATCAGAAAATTTTTAAAAAATTAATATTTTTTTTTAATAGTTGACAATTGTAAGTCCGAGCTGGGTTTCGAACTTTAAAACCTCCACCATACGCAAAGGTTTCCTCTTTGTTCTTCGTTTTAAGATTTACATTGGCCATACAACATAATTCCGATATATAATAAACACAAGTTACATATTCCTAATAAATCTTAACTAGAAATAAACTTCATTAAAAACTTTCAATAAACTTAACTTATACTTATTATTACAAACGATCTTTCGTAAGCTTTCCTTTTATTTAAATTAAATTTTCTATCAGTTTATAGAAAAATTTTCCTCATAAAATATACAAAACATGTACGACGACTATGATGAGTACATCCCATACTTAATTTTCGTTTTTCGTATGCATATCATAGTACGGGTACTCGTACGTACACCTACTGTTTATGGAACGGAAATCCAAAATAGCAGCCAGCCCCACACACTTGGACATCCATTCTCCACCACCACCACCACCATAGCAGCCCCTCAAATATGGACAGTGCTAATTGCTGCGGCTATTGCTGCCAATGGTTTGGGAGTGAGAACGTGCACGTTATTGCCAAATAGACAGAAATTCAACAAATTCCAATAATAGTAATGGCCATAAATAATAAAGAATTATCGTAGAATGTGAATGGAATTGAATTGATCGAATGAAACGAGCACTGGGTGGCAGAAAGCATATGAAGAGGCGAGGGAGGAGGAGGAGCACAACATGTGTGCCTGTGCAAATGCAAAGAACCGGGAATGTAGTACATGGCACAGCGTTGTTTAGCAGCGCCGGCACTTACAATTTTTCGGCACTGCACTAAGCTCCCCCACAAAACCCCCCACACAGCAAAAAAAACAAAATTAAAAAAAATATATGCCTGGTTTGGTGCGGCATTATAGAGGAGGTGATTGTGCCTAAGATCCTCTCTCGCTTGCGCTTACCCTCTCTCTCTCTTTCTCTCTCTGTCACTTGGTGTGGTGCCCTCGTGTTGTTGCAGCAAGTGAGTGTGTTTGACTGCCTTGATTTGCTAAACGTTCTTTATGACCGGATATCCGCAACCATTTTGTTGTTCGTTTGTCGCTGTGGTTGTTTTGTTAGCGCTATGTTTGTCGGTCGGTCGGTTGCTCACTCCGCCGGTACCCGATGTATTTTTATTTGGTTTTAAGTACCTCTCTACACATATGCATGTGTACCAATCGACCAACCTACATATGTACGTACATACAGCAAATGTGTAGTTAGTAAAAACCATTTCCGTTCCACAGTGTTTGCTGGAACAAAGACACAGCACAGCGCAACGTACTCGTATGATAAAGGAAATTAAATGAAAACGTTTGCTTTACTATGTTTTTCAAAAGTTGAACTATCAATTGAAGCTCCATAATACGTAACGCAGTAGTTAAGATAAAACTAAAAACAACAACATAGCAACTATGAGTGTGAATCTATATGTTACTATGTATGTATCGTGTTTGTCAAGCCAACACCATAAAATGTTTGTCAAATCTACACAATTAGGCCAACGACTTGGTGAGTAAATAAAAATCATTTTGTTGTGGTGGCAACAAAGCTCCTCACTAATTAGTTGCATTGCCTGTAACAAAATGTGTTTATTTATTGTTAACTTTAAACGAATAAACGCTTCCAAGTTACACATCTTTCCAAAAGTCATTTAACCAAATAATCTACTACATGTAAAAGTGTTCTTTACTGGCTGTTGTTGTTGTTGGCGTTGTCGTTGCTTGGCCCCCACCAACACCATCACCGGATCATGGTGCTGCGGTCGGTGTCTTTTCTCTTGCCGCAATGGTTCATTCAGCACCAGTGTTGGGTTGTTCACCAGCTCGATGGCTGACTGGTTAGTTGCTGCTTTGCTTTGGTTGTTGGTTACTTTGGACGCAGTTAGTCGACATCGTGGTCGTAGCTGTTTAACCGGTTTTTTGTCTTTGTAATGATCGGCGACGTCGACGTTGCAGTCGCTGCCGTTTCTATTAGACTTCTCTATTGTTCTACAGCGAAAGAAGACAAGAAGAAGCGAAAAACACAAGACGAAATATAAAGTTTTTCATTCTATGTTTTAATTAATTGTTTTACTTGATTCGTTGGAAAAAGGTGTGTGTGGATTTTGAAATGTACCCAACGATATGATGGTATCTCTGTACAAGTATAAGAAATGAATAAAAACGGATTTTTGGTATAAAATCTAAAAAGGCAGATATGGAAGATGATATATAGGATAATATACAATATATATATATAGGATAATATATAATATATAATATATAATATATAATATATAATATATAATATATAATATATAATATATAATATATAATATATAATATATAATATATAATATATAATATATAATATATAATATATAATATATAATATATAATATATAATATATAATATATAATATATAATATATAATATATAATATATAATATATAATATATAATATATAATATATAATATATAATATATAATATATAATATATAATATATAATATATAATATATAATATATAATATATAATATATAATATATAATATATAATATATAATATATAATATATAATATATAATATATAATATATAATATATAATATATAATATATAATATATAATATATAATATATAATATATAATATATAATATATAATATATAATATATAATATATAATATATAATATATAATATATAATATATAATATATAATATATAATATATAATATATAATATATAATATATAATATATAATATATAATATATAATATATAATATATAATATATAATATATAATATATAATATATAATATATAATATATAATATATAATATATAATATATAATATATAATATATAATATATAATATATAATATATAATATATAATATATAATATATAATATATAATATATAATATATAATATATAATATATAATATATAATATATAATATATAATATATAATATATAATATATAATATATAATATATAATATATAATATATAATATATAATATATAATATATAATATATAATATATAATATATAATATATAATATATAATATATAATATATAATATATAATATATAATATATAATATATAATATATAATATATAATATATAATATATAATATATAATATATAATATATAATATATAATATATAATATATAATATATAATATATAATATATAATATATAATATATAATATATAATATATAATATATAATATATAATATATAATATATAATATATAATATATAATATATAATATATAATATATAATATATAATATATAATATATAATATATAATATATAATATATAATATATAATATATAATATATAATATATAATATATAATATATAATATATAATATATAATATATAATATATAATATATAATATATAATATATAATATATAATATATAATATATAATATATAATATATAATATATAATATATAATATATAATATATAATATATAATATATAATATATAATATATAATATATAATATATAATATATAATATATATATATATAATATATAATATATAATAATTATCTTACTAGTTTCCTTTCAATTAGTTATTAATGCCCATGATTGCTATGGACAGGATTTCATTGAGGTATTTTACATGTGCTCTAAACTTTTTGTGGTCCTCAGTTTTGTATATATATATTTCGAGTCAAGTGAAAGTATTTGCCTAGAGTAGCGTAATTTTTTGTTCTTTTATCTAACAACATGTACATATTTACATCCGTTTTATAAAGACAACATACCTTATAGAAAGAAAATGTGATGGATGGGTTATAAAGAAAATGTTCATGTTGTTGATGACGTCAACAAGAGTTCAGTCGCTGCTGCTGACGTCTTCGCCGCCGCCTCAAAACCATCATCATCAATTTGCAAAGAATGTGGTAAATGTTATTACAACACCTACGATGTTATGGGGGTTTGTCGTTCATACGACCATACATACATACTTACATATATAAAACTAATGTTGTTGTAGATATATAGAGGCCAATGAGCCAAGCAGGGGGATGTGTAAAATTCCCATTTAACCATCCAGACTTATTGACATAATAATAAAGTAAAGTGAAGAATGAACGAACGAACGAACGAAAAAAAACAACAACCAAATTGAAATAAAACGGCATTAAAAGCAAGAAACTGCCACAATAGAGGCAGTAGTGAGCGGCTGCTGTCGTAGTACCATCAACTAACCAACCAACCAACCAGTAGCAATATCAGCCTAACTGCGACGACGATATAACAGCAACATAACGAGTTTGTGTCTAAACTTGAGGCTATACAAAAAAAAAAAGCTAAGCAGATTTAAAGGTTCATTCGTTGTTGTTGTTGGTGTTTTTGGTGTACATTCAGTTGGTGTTCCTACGTACTAACGTTACGTCTGGTGACGGAGGCTGGTGCTGGTGCTGCTGCTATTCACACGAGCCACCATGTAACTCTTGAGCACGAACATCTCCTCAAGAAAAGAACCATAGACGACGGGCCTCATAAATACACCTACACACATATACATAGGTACTATAAGGGACATAGCGCTATAAAGATATTCGACAAACATGCATGCATAGAAATATACATAGTAGGTATAATGTACATTTGTTTTCATGATTGTGTAGAATTTTGTGTGTGTTAGTGTGTTTTTTTTGTATAATTGTAAAAGTAAAACGTATACACTCTTAGACGCGCCCTACACTTGCGAGCAAGAACATACTGCTTAGCTTAAATACAGTGATGGGCAAAGAAATAGTAGCACTACTTGGGTAATTGTGGTAGGGAATCCCAGAAAGTTACCAGAGAATGAGGAAAAAAAAGCTCGATTCGGTGGATACAATTATTCACCTGAAAAAGTTTTTAGAAATCCTTCAATTTAAATAATAACATTAATACTCATTTGACTAATCTAGGCGCAGCCTACCCCAAGGGTGTAAGCAAATTTTATAACACTTTAAGGGGAGCCCACTTAATTTATGAGGTAAAGTTAGTGGGGGTCGGTCGTACATTTTACCATGGGAGCTACAGGAGCCGATTTCATAAAAAGTATGGCGACCACCTTAAGGGTTGAATATAGAGGCAACAATTTTGAGGGGTCGGTCATTTATTTGACTCCACTAGGGGCACCTTTGGAGCAGATAGAGCGGTGGGAGCAAAATTTATAAAAAAAAATTGGCTATTGTATGAGACAACTCTTACGGGGGTATGATGGGAGGTAGGTATGTTTGACAAAAATGTTAGGAAGGAAAAATGACTGGGATCGGTCATACATTTTTCCTTTTTAGGAGGCACCATGGGAGCAGCAGGAGCTGAATTCTTAAAAAAAAATTATAAAAAATAAAAATAATTTGTATGGGGATTACCTTAAGGGTTTAATGTAAATGGTAGATTTGTTTTAAGAAATTGTTGGTGTTGCAAAAATATTGAGGGTCGGTATAAAAAAAAATGATTTTTGTATGGCACCCCTATGGAGAGGGGGGAGATGGGGCGTAGGTATGACTGGGATCGGTCATACACCTAAATAGTTGAAGATAGAGGATAGATTGTTCCAAGAAATTGTTGAAGTTGAAAAATATTGGCGGGTCGGTCATTTATTTGGGCACCTTTCGGGCAGATAGAGGAGTGGGAGCAAAATATATAATAATTTAAAATTTATATGTATTCTTTCCCCTTCTCTACCAACTTTGACAACGATGCGTTGCATTTAACACTCCACACTCCCCCAAATTAGAGCTCATGCATTTTTTTGTCCTAAACACAAAATTAGATGGTGGTTTGCATCCAAATCTTGTTACTAGAGATCTCCATACAGCACTATCGTACCCCTAATGTGCACAGCATGTTATCTGTGATCTCCATTGAGTTTTATCGCTTTTTTTTTTTATAAATTTTCACCAGTAACTCGAAATATATAGTCGGTCTTAGCTGTGATAAGCAGAAGACTGGATAGGTGATAAGATAAAGTGATAAGTAGAAGACTCGTCATTGCTGATGATGTTAAATGACGATCGTAACTCAAATACTGTACTGTAAAAATGTAGCGAGTTTGCATATGATATGTATGTATGTATGTATGTATGTACAACGTATGAGTAGTATTATTTTCATACCAATTTAATATCAATCATACGCACATTGTTTCAATATTGTGGATTTATGTTTTGATAACACAGTGCAACAACCAAGGGTGAGAAATTTCAAGTTAGGGTAAAGGTACTAGGTTAGTATGGTAAACACCCCAAAGGGGTTATCGTTCTCTACAATTCTGCTTAAGAATGCAATGAGAAATCACCAATGGTTCTTGAGTTATAGGTGAAAAACTAGGCGAATGAACATCAAGATAAGCAAATAATATAAAACGTCATAAAAGCCAAATCCTTTTGGTTTTGGTTTTACTATACGGCTCTAGTACATTCACCCTAACTTGGAATTTCTTAACCCCCAGACAATGACCCCGAAAATGTTCCACAGTGTTATATCCGGTATATACATATAAGTGGATTAAATGAATTTAAATTAAATCTTTTGCCTCGACCATGTTGATACAATTTGATATGATGATAGAAGCCCTTATAAGGTATCATTGTATGGGATAAGATCAGAGACAAATATCGAGTCAAATCAGATCAGATATAAATATTCAATTAGATCACCACTAATTTTATCTGATCCAATCAGATATAACCTTCAGAGTGGGTCAATTTGTAAGGAATAAAAAAAAATTACGGTTATCAAAATCGTATTCTACGATGAATTCTAAGAAAATTTTCCCAAGAAACCAAGGGTCAAGAATCAAAATCGAGCCCCCGGTATTTAACGAGAAATATTTCGAATTGGTGAAAAATACAAGGCCCACAACTGCCCCGGAATCTCCCCTAGAGGATTCAAATGTAGGACCGACCCCCAGTCTTTTTTTCCCAAACATACCTACTTCCCATCTTCAACCCCTAAAGGGTGCTGCCATACAGAATTTTCGTTTTATAAAATTTGCTCCCACCACTTTAATGGCGCCCGAAGTCGCCCCTAGAGGAGTCAAATGTATGACCAGTCCCAATATTATTTCAACCCTAACAGCTTTTCAGATCATATCTACCCTCTATCTTCAACCCTTTAGGTGGTCCCCTTTGAATTTTTTTTTAATTTTATAATCTTTTTTAGGAAATCAGCTCTCGCTGCTCCCATGGTTCAGGTTTCCCGTCTATCCCGCACCGGCGTTCCCCCAGTTTTTAAGCAAATATCAGAAAAATTTTTGGAAATGTTTTACTAATGTTTTAAATTTCTTGTTGACCCATTTAGCAATATTTTTAAAACTTTTTTTTTAGCATCATAAATTTGTTCTAAGTCGACAAGATATATTTTTTAAATTTACAAATATGATTCTTGATTCATATCCTTTAGAGCAATTCACTTAAAATACTTTATAAAACTTACTTACATACTCCTTTTCTTCATTTTCCACTCAAAAAAAAAATTACCCTAATTTTTTAGCCACCACTGTCTCTCAACTGTTGTGCATTTGTTTAGGGCGTCAAAAGCGTTTGTGTAGGTGTGCGTTTCTTTTTTTTTCCAACAACATCATATATTCACACTTTATTTATAACATCCACCATTACCACCACCATCATAGCCATCAACACCACCACAACACGCGCACGCATGTATATGCACACAGATACAAGCAGACATACACATACACACCCACTACGCACTAAACACAAACCTACATACGTACATCCGTTCGTGATGGTGTATTTCCCATAATGGCAAAAAAAATTAAAGAAAAACGAAAAAACTCCCAGAAAAGATATACTTTGAACTTGTAACTTTGCTCCTAAATTTAGATTTCACTTTGTCGTGATCATTAAAATTGGAGAGGGTCTGGTCTACTGCTGCTGGTATTGCTGCTGCTACTGTTACTACACATATTCTTAATGGTAATGACAAAAGAAACAGGACGAAATTTCGTTTATTTTACAGTATTTGCTGCTTACTGGTACTGGTGTGTCGTCATCATAAGCCCTGCGGTGTTAGGCGTGCGTACGTGCCTGCATGAACAGATACTTTTGAACACTTCCTGAATGAAGGATTGTAAGAGAGGAAGGAGTTAACGTAATCTAACACGGCTTTTTATAACTGTTATAGTTAGTGTGTGTGTGTGTGTGTGTGTGTTTGTGATGATTTAGAAGAATTTTCAATTTTGAAAAAGTTGAAATTTTCAGGAGAAACTTTACTGTAATGATTTCTTATGACTGTCATACAGCCAAAGGATTCTGAACCGCTGTTCAGTATGACTGAATAAAATATCTTGTTTTTAATATGAATGCCAATCAACGCCGCTATTTCTTTAGGTTTTTACAATTTACATCAATAATGGCAACAATTGTTGATAAAGTGTTGCCAACTTTACTTTGTTTATATAAAATAGTTTTCTTAAATAAAAAAATTAAAGTGTGTCTGTGTGTTGCATATAGACTTCTATACCACTATGCCAACGGCAACAAAATTTTGGAAAATGTTTGCTTACATATGTGAAACAGTTTGTAAAGAAGTTTTCTTTATGTACGAAGGGAAGAGCATAAAATATTCAAGGACCGTTTTATAAAAACAAATTGTTTTATATTTCTTTTTTAAGATTTTTTTAAGCAAAGAAATTTTTTTTGGTTCTTGGGATATCATAGAAAAGCAATTGATTCCGCTAAGATTTTCTCAAACCTTTCTAGTTTCATAGATAAATTTCATCATTTCATCTTTCTTCTATTAAGAAGTAGAGAGAGGATGTTTAATTTCTATCTTAAGCTTACGTTGTGGTACTTGTTTTCCTCTAACATCATAGAGTATACAACTTTTCTCTTCTCTTCCTAGCTTTGTTATTTACTGACTGCTGTTGCAAATCTTTTTGAAAAACAAAAATGATAATCAGTCACAAATTGTCACCAATCGAAATTATTTGACTTCTAATAACACACAAACACACAACCATCATACGGTCGAGCCCAACTTAATAGACAGCCAGCCAGCCCAGCCGTATCATCATTCAACCCAGAATAAGTGATAAGAGGTTTGCCGTTCGTTCATTCTCTAATCTGTAATCTCTAAAGCGTTAACATTAGAATCTTAAAATCATCGTGTACGGAACTGAATATGCGACAGACCGAACGACCGACCGAGCGAGCGACACTTACTGAATGTGTACAAAAAGACAATAACAACAACAAATACATAGTAGAACTATAATATAACACCTGTGTGACGGACGGGCACAGCATAAGTCGTGATAAGGCTCGATTGCACTGGCAACTGCAGTGCAACTTTCATAATGACAACAACAAAACAAAAAGAAAAGAACTGGAAAAGAAGAAACACCCGTATTTTAGGTCTTTTTTTTTCATTCCCCAAAAACAAAACAAATGCCTCTTATTTTTCCTCCAATTCATTTCTTTTTTTTTTGGGTATTTTTTGACAAACATTATCAGTTTAAACAAACAAAGTTGATACTACAAGCTGATCAGAGACCCGTAAATGAAGCATTCATCATCATTACCTATGGGGGGCTACTATGGACAGAGGGCAAGACACGGGTGTATTATGGTGGTAACACAACAACAAATAGAATGGGCGACCTCAATAGCTTAGCTTAGAGGCGGACAGACGGACCACACTCATTATAAAGTACTTGTGGGTAAGGTGAGTAAGTAAGTGAGTGAGTGAGTGAATGAGCAACGGAAATATGTACGTACGTGTGCCCGATACTGCAGCAATGGCCGGCCATCTGTGGGCAAACTATTTAAAGCGATCGTCGTCGTCGTCGTATGGCACAATGGACGATAAGCATGTCGTAATGCTGCTGCCCTATCTCTTAAGGTGTAAGCAAGAAGTTCATGTCGCAATTCAAAAAAAAAAAAAGGGAGGTGTGGTACTTGTATGGTGTAAGACCTTTCGATAACCCTTTTTTAAATGAAATAATGGGTTAAGGTTATACGAAATAATTTATGTGTAATTTTAACGTAATAATATAACACAGTACAACACATGATTTTGGGACTTAACTCAGAGAACTGCACGGGAAAGTAGCCCCAAAAAGAAGAAGTTCTGCATCATTAGTTTTGTCAAGTTACATGCCATAATAATTTAATATCGATTTAAAGTTAGTAAGTATCGTATAGGGGAAATTGTCACGTTTTAGGGTCTTTTGTTAGAGAACAACTGAGAAAGAAAAGTTTTATAGAAAGTTATTTGTATATAATTCTCTATAGAATAGAGTAAGATAATTTTATTTGTTCCCTATTGAAAAAAATAAAGGATCGTTTTACTCGACCTATATGTGATGGATAAAGATCGCTTGCTACCTTTTTACTCTTTATAAAAGAAAAGATTGTTTCCTACTTACTGTATAGAAAAGAGAAAATACTAAAATGTCAATGTCTGAGCAAAGAGAATAGGAAAATATTATTTCATAGAATAGTTAAACATCTCTTTAGTAAAGAGAACGATCGTTTGCTTCTTCCTCTATATAAAAGAAGATCGTTCCCTTCTTTCTCTATATAGACAAGTGGTAGATCGTACTCTCATTTTTAACCTATAGTTAAAATTAAGGATAGTTTTACTCGTTCTCTACGTGATGAAGGAAGATCACTACCTTCTTACTCTATTTAAAAGAAAAGATCGTTTCCTACTTACTGTATAGAAAAGAGAAAATACTAAAATGTCAATGCCTGAGCAAAAAGAATAGGAAAATGTTATTAGTTAAAGATCTCTTTAGAATAGAGAACGATCGTTTGCTACTTCCTCTATATATAAGAAGATCGTTTCCCTCTTTCTCTATATAGACAAGTGTTAGATCGTACTCTCATTTTTGAATCGAATAGTAAAAGATCGTTTTACTCGCCCTATATAAAATAGAAAAAGAACGTTTTCTTATTGTTAATTTTTGAAAAGAGGAAATTGTTGTATTAGAAGAGATAGGATTTATCCCCTATAGATAAAATTAAGATAAAATCTCTGCGTGATGAAGGAAGATCGCTACCTTCTTACTCTATATAAAAGAAGAGATCATTCCTACTTACTATATAGAATACAGAAAATACGCAAATGTCAATGTCTGAGCAAAGAAAATAGAAAAATATTATTTCTTAGAATAGTTAAAGATCTCTTTAGAATAGAGAACGATCGTTTGCTACTTCCTCTATATAAAAGAAGATCGTTTCCCTCTTTCTCTATATAGACAAGTGGTAGATCGTACTCTCATTTTTGAATCGAATAGTAAAACATCGTTTTACTCGCCCTATATACAATAGAAAAAGATCGTTTTCTTCTTGTTAATTTTAGAAAAGAGGAATATTGTTTTATTAGAACAGAGAGGATTTATCCCCTATAGTTAAAATTAAGGATCGTTTTACTCATTCTCTACGTGATAAAGGAAGAAAAGAGAAAATACTAAAATTGGAATGCCTGAGCAAAGAGAATAGGAAAATATTCTTTATAAAAGAAGATCGTTCCCTTCTTTCTCTTTATAGACAAGTGGTAGATCGTACTCTCATTTTTGAATCGAATAGTAAAAGATCGTTTTACTTGCCCTATATACAATAGAAAAATATCGTTTTCTTCTTGCTAATTTTAGAAAAAAAGAAATATAGAATATTGTTTTATTAGAACAGAGAAGATTTATCCACTATAGTTAAAATTAAGGATCGTTTTACTCGTTCTCTACGTGATGAAGGAAGATCGCTACCTTCTTACTCTATATCAAAGAAAAGACTGTTTCCTACTTACTGTATAGAATAGAGAAAATACTAAAATGTAAATGTCTGAGCAAAGAGAATAGGAAAATATTATTTCATAGAATAGTTAAAGATCTCTTTAGTAAAGAGAACGATCGTTTGCTTCTTCCTCTATATAAAAGAAGATCGTTCCCTTCTTTCTCTACAGATAGGTGGTAGATCGTACTCTTATTTTTGAATCGAATAGTAAAATATCGTTTTACTTGCCCTATGT
This sequence comes from Muscina levida, assembly GCA_964034835.1. Lineage (NCBI taxonomy): Eukaryota > Metazoa > Arthropoda > Insecta > Diptera > Muscidae > Muscina > Muscina levida. The sequence continues at coordinate 37,434,401 of OZ035883.1, forward strand.
ACAATAGAAAAAGATCGTTTTCTTCTTGTTGATTTCTTCAACATTGGAGAGGAATGTACTTTTAATTTTCTCTTTTATAGAAAGTTATTTGTATATAATTCTCTATAGAATAGAGTATGATAATTTTATTTGTTCCCTATTGGAAAAAACTAAGGATCGTTTTACTCGTTCTCTACGTGATAAAGGAAGATCGCTACCTTCTTACTCTATATCAAAGAAAAGATTGTTCCCTACTTACTGTATAGAATAGAGAAAATACAAAAATGTCAAATTCTGAGCAAAGAGAATAGGAAAATATTATTTTATAGAATAGTGAAAGATCTCTTTAGAATAGAGAACGATCGTTTGCTTCTTCCTCTATATAAAAAAATCTTTCCCTTCTTTCTCTATATAGACAAGTGGTAGATCGTACTCTCATTTCTGAATCGAATAGTAAAAGATCGTTTTACTCGCCCTATATACAATAGAAAAAGAACGTTTACTTCTTATTGATTTTAGAAAAGAGGAAATTGTTATATTAGAAGAGATAGGATTTATCCTCTATAGTTAAAATTCAAGATCGTTTTACTCGTTCTCTTCGTGATGAAGGAAGATCGCTACCTTCTTACTCTATATAAAAGAAATGCTATTGTTTAATAATATCTACTTTTAGTTTCTGTGATAACTATTTTTTTATCTCTTTTCATGTATTTCTCAGCGATCTCTGTTATGTTGGTTAAAGGAAGCAATAAAGGATATAGTACTGAAAGAATCTTCTTGAATATTATAAGATGATTTGACTATGTTTGATACATCAATACTATACTAGTCTTCTTATATAATATAAAGGACTAAACAGATTTTTTTATTTATAAAGAAGAATAAGAAACCGAATAAAGAGACTTTATCTTTTTAGAGAAATATTGAAACGCTCTATTCTATGATTGACAGGACTCTCTATAATGTACCACAAAAATAATAAACAGAATTTTCCTTTCGCGTAGTATCTGTCGATACCCGCTTTTATCACTTCTCACGCCCAAGAGAATATGACTTAATTCAAAACATCTTTCCAAGATTTATACCATCTATATATACCAATTACATATTGCCATCGCCCCCTATATAACAAAATTTGCACTATTTCCACGTAAACTCAAAGAATCCAAAATATTTTGTCTGAATCACCCTAAGAAAGGAAATAACACAATAACAACTGCGAAAACTATTTTTGCCATTTGAGTGGAGAGAAGAAAACATGCAACAAAAAAAAAACCAGCAACAAAAAATACAAAACAAAAAGTACCATCATTTCTATCATGACAGCCGCAGCGGCAAAAAAATCCCCAAGAAGCGATGTCGTTGCGCCTAAAAACGGTCTCTCCACCTCCTCAAAAATAGGCACAACACCGCGTGGTTTTTTACAGGTTTATTTTTACTTTCAACTTGTTGTTCTTGGTGTTGTTCTCTGCTTAGATTATTGTTGTTGTGGTTGTTGCAGTGCATCATCGAACAGCATTGCGCGTTGAGGATCGCAAGCATTTCGTTGTTGTTGTTGTTGTTTGTCACTACTCTGCTATATATAAGACTTTTATGAATTTATTTACGAATGCGTTCATGTTGCACCAAATGTCTGTCTGTCCGTCCGTCCGTCCGCCCTATGTCTAGTATGATGTAAAGTGAAAACTGTAAAATACCCATCCCGAGCAACCCAGCATCTCAAGGCCCCCTCCTGCCATAGCACAACATCCCATACACTTGCCGCAGCCGCCCCACTACGTGAATGCCTCAAATGCATACTAGTCGTATACACAACACACTTTCCTGTATGCCAGAAAAAAAATTGGGGAGCGGGTACTTTATTTACATTAGGATATGGCATGTATGGTGCGCTGGTGGCACGCTAAAGTGAGAGCATGTGCTCGTCGTTGTCCGCCGCTGCTGTTCTATGCCGTGTAGTTTATGTTTTCGATTTCCGTCTGTCCGCCAAACGAAGAAAAACAGAAAACATACGTTAATGATGGATCCAATTCGTATACACCCTCCTCCATCAAATATATTTTAGATATTTTGGATTTTATCATAGAGGAAAATTGGGGTAGAGGGGAAGAGGTACAGCAGCTAAATATCAAAATGAAAATATGTTTTCCCAAAACAAGAACGGATAAATCAAAAATTTGAAAAACTCTGTAAACATTTCATGTAAATGGGCAACGCTGAGTAATTCTATAAAGTGTAAAGGATAAGTTATATTTATGTATCTCTATATATTATAGAGGAAGATCGGGTTTGATCGGTTTTCTTAGTAGTATAGACAAGATTTAGCTTAAAATTATCATGCCTCAGATACTTTATTGGAATTTTCTATTCTAGAAAGGAAGAAGAAGAAAATATTTTCTTGCATTCTATAGAGAAAAAAGGAAACGATCATTAGTTTTTATTAGAGGCACATGGAAAAGGATCTTTATCTACTTTATAAAGGAAACATGAAACGATCTTCTGCTATTATTAAGAGAAAGAATTTGACGATTTCCTCATTATTATAGAAGATAACTGAAATGGTATTTTTGTATTTTATATAGAGATCGTGTCAATTTATCGAAAAGCATCATACCAAGAATATCGAATATAACATGAAGAATAAATCAGTTTTCTTTTTTACTGTAGAAGAAAAATGTTCAATTGAAACAATTTGTGTTTTTTTATAAAGGAAGATTTTTATTTTAAGAAGAAAAATTTAAATAGAGGAGACGATCATTTTTTCTCTTGAAGGACAAATAAAATGATAGCAGTCAATTCTATACAGGAATATGATAAAGAATAAGGCGATATTCCTGTGTTTTAAAGAAAAAGACTGAAATGATTTTTTTCTGTTTGGTAGAACGATCGTCTCAAAATTTCTTAGTAAAGCCTCCATTCCCTGTATATCTATCCTACCGACAATCCTTTTCATCCATATATCCTTGTCGGATCCTTGGTGAATAGATTTCGAATACACCTTTCTTTATAACCTTTACAGAAACAATGGATTATTTCATTGCCTTTAATCTACAAACAAATATTGAAATAGTTATTATTATATTTTTCATTAAATTCTTACAGAAATAAAAAATTTAAAACATTTTGAATTGTTATTATTTTTTTACGTATTGTAAATTTTAGTTCAAAACAGAATAAGTATTCAATACATGTATGTGAATTTATGAGTAATATAGTTATTTCTCTGACGTCGAAACATGTAGAGCAAAGTAATAAAAATACTAGAAAAAATTCGCACAATTGACGAAAATACGCTTAAGCAAAAGAAAGGCAAAACCAAAAATGCTTTGGCCCACAGAAAGTGCCATCAAAATACAATGGATATAGAGAAATTGAAATAATGTTTATTACGTTCATATTATGATGATGCATTCGTATGTAATATGTGTAAAATGTAATTGGCGTCATCGTTTTAAATCAATACAAATATCAAATTATAATTGTTATGGGAAATGTTCCAATGTAACAGACTTATTCTTTCACTTATCATTCACCTAATGGCGTTGTAAATTTAACTAGATCTTTGTCACTTTTCCAGCACAATTTATTTGAATATTTAGTACAATTAATCTACGAAAGGTGGCGCATGGTGTGGACAAACGAATGCATTGTAGGAATATGTCGAGGTATTATATTAACGATCCTTATTCTTGTGTTATACTTATGTTGAACTGATTTTAAAATCAAATCTTATTTTCAAGTGTTACCGCAACTATATTAGCTTTGAGGTGGCTCATCTAAACAAAGCTTGGGCTTTACGTATATACTGCACAACATGTGTAAATACTGTATCTGTTTGGAATAAAGGATTATTTCGACTGAGTCTAGAGATCATGTTCTAGACTGGAATTTTTGTCATACGCATGAAATATTGAGATTTATAGGAAGATAATTCAGAGTGAATGTTAGAAATGTATTATAATCAGCCTTCTCTCTTTCAACTTATCTAGATAATTATCCAAGTGTGTGTACCAACTATCGCGAGATTAGCCTTTTACCCATCGCATACAAGGTCCTGTCTAGTGTGTTATGTGAAAGACTAAAGCCCATTCTGGCGAACCTGATTGGACCTTATCAGTGTGACTTTTGGCCTGGTAAATCCACGACCGACCAGATATTCACACTACGACAAATCCTGGAGAAGACCCAAGAAATTTAGATCGACTCCTATTATCTGTTCACTGTCTACAAAGCTGCATTCGACAGTCCGATACGACAGAAATTGTTAGATGCTCTGGCTGAGTTTGGTATCTCCGCGAAGCTAATACGACTTTGCGGGATGACACTGACTGACACGAAGTCTTCAGTGAAAATAGGCACAAATCTAACAGAGCCATTTTCTACCGAGCAAGGCTTTAGACAAGGCGATAGTCTGTCTGGCGATATCTTTAACGTCGTAATGGAGATGATCATGCGGAAGGCTGCAGTTAACAGGAATGGTACCATCATCAACAAAAGTCACGTTCTAAGTTCTATAGATATTATTGGTCGTGGATTGCGGGATGTTACTGTGGCTTTCTCGAGCATTGAAAAGCCGTCGGCGGAAGTGGGTCTATTGATAAATGAGGACAAAACCATCTTCAACAAAAGTCACATGCTACTCGCGTATGCCGATGATATAGATATAACTGATCGTGAATTGCGGGATGTTACTGCGGCTTTTTCGAGCATTGAAAAGCAGTCGAGTACAAGTTATTTTTTCCAACGAACAAAGAGTCCACTCGTCTGGGATGCTGCGTGGAAGTTAACAACTATTACTTTGAAGTGGTAGGTGATTTTGTCTACCTTGGCTACGCCATAAACAAAAATAATAATGTCAGCCTGGAAATCAAAAGACGAGTATTGATCGCAAACCGCTGCTACTATGCGCTAAGCATGCGATTTAATGACAAAGCGCTCTCTCGAAGAACAAAGATCCAACTCTAGCAGACTCTGATCCTACCTGTCTTGCTCTATAGCGCAGAATCCTGGCTAATGACACAAGTGGATCAATCTATTCTGGGAGTCTTTGAGAGAAAAATACTTGGAAAATATTTGGAACCATTATCGTTAACGGCAAGTATGGTCGTCGTATGAAACACGAACTGTATGAGCTGTACAACGATATCGACGTAGTTAAGCGCGTTGAAGTATACCAAATGCTCTGGCTTGGACACATTGTTCGAATGGATGAAAATGTTCCAGCTCGAAAGGTTTTCCTCAATAAACTCGATGAGCGGCGAAGGAGGGGGCGACCAAAACTTCGTTGGATGGACCAGGTGAAAGTGCTGTTATCTGACTTGGTGTGACTAACTATCTACGGAGCGCCAAAGACCGAAACGCTTGGAATTCTTTTCTACGTGCTTCTACTGATAGATGAATTTCTGTTGCTGCTGTCAATAAAGAAGAAGAAGTTAGGAAAAATCCTGATGTGTTGGAACCAAATGGACTTCAAATTCGTTTTCAGCGCATCAAAATACAAAATATTGTCTGGTCTCACAACCCCCTAATTTGTATGTACATAACGAAAATTGATCAAAAAAAAGACAGATTTTCCAATGTCCCATTCATTACAATTTCTCCTATACGATATTTACTAAATTCAAATCGATATATCTCGATTACCAGACCTGACCCAGTGAAACGCCAATAACTTTTTGTTTAACGGATACTCAGAACCATAGCCGATCACAGACCCATACCATATGTTGCAGCACTGTGTAATAGTTGATGAAACCTTTATTATAGTGAGAACATTTACGTGATGAACTGCTAAGTGCGAACGTGACTACTTTATGTTTTTGGGGTTGCTGAAACCGAATCTGTAGTCTGTATATCCCAATCACGTCAGTTTTTTGACATAATCTCAACAAACCTTAATTTCGGGGGTTGAATTTTGCAGTTTTTGTCCTGATGTACTGAAACAAAATGGACATGGAAAAAAATCTTGACTCGCTGGAACAAAATAGATTTCAGATTCGTATTTAGCGCATCAAAATACAAATGAAAAGTGTAGTCTGATTTCCCAACCCCGTCACCTTTTTTGTGGATGTGTAACTTTCGAAAACTAATGATGAAAAATTGACCCCAATAATTTTACCGGATAAGCAGAACCCCGGCTGATCATTGACTCATACCATTTGTCGCATAAATATTTAACAGTTAATGGAACGTATATTATAGTGAGAACATTCTCGTGATGAACTCCTAAGTGAGAACGTGATATAAGAAATGTGACTTAATCGAGAATATAATCGAAAGGATATGTTTTTTTTAATTATTTTCTTATCGTTTGATCGTGTGAACTTGTTATAAGAAAATCCCTGTTCTTAGAACACAAGTCCTTACTACTATTACAAGTTCTCTATTATTTGTTAGTATACAATAAAACGTGTAATTTGTTGATCTACTGCTTAACAGTGTGAACATAGCATAAGACAATTACTGGTCACTTAACCCTTTAATGACGAAAGCGAATTAATGCGATTTTTTTTAAAAATTTTGTCAGTACTGAAGTAGTTAAGAAACGAATTTTACATACAAAAGTAATATGAAAAAATTAAAAAAAATATCCATTTTAACTAGAGTTATGACTACTGTGACCATATGGTAACAGCTTTAAAACAGGTAATACAAACTAAAAGTCTTTAATATATCTGTCTTTAAACAACCAAAAAATATTCTTAATATGGAGAGACTTTTTATATTTCTCCATATTGCTGTTTTGCGCACATGTAAAAAACACTTATTTTTAAGATTCACCACGATCGCTTCTGACGTCCGATCGCATAACATTAAATCAAAAATAAAAGATCAAAGCATGCATTGATGAAATCTAAAAAAAAATTGTTGAATTTATCCTTATGTTTATTTAAATGCGTGCAATAACTAACGCTGTCAACGTTACCATATGGTAACAGTCGTCACTATTGGTTTAACTGAAGACAGAGATGTTAAAACTTATTTTGGATTTTTCTAATTTGGAAATCTAGTTTAACATTTTCATTTCCAACTATAGTGTAAAATTGTTCTCTTAAACCTTGGAGAGATTTTTTTTACGTAATTTTACAGTTTATAAATATTCATTTTACAGTTTAAAAATATCCTCAGAAATCTCGCAGAGAAGACACAGTTACTTTACTATAAAATTAAAATCCGTAAGAAACGTCTTTAAAACATATTAATTAACTTTTGCTCTCTGAAATAATATTTTCCCATCAGTTAATATGGTGAAACAAGAACAACCCCCGTTTTTTTAAATTTACCAAGTGTCGGAAATGTTTAAACAAAAATTATGTTAGTACTACATTCTAATAATTGTTTTGTTATTGTTAGTTTTAGTTATTATTATTGTTGTTTTCGTTCAACTTACATTGTTTTTAAAAAGCAATCCGAACGATTTTAGAAATCCACTTTTATTAATCCTTATAGGTTTTACGGCTAAATTCCACAATTTATATAGCGACGATGTTGTTCTTTCGTTTTGTGTTGATGTTGTTGTTGTCTGTTTTCTTTTCAAATTCAAATACGACAAAACGACCGAGAAGAAGGAGGAGGAAACGTTTGTTGTAATGATAATAATAATCCACACAGGAAATGGCAGCAGATGCGAACGAATGAACGTACAAATGAACGAACGAACGTACGTTTGGACTGACTGTTTGACTGTCAGTGTATAGAGATGGCTCGCTAGCTGTCTGTCTACTGCTGCTGCTGCTGCTGCTAGTGCTAGTGCAAGTATGTGTTAAGTATTTTTCAACTTTTCCTCTTTTATGCACGTATGTGTGTGTGTGTGTTTTTCTATTTCTTTCGATATTTTCTGCTTCTTCCTCTTCTTGGTTCAACTTTAAAAGATCATTGAGAGGTTTTTACCTTCGTCGTCGTCGTCGTCATTATATAGAGATGATGATATTAAAATGTTTGATTTTTGCTTTGATGTTTTTATGCTTTTCTTTTGAAACAATTTCTATTATTTTTTGAACAAACTAAGAGAGAGTTGCGTTAAATTGTAGCAGTTTTTGTTGTTGTTGTTTTTATGTAATTTTTTTCTATAGCCATTAAAAAGAAAATATGTAATTTGTTGTTGGCTGACGGCGGCAACGGGGGAGTATAAATTTTGCGCGGATGTTGTTGCTGCTGATCTTTGATAAAGATGCTGTTGATGTTGCTGCCGCTACTGCTGCAAATGATGATAAACAAATTCCTCGTTTAATTCACTGCTGCTTCTTCTTCTTCTTTTTCTACTGCTTGTTTACTGTGTGTTGCTGCTGCCTTTCTTATTGTTGTTTCGTGTTTCTTTATTGTTTTCTGCTCACGTACGAGATTTTTTTGATTCATTCATAAAATTTTTTTTTGCTTTCTTTCTGTTGTTGTTTTTGTTTTTTGTTTTGCATCTGTGTGTATTTTGTTATTTAATTGCTATATATGTATGTGTGGGTATGTATGTATGTACCAGATATCGTGTAAATGTATTCACTCTTTTAATTCACATAATTTCAATTGGATTTTTTGTTGTTTTCGTGAAATTTTTTTTAAGCTTTTGCTTAAAATACAATTTTTTTTTGTGCTTCATAAGATTTTGCTCACTTTTTGTTGTTGTAGTTGTAGTGATTTTTCATTTCATTTTGTTGCTGTAATACTATTTTGTTGTTGTTGTAGTTGTATTCAATTCTTTTTTTTTTCTAAAGGGGTTTGATTGATTTTTTTATTCTTCTTCTTCTACTTGTTATTTTTTATTTTATTTTGCTTATGCTTCTTCTGCTTTTTTCATTTGGTTTTATTTTTAGGCACTGAATGAACTTTTCGGTTTTGTTGTTGATATTTTAATTATATCCGATGATGATGGGATTGCTGCTGCTGCTGCCGCTGCTACGAATGATGATGATGAAGGAAAAAGAAAACTGAGTTACATTAATTTCTTGTTGTTGGTTTTTGTTTTGTTTTAGTTGTTGGTTGTAAGTAATTCGGTTGTTTTAGGAATTTTTCTCAGACAATTCGTTTCGTTTTCGTTTTTATCGCTTTTGGTTTTTTTCTTATTACTATGTATGTATTCTCTTTTCTTTACGTTTCCTTGCAATTCATTCTAAATGGAAGATATGATTTGCAACTGACTGGCTGACTGACTGACACACACCCCCACACAGGATGTCAATGAAATCACACGGCGACGTACGAACACACTTTGATAGGTTGATTGTTGGCGTCGTCGTCAATGGTCGCCTCTTTTCACGCGCTTATTCACTTGACACTGTCGAGAACAAACATCACGTTTCTTGCGTTTTTATTAGAAATCAAGCGCGACGCGAAGTTTTCATCATTTAGTAGCGTAATAGGTATTTTTTTAAGGTAGTACAGCATAAGTGAGTAAGAAGTACTCCCTATAGTGCATATGATCGATCGTAGGTAGTTTTGGTAGTAGATACAAAAACTAACAAGAACAACCCGCAACAAACGTCTCGCGTAAACTATTATTTGTGTTTGCTGAAGCCACGAACGAGTGATCGAACGCCTTTTCTTCTTTTTGTTTTATAATTTTTTTTTTTTGTTGTATTTTGTGTGTGCGAACGAAGCGTTCTGTTTCTGTTTAAGCGAAATCTAAATCCGAGTGGTTGTGTATCGCGCGCTGACTACCTCGTACTAATGTCACTCGAGGTGGTCGGTTGCATGTGTGCCACTCTCGAGCCACGGTGCTAGAAAATGTTGAAGCAAGTCAGAGAAAAAGTAGCAGAAGTAGAAGAAAACGAGGCGAGTTTTGCACACACACACGCGTACACATCACAAGAGAGTGAGAGAGAGAGAGAGAGCGCACAAGATAGTGAGAGTGTGAAAACACAGCGAGAGATCGTTGTGGCTCAGGCAAAGGTGTGTGGATGTGCATGTGTGTGTGTGTGGAGCGAACGAACGAGCGAAAGTATCTGTGGGTCTGTATCCTCTGCAGGAATGATAAGAAATTGTACTTTTTTTTGGTGTTAAGCTTCTTGAAATAAAAACAAAATTTTTCCAAATTAAATTCAATATTTTAAATTCCAAATAAAATTGATTTCATTTTCTAAGGCACAGGAAATGATAACACTGTGTTAGTGCTTTTTTTTTTTTTCAAAAAAATTAAATTACCCTAATTCGGACACGAGAAATCGAACTGCATCATTAGTTTTTTGGGCTGAAGTGCAGAATATGGGGCGGGAGCCCGATTAAGAAAAAAATATGCCATTGTCTTCGTCTTGGTCCCCAAACATCGGAATGGTAGGTCAAAGTTGGCGCTCAGGCCCATGGGGCCCCTTTCGGTTCTATGATGACCCCCAGGTGCGGGTACTCAAATGAAAGATATTTTCGAGACGAATCCAACGATGTTAGGTTTAGGTTTTACGGGTCTCCTGGACCGAGTTAGAGCCATTATAATATCCGGGATACACGCAAAAAAAAAATATTATTAAAAAAATCGCTCGATTTTTTTTAAAAATAATTTTTGCCTGAGGCGCTACTAAACCCAACACATTAATTTCCACTCTAATTTACAAAAAAAAATATTTTTTCCGGGAAATAACAAAAAAAAAAAAATTATTTAAAAAAAAATCGAGCGATTTTTTTAAAAAAAATTTTTGTCTGCGGCACTATTGCAACCATCTCAACCGTTACAGCTCTAATTTAAAAATCAAACAATATTTTAAAGGGATATATAAAAAAAAAAATTATAATTACAATACAGTTTTTTTTCAATATTTTTAAAATTTTTCTTAATTTTTTCCACTTTTATCCTTTTTTAAATCAATTTTCTTCTATCAAATATTTCTCTTTGGACTTTTTCTTGATTTTTTTTAAATATTTCTTGAAATTTTCCTTCAAAAACCTTAAAAAATTCAACAAAAATTTAAAATTTTCACACATTTTTGATGACATTTCATTTTTCTATGGAATTTTTCAATTCATTTACTTAAATTATTCTAATTTCCCATGATTTTTCCCCATTTTTTTAAATTTTTTACGGAGTTTTTCAGAAAATGCTTTTTTTTTAAATCGCTCGGTTTTTAGATTTTCTATTTTTTTAAGAATTTTTCAATTATTGGGATTTGGTTCGGCTATAGGGTCTGAATTTAAAGACAATTTTTATGTTGTACTTTTATTCCATTTATTTATTTCCGATATTTCGACTAACATCGTTAGTCATCATCATCATTTTTCAATTTATTTCCTTAAATTTTTCTAAAATTTTCCATGATTTTTTCACATTTTTAATTTTTTTTTTGGTATATCCTCGATTTTCGTGTTTTGGGGCGTATTTAGGGGGGTGGCATATTTTTTTTTTTTGGGCTCCCGCCCCATTTTCTGCACTTTTGCCGTTTTTTGAGTTATCATGAGCCTTTCATACAAATTTTTTGTATTTTTTAAAGCGTTAATTAGATTATCAACAAGCTATAGTTGGGTTCTCGGATAAGCGTGATTTATTTAAAACAACTTTGTCGAAGACGGCTTATCCGTAAACTCAACTATAGTCTGGGAAAATCGATTGAAGCTCATAAAATCCTACCTCTGAGAAAAAATAGTTTAACAAAAAATTTGTACAAGGTGCTCATGATAACTAAAAAAATATTTTTTCTCAGGGATAGGGCCTTTTGAGCTTTAACCGATTTTAGCAGACTAGTTGGTTTTTCGGATATACTTAAAATAACTTTGTCGAAGTAAAAAAAAAAATTTAAAAAAATTTTGTATGAAGGGTTCAAGATTACTAAAAAAACTAATGATGAATCATCGATTCCTGTTGTGCGAATTACGGCAAAAACGTTTCCCCAGTTATAGACCCCATTATACATTCTCAGAAACTTTTGGATCTCATTATATCTAAATTGATCCATTTATATCTGCCTTTTATAATCTTATATAATTGAACCCGATGGAAGATTGTACATCAGGTTGTCTAACATCTTGATCTTGTTAATACAATCTGATATGATTGGAGTGTTGACAACGATTGATTTGATATGGTATCGGATAAAATGGAAGACAATTATCGGATCAAATAAGATGTACTTATATACAATAAGACTGGAACCTAATCTGATCCGATCAAATGAAACCATTAATCGGATCCGACTAGATCCATTTAAACATCCTTAAATAGATCCTACGAATGAGACGAGTTCTCGCGTTATTGCGGTATTAAAACGCATCAATTTTTGGACTTACTCAACGGAACCTTTACTTTAACGGCAAATGCAAACATCAACAGTTTGAAAAGTTTTTTTTTATATTGGACATGCTGATTGACTGGACACTATAATGCAAAGTTGTTGTCGACAACATCGAGGTAGCCACTGACTAATGAAATGTACATAACTATGGCAAGTCTTCTGCATGACAGACGCGTGTTCTTTCGAGAACCCTACCAACTCCCACTTGCCTAAAAGTGGAATGTATGCTCACTAGGCGCTAAGCGGATCTTTTGTTTTTAACCTCCTTTCTTTCACAAATTACAATAACAAAATACACGAAAAATTATTCTTCTTCTTCTGGCACATTTCTCCTCATAATTGCTCCTCAAAAGAGAAAATTATCCATAGGCCTATGGAACCTAATTTTAAAGAGCGAGTTGGTATCTATAATACTAATCCATGGTTCTAATCCTCATTTAATGGACGATCCAATTCGTTCAACACTTTTTTCACGGGAAGTTTGTAAAATACGCTTTTAAGTTGAAGATTAAATTAAAAACCATCGGAAAGCTATATCGAGTTGGCTTACATGGTCCAAAAAAATCCTACTTTGATCCTATCTAACCCTCCCAATCCCAAGTGAGGATACTGTGAAGTATGATGGTTCATTAAATCACAAATTGGTACCACCGGCTAATGTAACCGGTAGCGTGGGTATCAGGGGCCCCGGGACGTAGTTTCCTGCTTGATCACTAGAAGTAGGCCCCCTTGTAGGAGCATCACGCGGGTTGTGGTTTAAACCAAAATCGCCGGTAATCTAAGGGCTTGAATGTGGGATTGCATTGCAACCGGGTGCTACAGACCCATAAATTACCAGATAGGCCTCACCTTGGCCAAAGGGGATCATGTTCCATACTATCATACCCAATATGGTATCTTCTGGCTACAAGAAAGATCTGACAAATGCGGGAGCTTGATTATAAAATTATCGGCTCCTATTCCTAGCTAGCTCAAGATTGCCTGGTATTAAACACACCACGGGTAAGGCCCTCGCGGTTAGACTCATGTAAAACCATGTGAACTCTCCCAAATCTGGGTACTCAAACAAAAAATATTTCCCAAACAAATTCAACTATGGTAATTTTTTTTTTCGGCCAATTTATAAACTTATATTAGAATCTCTTAAATATTATAACGTGAGCGTTTTTTTGTTTGTGTATATTTAATAACATAAAAAGCTGAACCGGATTCAGTGAAATTTGGTGAAATTTCTGGAAATTACCGTAGGCTATATATTTTTTAATTTTCGAGTTTATGGGCGAAAAGGGTGTTAACAAATTTATGTTTAGTCCTAGAGTGACAAAATTGAAATCATAAATAGTACTAGGCACTACAATTAGTGATCATGCGAAAAGTATATTTTAGCCCTAGAGATATTACATTTTAGGCAATACCAGCCCTACTGCTATATAACTTTAAAGGTATTTACTTATTTTAAGATAACCTGAAATAATGGTTGATAGACCTTTCTATCGAAATTTATTGTCTAAAATTATTTAGTATTTCAGGTTTCATGTAAATTTAGTACGAATTTTCTAATGGTTAGTGCCTTTTTAATATTACTAAGGGTACCGGGACCGGCCGTGGCATAGTGGTTAGAACACGCGACTACCATGCGGGAGATCGCAGGTTCAAACCTGGCTCCAGTCATCTTAAAAGAAAAAAAAATAAATACAAATTTCTTTCATTGTCGGCTCCCCACGAATGTTGTTGACAGCAACTTCGCAGTATTAAGCGTCGATTCAATCATCGTGTCTAGTAAGAGCTTCTCAAACAGTGACGTTCGCATTCGTCGTTAAACAAGTAGGTGCCGTTAGTTGTGAATCTAAAAATAGAAAGCGTGTTAATTCACAACAACGCGAGAAGCTATCCCATACCTCATTCATGGGGTGCAAAGGGAAAATAAGTTTTTTTTTAAGGGTAAAAACTATTGAAATTATCGAAAGTCTTGTATATTTAGGGTTCTGTTGCAATTTTTTTTCACATAATTTATTAAGTTCATGTTATAATAATGCTGTTATTATCCTTAGAAGTGAAAACTTAAACTTAACCCTGGTTTATTTTATTTCTTAAAACGAAATTAACTTTTATTTTTGTTGGTTATTAATTTTGGTTTCCATACAAATAGGATTTACATAATAACACTGTGACACAAAATTGAACTTTTGGAATCGGAATAGAATGAAACCAAAAGGAAATGGAAGTTGACATTATGCATAACAAAACCCTCAAGGGACTTTTTAAGTTTAGTGCGAGATTATATTTTATACGCATTTGAAGTTAGGGGTTTTTGAACGCTGGCTAACAAGAAAAAATCACTATAATAATACTTATATATTTTTTTATTCCGGAAAGTTGTGTTATCTTAGGGGTCGAAGAATCAATTTTTGACATTTATTTTCATTTTTAAGTGCCGCCCGAGGGCGCTTCTTTACATTTTTTGGTTTAGATCGAATTTATTGTCTTTCCACACGATTACAGCCGTAGATTAAGAGCTATCGAGCTTTGGTATGCACGCTTATATCCACCAAACGGAGGTTAAGTTCTAAGATGGGCATGATCGGACAAAACCTACTCACAACTCCCATACGAATTGTACCTTTTTTGAGGTCTGTCCCTGCGATCACTACTTAAACTTAATTTCCCTTTGCACTCCATGAATGAGGTATGGGATAGCTTCTCGCGTTGTTGAGAATTAACACGCTTTCTATTTTTAGATTCACAACTAACGGCACCTACTTATTTATCGACGAATGCGAACGTCACTGTTTTGAGAAGCTCTTACTAGACACGACGATTGAATCGACGCTTAATACTGCGAAGTTGCTGTCAATTCGAGGGGAGCCGACAATGAAAGAAAATTGTATTTATTTTTTTCTTTTAAGATGACTGGAGCCAGGTTTGAACCTGCGATCTCCCGCATGGTAGTCGCGTGTTCTAACCACTATGCCGTGGCCGGTCCCTCCCTGCGATCACAGTCGTAGATAAAGATCACAGTCGTAGAAATTTGGGGTGCAAGCTTTTATCCCCTAAGCGCAGATTAAGTTCTAAGATGGGCATGATCGGACAAAAACTGCTACCACCTCCCTTACAAACTTGCCCTATTTGTGGGTGTTCGTCTGTTTGTCTTCTCAATTATAGCCTTAGATTAAGAGCTATCGAGCTGAAACTTGGTACGCAAACTTCTAACCTCTTAGAGAAGAAGAGCAAGATCAGACAAAAACTCCTCACACCGCAAAGTATGGGAAGTTTGCATTGGAGGTAGGAGAAGTTTTTGTCCGATCATGCTTATCTTAGAACTTACCTTTCTCTAAGAGTTTCGAAGCTAACTCTTAATCTATGGCTGCAATCGGGTGGAAAGACTAAAAATTCGATCTAGACCAAAAAAATATACGAAAGCGCCCTCCGGCCAAAAACAGTAAGTTACCACAACTTTCCGGGATAAATAGCATTATTTTATAAAATTTTTATGAATTTTTCTTGTTAGCCAGCATTGCAAAAAAGCCAACCTCAAATGGGTGTAAAAAAAAATCTCGCACTAAACTAATAAAAAGGTTTGAGGTTGAGGTTTTTGTTATGTATGACGTAAACTTTCATTTGCATTTGGTTTCATCCCATTTCCGATTATTTGACTATTTGATTTTTAAATCATTCACTCCCAAAGAATTATGTAGCTCTCATTGAGACCAACACCCTTGGAATGTGGGGTGTATTGTTAAAGAAGTACCATTTACAATTCCTATTTAGTATCGGCTTAAGTTCATCTCATCTCTGTTAAACATAATGAGAAACACAGAGAACGGAAATGTATCATTGGAAGAGTGCAGCCACAGCGCCCAATGTACTCTTGTTCTTGTGCTCTATCTATGTCGCTCCCTCTCTCTTTTTCTGCTGGGTGTCATGAATTTGTGTTGGTGGGTTTGTGTGTGTGTGTGTGAAGATCGCTTAGATATTTGAATCAATTTTGTTTGTTCACATATTTCTTTTTCTTTTCGCCGTGTTTATCGATGACGTCGATCTTTTTGCCGATGCCCCCACATTATTTCTTGTTTTTTTTTTATTTTGTATCTGTGTCTTTTTGATTAATTAAATTCAATTTCCATTTGCAATTTATAATCAATTGTACTTGTTGTTTGTTTCATTTAAGTTGTGTGTTGGTTTTTTTTATGTTTTGTTTCTTCGGATCATGGTGTTCTGTTTGCATGATTTTGAGGTTTTTTTTTTACTAAAGTTGCAAAAAACAAAAAGGCATTGGCTCTCGCGCACTCAAGTAAAACTAGACATTAATCTAAATGGGTTTGAAGTATCTAGCGCACACACACACACACACACACACTCTCATACTACATACATAGGAGATTGCTCAGTTGAATGAAATTTTTTAATTCAATCGATATTTCCTCCTATAATAATTTTTGACGATCGAAAATGATTAAAAACATTCGGCGTCGTCGTCGTCGGCGGCGGCGTTGTCATCGGTCGTCGGTCGTATCCATCACAAAGCACAATTTCATTGATTAACTTTTCTTTACGTGGTGCGGTGCGTACAACACCAAATACAGATAAACCAACCAAATCTTCTTCTATGCAATGTGCGGCGGCAAGGCGAATGGTTGTTTTTTTTTTTTGTTTAGCGAATACAAATACGAAATTTTGAAATCGACCACGACCACGGCAACGACAGCGACGACGACACAACGACAAAAGAAGGCAAGACGTCAACGGCAACGGCCACAGCGACTACGGACTAGTTAGTAAGTTAGTACGTACGTACATACGTAATTATCTATGTATGTGTATGTACGTAGTATCTGTGTGTGCATATGATTGTTGTCTACGAACGAGACAACAGCCGCCTCCGCTGTCACCGTCGTCACGTCACACCACCACGTTTCTCTTCTCCTCTCAATTCATTTGTGATCTTTTCTCGTTTCAATTCAATGAATGAATGAATTTTTGCACAGTTCGATAAGGTCGTACAATTTTCATTTCTTTTCTTCTCCTTTTTCTCCTCTCCTTTTTTCTTCTGCTGCTGCTGCTCTTTCGTCTTCGTAGTCGTCGTTGAATCGAAGCAAATTTTCAAGATTTTCACGTTTTATGCGTTAGCATTTTTGTTGGTTGGTTTCTTTTCATTTCTTAAATTTTTTTTTTAGTTTTCAATTCTTGTTAGCCACTTTTTCGTAGGCGGTGGGGTGAAGCCCAGTTCCCCGGAGGTTCGCGAAACGCTGAATTGTCCCAAAAGTATTCAAAAATATAGTTGGGAAAATTGTAGAAATTCCACACATTGAAAAAAAAGACCGAAATAATATAAAACGACAGCCAACGTACTCTTACGCGCACTTCACTCCGTCCGCTCTGCAGGAAATATGAAAAACGACTGATTTTGCACACATTCAATATTCGCTGCTTATTCTCTCTCTCTGCGTTTCATCCATGCACCCGCCGCCTGTCCTGCCCGTCCGACCATGACATTTGGCTAACGAATCTGCGGAGCAAAGGTATTTGAACGAATGACATCTTTGTTGTGGGGCGGCGAACAAACACAAGAACCCAGCGAACATTGTGGGAAGCCATTTGTCAGATTTGGCCCCTTAATGCGGTTGGCAAGTAAAACGGTAAGGGTCTGACTGGAAAAGTGACGATGCCATCGTTTTCAGTTCAGTCCCAGAAACCAGGCAAATTAGGTTAAATAGACGCCGACGGCCTTGGAAGCCCCGGGTATCATGCTATTTAAAAAACTCTACGGTTGTTCTAGAACCAGCTTAATTAACTATTTCTAAAAATTTTAAGATAATTTGGACATATGAACTACTTTGCGGAAACTAGTGCCGTGATACGATTTACATATGTAACACAGTACAAAATTTTTCATCTCATTGATTTGGGACTCAATTCTGTAAACTGCACGTGAAAGTAGGCCCAAAAAGAAAAAGTTCTGAATCATTCGTTTTTTCAAGTTACATGCCATAATAACACAGTGCAACATTTTAAAGGTCATCGTCTGGTGCCGCCTTCGTACCCAGATATTTTTGAAGTATATACCGAGACTAAAAAAATCCCCAAAGGATTTGGCCCCATTACATCGAAACATTTTTTTATGGATACTCCAATATTTTCACCCCAACACGATTTTTTTTATATTTTTTACGGAGTCCATATTTCATTAACCGTTCGAAAATTTTTCTTTCGTCTTCGGCAAAGTTGTAGATCTAAACCAGAGCAAAAAAAGTGTCAAATAGACTGACCCAAAAAAATTGCATCCAGTGCATAAAAATTGCAAAAATATGGGAAAAAAGAATATTTTTTCATGATGTTTTCCACAGAAAATTTATTTCGTTGTACTCCGTGGCGTATGATTTGTGTGGAATATTACATATTATAATCATAATTTTATACTGAAAATATCATGAAAAAATAACCTATTTTCCCATATTTTTGCAATTTTTATGCACTAGATGCAATTTTTTTGAGTCAGTCTATATGAGACTTTTTTTGCTGTGGTTTAGATTTACAACTTTGCCGAAGACGACAAGAAAAAATTCTGAACAGTTAATGAAATATGGACTCCCTAAAAATGGTAAAAAAATCGTATTGGGGTGAAAATATTGGAGTATCCATAAAAAAATGTTTCGATGTAATGGGGCCAAATCCTTTGGGGATTTTTTTAGTCTCGGTATATACTTCAAAAATAGCTGGGTACGAAGGCGGCACCAATTTATGTGTTGCACTGTGTAATTTAATATCGATTTGAAGTCAGTAAGTATCATATAGGGGAATTTGTCACGTTTTAGGCTCTTTTTTTCGACAAAACTCGAGAATCACTAGTCCGATTTAGCTGAAACAAATTTAAAAAAATTAAGAAATACAATTCCTTTAATCTGTTCATATAATGTTTTTCTACATAAGCAACAGTTTCACTTTTCCATTCATTAAATAATTTTGAACTGGGTTTATTTTGTAGCAATTACAATAACACTGTTGTACTCCGTGGCGTATGATTTACGTGTAATATTAGTTATGGTAATCATACGCCACTATATAACAATATAACAAAACAGCCTAAAACGTGACAATTTCCCCTATACGATACTTACTAACTTCAAATCATCACTAAATTATTATGGCATGTAACTTGACAAAACGAATGGCACAAACTTATTTCTTTTGGGTCTACTTTTACGTGCAGTTCTCAGAATTGAGTCCCAAAATTTTGTACTGTGTTATATATGTAAATAGTGTCACGGCATTAGTTACCGCAAAATGGTTCATATGTCCAAATTATCTTAAAATTTTTGGAATTTTTTCCCAAAATCATGTGTTGTACCTACTGTGTAATTTAATCAACTTTCTAATAAAACTTTACTTATTCTTTGTTTCTAATCATATTTTTTCAACTTTCTTTTCAGATCCTCTACCGTAAGTACCTATTACAAAAAGAATCCTTTTCTTTTCATATAAATAGTTTTCAACTTAAGGATAATAAAAAACGACAAATTTATTAGAGATAATATCCTAACCCGATTCAAAAATTATCATACGTCAAGGAACTTAATGTTACCTGAAGAATAGTTATAATGACTCTAAAACTACCCTTTATAATTAAATTAACTTTACATCATTGTTTTATAAATATCGACTATTTTTGACAAATATTATGATACATTTGAAAAATTATCCTTTAATCCGCAAAAAAGACATGAACATCTTCATAATAATACAAACTCAAATTCCCGTTATCCCAATCTACATACAGCACGGCTTTTGTTACCGGTGAATCATGGAGAACATCAGCTCAGGAGAACATCTGGCTAGTGGAGAGCATACCCGGCGATAGGAGTCTCTGTCTGTTATGTATCATATACAAGAAAGGAGATCGTAATGAATGTAAGAACTAAAGTGGAATAAGCCTATTACCAATTGCGTACCAGGTCCTTTCGAGCATATTGTGTGAACGTATAATGCCAATTGTAAAAAAGCTAATTGGACCATATCAGTGGGGCTTTAAACAATCTAAAGGAAAATCTACGATGGATGAAATATCCACCTTACGACACAACTTAGAAAATACTCATGAAAAACAGATCGACACATACCACCTCTTTGTCGACTACAAAGCTGCCTTCGATTCTCCGATAAGGAATATACTATATGAGACCATGTGTGAGATTGGTATTGCTGCAAAGCTGATTCGACTTTGCTGATGTACCTTGAAAAACACAAAATCCTCGGTTAAGATTGGTAAGGATCACTCTGAACCATTCAACACGGAATATAGTCTCAGGCGGCGCGAAAGCTTGTCCTGTACACTATTTAATATAGTTATGGAGAAGGTGATGAGAAAGGTTGGTGTCAATATGTCTGGAACCATATTCCATGTACCGTGTACGTTGACAGTTATTGTTTTGAGGTAGTAGATAAATTTACCTACCTCGGATTTTCCGTCAATAAGAATAATAGTATCAGTCAAGAAATCAAGCGGAGAATAGTTCTCGTCAATAGATGTTTTTACGGACTTCGGCAGCGCTTTAGCAAACACCACGTTATCTCGGGATACTAAGAAACAGCTATATCATGAACTAATTTTACCCGTTCTGTTATATGCTGCCAAATCGTAGGTGCTTACGACAACGGACATACAAAACCTGGGAGTGTTCGAGAGAAAAGTACTCCGAAAAATGTATGGACCTTTGTGTGACGACGGCGAGTTTCACCACCGGATGAACCATGAGCTGCATGAGCTTTATCACGACACCGAAGTAGCTAAAAGAGTCAGAATGCAACGACTACGATGGCTGGGTCATGTTGCCAGGATGGATGTAAATGCTCCAGCGAGAAACTTCGTTGGAAGGAGTTCACTTTTTACTATAGGAACTATTTCTTCCAGCACGCAATTCAATGCAGCCTTTTAAAGACTTAAGTAGTTCTCGAATCTAAAAAATAAAAAGTAAAAAAAAGTTAACCACAAATTAGGGTTTTAACACTTATTTTCGTACTTCTTATCCGGCAAGTTTAAGATGTCGGACTATGTCGTAGTATTTTCCTTTCCATTATAAGATTATTATTGCTTTCCTTATCGCGTCTTTGAAATAGTTTGGCGCTTTGCTACTGCTCATTGAGGTAAAAGGAGGTAATACTTTTTTGCCAAAAACCTGTTTGGACCTTATCAGTGCGGCTTTAGACCAGGTTAATCCACAACGGTTTAGATATTTACGCTACGGCAGATTCTGGAGAAAATCCAAGAGAAGCATATCGCACTTACCACCAATTTGTCGATTACAAATCTGCCTTATATAGTCCCTTCAGGCATCGACTATACGAAGCCATGCCTGAGTTGGACAAAAAAAACAGTGTCGACCTAGAACAGTGTCAACCTAGAAGTAAAACGTAGAATAACAGGTCAATTGAAAAGTCCCCGACTTGACACATAGATGGCGGTACTAGATCCATATGATTTTTAGTTAGCCCTAAGCTTCAAAAGACGCGTGTACAAATTTGACAGCTGTCAGGTCATTAGTTTGTTGAATTATAGCATTTTGAGTGAAGCCACTTTTGTTATGAAAAAAAAGTGGATAAAAAGGAATTTTGCGTGTTGATAAAATATTGTCTTTAAAAGGAAAAAATACAGTTAAAGAAAAACATGGCTTAATGAGGAGTTTCCGGACACTGCCCCAGGAAAATAAACCATAAACGATTGGTATGCTAAGTTAAGAAGTGGTGAAATGAGCACCGAAGACGGTGAACGCCCAAAAGAGGTTGTTACCGACGAAACATTAAAAATATCCACAAAATGATTTTGAAAACCATGATTTGGTCTTCGAATTGCTTCCGCATCCACCGTATTCTTCAGATCTGGCCACTTGCGACTATTTCCTGTTCTCAGATCTCAAAAAAATGCTTTCTGCGAAGAAATTTTTGTCGAATGAAGAGGTGATCGCCGAAACTGAGCCGTATTTTGAAGCAAATGATAAATCGTACTAAAAAATGGTATCGAAAAGTTGGAGATTAATCAGTGTATCACCCGGGGACTTTTCAATTGACCTGTTAGTGCTCGCCAACGAGTTTTTCTTATGCTATGCGAGCACTTCATAAACACCACCCTATCTCGAACCGCCAAATTCCAACTGTATCAGGTACTAGTTTTACCGTTAATGCCAACACAGGCGGATGCAGCTCATCTGGCGGTGTTTGAGAGAAAAATACTCCGCGTAAACGGGAGTTCAGGAATCGGATGAACCATGAGCTGTACGGGTTATACCACAACATTGATGTGGCCAAGTGCAACGCTGGCTAGGCCATGCCGTAAGGATGGATAAAGAAAATCAAGCGCGAAAGGTATTCTATCAAGACTTCGAAAGACGGCGCAAAAGAGGGAGACCGCGACTACGTTAAAATGACCAGGTAGAGGAATCACTGACGCTGCTTGGTAGGACTGACTGGAGACGTTGCGCACAAGGTCGAAGCAAATGGAAATCTCTTATCATTGCGACCTCTGACTTAGACACTAAGATATAAATATATATGTTATCAAGGTGGTTTTAAGGCTAATAATAATAATTTCGAGATTGTACACTTACTGTCTACCAAATTTCCGTTCAGTACTTTAAAACTGATTGAGTCACTAGCCAAACAAACACGCATATTCACGTAGTTGTAAAATGTTAAAATTTTCACCGAAATATAACACAGTATAGTTTTTCAGCTTGTTGATTCGGGACTGAATTCTGAGAACTTAACGTGAAAGTAGCCCCAAAAAGAAAAAGTTCTGCATCAATCGTTTTATCAAGTTACATGTCATAATAATTTAATATCGATTTAAAGTTAGTAAGTATCGTATAGGGAAATTTGACATAACTCAAAAACCATTAATCAGATTTAGCTGAAACAAATTTTAAAAAAATAAGAATTACAATTCCCTTAATATGTTCATATAACGTTTCCTGTTCTTGGGACCGGCCGTGGCATAGTGGTTAGAACACGCGACTACCATGCGGGAGATCGCAGGTTCAAACCTGGCTCCAGTCATCTTAAAAGAAAAAATAAATAAAAATTTTCTTTCATTGTCGGCTCCCCTCGAATGTTGTTTGACAGCAACTTCGCAGTATTAAGCGTCGATTCAATCGTCGTGTCTAGTAAGAGCTTCTCAAAACAGTGACGTTCGCATTCGTCGATAAATAAGTAGGTGCCGTTAGTTGTGAATCTAAAAATAGAAAGCGTGTTAATTCACAACAACGCGAGAAGCTATCCCATACCTCATTCATGGGGTGCAAAGGGAAATTAAGTTTAAGTTATAACGTTTTCCTACATAAGCAACATTTTCACTTTTCCATTCATCAAATGATTTCGAACTGGGTTTATTTTGTAGCAGTTACAATAAAACAGTTGTACTCAGTGTCGTATGATTATTACTTGAAATATTACTTATGATAAACATACGCCGCCATATAACAAAAGAGCTTAAAACGTGACAAATTCCCCTATACGATACTTGCTAACTTCAAATCGATATTAAATTATTATGGCATGTAACTTGACAAAACCAATGATGCAGAACTTCTTCTTTTTGGGGCTACTTTCACATGCAGTTCTCAGAATTGAGTCCCAAAATCATGTGATGTACTGTGTAATTTTCTTTTCACATTCACCAACTCTAATTTTACGCCAACACCATATTCTAGGTTTGCTGGGTCTTACAAACATCAACTTCATAAAGAGAGGGGAAGCATGAAAACAAGAGGAAGTGGGCTTGTTTCTGTATGGGTGGTGTGAAAAGCACACAAGAGAACAACAAGAGAGTTACAATAACGCTACAGAGAGAGTGAGAGAGAGCAAGACACATACAGAGTACGTATTGGCGAGAGCTTAAATGTAATCAAGGCGAATTTATCTGCGGCCATACGACATTTACATTTCGTGTACGTGTGTGTTTGTTTGTTCGTTTATTTCAATACTATATTTTATTTGGCAAGTTTTATCATCATGCTAACTTAACAAACGAAACAACAACAACAAACAGCGAGAAAAAAACCCGAAACGTTGCTAGCAAAAATTTCATTGATAAATAACAAGGAAATTTCAATTCACATAGAGTACAGTGGGGCCATCCATCCATCCAACCATCCATTCATTTGTATGTAGGCCAGCCAAGCAGCAATCAGCCAGCCAGCCAGCTAGCAAGTCAGATACGATGACGATGACACTGCCGCCGCTGTTGTGTATGGTAGATGTCACCCCTTTGGGGGTTTTGTTGTTGTTATTGCTGCTATATTCATATTTTGATTACAGGCAACGAACGAACGAATCAATTTTATTTTTTCTATGCAAATTGTAAGTTTTTTCTATTTGAAAAGCTAAGAACTGTCATAGCCAGACGAAAGGGCAGGCGATTGGGCGGTTGGTCGGAACGTTTGTCAGTTTATTGGTTGGTCTGACACTTTTGGTGGCTCTATGCGCTGATGTGTGTGTGTGTGTGAGATGATCAACTCTTTCAGAGGTACGTATAGCAGTTCGCCTTTGCCTTAATGACATACAATAAAAAACCAAAATACAAAAACAACAACCACACACAATAAAAACGACCAAAATAAGAAACAAACGGAAATTGAAAATATGCCAACTTGTGGGCGCGCGCTGCTGCTTTTTTACCCAACAACACTCTCAAGAGGCTGACAAACAACGACTAGTAGTGTCTATGGACGGAAGGGGCGGCAGTGGGGCCAAGTGAGGCATCTCAACCATTCACGGCGAATTCATAGCCGTGCTTTTGCTTCATTCATTGAAATATCGCATGAAACTCATCGTCCATTCAGAGTTATAGCTAAATAAAAACGAAACAAAAAAGCACATCTTATGGATATGCCATGAGTTAGGCAAAGAGAGGGGGAGAGAGAGAGCATTAAATAGATTAATACAGAGAGAGTGGGTTATGTATGCGCTACGAAAACATGAGCTATATGTATTAGATGTATGAGAATTTTATTTATTCTCCCGAGAGTAGAGATTATAGAGTAGAGTGCCTTAACGTGTTTTGAGTTGTGAACTTCCAGTTTGGTCCTATTCCTCATCCTGCTCAATATGTTGGTAATATAATAAAGTCCCAATAATTATTGCTGTCGATGTTGGTTTGTCTACTATTTCATACTGCTCACGATGAGAGAGTCGCTGAGTATGAGAGGACAAACAACATAAATCAGTTATGGGAAATGAATATTGAAAGTACATTATTTTCTAAATGACGGAAAGTATCAACTTGTATACAATTGTACTTTTCTGAGATTAATCTTAAAGACGACCATAAAATGGGGAAAATTCATCGGTAAAATCTGGCTATTAAAAGCACACAATTAACACAATATGCAGCAGACTGGTTTCATCTAAAACCCGATTTAAGAAGTAGTTTGATAACACAGTGCAACAGCGAAACCGGGTGGGGTGAGAAATTCCAAGTCAGAGCGAAGGTTAGGGCGGGCCAATTTGTTCGGGTCGAAAAAAAGCTTGGTAATCGTATACCATAATCCGAATCTACGATGAATTCTAAGAAATTTTCACCAAGAAACTTTGTGTCTAAAATCAATTCCTAGCTCCCATGGGGCCCTGGGGGGGTCAAAATAGGGTCCATTTGGGTTTTATATAAATATAAAATTGTGTTTTTTTTTAAAGGTAAAGCAAGATAAGGTTTTGCAGAAAAAACTGGAGTCTAGACACGCCTCTTCTGGTACCTCCCATACAAATGTACCACTCCGCCCACTTGGAGATGGAGTAATAATATCAATACCCTCGACATGATCGTGCCCAAATTCTGTATTTTGTTAAGCTATAACTAGTGATGGCAAATAAAAAAGAATAATCGATTAATTAATCATATGATTAATCTAAACGACAAATAATTAATCGCGATTAATCGATATTTTCACCTAAAATTTAATATTATCATAAATAAAAAAAATATTATATAATAAATTACAAAATTTTCTGTTTATTAAATTTTTTAAAAAAGAATTTATTTGTTTAGTATAAAATTTAAAAATAGGAGCTTTGATAGCCGTTTCGTGGTTAATCTGTTCCGTTTTTTCGTTACTTTTGCACTGCCGCTCCCAATGCTGTTAATAACTAGGGTTGCAGTTCTAGGTCTTTCGTCGTCATCCGTCAAAGCTCAATTAATACACTTGGCGGCTGGAGACGAATCTTTTTGTTCCTAAAAATAATCTATTATTACCATTTTTTCGATTAATCGTGCCATCACTAGCTATAACAGAATAAAGTTTTGGAGAGAAAAATGGGAAGTCATGCCACGCCCCTTATGGCACCTCCCATAAAAATGTACCATTCCGCCCACTTTAGAGATGGAGTAATAATATCAATATAAAAGAAAGTTCTATGTTTTACTGAGGGTGAATTATATGTAAGTCGGGTTGCCCGACTGAAACTTTCTTACTGGTTTGTAATCCTTTCAAACAACAGGTTTTCAAAAGTTTCTCAACATCAGAAGTTATTTTCAATACTGAAGACCTCTTTATTCGTCCCAATACTATTAACGATAACTTCATCTTAAAATTTTACCGAAAGGTAACAAGTAAAAGTTATGTATCAGAGTTCCCTTCCTTTAAAGACAGAGATGGAAACTTAGTCACTGACACGCACATTGTGCTGCAGTTATAAAAGAAACATTTTTGTACATTGCTCCGTCACCAAGGCATGTTCAAGTAACGAAATTACTTAATTAATGTAATGTCCATCACGGAGCCAAAACTTGGATTTTTTTAAGGCCGGTAACGATTAGTTGGTAACGTGCATGCAGCAGCTTTTGAACACTATTTGGCTAAAGGAATGCATGACCAATGATTAGAATCTAACTGTTCTATGTCCAGTGCTTAAGAGAGACGATCCAAATGGGAGCACCAACCATCGAGTTCATTATTTGGTATCCCTGCGAAGCTGTTGCAATTTGACACAGAACGACACGAAATCCTCTGTCAAAACTTAACTTAATTTTCCTATGAATGAGCTATGGTATAGCTTCACGCGTTATTGGTAAATAAACACGCTTCTCGTTTGACGAGAGGGCTGCCGATGAAAAAGTTTAGATGACTGAGATAGGAATAGAACCCTGATCGCTGCCAAGGTTAAGCAAGGCGGCGTCGCAGGAGAGGACAACCATAACATAGTCGGATGGGTCAGGCCAAGTTTTGAATTAACACGATTTAATTTTTACACTCAAACATGTTACTGCGAAGTTCCTGTCTAAAGCGTCGAGAGAGCCGTCGATAAAAGAAATGTAGATGACTGAGATAGGAATCGAACCCTGATCTCCCGCATATTAGTCGCGTGTTATAAATATCATGCCTCGGTCGGTTATTATCAAAACTTGATCTGACGAACTATCTACGGAGCGCAAAAGACATAAGACCTTGGAATTATTTTCTACGAGCGGTAATTGATGGATAAATATCTATTCTTCCAGTTAATAAAGAGAAGTTGATCGTTTTAACGACCAAAACATCGTCGGATGGGTCAGGTTAAAGATTTATTATTAAAACTTGGTCTGACAATCTATCTACGGAGCGCAAAAGACCGAATATCTAAGCATTTTTTTCCGACTTGTAGTAATTAATGGATAATTATCTTATTTCCAGTTAAGTAAGTAAAAGGTGATCGTTGTAACTTGTATAGGTAATCGATGTGATTGAAATTACTTGTCGATTATCGTGACAACCATTATCCAGATAGATATTTAAGTGATAAAGTCTGATGTAACCGTTTAGTTGAGATACCTACAGCTTCAGCGATCTAATGCAGAGTCTATTTTTGATCGTCATAACTCATTCCATGGATTTTTATCTAAAATTTCCTCTTTTAGGCGACAAGAAGGTTCGATGTAACTTTTGCTGGTACGAACACAACGGAATTTAGTAAACTATTCCAACTGCTGGTAAAGATTTCTCAACTTTGGTGATGTTTTAACAATTTAAATTATACAAAATTGTACTTGTTACCGACGAAAACATTTAACAAAATGATTTTAAATGACCCTAAATGGAAATTGAATAAAATAGCAGGCACTCTAAAGATATCAACTGAACGTGTACATCATATCATTCACGAATATTTGGGTATGAATAAGCTGTGTGCAAAGTGGGTGCCGCGCGAGCTCACTTTTGACCAAAAACAACGACGAGTTGATGATTCGGAGCTGTGTTTGGAGATGATCAAGTATAATAAACCCGAGTTTTTGCGTCGTAATGTGACAATGGCTGAAACATGGCTCCATCATTTTACTCCGAAGTCCAATCGCCAGTCATCCGAGTGGACTGCACAGGATGAACCCGTTCCAAAGCGTAGAAAAACGCAACAAGGTTATGGCGTCAATATTTTGGGATGCGCATAGAATAATTTTCATTGAGTACCTTGAAAAAGGAAGGACCATCAATAGCGACTATTACATAGCGTTATTGGACCGTTTGAAGGCCGAAATCGCCGAAAAACGACCGCATTTGAAGAAAAAGAACGTGAAAAAGGCAATGAACCATGTCACAAGTCAGTGAATTTGGGATTCGAATTGCTTCCGCATCCACCGTATTCTCCAAATCTGGCCCCCAGCGACTATTTCCTGTTCTCAGATCTCAAAAGAATGTTCGCTGTGAAGAAATTTTCGTCGAATGAAGAGGTGATCGCCGAAACCAAGGCCTCTTTTTATAAGCAAATTACAAATCGTACTAAAAATGGTTGAAAAGTTGGAGGGTCGCTAAAATCAGTGTACCATTCTAGAAGGGAATTATGTGAATAAATAACGAATTTTGCTAAAAAAAAATTGTTTTTTACTATGTTTTTATGTACCATTCTAGAAGGAAATTATGTGAATAAAAAAATACGAATTTTGCCAAAAACAAAATGTGTTTAACTATGGTAGGCCGGTGACTTTTCAATTTCCTTGTTAAGCTACATCCTTTTTGTCCCTTCTTATCTTTTTTAATTTAAAATTGTATAAACTTTGTATCCCATAAAATAGGCATGAAAAAGATACTCACATTTGAGTGAGTTACCTATGTCAGCATTCCAATCAAATACATATATGAAGATGTCTTTTACAAGGCTCAATCCCGGGCCATCCACATGGTAGTCGCATGTTCTTACCTTTATAGTGACCTCCCCCGACAGCACGAACCGTATCTTCTGGGTGTTCTGTTCAAAAGGACCATTTTCAATTTCTTAACCTCAAGATAAAGTAAATCGATATCAGCGTGGGTTCTGGAAAATTGTTGGCCTCTTTGTTCTCGAATAATGTACGGTTAAGAATGAGAGTCGTTTGAATAAGTGGAAGTGGCCTGGAATCTGGAATTCAAGAGATCAGGAAATATTTACTACACTTTTTTAACAATACTGCGATCAGGAACCAATCAGAAAAATTACAATTTGAATTTATTTGTATTGCAACAATTGCCTTATTCAACCAACAAAGCGGTATCTTTTCTCAGAACAAATATTCAACATCTCATCACTGACAGGAGAGGACTATGAAACCAAAAGAGTCACACACACCGAGAACGAGGGAGAACCTTGAGAGTGATACCCATGACATGAGTACTTGGCTGCTGAGTCTTTCAACATAAACTGCTGCTGCTGCTGCATTGCATTGATTTAATATTTTTTGTGGATCCAGCAAGGGATACCGGCAGCTGTGGAGCGGGAGAGGGGCTGCTGTTGAGGTTATTCAGACACACATGCACACACAGAAAAACATTGAAACATACATACATACATCCAACAACATACAATTCATTTTTAGTTAAATCAAGCGAATTCATTCAGTGAGTCAATCAAAATTACAACCCAACTGTCGGCCGTTTGACTGCATTTTTCCTCTGCTTCTGCCTCAGCGACGTCGTTTTTTTTTCTTCTGCTACGTTGTAGTCGTTGATGTCTTTTGCTTCTTTTATTGTTGCGGATGTCGAACAAGTTTTCTACGAATGGGTGTGGATAGCAAAACATTACATCCAACCATACCACCATACCTTCACAGTCAGTCAGTCAGCCAGCCAGCCAACCATCCGTCCATGTAGTCGTCACCCGTAGCACTCTACAGTCGTTCGTGGTGGCACAAACTTTGTGTGGTTGTTTGTTTGTGTCTTGCCTGTGTCGTTTCTTTGCGCTCCATTCTGTAAGTGCGAGAGCGCGAGTATGTGTGCGTGTTGTGTTATTCTCATTACGCTTTGCCTTGTCCTACCCATCGATGATCGGCCGGTCGACCAACCGACCGACCGATCCACTCACTCCCCAATGGCATGGATGGCATGCGTTCATTATGTTTGTGCCAAACCAAATTGGATCATCTGTTGTTGTTGACGGTTCTTTGGCTGGCTGGCTGTGTCAAACTCTGCCTCTTGTATTCTGCGATGCATCTTATCTGAGACTGTGACTTGCACTTCAGTCCAGCTTAGATCTACTCAACTCAGCTTAATTCAGTGTAGTTCTGCTTCGCAAAACGACAAAATGTCTAACAGGATATCGCAAAACGACTTTGGTTACATTGGCGGATATTACTTTGGTAACCAGTTCTCTTCCAAACGGGGGGATGAACATTTGTGTACATGCCTCGTTTAATGAGCATGTTTCCGGTAGTGGACACTGAGATTATGCACGCCAAAGCATGTGGACTGCATGTATAAGCTGTCACACCAAGGATCTGATATAAATCTTTATCATCTATGCGGATTTAGTGATTAAAGGAAATTAAAAGATTTAAGCAACGTGATGTAACTAGAATGTGCTCTTTAGCAAAACTAGTTTGGAACACTTGGAGAGTGGACAAGGAGATGTACATAGGTAACAAAGGCGATGAGATAATGTTGCATGTTAATTGAGACTTTGGTGTCAAGTAATTAGGGTTTGGAAAAACATAGACTTACACTTGACAAGATGGAAGGAAACTTTCAGGATCTTCTGTTTGACAGGAAGTCAAGTGTTGCAATAAAGTCAACCATTGAAAACACAGAAAATATTAATCTTTTTAAATTCTTCCGAGAGTACTTTTTTCAAAGCAGAATTGTAAATCAAACACGTAAGTTAAATTCTTCTATAAACATACCAACCGTGAAACGAAGGAAACTATACCGGACTGTCGTAGGAATCAGTACTTTCAGAAATTTTCAATTTAAGTCTGAAAATCCATAATATTTTCCGAAATTCATCTAAATAACATAATGGAAATCCGGCAAAATTTTATTAATACAGTTAGACGGATGAAAACCGCTACCAGCATGTCTGATGTGGCTCATTTCGATCTGAATGTCAATGTAAACAAACGAAATTGTTGCACATTGAGTGGTTCCCACCCAGAAATACTGCATGAGAGGGAATTGCATCCAATTCGCGTCACAGTTTCTTCATACTGTATTGTCTTCTTTGAACAAAACTGACAAAGCGTTACGGTTACTGAGACCGAATTTTTCTATTCGGAACTACGCCGATTAGGTCGCCGCGGAATAAGCCTATTACCAATTACGTACAAAGTCCTTTCGAGCATATTGTATGAACGTCTAAAGCCGATTGTAGAAAAACTTATTGGGCCTTATCAGTGCGTCTTTAGACCTGGTTAATGTACGACGGATTAAATATTCACCTTACGACAAATCCTGGAAAAAAAACTCATGAAAAGCGGATCGACACCTAGCACCTCTTTGTCGACTACAAATCTGCCTTCGACTCTACGATAAGGATTAGGCTATATGAAGCCATGTCTGAGTTTGGTATAACTGCAAAGCTAATTCGACTTTGCAGATGTTCCTTGGATTACAGCAAATCCTCGGTTAAGATTGGTAAGGATCACTCTGAACCATTCAACACGGAAAGAAGTCTCAGGCAGGGTGATAGCCTGTCCTGTACACTATTTAATATAGTTATGGAGAAGGTGAATGGAAAGGCTGGTGTCAACATGTCTGACCCCATATTCCACAAGAGCCACATGCCACTAGCCTATGTCGATGATATATACATCATTGGCCGAAATCTGCGGGATGTTACTGCAGACGGACATACAAAACCTGGGAGTATTCGAGAGAATACTCCAAAAAATATATGGACCTATCTGTGTCGACGGCGAGTTTCGCCATCGGATGAATCATGAGCTGTATGAGCTTTACCACGACATCGACGTAGCTAAAAGAGTCAGAATCCAACGACTACGACGGCTGGGACATGCCAGGATGGATGTATATGCTCCAGCGATAAAAGTGTTTTAAGGCGAACCTGAAGGACGGCGCAGAGCAGGAAGACCCAAACTTCGTTGGAAGGACCAAGTAGTTGGCGACGGTAGGACTAACGAAAGAATGCACGCAGAAGACCGAAGCGTGTGGAATTCTTTTATACTTCAGGCCTCAATTTTTAAAGCCACGCCGAAAGATGTAATGGGCCACTTAGATAGTAAGAGATAGGTATCGAACCCTGGTAGTCGCGTGTTCTAAATATCATGCCACGGTCGGCTGCAAGGCTAAGCTAGGCCGCTGCCGAAACTTCGACGTATGGGTCAGATCAAAAATTTATTATCGAATCTTGATTTGACGAACTATCTACGGAACGCAATAGACAAAAGTCCATGGAATTTTTTTCTACGTGCGGTATTTGATGGATAAATATTGGTTTTTCCAGTTAAGTAGGAAGAGTCGAAGAAGTAGGTAATCGATGTAAATCACACTGCATTGCAACTCAACAAACTGTCGATATTACCATGCTGGTCTTGGCAATCAATAGTGTACGTTCACTCGGATAAGTCCTCATTATTTATTGTTTCCTAGTCTCTGATGATTTGAAATGGAGCCATGTTTCGTCCTTAACTTACTCGAATCATCGTCAGTGCACTACGTAGTGGTCCACAATCTTTTCCAAGTTTAAATCCACGATCTTCAACAAGATTATCTTATTCTCTAGGTCGAGTAAAAAGCTACATTTATTTCATCTGAACCTTAATTTATGTGTGATGTAATCTTCTTCGCTGGGACAGAAAGTGACATGTTGGTTAGAATACGTAACTATCATGCAGGAGACCTGGGTTCGAGCCCTGTCACATCCATCTATATTTCTTTGATCATCGTGCGTAATAACTTTCGTCCCTAGGTCGAGAAAAGGCTACTTAACATCATTTGAACCACATTTTATATATGAAGCAATTTCCTTTACTTTGACAGAAAGTGACATGTTGGTTGGAATACGTAACTATCACGCGATTGACCTGGGTACTAGCCCTGTCACAGTCATTCAAATTTCTTTAATCGGCGGTCCTACCGATGTTGTCGAAAATAACCTCGAAATGTTCGAGTCAGTCGCCATGTCTTGAAAAACCTCTTAAAAAAAGCTGATATTCGGAATCGTCATTAAACTGTAGGATCCGTTGTGGGACTTTAAAAATAGAAGCACGTTATCTCACTCAACTGCAAGAAGATCTTTCATATTTCAATCAGAAGATGACAAGGGAAGACACGTTTTTTAAACGGGTCCTACAATTTGAAGTAGCAAGTTTTCAAAGCTTTTACTAGATTCGTCAATTGCTTCACTACTCGAAGCGACATCAGAGCACAACGAGGTGGCCAACGATCGCTTCAGACTTTTTACCCACACTCATCGGATTACGAACAATCCTTAGGTCCCTAGATCAAAAAAAGACAACGTTTACATAATCTGAACCTCAATTTATGAGTGATGACCAAGTTTTCCACTTTTTGAGCTTTTTCGATCTTATAGGAAACTTTCTTGCTGCATAATTCCAAATGAAACCCCTCTCTCCTAAAACCAATGGGGAAATCTCCTCATTCGGGCCTTTTGCCTAAATGCAACATCCGTTGTAAACCTGGTTACGCCCATGTAAGCTAAAGTAAAATTTCAATCACAACATACGCTCACACATTGCCGCAAAGTTTGCGGAAGGTGTTGGATGACGAGGTAGATGATAATGGTGGTGGTATGTGTGAATGTAAAAGAAGCCTACATAGAAACATTGTATATGTGTGTACAGGTATAGGTAAACCGTGCTTGTGTGTATCTATACCATAATTTAAAGCGAAATACTTGTTTTCATTTATGCTCAGGGTTGCCAACATCAAGAACTTGGCATAGTGTCTCAGCTCAATACCTATGTCATTAGTGCAGAAACCAAGAGAATAAGCTGCTTAACTGAATATCTTCTCTTTAGAGATTCACGATTTGTGTTCGCGATCAGGAGGGGATGTTATGCGATCTGGTTGGCAACTCGGTTAGACCACATTTTCAAAACTAGTAGCTGCTTAGCTTGTTGTTCAACTTGTAGAGCGTAAGAGCAGACAAACAAACGAACAGACAAACCCACAAAGCAATAACAAAACTTTGTGGCAGAAGAACAAGGAAAACATTAGGACTATCAAACATAATCATATTTAAATAACAATAACACTACAAGGGAGATGGATCAGAGCCGCAAAGGCTGCTTAAACAACGGTGGTGCGACTCAGCTACAGCAGCCATCTCCGGCTAAGCTCGACGTTTTATTTGTGTACATCGTCGTTGGCTTATTATGTTGCCTGGCATTGTAAGTATCTGCATGCGGATCGCTCGTTCATACATTCATCGTCTGCATGTGTGCTTGGAAGGAAGTAATAATTCTCTCTAAAGATAAATAATTCCCACAAACAACCTAATAAATATTGTTTAATTAGAACAATACGATGTTGCTGATGTGTGTGGAGTGTCGAGTGTCGCAGTCGCATTTCCATTTTTCATTATGTGGATTGTACTACTCATGCTCTCTTTGTATGCAGTTAACTTTTGCTCTCTGCAAATTTTCTTAATGTTGCCGCATAGAGAGTTATGTTGTAGCTCTTTAGAACATTCTCTCTGTAATCAGGTATGATAACTAAGATGTACGAATCATACGAATGGTACACAAGTTAGTAGATATTGGATTAGGATTTATAGATTTTGTGAAAAGTTTGGTTGATTGGTTTGTTTTAACATATATAGTGAATTATACTAAACTTAAACTTAATTTCCCTTTGCACCCAATGAATGAGGTATGTGATAGCTTCTCGCGTTGTTGTGAATTAACACGCTTTCTATTTTTAGATTCACAACTAACGGCACCTCCTTGTTTATCGACGAATGCGAACGTCACTAACGTCAACAACATTCGAGGGGAGCCAACAATGAAAGAACAATTTTTTAAGATGACTGGAGCCAGGTTTGAACCTTCGATCTCTCTCATGGTAGTCGCGTGTTCTAACCACTATGCCACGGCCGGTCCCAATAGTAATAATAAATTAGACATTGGAGTTTAATTCAGCATCTACAAACTTTGGGGTAATGTGTAAGCGTGGGTTGTGATTGGCCAACATGGGCATAACCAGGTTTACAAAGGATGTTGAATATAATATATATATATATTATATATAAATTTAGGTTCAGCTGATATTAAAGTATAGATTTCTCGACCAACGGATTATGGTTAGTTTCCGCAATGATCTTGAAGATCTTGGGTTAAAACTCCGACATTATTGTGGGCCACGTTATTGTGAACTGATGACGCTTCGAGCAGTTGACAAGTCTAGTAAAATCTTTTCTAACTTGCATTGGCAATCGTAAAAGGAGAATTATTTTCATTTTTACAAAACTTCTAAAAAAAATCATTTGAATCCTACCCATCCCTGAAGCATTTTTAAATCTCAATGTCTCTTTGATTTTTTCTCACTCACACACACACATCTACAAATCTTCATATTCACCCATTGATGTTAAGATACGAGTATCTTAAAGATACGCGCAACTAAGCAATAAAGTTATTCACTCTTTTTGGTGGAAATACAAGTGAAAAACAAACATAATCAGGCATGGAAAATTCTCTTGGAATTTCGTTGTAAATATGCACAAGTGAGAGCACAGCCAGTTGCATGCACCACTGAAGCCATTTAGCGCTGTTTGTCGTGTGTCTGGCTGCTCTCTTAAGTCGTGTGTTCTTTGCCAAGGAAATCTTATTTTGTTATTGTGGGAGTTAGGTACGGTAGGTCGGCCACAAACGATGGGGAAAACAGTGTTACCAGTTCAGCATAAGCTTTCAGCTTTTTTCTACCATAAAGTACGCAACAGCGAAAGGGTTGACAGAAAAAATAAAAATATATAAAAACAAATAGGTTAGGTTAGGTTGTGGACTAGTAAAACCAGATCACATTACACAACGAAATCTGCTGATGCATTGTGATTGTCCGTTAGAACACGAAAATAGGGATGGGGAGGAGACAGAAGGAGAGAGGGGTGAGATAGAGAAAATCTTGAGAACCCCAATCGTTACCTTGACCCAGTTAGACAGGGAAGGCACCGCATGAACAATATTAAATTGCCTACTCGGACTGAGGAGAGAGACTCTACTTTCCCCTAATAGAGCGGGTCAGATACAAACAATATGTTTCATCGTTAAGGTATGATCCCATTTGCTGATTATGTGCCTAATATTGCAATAGCCTGTTAGAAATCCACAGGCCGGTCTCAGGTCAGTTTTGCACACGTCAACCATCTACGCCGACCGAAATCTGCTGTATTCGGGCCACAGATGCTAGATCAGTTATACAGTCGGTTTTGGAGATCCAACGTCCGGTGGCTGTTTTCCACATCTACTCCTTCACTCCACACATCTTCCAGTCATGATCGGACATAGAACAGCCTCCTCTAGCCAATATGTCTACTGATTCATTACCAGAATTATCGCAATG
The DNA here is from genome assembly GCA_964034835.1 of Muscina levida. NCBI lineage: Eukaryota > Metazoa > Arthropoda > Insecta > Diptera > Muscidae > Muscina > Muscina levida. The sequence goes on from OZ035883.1 coordinate 37,471,320, forward strand.
TCGTGGAACCCAATCCAGAGGTTTTAATCCATCCAACTTCTCCTTACAGTTCCTCACCAACTTTGATTTACACAATGTAGAATAGATCGCTTTCTTTGAAGTCTGGCTATCCACACAGATGGTTATCCGTCTTATAGTATCAGTTCCACATCCATTAATAGCCTCAGCGGCCAGTACCTTAGCCTGTAAAACACTACATTCATTACGTAGCCTAAAAGAGAGGCTCAGATGATGATGGTTTTCCCTGTAAATACAAGCTTTTGTGCCCTCTTCCTTTTTTGAACCGTCAGTAAAGACAGAAATGGAGTCACCATAAGGAGTCTCGGCGTCATTCGATCTTTCCGGAATATCTACACATTTTTAAAAAAAAATCAGTACGTGGTGGAATACGGCTGGCTGTTTTCCACATCGGCTGGTGAACATCTTCCAATGAGTCATGACCAGACAAAGTACGGCCTCCTCTAGGCAATAGGTCTTCTGATTCATTACCGAGAATCTTGCAATATCCTGAGACCTAACAAAGGCTGACATTCTGTGGTTCTTTCAATGGTGCCGTGCAATAAAGCCATAGGTAATAAAGCCTCTTTCAACTTCTCCTTACAGTTCCTCACCAATTTTGATTTACACAGTGTAGAATTGATAGCTTTTATTGCAGCTGGCTATCTACCCAGATGGGTATCCGTCTGCTAGTATCAAATCCACATCCCATAGTAGCCTCAGCGACTTTCTGCCTCAGTCTGAAAAACAGTGCGTTCATTATGTAGCCTTACAGAGAGGCTTAGTTGTAAATCTTCGCTGTATACACCAGCTTCCATTTTTAAACCGTCAGTAAAGACAGAAATTAAGTCACCATCCTCATATAATGCATGCACTACTAGTCTTTATTTGGGAATAATTTTTCAAATAAGAAATGCTGAACGCATTATCTTTTCATCAGATTCATGCATTACATGGACAGACCAGAGGCTTTTACAATGAATGCATAAGGAGTTTCATATACATACCCCCCGATTCCAAATAACAGTGGTATTGCGTGTCTTCCAAATGGAAAGAATTGTTTATGTCTGTTTAATTCATATTCATAGGCTAGATTAGATAGTAGCATGGCTGACTGACTAACATTCTAACAAAAAATGGGTTCAAAGTTCAGTAAGGTTTAGTGTGGTTGGAAAAAAATAAGTGTAAGTATAGAAAGAAATATATGGAAGTGAGTAATATCTAAAAATAACCGGTGCGCTCCCAATAAAAATGAATAATTTGAGGATGCACTGTATAGTTTTTGTTTTATTAGCAAGTCCTTCTTTTTTCATGTGTATGCAAGCCTTCTTATAAAAAGCTTCCTTAAAACCTTCTTTTGGAAAACTTCCCTGATGCCTTCTTATAGAAAGCGACGACGGAAGGCCTTCCCTCTCAACCTCTCAACTCAACTTAATTTCTCTTTACACCCCATGAATGAGGTATGGGATGCTTCTCGCGTTGTGAATTAACACTCTTCTATTTTAGATTCACAACAAACGGCACCTACTTTTTCGTTCGATAAATGCGAACGTCACTGAATGAGAACCTTTTGCTAGACATGCCGATTATCTCGGCACTTATACTGCGAAGTTGCTGTCGACAACATCCCAATCTCACGCAATGTAAAAAAAAGAAATGAATAAAGAAGGTCAAGAAAGGCATACCGGATCCAAATGAAGCCCTTCAAACTCATGAAGGAAGAAAGGCCTTCCGTCTCATGATTATCCTGCCGCTGGGATAGGGAGTACCGCCGCCATACCATTCCGATCTTTCCGAAGTTTCGTATACGTATAATTTACATAAATTCACACATTTCTTTAAAAAAAAATCAGTACCAGGTGGCCCTCAGTCTTATAGCCCCTCGGACTGCAATAGCCTTGACGTACAAGTCCAGGTTCGGAAGGCCCAGGAACACATCCAAAGCCGTTTGCGGTGTGCTCCTTTTACCCCCATTAATCCCCATTGTAGCCATCCTATGAACCTTGGCGAGTATTATTAACAAATTAATCTTATCTAGGCCCTCCGACCAACCAGACACCCATAGGGAATAATTGGCCGGACTACCGTGGTATACAGGCGGGCTGAGGCCCCAACGTTTAGATACTGAGTTCCGGAACGCATAAAGGGCATTGACACTTTTCCTCGATATTCTTCCACCAATTTAGCATCTGAACAAGAACAACACCTAAGTAAAGATTCAGTGTAGGGTGATCAGTTCGGTTTTAAAAAACCGGCTACTCGGTTTTTTTCACTCATAAAAACCGTCGGTTTTTTTTAAATCACTGTTTTTCGAATATCGAATAATCCGGTTATTTTTTGTCGAATCTCGGTTTTTTGGCGTTCGATACTTTTAATTTAAATTCATTCATAATTGTGTTAAATGTGTACTGGTACATGTTTTTTTCCAGCTTCTTCCGGCTTCTGAGACTACAATATGGGAGAAAATATATGATTTCTATCTATCCAAAAAAGATAAGGTTACGAAAAAATTGATTTTTTTAAAGCAGAAAAACCAGCGCTTCTCTATTGTGGTCGATGAATGGTTGGATATATCTTACATAAAATACATAAATGTTACTGTCCGAACACTTGAAAGCAAAACGTTTAAAACCAATTATCAGTAAATTTATATGAAATTTTAAAAAGACGTATATCAGAAAGAAGTATTCAAACACTGAATACTCTCATTTTGTATTTAAGTACGAGTAAACTCCCAATTATTGACGCATTTTTAAAATATTCAAGTAAAAATGAAACAAAAGAGTTGGCGTAAATTTTGTATTCACGATTATTTACTGAGGAACATGATTCGTTTACAGATTTAAATGACCAAATTATCGTTGATGCCTCTGAAGATACTATAGAAACAGAACTAAATAAAGCTATAAAAAACGTTCAAAATCCTAAAACTACCATTAAAAAATCTACCAAAAATTTTCTTATAGAAGATTTTTTATATATGAATAAGAGCGGCAAAAGGACTGAAAACCTTGACAGATTATTAAACGCCTTGAACACAATAAGTCCAACTAGTACATTGAGTGAAAGGGCATTTTCAATGGCAAGTTTTATAAGAACCAAAGAATAAAATAGGTATACACCCAAGCACTTAAATTGTATCTTATTTTTATAAATGTTACTTTAGGGAAAACTAAAGATTGAATTAAATATATTTATATACAATCAAGCATTTACAAATGAATTGTTATGTTTTGTTTGTCTTTGTTAAAATAACAAACTGATCTCAGTAATGTTTTGCATTGTAAGTATAATTAAACTAAATACATAAAAAAATTGTTGAATTATTTTCTGCTATTTTTCAATGCAATTTTTTTGTCAAGAATTGTGTTTTAATTTTTTATTTGGCATACATTTGAAAACCGGATTATCCGGTTTTTTGTGAATTTCAAAAAAAGCAACCGGTTTTTTTAAATGCCATTTTTCGAATAATTCGAAAACCGGTTTTCGCAAAAACCCGAATAATTGATCACCCTAATTCAGTGCCTATTCAGTCTTGGTGGCCTGAAGTCCTTACCGTATATCTACGAGTGAAGATATCTAATTCCGTTTTCTGAGATAACCAATTCCGTTTTCTAAACCACATTATGACGTTCGGGCTAAGACCGGCAAGCATAAAGGCCATTGACACCTTTCCCTGGTATTTTTTGATCAATTTAGCTTCTGAACAAGGACAACACCTAGGTACTTAGCCTCCGTTAAAAAAGATTCAGTTCCACCCCATTCAGTCTCGTTGACCTGATGTCATTCACCTTATACCTACGAATGAAGATAACCAATTCCGTTTTCTGAGGGTTCAAAAGGGGTTCGTCTGCATATTTGTAATTGTATTGCCGATTGAAAAGAATAAATTCGTCTGTATGTTCATACTTGCATTACATGACACTATCTATGTATCTTATTGTATCACTATGGGGCTAAAAACCACTTTTGCCACGCCCCATCCGCGTATTGAAGGAAAATAAATATAAATAATATGTTTTTCCACCCCCCAAAAATATTTTTGTCGCATACATACAAGACATTGCTGTATATAGGTCTCCACGAGTACTAAATTTGTCCTATAGATGTCGCTGACTTACGACATCATTTTGTAAATATAGCTAAGAATATTCTGCTTTGGAAGTATAAAGTTTTATTCAAAAACAAAAAAATTATGTATGACAAGATGTATTTTGTTGCTGTTTGCATTATTACCGAAAATTATAGCATACTTTTTTTTATATGGGTACCGACCCGGTCTAGCCTATAGTGCCGAGTACTATTTGTATACCAAATTCTATTCCTTTGGGCTAAAAAACAGTGTAGCCAGCCACTTCGTCGACTGTATCTCATTTTTGGCTTCCCCACTCTATTTACAGAACGAAAATAAAAATTTCGTCTACAAATTGACGTTCAGCTGAAATAGACGTCGTTTTTTCTCGACCTTGGGACGATGGGTTTAATATGGGGTAACCTTTAGTTAGGGCGAATGTAGTCTTCTTCCCCGCGAACCTTCTCTCAGGTAAGGTACTTTTTTACTAGGTTCCTTAGTGAAGTCCAAAACTCGTTTTAGTTTATGATCAAATAAAAATTTCCTTTGTAAATGTGTAATTATAAATGCTCCCCATTTCCCGGGAAACGGTATTCCCGGTTTTCCCAGAATTCCCGGTCCTTTCCCGGGATTGATATATTTCCCGGGAATCCCGAGAATGGCTTAAAATTTTACAGAAATCATATATGGTTATATTCTCCCAAAAATTATGCCATTTGATAGAACGCTGTCCAAACGCCGGTCCGGGAACAAAGAAATTTCTATTATTACATACATTGTATGAAATTTTTTAGTTTTCCGGTCTATTCCGGACCGGCGTTTCTAAAATACTTTTTTCAAAAGGGTCGCGAGTCGGCAGTATTGAAGAACAGCATTAGTAGAGCACTCCCACGAATTTCTGTAACGTTTGCTTAAAAACTGCGGTAACGCCGGTCCGGGAGCGAAGAAGTTTCTATTATTTTTTTCAGTGCATCTTTTCTTAAATCAACTTTTTATTTCCCGGTAATCCCGAGATTCCCAGTAATGCCGGGAAAATTCTAATTCCGGGATTCCAGGGATGATTTGCCGGGAAACCGGGAAACCCGTTCCCGGGTTTACCAATACCAATTTGTATCTCTCTGGCGTTAAAACACAATGTGGCCACGACCAATTTGCTCAATTATCGAAAATATAAATTGCGGCTGTATATTCATATATGTGTTGCCGAGTTCTATATATGTATTGAATTTTACCTCTGAAGCACTAAAAAAAGTTTTGCCAAGCCCCCTCCTGATGGAACCTTTCTTCATGCTCATCACTTACAGCTTCCAAATTCTAAGTCATAAAAATCCATTTATTAGTCTTGAATGTTATTATTTTTGATTTTTGAACAGTTAACATATTTGATATATCACATACGGGTCATTTTATCGACTTCTGGCAACTCTTTCAGCAACGCCTGCAGTTAACTGAGTGCAGGTCTCTCAAATAATGACGGACGGTTCACGTTCGTTCGTACACTCAGTCATATTGGGTTGTGTTTATTTTCATACTGACAATACAATAAGTGTGTGTATGTGTGTGTGTAGTGTGCTTTCAAAGCGTTTGTTAACGGACATCGAGTGCGGCTGGTGTTTTTATGAATGAAGGCGGCAGCACATACTCACGTTCGGGTCACTGCAATGAATGAGATGAATGTCTTTGCGAAACAGTCAACAAAGTGGTTTTTTTGCCTTTGCCTTATAAGCATTTCGTTATTTTGGCCCTAACTCGCGAGCTCTTTTAACACTTTTAACACTCGCATTTATTCTCCCGGTATCAAGCATCCGCCTGTTATTCATTTGAGACCGACAGAGAGAAAGAGAGTGAGATTGCTGCTGTGTGGATGTGATTATCTTATTCTCTATTTCCTTCATCTTCGGATGATATGTATGAAATGAACCAACAGACCATAAGAGTATGTACTAAGATTACATTCTACTAAGTATGCGAGTGTGTTAGTAGTATTGCACACACAATCACACCACATCCACTCACAAGGAAACACATTTAGGAAATTCGCAATTTAGTCGAAGGCGTCGCAGTAACCCACCGGCCGGTCCATCCATAGTCATTTCCTATAATGTAATCACAATGTTGTGATAGTACTTGAGACCGGTGGCATATTCTAAGAACTGTCTCTGTCTCATGTGCGAAGCGGTAGACAAAGTATGAAGAGTAAGTTTTCTGATCCATATAGTTTTGTTAACAAATGTTAGTGGCTCTTTATATAGTTATAAGATCAGGTTTATTACACTCTGCGACAAATGGTAGGGGTCAGTGATTCGGTATGGGTTTAAACTACCGGGAAAAGTTATATTGGTAAACAAAAAGTTATACGTGTCCTGACGTTTCGCTGGGTCTCATCTAGGAATCGAGATATGTATATCGATTTGAGGTTAATAAGTATCGTATAGGGGAATTTGTTATAACTCGAGAACCACTAGTCCGATTTTGCTGAAACATATTTAGTAAAATTAGGAATTGCAATTCCTTCGCAGTTATAAATGTATGACAAAAAAATTAAAAAAAATAATTTTAAAGTTCTTAAAAAATTCAAAACCGACAAAAGTGTCAAGTCTTACTACTTTCACGTAATGTTACATGACCTATGAACAAAATGAGACATAGAACATGAAAATCGATTATCGCGGTTCGGTTTTATTCACAATTAAGTGAATGTATCTATTTTGGAATATATAAGTTTTTTCCATTTCAGGATATATGGGAGGTGGGCGTGTCCCTTGAGATTATTTGATATAAATCAACAAATTGAGGCAAATTTGGGTCACTTCCAACAACAATTTTGGAAGATACAAGTTTTAAACATTTCTGGATATATCGAAGGATGGCGTGTCCTTTGAGATAATTTGATGTAATTCAACATAGCTGTCATTAATGTAACAGCGGCAAGTTGAGGCAAATTGGTTCAATTCCAACAACAATTTTGGAAAATACAAGTTTTTTTCATTTCAGGATATATTGTAAGGTGGTCGTGTCCTTAGAGATAATTTGATAAAATTCAATAGAGTTGTCAGTAATACATGAGAGACAAATTGAGCCAATTTTGGTTCAATACCAACAACAATTTTGAAAAATACAAGTTTTTTCGATTTCAGGATATATGGGAGTTGGGCGTATCGTTCGAGATAATTTGATAAAATTTAATAGAGTTGTCAGTAATACATCAGAGACAAATCGAGCTAAATTTTGCCCAATTCTTACAACAATTTTGGAAAATATTATAAAAGTTTTTCTCATATCAACTTTAGTTAATACCAACAACAATTTTGGAAAATACTAGTATTTTCCATTTCAGGATATATGGGAGTTGGGCGTGTCCTTTGAGATAATTTGATGTATTTTAACACAGTTGTCAGTAATATATCAGGGACAAATGGAGGCAAATTTGGTTCAATTCCAACAACAATTTCGGAAAATATAAGTGTTTTCCATTTCAGGATATATGGAAGGTGGGCGTGTCCTTTGAAATAAGTTGATATAATTCAACACAGTTGTCAGTAATATTCCAGTGACAATTTGAGGCACATTTGGTTCAATTTCAACAACAATTTTGAAAAATTTAAGTTTTTTACTTTCAGGATATATGGGAGGTGGGCGTGTCCTTTGAGATAATTTGATATAATTCAACATATTGAGTCAAATTTGGATCAATTTCAACATGAATTTTGGAAAAATAATAGTTTTTTTCATTTCAGGATATATTGTAGGTGGGCGTGTCCTTTGAGATAATTTGATATAATTTAAAACAATTGTCAGTAATATATCACAGACAAATTAAAGCAAATATGGTTCAATACCAACAACAGTTTTGAAAAATTTAAGTTTTTTTCATTTCAGGATATATGAGAGGTGGGCGTATCTTTCGAGATAATTTGATATAATTCTACACAGTTGTCAGGAATATATGGAGGCAAATTTAGTCAAATTTGGATCAATACCAACAACAAGAATTTTGAAACATTAAGTTTTTTTTTCATTTCAGGATATATGGGATATATGTCCTTGGGCCGATTTTCACAAAACTTTTTTTCTCTTCTAGTTATAAAAACAATGTGTACTAATTGTCCTTCTTTTTTTAATACCTCCTTTTATTTTTGGCCTCCGTTTGTATGAAAACACAACACTGTGAGGAGTATCTACCGCAAATCATAAAAATAAAATAACCTTTTGGTTATTACTTACTTTTATTAATTCTAAGAATCATACAAAGTCATCAACGATTTTTCCAAATAATTTTGTACATATCCTTATTTACTTAATTGTAAATAAAAGCGAACCACGGACATCGATTTTCATGATCTATGTCTGATTTTGTTCTTACGTTACAGTAAGATTTGGCACTTTTGCCAATTCTTACTGCTTACTGTTGCTGTTTTCGACAGCAACTTTGAAGTGTTCGAGTCAATAGACATGTCTAGTAAAAGCTTTTGAAAAATACCTGACCTTCGGATCCGTGCTTAAAACTGCAAATCCAGCAATTAATTTAAAGAGCCCAAAACAGAACCACATGCAATAGAACGCTATTTCCAAGCTATACGCCAGCTTTATTCTTACAGTTTTTACCGGCCGCCTCTTAAATGCTTATAATAAAAATTTGAATTTTTTCCGCATTTACACCAATGACACTTTTTCTTTATACCAAACTCCAAATCAGAGAGATAAGTATGTACTTTAGTTATTGTCAATCATTCATACAAAAATTGGTACTTGTATCACCACCACTTACTGGCATAAGCTTATACAGGCTCTCAAAAACGCTCGCTCGTTCACTCACTTACGTACGTTCGTACTTGCGACAATTCATTCATTTGATTCAGCTGTTTGTCGTTTCTGTTGTTGTTTTTGTTCTTGTTGTCGTTTTTTTGTGGCCCAAAGTGCGAGTATCTAGCAATACGTGCCTACGTATATCCGGTGGTCTCATATTTCGCAAACCAAGCAAAACAAACGTGTCTGCTTACCGTTGTCGCGCTGTCCTCGTCGTCGTCGTCGTCGTCGTTGTCTTCGACGGCCGCTCAGAAATTGCTGAATACCAAACAGATAAAGTGATTCTATACTACACATAGTGTATCTATGGCCTGCAATTCACTTAGATACTTACAACGTTCATATTTAAAAAAAAAGAAACAAAACAAAACAAAAACAATCGAAAATCAGAGCGCAATTCAATTGTGGCACAGTGGTTACAAATTTCGAGTTAGGATAGGTGTAGTTAAAAAGGGTAGGCGAGGTTTAGATGTGTTGCAAAGTGATGTTGGGTTTACAAAATTCGTGATGAAGACTGTTTAAATGAACTTACCTTATTCTATGGATAGGCAGTTTGGTGGCTAGCGCTGGAGAAGGCAAACCACCAAAAAACAAAGTTCCAACGCATTATGAGACTGGTGGCAATCATAATAACAGGTGCACTTAGAACTACTCCATTTCAGGCACTGTGTAGTATCCTGAACTGGTTTTCACCAGTCATTGAGGCAAAGAAGGAGGCAGCGAACACCGTAACTACACAATATTAGAACATGTTTTCGATCCGTTTTTTATGAGAAATATCCCGGACAGAACCTACTATGAATATCCCTGCAGTTCTGGAGGTGTCAATTGGCCATGCTTGAATTACGTACCCCACTACTCCCTACATGGGTACTTGCTTGTATGACCCTATAGTAAGCGAACGCCGAACCAATGTAATGACCAGGACAACCGGAAATATGCAAATGCATGTTATTTTTAGAACGAGATATTAACAAATGGTAAGGTATTTACATTTTTCATTGTCCCACAAGTGTTTTGACCCATAAAGACGTATTTCGGCATATATTGGTTTTAAGAGCGTATTTAAAAAAATTCTTTTTAAGCCTATTTTATAATTTTTAGGACATATGTTTTAAAAAACATCAATTTTTAAGCATATCTTATGTTTTTAACATAAATTTGTACTTTAATGTTAAATCCAGTTTTTTCTTATTGAATTGTTCCTTAAATAAAAATACTAAAATAGAAATATATCATAAAATGATATATAGGTAGAAATAAATTATGAAATGCAATTGTATACTTCTTTCTATGGATATACAGAGGACACGATTTGTGCTAAACTTATCCAGAGTCCACTTGAGGAACATCATAGCTGTGATAACTGGTCATTGGCCGGTTGGTAAACACGCTAAGAGGCTGAAACTACCCTACAACGATTTTTGTAGAAGCTGCAATGATGAAGAAGAAGAGGAGACCACGGAGCATCTTCTATGTCACTGCCCTGCTTTAGGTGACCTGCGATTCGAAAAACTTGGTCATCGGAAACTTTTAGACAATACCTGTCTATCAGTAGGCGATTTGCGGAACATCCATGCCTTCATCAGGGAAATGGCTTGACAGCGACGTTGACCGATTAGAATAGGAACATTTGGTTCGGAAATCATAAAATGGTATCTTCAAGTGAGCTGTGTTCAACGTGGCTGCCGAATTAACCTAACCTAACCTATACTACTTTCTATTTTACTTACTCAATATTTGTGTATGTAAATTTACTAAAAATACTTACAAAGACTGAATTTAAAAAAATATTGTTTTGTTTAAAAAGTTATGTGTTTTTTTTTTAACTTTTAAGCTGTTTTTAGACTTTACATTAACATATTTATAATTCATATGAAAAAAATTGTGTGATTCAATTGGTGAGAGCATATTTTTTTTAAAGTGCATATTTTATGATTGTAAGAGCATATTTTGTAATTTTTAGGGCATATTTTAAGCGCATAAAACACGATTTTAGGCCATATTTCTGGTTGTTTTTCTTATTTCGCTAATAGGGCATAGTTGAAGTATACTTTTAATGGGGTCCCATATCACTAGTTTGTGGTTACCATGTGGTAGCCGTTGACCCTATTTGTGGGCATTTCATACAAAAGACTAAATGATAAAATGCATTGCTTAGGGTTGGTAAAGTAAGTTAAGGTGACACCCTACGAACTAGTGTCCAGTTCCTACGGATGTCCTTTACTTTGTGGAAGAGGTCATCCAAATTTTCATAAACTGGTCAAAATTATAAAAAAAACAACCGGCTTTAGAATCTTTTCGTACGAGTTAAATCCAACCAGATTACTGTAACGTTTGCGGCGATTACCGTCGTCGAATGAACCATGAGCTGTATAACAATATCGAGGTAGTCAAGCGCGTTCAAATTGAGCGAATTTGCTATATTGAACAAGTTATACGAATGGATAAAAATGCTCCAGCTCGAAAAGTCTTCAGAATAAACTTGATGACTGTAGCAAAATTCAGACGAAACATTCGACGGTTATCCTCGAATGGGTTCCAGGATATGGGGACATATATGGTAACCAAAGAGCCGACGCACTCGCTAAGGTCGCCACCAGTTTATATTTAAGTGAAGTTCACCGTGACATTGGTGTTCCACTAACAACGGAGAAAACAACTAGAAAGATCCCACTTACACAGCAAGCAAACAGAATTTGGTCTACCATGCACATGTAGAGTACATGATTTACTGTTAACCAGTCTAAATTCAATCTTAGAAACATCATAGCGAATATAACCAGTCACTGGCCAGTCAGCAAACACGGTAATAGGTTAAAACTAACTACAATGATTTTTTTAGAATCTGCAATAATAAAGCAGAAGAGAAAACAATGGTGACTAATGTTAGATTAGGTTGTGGACACGTGTAATCTGCTAAAATGCAGATCACACTACTCACCGAGATCTGCGGATCTATTGTGATTGTCCTTTACAAAAAAGGGAAAGGGAAGGGCGGGAAAAAGGAGAAGAGGAATAGAGTAAGAAGAACGAAGGGAAAATCGTAGGATCCCCAATCGTCATCTTGGCCCAGTTAGCCATGGAAGACACCGCATGAAATATATTAAATTTCTTGGTCGGACTGAAGAAAGAGACTCTAGGTCTTTTATATAACTTTCCCTAAGTATATTAGCCTCTAAAGGGCTAGAGCGGGACAGCTACAATAAAGATGTTCCATCATCTATGAATGAGTAACCTAATCGGCATGCTACCACCGATGCGTCTTAGGAAGTTGGTAACAGAAGTTACTGAAGCTCAACACAGGCTCTCCTAGTGGCTTTGGCAGCCCCAAGAAACTAGGATCGGGCGCGGTGGCCTAATAAGCCACTCTCCTTAAACAAAATTATTATCAAAACACGAAGAAAAGAAAAAACAAGAACCCCACCAAATGTTGACGACCTCCGCAAACGATATAAAGACCATGATTTAAGGATATGCACCTGGAATGTCCGAATGTGCCTCTATCCAACTGGCGGATGTCCTCGACAAATACATTTTCCGCCATACAGGAAATGAAATGGACGGGACAGGGATGCACACGACGTAAGAACTGTGACATCTTTTACAGCTGCCATGCAGAAAGACACGAATTTGAATGTGGTTTCATAGTCGGCAAGAGACTTCGACACCTGGTCTCGCGGTTTAACCCCGTAAGTGACCGAATAGCCACTATTCGCATCCGGCGAAATATTTTTACATTACGCTGATTTGTGTACACGCCCCGACGGAAGACAAAGACGATGACATTAAAGATGCATTCTATGAGCGCCTGGAGGAAATATATGACCGCTGCCCTGCACATGACATTAAAATTGTTCTGGGAGATTTTAATGCTATAATGGGAAGGGAAGATGCTCTTGGTTCAGCAGTCGGAATATTCAGTCTACTCGACAACACCTCCGATAGCGGATTCAGACTGGTTAGTTTCGCGTCGGCAAGAAACATGGTTATGAGTGGAACCAGATTCCCGCATAAAGATATCCACAAGGCAACCTGGATATCTCCCGATCATTGATGGAAGGCATGTCTCAAGTGTTATGGACGTGCATGTGAGGCGCGGTGCAAATATTGACTCGGATCACCACCAAGTTGCAGCCAAGGTACGCACACGATTAAGTAGAGCTAAAAACACTCTTAATCAAACGCAAAGGAATATAGACATCACAAGGCTACATACCACCGTGGTAGCCAATGCCTACTCCAACAAACTCTCTCAAATAATCCAAACAAATCCCCCTAGTTCTGATGTTCCCGACACACAGTGGCAGCATATTGCGAATTCTATGACCACTGCCGCTACGACCGTACTGTGTTATGAAAAACCACGCTTATACAAGCCTTGGTACGATGATGAATGTCGCGAAATGTCTGAGGAAATGGATGCTGCATACAAGGCAAAACTGCAGCCAATGGCGACGCGTGCGGTGACGGAGCGTTATAATGATAAAAGGAAGGAGATGAAACGCCTGTTCAGGCGGAAAAAACGTCTGTGGAAGAAAAGAGAGAGCCAGGATATCGAAAACTACAGGGATAAAGGTGAGGCCCGAAAGTTCTACCAAAAGGTTAAAAGTAAAGGTTTCGGAACAGGGATCCAAACCTGTAAGGACAGAGACGGAAATCTGGTCACTCACAGTGTGCTGCAAATATGGAAGGAACACTTCCCATCTCTACTCGTTCCCAAAGACAGCATAAGTGACGAAATCACACCAATCATCGACGATGGAGTAGACTGTCCACCACTGAGCCAAAACGAGATCAGCACGGCAATTGCACGGCCTAAAAATAATAAAGCTGCGGGAGCCGATAGACTGCCGGCAGATCTTTTTAAAGCCGGCGGCGATGACCTGGTAACATGCATGCACCAGCTCATAAACACGATTTGGCTCAGGGAATGCATGCCCGATGATTGGAATCTGAGTGTCCTATGTCCCGTGCTTAAGAAAGGCGATCCTAGTGTGTGTACCAACTATCGCGGGATTAGCCTTTTACCCATCGCATACAAGGTCCTGTCTAGAGTGTTATGTGAAAGACTAAAGCCCCTCCTGGCGAACCTGATTGGACCTTATCAGTGTGGCTTTAGACCTGGTAAATCCACCACCGACCAGATATTCACGCTACGACAAATCCTGGAGAAGACCCAAGAAATGCAGATCGACACCTACCATCTGTTCATCGATTACAAAGCATCATTCGACAGTCCGATACGACAGAAATTGGTGGATGCTATGGCTGAGTTTGGTATCCCCGCGAAGCTAATTCGACTTTGCGGGATGACACTGACTGACACGAAGTCTTCAGTGAAAATTGGCCAAAATCTGTCAGAGCCATTTTCTACCAAGCGAGGCTTTAGACAAGGCGATAGTCTGTACTGCGATCTCTTTAACATCGTAATGGAGATGATCATGCGGAAGGCTGCAGTAAACAGGAATGGTACCATCTTCAACAAAAGTCACATGTTGCTCGGGTATACTGATGATATAGATAATATTAGACGTGGATTGCGAGATGTTACTGCGGCTTTTTCGAGCATTGAAAAGCAGTCGGCTGGAGTGAGTGTGGTGATAAACGAGGACAAACCAAGTTATTTGTTTCAACGAACAAAGAGTCCACTCGTCTGGGACGCTGTGTGAACGTTGACAGCTATAACTTTGAAGTGGTAGATGATTTTGTCTACCTTGGCTCCGCCACAAACAAAAATAATAATTTCAGCCTGGAAATCAAAAGACGAGTATTGATCGCAAACCGCTGCTACTATGCGCTAAGCAAGCGATTTAACGACAAAGCGCTCTCTCGAAGAGCCAGCTCTACCAGACTGTGATCCTACCTGTCTTGCTCTACAGCGCAGAATCCTGGGTAATGATACAAGCGGTTCAATCTATTCTGTGAGTCTTCGTGAGAAAAATACTACGCAAAATATTTGGTACCATCATCGTGAACGGCGAGTACCGTCGTCGAATGAATCATGAGCTGTATGAGCTGTACAACGACATCGACGTGGTCAAGCGCGTTCAAATAGACCGAATGCACTGGCTTGGACACGTTGTACGAATGGACGAAAACGCTCCGGCTCGAAAAGTCTACGGCAATAAACTCGATGGAGGGGGCGACCAAAACTCCGATGGATGGACCAGGTGAAAGAGCTGTTAACTAAGCTTGGTGTGACGAACTATCTACGGAGCGCAAAAGACCGAAGCGCTTGGAATACTTTTCTACGTGCGGCTACTGATGGATAAATTTCTGTTGTTGCTGCCGTTAAAGAAGAAGACTCCGCCAGAATAGAAAAAAGTTCGGCTTTCATATGAATTGGACTAAAATTTTTCAAATGAAAGGTAATTGAATTACATAACGATGATCAATTTTTTCATGTTAAACAAATTCACTGAAAACCATTCTATAAGGTTGCCACTGTTCATCCAATTGATACACCTCTTACTACTGCCGCCATCTATACGTCAAGTCAGGTAATTTTGTGACCGCCCTCGTAATTCAAAACTATATTATTTTAAATAAAATTATTATTTGTTGCAATTTTTATGTTATTAGGAAAGTACATACATTCATTAAAACCCCTTTACTACGAACCACTGTGCACTGTGTAGTGTTGCCCCTTTCCCTTGTTATTGCACGCGTATCTTGTCTATGGACCCGTTGTCATCGTCGTCGCTGTGACTGTTAGGTTTACCGCATGGGTTTTTCGCGAAATCGTTAAGATTGCTGAGGAGGCACCAACAACCGGCATTAGCGTTATTTAAACACACACACGTTTATACTCGCTAGCAAACAATCAGTGAATTTTGGACTCGTATAACGCGTACCGTAACTGTAGATCAAGTTTGTTAATCTGAATTCGACACCCGCCTACACATCCAGTCGGACGGACGGACGGACGGATGAACGCCTCTTTGTAATTTGAAAAATGATTTTGGTATTTTTCTAGCCATTTAGACGTTGTTGTTTGTGTTGCTTTTGCAGTAGCTTCGTCTTTGGTTTCATTTTACTTTTAAGCTTGGCTGTATTTTTTGTGGCTGTCATTGTTGTTGTTGGTTTTGTTTCTCTGTGGAGATATCAAATCATATTTGTAAACACTTTACACACCATACATTCAAAATATTTGATTTACATTTTGTTGTTGTTTCGAAGTATGTTTTAGTTCCTGGTTAATGTAAAGTTATAACGTTAAATAGGTCGTCTATGGAATTATATCATATGGTAGGTAGCGTTATTACAACACTATTCGGCTAACTGTTCAAAGTGCCTGTGGCAGATCGCATTACACACAAATGAAACTAGAGGAGTTTTGTCCCCAATTAATTTATGGAAATTGCTTAAATCACACAGTTGTCACAGTTCCTGATAGTCTGTGCCACATACGAGGGCGGTTCCAAAGTTAGACGACCTAACAAAGAAAATGAAACAAGTAGGTGAAATATTTTATTTATTCCATTTTCATCTGTTTTTAGCTCGATATACTTTTCCAAGCTATGTTCAATTGCTTCGATACTCTTTTTATGGAAAAACTATATACATAGTTCCTTTGGATCCTCATCGGTCGCAAACTTTACCACTTCATTGTCGGCAAATCTTTTACACCAAGTAATATTTTTATGTTCGAAAATAGAAATAAACCGAGGTAGCCAAAAATGTGGAAAATGCGTGATAAAGCAATTCGACTTTAATTCTATTGATTTTCGCCATCGCATTAGTGGATGTGTGACCTGATGAATTGTCTTCATTAAGGAACACTTTTTTTTACCAAATCAGGGGTTTCCCTCAATTTTATCACTTAAACGCTATTAGCATAATATTTACCGTCGATTGTTATTCCATTTTTTTAAGATAATCAATAAAAATTATACCACGCGCATCCCCCAAAATAAACGCCATGACATTGCCTGCAGATGGAACTGACCTCACATTCTTTAGACACGATTATTCCATTCTTTTACTGCGTTGCAGTGAAATATCGCCAAACATTTCATAGAAAAATCTTAACATTTTTTGTTTCATTGCTCATCTTACGCACAGCTTTCTTACCTCAAAAAATGATGCAAAGTACTCCCATTTCTATTCCCCCATTCCTTCACTGCTTTGCAGTAAAATATTGACAAATTGAGCGAACGCGACATCCATCTTGCTCTCAGCTTTCTCATCTCCAAATTTCTATAGATATGCGATGCGGAGTACTTTTCGAATGCTCACTCACATTCATCCGACAAGAATCCAATACCATTTTGTAGAATTTCTTAATCATTGCTGGCCTGGATACCTCAGACGTTCGAATACTATGGCGTTCGTCTCGGCAGCTTGTGCGCCCTCGCTTAAACACTACCACCCAATATTTTATAGTCGAAGTTGTGTCTAGCTCGGCTTAATATTGCCGTCGTCTATACGTCAAGACGACTACACCATTTCCAATAGAAATCCAAAGGAAATCAATTGAAATTTAAAATATTCCATTTGAAATTCAAATCTCCTCAATTGATATTTAAAAATCCATTTGAAATTAAAAAAAATATCAACTCAAATTCAAATTTTTCATTTAAAATTCGAAAAACATCAATTGAAATTCAAAAAACATTAACTGATATTCATAAAACATCAATTGATATTCAAAAATGATCAATTGAAATTTAAAACTCATCATTTGAAATTCAAAATTTGTTAATTGAAATTTAAGACTCAAAAAGTTCGACCTAGGGCGGATTTATTCTCCGTCAATAACATAAATTTTGTGTCACAGTTTTTTTTGTAGTGATATGAGGGCTTTTTCATCTTTTTCTTTTGAAGATTGTTGAATTTCAATTGACGAATTTTGAATTTCAAATGACGAGCTTTAATTTTCACTTGATGTTTCAAAATTCGTCAATTGAAATTCAAAATTCGTCAATTGAAATTCAACAATCTTCAAAAGAAAAAGATGAAAAAGCCCTCATATCACTACAAAAAAAACTGTGACACAAAATTTATGTTATTGACGGAGAATAAATCCGCCCTAGGTCGAACTTTTTTCTTATGGCCCGGTGAAGTTTTCCATTTACGTTTAGAGTTTAAAATAAGTCCTAAATAACTATGTTTCTTATAGTTGTAATGCATTTTCGACATTAGATTTCTTCAATAAAATTTAACGAGGATTTTTTTTTTTTTTTAACATTTTAACTCTCCACCTCGACGACTTACGTATCCTTTTAGTTTTTATTTCGAGAAAGGTCACAAAAGTACCTTAAAAAGGGACTTTAGAACATTCAAATGTTCTACAAAAATGTCGAGCAGAACATTTTACTTGGGGTACTGTAAGACCCAAAAATCGAAGAGGTGGTTAAATTGTAAGGGCCGATGTTGAATGTGAACCTCACCTAAATGTCAAGTTCTTTTCTGCATTTCATTTGACATTTCTCAATTTCAGACTAACTCAATTTGAACCATCGAAAGATAAACAATCGAGCTACGCTTTAAAGTTATTCGCTCTTATTATGAAAATGGGCGTTCAAATCAAAATGCATATCGTGCACTTCGTGATTGTTTCGGTCAATTTAAGGTACTGTGTGAACAGCGACCTAAAATAGACAGAGTATTTTAGTTTCTTATTGTTTTAGTGCATTTTCGATATCAGATATCTTCAATAAAATTTAACGAGGACCTTTTTATGTGAAACATTTTAACTCGACTCGTTACGTGTCCTATTCGTCCTTATTTCGAGAAAAGTCAGAAGAAGATCAGATGTCTTTAATAAAATATAACGATGATTTTTTTGTGGACAATTTGAAACCTTCTATCTCTATTCCTCATGTGTCCTTTTTGTCCTTATTTCGAGAAGATACAAAACCGTGTCTTAAAATTGGACTTTACAAACTTTTAAAGGTTCTAAAAATATGTTGCTTATGTTGGGTGGGGTGCTCTAGGACATGTAGTCGATATCTTTAACTTGTATGGACTATGTTAGGTCGCTTTTCACACAATGCATTGAAAAGAGATAACATTAATAGTAAAAGTTGGAGATATTGATTTTTTGTCTTAGAGCACCCCAAATAGAATTTTCTAAATAACATTTTTGTAGAACATTTAAATGTTGTTAAGTCAATTTTAAAGGTCCTTTACTGACGTATCTCGAAATAAGGACGAAATGGACACTTGAGGAGTTAGTATAGAGAGTTTTAATGTTCCACAACAAAATCAAATTTTATGATATCGAAAATGCACTTAAACAATAAGAAATATAGATACTCTGTCTATTTTAGGTCGCTGTTCGCACAGTGCTTTGAAAACAGACAAAATGATTGGAGATTTCGACTTTTGGTCTTAGAACAGCCTAAGTAGAATTTTCAGAGCACCATTTTTGTAGAACATTTGAATGTTGTAAAGTACCATATAAAGGTCCTAATCTGACGTATCTCGAAATAATGACAAAAAGGACACTTGAGGAGTCGAAATGGATAATTTAAATATTTCACCAAAAAAAATTTAATTTCATTGAAAACATCTGACATGGAAAATGCACTAAAACAATAAGAAACATAGGTAATCCTTCTATTTTAGGTCGCTGTTCGCACAGTGCATTAAAAACTGATAAAATGATTGGAGATATCGATTTCTCTTGAAATAAGTATGAAAAGGACACTTGAGGAATTAGAATAGAAAGTTTAAATGTTCCACAAAAAAAAATTATTTTCATTTAAAACATCTAATATCCAAAATGCACTAAAACAATAAGAAGCATTGGTACTCTGTATATATAAGGTCGCTGTTCGCACAGTGCTTTGAAAACAGACAAATAGGTTTTCAGATCTCGATTTTTGGTCTTAGATCACCTTAAGTAAAATTTTCTGTCCAACATTTCTGTAGAACATTTGAATGCTGTAAAGTCCGATATTTTCTGACTCTTCTCGAAATAAGGACGAAAAGGACACGTGAAGAGTCGAGAGAGAGAGTTAAAATTGTACTCAAAAAATCCTTGTTTAATTTGATTGAAGCCATCAGATATCGAAAATGCACATAAAAGAAAGTTCGGCCTAGGATATATCTGTCCTTCTGGAAGTTTAATATACTCACCTAACTCTTTTATTCCGTAAAGGAATTATTCCGCCCCCCAAAAATTTGTTGCACTGTTTGAAGGAAGGCTCAAAAAAACTTAACACATAACTTTGCTTCCTATTTCTTTGCTTCCTATAAATGAGATGTGGGAGAGCTTTTCGCATTTGAGTGGATTAACATGCTTCTATTGCTAGACACAGCGGGAGCTATAGTTTAACTACAATTTGAGAAGCTCAATACGCCGATTGAGCTGTCGCATAACCCATTTCACACAACTCTTATATCAAAAATTCTATTAGCAATAATAGAAAAGATTTCCTCCATTCTTATGTTTGAATATTAACGGTCAAATTCAAACTACAATTGGTGCTGGACATTTTCGGCTGATATCTACTTCGCATGTACATGTTTGACGTAATTGTAGATATATATACAGCTGATGATATACCATTGTGCTTCAGTTCGTCACAAAGGGGTCTAAAGATGAACTCGTCATGGAGTTCGAAATGCGTCATCCTAGTGCGTGACACACTGAATTTGACCAAAAATATCAAACAATAAAAACACTTTTCTGATCGTTAGCCGAATTTAATGTATCATTTGATACACTAACGTATATTTGATATATATACAACACGATCGACTAAAACTAACAAAAAACTAACGTTTGTTCAAAATTATGACTAAATTGGTAAGGCCCATCATAGACATTTAGAAATGAAATACAACATCATTCTTACTACCCAATTGTTCAGTACACTTCAGGTCCAAAGTCCTTTCTCGTGATCGACAGCTTCGATTTTGTGTTTGGATATTTTCGTAACACTTACCATTCACGCTGCGGAATTCAGTCTTAAGTGGTTAAATCGCAGTGGACTTTCGAAGGTTTTGGCTGTTTATGCAGTTTTTGGACACAGTGCATCAAATATCGATTGTAGCGCAGACTGTGGGGCACATGCACCATCCAGTTGAAACCATATATAGTTCATGCCATCCTCTTCAATTTTTGGGAACAAAGAGTCGTTGAGTAACATTACGTTAACGGCGGCTCCTTGGTCATTTTCGACTGTGCCAACGCCACAGTCATTCGTTTTGGATGTGTTCGGCTTTTCCTAAAGGACGCACATTGGGATAACTTCATAAATTTGAACGAAAAAACTACAAAAGGTTCTCTTTGACTGATAAAGTACAGAGGATTTTCTTAACGTTAACGTTAAGTAAACATGAAGTTTCATCTAAACCGGCCACGCCCATAACATACCACTATTTTACACAACACAAAATTACAATTTTGCGCAGAACTTACCCAAAATTTCAGTACATTTCTGGTCCATATCTCTATCTGAAGTGATTTAAGTATCCATTGGGCTCGAGATTGTTTGCGAAACATTTGTCTTTCATCAAATCCCAGAAATTATCGTCGAAAGGGGTCAAATCACTGCTAAGAGGCGGCCAATAGACTTCCGACGGTTTTGGCTGAATATATGGTTTTATGAACCCAATGAGCAGAACATACTAGATTGTAGCGTTGGCTGTGTATCGCCGTCCAGTTAAAACCATACGTCGTCCGTGCCATACTCTTCAACTTTTGGGAACAAAAAAAATTACGATAACGATGGCTCGTTGCTGATATGCTTTAGACCGGGCAAATCCATGACGGATCAGATATTTACTCTACAGCAGATTCTGGAGAAACCCCATGAATAGCAAATCGGCTCTTACCACATTTTTGTCGATAACAAAGCAGTCTTTGACAATCCCATCAGGCATTGACTATACGATACCATCTCTGAGTTTGGTACCGCTGCGAAGATAGTTCGTCTCCTCTGTCCTCTGTTCGGATTGGCAAGGATCTATCTCTGCCATTCAATACAAAGGGATGTCCTAGAGAGGGTAATGGTTTGTCATGCATACTTTTCAACATAGTGATGGATAAAGTGATGTGGAAAGCAGATGCGAACATGTGTGGCATTATACCCGACATTGTTGTCGTGGCCTTGTCGTGAGGATTGATGAGGAAACTCAACCTTGAATGATGGCGCAAAGAGGGATACCCCGACTACTTTGGAAAGACCAGATGGGGAATAACTGACGCTGCTTGGCACGCCGTAGTTTGTTAGTTACTTCGGCGCACGCCCACCCCCCACTTCATCAACTTCACAAGCTTTTTCATTAGTTTTAGTCGCATATTTCATTGGTATGGCATTATTTTCACTATAATTGAAAATTTAATATCGGCGCCATACTTCCCCAATCTCGTAACTTAAAAAAATACGATTTTGACTTTTTCATATCAAGCGATTGCTATTTTTGTGTTCTATCACTGCAACAACTTATTATCTCAATACGTTGTCTCAATTCTGTAAAAATTAATAAAACATATTTTCGTATCTTATTCACTCCTTTTTTTTTTAAAACTGCGTCAAACTCTTATCTTAATATGTGATGTATGCATGGGAGTCCCGTTATTAATAAATTTTTATTTTTTTTTAGTATTTTGTTAGTATTTTTTGTAGTACTTGTAGTTCTTGGAAATTGCATCTTAGTTGTGACCTTTGTGTGGCTTGGTGAAAATCTAATTCTGAGGAATTTTAGTTTTTATTGTAAAATGAGTAATACAATCGCTGTTCGTGATGCTGAAACAGGGTGTTTTGTTTTTAAGAATCTTTGCCAAGAACCTAAAACACAATAAACTGGAAACGTAATTTTGGCTGAAGAAACTGGACATTTTGTGCCAGTGGATTCTGAGCACTCTAGCTTTTCCTCCAAATCCGATTTTTCAGCAAATGAAGGCGAGTACCATCCCAGCACTGATTCCGATTAGTCTAAAAATGTATCTTGTTCTGTATTATTGGATGAATCTTCGGGCGTGATTACAATTAAAAGAGCACGTAAAGACCAAGGAAATAATCAAAACTGGAGTAGAAACCGTAAAAAACTCAAACGAATGCATGGAGTATTCATCGATAAAGTGGAGCAAAGCATGCAATGGGGAAATGGAAATTAGAAGAGAACGAACTTTGAAGGCTCGTTGCCGTTCGAAAATTTGTGCAAAAAAAATCGGTAAGCAGTGCAAAGAAATAACAGAAGTAGATAGAAAGAATATTTTTTTAAATATTTTGGTCACTGTCTTGGCAAGAGAAAAATCATATGTCCTTGCAATGGTGTCTCATAAAACGGTCACTTCGAGAACAACTGGTACTTCTTCCCGGCGAGCAAACACATTAGTCTACACTTTGAAAATTACTAAGGGGATCAAGGTTGTTTGTAAAAAAAAGTGTTTTTGTTTACACTTTCTCTGGGTGAATAGAGCGTGTCCAAATGAGTTACTGGCAATCTACATACAAGCGACGTTGGCATGGTATTCAAAAGTGGACCAGGCAATTATCAAAGCAAAACAAACATCGCCACAGTAAATCGCGTAAACTTTTTTCTACAAAATTTATTTATTTATTCAAATTATTGGCGACAGAGTACAACTAAAGAATATATAGACGTTCAGTACAAGACTTGGGCAGAAGTGTACACAGATTTTGAAAATTATTTAATGGATCGGAACATTGATAAGGTTGAAAAGGCAACGTACAAATGCTTCTTAGATGCAGAACACAAGGCCAATATAAGTATATCGTTACCTTAATATAGAAACTCATAATTTTTTGAAATCGTGTTTTTTGTCGATTCTGACAGAGCACCATCAGATACACCTTCCATAAAAAATTTACGGAGATGCGTTGAAAAATAGCGAAGTTATAAGCTAATAATGTAAAGCCCTAACTCATATCCACACAATATGTACAAAAAAAAGCCCTAACTCTTACCCACACAATATGTACAAAAAATTCCAACATTTGCTTTACTTAAATATGAATTGATATGTTATTTTGTTTTCTTTTAAGTTGTGCAAGAAAAAGCCCCAACTCATTTTTTTTTTTTTCAAAAATTCAAACCCAAAAAGCCCTAAGTCATACAAATTAATTAAAAATGTAAATATTAAAAAAATGATTATAATTTTGAATTTGTCTGATGTTAATAATAAAAACTGCATTTTAAATGTTTTTGTATCTGGTGTGTTTCTTGTTTTATTAAGTTTTTTCCTCCTCCTGTAAACTTCGTTTTTCATGAGTTAGGGCCTTTGTATATTAAGGTAACGATATACAGACCGAAGATAGATCGATGTGATATTTTCTTTGCTTATAAGAATAAAAACGTCCCAGAAGATTAATATTAACTTCACATAACAAGTAAGGAGCCCGCCAGGAAAGAAAAAGCCGAAGACAAGGAACGTTGTTCAAAAGGAGTTATTCAAATGTTAACGGTGGACTTGCAACATTGCAAACAATTCCTCTACTTTCAACTGGAGCAAACTCCTTTAAAACTAAACTGTGTGTGCACCAATTTACAATTAATAACGAATTTGACAAAAATGTTGCTTGCTACGCAT
Organism: Muscina levida; assembly: GCA_964034835.1. NCBI lineage: Eukaryota > Metazoa > Arthropoda > Insecta > Diptera > Muscidae > Muscina > Muscina levida. The sequence goes on from OZ035883.1 coordinate 37,495,709, forward strand.
GGCATGAAGCTAAACGCGGCATGGACTCGAATGTATTTACCTCTTGCTTGCTGGACTATTTACAGAATTTGAAATACAAATCAAAGCCTATAATAATTTACAGCGACGGGTGCAAAATCGTAATACGACACTTGCAAATGCCTTGGAACTAGATTGTTCAAATACCTCCTCTTTTTAGAAAACCCGGTTTCCGAGTTATTCGAAAAATAGATTTTTTAGAAAAATCGAATTTCGAATACAGCATTTGAAAGGAAACCGGTTTAACCGGTTTTTTTTCGGTTTTTTCCAAAAAAGTTAAAAATATTTATAAAATAAAATAATTAAATTTACGTTAAGTGTGTCAAAATGATACATCAAATTCGGCTTACGATCAGAAAAGTGTTTTTTATTTTATTGTTTAAATATTTTGGTCAAATTCAGTGTGTCACGCACTAGGATGACGCGTTTCGAACTCCATGACGAGTTCATCTTCAGACCCCTTTGTGACCAACTGATGCACAATGGTACATCATCAGCTGTATATATATCTACAATTATGTCAAACATGTACATGCGAAGTAGATATCAGCCGAAAATGTCCAGCACCAGTGTTGTATTTTTTGAATTTGACCGTTAATATTCAAACATGAGAAATGGAGGAAATTCTTTCCCCACGATTCCCTTTTTTACCTTACAGCTTAAGCTTCTTTACAATGTTTTGTTGGTAAACTAAGATTACTTTAATTTCTCATGTTTGAATATTAACGGTCAAATTCAAAAAATACAACACTGGTGCTGGACATTTTCGGCTGATATCTAATATAATAATATAATTGGGGTCGACATAATTGGGGTCGTTACACTTTTTCACTTATGAAATTATACTTAATCTCTTACCTAAGTTTGAGGATTTAATAAGAAGGCGGTTTAGTATATTAAAAACTACACGCACATCCGCAAATTTCCGCAACAAACTTTAACACTTTTATTACCTTAAGACTACGACAAATACAATGGAAAAGATACCTAAAGGGGGATATGGGAGGAACACAACTAAAACTTTAAATAATCATTATGAATACGCACAAAATAGGATCAAACAAATACGTTACCTCAAACATTAATTTGACAAGAATTACAAAACAAGTTAGTTTTTATAAATTTGTGGAGATTAAATTAATACTCTTAATTTTAAAATCTATTACAAATAATTTAATTTTTTAGACTTATGTAATGAGCAATCCGTATTGAAGTACACTCTTGTTTTAAATTATTCGACCAACGTACAACAGCGCGAACCAATGTTCATGATTAAATTCTATTTTTAAAAAGTCCCGTTAGATTTTCAGAAGAATCCGGAATTACCATTATGAAGATTGGACATTTAAGAGATAATTTGTTTACATTTTATTTTAATATTTTGTGATTAGTTTTTTGATTTTTGGCCTATGGACGGAACCACTGTGCAATGCGATCGTGCCTAAATCCTACATTTAGTAAAACTATAGCAGGACAAAGTTTTGGAGAAAAAACTGGAAGTCTAGCTACGCCCCACCTGGTACCTCCCATACCTATCAGGTACCACCCACTTTAGAAATCGATTAATATTATTAATAGATCCAACGGGATCGTGACCAAATTCTGGTTTTAGTAGGGCTCAAACAGGATACAATTTTAAAGAACCAATTTGGAAGCCTAGCCACGTACCTGCTGGTGCCTCCCATACAAATGCACCATTCCGCCCACTTCAGAGATGGAGTAGTAATATCAATACACCCAACGTGATCGTGTCCAAATTCTGTATTTAGTAAAGCTAAATCAGGATAAAGTTTTTAAGTCTAGCCACGCCCCTTCTGAGACCTCCCATACAAATGTACTATTTCGCCCACTTCAGAGATTGAGTAGTAATATCAATACACCCAACGTGATCGTTCCAAAATTCTGTATTTATTAAAGCTAAATCAGGATAAAGTTTTGAAGAAAAAAACTTTAAGTCTATCCACGACCCTTCTGGTACCTCCTATACAAATGTACCACTTCGCCCACTTTAGAAATCGAGTAATGATATCAATATACTAGAAAATTGACTTTTGAGTCAATTCTTCTGTTTCGTTTTTATAAAGCTTGATACAGAAAACACGCGCTCACTTATTGTGGAAGTAGGATTTATTGACAAGAGAGCGTTTAGAAGAATGTTGAGCTTTTCTGTCCTTTTATTAAATCTATCGAAATAGTTGAAATCATCATATTGTGTCTTTGCAATTTGTTTTCACTGGTGGATTTTGGATGTTATTTATTGTCTTATTTAAATCGTTGCAAAGACTACCATTAGAAGCTTCCCCCATCTCACAATCTGAACTGCAGGATAAAGTCTTTTAAAAGGCTCGTTAGCAAATTCCATCGTTTCCGCCTTTTTAGACTACTTTACAAAGGATTAGCTTGTAGGATATTTTCCGGTCCTAATACATATAATTAGAGTATTCAATGTTTGTAATCGAGAATGTTTTTAGAAGCTTTGTTAAATTTTAAAATTAAATTTCAAATTAATTTAGAAAAAACTTTTAACGTTTTATAAACGGGATTGTTTTTAGAAGCTTTGGAATTAAAATTAAATTTAAAATTAATTTACAAAAATATTTTTACATTTTTTAAACAAGAATGCTTTTAGAAGCTTTGTAAAATTTTTAAATACAATTTCAAAATAATTTAAAATAAACCGAGTACCCGAAGGAAAAAACTCGGTTAAACCGGTTATTCGAAAATGGCATTTTTGCAAAAACCGGCATACGGTTTTAAATAAAAAAAACCTGTTTACGGTTTTTCGGTTTCGGTTTTGAACACCCTACTTGGAACATTATGCAAATACCGACTAAGCAGAAATTCAGCAAAAATACCTGGTAGTTGGCCACACTCAAGTAGAGTGCGATTCTGCGCATGCCTCCATAGAGCAAAAGAAGAAGGGAAGAGAATTATATGTGCCAGTTGATTTCAATATGATTATAAAACAATCCAGATTGCTGCAACCGTGTCAAGTACATTATTTAAAACATAAAATTTTCCGAGATTTCTCTTCACTCGATTACTATATAAAATATTTTGTTCATTGGATAATTTTGGTATAACGGCGTTATTTGTTTGTATATCTATGAGTGCAACAAACAAGTAACTTAACATATTCATCAAGTATCAAGAATAAAAATTACTGTTAATGCAGCAAACTCGTATCTAAATAAATGCGTTTCATGCTTTAACTAAAATAGATTATTATTTTATTACTACTAATATACATAGATGTAATCAATTCCTAAATAATTGCATTTGAACTTTTACTCAAACACCGAAGTATAAAAAGATAAACCGTTTTTTTTTCTCTCCTGGAAAGTTGAATTTTTTAAGATACGAGGTTGAGAAAGTAAGGCTTCGATATGGTGTTTTTACCTATGACTTTATTGCACGGCGCCTTCTTATTCCTTAACGGAACAAAATATAAAAAAAAAAGTAATTTTCCTCCTTCAGCTCGTAAGTCAGGAAACTCTTCTGCAAGCGCCTTTAGTTTTGCTGCTTTTGCCTTTTTAGCTTTAGGCATTATGCCCAGCATCGAAATCGGTGGATCCAAACCATTTTGAATCAACTATTTCTTTTACTTAAGCGAGCGTTTTAAACAATAAAATAAATGTTTTATCGCTTTCCTAAGCTATAAAAGTAACTGCAGCCATCTCCTTAAAGCAGCACTTAGTTTTTACCACTGGCAATAAATCTTCTCTCAGTCACATAATAGTCATTCCTTCTCACTATTCAAAAGCAAATAGCCCACGCACTTTAGGCGCACTCGTCGGACAACAAAAATTAAATAATGTAATATTTCTTAATAATTTACTGGCATTCATTAACATTAACTACCAAAGTTTTCTTACAATTACTTCACCATTTATTAACAGCAATTGTTGTATAGACATAACAAATACTCCAATGTAATAAATTTGCTTCAGCTGGAAATAATATTTAATCTGACAGGATCATTGAGGGAACACGTTTGCCACGATCAGTAGTCCCCAGTAGTTATCATTACGTACCACCGCTGCTGTTTGCTTGTTCGTTCGTCTATGTGTGGGGGATGTGACTGTGATGTTGAACCTTATCTAAGGATTAACAAAGAACAAAATTTCTTAATATATTCCATGTATCGCATCGCTGGACATGCGTTGAGTCTGCGCTGAGTGATTTCTCGTTAAATCGCATAATTACGATTTCAATCACGTCGCACTTAAATGCGACAATGAACGGCGTCAACGGTGTGCCACCGCATTACGCCGCTTGAATGGTCTGAATGGATCATTGCAGTGAAAAGGGCCGGCGGGCGTGCGGGCGGGCATGCAGACAGGCCACTAAAGAACAATTAAGGGCTTACAATATTTGAAATTTGAAATTAGAATGGATTGAGGTAACCTTTTTTGGGTATTCATTCAAAGCGGAAATGGAAAATTTCTGGAAATTTTAATTCTCTCGTAAAGCCATAATGTTAATACACATGTCTGTGTGTTGTCGCATTCTAATGCCGGAAGTGAAATGCTAATGAAAGTGAGCGAACAATTAACTGCTACATTGTTGCAGGTATGTACTTAACGACACTTGTGCTCGTTTTTAGTTATTGTGCAAACATTTTAGAAAAGTGGTAATTGACAAACTATATTGTTTTAATGCCTTAAAGATTCAACAATTGAATATTTATTTTATTCTCTTTCTATGACCGGAAATAAGAAAAATCTTGGAAATTAGAATTTCTTGTCTCTTATGTATAATGCATTTTATTTAGTGAGAAAACAAAACACAAATTTGGCCGAATATTTTTAGAAGTTTTCGACAACTGCTTGTTGTTCTTCCCAATGCTGATTTACTTCCATAGAACTTGAAATTGTAGGTAAATCAAATGCATTTGCCAACCTTTTCCACATATATCATCTTTTTTTAAACGAGTATACTCAGCCAAAGAAGACTTTACCATGCAGTATGTAGAAATATAGAATTACTGATGCAGTGGTACTGCGAATCATGGGTGAATTACCAAAGATTTTAAAATTGGCTTGTCAAAAGAAACAAAGTAGTTCAGTTTTGCATACCTTTCACATTAAAATTTGCTACAGATACAAACTAAAGTTTTCTTCTAAATTGGTGAAGTAAGTTAATTTTGAATTAAATGCTACTTAATTTGTATTTTTATGTTAAGGATGGGCCATGTAAAATTTGGAATTGAAAGCCATAGTTATTTCGAAGCAGATGGCAAATTTGACAATTATGAATAATAACACTGTTCGACAAGGTTTTTTTTTCTTGTGTTTCATTATGTGTTTTGTAAGAGTTTTTGACATGGGAAATTCAAATACGTAATCAGAAATTTGCTATCTGGCATAGTTTTTTAGTTATTCGAAAATAAGTTTTGTTTTCCATTAAAAATTTGTATGGAGAAGATTTTTTAAAAAATTTAGTAGAAACAGGTGGCAACATCAGCAACATGCCTTTTCGGCTGCAACTATCGCCCTATTCTATTTTATAATCACCTTATTCTCTTTTTAATATTTTACGTAAAATTGTGGTGCAACATGTCCTTGAAAGTGCATTTTTGCCCTCTTATTTGGATTTCTTTTTTAAATGCTGCAGCGACGTACAGTGGAAAATGGTAGAGTAAGGCCAGCCCATAATTCATTTTTAAAAAGGTTCGAATTACACCATAATTTATTTTTGTCGAAAAGCTAAGATGTCGAACTTAATAATTTGAGCAAAATATTTGATGTTTGGTCAATAGTAATACTCGGAAATAAGGACCGTATTCACATCTTTTTACGACAACGATTTATTACTATAAAAATGAAACATATTTCAGAGCATAAAGGTAATTTGATGTAGAATCCGATTTTATAAATAGCGGGTCAGGTTTTAGTGAAAACATTTGAAATTATAGCAACTGAATGATGTAATGTTGTTCTGGCTGCATGCAAAAACTTTGGTAAGGCTTTTAACTAGGAGCTACGTTTAGCTATGCGCTCATATGTAAACAGTTTTAAAGCTTAATATATTAATAAAATACTATAAAAATGTTAGCTGTATATTCGTGCATAAACAGAAGTTACATACAATAATGTTAACAAACTTAGTTATTTAGATAAAAAAACAACTCGTAAAAAAACAAAGTTTTTGACTATATGTTCTTCACACTAAACTAGTGATGATCAATAATTGAAAAACCTACCACTTGTGCCGACAAACCAATACAAGGTACAAGGTAAACTGACTGATAAATACCATCACCCAATATACGATTTTGTTTAATCCTTGGTAGATAGCAGAATGGGTGTGACAAATAGTGAGGTTTTCTGAGGTTTAATTAACTGACTAAATTTCATTATCCCCCAGGTACCCGTTTGGAAGTTATGGGAGAAATATTAATTTTCATTTTCATTATCCCCCAGGTACCCGTTTGGAAGTTATGGGAGAAATATTAATTTTCCAAAAAAAGATCATTTTTTTTTTTGGGTGTCACCAAAAGAGGTTAACTGATATAGTCCATATTCATTATCGATTTAAATTTTCATAACCGTAGAACTAACGCAAAATTTGACTGAATTCAGTGTTCTTACAAAAAGGACATGCATATAAGACTATAAGGCTGAATTTGGTCATTTGTATGGGAGGTCCCAGAAGAGGTGTGTCAAAGAGTTAGGTTGTTTAGGTTTTGTCTCCTATTACAAGATAAATGATTACAAGATTAATTAACTTCCGTTTGGAAGTTATGGGAGAAATAGTAATTTTCCCAAAAGAGGTAATTTTGTATGGGAGTTACTAGAAGGCGTGAACCGATATAGTCCATATTAATTTCTGGGTAAAATTTAATAAGAGAAACATCTTACTCAAAATTTTACTGAATTTAGTGTACTTACAAAAAAGATATGTATGTAAAACTATGAGGGTCAATTCGGTCATTTGTATGGGAGGTACCAGGAGGGACGTGGCAGAAGTTTCGGTTTTCTTAGGGTTGGTCTACTTTTGCAAGATAAATAAACTGACGAAGTTCAAATATTCTCCGATCGTCCGTTCGGAAGTTATGAAAGAAATATTAATTATCCAAAAATAAGTTATTTTGTATGGGAGGTACCAAAAAGGGTGGGGCTATTTTGCCCATTTACAATACCATCAGTTCGTTTTAAAAAACATTAACACTGGTAAATTTTTATCCAATTTAGTCTTAAGATACTTGGGGTCGTTTTTTTTAATGCGTTACACTTTTTTTTCGTATCAAATGATATATACCCTTATCCCTTAGGGTGATGGTATAAAAATTAGCATGATTTATAGATTTTGCAACTTAAAAGGAACTCGTTACTACGATTCGTAATAGAATAGTTTTTTTTTTGATTCGCCAAAGAATTGCTTTTTCGATTCAAAAAAGAATCGCTCTTACGAGAACGCTATCGAGAATTGATTGAGAAATGATTTATATTGTCCGTGAGATTTTTCAATAAATTCCTTTCTTTGTAATCGTTTTATACTGCTTTCTGAAGAATTTAAGTATAATAAACAACAGTATGGGTCGGTTATCATACAAAAAAATTAAGCCGAGGCGGATACCGCCTACGATTAAAGATTACCCAAAGACAATTTTAGAACACCAATTTTTTTTTTAATTCGGAGCTGCCTCGTTTTTTGACGTCATATCAAAACAAAACTCATACCCTTGTTCTTGGCATATTGAGAGCTCCGTTGTTCCCTTTAGTTACTTTTTACTTCGAAGTCAATTTTGACTATTGACTTCCTGTATTTGGTTTTCTATGCCCATATGATGCCCATTTCTTATAATGTACATGTAGGCCTCTCCACACTATTTAACTTTTGCCTTGAAGTATTTACTTAAATTCACAAACACAAAAGTTATTAAGTTTTAAAGCAATGATGGTCACCCTACACCAAAAATAATTAATTTGTTGTTTTGTGCTGTCATTTGGAGTCCTATCGGGACGAAATGCATAAATTGTTCGTTTTTGATCAAACGCTACTTTTCACGCTTAACACACTTTTGAGGACATCGAATTTTTTTCGGATCTACCCCCCGATATAGTATTTATTATGCTGTATCCTCATTTGATATCCGATCGAAACGAGGCGCACATCGTTATTCATGGTTGCCTGTTGGTAATTTTTTTTAAATTTCACAACACCCCCAAAATCTTCAGTTACGGATAGAAAAACGGGTTTTCGTACCTTTACGCACTTATAAGCCAGTAACGCGGCTAAACATGAACCGATTTTAAGTTGCTCAGAGGATTTGGAAGGAAGATATATTCCAACGATATATATAGTTTGTTTTGTTAAATTTCAACAAGTTCATTATATGATTATAAAAACAAAAAGTTAAATATATAGAAATTTTATACTATGAAATCGTCCGTCCTTCCGCTGGATATACCCATATGTATTTTTAACGTGTGTGAAACGTTCGCAACGTAATGAGTTTTTTCAAAAATTATATTTATTGAACACAACAATTGTGAACTCATATGAAGTGTTTGTAGAATGAGGGCACTAGATATGAGCATTTCTGTTGCTAGTTCCATATTGATGTGCATTGTATCAATGCAAATGTACATATAATTGTTTCTCATAATCAAACAAACATTCATTCAGAATTTCCGTTATATTGGTCCATCCATTTCAATTTTCGAAATAAGCCCACCCCAGCGTCCTCTGTTGGGTCCATTTGTATATAAAATGTTTTCTCTTGAATAGACAAAAATACATTCTAAATTTTAGTTAAATTGGTCCATCCAATAAAATTTTCGAAACAAGTCCTGGAGTGGGCCACCTATTGGATCCATTCATAAGGAGCTTTGTCAACAGCTCCTTAACAGCCTGACTGATGTTGATACAATTTTTTATGATAAATAAGATAGTAGGAAAAAGTTTAACACCTGTTACGTAACTTCTGCAACAGACTAATTTCAAAATTTTGAATGACTCATTGAATTTATAACTCTTATTAAAGCCTTTTCAAAATCCTTAAAGTTTCCTTTTTCCTTTATGTATTTCGATTTTCTTTATTATGGCATAGTGGTTAGAACACGCGACTACCATGTGGAAGATCCGTGGTTCGATTCCCGGCTGTACATTCATGTACATTTCCGGCCCCCTCGATGCTGTCGACAGCAACTTCGCAGTATAAGTGTCGAGATAGTCGGCATGTCTAGTAAAAGCTTCTCAAACAGTGACGTTCGCATTCGTCGATAAACAAGTAGGTGACGTTTGTTGTAAATCATGTAAAATACAAAGGAAGCGTGTTAATTCACAACAACGCAAGAAGCATCCCATACCTCATTCATGGGGTATGAAGGGAAATTAAGTAAGTTAGTAAGTAATGTAACGACCGCAACTCAGGATTTACTCATATGTCACAGTTCTTTGAATTAAGAATATTGGTTGTTGGTTAACTTTCTCAATTCTAAATATTAATGTTAATACTAATATTAACATTGCTATGCATTTAATACCCCTGATATCTCGAGAATTGATAGAGATATTGATAATATACACATATACTATTTGAACATATAGATTTTAACTTGATTAAACTTAAAAAGTTGAAATATACTATTGCCCATAATAAACTACTTCGGAATACAATTTCAAAATTTTTAATAATTTTTTTCAAAAATACCCCAATTTCTACATCAAATATCTTAGCGTCTATAAGAGACAATATGTTCGTTATTTTAACAAAAACAAATGTAAGGTGAAGCTAGATGACCAACATCGCAATTAATACATATTTTTAACGAAATTCGAAAAAATTCCATATAAGGAACACCCTAATGCTCCTTGTGAACAATTTAAGGGGTGGAGTATTCCGATCATATTGGTTGTTTACAGAAGTTGTTCAGTTATACAATAAGTATGTTTTTTGTAAAGATAGCAAGTAAAAGCTTTGCACAATGGCCCAAAACTCCTTAAAACTGATTTGTTTAAAGTAGATAGTGTGTTTTGAGAGCCATTTAATATCCCTAGACTTGTTCAGATTGCATGGATTTGTTCAGATAAGTTTTTCGGTGTTACCTAAACTACAATCTGGACTCTTACTTACTTACTTAATTTCCCTTTGCACCCCATGAATGAGGTATGGGATAGCTTCTCGAGTTGTTGTGAATTAACACGCTTTCTATTTTTTCAGATTCACAACTAACGGCACCTACTTGTTTATCGACGAATGCGAACGTCACTGTTTGAAGAAGCTCTTACTAGACACGACGATTAAATCGACGCTTAATACTGCGAAGTTGCTGTCAAGCAACATTCGAGGGTAGCCGACAATGAAAGAAAATTTTATTTTTTTCTTTTAAGATGACTGGAGCCAGGTTTGAACCTGTGATCTCCCGCATGGTAGTCGCGTGTTCTTACCACTATGCCACAGCCGGTCCCCCGACAATCTGGACTCACTACGACTTATATTCAAAATAGTGAAAAATTAGAATTTTTTTCGAAGTTTTTTGAAAATAACCGAGAGAGGTCTAATTTTTTGGGGAAATTTTATTATATCAATTTCTTAAGCGGACTATTAGCTACAACTTTGCTTAAGAAGAGAAAGAGCTAGATTAAAAACTGTTGGCCAATAACTGATGTCACCTTTTTTCAAGGGATCCAAGTGATATCAAAAAGTTTAGGGGGCCAAAAAAAATTTTGGTAGCCAATCTAGCCAAACTGAGCTAGGGTTTTACTCAGCTCCGGTTGTACTATCGAACCTATTTGGTCACGTTAGGTTGTTTTTCAAAAAGTTTGATTTTGTGTCATAGAGTAATAAGTTTTATCCTTCCGCTGAACGAATATGGTTGTGTATACGCTTGAACAACGCTGGGAAATATTGCGACATTACTTTGAAAATCATGGTAATGTTGCAGAATCATTTTGATCTTGGCGGGTATATAAACGCATTTGGGGCACAGAAAACCCGAACGCTTACATTAAAAAGCCGACGCAACCAAAACGAGTCACTGTTTGGTGCGGATTGGCAATATTTGGTTTCAACAGGACGGCGCTACGTGCTACACAGCCGAAGCCACACTCGATGTTTTGCGCCCTGTTTTTGAAGATCGCATTATCAGCCGCAGAGCTGATGTCGTTTGGCCACCTCGGAGCTGTGATTTGACACCGTTGTGGGGTGCCCTCAAAGATAAGTGTTACGCCGACAAGCCAGAGACAATTGACGCTTTAAAGGACAATATTCGTGAAGCCATTGGTGAAATACAGCTGCACACAATCGATAATGTGCTTACAAATTGGACCGATCGTGTAGGCTACTGCATGGCCGGCCGAGGCAGCCGTTTGAATGAAATTATTTTCCATTATTAACCGGAAGGATTGTACTTTCAAATAAAAAAAAAGAAATTTGAGAAAATATTCAGTAGTCTTTTTTATAGCATTTTCAAAAAAAAACAAGTTATTTGGGAGACCCTTTGATCGTTCCCAGAAGAGTTCCCTTTATTGCAGAGTAAAAATTACTATATACCAAGAATTACTGCCTCCTCATCTGTAGTTTAGACCAATGACATGATGGTTATAACACGGGACTATTATACAGTTCACATGGGTTCGAAACCTGTTATAGTCATTTATATTTCTTTGATCGACAAAATCCTCAATGATAAAAATAGTGACTTCCTAGTAGTGAAGTTTATTGGCATTTGTCTAGTAATGGTCCCCTGAAATATCGGAGGGTTGATAATGTCGTTAAACCCTAGTTGCGGTTATGTGAATTTAAAAATTGAAGTGTGTTAACTTACACTAATGCGAGAAGCTCTCACTCACATATCTTGTTCATGGGATGCACAGGGAAAATAAAGGATATCTTGATTCTAAACTATGCAAAGTATAAAATATAAGTTCACCAGACGTTTAAAGTAATAAAGTTTCCAATTATATGCTTAGATTATATTTGCTTATAAGTTCAGTTTGAAGTGACTTACACAGTACAACGTTTTTCAGCTCATTGATTTGGGACTCAATTCTGAGAACTGCACGTGAAAGTAGCCCCAAAAAGATGAAGTTCTGCATTATTCGTTTTGTGAAGTTACATGCCATAATAACTAAATATCGATTTGAAGTTAGTAAGTATCGTATAGGGGAATTTGTCACTTTTTAGGGTCTTTTGTTTGACATAATTCGATAACCACTAGTTCGATCTAGCTGAAACAAATTTAAAAAAATAAGAATTACAATTCCTTTAACGTATATAACGTTTCCCTACATAAGCAACAGTTTCACTTTTCCAGTCATCAAATGATTTTGAACTGGGTTTATTTTGTAGCAGTTACAATAAAACTGTTGTACTCCGTGGCGTATAAATTACGTGAAATATTACTTATGATAATCATACGCAACTATATAACAATATAGCAACAAATACTAATACGCGACAAATTCCCCTATACGATACTTACTGACTTCAAATCGATATTAAATTATTATGGCATGTACCTTGATAAAACGAATGATGCAAAACTTTTTCTTTTTGGGTTATTAATGAATTGTAATTCTTATTTTTTTTTTAATTTGTTTCAGCTAAATCGGACTACTGGTTCTCGAGTTATGTCAAACCAAAGAGCCTAAAACGTGACTAATTCCCCTATACGATACTTACTGACTTCAAATCGATATTAAATTATTATGGCATGTAACTTGATAAAACTAATGATGCAAAACTTCTTCTTTTTGGGGCTACTTTCACGTGCAGTTCTCAGAATTGAGTCCCAAAATCATGTGTTGTACTGTGTTATGTATCAACCTGAAGTTGAAATAAGATATAAAAAATATAACATTATAAAGAGATGTTTGTGAGTTCGTATCAAGGGGGTACTCTTCTTAACTATCATTTCATTTTATAAATTCTTTCACCAGTAGAATGCTACGTTATCACTAAGTGATATAGGCTATAAGTATGGGTGGAGCAACGCAAGTCGGCAAAGCTTTTAGGACATAATTTATTTTAGAATTAAGCTATCGATAGGATCAATTCAGTAAATCTGTTTTGGGCTTAAACAAATAAATGAAAAGATAAGGCAGTTTAAAACATGCCTTGACTAATACAAGTATACAGTGTCTTAATACACAAGTATACAGTTTCTCAATATATTTATCCTATTTTTGATTTTAGAAATAACAGCAAAATCGTGAGAAATGAAGTCATACAAAATGTCTGGCATAAGCTTATAATACAAATAACAAGTGATTACTATTACACTTATTAATTATAAGATTCTCACAATTACATGCGAAACGAAATTCCCACGACGAAATTCCTAAGAAAATTACAAATAATTTTGGACCAATTTTCGCGCGGGAAATTCCCAGATATATAAAATCTCAACAGTAATACAAAAAAAAGTTGTTGCAATAACTGAAGAGCAACATCTTTGGAAAAGTTCAACATGTCAAGTAAAGAGTTCTTTGTATAAGTATTAGTATAGTAATTGGTAATTGGTTGTATTATGAAAGCTAAATAGAGACTGTAGGCGTTAGCCTGCCTACGTAATAAAGCTCTTGCTAGAGCAAGTTGCAGCTAAGTTTTCGCGCAAAATGATACTTTAAAAGCATGAAGTTTGGGAATCACTGTCTCAATATTAGAATCAATTAGATTATACAGCATTAAATGATGATGATTTCTGAGGTTTACGAAATGTACAAATGTACAAATAACATATATATACTGTAAGATATTTATAATTATTATAATAATAAATTTAAATTATATAAGAATTTATAAAATAAATACAAAGCACTTACCTGTTATTTATATTGTTTGTTGAATTGGAATTTGAATTTGTTTATAGGATGCTAAATTAGAAAACTTAAGACAAACAATGTTTTGTTTTCTTTTCTTCTGAATTTCAAAACTATTGAGAATGTTTTTTATTTTTTTCTATACTATCAATATTTTAACAAGTAAATAATGTTTTGTCATTTAAAACTTTTTTCAATATTTGTGTATTGATGTATTTCAAAATCAACGGCTTCACTTGTAGTTACTTTGACCAAAACATAACATTACATTACATTATATAGATAATCACAACTTTCAATTTGAGTTTTCAAAACGTTTTGAATACTCTATGTTCATGTATATATATATATTTGTTAGTATATATATATACATATATAGTATTTTTTGGAGGAGATTTAGGAACTGTTCGTACCTTCACTCAACGCGTTCAAGATTGTTACTGCAACTAAAAGTTGCAATCTAAAACACACGCATACGATGGCAGATGCAATTGGCCGAAAAGGAAAAGCACAAACACGAGTAAAGCATCTCGTGCTTGCTCGTTGTAGTGGTGGCGATGCTGGTAGTGGTGACAGTGTTGTGTGTTATCCCTTTTCTGGCCATAACACGATGGCTATAACAACACTACGAATCCTTGTTTATACTCTCTCAGTCAAAGACGAAGGAAGCTGCCTTCTCGTCGTTTTATATCGTCTGCAGGTGGGGTGCAGCGGAACACTGTACATTTCCTTACATCGTGATTCGTGATTATTCGTATTGCAATTCGCATAACTCTGGCAATTTGTACGAACTACCAGTAAACAATCGTCGAAAAAATAGTCCTCGTTTTACTGAGAGTAGCGCGTGGTGGAAAAGGAAATTTGGTAATGCATTTTATTTCATATAAAATAAAAGGAAATACAATTTACTGCTAATGGTTCGTAGTTAATGTTTTTCAGCGAATTACATTTTTTAATATTACTATGAATTTATTTTTAAAAATTTGACAACTCGCTTGTATCCTATAACTCACCTCATTTCATGGTAACTTTCACTCTCACTCTCTTTTTGGCTTAGGTATATGCATAGCCTGAGAGTCCTTCAAAATGGTGGTCATTGCTATAGTTGTAGCTGCGTTTGATGCCGTTGTTGTTGTTGTTGCCATTCATATGATGCATATCGATGAATGGGTTGGGTAATCTCCTACTCTCCTTGACAACGAAGGCCACCAATGGTAATTTCACGTTCAAGGTCAGTTCCTTATTATTGAATGCATTCACATGTGTGTTCTGTATTTATATATGTGTTGGTGTGTGTTTGCATTTGTGTTTATTAAGACTATTCATAGGAGGTCCCTAAAGTTATTTTAGTCTAGTATATTTTAGGCGTTTCCTACTATGTAGGTGGGCTATCCCTACAAAAATCGCCATTGCAAAAATCGGGTCTATCCACTATTGGTACGGATTTTATAATGGCGCTCCATATGGGCAATTGTCAACATTTGCCATTGGTACTGTAGACAACATTAAGAATATAAAAAATATTACACAATTTTTTGTGAGCAATATAAACAGTATATTTTTGTTATCATTTAATGAAAAATTAAAGCCAATCACAAAATTAATAACAAAGAAATAAAAAAAGAATTAATAATCATGCCGATATCACCATTGCATATGACGGGGCAACCAACTATTGGTACGAATTTTATGAAGTTACTAAAAAAATTTGACGGCAGTCAGATTTTTTTAACCATAAATAAAATGAGAATAACTTTTTCATTGCAAAAATCATTGATTTTATAATGGTTCCTTGCCATCTATTTGCATAAAAGTTATTTAAACAGTACTAACACAATACAACATTTTTCAGCACATGGATTTGGGACTCACAAGTTCTGAGAACTGCACGTGAAAGAAGCCCCAAAAAGAAAAAGTCCTGCAACATTCGTTTTGTCAAGTTACATGCCATAATAGTTTAATATCGATTTGAAGTTAGTAAGTATCGTATACTGGAATTTGTCATGTTTCGGGCTCTTTTGTTATATTGTTATATGGTGGCGTATGATTATCATAAGTAATATTCCACGTTAATAATACGCCACTGAGTACAACAGTTTTATCGTAATTGCAACAAATTAAACCCAGTTCAAAATCTTTTTTGATTAATGGAAAAGTGAAACTGTTCCTTATGTAGTGAAACGTTATATGAACAGATTAAAGGAATTGTAATTCTTAATTCTGTTCGTGAACGGCACAGGATGAAGAGACGAGAGGCAATTCGTCTTTTTAGACGGAAAAATAAGGAGCTGAAGAAGAGGCAGGATGTGTGCACAGAGTTGCTCCGCAGTAGAGGTGAAGCCCGAAAATTCTACAAGAGAGTTAAGCCGAGAATGCGTGGAACAGGGTTACCCTCCTGCAAGGACGGTGATGGTCAGCTAGTGACGGACCCGGATAACGTTCTGAGGATATGGAGAAATCATTTTAAAAATTTATTGGTCACCACTCCTGAAGACCCCGCTCCAATCCGTGACGATGGTGTTTACTGTCCGCCTCCGAGCCAGAGTGTGTGGCAATCTCCCGCCTTAAAAACAACAAATCTGCTGGAGCCGATGGTCTCCCTGCTGAATTGTTTAAGGCTGGCGGAGAGGAGCTGATTAGGAGCATGCATCAGCTCATGGAAAACATCTGGCCAGAGGAAAGCATGCCCGGGGATTGGAGTCTCAGTCTGTTATGTCCCATATACAAGAAAGGAGATCGTAGTGAAAGAAAGAACTACCGTGGAATAAGCCTATTACCAATTGCGTACAAGGCCCTTTCAAGCATATTGCGTGAACGTCTAAAGCCAATTGTAGAAAAACTAATTGGACCATATCAGTGCGGCTTTAGACCTGGCAAATCTACGACGGATCAAATATTCACCTTACGACAAATCCTGGAAAAAAACCCATGAAAAGCAGATCGACACCTACCACCTCTTTGTCGACTACACAGCTGCCTTCGACTCTCCGATAGGAAATAGGCTTTATGAGGTCATGTCTGAGTTTGGTATTCCTGCAAAGCTGATTCGACTTTGCAAATGTACCTTAGACAACACCACATCCTCGGTTAAGATTGGTAAGGATCAGTCTGAATCATTCAACACGGAAAGAGGTCTCAGGCAGGGCGATAGCCTGTCCTGTACACTATTTAATATAGTTATGGAGAAGGTGATGAGAAAGGCTGGTGTCAATATGTCTGGCACCATATTCCACAAGAACCACATGCCACTAGCCTATGCCGATGATATAGACATCATTGACCGAAATCTGCGGGATGTTACTGCAGTTTTCTCATCACTAGAAAAGGAGTCAGCAAAAATGGGTTTAGCGGTCAACGAGGACAAAACAAAAATAATGATTTCGACGAACAAAGAGTCCTCTCGATGGGGACACACCGTGAACGTTGACAATTATTGTTTTGAGATAGTCGACGAATTTACCTACCTCGAAACAAGAAAAATAATGTCAGCCAAGAAATTAAACGGAGAATAGTGCTAGCCAATAGATGTTTCTACGGACTTCGGCAGCACTTTAGTAACACCACCTTCTCTCGGAATACTAAGAAACAGCTATACCAGGTGCTTATCTTACCTGTTCTGTTGTATGCTGCCGAATCATGGGTGCTAACTACAACGGACATATAAAACCTGGGAGACTTCGAGAGAAAAGTAGTCCGAAAAATATATGGACCTATCTGTGTCGAAGGCGAGTTTCGCCATCGGATGAACCATGAGCTGTATGAGCTTTACCACGACATCGACGTAGCTAAAAGAGTCAGAATGCAATGACTACGATGGCTGGGACATGTTGCCAGAATGGATGTTAATGCTCCAGCGAGAAAGTTGTTTGAAGGCGAACCTGAAGGACGGCGCAGAGCAGGGAGACCCAAACTCCGTTGAAGGACCAAGTGGTAGGCGATGTGCCATCATCTGGTAGGACTAACTGGAGAACACACGCAGAAGACCGAAGCGTGTGGAATTCTTTATTACTTCAGGCCTCAAATTTATGAACTACGTTTCGTAAATTGTAATTGGCCACTTAAGTAAGTAAGTAAGTAATCAGATTAGTGGTTCTCGAGTTATGTCAAACAAACGTTCCTAAAACATGACAAATTCCCCTATACGATACTTATTAACTTCAAATCGATATTAAATTATTATGGCATGTAACTTGACAAAACGAATTATGCAAAACTTCTTCTTTTTGGGGCTTCTTTCACATGCAGTTCTCAGAATTGAGTACCAAAATCATGTGTTGTACTGTGTAATTTAATCGTATGATTAACATTATTAGCACCAAAGAATGGTATAATGTGCGTATGATTAATTTAAAATGTTATTTCTATCGATAGACGAGGAAGGCGAGGCAGACCAGCCAACACAAGCGGAAGTTTACTAGCACCCAAATTCAAAGAAACTGGAATGACTTTGTCCGAAATAAAACTTATGGCGCAAGATTGCTCCAATCTGGAGCCGTAGGAATCAAATATATATATATTTCTATCGATAAAATTTGGTACTATACAAGTACGTTTTGACACAATAAAAAATATTCTTGGGACAATAATTTTAGTGCACCAGCTCCTGCGAACGGTTTGGCTTAAAGAGTGCATGCCCGACGATATTATGTCCTGTGCTGAAAAAAGGTGATCCAAGTGTGTGCTCCAACTACCGCGGGATCAGCCTTTTACCCATCGCATATAAGGTCCTGTCGAGTGTGCTATGTGAAAGACTAAAGCCAGTGTTATCCAACCTGATCGGGCCTTATCAGTGTGGCTTTAGACCTGGAAATCAACAACTGACCAGATTTTCACACTTCGGCAAATCCTGGAAAAGACCCAAGAGAAACAGATCGACACGTACCATCTTTTTGTCGACTATAAAGCTGCCTTCGACAGCCCGATACGGCAGAAATTACTTGAAGCCATGGCTGAGTTTGGTATTCCAGCGAAGCTGATACGTCTTTGCGGAATGACGCTGACTGACACGAAGTCTTCAGTGAAGATTGGCAAGGACCTTACGGAGCCATTCTATACCAGACGAGGCCCAAAACAAGGCGACGGCCTATCGTGCGATCTCTTCAACATTGTGATGGAGATGATAATTAGAAAAGCTGCAGTAAATACGAGTGGCACTATATTCAACAAAAGACACATGCTACTCGCGTACGCTGATGACGTGGACATCATCGGTCGAAAACTGCGGGATGTGACTGTAGCCTTCTCAGGTATACAGAAGGAATCAGCGAAAATGGGGGAGGACAAAACGAAGTTATTAGTTTCAACGAACAAAGAATCTACTCGTTTGGGAAACTGCGCGAACGTTGACAACTATAATTTCGAGGTGGTAGATAATTTTGTCTTAGAAATCCGGAGAAGAATCCTACTTGCAAATAATGCAAACGATTCAATGACAGAGCCCTCTCTCGACGAACAAAACTCCAGCTATACCAGATACTGGTTCTACCTGTCTTAATGTATGGCTCAGAATCCTGGGTGATGACACAAGCGGATAAATCGGTTCTGGGGGTATTCGAGAGAAAAATACTCCGAAAAAAATATATGGGTCCATCATCGTTAACGGAGATTATCGACATCGTATGAATCATGAGCTGTACGAGCTGTACACTGACATTGACGTGGTCAGACGCATTAAGGTGCAACGGTTGCGTTGGCTAGGTCATGTTGTACGCATGAACGTAAATGCTCCAGCTCGAAAAGCCTTCGACAATGAATAACCAAAACTCCGTTGGAAAGACCAGGTTACTGAAAACCTTACAGAACTCGGTGTGACTAACTGGAGAAGAGGCGCAGAAAACGAGGCGCTTAGAATATTTTTCTACGTGCGGTATATAATCCACTGGGATTGCATAGAAGTACCAGCTAAGTAAGTAAGTATGTAAGTAAGTAAGTAAATGCATTTGCTGGTAAAATAAAAAAAGACTATTTGATGTAATAAAAAAGTACTTTATGTTACAATAAAAGTTTAAATGTTTAAAAATGTAAGCGCAGAAATTTTTAAAATAAGAATGAAATTCTCCATTTAAGTTTGTACGAACTTAATTACAGAATTTTAAGTACGAACTTCTCAACTTTCTTAGAATTAATATCAAGTTTTTTCTGACTTAAAGTGAGAAATTATTAAATAAGAATGAAATTCTTCAATTAAGTATGTACAAACTTAATTGGAGAATATTAAGAACGAACTTGTCAACTATCAAGTAAAAAGTTCATAGAATAAATATCAAGTTATATCTGACTCAAAGTAAGAATAAAAAATCTTACATAAATCTCTGAGAAAAAAATGTTTGGGAGAGAAATAACATTTACTCTCTTAGCTTAATGTTTTCTCCCCACAATTAATTCGCATTTTAAATTTAAGTTTAAAATTCTTTTTTTTTTGCAAAAATCGTACTTGAATTTAAGCGTATAAATTCTCCAATTAAGTATGAAAATCTTAAGAGCTTGTGCGAATCAAGTGACGTGTGATATTCGTTGATGCAAGTTTCGCACCAGTGTGTTTTGACTTCTCATTTATTTCGTGGAGAATATAACACTTAAGGTTTGTAATGATAGTAAAAAAGCAAAGCTAATTAGCGATCCGCATATTATTTAATAAAAATCAAGCCCCATCTAACTTAATGTCATCTATAATTAAGAATTCTTTACTTAAAATTCAAGCCAAAGCAGGCTTAATGTCATCTATATTCAAGAATTCTATACTTAAAAATCAAGCCCTATCAGGCTTAATGTCATCTATTATTTAGAATTTTATACTTAAAAATCAAGCGCCACAAGTCTTAATAACATCTACAAATAAGAAATCCAGGCTAGGTTTTTCCGTTCTTGGATCAAGCATTTTGTACTGGATTTAAGAAAATCCGTACTTACTGTACTTTTGGCACCGCCTGGGAATGATTTAAGTACGGAATATTTGATTTGAAGGATATGCACCTGGAATGTTAGAACACCGTATAGACCAGGTGCCTCCATCCAACTGACGGAAGTCCTCGAAGAATACAGGGCTGACATAACCGCTTTACAGGGAATCCGGTGGACGCGACACGGGAGCTTACGCATGAAGACGTGCTACATCTACTATAGTGGCCATGTGGACAAGCACGAGTTTGGATGTGGATTTGTGGTTGGCAAGAGACTGCGACACCTAGTCTCAAGGTTCAACCCGTATGTGCCCATGCTCCGACAGAAGAGAGAAGCGATGAGGACAAAGACGAGTTCTACGAGAGCGTAGCAAATGTATATGAGCCATGCCCGAGCCATGACATTAAAATTGTACTTGGCGATTTTAATGCTAAAATAGGCAGGGAAACCGCATTTAAGCCTACCATCGGAAAATTCAGTCTGCACACCGAAACGTCGACCAATTGCATCACTGATTGATTGATTTCTCTGCGGCAAGAAATATGGTAGTTAGCAGCACTAAATCTGACCATAAAAATATTCATAAGGCAACATGGTTATCTCTAGATCAATAAAACGAGGAATCAGATAAATCACGTGGTAGTCGATGGAAGGCACGCATCGAGTGTTCTGGACGTACAAGTGATTAGGGGTGCGAACATTGACTCCGATCACTTCCTTACCGCAGTTAAGGTACGCACAAGGCTAAGCATGGCGAAAAACGTACGTAACCAGGCACAACGAAAGCTGGACATCGGTAAACTGTGGACCACAGAGGTAGCGGATGCCTACTCCAACCACCTAACTCTACTGCTGCGGAATGCTCCAACCCCTGATAATATAACCTCGCAGTAGCAAAATATAGCCGACTCCTTAGAACAGGCTGCGAGAAGCGTACTTGGGTACTCAAAGCCGTCTCAAGAAGATGCCTGGTACGATGATGAATGTCGCAATGCCACGAGAGAGACGGTTGCTGCATACAGAGCGAAACAGCTGCTAATGGCAACGCGAGCTGTTCGTGAACGGCACACGGAGAAGAAATGAGAGGCAATTCGTCTTTTTAGACGGAAAAAGAAGGAGCTGAAGAAGAGGCAGGATGAGTGCACAGAGTTGCTCCGAATTAGAGGGGAAGCCCAAAAATTCTACAAGAGAGTTAAGGCGAGAATGCGTGGAACAGGGTTGCCCTCCTGCAAGGACAGTGATGGTCAGATAGTGACGGACCCGGATAACGTTCTGAGGATATGGAGAGATCATTTTAAAAATTTATTAGATGCGGACACCACTCCAGAAGACCCCGCTCCAATCCATGACGATGGTGTTTATTGTCCGCCTCTGAGCCAGAGCGAGATACGTGTGGCAATCTCCCGCCTTAAAAACAACAAAGCTGCTGGAGTCGATGGTTTCCCTGCTGAATTGTTTAAGGCTGGCGGAGAGGAGCTGATTAGGAGCATGCATCAGCTCTTGGAGAACATCTGGCCAGAGGAAAGCATGCCCGGGGATTGGAGTCTCAGTCTGTTATGTCTCATATACAAGAAAGGAGATCGTAGTGAATGTAAGAACTACCGCGGAATAAGCCTATTACCAATTGCGTACAAAGTCCTTTAAAGCATATTGTGTGAACGTCTAAAGCCAATTGTAGAAAAAATAATTGAAAGCTGCCTTCGACTCTCCGGTAAGGAATAGGCTTTATGAGGCCATGTCTGAGTTTGGTATTCCTGCAAAACTGATTCGACTTTGCAGATGTACCTTAGACAACACCAAATCCTCGGTTAAGATTGGTAGGAATCAGTCTGAACCATTCAACACGGAAAGAGGTCTCAGGCAGGGCGATAGCCTGTCCTGTACACTATTTAATATAGTTATGGAGAAGGTGATGAGAAAGGCTGGTGTCAACACGTGTGACACCATATTCCACAAGAGCCACATGCCACTAGCCTATGCCGATGATATAGAAATCATTGGCCGATATCTGCGGGATCTTTCTGCAGTTTTCTCATCACTAGAAAAGGAGTCAGAAAAAATGGGTTTAGCGGTCAACGAGGACAAAACAAAAATAATGATATCGACGAACAAAGAGTCCTCTCGATGGGGGCGCACCGTCAACATTGACAAATATTGTTTAATGGTAGTCGATGAGTTAACCTACCTCGGATCTTCCGTCAACAAGAAAAATAATGTCAGCCAAGAAATTAAACGGAGAATAGTGCTAGCCTATAGATGTTTCTACGGACTTCGGCAGCACTTTAGTAACACCACCTTATCTCGGAATACTAAGAAACAGCTATACCAGGTGCTAATCTTACCCGTTCTTTTGTATGCTGCCGAATCATGGGTGCTTACGACAACTGACATACAAAACCTGAGAGTATTCGAGAGAAAAGTACTCCGAAAAATTTATGGACCTATCTGGTCGAAGGCGATGGCCAGGATGGATGTAAATGCTCCAGCAAGAAAGGTGTTTGAAGGCGATGCTGAAGGACGGCGCAGAGCAGGGAGACCCAAACTCCGTTGGAAGGACCAAGTGGTAGGCGACGTGCCACCATCTGGTAGGACTAACTGGAGAACACATGCAGAAGACGGAAGCGTGTGGAATTCTTTATTACTTCAGGCCTCAAATTTATGAACTACGTTTCGCAAGTTGTAATTGGCCACTTAAGTAAGTAAGTAACTACTTTTAAAACAAAGTCATATGGAATTACTCACTGATATTGCAACGATAGTAGCAACGTATTATCGACCATCATTGTGAAGTTTGCGCCCCTGTCGTATTTATACTTATCTACGTATTTCTAAACGAAAATAATTTTCCATACTAAAAGTACAAAAATATGACGACAAGGATATCAATTCATGTGGACTCTATTAATTGTTTATCCAATGTCTTGTTAATTTCCAAGTGAATACAACACACCAGCCAAACAACGAAAGAGTTTAGCCTACAACACTTGAAAAATAACCAACATTGGCGCCAGTGTCCGTCCTTGGCCATTTTTATGAAATCTATTTATAGCCACACTCAGGCAAAGGCCACATAATAAGCTGCAATGAAAAACACCCCAAACCAAAAGTATACCAACCAACGTTTTATAATGTAAAGATAACCGATACTTGTAGAAGATTCATGGCTATTTCACTTCATGAATACAGGCAACTACAAACACACACACACACACATTCACCCTTTCAAATGTATAAGTATGCACAAGTGCATGTATGTGTGTGTGTGTTCGTCATTACATTCATTGCATTGCATTTTGCCATTTTATCAATGAAAAGGATATTAGACAACAATGAAAAGCTTGAGTCGTCTCTCACTCACTTCTCTATGAATGCAAAGCACACATACACATATACACACTCGTACACACACATACCCCTAAGCATGAATAACGTCATAAGGACATTCATGGCATTCTGGCACACTAGAGTAACTGAATGAGTGTAAGCAAGAAAGAAAGATACATTACACAGACACTCGCTTAATGGTGAAGTGCGTCCCGGGGGGCCATAGAGGTATCTCTGATTGTCTGTTAACCTAGTTCCACACACATTGAATTCTTGAATGAATCCGCCGAGAATGAAACAGCCATGACAGTATGTGGATCGTATTTGTTTTGGTGGCCAACTATGGATACCTTTGCCGCAATGACGTCATTTGGGCACGTTATGGTCCATGAACTGAACCATTCATAAGGAAAAAAAAACAAGAAGGAAAATGTTGTGCTGCACTAGTTCATTCAGAAACATCCCGAAATACAAGTGAATTACAGGCGAAGCGAAAGATTTCAAAGGCCAATGTATATAAATGGAAACTAAAACTGTGTTTATTTTTATTATGCACATACAAGTATGTGTGTGTATGTAGTTAGGTACATACATAGCTAAAAATAGTTTCTACATAAAAAACAAGTACACACACACACACACAATGATGATAAATACATATATACGAGTGTGTACCATGTATGTGCACATTGCAAATATTTTAAGATTACAAAGGATAAAATTGTATCTGAAGCTTAAGTAGCCACTTGAGTACTTCAGGGAAAATGTGATGCTATAAATCGTTGGTTTTTCACTTTAGTATTTTTACAGAAAAGTGGTTATTTTTTCTTGGTTTTAAGCTTATTAGTGGAGTTGTAGTATACTGCCCTCCTAAGAAAGAAAGTCATAAGCGCCAAAATTCCCAAAATTGAGATAGTGGCAAATTCGGAAGCGTGAATTAGCTTCTGATTTTTGCCTATTAAATAACCTATTTTCAACTGTAATTCGCAGAAAAACGTTAAGCAAAATGTCACATCTACCACTTCTAGCGTGTTTCCTAGTCAAAAAAGTCGTATCTTACTATGATAAAAATTCGGCTTTAAAGACTTTTTTCCTTAGTATTTATGATTTTTTTAGATACTATGACTTTTTTCTCGGCCGGTCGTAGCATAGTGGTTAGAACACTCGACTACCATGCGGGAGATCACAGGTTCACTCCTGGCTCCAGTCATCTTAAAAGAAAAAAATAAATACATTTTTCTTTCATTGTCGGCTCCCATCGAATGTTGTCGACAGCAACTTCGCAGTATTAGTGTCGAGTCAATCGGCGTGTATAGTAAGAGCTTCTCGAACAGTGACGTTTGCATTCGTCGATAAACAAGTAGATGCCGTTAGTTGTAAACCTAAAAATAGATAGCGTGTTAATTCACAACAACGCGAGAAGCTATCCCATACCTCGTTCATGGGGTGTAAAGAGAAATTAAGTTTTTTTTATGACTTTTTTTCTCAAGTTCTTGCAAACATGATAAAACATTAATTATTATATAAATTACGAAAAAATGCAAAAAAAAATTTTGAACTTATTTGTAGAATTTGGTTTTTGTAAGAGGTTTTTGGGTGCCTATACTAGGCAAAAAAGTCATAAGTCCATTTTCTCTACTTTATCATCAAAATTATCCCGATTTGTTACGATAATAAAATTTAAAAAATTAATATGTTTTGAAATCCTTTTTGAAATTTTCAAAAACATTTAATTTAAAGACGCTAGCGATAAAAAACATAAAAGCTAAATATATCAAAACTATTATAATGGAGATGTGACTATCTTCTTAGGAGGGCAGTATAGGGGTATAAAATTGTTAATGTAAAACTAAGCGAAATATCATTTGAATATGTCGAATTTTAAACAATGAAATTTTCACAAATTTCTACAATGTTTGGATTAATAAAAAAAAACAAGCATGTGAATATTTAAAATAAAGCATATTTAATATTGACTGCTATCTACTTTTTAGAAAAAGTTCATAAAAAAATAGACATTCCCACTGTATTTTTTTGATTTCAACACCACACCATTTTCAATTGAAATTCAAAGATAATCAATTAAAATTAAAAAATTTTATTTGATTTTCAAACATTACATTAGAAATTCAAAACTCGTCAACTAATATTCAACAATTTCATTTGAAATTCAAAAAATATCAATTCAAATTTTCCATTTTACTTAAGAAAAATATCAATTGAAAATCAAAACTCGTCAATTTAAATTTAAATTACATCAATTGCTATTCAAAACGTATCATTTGAAATTCAAAATTCGTCAACTCAAATTCAAAAATCTTCAGAAATAAAACTGGTGAATTTTGAATTTCAAATGAAGAATTTTGAATATCAATTGATGTATTTTTAATTTCAATTGACGATTTTTGAATTTCACTTTGATATTTTTTTGAATTTCAAACGGAAAATTTGAAATTTAATTTATAATTTTGAATTTCTTATGTATTTCTTGAATAGCAATTGACAAGATTTGAATTTCTTTAATTTAATTTAGCACTTTAGTTTATTTCTAAATTTACGATTTTCTAAAAATGACATTTTTCCCAGTAGGGAATCGTCAAACTAATTCAAAAGTATGGAATTGTGTACTACTCCCAAAATGAACTAGTTATAAACTATCGAATTTTGAACTAGTCAGACATTATAACTGATAAATAAGAAAAAGAGAATTTTGAAATAATTTCAGAAGTTATAATTCGAAAAGGCAAATGATTCTAACTGACTTTTAGATGAAAAAAATGTATTCAATTGTTGTATGTATTTAATTACAATATCGTATTTTTCACTCACATTTTTTTCGTATTCAAAATACTAGTACAGTACAAGCTCAAACTATTCTCGAATTATACTAGTTCTTATTAACGTTTTTTGAAGTAGTTCCAAACGAGTTCAAAGGAGACAATCAACTACCGCCCGACTAGAATTTCCGGACTAGTTTTATTCTAGTACAAAAGGGACAATTCCGCCCAATCCCAGGACAACTACGTGTTAAATGAGACAGTTGCTTGTATGGAAGGTGAACTAGTTCACTGCACTTTGGAGAACTAATATTTTACTAGTTCCGAACTAGTATTTTTCCCTATTAGGTACTTTCGTATCCCACAACTACTCAATAAGATGAGCGAACGAATTTCGAAAACACTCTCTTGCTTCGTTCTAATACTATAGGGAGCACGGATATATAATTTTCCACGAATATAGTATTAGCCGATTGGTCTTGGTGACGGCACCAGTTTTATCCCTTTTTGGTAACTTTTTACCCCTAAAACTGCGAAATTAAAAAAAATCCTTCATAGCTGACGTTTACTCCAAAAGGGAAATAGCCACCCCAAATTTGATCATTCTATCTACAGCCATTTCACCCAGTCAGTCACCAAGCGAACTTACATCTATAGATAATGAACGTTTTATTACAATCGGTCAATTAATATGACCGACATAGCAATTTTTTCAAAAGGGGCGTGGCACCGCCCATTTGCCTGCGAGATGTAATCCTTTTTGTACCATTAACATATGTAGCAAATCTCATATTCATAACTTTAATGGCTCGTGAGTTAGGACAGATTGAAATTTTGGTCAGTGGGGGCGGTGTCACGCCTCTTTGTTAAATTATGTTTCAATGTAGCCTATGACAGAGGCCCTACTCACAGATCGATACAGTAATAGATTCATTGCCATCGGTCCATTTATTTGGCCGATATATCGATTTGTTATCAAAAAGGGCGTGGCACCGCCCATTTCCCAGCAAGACGTAATCCTCTTTGTACCATTAACATATGTAGCAAATCTCATGTTCATAACTTTAATAGCTCGTGATATATGACTGATTGAAATTTTGCTTTGTGAGGGCTTTGCCACGCCTCTTTGTTTAATTATATTTTTATGTGGCCTATGACAGAGCCTCTACGGACGGTATCACACAGTGAAAAGTTTCATTGTATACGGTCTCTTTATTTGGCCGATATAATGATTTTATAAAAGGGGCGTAACACCGCCCACTTTCAACCACCCTTTGTTTAATTATATTTTCATGTAGCCTATGAACAGAGGCCTTTCTCACAGATCGACGCAGTGAAAATGTCGTTGTCATCGGTCAATTTATTTGGCCGATATAACGATTTCTCTAAAAGGGCAGTGCCACGCCCCTTTGTCTAATTATATTTTCATGTAGCCTACGACAGAGGCCCTACTCACAGTACAACACAAAAACAAAAGGTGCATGGTACCGCCCATTTCCCAGCAATACATAATTCTCCTTGTACCATTAACATATGTAGCAAATCTCATCTTCATAACTTTAATGGCTCTTGAAATATGACCGATTGAAATTTCGGTTTGTGTGGGCGGTGCCACGGCTCTTTGTTTTATTACATTTCCATGTAGCCTATGACCGAGGCCCTACTAACAGTACGACACAGTGAATATTTCATTGCCATTGGTCCATTTATTTGGCCGAAGGAATAATTTTGTCAAAATAGGCGTGGCACCGCCCACTTTCCACAAAATTATTAATATTTTTTTTTTGTACGACCAACATATGATCCAAATCGCAACTTCGTACCTATAATGGTTTATCGGATAGATCCATTTCAGATATCAAGCTGTATGGGCGGTGTCACGCCTTCTTAAGACCTCATTTTCGTCCTTTCATTTGTACCCCAACATGCTTACCCCCCTTTTTCTTCCACTAAGGAGGCTACCATACAGATTTTTTTTAATTTGCTCTCATCGCTCTTACTGCCCCGAAGTCTCACCAAGAGGAGTAAAATGTATGACCGACCCCCAGTAATTGTTCCCTACTTTCATTTTTACCTCAACATACCTACCGCCCATCTTCTCCCCCTAAGAGGGCTTCCAGACTCTATGAAAAATGCCCCAAATGCAAAATGCCCCAAAAAAAAACGAAAAATTACCTAAAATAAAATTGGGCGAAAAAAATGAAAAATGACCCATAACTCAAGAACGAAATTTTCTCCAAAAATAATGAAAAATACCCCACAAAATTTATGAAAAATACCCCAAAAAAATATTCTTCTAAACAAATCTAGCATTATTAAAAGACGAATGCGGTGGGGGGCATGCCCCCCAATTTTGTATGGAAATTTTTTGGGTCATTTTTCGTTTTTTTTTTGGGGCATTTTGCATTTGGCGCATTTTTCATAGAGCCGGGCTTAAATACAAAAATATTTTTTTTTATAAAATTTGCTCCTCCCAAAGATGCCCCCAATATTTTTGTAACCCCAACAGTTTCTCAGATCATATCTACCATCTTTCTTCAACCCTTAATGTGGTCCCCATACAATTTTTTTTATTTTTATAATTTATTTTATGAATTCAGCTCCTGGTTCAAATGTATGACCGACCCCCGCTAGTATTTCCCGTCTTACAATGTTCTCGAACATACCTACCATACCTCTATCTTTACACAAATACAAAAAATTTCTAAATTATTCAAAAAAATTTTAAAAATGTTATCGGAAATATTATTTTGTGAAGAATTTTGTTGTTTTGGTCATTTTAAGTCTATTTGGTATGGGAGATCCTATTAGGAGGCACCATGGGAGCGGCAGGAGATGATTTTATAAATATAATAAAATTGTATTGGGGACCACCTTAAGGGTTGAAGATAGGTGGTACATAAGTTTTGAGAAACTGTTGGGGATGCATAAATATTGGCGATGGCTAGATTTTTTTCCCAATACGAAAAGCTTCTCTTTAAAACCCGGGTGTTCGATTTTGATTTTAGACCCATGGTTTCTTGGTAAAATTTTCTTAGAATCCATCGTAGATTACGATTTTGAAAACCCACTTTAATGTTTTTGCATATTTTCTATTAAAAATTCAGAACATATCTCTGTTATTCCTAATAATAGCATTTGTTCATAAAAGAATATCAAAACTGCACCTATACCTAATTGACGCCCAGTAAGTAATTTTGTTTTCGATTACATACTTGAAAACTGCAATGCTTATCGTCAATTGCACTTGTCAATTTCTCATTTAACCGGCTCTGTGCCTCCCCTCTTCCCCTAATAGAAACCAACTCCGGTCGTCGTAATCGCTTTTCTGCGTCATTCGTTCCAAGGATTTTGGCAAAAAGGTTTTTGTTTAGCAAGACCCAAATACAATTCAGTAAACTCTTTTCGGAGAGCAGACAGGACGCATGAAGTGAGTACTGCGTTTTTAGTTTCACATTTTACTCCGTATGCAACGGTATGGAAAGGAATTTCGCAAATGTGGTCCTTATTCTCACTTCAATCCGATTGGGTTCATTGCCTTCTGTTGCTGTCGTAGTTGACCTAAATATGCTGCACGATGCACGTTGTGATGTGCGGTATGTTTCTATGGGCTGAATGCTGTGCAGTGCAGTGCAAAATTCATTGAGTAATAACGTATATATGATGCTGCTGCTGCCTGGCTGGTGATGACTGCTGATTTCAGTCGTCATGGACGATGACGGTGGCAATGCAACAATACCACCACCTAGAGACAGCAACAACGCCATGCCGCACACAGTCAACCAAAAAAAAAAAACGCCGTACACTTTCCATTCAGTTTTGAGTTGTTTTTTTATTTCACTTTGCCACCGATTGATTTATGTGCGTCTTACATGTAGAGACGGCGAGGCGAATAAGCGAATGCATCATCGCTGTCGTTTTAGTAGTGGCTGTGGCAAGGTTGGTCACAGCTGAGTTCATTCACATTTAGCATAGTTTTTCCTAGGCAACATTTTTCATGAATGAAACACATGCGCAGGTTGATTCACAGTTCGGGTTATCCTTGTCATTTTGTACATAACTAAACGCATACATCATAAGTGTGTGTGTGTGTGTGTGAGTGTGTGTGTCCGTAAGTTTGCTGTATAGCGCGCATACAATCCATTTGGGGCATTATCCTTGATGCAACCCGGTGTTTGCGCCCTTTTAACTTATTGTGTGTGTGTGTAATAAGTGCACATAGAGGACTCATTCGCTGTGAAAGATATGTATGTATGTTTTTTTTAGTGAATGAATGACGTCATTGCCTGTCATTGAAGTTAAAGTTGGAAAACGAACAGTGTTTTTTGTGGTACTGAAAAGTTTGTACTGGTTAAAAAAAAGTTGAGCATACATTTGCTTTTCAAATATCATTGCTGTTGCATACGGGGTCGTCTAAAAGCCAGTGATGGTGGGTAAATTCTAAACTAATTCGACTTAGTGTTTAAGATAATAAACTTAAAGAGTTATGATACTTTTTTTTCTGTATGTTCTTTGAAGTAATAAAATTTGTAATTGTAAATAAATCTTGTCGTTGATAAAAGCTTTGATAATTTTACCGTTTTTTGTTGGTTAGCAGGACCACAAAATTCTGGTAAAGTTACTGTTGCGTTTAAAATAAAGTTAAGTATCTTCACAACAATTCTTCTTCTACTTCTTAGGTGGCTATTACAAAACGTTAGTTTCTTCTTCCAATCTCTTCGTTGTTCTGAGCTTTTTCTCCAATTTCTGACACCATCAGACAATTTCCTTCCATCGAAGGTTTGGTCTTCCCCTTCTGCGTGAACCGTCACCGGGCTCGTATTCAAATGATTTTTTAGCTGAAGCATGTTCATTAGATAGGGTCGCCTTATATGGCGAAAATTGAGGGGAGAAAACATAAACCTTTTTTTTCGACTCCTTTCTCACAACATGACCTAGCCAACGTAGTCGTTGTATTTTAATACGCTTAACTATGTCCATGTCGGCATATCGCTCATACAGCTCGTGGTTCATATGACGCCGATATTCTCTGTCAACCCAGATTGGTTCATAGATTTTACAAAGAATTTTTCTCCCAAAAACTCCAAGTACTGCCTCGTCTGCTTTCGCAAGTACCCATGGTTCTGAGCCGTATAACAACACGGGTAGTATCTGTGACTTGTAGAGTGTGTTTTGTGTCTGACGAGAGCTGGCCTTATTTTTAAACAGCTTACTTAGTCCTAATTAACATCTATTAGCCAGGATTGTTCTTCTTTTTATGGCTGTACCGAAATAGATAAACTCTCTGATTACTTCAAAGTTGTACTTCCACTGTCTGCCCGAGTCTTCTGGACGGCTTGTTCGTTGATACCAACAATTTTTATCTGCGTTTATCAGGTTGCAGTAACCGTTCTCAATGTCTGACCCATGATGTCAATATCGTCAGCATAAGCGAGTAACATGTGTTGTTGGGTGTATAGTGTGCCAGTTCTGTTTACCTTCGCGTCTCGTATGGCCTTTTCCAACAGGATGGTAGTCGGTCTCCGTTTGGTACTGAATAGCTCAAAGAGGTTATTTCCTATTTAAACTGATCGTGTGTTAGTTCAGGTCATCCTGCAAAGTCGTATTAGTTTTGTAGGTATACCAAACTCTGAAATGGCTTGAAAAACCTTTGAACGTAAGGGGCTGTCAATAGCGGCCTTGTAATCAACATATAGGTGGTAGGTGTCGATCGGCTTTTCATGGGTGTTTTCTAGGATTTGACGTAGTGTAAAAATTAGTTTGGTGGTGGATTAACCGAGTCTAAAGCCGCACTGATAAGGACAATTATCTCGCCGACTTTAGATTTTAATCTCTAACACAATACGCTCGATAAGATTTTATAAGCGATGGAAAGCAGACTTATTCCTCTTGTCTCCTTTCTTGTGTATAGGACATAGTACGCTGTCGCCCCCGTACTTAAAAAGCTCAGGCGGCAACCCATCAGCTACTGCTTTCTTATTATTCTTCAGCCGGGTTATTGCTATATCGAACTCATTCTGGCTAGGCGGTGTACAATCAATCCTTTCTACGATTGAAAGCTTAGTTTAGGAGATAACTGCACTTTAAGGATGAACATAAGATTCCAACCTATTTCAAGAAATACCCACTGTATGATTTCCCAATTATTATATGGTGTTCACAAACTACACTCCTCTTTGCGTTTGAACACTCCAAGTTTAGAAGATAACTGCACTGTAATATTTTCAAATGAATATCGATGGTTTTCACCAACCCATTTTAAAGTGAGATTTCTACGGCCTAATGACCACGACCATACAGATACATAAAAATTTATAAGAGATTTGCTCTTGCTATAGAATTCAATATTTTTTTTTAAAAAAAAGTAGAAGTCCCCGGTTCTTTTGAAATGGAACGCTTTGAATGTTAAAATAATACATAAACCGTTATTCAACTGTAATGTAATTTTGGGAAGAACAAAATCTGCCGGTTTAGTAAGTAATAAACATAATAAAGTTTTTTAATATAACATACAGTATTTAATGTTATTGTTTTATCTAAACGATATAATATTTCTATAAAAAAAAATATAAAAAAAAGAATAATTACTTATCAACTACAATCTTTATGGAAAACTATTCCTACTCTGTATAAATAAAACAAACTTGTTATGAGATATTGGATTTTTATAATTTCGTTAAATATTATTTTTATTTCGTTTAAGTTTATTTACTTTCAAGAAACTTGACTAATTTTCCCTTTTTTGTTTTCTCTTTTTTAATCTCAGGTTGTCTATCCACCACCAGTTGACACTGTTTACGCTGCTATAGCGAGAGCTGCATCAGATTCCCCGTCTACTTGATCACTGATACCCGCGGCAATGTGGGGAACGCTGCCCGGCTGACTAAATTGATCAATAAATTGATCCACTGCACTGGCTATTCGGGAGCTCTAATGGCCGCCTTAGCTGGCATTTTTGTCTGTCTATCGATTTTGCCATCTATCTTTTTATACCATCACCCTTAGGGATGAGGGTATATATCATTTGATACGACCCAAAAGTGTAACACATAGAAGGAGTCACTTCAGACCCTAGGTTTCTTTGAACCAAATTCGATTCATGACTTTTTAAGTCGTTTGAGCCATGTCCGTCTGTCTGTCTGGTGGCTGGTTCGCACGATAACTTTTGAAAGACGCAGCCAAATATTTTGAAATTTTGCACGAGTTATTATTTTCTTAAAACTACTTACGGTATTGCAAATGGGCTACATGGCCCCGCCCCTTCTGGTACCTCCCATACAAATACATCATTCCGCCCACTTTAGAAATCGAGTAATAATATAAATACACCCTACGGGATCGTCCCCAAATTCTGTATTTAGTAAAGCTATAACAGGATAAAGCTTTGGAAAAAATTTTGAAAGCCTAGCCCCGCCCCTTCTGGTACCTCCCATACAAACCTACCTTTCCGCCCACTATGGAGATGGAGAAATAATATCAATAAATCAAACGTGATCGTACCCAAATTCTATTTTTAGTAAAGCAATAACGGGATAAAGTTTTGGAGAAAAAAATTGGAAGTCTATCCACGCCCCATCTGGTACCTCCCATACACATCTGGTACCGCCCACTTTAGAAATCGATTAATATTATTAAAAGACCTAGCGCGATCGTGCCCAAATTCTGTATTTGGTAAAGTTTAAGCAGGATAAAGTTTTGGAGAAAAAATCTGGAAGTCTAGAAACGCCCCTTCTGGTACCTCCCATACAAATGTACCACTCCGCCCACTTTAGAAATAGGGTAATAATATCAATACACTAGACACGATCGTGCCCAAATTCTGTATTTTGTTATATTATAACAGGACAAAGTTTTGGAGAAAAAGTTGGAAGTCCAGACACGTACCTTATGGTACCTCCCATACAAATGTACCTTTCCGCCCACTTTAGGGATGTAGTAATAATATCAGTACACCCAACGCAATCGTGCCCAAATTCTGTAGCTATAACAGGATAAAGTTATGGAGAATAAATCTGGAAGCCTAGACACACCCCTATTCGTACCTCCCATACAAATGTACCACTCCGCCCACTTTCGAAATCGAGTAATAATATCAATATAATAGAAAATTATTTGTTTTACTGAGGGTAAGGGTAAATGTAAGTCGGGTTGCCCGACTGAAACTTTCTAACTGGTTTTAATTACAAATCGATTAATTTCAATAACTCACGACTTAAACAATATCTTATATTGGGTGATGGTATTTATCAGTCAGTTTAACTGACTGAAATTTCTGTACTGGTTTTCTAGTTAGTTTGTTTCTAAACGGCTGAACCGATATCACTGAAATTTGGTAGGCAGTTAGTGTTAGTTGGAGACTTTTTACCCTATGGCAAAGTGGGCGTGGCAAAACTTTTTTTAGAGCTAGTGATAAAATTTGATATCAAGCTAGTAGTCGGCAACATAAATATGATTACTCAGACGAAATTTTAATTTTAGATCAGTGGGCGTGGCATAACTGTCCTAGAGATAAAAAATTTAACACCTAGAGAGATAAAATTTGGTACACAGATAGTACTCGACAACACGAATATAAATAATTAATTAAATTTTGGTCCGGTGGGCGTGGCAAAACTGTATTTTTGCACGTGAGAGAAATATTTGGTACACAGATAGTACTCGACAACACCAATATAAATATACAGACAAAATTCAAAATTGTAGTTCCGAAGGCGGAATAGGCGTGGCAAAACTGTATTTTTGCCCAAGAGAGATAAAATTTGGTACAAAGATAGTATACGGCAACATGAGTATAAATATGTAGAAGAAATATAAATTTTGATCCGGTGGGCAGAGTAGGCGTGGCATAACTGTATTTTTGCCCGAGAAAGATAAAATTTGAAACCCATATAGTACTCGACAGCACGTATATGAATATGCAGACGATATTTAAATTGTTGGTCCGGTGGGCAGAGTGGGCGTGGCATAACTATATTTTTGCCTGAGAGAGATACAATTTGGTACACAGATAGTATTCGGCAACACAAATATGAATATGCAGACGAAATTTAAATGTTGTATAAGTGAACGGAGTGGCCGTGGCAAAACTGTATTTTTGCCCGAAAGAGAGATACTATTTAGAACACAAATAGCACCCGACAACACAAATATGAATATGCAGACGAAATTTAAATGTTGGATAAGTGAACGAAGTGGGCGTGGCAAAACTGTATTTTTGCCCGAGAGAGATAAAATTGGGTATACAGATAGTACTCGACAACACGAATATTAATATGCAGACAAAATTTAAATTTTGGTTCAGTAGGCGCAGTGGGCGTGTCAAAACTTTATTTTAGCTGCAAAGAGGTGCAATTTTAAACCGAGATATACCCGCCAACACGATTATGATTATGCAAACGATATTTTAATTTGCAGTATTTTAGCCCAAGAGCGATAGAATTTAGTACACAAATAGTACTTGACAACACAAGTATGAATATGCAGGCGGAATTTAAATTTTGGATCTGTAGTCGGAGGGGACGTGACCAAACTGTAGCCCCAGAGAGATAAAATTTGGTACACAGATAGTACTCGGAATATCAAGTTCAAATTTGCAGATAAATTAACTATTCTTGAACAGTGGGTGGCAAAACTGTATTTTGTATTTAAGCGATAATATTTAATACATAGATAATACTCAATATCAAAAAGTACAACTCAATATATCGAAACGAAAATTTATTGTACCAAAAAATACAATCTATTGTACCAAAAAGAAGCAAAATTTACTATTATTGTACAAAAAAAAGTAAACTCATTGTACCATAAAGTACATTTATGGTATCAAAAAGTAGTTCATTGGCACCAAAAAGTACAATATATTGTTCTAAAAAGTATATTTTATTGTACTATAAAGTACAATTAATTTTATTAAAAAGTACTTTTATTGTGCACAAAAAAAACAATTTCATGTACCACAGAGTACTAGAAAGTACTTTAAATGTACTAATAAGAACTTTTATTGTACACAACTAAAGTATTTTATTGTACCAAGAATTGTTATTATTGTATCAAAAAATAGTTTTATTTTATCAAAAAGTACAGTTGTTGAACCAAAAAGCAAAGACTACAAAGGTTTGACATTATAATTGATGTAAAAGAACGCCAAAAGTGTTTTTCTTGCACTAATTGAAACAATAATCGAGATACACTCAAAAAATACATGCATTAAAATTAAGTATAACTCTAAATAAAAACCCTTCTTCCTTTTTTTTTATTAAATAGTTTTCTTTTTACGTCACGTTGACACACATTTCAATGCGCAAAATTTAAAGAATATTACAAATGCATATTTTAGTTCTCATAAAAACTAGTTATAGATGAAAAGAAAAATGTATATAATACAAACTCGTTGTATTTTTTTTGTTTTTGCTTATTAATGTAATTTCAAAATGAGAGCTTAGAAGTAACTAAAATTATATATATATGATGTACACATTAATGTCTATGCTAAGGATTTGAAAAAGAAAAACGAAATCACAAAAATTTGTTATAGTATTTACTTTAATTCTATATTTAAGAACGAGATGTCATTTTGTCGATATTTAATTTTTAAATGAACTGTATTTTTATCGTTGAAATAAAAACAAAAAAAATTAAAAAATCAATTTTTAAAAATAAGCAAAATAGTTTAAATAAAGAATAAATTTTTATTTTCACTGTTATTATTTAGTAAGGAATCAGCATTAGCCAGTGTGAAGATAATTGATAGCTTCAATTAGTAAGGTGGATGAAATTCTTAAAATTATCTGGTAAGTACTAACTTTATATCTCATATCGGTTAGAACAAAATGTCAACTTGATTTTGTAATTTAGAATTATTTCAATAATTTTGTAATTTCGACCAGTTTGTTATATGAACCCATAACAAGTAACATTAAGATAAAGTAAAGTATCAGTGATTATCCAATATGATAAGTAATAGTGCCTCCTATTCTAACTTAAAATAATACTAGCCTCAATAATTTAATGAAAATTTTGACAAGCCATGAAAAATTAAAAAATCGACCAGTTTTCTTTTTCATTTTAACATCTTTTTTCCGCCGATTTCTTCACAAAAACGAAAAATTATCTTATTTATAATACTCAAATGATCATATTTTAGCATTCTGTGCCATTTAAAACAAAACAAAATATTTATTAAAAAATCCAAATTTTGGCAAGGGGTTAATAAACCTATACATTTTTTTGCACAAAAATATTTTTCTCCGAATTTCGCAGCAGTGGCTTTGATTTTAGATAGTGCTTCAAAAATGCAATAATTTGATATGACTTTTGCCTACCGTGTGCTGTTTTGGTATAAATTGAATAAAGCGAAAATTCGACCAGATTTCATGGACTTTTTTAGATCTTTTTTTGGTGATTTCTTCACAAAAACGAAAAGTGAACTATTTTATAATACTTGAACGACTATGTTTTAGCAGTCTATGCCATTTAAAATAAAATAAAAATTTTATCAAAAATCCAAATTTTGCCAAGGGTTAGTTAACCTATTTATTTTTTTCGACAAAAATATTTTTCTCCGAATTTCTTCGCAGCTGCTTTGTTTTTAGATAGTGCTTCAAAAAAGCAATAATTTGATATGACTTTTGCCTATCGTGGGCCACCTGTTTTGGTCTAAATTGAATAAAGCCAAAATTCGACAAGTCTTCTTTGACTTTTAACATATTTTTTATTGTGATTACTTGATAAAAACGAAATATAAACTACTTTAAAATGCTCAAACGGCTTTGTTTTAGCAGTCTATGTCATTTTAAACAAAAGAAAATTTTTATAAAAAATTCCAAATTTTGGCAAGGGGTTAACCTATAAATTTTTTTGCACAAAAATATTATTCTACGAATTTCGCCGCAGCGGCTTTGTTTTTAGATAGTGTTTCAAAAATGTAATAATTTTATATAAGTTTAAGGTTCATTGCTATTAACCAACAGAATAAAATCGGATTTTTTTAATTTTTTTAGACCTATTTTAACCGTTAAAATGCATAATCAACTTCGATTCTTAATCATTTGATTTAAACTCCTATCGAGGGACCTTAAAACTAACTTTCAGTTGGTATATGTTTGCCTATCTCGGGCTCACCTGTTTTGGAATAAATTGAATAAAGCGAAAATTCGACTAGTATTCATTGATTTTTTTACATTTTTTTTATATGCTGATTTCTTGACAAAAACGGAATATAAACTACTTTATAACACTCAAACGACTATGTTTTAGCAAAATCCAAATTTTGGCAAGCGGTTAGTTAACCTATATGTTTTTTCCCACATAAATATTTTTCTCCGAATCTCGCCACAGCGGCTTTGTTTTTAGACAGTTTTCACAAATGTAATAATTTGATATGACCTTTGCCTATCGTGTGCCCACCTGTTTTGGTATAAATTGAATAAAGCGAAAAATTCGACCAGTTTTCATTGAATTTCAATTGTCTTTATTAAGGTGATTTTTTCACAAAAACGAAAAGTTAACTACTTTATAATACTTGAACGACTATGTTTTAGCAGTCTATGCGATTTTAAACAAAATAAAATTGTTATCAAAAATCCAAATTTTGGCAAGGGGTTAACCTATACATTTTTTTGCACAAAAATATTTTTCTTCGAATTTCGCCGCAGCGGCTTTGTTTTTAGATAGTGCTTTAGAAATGCATTAATTTGATATGACTTTTGCCTATCGTGTGCCCACCCGTTTTGGTATAAATTGAATAAAGCGAAAATTCGACCAGTTTTCATTGACTTTTGGTTGTCTTTTTTAAGCTGATTTCTTGACAAAAACGGAAAATAAACTACTTTATAATACTCAAAAGATCATATTTTAGCATTCTGTACCATTTAAAACAAAACAAAATTTGTATAAAAAAATCCAAATTTTGGCAAGGGTTAAACCTATACATTTTTTTGCACAAAAATATTTTTCTCCAAATTTCGCAGCAGTGGCTTTGGTTTTAGATAGTGCTTTAGAAATGCATTAATTTGATATGACTTTTGCTTATCGTGTGCCCACCCGTTTTGGTATAAATTGAATAAAGCGAAAATTCGACCAGTTTTCATTGACTTTTGGTTGTCTTTTTTAAGCTGATTTCTTGACAAAAACGGAAAATAAACTACTTTATCACACTCAAACGACTATGTGTTAGCTGTTTATGCCATTTAAAACAAAACTAAATTTGTATAAAAAAATCCAAATTTTGGCAAGGGGTTAAACCTATACATTTTTTTGCACAAAAATATTTTTTTCCGAATTTCGCAGCAGTGGCTTTGTTTTTAGATAGTGCTTTAAAAATGCAATAATTTTACATGACTTTTGCCTGTAATGAGTCCACCTGTTTTGCTATAAATTGAATAAAGCGAAAATTTTACCAGTTCTCATTGACTTTTGATTATTTTTACTAAGGTGATTTTTTGACAAAAACGAATAATTAATTTCTTTGCAATACTCCAACGACTATGTTTCAGTAATCTAAGCCATTTAAAACAAAAGAAAATTTTTATAAAAAAAATCCAAATTTTGGCAAGGGGCTAGTTAACCTATATATCTTTTTGCACATAAATATTTTTCTCCGAATCTCGCCACAGCGGCTTTGTTTAATAATTTGAAATAACCTTTGCCTATCGTGTGCCCACCTGTTTTGGTATAAATTGAATAAAGCGAAAAATTCGACCAGTTTTCATTGACTTTTTTAAGCTGATTTCTTGACAAAAACGGAAAATAAACTACTTTATAATACTCAAATGATCATATTTTAGCATTCTGTGCCATTTAAAACAAAACAAAATTTTTATTAAAAAATCCAAATTTTGGCAAGGGGTTAACCTAAACATTTTTTTGCACAAAAATATTTTTCTCCGAAAATCGCAGCAGTGGCTTTGTTTTTAGATAGTGCTTCAGAAATGAAATAATTTGATATGACTTTTGCCTATCGTGTGCTGTTTTGGTATAAATTAAATAAAGCGAAATTTCGACCAGTTTTCATTAACTTTTGATTGTCTTTATTAAGGTGATTTTTTTACAAAATCGGAAAATCAACTACATAATAATACTCAAATGATAATATTTTAGCAGTCTATAACATTTAAAACAAAAGAAAATTTTTTATCAAAAATTCAAATTTTGGCAAGGGTTAACCTATATATCTTTTTGCACAAAAATATTTTTACGCGAATTTCGCGGCAGTGGCCTTGTTTTTAGATAGTGTTTCAAAAATGTAATAATTTGATATGACTTTTGCCTATCTTGGGCCCACCTGTTTTGGTATAAATTGAATAAAGCGAAAATTCGACCAGTTCTCATTGACTTTTGATTGTCTTTATTAAGGTGATTTCTTGACAAAAACGTAAAATAAACTACATAATAATACTCAAATGATAATATTTTAGCAGTCTATAACATTTAAAACAAAAGAAAATTTTTTATCAAAAATTCAAATTTTGGCAAGGGTTAACCTATATATCTTTTTGCACAAAAATATTTTTCTCCGAATTTCACGGCAGTTATTTTGTTTTTAAGGAAGTGCTTTAAAAATTAAATAATTTGATATGACTTTTGCCTACCATAGACCCCTCTGCCTTGGTATAATGTGGAAAAAGCGAAAATTTGACCAGTTGTCATTGACTTTTGATTGTCTTTATTAAGGCGATTTCTTGGCAAAAACGAAAAATTAACTACTTAACAATACTCAAATGATCATATTTAACAGTCTATAACATTTAAAACAAAAGTAAATTTTTTATCAAAAATTCAAATTTTGGCAAGGGGTTATAACCTATATATTTTTTTGCACAAAAATATTTTTCCGCGAATTTCGCGGCAGTGGCCTTGTATTTAGATAGTCCTTCAGAAATGAAATAATATGATATGACTTTTGCCTATCGTAGACCCATCTTTCTTGGCATAATTTAGAAAAAGCAAAAAAATTCGACCAGTTTTCATTGACTTTTTTACATATTTTTTTTTGGTGATTTTTTTCACAAAAAACGGTAAATCAATTAATTTATAATACTTGAACGACTATGTTTTAGCAGTCTATGTCATTTAAAACAAAATAAAACTTTTAGTTAAAAATACAAATTTGGCAAGGGGTTAACCTAAACATTTTTTTGCACAAAAATATTTTTCTCCGAATTTCGCAGCAGTGGCTTTGTTTTTAGATAGTGCTTTAGAAATGTATTAATTTGATATGACTTTTGCCTATCGTAGACCCATCTTTCTTGGCATAATTTAGAAAAAGCAAAAATTCGACCAGTTTTCATTGACTTTTTTACATATTTTTTTTGGTGATTTTTTTCACAAAAAACGGTAAATCAACTAATTTATAATACTTAAACGACTATGTTTTAGCAGTCTATAACATTTAAAACAAAAGAAAATTTTTTATCAAAAATTCAAATTTTGGCAAGGGGTTACCTATATATTTTTTTGCACAAAAATATTTTTCTCCGAATTTCGCAGCAGTGGCTTGTTTTTAGATAGTGCTTTAGAAATGTAATAATTTGATATGACTTTTGCCTATCGTGTGCCCACCTGTTTTGGTATAAATTGAATAAAGCGAAATTCGACCAGATTTCATTGACTTTTGATTATCTTTATTAAGTTAATTTCTTGACAAAAACGAAAAATGAAATACTTTATAATACTCAAATGATCATATTTTAGCATTCTGTGCCATTTAAAACAAAACAAAATATTTATTAAAAAATCCAAATTTTGGCAAGGGGTTAAACCTATAAATTTTTTTGCACAAAAATTTGTTTTTAGATAGTGCTTCAAAAATGTAATAATTTTATATGAGTTTAAGTTTCATAGCTATTTAGGTTGAGAACAAAATCAGGTTTATTTAATTTTTTTACACCTATTTTAACCGTTTAAATACATAATCAACTTCGACTCTTAATCATTTTATTTAAACTCCTATCAAGAGACCTTTAACATAGCTTTCAGTTGTTATATGTTTGCTTCGAATATATCAACCAGTTTTAGTATAATTTGGGAAAAGCGAAAATTCGACAGGTTATTATTAACCTTTCTTATAGTATTAAGTATTGACGTCTGTCCCCGTCTGGCCTGATGAATCGGTTTATGCTCATAACTTTTTTAAATGTAAATAGATTATTAAAGGTTAATATTTTAATTTTGTTTTTAAGTCACCACTTCGCACCACTGTCACTGAATATTTCTGTGACTTAGACCACTCTCATAAGAACAATGTCGACAGCATAGCCAA
This sequence comes from Muscina levida, assembly GCA_964034835.1. Lineage (NCBI taxonomy): Eukaryota > Metazoa > Arthropoda > Insecta > Diptera > Muscidae > Muscina > Muscina levida. Next base: position 37,538,759 of record OZ035883.1, read on the forward strand.
AATAGTGATTATCTCGAATATTATGTTATGTCTTAGCTTCATAGTAATACAAACCAATTTTCTTCCGTTATGGTCAAAACACCCAACATCTGTAACTTACCTACGAGTTCCTTAAAGAATCCAACACATTTCCAAAAATTATTCGATATTTTTTGATTTTATTTTTCAGTAGCCAAAAAAAAAATTGTATTGCATTGTTTCTTTTCTCTTAATCATTTTTAAATATCTTGTTTTTTTTTTGTTTGTTTCTATATTTTTGTATAGTTTTTTTTTTCTTTTCTTTTTTGGAAGAATTACAAAATTTGTCATCATCGAGTTGTGTAATAACTAAAAAGACTTGAATTTCTCAATAAGTAAAGCAAATTACTCTCAACAAAATAAAAGCGTAAAATGTTTTGTTTTTGTTTTTTTTTTGTTATGTTTTGCGGACAAAGAAACGTCTGTCGACTAAATGTATAATTGTATTTGTTTAAAGAATTTGAAAGAGTTTCTTCAATTCAACCATGAGAGCCCAATCAGCCTTAATCAAATCGTCACGGAAATAGTCCTTGCATGCATCAATACTTTGACGTGAAATCTGAAATGACAACAAATAACATAGAAAACATTTGAGAGATAATATTAAATCACGACAATCGAAAAACTCTTAATATATAGCAACAGCAGCAGCAGCAGCAATACTTGAGGGGAAACCTTCGGCCTGAATGACGCATTTGCTGCTGCAATGGGGTCGTGTAATGGTAGGGAGGTGGGGAAGGATCAGGCAGTTACGGAGACAATGTAAGGTATCGTATCAGTGCACCTCCTCCTTTCTTCATTCCTCACAACACCACACACAAACCCGGGAAACGACGGACAACGTTATGCTACGTCAGTGGCGTTTGTGGCATATACACAAAAATAGATTTTACACGACGAAGTAAATATTAAATAATTAGGTCAATGTGTCAATATTGTACGTGTGGACGCTTTTTCCCAGAACCAAAAGTAGTTCATACACACACACACAATGTAGTTGTGGACAAAGCACAGAAACATGAAAGCGCAACAAAAGTGTCATTGACCGCCACCACCAGCAGCAGCACCAGCAGCAGCACCACCACCACAAGGCTGAAGGCAAAGAGTGACGCCTTAACCGAAAAGGCAACTTAAAAAACGACTCGAATGGTTAGAGATGTTAATCATTAAAAATATTGGGAGATTTTTGAAAAAGGTCAGATTGTTAAATTGTATACATATTAATGATCATTGATTATTGTTAATCAGAAGCGCTTACACGAAGGCTTTAAAGTATGTGAGAAAATTTAAAAAAAAATTAACACAACCCAGCTGTACCCATTACTTCATCGCTGATTTCAGCTGTATTTAGTAACAATCAGTGATGATTCTCTCGTTTAAATTTAGCATAGGAGTGTCATGAGCCGTTTAATCGGTGCGCTCTCGCTTACGATGTCATTAAGTTTCAGTTGCAATTACGGTAACAACAAAGTTTTAAGCGAGCTTGATGACACGCCTGATTACGAAGTATGCAACGAAGTCAGTAGGTGCTATTACAATCGGAGTTATAATGAGTGGACGATATGTTTACATTACACACGCATGACATTCTAAGTACTTAGATCGCTCGCTTACAAAGTCATACTGATGTCGTGAATTCGAAATAGGTGCTTCGTTTCGTTTACCGCTGGGAATTTATAGCAATTTTCCCATCAGAGGCAATTGAGAGCAGTTATAAGATGATCGTAACATCGTTAGTAATGGGTATTTAACTGTTGCAAGTGTTACATGCTAATTTTAGAGAACAGTTTTTTTTTATCAACAACTACGACTCCTCACTATTGCCATTCCGTAGGGTGACGTAAGTTTTCTCACTTACATCCGACAGATAATATAAATAATTTTTCTATAGCTTTGATGACAAAACTTACCTTGCTTATAAGCATATCGTCCGCTTCGAAATGTCTTCCAAACATTTTGGGCGATTCACCGGGTATAGGTTCAATTTTTATACATATCTCTTGGCCTTTACGTGCTGTGTCGATTTGTTTATGATTCGACTCGATTGAGGTGACAATGCCAATGTCGACAAACTGTAAAGTAGAGAGAAGAAAAAACACAAACATAAATTATTTTTATATTAACCACAGCAACAATACTCAACATTCTTAGAATTCTTTTTCCTATAATAATAATAAAAAAAAAAACTTAATTTCCCTTTACACCCCATGAATGAGGTATGGGAAAATAATAATATATAATTAAATTAAACACCTATTTCTTTCCTATATTCGCTCTTCTCATTACTGGAAATATTCCCTAGTAAACATTCGCTCACTCACTCACTCACACATACCTACATTTATTCGAACAAGAGTGGAAGGAAATTAAAAAAAAATCATTCGAGTTCCCTGTGGGCGGAAAAGGCAAACGAACGATCGAACGAACGAAAACAATTAACTAAAGAATTGTGTGATCTAAATTTTCATCACAATGGACCCTATCAATTGAATAAGTGTAACAAATGAAAAATTCAATAAAAAAAAACAATTAAAAAAAATTTGGTGCCGACAGTTCTATGATGGTTAGTACTTTTATTGCACCAAAAAGTACAATTTATTGTATTAAAATGTTTACTTTTTGTAGCATAAAGCACATTTCTTATAACAAAACGAAAATTATATTGTACCAAAAATTACTATTATTGTACCAAAAAGTACTTATGATGTACCACAACCTTATTTTATTGCATCAAAAACAAATCTATTGTATCGAAAATTACTTTTATTTTACAAAAAGGTACTTTTGGTGTATCAGAAATTACTTTTGTAGTACCAAAAAAAATGTACTTTTGGTGTATCAGAAAGTACTTTTGTAGTACCAAAAAGTACTATTATTGTACAGAAAATTTCTTTTAATGTACCAGAAAGTACTTTTATTGTACCCACAAAGCACATTTATAGTAAAAAAAAAGTACATTTCTTTAACCAAAAAGTAATTTTATTGTACCAAAATGTACAATTTATTTTACTTAAAAGTATTTTGATATATTTTTTCTATTATCCTACCAAAAATTTCAATTTAGTGTACCAAAATTACTTTTATCGTTCCAAAAAATACAATTATTGTACCAGGAAGTAATTTTATTGTACCAAAAAGAACTATAATTGTACTGAAAAGTACTTTTATTGTAACAGAAAGTACTTTTGTAGCACCAAAAAGTACTTTTATTGTACCAAAAAGTGCTTTTGCAGTACCAAAAAGTACTATTATTGTACCGAAAAAATACTTCCATTATACCAGAAAGTACTTTTATAGTACCAAACAGTACTTTTACTGTACCAAAAAGTACTATTATTGTAAAAAATTTTACCACCAAAACCTTGTAAAAAAGGGAATCGTGGGGATAAAATATCCTCCATTCTCATGTTTGAATATTAACGGTCAAATTCAACCTATAATTGGTGCTGGACATTTTCGGCTGATATCTACTTCGCATGTACATGTTTGACATTGTAGATATATACAGCTGATGATGTACGATTGTGTATCAGTTCGTCACAAAGGGGTCTGAAGATGAACTCGTCATGGAGTTCGAAATGCGTCATCCTAGTGCGTGACACACTGAATTTGACTAAAAATATCAAACAATAAAAAAAAACATTTTTCTGATCTTTAGCCGAATTTGATGTATCATTTGATACACAACGTAAATTGTGATGTAAAAAAGTACATTTATTGTACCAAAAAGTACATTTATTGTATCAAAAAGTACTTTTGGTGTACCACAAAGTACTTTTATTGTATTTAAAAGTACTTTTTATGTTCCAAAAACTATTATTGTACTGAAAAGTACTTTTAGCAAAAATCACATTAATTGTAGCAACAAGTACTCTTATTGTACCACAAAGTACTTTTATTGTACCAAAAAGTACTTTTATTGTTCCAGAAAGTACTTTTATAGTACAACAAAGTATTTTTTATTCTACCAAAACTTACAATTTTATGTACCAAAATTAGTTTTATTGTACTAAAAAGTACGTTTTATTGTTCCTGAAAGTATTTTTTATTGTGCCTGAAAGTACTTTAAGTACTATAACTGTACCGAAAATTACTTATATTTTATCAGAAAAACACATTTATTGTAACAACAAGTGCAGTTATTGTACCAAAAAGTACTTTTATTGTACCAAAAATTACTTTTGGTGTACCACAAAGTTCTTTTGTTTTACCAGAAGTAATTTAATTGCATCAACAAAAACTACTATTGTACTGAAAAGTACTTTTATTGTACCAAAAAGTACTGGTTTTGCACAAAAACACAGATTTATTGTAGCAACAATTACTCTTACTGTGCCAAAACATACTTTTGAAGTAGCACAAAGTACTTTTTTGTACCAAAAACAACTATTATTGTACTAAAAAGTACATTTATTGTACCAGAAAGTACTTTCATAGTACCAAAAAGTACTTTTATTGCACCAAAAAGAGCTTTTGTAGTACCAAAAAGTACTATTATTGTACCGAAAATACTTACATTGTACCGAAAATACTTACATTGTACCAGAAAGTACTTTAATGGTACCATAAAGTATTTTTATTGTACCAAAAACCACATCTATTGTAGCAACAAGTACTTACTACTTAATTTCCCTTTACACCCCATGAATGAGGTATGGGATAGCTTCTGGCGTTGCTGTGAATTAACACGCTTTCTATTTTTAGATTCACAACTAACTAACGGCACCTACTTGTTTATCGACGAATGCGAACGTCACTGTTTGAGAAGCTTTTACTAGACATGCCGATTGACTCGACACTTATACTGCGAAGTTGCTGCCGACAACATCGAGGGGGGGGCCGGCAATGAAAGAAAAATTAATTTTTTCTTATTTTTTTTTTAGTTGACTGGAGCCAGTTGTTGAACCTGGGATCTCCCCCATGGTAGTCGCGTGTTCATGCCACGGCCGGTCCCCAAGTAGCAACAAGTACTCTTATTTATTGTACCAAAAAGTACTTTTATAGTACCAAAAAGTAAATTTATTTTTTATCGCACCAAAAAGTACATTTATTGTACCATAAAGTACTTTTATCGTACCAAAAAGTACTTTTATTTAACCAGAAAGTACTTTATTGTAACAGAAAGTAATTTTTTGTACCAAAAAAAACTATTATTGTACTGAAAAGTACTTTTATTGTATCATAAAGTACTTTTGTAGTAAAAAAAGTACATTTATTGTGGCAAAAAGTACTTTTGGTGTACCACAAAGTACTTTTATTGTAGCGAAAATTACTTACATTGTAGCAGAAAGTAACAAAAAACACATTTATTGTAGCAACAAGTACTCGTTTTGTACCACAAAGTACTTTTATTGTACCGAAAAGTACTTTTATTGTACCACAAAGTACTTTTATAGTACCACAAAGTATTTTTATTCTACCAAATATTAAAATTATATATACCAAAATTACTTTGATTGTACCAAAAAGTACACTTTATTGTGCCTGAAAGTACTTTTTTAGTACCAAAAAGTACTATTAAAAAAAAACTTAAACTTAATTTCCCTTTGCACCCTATGAATGAGGTATGAGATAGCTTCCCGCGTTGCTGTGAATTAACACGCTTTCTATTTTTAGATTCACAACTAACTAACGGCACCTACTTGTTTATCGACGAATGCGAACGTCACTGTTTGAGAAGCTCTTACTAGACACGCCGATTGACTCGACACTTATGCTGCGAAGTTGCTGTCAACAACATTCGAGGGGAGCCGACAATGAAAGAAAATGTTCTTAATTTTTTTTTCTTTTAAGATGACTGGAGACTGGTTTGAACCTGCGATCTCCCGCATGGTAGTCGTGTGTTCTAACCACTATGCCACGGCCGGTCCCGATTCATTAATGCAGCGTCCAATTTCGGCACCTACTTGTTTATCGACGAATGCGAACGTCACTGTTTGAGAAGCTCTTACTAGACACGCCGATTGACTCGACACTTATACTGCGAAGTTGCTGTCAACAACATTCAAGGGGAGCCGACAATGAAAGAACAATTTTATTTTAAGATGACTGGAGCCAGGTTTGAACCTGCGATCTCCCGCATGGTAGTCGCGTGTTCTAACCGTGGCATAGTGGTACTATTACTGTACCTAAAATTGTATAAGAAAGTACCAAAAATTACATTTATTGTAGCAACAAGTACTCTTATTGTACCAAAAAGTACATTTACTGTACCAAAAAGTATATGTACCAAAAAAAACTTTTGGTGTACCACAAAGTTCTTTTGTTTTAACAGAAATTACCTTTTTTATAGGTTTAGGTTTTATTGTACCAAAAAGTACAATTTATTGTCCCAAATCAAAATTGCATAGCACCTTAATTGTGCAGATAAAATTTGTATCAAAAAGTATTGTTTTTAACGGGTGTCACAATGGGTCCATAAGGACCTAAGTGTTCTCCTCGAAGAAGGAGATGCCTGCATACCAACCAACCAAGTATTGTTTTTGAACCAAGAAGCAATAACTAGAATGGTTTTTTCTTAACTTCTTGATATGTTTTAAATTTTTGTTGGCAAATTTATAGTCATATCAAAACAGCCGAAGCAAAACAGTTGACTTCAAATAGAAGTTAATTTTTGCCGGGAATAAAATCCTTCAAATTCGAAGTCTCACCAAAAAACATCATTCATTATCATATTCCCTCTATATTTTGTTGATGTATAATAGTTCCACGATAACAAAAATAGTCAACATTTTTCTATATAGCGAAGTTTATTAAGTTTATTACTATTTTATACTATGGAACAAAACTAAAAATTTATATACTTGGGTTTTTAGGTTCAAAAAAATTATTCAAATAGTTTTCATTAGTTTGAACTGTTATCATTTACAGTGATCAACGCCTTTCACATTTTAATATGCGACACTTCCTTCAGCTCGGAGCCCCTCAAATTCCCCTTAATTTTTTGTCCTCCACTGTAAGCGCCCATATTTATGTATGAGCGAATAAACCACTGACAAGCGATTATGTATGAGCGTACGTCATTGTCAGCAAAAAAAAAATACAAAACAGACGTAGGAGCACTTTAGTCAGATAATGCACATGTGTCGCTACTTCCTGTTGTTTATGTCTGATCGTATAAACACATTTGTTTGTACTACCTATGTATGCAAGTACATAGTACATACGACGAATGTAGGAATGAATTGCAAGCGAGTGATATACCTACATGTGCAAATAGTATGTCTTTGTCTTGTAATAGGTAAATATTTGTAATCAATCTTCTTATTGCAGAGTTGCAAAGGGAAATAGGGATCTGGTGACCGATTAGAAAGCAAAACTATGTTTTGTTTTTAAAGGGGCAATTATAAGTGATTACTTTGACTTGAGAGACAATGCAGTATTTTGCTACAGAAAAGGATTGTGTCCATAATGAACTTGATATGTTCATCCGTTACGATACGTTTCCGTTACAAATAATACACATTAATATCCCTTTTTAATAAATCGTAAACGGAACAGGGGGAAGTTGATTCTCACGGCTAATAAGTTCATGACTGTCAATAAACTTATTACCAAAATTATCAACGGAAATCAAGACAAAAATACGCTTAATAAATATCACTCCAACTACCGCGACAATGCCATTCATATTTAAAAAAAAACCCCCCTAAAACAATGACATATGTTTCTCCTCGAACAACTTGCAAAGTCACCCAATCATCAATTTCCCAAGTCTCATTTAAATTTTAAACTCTAGAATGCAACAATGTAGCAGGCAACGTGTGCATTCGTGTTGGCCAACGACAATTGAGCAACTTCCTGAAAACTTAAACAATTCTAAGAATTTTTTCTGTATGGGGGCAGAAGGGGCAGACATTGTACCCTTAATAATAAATTCAGTTGGCATAAATAATCCAATAGAGATCAAAATTTAAATCATACTACAATTCAAAAACACACACATATACAGATTGACAGACGGGCCAACCAACAACAGCGGAGATAAATGGCAACTAATTTTCATTTATTTCATCACCATTATTTCGGACATCTGCAGTCCATCATCAGAGGAAGAACAAAAGTCACGACATACGAAAGAGTCATAGTACAACAAATACCCAGGAAAACGATAATAAGAACAACAAGATATACGAGAAGAATTCCACCGTTGCAATGATTTAACCAGCCAGCCAGTAACAGCAACAGCAGCCGACCGACCGACCACCACTCAAACAAAGAACAATTTCACGGCCTGAAATCAGAACTGCAACAATAACAACAGCATCACCAGCACCATCAGCCGGCAAACAGCAAAATCAACATCCTCAGCACATGATCTGTGGCTTCAGCAAATTTGTCAGTCTGAAACAGTTGCTAAGACATAAAATCATCACAGAATACTTGGAAGCCAGCAAAACATCTGAGTGTTGGAAACAAAAGGAATGAGACAGACGGACGGACAAATGGACAGACGGACACGTACGCTAAAAGAAGGAAGCTGCTGCTGCTGCTGCCACAGCGGAGGAAATTGAGAAAAGATTATTTTTGCGTCTCATTTGTAACATCTGCCGTTTGTGCACTCAAAGTGTTTCCATTTAGATCTCAAGAGTTAAACATCACATCTTTTGATACGCACAGACACAGTCACACACAAACACATACGAAAATAAGAGGATCAGATCAGCACAAAAGAATTTGCGCATGCGCAATCAAATAATCAGGGAAAGGAAGACCGCGCACATTCCCAAATCAGCGAAAGGAAGTGAAAAATGTGGAGGGTGGGGTAGAGTTCACAAAGATTTTGTTTTTAATTTATTCAATCGAGACAATTATTTGAATAGAGAGCAACAGCTTTAAATACTCAAATAATCGATTATCCGATGATTTAACTATTCTTAATTGGGAAGATTTTGATAAGCTAATGGGGTTGGAAGTACTTTCAACGGCACCAGCGGATAAAGTAACCAATGATGCTATTGGTGGGGATTGCCTAGAATAGTAGAGTACTTAAGTGGAGTACTTAAGTAAGAGAAGAGTACTTAAGTAAGTGTAGAGTACCCAAAGTAAGAGTAGTGTACTTGTGTAGAAACCTCATCAGGTATGGACTTTTATGGGAATCATTATATTTGGAACTCCTTTGAAATTAAATCGCGTGTTGCATGTCACGGTCAGCAGTTAATGTGAGCGATAAAAAGGAAAGATGAATGAAACTCAATAAAATGAGAATGAACAGTCGATAATATGACAAGTTGCAGTGAAGTTGTCATTCAAACTACCGTTACAATGAGTTGCTGAAAGAAACGAAGCCACTCTCCGTCTTAACTCCGGTCTGAAGGTTCAATATTATTAAGTACACAATTTCAAAATTTATAATTTTTAAAATTAAAAATAAAAAATAAGTTTAAATAAAAACATGTAATTAAAATAAAAAATAAATTAAATTAGTAAAAAATTGAATTACGGATCCGAAAGCAATGCGAATTTGGATAAATCATTAACCCACTTAGCGCCACCGCCCTTTTAAAAGAACATCTGACAAATGAGTGAAAATCACCGTTATGCACATGCATTTATGAAAATATTTTTTTATATTATTATTGTTTATGTTTTGTTATGTAACTTTACAGCTCGAAAGTGTTAATTGATGATTACAGTTCCGTGTGTTTTAATTGTTTATTGAGTGCTTACAAAAGGGTGATTTTTTGTAATAGTGCTCTATGGAAAAAAATATAATTAAATCATTTACATCAGGTTAATTGTTTTTTACTTTGTTAAAAATTAGTATGAGGAGCATCTTAGTTAAACAACAAAAAAATGGAAAGCGTGTGTAATGCTGAATTGCAGCGAAAGCTGCCCTGTCCCTTTTAAAGGACACCCGATTCCGGGATAGGTTTTAGGAAAAAATGTCATGTTATAAAAAATACTTAGAAACCTATGAATATTTAAGATCCGAAAAAAATTTAACTTTTCAAGAAAAAAAATTGCGGCGCTATCTGGGTTAATGATTTCAAAACTTAAACCACATTTTTAGTCAGAAGTCTAAATGTATGTTATGATAACAATAAAAGTATATTTTGTTATAATAAAAGTACAAAAAATAGATATTTTTGATACGATTAAAGTATTTGTTGTTACCACAAAGTACTTTTTGTTACAACGGTACAATAATTGTACTTTATTTGGTACAATTAAAGCTTTTTTTACACAAAAAATTACTTTTTGGTACAATAAAAGTACTTGTTTTTACCCAAAAGGTACTTTTTGTTACAACATACGTACTTTTTGACACAATAATGTACTTTCCGGTTCAATAAAAGTACACTTTTTACAGGAAAAAATACTGTTGGTAAAAATGAAGTACTTTTAGGTAAAATATAAGTACTTTTTGGTACAATAGAAGTACTTTTTGTTATAATTAATGTACTTTTTGGTGCAATAAAAGTACTTTCCGATGTAATAAAAGAAATTTTTTGTACAAACAAGTACGTTTTGATACAATAAAATTACTTTTTGATACAAAATAAGTACTCTTTGTTGAATAAAAGTACTCTGATACAATAAAATAACTTTTTGTTACAATAAAAGTACTTTTTGGATATAATAAAAGTATTTTTCGATATAATAAAAGTACTCTTTAATAGGATAAAAGCAAAATAAAAGTACCTTTTGTAACAAAAAAAAAAGTATTTCTTGGTACGATAAAATAACTTTTTAATGTAGTTGAATTAGTTTTATTACAAAAAGAAGTACTTTTTGAAACAATAAAGCACTTTTTACACAATAAAAATATTTTATGGTACAATAATAGTACTTTTATAAAAGTACTTTTTGTTACAATTAAAGTACTTTCTGTTACAATTAAAGTACTTTTTGGTACAGTAAAAGTAATTTTTCGTACAAAAACAGTACCCTTTATTATATTTAAAGTACTTTTTTGTACAATACAGTATTTTTGATAAAGTCCATTAAAAGCACTTTTCGTTACAATAAAAGTATTCTTTGGTGCAATAAAAGTACTATTTGATACAATAACAGTACTCTTTGGTACAATAAAAGTACTTTTTGGTACTATAACTGTGCTGTTTGGTATAATCAAAATACATTTTGGTACAATACAGTTATTTTAATGGAGTAAAATAAAGGTACTTTTTGGTACAATACCAGTACATTTAGAAAAATGCAATAAATGTACATTTAGTTACAATGAAAGCACTTTTTTGGCACAATCGGTACAATAAAAGGTTCCTTTGGTACAAAAAAGTACTTTTTGGTACAATAAAAATAACTTTTTAATACAACAAAAGTACTTTTTGGTACAATAAAATAAATCTTTGATACAATAAATGTTCCTTTTGGCAGAATACCAGTACTTTTTACAATAATTGTACTTATTGTTACAATAAAAGTACTTTTTAATCAAAGTACGTTTTGTTACAATAAAGTACTTTGTGGGACAATACACGACTTTGGGATGCATTGAAGTACTATTTGGAACAATAAAAGTACTTTTTGATACAATAAAAGTACTTTGTGGTACAATAAAAGTACATTTGGTACAATAAAAGTACTTTGTGGAACCAAAAAAAGTTGTTTTGTGGTACAACAAAAGTTACTGTTTGGTACAATAAAAGTACTGTTTGGTACAATTAAAGTTCTTTTTGATAAAATAAAAGTACTTTGTGGTACAATAAAAGTACATTTGGTGATAAAATAAAAGTATTTTTTAAAACATTGAATATAATTTTTGACAATACGACAGTAAAATTTATATATTGATATCTTTTATTGAAGTTCTTTCAAAGTAAAAGGTGATTTTTTAAGAGCTATAGGAAAGTTTTTAAAAAAAAAAACACATAAAATTCAGAAAAATGCATGAAACATTTATTTGAATCGATAGTACGGTCCATATAATTTAATGTCTGAAGATTATTTCATGCAAATGTTGACCGTGACTGCGCCTCAAATGGTCCATCCGCTTAGTCCAATTTTGGCATAATCTTTCCAACATTTCGGCCGGTTTCTCATGAATAAATGCTTCAATGTTGTCTCCCAATGCGTCAATTGAAGCGGGCATGTGTGTTAGACAAGAGCCTTAACATAGCCCCACAAAAAATAGTCTAAAGGCGTTAAATCGCACGATCTAGGCGGCCAATTGACCGGTCCTGAACGTGAAATAAAATGTTCACCGAACTCGCCTCTCAATAAGTCCATTGTTAAGCGTGCTGTGTGGCATGTGGCACCGTCTTGTTAAAACCACATGTCATGCAAGTCAAGCTCTTGCATTTTGGGCAAAAAAAAGTTGGATATCATCTCACGGTAGCCATTCACAGTTACGTTACGATTCGCATCATCTTTGAAGAAGTACGGTCCAATGATGCCACCAGCCCATAAACCGCACTAAACTGTGACTTTTTCTGCATGCATTGGTAGCTCTTGCAATGCTTCTGGCTGATCTTAACTCCGAAATCGACAATTCTGCTTATTAACGTACCCATTGAGCCAAAAATTAGCTTCGTCGCTGAACACAATTTTTTGAAAAAAGTGGATCTTCGGCCAACTTTCCCATTCACCAAAAATTCTACGTTGCGGTAGGTCGTTCGGCTTCAATTCTTGCACCAGCTGTATTTTGAAAGGCTTCACACCTTAATCCTTCCGCAAAATTTTCCACGTTGTTGAGTACCAGAGGCCCAATTGCTGCGAACGGCGACGAATTGATAATTGATGGTCATCATTAATACTGGCCGATACAGCTGCGATATTTTCTTTACTTTGCACTCTACGTAAGCGTGTCCAACAATGTAAATTTGGTGCGAAATTTAGTTACAATAGCCCGAATAGCCGCTTTAGTGGGTCGATTAAACTGACCATAAAATGGAAGAAGCGCGCGATGAACTTTCTTAACAGAGCACGCATTTTGATAATAAAATTCAATAATTTGCAAGTGTTGTTCGTTTGTAAGACGATTCATGGTAAAATTATAGACCAAACTGAAGATGTTTGACAGTGAAACAAAACACGAAACGTGCGTCAGCTGTTTAAACCAGTGTTGCCAAAAAGATAATAGCTAAAAAATCACCCTTTACATGTTCGAAAATGCTGTATCATCTCCTTATAACAATGCTTGGCATGATAACACAGTGCAACAGTGAAAAAAATACAAAAACGGGATAGTATAGGTTCGATTCTACTATCGAAGGGTAATAAAACCCTATACTCAGTTTGGCGAGATTGGTGACCAATTTTTTTTTATGGGCCCCTAAAGATTCTCAAAATCAGTGAGCCCCATGCAAAAAGATGTGATCAGTTTTTGTCCAACAGCTAACTCACACTTCGTGATAGCGCTAAACTGTATTCGGCAATAATGTAGCTGGGAGTTTTGCGCACTAACTTTATTAACAAATTATGTCAAAAAGGTTGGTTATTCCTGCCCTTTTTCAAAAAAAATTGAAGAAGAAATTATTATTTTTTCACTTTTTTGAGCATTACTTTGAGGGAGTCCAAATTTTCCTCTAACACTGTTCGCCAAAATTGTAGCCCTGGTAAAGATAAACAACTTTCGTGAACATATCAACCCATTCTGAACGTGTCTAGGCAACCTAAATAGCTCATAAAGTCCACGTTGATACCGGTTTTTCGAACCTTTACACACTTAAAAGCCAGTAACGTGGTTGAATATCAACCAATTTGAAGTTTCTCAGCTGTTTTATAAAGAAGAGACTACGGCCTTTCCAATGGTATATATAGTTATATTGATAACTTATCATAAATGTCTGTTTTTTGCCTCGAAATTTCAAACTTTTGTGACTTTTTCACTATTTTTTAAGTTTGACGAAGTTTGTAGCCACTATTTTATAAGGACACCCTAATGTTTACTACTTTATTCAGAAAGTGCACGCTATCACGAGTTAAACGCATATTTGTTTGTAAAAATCGGTTAACAAATAGTTAAGTTATTCATGTTTTCCGAGGGACGCCACTATGCTAAAATCAAATTTGAAGTAATTAACAACAACACCAAAACAATGCTTCTTCTTCAACTCTTTGATTTTAGTATAGGATATGAAAGTTGCGTCCCTCGGAAAACATGAATAACTTAACTATTTGTTAACCGATTTTTACAAACAAATATGCGTTTAACTCGTGATAGCGTGCACTTTCTGAATAAAATAGTAAACATTAGGGTGTCCTTATAAAATAGTGGCTACAAACTTCGTCAAACTTAAAAAATAGTGAAAAAGTCACAAAAGTTTGAAATTTCGAGGCAAAAAACAGACATTTATGATAAGTTATCAATATAACTATATATACCATTGGAAAGGCCGTAGTCTCTTCATTATAAAACAGCTGAGAAACTTCAAATTGGTTGATATTCAACCACGTTACTGGCTTTTAAGTGTGTAAAGGTTCGAAAAACCGGTATCAACGTGGACTTTATGAGCTATTTAGGTTGCCTAGACACGTTCAGATTGGATTGATATGTTCACGAAAGTTGTTTATCTTTACCAGGGCTACAATTTTGGCGAACAGTGTTAGAGGAAAATTTGGACTCCCTCAAAGTAATGCTCAAAAAAGTGAAAAAATAATAATTTCTTCTTCAATTTTTTTTGAAAAAGGGCAGGAATAACCAACCTTTTTGACATAATTTGTTAATAAAGTTAGTGCGCAAAACTCCCAGCTACATTATTGCCGAATACAGTTTAGCGCTATCACGAAGTGTGAGTTAGCTGTTGGACAAAAACTGATGACACCTTTTTTCATGGGGCTCACTGATTTTGAGAATCTTTAGGGGCCCATAAAAAAAAATTGGTCACCAATCTCGCCAAACTGAGTATAGGGTTTTATTACCCTTCGATAGTAGAATCGAACCTATACTATCTCGTTTTTGTATTTTTCAAAAAGTCGTCATTTGTTGCATAGTGTAATCGGCCCGACACTATTTCTGTTGAGTGTTATATAAAATGACCCCCTCCCTTTTTTTGATTTGCTTGAATGGTAACAAAAATTGCAGTAAGTAACTTTAACTGAAGTTGAGTAGGGGCAAACGCCTGATACTGGTGTAAAATTACCTCCTGAACCCGAATATCACTACTATACTTTTCCTGCTGATTTTTATGTAAAATGACCTCCTGAATGCGAATATTACCCCATTATTTGGATAAAAATATTGTTAAGATAACAGCTTCCAAGTCGACATTAAATTGACTCAATACAATAACTAATTTTTCTTTTATTCGATACATTTAATGTCATTTTTAAAATAAGTTTTTATTAACCCTTGTGCCATCTTTCGAAATATACCATATATGACATCTTTTGGGTCAGATTGACCCAGGCTAATCTTACTTGATAAAATCTTGTTTTATTTTGCACGAATTCAGATTTTAATTATTTTCTAAATAAAATCAATATATTGATCCTTTATTTGTATTTGAATTTTATTGGCCTTTTTACTACATATAAAAGTTTCATTACGATAACTTCATGTTAACTTGGCGAAATTTATTTTAAAAAGTTAAAGAACCAAAGCGTTAAAAAACTTTTTTTTATTACATTCCAAAAAATTATATATTTTATGAGTATTTTGTTTGTTTCTTTTAATCTAAGAAAAAGTTCATACATTTTAAAATTTTCATATAAAACTGATTCATAAAAAAATATATTTTTATAGTTTTGCCAAAATCGTGTTGAGTCGTGTTAAATGTTTCAACTCACATGACCTACATATTTCCCCCCGCCCTTACTCTTTACAACTTCAGCATTTTTTCGCCTCTGAGTCACTGTTCATGGTGTCGTATCGCACTCACTCGCATTGTAAACGGAGACATTCATCGAATGACAATGATAATCAAAATAATTTGACACAGTTGTTTTTGTTTTTATTTGGCCGAACCAACAAAACGGAACGGAACAGAACACAACAGAAGGGTCGGATGTACTTATGAATAAATTGTGATGATGCACACAAACCGGAAGTAACCGGAAGAAACAATTAGATTAAGCCGTGCCGCTGTATGTTCAGTCACACTTATGTACACATGACTACGACTATGAATACGAGAAGTAGCAGCAGTCATGTACGTACAACACAATACGATTCGAATGCGAATGCTATCTTGAAATATCTTTGGGATTGGTGGACATATGCGTGAATATGCGTCAGATGTAAGACTTTGCATTCATTCATACATTTACTCACTCATTCAGTCAGTCATTCATCTACTTCTTCAGTGAGGACGAACCGATCGACAACTAGGGAGGATGGCATTACGTGCCACACAATGGAAACGGAAGTGAGTGTTGCTGTTGCTGTTCCTGCTGCTGCTGCTGCCACTGCTGATGTTATGTGCGAGTCAATGTATAATTGTACTACTCTCTCGTTGTCGTTGGCATAATGTGAATGAATATGAAATGACTGAGACGCCTCAGAGAACACCACAACAACAACAACAACTGTAGACGACAGAGGGCTAGAGGGGGCTGGGAGGGGATAAGCGCATTAATGAAGTTGATATTACAAAACAAACAACACGTTAAGGAAGACAACTGAGCTGTGAAAACTTCAAAAAGGGTTCGCGTTCAGCTGTATCCGGACTTTAGAATAACTAAGTAGTAGCAGACGATGATGTTGAATGCTGTTGCACAACAACATCCACCACTATATTCACTTAAAGACGGGAAATGATTGAATGCGTTGCTGGCTGTTCCATGCATAATCTTCGGAAGACGGTTTCCTCAGGAAACCCCCCATTCTCAGAGGGGGATTTACATACGAAACATTTAGCTGTTTCCGTTTTAAATAATTTCAATTTTAGATGTTGTTGCGGCAACTTTGAGCTATCAATTTGTAGTGAGTATAGTAAATTTGTTTAAATTTGACTAAACAACAAATTTAACATTGACTCTGTGTGAAAAAGTAAATAACAAAATGCAGCCTGAATAAAATATGTTAACGAGCGAACGAAAACCAGAATAATTGATATCAAATTACCTTCCTTTAATGGGCGGAATTCATTGAATTGGATTTAAATTCTTGTCGTGTAAGTGAATGTCTGATATTGTGGTCGGTCGGTCGGTCGGTCGTTTGTTAATTACAAAACATTTAGGGGTAGCAAATCAAGATTTTATTGTAGTAATAACCAACTGTTTGTTGTGAGAACGGAAGTAACTTGCGGTAAAATGTTGCGGTCTTTATAGAAAGGTAGGTCGTCTTCCAGCTAACACTTTTTTTAAATTGGGGTTAAAATCGCAAATTGAAGGAAGTTAACAGGAAATAAACAAGGTAATGATCCAAAGGGAAGAATGGACAATAATGAACTAGATGGTATGTGTAGTGACAGGAAGCAACGTATTAAAATAATTGAAATGTTTGCGGGATGGCTGTATAAAAATATGTATACCACGACCTAAAGTCGCAAAGGGTGTAAGTTAAAAATTTAATATTTTACAGGAGGGACAAAAAATAGTGAAAAAAATCACAAAAGTTTGCGATTTCGAGGCAAAAACAGACAGATGTGACAAGTTATCTATATAAATGTATACATCGTTGGAAAGGTCTAAGCCTCTTTTTTCCAAACACGTAAAGAAGTCGGTTAAGAATTGACAGAGTTCTAATCTAATAAGTGAGGAAAGATCCGAAGTCCCGGTTTTTAAACCGTAAGTTAAGATTTTGAGGGTGTTAGGAAACTTTGGTATGCAGGGTCATGTTGTACTCAACCAGACCTACAACATGCACTAGGTCACTCCCCAAGATCCAAATGACTGTCACATAGTGTAATTATCTTCTCTGGATGGAATTAGTTTTTCAATAAAATATGCTCAAATGCCTTGGCTACTTGATTACTCGCAAAATTAGAAAATGATAAATATAAAAAAGCTGGACTTACAACTTTTTCGCTTTGATTGTATATGTTGTAGAGACTAACAACATTTTCTATTCAGTTATGAAAGGTGACAACGCATATATTTTATGTGGTTTTTTTTTTTCAAAAAAAAAAAGAATTGGTTGGATTTTATTAAAGTACCACTGCCCTAAAACAATTCAAACATATGAACATTTTCTGAGGAAGGAAGACTATAACATGCTCTGAAAGAGCTAACTACACTATGCAACACCAAAAAAAAAATTACTGTGGTCTCATGATTTCAACAACTGTCGAGAATTTTCTTGCCATGGCATTAATTTTTGTTTTTTTGTTTTCCGAGGGACGCAACTTTCATATCCTATGCTAAAATCAAAGTTGAAGTAATTAACAACAACACCAAAACAATGCTTCTTCTTCAACTCTTTGAAAACATGAATAACTTAACTATTTGTTAACCGATTTTTACAAACAAATATGCGTTAAACTCGAGAAAGCGTGCACTTTCTGAATAAAATAGTAAACATTGGGGTGTTCTTATAAAATAGGGGCTACAAACTTAATCAAACTTAAAAAATAGTGAAAAAATTACAAAAGTTTTAAATTTCGAGGCAAAAAACAAACAGATATGACAAGTTACCAATATAACTATATATATGGTTGGAAAGGCCGCAGTCTCTTCTTTCTAAATTCACGTTACTGGCTTATAAGTGCGTAAAGTTTCGAAAAACCGGTATCAACGAGGACTTTATGAGCTATTTAGATTGCCTAGACACGTTCAGATTGGATTGATATGTTCCCGAAAGTTGTTTGTCTTTACCAGGGCTACAATTCTGGCGAACAGTGTTTGAGAAAAATTTGGACTCCCTCAAAGTAATGCTCAAAAAAGTGAAAAAATAATAAATTCTTCTTCAATTTTCTTTGAAAAAGGGCAGGAATGACCAACTTTTTGACATAATTTGTTAACAAAGTTAGTGTGCAAAACTCCCAGCTACATTATTGTCGAATACAGTTTAGCGCCATCCCGAAGTGTGAGTTACCTGTTGGACAAAAACCGATGACACCTTTTTTCATGGGGCTCACTTATTTTGAGAATCTTTAGGGGTCCATAAAAAAAATTGGTCACCAATCTCACCAAACTGAGTATAGGGTTTTATTGCCCTTCGATAGTAGAATCAAACCTATACTGTCACGTTCTTGTATTTTTTTCACTGTTGCACTGTGTTATAAGTATTAGGCCAAGTATTACTCTTTTACAAAAATACTCCATACATTTAAGATCTTTTACTGATTTTTTAAACCCCAAAAAGTTGCAGTTTATATGGAAGGTAGTAATAGTTTTTTTCCCATCCTGATCATCTTAAAACTTAACCTCCGCTTAGGTGATAGAAGCTTGCATACCAAATAGCTGCAAAACAAGGCTTGTAATAATATATATTTATAATATATAATATATATTTTTCGGAGTACTTTTCTCTCAAATACTCTCAGGTTTTCTGTGTCCGTTGTCGTAAGCAACCACAATTTGGCGGCAATTTAGGTGGCCTGGTACAGCTGTTTTTTAGTATCCTGAGGTAAGGTAGTGTTACTGAGGTGCTGCCGAAATCCGTAAAAACATCTATTGGCGAGAACAAATCTCCGCTTAATTTCTTGACTGACATTATTTTTCATGTTGACGGAAGATCCGACGTAGGTAAACTCATCTACTACCTAAAAACAATAAATTTCAACGTTCACGATGCGTCCCCATCGAGAGGACTCGAAATCATTTTTTGGCTTTGTCCTCGTTGACCGCTACACCTATTTTTGCAGAATCCTTTTCCAGTGATGAAAAAACTGCAGTAATATCCCGCAAATTTCGGCCAATAACATGGCTTCAAATAACTTATTCGTTATCGGAGAGTCGAATGCACCTTTGTAGTCGACAAAGAGGTGGTAGATGTCGATCTGCTTTTCATTAGTTTTATTCCAGGATTTGTCTTAAAGTAAATATTTGATCTGTCGTAGATTCACCAGGTCTAAAGCCGAACTGATGTGGTCTAATTTGTTTTTCTACAATTGGCGTTAGACGTTCACAATCACTACGATCTCCTTTCTAGTATATGGGACATAACAGAATGAGACTTCAATCCTGGGGCATGCTCTCATCTTGCCGATGTTCTTTATGAGCTGATGCATGCTCCTTATCAACTCCACCACACCTGCCTTAAACAATTCAGCCGGAAGACCATCGGCTCCAGCCGCTTTGTTATTTTTAAGGAGGGATGTTGTCACACGGATCTCGCTCTGGCGAGTTAAAACCATCGTAATGGATTGGAGCGGGCTCTTCTGGAGTGGTGTCCGTATCCAGTAGATTTCTGAAATGTTCTCTCCATATCTTCAGAACGTTATCCGGGGGGTTCGTCAATAGCTGACCATCGCTGTCCTTGCAGGAAGGCAACCCTGTTCCACGCATTCTCGCCTTTACTCTCTTGTAGAATTTTCGGGCTTCCCCTCAACTTGGGAGCAACTCAGTGCACTCATCCTATCATCTTCTTTAGCTCCTTCTTTTTCCGTCTAAGAAGACGATTTGCCTCTTAGCTTCTCTCCCTGTGCCGTTCACGGACAGCTCGGGTTGCCACTGGCTGCATTTTCGCTCTGTATGCAGCATCCGTATCTCTAGTGGCATTGCGACATTCATCATCGTACCAGGCATCTCCTTGAGCCGGCTTTAAGTAACCAAGTACGCTTCTCGCAGTCCGTTCTATGGAGTCGGCTATATATTGCCACTGCGAGGTAATAATATCAGGGGTTAGAGCATTCCGAGCATAGGCGTCCCCTACCTTTGTGGTCAGTAGTTTACCGATGTCCAGCCTTACGTTGTGCCTGGTTACGTACATTTTTGGCCATGCTTAGCCTTGTGCGTACCTTAACTGCAGTAAGGTAGTGATCGGAGTCAATGTTCGCACCACTGATCACTTGTACGTCAGGAACACTCGATGCGTGCCTTCCATCGACTACCACTTAATCTATCTGAATTCTCGTCAATTGATCTGGAGATAACCATGTTGCCTTATGAATATTACTATGGTCAAATAAAGTGCTGCTTACTAACATATTTCTTGTCGCAGAGAAATCAATCAGTCTGATGGCATTGTTCAACGTTTTGGGTTGTAGACTGAGCTCAAATGAGGTCTCCCTGCCTATTTTAGCATTAAAAACGTCTAGTACAATGTTGATGTCTTAAAAACTTACTTAATTTCCCTTTACTCCCCATAAATGAGGCATGAGATAGCTTCTCGCGTTGTTGTGAATTAACATGCTTTCTATTTTTAGATTCACAACTAACGGCCGCTACTTGTTTATCGATGAATGCGAACGTCACAGTTTGAGAAACTTTTACTAGACATGCCGATTGACTCGACACTTATACTGCGACGTTGCTGTCGACAACATCGAGGTGGCCGGCAATGAAAGAAAAATTTAGAAGACTGGAAGCGGGAATCGAACCCGGGATCTCGGGCATGGTAGTCGCGAGTTCTAGCCATCATGCCACGGGCGGTCATTTTGATGTCATTTATGTATATTTTTTAGGGTCCCGTAGAACTCGTCTTTGTTCTCATTGCTTTTTTCTTCTGTCGGAGCATGAACACATATAAGTGTTATGTGGAAAAACTTTGTCTTGACTTTTATGGTGGCTATTGGTTTACACACCGAGTTGAACCGTAAGACTAGGTGTAGCAATCTCTTTCCAACCACAAATGCACATCCAAACTCGTGCTTGTCCGCATTGTTACTATAAGGAGTGAGATCGAAAAAATCTTAACATATATAAAGTTCAATAATTTGGAAACGGTTGATCTTAGAGTTTTGTTTTTTCTTTTTGTTTTGTTGATATTATATTACAGATCACAAAAAATATACAGATATAGTTTAACAACTACTCAGTGATGCCAGAGGATTTTTTGAAAATTCCCTACGTTTATTTCAAAAAATCCCTTTTTTCCCTACGACAACTATCTATTTCCCCTCCATTTTTCCCTACACTACAAATGTATTAAATTTGATGAAAATCTCTTGAATAACTAAATTTTTTTTACTTATTGTTTATAACATAAAGTTTTATTATTTAAGTGTTACCAATTAAACAAAAAATAACATAAAATAGTTCAGGTTAATATAATTAAAAACAATTATCAAAAAAATAAAAAGAAAATACAAAACATAACACTTATTTGTACGCATCTTTAGAGTGCAGTCTTTTAAAATGAGATGGTGTAACATAAAAATAGTTCAGGTTCATGTAATTAAAAAGAGTTAACAAAATAAAAATACAAAAAAGAATACTTATTTGTACAAATCTTTAGAGTTCAGTCTTTTAAAATGAGATGGTGTTCATTTAAAACTTGTACAGTCCATTGAATTGTTTTGTAAATACGAACGAATAATACAAATTGAACTGAGCACCTCGTGACTTATTTTATTTCTTTTCTTAGTTCTAACATCTGTTACAATTGAAAAAATCCTTTCAGCATCTGCGTTGGCGTGCGGCATACTAAGCAGGATTTTTATTAGTTTGGAAATAATAAATTATCATTAAAGTTCTTGGACTTGCATATGGTTGACCAAAACTTTTCCACATCCAACTTAGACAATGCAATTACTCTTCTTTAGAAAAGTTATATTCCATCGTTAACCACTCCTGTGTAAGATAGTCAATATTATTAGAAAATTTTTGGCACAAAAACTTAAATTGGAAAACACTCTTATCGCCTTCGCCAATGGCTGATACGGGGTTTAAAAATTCCATTTCCTTAAAAATCGAGTCATGTTTTAGTGGAAGTCGACGTTGCGTCTCCTCAAGAGCGGTTATATAGAACTTGAGGCAATGGGATTTTACCTGGTAGGCCTCAGACGGATGAAAGCTTTTTAACAGCTCTTCACATTCTGTACCGACGTATATATTTTCGATTGGCAAAGTAATATGCGGTGATCGTACAGCGCAATTAAACTTTAACTCCGATTTTTTTATAAAGTTTTGACCCAGCTTTAAAAATATTTTTGTCGATTCAAAATGGAGAGCATGTACCAATGGTTTTTTTGATTGGAAAAGAGCATTTAAAGTGTTGAAGTAATTTAACACATATTGTAAAAAAAAGCAAATAAGCCTTGTTACACTGATTTTGTATGTCGGCTAATATTAGGTCTGCTCCTTTTAATTTATCTTGGCTGGAAGCAAATTTAAAATATTCTTCAAGGACATGCCAATTTTCCAATATTCATCTACTACTACAGAAAATTTCGTCGTTTTAAGTTTCTCAACTAATTGCTCTTGTTCCACGCTTGGTACACTTCGTTCTCCCTAGTTGACAGTTCTTTATAATTGTGGAATCTGGAACAATAACTTTCAGCAATGGTATTAAATGTTCTACAACTTGAATTCCGACGTTGTGCTCAGCAAAGAACATACTAATTCGAATTTCGAAATTTGCAACATCCACAGTTATTGCTTGTTTTTTCAAAAAAGCTTGAATATTGCTCGACTTCTTTATTTCTGCAACATTTTTCAGATGCAGTTTGGTTGCAGCGTGTTTTTTTAATTCGGAGCTTCCTCAATTCAACAATTTTCCGCAAGCTTTACATTTGCTTTTGTATTCATCGCCTTTAACTGGTTCCAGCCATCCTTTAAAAACATCATCTGCCAACCAACTTTTACAGAAACGTTGTTTACGGAATATGGTTTTAACGTTTTCAGCCTCTGAGGAATCAGAAGAGTCAGAAGAAACCATTTTTTCGATGACTGAAAATTACGATAGCAACAATGTTAAACGTAGTACAACTACAAAGCTCACTAATTACTTTACCAAGTTGTAATTTCTTGTAATCCTTATTTATAAATTTGTCGCAGCAACAACGTTGAAAACATTTAAACACTTAAGCTGGTATTAGACGACGTGTAGTTTACACATCGCTTGTCATTTCAAAAACCGATATGTAATTCTGCATGTCTGTCAAAATGAGCGTGTACATTTGGTTTATAATTTTTGCGTTCAAACGTGCTTGTGTATGTATACATTAACAGCTGACTTTGCTATATCTTATCATCGCCAAACACAGCTTTATTTGCCAAATTTAACTAAAAATATGTTGAAAAACACTCATTAATTGTTCTATTTACGATTTGAAATAAAATACTTATCTTTTCAACTTTTTGTCAGCAAACGCTTTGTTGTTTTTCAAAAACAGCTGATTGCCGATATGTATTACATGTCAAAATAGAGCACGCTCTAAATGAAATGTATACATATGTTATCTAACACATTGTTTTACACAAGCGGTGTTTGAAAGGGGTCACACGACATGTATAAATTTTGCACAGTAAAAATTGACATGTCATATGTAAAATACACGTCGTGTAATACAAGCTTTAGCAAATATTTGAAGAAATTGTGAAAGTAAGAAAAATTTTACATTGACGCTTCTAAACACCTGTCAAACAATTGCGAATTGTTCCATATGTTTACAAATAAAATTAAAGCCGGACACTTTTAATAACGGCGATGAAACTTTAAACGACATACGCAGATTCTGTTTAAGAAAATCATTCGTCGCCCTCATCTAGCTGTCCCCGTAATCGTAAATAATAAATTATATATGTAATTTTCCATTAAAATATGTATCATTTTTTTGAATATAACATGTTTTGCATGCTTTACAAGAAAATTATAAAAAATCCCTACATTTCACGGGAATATAAAAAAATCTGTCAGTTTCTCCCTACACAAATTTTTTTTTAGCAAAAATCCCTACGAGTAGGGATTTTTCCCTACTTCTGGCATCACTGCAACTACTTATGAATTCATGGACCTTTTTTGGAAATCCTTCCATTGGAGATTTTATAGTTCTTTCAGTTTTTTGTGCTTTTTAATTCTCTTTTCACAAGAGCCCAATATCTCTTCACTGGTCTAAGCTCCCGCCAATTTGGAGGACTGGCCTCTATTGGTACAAAAACTATGTTACTGCTTTGGTACCACTTCAGAGCTTTCTTACCGTAGTGACATGATGCCAAGTCGGGCCAAAAATATTTGGACACATTGTGCTCTCTTATGAGAGGAGGAAGCTTTTTTTGCAAACATTCTTTGATGTATACTTCGGTACTTATAGATCCCACTGTATCAAATGACTAGCTTCTTTTGCCGCAACTGCATAAAGTTTGCCATACCAGGAATATTTTTAGCAACATACAAACTTTGACCCGGAAGCTGCGAAAAATGTGCCAGTACATACGTTTTGTAGTCCATTATACAACATGAGTATTTTTGTATGAAACCGATTTTAAATTCCGTGCCCTATTTTTGGCTTCTAAATTTTTTGCAGCATTACTGCCTAGAACTTTTAAGACTTTATAAGTTTTCAAGCATGCTATTGGCTTCGCACCAAAAAGTCAGGGGGCTGAGCTAACCGGGCTACTTTTCTACCAGATGTGTTTGGTGCTCTTTTGAATATACTTTCAATTTATTTGCCTTCCCAATATCGTGTGGACCTTTTTTTCTTTTCGAACCCGCTTTCCTATCAATGGTCAAATTCTCCTGATACTGTTTTATAACATTGGAAACAGTTTGACGGCAGATCTTTAATTCTTCGACCAATTTTTTGGAGGTCCAATTTTGATTTTTTTTTTTTTGAAAATTTTTAATATTTTTAGTAGGTACTTCTCTTTCCGAAAGAGAGGGAGGCAAAACGTGTGTTAAGATTTTTTCGATCCCACTCCTTAGTAGATGTCATGGTCCTTAATTCGTTTGCGGTGGTCGTCAATATTTTGGGGTGTCCATTTTATTATTTTCTTACTTCTTAGCAAGCAAAACCAAATATTATAA
The DNA here is from genome assembly GCA_964034835.1 of Muscina levida. NCBI lineage: Eukaryota > Metazoa > Arthropoda > Insecta > Diptera > Muscidae > Muscina > Muscina levida. Next base: position 37,564,473 of record OZ035883.1, read on the forward strand.
AATTTTTCAAAATCTTTTAAGATCAATCGCACTAATGCGATATTTATTATACGCCAGAGCCGCTATCCAAAAATTTGTAATAAGTTTGAATTTGATAATATAAATGTATTTCTTACGAAACTTTAAAAGAAAAACAACAATTTGTTTAGTGTATTGCGTCAATACACCAAACTGGCTATCGAAATAAGAATGTTTTTATTGTTTTGAGTAAACTGCCAATTCAGAGTCACGGATAAGGATGACGCGTTTCGAACTCCGTCACGAGTTCATCATCAGATCCCTTAGTGGCGAATTGTTGCCCCTTGGTACATCATCAGCCGTATATATATCTACCAAGTATGTCGAACATGAACATGTGATGTAGATATCAGCCGAAAACGTCCAAGCACCAATTAATTTTTGAATATGACCGTTAATATTCAAAAACAAAAATCATAAAAAGTGTAACACAACCTACTTGTCTCCAAAGAATTGCAAAGGTGTCCTCACAATTGTCCAGCAGAAAACAAAAAAAAATACCTAACGGAAATGTTGGAAAATCTCTATAACACATCTATATATATAAAATTCTACTGTACGTGTGTTGTGACTGAACTCCTCCTAAACGGCTGGACCGATTGGCATAAATTTTTTTTTTTTTTTGTATGCGTTTGTGTGGCGCCCCGGTTGGTTTCGATTCACATTTCGGTACAATTGGACAAAGGGGCGTGGCACCTCCCATACAACTTGAAAATCAAAAGGGCTGTATCTCATGAACTATCAGAGGTATGAAGATGAGATTGGGTATATATGTTGTTGGAGCAGTATTAATTACAGCCAAGGTGGAAGTGGGAAGTGTCACGCCCCTTTTTCAAAAATCGCTCTGCAGGCTTTTCCAATAGGCAGATTGATACGAAAATTTTACCAAGTGGTACTGTTGACCTGTAGATAGTCCCTGGCTATATTTGGTTGTGATTGGATAAAGGGGCGTGGCACCGCCCATACAACTTGAAAATCAACAGGGCTATATCTCATGAACTATCAGAGGTATGTAGATGAGATTTGGTATATATGTTGTCGGAGTAGTATTAATTACAGCCAGGGTGGAAATGGGCTGTTCCACACCCTTTTTAAAACAAACAGTTATAACTGTCAAAATTCCACAGTATATTGCTGTTCGCCTAGAGATATGAACAGTAAGGTGGACCAATTTTTTTATTCGCAAAAATCGTAACCAAAATCGGAATCTACGATGAATTTTAAGAAAATTTCACCAATAAACTTTGTGTCTAAAATCAATTCCTAGCTCGCGTTGGGAAGCATAAAGATAATGTAACTGAATAATTGCTCATTGCTAAAAAAATATCTCTACCTGAAATCTTCATGCTTCTCAGCGCGAACTAGGAATTGATTTTAGACATACAGTTTCTTAGTGAAATTTTTTAAGAATTCTTCGTACATTCCAATACTGGTATACGATTGTTTTTTTTTTTGACGCGAACAAATTGATTCGCCCTAATGATCAGGCTATTTCGAACTAAATAAGTTAAAAGTGCCGAGGCGCTGCCCACGCACTTCAATAGTTAACTTTTTAACTGTATCAAATAATGGTCCGTACACCAGGCAGTTGAGGATGCGCAGACTAAAATAGTGATTTTTTTAATTTACTTTACAGGCATGTATTTTTCCATTACTTTTCAGAAGAGCGAATCGGTAATAAATCATATAGATAGAAAAATTAAGCATTCATTGTGGTTATACTACAATGGTTTAATTTTTTACGACGACGATCAATTGATTTTTTTTATTTATCATGTCATTGCACATTATTTGAAGGAGAAATGGTTCCAACACGACGGTGTAACATGCCATAAAGCGCACTTTGTTAAGCCAAACGTTAGTGACCGAATTATCTCAAAAAATGGTAATACGAGTTCAATACAAAAATAGTTTTCCGGATTATTCTTGATCCGTGCGAGAAGAAGACATGGCTAAAGGCATGAAACTTCAAACAGAATTTTCATTTGCGGTCAACAGGAGAAGGCATAACAAAAATGTTTTTTTATGAACAAAGCGATAGTATACAGATGGTTCCCGCTACTACGGATCAAAATAAATAATTTTAATCTTTAGAGGAATGTCTGTTTCCGATTTGTGGAAGAAGTGGTTTTTAGCCCTACAAACAGAAAAAACTTAATCTACATGTCAGCACTGTAAATATGACATTGCTGATGAACTTTTTATTAGCATTTACAACAATAAAACTTAATTGGTTAACTTTAATGTTAAGGAGTTACTTTAAATAAGTTACATAAGTAAATAAACTCAACATATTATTGTCGAGCTTAAGTACCGTTTTCAAAGTACTTTGTAGACCTAAATGTGAAATATATTAAAAGTTAATATGCAATAGCGAAGCATTGCCAGGCCCACTAGTATCAGTATAAATTTTTGGAGGGGCTTAAATTTATAACTTTATTTTGACTCTATACTCTACAATATAAGTGAACAACAAATACGATATTCTATTACGACATTGTGACCGAGTATTCAATCAATTGCCTCTTTTTTTAAAAGTGATTCAATCAGCAGTAGATCAATATTTTAACATTTTCAAGCGCTTAACTATGCAAATATTTATTTTAGACATCTCCTCATTTGGTAATTTTATTTGAGTTTTACTTTTTTTCGATTACAACCTCAATCGTTTATTTGTTAGCTTGGTGACAACAATGGGCTTGGTTGTCTTGACACAGCACACAAAAAATTGCGTTGTATCTATTGGAAATCAATCACTTTTACTTTTCATATATGGTCATACTGTCGTCCATATCTCCTCTCTAGAATAGACAGTTCGCATAGACATTTAACACTTTTATGACGAAGGGTGGCTTGCTAAGCTATGAAATATTTAAAAGAAAAAACAACGACAAAAAAAAGAATTATGTATTGATTCAGGTGTGCTGCATGTGGACTTGTACCCTTCTTGCCTATGCATACAAAGTTTATGCAATGATTGATAATAACAACTCGGCCCTATGTTGTACCAATGAATGAGTGGGGGTATCAGCTTTCTCAAATCAATAAAAGCGATATCACCACCGGGAGGAAGGAAATCACCACACGATGCGTTATTATGATCTATAACATGTTGTCGTAGTTATTGCGTAGACTTAATTGTCGCCAATGTCATTGACATTTATTGGCGATAAATAAACACAAAAGTATGTATATCTATCTATAAGTCCGTCCTTATGTCTGTCTGCATTTTTATAAGAGAAAAATGTGTTGGTTGGTTGGCCGGTATGGAATTGGCATCCATGGCCCTTGTTTCTTAACTTATGGCAGCCGGTGTGAGAGAGCAACTGGCGGCTCAATCGATTTCATTCATGTGTTCAATTCAAGACAACGTCCTGCAATGCTATGCTGGCAGTCACTCTACTATCTACCTACCAGTCAGCTAGGCAGCCAACCAACCAACCTACCAAGCAACCAGCCAACCTACCTACATCATATAAATTCGCATTCATTCAAATCTCAAACTTGTTTTGTCGCGTTGAACCCCTTCTTGCTGTTGCAAATCTTGTTTTATGTATTTTAGCCCCCATAGAGTATTGGCGGCCGGGAAGAGACTATCTCGTCTTGAAAGGTTGAACGGACGGACGGTTAGTTGGACGGAAGACACATTCTTTTTGTTTTGATTCTTCTTTGTTTTATATTTCTTTTGTTGGTGTTGTAGTTGGCGTTGTTGGTATCATACGGCAAAAATATTCATTGGCAATTATAACTTCCTCAATTACACCAGGAGCAGAGAATGTTTTCACTGTTGTTATCGTTGTTGTTGTTGTTGGCTGTTTCCCGTCCAGTTGACAGAGTCAGTCGGTAAGTCAGGAAGGAATGCAGCCGTTTTTTTTTCTTTCGTTTTTGTTTTTTGTGAATGAGTCTCTTGGCACAGCATGAGCTCAAGCTGAATTTATTTTGAGGGTATGTTAAGTACAAAAGTGGAACGAGGGTACGAATTATTAGTTAATGATATTGACAAGAGCCGGAGATTACAGGAAAATGTATTTTTATTTTTGGAATTTTTAGTGTCACTTTTAAGATTGGTTGAGATCTTAAAGAATTTATGAATGGGTTGTAAAGTAAAGTCGAACGATGGAGTTGTACAACATGTCGTTAGTACTCATATTACTGAGGGGGAAAAATTAGGGTTGGCAGGGTTCTTTAGGGTTAAACTCACCATATGTTGGAGAATGCGAACTCTGGGTTCACATTTTCTCTGATTATACCCTTCACAATGCGCACGCTTGAGCCAAAGGGTATATTCAATTTGTTCTACCATTTCTAACGCCTATAAGGAGGCGTGGTAGCTGTGACATAACATATATATGTATATTAGGGTGGCAGCGAAAGTTCAACTTTGGATTTTCGGTAATGCCGAAACGGCTTTAGTCAAAATTTGAGCAATATCGGACAACTTAAAACTGTGAACCAAAAAGGCCAAAGATCAAATCTATATGTATAAGTTTGTGCACGTTTGCATTTGTATGTACCTTATAGACTCGAGAACGGCTGGAACGATCATTTTGAAATTTTCACAAAATTTAGACGGTGGTTAAAATAAGGTACCTGCATTTTTGGTATATAAAGAGAGCGTGGCCCCATAGGACCCACAATATCTGGAGGACTGTTTATTAACCCCCTTGAAAATTTGTGTGAATGTGTTTGACAGCAAAGTTCGTGATCCAACAAAAAAACCGGCGGGGTCCGATAAGTGGGTGTGGTATAAGACTATAAACGGCTGTATCTCATAAACTATAAGAGGTATAAAGATGATATTTGGTATGTGTTGTTGATACAGTATGAATTACAGCCAGGGTGGAAGTGGGCTATGCCACGCCCCATTTAAAAGAAACCGTTATAACAGCCATAATAATAGTTTGATCGTCCTGAAAATTTCACAGTATAGTAGAGATATTTGGAACCATGTTGGCAAAAAGGACCAAGACGCCGCCCACACGCATCGATATTTGACTATTACATATTTTCGAAAAAACCAGTAAGAATGGTTCAGTCAGGAAAACCGACTTACATATACGCTCATCCTAAAATATAAAATATTCTAGTATATTGATATTATTACTCGGTTTCTAAAGTGGGCGAAGTGGTACATTTGTATGGGAGGTACCAGAAGGGGCGTGGCTAGACAATCAGATTTTTTTTTCTCCAAAAAGTTATCCTGATACAGAATTTGAGCACGATCACGTTGTTTGTTTTTATATTATTACTCAATCTCTAAAGTTTGCGGAATGGTACATTTGTATGGGAGGTATCAGAAGGGGCGTGGCTAGACTTCCTCCAAAACGATATGCATCTTAAGCTTTACTAAATAAAGAATTTGGGCACGATTGCGTGGGTTGTATTTATAATATTAATCGATTTCTAAAGTGGACGCTACCAGATGGGTATGGGAGGTACAAGAAGGGTCGTGGCTAGACTTCAAATTTTTGTTCTCTAAAACTTTATCCTGCTATAGCTTTACTAAATACAGAATTTGTGCACGATCGCATAGTTTGTATTGATATTATTACTTATCTACAGTTGGTACATTTGTGTAGGAGTCACCAGAAGGGGCGTGGCTAGACCACCAATTTTTTTCTCCAATACTTAATCCTGCTAGTTGGCTGTATTAATAATTTTAATCGATTTCTAAAGTGGGCGGTACCAGCTGGGTATGGGAAGTACCACAAGTGGTGTGACTAGACTTCCGGTTTTTTTTCTCCAATACTTTATCCTGCTATAGCTTTATTTAATACAGAAGTTGGGCACGACCGCGTTGTCTGTTTTAATTATATTAATCGATTTCTAAAGTAGGCGGTACCAGATGGTTATGGGAAGCACCAGAAGGGGCGTGGCTAGACTTGCAGTCTTTTTTTTCTCCAATATCCTTCTATATCATTACTAAATACAGAATTTGGGCACAATCGCGTTGGTTGTATTAATAATATTAATTTTTGTCTAAAGTGGGCGGTACCAGATGGGTATGGGAAGTACCAGATGGGGCTAGGCTAGCCTTTTTTTCTCCAAAACTTTATTCTGCTATAGCTTTATTAAATACAGAATTTGCGGTGGGTGTATTGATATTATTCCTCGATTTCTTAATTGGGCGGAGTGGTACATTTGTATGGGAGTCACCAGAAAGGTCGTGGCCATGTAGCCCATTTACAATACCTTAAGTAGTTTTGGGTAAACATTAATTCGTACAAAGTTTCACAATATTTGGCTGCATCTTTCGAAAGTTATCGTGCGTACCAGCTGGATAGACAGACGAACATTGCTCAAATGACTTAAAAAGTCATGAATTGAATTTGGTTTAAAGAAACCTAGGGCCTAAGGTGACTCCTTCTGTGTGTTACACTTTTGGTCGTATCAAATGGTACCCTACGGGTAGGAGGATATAAAAATACAATTACTTAAACGAACAATTGTAAAAAATACTAGTGGGCCCGGCAATGCTTCGCTATTGTATATCCCGTTATATTGGATGTCATGTTATATTGGAATACAGAGAGTTATTTAAAGAATTGTTTTAAAGGTTTTCCCATGGACGTACGCAGGTATCTTAAAAGAGTACACAAAGTTGTTTTGTCATCGATTGATAATATATTATTTTTAACTTCTTGTAAGCGCGGAATACCTTGTGTTATCGAATATTGATATTTTCACCCCCTAAATGTAGAAAAATCCAAACAATGTGTAGCCTATGTTACTCACACATCCTGTTTTATATATATAGATATAGGATTTACTAAGAACCTGACCTTTGACCTCTTTCAGTTTTTTTCCGCAAAGCTTAATTTAGTGCACAAAACTAAAATTTGGACAGAAGTGTTTTAAAGCTGAAGTCCGTACGCTTCCAATGAGATATAACACGATATATTATATCTATGATTTAATGGCGGAATCATGGGGCAAAGAATGTCATTTCTAAAAAAGCGCAAAACGGTGTAAAAAAAACGAAAAATCCTTTTATCTTAATAAAAAAGGATCAGCCAGGATTTTGATTCAAGTGGATTTTTAATGTACAATTGACCCCCAACAAAATCCCATTTACCGTTTTTGTTGCCATTTTAGGTCAACCCATTCGTCATTCGGGCGAGGTGTGCATAATATATCAAGGTGTAATGCTTTATATCTCGAAAACTTTTCTCGAGCTTAGTGAACTACAGTGCTTGAAAAATATTGGCATTCAGATAATACACATTTTATTTTGCTATTCCCTAATGTTATCAACTCCTTGTCGTTAGCCATTAAAATTGTTCTTATTGTTCTAATAATTCATTCTTTTAATAATTGTAACCTTTTAAATTTTCATTTAATATCTTTAATTAATACTTACTTCTTTGCTTGGCACGCAAATTGGCGTTCCCACTTTTACGATGCCACTCTCGACCATCACTCCCATGACAATGGGATCACGACTGTTAAATATGAACTGTGGCAGTATCTGGAAAAAAAAAATGCAAAGCAAGAAACAAACACAAATGATGTTAATAGATAGATGATTATACTCATCGATGTTGTACAACAACAACGACAACAACATCCCGGCATCTGTTACACTGTGCAACCAAACCACCACATATACCTATAGTATATTCACACGATTTGATTTGATCTGTATTCTTCATTTATCCCCCACCTCCCCCCTCCTCCCGCTGTCGTTAGTAAATGGACTTGACTGACCCCTCTTCTCTAATGCCAGCAAATAGATCAACGCAATGTGCCCAAGCAACACAGCAACACATTGGACATACAACTCAATTTCCGCTTGGACATGAAAAAGTACTTGTACAAGACAAGTTTAGTTGCCAGCACAACAGATGTGCTGGGGAATAATTCTAAGGTAAAACGCACGGCAACATGACAGGCCAATTTAGAAGACATCTCAAGAGGAGCCATTTCATTCCGGTAATTTGGGTAGATTAATAGCGTGCACTTAATGCGTGAGTTCTACAACGCCATAGCACAAATCACCAGTGACGATGATGCACTCACTCATACTAACTCTCTGGCGAGTGAGTGTGTGTATGTGTGCATGTGTGTGACTTGCCAACATCAGGTCTATCATTGACTCCTTTTCATCACCGGCGTCGTCGTCTTACTCTTCTTTACTACCAGCGCCACTGAGTTAATTCTCATTCTCTATAGGGTTGGCAATGAACGAACGAACGACCGTCCAACCAACTAACCGATTGAATGAATGAATGAATGTTGTCGGTCGGTCGACTCATCCGGTCGCTTGATCGCTCAAAATGTCTTTTACACCTGTACCCGGCGTGTAATTACAATAACAACATTAAGTGCTGGCATCCGCCTATGGCACAAAATTACAGTGTCCGCATCACTAACTACTCCATCCATATTTAGAGTACCAGTAATACGTGATTCACTCACACAATCTGCGCTAACATGTGGAAAAGTTACGGACGGACAGACGGGCAGAGGACGGACAAATGACGACGACGACGACGATTATCTATGTGAATAACTGGCGTGATGTGAGTGTACCCTTTTCCGGCTACCAAGAAACGCCAGTGAATTCAGTTAAAGGCACCGAAAGCAAATGATAAAAATGTATAAGGGCACAGCGAATACATTGTACGATGTGGTGTGGTAACATGTAATATGAATGAAAAGTAATTAAAAAATTTGCCCAAAGTTTGTTTTCAATATGATTTGAATAGTTCACTTTACAAAACTGACAAAAATATAAAAAAATTCTCTGTCATTAATGTTTTTGTATGCAAATTATTTTTCAGGCAATGGTCTACACCATTTCCAATTGAAATTCAAAGAATATCAATTGAAATTCAAACATTCCATTTGAAATTTAAACATTCCATTTGAAATTCAAATATTCCATTTGAAATTCAAAACTCGTCATTTGAAATTCAAAAATTCCATTTAAAAATCAAAAAACATCAATTAAAATTCAAATTTTCGATTTGAAATTTAAAAAACATCAATTGAAATTCAAAACTCGTCAATTGGAAAACACATCAATTGAAATTCAAAAATCATCAACTGAAATTCGAAATTCGTCAATTGAAATTCAAAATTTTTCAATTGAAATTCAAAACTTATCAATTGAAATTCAAAAGTCGTCAATTAAAATTCAAAACTCGTCAATTGAAATTCAAAATTCTTCAATTGAAATTCAAAACTCATCAATTGCAATTCAAAACTCATCAAATGAAATTCAAAAGTCGTCACTAAGCTTTTGCAAATTTTTTAAATAATACAATGGAAAACATATTTCCATGTGTTGCACAGTGTTTAAAAGCCTCTAAGTTTTATAACAATATTTTTTTTGGCATCTTACCTTAAGCTTGCAGGGGAAGACAGCTATGGACCGGAACTCTTCACGTTTCTTTTGTTTTAACTCATCACGGTAGGCCATAAACTTATCAAACAAATGATAAATAATATCAGCCTGGAATATTTTTACACCCAACGTATCGGCCATTTCTTGTGCTTCCTTTTCAATTTTAACGTCAAATGCCAATATAGTAGCGTATCTGGAAAAGCAGATAAATACAATAGATGGATAAGAGACTAGGAAAATGTTTAAATAATATTAATTAAGTATATTGTTTATACAATGTTTGGTATGACATGTCAGATTTGTGTGTGAAAATGCTATTCGTTTTAAAACATTGATCACGTCTTATATAGAAGTTTTTTTAAATATTAAAACAACTAAATACACTAAAAATATTAGGAATATTAAACGAAAATTAAAAATATATAAAATATTCACAATATTCAAAACATTAAAAAAAAATTAAATATATTTACAAATATTCAAAATACAACAACTGTTAAAAATATTACAATTATAAATCATTTTTAAGCAAATTTGGAGAAAACAGTATTCATAAACGATTCTTAACCTCAATAAGTAAAAGTAGAATTGTATTCATAAACGATTCTTAACCTAAGTAAAAGTAGAATTGTTCGGTTGACGCTTCTACAATTTCCCGACATACCATGTGGCGAGGGGTGATTCGCTAACGATTCGTGGGCAATTCGCAAAAAGCGATTCTAAAACGAATTCGAAAATAATAACATTATAGAATCACTCTGGTGAGCAAATGAATCGTAAAAGCGTAAAGCTGAAAAAAATTCGATAGGATTTTAAAAAAACATTTGAAAATGATAACATTATCGAATCGCTGATGAACACTCGTTAACGTATCGTGAAAGCGATTCTTTTTCCAATCGTTTAAGAGATAAAAATTCAATTATTTCACTTTTTTCAGTTAAATAAGTAATTTGTAAATTCATAACAATTTGTGAATTAATTTTAGGCATGTAGGGCAAAAGTTTTTTAAAATTTAATTTGAGAATCAATTATATGCAATACAAATCTTCTATAACTTTTATTTGAAAAATTTGAACTACGTGTGACAGACAACAGATGAATACAAAAAGTTTAATCTATTTCAAAACCAGTAAATACTTTATCGGGCGTGTGTTTGATGTAAAATTTGTTTTAAATCAAGTAGTCTCTGAAAATGATACCAAATTTTTTGTTTTTTATTCTAAAACAAAATTTTTTCTTACTCAGATATAAAAAACTTAAACAAAATGAAATAGTTCCACGCTATCTCACAAAAATTTGAAGAACAATCTTCAGATGAGACAATGAAAAGAAGGAATAACTGAAAAAACGGATGATTTATAGATTTTGCAACTTCAAACGAACTCGTTATTACGATTCGTAATAGAATCGTTTTTCTGATTCTGTAAAAGAATCACTTTTTCGATTCGTAAAAGAAACGCTTTTACGATTCGAGAACCAAGGTGGAGAACGATTCACACCTAAATCGTTGACGAGTATCGTTCTGGAATAAAATGGGAATGATATATGATTTGAGAATATCATTTTCGAATCGGATGGTTTGTCGAGTAAATACTCAAATATTTAAATAAATGTTCACAAAATTTCACTTTAATATTAATTGCACTTACTTGTTATTGTTGGAAAGAATAAATATTTTATCATGTAAAGTAACAATTTTATTGAACTTTTGTCATATTCAAGGGAACGGGTGTGACACAAAATTCGTATATAACTATCTATATATATAAAAGGCTTGGGTGACTGACTGATCACTCCCCAGCCCAAACGGCTAAAGCTAGAACCGTGAAATGTGGAATGTAGGTTCCTTTTGTGACGTAGGCGCGCACTAAGACGGGATTTTTGGAAATTCGGACTGCAAGGATGTAAATGGACGTGGCACCGTCCCATACAACTCGATTTTTGACATGGCTGTATCTTTTAAACCAATATAGGTACGAAGTCGAGATAAGTTAAGTAATGGAAAGTTATTTTTGTGATACTGTCAATAGGGCCTCTATCATAGGCTAATGAAATCATAATAAACAAAGGGGCGTGGCACCGCCCACTTACTTGAAAAAAAAAAACTTAATTTCCCTTTGCACCCCATGAATGAGGTATGGGATAGCTTCTCGCGTTGTTGTGAATTAACACGCTTTCTATTTTTAGATTCACAACTAACGGCACCTACTTGTTTATCGACGAATGCAAACGTCACTGTTGGAGAAGCTCTTACTAGACACGACGCTTAATACTGCGAAGTTGCTGTCAACAACATTTGAGGGGAGCCGACAATGAAAGAAAATTTTATTTATTTTTTTTCTTTTAATATGACTGGAGCCAGGTTTGAACCTGCGATCTCCCGCATGGTAGTCGCGTGTTCTAACCACTATGCCACGGCACCGCCCACACAAACCGAAATTTCAATTGGCCATATCACAAGAGCCATTGGGGGTATGAAGATGAGATTTGCTACATATGTAACTGGTGCATGGAGGATTACGTCTCGCAAGGAAACGGGCAGTGCCACGTCCCTTTCTAAAAAATCGTTAACTCGTCGAAAAAAATGGACCGATTTTAATATATCGCTCGTTTTCTGCAAGACCGTCATAACTCAAAAAAATCGATTCCGAGATAAAGGCGTTTAAAGTTTTTAATTTACACCCAACGTGTACGAAATGGAGGAATTCAAATAGCTCTCATGCGGAGTGTTTAAAAGATATTAACATGCATTTTTTACACAACGTAAAGTGCCACGCCCCTTTTTAAAAATTTTTATGTCGGTCATATTAATAGAAATTTCCAATTTAAAAAATTACCAATAAGGGGTAAAACTTGCACCATCACCCAGACCAATGGACTATATCGCGAAAATGCCGACTATCAAATTGGATTAAAGATTTCTTTGAAATCCGATATTTCTGGGTAAAAAAATAAAAAAGGGATAAAAATGTTACTGTCGCCCAGACCAAACTGCTAATGATATAATATAATAATAGGGATAAAACTGGTACTAAATGGCTAAAGATATAGTCGCAAAAATTGAAGTGAATATTGTAGTTGTGCGATGTAAAGTAATTATTCGAAATTCGTTCTTTAGGTGTAAGAATACCGAAAAAGGTATAAAACTGGTACTATCGCCCAGACCAAATGTCTAAAGGTAGAGTTACGTGAATGTATATTGGATTACTCACCGCCAGATGGGGATTTTAGAAATTCGAACATTTATGGGTAAAAAAGCCGAATAGGGAAAAAACTGGTACCATCACCCTGACCAAACAGCTAAAGCTTTATTCGTATATGGGCATGTTTCATATAGAATTAGTGGGGATACCAGTCGATTTTAGTTGTGCGATACGAAAGTATATTTTGAAAATCGTACCTTTTGGGGGGTGTTCGTTCCTTTGCAGTTTGCATGTACTGCTTAAATTCCTAAGAAAATCGGGTGAAGCAACGCGAGCCGGGAAAGCTATTTTACTCATATAACTTTTATTATAAAACTTACAAAGCCGAAAACTTATGAGAAGGCAAACAGAAGTTGTGTCTTTCCGGAAATAACAGTTTTTACGTATCAAGATAAATGGAATATTAGAAAATGTTAATGTAAGTCCTAGCGTATAAAGATGGAGATTAGAGTGTTCGTTACTAATTTCAAACTGTTGCCAAATTCATAAAAATTTAAAAAAAATATATAATATATATAATTTTTACCATTTGTCCATAATTGTCGTTCCCTTGTACATATTAACTGACCGAATTTTATTTAAAATATGGAATTATATTTTTTCCTGTATAGAGCCGTTTTGCGTGGAATTGTCCATAAATGAAATCAAAATTTTTGAAATTGATAAGTTTTAGTTAATTTTTTAATTTTTTTTTTTTTGTGACAAAATCAATTAACAAAACTAAGATAGTGTTAAAATAATACAAAAAAAATAAAAACTGTTTTTTGTTTATTTATTTTACTTAATAATTTTTTTTAATTTTTTATTGTTTAATAAAAAAAGACGCAAAAAATTTAGTTTGTAATCATTTGATATTTAATATTACTTATTTTGTTGTATTATACTATTATTCCTTTATTCTGTTTTTTTTTTATATTTTTTTTTAAATTTTTAAAAATTTTTTTTTTAATTTACGTTAAGTGTATCGAAATGATACAACAAATTCGGCTCAAGATCAGAAAAGTGTTCTTTATTTATTGTTTGATATTTTTGGTCAAATTCAGTGTGCCACGCACTAGGATGACGCGTTTCGAACTCCATGACGAGTTCATTTTCAGACCCCTTTGTGACGAACTGATGCACAATGGTACATCATCAGCTGTATATATATCTACAATTATGCCAAACGAATGCATGTGAAGTAGATATCAGCCGAAAATGTCCAGCATAGTTATGAATTTGACCATTCACAATCAAACATAAGAATGGAGGATATCTTATCCCCACGATTCCCTTTTTACCTCACAAAGCTCAAGCTTTACCATGGCTTTTCACCACAAAACTCAAGCTTTTTTTTACAAGGTTTGTTGTTAAACTAAGCTTACTATTGTTACTGAGCATACAGTGTTTGCTCACTACTAACTACTAAGCATATATACTTTATTAGGCCGTGCCGTGCCCAGTGTATGTGTATTTGTTTTTTGTTAGTCGATCTTACAGTACATTATATTAATTTACGTTAAGTGTATCGAAATGATACAACAAATTCGGCTCAAGATCAGAAAAGTGTTCTTTATTTATTGTTTGATATTTTTTTAAATAAAATAAAAAAAATAAATGTAAAATGAAATTGTATTTTATTGTATTATTTATTTTAAATTATATTTATTTTTTTCCTATTCTATTATAATAATTCTTTATTTTATAATTTTCTATTTCAGTTTACTATTTTTGTACTTATTGTTTTGATATTTTTTTGTTTAATTTTTAAAAAATCTATTCTTAATATTTGTTGTTGTTTGTTGACCTTTGATTTGTATCTTAGGTAATTGTTCGGCAGTCAGGTCTATGTATTGAAAGATTTTAGATATTCTTTAAAATGTTTAACTTTTATTTTCAATATTTCGACTAAATTCTTTAGTCATTTTCAGGAAATTATTGTAATTTTTATAAAAATTTAAAAAGTACCGTCCCGTGTAAAATTTAATAATATTTTCATATTTTATTTTTACATTACTAAATTTCGTTCAAAATAATAAATATCATATCAAATGTTTTAAGAATGTTTTTTTATTTTTGAATCAAAATTAATTAATAATTAATAAAAAAAAATACAAAAATACAAATAATAAAAATAAAAAAATAAAATGTTTAATATATAAAGAAAAACATAATAATATGTTAGAAGTGGTATATTTGTAACAAAAAAAAGTATTTTCCCCCGGTTTTTATAAAAAAAAAAACATCATAATTTATTAATTTTTTATTTTTTATTATTGCCTACATAACCAGAATCATTCATCTGTGCGATTTCAACGCCACACAGAGGGTTGAAATGTACCAAAAGTGAGAATTAATTCAAAAACTGAAGTTTTTTTTTGCACGGACATGGTTGGTATTGGGTGAAAGTGAATAAAATTCTACATCACTAATTACTAAAATTACTGCTTTAAGTAAATTACTTTAATGGCAGTGAGCGGTCATAGTTTAACAATTTTTACAAATTTTGCGTGACGTGGCAAAAACAGAAAATTGAGATATTTCGATAACTTATAATTTTGGTTAGGTCTTCTAAAGTAAAAATATTATAATGGAACTATGAACTTCAGGTATTTGGGTATATAATCAAACATATTTTGCTGCGATAAATGTTTTGCAAATATTTTTAATGTTTTTCTTAAAATTCCTCTAGAAATGTTGTATTTTCGATATAAACATTGAGTTTTAACTAGTTTCTGGGCGAGTTTTTATTAAATGCTCTTATAATATGAGATATCAACTTATATATCCAAAAGAAAAATCTTGCGGATTTACTGCGTTTTTTTTTACTAATTCAAGTTATTGTGAAAAACCCCCAGTTGCTAAAAACATATGATGATGACGAATAAGAAGATGATGATTATGATGATCATGATGATGTTGATGATGGTGATAATGATAATAAGGGTGATGATGACTTTTTATCACAATAATACCTAAGGTTTAAATTCATATAAATGAACATATTATTTTTCTCTTATTTTTTATATAAAAAATTGTTTTTATAAATTTTTTTATTTTTTATTTTTTTTTTTACTAAATGATGTATAGTTATTCCCAAAAAATATAAATATCAATAATAATGGTCTTCCCTGAAGTAATCCCACGTTTACCTATGTTTCAACCCACTGTGCGCCACCGTCAGATTATTTTCCTAACAATAATATTTCTAAATCACTGTTGTCCATAGTCGGTAAAGAGCAAGAGTACCTAGTACATACTAAAAACTACAATATCGCTGAGTACATACTGCAATAACACAACAACTGATCGTACATACAAATGTATATGACGACAAACAGACATACAGCCGTAGATATTTAGGTATAGGTACACTGCACACAGGAAACTAACCATTTTTGTAAAACAAAACAACAAAAACCAACAACAAAATAGTAATAATGACAATGATCATAATAATAATTATAATACCAATGCCGATTACGACGATGATCATGATGATGATGTTGATAATAACGAATATTAGTTCATTGTAATAAGACAACAAAATTCCAAAATGTTGCATGTGGAGTCAAGTTGGCAGCCACCAGAGTTCAGTTGATGTTGTTTTTTTTTGTTTTGTTTGATATTGTTAATTTCAACTCAGGAGTGCCACAGACCATCGTCATCATCATCATTCATACTCAATCGTGTAGTACATTGATTCATTCATCCATTCATGCTGGGCACTGGGCACTCAGCCAGCTAGCTGCCTAGCTGGTCAAACAACCAGCCGGCCATTGAGTGGATCGCGGCAAGTCCCATTCATATCAAGAAAAAAACAACCAAATATAATCAAGTTTCTCGTGTTGTGGCAGACGATGCTCTTTGATAGTATTATGTGTAGACTGTCGGTCGGCATCATGATCATGATGTTTAGTTAGTAAGTAAGGAAAACGGTAATAATGATGATGATGACTATAATGATAATAATATTAATGATGGGGCTATTAACTTATACAACAAAAAATTGGATATTCAATACCATTCGAATTGTCTCCATAACCCCCCGTCGCCTAAGTGAGCTAATGTGTGAGTAGTACTTATACATACATACGTGTAATGTCTGGTAATATTGCCACCAATACAACTGCAGCGATTTACATCACATCAAAGTTGATCTGTCTTTAATTAATTACACGATAATAAAGAAAACCGACAAAGAACAACATAACAATTGTTATGACATAAACGAATATTATAGACGAGTGTTAATTTAACGTCATTAAGTACACCAACTACCCTTTGACACTATCAAGGGGCGCAATATAAGATCTTGGTGACATTTACCGATTAGTTACAGATATTTGTTATAAAAAAAAGTTTAAATTGTCTGGTGTAATTGTTTATTTGAATTTTTATGCTTTAATATTTTATTTATTTAAATAAATAATAAATTATTTGAAAGAGAACATATTTTTGATACTAATTTGTACTTTTACAATTCTGTGTGGGCTCATATTTCTATTTCATTACAATTCGCAAAAGTTTTTCTACAAATTATTTTTTTAAAGTAATAATAAAAACAATTAATATAAATATGACCAAAAATCATGAATTATGAACAAAATTATTAAAAATAATAACACATAAAAAAATATTTATATTTAAAATAAATACGAAAATTCAAGGAAACAAATATATACCATATATAGTTTTAATATTAAAAAAAGGATGAAAAAGGATAACAAAAAACTTAAGAAAATGTAAAAATTATAACAAAATAAAAAGAGAAAAAAACTACGATTTATGATAAAAAAAATTAAATTAAAAGAATATCTCAATTAAACAAAAAAAAAAAAAATATAAACATTTTTAACAAAAATATCAAAATTTAAAAAAAAACATATCAAAATTTAAAACAAATATTTAAATATTAAAAAAAAAATATTAATATTAAAATATAAAAAAATTTTAATATTAA
Source organism: Muscina levida (assembly GCA_964034835.1). Taxonomy (NCBI): domain Eukaryota; kingdom Metazoa; phylum Arthropoda; class Insecta; order Diptera; family Muscidae; genus Muscina; species Muscina levida. The sequence goes on from OZ035883.1 coordinate 37,581,985, forward strand.
AATATAAAAAAAAACATTAATATTAAAATATAAAAAAATTATTTAAATTCAATTAAAAAAAAATCATCAAAATAGCACAAATTAACACACATATCTCGAATTGAAAAACAAAACCCATAATTCAAGAAAATAATATAAAAATTTACACAAAAAAAAATAAAATATAAAAAAATCGAAAAATTAAATTAAAAGAATATCTCATTTAAACAAAATAAAAAGAAAAATATCAAAACAAAATATAAAAATTTAAAACAAATATTAAAAAATAAAACAAAAATATTAAAATATAAAAAAAATAATAAAAAAATATAAAAAAAAATAATATTAAGATATAAAAAAATTATAAAAATTCAATTAAAAAAAACATCAAAATATCACAATTAACACAAAATCTCGAATTAAAAAACAAAACCCATAATTAAAGAAAAAATATAAAAATTAACAAAAAAATATAAAAAAATTGAAAAAATAATAAAATTTAAAATAATTACGAAAAAATCTAAATTTAAAAAATCTCAAATATAACAACAACAAAAATATCACAATCATTAAAAAAATTATATAAAAGTAAAAAAATATAAAATATTTATAACAAAATTAAAAAAAAAACAATTAAAAATAAATATATTTAATATGAAAAAAAAAATAATATACAAAAAATAAAATTAAATTAAAAATTTCCACAAAAAAATATCAAAACATTAAAAATCTCATTTTAAAAATTCTCAAAATTATCAGTTTTGTGTTAGTGATCAAATGATACATCAAATTGGCCAAACGATCAGAAAAGTGTTTATTGTTGATATTAATAATCAATTCAGTGTCACGCACTAGGATGACGCGTTTCGAACTCCATGACGAGTTCATCTTCAGACCCCTTTTGTGACGAATTGATGCACTATGGTACATCATCAGCTTTATATACATATATATCTACCATTATGTCAAATAGTACATGCGAAGTAGATATCAGTCGAAAATGTCCAGCACCAATATTTTTAGAATTTGACCGTTAATATTTAACATGAGAGTGGAGGATATTTTTTCCACACAATTCCCTTTTTACTAGGGATGTAACGAACGAATTATTCGCATCGTTTCGTACATTCGCTTTCGCATTCGTATAAATACATATTTCAATATTCGCATTCGCATACGCTTTCGCAAAAAAAATATTCCAATATTCGCATTCACACAAGTAATAGTAATAGTGAGACTGATGACGACATGCAAGAGATTACGTTTTCAGTCTCTCATGCAATAAAATTGTTAGATGAATACAATAAAGTGAAAAAAATCATATTTCAGAAGATCCTTTATTGTGGTGAAAACGAAACAGCTCGAAATACCAAAAGTTAGTACCTAGTAGCTACGCCTCCGGAAAGTGTTCCCAGCGAACAGTTGTTTAGTGGAGCTGGACTTATCTATGATCCACTAAGAACTAGATTGCATAGCGAAAAAACAGCGAAGCTTTTTTTTGTTAAATACAACTTGGCTCTACTAAACTTTGAATACTGAATATGTCAACGTTTTCAAAGTAAATAAAATTATTGTTTAGTTACCTTAAAAACTGAATTTCTGAGAATTATATATATTTTTGTTTTACTTTGAAATCAATATTTTATGCTTAATTACTTAACTGGAATACATATTTTTATTTGAAAAGGCAAACAGTAGGAATGATACTAAATTTTTCTTTTACGTAAACCATTTTTTGCTATTCGATAAACAATTTTGGAATATTCGCATTCGCATTCGCAAAAACCAAAAATAAATATTCGCATTCGCTTTCGCAATATTCCAATATTCGCATTTGCATTCGCATTCGCTAAAGCACATTCGTTACATCCCTACTTTTTACCTCAAAGCTCAAGCTTTTTTCAAGGAGATTTGTTGGTAAACTAAGCTTACTTCAAATTTTTACGTCAAAGTAAGGCACAGTTTTAGGCCGGGCCATGCCAGTGTATTCATACAATATTGTTTGTTAGTGTTAGTCGATCGTAACAATTAGTTATCAATTCTCAAAATTTAAAAAAATAAAAATATATCAATTTAGATAAATATATAAAAAATTAAAAAAAAATTTAAAGTTTAAAAATTAATTTTGTGTGTTTGTAGCTTTCGAACTTTTTTCCCACGCCACAGGATTCACTTAAAAATAAATATTTAAATATAAAAAACAAATTCAATTTCTCCAAAAAAAAAAATTTAAAAAAAATATCTAAGTTTAAAAAATATTTTAAAAATCTCAAATTTAAAAATAAAAACTCAAAATTATAAAAAATCCAAACAAATATTGAAATTTAAAAACAAAAAAAATATTAAAATTAAAAACACACAAATTTAAAAAAAAAAAATATTTTAGAAAAAAAATCTAAAATTAAAAAAAAAAGTAAAGCAAAGTAATTATATTTTACAATAATTCCAAAATTAAAAAAAAAACTAACTAATTGCCAATAAAAAAAAATATAAAAATGAACAAAAATAAATATAAAAAATTGTTAAGAAGTGTAAGAACGTCTGTTCGTAGACTCTCTACTCGATTGGTATCGGGCATTACAAAGGGTTTTCCAATAAGAGGTGTTTTTGTTAATGGCCCGCTATTTAGGTAGCTGTCACTTTTGAAGCTTTTATTCTTTGACATTTGACAAGTAGAAACTGCGCCATTACTAAAAATGGAATGATACACACTTCAACAACGCATTGAAATTATTAAAATTCACTACAAAAATGTTGCAAATCTTGCAGTCACAGTTCGCAAAACTAAAGCAATTTTTGGTCGTCGTGAAGCACCTTGTCGGACCGCAATACAGAAATTGGTGGAAAAATTCGAGCTGTTGGGACAAGTTAGTGATGTGAAGAATAAAACCCGTGCACGTCGCTCAAGAACAACTGAGAATATTGCTGCTGTAGCCCAAAGTGTTGAAGAAAACCCAGGTTTGTCCATTCCTCGTCGTTCTTTGTAATTGGGCATTCCACAAACGTCATTACACCGTATTTTGCATAACGACTTGGGTCTTAAGGCTTATAAAGTTCAGTTAACACAAGAACTCAAGCCGGCTGATCGTCAACAAGGTCGTGTCTTTCGGAATTTCTTTCCGGAAAATCATCTTGACTGATGAGGCTCATTTCCACCTCGGTGGCTACGTCAACAAGCAAAATTTTCGCATCTAGGGCTCGGAAAACCCAAGAGTTATTGTTCAGAAGCCTCTCCATCCTCAACGTGTGACTGTTTGGTGCGGTTTATGGTCCGGCAGGGTCATTTGACCTTACTCTTTTGAAAATGAGGTTGAATCAACAGTTACGGTGAATAGATTGCGCTATCGAGAAAAGATAAATGATTTTTTATGGTCAGAGTTGGATAGTATTGCTTTGGACAACGTTTACTTTCAACAAGGCGGCGCTACGTGCCACACAAGCAGCGAAACAATTCATCTTTTACGGGAAAAGTTTCTGGACCGTGTTATCTCTCGAAGAGGTGATCACAATTGGTCTTCGAGATCTTGTGATTTAACACCTTGCGACTTCTTCTTTTGGGGCCATGTGAAAGATAAGGTCTACGCCAACAGCCCAGCGTCGATTCAAGACCTCAAAGATAAAATTCGTGAGCCTATCGAGGATATAGGGCAGCGACTTTGCGATTTGGTTATGGCAAATTTAATGAAAGGATATGGTCCTGTGAACGTGCTCGTAGTGGCCATTTGGCTGATGTTGTTTTTCATTATTAACACCATACCATATTATGAAATAAACATCCGATCATTTATCAAAAAAAATTAAATTTTTCTTTGAATACCAAAATAACGTCTCTTATTGGAAAACCCTTTATACACGACGTAACAATGATCAGGTCAGAAATATAATTCGAAATCGGTTTTGGCAATTTCGTTTTGCTGGTTATTGATCAAATACATAGATATAACATACTTATGAATATAATACAATTTTTTTTCTACACATCAATTCAACAATTGTTGCTAAAAATTCCTTATTTAAAATTCCTTTACATCATTTGTGTCTTTCAAAAGCAGCAGTTATTGTGCTCAAAGTAAAGGAAACTAAGCGAATTTAGAAAATAAAAATATGTTTGTACTTAAATGACACTTCCGTCTACACCTCAACCTAATGGAATTTGTCGTGCTTTTCTAAATTCCCGCACCACCACACACGCTCACAGACAAACAACAGCAACCACAAATTCTTTGCAGCGGCGTGAGAAAGTAATTTAGGCAGCCAAATAGAAAAGTGACTAATTCATCAATGACAAATTCAAAGGGGAACGAACAAAAATAATAACATTTTAATTTTTAAATTGAAAAATTCAAATTTATGCTTAAGTTCGACTCAATAATGAAATCGAAAATAAACTCTACTCTAGTTGTCATTCAAATAATTGTCATTTTATATAGACAATTGACATTTACAAATAAGTATAAATGTTGACGATAATGATGATGATGATGATGATGATTATAATAATAATGTGACAAATACTTACTGCGATTCATGTTCCAACATCGTGGAGGCTTTCATTACATCACGTTTTACAACTGGACCAATGCGAATAGCCGCATACTACAATGAAAACAAGAAGATGAGAGAGAGAAAGAAAAGAGAGGGATTACTTAAAAACCACAACAACAGCAAAAATTACAAATAAAAACAAGAATAAACAACATGTGATAAACTAGATAATTGACATAATAATAACAATCAGTCTTTAGAGCAATGCGGCTCAGTTCAGCACAGAGCCATTGTCAGTCAGTCAGTCATTATTCATTCACTCAGCAACAGCGGGGGTGATTTAAATTCTACCAAATGCCTAAATGAGTCTGAGTTGAAGAACCAAACCATTGCAACACATGGGGGTATGTAGGGTAATACTTTTGTTCGATGTTTAGTCAATGTTCCATAACCATAACCTACACAGACATCGGTGCAGCCACCACCAACACCACCACCATCACTACTCATAGGAGGACCTCCCCCACATGGAGGCGGCTACAACAGACACTCGTACGTCAAGTCATTGTTTTTTATTCATTTATTTGTTCGTTCGTTTCAATGAAAGTGGGTAATGAGTTCGTTCACATTTCACAAGTGATCAATTCAAGTCACAGGGGGCGGCAGCCGTTATGTTTTCAGGCTATATATCCACAGAATCAAAAATCATCGATGACATCCTGTTTTAGATTTATAAAAGCAGGTACATACAAAATTATGTCTAATATTTGAGAATTATAATCTTTTGAAATGTAATACATACATTTTTTTTTGTTGTAAAATACTTTTAGGTCTGACTTAAACCTAATCAGATTTCAAAAACAAAACTTATTTTTCTTTTGCATTCCATACACGGAATATGGAAGAGGTACTCGTATTTGTGTGAGTTAACACACGGTTTTTGAGATGTGACGATTGACTGAGGAATCTTATTAGAAGTCAACCCGCTCTGGCTAAGAATCTCGCAGAACGCGGCAGAACGTGTTGATCTGCCCTGCCTTCTGTGGGGCAAGGAGTTCTATTGGGCTCAGGGATTTTGGATGCAAATTGATAGGATTCCTCTGGACTAAGCATCGGACTATCTATCTTTGAAATAAGAATTTACAAGGAATGTGGAAGTAAATATTGTAGACAGAGGTAACCCCGTACAGATGGGTCAAAAATCTTTACCGTAATGGCAAAAGTTGACTGTATCTTTTGAACCATTATAGGTACGAAGTACCGAAGTACCTATATCGGTCGTATAAGAAAAAATATTTGTTTGTCTAAACTGGGCGGTGCCACACCTCTTTTTTTAAAAAGTAATATTGGCCAAATAAACGGACCGATTGCAATTGAATTTTCTATGTTTGATACTGTCCATAGGGCCTCTAAAATAGGCTACATGAAAACATAATTAGGCAAAGGGGCGTGGCACCGTCCGTAGGCACTTTCCGTAGGGTCTCTATCATAGGCTACATGAAAACATACTTAGACAAAGGGGCGTGGCACCGCCCACACAAACCAAAATTTCAATCGGTCATATTTCGCGAGCTATTAAAGGTATGAAGATGAGATTTGCTACATATGGTAATGGTATATGGGGGGATTACGTCTCACTGGGAAATGGGCAGTGCCAAGCCCATTTTTATGGGTTAAAAACTACCAATAAGGGATAAAAGTTGTATCATCACCTAAGTCAATCGGCTAATGGTTCAATCGCAAAAATTGATATGGAAATGCTTACTATCAAATTGGATTGAAGTATTTTTTAAATCCGATGTTTCTGGGTAAAAAAAAAATTAAAAGGAATAAAAATTATAATATCGCCCAGACCAAACGGCTAATGATGTAATCATAATAAGTTATATAGGCTTGCTCCCTATGGATGCAGAACGATGCAAGGATGGTTTTCGAAATTCTTACCTTTTAGGGGAAAAAGGACTGAAAAGGGATGGAACTGGTAATAAACGGCTAAAGGTATAGTCTCAAAAATTAAGGTGAATATTTTAGTTGTGTGATGTGAAGTTATTCTTCAAAATTCATTCTTTAGTTGTAAAAATACCGACAAATGGATAAAACTGGTACTATCGCCCAGACCAAATGCCTAAAGGTAGAGCTACGAAAATGTATATAGAATTGCTCCCTATCGAATTAGCGAGCAGCCAGATGCGATGTTTAAAAATTCGAACTTTAGGGGAAAAACGGTTGAATAGGAATAAAACTGGTATCATCCCCCAGACCAAAGAGCTAAAGCTATAAACTTATATGGGCATGCTTCCTATAGGATTAGAAGGGATACCAGTTCATTTGAGTTGTGCGATACGAATGTTTTTTTTTGAAATTCGTACTTTTAGGGATAAAAAGGGACTAAGGTGGTACAAGCTCTAAGATCAATGAGATAAACCTACAGTCACATAAATGGGTAGTCTTATAAAGCATTCGTCTTATAAAGCGTTTGAATTTTGAATTTATTGCTAAAATTCATAAGTACGGGCGAAGCAAAGCGAGCCGGGAAAGCTAGTTGCTTTATTAAAAGCTGATATGCCAAAATGTCGTTGGAATGTATAGCGATGGTCTGCAACAGCATTTGACCTTATAACTTGATGACAGTTGTATTGTCTTCCTAGACTGACGCACAGTGGGATTTTGCTCTAATTAATGTTGTATTTTTGTAGGGAAACGTTAAAATATGAAATATACATGTATTGTTTTTTAGAAAAAAAAATATTTTATTTTAAAGAAATAGAAATTGTCCTTGCCTGCTTAGCACCCAAAACAAAAAATTACTTATATTTTCATGAAATTCAGTAGTCTATATAAGTAAAATTTTCTCGATATACCAATTGAGTTTAATATATTTGAAAAATACAGCATTTCTTCTTAAAATTACATAAACCGTTGAAAAAATATGCTCATATGTATGGCCTCTAAAATTTAACTTAGTTTTTATTTCAAATTTAGTAAAAGTAGTGTAGCCGCTCTTTTTCCCAAAATGTGCTTCCAATAGAATAAAAGGTGGAAAAGTCTTCTACCGATTTAAAAAGAATTAACGGATATTTTTGCAAAAGAAGTATTCAAATTTATGCAGAACACCATCTTGGGTACGGGCGGTTGGCGGTGTCCGTGGCTGATTTTGATGAAACTTGGCAAGTGTCGTTGTTTATTCTAGAAAGTGTATGTACAGAATTTGTACACTTTTGATTTGGTAGTAAAATATTTTATGCTAAAAAATTGATTTTATGCAAAAAAAAAACTTACAGACGCCCTGTGGGCGGTATGGGCGATTGGCAATGGTCATGGCCGATTTTGATTACATTTTACATGCATCTGTTGTTTATTATAGGAAGTGTAGGTACCAAATTCCTTTTGCTTGGATGGGAAACAATTTATGCGAAAAAATCGATTTTATGCCAAAAAATTTATTTTATTCAAAAAAAAGAAACACAATCTTGGGTTGTATGGACGGTTGGCTGTGGGCGTGGACGATTGTGATGAAATTCTATTTTTCTCTTAATTTAGTCAATACTATGATCGCTGCAAACTTTCAATATTCTAGAAGTATTCCTTATAGTTTTTCATAAAAACGGGTGAAGCCTTCCCACTGTGAGACGTCCATCGATTTTAAGGAACGGCGGTTTGCTCTTATATTGTTTGGAAATAGATTCAGCGGTGTTGGGATATGTATTAAAGGTCTGCCGCCCCTGCATTTCAAATAGACAGTTACCATTGTTAAAATAGACACACCCTTTCAAGTACCTCCCATTCGTCCTATACGTGACGTCCTGCGATTTTAATGGCTGGCGGTTTGTTGCAATATTGCTTGGAAATTGATTCAGCAGTGTTGGGATATGTATCAAAGGTCTGCCGCGCCTACATTTTAAATTGACAGTTACTATTGTTAAAATAGACACGCCCCTCAAGTACCCCCCATACAAAATGTTCTCTTTCATAAAAACACTATTCTGTCACTAACTTCATAAATTTTGCTTATAATATCAATTATTTGTTACGTATAATACATAATTTGATAATGGGTCAGCTTGCCCCTCCCCTTCTGATACCTCTCATACAAATTACCATAACATATCATACATTATATAGGCCAAAACCAAATTTTTCCACAGATTTGTACAAAACATTTTACCCCTCTCGGAGGCACCGTGGAAGCAGCAGGAGAGGATTTCATAAAAAAATTATAAAAAAAAAATATGGACACAACCATAAAGATTGACGGTAGAGGGTAGATATGTTCTGAGAAACTGTTTTACTGCACTTTTATCATAAAATATTTGTTACATCAGTAAATAACTTCAATAATAATAAAATTTAATTTTTTTTTATTGACTTTTTAATGTAACATTCGTCATTAACAATTTTTAGTATATAAACATTATAATATCCCTTATTTCGCAAATAAAAAATTATCAAATTATCAAAAGAAAATTTATGTCACAGCACGCAGCGTCATGTCACGTTTCACACAATAGGTTGTACAAAGAAATTAAAAAGTGTTTTTGAATTTCAGCAGATTTCAAAACAAATTTATAATTTCCAAATCATATAAAAAATGGTTTTATCAAAAAATTCGCATTAGTTTTTTGATTTTGTGAAAAAGAAAAAATGACTACTATTTTTGTCACGTAACGGCATCCTCTTTATTTGCTAATATTTTAGGACCATCATTTCAGAGGATTTCGTCTCTCTTACTATTTATAGAGCTTACTAAGTATTACACAAAAAAATAAAGAAGTAATAAAAAATATCAAGATTTACATTGTATCTCAATGTAATTGAAAGGTACGACCTGTCACGTATGTGAATATGGAATTGCTCATATGTCTTAAGATTTTCTAATATGCTTATCTCTATGTTTGTTTTATAATTGAACTCTATAAAAACTTTAATTTATTCATACTTTTGGAGATAATATTACTAGGTCACACCCGTCGTAAAATGGTGTCACACCTGTCTTTTGTTCTAAAAAGTAGTTTTTTGCAAACAGTATGTACTTTACACAATATAAACAATGACCTACATCACACTAATTATGGACTTTCTACGGAAAATTTTACAGAATTTAACCTAAAAGTCATAATTTTGTAAAAGCTCAAATTCCTAAGGTCACACCAGTCTTTGTCTTCTAATGGACATTCTTCATTCTATTTATGAATTATAACAAAAAATGTGAGTAACATGGTCACACCCGTCCCAATCGAATTGCCCTATAACTAAAATCCCATTGAACTTGTTGTGATTTATTTAAAAGAAAAAAGTTCAATATCTCTAAATATTAACCCGAAACAAACGTTTGTGGATCATTCCCTTGTTCTAAACTTATATACATATATCGCACAACACGTTTATCGTATAAAAATCTTCATCTGTATATTTATCTATCTAAATTGAGTGTTCTTATGACAAATTTATCTTAAGTAACAGTTTAACACCAATTGTCTAGGTCAGCAATAAAAAATATGATAGCTTGCTTAGTGATTTCATATTTTTTGGTGATTATTTCTGATTTTTATATTAAAATCTGGCTACGTGAAAAATCTAATCCCACCTCCCTCCCCCGTTAACAGAAATTCTTATTTTGACGCAAAGTGGCAATATTTCTGCTTACATTTGAACAGTTGCTCGTCAATTGTTATCTTATTTCCGCCGGAAGTACTTCCGATTCGTGAGGTACGAAATCAACACTACCTCGCTGGCCAACACACTAGGAAATCAACGAAATTCTTAAAATATTTTACATTGAATATTGTTCCACATAAATATTTCCATATCGCTTTTTTGGGGTATTTAGCTGCTGCCTCTCACATGGTTTTACTTCCATATTTGTAACTATTTCCACACACACACTCGCGACCAGCGGAAATGACTAATAATTGACTTCATTAGATATCGTTTTCTATGGGATAGACAAAAATAATCATAAAAAAAACACACACACACAAATATTATTTTGGCTGTCGACCGCATTTCGCAAATGCCGTACGTGCCTATCAAGCGCATATAACGCACGCGGAGTTTCTTGCGGTAACAAAACAAAACAAACAACAACAAAAAAAGAAACCTAACCTAACAGTTGTGTCCCAATAGTACAACAACATCACCACCCGCACGCACTGTCAGTCGGTGGTAGGTCGGTCACATATTCAAATTGTCATACATTGTTGTGTGACGAAATATTTTGTCCAAATATGAAGATACCATTTATAATAAATTATGTTGTTGGCGGTATTTAATAAAAAAAAAAATAATGAAATTTTCTATTCGAACATGAGATTTCTCAACTGTCAACGCGATGGGAATCAATTTGTCATATTGAAAGCTTTTAGTAATAGTAAGGCTTAGAATGTGCTGAACTGGGTGATTTGAGAAGTTTAGTATGTTGGTCATAAAACTAAGAACCGCAAAAGAGCTTCTGACAAGAACTAAAGCCGATATCGCTGATTACCTGATAGTTAATTTTGTACAGAGCCAGCCTAGATTTTAGATATCGCGCTTTTACTTAAAGTATGTAATACTAATTTAAAATATGGGTAAATCCGAAATAATGTATACCAAGGACAGAATTTCAGATTTGTTAAAACCACATATATTAGTTAATAGAATAATGGGCTTTATACACAGTACAACATTTTTTAGTCATTGATTTGGGACTCAATTCTGAGAACTGCACGTGAAAGTAGCCCCAAAAAGACGTAGTTCTGCATCATTCGTTTTGTCAAGTTACATGCCATAATAATTTAATGTCGATTTGAAGTTACTATTGTATAGGGGAATTTGTCACGTTTTAGGCTCTTTAAGTTCGCGGACACCTTTGAATATAAGATGTCTTTAGAAGGCAATACATAATTGTCCTCACAACTCGTCATCAGGCTAAAAAAGATTTTAGACAGACTTTAGAGTAATTAATTTTTTTAACAAAAATACTAGGCTTACTGATACCGTAGGACAAATGGTTCTAGAGTTATGCTAAATTCTTTGACACAAGATTTCAAAAATGGAAATTTTTATTGAAAAGTTATTTAAAACCAGTAAGAAAATTTCAGTCGGGTAAACCGACTTACGTATACCCTCACCCTTAGTAAAACATAAAATTTTCTAGCATATTGATATTATTACCCGATTTCTAAAGTGGGCGGAGTGGTACATTTGTATGGGAGGTACCTGAAGGGGCGTGGCTAGACTTATTGTTTTTTCCCTAAAATTTTATCATGATTTAAATTTACTAAATACAGAATTTGGGCATGATCACGTTGGGCGTATTGATATTACTACTCCATCTTTAAAGTGGGCGGAATGGTACATTTGTATTGGAGGTACCAGAAGGGGCGTGGCTAGACTTCCAATTTGTTCTCCAAAACTTTATTCTGCCTGAGCTTTACTAAACACACAATTTGGTCACGATCAATAACATTTAACGATTTCTAAAGTGGGCGTACCAGATGGGTATGAGAGGTACCTGATTGTTTTACTAAATATAGGATTTGGGCACGTTGGGCGTTGGGTGTATTGATATTATTACCCGATTTCTAAAGTGGGCGGAATGGTACATTTGTATTGGAGGTACAAAAAGGGGCGTGGCTAAACTTCCAGTTTTTTCACCAAAACTTCATCCTTTTATAGTTTTACTAAATATTGAATTTGGGAATGATCGCGTTGGATGTATTCATATTACTACTCATGGAATGGAATTTGGTTGAAAGAAACTTCGGGTCTAAAGTGACTCCTTCTATGTGTTACACTCTTGGGTCGTATCAATTGATATATACCCTTCTACCTGTAGGGTGAGGGTATAAAAACTTTACCGTGGGATTATGTTACCTTAAAAAACATACTGTGGATACTAGGTGGGTGGGAAGTTATATGAGGAAAAAAAATTCCAGAATTTTGCCGGTGACACAAATATAAGTTGTTTTCATTTCAGGATATATGGGAGCTGTGCGTGTCCTTCGAGATAATTTGATCAAATCAACACAGTTGCCAGTTATACATCACACACAAATTTAGGAACATTTTGTTCAACACCAACAACAATTTTGAAAAATGTAAGTTGTTTTCATTTCATGATATATGGGAGGTGGGCGTGTCCTTGGTCCGATTTTCACAAAATTTCGTTTTTTTTTCTTTCGTATTTATAAAAGTAATGTGTACTTATTTTAATACTTTTATAATATCTCCTTTTATTTTTGGCCTCCAATCACTAAAATGAAATTACCATTTTGTTATTACTTACTTTTATTAATTCTAAGTATAATACAAAGTTATTAACGTTTTTTCTAAAGAATTTTGTACATATAACACTGTACGACACGATTTTTCACCCATGATCAAACTGACCAGATTCTGAAAATATAGCTCAAAAAACAATATACGTATCTCCCAGTTTTTCTATATCAGCTCATTTAAGTTTTTTACTAGCAATTTAATTTTTGGAGGGAAGCTCCCATACATCGACTACTTCCTGATCGCAGAACTCTGCGAGTTATTAACGGATTTTGGTGAACTTTTTTTTAATATTCTTCAAATGGACCGGAGCGGGTTCTTACGAAGCCCAAATTTTAAATTTGTCACAAATTAAGTTTGTCACAAATTCGATTTGTCAACAGATTTTGATGATTTTTTTAAAAATTTTCAAATGGACATAGCGGGTTCTAACGAAGTCAAAATTTAAAAATTGTCACAAACTGTCAAAAATTAAAATTGTCACAAATTTTTTTGAATGTTTTTCAAATGGCTAGGGCGGTTTCTGGCCAGCAGTATTCAGCCAGCATGAAAAAAATGTGGACTTTGTCAGATCCCGCTCCAGGCCATTTGAAAAATATTAAAAAAGTTCATCAAAATCTGTTGACAAATTAAATTTGTGACAAATTTAACTTGTGACATATTTTAAATTTTGGCTTCGTCAGAACCCACTCCTGACCATTTTAAAAACATTAAAAAAAGTTAATCAAAATCTGTTAACAACTCGCGGAGTTCTGCGAACAGGAAGTAGTCGCTGTATGGGAGCTTCCCTCTAAAAATCAATTTGCTCGTAAAAATCTAAAACGAGTTTGATCATGGGTGAGGCCAAAAGTTAAATTTTGTCTTACAGTGTAATCAAACAAATTTTTTAAATTCATACAGAACGATTTTCCATACTCATTGTATCAAAAAATCAAAATTTTTGTCAAATAAGTTACCTTCACTTAATTGTGAATAAAAGCGAGACGCGTTCATCGATTTTTATGATCTATGTCTAATTTTGTTCATAGATTATGTAAAATTGCGAAAATGTAATAAGACTTTTTGGAATTTTTAATAATTTTTAAAAAAAAAAGAAATTAAATTTTTTTAGTCAATTTTTTTTATAAATTTATTTATAACTGCAAAACTGTAGATTAAAGGAATATTAATGCAGAATATTAATTCCCTAATTTCGGATTTTGGTTTCATCACAATTGGACTAGTCGTTCTTGAGTTATGCCATCCAAACGTGGCTGTAGGAGCTTAAAAACTTTAAGCTCAAAGCTTCACGGGTTAACATATTCCAATCGTCCTCAAACTTTGGCTATCCTTAAATCTGCAAAGACTTAAGATTTTTGAATGGTGGCACCGACAAAAATCCAACATCAATTTTTACGACCACCCTAGTGAATACTGATATCAATTTTTTTTAATTTGTTGCATATTATAAATATTTAGGCCAGCGCAGCGATTATCATACAACCCTCCCTCGCATGTGTGTATAATTAGTAGAAATTTTATGAAATACTATAAACAACTTTAGTAGAGACTTATCTAATGGTTTAATCTAAGCGTATGCAAATGTCAAAACAAAATGATACGTGCCATATGGTGACTACTTTTGACAAAGTTTCATAAATCAATAGATTCGTTTCGTATCCCAGATACGCTTATCTCAATTAGCTTTGGAAATCTATACAAATCTATTTCGGAAGTGCAGCACTTAGCTCGTGTTTCATATTGAACTTTGCATATTTTAGTGACTTTAAATATTTTATTGCCGGCCTCAGAGTTAATTATGGGAACCTCTGTGTCTGCGACGCCCCCCACACCGGATAGCGTTGCGATCAATAAAATAACTCAAACTATTAAAACATAAAAAAAAAACTTTTGTGAATACTTGAAACACATCAGCAAAATGTTGTGGTTGTTGTTGTTAGCGTTAGCGTTAACGTTTGTTAATTGTAAATCATGGTATGGTTTTCCAAAACAACAAACACTACACCACACCACCTACCTACCTTTAAATTGAATCGTAACAACACCTACTGATGAATCGGCGTTTATATGTAACGTCTACACACGCTCTGTAACAAGTTGCCACAGCATCTGTGCCCGTAAATGTCAGCCAGTCAGCCACACCATGGAGTGTGTGCGTGTGTGTGGCGATGACGGCTGTTTGGAATTGTGCATATGGCTGGATCGCGGATCGGTGGTGTTGTACCTGTGTGTTGTGCGGCGTTACAATCTATGTGTAACAACAAGCTCACAAGTATTTCGGAAGAATCTATTTTCTGAATTTCAAAAAAAAACAAAAACTTACTCTACAGATTGACAAACTGCCAACTGTTAAAGTGATTATATTCATTGTATCGCTCACAGATAGCGTGTGGGACTTGATGTTGCAGCACCGAGTGTTACATTTCGATAAATCAGCAAAAATGAATGGAGTGAAGTCTAATATGCAGTCGCACATTTCAGTATTTACTCATCCACATTAAAAGCGTTGTGTGGTATGTATGAATGACAGTCTGGCTTGCTATGATTGTTGTACTCGTACATTTACATTTTAGCTAGTAGGTGTTATTGGTTATTATGTTATTTTGGAAATTTTTCAATTAATATCGGAAATTGTTGTAAAGTAACAAAATTAATTCGATTGGATGGAAATGTAAAAATATGCAAAACTATCAAAATTATGAAGAGTTTGGAAAATTGCTAATAGGAAATGCTAATATTCGTATTATAAAAAACATTAAAAGAAATGTTAGTAACATTTTAAAGCATTCAAAACGATTCTCCTATGACACATGTTTCTAAGTAGTAATAATACTTTGTTTAGACCTGCTGTATTAAAACTCCTAGATTATAAGTTTTGAAATATATGTCAAAATTGGAAATAAAAATAAATTTGAGCAATTATTTTCTCATATGACAAGATAATTTAAACTTATAAACTTAATTTCGCTTTACACCACATAAATGAAGTATGGGATAGCCTCTCGCGTTGTTGTGAAATAACACGCTTTCTATTTGAGACTCACAACAAACGGCACCTACTTGTTTATCGACAAATGCGAACGTCACTGTTTGAGAAGTTTTTACTGGACATGCCAATTATCTCGACTATTACATATACTGCGAAGTTGCTGTCAACAACTTCGAGGTGGCCGGCAATGAAAGAAAAATTTAGATGACTGGGGCTGGGAATCAAGCCACGGATTTCACGCATAGTAGTTGCGTGTTCTAACCACTATTCCACGGCCGGCCGACAAGATAACTTTGTGTTTATAATATCGTTTTACAATACTCTACAGTCCAATTCTAAATATTCCCAGAAAATCAGATCCTAAAAATTATTTTTTTTCGGAAATAAAATCCTAATATCCCAAGTGCAAGGGGAAAACAGGGAAGAGAAATTGAAGTATTCGAAGTCAGCCATTTGCATCTGCTTTTTTGTTTTGACTTACTTACTTACTTAATTTCCCTTTTCACCCCATGAATGAGGTATGGGATAGCTTCACGCGTTTTGTGAATTAACACGCTTTCTATATTATGATCCACAACTAACGGCACCTACTTGTTTATCGACAAATGCGAACGTCACTGTTTGAGAAGCTCTTACTAGACATGCCTATTGACTCGACACTTATACTGCGAAGTTGTATCTCAAGGTTTTTGTCCTATCTTTTTCCTTAAAACTGTAACATATCCAAAAAGCGTTTTCTAGATTAAATAAACAAAAAAAAATTGTAAATATTTGCTGCAATACTTTTTAGTTATAACTCAAAAAATGTTAATATTAATATTGTAAGATATTTTTAAGTGATGATGATAGAAGAAATAAAAAAAAAACTTCTTTCTTGTTTTATTTTCACAACAACTTTATCACAACACTTTCTAAATGTTAATTTCTTAAGTTTTCTTTATTTGAATTTTATTTTTATATTTTTAATGAATTCGACAATTTTTCGTGTTTTTATTTTAATATATTTATTGACTTAAAAAAAAAGTCTGTCGAGCCTGTTCCTGCAATGTCAGACATGTCTGCCCAGATTTAGAAATATCAAAATCGTTTTGATTTTTTACAGACAAGTCTGCGCAGACCGAATACATCGCTCTAAATTGAGAGATATGTCTGGCGGACATTACATCTCACAGACTTATCTGCCAGTGTAAAGGGCACTTTACACTTACAGACAAGTCTGCGCAGACTGAATACTTCGCCCTAAACTGGGGGATAAGTCTGGGCAGACGCTATATCTCACATACTTGTCTGCCAGTGTAAAGTGGGCTCAAAATAGGCTTAAGTCTGGGCAAACATTACATCTCTTAGACAAGTCTGACAGTACAAACTTTTCTTCTTTCTATCTTCTGTCATTTACCCGAAAATCAAAAATAATAGAATCAAAAAAATAAAAAGTCATTTAAAACTAATGAAAAAATATTTAGAATTTTAACTTTAACCATACAATGTAGAGCGCCAACTATCACTGCCCTATACAAACTTTTTTTTATCTCCTGCCGTTTCTTCGAAATCGAATCAAATCAAGCACAAAAATTTAACTTTTCTTTTATTTTAGAATTCTTCTTTGGTCTCGCAATTCCCTCAGACCAGGGGTATTCTATTAAACCGGTGTTTTTTCTGAATCTAGGCCTGAGAGGTAAAAGTAAGGAACGAAGAGAAATTGACAAAAACCAACCAAATTAACATCGCAAATAACTTTTATGCAATTTTATGTTTCAAATTCGCAGCAATGTTTGACCAAAAATATTAAAAGAGATTTGCGTAACTTTAAAACACTTTCCGTTGGCCCAAAGTGTTGTAATCCGTTAAAAAAAAAATAAACCGTAATTTGACATTTCTGTCGGGCCTAGTGACACAACAAAAAAATTGATATTAACAAACGCGTTATATGGTCTGATCTCTTTCCCTAATACTCTTTGCATCAGACCGTCATACAGAATTTAATATGAATTCACAGCGATAGTAGTTTCCTCTTCAAATAAAATTATAATAAACATTTTAAAGATTTACTCCTAAATCAAATCACAATGTTTTGATTACTATAATTTCACACATAAAAAAAATAATATTCCATCATATTTGCCTAACATTTCATTGTATTTATGTATTTTTTTATATCAAAACAAGAAATACTTAGTTATAAAGTGATCAAAAGCTACCACACATATTTACGTACATATTCACAAAAGGGACATATGAAT
Organism: Muscina levida; assembly: GCA_964034835.1. Classification (NCBI taxonomy): domain Eukaryota; kingdom Metazoa; phylum Arthropoda; class Insecta; order Diptera; family Muscidae; genus Muscina; species Muscina levida. The sequence continues at coordinate 37,599,934 of OZ035883.1, forward strand.
CCATCATATTAGTATGTATGAACGTACAACTTACTATGTTTGTATACATAGTGCAGAGAGTGTACTACACTACGTATTGTAGTATTATACAACTTCCGGTCGTATTTCCGATTACCGTATATCGTATGCGTATCTCTATAAGTTAGTAAGCAAGCAAGCAAGCTAGCATTGTGCAAATACTAAATGAAATTGGCTTAGCTTGCTAAATGTAGAAATTTACTGTAATTACAATACCACACATTGGATAGAAAGAAGAGGAATACGAGAAGCAAACAATAACACAATACGCAAATAAATATGTATGCATATATCTAGTGATATACATATGTATATGAGTATGTAAATATATGTACTCGTATAATCACGTAGTTATATTTGTTCACTGTGAAATTATGAAATTTCTATGCACTGCATGTGGGTTATATGAAAAGAAGTAAAACGAACAAAAAATAAATGAAACAGGAAAAGTTGTTGTAGTGCGCGCTTTTTTACATTACTAAAATATCAACATAGTAATAGAAATTATTTGATTTTGTCAACATTGCCTACTGATTGAAAGTACCTATAGGGTTTTCATCGTCACACTGGCTTGGCTGGCTGGATCAATGATCACATTTGATGGAATAAATTTCATTATAGAAAAACTAAAAATTAAACAAATTTTCAATATTTCAAATGTTAAAAATATTACAAACACTAAAATTATGCATATTTCACTGATATTTTTGAAAAGAAAAAAACACTTAATCGATACCGGCAAAAATAAATCCATTTGCCTAAGATAATCGATGGAGAAATTTTGATTTTATTCACAATAAGTAAAAGTACCTTATTTAGACAAGAATTCCGAATTTTTTTTTAGAGCACAGCGAACTCCACTCATATCTCCTATGACATTTCGGATATTGGCTATATTGGTAGCAAAGACAACCAACACCAGTGAATGTTTATGGAGAATTATTACTTTGTTTTGATAAAATATACATATTAGTATTCTTCTTTGTGTACTTTATGTCTAGTAATAGCTTCTCAAACAGTGACTTTCGCATTCGTCGATAAACAAGTAGGTGCCGTTAGTTTTGAATCCAAAATAGAAAGCTTGTCAATTCACAACAACGCGAGAAGCTATCCTATACCTAAGGCTCGTATCTGTACTGTTTTACGCAGTACAGTACTGTTTTTCGACATCAAAAACTGCGTACTGCTTTTCACCCTCAAAGTACTGTTTTTCGATACATAATATAAATATAAACGGCGAACAGCGAATTCATGCAATAATATTGTTCTTCAAAAATAAGATCGAAGAAACTTTAAAAATGCGTCAAGAGAATGATTTTTTATCCCCAGCTGTAGTAGCAGAAAAGCAATAACTTATTCACAATGGATACAATTCGATTGATATGGCTGCTTTACGCACTGATTTTTCAGTAATTTTGCCTGTTTGATTTAAATGCTTTTATACAAATGGAATGAAGTGGAAGCCGTTATGAACAAGTTAAGGCAATACAATTTGTACAATGCCAATGAAAATGCTATTTGCACACCCAATTTAGATATATTAAAAACGAGCGACAAATTTATGCAATGGAGAGAAGGCAATGTTTCGAATGTGGAGATATTTATTCGTCTCAATAACGCTGATTGCGAATTCAAAGAAATGGCCAAGATCGTTGAATATATATTATGTTTGCCAGGAACTTCAGCATCAGTGGAGCGAATCTTCTCTGCAGTGAACAAAACTTGGACGTCAGACTAAACCCGATTAGATGTGCAAACATTGAAGGCGATTCTGACCGTCAAATGTAATATGAAGTACAAATGCGTTTATATCTACAATTATCTCAAAACAAAGCCGGCATTGCTTATTCAAATTGCTTCAAACGACAAATACAAAAGAACCACAAAAGTTAATTCTGAAAATGATTGTTAATTTTTTTTTACATATTGAATAAAATATATATGCTATGTAAATATGTACTGCGAAAAGTACTGTTCTTCCAAATCGATGTACTGCTTTTATAAAAAATTTCAGTGAAATGTACTGTTTTTGTCCAAAAAAAAATATACGAGCGTTACCTATACCTCATTCATGGTGTGTAAGGTAAATCAAGTTTTATAATGTTATAATGGTTGCAAAATGTTTATCAAGTCTTCATTATGCCAAAGTCTGCTGATGAGGATTAGTGGTTGAATCCGAAGCAGCTGTACAGACTATCAGGGCATTATGAGAATATCATTCTGCTATGAACTTCTTTCAAAAAACACTGGTCTTGAGCTTGAAATAAATTCTAAATCAATGTTCATACAAACAGACCGAATAAATACAAACACAACGATGATGATGACGTAGAGCACGACGGGCCGCAAAGCTGAAATAATGCTTATGGCAAATCTGTTGGTTGCGAAACCAACAACAAAAACATGTTGTTTGAAAGCCGACGGCTTTTTCAACATAAACAATCAAAACAAGAAATATGTTTAGCAAATGGTTTCTCATAGTGAATGGTTGTGAAGTTTTTCGAGTCTATGGACTCAAGAAAGAATTCTCATTTTGTTGTTAATTCTGGTGCATAAGACTTGATAAACATTTTGCAATCATTATACCATAGTCTGCTGATGAGGATTCGTGGTTGAATCCGAAGCAGCTGTACAGACTATCAGGGCATTATGAGAATATCATTCTGCTATGAACTTCTTTAAAAAAACACTGGTCTTGAGCTTGAAATAAATTCTAAATCAATGTTCTTACAAACAGACCGAATAAATACAAACACAACGATCATTATATTTTTATATTAAACTAGCTGATCCGGCAAACATTTCTCTGCCAACCAATTATTTTTTAGTAAATATTTTGGTTGTTAAATAAAACATAACGAACGCGTAGTGTGTAGGGTTTGGATCTATGACAAAAATTGTAATGTAGCGCAGTAGACGATTACAACCGATTAAAACAAACAGACATCAGCCATAACACATTTGCTTTCTCGGTCTATTGTATAGAATATTAAAGTTCATATTTTCGATCTCCCAATGTATCAGAGCATTAAGCTAAGAAGAATTCGTTCATGTACCATATGTAAAGATAGTTTTAAATACATAACTATGAGATGTGCCAAGCTCAAAGGACACAAATGCAATATGTCTTAGGGGAAAGTAGTCCAAGAACATAAGAATGGAAGACTCATATACACTTACCATATTTTACATTTGTAACTCAAATGTTAAACATTTTTTAAAGTTTACACTAAGTAGATTTTAGGAAAGGGTGTCATCACCAATTATGGACCACGCTGTGCGCTCTTCGCCCTCTGATCGAAAATAAATATTTCTACGTATATTCATCTGTGTATAAAATTTTATTTCTTCACGACTTAATACATTTGTGCCACCATCACCTCCCCTACTGATCGAAAACACAGTAGCACATTTTTCAACTTCAAACTCTTGAACCAATTGAAACCCACAGAATCTGAAAGCTTATGATAGTGGAAGAAAAACCCTAACTGGGTTTTGAATTATTAGCTAAGGTTTTCTTTTAATTCATTTTTGAAGTTTTCGACTGAGAGGAGGATTTTAGTAGTCTATATCTCGTGAACTATTCCAAATATGGCTTTTCTCTCTTCAGCTAATTTTTAGCTCTTAATCAGATCTAAAAATTGTACCTTGAGATAAAATCAAGAAAACAACAACATCTTACTCAAATCAGCGAAACTGTCAAAAAATCGTAGATTTTCTTTATATAGAAAATAGAAATAAATAAAAAAAACAACAAAAATCTATGATGAAATTTTACGATTTTTTTTACAGTTTTGAGTTGTTTTGAGTGGAATATTGTTGTTTTTTTGATTTTATCTAAAGGTTAAATTTTTAGATCTGATTAAGAGCTAAAAATTTGCCGAAGAGAGATATCAAAATTTCGAATAGTTCAGGAGATATATCCTTAAGAATCAGAACATGATTTTCAAAAATGAATTAAAAAAAAACCTTAGCTCATAATTCAAAACCCAGCTAGGGGTTTTCTTCTACCATCATAAGCTTTCAGATTTTGGCAGTCTCAATTGGTTCAAGTTTTTACTGCTGCACTGTGAAATAACAATTTAGTCTAAATATTCATATCTGTAGTGCCAAGTAACATCTGTGCATTTTATTTTGATGCTCTGTGGATACAAAATACATGTGCAACGCCAATTCAATTCAAACATATAACATTGGTCCGTTAATTCATACCTGCAGTGTCAAATCTTTTATGTGCATCGAATTTTATTTCTCTGGGCCTAAGAAATACATTTTACATGCCTGTCACCCTTTTTGGAGGAATTCTTTGTTTCATTCTCGTCCATTAAGTCCACTACAGTGCCACCTACCGGGTTAATTTATATAAAAATAGTTCTCATGGGCAAACAAACCTACATAATAAATTTTATTTAAATTGGCTCATTCGGTAAATTTTTCGATAAATCCACCCCAGCGCCAACTACCGGGTCCATTTGTACATGATTTTTAAAATAAAGATACAAAGATGTTTAACATACTGGGTTTGAGTAAAATGTAATTTGTCCACTCTAGCGCCATATACCGGTTCCATATATACAAAAACTTTGTTACATGACCAAACAAACATACAATTCTAAGAAAATTTCACCAAGAAACCGTGTGTCTAAAATAAATTCTTAGCTCCCACTGAGAAGCATGAAGATTTCAGTAGAGGTATATTTTTTTAATTTTAAAATACCTTAAAATTTCTCAACCTAATACATTCATGCTTCTCAGCGTTTTTTTTCATTTGAAAACTATGTTCGGAACAGCATTAAGAGAATAATTCCTAATTATAGTCAATATTGTGAAACCACTTCCCACGACACATAATTTTTAAATATTTAAATTCTTTCCATATATTAATATGTATTGTGATTTACACACAAAAAGAAAATGTTAATTCAAAGTACCCAGAATTTGTAGACTAGTGTAATAATTCAAACTTTTTATAATTGTTCTTCCTACCTCCGACCGTTTGTCTCTCTGCTCTGATAAATCAATTTCCCATCACTGACCTAACCCACCACGTTTAGAGTTGCCACATTTTATCGCCGAATATATGTAATATGAATATTTTTCTATTGCATACTTTTTGGCGGTTAAATAACTAATGTATTGTTCAATAACACTTGCAAACGCATATCTTCCCAAATTGAATTTTAAAATATATTGGTCATTTTATTAAAATGATAACAAAAACCATTTCATTAAATTTAATAATGTCACTTTTTAGCAGTTTGTTGCACGATATATTCAGTCAATATATTGTAATATAAAGTAACGCACAAAATAATTACCTATCTCATTGCTAATAAAAATAATGAATTACAATTTTCACTTACCGGTATTTTTGAAGTACGTAAAAATTCGAGAAGAGCTTCCAGGGAGCCCAAAGTAGAGGCCTGGACATATACACCGGTCGAAGCCAATTTTATATGACTCAAAGCGCTCTTTAGTTCACGAGCTACTTCATCCCTGCAAAACAAATTTTAAATATAAGACAATTGCTCACTTTATACCGCTCTAGGCAACTGCCTGCAACACTCACCTGCATATTTCCACTTCATCCGGCTTGTGGGCTATCAAGAGATTAATGCCAGCTATAGCCTTTTCCAAATCTTTAGCTGCAATTTTAACACCCTGGGCGGCCAGGACTTCTTTGTGCTCAACGTAGGCATTTTTAACACGCAATTCTTTCATTGGTTGCGGCATAAGCAGCGAACGTATTTGTGTCACAATCGGTCCATCTGTGCCGGCCAGTATCATGGTCTGACCTTCGCGCAATTTGCCATTAATTAAAATGGCATCAATTGTTGTGCCTAGACCGGGTATGGCCTTAACTTCCAGCACAGTGGCTTGAAGTTCCTCCGAGTACATCAGACGTTTGGGCAACATCTTTTGACAGAACTCTACAATGAGGAACAACAGATTGCCCATACCTTCGCCTGTGATGGCGCTTGTTGGAACCAGGGAAATGTAAGTTTTTGGATCGGGATTCTCATAGAAGAGTGCTGCATTGAGACCCTGCTCGGCGAATTGCAGAATAACCTCCTTGGTGCGTTGTTGGAATTCAACTTGTGTGTTAGCCTCCTGTTCCTTGAGCACATCGCGAATATCGCGGCGGGCCATTAGTTTCCAATCGTAGAGACGATCAATTTTATTTAATGCCACAATGAATGGACACTTCTTTTTCTTAAGTAAGTTTATGGACTCCAGTGTTTGGGGTTCAAGGCCGTGCATAATGTCGACGACCAGAATTGCTATATCACAGAGCGATGAGCCACGATTACGAAGGTTACTGAAGGACTCGTGACCAGGCGTATCGATGATGAGAAGACCGGGTAGTTTATGCTCAAATTCGCTGGAATTGCGTACCACTTTTGCTTGTTCCTTAATGGCATCGATAGGGACATTGGTGGCACCAATTTGTTGCGTAATACCACCGGCTTCAGCATCTTGAACGTTGGTACGACGCAGCTTATCGAGAATCTTGGTTTTGCCTGTATCGACGTGGCCCAGCACACAGACTACGGCGGCGCGAAGATTTTCTGTAGTGCGTTTAGTTTCGGCATCGGCTTGACGCTTAAGTATCCGACGTTCAGCCCTTAAACGACGTTCCTCAGGATCATTTGCATTGATTGCCTCTTCCTTATCATCAGATTCTGAGCCAGAGTCAGAGCCTGAGTCAGAATCGCCGTCTTCACCCGAATCATCGTCATCTTCATCGGACTCATCTCCATTGCGACCTTCAGCATTTTCATTCGATGCCTTTTCATCATTATTTGTTGTAGTCGTAGTGGTTTGCGAGGTATCATCGTTAGCCTCGTCCTCAGAGTCGGTGGCATCCCATGATTCCTTAACAACCTCTTTCTTTTCCTCAACCTGTTGGGTTGTAGCGGCAGCAGCAGCTGCTGCTGCTTCAGCTGCAGCTTCTTCTTCAGCAGTTTGTTGAGCAGCCTGGGGACCCTTCTTTTTCGGGCGTATGCGAGTTCCTACAAGAAGATAGGAAAAAATAAGTAAATGTAAGACCAAAAAAAATGACTACGGTTAAATGTACTAACCTGGACGTGTTGGCCTTTTTTCAGTTGGATCTGGTATCTCCATGCCTTGTGCCTTTAAAGCCTCCAACATGGCTTGTGCCCTCGCCCTGTCTTCTTTTTGTTTTTTGGTGAGCAATTTGCCCTCAGCCTTTAGACGAGCCTTTCTGTCAGCTTCTCTTTGTTTCTTCTTCTCTTTCCTCTCAGCTTCGATGCGCAAAGCCTCTAGACGTTGGAGTTCGCGCTCTTCCTCCTGCTTGATACGTTCCTCCTCTAATTGACGTTGACGTTCCTCCTCTTCCTTGGTCTTCTTCAAACGCTCTTGCATAGCGGCTACCATGGCGGCAGACATACCCTTCTTTTTAGAATCTTTTTTGGATTCTTCCTCTTCAGCCTTTTTGTCTTTTTTGCCCTTCTTTTTGTTCTTGCCAGCTTTAGAGGATTCACCCTCAGCGCCAGCATCAGCATTGCCTTCCTCGTCTGGGCCAACGGAGGACTCCTTGGCCTCTTCAACAGGCGTGGGTTCAGGGGCTACTGTTTCAACTGCAGGTGTCGTCTCTACAGGCTTGGGTTTTTCTTTAGGTTCTTGGGCAGCCTTTTGTTTGGCTAAAGCAGCTTCCCGCTTCTGTCGCTCCTTTTTCTCTTTCTTCTTCTGGGCAGCGGTTTTAACAGTTCCACCTTCTTCTTCTTCGCCCTCAACTTCAGCATCAGGAGCATTTTCATCGGCCTCCGCCACCTCCTTTTTCTGTTTTTTATTCTTCTTGCCTTTGGCAAATTCTTCGTCAGCTAAATCTTCAGGAGATACGACGTTAGCAGCAGCCGTAGTTTGACCTGAATATTCGGCTTGCAGACCAGCCAGCAGCTTATCCAAATCTTCGTCATCGTCATCCTTTCCCTTGCGCTTGTCTTTCTTTGATTTTTTGCCGCCTTTCTTGGCCACAGCTGCTTTAGTATCCTCCTCCTCTTCTGCCTCAGGCTCACTTGCAGGCTGAGGTTGTTCTTGGTCTTCATCGTCATCATCCATTAAAAGCTCAAATGCTGACTTTTTGGGAGCAGATTTTTTCTTATTTTTCTTGGTTTTCTTGCCATCCATCTCGTCGTCATCGTCGCCGACATCGTCGTCGTTAGCTTTTGATACTTGTAACTTTTTGACACCCTTTGAGACACTTTCCACTTCGTCAGCATCATCATCATCGGACTCATTCTGCTTCTTTTTGGCGTTTTTCTTTTGAGGCTTATTCTTTTTGTTTTTGGCGTTCACATTTTCTACATCCACAGACTCAGAGTCTAAGACAGTCTGTTGTGCTTCGGTTTCACTAGAAGGAAATTGAAAAAAAAAATATTTTAAAATCAATTATAGAAAAGAAAAAAAAGCATCTTAATTGAATATTATGCAAGTATTGTCTATGGCCGTTCTGTTATGAGTCTTAAAGCGAGGGAAGGGAAAATTTGAACTTCTAATTCAAAATATGTTGAATAATTTGTAGTTTCTAATTTCCTCAGTAATCCAGTCCTAAATATATATACAGTCGAGTACGGTTATAGGTTATAAAAAATAGACTTCAAATTATTTTAAATGTAGTAAAACTATTTTTTAAAAGCATTTTATTACATTAAAAAATGAGATCAATAAATTTTAAAATAAATTAAGCAAATCGTCAGTAATAAAAACAACAGAATAACTTTTCAGTATTTGTATGAAAGAAATTACGTTACCGTTGCTGGAATAATTAAAAACATTGTAGGGAGTTCGTTATAACCGTCCAAAAATGTAAAAAATTGGAAAAAGGAGTAGTTGTATAACATGAGTGCAAGACTAAAAAATAGTACTAAAATAATATTTTTTTTTTCTGTTTATCAAAGATTATATTTGTAATTGTTACTACACCATTTTTTATTAAAAATTTAGAATTTGTCAAAAAAAAAAATTTGTTGTATTCTAATTTACTTAATTCAGCAATTCTTAAATATTTATTATTTCATTAAATCTCAAACAATTATACTTTATATATTATTATAATTTTTATACAAATTAAAGAGTAGCTGTATAAGTGGAATATAAACAGAATTTAATTAAAAAAAATTAGGTTTTTTGTCAGAAAAATTTTTTAAATAAGTTGTATTATTGTAATTTAATTTATATTGGCCACAAGGCTTAAAATTACAATTTTGAATATAAATAAATAAAATAAAATAAAAAAAATGGGACAAAAAATATTGTTCGTTATACGTAAAGTTCGCTATAAACGATGTTCGCTATAACAGTAAAGATTTCTATGAAAAAATGAAGCGAAACCTAATAATTTAATATTGATTTAAAGTTAGTAAGTATCGTATAGGGAAATTTGTCACGATTTAGGCTATTTAATGATTTAATGCTACGTTTACGATCACCTTTTTAATTATTGTATTTTTAATATACAAATATACTAAAAAATTAATTATTTTATAAAAAATTTATTTCAAACTATACTATAACGTACAGTATTCCTATAATTATTATTTGGTATATTGAGAAATTTTATAGATAACATAGGTAATTGTACTAAGAATTTATTGCTTTGGAAAACTTATAGATAAACTACTAAAAAATTATAAATTTGATTTTACCTTTCGCCGAAATAAATATAAATATGTAATGTTTTAGCTGGAACCAAAAATATCTCTATATTAAAAGTTTTTGCACTAAGGCCATTGCATTTTAATTTTTAATATAGTACATTTTCCAAAAATCGAGCGTTAACGGACATTTATTACTGCATAATTTCTCTCAACTCACTAAGCTTGAAAAGTATCTCACTTTTCCATTTGAAACATGTCCAATCAGACAAATTCTAATTTAAACTACCTTAAGCAGCAAGCAGGCTAACCATAATTCGCATGTTTTCTAATTTCAACGATATAGCAGCTGATTATTGTATGAAGAATCAGCTGTTGAATGTGTTGAATATCATGAAATACGAAATTTCGCCAGCATTGTGAATGCCATATAAGCCCCAATACAAAACATATACATTCAACACTAATAAGAAATGTGCGAAAGAATAACTAATAACAGTTAAAAAACTTACTGTTAAGATTAATACTAAAACTAATTTCCCCAATATTTTGTCTCTGAAAATGCATAAATCTTTAACTATGATCATTCGACAACACTAAAACTTCAGACCACTGTACTAACTTCTGATATTTTATCCTAGGCAGACTATTATAAATAATATCGGAAAATAGCCCACAAAATCTTCTCTCGCCACGAATGCACCCACTACAGTTTACTGGGTAATGCTGCAGCAGTTCAATGCATTAATAACAGAAACAACAAATAAATACATATATACATATGTATGTAGTTTGGCATAAGACAACAATTGACAACGCAGCACTTTCCCCCTACTACTCAGCGCCTGAACATAGCACAAACAACCCGTTTGAATATATATGTAGTACTATGTATATTCCATTCGACCATAACCAGCGGTAGGCTTTTGGGAATACTTACATTTCATCACCCGATGAAGCTCCAGCGACAGCCGAAACTATCTCTTTCTTGCCCTTTTTATTTTTAACCATTTTTCTTCGAGTAACTTCAACACGTTTATTCGTTGGCTCACAACCACCTCAGATGGATTCAATAAATACACAATTCCTTGTAGATCACACAACTCGAATCACCAGTCTGCAGGAAGAGAGACACAAGAAAAGATACACAATTACCAAAAGGTTATTCCTTCGGCCGTTTAACCAACGTTCAAATGTCCTTTACAAATGCAATCGCAATGACACACAATGTTTTCTTGTAATTTCTTTCAAAAGTTTTCTGGCAGACGTCTGTTTTTCGGATTTTGCATTAACCCCTTTTTTGCATGCACCTTTTCTTTTTGGTTATGTAGAAGTTGTCAAATGTTTGACGTTTAATTGTTTTTCTTTTGTTGTTTTTGTTACTTTCCTCCATATACCAGATGACATTTGGCAACACATGTGGGATGGGGTTACGGCTAGAGATGGTAGAGTTTAGAGATAGATAAACGATAATTTAAAACACTGGCATCATTACGACTACGGTACAGACGTGATTTTGACTTGATTTTAGTGTGTCTTTATAAGGATTTGAATCAGAATATTAAAAAAATAACCATATTTTGTAGTTATTAGAAAAAACTTAGCATAAGAGCAGATCGTAAACAAAAATAATATAAAAATTTAAGAAACGTCCCTTAAATGTTTTGACTTGACTTTAAATTGTTTTATATGGAATTTGATAAGAATATTTCGAATTTCATCACAAATTGTAGGTTTTAAAAAAAGACGTTCCATGCGCGGGTTCATAAATTATAGGTATTATGAACAATCCTTTATTTATTTCTATGTTTTTTTTTTTTGTTAATTTTCTCAAACTTTTCCGTTGCGGCAAATTTTTTTAAAAAAAAAAATTTATTTTTGTTGCTTTAATTTGAGTGAAAAATTTTACAACAATGCCCCACCGCCAAAATAATAAAAAAATTGCCGCCATATTTTTAACGAAAAAATTAGTTTATTGTACATTGCAAGATTTTTTTCAAATTTTTCTAAGAGCAAAGCGCAAAAGTCCCATAAAAAATGTTTTTTTAAAGAATATTACAAAAAAAATTCTAACTTGGCCCAAAAAATGGGTATTAAGCGTGGCAGGAGACCTGAAGAGATTATTATTACTATTTGTTGAAGCGAGCTTCAACAATGTATATTGTCCTCATGGCATATTGTGGGTTAATTCATTTGAGCATTTTATTTTGTATACGGTTACTCTCTCAAGCCATATATTTTCACTGTAATATTCTCATTACACTGTTTAATACATACGTTACATTTATCTCTTTTTGGCACATGAAGTGCATATTGTTTGACTTTGAGTCATTTTATTAGTATTAAGTTTTTTGTTAGTTCGTAAGATACTCTCAATAAAAGAAGTCTGAATTCATGTAGAATTTCTGTTGGGTTTTAATTTACAAAAAAACCTATTGGTTCGAAATTTTGGACTCTGTTAAAGGAACAGGGCGCCAACATATGGTCCTTCGAGCAACCCTAGTAGAGACTAGGATAAGATTTGAATCGGAAGATAATCATTTTCAATCAATCAGATTGGTTTGCAATCACATAACCTCAACTGGCAGTTTCGTCAGTTAACTTTGGAGTTGAAGCTTCCATCACGGCACAGCATCATCATACCAAACGCTTGGACAAGACGAAATCTCATCACCAAGTGCAAACAACATTGGACAATCAGAATCATCTTTACATATTGGTAACTACAAGAGGTAGCATCAAAAGCAAGCACCCTGCTTGCAACAGCAAATTCATCACCAAAACTCATCAAGTGCATCATGCATTGGTAACTACACAAAAACCACAAACAAAAAGGTTTCTCGATACCAACAACCGTCCTGGTTACAACAACACCACGGAAAGAAGTCCATACAAATTTAAAAAAAAAAGGGAAGTAAAAGCGGAGAAGAGGTATGTACAGTGGTAATTAGCATTTTATTATGTACATAGATCATTTTTCGCGGCTTAACAAAAACAACAAAAAGTACCGTTAAAATTCAAAAGAGAAAACATAAAATTTCGTATCACAAATTCCGTTGAAAACGGCAAAAGATGTAATAAAACCGAAAATAAAGTAAAAAGGAATAGAACAATACATAAAACGCACGAAATTCGCGAAAATCAACAAAAAACATTCATATAAACTTAAAAGTAATCGGTAGTTATATTTTAAGAACTTTCCAACACTAAAAGGTTGTTTCATTCTCACCCAATCCAAGTTACTAACAATCAACACGACATACACACATACCTACATGTATACCAGTCAACAAGCAACAACAAAACAGAAAAACAACGACAAAGCGATCAGTCGCGAAAAAAGTAAAATTTGAGAAAAGTGGTAAAATAAAAGACCTAAAGACAGAAAGTGTTAACCAAAGTGTTAAAAAACATAAATGAACATTGTTTATGAGAACAGTAAAGCAAAAGGATTGAAAAGACAACAAAGCAATAAACATAAGAAAATTTAAATAAAAAATCCACAAAAACAAACTGAGCACACATTGAACCGCCTGTTCAAAAGAAGAATACACCAGCAACCGTAATTATTCTTGCAACTCAATATAAGGTGAGTTGTAGTGAAATATTATTACATATTTTGTTGCTTTATACAGATTTTGTTCAATAAGAACCAAAGCAATCAACCTGATCGCCGTTATTTTGCATTCCACCTTCCTCACCCCCCTCTTACGACAACGAGAGTAGTTAACTACGTTTAGTTGGTTGTGCGTTTGATACAACAACAACAAGAAGGGCCGTCGAATGTAAACAAAGCAGAATAGAGCAAAATAGTAAAGAACAATTGTGTTCAGGGTTACCGCGTCGATCGAAATTAAAGTAATTAGCGGGATTTGTAACAAATTACCCGGGAAAATAATAAACGCTAATTAATCGAGGAAATTGCTATAAAACGCTGAAGGAAATAAATAAGTAACAATTTCACATTGGAAGAAATACAAACAAATTGTTTAAAATATTAACAAATTCCACATGAATTATCAAAACACTAAATAAATAATTACAAAATATTAACAAATCGGGTTTAAATAACAAATACATTTCGTCCATACCAAATCATTATTCCTACATGAACAATTTTAATCATTTTTCTCGAAAAATCAAATAAAAATTTCGCAAATACATACATCATCAAAAAAATAAAAAAAATAAAAGCAAAATATAGGTAAATAAACCAAATTTTTAACAAATCAAAATAAAATGGATGCAAAGCGAAAATTTAATTTCCACTACGGGGAGCTGACTGCTATTTGTGGCAGTATAAGAGAAAAAGAGGATGGAGACAGCTGCATGCTGGAAGTTAAATTAGAAGACATCGAAGATTCATGGAAAAAACTTAAGGAGATCTACGAAGAAGTCATGCTTATGGACGAGTCTGATAAGGAAGCAGGAGATTTAATCAAATATGCGACATCAAAGTTCAGAAAGGCTCGTTTGGAGTATCAGAGCAGCAAAGCAAAGTTGTTGGACTTAATTAAATCCAGAGATACAGTTACTACAGAACCGAACCCCAAAGCTGAAACTACAATTATCCATTCTAGCTCATCAGCGCTCAAATTACCATCATGTGATTGCCCACCATTTGAAGGAGGATATGCGAAGTGGCCTGCATTTCGGGATATCTTTACAGGAGTGTTCGGAAATCACCCTGATTTATCACCGGTACAGAAATTGTACCATCTGCGTAATAAAACGAAAGGAGAAGCGCATCATATAGTGGAAAAATTTGAATTGGTAGACAAAAATTTTAACCTTGCATGGTTAGCATTAAAAAATAGATACGAGAATAATAGGATCTTAGTACACCAACAAATGAAAAAATTATTTGGACTCCCAGCCGCGACATGCGAGTCAGCAGAAGCTATTCGGCAAATTCAAACCGGTATAGATGACAGCGTTTCAATATTTACTACCTATAAATTAAAGATGGAAAATTGTGATCCATTCCTGGTCTACATATGTTACACTAAGCTACCAAAAGATACTTTAACTGCGTGGGAGGATTCGTTGAGTAATCATAAAGAGTTTCCAACATGGTCTCAGATGTATGATTTTCTATCAAGAAGGATAGAGATTTTAGAAACTCTTTCAAATTTGGGAAAGCCAAACATTCGCGACAACAAATTTAATAAACCTCAAACATTTAATACGCAAACAGGATCAAAACGACCATTTTGCAAAAAATGTAAACAGGAGCACTCATTGCGCCAGTGTCCATTCTTTAAAGGGTTGCCTGTAAATGAAAGAATTAAATTTGCGTTTGCTAATAAATATTGTATGAATTGCCTTTCATCTAATCATTTCAAGTCAAATTGCACTAGCACCAATTTATGTAATAACTGCAATGAAAAACATCATACAATGCTTCATTTGGATAAAGATTCAAATAAACATAATTTCAAAAGAAACAATTATCAAGGTAGATCTGCTTATGACAGCCAACCTTCAACTTCCCATCCTCAATCTAACTCAAAAAATTCGCAGGAGGCGAGCAACTCGACTGAAGAGGTAATTTCTCATTTTTCGCATAGCGAAGGTACAACAATATTGCCAACAGCATTAATTGAGGTACAAAACCGTGGCGATATCTTCATGATTCGTGCATTGTTAGACAGCGGGTCGGAGAAGAGTTTTATAACGAAACGTACACAGCAAAAACTTGGAATTCCAATAATAGCGCATAGTACTCAAATTTCGGGCCTCGGTGGAACTATCGTTGGAAATTCTAATGGAAAATGTATTGTTAATCTAAAAGCAAGATCATCAGACTTTATGATTAAAATAGAAGCCATCATTGTTTCAAAACTCGCGCATTTTATACCGTCGAGGAAAGTCACCATTATAAACATACCTGAAGTCACAAACTTAAATTTAGCAGACCCACATTTTAATAATCCTTCACCAATCGACATGATTATTGGAAGCGACTATTTGCCAGGAATTAATATGACAGGTGTTCTTTCTAATATTGCAAATGGTCTGGAGGCCCGCGAATCACAATTTGGCTGGTATCTGTCCGGGCCTATGACTCCTACTAACACCTTCACTACTAGCGTCTTGTCGCCAGAAAATAACCTTCTTCATGAAGAAATACAAAAATTTTGGGAAATCGAAGAGATTGAATCGCGCGATGCAGTTCCCAACAGTGATGCATATTGCGAGGACTACTATCAGAAAACAACATATCGACAACCAGATGGTCGTTATGTAGTACGTCTACCGTTTAAAGAAGAGTACCCAAACGAATTATATTTGGGCCGATCGCGAAGTATGGCATTAGCTCAATATTATCGAATGGAAAAGAACTTAAATAAAAATCCTGAGCTAAAAAAGCAATATGATACTGTTCTTCAAGAATACGTCGATTTAGGTCACATGGAGCAAGTAACTCACTTTGAGGAGGTAACTGAAAGGCAGTCATCCTTTTACTTACCCCACCATGCGGTAATCAGACCTGAAAGTAAGACGACAAAAGTAAGGGTGGTCTTTAATGCGTCCAAGAAATCCAGTAGTGGATTCTCATTAAACGACGTTCTTCATCGGGGTCCGGTACTACAATCAGACCTAATGAAAGTGCTGTTAAAATGGCGCTTCTACCGCTTCGTGTTCACGGGTGACATCCAAAAGATGTATCGCCAAATTATCGTCCATCCTGATGACCGACCATACCAACGTCTTCTTTTTCGCAAAAATCCAGATGATAATGTTAAAACATATGAATTAAAGACTGTGACTTTCGGAGTCAATTGTGCGCCGTTCCTGGCTATACGAACCCTCAAACAATTAAGCATTGATAGCAAAGAAAAATACCCTGAAGCAGCTAAGATTTTGGAAACTGAAGTATATGTCGACGATGTACTGTCAGGAGGGCATACGATAGAAGGAGCAAAAAACAAGCTAAATCAAGTTGCAGATAATCTTTGCTCAGCTGGCTTCCCCATGAAGAAAATTACCGCCAACCACACTCAACTTCTTGAAAATTTGGCCCGGGAGGATCTTCTAGACGAAGATTTTCTTAAAATTGATGAGTCGAGCAGCACCAAAACTCTTGGCATTCATTGGAATGCAATGTCGGATACTTTCACTTACAATGTTTTACCAATAGAAACAGCTACTCAGGTGCAAATGAAAAGCGTGTTATCGGTTATTGCGCGTCTTTACGATCCTCTTGGTTGGCTTGGACCCATAGTGGTAAATGCAAAATTTATTATGCAAAAGTTGTGGGAACAAAAAATGGATTGGAACGACATGGTGCCTGAAAATATAATGGTTAAATGGAACACGTTCTTGAAAAATTTGCCACTTATAACTCAAATACGCATTCCTCGATGGAATAATTACTCTCCCGGCTCCAAAATCGAATTACACGGATTTTGCGACGCTTCGGAGAATGCTTACTGCGGTGTAGTCTACGTGAGATCAGTTAGTCTAACCGGCGAAATACATTGCCACCAGTTAATGGCAAAAACCAAGGTCGCGCCTCTAAAACGTCTTACTATTCCAAAGTTGGAATTGTGCGGAGCCGTCCTTCTATCAAAGGTAATAGAGATAGTAAAAGATATCGCACCCTGCGAATATGAAATCTATATGTGGACAGATTCTTCCATCGTTCTCGGTTGGCTTCAAAAGGATCCTAAAACTTTGATAACATTTGTATGTAATCGCATAACGGACTTGCAACGAAAATGCACAAATGTTCAGTGGAGACACGTCAATACACTGGATAATCCTGCAGACTTAGGGTCTAGAGGATGCACTCCACAAGAAATCACTCAGAACTCCCTATGGTGGCAAGGGCCATCATGGCTTCAAAAGGCTAAAGAAGACTGGCCAAAACCTCGCACATTTGATCCAACAGATCTAGAAACAAAGAAGATCGCAAACTTTCACATGGAAATACAAACAGAAGAAATTATCTCTCGATTTTCATCTCTCAACAAAGCGCTGCGAGTAGTTTGCCAAATATTTCGGTTTAAAGAATTATGTCAGAAGAAACTTCGACATGGGGATGGAACTATCACGGCAGATGAAATTGAATTCGCCAAAAATCGCCTTATATCCATGGCACAAAGAACCTTCTACTTTAAAGAATATGAAAATCTCAAAAACAAGAACCCTGTAAGCAAAAAAAGCCCGCTGACTTGTCTTGTACCATTTTTGGACCAATATGGGGTCATGCGGGTAGGAGGTCGTCTACAAAATTCAGCTTTACGTTATGACGAAAAGCACCCAATCATTGTGCCCAAAAAGTCGCATTACGCCCTATTGCTCGTTCGATATACTCATAACATTTTATTTCATGCCGAGCACCATACGATGCTCAGAGCTATAAGGCAAGGGTATTTTATCCCAAATGTAAGAAATAAAATTAAAGCCTGTATAAGAGAATGTAAAAATTGCACCGTATTTAAACATAAGTTTCAAAATCAACTTATGGGATCGCTACCTCCTGAGCGAGTTACATTCTCTTTACCATTCACCTATACCGGAGTCGACTTTGCCGGCCCCCTTTGCATGAGGACATCAAATCTACGAAACGCCAAGCTGACGAAGGGGTACATTGCCGTGTTTGTCTGCTTTTCAACCCGGGCAGTGCATTTGGAAGTCTGTTCGGATCTCACAGCTGATGCATTTCTTGCAGCCTTTGCAAGGTTTATTGGGAGGAGAGGTCAACCGAAGACATTATTTTCAGATAATGGTCGAAATTTTCTGGGCGCTAATTACAAATTGCTAAAGGAGCACAACAAATTTCTAAAGTCCATTGAAAAAGGTATGGTCGATACATACAGCATGCAGGGTCTCACCTGGACTTTTATCCCACCTTATGCACCCCACATGGGTGGCCTTTGGGAGGCCGCTGTAAAAAGCATGAAAACCCATTTAAAGAAAGTAGCAGCAAAGGTAAATTTTACATTTGAAGAGCTATCAACTTTGTTGATACAAATTGAAGCTGTTTTAAATTCCCGGCCTCTCTCTACAATAGTTGAAGACTCTAACAATATTTTGCCTTTAACTCCTGGTCATTTCTTGCGCGGCGCCGCTTTAACGGCTCCCCCTGAGGCCCCACCGGACGTTAAACTTGATGACATTGCACATCTCAACCGCTGGCAAAGATTGAAGGCAATGCAACATCATTTCAGCATGAGATGGAAAGAAGAATATATTGTAGGTCTCCAGAAACGATACAAATGGAATACTGTTAAAAATAACTTAAAAGAAGGAGACATAGTTATAGTCAAGGAGGACTTTCTGCCCCCCATGGAATGGTGTCTGGGGAGAATAACAAAGGTTTTCCTTGGCAAAGATAATAAAGTAAGAGTTGCCGAAATTAAGACACAAAAAGGTGTCATTACCAGACCAATTGTGAAGCTGTGCATTTTACCAACCGGAGAAACCAACAACGCAACACAGCAAAATAAATCGATTGAAAAGTAATTATAAAGAAATACCCAACTTACTCAAATAACGCCTCGATATATTAACCAACAATACAAATGATCTATAGTACTAGAATGCTTTTTATTTACTGTATGTTTTTCTTTTTCCTCTTTTATCTTTTCCCAGAACATGGATGCAGACAAGGGTTCCAGCGATGGAAGAAACGGAGCAATACCAAAGCAGCGATGTTTTTTGTGCGGTAAAAACCACGCCATATGCTACTGCATGAAGTTTCGAAAGATGCTAGTGGACGAAAGACGGCAAGCACTTAAAGACCAACCCATATGTTTAAATTGCTTGGGATGGGCATAAGAGGCAGGAGTGCACCTCGCTTAATCGATGCACTACTTGTCGCTACAAACACCATACCATGCTCCATCATGGGTATGGCTCCATTGGATCATCCAGTAAAGAGGACCTCAGCGGACCACCTGTTTCCCCAAAAAGGTTCCTAAAGTCCAACAGCCGATCGAATCGGACTTCAAAAGATTGACGCTTGGTCACGCTGAACCAGCTTCGGGTCCAGAACGTATTATGTTCCCCGTTGTTCGTGTGTCGCCTGTAATCGAATGCACATTGCGCGCTGGCGATCGCCAGAAACAGTTAACCCTCATGGTTTTGGAAGAGGTTCCAAAGTCTCAGTTGAGATTTTGTTATGTGCAATCGCTCAAATATCCCACAAAGTTCAAGAACCAGACGGCGTACGGGCTTTTTAAAATCGACACTCCAGATGGTGGTCATCTCAGCGAATGCTTCATAGTGGTCGACAAATTCCAGGCCAAAACACCGGCATCACCAAAAATGCCAGAAGTTAAACATATATTACAAGGAGTGGGTAAAGTTGCTCATCCTGAGCCACACTACTACTCCCGGGTCCATGGTATAATTGGACGAGATCTAGCACGCCGCATATGCTTTGGGACATGGAAGCCAGCGCCATCACATCCGACCATCCTAACGAAGCGCACAATATTTGGGATCATAGGCAAATGAAACTGGGAAACTGAAGAGATGCTGAAAGAATCAGATTTCATTTAACTCCACTTTAGGCGGCGGAGTATGTTGAAGCGAGCTTCAACAATGTATATTGTCCTCATGGCATATTGTGGGTTAATTCATTTGAGCATTTTATTTTGTATACGGTTACTCTCTCAAGCCATATATTTTCACTGTAATATTCTCATTACACTGTTTAATACATACGTTACATTTATCTCTTTTTGGCACATGAAGTGCATATTGTTTGACTTTGAGTCATTTTATTAGTATTAAGTTTTTTGTTAGTTCGTAAGATACTCTCAATAAAAGAAGTCTGAATTCATGTAGAATTTCTGTTGGGTTTTAATTTACAAAAAAACCTATTGGTTCGAAATTTTGGACTCTGTTAAAGGAACAGGGCGCCAACACTATTAGAATTTGCCTGGAATCTGCACTTTAGACATATTTTCTTTGGTAAAATTGCAGTGAGTGAATATGTCATCCTCTTCATTTCATTCCAAGAAAACCTCCATGGGACTTGGGACTTCCAAAATAGAGGCCTTTGAATCCTCATATAAACCTCTACGTATTATCACCATTTCAACCATGATAATATTAAATCTGTTTTAGGTATGTATTATTGGAAAAAAAATATTTTTTTTTAAATGAAAATATGGAATTCAATTTGTTATGTTATGTTATAATATTAAGTTGTTCCTTATATGTTCCTGATTTTTTATACTTTTTTTTTTAATATATATTATCTTTTTATATTTAATCAAAAATGGAAAAGAAACAATTTAGAATTATTTTTTTAATTCCTAGAAAAATATTATAATGATAAAAAAAAAGTTAGAAAAGATAGAAAAATTTTTGAGAACAAAATTTATTTCTACATGGCTATTTTTAACTATTTTTTTATTATTTAAATAAATTGTTTACAATTTTTCATATTGGTTTCAGTTTTTTTTTTTGAACTGAACTGTATAGGATGGCATCTTCTCTTCTTCTAGCCAACACTTTGCCTGGTGAAGTGATACTCAGATTTGTTTTTGTTTCATAATGACTTCAAAATTATCTTTATTATAGAACACTTCTCAAAAAATCATTTACATTCTATGATGGCCAAACATTGATTGTTTTTAGGCTATAGTTTCAGTTAATTTATTAAAATATTTTTTTTCTGTGTACCAACACTGTATCGCTATATGTTACATTTTCCAATTGTACCATCTCTAGTGGCCTTAAGAATCAACTCTGTATACACTTTGGATGCCGCTAATTTTTTTTTGCAAATCCTCTGTCGGTATTGTTTATATCGTTGATTGCCCGGTGGAACTTTGTGATATTTTTTTGCTGATGCAAAGAATTTGCGAACTATAAAGTTTTGCCTGTTAACACTGTACTTTCACTTAAGAATGTCGGCTGAGCTGCCCAGCATATCTGAAGAGGCCAGTACATCGAATCCCAGTGAGGTAAGTAACAGCAAGGGGATCATCATATGCTGACCAATTGTGGATATGATACCACCACGAGGCACCTGTTTCCTTTGTTTTATCCACCATAGTCACTTCTATAATCAAGAGATTTTACTAGGGCCTTTTAAGCATTAACACTAAAGTCAAAAAACATGTTTTTCTTTCTAATGATTGTAGTCACAAAAGCCGGATTTGAAAACCGATAAAACCTTCTCCCGCTATAGGTCCCTTATAATCACTGAGGTTGGCCTGAAGATAACAACCAGTGAAAATCATTTGAAACGTTTGCAAAATTTGCGACGGGAATTGAATTACATCAACGAGACAGATTGGATGTATGAGCCTGTGGATAAGAAGATCGTACCCTAGGCAACTGTGTACTTGTAGTAGTAGTACTATCGACAGTCGGCATCGGCATCAACATGATAACATTATTAAAAAATCTGCTAGTGTCCCGAGAGGCGCGACGCAGTGAACTTGCCGAGAAACTTGAGGAGGAGCAAAGACATCTTGATGATGAAATTGACGACGAGAACATTAATACCACAGCTCAACCAACATCATGTATGCAAAATGTTATACAAACAGCAACTTTAAGTGAGGATAATGCAGCACGAGAGACCAATGGCAATAAGAACAGCGGATGTTTTAAGAGAAAAGGTTGGTTGATATAGCGAAATCTAAAAATTGTATATTATAAAATATAACGTGGATCACTTTTTTGTTGCAGGCATTATTAGCAGCTTGAAGAGCAATCATGGTACTATAGATAATGGAATATTTTTCGATATGAATGTGGCCCTGTCGGTATCGAGTGAAATGCACGTAGGTTGCCGTGTTGAATATTTGGCATACAAACACTCAGCTACAGATCATATAAAGGTGGTTAAAATTGAACAAGTTATCGATCAGTACTGGGATGAAAAACAGCCAACGGAAGAAAAGGTAGGTTTGGAAAGATCTAAATCTATAAATATATAAATATATAAAGAATACAAATTATAATGTAGGTATACATATATAGAATAACAATATGAAATATTAATAATTGAATAATTATTTTAAATTATTATAACCGAAAAAAACGCTCTTCTGTGTTTCATTTATAAGATTGCATAATTTTGAAGAAAAATTAGGAAAATATTTATTTTCTTGTTTTTTTTTATAATATTATAAGTAACATAATTATTATCATATATAATTATAAGTAATTTTTTTTTATTGAAGTATTAATGATGTGATAGTAGAAATTTGTAACCATATATGGCCTTAATGGCTCGGTTATTGAAAATTGTATTAATAAATAAAAAATAAAATAATATATGGATATTTCCTGGCGTTCCGGACTCACGTTTTTTTTCTTATTTTGTAGTTTTCTCGAAAAGTTGAAATATTTTGAAGATTATATTCATATTAAAAAATGTAGATTTTGGACAGTACTATAATCTTCTTTTAATGTAACTACTTCAAATGTTGTATTCAAAATTATGACTAACACAAAGTGCGTTACGGACACACACAATTTTCCATAGCAACTTGAAGTGTCTACGAAAATTTGTGAAATTTAGCGAAATTTCTTATGTGACCAGTATATTTTTTTTGTGAATTAAAGAAGACATATTGGGGTTTTTTAAACAACTTACTTCACATTTAAAAAACTTTTACCTTTTATGCTACTTCAATCTAAATGTGCGTTGCGGACACACGGTACGGA
The DNA here is from genome assembly GCA_964034835.1 of Muscina levida. NCBI lineage: Eukaryota > Metazoa > Arthropoda > Insecta > Diptera > Muscidae > Muscina > Muscina levida. The sequence goes on from OZ035883.1 coordinate 37,623,216, forward strand.
GACACGCCTTTTTCTATGGATAACACAGAGCGACAAAAAAAACAATACCTGGGAAATTATACTATTTTTCTGGTAGGTGCTGCTGAGCACACCACGAATCTGTTTTTTAAATTTCCCAAAACCCCCAAAACTTGAGTTACGGTTAAAACAACGGTTTTTTGAACTTTTACGCACTTATAGGCCAGTAGCGCGGATAAATATGAACCGATTTTAAGTTCCTCAGACGATTTGAAAAGAAGATACTTTCCAACGATATCTAAAGTTTGTTTTGTTAAATTTCAACAAATTCATGATATGATTACAAAAAGTTAAAAATAAAGCAATTTTTTACTATGAAATCGTCCGTCCTTCCGCTGGAATTACCCATATATAAAACAAATTAAACTGAATTTAAAACATGTTAACAGACAGAAGAATATCCACAATTAATTTTTGATTAACATTACTTCAATTCAATTTATTTATGTACATCACGCTAGATCGAAGAACAAATCGAAGAGCTGAAATCAGAACAACCCAAATACTTTAATACCCATCAACGAAATATACTCGGATTGATTACAGAACGTAAACCTGATACAATACTCGTTGACACTGACTACAAAACAATGAATATACACTTGGATTCGGTAGAAATTGAATTTGTACCCAAAGAAGGAGATCGTGTTTATGTCTGTTGCGATGTACAAAGTGATGAACACTTTGTGGATCAGACAGGTGAAATTTTGCAAGAAGTCAGCGTGCATCCTGCACGTTTAATGAAACAAGAAAAATGTACTGTCAAACGTTTATTCAGTGACTGGGGAGTACTAAATGAAGATGCATATTTTACGTTTGATGTATTGCCAGCAGCTTGCAAGCTTAATGTGGGTGATATCATTTGTGGCGATTTGATCGAGTGTGAAAGGGTAGGTAATGGGGCTTTAAAGTAATTATACTGTACTGGAGACATTTGAAGTTTTGCTTAAGAAATGAATTAGAATTCATTTATAAAATTTATATAATAACACAGTGCAACACATAAATTGGTGCAGCCTTCGTACCCAGCTATTTTTGAAGTATATACCGAGACTAAAAAAATCCCCAAAGGATTTGGCCCCATTACATCGAAACATTTTTTTTATGGATACCCCAATACGATTTTTTGACCATTTTTAGGGAGTCCATATTTAATATCTTATATATAAAAATGAATTGCTGTGCAGTTGTCTCGCTAAAACTCAAAAACGGCTGGACCGATTTTCAAAATTTTTTTTTTGTTTTGTTCGCTATAGCTTCCGGATGGTTTAAAAGGTTTTATTTTTTCAAAAAGTGGGCGGCGCCACGCCCCTTTTTTCAAATATCGCTCAGACGGCTTTTCTAATAGACCGATTGATATAAAAATTTTACCATGAAGTACTGTTGACCTTTAGATAGTTCCTGACTACATTTGGTTATAATTGGGTAAAGGGGCGTGGCACCGCCCATACAACTTGAAAATTAAAAAGGCTATATTTCATGAACTATCAGAGGTATGAAGATGAGATTTTGTATATATGTTGTTCGTACAGTTAGAATTACAGCCAGGGTGCAAGTGGGCTGTGCCACGCCCTCTTTTCAAAAATCGCTCTAACGGCTTTTCTAATAGATCGATTGATACAAGAATTTTACCATGAGGTACTGTTGACCTGTAGATAGTTCCTGACTACATTTGGTTGTAATTGGATAAAGGGGCGTGGCACCGCCCATACAACTTGAAAATTAAAAAGGCTATATTTCATGAACTATCAGAGGTATGAAGATGATATTTGGTATATGTGTTGTTGGAGCAGTATTAATTGCAGCCAGGATAAAAGTGGGCGGTGCCACGCCCTCTTTTCAAAAACTGCTGTAACGGCTTTTCAAATAGATCGATTGATACGAAAATTTTATAAAGTGGTACTGTTGACCTGTTGATAGTATCAGGCTATATTTGATTGTGATTGGATAAAGGGGCGTGGCACCGCCCAAACAACTTGAAAATTAAAAAGGCTATATTTCATGAACTATCAGAGGTATGCTGTTTTGAGGAAAATCGCAAATTAAATTTTTGTCTGTTTTCGAATGGAAAAATAGAAAATTTTGGTTGGCAAATTATGGAAAATGCCAAAAAAAATTTGTTTTTTTTTCGACAAAATTTTTGATTTGATCGTATGTTTTGGTAATTTTGGGCGATGTAAATGTAAACAATTATGACTTTTCGAGTGGTAAAATAGAAAAATTCTTGGTGAAAACTGGGAAAATTCCAGAAAATAAATCGAAAGATTTGTATGCCTTCGACGAAATCTTCCATTGTATCGCTTGATTTGATGATTTTAGACGACGTTAAGGTGCAAAATTCGTTGTGTTGCTGAAAAATTTCGGATTATTGTGAAATATATAAATATAAAAATGGTGTGCAAAATGTATAGTAATTTATCAAGACAGAACGTTGGCCCAATTTGCTATATTTGTTTGTTTTTTTTTGGAATTTTTTAAGCCAGAAAATTTTGGGAAAATCCTTAGGAAAAATCGAGAAATTTGAGTGCAATTGTTACGAAATGGCTTTTCGAATGCAAAAATCGAAAATTATTAGCGAAAAACTCGGAAAATTCCGGAAAAGTGCGAAAAAATTAGATTTTTTGTCGCAGATTAAACGAAAAATGATCTAACAATTTTAAAATCTTCTGCATGAGCATAACGCATGGTTCGGATTGTTCAAAACCGCATCGAATACAATGCATTCTTCCATTTTAGTCGGAATTCGTATTTTAGAAGAAGATATGAATTCTTATGCATATCGATTGATTGTTTGGCAAGACGTTGACCAGATATCGCCGGTTATTTCAACAGTACTGCGTTGACATGTACGTCAATGTCGAAACAGACCGTCTCAATTTTATACGTTTCAATCAGTCGCCACATTTCGAGAAGCTCGCCAGCGTTTGCATTTGCTCGAAAACGATACACATTGGAAGGCAACTGTTTTTGCTCCATCGAATCAAATTCGTACATTGTTTGCGATCATCATAGCCACATTATATCTGCCGAGGATGAGATGACTGACGACATTTTGCATACAGTTCGCACAACAACAGCGAATTTCGATCTTGAAATTGACTTCAGATCGAAGACATGGCGAAATTTGGGATACCAGCACCATATCGTTCGATGCACGATGCATTCAATCGCGAATTGCAACGAGATCAAGACTTTGATCGAGATGAGCTGACTGAAAGAGTCCGAACAAATTTCAAGCGAATTCAACTAACCATGCCTTTTGCCAACACATTCAATAAATCGCAATGCCAATCTTTGAAAGTTTTCAGGATCAGTCTCAAATTTCCCCGCTTTTCACAAGGTCAGCTGTACGTTGCCTGTTCGCGTTTTGGCACACCGGCTTCATTGTTTTTTTTTACGCCGGAAAACAAATCGAAAAACATTGTTTATCAGATCGCTCTTCAGTGATTTCGATTAAATTCAATAAAACACATTAAACACATTGTTTTTCTTTTACCCTGGAGCTTGCCGTGTCCGAAGCTGTATGGCAGAACAACGTTTGCCGGGTCAGCTAGTTCCACATAAATCATACGCCACGGAGTACAAAGAAATAAATGTTGTGTGGAAACATCATGAAAAAATATAATTTTTTCCCATATTTTTGCAATTTTCATGCACTGGATGCAATTTTTTTAGGTCGGTCTATTTGACACTTTTTTTGCTCTGGTTTTGATCTACAACTTTGCCGAAGACAAAAAGAAAAATTTTCGAACGGTTAATGAAATTTGGACTCCGTAAAAATGATAAAAAAATCGTGTTGGGGTGAAAATATTGGAGTATCCATAAAAAAATGTTTCGATGTAATAGGGCCAAATCTTTTGGGGATTTTTTTAGTCTCGGTATATACTTCAAAAATATCTGGGTACGAAGGCGGCACCAGACGATGACCTTAGAAATGTTGCACTGTGTAATATAATCATTTTAATTTTTGTTTTTTAGGGTGAATATATATGGCGTTGTATTCGTCTTACGGTTGTGGAGCAAGCTTTTACGCCTCAGGCTTATGAGACGGCACCACGCCCCCAAGAGCGTGTTGAAAATCGCGCTGTCTCTGTTAGCCCCGATGCTACGTGTGTATTTACATCGACCTTTCAAAAGCAAGAAGTTGAATTTATTTGCACAAACAATTGTGATCGAAAATTTAATGGGACGGTTGAGTTTTTGGGTCGCCGACGAGATACTCAACTCCATTTACTGGAGCCGCTACCAGGAGAAACTTTTGAATTGTTAGCAAATGATAAGATGAGCATACGTTTTGAGGTTGAGTCAAAGGTTTATGGTGAAAATTATGAACAATTTGTAATCAAATTTGAAAAGTTTCGCATTAAACGCTCGGTTGCAGTGATAGTATGTGAAACAGAAGCCGAAGCGGAAGCAATCAAACAAAATATGCAAATGCAAAAGGAAGCAGATCGCAATGCAAATTTGCCAGGATCGGGCGGTCGTAATGCTGCACATAGATCGCGCTACTATGCTAATCAGGTGAGATATAGAAAAAGAGACCAACAAAATAATTTTTTTGTAATGAATAACCACCATTGTAATGAATAATTACGCTATCCTTTTAAAAGACCCTTTTGTTAGATTGTATATCATATGTTTTTGTACGTTCATCTATTTTTTACACTTCAGGTCTGGTCCAAACGCAGCGAAGTTATTCCCGGTGTCGGTATTGCCACAAAACGTCGCTTTATTGCCCAACGCATTGGCTATTTTGAGGTTCCCGAGAGACTTTGCAAAGCCTATCTAACTTCAGACAAGAAACAAGATATGCTGGAAAATATTGAACAAATGTTTCCCAGCATTAAAGAGGATTTGTGCATGTCCAATTATGTAACCCGTTTCCAGACTTTAATATACCTTGAAGAGATTGAATATTTCGTTAATTTTCGTAGTTATGACCGCGAGAGAGCTCATTTCACTAGAGAGGGTGAATACCTGTCGTTGGTTATTGAGAATTTGGCCGAGAGACGTCCATCACTGGTTATTGGCGATGTGGTGCGAGCCATTAATCCTTGGAGTGATCGTGACAATGATAATCGCAACTATGACGGTGTCATCCATAAGGTTCTTTTCAATCGAGTGCTGTTGAAGTTCAATGCTGGTTTCCAGCAAAAATATAATGGTGAAGATTACCGTTTGGAATTCTTCTTTTCGCGTTTCGGTTTCCGCAAACAACATTTTGCTATACAACGTGTGGTTAAACATTTGGGCGAGCAGTTCCTGTTCCCATCGAAAGTACATTTACGTGAACAGCCCCAACTCGATATCCACCTGGACAAAGACTACAACCTATGCTTAAATGATACTAAGTTCAAATGGTATAATAAAATTCTTAATCCTATACAAAAAATTGCAGTTTCTAAGATACTGCGCGGTGAGGTTCAAAATATGCCCTATGTTATCTTTGGCCCGCCGGGTACGGGTAAAACCATGACTTTGGTGGAAACTATACTGCAGTTGGTGAAACTTTTGCCCAGTTCACGTCTGCTGGTTGGCACACCGTCCAACAGTTCCGCCGATTTAATTACTACCCGCCTTATTGAGAGTGGCGATCTTCAGGCTGGAGATTTCATACGTCTGGTGTCACAAAATCAAATTGAAAGAGAGCTTATACCTGCGCACCTAATGCCTTATTGTGCTACCATTGATGTAGCTGCAAACGGCACTTGTAATGACTCGATGATTGTCACTGAATCGGGTTTAAAGTTGAAATGTCAAATGAAATATTTAGGACGTCATCGTGTTACGATCGGCACTTGTTCCACCTTAGGAAACTTTTTACAAATGGACTTTCCTCCCGGTCACTTTACACACGTTTTAATTGATGAGTCCGGCCAATGCACAGAGTCGGAAGTAATGGTCGCGGTCACACAAGTGTCGAAAACTCGTGGTCAAGTGATACTCGCTGGCGATCCACATCAATTGCAGGCAATTGTTACCAACCGTTATGCTGGTGAGCGGGGATTCACCACCTCGTTTTTAGAACGTATACTGACACGATCTCCTTATTTGCGTGACATAATGAGATATCCTGATTCGTGTGGATTTGACCCTCGTTTAGTGACTAAGCTGCTATACAACTATCGAGCATTGCCCTCTATCCTTAATGTCTATAATGAGTTATTTTATGATTCAGAGCTGATACCCAAAGTTAAAGATGACAATTCTCGGGAAGCAGACCTAATAAGGAATATAAGTAAATTATTGCCCGAATCTGAGAGTCGTTCGCCGACACATGGAGCATTCTTCAATGGCATGCTTAGTGAGAATATGCAAGAGAAAGATTCACCCTCGTGGTATAATCCTCATGAAGCGAAAAATGTAAGTGTGATTAACTTAAAAGAGTATTATTTTAGTCTAATAAAATACTTAAGGCAACATTTGTGGGATGGCCGGAAAAAGGCAATAAGAAGATAATTAACTGAAAACATTATTTTTTTTTATTGAATAGTAACCTTCTAATTATTTATTTTTTGTGCATAGGTCTTCATTATGACCCTCCAACTTTACCGGGAAAAAATCGAACCAGAAAATATTGGCATAATAACACCATACATGAAGCAAGTTAAACATATACGCAATCTGTTTAATACGGCCGGTCTAGCTATGCCCAAAATTGGTTCCGTCGAAGAATTTCAGGGACAGGTAAATTAAGTTAAAAATTAAACGTTTAAAATGTGTATATTTATTAGTTGTTATTTTTAATTTTAGGAACGTGACATAATACTGATTTCCACTGTACGATCTACTCAGAAACATTTACCAAATGATATACGCCATTCCCTGGGGTTCGTTCAATGTGCGAAACGCATGAATGTGGCCATTTCTCGTGCTCGCTACCTCTTGTATATTTTTGGCAACCCGAATTTGTTAGTTTTAGATCCTTGCTGGCGTTCTTACATCAAGTATTGTGTGGATAATGATGCCTATTTGGGTTGTGATTTACCAGCGGGCTTTTATGGTTCGAATAACATCGAGCACTCTCAGGAAGTTCTGGATGCAGACAATGCAAATTAAATCCATTTATTTCATGGACTAATAATATTCAACTATTTTGAGTAGATTTTAAGATTAGATGTGAACTTTTAACATAGGTTACCAATTAATATTAATCAAAAGATACTGTTTTTGAATTTGAAAACAATTTAAATAAATAAAGCCGTGCTTTAAAAATCCGATGGTTTGTGTGTTTAAGATAATTTAAATTAATTTTGAAGCTGAAGCAATCAAGTTGCGGTAAGTACTTGCGAGTTTTGAGGCTTACAATAAAACGTATATACGTATATATATTGTTTTAGTAAAATAGAATGAATGTTGGTATAATAAATTTAAACTCAGATTAGCCATCGTTGATTCGTTTAATTAATACATCTGGTGTTGCTGAGCACTTATGGACGTTTGGGCAATTCATTTGAGTTAGTTACACACATCATTAGATCGTTCGGTTCAAATCTAGTTAATGAGATGAAGTTATTCGAAAAATGAAAAACAATTCCCTATTAAACTTTAGAGGACTCGTTCTAGCTCATTCGGAAAAATGTAAATGCATTTATCTTGTAAACGAAGTGTCCAATCGCAAAAGGAGATTAATTTATGATACCTAAAAAAATATGGGGAGCACTACGATAAGGTTCGAAATTCCCAATCAAACTAGTGAGAAATCTTCCAAAACCAAATCCATCTAGAAATTTACAGCCTGAGGTGGTTTGATGATCCGAAAACTACTTTTAAACAGTTACGTATGCTTCACTTGCCATAACGACCAAGTTCATATGGTTTTTTAAAAACTAAGTTATAGTCAAAAAAGTGAAATAACAAATTTTACAATGTAAGTGTATTAAATACTATTTTTTTTGTACAAAAAATATAAAATCTATCAACGATTTAGAATAAAAGAAGAAAATCAAGAAGTGGTCTTGGTCGGTTTGGCAAGTGAAGCTTTCATGTATATACATATAATATTTAAAACGTAAACTGTACTTGGAGTTATAAAACGTAATCCCAAATTCCGTCGCGAGATATTCTTCGGTTGGGGTTCAGAAAGAGAATAAAACGATTAATTTATAATAAAATTTAATTTTTTGTTTGTATTTATTGCTAAAACTTAAAAATGACACAAGTGAAGAGACATACGAAATACAAAATAAAAACATTTTTTTGTTCATACAATTAAAATAAACCGAATAGATAGATAATAAACAAAAAAATCTTAATTAAAAATTATTTACTATTTTTACTGGCACCGTAATGCGTTCATTTTCCATGTTGACCTAGTAGAAAAATAGAAAGCGTTATCATTTCCACACAAAATTTCATAAAATTTCAAGCACTTACTGTAACAAAGACATCTTTGTGCACATCGTTGATAGCATCTACATTGATGTCAATAACAATTTCCGTTTGTCCATTATCGGGTGCAACATATCCTTCAGAGGGTGAAAATCTTAATAGCTGTTTATTGTTAGAAACTACTTCGAAATACTGGCGCGACTTGAAGCCATTTTGCACAAAAAGACTAACGCGTTCGGGACGATTTAAATTTATCTCAATAACCGAAGGTTTAATAGACCAAGCATTTTTGCGGTCTGCCATAGCCGATGATGCTTGTGCTTCTTCGTTCTCATCCTCATACATCTCATTTACAGTGCCGAGGCTAGTTGGAGGTGTCGGGGAGTTGGAATCGGCAGCACATATAACTGTTCGAAAGAGCACCGTTTCGTCTGCATCTGGCAGATAGAGTGACGAGGACTCTGCTGTTTCATCCATGTTTTCACGATTGATAGTCAGTACTATTTCATGTACCCTACAACCAGACGTTAGATCCATTGCAACACTAGGACTTTCGCGTATAGCAGCTAGATCGTTTATGATCCTTTCGTCGGGGAATGACGTCCATAACATATCTAGTGTACTCGAGGACATTTTTGAACGCTCCCGCTCGTGCATTTGCTCTAATAGTCGACGAATTCGCTGACGATTTGGTTCGTCGCCACTAATGACACGCATCGTGGCCAATGACATGACATTATCTATTTTCTTTAAAATTTTCTTAATTTCCTCCCTCTTCGGCTTGAATATGATCTGTACATCTACCATACTTTGAGGGGGTATTAATAACTTTTGAGGATGTATTTCAAAAGCATCGGAAATTCGTGGCAGCATTAGGCCCAATGAGTCCACAGTGATCACAGCAAATGCCAGCAAGGGTCCTTTATTGTACAATCTAACAGAGCTCTCCAATGGATGGCTCAAATTACAAACATCTCCCATTGTTATGAAGGGACTTCCAACGGGACCGAAGGTAACTTTTTGTGGCATAACATTGGCGCTACCACCGTAGCCATAGAGAGCAACATCCATTAAAGATTGACCCATTGTAGGGGCCCCTGTCGGAGCATAAAATGAAAGCTTGCCTATGGCAACCCCCGGTACTGTTGGACAGAAACTAATGCTTATCGAACGACACTCCTGGGAATGTAGAGTTATGTTATTGCTACGTTGATTATTAATTACTTGAAATCCGGGACCACTAACTTCAACGCGTATGACCAAACGTTTGTTAATTATATTTTTTATTTGCATAGATTTCCTTGAGTCACTACGCAATTTTACACTGCCCCAGGAAAGTTCAAAAGCTGTTACCTTAAGCGGAATAGGTTTACCGTCACGATGACTGAATTCACTAGTACTGGAACAGCGTGATACGCTGCGCATTGTTCCCGACACGGCGGAATGGGTACTGTGCATTGTGGCATAGCTGCTGGTGCTTGATGCTTCGCTGGCCACTGGCGAAGATACAGCTTTTCGGACAGCTCCGGCGCTAAGCAACTGACGATCGGAGTTGCTCGTATTATCAAGATTAGTGGGTGTGGGCGACGATACATGCGGCGACTTGTAACCGCGCGAAGATGTGGAAAGAGGAGAGCTGTCTATGTTTGTACTTCCTGGTGTTAAAGTGCTACTTCGCCCTAAAAGTGCTGATGTTTTACTGGCCGATAGGTTCGGAGATATGCCAAATTCACAATCATTCCGTCCGCCATCTAAACGAGTGGAACACAAAGACTTTGGTTCCGCTCTGTTGCCGGTGGCAGCAGCTTTTGTTTGTTTTTCTAACACATAAGAACGCGAAGGTCTAGAATTGACCGGAGTTGTTGCATCAGGCGAGTCATCTTGCGGTGCACGTAAAGGACTTTTATCATAAGGCGACTTCTTTCTTCTCACACGTCTATTGGAGTCACGTATTGGGGTCCCGGGATATTCATCGTTATCAGCTTCTTCACCACCACTTGCGCAGTTTATTTGTATGTTTGGTGCAGTCCCCAACTCAATCGGACTGAGCGGAGATCTTGGCTGTGACTGATTATGTTGCGTTTGCTTCATATCGCTTGAATTTAAAAGAGATTCGGAAAAACTCATAGTATCCGATAGATCAGGTTTGCTACCAATACCGCGCACAGCTTGGGGATCCAGATTTTCTTTATTTTCTAAAATAATCTCTGAGACAGATTGTAATGTCTCCTTTGCTAACGCCAACTTCATGTCGGCACTTAATGATGCTGCTTTACATCGTGTATAAAGAGCTTCGTCAGCGGTTGTATGTGTGTGGGAGAGTGTAGGATTCAAGCATGACTTCGATTTTTTGTTTTGTAGCATTGTTTCTATGTCCCCTAGAAATTTTAATGTATTTGTTAACTTCATATGAATTATATATAAATACAGCAGCTTTACTTACTCAAAGCTTGATTGATGGCCGACATGCTAAGATTTGAACTGCCTGAATCATTGCCAGAATCCTTACTCTCCTGGCAGGAATTCGACTGACCGGACACCCTTGTGTAGGTTTTATTATCGATTATGGGTGTGGTAGCCATAGCTGTATCTGTTTTCGTCTGGATAGACAGTGTACTGGACGTACCTGCTGTGGTATCGTCTTCTCCATCCACCAATGCGTACGGAGTGCGACATTTATCAGGACTTTTCGATTTGACAATATTCCAAATATTATCTGAACGCATGTTAAAGAACTTTCCCACTGAAAAGTCGAGATCACCAGCAATGAGGGAACTACAAATGTAAGTAAAAATGTTTGTTTGGTCACAAGGAATCTAGAGATTACATATTATACTTCATACTTTGAAGTTTGAGACAGCGATTCAGATGCATTTGCATTAACTTGAGATGCGCGCTCAGCGGCTTTAGCTTTGGCCAGATCGCTTAAGGCAGCTGTGGGTATAGCAGCATATTGCTCAGCCCATGATATTTCATCCATGGCCAATTTTGATTGCATAAGTTCTCCTGGTGCGAAATCTTCACTGGCGAGCTCGCTTACATCGCCGGCGCCAGCACCAGCGCTAAATGAAAATGTGCCAGTCGCACCAACGCCATTAAAGGATAACATCTGCGAGTAGGATGACTTTGACAATGACATATCAGCTGTACGTGGCAAACTTCTGGAATCATTGCAATTACTAAATGAACTACACTCTGTAGACGAAAGTCCTGGCATTTGACCACCTTCCGTACTTAAATCTAATGTACAATCTCCGCTGTTAAGAGTATCACAGAGATTACGAGCTTTTGGAGCAATCGACGAAGCCAGTATTTCTTTGACTGACATTGTTCTTGTCCTGCCAGTTCCAATTTTTTCTGCGACCGGATTACGCGTTTTCATATCTTTTTTGTACAGCGTCGAACGACCAGTAATTTCAGAGGGTTCAAACGAGATTTTTACATCTTTTGCTGTAGACGGTGGACATGCAGGTGTAGTCTCTAAATCAATTGTCTCGTCGGTAACTAAGTCGGATATGTTGATGGTATTGGGACGATGAAATGGCACATAGTCGGTACGATCAAGAGCTAAATTAAAAAAAAAAAAAAATGTGAACGGTGGAAAGGAATTTATGTTTTAATAGCTTTGTATTGTTGTATGTTAATATTATTTAAAATTCTCAATTATTTCATAATCTTTTTTGTTCACAATTGTCATATTTTGCCAATATTTGTTGCATTCATGTTTTCTGACACCAATCCTTAACCGACACATCTTGATGGAAGATCCTCCCCTCCTCATATCCGGATGGACATTAGGCGTATCAGCTTGGCCATTCAAAACGTTATACTAAAGGACGGCTTTAAGAGCATACCGATGTAATAGAGTCCTTTACGAACACCCCCAGCTATTGACCCTATTGAGACTGAAGGGACATTTCATATTTTATATATATTTTACTTTATTTTAAGGAAATCAATTCTAGGTACAGCCCAGCTGTTACAACAACATAGCAATCCCACTGCGGCTGGTTCTATTTATTCTATTTGCCCAAATTATCAATTCTTCTGTCAAAGGCTGCCACCTAAGTACTACGGACTCCTACATCTTATACAATATTACTAAAAATTACTTACGTATAGAACTGTCCTTTGTGGCACTGTTTATGACGCCCCTCAAATTCTCCTTATTCGATACGGAAGGGGTTTTTCGGTAAGCATCACGTTTTTCAGATTTTTGCAAAGCTTCTGCTGCCTTTTTGCGCTCCATCTAAAAACGAAAATAAAATGTATACAACAAAATAAATTTGTATAAAAATGAACAAACTCCACAGTTCTTCCCAGTATATTTCGCAAACTTACATTCAAACGGTCGCTTATGCGACGATCACCGCCAGTGGATACACTTAGGTTGGCATTCTTAAATGCATCATGTGACAAATCACCAAAAACTAAAAAAACAAGGGAATAGTTAAAAAAAAATCAAAAATTTAGCTTTCACTACACCAATTGGCAATTACATCGTCCTCTACCCTTTAAGCTGTCCATGTTTAAAATTCCCAGAGAGGTATCATCTGAATCTTTTGGTGCAAGCATATTTTTCAGATTGATTTCGATTCAAAAATAAACAATTGAAAATTACATCGGAGTAAATGCGCAACTTCCTTCTTTGTTTCTTTTTTTTCACTTTTAGTTCGACCTTTCTGAAGGAATCCTCAAACCACCTCAAAACCGATCAAGACTTTTTGTTTCAAAAATGGCGGCCTAGCGATGGGTAGTCGATGGTAAATTGCAATCGATTATTTTTTCTACAATATCGATCAGGTAAGGTAGAGGAATGTAAACAATATTGGCAACGCATGTTTATAGCGTAGTTCACATAATCAGATAAAGCAAGACAAAATGTTTGTTCATATAACATTATATATACATTCAAGGATTTCACAATATACGACCTATACGTCTAGTCCCAAACGAAATAAATAAAAAAGGCAATATATAAAATAAAAACTGTAAAACTGACTTTGCGGTAGAACATAAAAGGCAATTATAGTTTGATGTATTTACCCAAGCGGATACAAGTTCTAGGCCAAGATAAGCCTTGTCTTGTAATTATTATTTTGTCAAAAATATGCTTGTGGATATGAAGTTAAAAACTGGCACATTTTTGTGTAAAAAATACAAAGCTAAAGAGGTAACACGCTTAAAACGGCTGAAGAGCAGAATAATGGGCGGGAGCCCAATTAAAAAAAATATGCCATTCTCTTCGTCTTGGTCCCCAAACATCGGAATGGTAGCTCAAAATTGGCGCTCAGACCCTTGGGGGTCAAAAAAGGAGCCCCTTGGGTTCTATGATGACCCCCATTTGAGGGTACTGGACCGAGTTAGAGCCATTTAAATTTCCGAAATATATTAATTATTATTTCTTTAAAAAAAATAGCTTTTTATAATATTTTTTAAATTTTTCTGTTTTTAACAAATTTTTTCAAATTTCTTTTTTAGCATTTTCTTAAATTTGCCTATTTTTCCTGAAATTTTCCGGGGTGGTCATGATTTTTAAAATTTAATTTTTTTTTTCAATTTTATTTTTTCAAATATTTTTTTTTTGTACTTTTTTAAATATTTCTTCAAATTGTCCATTTTTTCCTACATTTTTAAAATTTTCTTCTTTTAATTTTTTCCCAATGTGCTTTTTAGGCGCCTTATTTTGTTTAAAAAAATCGCGCCATTTCAATTTTTAAAATTTTCTTTCACATTTAACTTTTCTATTTTTTCTAGAATTTTTCAATTTATTTCCATAAATTTTTCTAATTTTTTCCATGATTTTTTTTTAATATCCCGGAAATTTAAATGGATCTAACTCCGACCTGGGAAACCGTAGGAACTTAAAATTACCACCGTTGGATTCGTCTTGAGTACCCGCGTATGGAGGTCATAATAGAACCCAAGGGACCCTTTTTGTGGCCCCCGGGCCCCACGGGACTTAGCACGAACTTTGACCATGATTTTCGTGTTTAAGGGCGTATTTGAGGGGAAGTGGCATTTATTTCTTTTGGGCTCCCACCCATATTCTGCACTTTTGCCCTTAAAACAAATATTACGTTGAAAAATATAAACTTTAACCTTTTTTAATTGCTTTTATAATAATATTTATAATATTCATGTTTTTTTTATTTTTTATTCGATTTTTAAGCTATTGTATCTTACTGTGATGTTACATAATTGGCCTTTTTGGCTTTCTTACATCTTCAAAATAAATGAAATGAATATCTAGCAACTTTATTATTTACAGTATTTTTAAATTTTCCTTATTCACACAAAATATGTTAATTTAACACATTTTATAGCGACGAGCATTTCACCCACAGCTAAATACTGGAAAATACTTCACATTATATTTTTATAGAAATTTCAATGATTATTATGAATGAATATTAGAAATAAAAATTTAAAAACAATATTTCTTAAATCTATAAAAGCTGAACATAAAAGCTAACCAAAGATTTTCAAAATTGTTAAACTTTATTAGAACGTCACGAATAACCTAATTCGCTCTTTGAATTATTTACGCGAATTAACCTGTCCACACTACACCTTCTTAATTTGATTTGACAGTTGCTTTTGTTTGTATGCAACTCGTGGTTTTTCACTAAATTTAAATAAACAACAAATCCTGACCTCTAGCTTGATTAAAAAGTATAAATATTATTAAAGAAAGAGGTTGAATATCAATAATTGGATAAAATTTGTTTCACTTTACACTTTCATTTTGATTTTGCAAGCAGTTTCGATATATTCCGATAAAAATTAGAGAAGGCAACGATTTGATCATAATTCTGAAGGTAATTCTTAATGAATCACCTTTAAAGGAGGTAATTCGTTCTCATTATTTTGTATGGAGAATTACGTTATTCGGCATGTAATTTGGGGTTGAATTACGAATGAGAGCGCGAATTACGAAAAATAACTGTAGTGTGGACATGGTATAAAGGTTGGTTGTTTAATCTTCAAATGTATCTCATAATGTGGCTATCGTTTTTTTCCCATTCGATAACACCATCTACGCTAATGACAACAACGCGCGCAAATTGGCAACTCTATGCCATTTTAAATCACAACAACTGGTACAGCAACAAATATTCTAGATCTGTGCAAGACCCGGTAGTCATACCTACATGTTGACGGATAATTTTCTAATTTTCTTTGTTCATTCCTTTGCTAAAGTCTCGGGCCGGAAGACGTGTTTTGCAAGGCGGCAAAAAAAAGTGCATAGTTTTTTTCCTGAACGTTTATTTTTTCTGTGCAAAAGGAAAAAAAGTTTTAGCAAAATACTTGGCTAATTGTTGAATTTGAAGTGGAACAACGAACATTCAGAAAGGAAGCTGTTACAACGCCGTGTTTTCTTTTTCTCCATCGGTTAATTACATAGGATACAGACGAAATGGAGCAAATCATTGGAAATTTATTGTGTGCCGACAATAACCTCATTAAACAGGTACGTTTTGGGAGGATTGATTTTAATACGTGTATTACGAGAAAGTTGATGTTCCACAAATCTTGAATGCTTTGGTGCATAGGGAATTCTTCGGCCGAAAACACGTGGAAGAAGAGTCTTCTCGTTCGGTCTTCTCTAATTTTTTTTTTGTCGATTTTTTCGCACCTTATGTGCCATTTTCTTTCATTGCAATTTCTTTGCACCTCCTTCGTCGGTGCCATGCTTTAGTGTTTCTTTTCTTTGCACAAGTGTGTGGCATGTGAGTGGGCCGAGAAAAGAAGAATCGGGGAAAATGAGAGAACTGGGTTGCCGTGTTTTGACATAACCTATTTGTTGTTGGATTTTGTGCAATGTTTTGATTTATATTTTTATTTAATTTTTTGTAAGGTGGAGGTTGTGGGAGCTAAATTTCCCTAATTTTTTCAAATTTTTTTTTATAAAATGAATTTTGCTCGACACTTTTTATAATTTATAGTTTTTGTAATGGGTGCGGCATCTAAAGAAAACGTGAAAATCAAGCAAACTAAAAATGCAGCCTAAATTTGTTGTTTTGGAATTGCGTTGCATGTGTCATCTGTTTTCCATTTAAATATCAGCTGTTTTATAAAACGAAATCTCAACGGAAACCATCGGAATTTTCAGCAGCTGCAATTTTCCGTTTGAATTTTTTTTTGTGTGCAATTTTCTTTTGTTTTTCTTTTGTGGGGTATGCAGATGTTTAAAGGAATTTTCATTTCAAAATACAATTAGAGGGATGTTTTGGGCGGCAATTGTTTATTGTTTGTTTGTTTTATTTTCCATGAAAATTAATGTGATTTGTTGGTAGTTTTAAATTGTTGTTTTAAAAGGTTACAAACAAAGAAAATACGATTTGGCCGAGTTTTAAAAATGTTCTTTAATTATAATTATATAGTCTGGATATAATCTCGATATAATAATTTTATGGCTATTATGTTTAAGGGATTACTAAATTTATTGTTGGAAGTCTTACATTGATGTCATTTTAGCACGTGTACAAGACTAAATAATTTTTTGGGGAATAAACAACAAGAACATTACTCATTGTTGGGTTATATAATGTTGATTTTTTCAATTTAAATCTTTTTTTTAAGCCTTAAATCTCATAAATTGCTGATTTTGGCATGCAAAACAGAAATGCTTGATTTTTTATTTATAAAATTGTATCTTTGGTGTTTAACTTTCATTGATAATTTGTTTTATTAAATGTTTTTCTATGATGTTGTTTGACTTGAGCAACTTTCTTAAAACAATTATCTCTGACATTATTTTGTTTATATTTGACCTTATTTGCTAAAACAGATTTTTTCACGACAGTAACACTTATTCCTCGAGAAAAATAAAAAAAAAATCAGCTTCCTTAATGAAATTGTACAATTTTCATTCACATTCAGTTTAAAATTAGCAGTGAACAAAATTTTTTCTTATTCTTATAAACCTTACATAAAGTGATTTTTATTAATAAATGATTTTCTTCTAAAATCTTATGTTACTAAACAATTGCATTTTATTAATTAAAAGATAATTTAATGTGACATTTTTATTAAATACAAAACTAAAACTTGTTTTTATCCAAAGGTGTTTTTAATGTTTTTGAAGTAGATAGAGTAGATTTTATGCAGAAAACTTAAAAATAGAATAGAAAATATAACTGAAATGTTTTAGTTTTATTAAATTCGAATTTCAATAGTAACTATTATTCGAAAGGTTTTAGAGTAGATATTATATTAAGAAGAATATTAAAGAATGCAAAATTATAAACAATATTAATATAATTGTAAAATTTTTAATATTTTTATTTATATTTTGTAATATTTAAAATATTTTAAATAATTTTTATATTTTTAATATATTTAACGTATTATTAATTTTTTAATATTTCCTATTATAGTAATATATATATTTTGTTTATCGTTTAACTTGTTTTAAATATTTTTAATTTTTTCAATATACTGAATATTTTTTTATAATTTTGATGATTTTGAAAATAATATACTACAACGTTGTTAAGATGCTGGAAACATTTTCAGAAAAAAATAAAAAATTACTGATAGGTTGCGTGTTTCTTTTTTGAAAATGAACACATAAAGAAGGTTTTGAGGGTAAAAGACGATTCAAATGTTCAGTTTTTTTTTTTTAATTTTGGTGCAGTACAAAATTTTTTCTTTCAAAATCACATTTTTTTTCTTTTACAATTTACCTATAACAATTGTTTCATTTCTCCTATGCAAAAACAATTAAAATTAAAATTTTGTCGCTAGGCAGGCAAATTAAAAAGAAGCATTAAAGATTATAGCTTCAGAAATGTATTTTTTTCCTCACTATATTTCACCTGATTACACATTCTGCCCATCCAAACCCCTGTTATACTATGAACAATAATGATATTCAAATTAATTTATACAAGAAATATGAAGCAGTTGTTATAATGGCAACTAGTTTTTTAAACTGCTTTAAATAAAACTCGAATTGTATTAACTTGTTAGAAAGACGACTAACATATTTATGCCTTAAAACAACTTTAAAAATAAAGTTTTAAAAGTTAATTTTAAACAAATTTTACTAGGTACATCTTCCACACTTTTGCATTTCTACTACTTTTTATTTTATTTAAATGTTTTCATCAAAATATATCCGCTTAAATTAGCACATGTGTGTAAATTTAATAAAATTCATTTTCACATAGAATTGTAGTACACACAAAAATTATCTTGGCTCTTCCATATACATATAGTGTCATAGAAATATAGTACTAGAAATACATTGAAAGCCCTTCCTTAACCACAACGATCAAACAGTTTACTATGACTAACAAGCACATGTAACATTTTCCACCACTGATCTCATTTTTATACACATAAGACGTACATACGTACATATTTCCCTAAATTTCCAGCAGCCAACCTCCTGTTGCAGCCGCCAGCTGGCATTTTGATTTAACGCTTTACTAATTAACGCCAATAGTCGTTGTCTAGAGCCAGTGGAGGGGTGTGGTCAGCAACAAGAGTAAACTATGTACACATTGTTTATTATGGCCACCACCACCACATTTATAAAAAGACGACAGCAGCAGCGATATTCATAACTATTAGAGAAGAGGAATCACCGAACCATGTGCTTTTCCAAAATGACTGAGTGACTAATGTGCCAAATATCCAAACGTAATTGAAATTCCACATGTGCCATCTCTTAGACACATACTGGCAATATGATTCTTAAGGCGGGCTACTATGTAGTAGTCGCCGCCATCATCGTCGGCATCGTCACCATCATCAAAATCATAGGCCAACGTGCACATTTAGAGACTGCAAATTTGTGTATATTTTTTCAAATAATGATAACAACAACGATCCACAAATGTACCTTTAAATACATAATACATGTGTGCGCCTATGTACATACACATACATGTATATACTATCGTGTAGATTTGCAGTATTGTTAATAAAAGTTCTCACATTTAATATGCAGCAGGTAGAGTAAAGGTAGAGGTGGAAGTGGAGGATGTAGCAAAAAAAAAAAAAAAATAGCAACAACGTCATTAATATGTATAGAAATGATAACAAATTATTTGGCATTAGACGATCAATTTATATAATGAAAATTTTCTTGTATAAACATACATATAAATGTATATGTGGCGGCTGCATTATATGGTCTAAAACGTTTATTGATAATATACAAAAAAAAAAAAAAAACATATCTAACATTCTTGTTGCCAGCCACGCAATATAGGTTGGGAAGTTGGAATGTTATAAATCCATGCGCTTAAGAACTTTGGACTACATTAGTCTTAAAAGATAGAAAATACTACATATTTCAAAAATTATAAAATGTTCACTGTTGTTTGATTTTACCGTAAACTGAGATAATAGTCACTAAACTTGTTGAAGGTCTATGGTCTTAACATCACGAAAAATGAAAGAAAACTGATGTCAGCGTAATAATTAAAAAATGTTCTTTATTACTAAACCAGTTCCGTACTAGTTCACTTTACATTCAAACAATTGTCTCGTTTGATATGGAGATGTCCTAGGTTTGGTGGAAGTTGTCTCTTTTTAGCTGGTATAAAACAGACGGAGATTATTTTGTGGTTCAGAAAATAATATATTTTTTTAATTTTTGTCAGTTGTATAAAAAAATATTACATGATACAAGTGATATTTATCTCACGCGATTAGTAATGTCAGATCTAAATAAACTGAACAAATAAAAATATTATTACAGAATCAACGCGTATTTATACAATGAAAGCTGATAGCACCGAACATAATAATGTTAGTATTTAATTTTTTAATATTTTTTATGATTTTTATATTTTGAATATTCGGCCTTTTAAAAAATTTCTGTTTTTATTTATTTAGTAATTGTAATACATATTATATATTGTATATTAAGTATTTTGATTTTATTTAATTTTTGTTATATTTTTAATATTTGAAATATTCTAAATGTTTGAACATTTCTACATTTTTAAATTTTTTTAATATTTTGGAAATTTTAAATTTTTTTTGAATAAATTAATATTTTTTTTTAATATTAAACATATATTTGATATCTTGAATTTATTTACAAATTTTTAACATTTTGAGTATTTGCTCTTGAATATTTTTTTTGTGTAGTATTTTTAATTATTTTTATTTATTTTAAGTATTATGAAATATTTTTATATTTGTATTGTTTTAAATATTTTTGATATTTTTAATACATATTTATTTAAATAATTTTTATTTTTTTCTGTTTTAAGGTATTATGAATTTATTTAATATTATTAATAATAATTTTAATGTTGTTATATTTTTTTTTTTTTATTCAGTATATTATATTTCTATTTTTTTTTGAATATTTAACATATTTCGTATATTTCGAATGTTCTTTATATTTTAAATGTTTTTAATATTATATATATTTTTTTGCAATTTTGGTATATATTTAAATTATTATTAATACAAATTTTGAATAATTTTATTAAGGAAATAAATTCAAAATTTTTGAATACTGACTGAATAAATTTGATAATCTTTAAAACCATGTACGAAGGCTTGCATTTTTTAGGCGAACCAATTAATAACCTGGTTCTTGGTTCTTCAATTCTCTGAAACTTAAGCGAACATTTTTTTTTTCATCAAATAATTTTTTTAGAAACAAACCTTTTTGGTAGCGTTCTTTAATATTTCCTATATCATATATTATACACAACATTTTACTATAGTTTCTTATATGACATTCTTCCTTTCTTTCTGTTTGATTATCAGGCTACCGCAGATTTACAGGAGGCTTACAAGCGTCCCGAAACCATTCCACAACTATGCGACATTGTCGTGTCCAACAAGGAGTCCCAAGTTCGTCAATACTCTGCTGTATTGTTGAAGAAACGTTTGGGTAAATTGCGCCACTGGCAGATGGTTCCTCCAGAACAGCAACAAATGTAAGTTTAATGCAAAATATGCTCTTAACGCAATTTAATCTAATACCTCTTATCTTCTGTGTATGATTAGCATTAAACAGGGTATGCTCAATGCCTTGGTCAATGAACAAGAGAAACCTGTGCGCAATGCTATTGCTCAATTTGTCGGTGTTTTGGTTCGTCATGAAGCCGAAAATAAAGATCAATACATGACTGAAGTGCTGAAATTCATCTACAGTCACTGCAGTTCCGCCGATGCTAAACAAAGTGAATTGGGCTCGTCGATTTTCGCCACGCTCGCTGATGTTGCTCCCGATCAATTTGTGCCACACATGGAATCGGTGTGCGAAATGTTTACTGCTGCTCTTATGGCCACAGAGGCCAGCGGCAATATGTCTTCCCCAGTTATATTCAATATCTTGTCGGGTATGACTTACTTGGTGCCCTTCATTTTGGGCCACAATGCTGCTGAGCAGACATATCAAAAGTCGATTCCCTTGATCATTAAGTCATTGCAAGCATTTGCCGTACAACCTGATTCGGATCAATTTGTGCGTGCTTTTGATATCTTGGAAAGCATGGCTGATTATACACCCAAATTGTTGACCACCAACATTAAGTTGTTGCTTGATTTCTGTTTGGAAGCATCTAACAATCCCCAGTTGGATAGTGCTGTACGTGTTAAGACCGTAGCCTATATTGGCTGGTTGGTGAGACTCAAGAAGAAGGTTATCATTAAGCAGAAATTGATTGAGCCCATTATTCAAGTGGTGTTTAATCTGATGGCTACAGAACCTGAGGGAGAAGATGGTAAGTTTGTTGCGTTTTATACCGCACCTGAGTTGGATTGAATATAGTTTCTTACTCCTATTTTAGATGACGAAGAATACTTTTTGGGTGAAGATAGCTCCAATCCAATGACCACTGCTACCCAAACCATGGATTTGTTGGCCTTAAATGTTCCCCCAGAGAAATTGATTCCCCCACTATTGCAATTGTTGGAGCCTGCTTTGCAAGGCCAAGATCCTTTGCCACGTCGTGCTGCCTACTTGAGCATGGCTGTCATCGCCGAAGGTTGCTCTGAAGCTATCTGCAGCAAATATTTGGAAACTATGTTGAATATCGTTAAGGTTGGCATCACTGATCCCATACCTTTGGTACGCAATGCCGCTTTCTTCGCTTTGGGACAATTCTCGGAACATTTGCAGCCCGACATCACCAAGTTTGCTCCCCAGATTTTGCCCATCCTCTTTGAGTTCCTTCAACAATTGTGCAACGAATTGAGAGTAAGTTCGAGTTTCTTTATTATAAAATAATTGATCGTTCGTTCTGTGCACTAAAAATGAGGCCCAGCAATTGTGTAGTTTTTAAATTTCAATGATTGAGGCACTAAGTGAGTGCCATTTGAAAATCGTTCGCTATTCCAAATTGGTTAATGTAAATTTGTTCTCTTGGCTCTTTTTCTTTCCTTTCTCTTTTTGTTGTTGATTTACTTCTTTTTACATAAACTCTTTTTCTGTTTGTTTTGAAATGCTGCAAGGCTTTGTGGCCTCAATCAATCGATCAAGGCGATATAGTAGCTGAATCTTGGCCATCAATGGTCACTAAACAAGATTCAAATTCCATACTCTACATGAGTCAATTGCAAATAAAGCGTAAAAGGCTTTTAACTGCTTATGTAACTAAATATTTTGATAATGATAATTATGTGTAAGAATAATTGAAGACATCCAACTAACATAGGTTCCCTTTTTGTTTTGTTTATGTTACCTAGGGAGGTGGTGCTGAACCCAAACACATTGATCGTATGTTCTATGCTTTGGAAACTTTCTGCGAGAACTTGGAAGATGCTTTAGTGCCCCATTTACCATTGCTGATGGAACGGTAGGTGTTATCACTTGGACTGTTTGTCTTCTGTAGCGCCATGAGGCTATAATGTGTTTGTTTTTCTTGTCTTTCATAAATAGCCTCTTCGAGGCCATGAACCCCAATAACTCCGTACGCGTGCGTGAATTGGCTTTGAGTGCCATTTCTGCCGCTGCCAATGCTGCCAAGGAAAACATGATGCCTTATTTCCAACAACTCATTGCCATGCTCCAGACTTATTTGGTTAAGACCGACAACGAAGACATTTTGTCATTGCGTTCTCAAGCCATCGACACTTTGGCTGCCATTGCCCGTACTATTGGCAAACAGAACTTTATGCCTTTGGCCACCGATACCATGACCTTTGCTTTGTCTTTGCTGGAAGAAGCCGATGATCCCGATGTACGTCGTGCCCTGTACAACTTGATTGCTTCGCTGGCTGAAGTAGTTAATGAAGAAATGGCTACCGTATTTCCTAAAATTATGGGTCGCCTGTATGATTCCATTCTCTCGACCGAGGAAGTTGTTCCCGAGTTCAAGGAAGATATCATTAATGTACCCGGTCCGGAGAATGATGAAAACGATGACCGTGAAATTGACATTGAAAACTCAGATGGTGAAGATGATGATTTGGATAACATTGCTGGTTACAGTGTAGAGAACTCCTATTTGGATGAGAAGGAAGAAGCCATTTTGGCCTTGAAAGAATTTGCCCAACACACCGGTGCCGCTTTCATACCCCATTTGGAGGAATCGTACAAGAATGTCTACAAAATGATTGACCATCCTCAAGAAGATATCCGTAAGGTGTCCATTGATGCTTTGGCCACTTTCATTATTGCGCTGTACAAGCAGAACGATATCCAGGGTGTTAGCAATGCTATCACCATTTTGATCCCTAAAATGGGTCAAATTGTGCGTGACGACGAAGAAGTTGCTGTTGTTCTGTCCGCTTTGGAGAGCTTCGCTGATTTGTTGAAAGAATTGAAGCAAGTTGCTTTGCCCGACGAAAAAATGTGCGATACCATCTTTACTTGCATCAATGATGTTATGCTTAGCAAGGTGGCATGCCAATTTGACGAACCATCCGGTGGCAATGATGATGAGGTGGAGGAGAGTGAGTACGAGGAAGCTATTGTTGAAGGAGCTGGCAACTTGTTGCCCTTGTTTGGTCAAGCTATGCCACCAGAGAAGTTTGCTATGTACTTTGGACGTGTGTATCCCATACTATTGCAAAAATTGGTAAGTACAAGTTAGATGGAGTAAGAAGTAATAATGGGGGGTTGTTTTGTGATTTAAAGTAAATACATAATTCATAATAATTTAGAAATTGGGATAGAAAGAAGTACAAAAAGATATAACGATAGAAAGTTAGAAAGATATAAATATGTAAAAATATAAAGGTATAATGATATAGATATATAAAGAAATAAGAATAAAGGTATGAATATGTAAAGTTATAAATATATAAAGATATAATTATATATATAAGATATAGATTTAAAGAAAAAAGGGAATTAAGAATAAGGAAATATATAAATGGTCCACAGAATAAATACCTTAGCTTTAAAATACAATTGTTGGCGGATTATTTAATTTAAATATTATATCCTTTTTCTTTACAGCAAAAGGCTAAGAAAAACGAAGACCTCGAGTCACAAAGAGCTTTCGTCTATGGTGCTTTGGCTGAATGTTTCGCTGCTTTGAAGAATTACACTGGCACCTATTTCGACACATTGTGCCCAATTATGATTGACGGTCTTTCCGACGAATTCCATCAGGCTCGTCAAAATGCCGTCTTTGGATTGGGTGAACTGGTTCTGTATTCTGAGGAGAAATCATTCGAGTAAGTATAATAAATCAAAAATGTATTCGCCGTTAGTTTGGAAACTAATACAAAAGCAATCACATTTTATCCGTAACATTTTAGATTTCTTGTGTTCTAATAAAGCTTTACTCTCTCTTTCTCCTTTTAGAGCTTATCCTCATTTGTTGATGGCCTTGTCCCAAGCTGTTGCCAAAGAAACCGAACCCTCGGCCTTGGACAACATTTGCGGCGCCATTGCTCGTCTTATTGTCACCAACTGCACATTGGTGCCTTTGGACCAAGTATTGCCAGTGATGTTGCAACATTTGCCTTTGCGCGAAGACTTTGATGAAAACAGCTCGATTTTCAAATGCTTCAAGCTCTTGTACATTCAGGCCCGTGATGCTCTTGTGCCCTCAATGGAACAAGTCTTGGCCGTGGCCATTCATGTTTTGTACAAAAAGGAGTTTGTGGATCAAGACACCTGCGAGAATGCCCTTGGTCTGCTCAAGGAAATTCGTGAAAACTACCCCGACAAATTCAGTACAGTAGCTAACTCCAATCCAGACATACTTAACTTCTTGCAAACGCTGTAAAGAGTTCAGCTAGTTACAAGCTCATATCGGATGATATAGTAGTATTATCTTGTAATCACAAACACACACACACTCACACACCTATGCGCATTATCAATCGAATTATCGTCTGAAAAAGAAGTATATGTATGGCTCTTTATGTCTGATGAATGTCCGTAACTTCAGCAGAACTACAAAAGGTTTTTAAGTAATTACAAATTATTCAAGCCTTAACACACACCCCCCCTTCGAAAAGACTGTAATGTAGGTAGTTTTTCTCTTAAGGAATCTCTGCCCCCAATTAACGTATATCTAATGTTATTACAAATAATAACTTTTTTAATTAATTTATTTAAAACAAATTTGACATGATTTATATCATATTGTTTATATAAGATATATAATCCACTGGCAATTCGTAATCATCATATTATTTTGCATATCTGGCATATGCCCAGGAGTATCAATGCTTCAACTCCGCTTTTACCTCACGATGAAATTGCTCAATTCGAATTCATTTAGTAGTCGCAAAGTCGAACTACTAACATCTCTATATTGTACATTAAGTTTGTTGTACCTTACACGTACGGCACTGGCTGTGATAATATCCTTTATGTGTCAAATTATCATCGATTGTTGTGATTCCATTAATATTGGTATCCTCCCTCCTCCACGCCCACAAAAAGTATATCAAAACAAAACATATATATAACTACACATACTATTTAACGAAAATACTCCCTTTTCCTTGCGTTTTGAAACTTGAATACCGCAGCAGCAGCTACACTGTCAATATCGATATGGTTTTAAGTGTTGTTTTTAAAACTTTGCAGTGCTTAGCACCTCTCAAAAAAAATATACAATGACTATATATAACCATCACGTATATACACATTATATATATATATATATTAATAACTAAAATAAATTGTAATTTCATTTGCAGGTCAATGTGCGTAGAAAGAACTTTTCTTGTATATTTCTTTCCACAATTCCATATGAACATTGATTATAATTACAGTTTTAGATTTTCAGTTTATCCTATTATTTTTTTATAAAATCGAAAACCAAACAAAAAAAAACTAATAAATGTATTCATGTACTACATAATTCCATATATGTATTGAATGTTGGTTTTGTTTGTACTATTCCGACAGCAATACAACGTCGCGAGTACATGAGCGCAAAAAAGTAAAAAAAAAAACGTCGAAAAATAATATCAGATATTTTGAAATCATAAAATATTATAAAAATTCTTTGTTAACTTTTTATTTTATATTTTTACATATTAAGTGTGGAAATTCTCATAAACCAGAAACAATTTTGAAGTTTAAAATAAAGAACAATTTTAAAAAGTATGTTTAATTTTTGTGTTTTATTTAAGGTTTATCAATCCACACATGGGGAGTTAAAATAGGATCGAAAGAATTCCTATTTTGAGCTCCATAGGGAGGTTTTGGAACTTTTGCCGATCAACTGCAAATTTACCTTAATTTGTAATACCTTTCCTGCAGATGATCAATTCCTTGATCTTCGTTTTAATTATCTGCGTTGCCAAAGTCCACTTTTAAATAGTATTTTGGTAACAGATGTGATAATCCTTTATCCCGATATTAAATTTATTTTGACAATTTATCTGTGGTGAAAAGGAAAAAGTGCTTAGGGCGACTTAAGCAAAAAATTTATTACATTTTATTTTTGACCATAGCTCCTTAAATTAAATAATTTCTGAATTGGAATTCGATGAATGACTCACTTATACTAGAATTATTATGTTTTTAAAAATAAGTTTTAAACTTGGAAAGTGATCCCCTGCAAAATCAGATTTAAGCAGTTTTTCCTTTTCACCACCATATGTATATGATATTTTTTACTCTGTGGCCATAATTGTGCATAGTTAATGGTCATTTCTATTTCGTATTTCCCCTATTTATCGCGTTTAATTTAAGTAAAATGTAATTTTTTTGTTTGTGCATTTTATTAATTCTGCACATTTTATTTAAAGTGTTTCTCTAGTTTATTTGCTTTACAGTCTCTATTGTCTAATATTTTATTTTTATTACTTTGTTTTCGCCTGTTTAGCTTTCGCCTTAGCTTTTGCTTTAGCCTTCAACTTTTTTTCTTTGTTCTTTTGTGGATTTTTCTTAGCGCTCAAAAATCTAGTCTTTTTAAGTTTCTCATCGGTATCCTTATGCACTTCTGTGGTGGCTTGTAATTGTAGTTTTTCCATTAGTGTCAAGCTAGCCTTATCCTTGTGCAGTAATGTCTGATCGATAGCGCGTTCCTTTTGCAATTGTTTCATACGCTTATCTGAAGTAATCTTGTCGCGTAATGCTTCCAAAGCTATTGTATAGTTCTTGGCCTGAGATTCCTCAGTGCTTGTTGAGGTTGTTATTTCGCTGGTTACAACTTTACCAACTTCACCAAGTAGTTTCTAGGGGAGGGTCAGAACAAAATCGTTTAAAAAGGTATTTTATTTAGCTTCAAAGGTGAAAAACTTACATCAAATGATTTTTGTTCGTTCGGTGTTAACAATGTGATGGCTGTGCCGGGTCTGCCAGCACGGGCCGTACGACCAATACGATGTATATAGGTTTTAATATGGCGTGGTACATCGTACGACACGACAATGTCTACATTGGGAACATCAATACCTCTCGCCAGGGCATCAGAACAGACAACACTATTAAAGATAAAAATTGTTACATTTATAGTTAATAATAAATATATAAGTAATAAATTCTGGATCATACTAAAGTTGAGCAAATAATTTCTCGCAATATTTCTAAAAACTATGTACTATAGGTTTTTACTAAATGTGTCGATTACTTGACGCTATTCAGAGAAATTTGCATGTTTGAACATATGATATTGTGTTCTAGCCGCAGTCGTACTTTTATATTATTGATCCGCACATTACTTACCCATTAACTTTTCCTCGTATAAACAGACTCAGCACGTGTGACCTTTCCTTGGCACTCATCGAAGCAGAAAGTTCCTCAATCACCAATTCAGATTTGAAAAGGTGTTTTAAAATAAACGCCAATCTGTTAAAGAAGATTATTTTTAAAAGTATATACCTTCTTCTCTATACTTTAATTATAACATATCCCTCACCTGCCGGAAGCTTCCGCACTGTTGGTAAAGCACAAAAATTTCGACCATGCATTGTCCTTAATCAAAGAGAACAGCGTCAAGGGTTTCAAACGATTTTCGGTCAAACAGAATTTCTCTGTTAACTCAGCCGGTGTCGTATATTTGCCTATAAATTCACCGCGACCTTCCTCCTTTGCACTTGCGGCCATTTCGGCTTGTTCAAGCAGTTTCTCTAGATTAGCCATTACCGAAGTAAACAATATGGGTTGGAATAAACGAAGATTTTGCAGCTTTTCTGGATCCTGCGAAAGAGTGGCGGAGAACAATAGCTTATGCGGTTGGTGGCGGTAGCCAAGTTCTAATTCATTATAGCATAGGGGAGCAGCTACGCCCGACAACAATTGGTCGGAAGTGCTGCGAACATGTTCGTGCAAATGATAAAGCCAATTTTGAAAAACTGCATCCATAATACGATCGGCTTCATCAATTACCAGAAATTGAAGATCTTTAACACAAAATCCTTCGGTTGCATGCAAATGATCAACCAGACGTCCCGGTGTGGTCACCACAATATCCACTTTAGAGTACCATTTACCTTTATAACATTCCACTAGTTTTTCCTTCTCCAATGGCAACGGAGTTTGATTGGATAGCAAGCAAACATTTAAATCTGTCTTTTCGCATAACTTTTTAAAGACACGAAATACTTGAAGGGCCAATTCAGCCACTGGCAAAATAACTAAAGCTCTGATTTTACGCACTGTCCGTTGGGAGAGGATTTGGACTACAGGTATGGCAAAGGCCAGAGTTTTGCCACTACCCGTAGGTGCAGAGACACACACATCTCTTGGACGAAATGGTGCTGGTTTGGAGTGTGATTCCAAAATCCATGGTATAACGGCCGTTTGTACTGGGAACAGACGATAAATACTCATTTCTTTTAAAGAACCCCGTATTTGTGGTGATAGGTATTTCAATTTTGCAAGACCTTCTACATCTACAGCTTCTTCACTTTGAGGTATACTTGTTGAGATAATCTGTGGATGGGCCAACCATGTAGGCAAGACGGCATTGATTCTTTGACGTTTCTTTCTGTCTGCATCATCGCCCAACACCTCGAAGCCAGGCGCCGTGTCCAAATCCTCTGATTCATTGTTGGCACTGACAATATCTACCGGCTGCTCTAGGATGGTATCTATTTCCTGTTCTTCATTTATGGGTTCAGCAACCTCAGTTTCAACTATTGTTTCATCTGTGATGTCTTTGGCCACTTCCTTTTTCTTAGTTTCGGAATGTTTGCGTTTACGTTTTTCAACTTTCTTCAATAGTTTCTGCAGAATTTCACTTTCATCGGCAGGTGCCTTCTCCTCATCTTCACCTAAGTAACTATGAGAGGCAATAGTTTGTCAGCCGATAGTTTTAATTGGGGCCCATCAATATATAATTACCGATTTACTGTAAATAATTCCATAACTGTTGAATGTGATCAAAACTAAATTTGCTGGAGTAAATTAAATGCAACAACAGCAGCACGTGTAGAATAGTCGAATGAAGCAAAATAGAAAACAAAACAAAAGGCACAGTTGTAACAAAGTAGTAAGGCGAACTACTACTATTTCTTTCTATTTTGTCAATTAACGGAATACGTACGTTCGCCGTGAGATGGCATGAACGATCCCACTGAACAGTGTTGAAAAGTTATATATTGAGAATAAAAATTATGAGAAGCGAATTATAATGAATTAAATAGCGGGTTAATAATGTAATGAAGGGAAAATTCGAGCAGTGATGATTTTTAAATTGTTCGGTGAGGTAAATAAAAGGAAAGAAATTACATTAAATTAACAAAAAAAAACAATGTGTTACTTATTTTTATATATGGAACTATGTAGTATATGTGATCTTTATATTAGTGTAGCAACTAAATAAGTTTTTTAATATTAAATCTGTCAATATTTCACCAAAATTAAGTTTACTTAGAGATTTTTTGCCCATTTTGGTTAAAGATTAGTTTTAGTAACAACTCGAAATCTGTACTTGGTTGGTAATAGAACACCATGTTTGGACATCGACACTGGCTGATTTCTTGAAAAAAAGTTATCTTAAAATGACTTTTTAATTAAACAAAACATTTAAAAATTTTGTAAGTCAATTATTATAACGTCAAAAAGAGCTTCATTATGTTAATAACTAACATAGCGATACGAATATAAACTATCGGGTGATTCATTTTTTTGGCTGAAATGTCAAATTAAAAAACAATATACATATATGGCATCCTTTTTTTCTTTGCCCCTTAAACATAAAAAAATGGTTCCCTATAGTATAGGACCCAAGCTTGGGTTTTGAAGTGTTATTATAGATAAAAAAAAATTATCCGCAAGTTAAATCTTTAAAACTTTGTGTAAGATTGTGAAGTGTATGAAATATTAACAATATCCGCTTGATAGCAAGTTTGACATTTTTAAAAATTGAGCGAAGAAATTATGCAATTAATTTTTTTTTGAAAGATTTTGGATTACAGCAATTATTAACAAAATCGGCTTGATAGCAAATTTGGCATTTTTGGCAAATACGGCGAAAAAATTTTAGTTAAAAAATAAGATAAATTGCTTAAAAGATTTTGAAGTGTAGAAAATATTAACAATATCCGTTTGATAGCAAATTTGGCATTGTTTGGCAAATCGGGCGAAGAAGTTGTAGTTAAAAAAGAAGATAAATTTTAAAAAATTTTTAGTTTTTTTATTAGAAATTTTATGAAGTATTAAAATTTTATGGCATTTTTTTGTAAATTTATCTAGAAATTATTTAGCTGTATTACGAATATCAGTATTATATATAGTGTTATGTTGATAAAGCATATGACGTGACAATAGCTGTGTTCGAGAACTTTTCCAGCAGAAAATATCAAGTAAAAAATATCCGGAGAGTAAAAGTGATTTTACTCTCTCTGTAAAAAATATCGCAAAAAGTACGCGAACGACATTCAGTAAAAACTATCAAGTAATCAACATCGAACCACAAAAAAACCAATATGTGCACTGCTTCTGGTAGCCTTTTGTCGTAGCGTAGCTTTTGGTAATCGCTCCATTCCAACAGTCGATGGCTAAGATTGCTGCCACATTGCTGCCATTGTTCATCGACGCACTTCACATTGTTGGAGATCTATTTAATTTACAAATTTCATTAAACTGCTTAAAAAAAAAAACAATTTTCATACTTACCTCTGTCATTGTTAAATTTTTTCTTTTATTTTTGCTAATTTTTTAATTTGGTTTATTGACATACAACAGCTGATCAAAAACAGCTGTTCGTACTTGCCAATTCTTACTGGGACAAATTTCTCCAGTAAAAACTTGCAAGTTCTCTATCATCGAACTGTCAAAATAATCGCTCTCTGGCTCTCTCGTTATTGGCTTTTTGGAGTAAACGAATACTATCAAGTAAGAAATAGTAATCATTTGTACAAATTTGTACAAATTATCATGTTCTCGAACACACCTTAAAAAATATGTACCAAAAGTGTACTTTTATAGTACCAAAAAATACTTTCAATGTACTAAAATATAGTGGCAAAGTGGTTATAACACGCGACTACCATGCGCGCGTGATCCGTGGTTCGATTTCCGGCTCCAGTCAATGCCTTGATCTTCGTTTTAATTATCTGCGTTGCCAAAGTCCACTTTTAAATAGTATTTTGGTAACAGATGTGATAATCCTTTATCCCGATATTAAATTTATTTTGACAATATATCTGTGGTGAAAAGGAAAAAGTGCTAAGGGCGACTTAAGCAAAAAATTTATTACATTTTATTTTTGACCATAAAAAATATGTACCAAAAGTGTACTTTTACAGTACCAAAAAATACTTTCAATGTACTAAAGTATAGTGGCAAAGTGGTTATAGTACGCGACTACCATGCGCACGAGATCCGTGGTTCGATTTCCGGCTCCAGTCAACTGCAATTTTCTTTTGGACCGGCCCTTGATGTTGTAGACAGCAACTTCGCAGTATAGTGTCGAGTCAATCGGCATGTCTTGTTAAAACTAATCTAACAGAGACTTTCGCATTCATCGATAAACAAGTAGGTGCCGTTTGTTGTGAATCTAAATAGAAGGCGTGTTAATTCGCAACAACTCGAGAAGTTATCCCAAGCATTCACAAAGTGTAAAGGTAGAGGATAAGTATTAAAAAGTACATTTGATGTACCAAAATTGTACTTTTATCGTACGAAAATGCAAAGAACATAAATACAGAAGAAGTATATTCCTTGTTTGTTTTTATCATTAAATAACACGGTGGTAGGTTGGTAGAAGAAGAACGTGGATTGGTAGAAGAAAAATATAAAATTGTAATGCTGATTAAATGTTACAGTTATCTTTGTGGCTGTGGAGTCAGAAAATGGTGGAAATTCTTTACATTTCATTGTTTTTTATATCGTGCTATCAGTTTAGTCAAGAAGTCAAATAAGACCGTCGCGAAATGTAATGTACTTACGCCCTTAAATAACACACTTGTAGTTTGGTACTGTGGCTGTGGACAAAGATAACTGTAACATTTAATCAGCATTACAATTTTATAACTTAAAAAAAAAACTTAATTTCCCTTTGCACCCCATGAATGAGGTGTGGGATAGTTTTTATGACTACAAGTGTGTTATATAAGGGCGTAAGTACATTACATTTCGCCATTTGTAAATTCTATGTTCTTTGGATAAAGTACTTATATTGCACCAAATTTGTATATTCTTATTGTACCGGTAAGTTTGCTATTGTTCCACAAAGTATTTTTATTGCACCAAAGAGTCTGCTTTTATAACAAAAAGTACATATGTTGTATCAAAGAGTACTTTTACCTTACCAAAAAAATTTACTTCTATTTTACTAACAAGTACTTGTGTTGTACCAAAAAGTCTGTTTCCGACCAAAAAGTAGTTAAATTGTACCAGTGGACTTTTATTGTTTCCAAAAGTACTTTTTGGACCAATAATTATTTTCAGTGTACTTAAAAGTACTTTTGTTTTATTGTACCAAGAAATCCTTTAATTATAACAGTACGAACTTTTATTTTACCAAAAAGTATTTTTTTACCGAAAAATTTTCGAAAAGTACTTTTAGAAACTTTTTTCAGTATACTCAAAAGTACTTTTTTTGTACCAAAATGTACTTTTGTTATACCAAAAAGACTTTCTATTATACAAAAGTACTTTTATTAGACTAAAAAGTCTTATTTTGTACAAAAATTACTCCCACTGTAATAAAAATTATTTTAATTGTACCCAAAAAGTACTTTAATTGCACCAAAAAGTACTTTTATTGAACCAACCAGATAATTAAATATACCAATAAGTACTTTTATCGTACCGAAAAGTACTTTTATTGTGTCTGTTATAGCAAAAAAATTAATCAATCGAATAACAATTTTTTTTAATGTACTAAAAAGTTTTATGTTTTGAAAGTTATTTAAAGAACCAAAGAGTACTTTTGCTATACTAAAAAGTACTTTTATTACACCAACAAATACTTTTATTGTACAAAAATTCTGTTAATGAACTTTAATTGTATCAAAGTACTTATATTTCATCAAAAAGAACTTTAATTGTATTTAAAAAGTAATTTATTACACCAGCAAGTACTTTTATTGTACTAAAAAGTACTTAAATAGTGCTGAAAACTACTTCTATCAAACCTAAAAGTACTTTTATTATACCAAAAAGTACTTAATTGTTACAGAGAGTACTTTTATGTTACCAAAAACTATTTATAACGTTTACTTTTATTGTACCAAAAAGTTCTTTGTTATACTTAAAATTATTTTTTTTTTCCGTAGGATTGGTCAGAAGATTACCATTTGAATCCTTTACTGCGTGATTTCGGTTTGCGTTCTGCCCTGTTAATCGGCCAATTATCCGGTGAAGTTGTCGTATATTGTTGGCGCCCGCCGCGTCCTCTGCTTCTGTTGCCATATTCTCAAAGTATTTCCTTTTGTCTGTTCGGGCAGCCTTTGGCGCTGATATTCTTGGTTGAGACTGGGATTTTCATTTTTCTATTGTTTGAGACTATTTCTTTCCTTTATAAGATCCCATGTGCTGTCGGATATCCATATTTTCCTATCTGATTTGCGATCGTATCCTATATTTTCCTCTGCGATGCTTCTAAGTTGGTTACAGGTCTCCTCCCATATTGTATTTCTGGACGGCTTGCAATTTCTTAATAAATGTCCGACTTTTTCCTTTGTCGAATTATTCCGTAGTTTGTTTACGTCGAAGCGTTTGAATATAGTAACCCGGCTATTCTGTTTATACATCTTCTTCAACTTGATAGTTATATTTGCGATCACGATTTCTTGGTCGCTGTCAATATCCGCACCTCTTTTCGAGCGTACGTCCGTTAATGACCCTCTCCATTTGCGGCTTATGCAAATATGGTCTATTTGATTCCGATTTTGTCCGTTTGGTGATGTCCACGTATATTTGTGGATATTCTTGTGCGGGAAGAGTGAGCCGCCTATAACAAGTTGAAAAGTTTGGCAAAATTCAATAAATCGCTCTCCGTTGTTATTCCTGCTTCCTAATCCTTCTTTGCCCATTATTTGGATTAGACCTAAGTTGTCGCTGCCAATATTAGCGTTAAAGTCTCCAGTCATGATTAGTATGTCACTATTAGCAATTTTAAGAATTGTGGCAGTAAGTTGGCTGTAAAATTCGTCCTTATCGCTGTCAACAGAATCTTCCGTCGGGGCATAACATTGTATGATTGTAACGAAACGGCCAGCTTTGCTGTAGAATCTGGCAGTAATAATCCTATCAGATACAGGGTTCCACGAGTTGAGGCTTCCCTTTATTTCCTTGCTTATTACAAAGCCTACACCACTTTCGCATCTACTATTTTTTCCACTATGCAAGACAACATTTCCGTTTGCCGATGTAATTTCTCCATTTCCACACCATCTCATTTCGCTTTTTCCAAGGATTGAGACCTTTAACATTTTCATTTGTGCTTCTAATTGGGCTAGTCTTGATGTTTCTCTAAGAGTTCTCACATTCCATTGTCCTCCTATTTTTATCCGGGTACGTATGCCAAAAGTCGTCATCGTATTTTGGGGAGTTTCGTTTATTTCTCTTGTATCAGTTTCATTAATCGATTTGAATTCAGATAAGTGGATGATTGGTCCACTGTATCCTAGGGTGGTACTGGGGCTGCCAGTTTATAGTCGCCATCCCAACTATTTGAGTAGTAGTTTATATAGCGAGCCGCTTGCTCCAAGTCAGACGCTCGCTCGCTGCCGAACCTAACCTGGTGAACCGTCGCTGCAGTAGATTTAAGGGGTCAGGTTCGATGCTTATCTTAAAGGACTGCATCGACTCGCCCTGACAGTGAAGCACAAAGTGCCACACTCGCTGATTGTCCGGGGCTGCTTATTTGTCCTAGGGACTTATTCGCAGCGGGCCTTTATATCTAAAGGCCGTTCACTATCCGCAACCTGTGAGCCGTCCGGTAGCCTTCAGCTCGGCTTCTTGCGAAACCCCCTCCATAATTCCGCAAGACCGGATAAAATTATTTTAATTATACTAAAAAAATTAAATTTTTTATACCGAAAAAGTACTTTTATTCAGCGTTTGAAAAAAACTCACAAATGTGCACAAAATGTATGCAAAACTCTTTTCATGAGAGTGTTTGAGAGGTAAATGTGACACAAACTCTGTACCGTTGAGCATGTTAACATGCAAACTCATCTCGCTAAGTGTCGGAAAACGATGTTGCTCTTTTTTCTGGCTCCCGTCGTGTGTGCGATAAAGATGACACAACTCATATGTGCACTGAGAAACGAAAATACCCAAACACGGAGTAACATATGAATATTCATATCAAGGTGTATTTAATAAGGTGGTCGCACTAGAACAACAACTAAAGACTTTGCAACAAAAACATGTACATTGTTTTTGCAAAGAGTCCCGAACTGTCAAATTGAGTTGACAGAAGTCGAACAAAAAGTAAACAAAGCGAACTAAGCGCAAGAAAATTTGACAATCTAGGTCCAATTCGAATGAAAAAAGTTCAAATCAGCTGACTAGTGCGGCCACCTTATTAAATACACCTTGATTCATATAGAGAAAAAAACACATACATACATATATTTACACATATACAGCTATATTTCTTCTTCTTCTCTACCAATCTTTTAGTGTCGCTCGTTTATGTGTGCACACCATCTTTGAGTGCTCAGGAAAAAATTGTACAAAAGAGTTTTGTTATGTGTTGACTCTGTGTGCGGAGCATCTTCGATCATTAAACTCTTGTGTTATGAGTTCGCCTGCGCTCATTACCGACGTTTAAAATGTGTTGAGCAGAGTGTTTTGGAGTCTTTTCAATCCCTGCTTTTATTGCATAAAATAAAAAATATATTTTATACTTTTATTGTTTAAAAAAAAACTTTTATTGTACTTTTACTGTTGTATCAAAAAGTACTTTTATTGTTTCGAAAAATTCTTTTTACTATAAGTACTTTCGTTGTAACAAAAACAATTTTAAATTTACCTTAAAATACTTTTATTACAACAAAAAGTGAAAATAAATGCTTTCATTGTAATCTTAATACAAATTTAGGCTTCTTTTTTAAAATCTGGCTTACAGCTTTTAATTTTATTTAGATAAAATTGTTATAAATTTAAAAATTCATAAACACTATTTTTGCAATATTGTCATCAAAGTAAAGATTAAATGTTTATCAACTTACTTCACCAGTTTAGTAAAACATGTTAGTATCGAATCTGTAACACATTTCAATACTACTTCATATTAAATGTACTACATCCTCCCTATGACAAGCCAATTTAAAAATTATTAATGATTCATCCAAATCCAAAGTAAATAGTTCTGGTCAGTAATTCAGGTTTTTTACTACTTCTAGGTAAGCCCTTTTCGCGGGACAGTATTACTAACCACTAATAATTTTCTCTTGACATGAAACGAAAGAAAAGTAAATGTATGCGCATATGTTTATTTAATGCATATTTTGAAAAGTGGCACCCCTAGCAACGCCTAAGTAAGATACTACATACACACAACTTTACTATTTAAACAGTTGGATCAATCGTAATAAAAAAACAACATTTACAACATAAACTTAAATTTAATTTTTATCTATAGGATAAAGAAATTTGGGGCTTCATATTTTTTTAAACAATAATGTTGTTATTAACAATATAAATAAAGAAATCACTTTGTTTTTCATAAAATGCTTCCTAAAAAGGATGGTTTTTTTTTATATTACATCCGTAAGTGTGTGGACTCATGACCTCAATACCTGCTTATGTTCAATTAAACTTCAACAAGATAAGTTTTGCAACTAACCAAACTTTATACAGAAACTTTTTAATATAATAAGTTGGCACGTTTAAAACTCATTGACGTCTATCAACGTTCACAACCATATTCAAGTGCTTTTCTTCTACACTTATACCAAAATAATTTCAAAATGATATCAATACGAGAAATTGCAATTATTTACTTACTCTGAGTATTGCAAATTTTCCACCTGCAAAGAAAGAACAGAAAACCCCATTAGTATTGCAAATATAGGTTTCTTTTGCGCTACTATTTTTTTTTATTTATTTTAATTGCAACAACGTTACGAATGTGATTTCCCTTCCGGCAATTAAATTACAAATGACAAACAGGTTAGTTACTTACTTACTGCGCGTTTTTTCCTTCGATATGTGATATAATTAAAAATCCCTTTTTAACCGCAAAATTAAAAGTATATCGCATTTAACAGTGACTGCTGCCAGCAATGATCATTCTCAATACTTGGACTTTCCTATATTCAATTGGGGTTGGTTGACTGAGTCTACTCGCATTTGCATTTTGTAGGTATCGATATGGTTTTTTTTTGTTGTCATTTTATTTTTATTCGCAAAAACTATTAATTAATAAGTTAAGTTTAAAAGTGTTAACATTTCTTTTAATTTCTTTTTTGTTTATTTGCTGTTTAGTTTTTTTTTTTTTGATTCACTCATCATCACTCAGATACGAGTAGACGCCTCGTGAGACAAACTATTAATTGACTACGGTGTAAGAGAACACATTCAGTCAGACAGTGAGTTTTCGAGATACAATATGTGAGTGTGTGGAGTATGTTACACACTTACAGTGTGCAGACGGTGAATTGTGTTAAACTGAGACATATGATATGATGATATTTTGTATGGAAGATACAAAAATCGAATGCAGTTTTTTATTTTATAACCAAAAAAAAAAAAAATTGAAATAAAACAAGAACCCCCCAAATGTTGACGACCCCCGCTATCGATATAAGGAGCATGATTTAAGGATATGCACCTGGAATGTCCGAACTCTATACAGAGATAGTGCCTCTATCCAACCGGCGGATGTCCTCGATAAAGGCTAACTTCACCGCTATACAGGAAATGAGACGGACGGGACAGGGATGCACACGATGAAAGAACTGTGACATCTTTTACAGCTGCCATGCAGAAAGACACGAATTTGGATGTGGTTTCAAAGTCGGCAAGAGACTTCGACACCTGGTCTCGCGGTATAACCCTGTAAGTGACCGAATAGCCACCATTCGTATCCGGGCGAAATATTTTTACATTATGCTGATTTGTGTACACGCCCCGACGGAAGACAAAGACGATGACATTAAAGATGCATTCTATGAGCGCTTGGAGGAGGTATATGACCGCTGCCGTACTGGGTTATGAAAAACCACGCTCAGACAAGCCCTGGTACGGTGATGAATCTCGCGAAATGTCTGAGGGAATGAATGCTGCATACAAGGCAAAACTGCAGCCAATGGCAACGCGTGCGGTGATGGAGCATTATAAAGAGAATAGGAGGGAGATGAAACGCCTGTTCAGATGGAAAAAGCGTCTGTGGAAGAAAAGAGAGAGCCAGGATATCGAAAACTACAGGGATAGAGGTGAGGTCCGAATGTTCTACCAAAAGGTAAAAAGTAAAGGTTTTGGAACAGGGATTCCCACCTATAAGGACAGAGACGGAAATCTGGTCACGGACACTCAGAGTGTGCTGCAGATATGGAGGGAACACTTTCGATCTCTACCCGTTCCCGAAGGCAGCATAAGTGACGAAATCGCACCAATCATCGATGATGGAGTAGACTGTCCACCCCCGAGCCAAAACGAGATCAGCACGGCAATTACACGGCTTAAAAACAACAAAGCTGCGGGAGCCGATGGACTGCCGGAAGTGTTTTCTAAAGCCGGCGGCGATGATCTAATAACATGCATGCACCAGCTCATAAACACGATTTGGCTCAGGGAGTGCATGCCCGATGATTGGAATCTGAGTGTTCTATGTCCCGTGCTTAAGAAAGGCGATCCTAGTGTGTGTACCAACTATCGCGGGATTAGCCTTTTACCCATCGCATACAAGGTCCTGTCTAGAGTGTTATGTAAAAGACTAAAGCCCATTCTGGCGAACCTGATTGGACCTTATCAGTGTGGCTTTAGACCTGGTAAATCCACCACCGACCAGATATTCACGCTACAAAAAATCCTGGAGAAGACCCAAGAATGCAGATCGACAACTACCATCTGTTCATCGATTACAAAGCTGCATTCGACAATCCGATACGACAGAAATTGTTGGATGCTATGGCTGAGTTTGGTATCCCCGCGAAGCTAATTTAACTCTGCGGGATGACACTGACTAACACGAAGTCTTCAGAGAAAATTGACAATCTGTCAGAGCCATTTTCTACCAAGCGAGGCTTTAGACAAGGCGATAGTCTGTCCTGCGATCTCTTTAACATCGTAATGGAGATGATCATGTGAAAAGCCGCAATAAACAAGAATGGCACCATATTTAACAAAAGCCACATGTTGCTCGCGTATGCAGATAATATAGATATTATTGGACGTGGATCGCGAGATGTTACTGCGGCTTTTTCGAGCATTAAAAAGCAGTCGGCTGAAGTGGGTCTGGTGATAAACGAGGACAAAACCAAGTTATTTGTTTCAACGAACAAAGAGTCCACTCGTCTGGGACGCTGCGTGAACGTTGACAACTATAACTTTGAGGTGGTAGATGATTTTGGGACCGGCCGTGGCATAGTGGTTAGAACACGCGACTACCATGCGGGAGATCGCATCTTCAAACCTGGCTCCAGTCATCTTAAAAGAAAAAAAATGAATACAAATTTTCTTTCATTGTCGGCTCCCCTCGAATGTTGTTGACAGCAACTTCGCAGTATTAAGCGTCGATTCAATCGTCGTGTCTAGTAAGAGCTTCTCAAACGGTGACGTTCGCATTCGTCGATAAACAAGTAGGTGCCGTTAGTTGTGAATCTAAAAATAGAAAGCGTGTTAATTCACAACAACGCGAGAAGCTATCCCATAATACCTCATTCATGGGGTGCAAAGGGAAATTAAGATGATTTTGTCTACCTTGGCTCCGCCATAAACAAAAATAATAATGTCAGCCTCGAAATCAAAACACGAGTATTGATCGAAAACCGCTGCTACTATGCGCTAAGCAAGCGATTTAACGACAAAGCGCTCTCTCGAAGAACAAAGATCCAGCTCTACCAGACTCTGGTCCTACCTGTCTTGCTCTACAGCGCAGAATCCTGGGTAATGACACAAGCGGATCAATCTATTCTGGGAGTCTTCGAGAGAAAAATACTCCGCAAAATATTTGGACCCATCATCGTGAACGGCAAGTACCGTCGTCGAATGAATCATGAGCTGTATGAACTGTACAACGACATCGACGTGGTCAAGCGCGTTCAAATATACCGAATACGCTGGCTTGGACACGTTGAACGAATGGACGAAAACGCTTCGGCTCGAAAAGTATTTGGCAATAAACTCGATGGGCGGCGCAGGAGGGGGCGACCAAAACTCCGATGGATGGACCAGGTGAAAGAGCTGTTAACTAAGC
Organism: Muscina levida; assembly: GCA_964034835.1. Lineage (NCBI taxonomy): Eukaryota > Metazoa > Arthropoda > Insecta > Diptera > Muscidae > Muscina > Muscina levida. The sequence continues at coordinate 37,664,735 of OZ035883.1, forward strand.
TTGGTGTGACAAACTATCTACGGAGCGCAAAAGACCGAAGCGCTTGGAATACTTTTCTACGTGCGGCTACTGATAGATACATTTCTGTTGTTGCTGCCATCAAAGAAGAAGAAGAAGAAGGTTAAGACGTTTGGGCTGGGGAGTGATCAGTCAGTCACCCAAGCCTTTTATACATATATATAGATAGAAATTTGTTCTTGATATATATACATTTAATAAAACCTACACAACCAATTTACAGCCTCATGTTTTTTCAACTGTTTCAACACGCACGTATGATTCTGATCTCCCAACTATGTTCACAATACAATGACTGAGTACTGTGTATTCACACTATGCATCTCATTATATCATACATGTGTGTCGTCTATACACATGTATGTATGTATGTATGTCATTCTTAACAAACACTTGGTTAAATTGTAGTATGTTCTTTTATATTTTTGAAATATTTTGATTCAATTTAATATCGCTGTTGTGTTTTTTTTATGACTTTAATCGTTTCACAAAAATAACCGAGTTCTCTTCCATTAAGCGATTTGAAAAAATAAAACTGCTTTAACTTGTTGTTGTTGTTGGTGTTACTCTTATTGCTGGCAACAGCAATCGCAGCAGTAGCAGCAGCAATAATGGTCGCTTGTTTTGGTAGTAGTATTGGTAACTGTTTTAGCCAGCCAGACAGCCACTCAGCCAAAAGCCAGTCGGTTTGTCATTTATAGCTGAGGATATAAAAGCATTCTCGATTATTTTCCAATACTCCGTTCTAGAGTGAAATTCAAATTTTTGTTACGCGCGCGCACATTTCAGTATTTGCAGCGTTCGTTTGGCAAAGCACGCAAAGCTTTAGTAAATCGTTGATATCGAGTAAAATACAAAAGTTGGCGTGTTGTTAGTTTTCAGCAAAGAACAAAGGATATTAATATACGTTACGTTACCTTACGTTAAACATTACATTATATGCAACACAATATATGACAAGATGTGCAAATCTTTACAATGTTGTTTAGTTATGGCACTTTTGCTATGTCTTAGCGCTACAAAAGTGTAAGTGGAATACTTAGTAATGTTGTAATTTTTAACAATACCAAAAAAAATTTCTTGTTCAAAAAATAAAATTGGGTTTAAGGACCAATAATAAAAAAATGGGATGTTAAACTCCTAAGTTCACGTACTGTAATAAAAATAAATAATGAACAGTTATGAAAAAAAAATAATAAAAAATAATATAATAAAATTTTTTCAAAATATGTTTGTTGATATTGTGTTTTCAAAATGTAAAAGACAATAAAATTTTACATTGGTTAATGTTTTACGCGATACCTCAAAATAAGGATAACGACCAAAGTTGTGACTGTTTTAAACATAGTTATGAAAAAAATTCTAAAAAAAATATTTTAAACTGCTGAGGACATTATGTAAAATATATTTTTTAATTATAAAAATAAATATTGAAAAATGTGCGAATAACATTAAAATATTTTGGTTTTTTAAATATGTTAAAGTTGAATAAAAATTTAGTTAAGTAGGTTTAACAATTGTAAATTGAACAGTGTACGACTAAATCGCAATGAATACGGCAATTTTAAAAATTGGGCGGTATTGTTATATAACAATCGAAATTTGTTTTTCGGTATGGTTTTACTTTTTCACGGCCATATAGTGTTCGCGGTCTTTCACATTACATTTGTACAAACTAATTTGAAATTTTTTTTTTGAAATTAGTTAAAATATGTTTTATGCATGGAAATTATAAACCTTAACGGTGTGCACATTTTCTTCAAAGAAATTTTTTCCAGGTCCTATGGTTTTCATGGTATAAGCAGTTAAAGTCGGTCTTTCACATTACAAATTTTGGAAATCACTTTTGAGGTAGACAGATACTTTCTAAAAGTTCTGCTCTTATAGACAACGGGTTGTCCCCGCACTTTTGGAGATAAAAGTTGAATAATAAAGAAAGGAAATTGCATTTCAACGGTTTAAATATGTTGCTTAGAAGCCTCAGTAGAACTTAAAATATCAAGACTTTCACATTACATCGAAAGTCTTTCACATTACATCGTACAAATTTTTGCATTTAAAAACGATTTTGAGTGCTTATAAATGCTTCTTAAAGAATTTTTTTTACAACCAAAGACCAATATTAGGCCTTGGGGCTAAGGGATCGTAATAAATATCATGGTGTGGGCGGTGGGGGTAGAGCGATTTGTGACAGGTGGGACAAAACCATGTTTTTATCAGCTTTTTATGGCAAAAAAAAGGTGTCAAAAAATTCGAAAACAGCATGACAGTATTTAAGGCGGCCCACACCTGGCCGTGTTCGCGAAAATTTTATTTACAAGAGACTCGATATCCTTTCTTGGCATATCACTTTACTTCAGTTTACGGTTTTATCTCAATTTACGCATAGCTTCTGCCCTCTTTCTTTTGAGTTCATCGTATTTAACATTCTTTTTTAGCTTTTCGATGTAATTTTTATTTTTTTCTGCACTTGTGAGTGGATCCTACCAAAAAAAATATTTAAGTAATTTTTTTTCTTTCAAGTAGTATTTCACATTACACACATTAGATGGCAATTTAAACTGAGAAACCAGCATTAATCTTCGAAAACACCACCCATTCCAGATATTAGGAACTCCTGCTCGGAAAAAGTTTTGTTTTCATAACAAAACACCAGCGTGCAACCGCCGTTATAAAACTTTTCCAATTTTAGTCTGTCACATTACACCGAAATTGCGCAGTTTTCATTGCCATCAAATGTGCATTTAAAAATTTTTTTTAATTTTTTTTTTCGTTTTCACCACTTAAACAATTCTTTATCTATATATTGCAAAAGAAAACAATGCAATTTTCTGAGCAAAATAGGTTGTTTTTACCTTTTTCCGTGACCTATTCAATTTGTTTGAAATCTCAGTTTAAAGCTTACTAGAAAAAACATGCTAGGGTTGCCACAGATATGCAATTTTCGACCAAAAAACAGTGTGGCCAGATTTATTATACACTTCTTATATCATACACACAAAATTTTTTTGGAAAAGTCACAAAAATGTTTTTCCCCTCTGGTTGACATTTTCGCGAACACGGCCATATGGGTATTTCCAGCGGAAGGACGGTCGATTTCATTGTAAAAAATTGCTATATTTTTAACTGAATGTTGTTGTAATTATACAATGAATTTGTTGAACTTATGTTAACAAAACAAACTATATAAATCGTTGGAAAGTCTATTCGTTCCAAATCCGCTGAGAAACTTAAATATATACTTAACCGCGTTAGTGGCTTTTTAGTGCGTAAAAGTACGAAAAACCTGTTTTTTACCCGAAACTTAAGATTTTAGGGGTTTTGAGAAATTTGAAAAATAGATTCTTGTAGTGCTCAGCAGCACCTACCAGAAAAATAGTATAATTTCCAAATTTATTGTTTTCTTTGTCGCTCTGTGTTATCCATAGAATAATGGGTGTGTCCGCAACGCACATTTAGATTGAAGTAGCATAAAAAGTAAAAGTATTTTAAATGTGAAGTAAGTTGTTTATTAAACCACAACATGTCTTCTTAATTTTACAAAAAAGAATATACTGGTCACATAAGAAATTTCACAGTATTTCACAAATTTTCACATACACTTCAAGTTGCTGTGGAAAATTGTGTGTGTCCGTAACGCACTTTGTGTTAGTCATAATTTTGAATACAACATTTTAAGTAAAGTTTCATTAAAATAACATTAAAGTACGGTCCAAAATCTTTTTTCATATGAACATAATCTTCAAATCTCCAAATACTTTTCGAGATAACTACTAAAAAAAAGAAAAAAAAAAACGTGCGTCCGCAACGCTAGGAATTACCCATATATTTAAAGTCTACAACCCATTAAAAAAATTCACTAAGGGTTTTTGAAAATTTGTCCTAAAACGGACCCTTTTGTACTATTTGGCTAAAAGGAGGTGAATTGGATTGAATATTATGGAGATGTCGCATAATTATAATACTTGGTAGGCTCAAATGAGGACACAGTTCAAAGTATTATAAAAATCATAGGCGCGTGGGACCGGCCGTGGCATAGTGGTTAGAGCACGCGACTACCATGCGGGAGATCGCAGGTTCGAACCTGGCTCCAGTCATCTTAACCCTTTAATGACGATACCGAAATAATGGGAATTTTTTAAAGATTTTGTCAGTACTACATATAAATTAGTTAAAAAACTAATTTTACATAAAAAAAGTAAGTCGAAAAATTTCAGAAAAATATCCATTTTTACTAGCGTTATGACGACTGTGATCATATGGTAACAGCTTTAAAACAGTTAAATAAAAAGAACCAAGTACAAAATAATTGATGCAATACGTTTTTATGATATTTTATATTCTTCTCAAATAACAAAAACTAAAAGTCTTTAATATATCAGTCTGTAAACAACCAAAAAATATTCTTAATATGGAGTGACTTTTTATATCCCTTCATATTGCTGTTTTGCGCACATATGAAAAACACCTATTTTAAATGATCCCCCACGCTCGCTACTGACGTCTGGTCGCATAGCGGTAAATCAAAAATAAAAGTTCAAAGCATGCTTTGATGAAATCAAAAAAGAAAATTCTTGACATTTATTCTTATGTTTATTTTATTACGTGCAATATCTAACGCTGTCGACATTACCATATGGTAACAGTCGTCACTAATGGGTTAAAAGAAAAAAAAATAAAATAAAATTTTCTTTCATTGTCGGCTCCCCTCGAATGTTGTTGACAGCAACTTCGCAGTATTAAGCGTCGATTCAATCGTCGTGTCTAGTAAGAGCTTCTCAAACAGTGACGTTCGCATTCGTCGATAAACAAGTAGGTGCCGTTAGTTATGAATCTAAAAAATAGAAAGCGTGTTAATTCACAACAACGCGAGAAGCTATCCCATACCTCATTCATGGGGTGGAAAGGGAAATTATGTTTTTTTTTTTTTTTTTTTTTTTTTAGGCGCATGTAGCATTTTAGTGTGGGAGCCTACAAAAGACCAAAAGGAGAGTACAATACAATATATTCTTCAGAATTGATAGAACTTCTATCCAACAAAAGTTGAAATGTGAATGGACATGGTACTTTATTATGGTAAGACTTTTGGTGCCGTGACATAAACCACACGGACATAAACCCCAAAAAATTTTTGAGGATAATGTCCGGACAACTTCCCGGACATAATACCCAATTTCATTGGGATTATGGTACTTATCTGCGGACATAAGCCCCAATGGGGAATATAACCGATTTTGTTGTTGTACATATTTAGTATTTCAACAAAAGAGAAGAGAACAATTTGAAATATTGTTATTGCAGTGAGAGTCGAATGCGGTGGGGGGCACTGTCTCTCTGCAGCACGAGACGAATGCGGTGAAGGGCACGCCCAGGATGAATTAGACCCCAACTATCTTACAGTCAAATTTTAAATTATCACAGTTGCATATTTATATCCTTACCCTTACGGTTAAGGGTATATATCACATTGGTACGAGAAAAAGTGCAACGCATTAAAGGTGACGAGTTGGGTCTTTAGTATCTTAAGACCAAATTCGTTTCAGGGATATTTAAGACGATTGAGTCATGTCCGTCTGCCTGGCATGATAACTCAAGTAAACCATCACTGATCCCTATTAAAATTTAAAAGTTATCTAAATAAAGTTATGGGATTGCAAATTAGGTATCTTTTGGTACCTCTTATACAAAATTACATATTTTTGAATAGGTCAACTGGGTAAAACCCCAGAAAACCTAAACATTTACCACAACCCTTCTGGTACCTCCTATACAAATGACATTATTTACCATCACATTTCTACATGCATATCTTTTTTGTTTGTACAATGAATTCAGTCAAATTTTGTCTAGAGAAACGCTTATGGAAATCTTACTTAAGAATAAATACAAACTATATTGGCCTACCCTTCTGGTACCTCCTATACAAAATTCCCTCTTTTGTGGAAAATTAATTTTTCTGCCATAACATACAGACGGACAAATGGAGGATATTTTAATTTGGTCAGAAGGGGTGTGGAAACCATTCTGGTATTTCCCATACTGAAAAAAAACTTAATTTCCCTTTACAACCCATAAATGGGGTATGGGATAGCTCTTCTCACGTTATTGTGAAATAACATATTTTCTCTTTTTTGATTCACAACCAACGTCACCTACTTGTTTATCGACGAATGCGAACGACGCCGTTTAAGAAGGTTTTACTAGACATGCCGACTGAGACTATACTGCGAAGTTGCTGTCGACAAAATCGAGGGGGCCGGCGATGAAAGAAAAAAGTAGGTGATTCGAGGCAAGAATCAATTCATAGATCTCCCGTATGTTAGTTGCAGGTGCCAACCATCATGCCACGGCCGGCTCCCATACAATTGACCGAATTAACTCATTTTAGTTTTACTTTTTTTTTGGAAAATTATAATTTCTCCCAGAATATCCGAACGAAAAACAGAAGAATACTTAAATTTTGTTTGATTGTAAAATTAGGCAAAACTTTTTCGTTAATTTTTCATTTAATATCGCTAGGCTTGAGGTCATAGATATTACTTTGAGAAAAAACACTGATTTTTATCAGAAAGCCGAAAAATGTACCCTCTATAAGTTTTAAAAAACTTAATTTCTCTTTACACCCCATGAATGAGGTATGTGATAACTTCTCGCGTTGTTGTAAATTAACACGCTTTCTATGTATAGATTCTCAACTAACTGCACCTACTTGTTTATCGACGAATGCGAACGTCACTGCTTGAGAAGCTTTTTACTAGACATGACGATTGACTCGTCACTTATACTGCAATGTTGCTGTCGACATCATTGAGGGGGCCGACAATGAAAGAAAAATGTAGATGACTGGAGGCGGGAATCGATCCTGGGATCGTCCGCATGGTAGTCGCCTGTACTAACTATTATGGTATGGCCGGTCCAATAAGTCCGGTTCCATTAAAATACATATATAAATTGATATGGCTCAAATCCTCATTGAATCTGTCCAAAATCTCTTAATAATATCCTTAAAGTTATCCCAAAATTCAGTCGCTACCCAGTGTAGCCGGATCCGTTTCGGACTCGTTACTGATCCGTTTCTACGAAGATTTTATCCGAAATGGATTCAAAAAATGATCCGAAACGGATTCAAAAAAAAAAATCCGAAACGAAAACTCGGATCCGATTTCGTATGAAATCCCTTTTTTTATCCTTTTTTGAATCGGTATTCGGATTGAAATCCGAAACTGATTCAAAAAAAAAAAAGGAAACGAAAATCAGTTTCGGATTCAGTTTCGAATACAAAATGGATTCAAAAAAGGATCCGAAACGGAAATCAGTTTTGGATCCGATTTCGTTTAAAATTCCTCTTATCGGATCCAAATAGGATTCTGTTTCGGATCCAAAACGGATTCAAAAATAGATCCGAGACCGAATCGGATTCGGATCCGATACGGATTCAAAAAGAGTAAAAACGATCCATTTATTCGAAATTCAAATTCGAATTTCATACGAATTCGATTTCCGTTTCGGATCCTTTTTTGAATCCATTTTGTATCCGAAATAGATTTCCGTTTGGGATTCCGTTTCGGATCAGTAAAATCCAGATTTCAATGATTCCGAATTTAAGAATTTTCCGGATCCAAAACGGAAATCAGTTTCGGATCCATTTCAATGATTTGGTTTTTTTTTTAAATCCGAAACGGGTTCGTAACTGATGCGCGTCCGTTTTTGTGCACATTGGGTACTCATATTTTTGGCAGACCCACATTGGGGTTTTTCGGTCTCAATTTGATAAAAAAAAATTGTGTCTCAGTCGTCTAAATTTATTCCATTGGAAGCCCTCTCGTTGTAGTCGACGACAACTTCACCCAAAAAGTCTAGTTATAGCTTCTCTAACAGCTGATCTACGAATTTGCCTACAAGTCCAGTTATGTGAGTCATAATAACGCGGGAGGCTGTTCCATACCTTATTCATGGGGGTGTTAAGGAAAATTTAGTTTATTAAGTTTTTCGTCCACATTTCTCAAACCGCTCAAAAAGTTCGGCTTATAAAAGAACGGACAATATAAGCTTATATCAATTAGTTTGAGCAATATATTTCCCATTTGGCCATCTTTACTATATAGTGGATTTTGTCTATAACATATGTTATTCGACTTTGATCTCATATGACCAACAATAGAATGACCTCAAGGCTTTCAATTGTATTTAATTTAATTAAAAATACAATGTAGTTGTTCGCTTTTCCTTAACCCCAGATCCATAACATTGCAGCTTCCTCTACGCATTTAAAAATTTCAAATATTTGCAACTTTACATTGTTTCTTTTTCGTTGCTGGGGCAGAGAATTTAAATCTCTATACGAATACGCATTTTATAGCAGATGTGTTAGTTTTATTATATCGTATCTGTCGTTTTATCTAAATCTACTACAATATGGTTTGTTGACTCCGTTTATGAGATGATGGTTGGTAGGCAGCAGCGAGCAACCGCCTAAACATTTTGGAGTCAAACGTATAACATTCATCCACGTACGAATAGAAACTGCTGTTTTTGTCAGGCGTTACTAAATCAAATTCCTTCGTTAGTATCGTTATTTTTTTCATGTTTTATCCAAGTCTCCATATATTTAGGCTTTAGGCAAATAGTTAAGCTTTTTTTTGGTTTTTCTTAAATTCACAAATTCTTGGCATTGTTGGTTTTCTTTGCTGCTGTTGTTGTTTTTGGTATGAAATCTAAAGCACAGCTAACAACAAATTTCCATGATATTGTACTCGATTGTACTAGTTGTTGTTGTTATTGTTGTTGCTATCAAATGGTGATATCTCAATACCAAGTTCGCAGTAAATGACGACCAATCGTTCGATACCAATGTGAAGAACCACTAAATTCAAAGCCATATATAACGATTATATACGACTTGCCAAATAATTGTCAACGATATTTGCCAAAAATAAAACAAAACTGCATGTGATAGCAGCATTATCGCAAGATTATTATTATTATTATTTCTATGGCAGCACAAGAAGCCATAAAACATTAAACATCAAAAAGTCTCCTTCTCCTGAGTGTTAGTGGAGCAATGTACTCTATTTGGACGACAGATTCAAACAACCGGAATATGACAACTTGATACATGTTGACAAAGTCTACATCTGTTGCTGCTTGAAGTTAATTATTATTTTTATTATTGCTAGTATTAACAAACCTTGATAATGAAAGGTGACGTTGTGATAAACAAAAATTTAGGCTAATTTATGAATATGAATTAAGAAAGAAAAAAAAAATAATAAAATTTATTTGAATCGTATTGCATTTTCTGGTAGTATTTTTTTACTTCAGACAATAAATTCATTTAGTTGAAGATGAAAATATCTTAAATCAATTACAAAAGCTTAATACCTAACAAGTGTTTTTAATCAACAATAGATTTGTTAGTTTCCCTTTCAATATTTTTTCTATTATGTGTTTGTATCTCTTCGCAGGCATGTTTCTTAACGTGGGGTGGCCGAGGGTCGTTATTATGTAGAATAAGTATAAGTAATAGATATTGTGAGGGCAACCTGGACATTGTTGTACTGAGCTTTTTGCAATATAATCACAGGACTTTGTTACATTGGACTTTATGCAATATAATCGAAGGTGAACATTTTCATATTGTCAAGGTATTGAGGAGAGAGTCCATTCTTTGAATTTAGTCAATAAACCAACGATTTTCACCATCGCTGAACAAACTTATAAACAGGGCCAACACAAATATGCACGAAAAAACTAAAAAAATATGCGCATTAGATAAGCACGAAAAACGTAATAAATAATTATGTAAACGAATAATTTAGTTTCATTCCTACTGTTTGCCTTTTTTAATAAAAATATGTATTCCAGTTAAGTAATTAAACATAAAATATTTATTTCAAAGTAAAACAAAAAAAAAATATAGTCTTTAAGGTAACTAAACAATAATTTGATTTACTTTCGAAAACTTTGACGTATTCAGTATTCAAAGTTTAGTAGAACACCAAGTTGTATTTAACAAAAAGAAGCTTCGCTGCTTTTTCGCTATGCAATTTAGTTCCTAGTGGATCATAGATAAGTCCGGCTCCACTAAACAACTGTTCGCTGGGGACACTTCCCGGAGGCGTAGCTAAGAACTGGCGTGCCAAAGGTACTAACTTTTGGTTTTCGTCATTAGTCTCATTATTACTTGTGTTTAAGAAATTTTTTTGCGAATGCGAATATTGAAATATATATTTATACGAATGCGAATGCGAAAGCGAATGTACAAAATGATGCGAATAATTCGCATTCGCATATGCGAATGCGAACGTTCGTTACATCCCTACTCGTAATAAACATTATATATACGCCTTCACCGTAATTTTTTTCATATATTCATGATATTCCCGATTCAAATCTTGATCAATATTCTGTTTTCGAATGTGTTCAAGACAACGAAACTAATTACATTTTTCTAACCTTTTCCAAAATTTTTTCACATTTTTTCAATTTTTTTTTTGGTATATCCCGGAAATTTAAATGGCTCTAACTCGGCCCGTAGGAACTTCAAAATACCACCGTTGGATTCGTCTCGAAAGTATCTTTCATTTGAGTATCCACACAAGGGGGGTTATCATAGAACCCAAGGGTCCCTTTTTTGGGCCCCCAGGGCCCCGCCAACTTTGACCTTGATTTTCGTGTTTTAGGGCGTATTTGGGGGGGAGTGGAATTTTTTTTTTTGGGCTCCGCACTTTTGCCGATAAACGTGAATTTTTTTCGAATTTATATGGGAACTTATGTTTTTGAGGGAGTTAAGAAGTCCTACTTTGAGTATAATATGTGTTGACTTTAAAAGTACCACTGCCCATTTTTTCAACGTAAAATATTTTGTTTTGACAAGTTCTGTTTTAAAATGCCGCTTGTCATGTTTGAAAAGTAAAACGTTAATTTACTGCTTCTCTTTGGAAGATCGCATTGCTTCAGCCTCCTTACTATTCCACCATTTTCTTAATGTCCTTAAAATAGTACTGCCAACTACCTTAACGGATAATGGATATAACTGGTGGCAACGCTAGCTTATTGGATTTCTTGACGATGGAATGGGTTCATAAAAAAAATATGTCGATAAGTTAGTACTATATATATATATTAATTCTTTAATAAATGAAAGAAGTCGCCGGTTGCGAAAAATTATAGAGATTATTTTTCCATCATTAAGAAATAAATAGGTGATATCACTACTACGAAAAATATATATGAAAAGTATAAAAAATTATTTTAAAAAAACCTGAAAGCTATAAAATATGCATTTATATGCATAAACCCCCAAAACATGCCTGTAAGACAGTAATATGCATTTGCATATGCAAGTATACATTGCATACTTTTGTTGGCCCTGCTTATAAATATTGCAGTGCATATTGGATTGTATGGGCAAGGTCAATATTAATTAAACTTGACGAGCATCTTTGTTTCTTTTAGAAAGTGTATCAACAGAATTTGAACACTTTTGGTTGGATAATAAAAATTTTATGCGAAAAATCGATTTGAATTGTATGAGTTTTTTCCTGTAATTTATGAACAGATTTTTGTATCTTGGCGAAATTTCACATGGTTAAAGTTGTGGAAGTTTCACTTTTCTAGTGGATGTGGAACCTTCTAGAAGACTACGAAGTTGGTCAATTAAATGCAATAAAAGTACTTTTTAGTGTAATAAATGTACTTATTGTTCCCTTAAATTGTACTAATTGTGCTCAGAAAAGGTACTATTGGTATATTAAAAGTACTATTTGGTACAAATATGTACTTTTTAGAGCCATAAATTGTACTTTTTGTCTATAATAAAAGTATTTTTTGGTACGACAAAAGTACTTTATGGTACTTTTTGATACCATAAAATGTACTTTATGTTACAATAAATGTACATTTATGTATAAAAAATTTTATTGTTTGTGTACAATAAAAATAATTTTGGGTGCATTGAAAGTACTTTGTGTGTATATTAAAATAAAAGTACTTTTTAATACAAAAAAAGTTCTTTGCGTATCGAAATACATTGCTTCCAATATTTAAACTAATACAAAATATTCCGATAAAACTTCAAAAGATGTAAAACAATTGACGAATCAAATTTAAAAGTATTTCAAAATGATGTATCGCAAAAATGTTAAAGAGCTTTACATTTATAAGAGCTGTCAGTAGTGTGAATTGGCCTTTAGATATTGATTTTGAATAAACAATCTAAAATGTTATGGTTATTTTTATCAGACCAACAAATATTTGTGCGCTTTTGTATTTGGATTATCCAACAATTTTCATCGTATAATTGCTAACAAAATTTAACAATCAATATAAGAAAAGTTGATCAATTATGTTGCTCCAGTCAAAATGTTAATGCTTCTAAAGTCGAAACTTTAAAAAAGCGATTTATATTCTATCAATTGTAAAACATTTTTATAAGAGAAATGATTAATTTTTATTTTTCAAAAGTAATGCACGTTGGTCAGATCTAAATTTTTAAAACACAAAATGGCAAACTCACAATGGCGGAAATTTTTTGCAAAAAATGCATGCATTTAACTGATATTGCGCCTAAGGGGTTTTTTTGGGGTAGCTGATTTCGAATCTGGAGTTAAATTTTGACAAAACAATATTGCGGATATAAAATGGCGGGCATTTTTTGAAAAAAAAGCTGGAATTCAACCGATGTTGTGCCGAAGGGGGTTTTTAGGGTCACTGAGCTCAAATTTTAAAAAAAAAACCTTAATGGAGGATACAATATGGTGGAAATTTTTTTCAAAATAATGCTGGATTTTAATCGATATTATGCCGTAGGGTGTTTTTGGAGTCACCGATTTCGAATCCGGGGTCAAATTTTGAAAAAAAAAACAAAATGGCGGATACATTTTTGCTTATACAATATGGCGGAAATTTGTTTAGAAGAATTCCAGCATTTTTTGAAAATAATGTCCGCCATTAGTTATAACTTACCATATTTTGCCTAAATATTTTATATGGCGAATACCTAACGCTCGTATATTTTTTTTGGACAAAAACAGTACATTTCACTGAAATTTTTTAAAAAAGCAGTACATCGATTTGGAAAAACAGTACTTTTCGCAGTACATATTTACATAGCATATATATTTTATTCAATATTTTAAAAAAATTAACAATCATTTCCAGAATCAACTTCTGTGGTTGTTTTGTATTTGTCGTTTGAAGCAATTTAAATAAGCAATGACGGCTTCGTTTTGAGGTAATTGTAGAAATCAACGCATTTGTACTTCATATTTCATTTGACGGTCAGAATCGCCTTCAATGTTTGCACATCTAATCGGGTTTAAGCTGACGTCCAAGTGTTGTTCACTGCAGAGTAGATTCGCTCCAATGATGCTGAAGTTCCTGACAAACATAAAATATTTTCAACGATCGTGGCCATTTCTTAGAATTCGCAATCAGCTTTATTGAGATGAATAAATATCTCCACTCACCGATCCACATTTGAAACATTGCCTTATCTCCATTGCATAATTTTGTCGCTCGTTTTTGATGTATCTAAATTGGATGTGCAAATATACAGCATTTTCATTGGTATTGTACAAATTGACTTGTTCATAACGGCTTCGACTTCATTCCATTAGTATAAAAGCATTCAAATAAAAGCAGGCAAAATTACCGAAAAAATCAGTGCGTAAAGCAGCCATCTCAATCGAATTGTATCCATTGTCAATAAGTTTTTGCTTTTCTGCTACTACAGCTGGGGATAAAAAATCATCCTCTTGACACATTTTTAGTGTTTCTTCGAACTTATTTTTGAATTAAACAATGTTATTGCATGAATTCGCTGTTCGCCGTTTATATTTCTATTATGTATCGAAAAACAGTACTTTGAGGGAGAAAATCAGTACGCAGTTTTTGATGTCGAAAAACAGTACTGTACTGCGAAAAACAGTACAGATACGAGCCTTACGAATACCCAAAACATCCCAGAGAAGGAAGGCCTTCGTTCATGAGTTTGAAGGGCTTCTTTTGGATCCGGTATGCCTTCCTTGACCTTCTTTCTTCCTTTCTTTTTTTACATTGAGTGACATAGGCAAAGAAGGCCTTCCGTCGCCGGTTTACATAAGAAGGCCTTATGGTTGTTTTCTATAAGAAGGCCTCATGGAAACTTTCTATAAAAGGGCCCTATGGAAGCTTTTATAAGAAGGCATTATAGAAGGCCTACATACACATGAAAAAATAATGACTTGCAAATATAACAAAAACTATACAGTGCACCCTCAAATTATTTAGTTTTTTTTGAGAGCGCACCGATTATTTTTAGATATTTCTCACTTCCATATATTTTTCTCTATACTTACAATTTGCTGGAGTTTGAACCCACTACCTCGTGATTGTTTGTCAGCCATGCTACTTTCTAGCCTATGAAGATGCATTCGAATTGTGTGGTTGAAACTAATGATACACTGTTAAAAAAAAACACATGAACACCTTTCCCTTATATTTGGAAGCGATAGGGTATGTGTATGAAATCCCTCTGCATTCTTTTCAAAGGCCTTTTGGCAGGCCTTCATAAAAGTTAAAAGAAAACGTATTAACAATTTCTTTCTATTTAGAAGGCATGCAATACCCCTGATATTTGGAAGCGAGAGGGGATGTATATGAAATCCCTCTGCATTCTTTTTACATACCTTTGGCAGGTCTGTCCATAAAATGCCTAAATCTGTTGTAAATCATACGTTCTGCATTCCTTATTTCAAATGTTATTCCCAAATAAGGACTACTACATGCATTATATGAGGAAGGCCTCTCAAATTTCGCCGCTGGGATAAGTCAGCTTTGGATGGCTACAGCATAACGGTTATGTATCACATGGTAAAAATTGTTCTTCTTATTTGTAGTGTTTATTTTATAAATAAACAAATAAATGTACGAATTGGACAATTTTATTTTTTGATGTGCAATGTCCAACATGGACCATTTAAATGAACGAACAAATTCAAAATTGACTAAACTATATATATATATATATATATATATATGGTTTCTAGAAAAGGAACAAAATAATACTATATTTCGGTTTGTTTTCGTTTCAATAACAGTCCCCGGCAAAAACTGACTAAATTATTAGTCTGTTATAAAAAAATGTCTCCATTAAAAGCAATGAAATTTATACATGACAGTTCGATATAACCAGTCTGAAGATATATTTGAACATCTAATAAAACAAATATTTTCCTTTTAACTAAGCCCAACAAGCAAAGAAAGATTCAAATAACATAAAAAATTGCCGTCTCTCAAATGTACCATATTATTAAAAACCCGGCAGTGGGACTCAGTTCTAAAAAAGATTGAGCAACACGGAACCGCCAGTCTTAATTTATCACATCTCAGCACTCTATTGTCTATGATCATATTGTTTTTTTTTTATTCAATTCATTATGTGTCTGTCAAATGAAAAATTGCCTTAAGTGATAAATTGCATTAGATATTAATCAAAAAAAAAATCCTATTATTAACTTACTCTTCCTGACTTATTATGCGACAAATTATGAGGCGTTGAAAAATAGAAGCATTCATATAAATCACGAAAATAACCACAACTTAAAAATAAATTCTATTGGAAAATAACTGCGAAGAAATAATGGTTTAACGATAGCGATAGTTCTTAGCATGCTTATAATCTATAGGCCTTATTAAACAATGCAATCATGTTTGCTGCTATGCACACACACACGTTCGGAAACACGCTTGTTGTTAAGTATGGCATCATCATCATCACCAACGCCACATACCGCTTCATTGTTTGTATATTATTTGTGTTCTGTACTTAAGATAAACATGCAGCAGTTATGTTGCTATGATCATAAATTCAAATGCTGATATATGATTGTTGATTAACGTAACAAATAACTTTTGTTAATCGTAAATTTAACTACAGAGGGTGTAAAAATAGTGTCGTTTTCTGAGTAACCTACTTTTTGATTTGTATATTTTTGACATGAAGTTAAGGGGAGCTGCGGAATAAGTTATACAAGTTATTTTCTTCCGATTAAAAAAAAAAGTAAAAAATTCCCGGAAATTTTCGGACCAGGAAATATTTATACAAAAAATTTATGGAAAAACCCGTCTTTGGTTGTATGAGTGATATTACTAAATATGTAATATTATTAATGGGACCGACCGTGGCATGACGGTTAGAACAAGCGACTACCATGCGGGAGATCCCAGGTTCAACAACTGGTTTCAATCATCTAAAAAAAAAAAGAATTTCTTTCATTGCCGGCACCCTCGATATTGTTGACAGCAACTTTGCAGTATAAGTGTCTAATCAATCGGCAGGTCTATTAAAAGCTTCTCAAACAGCGACGTTGGCATTCTTGAATCCCAAAATAGCAATCGTGTTAATTCACCACAACGCGACAAGCAATCTCATACCTCATTCATGGGGCGTAAAGGGAAATTAATTAAGTTTTTTTAATTTAGTTATTATAATAGTAATAATATTACTTGCTTAATTTCCCTTTACGCCCCATGAATGAGGCATGAGATTGCTTGTCGCGTTGTTTTGAATTAACACGCTTTCTACTTTTAGATTCACAACTAACGGCACCTACTTGTTTATCGACGTATGCGAACGTCACTGTTTGAGAAGCTTTTACTAGACATGCCGATTGACTCGACACTTATACTGCAATGTTGCTGACGACAACATCGAGGGGGCTGGCAATTAAAGAAAATTTTTTTTTTAGATGATTGGAGCGAGGTGTTGAACATGGGATCTCCCGCATGGTAGTCGCTCGTTCTAACCATCATGCCACGGTCGGTCCCATTAATAATATTAATATAACATATTTAGTCAATGATCTCGGACCTCTCCTTATAGTTTTTGCACAAAAATCTATGAAGCGATCCCCACTGTGCGTCATAGTGGCTGACCGTGGCATGATGCTTAGAACACGCGATTATCAGGCGGGAGACAAGGGTTCGAATTGTGTCTATATGCATTATTAGTACAAAAAAGTACATGTAAAAATACTTTTTAGTACAATAGCAGTCCTTTTTGGTATAATAAAATCACTTGTTACTTTTAAAAGTACTTTTTGAAACAATAAAAGTACTTTTCGGTAAAATATCAGTTCTTTTTATACTTTAAAAGTACTTTTTTGGACAAAAAAAAAAATTTCATGTTAGTACAATAAAAGTACTTTTTAGTACAATAAAAGTTATTTTTCCACAATAAAAGTACTTTTTGATACAAAAACGTACTTTTAGGTACAATAAAAAGTACTATTTCGAACAAAAAAAGTTCCTTTTAGAACAATAAAAGTACTTTTTAGTACAATAAAAGTACATTTTAGCACAAATAAAATTATTTATGCCACAATAAAAGTACTTTTTGATACAAAAACGTACTTTTAGGTACAATAAAAAGTACTATTTCGGACAAAAAAGTTCCTTTCAGTACAATAAAAGTACTTTTTAGTACAATAAAAGTACTTTTTAGTACAATTAAAATTATTTATGCCACAATAAAATTACTTTTTAATACAAAAAAAAGTACTTTTTGCTACAATATAAGTTGTTTTTGATACATTCAAAGTATTTTTTGGTACAACAGAAGTACTTTGTGGTACAACAGAAGTATTTTTTTGAAAACAACAGTAGTTCTTTGTGATACTTTTAAAGTACTCTCTGGTTCAAAAAATTACATTGTGGTAAAAATAAAAGACTTTTTAGTACAGTAAAATTACTTTTGGTACAATAAAAATACTTGTTAGTAAAATAGCAGTGCTTTTGATACAATTAAAGGACTTTTAATTTTTTGGATTCAAAAAGGTACTTTTTGGTACAATATAAGTTGTTTTTGGTACATTCAAAGTATTTTTTGGTACAACAGAAGTACTTTGTGGTACAACAGAAGTATTTTTTTGAAAACAACAGTAGTTCTTTGTGATAGTGTAAAAGTACTTTCTGGTTCAAAAAAGTACATTGTGGTAAAAATAAAAGACTTTTTAGTACAATAAAAGTACTGTTTTGGTACAATAAAAATACTTGTTAGTAAAATGACAGTGCATTTGATAAAAGTAAAGGACTTTTCACTATAAGAAAGAAACTTCTTGGTACAGTAAAAATACATTTTGATACAATATAAGTTCATAATGGTACTACAAAAATTCGGTTTAGTACAAGAAAGTACATGTTGGCACAATAAAAGTACTTGTAAGCTCAAAAAATGTATCTGTGGTACAATAGAATTGTTGTTTGGTATAATGAAACTTCTCGGTAAATAAAAGTAAAAAAGTTCTTGTTGACACAATAAAAGTACTTGTTGGCGCAATATAAGTACTTTTAAGTGCAGTAAAAAAACTAATTAGTAAAATATAGTTACTTTTTGGTACAAAAATAGGAAATGTTGGTAAAATAAAAAAAAATTGTTAATGCAATACAGTACTTTGAGGTACAATAAAAGTATTTCCTAGTACTTTTTATACAGTCGAAGTATTTCTAATACAATTAAATTGTTTGTTGGTACAAGAAGAAACACTTTTTTGTCCAAAAAAAAAATAAGTGAAAGTACTAACATAAAAGTTTACTGTTAGCACAATAAAATAGAAGTACTTTAAAAGTACTTCTAAGCACAACAAAGTACTTTTTGGTACAATAAAATTACTTGTTGGTACAATACAAATAGTTTTTGGTTTAAAAAAGTACTCTTTGATACAATAACAGTTCTTTTGGATTAACGTTGATACAATAACAGTACTTTTTAGTCCAATAAAAGTATTTTCTAGTACTTTTTATACAGTCGAAGTACTTCTAATGCAATAAAATTGTTTGTTGGTACAATAAAAAGTACTTTTAAGTCCTAAAACTAATTTGTGAAAGTACTAACAATAAAAGTTTCTGTTAGCACAATAAAAGTAATTTTTGGGTAAAATAAAAGTACTCTAAGCACAAAAAAGTACTTTTTGGTACAATAAAAATAGTTTTTGGTTCTAAAAAGTACTCTTTGATACAGTTCTTTTGGAAATTATTAAATTGGCAAAAGTGCAGAATATGGTGCGGGAGCCAAAAAAAAAAAAAAATGCCACCTCACCCCAAATACGCCCCAAAACACGAAAATCGAGGTCAAAGTTGGCGCTAAGGCCCGGGGGCCCCTTGGGTTCTATGATGACCCCCCATGTGTGGGTACTCAAATAAAAGATATTTTCGAGACGAATCCAACGATGTTATTTTCCTACGGGTCTCCTGGACCGAGTTAGATCCATTTAAATTTCCGTGATATACCAAAGTTAGAAAAATTTAAGGAAATAAATTAAAAAATTCTAAAAAAATAGAAAATCTAAAAACAATAACAATAAAAAAAATAATTTTTTCTGAAAAACCCCGAAAAAAATTTAAAAAAATGGGGAAAAATCTTGGAAATTTAGAATAATTTAAGGAAATGAATTGAAAAATTCCATAGAAAAATGGAATGTTATCAGAAATGTGTGAAAATTTTACATTTTTTTTTTAATTTTTTAAGGTTTTTAAAGGAAAGTTTTACTAAATATTTAAAAAAATTCAAGAAAACGTCTAAAGATAAATATTTGAAAGAAGAAAATTGATTAAAAAAGGATAAAAGTGGAAAAAAAATTTTAAAAATTTAAAAAAGCTATGTATTGTAAATATATATATTTTTTTTTTTAAAATATTATTTGTTTTTTAAATTAGAGTTGTAACGGTTGAAATGGTTGCAGTAGCGCTACAGGCAACAATTTTTTTTTAAAAAAATCGCTCGGTTTCTTTTTGGTGTATTCCAGGAAAAACATTTTTTTGTAAATTAGAGTGGAAATGGATATGTTGGGCGTAAAAGCGCTGCAGGCAAAAATTATTTTTTTTGGTATATCCCGGAAAAATATTTTTTTTTGTTAATTAGCGTGGAAATGGATATGTTGGGTACAGTAGCGCCGCAGGCAAAATAATAATAATTTTTTTAAAAATAATTTTTTTTTTGGTATATCCCGGAAATTCAAATGGCTCTAACTCGTCCAGAAAATCGTAGGAATCTAAAAATAACATCGTTGGATTCGTCTCGAAAATATCTTTCATTTGAGTACCCGCACCTGGGGGGTCATCAAAGAACCGAAAGGGACCCATTTTTTGACCCCCCTGGGCCCCATGGGGCTGAGCGCCAACTTTGACCTACAATTCCGATGTTTGGGTACCAAGACGAAGACAATGGCATATTTTTTTTTTAATCGGGATCCCGCCCCATATTCTGCACTTCAGCCATTAAATTATTTATCAATCGCGTTACTAAATTATTTTAATAATTAAAATAATTACTCTTAAGGTAATTTTTCAAAATTGTAAAATAATTCGAATATAACTTAAAAAAAGAGTACAAATATATCATCCCCTCAATACAACAATAGGCTATTATTATATTAAATCTAACAAATATTTAACAGTTTTTTTCTCCGCTACTATTTATATAATTTTTTAATCATCCCATCTTTATTTTCTTTTGCATTCTTTAGTCTCTCGTCTGATCGCAATTTTCCCAAAGATTTCCTATGGGGTGTGGGCTCGTCATCGTATCAAATCGAAGGTGGTTGGAATGCCGATGATAAAGGTGAATCCATATGGGACTATTTGACACACAATTCTCCTGAAAAGATGCCAGATCGTTCGAATGGTGACATAACCTCAGACAGTTATCATCAAGTAAGTAAACACTCATATGATACTATATAAACAATAAGGAGAGAGAGTTATTAAAATTTGCATTCGATAACAGTACAATTATAATTCGTAAATATGGTAATTCACATATGTACAACAATCCCAGGGTTCAAACTTGTGTTAGTTGGATAACTCAACACGTGTACAGATAAGTGGCACTACGCATAGGCGTTTGGTTGCCAGCCAGACATGGCTGATTAGAATATGTATATTAGAGCTATGGCGTGTAAAAAGTAGATCTGTATAATATAAATAATAATGACTATAAGGTGATAAATGCAAATATTTATATGTCTAAGTAAATTATTAGTAAATGCATGATTTAAAAATTATAGCAGATATGCCACAGACAAGTAATGGAGGGACAAAAAATGATATGCTAGAAAGAAAGAAATTTTGAAAAATATTATAAAAAAAGGATATCGAGGACGATTTTCCAAAACGAGCTATAAGCAATACTGACAACAGATTAACACCCATGTTCTGGAAAACAATTCGGTTTGAAAACAGAGCAAAATCGGAAAAAATTTATTAATTTTTTTTTTACCGATTTTGCTCTGTTTTCAGACCGAATTGTTTTCCAAAACATGGCTGTAAATAGCATGTTTTGAGAAACCGCCCTCGATATGATAGTAAATTAACAAATTTAGTGCAAAGAAACATTTAGCTTTAGCTCAAATCATGACTTTAATTATCGACATTTCCTTAATATACGTAGACTTTTCAGCCACCTTCACAATAATCAAGCACCTGTTCTCATTCGCAGCTTGACACGTGTTCGATTTAATCTAAAAATATTAGCTTTTATATAAAAAAAGAAAACAAATATCATACTGATATTTTAATCGTTCGTTCGTTCGTTCGCTCACTTACTCCTCATATGGCCAAATGGACCAGATGCTCAGACATGTGTGGTGTAACTTGACTGCAACACAGATGTTTAGATGGTGTTTGCGCGATAAATGTTCACTAAATCTCAATAATTTTTAATAAAAATTTAAATGTTTACATTTAATGATATGCCATTTGTTAGTTCGTAAACAACAACACACACACAATGATAATCAATAATTATTATTAATTCGATCATAAATAATTAAATATTCATAACTATGAAAAGCAATGCAAAATCACAGTGGCAGCACTGTGCAACAGAAATTGTATTACCAAGATAGCCTTTGACAATTTCTGATTATTCTTAATGATCACCTTTTACTTTTTGTTAGAAAGGACGTTCTACAATCTTATGATAGTGAGTAATCCGGCTTACTGTTTAAAGTCTAACAAATATATATATTTATTTATATGACATGTTTTCTATGAATTGTGGACAAATTTCCTGCGGCCAGTGTAAATCGAAATATTCAAATTCAATGGTCATATTAACAACCGTTATGTCGTTATAAGAAATAAGCTATAACTAGTAATTACTACTAGTATAGTGACTAATTGATAAAAAAAACAACTATCGACAGTAGCAAATGATGTAAGCGAATTTTTAAACAAATTGGAAAGTACAATCTCAATTTCTTTGAAAATGTGGATAGTGCTTATCAAACTGAAACATTTATACTTCAAATAGTCATATTCGTATTGGTTTATAGCCAGTGACAGGCACACAGTTGGCAATGACACTCTTAAGGATGGGTGCACGACCAAGATGAATCGTTGAAGACCTATCGCTGACCGTCCATACAAATCGTTGACGACTTTTTCATACAAGTGTTGCATAAATCATGCACGACCAGATCAGCGACAATGTCGCTTAAGCTGCTATTGATGATTATATGAACGAACATGTCTTCTGACAGTTCGGCAACGAAAATAAAGAGGATTATATGTGCAGTATCGTCAAAGACCGGTTATGTGATCGATATGAATTCAATGTATTTTTTTTATAAATCAAAACTTTTTTGTTTATTTTAGTTTCTTCAAAAACACAACCTGTCTGGTCAAATGCAAACTAATCAACTTTGGCATATTCTCTTCTTTCTTTGTTTTTTGTTGTTGTTATTATATTATTGTTCTGTGTTGTTATAACAGTGTCCTGTTACTTTTTTCTGCTTACAACACCTAAAACGACAAATGACAACATCAATGTTCTGTCGCTCAGCTAGTCGTTGACAATTCTTTTTGTTAATTTTTTGTCTTGTAGCTGGTAGTGCACGAAGATTTCGTCTATTGGATCAGCAATTCAAATATAATGGATTTATGTCTTGCGTGAAATATTTCTGATCTTTACAGAAATCTTTAAAGACATGTTCATGTTTGACTGTTTTGCCTACTGGGAAGCGTCAGCACAGTCGAATTGTGCACGATGAAAATGTTGTACTCTCCCAACAATCGTTGAACTTTGTTTCTCTGTTTGTATATGTGTTGGTATATGCGTTGCTTTCATGACACTCAAACAATGACTGACTGCTTTGAATCAAACAAAACTTTCGAGTACGTCTGAATTGCCATTCGTGTCTGTGTGCATTATAAATTGATCGCGGGGCTATGGGATGCCTGACACTGGTTTAAAGTATGCTGTGAATATAAACAGCGAGTAAAAATCAGTAGTTGAATATAGCCTAGGGCAAAATAATTATTCCCGCGTAGTTTATATCCTAAATCTTATTTATTCTATAAAATTAAACCCAGTCGGTTAAAATTCTTACGAATTTTAACTCCCATGGCTCTAGAGATATTAATACTTTAAGTAGTATTGATGTTAAAGATAATTTCAGTAAATACTACGGAAAAATAGGATTCGAAGGGATATTATGTGGACCGCCTAAACTTTGACCTGGAATTAAACTTTTTTGGGGACTAAACTGAGGTTATTTTTTCAGCCACGCCTTGCCCGGTTACATTCAGCCGAAACAATCAGAATAGTTTACATAGAGTTTCGACATACCCCATTGGGGCACAATGGGTCGAAAATAGGGATCTATTAGTAATAATTAACGCCAAAATTGTGGGCTAGATCAATGGGCCTCAAGGGAGTCCCAAAAAAAAAAGACATAATTTGGTTGCTATATTTATCCATTAAAATTATGTTTTTAGTTATAAAACTACCCCTTAAGTGGGCTCCGATACAAAATGCACTTAAAACGACCAAAACAAAACAATTCTCCACAAAACAATAATTATGTTAATATTTTTCGCTTTTATTGATTTGTTTTTTTTTTGTTTTTTTTGTTGTTTTTTGTAAGGGAATTTTTACACAATTTAGAAAATTTTTCTATAGGGTGTGAAGACAGGTATGTTTGGGAAAAATATTAGAAACGAAAATTGACTGGGGGTCGGTCATACATATTAACACTCTAGGGGCATTTCCGGGGCTTGTTGTGGATTGTTTCCCTCTTCCCCA
Source organism: Muscina levida (assembly GCA_964034835.1). Lineage (NCBI taxonomy): Eukaryota > Metazoa > Arthropoda > Insecta > Diptera > Muscidae > Muscina > Muscina levida. Next base: position 37,688,817 of record OZ035883.1, read on the forward strand.
CCACCTTTAACCACGATGCGTAGCCATTTGACGCCATCCCACTTTTTTTTTGTTATGAATTATTCTTCTCAACCACACAAAATTATGGGGTGAGCCGTGAGCCGAAATCGAAAACTCGTGCACTATATCAGCCCTATTTCAGATTAAAGTTTAGTATTATATGTTTAAATCTTCTCGTTAAAAAAAGGGGCGGATACTCGATTTTGATTTTAGACCTATGGTATGATAACCGCTTGGGATTTTTTTTACTTAATACAAATTAACCCACTTTACATACTACATACTTACTTAAGTGGCCCATTACAACTTACGAAGGTGGTTCATAAATTTGAGGCCTGAATTTCACACGCTTCGGTCTTCTGCGTGCGTTCTCCAGTTAGTCATACCAGATGGTGGCACGTCGCCTACCACTTGGTCCTTCCAACGAAGTTTGGGTCTCCCTGCTCTGCGCCGTCCTTCAGGTTCGCCTTCAATACCATCGTCATGGATTGGTGCAGGGTCTTCTGGAGTGGTGTCCGTATCCAGTAGATAGCGGAAATGTTCTTTCCATAACTTTAGAAAGTTATCCGGGTCCGTCACTAGCTGGTCATTGCTGTCTTTGTAGGACGGCAGCTACATAGAGGAAGAAATATAGAGTTTATAAGGGAATAAATTTAACCCATCAAAGGATATGATATATATACACAAGATGTCTTAAGAGACAATTGAGCCCTATCCGTCGGTCCGCCTGGCTGGATGGTAAACACGATACCTCGAGTGATGCTTCTTTTTCTTCTTCGGTCTCTTGCGCCTAGTTTAGATAACAGCTTTTACATTTGGTCCATCCAACGTAGTTTTGGCCACCTCCTGCGCCGCTCATCGAGTTTATTTCCGAAGTCTTTTCGATTTGGAGTATTTTCTTCCATTCGTTCATGTCCCAGCCAGCGCATTCGATCTATTTGAACGCGCATGACTACGTCGATGTAATTATATAGCTCATGGTTCATATGACGACGGTACTCGCCGTTAACAACTCCCAGGTTATATGGAACCGCTTGTGTCACTACCCAGGATTCTGGGCTGTATAGCAAGACAGGTAGGATCAGTATCTGGTAGAGTTGGGTATTTGTTTGTCGAGAGAGTGAGAGAGAGCTTTTTTATTAAATCGCTTGCTTAGCGCATAGTAGCAGCAGTTCGCAATGAATATTCGTCTCTTTATTTCTAGGCTGATATTATAAAAATTGTTTTACGGCGAAGCCAATGTAGACAAAATTATCTACCTCAACGTCCTAAACAAGTAGACTCTTTGTTCGTTGAAACAAAATACTTGGTTTTGTTCTCCGTTTACACCAGACCCACTTATGCCGATTACTTCTTAATGCTTAAAAAGGCGGCAGTAACATTCCTCAGTTCTCGGCCAATGATATCTATATCACCGGCTTACGCGAACAGCATCTGACTTTTATTAAAGAAGATACCAGGAGTGTTGACTGCAACCTTTCGCAAGATCATCTTCATTATGATGTTTAAGAGATCACATGACTATCCGCTTATCTAAATACTCGCTTGGTAGAAAATGGCTCTGTCAGATTTTTGGTCTGGTAGTGGATTTATTAAGTCTTAAGTCACACTGATAAGGTCCAATCAGTTTCGCTAGGATGGGCTTTAGTCTTTCACATAACTCACTGGACAGGACCTTATATGCGATGGGTAAAAAGCTTATCCCGCGATAGTTGATACACTTACTTGGATCGCCTTTCTTAAGCACAGGACATAATACTTACTTAATTTTCCTTTACACCCCATGAATGAGGTATAGGATGCTTCTTGCGTTGTTGTGAATTAACACAATACAACAAATGGCACCTACTTGTTTCTCGACGAATGCGAACGTCACTGTTTGAGAAGCTTTTACTAGACATGCCGATTATATCGACACTTATAGTGCGAAGTTGTTGGCGACAACATCGACGGGGCCGGTAATGAATGAAAAATGAAGATGACTGGAGCCGGGAATCGAACCGCGGATCTCCCGAATGGTAGTTGCGTGGTCTAACCACTATGTCATGGCCGGTCCCAAGCACAGGACATAGAAAAGGGAAAACAAAAGACTTTGTTCTAGATTTTTGTAATTGATTGTTTCTTCCTTTGTTAATGCAGCTTCCACACCATTCTATTAAATACCGCATAGCCCGCAATATATACAGCAAGTTGAATCTAAAGTTTAGTTTAACTACTCGCACACAAAAGTTAAACTAATCCGTTTTTGGCCGTTACAACATATTAAACAATTAAATATAGTGTTAACAGCAAATGTTTCTGGGCAACAGGTTATTGAGTTGCTACTGACATTTGGATTAGTGTGAAATTGATGCTAGGCACACTTAGTGTCGATGCTTAGAATGTGAAGTAATCAACGCTTTAATCCAGTTATAAGCTAAGATTAATTTCCACCAAATTAATCAAATAACATTGTGACTTGTAGAGAGCAATTTGCTCGTTATGTTGGCTAGACACAACAAACAATTCAATTTATTCCATTCCGTTCTATGGGTCAGACAAACGTCGATTAAACGTAATTGCATTCGTCACCTGTTGAGGTGCCATAATTTGACTAGTAGGTGGAGATCTGTGTAATACTCGTATATTGCATACTTTGCTACCAAATTTCCATGGAGTTGAACCCAGAACAATTTTCAATGTTAACGACGCTGGCAGTCATAAGAGATGCAATTATGAAGGTCGCCAGTGTGCCTACAGTAAAGCACAAATGTAAACGTCATATGGAATTTATATATAAATTAACGTTATAATTATGTTATATGTAGTAGATTATTTGTTGTCACCTAATGCTAAGTGATTAATGGACACCGGCTACAGCCTCGATATGAATTTCCTTCATATGATCTTGCGTCAATAACTTTTGTTGACTCTATTGATTTGTTGGTCGCTTAGCGCGTCCCAATCTGTTGTAGAACATGTGTCCAACACGCCACGCCATCACTTGGACTGTTGGCAGTGGCACTTGAGTGGTGTACTGAAAAATGATTACTCGTACTCGTACATAATACTTGTTAATGGGTGGAGGAGATACCAGCAGCGTTTGGATATACTTGATTTTTTTTTCAGAGGCGACTAGAGATTTTTTTGTTTTCGAACTACCACAACGACGATTACTACTTATTATAATGACCTCAATTAACATGTTCGCATTTGTAGAAAAGTCATAATTCAGTGATATGTATTATTTGTTCTTACACATTAATATACAACATACTTACAAACTTAGATATGTTAATATGTATTTGCATAGTTGAAGTTGAAGGAATGCTAAATTCATATCTATATAGATAATAACATAACATAGTTTACAAATAACTTGGCCATCGAAAGACTTATGGCCGTCTGTCCAGCGGCACGTCAGTAAGTGTACGTGCAAGATGTGATAAAATCTGGCCACTATTTAATCACTGTATCACCACTGGCCGGTTCCGTCACTTACAAAGTATTTTTTGTTTTTGTATATATTCATAGTAATGACATTGAATTTTGATTGCTCTCATTTTCTTTTACAGTGGCGCCGCGATGTTCAAATGTTACGCGAATTACATGTCAAAACCTATCGCTTTTCCATCTCATGGCCCCGCATAATGCCTGGCGGATTTATGAATCACGTCAGCACTGCTGGCATTAAATACTATAGCAATCTTATTGATGAACTGCTGCATTATAATATCACACCTATGGTTACCATGTACCACTGGGAATTGCCTCAACGTCTGCAGGAATTGGGTGGTTGGACGAATCCAGAGATAATACCGCTATTTAAAGATTATGCCCGTTTGCTGTTGGAGATGTTTGGTGATCGCGTTCCCTTGTGGACCACCTTTAATGAACCCTGGCATGTGTGTGAACATGGTTATGGTGTGGATTATATGGCTCCTGCGTATAATTATCCTGGCATTCCTGCTTATCTATGTGGACACAATTTACTGAAGGCTCATGCTGAGGTAGTGCACATGTATCGTGATGAATATCAAAAGCGACAAAAGGGTAAAATGGGCATAACCCTAGATGTATCGTGGCCGGAACCAAAATCTGAAAAAGTGGAGGATCGGGAGGCTTCGGAGAGAGCTATGCAATTTTATGTAAGTAGATATTTGTAATATAAAATATTAAAATTTTTAAATATGGGGAATTTCTTTATCAAATAAAAGTTTGGGATAAGAGCAGTAAAAGTCCCTCAGTGAAGGATATTAGCTAAAAATTCGGCAAAAACTGTTTTAGCAAGATAGAAGAACCCTATAAATCTGGGGTTTCCTCAGATAATCGCATAAGTCAGTACGGCAGTCCGAGTCAAAGAGGAGATATTGACTCTAAATAATTTAATAATATAATTTAATACATCCACAAACTAAAAATAAAAAAAAATCATGTAAGAAAACTTTTTACAATTTTAAAATGAACATTATTTTCCTTTGGTTCCTTTTTGTATTATTCCAGTAAAATTATCATTTTGACGAAAGTTGTATAATTTTATAAGTTATTAATTTCGTTATGCTAGATCAGGCAAATCGACCACTGTGCAGCGTATTCGGTCTATATGAACGCGCTTGCAGACGTCGATGTCATTATAAAGCTCATGATTCATTCGACGATGGTACTCGCCGTTAACGCTGATGAATGAGTCCAAATATATTGCGAAGTTTTTTTTCTTTCGAAGACTACCAGAATTGATTGATCCGCTTGTGTCATTAGGATCAACGTCTGGTAGAGTTGGATATTTGTTCGTCGAGAGAGGGCTTTGTCATTAAATCGATTGCTTAGCGCATAGTATCAGCGATTTGCGATCAATACTCGTCTCTTGATTTCCAGGCTGACATTATTATTTTTGTTAATGGCAGAGCCAAGGTAGACAAAATCTTCCACCACTTCAAAGTTATAGTTGTCAACGTTCACGCAGCGTCGCAAACGAGTTAACTCTATGTTCGTTAAAACAAATAACTTAGTTTTGTCCTTATTTATCACCAGACCCACTTCAGCCGACTGCTTTTCAATGCTCGGAAAAGCCGCAGTAACATGCCGCAATCCACGGCCAATGATATCTATATCATCGGCATACGCGAGCAGCATGTGACTTTTGTTGAAGCAGGTACCATTCCTGTTTATTGCAGCCTTCCGCATGATCATCTCCATTACGATATTAAAGAGATCGCAGGATCGCCTTGTCTAAAACCTCGCTTGGTAGAACATGGCTCTCTCAGATTTTTGCCTATGTTCACTGAAGACTTCGTGTCAGTCAGTGTCATCCCGCAGAAACGAATTAGCTTCGCGGTGATACCAAACTCAGCCATAGCATCCAACAATTTCTGTTGTGTCGGACTGTCGAATGCAGCTTTGGAGTCGATTAACAGATGTTGGGTGTCGATCTGCATTTCTTGGGTCTTCTCCAGGATTTGTCGTAGTGTGAATACCAGGTCTAAAGCCACACTGATAAGGTCCAATCAGGTTCGCCAGAATGGGCTTTAGTTTTTCACATAACACACTGTGTCCGCCCACTAAGGCTGATCAGGCGATAATTGCTACACATACTTGGATCGCCTTTTTTAAGCACAGGCCATAAAACACTCAGATTCCAATCATCAGGCAAGCATTCCTTTAGCCAAATCGCTTTCATGAACTGGTGTATGCACGTTGCCAGTTCATCGCAGCCGGACTTAAAATATCTGCCGGCAGTCCATTGGCTTCCGCAGCTTTTTTTAAGCCGTGCAATTGTCGTGCTGATCTCGTTTTGGCTCGGTGATGGACAATCTACTCCTTCGTCGATGATAGGCGTGATTTCGTCACTTATGCTGCCTTTGGGAACGAGTAGAGATCGAAAGTGTTCCCTCCATATTTGCAGCACACCCTTAATGTCAGTGACCAGATTTCCATCTCCGTCCTTATAGGTGGGGATCCCTGTTTCAAAACCTTTACTTTTTTACTTTTGGTACAACTTTCGGGTCTCACCTCTATCCCTGTAGTTTTCGATATTCTGGCTCTCTCTTTTCTTCCACAGACGCTTTTTCCGCCTGAATAGGCGTTTCATCTCCCTCCATTTCTCATTATAACGCCCCATCACTGCACGCGTTGCCATTGGCTGCAATTTTGCCTTGTATGCAGCATGCTTTTCTTTAGTAATTTCGCAACCTTTCTCATCGTACCAGGGCTTGTCTGAGCGTGGTTTTTCATAACCCAGTACGGTCGTTGCGGCATTGGTCATAGAATTCGCAATATGCTGCCACTGTGTGTCGGGAACATCAGAACTAGGGGGGTTTGTTTGGAGTAATTGAGAGAGTTGGTTGGATTAGGCATTGGCTATCTCCGTGGTATGCAGCTTTGTGATGTCTAGCTTCCTTTGCTTTTAGTTACGAGTGTTTTTAGCACTACTTAATCGTGTGCGTACCTTCGCTGCAACTAGGTGGTGATCCGAGTCAATATTTGCACCGCCCCTCACATGCACGTCCATAACGCTTGAGACATGCCTGCCATCAATAACCACGTGATTAATCTGGTTTCTTGATATCGTTATGTGGGTATCTGGTTCCACTCACAACCATGTTTCTTGCCGACGCGAAGCTGATTAGTCTGAATCCGTTATCGGAGGTGATGTTGTCCAGTCTGAATTTTCCGGCTGTTGAACCAAGAGCATCTTACCTTCATATTTTAGCATTAAAATCTCCCAGAACAATTTTAATGTCATGTGCAGAGCAGCGGTCATATATCTCCTCCAGGCGCTCATAGAATGCATCATTAATGTCATCGTCTTTGTCTTCCGTCGGGGCAGGTACACAAATCAGCGTAATGTAAAAATATTTCGGAATGTTGCGAATATTGGCTATTCGGTCACTTACAGGGTTAAACCGCGAGACCAGATGTGGATGTCTTTTGCCTACTATCCAAATTCGTATCTATCTGCATGGCAGCTATAAAAGATGTCACAGTTCTTTCGACGTGTGCATTCCTGTCCCGTCCATCGCATTTCCTGTATGGCAGTGATGTCAGCCTTGTATTTGTCGAGGACATCCGTTAGTTGGATAGAGTCACCTTCTCTGTAGAGAGTTCGGACATTCCGGGTGCATATCCATAAATCATGGTCCTTATAACGTTTGCGGGGGTTGTCAACATTTGGGTGGGTTCTTGATTTTTCTTTTCTTCGTGTTTTTATAATAATTGGTTTTGTTTAAGGAAAGTGGCCTATTAGGCCACTGCGCCCGATCCTAGTTTCTTGGGGCTGCCAAAGCCTCTAAAAGAGCCATTGTGTTGAGCTTCAGTAAACTTCTGTTACCTACTTCCTAAGACGCATCGGTGGTACCATGCCATTTACATAGGTTACATTGCGCCTTCTCACATTTGCTACCACTGAACGGAAGTTCGATGGCATTGCCCGAGAAATACGTGATTTCTTTGACGTTGTAATCTCCGTTGTGGATTTCCAAATAGAGCTTCTCAAGTGAATAACTCTCAAAATACTCAAATTAGAAAATCCCCCATTCCCTTTCCCCAACCTACGGGTAGGAGTGTATATATTAATTGATACGACCCAGCGGAGAAACACATAGAAGGAGTCATTTTAGACCCTAGGTTTCTTTGTAATAAATTCGATTCCTGACTTTTTAAGTCGTTTAAGCCATGTCCGTCTGTATGTCTGTCTGTCCGTTTAGCTGTCCGTTGGTACGCACGATACCTTTCGAAAGACACAACCAAATGTTTTGAAACTTTGCACGGAGTTAATATTCCCGAAAACTACTTACGGTATTGCAAATGGGTTACATGGCCATGCCCCTTCTGGTTACTCCCATACAAATATATCATTCCGCCCACTTTAGAAATCGAGTAATAATATTAATATATAATATTAATACACCCACCGCAATCGTGTCCTAATTCTGTATTTAGTGAAGCTCAAGCTGGATAAAGTTTTGGAGAATTGGAAGTCTAGTCACGTCCCATCTGGTACGTCCCATACCCATCTATTAATATTATTAATAGACTCAATGCGATAGTGCCCAAATTCTGTATTTAGTAAAGCTTAAGTTTTAGAGAAAAAAGTTTAAGTTTTAGAGAAAAAATCTGGAAGTCTATCCACGCCCCTTCCCGAACCTCCCATATCCATCTGGTACCGCACACTTTAGAAATCGATTAATATTAGTGATTAGTGATACAGCTTAAGTTTTGGGAAAAAAAACCTGGAAGTGTAGCCACGCCCCTTTTGTTACCTCCCATACAAATGTACCATTCCGCCCACTATAGAGATAGAGTTATAATATCAATACAACCAACGTGATTGTGCCCCAATTCTGCATTTGGTAAGATAAATAAGCATAAAGTTTTGGTGGAAAAAGCAGGAAGTCTAGGCACGCCACTTCTGGTACCTTCCATACAAATGTACCCCTCCTCCAACTTTAGAAATCGAGTAATAATATCAATATACTAGAAAATTTTATAATTTACTGAGATTGCACGACAGTAGCCGACAAGTTAAATGCAACGTTACTTTAATAATACTTCAAGAGGGTTCAAGAGGGTTATTCAAATGCTCCATTTTCTTGGCAGTATAGTCGACAACGAAATATGACTTAATCCCCCCATATAATTGTATACTAATGCACAAATTACGAAAATAACAAATTTATTGATAATTATTATTGATAATAATTGATTGATATTATTGATTCATTTATAATGGCAAGATACGTTATCATGTTATTTGAATTTATGCTTAGGTGATTTCATTTCGTCTAAGTTCCGCAACCTTGAGAAATGACACACTTTAATCTAAGATTTATTGCCATACGATTAGTCGATTCTTTTTCGAGGTGCTAAAACTATGTATCATCTCTATAGATTGTAATTGAAATCATTTTTAAAATTCGAATTTATCAAATATCTATACAAATATTACCTAACACAACAAAACATTTGATACAAATACCACACATAAGAAATTTCTCTAATATGTATACCTGAAATTTAGACCAAGACAACTTTGAAATTCCGACACTTATCTATATATATAAAAGACTTGGGTGACTGACTGATCACTCCCCAGCCCAAACGGCTAAAGCTAGAACCGTGAAATAATATTGAATGTAGGTTCCTTTTATGACGTAGGCGCGCACTAAGACGGGATTTTTAGAAATTCGGACTTCAAGGGGGTGAAGTAGGCGTGGCAACGCCCCATATAACTAGAATTTTGAAATGGCTGTATCTTTTAAACCATTATAGGTACAAAGTCGAGATTTGGTACGTATATCGGTCGTATAAAAACAAATACTTTGTTTGTGGAAAGAGGGCGGTACCACACCCCTTTTTAAAAAATAGTTATATTAGCCAAATAAATGAACCGATTGTAATTATATTGTATGTGTGTGATACTGTCCAAAGGGCCTCTATAAAGGGTTACATGAAAACATAATTAGACAAAGGGGCGTGGCACCGCCCACACAAACCAAAATTTCGATCGGTCATACCTCAGGGGCCTTTAGAGGTATGAAGATGAGATTTGCTACCTATGTAAATGGTACATGGGGGATTGCGTCTCGCTGAAAAATGGGCGGTGCCACGCTTCCTTTGATTAAATCGTTATCTCGGCGAAATAATTGGGCCGATTGCAGTAAAATTTTCACTGTGTAGTACTATCCGTAGGGCCTCTGTCATAGGCTACATGAAAATATAATTAGACAAAGAGGAGTTGCACCTCCCACTTAAACCAAAATTTCAATCGTTTATATTTTACGATCCGTGTAAGGTATGAAGATAAGATTTCCTACATATGTAAATGGTACATGGGGGATTGCGTCTCGCTGGGAAATGGGCGGTGCCACACCCTTTTTAGAAATATTGTTATAACTATCATATCAATAGAACGTTTGTAATAACATTTTCATAATCTATATATTTAAAATTGCGTACTGGCTGTAGATAGAATGATGTAATTTGAGTGTTTGTTCCTCATTCGAGTAAAAGTCAGCTTAGAATGGATTTTTGGAAATTCGTAGTTTTAGGGGTAAAAATGAGCATGAGTTGCCGTTTCATACAAAGAGCGGCCAAAAATAGAAGGAGTTTTCATAGGTGAATAATATTTTGCACATCTCACAGTCTCTTTTAATGACACAAATTTCTAAAATTTGGTTAAAATCTGTGAAAGGATTCAAGGATCTGCCTTAGATCCTGAAAATTTAAATTTCATAGTAGGCATACCAAAGTTGGCATATCCATTGATTCCATCAATCTATGACTAAATCTAAAATTTGGTTAAAATCTGTGAAAGGATTCAAGAATCTCTCTTAGATCCTGAAAATTTAAATTTCATAGTAGGCATACCAAAGTTGGCATATCCATTGATTTCATCAATCTATGACTAAATCTAAAATTTGGTTAATGTCGGACAAAGGATTCAAGGACCTCTCTTAGATCCAGAAAATTCAAATTTCATAGTAGGCATACCGAAGTCGGTATATCCATTGATTTAATCAATCTATGACTGAATTTAAAATTTGGTCAATGTTGGACAAAGGATTCAAGGACCTCTCTTAGATTCTTTAAATTCAAATTTCATAGTAGGCATACCAAAATCGGTATATCCATTGATTTCATCAATCAATGACTAAATCTACAGTTTGGTCAATGTCGGACAAAGGTTTCAAGGACCTCTCTTAGAGTACACAATCAAAAAAAATGACACCGAAAACGGTGAGGCCGCTTTGTTCTATTGAGGATAACTCAACGATCCGCAAATTTCCGCAGCTGAAATTTACATCATATAATCTGTAAATATTGGTAAACATTTTACAACAAATTTGGTTGTTAACTTTGATTGACTTCGCAACTAAAACTCTAAGTGAAATTTAAGTCTAAATACGAGTTAGTACTAAAATAGGCACATTTAACAAATAAATTTTATAAAATAGACACAGCATGCTGAGAAGTTTTTAATTCTTTTAAACAATAGTTAATACGTTTCTTTACAATATTTAATTCTTCCATTGTTTAGGCAATCTTTTTTAAAGAGGTTTTTACTTTTTATTTTGGACCTTGACTTGAAAGTTACTCCGCTGTGAAACAAAATCATTTTCATAGTCTGCCTTTGGCAGCTATTTTTAAAGAGGACCGGTGGAATAAAGCAAATACAAAGGTAATTTGAAAGAGCAAAATCTATTGTGAGATAGTGTTGCCACAGTATTACCCAGAATTTTGACTTGATTTTTTTATTTTTGGCCAATGGGGACGACCACTGTGCAATGGGATAGAGCTACAATATCAAATGGGGTGTTCGTTCGTATTATGAAGCATTTAATTTTACCTGTATTGCTTAAATTTATAAGAAGATTCATTGTATGTATGGGCGAAACAACACGAGCCGGGAATGCTAGTTTACCATAAATGTACTTGCCACACCAGTAAAGGGTGGCAAATAAGGGTCGCTTGGCAGTGAGCAAGAAAGTACACTCAGAAAAAAGTGAACTAAATTGAAGTAAAATTGAACTAGAATTGAGTAAAATGAGTCTTCATATGGCGCCAAGTAACACAGTACTCAAATTGAGTTTGCAAATTTCTTTAATATAAGTCTAAAATGCGAACTAAAATATAGTATACATTTCTTTGTTTTGAGTACAACACGACTTATTTTTGAACATATTTTGAATCAAAATTAGTAAGTTGGTATTACAAATAAGTATGCACTAGGAGAAACATGTACTAAGTTTAAGGAAATATTTACTAAAATTGAGTAAGAGTGGCCATCAATTCGGAGTCAAGTATTACGGTTACTCAGATTGAATTCATTTCATACTCGATTTCAGTAAAGTTGTTACTACATTCAAATACATTTGGAATAAAGACAAGTAAAAGTTACTGAATCTTAGTCGACATATACTATAAGTAAGTATTATGTGTCAATAATCAAGTATGCACTTACTCATTCGTAGTTTTTTTGATACGATTTGAGTGCAAAATTTCTAAAATAAGGAGAAATTATGTTTCACTGAGTATGCACTTCTTACATTTTACTACCGATATTCAGAAAATTTCCTAAAGACAACCACAAATTGACTTGAAATAAGTACACGCGGCAATCATGGAAGTTTGCATCGTATTCAAAAAAAGAAAAATGTGACTGACTACAAAGCTAATTTTCTAAGTTGAATACCGCATTTTCTCCGTATTAATGCAAATTAAACTACATTTAAGTACGAGACATGTTAATGCGTATTGGAATTTAGTATAGTTGAACTTAATTGAAATCACAAACGAAGTAAAAACAAGTATGCTCTCCTAGAATTAGCGAGAATTTACTTAAATGTACAACTAATCAGATCTGAAATTGAGTCAAATTGTACTCAAATTGAGTTAACTTGTAGCCAATATGAACATAAATGTCTTACACTATAAGACTGAATGTACTATATTTGAGTTTAGTGTCAACTTGGCTCAAGTTTATCTATCCTATTGTGGAATATATATGTACTATATTTAAGTTCGTCCAGACTTGCTTGTATGCTTTTTACCCTTAATTGAAGTCAAAAAGAATTAAAACAAGTCTGCTTTCTTGAAATTAACGAGAATATACTTAAATGTACAACCAAACGGACGGAAAATTGGATTTATTGTACTAAAATTAAGTTTAATCATGGTTAATGTAATATTTGCATTTCCCCCAACTAGCTTTAATTGTTTTTTTTAATAATTACGTTATATAAGCTTATAAATAATATAAAAGAAAGAAATTGCTGTCAAAATTAAAAACTTTTATTTTATTATTATTAATAAATTGTTTTTGCAATTGACTGATATTGCAGATATGCCGTGGTCATGTCTGATGCTAGAACACGCATGCGTACAAGTAGTTATTCATTTTAAAATACAATTATTTTACATAACTAATACTTACCACTTCCAACTGCAGATATACAAATGTCAGCAAATTGTACGTCATCGCTGCAAAAAACGACTTCGCTGCCTTCAAATTTTAGGTAAAGGAATTAAAGTTAATGTTTGACCAACATGCTCAGAAAGTTGAGGAAGGATTGGGGTTTATAATATTAATTATATATTCGAATATTATATTATATTATTCGAATTTGTCATTATTTTGCGCAAATATACGTTTATTAGATAAAATTATTTTAAAAGAATACTACAAATCAAATTCCATTAGCAAATATAAAATAACATGCCGCGTGGAGGTTTTTATTCAAATAAAAATCTTTAACTCAATTATTGAATTGTGTTTTTCTCTAAATCAAATTTGGCGAACAGCAAAGTTGACTTTAAAATACAAATTTTTAAGTCAAAAGAAAATTTAGAAGCAAGTTGTCTACAAAATGTTCATATGAACTATTTTACGTATGGTTACATAGATTTAATATTTGACTTGATATATAATAAAGGTATTGATCTAAACAATTAGAACCTGCTCTTTAGGTTTCCCCGCGGCATAATAAACTGCGTCAAAGTCTCATCACTGTCAGTAATACTGCAAACGGTTATTTATTTACATGAGTAAACTGCTTCAAGCTTAATAGAGGAGGTCTCAAATCATACGTAGCCGTGACACAGACGAGCCTCCCCGCCACACGCTAGAAGTCTAACTATCTGACAGCAAACTGAACCATTAAAAAATTTGTAGTATTATTACGCGAAAGCCAAGAATTAAAACTATTAAGATCACGCCAGTAATAAATATCTGTCTAACATTCCAGCATATGAATTAACGAAGATAAATCAAGTTTTAATAGTTCAAGGGGGTTTGAAATGTTTAGAAAACGAAAATAAAATCTATTCAGTTTAACAAATTGTATTTCAATTGATATTTGATCTTAAATTCAAAAATAATTTTGAATTCATGTTGTACGTTTATTTGGAATTTGATTTGTGATTGAATTTAGAAAGAATAAATTCCGATTTGTGATTAGTAATTGGATTAGAATTTGTTATATCGAAATGAATTTAAATATTCAAATTGCACTCTGGAAATTCAAGAATAAATTCAAATTTGTAATTATAATTATATAAGTATAGGTAAACGGAAATTAATAATCAAAAGTGAATTCACAAATTAGTTGTAGTTTAAATTTGAAATTCAGCAATAACCTTCAATTAAAATTAGAATTTGTAATTTGATATTCACAAAATAATTTAAAATTGAATTCTGTTATTGTATTAAGAATGAATGAAATCATAATAGCAATATAATTCAGAATAAGTATTTTATTTAAAATTTTATATTCCGATTTCGAATAGTCATTCGTTCTGCAATTTTAATTTTCAAAACTTAATTTTATATTTAAATTTATTTTTTAATTTTAACTCAGATACTGACTGCATATTTCAAATTATAATTAGAAATTGCATATTTTAATTTAAATTCCAATTACAAATTGGAATTACATAATTCTAAAATTTAAAATCTTAATTTAAATGACACCTCTAAATTTTAATTTGAAATTTGCACTCCAATACCCATTTAAATTCCATTACAATTTGGAATTCATTTAATTAATTAATTAATTTTTTAATACCAAATGCAAATTACAAATTTAAATTCAATATTCAATAACAAATTATAAACTGTTCTACACTTTAAGTTTATAATTTTTGTAAAATACATTTGTAATTTTATAAATTTGAATTTTAATTATTATTAGTATTAGAAATTGGAGTTTGGTATTCAGAAATTTATTCAAATTTGCAATTGACACTTGTGGAAAGAATTCCAAATTAAAGGAACTTTTATATTTAAAAACGAATTCGAATTCAAATGACAATAATGAATTTGAATTCATTTTTCCACACTAAAATCCAATTACAAATTGCAAGTCAATTTGGATTTTACTATACAATTTGAAACATAAACTTTTGCACACACACACACACTACATACGCGTAATTCTTTAAAAACAAGCGCCATACAATTTGAATTTCTTTAGTAGCATTATTTGTAAATTTGAACTCATTACATATTATTGAATTTGCAATTGGAGCTTCTAATGAAATTCAAATTGCTTGTTATTTTCGCCGGTCACACATACACAACACCAATGAACGAATACACAATTGTACTTACCCATTTTTTTCCTATTGAAAACACCACGGTTGAGAACACCACCGCAAAGACTTTTTCGCCAACAATCTTCTTAAATTATTCACATCTAAAATTGATAATTAAGGTTCTTATTATCACTTACCTTTTACAAAGTCTCCGAAAAACACTTTTTCACTATTTAATTTATTTTACAGTAACATGACACTCCAAATAAACACTTTACTCCTAAACCTCTTCAACAAAACTGTTCTAAACGCAACAAATTCCAGCTTGTATGCGCACAAACACTTATACACACACAAATCACATAGTTCGATCGCTGTCGAATGTTTGTCTCTTTTTGTTTCACAGTTGTTGAATGCTGCACATTATGGTTTCATAGAGTTTATCTCTTTCGCTCACATTTTGTGTGTACTTATGAGAACACAGAGCTGTATTTCTGCGAATGAACTTTATTTGAGTACACAGTGAACTAAAATTAATTACAAATGTATTCAACTTTAGTTTGACGCTTCTCATATTTACAACTATATCCCTCAACTTGAATACTCTTTTTGACAACAAATTTGGCACATAGCTAAAGACTTTTTTACTTCAAATAAGTATTTTGTTACAATTGTTTATTCAAAATAAACGCAAGTTTAGTTTAATGTCTTACTTTTAAGTAAATGTTTACCTAATTTGAGTACGCATGCTTACTATATTTGATTATTCTTCGAACTACCATTGGGTAATATTCTCTTTTAATATAAGTTGAGCATACTACAATTAAGTTTTTCGTCACCAAATTCTAGTTTATTTTGAATAAAAACTTCTGTTACAAATGTATTATTTTTACGTAGTTTGCTTGTCCATTTTAAGTCTACAATATCCTATATCTTATTATTTGCAACCTAAAATTGAGAAAATCGTACTCAATTTAAGTACGATATTCCTGAAGATAATCTTCCTTTATTTTAGTACACCGTAACTCAAAATTACTACATCTATACTTGAAACGATCATACATGTGTACTCTGTTCTACAACTTCTTTGAACTTAATTTTAATATTTGGAGTAAATTGAAGTACAATGCGAACTAAACTTACATTCTGCCATACAATTTTGTTTTCAACACTTTGCAACCTTAAATATTTACATGCCATACTTCAAACGAATAATATTTTCCTTAAGGCGAGTAAAATTTTACTCATATTGAAGAATACAATTTGAGTACAATTTCGTACTTATATGAAGTATGCACTTTTTTAACGCATACTCAAATCCAGTACAACATATTCGAATTGAGTATAATTTATTCATTTTAAGTACAAATTTACTAGTTTTGAGTAAATTTTGCAAACTCAAATCTAGTATGTTTTGTACTCAAATTTAGTACGGACTTTTTTCTGAGTGTAGTATATCTTTTGCCTAATGTCCGAGAGAGACCTTTGTCCATTACACAAGGGTAATGAGAAATCGTGGTAATACATTACTTACACAGTAGCACATTTTCCAACTTCAAACTCTTGTACCAATTGAAACCCAAAAAATCTGAAAGCTTATGATAGTAGAAGAAAAACCTTAACTGGGTTTTGAATTATAAGCTAAGGTTTTTTTATAATTCATTTTTGAAGTTGTTGACTGAGAGGAGGATTTTTGTAGTCTATATCTCGTGAACTATTCCAAATATAGCTTTTCTCTCTTCAGCTAATTTTTAGCTCTTAATCAGATCTAAAAATTGGGGATTTCTTCTACGATCATAAGCTTTCAGATTTTGGCGGTCTCAATTGGTTTAAGTTTTTACTGCTGCACTGTGTTATTGGTTACACGTAATACGGTTATACGGTAATAGGCACAGCGAGTTTATCATTTCTTAAGGCAATGCAGAAAGCTAACATATTCTGTGAGTGAGGCTTAATCCAATGCCAACTGTATACGATGTCTAAAATCAAAATTTGTGTTCTATTTTAAATCATTCTATTAATCCTATAATTAATTTAATCCTTACAGGTCGGTTGGTTTGGTCATCCCATATTCTCGCATCATGGCAATTACCCCGCCGTTATGATCGATCGCATACGTAACCTTAGCAAGGAACAGGGATTCTCACATTCTCGTCTACCTGAATTCACCAAAGAGGAAATTCAACGTATTCGTGGCACTTCGGATTTCTTTGGCATTAACTCGTACACCACCAACTTGGCTACCAGCAATGATCACAACAACACAGGTGGATTTCCAGTGCCGTCGTTTAATCATGATATGGGCGTAATTGAAACTCAAGATCCCAATTGGACAGGATCTGGTTCAGTTTGGTTGAAGGTAAGGACATCAGCTACATTAGTATGGAGTACTACTAATGCCATTAATTACAATGTAACATGTAAAGGTAGTTGACATTCGCAACAGCACAACAGCTGGTGACACTGTTGTAAATGTTTAAGTTTCCTAAACAGGTGTTTGACAACTAGTGAACAATTAAAAACTGGTTGGCTAGGGGCTATCGTATGTTTGTGTTTAGGATTTTACAACACAGTTGCATACTTGAGCACAGTGTTGCATTGACATTCTTTGTGTTATCTATAGAATTTAAATTAGATTAAATGTTAAAATGTGCAAATACGATAAAAAAAATGTGTCTTGTTATAATTTGTAATTTCATAACTAAATAATTAATAATTCTGTTGTAAATACACAAAATCGTTAAAGTTCCCCACCCACAATCTGTGGCTTTAAGACTTCCGAACAACTTTCCAATCGAACGCTTTAAAAACAGACACTTAAATAATCTAGTTTAAAATATCATTTTGTATAGTTTTATAGTTCTAAGCTGATTACCACACCTTTGGTACAGGTGTTGGAATTTGCAGTGACGTTAGCGGCATGACGACATCATATTTACCTCAATTTCTCATTAAACAAATGATTAATGATTTCATGAATTTTACAATAAAGTTGTAGTAATTGTATTGTGTCCCGTTTTTGACAGGTTGTTCCTAAGGGCATGTATAATCTATTGATGTGGATCAAACGTGAATACAACAATCCGCGTGTCATTGTAACCGAAAATGGTGTCAGTGATCGGGGTGGACTGGAAGATTATGGTCGTGTCGATTATTATAATATGTACTTGAGTGCTATTCTGGATGCCATTGAGGATGGTGCCAATGTTGAGGGTTATATTGCCTGGAGTTTAATGGACAGTTTTGAATGGCGTGCTGGATTTACGTGAGTATTTGGCGATTTTTTTAGTTTAAGCTTTTGTGAACAAGTTTACATATTATTAAAATGTCATGTAGTGTATATATGTAGTGTAGTGTATACATATGCTGTTAAAAGGTTACAATAGATTTTCAGGCTAAGGTGGCATTAAGTTTTATGGCTTTAAGGTTTTCTATAAAAATCACGTGATTAAAACTGTATTACAAAATATTTTTATAATAATTTTTACTTTGCTATGTTTGAAGGCGAAATGTTGAGTAACCTAATCGGCATGCTACCACCAATGCGTCTTAGGAAGTAGATAACAGAAGTTACTCTGTTACTCAACAGAGAGGCTATCTTAGTGGCTTTGGCAGCCTCACTAAACTAAGATCGGGCGCGGTGACCTAATAAGCCACTCTCCTTAAACAAAGCAATTATTGTGAAAACACAAAGAAAATGAAAAACAAACAAACACACGTTATAAGGACCATGATTTATGGTTAAACACCTGGAATGTCTGATCTCTATGCAGAGACGGTGCCTCTATCCAACTAGCGGATGTCCTCGACAAATACAAGGCTGACATCACCGCCATACAGGAAATGAGATGGACGGGACAGGGATGCACACGACGAAAGAACCGTGACAACTTTAACAGTTGTCATGCAGAAAGACATGAATTTGGATGTTGTTTCATTGTCGGCAAGAGACCCTGTAAGTAACCGAATAGCCACTATTCGAATCCGGGCAAAATATTTTTACATTACGCTGATTTGTGTACACGCCCCGATGGAAGACAAAGACGATGACATAAAAGATGCATTCTATGAGCGCCTGGAGAAGATATACAACATGACATTAAAATTGTTCTGGAAGATTTTAATGCTAAAAGAGGAAGGAAAGATGCTCTTGGTTCAGCAGTCAGTAAATTTAGTCTACACAACAACACCTCCGATAACGGATTCAGACTGGTTAGTTTCGCGTCGGCAAGAAACATGGTTGTGAGTGGAACCAGATCCCCGCGTAAAGATATCCACAAAGCAACCTGGATATCTCCCCATCAAAATAACAAAAATCGTGGCATAGTGGTTAGAACACGCGACTACCATGCGGGAGATCAAAGGTTCAACTCCTGGCTCCAGTCATCTTAAAAAAAATTTCTATCATTGTCGGCTCCCCTCGAATGTTGTTGACAGCAACTTCGCAGTATAAGCGTCGAGTCAATCGGCAAGTCTAGTAAGAGCTTCTAAAACAGTGACGTTCGCATTAGTCGATAAACAAGTAGGTGCCGTTAGTTGTGAATCTCAAAATAGAAAGCGTGTTATTTCACAACAACTCGAGAAGCTATCCCACACCTCATTCATGGGGTGTAAAGGGAAATTAAGTTTTTTTTATGTCTCCAGCGTTTTGGACGTGCGTGTGATGCGCGTTGCTAATATTGACTCGGATCACCACCTAGTTGCACCAAGGTACGCATGCGATTAAGTAGGACTAAAAACACTCGTAACCAAAGGCGAAGGAAGCTAGACATCACAAAGCTGCATACCACCGAGATAGCCAATGCCTACTCCAATCAACTCTCTCCATTACTTCAAACAAACCCCCCAAGTTCTGATGTTCCCGACACACAATAGCGAATTCTATGACCACTGCCGCAACGGCCGTACTGGGTTATGAAAAACCACACTCAGACAAGCCCTAGAACAAATATCGCGGGACCAGTCTAAAGCCCATTCTGGCGAACCTGATTGGACCTTATCAGTGTGGGTTTAGACCTTGTAAATCCACGACCGTTCAGATATTCACACTACGACAAATCCTGGAGAAGACCCAAGAAATGCAGATCGACAGCTGTTTATCGATTACAAAGCTGCATTCGACAGTCCGATACGACAGAAACTGTTAGATGCTATGGCTGAGTTTGGTATCCCGCGAAGCTAATACGACTTTGCGGGATGACACTGACTGACACGAAGTCTTTGGTGAAAATTGGCAAAAATTTGACAGAGCCATATTCTACCAAGCGAGGCTTTAGACAAGACGATAGTCTGTCTTGTGATCTCTTTAACATCGTAACGGAGATGAACATGTGGAAGGCTGCAGTAAACAGGAATGGTACCATCTTCAACAAAAGTCACATGCTGCTCGCGTATGCCGATGATTAATATATCAATGGCCGTGGAGTGCGGGATGTTACTGCGGCTTTCTCGAGCAGCGGAAGTGGGTCTGGTGATAAATGAGGACAAAACCAAGTTATTTGTTTCAACGAACAAAGAGTCTATTCGTCTGGAACGTGTGACGCTGCGTGAACGTTGACAACTATAACTTTGAAGTGGTAGATGATTTCGTCTACCTTGGCTTCGCCATAAACAACAATAATAATGTCAGCCTGGAAATCAAAAGACGAGTATTGATCGCAAACCGCTGCTATTATGCGCTAAGCAAGCGATTTAATGACAAAGCGCTCTCTCGAAGAACAAATATCCAACTGTACCAGACTCTGATCCTACCTGTCTTGCTGTACAGCGCAGAATCCTGCGTAATGACACAATCGGATCAATCTATTCTGGGAGTCTTCGAGAGAAAAATACTTCGCAAAATATTTGGGCCCATCATCGTTAACGGCGAGTATCGTCAACCACGAGCTGTATGAGCTGTACAACGATATCAACGTAGTCAAGCGCGTTGAAATAGACCAAATGCGCTGGCTTGCACATGTTGTACGAACGGATGAAAGCGTTCCAGCTCGAAAGGTTTTCGTCAATAAGCTCGATTGGTGGCGCAGGAGGAGGGTGATCAAAACTTCGTTGGATGGACCAGGTGAAGGTGCTGTTATCTACACTTGGTGTGACTAACTATCTAAGGAGCGCAAAAGGCCGAAGCGCTTGGAATTCTTTTCTACGTGCGGCTACTGATAGATGAGTTTCTGTTGCTGCTGCCAATTAAGAAGAAGAAGAAGAATATACATAAATTTATACCCACACCCTACGGGTAGGAGGGTATATGTATATCATTTGATACGGCCCAAAAGTGTAACACATAAAAGGAGTCACTTTAGACCCTAGGTTTCTTTGAACCAAATACGATTCATGACTTTTTTAGTCGTTTGAGCCATGTCCGTCTGTCTGGCTGTCCGGCTGGTGCGCACGATAACTTTCGAAAGACGCAACCAAATGTTTTGAAATTTTGCACGAGTTAGTATTTCCCCAAAACTACTTACGTTATTGCAAATGGGCTTCATGGCCCCGCCCCTTCTGGTACCTCTTATACAAATATATCATTCCGCCCACTTTAGAAATCGAGTAATAATATCAATGCACCCAACGCGATCGTACCCAGTTTCTGTATTTAGTAAAGCTATAACAGAATAAAGTTTTGGAAAAAAAATTTGGAGCCTAGCTTCGCCCCTTCTAGTACCTCCCATACAAATGTACCTTTCCGCCCACTATAGAGATGGAGTAATAATATCAATAAATCCAAAGTGATCGTACGCAAATTCTTTATTAAGTAAAGCCATAAAAGGATAAAGTTTTGTAGAAAAAATTGGAAGTCTAGCCACGCCCCATCTGGTACCTTCCATACACATCTGGTACCGCCCACTTTAGAAATCGATTAACATTATTAATAGACCTAATTCTGTATTTAGTAAAGCTACAACAGTATAAAGTTTTGGAGAAAAAATTTAAAAGTCTAGACACGCCCCTTCTGGTAGCTCCCATACAAATGTACCACTCCGCCCACTTTAGAAATCGGGTAATAATATCAATATAAAATAAGTTTTTTTTTGTTTTACTGAGGATGAGGGTATATGTAAGTCGGGTTGCCCGACTGAAACTTTCTTACTGGTTTTTATATATATATTTATATTTCTTTAAATAAAATGCTTTTTTAATTTCTCTTTTTTTCTTTTATTCTCTTCTTTAGCGAAAAATTCGGTCTGTATCATGTCGATTTCACCGATCCTCAACGCAAACGTACACCAAAGATTTCAGCGCGTGTCTACGCTCACATCTGTAAGACAAATAAAATCGATTGGAACTATCGTCCCACCCTAGACGAAGAACAAATTGTGGCCATGTCCAGATTGTCCAGTAGTAGTGAGGAACGTAGCTCAGGAAATCATCTGCGATCGTCAAGTCAAATGTTTAGTAGTTATTTCGTGATAGCATTAGCAATGATATTATTATTAAAATTTAGATGCTAAGTTTGCTGCCATACTAACTACACTACCTAAATTTAGAAAAAAATATTGTTATACACAGTGGGGCGGATGTGTAGAAAATAGCAGTAGATGAAATGACAAGAAAAAAACCTAAAAATGTGATCTATTTAAAATGAGTTAAGATTTGATGAGAATGATTTGTCAAGAAATTTCAGAAATCAAAAGGAACTGTTGAGTTTTAAATACTGCTGGCGAACAAATGGGTGCCGCGTTTGTTTTCTACGGAGAGCAAAGGAAATGATGTGATAGTAAAAAAATATTATACAAATGTCATAAGTGAATATAATGTCCATACAAATTTCAGTCCAAAAGATGATTTGTCTTTGTATGAAAAGTGTCTAAGTGATAGTTTTCCATGGCAAACACGTCGTTTTTACTTCTGATGTAGAAAGTTGTGCCTTGTAGACGAATTTCATACTAAAAAGTATAATCATAAACATTTTTCATAGAAAAAGTTTCTTTATTAACTTATTTTAACCTGAACACTATTTTTATATACACATTTTATATACGAAAGTGTATTCATAGGCATTGTACAGAAAAGTAATCCATAGACACTCTTCATATAGAAAAATGTCATATAGGCAACTTTTACACCTCTATTTTTTAAAAAGTTTCTATAAAGACAAAATTTTTAAGGAGTATTGAGACTAATATATGTAAACAACACTTCATTGAAGGATTGATTATATAGCCGTTTAAAAATTTACTTTAACTTTCACTTTGACGCCTTAAATTTGCAGTAATTTGTGAGACTACCCCCTCCACCCACTGGTGTATAACAAAGTTCAACGGGGCCGGTGAATAGAAGTTAATAGTTATTTAACATAAACTAACACTTAACATTATGAAATTAAATACAATACTTGTTATATTATTGCATATCACTTAAGTTAGTTAAAAAAAAACATTTGCTGCTACTATTAAACCGGCCCTAAGTCGTATTATCTAGTATTTTACATACATAAGTGTTGATGTCTACAAAACAATAATTAACAATTAATCTGTAAATAAAATCAAATTTAAATATTAATTCACATTGCCTTTATTGAAGTTTTATTTAGAAAGGAGGGGATTTTATTTTTGTTATTCAAAATTGTTAAAAAATAATAAAAAAAAGCACACACAAAATATTTGTTTACGGTTTCTCACAACACCGGTATTGTAAAGAACCGATAAATAGGCATTAAATATGTTTTTTGTTGTCTATATCAAAAAATATGCGTAATATTCAAACATATCCGGTATTGTGAGTAGATAAATTTAATTGATCATATGACGAAAGCGAGATCATTCTCGCAACCACCCAATGCCATTTGTAGATACTGTGCATTTGTATTTGGAAAAAAAGTGAATGTCTTTGATTGAGTAATACGTATGTAGTAAACAATTTTGTACTTATTTAAAAAAAAAACAACTTGGAAATATTTGAAGTTTACACTGACTGTTGTTTTGCCGGAATTTGTCTTTGTGAGAACTTTCAATAGCACTTGATCATAATGGAGGTGATATGATATCAACGTTAGTTTCAAGAAACCGGTTACTCGTGCTATCGTCGTCGCTATGTGGTCGAAATAATTGCCACCATCAACAATTATCATGTAGATCAAATTGTTCAAATTAGACAGGGGCTATGTTAATTTGATAGGCGACATTATTAAGTGATTACAAACAATTTAAATTGACCGTTAAAACTCAGTTATTAGATCGATTTATGGGTGCAGCAAGTGAATTAAGATCAATAAGATGTCAATAATAGTCAGTGCAGTTGGCTCAACAGGTGCTTTGGCATCAAGCTGCAACGTCTGCAATTAGCGTTGCTAGGGGTTAACAGAAAATTATCACATTGTCAATTTAAGTCAAGCGAAGAAAATTATAAAAATTATGCAAAGAACATTATGGAATTGTTTAAGTATTTATTTGATGCGGTGAAAATTAAACAATTCTGGTCAGCTGACTTGAACGATAAGTGTCTATATATTGATGAAACATTTGTTTTGTGCGAATGATTAAATTACACTATACAATTTTGATGTATTGCGGTTCCAGTAGTACAAATATGGTCGAAATTTTAAATTCTATGGAGAGGTTTTTTTCTTTAAAAAAATTTTTATGTAAAATTATGAATTTTTTTTACATGTGTCTCCACATAATTAACGATAACTCAAAGAGGAATAGCCCGATATTATTGAAAAAATACTTAGAAAAATTGAAATTTGTAAAACCTTAAATCCGTTTATATATTGCGTTGCAATCGGCTCAGTAGTATCGGAGTTATAATAAAAAAATTGAAGCGTAAAAAATATTTTTAAGCGAAAATAGCAAATTTTTTTGTTTTGAAAAAAATTTGAAAAATCAAAACCGGCGAAAATTGTTCAGATTTATTATTTTATTACAAAGCCACATGTAATAGCAACAAAATGAGATTCTTCTTCTAAATTAATGGCAGCAACAACAGAAATTAATCTATCAGTAGCTGCACGTAGATAGTTCGTCACACCAAGCTTAGTTAACAGCTCATTCACCTGGTCCATCCATCGGAGTTTTGGTCGCCCCCTCCTGCGCCGCCAATCGTGTTTATTGCCGAAAACTTTTTGTCCATTCGTACAACGTCTCCAAGCCAGCGCATTCGGTCTATTTGAATGCGTTTGACTACCTCGATGTCGTTGTGCAGCTCATACAGTTCATGATTCATTCGACGACCATGCGCGCTGTTGACGATGATGGATCCAAATATTTTGCGATGTATTTTTCTCTCGAAGACTCCCAGTTTAGATTAATCCGATTGTGCCATTACCCACGATTCTGCGCTGTAGAGCAAGACAGGTAGGATCAGAGTCTGGTAGAGTTGGATCTTTGTTTTTCGAGAGAGCGCTTTGTCATTAAATCGCTTGCTTATCACTTTTTGTCCATTCGTACAACGTGTCCAAGCCAGCGCATTCGGTCTATTTGAACGCGCTTGACCACGTCGATGTCGTTGTGCAGTTCATACAGCTCATGATTCATTCGACGACGGTATTCGCCGTTCACGATGATGGGTCCAAATATTTTGCGGAGTATTTTTCTTTCGAAGACTCCCAGAATAAATTGATCCGATTGTGTCATTACCCAGGATTCTGCGCTAGAGAGCAATACAGGTAGGATCAGTGTCTGGTAGAGTTGGATCTTTGTTTTTCGAAAGAGCGCTTTGTCATTAAATCACTTGCTTAGCGCATAGTAGCAATGGTTTGCGATCAATACTCGTCTTTTGATTTCCAGGCTGACATTATTATTTTTGTTTATGGCGGAGCCAAGGTACACAAAATCATCTACCACCTCAAAGTTATAGTTGTCAACGTTCACGCAGTGTCCCAGTCGAGTGGACTCTTTCTTCGTTGAAACAAATAACTTGGTTTTGTCCTCATCTATCACCAGACCCACTTCCGCCGACTGATTTTCAATGCTCGCAAAACCGCAGTAACATCCCGCGATCCACTGCCAATGATATACACTGTGGTGCAAAAATGAGCCAATGTTTTAAAAAAAGTACATTATTAAATATTTTTTATACTTTTTATTATATTGTTTTCAAACCTTTTGCTAAATTTAAAATATGAATCTGTAAAATATGTAAAGCAATAATAAAAATATAACTTACATTACTGTAAGTATATAAAAAAAAACATTTTCAAAATCAGACCATTGGCACACTTTTGTTCCAAGGTTTTTCTTATCTAAATTTAATAATTAGTCCTGCATATTTTTACTTTCTTCAAATGATCCACCCTATTTGGCGTATATTAACAAAGTTGAGCAACATAATATACAGGAATTTTGTTTTATTCAGCCAGAACCCACAGCTCATTTATACTTTTCGGGGCTCTTTCGTTTCTGTCGGCCCGCGTTTTAGGTAAGCTCACAGATTTTCGATCGGTTTCAGATCTGGACTCTTCAGTGGTTACTCCCTGATCCCAAACACCTGAGAACTAAGCCATTCCTTGACAATTTATACAGAATGTTTTGAGACGTTGTCATATTGGCAGACGACATTCTCTGGTCTACCTTGAATTTGGCCAGGGCTATGGGGCAAATTATCTTGCAAAATGCGCAGATAGTCTTCCTTTCGCATTATTCCTTCGATCCGTATAAGTAGTCCCACACCATCTGGGGTTACACATCCCCAAATCATAACAGATCATAACCGCCTCCGTGCTATGTGGTTTGAGATTGGCACCTAGTGAGTATTTGTTTTAACTAATACAAATTAAATATATGATTAACTTGTTGGTCGTGTGGTCAGATGAGACCAAAATCAATAGATACCAATCTGTTGGGAAGGTTTTTTATTGGGCCAATTGATCAAACACATCAAATCCAGCTCATGTATCACAATCCATTAAGCGCGGAGGCGGTTCTGTTATGATTTGGGGATGTGTAACCCCAGATGGTGTGGGACTACTTATACGGATCGAAGGAAACATGCGAAAGGAAGACTATCTTCGCATTTTACAAGATAATTTGCCCCATAGCCCTGGCCAAATTCCAGGTAGACCAGAGAATGTCGTCTGCCAATATGACAACGTCCCAAAACATTCAGTATAAATTGTCAAGGAATGGCTTAGTTCTCAGGTGTTTGGGGTCAGGGAGTAACCACTGAAGAGTCCAGATCTGAAACCGATCGAAAATCTGTGATCTTACCTAAAACGCGGGCCGACAGAAACCAAAGAGCCCCGAAAAGTATAAATGAGCTATGAGAGTGGGTTCTGGCTGAATGAAACAAAATTCCTGTATATTATGTTGCTCAACTTTGTCAATATACGCCAAATAGGGTGGATCATTTGAAGAAAGTAAAAATATGCAGGACTAATTATTAAATTTAGATAAAAAAAATCTTGGAGCAAAAGTGTGCCAATGGTCTGATTTTGAAAATGTTTCGTTTTTATATACTTACAGTAATGTAAGATTTGTTTTTGTTATTGCTTTACATATGTTACAGATGCATATTTTAAATTTAGCAAAAGGTTTGAAAATAATACAATAAAAAAAATAAAAAATATTAAATAACATACCTTGTTTAAAACATTGGCTCATTTTTGCACCACAGTGTATATATCATCGGCATACGCGAGCAACATGTGACTTTTGTTGAAGATAGTACCATACCTGTTTACTGCAGCCTTCCGCATGATCATCTCCATTACGATGTTAAACAGATCGCAGGACAGACTACCGCCTTGTCTAAAGCCTAGCTTGGTAGAAAATGGCTCTGACAGATTTTTGCCAATTTTCACTGAAGACTTCGTGTCAGTCAGTGTCATCCCGCAGAAACGAATTAGCTTCGCGGGGATACCAAACTCAGCCATAGCATCCAACAATTTCTGTCGTATCGGACCGTCGAATGCAGCTTTGTAATCGATGAACAGATGGTAGTTGTCGATCTGCATTTCTTGGGTCTTCTCCAGGATTTGTTGTAGCGTGAATATCTGGTCGGTGGTGGATTTACCAGGTCTAAAGCCACACTGATAAGGTCCAATCACTTTCGCCAGAATGGGCTTTAGTCTTTCACATAACACACTAGACAGGACCTTGTATGCGATGGGTAAAAGGCTAATACCGCGATAGTTGGTACACACACTGCAGTTTTGCCTTGTATGCAGCATCCATTTCCTCAGACATTTTGCGACATTCATCATCGTACCAGGGCTTGTCTGAGCGTGGTTTTTCATAACCCAGTACGGTCGTAGCGGCAGTGGTCATAGAATTCGCAATATGCTGCCACTGTGTGTCGGGAACATCAGAACTATGGGGGTTTGTTTGGAGTTATTGAGAGAGTTGGTTGGAGTAGGCATTGGCTATCTCGGTGGTATGAAGCTTTGTGATGTCTAGTTTACTTTGCGTTTGATTACAAGTTTTTTTTAGCACTACTTAATCGTGTGCGTACCTTGGCTGCAACTAGGTGGTGATCCGAGTCAATATTTGCACCGCGCATCACACCCACATCCATAACGCTTGAGACATGCCTTCCATCAATTACCACGTGATCAATCTGATTTCTTGTACTTCCACTCACAACCATTTTTCTTGCCGACGCGAAACTAACCGGTGTGAATCCGTTATCGGAGGTGTTGTTGTGTAGACTGAATATTCCGACTGCTGAACCAAGAGCCCCTTTCCTGCCTATTTTAGCATTAAAATCTTCCAGAACAATTTTAATGCCATGCGTAGGGGCATGAGCCGTCACATATCTCCTCCAGGCGCTCATAGAATTAATTTTTAATGTCATCGTCAATGTCTTCCGTCAGGGCGTGTACACAAATCAGCGTAATGTAAAAATATTTTGCCCGGATGCGAATGGTGGCTATTCGGTCACTTACAGGGTTAAACCGCTAGACCAGGTGTCGAAGTCTCTTGCCGACTAGTAAACCACATCCAAATTCGTGTCTTTCTGCATGGCAGCTGTGTCATAGAAACTAACAATTTCTGTCATATCGGACTGTCGAATGCACCAATGACCAATAATGCCTCTTGCTGATAAAGCAGCACATGCAATAGCCTTAGGTGAATGCAGAGGAGTTTTGATGCTTCAAATTAAGATTAGCGTCACACCAATACCTAAAGTTTTTGCTTCCGAGTAGAAAGTCTAGGTTGTTCGCGAACAGATGCTCTTCAACACTCTACGTTATCGGAATACCTTGAAGTTTTAGTTTAGGTGGATCGTAGTTGATTCTGATTTCTTCTACTCTACATAGTAACCACTTCACCCTTTACCGCCGTGACTGCTCAACGTATCTACCGATTCAATTGCAAACGAACTTTTGGTCCACCCTGTTATTAAGGTCTGAATTATTCTGATGTTCTTGCAGTTTGAATTTATCACAAAAAAACAGGCAAAACTGTTACGATGTCGTTTGGAAGGATGGAATTTGCAACAATGTGAAACCAAAATATTTCCTCGGTTCATTTTAACCCTCTAGAGATCCCACTCGTAAGGCACATTTTAGCTTTATATATGAGAATTTGATGGTGATATTGATTGTAATATAGACTTTATTTAGAAATAAAATTAAAATATACTTAAGTAAGATATGTAAGATGCTGTTAAAGTATGAATAAATGATTCTCACTATATGTAATTTATTCCATAAACACAGGACACAGCTTAACACGATCCCACATAAGCTCAAACATTATGTTAATTTATTAGGTAATATTTTATATTCCATTTTGATTTTTAATTCATAAAACAAGAAATTAAAGAGAATTGGGTAATTCATGATCCTGAATGCTTGGATTATTTTTAGTAAACATTTTAAAACATTGTTTAGTTTCTGTTAGTATTTGAAATTTACTTCAAAACCTAACTTTTTTTAACAAAATACTGCAATACTTGACCAAATATTTATAATCGTGAATACCCCTAATATTTTTATCACCATTTTTATAAATGGCCTAGTGACCATGTTGTAGGTCTGGTCGAGTACAACATGAATCTGTATAGTTAACTTTCCTCACACCCTCAAAATCTGAACTAACGATTCAAAAACCAAGTATTCGGGTCTTTCCTCACTTACTTCAGAACAAATTTTTTATTTTTTTAACTTAACTTAATCAAAACTGTTAATCAATCAAAAGTTAGTTTAGAAAAAACAGAGTTATCAGCTCATAAGTGAGGATTATTAACGAAAACTTTAACCAAAACTGTTAATCAATAAAAAATTGGTTTAGAACTAACTGAGTTGTCAGCTCATAAGTGAGGAAAGACCACAAAAATCGGTTCTTTAGCCGTAAGTCAATATTTTAAGGGTATAAGAAAACTTTGGTATAAAGATTCACTTTGTACTCGACCAAACCTGCACCATGTACTAGGTCACTCCACAAGATCTTTACATTTTTTTTTCCCATTCTGTAGCAGTTTGTTATTAATGTTATTTAAAAAATCTAGAAAAACACTAAAAACTTTCGTGTGGCACGACAAAATTTCGTTTTGTTAACCATTGTTATATAAATAAGACAATAAATCACTTATATACATTGTAAATGTGTCTAACAAGACTTGAGTACAAATGAAAGTGTTGCAAATGAGTGAATTTTAAATGATCTCAAATAATGAATACTATTACAAACAATTACAATTTAATTATAGTCCTAACGATAATATGTAATAAGTTGAAGTACTTAAAGTTCTTTGTTATTAATAGAAACATTTATCTACAGCCCTATAATAATATATTCTTAATCATGGTGACAGCCAAAGTTGATATAAGCATACCCGTATGTTCACCTGGTCGTTCGTTCAAGTGTTAAAAGCACGAAAGATAGCAATCAGATTGACTTCATAGACTTGATTTGAGAAAGGATATTCTAGGCGCTAAGAAGAAATATGATTTTATCTTTTGTTAAAAATATTTGACTTTATTTTGAAAACACAAGAATATATAATACTAGCTTTCCCGGCTCGTTTTGCTTCACCCGTACTTACAATGAATCTTCTTATGAATTTAAGCAATACAGGTAAAATGTAACGCTTCATAAGTTGAACGAACACCTCATTTATGTGATTGTAGCTTTATTTTGTTGGTCTTAGTGATTGTACCGCTTTGGTTAAATTTCAAAAGATAAATTCGTATCACACAACTAAAATGGACTGGTACCCCTTTCTAATTCTATAGGAAACATGCCCATAAACAATTATAGCTTGAGCCGTTTGGTCTAGGTGATGGTGCCAGTTTTATCCCTTTTCGGCCTTTTTTAGGGGTAAGTGATCGAATTTCTAAAAATCCCATCTGACGGCTCTATAATTCCAAAGGGGGCAATTCTATATACATTTTCGTAACTCTACCTTTAGGCATTTGGTCTGGGTGATAGTTCCTTTAGCCGTTTAGAACCAGTTTTATTCCTTTTCGACCTTTTTTACCCCTAAGGGGTTAGAATTTCGGAAACCCTCCTTTCTTCAATAGCCATTTGTTTTGTGTAATAATAACATTTTTATCCCTTTTTTTTATTTTTTACACAGAAATATCGGATTTTAAAAAAAACCTCCAATCCAATTTGATAGTGCGTATGCCCATGTCAATTTTCGCGATTATAGCATTAGCCGTTTGGTCTGGGTCATGGTGTAATTTTTATCTCTTATTTACCCCTAAAAGAACGAACTTCCAAAAATCCATTCTTAGCTGACGTTTACTCGAAAGGGGAACGACCATCCAAATTTCAATATTCTTCCAACAGGCAGTAAGCTATTTTTAACAAATAGATTATAAAAAAGGTTAATACAATCGTCCTATTAATATGGCCGACATAAGAATTTTTGCAACAGGGGCGTGGCACCACCCATTTCGCAGCGAGACGTAATCCTTCATGTACCATTTACATATGTATGTCATCTTCATGCCTTACAGGGCTCGTGAAATATGACCGATTGAAATTTCGGTTTATGTGGGCGGTGCCACGCCCCTTTGTCAAATTTTGCTTTCATGTAGCCTATGATAGAGGCCCAGCGGACAGTACCTCACAGTGAAAATTTCATTACAATCGGTCCATTCATTCAGCCAGTATAACAATTTTTAAATAAGGGGCTTGGCACCGCCCACTTTCTATAAACAAAAATTATTTTTTCTTATACGACCGATATGCGTACCAAATCTCGACTTCGTACCTATAATGGTTTAAAAGATACAGCCATTTTCAAATTCCAGTTGTATGGGGCGGTGCCACGCCCATTTTACCCCCTTGCAGTCCAAATTTCCAAAAATCCCTTCTTAGTGCGCGGCTACGTCATAAAAGAAACCTTCATTCTAAATTTCACGGTTCTAGCTTTAGCCGTTTGGGCTGTGGAGTGATCAGTCATTTACCCAAGCCTTTTATATATATAGATAAAACTAGTAGGTCCTAATGCTTATTTGCTATTGCATATTTGAAGAAAATTAAAAATAATAACTGCATATAATATATTTCACGGATTTGCCTCACAGTTATAAGTTCTGCCATATTCTACTTCTACTCCTAAGCACAATAACAATATGTTGGGCCTGCTTACTTTCCTCTGTACAAATATTACCTTATACAGCCCTTCTTAAAACAGTTTTCGCACGTCGCCTTTCAATAAAATATTCGTCTTTATATGCATAACTATAGTGCTGAGTACTATCTGTGTATCAAATTGATTTAACAAATTGTTGTAGCCCTAAAACACTTTTGCCACGCCTCTTCCGCTTACTTATCGAAATAAAATATTGTGTCTGTACATTCTTGTCTATATTGCCGGGTATATATGTGTATCAAATATTATCCCCCTCCGTCCACTAAACAAAAATAAAATGTTCGTCTTCATATGAATAGTTTGAGTATCGGTATATAAAATTTTATTTCTCTATGGTTTTAAAAATGCATTTGTCACATAAAACCCATCACCCACTGATCAAAAAAAAAAAACAATTCGACTACATTTTTATACCTGTTGTGCTACGTTTTATCTGTATGCCAAATGTTATCGCTGTTATCATATCTGTTGTGTGGAGTGATATATTTGTACCAAATATTGTCTCTTTGGGGATAGAAAAAATTTTCACCACGCCCATTCTAAAAAATGAACCAGTAATGCCAAGTAATATCTGTATACTCGTAGCAAATTGTACAACTCTAGTCCCAAAACACAGTTTAACTATGCTCTCTCCGCCCACTCATCGAAAATTTATAATTGTTGTACCGAGTTATATCTACATATCAAGCTTTATTTCTCTAGGGTTAAAATACAAATAAAAATTTTGCCACGCCCACTACGCCCATTGGGTCCAAAATTAAAATTGCGTCTGCACATTCATATTTGTGTTGTCGAGTACTACCAGGGTATTAAATTGTATAACTGCAGCTCCAAAAAAAGTTTTGCCATGCCCACTACGCCCATTTGGTCCAAAATTAAAATTTCGTCTACATATTCATATTCGCATGGTCCAGTACTATCTGGTTTTAAAATTGTTATTCTCTAGCTCTAAAGAAAGTTTTGCCACGCCCACTACGCCCATTTGGTCCAATATTAAAATTTCGTCTGCATATTCATATTTGCGTTGTCGAGTACTATCGGCCATACAATTTTATATCTCTAGCTCTAAAAAATGTTGTCACGCCCACTATGCCCATTGGGTCCAAAATTAAAATTACGTCTGCTTATTCAAATTTTATCTCTCTAGCTCTAAAAAAAGTTTTGGCCACTCCCACTCCGCCCATTAGGTCCAAAATTAAAATTACGTCTGCTTATTCATATTCGCGTTTTTGAGTACTATCTGGCTTTCAAATTTTATTTCTCTAGCTCTAGAAAAAATTTTTGCCACGCTCCCTTCGCCCATTGGGTTAAAAATTAAAATTTCGTCTGCATATTCATATTTGTGTGGTCGAGTACTACGTGGGTATCAGATGTTATATCTCAAGCTCTCAAAAAAGAAGTTTTGGCCACTCCCACTCCGGCCATTGAATCAAAAATTTAAATTTCATCTGCATATTCATATTTGCGTTGTCGAGTACTATATGGGTATCAAATTTTATCTCTCATGCTCTTAAAAAAAGTTTTGGCCACGCCCACTCCGCCCATTAGGTCCAAAATTAAAATTACGTCTGCTTATTCATATTCGCGTTTTTGAGTACTATCTGGCTATCAAATTGTATATCTCTAGCTCTAAAAATAGTTTTGCCACACCCATTTGGTCCAAAGTTAAAATTTCGTCTGCATATTCATATTTGTGTTGTCGAGTACTACGTGGGTATCAAATTCTATCTCTCTAGCTCTAAAAATAGTTTTGGCCACCCCCACTCCGCCCATTAGGTCTAAAAATAAAATTTCGTCTGCATATTCATATTTCTGTTATCGAGAACTACGTGGGTATCAAATTGTATAACTGTAGCTCAAAAAAAAGTTACGCCTATAAGGTCCAAAATTAAAATTACGTCTGCTTATTCATATTTGCGTTGTCGAGTACTATCTGGCTTTCAAATTTTATCTCTCTAGCTCCAAAAAAAAAAGTTTTGCTACGCCCACTACGCCCATTTGGTCCAAAATTTAAATTTCGTCTGCATATTTATATTTTTGTTGTCGAGTACTATCTGGCTATCAAATTTTATCGGTCTAGCTCTAAAAAAAAGTTTTGCCACGCCCTCTTCGCCAATTGGGTCAAAAATTAAAATCGCGTCTGCACATTCATATTTGTGTCGTCGAGTACTATCTGGCTATCAAAAAGTTTAGCCACGCCCACTACGCCCATTGGGTGTAAAATTAAAATTTCGTCTGCTTATTCATATTTCTGTTGGCGAGTACTATCTGGCTATCAAATTTTATCTCCCTAGTTCTAAAAAAAAGTTTTGAACACGCCCACTCCGCCCAGTAGGTCCAAAATAAAAATTACGTCTGCTTATTCATATTTGCGTTGTCGAGAACTATATGGGTATCAAATTGTATAACTGTAGCTCTGTAGCCCACTCCGCCCATTAGGTCCAAAATTAAAATTACGTCTGCTTATTCATATTTGCGTTGTCGAGAACTATATGGGTATTAAATTGTATAACTGTAGCTTTAAAAAAATGTTTTACCACGCCCACTTGGTCCAAAATTTAAATTTCGTCCGCATATTTATATTTTTGTTGTCGAGTACTATATGGCTATCAAATTTTATCGGTCTAGCTCTAAAAAAAGTTTTGCCACGACCTCTTCGCCAATTGGATCAACAATTAAAATTGCGTCTGCACATTCATATTCGTGTTGCCGAGTACTATCTGTCTATCAAATTATATCTCTCTAGCTCTAAAAAAAAGTATTGCCACGCCCACTACGCCCATTAGGTTCAAAATTAAAATTTCGTCTACTTATTCCAATTTAATCTCTCTAGCTCTAAAAATAGTTTTGGCCACTTCCACTCCGCCCATTAGGTCCAAAATTAAAATTACGTCTGCTTATTCATATTTGCGTTGTCGAGTACTATGTGGCTTTAAAATTTTATCTCCCTAGCTTTACAAAAAGTTTAGCCATGCCCACTACCCCCTTTAGGACCAAAATTAAAATTTCGCTACTTATTCATATTTGCGATGTCGAGTACTACCTGGGTATCAAATGTTATCTCTCTAGCTCCGCATATTTACATTCGCGTTGTCGAGAACTATATGGGTATCAAATTGTATTTCTCTAGCTCTATAAAAAAATTTTGCCACGCCCACTATGCCCATTGGGTCCAAAATTAAAATTTCGTCTGCTTATTCATATTCGATTTGTCGAGAACTATATGGGTATCAAACTTAATCTCCCTAGCTCTAAAAAAATTTTTTGCCACGCCCACTCCGCCCATAGGGCGGTAATTTCCATATAGTACTCTTAATGTCTTTCAAACTTTATTGATATCGGTTCAGCCGCTTAGGCGTGATTGAGCCACAAACAAACAAACAAACATACACATTTATAACATTGATAGGGATATAAAACCATTTTTTACATTAAAATTTAAACCCCAATTAAAGCAACACTGTAGGCGCAAAGAGCGCCTCACTGCCTAACATTTAGCTACGACCACCTATTGAACAAACCAAACCAAACGTCAAAAATTTAATAGAACACCAACGTGTTCGTGTATTGTAGCAATTGATAAAAAAAGATGATGAAATCCTATATTAAGTCAATAACTAGTTTTAATCATTTTGAAACCTAACAGACATATTTAAAGAGCTAAACGGCCACATCACGATACTGTTGTTGTTTACATCTATCGCTTAAATCAGCTGCTGCTCTCAACTTTCCCCTACAAATTCAGTAACTTGAATAACTTCCAGATGTTATAAAGGATCATTAGTATTACAAACATTTGACACGATTACACTTTAGCGTGTTGCAAGTCACCTGTTTAACCTAAGACACCCACCCTACTTAACACAAGGGCTTTTGCCTGACACGTGTAGCAATAGCAATAATATCAAACATAAACAATCGTTAGCACTTTCAATGTGCTAAATTGCAATTAAATTGCTATGGCTAATTGTTAGTCATTTCATGAACTTAAGATTTATTATGTTTTAATATTTATTTAAAATTTTTTATCATTGCAATAAATATTCGTTACAAGATCCGGTAAACGTTTGTGCAAACATTTCTAATATCTACAATTGTAACGTCAGTCCCTGCTGTTGTTTTTTTGTGCCCTTCCTATAGATTTTGAGAATAATTAATTGATAAAATTGTAATTGAAATGTTTTGTTTCAAGTTATAGAAATGTGATACATTAAATTATTTTCATTAGTTCATGGCATAAATTAAGTTATATAGTGAATTTAGTAGACTTGTGTTATTAGTAAATATCTAAATCGTGAAGTCTTTACAATTCAGTTTACAAAACGTTTTTCATGCAGTTTTATTAAATGCTCAGAGATAGACTACAAAAAACTATTAAAGCATAGTGATGTAATGGCACAATATGAGAGGTATATGACCTTATTGTACTTACATGTGTACGTACACTCTAGTATAGTTATAACAATTTCCCTAATGAAAGCGTTAAAGTAATCAATAAAATTTCAAAATTGCTGTTTGTAGTATTAATCGATTTGAACTTTGATGAGCCCACAGCGGGCGGTTTGAACGATATGTGATTATAAAAATTTATATTTGAAGGTTTAGTTGGTTCATTAGATAACTCAGGGGGTTTCAATACAACAGGCTGAGTATAAGATATTGACGAAATTAGTTTTTTAATTTGAAATGCTCATCTTTTCCATTGGCTTCTTACGTTACCAGGGATTCGAGTGGTCGATGACTCAGCCACTTTGAAATGGAACGATGACCAGGGTTAAAATAACTTTAAGAGCATCGGTGGATTGCTGCTTTTTATAAAAGACCTGCGACTTTAGAGAACCCCACAGAATAAAGTCTAGCCGATCTTGGTAGCCAATTCAAGTCAACTCTGCGAGAGGTAATCTTACCTTCATTCGATCGAACAGAATGTCCATCATGTCCGGTCGTCTTTTGATTTCCAGGCTGACATTTTTATTTTTGTTTATGGCGGAGCCTAGGTAGACAAAATCATCTACCGCTTCAAAGCTATAGTTGTCAACGTTCACGCAGCGTCCCAGACGAGTGGACTCTTTGTTCGTTGAAACAAATATCTTGGTTTTGTCCTCATTTATCACCAGACCCTCATCCGCCGACTGCTTTTTAATGCTCGAAAAAGCCGCAGTAACTTCTCGCAATTCACAGCCAATGATATCTATATCATTGGCATATGCGAGCAACATGTGACTTTTGTTGAAGATGGTACCATTTCTGTTTACTGCAGCCTTCCGCATGATCTTCTCCATTACGATGTTAAAGAGATCGCAGGACAGACAATCGCCTTAACTAAAGCTTCGCTTGGTAGAAAATGGATCTGTTAGATTTGTGCCTATTTTCACTGAGGACTTCGTGTCAGTAAGTGTCATCCGGCAAAGTCGTATTAGCTTCGCGGGGATACCAAACTCAGCCATAGCAACCAACAATTTCTGTCGTGTCGGACTGTCGAACGCATTTCTTGGGTCTTCTTCGGGATTTGTCGTAGTGTTAATATCTGTTATTATTCGGTTATTATTAAAAATATCTTTTTCCAACAATTCGGTTTTCGAATACATGATTTAGTAAAAACTGGGTAACCGGTTTCGTTCGGTTCGGAAACTGTAAAATAAAATCAAATATAAAATTAAATATTAAAAAATATGAATATCAAAACATAAAGCCTTTTAGTTCAGTTTGCTTCTATTAATGTAAGAATGATTCCAATATTAATATCCGGTTCATCCAAACAATCACAAATTAACCTCTTTTTATATTGGTGACTTCCCAACTATTGTATGGTGATCATAAATTAAGCTCCTTCTTGCTATCGGACACTTGGTTTAGGAGATAAAGTTGTTCATATAACCAGTAAGAAAGTTTCAGTCGGGCAATCCGACTTACATATACCCTCACCCTCAGTAAAACATACAATTTTCTATTATATTGATATTATTACTCGATTTCTAAAGTGGGCGGAGTGGTACATTTGTATGGGAGGTACTATTAGGGGCGACGCTAGACTTCCAATTTTTTTTTTCAAAACTTTATCCTGTTATTACTTTACAATATACAGAATTTGGGCACGATCGTGTCGAGTGTATTGATATTATTACTCCATCTCTAAAGTGGGAGGAGTGGTACTTTTGTATGGGAGGTACCAGAAGGGACGTGGGTAGACTTCCAGATTTTTTTTTCCAAAACTTTATCCTGCTTGAACTTTACATAATACAGAATTTGGGCACGATCGCGTTAGGTCTATTAGTAATAGTAATCGATTTCTAAAGTGGGCGGTACCAGATGTGTATGGGAGGTACCAGATGGGGCGTGGCTAGACTTCCAGTTTATTCTCAAAAACAGTATTCTGCTATAGCTTTACTAAAGAAAGAATTTGGGTACGATCACGTTGGATTTATTGATATTATTATTCCATCTCTAAAGTGGGCGGAAAGGTACATTTGTATGGGAGGTACCAGAAGGGGCGTGGCTAGACTTCCAATTTTTTTTCCAAAACTTTATCGTATTAAAGCTTTACTAAGTACAGAATTTAAGTACGAATCCGTTAGGTGTATTGATATTATAACTCGATTTCTAAAGTGGGCGGATTGATGTATTTGTATGGGAAGTACCAGAAGGGGCGGGGCCATGTAGCCCATTTGCAATACCGTAAGTAGTTTTGAGGAAATATTAACTCGTATAAAATTTCAAAAAATTTGGTTGCGTCTTTCGAAAGATATCGTGCGAACCAGCAAGACAGAGGGACAGACAGACAGACGGGCATAGCACAAACGACTTAAAAAGT
This sequence comes from Muscina levida, assembly GCA_964034835.1. Lineage (NCBI taxonomy): Eukaryota > Metazoa > Arthropoda > Insecta > Diptera > Muscidae > Muscina > Muscina levida. The sequence continues at coordinate 37,728,118 of OZ035883.1, forward strand.
CATGAATCGAATTTGATTCAAAGAAACCTAGGGTCTATAGTGACTCCTTCTATGTGTTACACTTTTGGGTCGTATCAAATGATATACAACATCATCCCTAAGGGTGATGGTATAAATATTGACAGCTTCCCAGCCTTTGCAAGGTGATAACCCAAGTATATCCAAGCGATTCCACAAATATTGTATGGGTATTACAAATTAAGCCCTCTTTTCGCGATTGGACGTTTAGTTCAGAAGATAGCGACAATTTAATGTTTTGAAATTTCCTTATGCAACATGAACATTTGAAAAGATATTCAAATGAACATCTTTAAATGCAGATATGAATACGGACGGCATCATAACCATTACAAGATGGGAGAGAGAAAAATTCATCTAGTAACATTTTTCAAACTTGTTTATGTCAATTTGTCTATAATTAACCTGGCCATGTTCTGTGAAAATACTCCTTTTTGAAAAACCGGCTAACCAACATCTAAAAACCGGTTAAAATGGGTATTCGAAATAGGGATTTTTGAAGAAACCGGCATACGGTTTCGAAGAAAAAAAGGGTTAGACGGTTTTCGGTTTTGAACACTCTATACATAACACACTAGACAGGACCTTGTATGTGTTGGGTAAAATGCTAATCCCGCGATAGTTGGTAGATACACTTGGATCGCCTTTTTTTAGCACGGGACATAAAACACATAGATTCCAATCATCGGGCATGCATTCCTTGAGCCAAATCGTGTTTATGAGCTGGTGCATGCATGTTACCAGGTTATCGCCGCCGACTTTAAAAAGCTCTGCCGGTAGTCCATCGGCTCCCACAGCTTTATCTCGTTTTGGCCGAGCTGATCTCGTTTTGGCTTGGTGCTGGACAATCTACTCCGTCGTCTATGATTGGTGTGATTTCGTCACTTATGCTGCCTTCGGGAACGAGTAGAGATTAAAAGTGTTCCCTCCATATTTGTAGCACACTCTGAGTGTCCGTGACCAGATTTCCGTCTCTGTCCTTACAGGTGGAGATCCTTGTTCCAAAACCTTTGCTTTTAACCCTTTGGTAGAACTTTCGGGCCTCACCTCATCCCTGTAGTTTTCGATATCCTGGCTCTCTCTTTTCTTCCACAGAAGTCTTATCCGCCTGAATAGGCGTTTCATATCCCTCCTCTTCTCATTATAACGCTCCGTCACCGCAAGCGTCGCCATTGGCTGCAGTTTAGCCAGGTATGCAGCATTCATTTCCTCAGACATTTCGCGACATTTATCATAGTACCAGGACTTGTCTAAGCGTGATTTTTCATAACCCAGTAAGGTCGTTGCGGCTGTGGTCATACAATTCGAAATATGCTGCCACTGTGTGTCGGGAACAACAGAACTAGGCGGGTTTGTTTGGAGTAATTGAGAGATTTGGTTGGAGTAGGCATTAGCTATGTCGGTGGTATGCAGCTTTGTGATGTCTAGCTTCCTTAGCGTTTGATTACGAGTGTTTTTTGCACTACTTAATCGTGTGAGTACCTTAGCTGCAACTAGGTGGTGATCCGAGTCAATATTTGCACCGCGCATCACACGCACGTCCATAGTTCTTGAGACATGTCTTGCATCAATTACCACGTGATTAACCTGATTTCTTGTATTTTGATGGGGAGATATCCAGGTTGCTTTGTGGATATCTTTATGCCGGAATCTGGTTCCACTCACATCCATGTTTCTTGCCGACGCGAAACTAACCAGTCTGAATCCGTTATCGAAGGTGTTGTTTTGTAGACTGAATTTTCCGACTGCTAAACCAAGAGCATCTGCCCTTCCTATTTTAGCATTAAAATCTCCCAGAACAATTTTAATGTCATGTGCAGGGCAGCAGTCATATATCTCCTCCAGGCGCTCATACAATGCATCTTTGATGTAATCGTCATTGTCTTCCGTCGGAGCGTTAAACAAATCATCGTAATGTAAAAATATTTCGCCCGGATGCGAATAGTGGCTATTCGGTCACTTACATGATTAAACCGCGAGACCAGGTGTCGAAGTCTCTTGCCGACTATGAAACCACATCCAGATTCGTGTCTTTCTACATGGCAACTGTAAAATATGTCACTGTTCTTTCGTCGTGTGCATCCCTTTGGGGGGGTTCTTGTTTTTTATTTTCTTCGTTTTCATAATAATTGCTTTGTTTAAGGAGAGTGGCTTATTACCCCATCCTAGTTTCTTGGGACTGCCAAAGCCACTAAGAGAGCCTCTGTGTTGAGCTTCAGTAACTTCTGTTACCTACTTCCTGAGACGCATCGGTGGTAGCATGCCGATTAGGTTACTCAACATTTAGCCTTCTTGCAAGTGTTACCACTGAACGGATGTTCAGTGGCATTGCCCGGGGAATATATGATCTCTCGGACGTTGTGAACTGCTTGCGAACCTCCAAAGAGAGTTTCTGGTTATTCCCAAATGAATAACAATCAGAAAGACTCAAATTAGAAAATTCCCCATTGCCCGTCATTCGAGATCATTTGATTTGATATAATTCAGCACAGTTGTCAGTAATATGTCAGAGACAAATTGAGCCAGATTGAGCCTTCCTATTTATAAGAGCAATATGTACTCAAACGTTCTATGACCTACAGCAGATAACAATGATTAGCAGGAGGTTTTTTTCAACAGAATATAACAAATATGTTATGTAGACTTTGTTCTGCAATTTGAACTGCGAAAAATAAGTGCCACCTTAACATAGACATTCAACCGCCCTCTGTATAATTTTACATAAGTTACTTTTCGTGTACCAAATCGTGTATTCTAAGCAGCACTCTGTACGATAATTTAGGCGTTACTGTTTCATTTGCAGTAGTAAATGTAGATGGCGTCCATAACACCAATCACTAATTGGAAATGTGTTCCGTTACAATTTAAAAAGTAAAATAACTATATTTTTGTGACCTGAATTTAAGAATTTAAGATCAAGCTATCAGTATGACTCATAATATTATATGTATATCTGTTAAGAAATATGTATATACGTAATATGGAGCGTGTTTAATATTTGGCCACCAGACACTACTATATTTTGCACTACAAGTATATTTTATACAATTTTGTACCGAAAAAAAAGGAGTTTGTTCATACAAAGATGGACGTTACTTTTAGCTGATCACATTCATTTTTTGTCAGTAATTTTAATTGCTAACACAGTGCAACATTTTTCAACTCATTGATTTGGGACTAAATTCTGAGAATTGCACGTGAAAGTAGCCCCAAAAAGAAGAAGTTCTGCATCATTCGTTTTGTCAAGTTACATGCCATAATAATTTAATGTCCATTTGAAGTTAGTATCGTATAGGAGAATTAGTCACGTTTTAGGCTCTTTTATTTTTTTTTAGGAAACAGCAGAAATTTAGATTTTTTTGTTATTCAGTATGTTTAGAACTAGGAAAAATTTAGTTTGTAGTGTTGTTAAAGGGTAAAAAAAAGAATAACTATTTTTTGCCAAAAATGAAAAAAAAATTAGTTTTAAAAAAGTTCTAAATTCAATTTTTTTTTCTTAAAATTTTATTAATTACACAAGGGAACAATGTATTTATTGATTAAGAACTGAATGTTGCTTTTAAGGTTAATTGAGACGCAGAATCCAAATCTGCACTTGGTTTTTTCTATCAGCTCGACTTTTAGCGATATACCGTTGTCTAAAATTAAAGCACTTCCACTACATATATTTGAATAATCTAATCGGTTCAACATATTTAATTAAAAAAGAAATCCAAAATTCGTCAATAAAATTATCTTAAAGTCGTGCCTACACTGGTTTAAAATTTGCCCAGTAGTTTCAGAGATTTTGTAGAAGATTTGAAAAAAAAAAATCACAAATTTTATAAAAAAAAAATTTTTGTCTTTTAAAAATGAAAAAAGTGACAAAGCTCCCAGTTTTGGTCTTAAATTATGTAGCTAAATATATTTTGAATGAAATGAGCTTTCTTTCATTGAAATTGGTCCAAAACTTTTGATTTTTTTCACAATTTACTGAGCAAGCTGAATTGGATAAAAACTAATTGTTTAGTTTTACTCCTTTGGAGGCACAATGAGGGCAGAAGGAGCTGATTTTATAAAAAAAAAATTATAAAAATAAAAAAAATTCTATGGGGACCACCTTAAGGGTTGAAGATAAATGGTAGATATAATTTGAGAAACTGTTGAGATTGAGAAAATATTTGCCGGCTGGTTTTACATTTCACTCCTCTAGGGGCCACTCCGGGGCAGTTAGAGCGGTGGGAGCAAATTTGATAAAAAAAAAATTTCCTTATTGGGGTTAAGATTGGGAGTAGGTATGTTTGGGAAAAATGTTAGGAGGAAAAAATGACTGGGGGCCGGTCATACATTTGAACCCTTTAAGGACGATTCTGTGGCAGTTGTAGGCCTTGTTTAGGATTTTTTCCCCAATACGAAAAGTTTTTCGTTAAAAACCGAAGGGCTCGATTATGATTTTTGACCCATGGTTTCTTGGAAAAATTTTCCTAGAATTCATCGTAGTAGATTACGATTTTGATAACCGCTTGGTCGAGAAAAAAAAATTGACCCACTCGCATGTACAATAAGGATAATGGTCATAGTTTTGCTAAAATTGGTTAACATTCAATCTAATAGGATTTTGTAGAGTGATATAGTTTCAGAGCACACCCTACCCTTTGTATGGGAGTTACCCGAAGGCGTGGCACTCTTGGGTACAAACTTTAAGATTTTTTTTATTTTGGCTTGGTATCAAAAATCAATAATTTTTGTGTTGCTACAAATACTCTTCTATTTTTGTCCCATCGATGTCTTGTCTTTTTCGTGGTCCTAGAGGGATATTATTTGAAGCACAGATAAAACCTGACAATACAGATATGAATACGCAGATGAGAAGGTGGACTAGGCGTGCCATATCTCCTAAAGAGAAAATTGATGTGGTTTGAATTTCTTTTAATGGTTCATTTGATGTCTCTTGAATTCTAAATGGAAACTTAGAATATTACTAGAATAATTTTGTATTGTAAATGAATTGGCGTGGTGACCTAAAAAGCCACTTTCCTTAAACATAACAATTATTATGAAAACACGAAGAAAAGAAAAAACAAGAACCCCACAAATGTTGACGACCCCGCAAACGTTATAAGGACCATGGTTTAAAAATATGCACCTGGAATGTCCGAACTCTATACAGAAATGGTGCCTCTATCCTACTGGCGAATGTCCTCGACAAATACAAGGCTGACATCACCGATATACAGGAAATGAGATGGACGGTACAGGGATGCACACGACGAAAGAACTGTGACATCTTTTACAATTGTCATGCAGAAAGACACGAATTTGGATGTGGTTTCATAGTCGGCCAGAGACTTCGACACCTGGCCACGCGGTTTAACCCTGTTAGTGCCCCAATAGCCACTATTTGCATCCGCGCGAAATATTTTTACATTTCGCTGATTGATGTACACGCCCCGACGGAAGACAAAGACAATGACATCAAAGATGCATTCTAAGAGCGCCTGGAGGATATATATGACCGCTGCCCTGCATATGACATTAAAATTGTTCTGGGAGATTTTAATGCTAAAATAGGAAGGGAAGAAACTCTTGGTTCAGCAGTCGGAAAATGCAGACTACACAACAACTTCTCCGATAATGGATTCTGACTGATTAGTTCAGCGTCGGCTAGAAACATGGTTGTGAGTGGAAATACAAAAATCAGATTAATCACGTGGTAATTGATGGAAGGCATATTTCAAGCGTTATGGATGTGCGTGTGATGCGCAGTGCAAATATTGACTCCGATCACCAGCTAGTTGCAGCCAAGGTATGCACGCGATTAAGTAGTGCTAAAAACACTCGTAATCAAAAGGCAAAGGAAGCTAGACATCACAAAGCTGTATACCACAGAGATAGCCAATGCCTACTCCAACCAACTTTCGAAATTACTCCAAACAAATCCCCCTAGTTCTGATGTTCCCGACATACAGTGGCAGCATTTTGCGAATTTTATGACCACTGCCACAAACGACCGTACTGGGCTATGAAAAACTACGCTCAGACAAGCCCTGGTACGATGATGAATGTCGCGAAATGTCTGAGGAAATGGATGCTGCATACAAGGCAAAACTGCAGCGAATGGCAACGCGTGCGGTGACGGGGCGTTAAAATGAGAAAAGGAGGGAGATGAAACGCCTATTCAGGCGGAAAAAGCGTCTGTGGAAGAAAAGAGAGAGCCAGGATATCGAAAACTACAGGGATAGAGGTAGGCTTGCCAGATTTAAAATTGTAAAATTCTTGACATTCGCCAAAAATTTTCTTGATTGTGAAAAAAAATCTTGACAAATAAAAACACTCATACGTTTTAGATGTTTTACATATTTCAGTTTAATTTATTTTTTTATAAAAGTAAAATTTCATATAAAAAGTATTCCAAACATTAAAAAATCAATTACAGATATTTCAGTCAGTTAACTGACTGATAAATAATCTTACCTTATATATGATATTACTTAAGTCTCGAGTTATTGAAACTAAACGATTTTTAAATGAAATAACTTTTGTATTAAAATTTTTCAGCTTGTGTAGCGTAAACGTTTGGAGATAGGACTCTCGGTCGTATGACCAGACTTTTACTGACATGTTGTTACACCGTTTTAAGAATTACAGTGCAAAAAGTGTTAATGAAATTGCCAACAAATGTAGAGTTTTTACTTTATATTTCTGGACATATTGTAATTTTGTATTGGGTTACCGAAAGAGTCTTTTACGCCACAAAATCTCTAAAGAATTCATAGTTTCTAATGGGTTGGATGAAACACTTAAGTTTCTCAAGTTTCACCTATAAATGCAAAATAGTAAAAGTAAACTTTTTTAACGTCTTGAGGAGTTATATTTGAATTTGTTTAAAATATATTAATTTTCAGGTAATTGCCATATTTGTATACGAGGTACCAGCAGGGACAGTACAAAGAGTCAGATTTTATTTGCAGGATAACGTGGAATAAACTTTTTATGTGGGTGTTTTTGGTCAAATGTTATGGGAGATACTACAGAGAGAGTGATAAACGTTTAAATTTCACAAGGTTTTTTTTTAAACTGACCAAATTTAAGCATTCTCCAATTGTCGGTTTGGATTTAATGTAAGAAATATCAATTTTCCAAAAATAGATCATTTTCATTGGGAGTAATCAGGGATCGGCCGATATAGTCCATATTCACCGGGTTTCAATTTTAATTACATGTTTCAATTCAGTGTACTAACAAAGTAATATGTATGGGATGTACCAAAAGGAATGTGGCACAACGTTTCGATATTCTTAGGGTTTGTCTACTATTACCCCTTACCTATGGTTGAGGGTATAAAAAATATAGTGGGAACACTGATGTTGATTTTTTTTATTTTACGACTTAGTGTTATTGGTAAAATTTAATACTTTGAAGCATAAAATGAGAAAAATTACGATTTGACATTACGTCGCTGACCTGACTTTGTTTCTCTACAGCTTTCTAAAACCATTAAGGATTTTCTCTACATAAACTAGATGGCGGCGATCTTTAGCCGATTAATCTAAAATTTGGGTTTATACGACTGCAGCTTCTGCTTGAAATTGGCTGTTTAATGTTGTTAAATTACACAGTGCAACAGTGAAAAAATACAAGAACTTGACAGTATAGGTCGATTCTACCATCGACGGGTAATAAAACCCTAGGTGACCAATTTTGTTTATGGACCTCAAAAGATTCTCAAAATCACTGAGTCCCTCGAAAAAAGGCGTCATCCGTTTTTGTCCAATTAAAGAAGAAATTATTATTTTTTCACTTCTTTGAATATTACTTTGTTCGCCAAAATTTTAGCCATGGTAAAGTTTAAGAACTTTCAGGAACATAGCAAAACAATCCGATCGTGTCTAGGCAACCTAAATAGCTCATAAAGTCTACTATGATTGATTTTGTCATATTGATTACTTGTCATATCTGTCTGTTTTTTGCATCGAAATTTCAAACTTTTGTGATTTATTTACTATTTTTTAAGGCTGATGACAGAGTGAGCGCTACAGGCGTAGCTATGCTTGAAGCTACAAACTTTATTGCTATATCAATCTTTGACATGTCAGAGTAAGCGCTAGATTGTGTGCTACATTATGTGTTTTTTGAGTGAGAGAATGGGAGCGCAAACTTTTTTACGCTCTCTTTAGTGTATTTGTTTTTCATTTGTTTATGTTATGTGTGTCTTATTTTGTAAATTTTGTCAACAATTATTCTGTTGTGATAATGTTAATTTTTTTGGTCCCAGACAAAGGAGGGGTAAACATACGGTAATAAATGTTTCTGTGTCAAAATCCATTTATTTGCACAATTTTTTTAATTGGATTTCAAATGGAGAAAAAGACGCGCGCGGTTGCAATAGAAAAAAACAATGCGAAAAACCGTTTAAAAACAACGCACACATGCGTCCATACTAGGGTGATCAATTATTCGGGTTTTTGCGAAAACCGGTTTTCGAATTATTCGAAAAATGGCATTTAAAAAAAACCGGTTGCTTTTTTTGAAATTCACAAAAAACCGGATAATCCGGTTTTCAAAATTATGCCAAATATCAAATTAAAACACAATTTTTGACAAAAAATTGTATTAAAAAATAACAGAAAACAAATCAATTATACCTATAAAAAGTAAACTTTAATTATAATTACAATGCAAAACATTAGTGAGATCAGTTTGTTATTTTAACAAAGACAAACGAAAACAATTCATTTGTAAATAATTGATTATATATAAATATATTTAATTTAATCTTTAGTTTTACCTAAAGTAACATTTAAGAAAAAAGACACAATTTAAGTGCTTGGGTGTATACCTATTTTTTTCTTTGGTTTTTATAAAACTTGACATTGAAAATGCCCTTTCACTCAGTGTACTATTTGGACTTATAGTGTACAAGGCGTTTAATATTGAATATTTTAGAAATGCGTCACTAATTGGGAGTTTACTCGTACTTAAATACAAAATGAGAGTATTCGGGGTTTGAACACGTCGTTCTGATACACGTCTTTTGAAAATTGCATATAAATTTATTGATAATTGGTTTTCAATTGTTGAAAAGTGTTAAAGTAAAAATTTAAAAATACCTTCAGCATCAGCTAAAGTCGAAGAGTTTGCAGAAAGTTTTTGTATAGACATTTTCAAAGGTTTAAGGGTGTCACTAAGCACAGACAAAGTTGCGATATCATTTTCACTAAATGGTGTCAGTCCTAACTCCAATAAAGTATGATTCACACTTTTTTGCAATTTTAAAAATTGAGAAAACATATTGGTTTTAGAATTCCAGTGGTGCTTAACATCACGGATAAGTTGAAGCTCCTTATTAAATTGGTCTTTTACAAACATTTGTAATTTCTTTTGCTTTTCAGCCGACATATTAAACATTGAAGATTTATAAAACTAACAATTAGGTTGTTGAAAAAAACAAGTACGAGAACACATTTAACACAATTATGAATAAATTTAAATAAAAAATATCGGAGGCCAAAAAACCGAGATTCGACAAAAAATAACCGGATTATTCGATATTCGAAAAATAGGGATTTAAAAAAAACCGACGGTTTTTATGAGTGAAAAAACCGAGTAGCCGGTTTTTGAAAACCGAACTGATCACCCTAGTCCATACATTGTCCATGCCAAATTTTTTATTTTAACTCTCTCTCAATTCAATATGTCGCTGCTATAAATCATTTCACTACACGCTTTATAGCGGCCAAGCACTGAAACTATTTTGTAGCTCTGCTCTCACTCTGACAACATTTGAGCGAGCACATAAGTAAACACAAGCAGAGTTTTGTAGCAAGTTGTAGCGACATATCATAGCAACGCTTATAGCGCTCACTCTGTCATCAGCCTAAGTTTGAAGTAGTTTGTATTCACTATTTTTTAAGGACAACCTAATTTTCACTATTTTATTCAGAAAGTGCACGCATTCACAAGTTTTTTGAAAAGATCGGTTAACAAATAGTTAAGTTATTCATGTTTCCCGAGGGACGCCTATATTGTCAACTTCTTGTATTTAACAAAATGTTTTCATTTGTTGCATAGTGTTATTAGTGTTCAATGGGGATGCGAAAATAAGTGATGATATATTTTCGAACTAATACACTTACAAAAACTTTTCACAATAATATTTCTATGAACTGTTCATATTATTTTTTTTTAAAAAAATATTTGCATTATTTTTCGGTTAGTCTGTAAAAATCTTGACAAAATTTATTTTTTCTTGATTCTTGACGAGCATAAAAAATTCTTGCAAATCAAGAAAAATCAAGATCGTCTGGCAACCCTAGATAGAGGTGAGGCCCGTAATTTCTACAAAAGGTTTGAAACAGTAAATCCCACCTGTAAGGACAGAGACGGAAATCTGGTCACGGTCAGTCAGAGTCTGCTGCAAATATCGAGGGAACACTTTCGGTCTCTTCTCGTTCCCGAAGGTAGCATAAGTGACGACATCACACCAATCATAGACGATGGAGTAGACTGTCCACCATCGAGCCAAAACGAGATCAGCACGGCAATTGCACGGCTTTAAAATAGTAAAGCTGCGGGAACCGATGGACTGAACGGCAGAGCTTTTTTAAGCCGGCGGCGATGAGCTGGTAACATGCATGCACCAGCTCATAAACACGACTTGGCTCAGGGAGTGCATGCCCGATGATTGGAATCTATGTGTTCTATGTCCCGTGCTTAAAAAAGACGAACCGAGTGTATGTACCAACTATCGCGGGATTAGCCTTTTAGCCATCGCATACAAGTTCCTGTCTAGTGTGTTATGTGAAAGACTAAAGTCCATTCTGGCGAACCTGATTGAACCACATCAGTGTGGCTTTAGACCTGGTAAATCCACGACCGACCAGATATTCAAACTACGACAATTCTTTTACCCATCGCATACAAGGTCCTGTCTAGTGTGTTATGTGAAAGACTAAAGCTCATTCTGGCGAATCTGATTGGACCTTATCAGTGTGGCTTTAGACCTGATAAATCCACGACCGACCAGATATTCACACTACCACAAATCCTGGAGAAGACCTATCGACTAGAAATTGTTGGTTGCTATGGCTGAGTTTGGTATCCCCGCAAAGCTAATACGACTTTACCGGATGTCACTTACTGACACGAAGTCTTCAGTGAAAATTGGCAAAAATCTGTCAGAGTCATTTTCTAGCAAGCGAGGCTTTAGACAAGGCGATAGTCTATCCTGCGATCTGTTTAACATCGTAATGGAGATGATCATGCGGAAGGCTGCAGTAAACAGGAATGGTACCATCTTCAACAAAAGTCACATGTTGCTCGCGTATGCCGATGATATAGATATCATTGGCCGTGGATTGCGAGATGTTACTGCGGCTTTTTCGAGCATTGAAAAGCAGTCGGCTGAAGTGGGTATGGTGATAAACGAGGACAAAACCAAGTTATTTGTTTCAACGAACGAAGATTCCACTCGTCTGGGACGCTGCGTGAACGTTGACAACTATAACTTTGAAGTGGTAGATGATTTTGTCTACCTTGGCTCCACCATAAACAAAAATAATAATGTCAGCCTCGAAATCAAAAGACGAGTATTGATCGCAGACCGCTGCTACTAAGCGCTAAGCAATCGATTGAATGACAAAGCGCTCTCTCGAAGAACAAAGATCCAACTCTACCTGACTCTGATCCTACCTGTCTTGCTCTACAGCGCAGAATCATTGGTAATGGCACAATCGGATACATCTATTCTGGGAGTCTTCGAGAGAAAAATACTTTGCAAAATATTTGGACCCATCATCGTTAACGGCGAGTATCGTCGTCGAATGAACCACGAGCTACATGAGCTGTACAACGATATCGACGTAGTCAGGCGCGTTGAAATGGATAGAATGTGCTGGCTTGGAGACGTTGTACGAATAGATGTCATTAAAATCGATGGGCGGCGCAGAAGGGGGCGGCCAAAACATCGTTGGATGGACCAGGTGAAAGAGCTGTTATCTACACTTAGTGTGACTAACTATCTACAGAGCGCAAAAGACCGAAGCGCTTGGAATTCTTTTCTACGTGCGGCTACTGATAGATGAATATCTGTTGCTGCTGCCAATAAAAAAAGATGAAATGTGTGATTTTCAGTAGACTTCTTTTTAATTTAATTGAAGATTGTAAACATTAACTTATTTAGACAAGTACAAGTTCAAAAGAAGTAAAATTTTAAGTTCCTCAGGTAATATTGTTGCGATAGTGACCGGTTCATCCATAGGATGCAAAGTTTATTTGTCATTTATTTGCGACAGAAATCTGTGTAGAGAAATGTTAAACCCTCCAATTCTAACAAAGTTAATTTCTTGCTACTACGTGTTGATGAAAATGACTGTAAAATCTAAAACAAAGACCTAGTACCCTTGAATAAAAACGGAACAATATATCAGTTTCCATTTAACTGAAGCAAACAGGAATTCTGCCCATTTCTGAATAACGAAATGAAAACTCGAATCCTGGTAATACGCAAAAGTATCACACCGTCGTTCAGCACTTTCCCACATGAGTCCTTGAAACAACTATTAATAGTTGCCACTTTTGTGCGCAATTATAACTAAAAAGTACAAAATGATAGAATATTTTGACAAACAAATGTAAGCGAATCGCATATTTCACAATTGTATCGAATTTCGCTTTCCATTCAAATGCATTCACATTCACATGTTCATTGCAAGAAATCTTTTTGTTGTTGATTCTGGCTATGTCAGAAAACACAATTGGAAAATGCATAAATCTTTGAACAAATTAAGGGTGACATTGAACATTTATCATAGGCAGGAGATTTAGATAGGAAAACAGCCCCCTTTTGGGTGTATGAATACACTTTGAACAATGTGCAATGTCTTTTTGAAATCCTCTCACACACACACACACACTCACACTCACTCACAAAATCATATTCACAAATGTGCATTCACGTTTGCTAAGAAAGTGAAAACTGCAACAACCCTTACAAGAGTGAGCCACTCATTCACTCACCGTACTATATAATTGCCACCACCTTTCTACGGTCGTCGCAAGGACAATGCAGGGCTAGCATAACACCCAACCCTTAGTGCACACAATTGTTGTTGTTGCTGTTCTTGCTGCTGCTGCTGCTATTTGTACCCCCCTCCTAAATGTTGCGTTATAATCTTGATCGGTGCCAATGGAGAGACATGGCAAACAATCAATATCAAGTTCGATTCATGATTGTTTTTCGTTGTTGTATGTTTTTATTGCGAACAACACTGACGATGACGTCGACGACGGCGGTGTTCAATAGAACGTGCCTGAAAGGACCCTGGAACAGCTGCTAGGGTTTCGGAAAAATTCGTTAGCTTGTGCTCCTGCTTAAGGTTTCATCGCTGTCGCTACGGTGGCTCTGATCCACCGCTAACGAGATATTTGTTGTTTTGGCGATTAAAACTACTGCTGCTGCTGCTGCTGGTTGTACGCGTAGTATTGAAAGGTACAGTAAATACTGTCAGCTCACATGTTAACATAACGTAGAAAGATTCTAGTTGCGGGATTTGTACAAAAAAAGGGTTGATTTTGAATTAAAAAAAAGGAACTTGAATTTAAGTCTGTATGTTGCAAGGATATGTATACACACAGGAGCACACAAATGAATGTGTGAGAACATATGTATGTGTGCTTTATTAACGTGTAAGATAATACCCTTTAAATGTTTATTTCATTGTTGAGGCCATTTGTTGTAAACTTTCCCTTTTTTTGTTTGTAAAGAAAACAAAAAACCCACTGTCAGATGGTTTGGCAAATTACGTTGTTAAGGCAACAGTAGGACGTCAGTAATGGGGAATGTTAATATGTAATTGCAAAGAATTTGCTAGTATCAGATAAACATTTTATCGATTCTAATGATTAAAGTAGGATATGCAATTTTTGTAAAGAGTGTCCCAACAAGAACGCAATTTTTAAATCTGGCAACATTCGAAGTGCCATTGTTTGACATTTGAACAGTTGTTATTGTTTGCTAGTAGAAGGTACGAGGTTAGTAAAAATGGAGCGCTACACGAATGAACAACGCATTCTCATTGTGAAATTGTTTTACCAAAATGGTGAAAGTTTTGCAACATGAAAATGCTGATTTTGCCGCTAAAATCATCTTCAGTGACGAGGAATTGTCGCATTTGGGGTGAGGAAAATCCTCGAGTGATTCACGAGAAGCAAATGCATCCTCAACGTGTCACTGTGTGGTGTGGTTTTTGGGCTGGAGGAATCATTGGACCTTTTTTTATGAAAATGAGGCAGGTCAAGCGCAAACAATCAATGGTGTTCGGTATCGTGAAATGATAACCAGTTTTTTCTTGCCTCGAAATGAAGAAATGAATGTGGAGGGCATGTGGTTTCAACAAGACGGTGCCACATGTCATACAGCCAGAGAAACAATTCAATTGCTGCATCAGTCATTTCCCGGTCGTGTTATTTCGCGTTTTGGAGATCAGAATTGGCCGCCTAGATCGTGCGATTTAACACCATTTGATTTTTTTCTTTGGGGTTTTTTGAAGTCGATGGTTTACGCGAATAAGCCGACGACGACTCAAGCCTTTAAAGAGGAAATTGGACGCTGCATTAATGAAATACCGCAGCATTTATGCGAAACGGTCATTGAAAATTTCATTAAAAGATCGCGTGCATGCCAGCAAAGCCGCGGTGGCCATCTGCACGATATATTGTTCCATACATAACCTCATTCTGTCTACTTTACGATATAATAAAGTTTCACGATTTTTTTTAAAATATCTGTGTTTTTATACCCTCACCCATAGAGATCGAAATATACAAAAATTAATGCATTAAAGCAGACGAGTTTGACCCCAAATACAGGGTGCAGCGCGGTAATTTGCTTATTTGGGAATGAAATAAAAAAAGTATGAACCTTAGAAAAATTTATTTTATAGTTTAATTATATAGAACAGTAAGGGAATTTTAAAAATTACATGGTTTTAAATAGTGTATCTGCAAACGTCGACCTTCGCTATCCACAAACTGCTGCATACGTTTTCTGAAGTTTTCATGAACTCTATCAAGCATGTCGACTGGTATTCTGCCAATTTCAGTCTCAATATTGTTAATTAGGTCTTGTAAGGTGTTGGGACGGTTGATATACACCTTCGACTTCAGGAAACCCAAAAGGAAAAAAATCGCATGGGGCTAAGTCTGGTGAGCGTGCCGGCCAGTGGCACCATCCCGTTGGAACCATGTATCCTCTAATTGCATTTCCTCAAGAGTCGTCTGAAAAAAAATCCTCTATCATAGTCAAGTACCGTTCGGAGTTCACAGACGGTTATCCTGGAAAAAGTAAGGGCCAATGATGCCTACTCGTGATTTGGAACACCACACACTGACGCGGTCCGAATGCAGAGGTCTCTGGTTAAGTTCTCTGGGGTTTGCTACACTCCAGTACCGCATATTTTGTTTGTTTACACTGCAATGATCGAGTGCGCATTTGAAAAATACGCTTCAAAACAAAATGACCTCTCCTCACGTGCCCAATGCATGATGGCAGCTGAAAGGCAGACGAATGCAAATCTCCCATTAGCTATTATAAGCCACGCACACTCTCCACTCTCTTCAACCAACAGTGCCGCCACAGCCTGCAGTGCAAAAAAGCAAATCACCGCGCTCCACCCTGTATATTAATCCCAAATTCGTTTCAGGACTTTTTCGGTCTGTCTGACTGGTGGACAGGATAACAGGATACAAGTACACATTTCTCCAAAAAGAAGTTATGGGATTGCAAACAGGCAGAGTAGCCCCACCCCTACTGGTACCTCCAATAACATATGACCCAATTTTGGAAAATTAATAGTTCCTACATTACTTCCAAATGGACAACTGGAGGAGTTTTGAATTTGGACATTTTAATGATATTGCAATAGTAGACAAAACCACAGAAAACGGACCTACACAAAATTTTGTTGTCGCCAAATTGTCTTCGGACAATCTACAAAATTCGAGTGTGAACCCATTAACTGTGTTGTCCTCTATAGAGCGACCATATCGTATATACACGGCGAAATAACTGTAACATATTTTGCAGCTGGCATACAGAAAGACACGAATTTATAATTGGCAAGAGGTTAAGACATCTGGACTCGCGGTTTAACCCTGTAAGTGACCAAATCCCCATTATTAGCATTAAAGACAACCTGTATATCCCCTAACCAAAATACAAGAAACCAGATTCGAAGGAAGTCATGTCTTAAGCATAATGGACATGCGTTTGATGCGTGAGTCAAATATAGACTCGGTTCACCAACTAGTCGCAGCAAAGGTTCGCACGATATTAAGTAGTGTTAAAAATGCTCGTATCATAATGCAAAGTATGCTGGACATTGTAAAGCTGCATACAACCGAGATAGCCAATGTCTATTCCAACCAACTCGCTCAGCAGCGTATTGCATATTCTAAGTTCAATGCCGCAACGAGCGTATTTGGGTATGGTCTGAGGTAAAGGATGCTGCGTACAAGGCAGCACTGCCGCCAATGGTAACGCGTGTACTGATGGAATGACATAAGTGAATGTGTTTGGAACAAACTTTTCATATTTCATATATATATATATGATACATATTGCATACAAAAAGTAGCACGCCTTACAACCCACTGGCAAATCATCAATAACAGCACACACTGCCTCTATTGGAAAATTAGCTGCAGTCTTAAGGAAATCAATATTGTGGTATCATTTGTGGTACCATGCTGCACAACCGTCGCATATGCGGACGACGTGGCACTAATAGTCACCACTGAATCTGCGCTGAAACTTCTTTTAAAATGGTCTCATGACTGTGGACTGGATGTTAACCCGAGTAAAACAGAACTGGTGCTATTCACACGGAGTTACAAAATACATCAATTTGCCAAAACAAAATAAAATGGAGTCGCACTTACACTCTCTGATAGTGCCAAATACCTTGGGCTAATATTGGACAGTAAACTGAATTATAATCTGAACACTCAAACCAGGATTAGCAAAGCGGCAATCGGTCTCATTTGGGGAATTAGCCCCAAGAACATAAACTGGTTATACGAATCAGTTATTAAACCCATCTTATTCTAAGGATCGGCAGTCTGGTGGCCGGCGCTAGATAGAGCATCCCAAAGGCTGAAATTCGAACGCATTATGAGACTGGTGGCAATCATGATAACAGGGGCACTTAGAACCACTCCAACTAAGGCACTGTTCACGATCCTAAACTGGTTACCCCCGGACATTGAGGCGATGAAAATAGCAGCGAATACCGCAATGCGTTTAGAAGCCACAAAAGAATGGATGCGGTCATCAGAATAGCCTTAGAGAAAAGTCAGTATATTTGGATATAGGTCGGCAATATTCATATTCTTATTGATAGTAAAGCGGCTATCAGATCCCTAGAGAACGTGTACACCACTCCTAGAAATGTTCGAGAATGCCGGTCGTCTCTTAAGGAGATAGCGAGACATTCGACGGTTACCCTTACATGGGTTCCAGGACATGGGGACATATATGGTAACAAAAGGGCCGATACGTTGGCAAGGGTCGCCACAACCGTAAACTCGGGCGAAGTTTACGGTCTCATTGGGATCCCTCTCACAAGGGGAAACTCAGATCATTGCGGGGAAACTGAACCTCATTTCTGAAGAGAGATGGCAAGAGAACCCACCTGCACGGCGACCAAACAAATTTGGCCTACAATGGATACACAGAGGACACGATTTGTGCTGAACTTGTCCAGAGTCCAACATCATAGCTGTAATAACTGGTCTCTGGCCGGTTGGTTAACACGCTAAGAGGCTGAAACTACCCTACAACGATTTTTGTAAAAGCTGCAATGATGAGGAAGAAGAGGAGACCACGGAGCATCTTCTATGTCACTGCCCTGCTTTTGGTGACCTGAGATACGAAAAGCTTGGTCATCGGACACTTCTGGGCAATACCTGTCTATCAGTAAGGGATTTGCGGAACATCCATGCCTTCATCAAAGCAACGAAATGGCTTGACAGCGACGTTGACCGAACAAAATAGGAACATTTGGTGCGAAAATCTTAGAATGGTATCACAACGGGACTCGTACAAGGACCCAAGTGAGCTGTGTTCAACGTGGCTGCCGAATTAACCTAACCTTACCTAACTCATGGGCCATGATTTTTTGGTTTCGGGAGGGTTTCGCTGAATTTTTAAATTGTGGACTTTGATGGGGCTTTGATGTCTTGCGTCGTCCGAACTGAGAGTGAACGGTCCGATCGGAGGTGGTCATTAATATCTTCAAACTTTTTGATAATTTCGTCTTTTTTCATTTCGCACTTCAAATTCCTTATAAAAGCAATACGTATCCCTTTTATCTGACCACTACATGGTGAAACCTAAAGAAATTTTGAATTCCCGTTACAGTTTAACGCTATAGAGGTTGACTTTCATAAACCATGTGGTAGTGATTGAGAATATTTAGTTCTACTTTTTGAAATGGGTGTGTTCAAATTTATGTCCCTACTAAGTACATGGGTAGTGGTGACGTCCGAAAATTTTACCAAAAGGTAATAAGTAAAGGTGATGGAACTGGGATCAGCACCTGCAAGGACAGAGTGGGAAATCTGGCCACGAATTCACTTTGTGTGGTACAAATATGGGAAAAACACTTTTGAACACTAATTGCGCCAGAAGACAGCTCAAGTGAGGAAATCACGCCAATCATCGATGGCGGCTGAAGATTGCCCACTAGCCAGCCAAAACGATGAGCCTCAAACGAGCATACACCAGCTGATAACTACCAATTAGCTTAAGGAATGCATGTACGTTTTTTGGAATCTGAATATGTCCAACTGTGTGCACCAACTACTGCGGGATCAGTTTTTTATCCATCGTATAGCATACAAGGTCCGTTCGAGTATGTTTTGTGAAAGACTTAAGTTCACTTTTTAACGAAACTAATTGGATTTTTTCCGACCAGATATTTACACTACGATAAATCTTGGAGAAGGCCTAAGAAATGCAGATCGACATTGTACTTGTTATCTACAGGGTGACACACCAATTGTGCAAAATAAGAAATTCAAATATATTTTTTTTTATTCAAAGTATTTCATTATTTTTTTTATTGTATAGAAAATTCAATTTTATTTTATATAACTAATTGGTTTGGAAGATGATAGACCGTTTAATATTTCCATGCTCATCCACACCTTAGCGACACCGGAGTAGAAAATATCATTCATTGTGGCCTATAGGGTTGAAGTCCAGACCGCCTTAATTACACTACGAGACAAAATCAAACTTTTTGAAAAACACCCGAACGTGACTATATAGGTTCGATAGGACTACCGGACCTGAGTAAAGCCTTAGCTCAGTTCGACTAGATTGGCTACCAATTTTATTTTGTGGCCCCCTAAACATTTTGAAAACCCTTGGGTGCCTCGAAAAAAGGTGACTTCAGTTTTTGGCCAACAGTTCCTACATTTTTGAATATAGCACTTTCTATCCTTCGGCAAAGTTGTAGCTAATAGTGCGCTTAAGAAATTACTATTATAGTAAATCCCAAAAAAAATGTCAGCCATCGTTTTATTTCTAAAAACTTCGATAAAAAATTAGATTTTTAAAAAGTAAATAGTTGGTTTTGATAACTATTTAATATCCCTAGACATGTTTAGATAGCATGGGTTTGTTTACCTAAACTAAAATTTCACTGAACAGAGTATGCTAAAAATCTGGATTCCCTTATACTAAAAAAAAGTGAAAAAATTATAATTTTTTTCTGTTGTTTTTTTCACTGTTGCACTGTGTTACTGTTTAAATGGGCTATTTACATTAAGTCAAATTGATTGGTTTTGTTTAGTAAACCTCTTGTTTGACATAATCCCATAAAAAAAAATGGTAGTACAGTCAAGTCAGGTGACCTTGGAGACCAGCGGAAAGTCTAATTTCTTTGACATTTATTTGTTTGTGAATTTTCGTTGAAGCTCCGCCATAACCGGTCTGGCTGCTGCTCCATCTTGCTAGAACCAAAAAAAAAACTTCTTCAACATCTTTAAATAACGGTCCCTTTTGGCGGTTACTGTTACACGTAGAACGATTCGTGCTCCACCCTGTAGTATAAAGCTACATTCTACTATCCGATATTATAAAAGCTAAGTTATATGCCATGGCTGTATTTGGTATACCTGCGAAGCTGGTACAACTTTGCGGGATGACACTGACCGACACGATGTCTTCAGTAAAGATAGGCAAAATCTGCCTGATCCATTTTCTATCAAGCAAGGCTTCAGACAGGGCGATAGTCTATCAACTTGACTTTTTAATTAGTCTTTTAAAGTATTTTATGCCCATATAAAAATAATATTGGGCATTTTGTTACTTTTCCACAGAAATTATTTACAAAATTCCATATCAACATGGGAAAAGATTGTAAAAATAAATCCCTTAAACATCACAGTTTGTTTCAAAATTAATGAAACACAGCCCTCAATGACTCCCGTCGGTGTTTACAAAACCACTTTCATAAACAGTTTGATAAATTATTTTAACACTTTCATAAGTAAGATCGCCTCGGACATACAATGTAGTCATAAATTCTAATCAATTTGTACAAATTTCCTCATTGCATCACAGTGATTGCCATGTTTAAAGTTGGCCCCTTCTCGTGGTGGCTACAATGTAATCAAGATGTTGGTTGGTTGGTTGCTTGGTTGCATTCACTTCATGCTGGTCGATCATAATTGTAACCGATAGCGATGCAGAAGTTCATGGGTCACATTGATTATTACGAGTGGTGGCAGCAACATAAAAATAAAATCGAATTATTTCCTCTAATTTGATTTCTGATTTCAAATCAATACTCGACGTAATGTCGTGGTGTCACACACTGCTTGCAGCAGTTGTGCTGGCAACTGCAATAGTGTTTCATCCATCCATCCACCCATCCCTCATCGTTCGAATTGGTTTCATTGAACTTCATTATGTTCGGTGTGTGTGTGTGTGTGTGTGTGTGAGTTCCATGCAGATTCTTGGAAGCTATTTGCTGGTATTATTTGTGAAATACTAACGTTTTTCGTCATAATCTCAAAATCTTATTTATGTTTATTGTATGGCAAGAGATTTTGTTTATTAAACGATTTGGAATTTGTCTTAAAGTTGCTACACTTGCCCAGCATAAGTCGGTGAATCTGCTGGTACTTTTCAGATGGTGGCAGCTTTATGGATTGATGTTGGCAGAGTGTGTTAAATATCCAATTCGAAGGGGTAATACATATGAAAATGGTGTCAGTCTATAGAACATTTCGTTGAGCGTGAAAATAGAAGCTTTTATATTTTTTTACTTTTAACTGGATTAAGATAAAAATGTTAGGGATATTGTTAAATCTTCAGTAATTTTTATATACAACGGATCTTTAGCCTTATGTAGTAAAAAATTCTGCTGTATTTTATGCATATTAAACAGTACTAAATTTTCCTAAAAATTTTTAAAAAAAAAAAATATCCATAGAATTGACAAATTTTACCATTTTTGTACTTAAGCTACATAGGTAGCCATGATACATGAAATCAATATAGTGGTTATTCAAGCGTTTTTTTGCTGTTGGCCTGTGTTATCTCCCTAAAAACACTGATCGAAAAGAAAAACTTCATTTGCATGTCCATATTTGCATTGCTGAACACTATCGTTGTTTCCAATTTTATATCTCTGGGGCTAAAAACTACTTTCGCAACGCCTTATCTACCTATTGATCATTAATACAAATTTAATCTGCAAATTTCAAACTGATGTGCCGAGTACTATCTATGTTCGAAATTTTATTCCTCAGGGACTAAAATACAGATGTCACTATATTTTACGTCTAGTATCGTCCTGTCGACCTGACTATACGGTGCGCTGTCTTCAGCCGACTACAAGCCCGGGACGTAATTCAATTACGAAAGGAGATATTCGAATTTTACTTATCTCTTATGCCGAACTACCATATGGACAAGCTCGAGGTTTGTACTCGGCCTGATTGGGCCCTCGCTGTTGTTGTGTACGACTTCTATATTTTAGGCAGTAACTCACTTCCATCCTTACGCCAAATATTGCGCCAGCACCGACATCTGCTTGGAACCAAAGTTCCCTATCCGGCCGGCAACTCATTCTTCTTCAGTATACCGCAGTATACTGTCGCAACAACAACATCCTTTACCACCATCTGCTGGGAGCGCAGCACCCCATCCGGCTGGTCTCATTCGCTGCCTTTTGCCTTCCGACTAGCAACATCAGTATAACCAATCGGTTGCACTCTGGGACAGTAATACAGTAATACAGTAACACATTAACTGAGTGAGTTTCTATCGATTTGAGGAGCATCAAAGAAATATGCACAACTATGGTCTTTCATATTATAAAAAAAAGCTCCATTACAACGTAACTGTGTCCTGCAACCGCAGTTACACCCTTGTTTTAGGTTCGGAGCTATATAATATTCTTATATGCGTTGAGAATGCGAGAAGCTTTCCCATACCTCATTCATGGGGTGTAAAGGGAAATTAAGCTCTATAACTCTAACATCGAACTATCAATTTATCAGCGTAGTATTTGGTTTAACCACAACCACTATGTGGCATCACCAAAGTGGTGCCTTACCCATTCGATGAGAAAGTGTAGGTAGAAAACTACCCTGGATAACCTGGCCGCCCGTAGTACCGTCTTAAGACGTCGGAGCTCATAAAGAATACACCTCTACTACCTATTTTTTTCGTTGCAGAGCCACAAAGTAGTCCACTGGGGGTTCTCTCAAGTACGTGGCGGCGATACTCCCCAAAGGCCTTCGAAAAGGACACCCATGCTGGGGGGCTAAAGTACAGTGTTACCACGACCACTCCGAAAACTGATCGAAAATACTATTTCGTCTCATAGGTTTTTAGGGATATAATTTTTGATACGCTCTCTCTGCCTACCGACCGAATATAAAAATTAATTTGGGGAATTTTAACCTTTAGTACCGATTACTATCTGTACACCAAATTTTATCCCTTTGGGGCTATATGCTATGAGAGAAGCGGATGCTGCATACAACGCGAGCTGGTCGTGAACGGCACAGGGAGAAGAGACGAGAGGCAACTCGCCTTTTCAGACGGAAAAAGAAGAAGCTGAAGAAGAGGCAGCATGAGTGCACAGAGTTGTGCCGAAGTGAAGGGGCAGCCCGAAATTCTACCAGAGAGGAAAGGCGAGAATGCGTGGAAAAGGGTGACCCTCCTGCAAGGACAGCGATGGCCAGCTATTGACGGACAAAAACACTGAACTGGTTAATTAGAACGTTGAAAGCAAGTAACCGGGATAGCTGAGTTCGTTAAGGCGACGCTGCCGATGAGTCTCTACCCTAAGACGAAACGCGTATGGCGATGGGTGCTGGTTCGAATCCTAGCTCGGTCACTTGATTTTTTAAATTTGTTCTAATTTCCCAAAAACCAATTCAGAAATATTATTTCGATTATGTTAGCTCGAAGTTGAACATTAAGTGACATCTAGAGTCGTTGTCTTTCTCTCTCTTTCATAATAAACATTTCCCATTAATCGTATTCCCAATACACTGACCCGGATAACGTTCTGAAGATATGGAGAGACCATTTCAAAAATTTACTGGATACGGACACCACTCCAATTCATGATGATGGTATTAACTGTCTACCTCCGAGCCAGAGCGAGATACGTGTGGCAATATCCCGCCTTAAAAACAACAAAGCGACTGGAGCCGAAGGTCTCCCTGCTGAGTTGTTTAAGGCAAAAAAGGAGATCGTAGTGAATGTAAAAACTGCCGTGGAATAAGCCTATTACCAATTGCGTACAAGGTCCTTTCGAGCATATTGTTCGTCTAAAGCCAATTGTGGAAAAACTAATCAGTGCGGCTTTAGACCTAGTAAATCAACGACGGATCATATATTCACTTTACTGGAAAAAACTCATGAAAAGCAGATCGACACCTACCAACTCTTTGTCGACTACAAAGCTGGCTTTCCGATAAAGAAAATCTCAGTTCGGTATTCCTGCAAACCTGATTCGACTTTGCAGATGTACCTTGGAAACCACCAAATCCTCGGTTAAGATTGTTAAGGATCACTCTGCACCATTCAACACAGAAAGAGGTCTCAGGCAGGGTGATAGTTTGTCCTGTACACTATTTAATATAGTTATGTTGAAGGTGATGAGAAAGGCTGATGTCAACATGTCTGGCACCTTATTCTACAAGTGCAACATGCCACTAGCCTATGCCGATGATATATAGAACATTGGCCGAAACCTGCGGGATGTTACTGCAGTTTTCTCATCACTAGAAAAGGAGTCAGCTAAATGGGTTAAGCGGTCAACGAGGACAAAACAAAAATAATGATTTCGACGAACAAAGAGTCCTTTCGATGGGGACGCACCGTGAACGTTGACCTACCTCGGATCTTCTGTCAATAAGAAAAATAGTGTCAACTAAGAAATCAAACGGATAATAGTGCTCGCAAATAGATGTGTTTACGGACTTCGGCAGCACTTTAGTAACATCAACTTATCTCGGAATACTAAGAAACAGCAGTACGAGTTGTTAATTAATTAATTTATCCGTTCTGTTGTATGCCGCCGAATCGTGGGTTCTTACAACAACGGACATACAAAACCTGGGAGTATTCGAAAGAAAAGTACTCCGAAAAATATCGGATGAACCATGAGCTGTATGAGCTTTACCACGACATCAATGTAGCTAAAAGAGTCAGAATCCAACGACAACGATGACAGGGACATGTTGCTAGGATATCCATCCTGAAATGCTCCAGCGAGAAAGGTGTTTAAAGGCGAACCTGAAGGACTGCGCAGAACAGGGAGACCCAAACTTCGTTGGAAGGATCAAGTGGTTGGCGACGTGCCACCATCTAGTAGGACTAACTGGAGAACACACGCAGAATACCGAAGCATGTGGAATTCTTTAAAACTTCAGGCCTCAAATTTATGGACTACATTCGTGAGTTGTAATGGGTCACTTAATTAAGTAAGTTAGTATGTCTAAAATAAAAAAATTTGCCACGCCCTAAAAAAAATATATAGCTTAATTTCCATGCAGTATACTAATTGCCTATCAAATTTCATTGAAACCGATTCTGCCTTTTAGACATGATTGAGGCACAAACAGGAAAATACTCACATTTATAATATTAATATGGATTTGATAAACAAATTGTGGTGCAACATTCACAAATGTTATAATTGAAAAGATAAAATTAATTTCTTTATGTTTTATTTCTTTAATTTAGAACTGGTAGACTTGCAAGGCCGTCAAAATTCGTTATTTTTACACAAATATGATCGGGACCAGCCGTGGTTAGAACACGCGACAACCATGCGGGGATCCTGGGTTCGATTCCCGCCTCCAGTCATCTTCATTTTTCTTTATAGCCTCTGTCGATTTTTTCGACAGCAACTTCACAGCATAAGTGTCGATTCAATCGGCATGTCTAGTAGAAGCTTCTCAAACAGTGACGTTCGCATTCGTCGATAAACAATTAGGTGCCGTTTGTTGTGAAACTAAAATAGAAAGCGTTCTAATTCGCAACAACGCGAGAACATATCCCATACCTCATTCATGGGGTGTAAAGGGAAATAAAGTTTTTTTATGAACGGCAATTCACACGTATTCGAAATTTTTGTTTTATTCGAAGCAGTCAGTTGAGTGTTATGAAAGCATCTCCGCAAACGCTTGTTACGCATTCAACACAAAAACAGACTTGTGTAAACATAAAAAAAATCACCGACAGTTGGGAGAGTATGAGAGCACGATAATTGGAAGAGCACAACATTTTCATCATGTGAAATTCCACAGCGCTGAAGCTTCTTGCACACAAAATGCTTTTAGCACACCATATTGTTATGTGCGTGCGTTCGTTTACGCCTAACACTGATTTAAAACATTTTAATATCTGCCAATAGTAAAGGTTTCGATAGGAAATTTGTATAATGACTTTTTAAAAAATTATTTGCCAGGCCTATAATACTTTTCGAAGAACTCCTTAATACCTGATATTGCTTCCTCATCAAGCCTTCCAGGAAGATTGTGAACAAACAAATAAGAACGCTTTAAAATGCACGGTGACAAATTTCTTTAATCAATGACAAATAGTCATGTGAACAATTAACATTTGTCACATTTTTTGCAATAGCTCAACAAAGCTTCATTTACTGCAGAGTCACACCATTTCTCGACAAACTAATCTAAGAAATTTTGACACATGTACTGATCTAAATTTGTCATCTGTCCACGCGATCTAATCTCGTTATAACGTGTGGGTACAAAACACAAACACTATGTTGTAGGGTGGTCAAATGGTCGTCACACTTGACTGATTATTTTGAATTTTCAACATTGTTGATTTACAGTATTTTTATATCTTTTCCTTTATATGTCACTGGTGTTTTCTCGTAATTATCGATTAAGTGTTGGTTGCCACTGTTGTTGTTGTTATAGTTATTTATTATTGTACAATGTAGTAATTAAAGGCGGGAGCGGTCAGAGATATTTATCACTAGTTTTCACGCGTAGCCACAGACACAAAACATAAACACACAGTGATAAGAGAAGTGCATATGTCACTCACACACACTTTAGAAAAAGTGACACAAAAGACACCACAAATAGTGTGTGTCTTGCTGTTAATGTGTGTGTTCCGTTGTCTCTTTGTGTGTTTGCACATTTTTGAATGTTTGGTCATCATCGCCGACCATTCCATTGGTGATTTTTTAATAGTTAACGACGACGAAGCCGCCGCCACAGTAGCCCCGCGCTCTCTCATTGCGTTTTATGTTCTACTTTAGGTTTATGAGGTGTCGGCGTTTTCGTTGTCTTTCATTGTTATAATTAACCGGAAATTGTATTATACGATTTCGGTTTTCACTCGAACGTGTACAGCTGTTGTTGTTGATAAAAACGAAAAAAAAATAAATAAATACAACAAAAAATTTAATGATTTTATAGGTTTTCTATTCTTTGTTAGAGAATTAAGCGTTGGCCAGCAGAGGGAATTAAACTTAAGTGGGAAGGGGGAGGGGAGGTAGAGTCAGAGCCGGATTTTTATAAAAGACAGCATTATCCATATTCTACTACGTACGTATGTATGCGTGCATATTTTGTGCAAAAAAGGGTGGCGGTGTTTACCTGTCATAAACACAAAATAAAAAATAAAGTGTGTCCATTTTATTTTCATGTCTTTTTAATTTAACGGCCTTTGTGCAGGACAGCACAGTGGTTGAAGTCGATTTCGAACCGATTTTATATTAGAGGTACAAGGATCGTTCTAGTTTGACATAAGGCGTAGTCATAATCTTAGAGAAGTCGGAATCGAATTTTTACTAAACCTTCATAAATTTTTTTTTGTGTGTGGTTTAAAGTAAATACTTCTAAAGCAAAAGCTGCATGGTTTTGAGGGGAATTCACGGACGTTATGAGAAATAGGAGTATGTGACTGGAAGTAAGCAGTCAAAATTGACTTCGGAGTCAACGGTAACCAAAGCTTTTGACAAAACATTAACAACGAAATGCATTTTGTTTTAATTGAAAAAGTTGTGAAGGACGTTGTGAAGGGAAAAGGTCCTTTAAACATAAAGAACCTTGATATTTTCTCTATGGTGAGAGGCAACAATGGGACCGCAATAAGAACTTAAAATATAGACAACATATCAAGGACATTGAAAGACGACAAGTTCTTTCCTTCGCCATCCAAAAGATTAATCAGAAATTTGTTTCTTAAATTTGTTGAATGTTCACACTTTTATGGTAATCTGTGCTTTTTGTAGATTTATCAAGGATGTTGTAAAGAGATAAGGTCCTCGAAAAATCAAGAAACTTAAAATTTCCTCAATGGTGAGAGGGCACATTGGACCGCAAAATTATCTAAAATTTATAAACAAATTTAAATTGGGCAATAAATTGTTATTCAGCCGTAGCTAGAGTAAACGTAATAACAAATTTTGTTGTTGTTCTAAAATCATCTAGATATTTTTGTATGGGGACCGACCCATACTAACGATTTTCATACGTCTCAAGAAAAATCGGTGGGTGATTGGGAAAAATCGGGGTGATATTTGGATTCATGAAGTCATTTTACATAAGAATCAGTAATTTTCTCGGGACGAACCCCTGCCATCCTTAACAGTTTCAGTATCTCCCTTACTAGACATGCCGATTGACTAGACACTTATACTGCGAAGTTGCTGACGACAACATCGAGAAAAAATCCTTGACAAATCAAGAATTTTTATCAGTAATTATAGGGCTCCATTGGGAATGCTATACAAATCCAAAATTATTAAAAAAAAAAGTCAAGGACATTGAAATGCGGCAAGGTCCTTGTATTGGCAAAGGAAGTATCATACTTACTTACTTACTTAGCTGGTACTTCTTTGCAATCCCAGTGGATTATATACCGCCTCGATTTTCTGCGAGGCGTACAGCTCATGATTCATTCGACGCCGATACTCTCCGTTAACGATGATGGCCCATATATTTTACGGAGTATTTTTCTCTCGAATACCGCCAGAACCGATTCTTCCGCTTGTGTCATAACCCAGGATTCTGAGCCGTACATCAAGACAGGTAGAACCAGTATCTGGTATAGCTGGATTTTTTTTCGTCGAGAGAGGGCTCTGTCATTAAATCGCTTGCTTATCCGGTCTAGCATTTATTTGCAAGCAGGATTCTTCTCTGGCTGACATTTCTAGGCTGACATTATGTTCTATGTTGATGGCAGAGCCTAGGTAGACAAAATTATCTACCACATCGAAATTATTGCTATCAATGTTCACGCAGTTTCCCAAACGACTAGATTCTTTGTTCGTTGAAACTAATAACTTCGTTTTGGCCTCGTTCACCGTTAGGCCCATTTTCTCTGATTCCTTCTGTATACCTGAGAAGGCTGCAGTCACATCCCGCAGTTTTCGACCGATGATGTCAACGTCATCAGCGTACGCGAGTAGCATGTAGCTTTTGTTGAATATCGTGCCACTCGTGTTTACTGCAGCTTTCCTCATTATCATCTCCATCACTACGTTGAAGAGGTCACACGATAGGCCGTCGCCTAGTTTTAGGCCTCGTCTGGTGTCGAATGGCTCCGTAAGGTCCTTGCCAACCTTCACTGAAGACTTCGTGTCAGTCAGCGTCATTCCGCAAAGACGTATCAGCTTCGCTGGAATACAAAACTCAGCTCGTGTTTACTGCAGCTTTCCTCATTATCATCTCCATCACTACGTTGAAGAGGTCACACGATAGGCCGTCGCCTAGTTTTAGGCCTCGTCTGGTGTCGAATGGCTCCGTAAGGTCCTTGCCAACCTTCACTGAAGACTTCGTGTCAGTCAGCGTCATTCCGCAAAGACGTATCAGCTTCGCTGGAATACAAAACTCAGCCATGGCTTCGAGTAATTTCTGCCGTATCGGGCTGTCGAAGGCAGCTTTATAGTCGACGAAAAGCTGGTACGTGTCGATATGTTTCTCTTGGGTCTTTTCCAGGATTTGCCGATCTGGTCAGTTGTTGATTTTCCAGGTCTACAGCCACACTGATAAGGCCCGATCAGGTTAGATAACACTGGCTTTAGTCTTTCACATAGCACACTCGACAGTACCTTACATGCGATGGGTAAAAGAAAAAATAGGTAACTCCGCTATACAATGAGTTATTATCTTTTATTTCTAAAATTTTAAAAATCTATGGGCTTTTGTATTCAACTCCCCTCCCCTCCGCCTTTACAAATTAAAAACTAAATATTTTCTCAATGGTGAGAGAGAGAGCAACGATAAGACCGCAATAATAAATATGAAACAAATTTGAAGGACATTGAAAGGGGACAGCGTCCTTGAAAAAGTGTTCTTTGTTCTAAAAAATAGTATTCAAAACCTTTATTCTAAAATATATCTCAAAATTATAAAAAAAATTAAGGCGACAAGGTCCTTGAATATAAAAAAGAAGTACACTTCACCGTCCGAAAAAGTTGGGATACTACTTACCAACATACTACTTCTTTATATTTAAGCATGTGAGCCTCAATGTTAAAGTGAAAAATGAAAAATACTTAAAAGGCTCTAAGGTCCTTAAAAGGGCAAAATGTCCCCTCCACCTTACAAAATAATAATAATATATGATGTCAGATTATAGTTACTAATACCATAAGTAACGATAATATATGATTCTAGATTATCGTTACTGGAACCATAAGTAACGGTAATCTGAAACTACGAAAAACAAGTCAAGGACATTGAAATAGGACAAGGTGCTTAAAATAGCAAACAAAAGTCCCTTGCCCAACCAAAAATACTAAAATGTTTGAAAAAGGTCACACTTTAATATGTTGACCGCAATGATCATGTGAAATTTTGCAAAATTTGTCAAGAACATTGTAAAGAGAGAAGTCCTTGAAACATCAAAGACCTAAATTTGGGGAAAAATTTGCACTTCTATATGTATCTAAGTGCATTCACCGCTATTATTATAAAAAAATTACGGAAATGTTCTCAAGAATATTGAAAATGGATAAGATCCTTGAATTACCAAAAATATCCAGTCCAAAAAGAAATTTATTATTTTTAAACTTTAGAGAGACTTCAATTTATTTAATTTATAATAAGGGATACTGATACGCTATTGGTCCTTAAATTGGCAAAAAGAACATAAAAATAAGGAAAGGTCCTTGAAACAGCAAAAATTACCCTACGGCAAACAAATAATTAAGTTAAACATTTTTCTAAAATTGTTGCTCACATTCACTTGTTAATATTTATTTAAACATGTGATTTTTTGAAATTTTGAAAAATTATCAAGGACAAAGTGCTCAAAATTTCAATGACCTTGGGAAAAAAGTTCGACTTTTCTATTAAAGTGCGTTGATAATGATAAGTTAAAGAAATTAAAAACTTTCAAGGATATGGAACGGGGATAACATCCTTTAAATAGCAATAAAGTCCGCTGCGAATTGGAGTCGAGTAATTTTTTAATTATGGTTAATTTTTCAAAGACGTTGAAAGTGCGCCAAGGTCTTTGAAATGTTACCGAAGTCTCATACGCCATATAAATGACATAATCGAATTTTTATGTTAAATATTGGGAAAAATTCAGAATTAAATTTTTATACTTATATTTGCAAAGAAAATTTAAAACTAAAGATCAAAATTTTAAGAATTTAAAGTTTTTGTTTTAATATTGCGAATGTTGTTGACAGCAACTTCGCAGTATAAGTGTCGAGTCAATCGGTTGCGGAAAAATCACTCTTATATATTAAAATTTATAATGAAAATCTGATATAAGAGAAAAAATTTCTGGGGGATAAAAAGGGGACGAGATCCTTGAAATATCAAAAATGTATATTAAGTTATAGAAACGACTTATATGAATTGGTTTTTTGTGATCTAAAATTTGTATACCCTCAATTTACGTGTAGGAGTGTATATATCATTTGATACGACACAAAATTGTAACACATAGAAGGAGTCACTTTAGACCAGTCATCGGCAGCAATACAACCACAATATGAGTTTGTGTTGGTGAGTTGTTTTCTTCGCTCTCTCTCCGTAGTGAAGGAAATTGTTGTATAGTTTTTTTCATAACTATGAACAAAATTATAATATTATAATCTAGGAAATATTACTGTTGTGCGCGTGGCAATGCACATTAACAAATAAGAATTAATTTTTATCGAAAAAATGCATTTCTTTTATTGTCGTGCTAAGAACAGTCGTCGGCACAACTGCGTCGGACGAATGCTCAAGCGAGACTGATTGAGTTTGTTTGTTTTTGTTCAATATGTGTGAGAATACATATGTGGCTCTCTCGCTCATGTTGCCCAAGTGCGCGCTCTCGCCGGTCGCTGCTTTAGACCTTAGGTTTCTTTGAACCAAAATCGATTCATGACTTTAAAGTCATTTGAGCTATGTCCGTCTGTCTGGCCGTCCGGCTGGTACACACGATAACATTCGA
The DNA here is from genome assembly GCA_964034835.1 of Muscina levida. Lineage (NCBI taxonomy): Eukaryota > Metazoa > Arthropoda > Insecta > Diptera > Muscidae > Muscina > Muscina levida. The sequence continues at coordinate 37,760,093 of OZ035883.1, forward strand.
AATACGCAACCAAATGTTTCAAAATTTCACACGTATTTATATTTCCCCGAAACTACTTTCGGTATTGCAATGGGCTACGAGAAAAAAATCCCCTTCTGGAACCTTCCAAACAAATGTACCTTTCCGTCCACTTCAGAAATGGAGTAATAATAGCAATACATCCAACGCGATCGTACCCAAATTATTTATTTAGTAAAGCTAAAGCAGGATAAAGTTTTCGAGAATAAATCTGGAAGTTTAGCCACGCCCTTCTGGAACCTCCCTTACCCATCTGTTACCGCCCACTTTAGAAATCGATTAATGTTAGTAATACAACCAACGCGATCGTACCCAAATTCTGTATTTAGTAAAGCTATAAGAGAATAAAGTTTTGAAGAAAAAAAACTAAAAGTTTAGCCACGCCCTTTCTGGTACCTCCCATACAAATGTACCACTCCGCCCACTTTAGAAATCGAGTAATAATATCAATATACTATTATCAATATGTTTTATTTAGAGTGTGAGAATATGTAAGTCGGGTTTCCCGATTGAAACTTTCTTATTGGTTTTCAACACCTTTGCCAACTATTACCTGTCAATGTAGTACCCACTTATCCATGTCCCTTTTTTATATTTGTATCATCAACTTGTCCCATTATTCCCATTCAAGCTAAAAACCATAAAATCCACTGTTAAATTTTTGTTATTTGTATTATTCTTTTTGGGTTAGCAAAGTTTTATGAACTTGTTGTCAGCCCAATTATTTTAAAATGAAAGCACACACACACACACGCACAAACGTGGCACAGGTCCTTATGTTCATTGCCCATATGAAATATTTTGCATTCATTTCCCCCATATTTGCCTTCAAGTATGCACAATGTAAGAGTTTGAGGGTGGCCGGCCAATGTTTGCAGACCAAACAAACTCCTTCCAGAGTGACTTTACCGACGACAGCACCGGCGGTTGTTTACATTATCGATCGACTCGACGTCTCATGTTACAGGAGAGAACCCACTGCTCTGCATTGGATGCGTCCTGTAGCATATTTACATACATTACACTGACGACTACTACTGACTATTTCATACGGTTGGATGGTTCTCCTATCACCACCAAACAACCTAACCACCCACCACCCAGAAGCCGGACCAAACCCACCGCACAGACGGTCGAGACTCACACACAACAAAGGCTTGTTATGAGAGCATAGATTGTGTGAGAAAGTTGCAGCACTTCTTGCATTCGACTGCGAGTACATAAGTACACACCCCGAAGGAAGCTTCTGCTGCTGCTGCAGATATGTCGATTATGCATTCTCACGTTAAGTGTAGTGAGTTGTTGTGTTCTCGCCGTGCTGTGACACACAAGGTTCATTTTTCATTTTTGGTCTTAGTACTTGATGTGTTGTGTGTGTGTGCGAGTGTGATGTCCATGCGGTATTGATTGCACCACTGTAATAATCATCCCTTAATGTTGTAAGCCTACTACAACACATCAACTTGCAGTAATCGATTTATTACTCATCATGAGCTGACATTGATATTTGAGTTTTGCATATTGGGAATTAAGACACCTCTTAGGGTTCTCCCCTTCACACAATCATTTGTATGGGATATGTTCACATGATTAGTTCATTAATTTTAAATTTATCGAATCATTTATTATATTTTTGGAAACGAGAATGAGAGGTAGATTAAATTATAACTTTTAGAAAGTTATTTCTTGTGGATATTTTAAAAATAAACATATATAAAATAAAGATTCAGCCTATTTTCGCGATTCTGCCTACAGCCGTTGGGATTGAGCGATGGTACTAGTTTTTTTTCCCTTTATTAGCCCTCACCTACGTCACGAAATTAATCTACATGCCAAATTTCAAAGCTCTAGCTTTAGCCGATTGGGGTGAGTGATTAGTAAGTGATATAATAGAAATTATGAAAATTTTATTACAATCGGTCCATTTAAAATACAGATATAATGATTTTTTCATGAGGGGCGTGGCACCTCCCATTCCCCAGCGAGGCGTTATCCTCATATATCAATGAAATATGTACCAAATCTCATTTTTATGTTTTAAATGGTTCGCGAAATATGACCGATTGAAATTTTGGTTTGTGTGGGCGGTACCACGCCCCTTTGTCTTGTTCCCATTCAGCCTATGATAGAGGCCCTACAGATAGTAACACACTGTAACAATGTCATTGCATTCGGTCCATTTATTTCGCCGAGATAACGAATATTCCGAATATTTCCCTGCGAGACGCAATAATTCTTGTACCAGTAACATATGTAGCAAATTTCGTCTTCATACCTCTAGTGGCTCGTGAGATATGACCGATTAAAATTTCGGTTTGTGTTGACGATGCCACGCCCCATTGTCTAACTATGTTTTCAGGTAGCCTATGATAGAGGCCCTATGTACAGTATCAAATAAAGAAAATATTATTGCAATTGGTCCATTTATTTGGTCCATATAATGATTTCCTAAAAAGGGGCGTGGCATCGCCCACTTTCCACAAACAAAGTATTGTTTCATATACGACCGATATACGTATAAAATCTCGACTTCGTACCTTCAGTGGTTTAAAAGATACAGCAATTTCAAAGTTCGAGCTTTATGGGGCGGTACCACTCCTATTTTACCCCTTTGCAGTTCGAATTTCCAAAAATCCCTTCTTAGTGCGTGCCTACATCACAAAAAAAACCCAAACCTTGCACATATATAAAGATATAGAGAACATCTCACATCTGTTTGGTTTTGCCTTGAAATCTCGCAACTTTTGTATTTTCTTCTTCTTAAAAGGCAACAACAACAACTCAATTTCATCCTTTAGTAGCCGCACGTAGAAAGGAATTTCAAGCGCTTTGGGCTTTTGCGCTCCGTAGATAGTTCGTCACTTCAAGTTCAGATAATAGTTCTTTCACCTGGTCCATCCAACAAAGTCTCGTTCTCCCCCTCCTGCGCCACCCGTCGAGTTTATTGACAAAGTCATTTCGAACTGGAACATTTTCATCGATTCGTACAACGTGTCCAAGCCAGTGCATTTGGTCAATTTCAACGCGCTTGACTACGTCGATGTAGTAACATAGCTCATGGTTTATTCACCAACGGTACTTGCCGTTAAAGATGATTCTTCTTCTCTTCTTTTCTAGCAGCAACAACAGAAATTCATCTATCAGTAGCCGCACGTAGCGTTTTCGTCCATTCTTACAACGTGTCCAAGCCAGCGCATTCGGTCTATTTGCACGCGCTTGACCACGTCGATGTCGTTGTACAGCTCATACAGCTCATGATTCATTTGAAGACGGTACTCGCCGTTCACGATGATGGGTCCAAATATTTTGCGAAGTATTTTTCTCTCGAAGACTCCCAGAATAGATTGATCCGCTTGTGTCATTACCCAGGATTCTGCGCTGTAGAGCAAGACAGGTATGATCAGAGTCTGGTAGAGCTGGATCTTTGTTCTTTGAGAGAGCGCTTTGTAGTTAAATCGCTTGCTTAGCGCATAGTAGCAGCGGTTTGCGATCAATAATCGTCTTTTGATTTTGAGGCTGACCTTATTATTTTTGTTTATGGCGGAGCCAAGGTAGACAAAATCATCTACCACTTCAAAGTTATAGTTGTCAACGTTCACGCAGCGTCTCAGACGAGTGAACTCTATGTTCGTTGAAACAAATAACTTGGTTTTGTCCTTTATTTATCACCAGACCCACTTCTACCGACTGCTTTTCAATGCTCAAAAAAGCCGCAGTAACTTTTCGTTATCCACGGCCAATGATAGCTATATCATCGGCATACGCGAGCATCATGTGACTTTTACGATGTTAAAGCGATCGCAGGACAGACTATCGCCTTGTCTAAAGCCTCGCTTGGTAGAAAATGACTCTGACAGATTTTTGCCAATTTTCACTGAAGACTTCGTGTCCGACAGTGTCATCCCGCAAAGTCGTATTAGCTTCGCGGAGATACCAAACTCAGCCTTAGCAACCAACAATTTCTGTCGTGTCGGACTGTCGAATGCAGCTTTGTAATCGATGAACAGATGGTAGGTGTCGATCTGCATTTCATGGGTCTCCTCCAGGATTTGTCGTAGTGTGAATATCTGATCGGTCGTGGATTTACCAGGTCTAAAGCCACATTGATAAGGTCCAATCAGGTTTCTTCTTTAATATTTCATATAACACTAGACAGGACCTTGTATGCGATGGGTAAATGACTGATTCTGCGATAGTTGGTACACAGACTTGGATCGCCTTTCTTAAGCACAGGACTAAGAACAATCAGATCTAAATCGTCAGGCATGCATTCCTTGAGCCCAATCGTGTTAATGTGCTCCTGCCTGCATGCTGTCTGCTCATCGCTCATTTAGTTTTATTAAGATGTTATTCATTTATATGCAAGTTTAATCTGGTCACTCTACTACTACTACTACTACTACTACTCGCATTTAATCAACATGCATCATACTCTTTTGTTTCCCTAGGCACTTTGCTCAAGAGTGCTCCATTCCAAGCCCTCTTTAAACTCCTTCCCATTACTCTTTTCCAATGCAACAGTAATGTCATTCAAACGATTTTAGTCGTTGACTGTTGTTGCAATTATGTGGCGATTTTAATACACATTAATACACATTTAATACATATTGGGCGGCATTATTCATATTTTCATGATAATAAAGCAGCTATCATATCCTAGATAAGGTCGAAAAAAAAGTTTGTGTTGTCTCCCCCCAGTTTTGTAGTAGGCGGTTATCAAAGCGCCGATACATTGGCAAGGGCTGCCACATCCTATGACACTCCTGTGTAAATGTAAGGCGGAACATAAGCGAGAGATCTCTACACTAAGTAGAGATGGGTGAGAGAACCCACTTTCACAGCGACCAAACAAATTTGGCCTACAATGGATATACAGAGGACACGATTTGTGCTGAACCTGTCCAGAGTCCAACTGAGGAAAATCATAGCTGTAATAACCGGTTACTGGCCGGTTGGTATACACGCTAAAAGGTTGAAAATACCCTACAATGATTTTTGTAGAAGCTGCAATGATGAGGAAGAAGAGGAGACCAAGGAGCATCTTCTATGTCACTGCCCTGCTTTTGGTGACTTCTACCTGTCTATCAGTAGGCGATAGACATCATCATCAGAGCAACGAAATGGCTTGATAGCGATGTTGACCGAACAGAATTGGAATATTTGGTGCGAAAATTTGGAAATAGTATCACAACGGAACTCATACTAACACCTATTTGTGCTGCGTTGAACGTGGCTGCCAAATTAACCTAACCTAACACAGTACAACACATGATTTTGGGACTCAATTCTGAGAACTGCACGTGAAAGTAGCCCCAAAAAGAAGAAGTTCTGCATCATTCGTTTTGTCAAGTTACATGCCATAATAATTTAAAATCGATTTGAAGTTAGTAAGTATCGTATAGGGGAATATGTCACGTTTTAGGCTCTTTTGTTTGACATAACATAAATACTATATGGTGCCTTATGATTATCATAAGTTATATTCCACGAAAATCATACGCCACGGAGTACAAAAGTTTTATAGTAACTGCTACAAAATAAACCCAGTTCAAAATCATTTGATGACTGGCAAAGTGAAACTGTTGCTTATGTAGGGAAACGTTATATAAACAGATCAAAAGAATTGTAATTCTTAATTTTTTTTTAAATTTGTTTCAGCTTAATCGGTCTAGTGAACAGTGGTCGTCCCCATTGGCCAAAAATACAAAAATTAAGTCAAAATTCTGGGTAATACTGTGGCAACACTATTTCACAATAGATTTTTTTATTTTTAATTACTTTTGTTTTTGCTTTATTCCACCTGTCCTCTTTAAGAATAGCTGCCAAAGGCAGACTATAAAAATAATATTGTTTCGCAGCGTGAGCAGCTTTCATGTGAAGGTCCAAATTAAAACGTTAAAACATCTTTAAAAAAGATTGCTTAAACAATTGAAGAATTAAATATTGTAAAGAAAGGTATTAATATTATTTAAAAGAATTAAAACATTCTCAGCATGCTGTGTCTATTTAATAAAATAAATTTATTATATGTGCCTATTTCAGTACTAACTTGTGTGTAGACTTAAATTTCACTTAGAGTTTTAATTGCGAAGTCGTAGTTAACAACCAAATTTGTTGTAGAATATTTACCAATATGTACAGTAGGGATATAACTTTTTAACAATTTTTTAAAATATCCAAATTGGCATAGAGCAGTCCAATAGAGCATAAAAAACTATAAGGGAACGTATATTTATTTTTTCGCTAAGGTCAAAAAAGTTCATGCACCAACCGCGATGAAGTTTTGAAAATTTTTAATTTTCTTTTTGGTTAAGAATAATACAATGCAACAAATTTTTGATCCCGGCTTCTAAATAGTTGATCCTTATGTTCAATTTCATGCTGAATTCAAATCAGCTCTCAGATATTTGAAAAGTAGAACGGTTTTTGAGATGTGGTCAAATTTCCATTTTTATTGTTTTGAAAAAAGGTAGGTCTGCTAAAATGCAATTTTCTCTGGTTTTAGTCCAAAGATGTCACCGAAATGTAACGAAAATAAAAGATAATAAAATTATATCTTAAAAAAACTATAGCTCTTTAAAATCGAATCATAAATGAAGAAGTTATGGCAATTCAAAGTTAGATTTTTGTAAAAATTTTAATGATTTTTCAAGTTTTCGCTGCTTTTAATTAAGTTTTTTTCCGTGCTAGGGTTTGCTGCGGGGTCCTCGCACGATGACTAAGGGTTTTGAGTCTGTTTGCTGAACATCCGTCACCTGGGTCGATTCGTGGATTAAGATATTATCTCATCTCATCTCACAATCATCTCATCATCATTTCACAGTGTACAAATAAAACGCAATGTAAGTCCATTAAATAAAACCCAAATCTTTTGTATTTTTTTGTGGGAGAAGAAGAGGGGCAGGTTTGGAAACAAAAGGGTACGGTATGGGCAACGGGCTAAATCCTCCCGGTACAAGGTAGTCTGAGCCACACGAGCCTTAGCCCCACGATCGGCACTACGTGCCAAAAGAAATACTAATTATTTAGAGCCTAAGCTCAAATATAGGAGGAAGCCGCCAAAAAATCTAAGAGAGGTCCTTGAATCCTTTGTCCGACATTGACCAAATTTTAGATTTAGTCATAGATTGATAGAATCAATGGATATGACGACTTTAGTGTGCCTACTATGAAATTTTAATTTTCAGGATCTAAGAGAGGTCCTGGAATCCTTTCACAGATTTTCACCAAATTTTTGAAATTGGTGTCATTAAAAGAGACTGTGAGATGTGCAAAATATTATTCAGCTATGAAAACTCCTTCTATTTTTGGCCGCTGTTTGTATGAAACGGCAACCACTGTGTAGTGGTTCTCGAGTAGTGTTTTTGAATTCCCGGTATTTTTCATTTCCCGGGATATCGGGATTTTAATATCATTTTCCCGGGATCCCGGGAATTCCCGGTCCAAAACAAATAATAAATAAAAATTGCCTTTTTTTATTTTAATACAAACAAACGAATATGAAATGAAATATAAAAATAATTCTAAAAATCTCGTGTTATGGTTTATCCGAAAATTTGTTAATGTTTAGACAAGCTATCATCATGAAACCTGTACATGAGCAATTTCCTTATAGACTTAGACTTTTAAGTGAAAAAAAGTAAAAAACCGGTAACATTATCTAGGCCAAACGGAAAAAGCTGTATATGAGCTGGAAATGTATATGAGCAAGCTTCTTAAAGAATAAAAAGGATAAAACCGGTACCATTGGGCAGTATCCTTATAGAATTAGAGAGTTGCTCGAAGTGATTTTTCGAAATTCATCCATTTAGGGGTAAAAAAGGACTCAATCCAAACGACTAAAGCTATAATCCGAAGGCATTTTTCAAAATTCGTTCTTAGGTGCTAAAAAAAGACCCACAAGGGGTAAAACTTATGCAATCACCCAGACCAACGGCTAACGTTAGCATCGCACAAATCTATATGGGAATGCTTCATATAGAATTATAGATCTGCATGAGGAGATTTTTCAAAATTGTTACCCCTTAAAGAAAAACCTAACCAAACCAAGACCGAACGGCTTAAAGTAGAATAGCAAATAAGCGACGGAGTATTAGTTTTAGTGAGTAGTTGTGCGCTTTGAATTCAGATCAAATTGGTAGCATCACCCTAAAGTTAAAAATGCGGGTATTGGGGCGAATATTTATTTTATGGAGCAATTCTGCGATATGAAAGAATTTCGAACTTTTAGCAGGACAAAACCGAAAACGGGATAAAACTGTTACCATCACCTAGACCAAACGACTAAAGGTCGACAATTAGATTTAACACTTATTTTATAGGGTAATTGTGCAATATGAAGCGATTTTTGAGATTCGTACTCCTTGGGATAAAAAGGGGAAACGTGTTATCATCGTTCAGACCAAACACCTAAAGGTACAATCGCCCAGTACACCAATAAAGAAAGTTATATGTCAGTCAATTGGCTTAAAAATATTGTTTTAGAATATATGCCTCTCAATTAGTAAGTACCCATCAACTCATGGACATTGTATTGCTGATCCATTTTAGCATTTAAATACGTTCGAATTTTTCTCTATATATTAAAGCACATTTGAAAGATAAATAACACATCGAGAGACGAAATACGGTAGTGATGGTCACTAAATAATGTGTTTTTAGTGGATTCTAACTTATTTAACATGTTGATATTGACAGATAAAATACGCATAATGAAATCCCGGGAAATCCCGGTCGCATTCCCGGGATTCCGGGACAAAAAATTGGCCGGGATTCCCGGGATTTTTGTCCCGGGAATTCTCGGGACAAAAACACTATTCTCGAGTTATGTCAAACAAAAGATCCTAAAACGTGACAAATTCCCCTATACGATACTTACTTATTTTAAATCGATATTAAATGGCTTATGGCATGTAACTTGACAAAAAGAATGATGCTGAACTTTCACGTACAGTTCCCAGATTTGAGTTCCAAAATCAATGAGCTGAAAAATGTTGTACTGTGTAATTGCCAAACATAACACAAACATTTTATAACATAAATAATGTCTTCAAATTCCTCTTAGAAACCTCTGACTGGTGTTGGTTTCATATTTTACACTCCTGATTACCTTATATTCATCTACAATAAAATTCCATTAATTTAGCGATTTTTTTCCTTTCTTCCTCATATGTGCAACAAAAATCTTCCACATATTGGCCACACTTTCGCCAAGTGCAAAAACCCATGGCAAGAGAAAGAGAGCAACAAGAAACTTTTTACAGTTGCTGTCACGGCTTTCCCGGTTTTGTTTTTGCAAAAGTTGTGTATATCGCAACTTCATTCGTTGTGAACTCGTTGCCGGTTGAGGTCTAAGCTTTTTGCGTAAACGGAAGCGGAACGGACGGTTGTGTTTAGTGTTGAATGTTGAAAGAAATTGATTTGAAGTGAAATTAAAATAAACCTTGTGTGGCATGAACATAAAATTTGCAACACTAATGTTCATGACGAAGACGGCGACGACGACAACGATAATAATGATGATGATGCATAATATTAATTAAATGTGCAAACAAATAACGGATAACAAAACAATACTAAACGAAAAACAAATTTATGCAAAATTTACAATGCGAGTGTAAAAGTGACACAAACACACAAAGAACTACATACAAAATCATTAAATCAAATAAAGGAATATTTAATAATCAAACAGAAAAAGCTCGGGGTGAATGCGTTTTTGAAAAGTGCTAAACAACTTATAGGTGAGTAGGAAACAAAGTAGAGAAATACGATAAAAAGGATCTAAAAGTATATCAGATAAATTTTCACTAAGAACAGCAAAATCTGTACAAGTACTTTATGCTATGTAAATGATGATATGGTATGGCATGATATGATATGATATGCCATATATATATGTATAAGTTTTTATTTACATATATATACTATGTACCCCGTTAACTAATGTACATACTATAAATATGTATGTATGTATTATGTATGTATTTATATATGTACATAATTTGTCTATATACTCGAGGGGATTAACTGCTCTTAGTCATACTTGAAAAAAAAACAACACAACGGCATAGGAAGGCAAACCAATTGTTTCCACCAAATACTCCTTCCCTAGTATTTGCCGACATCTTTTTGTCGTCATCAGGCCCCCCTGGGCTTACCGGTAGTTTGTTGCACGTTTTGAGTTGCTGTGTTTTTTTTTTTGTTATTTGGTTTTTCTCTCTCTAGTTTTTCGTTTTATTTGCGGCAAATGAAGGAGGCAGCCACACACACACACACTGACACACTCGTTTAGTGCCGCAATCATATCCATGTGTAGTGCGCCCCATACCTTTGAGTTGCTGCAAGTTACCCCACAATAAATCTGATTTTAATACCATCTCTTGCTTTGTGCAACTACTAATTGCAACTTGCAACATGGAGCATTATGCGCTGCACTTTTAGTACTGATGTCAGTCGCAGCCATCCATGCAAGCCTTGGTGCAGTGAGGGAGGCATCAGAGCGACTTGGACGACGAACCCCTTTTTATTTGGTTATTGTCTTTGTCGATTTTATGGTTTCGATTTATGGAAATTTAAGGGGGGGTAGATTGATGCGATACGAGTACCTTGTATGTATGTATGTAATTTGGTATGGATTTTTATTGTGTTTTTTTCTTCTGAGGGTTACTATTAAATAATGGGTGCAAGTAATTTTCAATTTGTTTTGCATCCAAGAAACGAATTTGTAGCTTCATTGAAGATAGTTTATTGAGACACTTTAAAGGAAAACTGTAAAGTCCGGCAGCAAATTTGAACGCAATATTGCCTTGCAGCTATGATAAAGTTGTTATTATCAAATGACTTACATAAAAATTGATAGACAATTGAGTGATGAAATAAATTTCAAAACGAGTCATCTTTTATAGCAAAACCATTTGAGTATCTCTTTGTTTAATGTTAAAAAATAATGGAAGAAACTTTTTTAAAAAAAAATTGCTCAGTTTACATTACTGCATATAAAAATTTAAGTAGTTTCAAAATGTTTAACACTATTATTTTCCATACATATCATAAGTACTTACTTACTTAATTTCCCTTTGCACCCCATGAATAAGGTATGGGATAGCTTCTCGCATTGTAGTGAATTAACGCGCTTTCTATTTTAGATTCACAACTAACGGCACCTACTTGTTTATCGACGAATGCGAACGTCACTGTTTGAGAAGCTCTTACTAGACACGACGATTGACTCGACACATATACTGCGAAGTTGCTGTCAACAACATTCGAGGGGAGCCAACAATGAAAGAAATTTTTTTTTTAAGATGACTGGAGCCAGGTTTGAACCTGCGATCTCCCGCATGCTAGTCGCGTGTTCTAACCACTATGCCACGGCCGGTCCCTAAGTCCATAAGTTGGCAACTTAAATCACCAACTGAGAACTAAGGAAAAAGTTGCAAAGTGCTAAGTTTATTTTAATTCGCACAAAAATATTAAAAGAAAAATCAGCATTTCTATATGTTTGGAAATATAGAAATTATTATCAAGGGTTTCTTAAGTTTTACATAGGTTAGGTTAGGTTAATTTGGCAGTCACGTTCAACCCAGTTCACATGGATCCCAGTAAGAGTCCCTTTGTGATATCATTTCCAAATTTTCGCACCAAATATTCCTATTTTGTTTGGTCAACGTCGCTATCAAGCCATTTCGTTGATAAAGGCATGGGTGTTCCGCAAATCGCCTACTGATAGTCAGGTATTGTTCAGAAGTTTTCGATGATCAAGCTTTTCATAACTCAGGCCACCAAAAGCTGGACCAGTGACATATAAGATTCTCCGTGGTCTCCTTATCGTCCTCATCATTGCAGCTTCTACACAAATCATTGTAGGGTAGTTTCAAACTCTTAGCGTGATTATCAACCGGCCAGTGACCGGTTATTACAGCTATGATGTTTCTCAGTTGGACTCTGGACAGGTTCAGCACAAATCGTGTCCTCTGTATATCCATTGTAAGCCAAATTTATTTGGTCGCCGTGCAAGTGGGTTGTCTCACCCATCTCAATGAGACCGGAAACTTCACCCGAGTTTGCGGTTGTGGCGGCTCTTGCCAATGTATCGGCTTTTTGGTTACCATATATGTCCCCATGTCCTGGAACTCATGCACAGTGGTCGTTCCCATTGGCCAAAAATAAAAAAATTAAGTCAAAATTCTGGGTTATACTGTGGCAACACTATCTCACAATAGATTTTGCTCTTTCAAATTACTTTTGTTTTTGTTCTATTCCACCTGTCCTCTTTGCCCGACATTGACTAAACTGTAGATTTAGTCATAGATTGATGAAATCAATGGATATAACGAATTTGGTATGCCTACTATGAAATTTAAATTTTCAGGATCTAAGAGAGGTCCTTGAATCCTTTGTCCGACATTGACCAAATTTTAGATTTAGTCATAGATTGATGAAATCAATGGATATGATGAATTTGGTATGCCTACTATGAAATTTAAATTTTCAGGATCTAAGAGAGGTCCTTGAATCCTTTCACAGATTTTAACCAAATTTTAGAAATTGGTGTCTTTCAAAGAGACTGTGAGACGTGCCAAATATTATTCACCTATGAAAACTCCTTCTATTTTTGGCCGTTCTTTGTATGAAACGGCAACCACTGTGCCATGTGAGGGTAACCGTCGAATGTCTCGCTATCTCCTCAAGAGACGACCGGAATTATCGTTTGCTCTGGCTAATAGTAACAGTTTTATTCCTTGGACCTTTTGTTAACCCTAAAAGTATGAATTGCGAAAAAATCACTCCATGAAGCTTACTAATTCGATAGGGAGAATCTGAAAATTGATCTTTGCGGTTATAGCTTCAGTCGTTTGGTCTGCGTGATTGTACCAATATTCTTCTTTTTTGAGCCTTTTTTTACCCCTTAAGTACGAATTTCGAAAAAAAAATCTCTCTGTGAAGCTCACTTATTCGATAAGGGTTTTTACCCCTTAAGTACGAATTTCGAAAAAAAAAATCTCTCTGTGAAGCTCATTTCTATGATAGCGAGAACCACCGCATAGATTTTTAGGATTATTACTTTAGCCGTTTGGTCTGAGTGATGATACAGATTTTATCCCTTTTTGGGCCTTTTTCTTGCCCGTAGTGTGTTTTTCAAAAGCACTAATTTCATGAAGCACTCATTCGATAGAAGGAATCACCATATGGATATTCGCGTTTATAGCTTTATCCGTTTTGTCTGGGTGAAGGTACCAGTTTTATCCCTTTCTGGGCCTTTTTTACCCCTAAAAGTACGAATTTTGTAAAATCACTTCGTGCAGCTTATTTGTTCCATAGGACGCATGCTTATATAGGTTTTCACGATTATAGCTTTAGCCGTTGGGTGATGGTACCTGTAGATTTTATCCCCCTTTGGGCTCTTTTACCCCTAAAAGTAAGAATTGGAAAAAATCACTTCATGAAGCTCACTCATTCGATAGAGGGAATCCATCAACCTACTCTGTAAGCGGAATATACACCCCAATTTTTGTGATCCTAGGTTAAGCCGTCAGTCAGTCAGTCTATTAATTGATACCGATTGAACAAAGTTCCTATAGTGTTTTTAATTCGGTTAATAAAGAGTTATGCTTTTCAAGCTGCTATAAACACACCGAATGATGTAATGAGATTAATAATTGTTAGTAACCATTTGAAATATATTATTTTAGAAAATGATTCAGAAGCTGGTGTCAGGCTCTATAAAGTTAAATAATTCTAAGTAACTTATCTCATTATATTTTAATAAATGAAATTGGAATTTGTTTTTGGAAGCCATATCTAAATAACGCTTTGTTACAACAACCGCAAATAATAATTTCTGCAAATCTAGTACTACAAATCCATTAAGTTTCAGATTAATGAGAGCAGCTGTGTTTGCCAGCATCCTTAATTTTGAAACAACTCCTCCATACGATTTATATGATGACGCAGATGACTTCTGCCGACGAAGTTATATAATCATGACGAGATTACGTAATGTACACATAAAATGTATTATTCAAACTAAATATTGTGAAAACAACCCTCAATGGGAACATATACAATATTTGCAAAACAAAATGATGACATCACAATAATGAGATATGGAAGCATCAATTCTTTGGATGATTTCATTTACAAGACTATTAAGCACAAACACTTATTCAAATTATAATAGATATTTAGATTTAAATAGTTATGAAGTGGTCAGTGGCAGTAATGGACATGTCAATTATAAGTTGACACTATGGGGATGAAACAAAGAATGGGAATCCCCACACACAATGCGGCATCATTAAAGCACAATGATGACGCTCTGTCTGTAGAATTTCTCACATACGAAAAACCTAAAAAAATACTTTTTGCAAAACTTTTATTGAATTAATAGACATGGTCGTTATTTATCCGTAACGATAAAGTCAAACGAAATCACTCATACGCTCTAATGTATCACAAATTTTGTTTAATTACAAAAATATCGGTGTTGGTTACTTATGATCTAATGAAAATGTATTGTAGTTGCAGATCTTTTAATATTGCCTAAAATGAAATAATGAAATACAATAATACTAACTATGATTTTGGGCGTCCCTCATCTGCCTATTGATGGCAAATGAAAATTTCGTTTGACGATTCATGCCGAGTACGATATGTGTACCAAACATTAACGGCCATATTCATAAAAAATTTCTAAAGTAGGCATGAAGCGTTCTCTAGCTAAAGTATTCTTTAGCTCTAACAAACCTTTAATAAGAAATTGTATTCATAAACGTTTTTTATCAGTACTTTAGCTTTATGTGTTCAGGTGGCAACGCCGACTGTTATTGCTCGTTAATGATGTACAAAAACAGCTTTATAATCGGATTCAAAAGCTTTATAATCGGATACCAAATATGAATTGGCACTTATAATAACTATGAACATTATTGTAGCACAATTTTTCATTGACTACGATTCTCATGATGATAAGAAAGACGTTAAAGTAAAAATTATATTAAAATATTTGATTTTCTTTTCCTCATGTTAAAATTATAATCGGATACCGATTACATTGTTCCCTTGTTTTGATTGTTTATACATCACGAATATTATTTCATTATTTACAAATTATTTTTGAAGAATTTTGGAGAAATATTTTTCAAAATGGTATTCATGAATGAAAAGTGTCTATTCAGATACTTTTCTATGTGCGCAATAATTAAGAAGAAAATTTCCTACACAATGAATGTATGCAACAACTCTTTTCAATAGGAAAAATGCAGAAAAACTCAAAATAAAGATCTCAAAATTATAAATATGCAATAAATTGTACAAACGTCAAGTTATAGCATGCTTAAAGTAGAGACAACCCTACTTTAACTTATTGAAGATGTGAATCGTTTATGAATATTGTTTTCTCGAAAATTGCTTAAAAATGGTTTATAAACATCTTACAAGTTTTTATGAATAAGGCCGTAAGTCTTTAGCCACAGAAAACAGTTTTGCCATGCCTTTTTTCCCCACTAATCAGGAATATCGCCGAGCACTATTTTTGTATCAAACTCGTATTACCATTTCCTGAGGTAATTCGGTCACCAAATGTTTGGGTTAACAAAGTAATTGTCTCACGCGCTGCATGTAAGTCATAAAAAAATCAATTGATCGTCCACTTTAGCTTTAGTTCTTCCACCAGTTGTATCATATATGGATGTAGGCCAACTTCTTTCCTCAACATTTGCAGAGACCGAGTTGCTGAGAACGGCGTCAGTTCGATAAATTTGAGTCACCTGTAACTCTAACGTCTGCAGCGCCGTTGGCTTCTTTTGTACTCACGGTACGCGCTTGATTTGAATGAATATTACGTGAAACAGTAAATGTGTTCGATCCATAGTATTGCTTATTAGCTGCTCAGATGGATGTTTATGCGCACCAAAAACATGACAAAGTTCTCCATAAGATTGGTAAACAGTGCGCGAATTTTGAAAATAAATTTGCACGAATTTTATGGTGATTTGCCAACGTATACAAAAAGAAAGTCTAACACACTACAGCTAGATTTACACTTATACCTATCAAAAGTTTTATAGGTTTAAAAAAAACCCCCATACATAGGTTATTTCCAAATATTCGGTAATGCTACCTCTGACATACTATGCAAATTTAAATTGTGCTCCCTAGTAAAAAAAAAGCTGTTTTACTGTCCAACTCCAATGAACATTGCTTACATTTTCTATTTATCGGATTTATAATCGAAAAGTAATTAAAAAACACATCATTATTTTAGTCGGCGCAGCTACGATATGTCATCAACCGCCTGGTATACGGACAATTGTTTGATACAGTTTAATAATTAAATATTTTACCAACTTGGTTTCAAATAGCCTGTACATATCTGTACTCGAACTGTAACATACTGTAAGGACGATCAAACTACTACTATGGTAATAACAAGGGTTTATTTTAAAAATGGGCATGGCACAGCTAGGGTTGCCAGGCACCGAATTCGAAAAGTCGGGAAAACCGAGACTAAAATCGGGATTTGTCGGGACAAATGTATAGATCATATTATATTGGTTTTGACAATTTTTATTAAGAAATATTATTAGTTGTTAAAAATGACTGGAATTCCTGACAACTTTTATCAATATTCAATCTTATGATAAGTTCAGCCTTTATAAGTTCAAAAGACATTCGGTTTCTATCTTTCGTGTATAAATTGTTTAAAATACTAAATACTACAATAAGCGTTACTTATCGGTAAAGAAAATATAAATGAGATCAATTTAAACAAATTCAAGTGAATCTCCATAAACAGCTCGAAGACTGCAGTAGTCGCTGTACAACATGTCATTGTCCACTGCATCTGATATTTGTAGAACTTTGGGAATTTCTCCCAAGTCAATAGTGAGTCTTTTAGAATAAATGCTGCAATTTGTCCTAAAATTTACATTTCTTAAAAGTCGTAGCTGTGGTAAAATCAGATGATAGACAACCTTCTTTAATATGTGTTTTTCTTTAAATTTTCTAAGTATAGGTAGTAAATATTAAAAAGTCAGGATTTTCCCCTGAATTATTTCAATACTCGGGACTCCCGACTTCTCGCGAAAATCCCGCCTATTCCCGACCATCTGGCAAGCCTAGTCACAGCCCACTTCCACCCAGGCTGTAATTCATACCGTACCATCAACATACATAACAAATCTCATCTTCATACGTCTGATAGTTCATAAGATGTACCCATGTTGCATATCAAGTTGTATGAGCGGTGTCACGCCCCCTTTATTCAATCACAACGCAGTATAACAAAGGACCATAAACAGGCCATCAGTACCACTTTGTAAAATTTTCCTATAAATTGTTCAATTAGAAAAGCCGTCAGAGCGATTTTTGAAAAGGGGGCGTTGCACCGCCTACTTCCGCCCTGGTTGTAATTCATACTGCACCAACAACATATATAGCAATTCTCATTTTGATACCTCTGATAGTTCATGAGATATAGCCTTTTTAATTCTCAAGTTGTATGGGCGGTGCCACGCCCCTTTATTCAGTCCGACCAAGTATAGCCAGCTACTATCAACAGGTCATGTAAAATTTTCGTATAAATTGGTCTATTAGAAAAGCCGTAAAAGCGATTTTTGAAAAGGGGGCGTGGCACCGCCCACTTCCATCCCGGCCGCAATTCTTACTATACGAACAACATATATACCAAATATCATATTCATTCCGTTGTTAGTTCATGAGATCAAGACATGTAAAATTTCAAGATGTAAGCCATGCCCACTGATCTGATACCGCCAATTTTTTGTTGGATGCCGAATGCACCCACACAAACTTTAAAGGCGATAGGTGAAATAGTCATCCAGATATTGTGTTTTCAAAAATTGATTACAAAAACAAAAAGTCAAAAATATAGCAATTTTTTACTATGAAATCGTCCGTCCTTCCGCTGGAAATACCCATATATATGTAGATTTTACTCTTTTCGTGGGCATGGCAGTGGACGGGTAAATAGCATATGTCCGTCAGAAAAGCATGTACTTTAACCAGAATGTTGGATTTTTGAAAAAAAATCAAACCTTTTCCGAGGTTATTTGCCACACAGATAACATGTTTTCATTTTTATACACTTGTATATAGAAGATAACATCCTGCGTCTTGGTTGGATCACCCTTTATAATTGATATTAAACTTATTTTAATTCTATTCTTATTCATTTGGACAGTACCAAAAAGTACAATTTATTGTATCAAAAAGAACTTTTACACTGCCAACAAGTACTTACATTGTACAAAAAGGTACAATTTATTGTACCAAAGAGTAAATTTTATTTTACAAAAAAATAAAATTTATGTATACAAAAGTTTGTATACAAAAAGTACAATTTATTGTACACAAAATGTACACTTATACAAAAAGTACAAATTATTGTACCAAACTAAACTTTAACCGTACCAAAAACTACTTATATTGTACAAAAAGTACAATTTATTGTACCACATAGCACAATTTATTGTACCAATATGTACATTTATTGTACTAAAGATGTAAAGAAAGTATTTGTATTTAATTTTTTGTATACAAAATGTACATTTTAATGTACACAGAAAGTACAATTTATTTTACACAAAATGTAAAAGTTAATTGGACCAAAAAATTAAAATTTATTGTACAAAAAAGAATAAATTACTGTAAAATTTTTTGTACACAAAAAGTGCAATTTATTGTACACAAAAAGTAGAAATTATTGTACACAAAAAGTATAATTTATTGTCCACAAAAATACAATTAATTGTACCAAAATAACTTTTACAGTACCAAAGGGTACACTTTATTGTACACAAAAAGTATAATTTATTGTACCAAAAACATTTTTACAGTACCAAAAAGTACTTATATTTTACAATTTATAGTACACAGAAAATACAATTTACGGTACACAAATATTAAATTTTCTTGCACACAAAAAATACATTTTATTGTACCCAAAAAGTACAACCTATTGTGCTCAAAAAGTTAATTTTTTGTATCAAAAATTACTTTTATTTTATTAGTAAAAGTACAATTTATTGTACAAAAAAGAACTTTTACAGTACCAAAAAGTAATTATGTATAATGTACAAATTGGTACAATTTATTGTACCAAAAAGTACAGTTTCTTGTACACAAAAAGTATAATTTATTGTCCACAAAAAAATACAATTTATTGTACCAAAAAAACCTTTACAGTACCAAAGAGTACTTATATTGTACAAAAAGTACAATTTACGGTTCAAAAAAAGTACAATTTACTGTCCATAAAAATTTATTGTACACAAAAATTACATTTTATTGCACACAAAAAGTACAATGTATAGTTCTCAAAAACTAAATTTTTTGTATCCAAAAGTACTTAATAAAATTACAATTTACTATACCAAAAAGTACAATTTATTGTACACAAAAAGTATAATTTTTTGTCCACAAAAAAATACAATTTATTGTACCAAAAAAACTTTTACAGTACCAAAGGGTACACTTTATTGTACACAAAAAGTAAAATTTTTTGTACACAGAAAGTACAATTTATTGTACACAAAAATTACATATTTTTGCATACAGAAAATACATTTCATTGTACACAAAAAGTGCAATTTATTGTACACAAAAAGTGCATTTATTGTATCAAAAGTACTTTTATTGTACAAAAATATATATTTGAGGTACCAAAAAGTACTTAAAGTATATATTTAAAGAAATTACTGTAGTTACTACGTTCTGAAGGTCAACAAAATGTTGCCCCGAATGTTATAATCAAACAATAACTGTACAAAAATTTTATTCTCTTAAATTTATATAAGATCATATTTCCCTCAAAATTTTCTTGCCATTACAACAACAATTCATTACTGCTGAGTATAACAATATGATCAAATTAAACACAAACAACATAAGTAAAAACAATAGATAAATTAAACAATTCCTTAATAATGACTATTAAATGTTCTATACAAAAGCACAAATCAAACAAAACTGTCGAAAAAAAACAAATGAACAAAGCCAGCACTTGACTTATAATTCTTTATTGTAAGATGAAATTAATGATCAAAGGCCCAACAACCAAATTGATCGACAGAATAGGGATTTTTTTCTCGTCTTTTTGTTACAGCGAAAATAAAGAACAACACTCAATGTGATGGCTTGACCGGACAAATCAAATGAACACGTCTGATGGTTGTTGTTGTTGTTGTTGTGTGTACTCTCGCATGGAACGAACGAACAATCACTGTCATTTGTTGAATGCAGTTTCACTCACACTGACATACAAATGGACAGACGAGCAGACAAACAAGCGGACCGTCAGACATCCATCACAGATTGTTTGTGAAAACTAAAGGAACAATGCAACAAATAGTGTAACAACAATCCAAGTGTACTTTTTAACATTGTATTTTGTTTTTTTTTTATATCTGGCGAACACAACAGTCAACAACACACTTGTTTGTGTACTATCGAGAGGCAGCAACAACAAAACGTATAAAATAAAAACCTAGAAATGAACTTAACGAAAAAAAAGGAAAATAAAACAACAACAAGGAAAACTGAAACTGCAACTGCAACGTTTCCAAAGTTATGCCTGAGTGCATTTGATATATGAGGGCTCCAAAGTGGGAATAAACCAACCAGCCAACCAAGCGTCCGACTAACCGAACAACCGACCTACCGACCGACCGACCGTCCCATCAAACAGCACAATTACCAGGTAAATTTCTAAACTATAACGGATGTAAAAGTTACAAACAAGCCTGCAGAGTTAAGTGCATATTTGTGTGATTACGAGTGTTACCACTACACTAGACGCTCGTACTAAGTGAAGCCAGTACATAAGCACTACAAATACATATGAGAATGGCATGGGGCATTCTTCCCATTTGATTCACTTCATCCATCTTGGGCTTGTAAACACAACAAAGAGGTCAACGCTCATGCACCATCGGTGACCAATAAAAACAACAAACAAATTCAACTAAAAACAATAGTTGTTAAAATAATAAAAAAAAACAACAACAAACATACACACGCCGCTAGTCTAGTAGTAGTAGTAGTCGTAGTCGCAGTAGTACTGGTGTTAATTAAAACGTCACTGTTGATTCTTGAGAATTTACAACAATTAAGTGTCCAACCCAACAACAAAAACAACAACATTTAGTTGTTATCTTTTAAATGGAATTGGTTACTATTGGAATCGTCTGAAGAAGAACATAATGATGCGAGTGTGACATAGTTAGTTAGTTTTTTTTAACTTTTTGTTTCCAACCCATCGTCGTGTCGTCGATGTAAATGTAAATGTGGCCATTAATAGAGCAGTTTATGAAGAAATTCTTAAGAATAAAGCTAAAGATATATTGTGACTGGGCAATAGCAAACCAGCGCGATTAAACTGTAATTTTTTATGACTCAAGTTATGAAGTAATCTTTGTGCGAAGGTCTATAAATAGATAGGATACAATAACTCTATAGCCGATGCACAGGCAATAAAAAAAATGCTAGTTGCATGAAGAAGCAGATATACCAAGAAGATCAATTTGTAATCAAGTTTTGTACTAATATGTATGTGTGGGCATGGGAAGAAAAACATAGATAAACGGGCGCAATTTTCAAATTTGTAATTAAGAAGTATCCGAGTTTAAAAAAATTAAACTCACAAGTACAATTTTTATTACATTTTTCCGAGCTAAGTAGCGCTATCTCATGCGAGAAAGTTGTACAATTGTTAAGAGTGAGTATAAGAGAGGGGTAGGTAGGTAGCAAGTAAGAGAGAGTAACAAAAATTAGGAGTATCAATACTAGTTGTATCTATTAGCAACTAACTGAACTTTAATTTAAAAAAAAAAACTTGAAAATCGACCTAGAACTTAAGTCTAATAGTTATTTTGTCTAAAAACAATTATATTTTAAAATTTAAGGTGCTTTTCAAAAAAGGCGTATCTTAGATTAGGATCAGGCCCGTAGATGTCTTTACGTTTTATAGAAGTTCGATTGTATATAAAAATATACATATTACATTAACTTTAATAAATTACGAAGGAAAAGTTGTCACACCTACAAAATAATTCGCGATGCTCGAAAATCAAAATCAAAGCTTGGGTTGATGTTCCAAATGTCCTCTTATGAATCCTTCAAGTTTTTCAATGCTGGGGGTTGGGGCTTATGTTCAAAATAGAACCATATGAATCCTTTATATACCCCCATGTGTGGCTAGTTAAATATAATATGTTATGTCTTTCCGAGGAATCGAACTTTTATGGCCCTTTAACTCCACGTGCCTAAATTGTTACTCTTTTTTTGCAGTCACACGTGTGACCGGTATCTGCATTTCTTTGTTTGGTGGTCCTTCTCAATGTTGTCGACAGCAACTTCGTTGTATTCAAGTCAATTGACGTATCTACTAAAAGCATTTCAAAAAAGCGCTGACATCAGAAATAATAATAAAAGTACTTTATGTTACATTAAATTGTACTTTAAATGTACAAAGTACTTTTGGGTACAATAAATGTACTGTTTGGTACAATAAAAGTACTTTTGGTACAATAAATTGTACTTTTTGGAGCAATAATACTTTATAAAACAATTAAGGTACTTTTTGGTACAATAATTTGATACAATAAAAATACTTTTTGGTACATTAAATTTTACTGCGCTGAACAAAAAATTTTCTTTTTGGTACAATTAAAGTACTTGGTACAATAAATTGTACCTTTATTGTATATTAAATGTACATTTTGGAACAATAAAAGTACTTTGAGGTACAATGAATTTTTCATTTTGGTACAATAATTGTACTTTTTGGGGCAATGAAAGTATTGTTGGTACAATTAATGTACTTTTTGGTCAATAAAAGTACATTTCGGTACAATAAATGTACAATAAATTACTTTTTGGACGAGAAAACTTACTTTTTAGTACAAAAAATTGTACTTTTTAGTACAAAAAAGTACTTTTGGTACAACAAATTTTACTTTTTGGTACAATCAAAGTACTTTTGGGTACAATAAATGTACTGTTTGGTACAATAAAAGTACTTTTGGTACAATAAATTGTACTTTTTGGAGCAATAATACTTTATAAAACAATTAAGGTACTTTTTGGTACAATAATTTGATACAATAAAAATACTTTTTGGTACAATAAAAGTATTCAATAAAATATAATTAAATCTTCCTTTTTTGAACAATATATGTACTTTTTGGTACAAACAATTTTAACGTTTCGTACAATAAAGTAGTTAAAAGTAGATTTTGGTACAATAAATTGTACTTTTTAGTACAATAAAATACATTTTTGGTATATTAATGTATTTTTGGTACAATAACTGTACTTTTAGAAACAAGAAATGTTCTATTTAATACAATAAAAGTATGTTTAGGTACAATCAACTACTTACTTTTGTTTCACTAAAAGTATTTTTCGGTACAATAAATTGTACTTTTTTGTACAATGAAAGCAGTTTTTGGTACAACAAATTGTACTTTTGGTACAATAATATACATTTTTTAATATATTAAATTTACTTTTGGTACAAAAAAAGTACATTTTGGTACAATAACAGAACTTTTACGAACAAGAAATATTATGTTTGATACAACTTATTGGTACAACTAGTTGTACATTTTGGTACAATAACTTGTACTTTTTGTGGTACAATAAATTGTACTATGTGGTATAATAAAATTACTTTTTAGTACAGCAAATTGTTCTTTTTGGTACAATAACTGTGTTTCTTGTTGCATTAATAAACATTTTTGGTACAACAAATTTTACTTTTTAATACAACAAAAGTACTTTTGGTACGATATAGTTACTTTTAAGTCAATAAAAGTACTTTTTGATACAATAAATTTAACTGTTTGGTACAATTAAAGTACTTATTGATACTTATTTGGTTTAATAAAAGTACTTTTTGGTACAATAAATTTTACTTTTTGGCACAATAAAAGTACTTTTATACAATAAAAATTCTTAATAGTACAATAAATGGTACTTTTTGGTAAAGTAAATGTACTTTTTGTTGCAAAAAAAGAGCTTTTTTAAATAATAAAAGAACTTTCTGGTGCAATTGAAGTACTTTTTCGTACTATAGAAGTGAATTTGTGTACAATAAAAGTACTTTTATAAAATAAAAATTCTTAATAGTACAATAAATGGTACTTTTTGGTAAAGTAAATGTACTTTTTGTTGCATAAAAAGAGCTTTTTGAAATAATAAAAGTACTTTCTGGTGCAATAAAAGTACTTTTTTGTACAATAGAAGTGCATTTTTGTACAATAAAAATACTTATTGGAATAATAAAAGAGCATAAAACATGAGTAACGTACTCTAAGCTCAATTGTGCTCAGAAAGAAAATAGAGTGTTAGCCACTCACGATCGACTCATGTCTAAATTTTTGATCAAATTTGGCATAATATTTGTGGTAACAATAATCCTTGTGAACTTTTTTAATCCAAACCACACCGATCTTTTAACTTGAAAGATTTTTAAACTCCGTAAAAGTGAATATTTTGGAAAGATATTACCCCGTGATGGTAAAACAAATAAGTATGCCTCTTATTGTATCTTATTGATAATATTATAGAGTTTATTAAAAAAGAAACAGTATTTATTTGTTGTACTTAAAATTAAAACGTTGAGAATGTAATATTTATTTAAAATAATTATTAAAATAACCAAAGACAAAATTAATAATAAAAAAATAAATACCTTTTGAAATAGTTAAAGTTATGGTGGTTCACTTTCTACAATTTAACTTAAAGTGGTTTCATACGATTAAGAATTGGTTACATTTTAAATTGTTTCAATTAAAAATTTTGTGTAAATATTTTGGTTACTTAAAGAATTATTTGAATTAAAAAACATTTATTTATTTATTATTTTCTTAAAAGTCACTTACCCCATTTTTACTAAGTGGCGATTTAACATGCTACAGTAGAACTGTATTGACACCTGAAACACAAAAACATATCATTAGTTAATGTATCATATCATCTTCTAAAAGGATACCAGAAAATAGCAAATTATTTAAGAAGCAAGTAGGATCCCTGTCATTTCATGTGAAACTACAAGTACTTGTACTTTAACAGTATAAAAACACAATGACAGCATGACCATCAAATGCATCCACTTAATTTATACAACGACAAAAAATATGTATATGCAGAGAAAAAAGATATCCTGCCATCATATTAACCATAGAAATTATTGCAGTTTTACTTTGTGTCAAAGTAAAATGAACTTTTCAATAACCACAATTCAAATAAGAGCCCTTCTCTATTACTAGATTCTTTTCATTATTAACACTCCAGCTCAAACCAGACGACGCTATTTGTCCCCGAGTCTGAAGTCTATTCAATCATAGCTCAACACACAAATAAACCAGGAGCTTTGTTGGCATTTGTGTGTCCCAGTGAAAGCTCCAACAATAGCGCAGTGGAGAAAGCGCTGCATTCGACAGCAATTGTTTGTCATGATGCCACAGATGCTAGATGGTGGCTGAGGGCCAATGAACCCCAGCGCCCGCCAGCAAGTCACTATGACAAATACAATGAAGAGAAAAGATTTGCCAGCCTGCCAGACATAGGATAGGCGCACGTTAGGCCACCATTGTGTTGTGTTGTTATTCACCGTTACAAAGGATAAACTCCTTAAGATGAGTGGTGATCAACTTAACATTGTTCTTCTCCCCGGATGGGCATAGAGCATAAATGCCGCTACGACCAGCGGCATTCACACATGTTGTTGCTGCTAACTACATTGTGTGAAAAGTTTGTCTGGATTGCGCTGCTCTGTATTACTGGCATTTTCTACGAGTTGTCTTTGAAATTCTCTTTAAAGTGTACGGATATTAAAAGTAAGGTTCAATATGCGAAAAGAAATTTAAAAAAGAGGGATTTTAAGAATGATTACTTAAAGGGAAAACTTAAAGTTAATAAAAATAGTAATAAAAATTTATTAATTTTTTGTTGTTTATTTGTTTATTTTTATAAGAGCTTCATTTTATCTATTGAACTACAACTTAACGCATAAATTTATAAAATACTTAATTTAATCACGTATATTTTTCATGGGGCAATATGAACTAAAATTTTTAACAAATATTGCTAACAGCAGCGGAACAAATCATCAGATATAAAGTACTATTAAGCACTTACCCACATAAATATCATAATTAATGTACCTATGAACGAACTCTATCTAAAAGAAGTATACGCTCTTAAGTACTATTGTATTACAAAGTACAACATTTTTCAGCTCATTGATTTGGGACTCAATTCTGAGAATTGCACGTGAAAGTAGCCCCAAAAAGAAGAAGTTCTTCATCATTCGTTTTGTCAAGCTACATGTCATAATAATTTAATATAGATTTGAAGTTAGTAGGTATCGCATAGGGGAATTTGTCACGTTTTAGGCTCTTTTATTTTTTTTATTTAATTAGTAATTATTAAAATAATAAAGTTAATAAAATTACTGATATTTATAAAATAAAAGAAATTATGAGTTTTATAAAATTAACGAAACAAAAAAAAGGTAAAATTAAATAACAAGATATTAATAAAATTAGAAATAATAAATATTAAAAAAAATAAAAAACCGAATTTACTCTAATTAAATGAGTGATATAGTAAACTTAACAAAAATAACAATATTGATGAAATTAGCGTAAGTAATAAATTTAATTAACTTATTATTTAAAATAAAAAATTAATGAATTTAGTTAAATTAATAAAAGTAAATAAATCTTTAAAATTAACGAATTTAGTCTAATTAAATTAGTTAAATATTAAACTTAAAAAAAAATAACAATATTAATGATATAATCGAAAGTAATAAATTTAATTAATTTGAGAAATTAATGATATTAACAAAATTAATGAATTTAGTTAAATTTATTAAAATTAACAAAATTGTTGTTTCAGATTCTAATTGAAGTTCATTTACTATTAGCAATTATTGTCAATATCAATAAAAATAATAAATTTTATAAAATCCTTAAAAGTAGGTAATTAAAAACTAAATATTCAAAATCTTAAAATTCAAAAAACCTACAAATTTTAATAAATTATTAATTAAACTAAAAAACAATTACAAAAATAATAAATTTAAAAAAATCAATTACATTTTTAAAATTAATAAAACTAAATAAATAAATAAATTTATAACATTTATAAAACTCAAGGAAATTAATGAAAATAACAAAAAAAATCGACTTAATTTAAAAAAAGGATCAATGCTTAAGATGAATTAAAGTAACGAAACTATTAAAATTGATTAATATAATTATATTCAAATAATTAACAAAATTAAACGTACATTCCGTGCACAATTTTGTTTCCAATAATACAAAAAAGGAATCGGTCAAGAATTGCGACCCAAAATTTCAAATGTCCAAGAAAACTTTTTTTTCCCCACTGTGCGTCAGTGCTTTGCTACTGTATAAATATATTAAAAAATTAATATTAAAAATTAAAAAATTAATACAATATTAATATTAAAAAATTAACCTTATTAATAGGGCAAGGAATTTTATGCACTAAAAAAACGAATATATTCGCATATAACGCACATTAAATTCACAAATATGCACTTAAAACACATAAAATATGCAATAAAAAAAAATTTGGCAAAATTTAATTATATATAAAATTTGCATGTAATTTTGCAAAAAGGCAGAAAACCAATAATTTTTATATATTTTGCTTACGTGCAAAAATCAAACGCATATGAAGTTGGTGATTTTTGAACGCTGGTTAACGAGAAAAAAAATCATTAAAAAAAATGCTTTTAAATGCTTATTTATTTTTATTATAAATTTTTTATTATTCGCATATAACGCACATTAAATTCACAAATATGCACTAAAAACATATAAAATATGCAATTAAAAATTTGCCAAAATTTAATTATATATAAAGTTTGCATGTAATTTTACAAAAAGGCAGAAAACAAATAATTTTTTGTATATGTGACCTGGACTGTGAAAAGTCCAGGGTTTTCATATGCCTTTGGTTTCATCCCATTCCGATTTTGGTTGTTGCACAGTGTTATTGTGATTTACTGAAATATGCGCATAAATATCCAAAAACTTGTATTATTTCTTAAAATATGCAAAATGTGCAATAGTAAATGAATGGAAAATTAAATGAAATGAAATTTACGAATCATCAATCCGCCCACTGATCGAAAATTTGCAATTGTTTATCCAAGTATCAAGTTTTATCTCTCTTGGGTTAAAATGCAGATTTGCCACACCCACTCCGCCCACTGATTGAAAAGAAAAACTTCGTTTGCAAATTTCAATCCGTAATGGTGAGTACTATCTGTAACCAAATTGTATCTCTTTATGGTTAAAATTTAATTTTCCCACGCCCCCACCGTCCACTGATCGAAAGTTAAAATTTCGTTTGCATATTCATAATTGTGTATTGCAGAGTACTATCTGTGTACCAAATTGTATCTCTATAGGACATCAATATCTCTATAGGACTGTGTACTTTGTCTGCAAATTTAGATCAGTCCTCCCGAGTACTATCTGTGTACCAAATTTTATCTCTCTAGAAGTAATATACAGTTTGGCCCACAAAATGGTAATTGTAGTGCCGAATATTATCAGTGTACCAATTTTGTCCGTCTATTGGCTAAAAATACAGTTTGTATCGCCCCCTCTTCGACTTCGATGGCTGGGACATGTTGCCAGGATGGATGTAAATGCTCCAGAGATGTTTGAAGGTGAACCAGGGAGACTCAAACGTCGTTGGTAGGACTAACTGTAGAACGCACGCAGAAGACCGAAGCGTGAGGAATCATTTAATACTTCAGGCCTCAATTTATGAACCACGTTCGTAAGTTGTAATGGGCCACTTAAGTAAATAAGTAAGTAACGCCTCCTCCGCTCTTTAATCGAATATACAAATTTCGTCTTCAAATGTAAACCTGAAGTGCCAAGTACTATCAGTGTACACAATGTTATCTCTCTGTGGCTAAAATACAGTTTTTGTGGAAATATCGAGCCCATTCTTTTTTTTCCACACATATGTCCGCTAACAACTTAACTTAATGCATATGGCAGCTATCACG
The DNA here is from genome assembly GCA_964034835.1 of Muscina levida. Lineage (NCBI taxonomy): Eukaryota > Metazoa > Arthropoda > Insecta > Diptera > Muscidae > Muscina > Muscina levida. The sequence goes on from OZ035883.1 coordinate 37,789,200, forward strand.
TTCATATATCTACCGATGCTTCTGCCTAATATGTACAACATCTGCAAGATCTTCGTCGATCAGCTAATGAAACTAAAACCTCGACTCACATCGACATTAAGATCTCTCCCCCATCCACAATATTTAACACATCAACTGTAAGGAGTTTATTTAACCGTACGCGTACGTTCGCTCGTTCGGTTGCTTGACACACCCTTCATTCCGTCCAAGCGAACATTACATATTTGCCGATCTCATCTATTGATGACATTTTGCAACGCCAACAAATGTGTTCAGTCATTCGAGTCAAGTTCAATGTAAGCCAGGCTTTTGTGTTCTACAGTTTTTTTTTTGTTGCTTTTGGTGTTAGGATATTTGCAAAGTCGAAGGGTTTTGCAGCTGCAAACAAAAACCATTAGAGCGTGAACGCGTGCGTGGTAGATACAAACGAACTTTGTGTGTGTGTTTGTTTTTTTTTGTTTGTTTCGTTGACTTAGCGTCAGAGCCATAAATGGATGGAGCAAAATGATACGATATTACAGATTGTATGTGAACTGAACATACGTAGTATTAATGTACATGTGTCATTGTCTATATATGTATGTATATATGTATGTATGTTGATATATAATTCAGCTAAGTTCATTAGGGGGAACTGTTCATGAACTGTTCACAGCGTGCAAGGCCTCCTCCTCCTCCTGCTCATGTTTTGTTAGATCTTACTCTCGTACAAGATTGCACTATAACAATTCCCCAGCAGATTTAAGATTATCAGATCTTGTAAAACAATTCCAGAAGGTGGAAGGAAGTCGTTAATATGAACACATACGAGCATGGCATAGCATGGTTAGAAGACTCTCGCTCTCTCTCACTCTCTGCTATGCCTTCCGATCAGGGCATTGAATGCGAAGCAGTATAGTCTTGCTCTTGATCCCCCTCCCCACCCCTCTATAACTTTCACACAATGTGCGGCTATTGTATTGCGGTGAACCAGTTTAACCGGGTCTTCCTTATTGGCACAAATAAATTGGCGCTTATGAATTGTATCCTCTTTGGGGGATACCAACCACGCAACCCAACTAACATTAGAAATTTATGGGAGTGTTGTGCTCGTCGTACTAGTATCGCGTCCCATCGTATTGACTCAGTTTACAAATAAGACCTGAAATGCCGGTGACGTTACACGGCAACGGGTGGATACGCGTCCAGGGAACACCACACATTATAATCGACTATGTGAATGTGTTTGTATGTGCCTACCTGTGTAGATATTCAGCCAGGCGCAACGTTCCGTTGCGTTCTTTTACTACCTTAACAAGCCTCACCTTAGGAAAGGACCACACAATTTCATTGTATGAACGAACAATCGAACGAACGGTTGTTGAGGTAGATCTCGGTGACGTTACCTTCAATGTATCGCTTAGCTTTTGTTGTGAAAATTCAGCCAAGCAGAAATTAGTCGACACATTCGTTTCCTTATTCATACGATGTTTAACATTTACCCGATTGCTATAAAGTTGATGTGACATTTATTACATGAACACGTGCGTCATCGTCGGCGTCGCCGATGTCGCTGCCTGCCTGCCTTCTTTTATGGCAAACTCACGAAAATGTGGAATCACTGTTGGTTTTTTTGTGGAAGTTTGACGATGTTCCGGGATGTCAACTGGAGTAATGGTAAAAGTCGTTTTGCTTTCAAATGTTTAACGTTAAGGTTCGAAAGAAAATTACATGTGCGAGGGTATGTATGATAAGTTGGCTACGACACTGATTTTTCTTAGGATAATAAAAATGAAATGATGTGCGTTGGTAAGCGCATCACTTTAGAACGCGTGGACTGGACTGATTTCATTAATTTTTTTTTAAATCTTCGTAATAGTCCGAGTAAGGTTTTTAGCCCCACTTTTTCCAATGCACATATCTTAAATTCCTATTTAAACTAAAATGCTCTAAAATACTATTACAAAAAATTATATAATAAGATGATGTAACAAGATAAGATATAAGATAGATATAAGCGCTATTTTCTTTTTTTAAGCCATTTTTAAGCTTTATTTTCATTCTGAGAAATGTTTACTCGATTTCAAGTATTGTTTACTTATTTTAATCCCTTTTATGCTTGATATTTTGCTCGTAGCCCGTTCAGTACTTGAATCAAGCATAAACGTACTTAAATTTTTAAGTACGATTTTGGCCAAAAATGATAATTTTTTTCTTAAACTTCCCTTGTTTTCTGTGTACTATATGAAAATGCTATCATGGGATATACAAATATAAATGTTTAATCCAATGGGCTGTGTAGGCCTGGCAAAACTTTTTTTTAGACCTAGAGAGATAAAATTTGGTACACAGATAGTACTCGGAACTTCAGGTTAAAATTTTCAGACGAATTTTTTATTGCCAATCAGTGGGGCGGAGGTGGCATGTCCAAACTGTATTGAAGTACTAAAGAGATAAAATTGTGCGTTACTGTCTGGTGTGGCAAATCTGTATTTTAGCCTTGGAGAGATAAAACTTAATATACACTGGTGAGGAGGAAATTATACGCACCACTATATTTCGATGCAGATGTACTTAAAGGATCATAATCCAAAAACCGAATATGAGGAATGAAAGAGAATCAAAAACTACACTTTTACATCCAACAATAACAAAATTGTATTTAGTTATGTTAATGTTTTTTGAATTTCTTTACATTTTGAGGTGATCATTACATTAAACGCAGTGGTTTTTAATTACGAAATAAAACTTTTTTATTTAAACAAAAAGGTAATTTAAAATAAAAAACACTTTGTAATAATGCGTATGACCTCTCTTATTTTGAATAAATTCAAAAATGCCTTTCGGTCATACTATTTATCAGGTTTTTTGGGGTTGAACTTTCTAGGGAGTCCCAAGACGCTTTAATGCCGATTTTAGATCTGCAACGCTATTGTATTGCCTGTTGTTGGAGTACATTTTATGAACAAGTATACCCCCGGCATTTTCAATAGGGTTCATGTCATGGAAACACGCTGGCCCCTCTAAGTCTTCAACGTTTTCTTACCATTCCAATCATTGTTTCCTTACTGGAGTGAGTAGACTCAATCTTTTGCTGAGAAATGTAATTTATCTAATGGTTTCGCTTCAAGAGGGGCAATAAAATAATTTCCAGTATGTCTCGTCGGAGTTCATACTCTTCGGGGTAATGCGACAGCTTGGAAAGGCCGGCTTCAAAGTTAATTTTTTAGAGAATCCACCTCAGACCATTATCGATACCACCGAAGTTAATTTTAAAAATAAGTAGCATGGGTCTTTGGGCAGATCCCTCCGTGGCCAAACTGTAGTTTAGCCCTAGAGAAGTACAATTTGGTATACAGATAGTACTCGGCACTACAGGTTTAAGTTCGCAGACGAAATTTTTAGTTTCGACTAGTAGGCCGGTGGGGCGCACTGTGGGATTTTGGTGTCAAAAATACTTTTTTTCGAACACTGAATTTCAAAAATCTAAAGATGAAGTTTTTTAAAGAAATTTTTAAATATGAAATTTGCATATATAATTTCTTGAAAAGAATTTAATTTTATTTTTGAAAAATTTAAGTAAAGTCCCTGCAAAGGTGCTAACCTTGAAATCGCTTATATTTTCATGCATTGCAATGGTCCATATGTATATAATTTTCTTGATAATATCATTTAACTGTAATAGATTTTAAAAACATAGTATTATTGTATAAACAAAATAAAAAATATCAAAAATCAAATTGAAATTGACTTATTTTGGATTTTTAATGGGCACAAAATAATGAAGCTCCACATTCCTCCACGCCCTTCTTTTAATGAAATGAAAGGCGAGAAAGTCTTCGTTAAATTAAAAAAATTATTTCTCGAATATTTTGGGAACAGAAAGAGTTTTATGCATACATTTTCTGGATTTCTTGTTTATCGACGAATGCGAACGACACTGTTTGAGAAGCTTTTACTAGACATGCCGATTAACTCGACACATATACTGCGAAGTTGCTGTCGACAACATCGGGGTGCCCGGCAATGAAATAAAAATGTAGAGGACTGGAGCCGGGAATCGAACCACGGATCTCTTGCATGTTCTATGCCACGGCCGGTCAATTATTCTTCATGGTGTATTTACCAAATTTAACAACTTTTGTTCGGATAGGAAAAATTTGATGCGAAAATGTCAATCTGGATTGTATGAGCGGTGACCGGTGGGCGTGTCCGATTATGATGAAATTCCAGAATTTTCTTAATTTAGTCAAAAAAAATGCTCTGTGTCAACTTTCAGTAATCTCGGACCACTCCTTAGGTAGTTTTTGCACAAAGATGTTTGAAGCGAACCGCTGTGGGGCGTGGCAAAAATGTTTTTTTACCCTCAATACTTTTATTGTACCACAAAATAATTTTATTGTATAAAGGAGTACTTTTATGGTATTAACAATTACTTTAATTGTACTAAAAAGTACTTTTATTATCCCAAAAACTATGTACTTGTATTGTACATACGAGTACTTTTTATTATACCAAAATACACTTGTATTGTACAAAAAGTACTTTAATTGTATCAACGAGTACTTTTTTACCTAAAAAGTACTTTTTGTATTAAAAAGTACTTTTTAATTTTTTACTTTGACTGTACCAAAATTTGCTTTTATTGTATTAGGAAGTTATTTTATTGGGCTCTTTGAAAAATGCCCCAAATGCAAAATGCCCAAAAAAAAAAACGAAAAATTACCCAAAATAAAATTGGGCGAAAAAAAATGAAAAATAACCCAAAACTCAAGAACGAAATTTTCTCCAAAAATTATGAAAAATACCCCACAAAATTTATGAAAAATACCCCAAAAAAATATTCTTCTAAACAAATCTAGCATTTTTAAAAGACGAATGCGGTGGGGGGCACGCCCCCGCCGCATACGTCGTTATCAGTTTCTATACTCTTTCTTTAGCATTATTAAAAGACGAATGCGGTGGGGGGCACGCCCACCGCCGCATACGCCGTTATCAGTATCTATACTCTCTCTTCAGCATTATTAAAAGACGAATGCGGTGGGGGGCACGCCCCCCGCCGCATACGTCGTTATTAGTTTCGCCACTCTCTCTTTAGCATTATTAAAAGATGAATGCGGTGGGGACACGCCCCCGCCGCATATCATCTGCACTATCCTTTTATTTTTTATTATATGGAAAAAAATTGGGGTATTTTTCATACCTGCAAATTTGGGTCATTTTGCATATGAAAAATGACCCAAACTTAAAAAACGAAAATTTACCTAAAATAAATGAAAAGTTCCCCAAAATTTATGGGGGATTTTTCATATGAAAAATTCCCCAATTTTGTATGGAAATTTTTGTGGGTAATTTTTCGTTTTTTTTTTTGGGGCATTTTGCATTTGGGGCATTTTTCATAGAGCCATTTTATTGTACCAACAAGTACTTAATTTGTACCAAAAAGTACTTATATTGTACCAACAAGTTCTTTTATTGCATTAGGAATTTTTTATATTGTAAAAATAATATTTTTTTTGTACCAAAAAAAATTTGTATTCTATCAAAATTTATTTACAGTTTTGAATGTACTAAAAGTAATTTTGTTGTACCAAAAAGTACCTTAATTGTGCCAAATAGTACTTTTATTGTACCAATTTCTTTATTGTATTGAGAAAATACTTTTATTGTACCAATAATAACTTCTATTATTCCTCAAAGTACTTTTATTTTACTAAATATAGGTAAATTTTTTTGTACCAACAAGTACTTTTATTGTACCAAAACGTTATTTTATTGTACGGTGAAAGTACTTTCAATGTACAATAAAAGTAATTTTATTGTAAAAAAGTACGTTATTGTAAAAAAAAGTACTTTTATTGTACCAATACGTACTGTTTATGTACCAATATGTATTTTTTGTACACAATACCAAAAAGTACTTTCACTGTATCACAAATCAGTTAATTGTAAAAAAGTACTTTAATTGTAAAAAAGTACTTTTATTGTAAAAAAGTAATTTTACTGTAAAAAAAGTACTTTTTATTGTAAAAAAAAGTAAGCTTTGATGACTTTTTAAGTCCTTTGATCCATGTCCGTCTGTCCGGCTGGTACTCACGATAACTTTCGAAAGACGTAACTAATTGTTTTAAAACTTTGCATGGGTTAATATTTTTCCAAAACTCCTTACGGGATTGCATATGGGCTGCAAGTCCACGCCACTTCTTGTACTTCGCATACAAATGTACCATTCGGCCCACTATAGAAATTGAGTAATAATATCAATACACCCAAAGGGATCTACCCGGAATTCTGTATTTAGTAAAGCTTATAACTAGAAACTGCTTCCGAAAAAATTTGAATTCTAGTCACGCCCCTTTTAGTACCTCCCATACAAATGTACCATTTCAACCACTTTAGAAATCAAGTAATAATATCAATATACTCAACACGATCATGGCCAAATTATATATTTTGTAAAACTATGACAGGATCATGTTTTCGAGAATACAATCAACGCGATCGTACCCAATTTCTGTATTTAGTAAAGCTATAACTTGATAAAGTTTCCGAAAACAAATTGGAAGTCTAGCCACGCCCCTTCTAGTACCTCCCATTCAATGTACCATTCCGTCCATTTTATAAATCGAGTAATAATATCAATACACCCAACACGATCGTGTCCATTTTTTTGTAAAGCTATGACAAAGTTAAGTTTTGGAGGAAAAATTTGAAGTCCAGCCACGCCCCTTTTGGTAACTCTATAAAATTTTTATAATCAAAATTTTATGTTTTTACTGAGGGTAATCGGTTTACCCGACTTACACTTTCTTACTGGTTTTTATGTTTCTTTTTACTCTTGGTAGAGTGTTCATAAGAGCTTAAATCGATTATCATCAAGCTATAGTTTTTGGATAAGCTTGACCTATTTAAATTAAATGCTTATCCGAAAACCCAACTTTAGGTGGTCGAAAATCGATTTAAGCTCATGAAACCATTATAGCCTTAGTAAAAATATGTATGAAGGGCTCAAAAAATTCAAAAACCTAATGATGAAATTCAAACAAACGTCTAAGAATTAGGGTGGAACCGTCGAGTCCGGTTATGTCTGTTTTTCGACAACTACAGTTGATATGGGACTCAATTCTGAGAACTTCAATTCAAAAAGAAGAAGTTCTGCATCATTCGTTTTGTCAAGTTACGTGCTATAATAATTTAATAACGATTTGAAGTTAGTAAGTATCGTATAGGGGATTTGTCACGTTTTAGGCTCTTTTGTTTGACATAACTCAAGAACCAATAGTCCGTTTTAGCTGAAACAAATTTAAAAAAATTATGAATTACAATTCCTTTAATCTGTTCTTATAACGTTTCCCTACATAAGCAACAGTTTCATTTTTCCATTCATCAAATGATTTTGAACTGGGTTTATTTTGTAGCAGTAACAATAAAACTGTCGTACTCTGTGGCGTATGATTTACGTGGAATATTATTTATGGAACCGGCCGTGGATTAGTGGTTAGAACACGCGACTACCATGCGGGAGATCACAGTTTCAACTCCTGGCTCCAGTCATCTTAAAAGGAAAAAGATAAATAAATATTTCTTTCATTGTCGGCTCCCCTCGAATGTTGTCGACGGCAACTTCGCAGTATTAGTGTCGAGTCAATCGGCGTGTCTAGTAAGAGCTTCTCCAACAGTGACGTTTGCATTCGTCGATAAACAAGTAGATGCCGTTAGTTGTGAATCTAAAAATAGAAAGCGTGTTAATTCACAACAACGCGAGAAGCTATCCCATCCTCATTAATGGGGTGTAAAGGGAAAATAAGTTTTAGTTTGATTATTTATGATAATCATACGCCACCATACAGTATTTACGTTATGTCAAACAAAAGAGCCTAAAACGTGACAAATTCCCCTATACGATACTTACTAACTTCAAATCGATATTTAATAATTATGGCATGTAACTTGACAAAACGAATGATACAGAACTTCTTCTTTTTGGGGCTACTTTCACGTGCAGTTCTCAGAATTGACTCCCAAAATCATGTGTTGTACTGTAATATCGAATAACTTAGTACTATTCCTTTCCTATATACTTAAAGGATACCAAGGAAAAATATAATTTTGTTTTATTAGTATTTAAACAATTTCAAATCTGTTACAAATCCAATGTATCGGTATAAGAACAATGTCCCTACTGTGTTAATAGTCCTTTGAATTTAAGCTATCGGCAATCTTCTTTCTCACACATAACAAATGCATCTTCCCTGTCTCTGTCATCTATCTGCTTGCACATATTTAACAAAAAATACCACCAACGAAGTTATACTGCCCACACCAATCGCATTCGCTGCAAATTTCTGCAGCAAATGGTCCTCCCTTTCCAACTGTGATGACAACCAATATCGTATTCATAAATGAGAAACAGTTGAGGAAAAAAAAAAACTGAAAATAACTTTTAGCATAATTGTGTCATGGACGTGCTGCCTGTCTGCCCTATGTGATTTGCCCACACACTCTTCTTGTGGCTGTGACAGCGAAAGAGAGGGAGGGAAATTGATCACTTGAGTATATCATAATGCATTTATGTTTAATGCGAATAACCACAAACAACTCAAACAAACTTTATTATGTTTGTGGTTTTAGCACTTTATGTTGTCGGCTAAGCACATAGAAGGAGAGAAAAAAAAAACATTGCACCGCAAATGACAATTTTGTTGCGCATTAAACCAAAAGCGACAATTGATTATGATTCCACCAGAGATCATATTACCACATCATAAATATTCTAAAATATGGCGCCCGAGCCCAGAGCAATAGGCGTAGTGCCATTTAGTGGTTTTCTCTAACTTTACATTAATTGGCCACATTGTCTAATGTGAGCGACTGTTGAAATAAAGTGGAATTGTGAACTGTAGCCGGGAATATAAGAGTATTTAGCGATTGTATATTCAGGCTCAGTTTTTCTGTTGGGCATAAAATAAATTTGAAATAAAAAATATATTTTTTATTAACAATTATAAATTATAAATTATAAATTATAAATTATAAATTATAAATTATAAATTATAAAATATAAATTATTAATTATAAATTATAAATTATAAATTATAAATTATAAATTATAAATTATAAATTATAAATTATAAATTATAAATTATAAATTATAAATTATAAATTATAAATTATAAATTATAAATTATAAATTATAAATTATAAATTATAAATTATAAATTATAAATTATAAATTATAAATTATAAATTATAAATTATAAATTATAAATTATAAATTATAAATTATAAATTATAAATTATAAATTATAAATTATAAATTATAAATTATAAATTATAAATTATAAATTATAAATTATAAATTATAAATTATAAATTATAAATTATAAATTATAAATTATAAATTATAAATTATAAATTATAAATTATAAATTATAAATTATAAATTATAAATTATAAATTATAAATTATAAATTATAAATTATAAATTATAAATTATAAATTATAAATTATAAATTATAAATTATAAATTATAAATTATAAATTATAAATTATAAATTATAAATTATAAATTATAAATTAATAAATAATTCACAAGTTTAATTAAACACTGCAAAACTGGAATTTGTCATTTAATACCAGCGATCATTTAGCTGTCCTGACATCATTACATTTCCCTTTGGTTATAGAATATTTGAGGACTCTCATTTATATCCACAATCCACGGACGTAATCGTAATTGCCGCAGCCGTTCATCGTCAAATCTTTCAATTGTTGCACGATGATGATGTTGGCTGCATTCATCTATTGTGTCTTGAGTTTTTATTGCAATCAACACGTACGCTGTACCATACCCATCGACCGACGAGTTTACAACGTTGCAGTAAAACATCATCAATTGAACATCGTCGTGAGCGTGCTGGTAAGTGAGTGACTGAGTGAGTGAGTGAGTGAGCGAGTACAGACAATTGTTGTTTAGTTTACGTGATACTCGTTGGTACGTACTCCTCGTACTCGTAATACGGCTTTTCTTCTTCTTAGGTTCAATGCTCCGTCCAATGTTCGCCATGGCTGTGGCTGTGGCACTGAGTTAAATGCCTGCCAATAGCGTATGGATGGATGGACGGATGGATGGCTGGCTGGCTGGATGTTGATACATAATTATTTTCGATTTTTTTTTGTGTTCCGCTAAGTAGTATTTCTTCCTGTGCATTTTATCTTTACCGTTTCAATTGAATACCATTTATCGTCTCTTTTGTTGTTGTTAGTATGTATTATTATTGTTATTGTTGTTGTTGCTTTTATTGTGCCTGACTCAATTTCTTGTATTGAACAGAGATAAATCTCTTTAGAACAGAAGCTACATACAATTGACACTGCTCGCTTCAGTAGTGTTGCAACAATTATTTGATACTCGTTGTATAAGACGAATGAGAGAATATTTCCCATGGCCACTACACGCCCATGTAGTTATCTAGAGAAGAAGACAGTCTTTTTCCTTGCCAAATGTGGGCGCTTTCTGTTCTTGATTTATTCGCTTATGTGTTGCAAAAATGACGCATAATTATTCCCGTTTATCATGCGTTTTTTTTTCTCTCAAAGCTTTACCTTGGCAATCGTCTTCAGCATCTGTGGCTTAAGCTGTTCAGACTTTACGGTGAGGTTGTGGATGCGTCATCGATGGCTGTCTTTCGCAACGCAAGGAGTTGTTTTTGACAATTTTTATAAATAAAATTAATTTCCCTTAGATTTCTGTGACAGAAATCGATCGCTGACACTCCCTCATGATAGTCACGTGTTCTAGCCATCATGCTTAGGCCGGCCGCAAATATTCGCTTCGAAAATACAGTAAAAACCAGTAAGAAAGTTTTAGTCGGGTAACCCTACTTAGATATACCCTCACCCTCAGTAAAACATACAATTTTCTAGTATATTGATATTATTACTCGATTTCTAAAGTGGGCGGAGTGGCACATTTGTATGGGAGGTACCAGAAGGGGCGTGGCTAGACTTCAAATTTTTCTTCAAAAACCTTATCCTTTTATAGCGACGCGAGAAGCTATCCCATACCTCATTCATGGGTGTAAAGGGAAATTAAGTTTTTTTTATCCTGTTATAGATGTACTAAGAACAGATTTTGCGTACGATCCCATTGGGTGTATTGATATTATTACTCGATTTCTAAAGTAGGCGGTATGATGTTTTTGTATGGGAGGTACCAGAAGGGGCGTGGCTAGACTTCTAATTTTTCTTCAAAAACCTTATCCTGTTATAGCGACGCGAGAATCTATCCCATACCTCATTCATGGGTGTAAAGGGAAATTAAGTTTTTTTTTATCCTGTTATTGATGTACTAAGAACAGATTTTGCGTACTATCCCATTGGGTGTATTGATATTATTACTCGATTTCTAAAGTAGGCGGTATGATGTATTTGTATGGGAGGTACCAGAAGGGGCGTGGCCATGTAGCCCATTTACAATACCGTAAGTAGTTTTGGGGAAATATTAACTCGTGCAAAATTTCAAAACATTTGGTTGCGTTTTTCGAAAGTTATCGTGGGCATCAGCCGGACAGACATACGGACATGGCTCAAACGACTTAAAAAGTCTTGAATCGAATTTGGTTCAAAGAAACCTAGGGTCTAAAGTGACTCCCCATCTGTGTTACACATTTGGGTCGTATCAAATGATATATGTATACCCTCATCCCTAAGGGTGATGGTACAGAACACTTAATTTTCCTTTACACCCCTCGAGAGGTATGGACTAGCTTCTCGCGTTGCTGTGATTCAACACGATTTCTACTTTTAGATTCACAACTTTGAGAAATTTTAACTAGACATGCCGATGGACTCGACGCTTATACTGCGACGTTGCTATCGACAACATCGAGGGGGCCGGCAATGAAAGAAAAATGTTTCCGAAAATACGAACAAGAATTCCAACTTTCCTACCTCTAAAACATTTTCATTCATTTCCAAATATTTTCTCTCGAGCTTAAAATTAAGTTTTTTAAAGTCTAACGGATTTGCAAAACACAAAAATTTAGTAATAATATAATAATCGGGTTAAACTTTTATCGCAAATATGATTACAGTTACTCGAATAACGGCTTGGCTGCTGCCGACTTTAATTAGTTTGGGCCTCCTTTCATTCTATTGAAGGCTAGTTGAAGTGTTGCCCCAAATGTTTGATGCTGCCCTCAACATCCACCTTTGTTCTAACTTTCATAAGATTCCTCTAAAGAAATGCAATGCAATTTCAAGTAATTACTCAGGCCACCAAATTATTTGTCATCATTATAAAGCGTTCATGCTGCATCATCATCAGTTGCATCTTCGTGATATGAGTACGTACGTCTTTAAGGCACCGTAGGCGTTCCTTACATTTCTCTTTTATTAAGGAGAGAAAGCAAGGGAAATAATATGTTGGCTTCTTTTGAAGGCAAAACAGAAAAAACAAAAACAAAAAAAACTTTGCAACTAACCACAATTTTTACGCCATCTTCTTTTTAGAGGCAACTTAGACGACCCAGCTAAGTAAGCATGGATGGTGGGATCCTACAAAAGAAAAAGGTATAGAAATCCTATGAATGAGCAATGGAAAATAAACTTTTTTGGAAGATGCAGCCCATCCAACCATCCATCCATTCTTCCACCACCACCACCACCACTATAAGTAATTGTATGAAAAGGCATCATTAATGCGCCTTAACTTCCTACAATTCAGTATCCGTGCCGAAGCGGGGGAGAAGGAACAAAGAATGACAATTAATGGGTCGCCTTTAAGTTCATGCTCGCGCACACACACACACACACAGATAGAATGCCAATGGGCCAGCTCGTACTCACTCACTGGTACATTGGGGAACCAACCGCTATCTCCCCATTATGTGTGGCCGCTTTTTAAACCAGTCAAGTAGTTGTAATCGCGCTTGTATGTGCTCGCTCGTAGAATGCAATTCAGCAGCGTAGGATCTACGCTTAATAAACGCATTTATGATGTGTGTTCACACAATTGGCACACAATAGGCCAAGAGTACAACATAATTGAAAGCGATTCCTTTGCTTTAAAATTATGTGGGTTTTGAACAAAACAAACTGGGGACAACAAAAAAAAGAGACCAACCACATTTGTCCCATAGAATGACAAACGACAAAAAAAGAAATGAAAAGAAAAGAACGACTCATTTGAAGTTGAATAATACTTGTACGTAATAAATAAATAGCCTGCCTGCCTGCCCGATGGCCTGCCTCTATACTTTAGTTAGTACAAGTTTATTGATTTTGTTTTGTCTGCCCAAAAATGGAAGACAACCAGTAAATTTACAATACTGCAAGACAGACGGACAGACAACTCGCTCCAGTGTAAATGTAAATGAATATACCTTCATGTCGTCGCAGACAATTAGTAATTGCAACGTAAGGTTTTTTCCATACATTCACACAGACACACTCGTCTTCTAGTGTTAACTATGTAGCCATTGGGTCTAAAGTTGTCGCATAAGAAGCCCTTCAAATTTGGAATTGTTCATTATTTCTGACCCCCCCTGCCCATATCAAAGACTCTCAACAGCAATGGCCAGTGAACTACTGTTATATGTTCATGTATGACAGAAATGACAGAAATTTAAATGTGGCCAGGCCATGCGAATAACATGCTGCGGTAAAATCGATTTATTTTTATTATCGTGTAAAAAACTATAAAGGCCTAATGATGAAAAGCCGAATATGTTGGGCGAATTTCGTATAAACAAATACACTTCAACTATCAATTAGGTTTATTGAAATGACTACGGTATAAGAAACTTTAGTTTGATATTAAAAAAATACGAAAGTTCACTTAAGGAGTTTTAGGAAAATGCTTAAGACTTTTTTTGTTCGATATATTAACATTGAAAATCTGATACCATATAACAAATACCAATTGTACAACACAAGATTTTGGGACTCAATTCTGAGAAATGCAAGTGAAAGTAGCCCCAAAAAGAAGAAGTTCTTCATCATTCGTTTTGTCAAGTTACATGCCATAATAATTTAATATCAATTTGGAGTTAAAAAGTAATTCCCCTATAAGAGAATTTGTCACGTTTTGGGCTCTTTTGTTATACTGTTATATGGTGACGTATGATTATCATAAGTTATATTTCACGTAAATCATACGCCACGGAGTCCAACAGTATTATTGTAACTGCTACAAAATAAACCCAGTTCAAAATCATTTGATGAATGGGAAAGTGAAACTGTTGCTTATGTAGGAAAACGTTATATGAACAGATTAAAGGAATTGTAATTCCTAATTTTTTTAAATTTTTTTCAGCTTAATCGGACAAGTGGTTGTCGAGTTGGGTCAAACAAAAGAGCCTAACACGTGACAAATTCCCCTATACGATACTTACTAACTAAAGTGTTATGGACGTGCGTGTGATGCGCGGTGCAAATATTGACTCGGATCACCACCTAGTTGCAGCCAAGGTACGCACACGATTAAGTAGAGCTAAAAACACTCGTAATCAAACGCAAAGGAAGCTAGACATCACAAAGCTGCATACCACTGAGATAGCCAATGCCTACTCCAACCAACTCTCTCAATTACTCCATACAAATCCCCCTTGTTCTGATGTTCCCGACATGCAGCATATTGCGAATTCTATGACCACTGCCGCAACAACCGTACTGGGTTATGAAAAACCTCGCTCAGACAAGCCCTGGTACGATGATGAATGTCGCGAAATGTCTGACGAAATGGATGCTGCATACAAGGCAAAACTGCAGCCAATGGCGACGCGTGCGGTGACGGAGCGTTATAAAGAGAAAAGGAGGGAGATGAAACGCCTGTTCAGACGGAAAAAGCGTCTGTGGAAGAAAAGAGAGAGCCAGGATATCGAAAACTACAGGGATAGAGGTGAGGCCCAAAAGTTCTACCAAAAGGTAAAAAGTAAAGGTTTTGGAACAGGGATCCCCACCTGCAAGGACAGAGACGGAAATCTGGTCACGGACACTCAGAGTGTGCTGCAAATATGGAGGGAACACTTTCAATCTCTTCTCGTTCCCGAAGGCAGCATAAGTGACGAAATCGCAACAATCATCGACGATGGAGTATACCGTCCACCACCGAGCCAAAACGAGATCAGCACGGCAATTGCCCGGCTTAAAAATAATAAAGCTGCGGGAGCCGATGGACTGCCGGCAGAGCATTTTAAAGCCGGCGGCGATGACCTGGTAACATGCATGCACCAGCTCATAAACACGATTTGGCTCAGGGAATGCATGCCCGATGATTGAAATCTGAGTGTCCTATGTCCCGTGCTTAAGAAAGGCGATCCTAGTGTGTGTACCAACTATCGCGGGATTAGCCTTTTACCCATCGCATACAAGGTCCTGTCTAGTGTGTTATGTGAAAGACTAAAGCCCCTTCTGGCGAACCTGATTGGACCTTATCAGTGTGGCTTTAGACCTGGTAAATCCACCACCGACCAGATATTCACGCTACGACAAATCCTGGATAAGACCCAAGAAATGCAGATCGATACCTACCATCTGTTCATCGATTACAAAGCTGTATTTGACAGTCCGATACGACAGAAATTGTTGGATGCTATGGCTGAATTTGGTATCCCCGCAAAACTAATTCGACTCTGCGCGATGACACTGACTGACACGAAGTCCAGTGAAAATTGGCAAAAAATTGTCAGAGCCATTTTCTACTAAGCGAGGCTTTAGACAAGGCGATAGTCTGTTCTGCGATCTCTTTAACATCGTAATGGAGATGATCATGCGGAAAGCAGCAGTAAACAGGAATGGCACCATATTTAACAAAAGCCACATGTTGCTCGCGTATGCTGATGATATCGATATTATTGGACGTGGATTGCGAGATGTTACTGCGGCTTTTCGAGCATTGAAAAGCAGTCGGCTGAAGTGGGTCTGGTGATAAACGAGGACAAAACCAAGTTATTTGTTTCAACGAACAAAGACTCCACTCGTCTGGGACGCTGCGTGAACGTTGACAACTATAATTTTGAAGTGGTAGATGATTTTGTCTACCATGGCTCCGCCATAAACAAAAATAATAATGTCAGCCTCGAAATCAAAAGACGAGTATTGATCGCAAACCGCTGCTACTATGCGCTAAGCAAGCGATTTAACGACAAAGCGCTCTCGCGAAAAACAAAGATCCAGCTCTACCAGACTCTGATCCTACCTGTCTTGCTTTACAGCGCAGAATCGTGGGTAATGACACAAGCGGATCAATCTATTCTGGGAGTCTTCGAGAGAAAAATACTCCGCAAAATATTTGGACCCATCATCGTGAACGGCGAGTACCGTCGTCGAATGAATCATGAGCTGTATGAACTGTACAACGACATCGACGTGGTCAAGCGCGTTCAAATAGACCGAATGCGCTGGCTTGGACACGTTGTACGAATGGACGAAAACGCTCCGGCTCGAAAAGTCTTCGGCAATAAACTCGATGGGCGGCGCAGGAGGGGCGACCAAAACTCCGATGGATGGACCAGGTGACGGAAATGTTAAGTAAGCTTGGTATGACGAACTATCTACGGAGCGCAAAAGACCGAAGCGCTTGGAATGGTTTTCTACGTGCGGGTACTGATAGATGAATTTCCGTTGTTGCTGCCAGTAAAGAAGAGAAGAAGATACTTACTAACTTCAAATCGATATTAAATTATTATGGCATGTAACTTGACAAAACGTATAATGCAGAACTTCTTCTTTTTGGGGCTACTTTCACGTGCAGTTCCAGAATTGAGTTCCAAAATCATGTGTTGTACTGTGTTATCCGTCTAAAATTACAGTTTCTCTTCTGGCTTTCAACTCCGTGGCTACAACATCTTATTTGCTGATACCTTAGGGTAAATCGTCCACGACACTACAAATTGCAAACAATGATGCAGCGTGATTTATTTCAAACAAGTTTACATAATGAAAGAAAATTAAAAAATTATATATATTATCGTTTTAAAAAAAAACCGGCTAAAGGTTCCTTGCTTAATTTGGATGACAGAAAGCTATTTAACAAATTGGGCAAAAAAGCATGACAATTGGAAAAATCGCATTAAAACTTCACTTTCTGGCTGCTAAATGGCAATGTCTGCAAAGACAATCAACCGACCTCAAGGAACCGGTTAACCCACAAATCAGCTTTCATTTCGTTTTCATTATTGTAAAAAACCGGTTTTCCTGGTTGTAGTTATATTTACAATCTCTCTATATTTGTCAACGACTTTGTATCCCTTATATCCCCATCCATGCTGCATCAGCGCAAATCCTGTTATGCTGTTACAATACTACATATTATGTTTTTTTTTTCTTTTTGGCAACAGAATAAAATGATTTCAAAGAATAACAGTTACAAATGCAAGTATACAAATAATGGCTGAACATTTGTTGCCATCCACAAAGCCCTTGGGGACAACAATCACAATCCACCCCCTGTGATACCCCCCAAACCCAACTGCTTAAGGACTCCATCAGACATCATTATGCTCTCTCTCTCTCTTTCTTTCTCTTCGCTTTGTTGCCAAACTCATCCTGGTTTGCAGCTCTTTCATACATAGACTGTTACGAGATTACAATTAGAATAGCATATAAATAATTTATTATTTACAAATAAAATAATGAATTCAGAAGAAAATGCTTTGGACTGACAGACTGTTTATTCGTATGTTTGTGTGTATGCATATATGTGTGTGTAAGTGCATGATTTATGAAATCCCAACACAAAGTGGATGAAAATTGCCATCCGGGGAAATGTCGGTTCATTCGTCAGATAAATCTTTACCGGGATATGGATGTGAAACAAACAATTCAAAATACGAGTACATACGCAAATGACTCATTTTGTGTCGTTCATACGTTCGTTATACTTTGTATTTTGTTTTATTTGGATTTGTAAAAAACAACGACTTCCCGTTTGTCCCATCAACACCTCTCGTGCTGGCACCGCACCGTATGTTTTTTTTTATGTTGAGAGAAAAAGAGGCGGAGGAGGACGAGAGCAACGGCTGAATATTATTCCCGTGCTCACTACAGCGACTGGCGTTGGATATACCGTGAGATGGATCTTGGATAACATCTGTCAGCGCAACTATTTACACACGTTCTCTTTGGTGTGTGTGTTTTGTGTCATTATGTTTTGTTTTGTTTATGTTTTTGAAGTCAAATATACATAAACAATATTTATGTAGCGTGCAACAGTGGTGGTTGGTAATATAGCACACTTTGGTGGCTGTTGAGAGTTCTGCACAAAAGTATTTTCTTTACAAAGACAACAAGTGTCTTAGTGCAGTGTGCAAAGCTTGCAAGACATTTTCGACTGAAATGACAGTTTCATAGTAATGGGGGGAGAAAACAAAACCGTGAATTTTTTATGTTTTGTTTTTTTTTTCAAACAAAACTAAGAATACTTTTTGCTCACGATCAGCTTTTCTCTCTTCTTCCTGAATGCAGCAAATTATTTGCCTTTTGTATTTCTCTAGAGAAGAGTGACAGTTGGTGCAGTAATTTTTGTACGTGGGCGAGAAGCAAAATGTAGTTCTTGCTTTTTAGTACAACAACATATGTTGTTGATACAATAAAAGTACTTTTTTGAAGCGTAATTATAATTTTTGGCAGAATTAAAGTACTTTTTAGTACAATAAAAGCACTTTTTTGGTACAATTAATGGTCCTTTTTAGTACTATATAAGTACTTTTTAGTAAAATAAATTGTACTTTTTGGTACCATTTAGTACGTTTTGTACTATTTAGTACAAATACTTGTATAAAAGTTCATTTTGGTACAATAAAATGTACTTTTTGGTACAATAAAAATACTTTTTAGTACAATAAATTGTAGTACAACAACTTCGGTACAATAAATTGTACTATTTGATACAATAAATTATATTCTTTGCAACAATAAATTTTACTTTATGGTACAATAAATATACTTTATAGTACAATAAAAGTACTTTTTAGTACAATAAATTGTACTTTTTGGTGTTTTGAACATACTCTTTGGTACAATAAAAGCACTTTTTGGTGCAATTGAAGCACTTTTTAGTATAATTTTTCCTTCAATAAATTGTACTATTTGGTATGACAAAGGAATTTTTCGGTACAATAAATTGTACAATTTCGTACAATAATAGTCCTTTTTGGTACAATAAATTATACTTTTTGGTACATTAAATTGTACAATAAAAATACTTTTTAGTACAATACATTGTACTTTTTTGTACAATTAAAGACATTTTTGGAGCAATAATTGTAGTTTTTCCAACAATAAACTGCACTTTTTGGTATGGTAAAGGAATTTTTTGGTACAATAAATTGTACCATTTGGTACAATAAATTGTACTATTTAGTACAGTAAAAATATTTTTTGGTAAAATAAATTATACTTTTTGGTACATTAAATTGTACAATTAAAGTACTTTTTAGTACAATGATTTGTACTTTTTGGTACAATAAAAGTAATTTTTGGAACAATAATAGTACTTTTCCCAATAATAAATTGTACAATTTGGTATGGTAATGGAATTTTTTGTTACAATAAACTGTACTATTTGGTACAATAAATTGTACTTTTTGGTGCAATAAAATACTTTTTGGTACAATAAGATATACTTTTTGGTACAATTAAAGTACTTTTAAGGACAATCAATTGTACGTTTTTGTACAATAAAATTAATTTTTGTAGCAATAATAGAACTTTTTCCAACAATAAATTGTACTATTTGGTGTGGTAAAGGAATTTATTGATACAATAATTTTTACTATTTGGTACTATATATTTTAACTTTTGGTACAATAAACTGTAGAATTTCGTACAATAAAAGTACATTTTGGTATAAAAAATTATACTTTTTGGTACATTAAATTGTACTTTTTCGTGCAATAAAAGTACGTATTGGTACAGTAATTTTTAATGTTTGGCACAACAAAGGCACTTTTTGGTATAATTAAAGTACTTTTTAGTACAATAAATTGTTCTCTTTGATACAAGAAAAGTAATATTTGGTGCAATAATAGTACTTTTTCCTACAATAAACTGTATTATTTAGTATGATAAAAGAATTTTTTGGTACAATTTGGTACAATATATTGTACTTTTTGGTACATTAAACTGTACAATAAAAGTACTTTTTAGCACAATAAATTGTACAATTTTGGACAAAAAAGGAATTTTCGGAGCAATAATATTACTTTTTCTACAATAAATTGTACTATTTGGTATGTTAATAAATTGTACTATTTGGTACAATAAGTTGTTTTTTTTTTAACATTAAAATACATTTTGAGGACAATAAACTGTTTTTTTTAGTTAAATGAAAGTACTTTTTGGTACTTCAAATTTAACTTTTTGGCACAACAAATTGTACTATTTTTTAAACTTAAAGAAATGTTTGGTACAATAAATTTTACATTTTGATACAGTAAAAAAAACTTTATGATACAATAAAATGTACTATTTGGAATATTTGGAACAATAAAAAAATACTTTCTGGTACAACGAAAGTACTTTTTGGTACAATGAAAGTACTTTTTAGAACATAAAAATAAAAATTGTTACAATAAATGTACTTTTCGGTACAATCAAAAGTACTCTTAGATAATGCTTATGTAATTCAAAGATTAATATATAGAATATCCTAAATGTGCTAAATTTTTGAACATCGCAGCTGCAAAATAATAAAAAAAACGCAATGTGCACACACGCACGAACCACTATCACCTCACAACTATCGGCCGCCACCACCCCGCCACGATGAATGCGATTTCTCACAATGATAGGGTGATTTTTCTTAAATTTTGATTTCGGCAATTTGTCGTTGTCGTGTTATTTATCTGAGCACAAGGTCTCGTCTCGGTCTGCCGTTTGTCTGCTCTGCATCTAGCTAAACAACCATGTGACAATTTCATAGAGCCCCGCCACACTGAGTGACAATAACAAAGATTACAGTTAACATTTCTACTCGCTCATATCCGTAAATAGGACATTATCGAATCGTGAGAGATTATTCCGGTAAATTTGTCAAAGGTTTTATGTTGCATATGCAACACAACAATAGCAGCATTACCACCACCACCACCACCCCACAGACAGTTAGCAGACAGACAGACAGAAGCACACGTGTTACCCATTTCACTTTAATGCGTCCGTCCATCTCTATCCCATTATCTATGTTGCATGGTCATTAAGGCGATATTATTTGTTTTAAACTTGGTCGTCGCGTCGCGTCTTGCAGTGATATAGCAAAAACAAAAAAAGGAAAGATTGTGATAGTAGAGAATATGTGCTATCATTGCTAACTGACTTCCAGCTATGACATTTCATTTCTATAGCTTTGTCGTTAGGCGGCGTTAAGCCATTTTACTCGCCACGGGTTCAGCGAAAGTAGTATGGCGCACTGCCATAAGGCGGATTCTAAATAAGTTTTGTTGTTGTTGAAATTATAAAAGAACAATTTGTAGGTGATTATTTTTATTAAAACTTTGACATTTTGAGTTAATTGTTTGACAACTGGCTGACGTACGGTTGCAATGGGTAGAATATAAATGTTACACATAGACAAATGAGGAATAGGCTAAGACGACATTCGTCGATCAGTGAAAAAAGAGTTTTTCACCCGTATGAATGCAACATTTGTCAAATCAATAAATTTCATAAAACAAAGCTGATATCGTTTTTAAATACTCCTGTGGAACTTAATAATAAAATTGGGCTTGCGAACCGATATTCAAAAAAAAAAAAAAATTACATCCGAAATACCATATACAAAGCACTCGTCAGAGGAAGCTGGAACCGGTCTCAAAAATCTAATTATATATTATAATTGAATTATCTATACTTTTAAAAAAATGTTTTTTACAAACGTGGTCCCAACAAAACCGGATTTAAGAACCGGTTTTTGCCGACGTCGACTACAATTTTAGAACTTAATTTATACATAAAATCGACCCTGGGAAGAGATAATCAAAAAAGCCGAATCTAAACCGAAAATTCAAATGCGAAGCACGTGTAATGAGACCTGAAACCGGTTCCATAAATCTACTGTTATACCCTTCACCATGCGCATGAACAGAGTGAAGGGTATATTAATTTTGTTCTTCCATTTGTAACGCCCATAAGGAGGCGTGGTAGGTATGACAATATACATATATAAATGATCAGCATCGAAAACAGAGTCGATTTAAAGGTGACCGTCTGTCTGTCTGTCTGCGATTACAGCAGCTTCTATCCTCAAAGCGGAGGCTAAGTTCAAAGATGAGCCCGATCGGTCAAAAATTACTCCCACCTCCCATACAAACTCCCCCTTTTTGGGGTCTGTCGCTGCGATTACAGCCGTAGTTTAATGGCAATCAATCAAATTTTGTATGTAAGCTTCCCTACACTAAGCGGAGGTTGAGTAGTAAGATGAGACCGATCGGTAAAAAACTACTCCTACCTCCCAGACAAAATCCCTCTTTTTGGGGGTGTCCGTATGTCAGTCCCCGCGATTACAGCAGTAATTTAAGAGCAATCAAGCTGAAATATTGTACGCAAGCTTTGGTGCCCTAAATGGAGGTTGAGTTCTAAGATGAGCCCGATCGGTAAAAAACTACCCCCACCTCCCATACAAACTGCCCCTTTTTGGGGTATCCCAACGATTACAGCTGTAGTTTAAGGCAATCAAGCTGAAATTTTGTATGCCAGCTTACCTACACCAAGCTGTGGTTGAGTAGTAAGATGAGACCGATCAGTCAAAAACTACTCTCACCTCTTATACAAAGTCCTCTTATTGGGGGTTTCCGTATGTCAGTCCCCGCGATTACGGTAGTAATTTAAAAGCAATTAAGCTGAAATATTGTATGCAAGGTTTTCTGCTACCCCCACCTCCCATACAAACAGCCCCTTTTTGGGGTTTGTACCTGCGATTGCAGCCGTATTTTAAGAGGTATATAGCTGACATTTTGTACGCCAGATTGAATATCTAAGCGGAGGCTACTTTCTAAGATAAGCAATGTCGGTCAAAAGCTTCTCCCACCTCCCATTCAAACTACCTTTTTTGGTGGTGTCCGCGTAACTGCCCCCGCGATTATAGCCGTAGGTTAGGAAATATTGAGCTGACATCTGATATGCAAGCTTTAATCCTATAAAACTCCCCCTTTTTGGGGGTGTCCGTCTGTATGTCCCTTTAGTTTATGAGCTTTCGGGCTGAAATTTTGTATGTAAGATTCTGCCCAGAAGCAGAGGTTGTTTTAAGATAAGCATGATCGGATTTAAACTACTCCCACATCCCACACAACTTCCCAATTTGGGGAGTTACAAAATTCATAAAAATAAGCTCTAACTCACCAACTCATAAACTTACACCAGTTTACAAATCTTTATTTTTGTCAGCTGCAGAGTTCTAAATAATTTTTTTCTATAGATTTCGGCCACCTTAACACGAATATTTTTTCTATAGAAAAAAATTATTTAGAACTCTGCAGCAAAATGACTGTAAACTAGTGTTATCGGTAAATCGAATAAAATCGATACAAAAATGAATGTGACAAAATGGATGTGTGAAGCTAATAGTAACGTCCACTTCTCACCAACTCCCCTGTTTTTAGTACAAAGTTTAATAAAATATAGTTGTAGTGAAAATAACCAGTTTTACCACCATTTTAACAAATGGTGGAGGGTATCTGAGCTTCGGCTAAGCCGAAGATAACCGCCTTACTAGTTTAAATGAAATTTGTACAACTAGATTTAAAAAATTACTCATATCGCTTCTTACCAAATGGGTTCCCAAAAACCGGGGTTAAGAACCGCTTTTTTGTCAAAGTAAAAAAACTGAACCGAAAACCCATACGCAAATTAGTCGTATTAAAACTTGAAACCGGTTCCAAAAGTCTGAGTATACTATATCATAATTTTCTATTTTCTATATTTTAATTGAATTACACACATTTTAAATATGTCGTATCTTACAAACCGGTTTCGAAGAACTAAGTTTAAGAAGAGGTTTTCTTTTTGCCGATGTCGAAAAAAATAAAACACGGGTTTGAGAACGGATTTTCCAAAAAAAAGTGTCCGCTTTGTCATGCACGATCTGATGAGCGACAATGTCGGTCAAATTGTCTTTAATGCCTTAATAAGCGACATGTCGCCAACACAATCATGCACGACATAATGACCGACAATGTCGGTCAAATTGTCGTTAGCAGTGCTTAAAAATTTAAAATAACAAATTGAAGTAGTTTTATTGAAAACGTGCGATACATGAACCGTCACGCACTGCTGTTTCCAACAAACTGAAAATTTTTTACTTTTACTTTCCTTTCTTCAATTCTATATCGTTATTGTTTCGTGACATTGAACTTTTTTGTTTGATGCACGACAACATTAGTATTTTGTCGGTCAGCTTGTCGCCAACCGAGCGTTCTGACGACAAGTACATACATTTTTCACATTTTGTCCTGAGGACAGCGTTGACGACAAAGTCGTGTATGACGATACTTCCTACTGGGATCGTTTCTTACAAACTGGTCCCCAAAAAACGGGATAAAGAACCGGTTTTTAGATTGACGTTGACAAATATTTTGAAACTTAGTTTATACATAAAACTGGTTGTGGCCGAACAAACATATCAGAAGCGCTAATTGTTACAATGAAACCCGGAACCGGTTTTATAAATCGTATTCTATACTGAGTAGTCAATTTTTAAAATTAATTAAAAAAGTCATTTTAAACATGTCGTTTCTGAACTTAAAAAGAACATAACTTATACATAATTCCGGTTTTGGATATTGTATCAAAATGTTCAATTTAGTGTACCAAAAAGTACATTTAGGGTAGCAAAAAGTGCATTTATTGCGCAAAAAAAATAACTTTTATTGTATAAAAACGTAATTATATTATACCAAAAAGTACTTTTATTTTAGTAAAAAGTACAACCTATTGTACTAAATAGTACAGTTATTAGACCAAAAAGTGCTTTTACTGTACTAAAAAGTACTTTTATTGTACCAAAAAATACTTTTATTGTACATAAAAGTACTATGTATTGCACCAAAAAATACTCTATTACCAAAGAGTACAATTCATTGTGCCACAAAGGACGTTTATTGTACCAAAAATTTTACTTGTACTTTAAAGTACTTTTTTTTGTAAAAAAATGTACATTTATTGTACACAAAAGTTATATTTATTGTACGAGAAAGTACTTTTAATTTTACCAAAAAGTACTTTTAGTACCAAAAAGTACTTTTAGAACCAAAAAGTACTTTTATTGTACCAAAAAATACTTTCTATATACAAAAAATAACTGTTATTGTATAAAAAAGTACTTTTATTGTACCAAAACTACTTTATTGTACCTAAAAGTACAATGTATTTCACTAAAAAGTATTTTTTTTTACCAAAAAGTACAATTCATTGTTCCAAAAAGGACTTTTATTTTTTGTACTAAAAAGTAATTTTATTGTACTAAAAAGTACTTTTATTGTACCAAAAATACTTTTATTGTACTTAAAAATACTATGTATTGCACCAAAAAATACTTTTTTACCAAAGAGTACAATTCATTGTACCACAAAGGACCTTTTTGTACCAAAAATTGTACTTGTACTTTAAAGTACTTTTATTGTATACAAAATTACATTTATTGTACACAAAAGTTATATT
This sequence comes from Muscina levida, assembly GCA_964034835.1. NCBI lineage: Eukaryota > Metazoa > Arthropoda > Insecta > Diptera > Muscidae > Muscina > Muscina levida. The sequence goes on from OZ035883.1 coordinate 37,814,835, forward strand.
AATTGTACAAAAAAGAACTTTTATTATACCAAATAGTACTTTAAGTACCAAAAAGTACTTTCTATATACAAAAATAACAGTTATTGTACAAAAAAGTACTATTCTCTATTGTTTCGAAAAATACATTTATTGTACTAAAAAGTACTTTTTCTGTACCAAAAAGTACTTTTTATGTACCAAAAAGAACATTTATTTTACTAAAAAGTACTTTTGCGTACTAAAAAGTACTTTAATTGTACCGAAAAGTACTTTTATTGTACCAAAAATTACAATTTATTGTACAAAAAGTACAATTTATTGTACCAAAATATACTTTCAATGTACCAAAAAGTACTTTCCATGTACCAAAAACTACTTTTATTGTACACAAAAAGTACAATGAATATTCTTATTATATCAAAAAGTACTTTTGTTTAATCAAATTTTTTTTTTTTTTTAACCAAAAAGTACTTCATTTGTGCTGACGTTCGGATTCGTCGACAATTGTAGGTCCCGTTGTGTGAGTTTAAAAATAAAAGCGCGTCAATTCGCACAATCGCCAAAAGCTGTCACATATCTCATTCACGGGATGTAAAGGGGCATAAGGATTTGTTTGTTGGTATTTGTAGGGTACATATAATATGGCTCTTCAGCGTATTGTATGCTCGGTCTAGACTAACTGTAATTTAATTGACTAACTGTAATTTAAATTCACGACTTTCCACCTTTGGCTCTATTGACTTTTCACTTAAATACCAAATATACAATTATTTGTTTATTTTTAATTCGAATACTCAATGTCTTGAGTAATTGCGTACATACAGTCTACTAACAACAGGGCAATTAAATATTTCTCTCTCACGCACAAAAAGTTTAAAACAAATCTTAAAGTCTCGCCTATGCTCGAAAACAAGTTCAGGATGTTTCTAGATGAAAATCTATGAAATTGTCTGGCTGGGACGCGTTAACATATGTCTCTGTACTAGTGCCATATTTTCATGTGCTCTCCCTTTGCTCTCTTCGCCTCTGTTAAATCATATACTACTCCCGTAAACATAACAGTGAAAATGGGTGGCTTTTTCCCGTTCCTTGCGGGCAGAAAACCACAGTACATACACACACACGCTCAAACTCACGCGGAGACAATAAATCCGAATATTATGTTTCGTATGGATAACATAGGAAGAACAGCACGGCAGCGTTAAGTTTCTGTGTGTGTGTGTGTTTAACACCATTGGAACACTCACATAGATACACACTAATACTTATACAGACGTTGGAGTATAAATACAATTGGAAATCCAAACCACTGGGGACCGACCGTATCTGAGGCGTTTGTGTGCTGTTTGTCTCCGCATGAAACCAATCTAAGGGTTGATTCCTTCCAAGCCATAGGCAGAAGAGCGTTTATGTTTTTTTTTTGGTTTTTGCTGGTGACTACTCGGAAAAAGATACATGAGATTCGGTTTTCCAGTGGTTCAGTGCAGTGCGTCCATTATATGGTATGTTCAACGTAGAATAAACTGAGCGTACTCTCGTGACTGAGAGATTGTGCATTTGCAGTTGCACTCTGAACTGTTGGAACTATAACTGTGTGGAAGTGCCTGTGGTGCAATGAGAGTGTATGTAGTAGACGACACATGCATGTATGCACTATATGTGGTGGAGTAAGGCTCATGATGATGATAATGATGATGGCGACGCTGATGATTATGATTGTTTGGGTCGTTGGATGGATGAATCGCATGTCTGGATATTGTTTTGAAATACGCAGCACGCACACAGAGGCCACCCGAGTAGAGCCCGTCGTGTATTCTGAGTTGAATATGTACTATATAAACTCTGTCTGCTGCTGCGGCTGCTGTTTCTCTGCGCCACCTCTGTCGCTTCGTCATCTACACCCCAGCCCAAGCTCGATGATACTCTGTTAGTTGTTTGGGATTAAAAATTTCTTTCTTTTTTACTTTTTCGATTTTGCTGTGCGCCGGCGAATAGTTCGAACAACGCTCTGGAACAGAACGGAACGTGTCTATCCAAATCTCGGTTATAATCAAAAAATAATTGTTGTTCTATGTGATACATACAAACAAAAATACACAACATCACATACAAAATACATACAATTTTCATGAAAAATTTCAAAGAAATTGTGATAATAGTACAGTACTACTACAAGTGAAAAGTGTGTGTGTGGAATAAAGCCAAAACTTCAGTGATGATTAAAAATTAAAAAAAAAAACAAAAAGGAAATATATGAAAAAATAAACAACCTAAATTTGGTAAAAAAAATTACACAAATTTATGCAAAAAAAAAGGAAACGGTGGATATACATATTTGAATAAAAATATAGCGAAAAAAAAGTGAGTGAGTGTTTTGTTTAAACAAAGAGAGAGAAATTGCATCTTAACATGGATTTAAGAAAAGGATTATAATTTACAGTGTTTAAGAATATATGTAATCTCTAGGATATAAGAGAATACTAACTTATATTTATATTTTTGTATAAAGAGATTCTTTCTGTATCTGTGACTGTCAAAGTACTGTTGGTCTTTTGTTTATGTGCTCAACTTATGCAAATTCCTGTCATAATGTCTGTGTTTCGCTCTCTTGTGGTCGTTTTGTTGTTGTTGTTTTTTTTTGTATGCTTTCTCCTTACGCGATTATTCCCTGTTTTTTCTGCTGTTTTATTTTTTATTTTTCATTTCATTTTTTTGTTAGGGATACCCGCCTCAAAAGGTTATTCACATTTCGCATTTGTATCTCTGGAAAGTTAAAGGGGGGAAAACTATATTTCTTTCCTCATTTCTTAGCCACAGTTACCACGCAAACTTAGACCGCGTAGTTTTTGTTATATACCTACGTATATGTGGCGGTTTAGTAGTTTAGTTGCCTATGATACCTTCTGGTGCTCCTGGAAGTCCAGCAATTTTACTTGGACTTCCTCTGAGGACTTTTTAATTACATTTTAAATGAAGTCATATTTAAGGCTACAATCGTAAATCAATTAAAATTAAATAAATTGCTATAGTTGAAACAATTCTATGCGAATGACTAATCTTATAAAGCTTTAAGCTTTTCATTGTTGTATTTAAAATTTTAAACGGGAAATAAAGTCTTTAAATGTATTCAAACACAATTTTATTTACAATGCAATTCATATAGTTTGAAATCGATTCGAAAGCGCTAATGGAAGAATTTTTTTTTGTAGGTCTTGGATCTTAGCAAAATTTTCTTCAAAAGTTTGTACGTTGATAGATCACAAATCAGATACCGGTCCAATATTCACATGCTCGCATCATCTATTTTTTGAAAACATTAAATACCATCAAAAAACAAATGATTTTTTTTTAAATATTTTTTTTAAGAATTTTTTTTTTTAATTTTCTGCCAAATTTTCGTAAAATTGTCTCAAAATATATAACATTAACATATAACTTGTGAATTGTTTGTTTTTCAATCCAAATGAATTTTGTGAATCACGTGCAACCGAACGTAAACAAATTTGTATCTGTTAGAAACATTCTTACTAAAAAGAAACAGTCCGCCACCTATAGTACATTTATTGTACTATATTACAAATACAATCTCACTTCTTTAAGTAAAATTGTGTAAAAAAATATATAACATTAAATGTTAAATGTTTTTTTTTTCTTAATCCAATTAAATTTTGTTAAGCACATGCACACGAACGCATAAAATGTTTGACCAAAGCTTATGTTTTTAACACTCTGGCTGAAATAAACAACTCGCCACCTCGCCACCTATAGATGTCAAACATTTGTTTTTTTTTAAATCCAATTCAATTCTAAGAAGCACTTGCTCTCGAATTACATTTATTGTACTGTTACTTTCAAAATTATATCAAAAAGGCCATATGATGTAAGTAGGATTTGTAGGATTTTTATATTCACAACTAACGGCACCTACTTGTTTATCGACGACTGCGAACGTCACTTTTTGAGAAGCTTTTTACTAGACATGCCGATTGACTCGACACATACTGCGAAGTTGCTGTCAACAACATCGAGGGGGACGGCAATGAAAGAAAAATGTAGATGACTGGAGCAGTGAATCGATCCACGGATCTCACACATGGTAGTCGCGTGTTCTATCCATTATGCCACGTCCGGCCCCCACGCTTTTACTTACCTTCTATGGGAGTAGTTCTCTCATATATCTTTATGGGAGTGCAAAGTGAAAGTAATTTTGTATATTCCTATTCAAATATTCAAAAATGTTCCTATTCAAATATTTAATTTTTTTAATGTTTGATTTGCTTTATTCTATTGCATGAAAAATCACATGATTTTCGTAATTCTTTCATTCAATTTATCTTTGGTTGTTAATTTAAAAAAAAGTCCTCCCCGCCACCTATCGCAAATTTATTGTACTACACTCGACAGTTTTGTATGATAGACTTTTCTCTCCTCCTAAAAATTAGCAAGTTGTAATACTTTTTCTAATCAATAACTGGGATTGAATAGCCACGCAGGCTCATCCTGTTTTGGTAATTTCAATGTCAACTGAGGAATTTAGCGCCCAAAATAAATAGTAATTTTAAAATTTCTTAATTTCGTAAACTGGCCTAATATTTTATAACGCTTAACATAACGCGAATAACTGGAGTAGTTTTCGCTGATTTTCGTTATAATGCTGAATAATTTTGTTGTGGCAGTATGAAAAGAATTGTCAAACAATACTCAATAAAAATATGATAACAGCTAGACACAAGTAACGCGTGTTTTCCACAAAAAATAAAATATGAAAACAAACTTGTAAATGAATCATACTACCTCCATAAAAAAAAATTGTGAAATAATAATAATATACATATAATTAAAAATTTATATATTCGACTAAATATACCAAAGGTGTAACTTAACTGGGAAATTTTGGGCAATTTCACACACACTTTGTAATACACCCTTAATTCTTATGACCTTAATTCTTTAAAAATCATATCCACCTACTATGTTATAAAACTGATAGAGTTATGGTTAAACCAGAATTTGTTTATATAGTTCGGTTCAAGATCTTTTAGATTATTGCTAATAGAGTTTGTTTTACAAGAGTTGTGTGAAATAGATTATGTTGACAGCTGGCGGAGCGGATAGCTATTTCGATAGTATCCAAACTATCTCATCAGAACCCTTTGCTGTGACTTCTCCACTATCATCACAAACCAGTAAGCCAAACCATTCCGGTAAGAAGATAGCGTCAACGAAGACCACACGTCAGCATTGTTATGGTTAAACTATAAAATATCTGTTTTGTATAGTTTTTCTTATAACTTTATAAATTCCATTCATATCTGCACATTACTATAGAATTTTGGGTGTCTGTTCATCTGACTGGAGTTTCTGTACTTGCTTTTGAATTTCGTTTATTATAAATCTAAGTTCGATCGACATTTTTCAACATTGCAAAATCGATTTTTTTTAAGTGCCTACAGTGTTACTACTTCCGTACCATTGAATACGTTTCAAATCACACTTTCGCCACCTATCGCAAATAAATTGTATTATAAATGAACGGATTTTGATCTATACGGAAAATACCGATTCAAAGTAAAATTCATTTTGTTAAGCGATCATATTACTTTGAACAATAAATTGAGCAAGTCACGCCTCATCCCTGGCCGACGAAGCATGATCCAAATTAAATTGTTCATTTGTTTTAGACCAGTGACCCAGCGAAGGAATTTGATAGGCCTTTTCATAAAATTCATGCAGTAGTCCTATCAGATATCAGGTATTACATGGTCAAACCTGCCAAAGGTATGTAAACAGAACGCTGAGGGATTTCATACGCATCCCCCCTCGCTTCCCTCTAAATGCAAAGAATTGTTAATAATACGTTAATAATAACTTTTATGAAGGACTGCCAGAGACCTTTGCAAAGAATGCAGAGGGATTTCATACACATACCCTCTCGCTTCCAAATAAAACAGTGTATCATTAGTTTCAACCACACAATTCAAATGCATCTTCATAGTCTAGATAGTAGCATCGCGAGGTAATGGGTTTAAACTCGAGCACGGTTTACTGTCGTTGGAAAAAAAATAAGTGTAAGTATAGAGAGAAATATATAGAAGTGAGAAATATCTATAAAAAAAACGGTGACCTCTCAATAAAACTAAATAATTTGAGGGTGCACTGTGTAGATTTTGTTTCATTCGCAAGCCATTTTTTCATGTGTTTGCAGGCCTTCTATAAGTCCTTCTTATAGAAAGCTTCCATAACGCCTTCTACAGAATGCTTCCATTAGGCCTTGCTTCTATATGGCCTTATTGTGAAAAGTGGCGATAGAATACAATACAATACAATACAATCATAATATGAGTTTGTGTTGGTGAATTGCTCTCTTCCCTCTCTCACTGTAGTGAAGGAAATTGTTACATAGTTTTTTCATACTTTGAGAGCTACCTTCCGCCGTTGACTGTTTTAGACACCTTCAAATAAAATAATATATTTTTTATTGAAGACGCCAGATAGAACCTCGATTAGTATTGAACTAACGCTAATTGAATCAAATTTGTCATTATTAGTTTAATTTATGGGTTCTATGCACCGGATGCACAAATTTTTTGCCGTTGAGAAATTTCCAAAACTTTTAGAAAATTTTTCGATCTAGTTATTTATATGGTGAAATTATTCTTGAACATAATTGGTATAAACTGCGGCATAGCGGTTAGAACACGCGACTAACATGCAGGAGATCCGTGGTTCGATTCCCGGCTCCAGTCATCTACATTTTTGTTTCATTGCCGGCCCCCTCGATTTGTCGACAGAGACTTCGCAGTATAAGTGTCGAGTCAATCGGCATGTATAGTAAAAGCTTCTCAAATAGTGACGTTTTCATTCGTCGATAAACAAGTAGGTGCCGTTTGTTGTGAATCTAAAATAAGAAACGTGCTAATACGCAGCAACATGAGAAGCTATCCCATTCCTTATTCATGGGGTGTAAAGGGAAACTTTGTTATTATATTTACACCTTATTCCCCAAGTATAAAATTGTTAGCTGTTCCCAAAATTTTCAAATTTTAAGTTTTTTTTTTTTTAAATTTTACTTTTTTGACATCTTTTTAAAATCGATTTATTTTAAATTCGCAGTTAGTTGTCGGCACTTAAAATATTGTTCCACTGTGCATTATTTTAACATGCGAACATTTATTGTTTAATAATTATAGCTTAGGCACTGCACATTGGGCCCAAATCCATTTTTGCTTTGTTTGCACAAAGTATTTTCTTATTGGCAACACTTTATGACACTACTATGAAATATTTTGAAAGACGAAAATAGCTGGCAACACTATCAGACTTTCAAAGTTAAATGTACAAACACGCGTAGTTAATTCGGAATCAAGACGGTCTTACTTTTGAACTAAATTATGTTAAAACCAAAGTACATATGAAAAGTGAAAGTGGATACATCATTGAATCTAAACAGCATTGCATCAAGTGTTAAGAAACTTTCAACATATACATACATATGTATGTATATACAAATGCAACGATTTCACAATTCCTCCTCTCTGTTAATAGCACTAATCTCTTATTATCTCTAAGATTTCACCTTTAAACGTACCTTAAGCTGCGTTCTAATATAATCACCCCAGATTAAACATTTCCCTGCAGCCACAACAAAATGCCAAGAATTTCTAATGACATTCATCATTCAATGTTTACATACATATTTTCCCCTCTCCTCCCCAGCCAACCACTGCACCACAGCAAAATTTCTTAAACGCCTAGTTGTAAGTGTATTTCATCAACTCAAGTTGTTTGTTTTCTTTTAACGGAAACTTGTAATTTATACATTTACTTTTTGTGTGTTTTAGCTGCGCCTGAGAAACATCACCATTGATATTGACATAATTGTCAGTGAAGTTTCCCAGGAAATCATCTGAAATGCATACATATTACACATATCTCAAATTCTTTAGCTATAAAATTTCAATTGTTTGGTTAATTTTAACTCGCAACTACAAGTGGAATTTCTCTGTTGTTTATGAGTGAGTTTACCCCCCAAATGTTTAGACAATTTTGAATACAAATATGCCGAATGAGCATAAATTTTCATAGGAACGCACGCACGCACGCAGGCAGGCATACAATATATATCGCTCAACACTTGCGCCGAAAACACACAAAAGTGTATACAATAAACAATAATCAACCAACCATGCGTGCATATCATTTTTCCAAAATGCAACATACGCCTGGAAGAGAGTTGGAGGGAGGATACCTAGAGCGTTAGCATAGCGGCGAGTTTTGTGGCCAGACAAGTGCTATTGTTTACAACAACATATCGAGCAAATACTATAGAGCGCGGCGACTTGTGTGTGTGTGTGTGGCAGTGTGACTCACTGGCAAGGGGTGGGTGCCCAAAAGTCCATGTTGGGATATTGATTCCGTAGCATGTTGTAGGTGTTTTGGCTTGTCTGTCGACTGTCTGTTTTTGTGTTGTGGGGCAACAAATAGTGCGGTTTTGTTTATACTTGTAATATTTATTGGAACGTGTGAAGGAAGGTGGTGATAGTGATGGTGGTGGTGGCGGTGATGATAGCGGCAGCGGTGGTGGTGCAACGCATCAAAATTATAAGGGTCTCGGTCAAATGGTTTGTGTTTCTTTCATTTCCGGCATAAATCTTGAAATTATACACAATTATATGTTTGGTTCTTTGGTAGAAAACTGCCGCTTACAACATTAGGGTATTAAAGATTATGGTGTGTGTGGTTTCTGTTATTTGTTCTTGACATTGTTTATACTCACTCACGCGCTCACTCATTCCTGTGGGGAATGTGTTAAAGTGCTCGCGTTGATGGACTGATCCGGCTAACTATACACCATCATGCTATAATTCATTTTTATTGCGCCTGCATAGCAAGTGCAACTCGTTTATCAGTTAACTAGTGTAATAGGGGGTTGGTTTTGCAGCAACGGTGAAGGCGGTTAGAAATTTGAATTTTTATATTAAGGAGCCAAAAATTCATACAATATTTGTGTTACAATTTACATGTAGATAATATGAAATCTATTTCAGTTTAGTATTATTTTTTGATCCCAAAGAAAATTTTTTTAAGACCAATTTGGGCTTTTAGCTTTATATTGCAACAGATTTTGCACATTGTCTAATCGACCGGGGAGATTCTCAAAGTAAATGACTTTTTAGTGTCCTAAAATATATAATTTGAATTGGTCTTTACACACAAACACTTCAGTCCCCATTCTACAACATCTCTATAACACTGTAAGACAAATTTTAACTTTTGGCCTCACCCATGATAAAACTGACCAGATTCTGAAAAAAGAGCTCAAAAGAAAACATTCGTATCTCCCAGTTTTTCTAGATCAGCTCATTTAAGTTTTTTACGAGCAATCCATTTTTAGAGCGAAGCTCTCATACAGCTACTCGAAAGGGACTTCTTTCTGTTCGCAGAACTCTGCGAGTTGTTAACTGATTTTGAAGAATTTTTTTAATGTTTTTCCCAATGGCCAGGATTGAGTTCTGACGAAGGTCAAATTTAAAATTTGTCACAAATTTATTTCGTCAACAGTTTTTGATGAACTTTTTTTAATCATTTTTAAATGGCCAGGAGCGGGTTTTGACGAAGCCCAAATATAATATTTGTCAAAAATTAAAATTGTCACAAATTATCAAAAAATAAAATTGTCACAATTTTTTTTTAATTTGTGACAAAATTTAAAATTTTTCTTCGCCAGAACCCGCCCTTGACCTTTTTCATCAAAATCTGTTAACAACAATTAATGCTGTATGGGAGCTTCGCTCCAAAAATTGAATTGCTCGTAAAAAACTTAAATGAGCTGATCTAGAAAAACTGAGAATCTGGTCAGTTTGTAATACCAATATATTTGTAATACCAATAAAAAGTGTTTAACACATCATTGGATAGATCTTGCTCCAAAGTTGTGCACAATCCTATTTTTTTTAAATTTAATACACTATAGCGACTTAAAAATTATAAAACATTTAACATATAAATTAAATATATAATTTAAATTTTGGCCTTTAAAGACAAACACTTCAGTTTCCTTTTCTTCAACAGCTTCATAATACTATAAAAAAGTTAAAAAAAATTTGTCGTACCAATTTAAAAAAATTGCCGAAATAACTTTAATACAAGTAATATGTCATTGGATAGATCTTGCCTCAAAGTTGTGCACAATCCTATTTTTTATTTAATTTTATACACAATAACGGCATTAAAATTAAATATAAGTTATATGTATACAAAAAATTATGAATTAAGAAGAAACAACGCTCTCATTGTATTTAAAAATTGAAGAAGTATAATTTGACTATGTCTTTGGAACACTTTTGCATCACTAAGTCCTGTTCACAAAAAAGTGGACTTGAGATCTTTTTGCATGATACCGACGATATGTTAGGTGACTATACTACTATTAGGTTAATAAATAACAACAACAAATTTATTTATTTAAAATAGGAATCAGGAAATTTTTTTCACATATATTTTTTTATGAAAAAAATTAAAAAATGTCTATATTTAGGCGACTGGATACTTTTAAGTTTCGACAGACCATGGGGCGAGGTGTGATTTGCTAACGATTCGTTGGCAATTCACCAAAGCGATTTGTAAAAACCGATTCTAACACAACATAGAAAATGTTAACATTATAGGATCACTGGTGAACATTCGCAAACGAATCGTAAAAGTGATTGGTTTACTAATTGTAAAACCAATAAAAATGCGATAGAATTCTAAAATAACATTTGAAAATGATAACATTATCGAATCGCTGGTGAACATTCCTTAACGTATAGTAAAAGCGATTCTTTAACCAATCGTTTAAGCGATAAAAATTCGATTCGATTTCACTTTTTTATTTAACTTTCATCTGCTCTTCAAAAAAAACTTACGTTGACCACTTACGTCGTGTGTCAATTTGACACATATGCCAAATTTAGTACATTTTGGTGAAAAATTTCGAAATGTATCGTAGCTAAGCAGAATAAGTGTCAAGTTAATTGGCATGTCTAGTAGAAGCTTCTCAAACAGTGACGTTCGCATTCTTCGATAAACAAGTAGGTGCCGTTTGTTGTGAGTCAAAAAAATAAAGCGTGTTAATTCACAACAACGGGAAAAGCTGTCCCATACCTCATTCATGGGGTTAAAAGGGAAATAAGGTTTTTAAGTGAAGTAGTTTGAAAAATATTCATATAGTTTTTCACTTCGCCTTAAAAAAATTTAAAAAAAAAACTACAAATTCAAAAAAAAGTTATAAAAATTTTATATTTTATTAAATTAAATTAAATTTTCTAAGCGATATTTTTGTAAAAAAATTTGAATGTTCTAAAGTCGCATTTTAAGATTTTTTTCTGACTTTTCTCGAAAAAAGGACGAAAATGACTTTCGTAAGGAGTCGATATAGAGTGATTAAACTTTCCACAAAATAAAATTTGGTTGAAGACATCGGATAATGAAAATGCACTAAAGCAATAAGAAACATAGGTTCTCAACTATTTTAGGTCGATATTCCCACAGTGCTTTGAAAAGTGATAAAACTCTTAGTAAAAGTTGGAGATATTGGCTTTTGGTCTTAGAGAAACCCCAAGTAACATTTTCTGAGTAACATTTATGTATAACATCTAAATGTTATTAAGTCCCATTTTAAAGTCCTTTCCTGATGTTTCTCGAAAAAAGAACGAGAAGGACACGTAAGATGTCGAGATCTTTGATATAGAAAATGCACTAAAACAAAAAGAAACATAGTTTTTTAGAACCTAATTCAAACTCTATTTTAGGTTAAACTGAAAAATTTCGCCCGGCCATGAGATAATAATCTTGCACTTAATTATCTTCAGAATTTTTTTTACTATTTAGTCTTTCTGATTTGATGTCTAAAACATAATTTCTTAACTAAAAGTTTAAAAATGATGCTTTAAAGGTGGGTCAGGCAAAACCAATTGTACGCACACACAAATATAGTGTGTGTGTTGTTTATTATGTGTTTGCCGGCCTCGCGAGGCTATGGGCTGCCTGACACTTGCTTAATGCCAAGTAGAATCTCTGTGTACATTACAGCTGAATCTCTCTATACACTGCAGATACAAAATTACGCTACAAAAACTTTAGTAGTTTGCTTTCCTTAAACTACTCCACATTGCGCACATTTTGTTACCAATTTTGCGAATAAATTCGAAATTTTTTTTTCGACAAAATACACATCTTTCGCCAACTTCGATCGCTGGACTGGTTGGGGATGGAAGATGACCTCCAATTTGTTTTTATTTTTAGGGTGATTTGCTCTTAAACTCACGTCGTTTGACACCTAACGCAAAGATGAATTCTAAAAATCGCTAAATTCGGGACATCCTTACGCCCACCTACCATATATCCTGAAATGGAAAAAACTTAAATTTTTCAAAATTGTTGTTGGTATTGAACCAAATTTTGCTCGATTTGTCTCTGAAATGGAAAAAAACTTATATTTTCCAATATTATTGTTGGTATTAAACCAAATTTAGTTAGATTTGTCTCTGTGTTGAATTATATGAAATTATCTCAAAGGACACGCTCACGTCTCATATATCCAGAATGAAAAAAACTTATATATTTTCCAATATTGTTGTAGGTATTGAACCAAATCTTTCTCAATTTGTCTCTGTGTTGAATTATATGAAATTAACTTAAAGGACACGCTCACCTCCAATTATCCTGAAATGAAAAAACTTATATTTTACAATATTATTCTTGGTTTTGAACCAAATTTAGTTAGATTTGTCTCTGATATATTACTGACAGCTATGTTGAATTATATAAAATTATCTCAAAGGACACGCTCACCTCCCATATATCCTTTATCACCGCCAAAATTCTGCAATTTTTTCCCCTTATAAATTGCCTAGTATCAATATAATTTGTTTTCCTTCAATACCTTATTTTCTTCTTAGGATTTAGAGACACATCTTTATATATCAAAATTTCAAACTTTATTTTCGAAAAAAAATTCTAATAAATAAATTTAACAAAAAGTATTAAAATTCTATGGATTAATCTCAAAAAAATAATAAATATTTCAACTCCGAAATTTTCTCAAAATCACTTGTATAATAAATATTTCAACTCTGAAATTTTCTCAAAATCACTTGTATAGCTGACTACCACTGTGGTTAAGGTTTAACATAAGATTAAACTACTAGTAAACCAACATTGACGAAGGCTTTGAGGCTACGTAAGTACGTGATATATTTTCATTTCCCAGTTTGTTGTAGAAGAGACCCTTTTTTCTCGCCTAAAATTCTATGAAGTCATGGCAGATTAACTTTAAGGCGCTCAATTCTAATGGCTTTAAAATGACATTTAGCCAGTTCCACTTAAAATCCGTCTTTTTCATAAAATACACACTAGAGTTGTGTCGTGTCAACTACACACACACACACACCAAACTGTAATTTCAATTACACTTGTGACAATTCAGCAATTAACTCTAGACCACTTCCTCACGCAAACCTAGTAATTAAGGTCTAACAACAGGTAGACGATGAGGACGACGACGGCGACGGCGACGGCGACGATGGGTTGCAGTTTTTTAATAAACATTAGACCTTGATTGCTAATAAAGAGGGCGTTTGCAGACAAAACCGACATAAAAGTGCCGCCAATGAAAAAAAAGGAATATTTTAATAAGTGTTTCAATGCAAGAGAGAAAAAACTGTCATAACTCACGTACATACGTGCGTTATAAAAAAAATGCTATGATATATGCTGCCAAGCATACAGACGCCTTAGTTTGCGTGTCAATAATTACAATTTAATTGTCAATATACATATTTCAAAATGCACATTCTTGTACATAGTCGTGTAGTCATCGTCAAACTTATCTCGGTAATGAATCCAACATAAAAAACTAACATAGCAAAATTTAAGGTTTAGAACAATAAACTTCTACATAGTTTTGTTTTTTTTTCTTCTACTCGTATGTAACATAAAAACTTTTTCAATAAATTGATATGTACGACCTCATTTTGTTACAACAAAAAGTGTCGTTTGTTCAATTTTAGTTTAAATTCGATTTTGATGCATTCAAAATGCCGCCTGGTTTAAAATACAACGAGTCGCGCTCATCTTTACTAAACGACGATTTTGTTTCTATAACATCCCACTTTTGTTTCCATAGAGGACGACGCCTATATGTATGACAAAGATTGCGTGCGTGCATGCAGGAATGTGTAACAATTTCATTGTAAGTGATAAGCTGATGCTGTGATGTTGTGTGTTTTGTTAAGCAGACTCATAGCCCAGAGCCCAACATGCTGTAGATGTAATTTACAGCATATTATGTATATAGCACATATTTATGACATGATGCAACATTGTTTTGTGTCAATTATTAAATACATACATAAATAGATAAGACGATGAGTCTTAGGGTTCATCTCTTGATGACCTTTAAAGTTCAATTTGATTAAAGAACAAATTTAAAGAAAAAAGAAAAACATAGTTAAGAAAAGTAGCACCTAATTAGTCAGTGAAGGCCGATTAGTAATGGAGGTTTTATGTAAGATATATTTTCTATCTTAAAATGGTTTATTTTCAAATGGGCGAATATAACGATGTCTTGTAATTTGAATTAATTTATGTGGGAACAAAAATGTCGGGTCAATTAATGATAGTCATAGGGCTGTCTGCTTATAATTAGAAGAAACTGGTTAAAAGTTAACTATCATAAACACATAATAATATTTATTAACACAGAACAAAACGGAGAGTCGCAAAATTTACACCGTGCGACAAAATTAAAAAATGTGAATGTGGTTCACCGGAAAGTATATATCTATAATTCTGAAAGCTGAAATTATAAGAAACAAAACCGTGTACTTAGTTGGATACAAAATGAAAGGATACACTTTGGGCTATCTAAATTTAGAAAAAAAATATAGATCTTACTAGTCTGCTTATCACATCGAAATTTTAGCATTCTACCTGGAATAGATTACACTTTGACACAATTTGAGGGTCATTGTCTCGGGGGTGAATGAAACCAATATCAAACGATAGCATTTGACCTCAGTAACAAAACCTTAAATTTAATGTTGCTCCACTACGCCACAAATTTTTTTCAGTGGTTTAAAATTTTATAGTTTTGGACAAAAGTCGAATCAAAGAATATAAATAAACATGTGTAAAAAAACATTTGGGAGACCTATGTTAAAATTTTCCGGTGAATATTTCCCCGGAACATTTTAACCCTCTAGCTGCCACCCGTATGGGACATTTTGGGCCCAATTTTAATAAAAAAAAAATTAAAACACAAATTTAGAGGGAGGTCAAGGGTTAGAATCTTTGATAGAAATATTCTCCCGAAAATTGTACTAAGAGTCACCGAAGACAAATAACCTCTACGGGTCAAGGGTTATAAAATAAAATAAAAATTAAATGTTAAGAATTCTATTTTTGAGCAAGAAGTGCAACAAACTTTATCGGGAGTGAACCAAATCAATATCAAACGGTAACCTCAGCAATAAAACCTTGAACCCCAATATGCTCCACTGCGTCACAATTTTTTTTACAGTGGTTTGAAGTTTGATTTTTTTTTTGGTAGAAAGTCAAATCAAACAGTATGAAAAATCGTGTTTAAAAATACATTTGGGGTATTTCATGTCTTCGGTGACATACATTAAAATTTTCGGAGAAAACATATGGACCCACTAGCTACCACCCATTTTTAGTTGGATCAGGAATTTTATTGTCAAATGCATCCACACAAATTTTCAAGGCGATTGGTGAAACACTTCTCCAGATATTGTGTTTTCAAATATAGGACCCAATGGACGGGGCCACGCCCACTTGATATATTAAAAATTCAAATAACATATTTCACCACCGAACAGACAGCTACACTATGTAAAAATTTCATAAAGATCGGTCCAGCCGTACTAAAATGTGCAAACAACTAAACAAACCAAGAAACACAAACTTATTTTTACATCTATATTTTACTGTTTTTGTGGGAGTGGGCGGATAAATAGCCTATGTCCGTCAGAAAAGCATGTACATTAACATGGAAGTTTTATTTAAAAAAAAAAAAAACTTTAACCGTTTCCGAGATCATTCATCACACAAATAACATGTATTAATTTATATATATATAGACATAACTAAACATTTTAGTTTCTACAGCAAATTTACGTAACATCTTTGATATATCTTTGCACAAAGTCATATCGTTATTCAAAAAAACTTTATTTCTATTAGTTTTTATAGTTTTTTGTAACTGAATGTTTAAAAAAAATACATAGTTTTCTCTAGGAACTTTCTTATCTATATAAATGTGTTTTTTTGTGTCTGTGTACTTGGTACAAGCTCCTAATCCGTCCATCCGATAGTAGAGAAATTTTGGTGGGTTCTTCTAAAGGTATATGGGACGGTTTCTACAATCCATATATATAGAAATATTGTACGTATATCTGTGTGTTATATTCAGCTGCTTATATTGTTCAACCGATTACGAAGCAATCTTGACAGACTGTTTTATAGGTATGTAGGATAGTTTCTACAGCGACTTAAAGATTCTTCCATTGGTATATTGGATAGTTTTTAAACTCCACATATGTAAAAAAAATTGTATGTATATCTGTGTGTTATGTGCTGCATCTTATATTGTTAAACCGATTTTGAAAAAATCTTGACAGACTGTTTCATAGGTATGTAGGATAGTTTATACAACTACTGGAAGATTCTTCCATTGGTATATTGGATGGTTTTTGTAAAAATATTGTATGTATATCTGCTTATATTGTTCAACCGATTATGAAGAAATGTTGACAGACTGTTTAATAGGTGTATAGGATGGTTTCTACGGCGATTGCAATACGTTTCAAGGATTTGAATACTAATAATTGCAATATTTTTAACCATCATCATTCTTGTGCGTGGCTGTGTGTTTTCTTTTATGACGTCCATTCGATCGTGAAGAAACTTTAGCATATTGTTGCATTGATGGCAGGAATTGTTTCTAATCCCTTATGAGTACTTTTAGAAAATATCCCAGTAACATCAATTAATTGAAATTATCATATCGGCTGCATCATAACCCACAATTGCATAAATAATTTAAAAAATCATAAAAGAATTCCGATTTATTGAACCATTGCAACCAATAAAATAACATATTGCAACGTGTTATTTACATAACTACAATTTTTTTGTGTGTCTGTGTGTTTTAAACAAACTCATATACCTTTTATCGGATAATGCAGAAATTTTGATAGATTTTTCCAATGCTATCTGAGATAGTTTTTACTATACACATATATACAAATATTGTCTTGGTGTTTCATAGGATGGTATAGTTTGATGAAATAGTTTCTAATTCTTCTGAATACTTTTAGAAATAAACCACAACTGTATATAAAATCGATTACGTATATGAAATTTAAGAAAACTCAAAAAAGAACTCCGATTTATCGAAACATTAACATAACGTATTGCAACGTGTTATTTACATAACTACAAATAGTTGTGTGTCTGTGAGTTTTGAACAAACTCCTATACCGTTTATCGTATTATAAAGAAATTTTCATATATTCTTCCAAATGTGTCTAGAATGGTTTTAGCAATCCACATATATATATAAATAGAAGCTGCAAAATATGTATTGTTTTAAAATTCAAAAAAAGATTCTGTAGGAAGGACACGTCGGGCAAGCTAATATTAAATATGTTGTGATGTAAGAATTTACGGTTTTAAGCAATTTAATGAAAAAAATTTTGCTAATAGTTAAAAGTTCTGCAGCAGTTAAGGATCTTATTTTAAAAATATCATTACATATGGCTGTGGCGCTTAGATAAAATCACCCTTATTACGTTAGACGCAGTCGACTTTCGACAACATTTGACTGTTTTTTTATTTAATAAAATTAGTAGTAATTAAGAGAAATGTTAATTGTTAAGAATTTTTCATCATCTGTTGAAGAAGAACATTATAGGAGCAAGTACAATCGTATTTTAGTCTCACAAACTACATTAGCGATGCCATTTTTGAAAAACGACAAAGATTTTACGTGACTACGAAATACATAATGAGGGGGAATATTTTTTTTCTCTAGAACATTTCTTATGATATGGATTCGATAGACTATGAAATAGCTCAACTAGTTAGTAAACATTTTACAGCAGTTATGGCCCTCAAGATAAAAAAAATCTATATATAAGGCTCCATTAAAAGGAAAAAAAAACAGCGGTGCTTAGTTTTTTTTTTTGTGTCTGTGTGTTTCGTAGGGACTCCTACACCGTTCATTCGATAATAGAGAAATTTTTGTAGATTCTTCCAAAGGTGTCTAAAATGGTTTTAACAATCCAATGATATAGAAAATCATTCTCTGCGTATCTGTGTGTTTTGTACAGGTTCTTATTGTGTTCATCAGATTGTGAAAAAAAACCTTGGCAGTTTGTATCATAGGTATTTTGGATGGTTTCTAAAGTGGTTTGAATGTGAGTTCAATAAATTGAGTACTAAAAACTTAAATATTTATTAAAATCGACATATTTATATGTCTGTGTGTTTACGGACTTCTATAATCCTTAATGGCGCTTAAAATATAAAAAAGATCTACATATAAGGATATATTAATAGGAATAACTGCAGGGCTTACGTTAATAATATTTGATCGTTAGATTCAAATTTATAAAAGAAAATGGGCTATGACCGTCTAAAATTTTTTTTAGATAACAAACAATAAATATCCTCCTTGGCGCTTTTAATTAGGCCTCAGTATGATTATTACTATTCGAAATCAAGATTTTCATAAAACGTTGGCTGAAAAAGGCTGGCATTGACTTTAAAATCAACCACTCAATTGCTGTTTTACATATTTAGGTGACAAAATTCATCCAAATTTCCTTGCCTGCAGTATTCTAACACTCGTTAGCAACAATTTGAATGTCTCATAAAATAAAATCGAAAAAAAAACAACAATATTATTACTTTTTAATGGGATTGTCTGGAAGAAGATCTATCATCATGACAAGATAAAATGTTTGTGTACAGTAAACACTTTAAATAAACATCATGAACAAATTACTCTCTGTGGACATTGCAACAAAACACTCTTATCAAAGTTGTTGTAATTTTATGACCTAGCCGGTCTCTGCTTCAAATTGGCAATAAATTATTTGTGTCTAGGGATGTTTGGATAGTGTTTTTTACTTACATTTTATGGGAAAATTATCAAACAAAACTATGAAGCAATCACGTTGTCTGCCGGCCGGCCGGTCGAACGGTCTTCCCGCTTTGAAAACCCACTTTATTCCTATAGAAATACACATTCTTATCGCAACACATTTCGAACGTATGCTTGGGTTGTTTGGGTTCTTGCAACATCATTACAGTTATTATTATTTACTTTATGGTTACCTGAAAATTGGAAAAACATTTTCCAGGTACAACGTGTAAACCAGGTAACAAATTGCATCAACTAAACAAACACACACACGTACAAAGCAGGATTATATCCTTGCAATACCAATAACGAAAGAAAAGAGAAAGAACTGATGGACGGACAGACAGTATTGTGATAAATCATTAAAGAGAAATATGAAATTATACACGTACTATCAGCGCTCTGTCATCTCTTCGCGCGTGTGTGTGTGTGAAAACAACAATACAGGGAGGAAAAAGGACAATGACTGTGTTGTCCGAAATGCATTTACTAACAGAACTCACGTCCCACTGCAGCACAGGCAGCTGAGTGTCAGAAGAGACAGAAATTTAGGGGATGATGTATAAAGACAGCCTCAGCTGCGCTTAAGCAGTCATTGCAGATTTGTCTTTTGAACGTGATAGATCCTAGATCGTTAGAAACAAAACATATAAAAATATATAAAATAAAAAAATATATACGTATTTGTTAACTGTTTGTTAAGTTTTACTAAATGTAAGAAAAGTTGCTAAGAAAAAAAAAACAAAGTGTTAAAATTAATAAAAAAAAATACTAACATTTTACTTATTCCTTCATATCCTTACAGATTTAAAATTGTGCTAACTCCAATATACTTTGGCCAACCTAACTAAGTAACTTAATTAAATTTTGGCATCATCTAAACAAGTCACAACTATGGGTGAACAAGAGGAGAAGGAGACACCCCAAACTGAGAGTACCCCCCAACAGGAGGTAGCCGAAGAGCCTAAAGAAACCGATAAAATGTTAGAGAAAAAAGACGAAAAGCCCGAAGAGGACAAAGAGAAAGCTCCCGCTAAAGCAGCCTCCAAACCCACTACGCCCACGGCTGAGAGGACAACAGAAAAGACCGAAGAAGGTGCTGCCGAAAAGAAAGAGGAAATCATAGATATACCCGAAAGTGATAGCAGTAAACCAAATGGTGCTGATAATGACGAGCGGAAACTATCGGCCGAAGAACGTGAGGTCAAACCGAAAAAGATACCGATTGGTGGCTTAAAATTGCCAGGATTCTTTATGAAATCAAAACCAAAATCCGATGCTGATGGTGCTGATGGTGAACTTTTGGAAAAGGAAAACAAAGAAGAGACAGCGGCCGATGAAAAGCCCGCAAAGAAAGAGGAGAAACCGGCTAAAAATTTTGGCGAACGCTTGCGCAGTTTTTTCGTAAGAAAACCGACAGAAAAACAGGCCAAACAACAGGCTTCCAATAATGGTGATGCTGATAATAAAAGTGGTAAGTTGGGATTATTTTTAAAAAAAATTTAAATCGTAAATTTTAAAGAGAAAAGAAACAAACACAAAAATGGATTTAGTTTCACATAAAATGACACATAAAAACTAATACAGGAAACATAAAAAACGGATGCCTTTTATATAAATGGCAGTTAGGACAATAAAATTTTTGTCAAACTATCATACAAAGGCTGTGAAAACCCGGAAGAACCCCCAGAAAACTAAGAATAACATAAAAATTCTTTAATATAAAAGAGTTTGCTAGCTCACCTATAATTTTTATTGTAATAAGATTTCTATGGACTGCAAACATCGTTTGTTAAATAATTCTGTATTACAACATACTCAACTTTCTATTGCTACATATTAACCCTATTCCAATACATTGATTCTTAAGTAAGCAAACAAATATGTGACAAAGTTCTCCAAACAGTTTCTCATCAGCAAATTTGCTTCCTAAACTTCGCGCTCTTTTTCTTTATGAACTTTTTATCTACATAAAAAAGATTTTTATGTATCTGTGTGTTTTGTACAGACTCTTAATCCGTCCATCCAAAAACAAAGACATTTTAGTAGATTATTCCAAAGGAGTCTGTGATGGTTTCGTCAATCCTCATATATAGAAATACTGTATGTGTGTATGTATGTTTTGTACAGATTCTTATATTGTCCACCCGATTATCGATGAAACTCTGACAGACTGTTTTATAGGTGTGTAGGATGGTTTCAAGAGTGCTTTAAATATTTTAAACAATTGAAATGTTTATGTGGCTAAGTGTTTCGTACGGGCTCTTGTATTATCCATTCGATTACAATATTGGTTTAAAATCGCAATTTGTTTATACCAAAATGAGACATTATTGATTTGTCAAACAAACGTTTTTAATTCAATGAAAAACCTTGTTGATTTATCATTACACAAACTTAATTCAGCATTTATACCTAATTTATTTTCTAATGGTTTATATACCTTATTAAACTCAGTCATTTTTATTCTTGATTGAATGTTACATTAGATTTTGTGTGGCTGTGTGTGTTGTACAGACTCCTAATCCGTCCATCCAAAAACAAAGAAATTTTAGTAGATTTTTCCAAATGTGTATGTGATGGTTTCGACAGTCCACATATAAAGAAATATTGTCTGTGTGTATGTATGTTTTGTACAGATTCTTATATTGTCCACCCGATTATCAAAGAAACTCTGACATACTGTTTTATAGGTGTGTAGGATAGTTTCAAGAATGGTTTTAATGCGTTCCAAGGAGTTTAGTTCTAATAATTTTAATATTTTATACAATCACAATTTTTGTGTGTCTGTGTGCTTTGTATGGGCTCTTATATCATCCATTCGATGGCGAGGGAACTTTGACAGATCGTTACATAAATGGCTGGAATGGTTTTTAATCCTTCACTATATTTTAATCAAATTATAAACAATCTTACACTATCAAATCAATGTTGGTTTAAAATCGAATTTTGTTCATACGAAATGAAAACATTTTAGTTTCTACAACAAACGCTTCTAAGTCAATAATAAAACATCGTTGATTTATCAATGCACAAAGCTAATTCAGCATTTATACCTAATTTATTTTCTGATAATTTATATCCCTCATTAAAATCAGTCATTTTCATTCTTGATTTATTATAAAATTAAAACAAACAGTTCTCTCCAGACACATTTTTTCTACATAAATATAAATACATTACATTTTGTATGTCTGTGTGTTTCGTAGAAACTCCTATATTTTCCACCCGATAATAATGGTATTTTTTTATAATCTTGCAAAGGTGTCTGGGATTGTTTTAACAACTCACATAGGTAGAAGTGTTGTATGTGTTTATGTATGTTTTGTGCAGATTCTTATATTGTCCACCCGATTATCAAAAAAAAAAACTGACAGACTGTTTTAAAGGTGTGTATGATGGTTTATACTGTAGTTTCCATACGTTCCAAGGAATTTAGATTTAATAATTTTAATATTTTATATAATCTAATTTTTTGTCTGTCTGTGTGCTTTGTACATACTCCTAATCCGTCCGTCCAATAACAAGGAAATTTTAGTAGATTCTTCGAAAGGTGTCTGTGATGGTTTTAACAAACCAAATATACAGATATAATGGTTGTGTGTTCTATACACATTCTTATATTGTATATTATACACCCGATTATAAAGAAGCTTTGACAGACTGTTTAATAGGTGTATATAACAGTTTCTAGAGTGGTCTTAATGCGTTCGATGTTTCAAAGATGGCTAGAATGTTTTTATATTCCTTTTAACAACTTCTACAGAAAACATGAAGTGGTTGTCATTTGGAAAAAAAACTATATTTCTAGTTGTCCTTTTTCTAGTAAAGTAACTAAACTAAGCAAGAAACAAACACTACAAAAAACTGTGAAATTTTCACCATAATCAGATGAACAGTATAGAAGCCTATAGCAAACACACGACAAAGTTTTTTGGTTTAAGAGATATCTCTAAATAATACGTTATGAAATATTTTAAGTTATTTTAATAAAATATCTTTTAACAAACCTTTTTGTCATGTTTTAAAATAGACATTAATAAACATGAGAATTAGTTCCGTATAATAAGTTGAATCGGTTGAAAACTCTGCTAGTCACCCAAGGAAGGAACATCCAGAATTTCATTGTAATCGGTTGAATTGTATAATAGTCTATACGCAACACACAGACAATATCACCCTGATTGCGAATAACAATAGGGAATTTTTACCTATTGTTTGTTCTTCTATTCTAAATAAAATTTCTCTGGGTTATTTTTTTCCCTCCCTCTTATTCCGTAAGAACTTTGAAAGTGAGAAACTTATCTCCATAAAAAATTTAGGTATTACGAATTTGATTAGATATTTGGAAAAAATTCCGCTAAAAATTTTTTGCAAGTAATACAATAGTAAAAATGCCAAAGAGTTGTAAGACTTAGGGAAAGACAGGCAAAAAGTACTTTCAATGTGCCTGAAAGTACTTTTAAGTGTACCAAAAAGTACTTTTATTGTACCAAAAAGTACTTTTAATTGCACCATAAAGTAATTTTGTTGTATCAAAATAATTGTATCTTATCATTGTGCCAAAAAATACTTTAATTGTCAAATCAAATAGAACATTTCTTGTACCAAAAGGTACGTTTATTGTACCATAAGGTACTTTTATTGTACCAAGAAGTACTTTTATTGTACTATAAAGTAAATTAATTGTACTTAATTACTTTTGTTGTACCAAAAAAACATTGTACCAATAAGTACTTTTGTTGTACCAAAATGTACATTTATTTTATCAAAAATTACTTTTATTGATCCAAAAAGTAAATTCATTGCACCAAAAAGTACTTTTATGGTACTAAGTACGATTAAGTGCTTTTATTGTGCCAAAAAGTACATCTATTGTACTAAAAAGTACTTTTATTGTTCCAAAAAGTAAATCAAAAAGTACTTTACATGTACAACAAAGTGCTTATATTGTATTAAACAGTATATTTCTTGTACCAAAAAGTACATTTATTGAACGAATAAGTATTTTTATTGTCCCAAAATGGACGTTTATTGTGTCAGAAAGTACTTTTTGGTACTGTTAATTTTACTGTTGTGCCAAAAAGTACTTTTAATGTACCACAAAGTTTTTATATTGTATAAAAAAAACTTTTTTTGTACCAAAACGTACTTTAATTGTGACAAATTTTTCTTCATGATATTATGTAATTTTTTTGCAGGTTTTTCTTTTATTTAAGAGATATGTCGGAAAAATTTTTAGATATTTCAAAATTCAAATAACTCTATTTCTGTACAGTTAGGGCAAAAGTTGATGTGTCCGGTTTTTTACTTAATATGTCCTTTAGAAAATTTAGAACAAATAGGCAGATAGTGGAATGGCTATATAAAATGCTGATACTCTCTTATGTCTGAATGAGATTTCCGAACTTTGAATAGGCTTCCAGTAAAATTTTGAAAAAAAAACATACTCGAAATGATAAATTAAATCAGGACATGATTTCTAAAATAGGATTTAAATAATTGTGTTCTGATTACGTTACATCATCCACATGTTGCATTCAATCGTTATTTGTTCTTTTTCTCTGCCCACTTCTCTTTACGCAAATGAACCATTTATTAATCTCTTCCGCTCTCTCTCCCACTCTCTCTTTACAGAAGCAACTGCCGAAGCTGCCGCCGCCGATAACAATGACACCGAACAGAATAACGATGCGCCGCCCAAAAAACGTGGCCTCCTGAATGCCATCAAATTACCCATTGCCAATATGGTGCCCAAAAAGAAATCCGATGACGATGTCGAACTGGGCATGGGCAAAGCCGGTTTAGCTTCAATGGAAACATTAGATGACTCTCTTAAGGATCAAGATTGTGTCGATAAGGCGGCCTCCAAGAATGGTGTCGATGAAATCGGCAAATTGAAAAAGACACCCAGTGGTGAAATTAAACCAGTGACCGATGAGAAATCTCCCGATGATGGTGAGGAACAACCGATTTCGTTTTGTCAACGCTTGAGATCTTACCGGTGTTCTGTGGATGATGCTTTAATAGCTTTGGGTATTCTATTGTTCGTACTGCTGATTGCCGTGATTGGTTATGTGCTGTCGCACGAGACATTGACCTCACCTCCCATACGTGAAGGACGTTATATGGATGCCGTAACGGGCTGTGGCATGGTAGAGGGTCTGAAAGAAGATGGCGCTTTTGCATTCCGTGGCATTCCATTTGCCCTGCCGCCTGTGGGTGAACGTCGATGGAAGCCCGCCCAAGCTATCGAAGGCATTGATGACTGTTGGAATGGTACGCTGAAGGCTCATAATTCCAGTGAGCTGTGTTCCCAAATGTTGGGCAATGGCACTGTGGTGGGTGACGAGGATTGTCTGTACTTGGATGTCGTCACGCCTCATGTGCGCTACGAAAATCCCCTGCCGGTTATTGTGATGATTGGCGCAGAAAGTTTGACTGGACCCTCACCGGGCATTCTAAGACCCTCGGCTCGTTACTCTCGCTCGCATGACGTGATATTTGTACGACCCAATTTCCGTTTGGGCGCTTTCGGTTTCCTGGCTTTGGATATGTTGACGAAGGATACATATCCTCATACTTCGGGAAATTATGCTTTGTCTGATATTATTGCCGCTCTGAACTGGATCAAATTGAATATTCATCATTTTGGGGGAGATCCCAAATCGGTTACGTTGTTGGGTCATCGTGCCGGTGGCACTTTGGTGTCTGCCCTGGTAACCTCCAATAAAGCTGAGGGTCTTTATACACGCGCTTGGATTTCGTCAGCCTCAGCGGTATTGCCCGGCAAACCTTTGTCGGAATCGGAGAAACTTAACCAGGAAATATCACAAGCCTTGGAGTGTACAGATGTAGCTTGCTTGCGTAATTTACCCAGCGAAAAGATTTGGGAAGCCGTACCCGATACCTGGTTGCACTTCCCTGCGGACATCCCAACACTGGAAGAGAACACTACGGCCAATCATGAGTGGCTGGTACTCGATGGAGACACTTTGCAAGAACATCCTGCCGAATCGTGGAAAAAGGAAAAGGTGGGAAATCCCACACTCGTTATGGGCACCACAGCACATGAGTCGCACACCGAAAAGTTAAGGACACGCTATGCCAACTGGACAGCTGACGAGGTACGCTCGTTCATAGAGGCCTCAAAAATTGGCTCTCTTAACCTCACCGATGAAGCTATCCAACGTTACAATGCCACCAATTATCGGGCGCTGGTATCGATGATTTCGGATATACGTACAATTTGCCCCTTGTTGATAAACGCTCGCCTCCAGCCCACAGTACCCTTCTATGTGGTGTCACAGGGCGAGGGCGATGATCAATTGGCGGCCGTAGATGCCGATGTGCAAGCGATCCTGGGACGCTACAAATCCGATACCGTGGAGCAACGGCGTTTTGTGTCGTCCATGCAACAGCTGTTCTACTATTATGTGTCGCATGGTACAGTGCCTCAGTATGATCCTCGTCGACGAGTGCTGGATATCGGGCAAGATCCTTTGTCGCAAGAAGATTATCCCAATTGCAATTTCTGGATAAGCAACGATGTGGTACCGCGTTACGCACGGATCGACTAAGAACAGCGCTAAAATTAAAACTATAGGCAGTTCTGCTATTACGACTGACGTTTACTGACTGATTTACTCAATGTTTAATGATGAATGAATAACTTTAAATAATTTTCCTAGTGCACTGGCCGACTTGGCATTGACAGTTGCGGTTTAAAAATCTTGCCCCAAAAAAAAAAAAAAACAAAAACGGTATCTAACGAGAGGTGACAACGTACAAACAACAAATGTATGACACGCGTCGTTTCATTTAGGTTGAAGGTATAGAAAAAACTGGTGCTAAGTAAAATATCTGCATTTAATGATAAAATGTATGCTCTTAACCAGGGCTAAGACTGTAATTTAAGTAAAAGCGTAGCCATTTTGGTTAACCTAAATGCGCTGCACTTTTATTTACACTGTATGGTCCTTCAAGCCGTGCCCCACCTACTTTGAAATACGTAAGAAACCAACGCACGTCGCACCTTGCTTTAGTTACGTCCGTAATTCAATGCCCAGTTTGTCTCCCGTGGCCAGTGCAAGGAAAATCACCTAAAGTATAGGCGGGCGCGCATAGGTCTTAACTTTATTATACGCCCCCTCCCCGCACCACTCCCGCCGGCCCCCTAACTTTCATTTGTATGTGTGTAAATCATGTTCGATATTAATTTTAATTGATTTGCATTTCGATATTCACTCATTCTTCTTCGTCTTCAGCTATTTTAACGTTTTGTATGAACAATTAAAAAAAAAACTACAAAATATATACTCAAATTGGAATGAAACAAAAAGAAGAACACAAAAAGAACAAAAAAAAACAACAAAAGAAATACTTTGTCCTTAGTTTAATAAGAGAATTTAGCATTTACAAATTTTGTACATTTTATGAATAAGTTTTAATTTTATACTTATAAATATGATTATATAATTATTATTATTATTAAAAAAATTTTTTATTACGAACAAAAAATACGTATATTTTTAAATAAGTTATGAACTACAATAACAAAACAGAGAAAAAAAAACAAAACGGAAACAAGAACCAGAAAGAGAAAACAAAAAACAGAAACGAAAATTAATAACTTATGCGAATTAATTGATATATATAAATATATATATATATATATATATACATATGTAAACTTACATACAGACATACATATTTTTATGTAATTTATAAAACAACAACAACAACAAACGATTAATACACACCCAATAAAATAACAACAAAAACATACTTTAAAAGTATACAAATTCATGTTTTACTTATTACTTTTTTTTTTAATTTGTAACATTTAAATTAACACATAACCCCACAAAAAAAAAAACACCGGAAACACTCATACAGAGTTGATTTTTCCTTTGCGTTGGTAATGACACAATTCGAAAGTGAACTTGAATTAACAGCAGTTATGTAGTAATATATCTTCGCTGGGCCGACCAAAACAGTCAAGTGTTTTTCAATTACTTTTCAGAAGAGCCGAAAAACTTGTTTATTTTTTTTAACATTTCTTATAAATTCTACAAATAACTGTATAGTTAAATATAACTTCCAAACCAGTCAAGATATCGCGAAAGGGATTTAAGGGTCGATGGACGACAATAGTTTTAAAAAATCCAATTAAAAAAAAATTCGTAAATTTACACATAACTGATTTGATCGGCATAGTGAAGATATATCTATACCATTATGGCCAAAGGTAATATGTCCGTTTTTTTTTTAAAGGAATTTTGGTATGTCTTTAAGGACTTTCACAACAAGTTGGCTATGACAGATATGTCTGAGATAAGTGGAAGTCTATTAAATGGCTACATAAAAAGCTGATATGTCCTTATTTCTTAATAAGATTTCAAAAATTTGAATCGGCTACCTGCAAAAATTACACAGTAAAACAATTTTCAGCTCATTGATTTGGGACTCAATTCTGAGAACTGCACGTGAAAGAAGCCCCAAAAAGAAAAAGTTCTGCATCATTCGTTTTGTCAAGTTACATGCCATAAGCCATTAAAAATCGATTTGAAGTTAGTAAGTATCGTATAGGGAAATTTGTCACGCTTTAGGCTCTTTTGTTTAACATAACTTGAGAACCACTAGTCCGATTTAGCTGAAACAAATTTAAAAAAAATAAGAATTACAATTCCTTTAATCTGTTCATATAACGTTTCTCTACATAAGCAACAGTTTCACTATTCCATTCATCAAATGATATTAGACTGGGTTTATTTTGTAGCAGTTACAATAAAACAGTGTGTGTACTCCGTGGCGTATGATTTACGTGGAATATTTCTTATGATAATCATATAATCAATATAACAAAAGAGCCTAAAATGTGACAAATTCCCCTATATGATACTTACTAACTTCAAATCTATATTTAATTATTGTGGCATGTAACTCGACAAAACGAATGATGCAGAACTTCTGCTTTATGGGGCTACTTTCACGTGCAGTTCGCAGAATTGAGTCCCAAAATCATGTGTTGTTATGAAAATTGGTCATAATGCTATAGGTATATGAAGCTACTTTCAGTTTTTATTTAATTGAAATTCATTCTTCTACAATTCCACTTTCATTGTTGCAGTGCAAACCCGTAAAAAATGCAATTCTGGTGTCTCCTCTCATTTTTTTTTTTTTATTAAAAACAATAAGATTTTATTATTTTTTTTTTTTTTTAATTTTTTATCTTTTTATGTATGTATGTATACACACAACAAAAACATTTTGGAAGCATTTATATTCTATCTATTATAGACAACAAAAACAACAACAAAAATCCAAGGATCAAATTTTTGAGACTGTTATTAGACGTGACAAAGAAAATTATATAATGAAAAATTAATAATAAACAAAAACAAAATTAAATCGAATTTTCTAGATATTAATTCGTTCTGCATATATGCTTAAAAGCTACACGATTAGGATATTAGTTATTAAATTGAAATATTCTTTTGTGCTAAATTAGTTATGAACTGGCAAAGAATTCCAAATTTGTCTTACTACTAAAGTTGATAACAGTATTTAAGGTGCAGTTGGTTTCTATAGTTCGAATTTTATGCCGATGTGCCGTTAGATGTGCGAAGCATAACATTCTACTGTAAGGCCAGGTGTTTACTATAGAGTTTTGTGAGTAGTGTTAAAGAAAAATTTCGCGTAGAGAAGAGTATACATCTTGTAGAGCGCTCTACATGAGCTCACAACACACTCTACGTGCGATAGTTCTCTTCCCTAAAAACTTTTAAGTGTATAGACTATTCTTGTGCATGTGGTTAGAGCTCTACATGTGCTCTTAGCTCTATCAAAACCCATTAGAAGGTTTCTCTGGCCTCTACAGTAGTGTTCTATTGCAAAGTGAATGACATTTTGATTTTTATGGCTCAATGATTTTAGATTTCCGTGGAAATGACAAAAGATAAAGTTTGTATGGGGTGCTTTTTTTAGCTGCATAAGAACTATCAATATCGATAACTATGGTTTGACAGCTGAGAATGTCAAACTGTGTTGACATTTCAGATAGGTTTGGCAAGTCAACAACGCTTGTGGAAATTTGTGGCCCGGTTCACTGCCTACCAATATGTTTTTCGTTATTTCCCCATTTTTTCTTCTACTATTTAATGTCTACAACTTTGCTTCAGACACAAAACAGATATTCCGTACGGTATACCGAGATATAACCGTATTAAAATATAGAAAAACTGCTAAAAAAAAGTCCACCTTAAGCAAACAAATTCATGTGGCCATAAAATTAGTAATGCAGCCAACTTGACATAGCGAATGATGTAGAAGTTCTTATTTATGGGGCTACTTTCACGTTCAATTCTCAGATTTGAGTCCCAAAGTTATGTGTTGTATTGTGTTATCTACCAGATTATAATAGAAAAAAATTTCATTCCAACAATATTTCTGTCTTGTATTATCATTTAAAATTCTCATTCAGCTAAAAAAAAACACCATATATAAGGCATTGGTAGCAGATGGGGCAGTGGCCAGTAGTTAGAATACCACAGAACAGTTTTAAATCGCGTCTACATAGGCCAAGATCACAGGTTCAACGCCTGTATCCAGTCATCTTAAAAAAAAAAAATCTTTCATTGTCGGCTCCCCACGAATGTTGTCGACAGCAACTTCGCAGTATTAGTGTCGAGTCAATCGGCATGTCTAGTAAGAGCTTCTCAAACAGTGTCGTTCGCATTCGTCGATGAACAAGTAGGTGCCGTTAGTTGTGAATCTAAAAAAAGAAAGCGTGTTAATTCACAACAACGCGAGAAGCTATCCCATACCTTATTCATGGGGTGTAAAGGGAAATAAAGTTTTTTTTTTTTAAGATGCTCCTTAGCTGGACTCCAGACTGGTTCAGTGCAAATCGTGTCCTCTATATATCCATGGTAGGGCGAATCTGTTTGGTCGCTGTGCAAGTGGGTTCTCTCGCCCATCTTTCCTTAGCTGTACTATCCATTAGTCAGTAATTCTGCTGATTCCTTCCAAGAAATGTCGCACTATCCCGGAATGCAACAAAAATCAATCCAACTTATACTTGCAGTTCCATACCAACTTTGATTTACATCATGTAGAATTGATTGCCTTTATTGCGTCTTGGCTTTTCACAGAGAAGGTCATCTAGTATCGTTTCCACATTCCATAATAGCCTCCGCGGCCTTCTGAAAGACACGTATCTCAACCTAAAAAACTGAGCATTCATTATGTAGCCTGAAAGAGAGAACTGTATGTCCTCGCTGAATACATCAGCTCCTGCGCCACATTTCGTCGTCCGTTAGTAAAGACAGAAATGTAGTCACCATAAGGAATCTTGGAGTCGTTCCATATCAATCTATTAGAGGTGGCATACGAAAAGAGGCGTCATTACACAAAAGCCGGAGAATATTCGCATGGGCATGTGTGGATTGATGCCAATCGCCAGCTTCCCACAGTCTGATAGCCACTCGGGCCGCAGTAGTCTTAAAGTACAAGTTCAGGGGCGGAAGGCACAGGAACACACCCAAAGCCGCTTGCGGTGTACTCCTTGTAACATAGGATCTTGCTAAGTATTGTCTGTAAATTATTATTATTTAGGGCCTTCCACCAAACCAGACGTTAAGGGCATTGACACCCTTCTCCTCGATATTCCTTGACCAATTTAGCTTATGATCGAGAACAACACCTAAGAACTTGGCCTCCGTTGAGAGCTTCAGTTTCACACCATTCAGTTACGGTGGCCTGAAGTCTTTGATCTTATATCTTTGACCTTGATCTTATCTTAAAGGTAACTAGTACAGTTTGTTAAGGATTCAATCCCAGACCACAGGTCAAACATCGTTGGTGGAAATTTCCCACCTATCATCATGACCACTACGTCCGCATCTGCCACAATTTTCGTAGCATTCTATTTGAATGATTGAAGTACTCCGTTTATCACAAGGAAGAGGGGACAGGACTCGCCCCAGCCTGACGGGGCACTTCGGTTCCTGACCGTTTGGGGTAATTATAATTAGATAGCCAAGACGAAGTGTTGTTGGTGAATCGGGAAGTTTGAATTGAGTTTTGTAGTTGTTTCTACAGTCATTTTTATTATGTATGGCCTTGGCCAGGTCTTTGCAAGTGGTACGGTAATAAAGATAGATAAATCTTCGGAGGAGTAATGTCCAAAGACGTTTAATAGTTGTAATTACTGAAGTTGACTTTGACGTGAGTATTGATATTGGCGGAAGAGTTGAGTCCAAAGACGTTGCTGAATGTTAATTGATCGAAATATATTAAAATACTGATGAATGAAGCCAGTCGGATGGGGAACTTTGTTTCTAGCTGGAAGATGGCAGAATTTTGAATTAACACTCTCTCGGTAATTAGGTAGAGGACTATTGCTGAGACGGGATACAAATTCCCGATGCCGTTTGTATCTGTAGTCGAGACTGCTGGTTTTAAAGCAGGTACAAGAATGCGGGCCTTAACAGCGACATTGTAGTATGTTAAAGTGGGGCTGAGCCCACCATCTGAACAGACAGTCAAGGTGATACTAGTCGTAAAACACGCACAGAAGTATGTCACTTAATGGAATTCAGCATCTTCTTTCGTTGCTCAGAGTTCTGAACCATTGGGCATAATATCGCTTTGAATAATATCTTGTTTAGAATAAAAAGGATCTGCAAAATTGTTACCTCTTTTCCCAGAATACTTCCTGGCAGCCATTGTCAGTCCTTGTATCAACTTGCCTCATTGGTTTTTCCACATATTCAGTCATAGATTTAGCATTCAGAGTGGTTCTGGCCTTTTCATCTAATTCTACATCATTATTTATCTTTACTTCCATGAATTTATAGGTATTAATACGAATAAGGACCGCACCACCATCAATTTTTATATTATCGTCAGCATTTATGGACCTTATATAGAAGTTTGTATATCTCTTAAGACATGAAATTTGCTACTATGACAGAACGAATTAAATCCAGCCTTATGCAAATTAGATGTTTTTTCTTTAATTTTTTTATTTTTGCATAATTTTTGTGTAGTTTATTAAAATATTATATAATAAAAGAAAAGAAAAAAAAACACAAAAACGAACAAAAAATCCCTGCATTAAATACTAAATTTTTTTAGAGTTAATATGAAATAAATACTTATAAAAAATCAAAAAACAAGAAAAAAAATACAATGTCTTTCATTTACATTAAGTTAAGGATCGCCAAAAATGGAACAAGTTTTATCTCCATTATAGGAACATTTCAACTAACTTTTATTACATCAGCTGAAAATTAAAGATTCTGATTTCAGTATCGAAATCAAGCTCAGTAGAGAGGTAGAAATTCGATTAAGTCAAATTATTTTGATGATAATTTTAGAAAAACTAATAGAATATAACAGGGACCGGCCGTGGCATAGTGGTTAGAACACGCGACTACCATGCGGGAGATCGCAGGTTCAAACCTGGCTCCAGTCATCTTAAAAAAAAATTGTTCTTTCATTGTCGGCTCCCCTCGAATTTTGTTGACAACAACTTTGCAGTATTAAGTGTCGAGTCAATAGGCGTGTCTAGTAAGAGATTCTCAAACAGTGACGTTCGCATTCGTCGATAAACAAGTAGGTGCCGTTAGTTGTGAATCTAAAAATTGAAAGCTTGTTAATTCACAACAACGCGAGAAGCTATCCCATACCTCATTCATGGGGTGCAAAGGGAAATTAAGTTTTTTTTTTTTAATAGAATAACAAAACGATGTCAAGGCATATAACTTTGACTCATATATCAATTCTAACAAAACTCTAAAAATTGTAAAAAATATTAAAAATTTCATCTCCTTCAAAGCTATATGTCCTGTTCCGTGTTTCTGAATCCGGTTTCCAAAGTCAACTAAAATCGAAAATTAGTAAATTGTTTCCCTCACTCCATTACAATTCCAAAGATAATTTTAATTTCATGCAATTGAGACATCTAAATTCATTCAAAAAAGGCAATTCTACCGCACTTTTACACCAAGTCCGGGTCAAACGAACTTACGCTTCATAAGAAGACTCTTAGAAGATCTTCAAAAAGTCTAATATCCTGCGTAAAAGGTATCCTAAATTAGTCTAAATAACCTGAATAGGTCGCAGATAGACTGGCGCCAAATTAAACACCCAATTTGTTGCAAAATGTCTCAATAATATCTTAGCTTTTAGTGTCATTTGACAAAGGTGGTATAAGCTTCGTAGTAACACCAAAGGCAGTTTCAAATAATTTGTTTGCCTTAGCGAAGCTGTTCTTTAATGTCAACTATAGATCTACCACCAAATTTAGTAAAATAAATTTTCAATTTATTGCACACTCGCAAATCGCCCTTACAGGCAATAATAAAATATTTTTTTATAATTGTGCTCACTAAAGGAGCGCTGGCATAAAAATGAGAATGTTTTTTTTGTTTTGTTTTATTACATTAGTTATATGATAAACGTACAAATATGTAGATGTAAATATAATCTGTCAACTGCATATCGACCAATGAAATAAACTAAGCAAAGGCTTCAGAATCTAAAAACTTAAAACATATTCAACTTTTACTACATAGAATTTGTTCGTACAACATTAACATATAGATATCAAATGACAATTTAAAGTAATTATTAGCGTTTATTTTTAAAGTTTCAGTGGTAAATAATAATATTAAAAAATTTTTTGTTTTTTTCTTGGGTATGTAATGAACAATAAAGAAGGAAATATATAATATCACTTAAAAATGTTGTAGAGTTTGGATTGGATTTCACAGTCAAAATTTTTAAAAAGTTTCATATCATATAGTTTTTTGAACTTGAGTTAAGTTAACGCTTCACTGTGATGACTGTAAAATCTAGCCATAATCAACATTACTCTTTAGTTTGCATTAAGTTTGTATAATCTACATTTGGTTTCTGTCAGCGCCGCTAAATACTTGACGTCTTTTGCATAAATTGGACATGTGTCATAGACAATTTCCTGCACGGGCATTGATTGTATGCACTGGTCCAAATTGGCATCATACAGCGATAGAAGTTTCTTATCTTGTATATACGCGGCCACCAAAGTATTGGAATCGACTGCAATTTGTGTAGAACGTACCATGACGGGACTGTTGGTGTGGGCAAAGAAAGTGACTTTCATATCGAAAACGGGAATGGCGTCGATTTTTTTAAGTTGCCCCAAAATATGGCGCGCTCGGGGATGACGCAGACAGCTTCTGGTTTGTATAAGCAACGATTGATTGATGGCATCGTAAGACATGGAGATAAGTCGGCCTTCGATTGATAAACGTGTGGACTGGACACCACCGCCGGGTATGTGCTCATAAAACCACAAAGAGGTTAACTTACATACTATAAAACCACCGCAGGGAAACAGTTCACTTTCTGGCACGGCGTCGACTTGTATTACTGGGCTGCAGTCCGCTTCAGTCTGATGCTCATCTAGGAACGTTTCGGGATAACGAATGTCGTACACGTATGTGCTGCCGTGTTGTGATCCCAAATAGAGGTAGTATTCGCTCTCCTTGCGAGCTATGGCACAAGACCACAACGGCTTCTCTGCGGGCTTAAATTGTGTCACCGGCTGAAGGGTGCGCAAATCAAACAGTTTAGCTTTCTGTTCCATGCTAGCAACTGCCAGCAGCTGTTGATCTTCCGACAGGCTAATGTCACGTACCATCTTCACTGAGGTATGTAAGAAATTCGAGGGTCTAAATGTGGGCGTGTCTATAAACCTAAGACCATAACCAGTAAACAAGCTCTGGGCACTTTTTTGCGACACTATAAGAGCCGAATGGTGTTCGGCATAAGTCATGACACGGCAGCCAGGTTCGCGGGACAACTCGAGGTTGCGCTCCATAAAAAGTTTATAATTCACCGATGACTTATAAAGCTTACTCGTCTCCAGACGATCAACGGCAACAGAACCGCCTCCTGTGCGCAGCATGCTTTTAAGCGCTTCATTCTCTGCCTCTATGGATTTCATCTTTTGAGTGACTTGAACATACGACATTCGTACAGTGGCCAATTCTAATTCTAACCCCTGGCTTTTTGTACGCTCCGTACTTAGTTCATCTCGCATGCGGTGTTCCTCGCTGCGATCGATTGCTCTTAAACGCTTTGCATATAGGTAACGTATTTCTTTGGGATGCGCTTTGGTTTTGCACTGCGGACAAACCCTTTGTCCCGACTGGCGGGCACTCTCTTGCAACCAGCGACGTATGCAAGACTCGCCAAAAAGATGGCCACACTTTAGCGAGGACAAACGATGTTCCCCCGACATTTCCCAGTTGTCCAAGCAAATGGGACACGTCAGGCCATCGTCCTCGTCATCATTGTCATCCTTTGTCTTGGCTTTTGGTGTAGCGTTTTTATTGTTCGCTTCGAGCGATAGGCGTTTACGTTTTTTGGGTGGCGATGGTGAAACCAAACTGACTACGGCAAAGGCATTATTAGATGTTGAAGCAGATGGGGATGCTGGAACTAAAAATGTTAATATATTAAAGCGCAAATAATTATAAATTTAATTTCAACTGCATTCCATGTATGTATTATGTATGGAAGAGTTTGACTCATTCAGTGATTATACACGCAATCCATAGGTAGAGTGACTATACGTGGCGTACTGTTTAACGACTAGATTGTACGTCATTTCTTTTTTAAATTAAGCTAAAGAGCAACCCATAGGGAAGTTCTTCAAAAGTTAAGTCGGAGAGTTTAGCTGTTATCACAGAAACCAGAAAATCCAAGAATATGACCTTTGGGCATAAAGTATCTGGATAAAATATATACTCTTACAAAGGTCTAAACAAGCATTATCTCTTAACATAAGTTTGACTGAAGAATCTGTTACCAATGAACTTTTTACCACTGAATTCGATTATGATGTACAAGATAAATTTGAGCCGCAAAATGTCGCTGACATTAGTTTTAAACATTTTTAGTGTGTTGACACACTGCAGATTAATCCCTTAAATAGTTATTTATACTTTCTACAACATATGGATTGATTTGGATCTAAAAATAGAAATTCGTTCGAAACTCTCGCCACTTTTCACGCATGTGATGGCATTACAATTTGTTTATGTTTTGCTTGTTATCATTAACATTTAATTACCATTCACGTCTGCAGCATTATTTGCCGACCCTGATGCTTGGCTTGTTGATGGGGCATTATTAACATCTACTTCTGCGACTTCTTGCGCCATTGGCTCAATGCCTGACCTACTACTCATTGAACTATTGGTGGAATCTGAAGACGTTGTAGCATCAGACGATGTGGTAGCATCTACAATATAATTAAACACTTGTGATATCCCAAATAATCCAAAAATTAAATACAACTCTTCTTACCCGACTCACTGCCTGTTGATGTAGTAGCATTGGAAGCTGTTTCAGAACTTCCACTTGCAAAGCCCAACAACACGGCTTCAGCAGCATCCCCATCATCGGCATCGACATCATCGTCATCTTGGAATAGGTCATGATCTGCTGGAATTGTTCCACTTAGTATACCCAAGGCGTTGTTGCCATTTGGGGCTGATTCCACGGGATGTGAATAGTCATGATCGGAATTGGATGCATCTGTAAGACGTTGCGTTGTCAATTGTAAAATTCTCCTGCGACTCCGAACAACAGGTATCTCATAGTCGTCGGAGTTCTGCTGCTGGAATGCCGATGCCCTACGACTT
The DNA here is from genome assembly GCA_964034835.1 of Muscina levida. Lineage (NCBI taxonomy): Eukaryota > Metazoa > Arthropoda > Insecta > Diptera > Muscidae > Muscina > Muscina levida. Next base: position 37,852,728 of record OZ035883.1, read on the forward strand.
GCAAGATAGTCGTGATCATTTTCCATATTATCCGAAGACATGGGTATAGATTTTAAGGATTCTTCTATTTATCCCTATCCTTTGCTGCATTTGATTGATATAACATTTAAGGAATAGAAGGAATTCCGTCGGCCAAACTGGGACAAAATTGAGTTGAACTTGTGTGTTTTTTTTTTTTAATTTTCTTGATGTTTATAATTAGGGATGTGAGAACAACTGCTGAGAAGATAAACGATAACTTTGTTTGTGTAGGATGCGTCGATAATTTTCTATGCACTGTTGATAGTGTTGCCAAACTCGATTTCAAAGTTAAATCTGGTAGGTGATGAGGTGATGTTTTGAAATAGCAGTAGTTTGTGAGTGTCGAAAAATATCATTATTACACCAGATAAGCATTTCGCATATGCGAAAAGTGGTTTTACACTGCAGTTTCGCATATTGTCAGCTGTTGCTTAGTTCACGCGTTTTTCCATTTTGCCTTGCAAACCGACAATAGTTTTCTACTATAAATCTATTAAGATTGCTTCGGAGGCTGTAGTCCACGAAGTGCGAATGCTTTTAACTAATTGGAATAATCATTTATTTATATATTGGCATGTTGTTGGGCTTTTTTCCGATAAATGTAAACAAACCACGAAAATGGTGGTTGGCGCATCAACATTATTAAGAAAAATCGCTTAATTAAGCTATTTCAGAGTAAAACTTCGGCATCTTTCACGAGTGCAAAAATATCCAACATCTTTCCAACAACAAAAAACATGTAAAAATTTTACCATATTATGCGGAACAATGCGAAAATATGCTAAATGCGTTCCGTTGTAAAAAGGCTATAAATTGGAATAGAGTGGCAAAGACACAGAGCTAAAATTTCACTTAAACTTTTTTCAGCACTACCTTTAGAATTTTTATGAAATTGATTTTCGAATTATTATCTTATATTTTTATAATTATCGAATTAAGCAGACTTTGAAAATAAGATTCAAGGGGTCAGGAACAAAAGATATACATATTTTTTAGAGCTCTTTAAGCGTTGATATATGAGTCAAAGTAAACATATATGCTTTGATTTACTGATATCGATATTGAAATCAGAATCATTAGATATCGGCTGATAACAAATCAGTAATTATGTTTCTGTAATGGCAATCAAATTTGTAAAATTTTAGGCAACACTTAACTTAAATTTCCTAAAATTATGATATATTAATTTTAATGAATTGAAAGACATTGTACATTTGTTTGTATTTATTTAATAAACTACACAAAAAATATGCTAAAAATAAGAATAAAAGTAACAACGTCTTATTTACATAAAGCTGGATTTATTATATGACTTTATATAATATAGAAAATAGGAAATTTCATATCTAAAAAGTTTTCCAACCTCTACATAAGAACATAAATGCAGACTTTAACCAAAAATTTATGATGGTGAAAAAACTATGTTAATGGAATAAATTCAAGTAGATATAAATTATTTTGTGCTTTTATATGAAAAGGCCAGATCGGCTGTGCATGCTGAGTCCACGACTGAATACGTGGGAACCCAATGTTGAAAAATGAGACGCCAACAAGGACTGCCTCAGGCAAACACGAAGTGTTCAGAGAAGTGAATAGAGGGGAAAAAATGTATGATAGACGAAACTTTAGCCAATTTTATGCGATACTATTTCGTTAATATTTGTATGAATTTTATTATGCGTAAAACTGCAGCAAGTTTACGCTAGGTAGGGTTGATCGAAAAATTTTTGTTGCCTGACCAAATTTTGATTCGAGCATGGAGTTATTAAGTTGAAAAGGGGTTGGTGGTATGCCACCATTAGTTTTTTTTAAAAAAATCCTGATGTTCATTATACGAAATTTATTTCCCAAATGTGTATTTTTGTTTATATAGTGCCAGAAGGGGCATGTGTTGGTGGTGAACTCGAACCTGTTGCACTGTTAATTTTGTGAATTTTTTCTTTAAGTATTTTTTACGATAAAAGTCCTAATTAAAACGTATACAGTTTTCAAGTTAAGTTTGCAATGATGAATTAATTTCTGGCATCTGTTTTCCTTAATACATATTTATACAAAAATTTATCGTAGGGTCGAGTACACCACCATCCTCAATATTTTTTTCTTAATAACCATTGGTGCCCGAACAAAAATCGCTCAGGCAAACATAGGCCGTGTTTTTTTGGTATCCTATATAGGAGACCGGTATAGGATACCAACAAAACGCTTTGACGTTAACAAAAATAAATTACTTGCCAGCACAGTAATGTATGTCAAATAATTGTTTGTTTTCTTGTCATTCATTCGTAAATATTGTATTAATTGTATTTTAGATTTTTTTTTTGACATTTTAGAAAAATTTTGTGGCATTTGTATAAAAATAATTCACATGACCCTTCTTAGGATCTAATGTTCCGCAGGGACCTTAAGCCACAAATTGGAACTTTTTTTCTAGGATTTGCATAACAAATTATCTGTAAAATAACATTATATTGAAAAAATATCATTGAAATGCAAAATTATTTTATTTGACGTTCTCTTTTCTTTTATATTTTTTTGTTTACCCCTGCAATAAAAAATTTGGTCACATTTTTATTTTGACTACTATTTTGTACAACTTATCCCCGTTAAGCTTAGCATGTAAATTTATCCCCGTTAGCGTATATGGGATAACATTTGTATGACTAAGCGGATATAAGTTACCAACAAAACGCAACCATAGATTTGGAATCTAGCCATGCTGGTGTAGGTCAATGATATACACATATGTATAAATGGCCGATAATTGTGAAGTGTCACTGCAACCTTCTCAGGTATTGAGTTCCAGTTGGAAAAAATAGGTCTGGCAAAAAACAAGCTTTATCTTTTGATGAATAATTTGGTCAGTGTTGAACAATACGAACGCTTGAAAAATATAGTATAGCCCGTAAGAAACCAAATAATAGTACAGACATATTTTCTGTTTTCATTCTTTTTTGCTTTTTCATATTCGTTCTCCCTTGCAGATGTTTTAAATAACTCATAACTAGTTATCCTTTCTAAATATACTTCTTAATTTTTGTTAAATGTCTATATTTTAAACTCTTCTAAAAATTTTATTAACAAAAACTTAACGAATTTTTCCAGCAGTTGCTACTTTTAAACTTCAAACCATAATTAATATTATTTTTTCTATTATTTTTCCAACACCAAATTGAATATCTTTGTGGAGAATACAATATTATAATAATATGCTAATATTTGGTTTAAATAGTGTTTTATATATTTCAAACTTTGACAAGTTTAGTAAAAAATAAATTATAATTTCAATCATGTGTATTTAAAATTTTTTATTTCAAAAATAAAATTCATTTTGGTTTAATGTAATTTTAGTTTCAGTTTCAAAAACCATAAATCTAAATTTTACATATTTTTTAAAAACTTATAAACTTAAAAAACTTAATTTCCCTTTGCACCCCATGAATGAGGTATGGGATAGCTTCTCGCGTTGTTGTGAATTAACACGCTTTCTATTTTTAGATTCACAACTAACGGCACCTACTTGTTTATCGACGAGTGCGAACGTCACTGTTTGAGGAGCTCTTACTAGACACGCCGATTGACTCGATACTTTTGATTTTTATTCTCTTCAGAAATAACTTTCATTTGCGTACCCAAATTTGAGAAGTAAATATAGACCCCCAAAATGACACATTTTTGGCGGTCGCTAGACGCCTAAAATTGTTAGTCTTATTAAAGATACTGTGACATTATTTTATTTATCGTCCTTGCAATTGTGTTACTCTGCCAGTAATTTATTTAATATATAATCTAAATGATAATAGTAACAAAAAAAGTAATATAGGCTGAATGATTCATATTAATTAATTACCCAACTGAAAAAGTATCGATTATTGCAATCTATCGATATTTTACACCTAAATGGCCTTGCAGAATGTACAATGGTAGTGGTAACTCTTTTTGCAATGAATATGCAAATATTCCAATATTGCCATACTCAACTGCTATGGAATTAAATGGGCTAAATATTTCTACAATTGTTAAAAATGTAAGCTTTTATCCTTTTTCATCAATATAAAAAAAATTTTTAATATAACTGATAAGATCGTGCAGAGCATTTTCCTTTTCCCATATTTCTAATGATTCATATTTCGTGAAAAACTAATAATTTCCCTTGCCAATTGCAAACTTTCCCCGCTTTTTTGCAAACTTTAGTAAATTTGGCAGTATTGGCAAGATATTTTAAGAAGGCGCATAGGAAATTGCATCAATTTCGATAAGCTATAAATTATTTTTATAATTGTACTCTCAAACTATTCTTACAATCAAAGTAAGTAAATTAAACGGCAAAACTTTAAAAGTTCTTGCAATGCTTTTGACATTTTGCCGTAAAACTTGTGTGCAAAATCTAAGGAAAATCTTTTTATTTGTGCGACACAGAAATTCGACGCCATTTACAACTTTGTGTGGTTCAACAAAAGAAAACTGGTTTGAATTTTGTAAATCAAAAAACATAAAAAAAAAACAAAAGAAATCGCGTTTGCCTTGGAGTGGATTTTTGGTGTTGTGCACAAAAACCGTTTAAACAAATAGCCTTACTCGCTTGAAATCATCATGTCGGAGACACCGGCAACACCCGAGAAATTAGCACCCGGCAAGCCACCGCTATACCGGCGCAGCAGCAGCGGCAGCCCCAATTCAACCTTACAATTGCCCAGTCCAATAATCACCAAACGCACAAGGACAGCATCGACGTAAGTCAAAAATGTAATCAATGACTTGAAAACATACTTTCATATCAAAAATATTTCTCAATTTTCTAGTTCGGCACGTGCCATGGAAAATCCCGTAGTCACGGGCATTGTCAAGTCCTTCAGTCGTACCAAAGGTCATGGTTTTATAGCACCTAAGGATGGTGGTGATGAACTATTTTGTCATATTTCTGAGTAAGTTGCAACCTAACTACTAAAACATTTCATTATCTAACAATGGTGATGAATGTCTGCCTTTTTAGCATTGAAGGCGAATACGTTCCCATGACCGGTGATGAGGTCAGGTATCGCTTGTGCGCCATACCGCCCAAAAATGAGAAATTTCAAGCTGTGCATGTTAAAATAATAAATTTAACACCAGAGGTCCATCACAGATGGGAGGAATAATTACATTAAAATCATTTGCCAAACTGGCTACAGTGAATGCGATGGTGGTGGTGGTGATGTGCAAGTAACAGCTACAGCCTGCTGCCAGTAAATAATTCCAATCAAACGTATTAATTACTGTACCATGATCTTGGAAAAAAGCACTGAAAAAACAACAACAACAACTATATGCCTCATTTTAATCACCAGTTCATTTACTTTAGTTCTTTTTTAATGAATGCTAAAGCAAAAAAATATTAAGATAAAAAATAAAATCGTTGTTAATTTTAAAATTCGTAAATTCTAACAGAATACTAAAAACTTACTAATAAATTGCTGAATACTATTTCAATTAAATAAACATTAACAATTAATAATAACTCATTTCACAAATATGTATGTATGTACGACAAATATGTCGTGCGAAGCATAACATCGATGACTATGTGGACGTGAATGTGTGTGTTCGAATTGGTAAACACACACGGATGATGACAAAAATAAGTTCACAAGTACAGGAGATGTTTTTTTTGTAGAATATCGTCGCTGCTCCGACCAAAACGGTCATGTGTTTTTCAATAACTTTTCAGGAGAGCCACAAAACTTGTTTATTTTGAATTATTTCTCATATATTCTACACAAAACTAATATAAATAACTTAGGAACCAATCAAGATAACGCGAAGAGATTTAAGGGTCGATGAACGAACACAAGAGCTTTAAAAAAGTCGGCACAGCGACGATATGCTTGTAAATTTGTAAAAATATTATATTGAAATAAGCTCTGTTTACCAACAAATGTCCTTGAAAATAATAAAGCTTGAGCTTTGTGGTAAAGAGGGAATTGTGGGGAAAAATATCCTCTCATGTTTGAATATTAACGGTCAAATTCAAAAAATATTGGTGCTAGACATTTTCGGCTGATATCTACTTCGCATGTACATGTTTGACATAATGGTAGATATATATGCAGCTGATGATGTACCATAGAGCATCAGTTCGTCACAAAGGGGTCTGAAGATAAACTCGTCATGGGGTTCTAAACGCGACATCCTAGTGCGTGACACACTGAATTTGACCAAAAATATCAAACAAAAAAATAACTTTTCTGATCGATTAGCCGAATTTAATGTATCATTTGATACACTTACACAAAAATTGATAACTAATCCTACGATCGACAAACACTAAAAAACAACACTGAATTTAGCTTGGACGTCTATTTTTTATAAGTATTGGGTAATTCAGTAAGAAAAATTATTTCAGTAGGAATTTACAGAACAATTTTTCAAATGTCATATTACACATCCTCCACAAATTATTTCCTCATTAAAAACCAACGTTCTACGAAGAATTGGGGGCCCAACAGTCTACTCTAATAAATTGTTGTCTTCTTTGGCCTGAAGAGTAACCAGGATAGATCCACGATCTTATATTAAATCCAGACAAAACTGCAGTTTGTTTTATGGTCATATTTCTTCAAAAAGTTGGCTGTCCGGAATGTAATTGGCGCTATGATGGAAACAAATTTGCTGCTTGAAATTCGAGCAGATTCCAGCAGATTTTTCCGAATGGCGAAAAATTCGTTGAACCGATTTTCGTATTTTTTTGTTATTATTTTTTTGTAATTTTGTTAAAAGTTTTAAAATATACGATTGGAAAAAGAAAATATAAAAAAAATATATGTCTTTTTAATTTTCATTTTTGTTGACTAGAAATTTCGATATCAAAAATTTAAATTTTATTAAAATTAAAAATATAGATTAAAATCGTAAATATTAAAATTAGTTTTAAAACAAAATTTAATTTATGTTTATATGTATATACATATATTATTAGTAATTTTTTGTATTGAAAATTATTAAACTTTTTTATTGAAAATTCATATTATTTGTATAATGGTGTACAAGATGTTTCAAAAGACGTGATTGAAAAACGAAAAAATAATATATGTTTTTTCTAAATTGATATTTTGCTGAAAAATTTCATATTCATATTTCATAAAATTTCATATTTTTCATTCAAATTCAAATTATGGCTGAAGTGCAGAAAATGGGGCGGGAGCCCAAGTAAAAAAATGTTTTCTTCATCTTGGTCCTCAAACATCGAAGTACTAGGTCAAAGTTGGCGCTGAGGCCCATGGGGACGTTCAATGCCGAAAATTTTAAAGCAAGTGATATTCAAAAATTAATTAATATATGTGGAAATTCAAACTATTAGCTTTCATTTTAAACGCAAATAAAACAAAATAAAATTGTTCCTACTGCGCTACGTTCATCGTTAACCATTTCTTGCCTGTTTTATTTAATTTTTTGTTAAAAATAGATGTAAGAGGGTGCATTGGCCCGTAGTGTCTTACATTTTACACCACTGGGTCGTCTCAACAAGTCGTTCATTTGAGTACATTCACATAAAGGATCACCATAGAACCCAAGAGCACCCTTTTTAGGTCCCTAGAGTCCAAGCCAAAAGAGTCCAAATCCCTCATGAATTATGTTTATAGCTAAGGTGGTTGGCCAATGATTTTAGATTAAAATTTTTTACATATGAATAGAAATTGAACAAAATTTTTAAATTTTATCGCGTATACTCAGAGATCTGATTATTTTAAGAAATATATGTCATAACTGTGTCCAATTTTTCCAATTTTACAGGACGCCGATTCAAATTAAGACATATGGACGTATCAATTTTGTTATTTGTAAAACCATTTATTATTTTTCCTCTTAACTTAGACATGTAATCCTTTGCTAAATTGTTCTATAAGTCCTATAAGACCCAAGTAAAAACCCCAGTTTTTACAAAAACGGAAGTATCAACTTTTTCCGATAACGGTACAGATATGTGGTTAAGTCTAGATATGTAGGTATTGCAGTAGCTATCATATATAATTTCCTATACAAATCCGATTTATCACTACTATGCCTTTATAAGGAGACGAACTGAAGGGGAATAATCTGTATAGCGCAGTTAACATACTGTTCACTAAAAATTAATACATACGCCACTCAATATTCTATATTCAATAGTCTTAACCAATAAAACAGCAAATAAGTATACATATTATTACTTACCCATAAGGTTTTATTAAAAATCCGCTTCAATCTTTATAGTTGATTCTACTTAGACAATAATTTTTATCCAATAATAAATTGAAATTGTCTCCTTATTTTTTATGTTGGGTTTATTTATTTAAATTTATTTATATTAAGTCCATTACGCAGCACTGACCACCAACTACACTCACTATTAATTTGTCAACCGTTATTAACGAATTTTATTAATTTAAGAACTTGTTTACGCAAGCACGATTTTGCACACCGGGTATAATTGAATTTAATTGTTCCGTTAAATAATCTTTAACTGTAATTTTTTTATTCCGCCGCATTATAATGGCTTAACGACATCAACAACATTAGATTGTTAAACTTCACTTCGTGTCCTGTTACATTTAGGTTTTGCAAGGATCCATTAATGCAATACACATTGTGGATATTTTCGACTAATGTCAAGTTATATGATTTAAACAGCTTTGGATACAACATTTTCATTGCTTTGTTTTGTGTCCAACACCAAACTTTGGCAAAGAGAAAGAAAGAGATTAACTTCAGGAAACTTCGACTGTCCGGCAAGCACTCATTTTACAATTTTAACGTATGATTTTTACAGAGTTTCTAAATAATTTATAAATATTCAATGTTCGGACAACGTTATATCTACAATTAATTACATATCCGACTAATTCCAATACGTTAATAAGATGTTCACTTGCAGCGATCATATTGTCAACCGCCATAACGAATTTATACCGCAAACTGCAGCGGAAAAAATCACAGTGTTGCCATTCAGAAATGTATGTACATTTGCAAACTAGAGATGGGAAATATCGATTACTACATACTTAATAACAAATAGTTGCAATAATTACAATAAATTTATTGTGGAAAATTATGCAAGAAATAGTGGTAAAATATAAATTTTCCATTAGTATATATGTATTTGATATAGTTTTTTATGGTAATCGAAAATTGAACTACTAGAAAGTTTGTGTATCAGTTAAGTTGTAATGTAATACATATTACCATATCTATATCCATATTTTTTCTAATTAATTTAATAATTTATGTTTCTATTATTTTTGACGCTACCTGTATACAGTTGCTTTGGTAAACAAATCGTTAAATTACCGTTTCTACTCATCCCTAATACTTGCACAGTTGTAACAAAAGGTAATCGAAAGGTAAGAGAACATTTATAAACAGGTGTTTTGAACGAGCCACTAATGGGGTAATTTACACTGCATATGTGGTTAGTTACATTAGTTGTAAATAAAAATAGAAAAGATACAGAACAAAAACGTTCTGTGACAGCTTCGAATTGACGGTGAAGACCCTGCAACACTTGACGCGTCAAACAGTTCGAAGCATTCAAAGCTAAAATATACACATAGGAAGAACGCGGTCGCATCCACCACCTCTCCACTAACTATACACATGACAGTCGAAGGGTGACGTGTCGATTATTGTTTTTATTTATAAAACAAATATAACAGCAGCGGGTGTCTGAGCTCTACTACTTAAGCAAACACGGACACGTTATGAGTCTGAGACGTCGTCAGAATTCCAAGGAGACTTTGGTGGAGCAGCCCCAAGACCATGGCGAACATGGGAAGCCAGACATACGCGGTGACAGGAGTAACATTGCCATACTCCTGTTTTTGTACATTCTGCAAGGTATACCAATTGGTTTAATAGCGGCAGTTCCTATGCTGCTGCAGAATCGTGGAGCGAGCTACAAGCAGCAAGCAGAATTCTCCTTTGCCTATTGGCCATTTAGTATGAAACTGTTGTGGGCCCCTATTGTGGATGCTTGCTATGTGAAAAAGTTTGGTCGTCGCAAGTCATGGATGGTACCGTGTCAATACCTGATTGGCATCTTCATGTTGTTTCTATCGTGGCAAGTGGATCGCTGGCTGGGCGGTGATGGTGTAGATCCCAACGTTCCTTTGTTGACAGCATTGTTCTTTATGCTTAACTTTCTGGCCGCTACCCAAGATATCGCCGTCGATGGCTGGGCTTTAACTATGCTGAAGCGCTGCAATGTTGGTTATGCCTCGACCTGTAATAGTGTGGGACAAACAGCCGGCTACTTTCTGGGATATGTGGCATTCATTGCTCTGGAGTCCAAAGATTTCTGCAATACTTATTTGCGTGCCGTACCAAAGGATACGGGTATGGTCACTTTGCCGGAGTTTTTGTGGTTCTGGGGATGGTGTTTCATGGTGGCCACCACATTAGTGGCAATTTTCAAAAAGGAGAACGATGTAAAAAATAAAGACGATGGCTCTCGATACACCGAAGAGCATGAAATGAATGTATACGAAAGTTACAAAATACTTTTGGACATGGTACGCATGCGTCCTGTGCAGATACTGGCTGGCATGCTGCTGACCGTAAAGGTGACCTTTGCCGCTTGTGATGCGGTTACCTCACTGAAGCTCATAGATGCTGGTGTGCCGAAAGAGAAACTTGCACTACTGGCCGTACCCATAATACCCTTGCAGATAGTATTACCGTTAGTAGTGAGTCGTTACACCAATGGTCCACGACCCATGGAGGTGTATCTCAAGGCAATTCCCTATCGTATTGTCTTCGCTTCTTTGGCTGCAGTTATAGCCTATTTGACGCCATATCTGATAGCTGGAGGCGAAGTGCCGCTCTACTACTACATACTGTTGATTATAAACTATGGCATATATCAGATATTCCTGTATTGCATGTTTGTGGCAGTCATGGCATTCTTTGCCAAAATCTCCGATCCCGCCGTGGGTGGTACTTATATGACATTCCTTAATACGCTCTCCAATTTAGGAGGCAATTGGGCCAACACGGTTATATTGTGGCTTGTCGATGTGTTGACATGGAAGGAATGTTTTCATGTCGAAGATAAGTTGGCCGAAAAGAATCATTGTTTGACAAAGAAACAGACACAGGTTAGAGCGAAAATTTTAAACTTTTTTTATAGCGGCTTAAAATTCTACACAAATTCTCTCTTTATTTTCAGGAATGTGTTGCCGCCGGCGGTGAATGTCAAATCGTCTTCGATGGCTACTACATAGAGGCTATTGTTTGTGTTGTCTACGGCATTATATGGTTGACTTTTATGCGTAAATGGATAAACTATTTACAAAATTTACCCACAAAGTCTTGGCTGGTAGTGACTTCGCCCAAATCTGCTTCCAAAAAGAGGTAGCAATTAACGGTATGACACTAAAGAGGCTACAAAAATGTTAAAACTCATGAATTGAATTGAAATTATGTGAAAGGTTTTTTTTTATTTGATTTTATAACGCCTTAAGACTTTTGTTCCTTAAGAGTTTTTGTGTTGTAAGTAATTGTTGACCACATCATATTTTATGTTGAGTATATTCCGAATTCCATAGAGACAGACAAACCGACACAAAATGCGTCATTGTATTATTATTATTTGTTGTTATACAGCTTCTTTCCATAGGTTATTTATAAATTTTTGGATTAATATTTTTTTTACTGTAAAACCATTTAACATTAAAGCTAAAAACGCTGAATAAAATAGAAAAATATACGTAAAATAGAGCACAAAAAATTTATTGTAATTGTTGTCTTATTTTCTGTTACGAAGGAAGGGTCGTATTTTATTTAATAGCTCTTTTTCTTATAGAAAAGTAGCAAGTGGCTTTTTACAGAACAATTATTTATAAATTTGAATCATCACAAAGATCATAACTTCTTTAAATTATGGCTTCTTAGTTAGATCGAAGCAATGACTTGTTTAACATAAGTTCCCCATAGATGGAATGCTATCATGGTTTTATGTTGAACCTATGACAAATTGATCTATTATGCTGGAGATTGAATATTTGTTTATTCCATTTAACTTTATTTTTTTTATTTTATATTAATCTTTTGAAGTCCCAACATAGGCATTTTATAGAAAATTGCCTTTGTAGCAGTTTTCTTTTATTTACAAATGTACCTCCAAATGTATTTTCATGTAAAAAATTAACTTCATCTGTACTTTTTTGTGAAAAAGTTCCTTCACAGGTCATTTTAAAATTCTTCAAATGGATTTTTGAAAGCATTTAAAGCGTATTCTTCACTAATAAACTAATATTTTGTTTATAATCAGATGTCTTATGTGTAATTTCGAATAAGAAAATATAGTTCCTTTAGAACTTTTTATAAGTTACACCTTTTCAGCAAAACGTTAGTAGTTATGACTAAGTATAAAAAACCACCCTCTATATTTTATTTTTCCCAGGTTCTTATTAAAACACAACACACAATTTTCTTTCTTTTTTTGGCCCAGAATAATTTTTTATTTGTTGATGTTGTTTTTGGCTGGTGGTTGTTGTTGATTATTCCGTTGTCGGCACTTTGTGTACAAAATATTATTAATATTATATCAAATGGAATCTTTGATAACATTTAAAATAATTTTTTTGACCTTGTATATAATATAGAATTATAGTTTTCAATAATATTTCCATGAATCAATCGAATCTTGATACTTTTGCTTACTCTTACGTTCAATTAAACCAGCCAAGTGTTCTGAGCGCATAGACAGCGAATCAATCTTTTCCACCAATTGTTGATAGGGACTCAGAGGTTGTGTGCCCATAACGACATGTCCCAATTTTGAATCAATCTTTGCATTTAGACGGGCATTACGTATAAGATTGACAATCCAGCATTCAGCTTCAGCAGGGTTCATGTTCAACTTGTCGGCCAACATGCTGATGGTAATGCATTGATGAATGCGACAGAAGGTCTCGAAGATCATAAGACGAGCATCTTCGACGAATTCATTGAGACAGCCGACAAAGAAGAAATCATTAAGGATGACCGATTGACATTCGTGCAATTTAAGACGAGCTCCTTCGAAATCGAAGTTGACATACAGACATTCTAAGAATTCAGTAATGGGATCGCGATATGTGTACGATTCCTGTTGGATGACCTTAATAAGATCCTTGAGGGCATTACGACGAGTGCGGTTGATAATGACAGCGGTGGCCAAGTAGCGCATTATGTGGGGGCACATAGTTTGGATGGCATTTAGGTACAAAGGTTTGTACAAGAACATTTCAATGATTAGATCACGACCCTTGGGATGATTGAAGAAGACCAAAACAGACCAGTGAATAAGCCATGTGCGTTGCTGCAAAGCTTGAATGGTCGAGAAGTTGGCATTGTCGATGTATTCGCGCAGGCGGGTAAGATCTTCCAAGGCGGTATTCCAATTCAAAGTTAAAATTTCAGCAGCCAATTTACCCCACAGGACATTCAAGTAGTTCTGTAAAGGAAAGTAATAAAAGAGGTAGAGTTAAAATTGAACAGATAGTATTACATATAAATACGAGAGGGGGAATGAATCGATCATGTTGTAGAGGGGATGGTGGGGAATATAGTCGTAAGTAAAACCAATTGTGGGAAACAAAATTTGATAACCACCAAAATATTTTTCCGATGATGCTCATCTTCTTTAAGTTTCTTTAAATTCACTTAAATACATTGTTATCTTAGCATCCTATATTTCAGAATTTTATTTCTACAGTTAAGCTGACTTGAAAATAAGATATGACTAAACTGACTATAATAAGAAATGGATGACAGTGGACCTTTTGAATGTATGTGTTCTTCAATTAGAAAACCGTATAAACTGCTGATAAGAATTTCGTTGTTGAAACTTTTCCCGATAAGTTATGGATATAATGACCGTGAATTAAGACTTTAGCGTGTCGTGTTGTTCTGGACTATAAGTAGTGTCTGTGGGGAGTTTTCCATAAAAAGTGTATTTGGGATACTGCTTTTTAATGAGTAGCTTTGAAGAAATTATTTAATATAGAATATATTTAGAGATAAAATTTGCAAACAAAAATCATAAAACAGCACATTATGTGTCTTTAAAAAAAAAAATATTCTGCAAAAATAATAATAAATATCCAATATATTTAAATATATGATTAAATAGCAATTATATATCCTTAGGAGTCCACAAACGATTATTCTTAATTGGTTCAATTGGTCAAAACATTGACCATTTTGTTTTTCTGCCAAACATTTCCGATCAATCAACAAAAGTGACGCTATGTACAGTTTTCGTACGAAAGAAACTTCACCTCCCCGTGTAATAGCAATTCAAATCACTTCCTCAGATACATTCTAAATTTCTTACCTTATCATCCGGCGACATAACAATCAAACAGAAGTACAGATATGAAGTTGACTCCTGGTAGTTACCACACTCGTACAAATACTTGGCCAATTTGTATGCACTCTCCAAGTGTTCTATCTTAAAGTTGTAGTCCTTTTGCAAAGCATTCACAAAAGTCTTGGAATCTTTCATGCTTTCACCATTCTTCAGGATATCGGTAGCCTTCATAATAGGCGCCACTTCATTTTGCAATTGCTTGAGTGTGGCCAATACTTCGGACTTACGTTGCACCAACTCCTCGGGCATCTCTTGACTCAGACCCAAGCGCTTCCGTGTGTCCATGGTGTAATCAATCATGTTCGTCTTGTTCACCGTCTCCAATATATATTCGAGCAGCTCTTTTTGATCGTAAATCTAAAAAATTAAAACACACGCATACATACGGGCGGGTTTCCCAGCCCGTCGTCAAAAGTTTTAGGTGATTGCCAGCATTGAAAACAAAATAGTTAAGAAAACTAACCTCTTTGCCACATAGAAATTCCAACAAGGGAAATGTCAAGTGCCGATCCAAAAATTGGCAATTAATCATAGTTAAATCGAACTCCGCCATAATGGTGCACGTAATTTACCAGTTTTCAATATTAATTTCTTAGTTTTTCGGCAACTTTTCAGCAAAAATAACGTGCTGACTCGAATTTACACAAAAATTCACAAACGTCGCCTATAGGCAAAAAAGAGAAAAGGAAAGACATACTAGTAGTGGCTACTTTTTGCAATCAACTGTGATGCTGTCAGGCAACTATGCGTGTACAGTAAACAAAGAGTTGCCAGACTCATGGGTGTACATAGTGCATATAAGTGTGTAATCGGGTTCGAAAATTATTTCGAAATAATTTTTTTAAAATATGTTTTGAAAATAAAATAAAATAAAATAAAATAAAATAAAATAAAATAAAATAAAATTACAAATTACAAATTACAAATTTTATTGAGCCTTTTGAAGTACAATGAATGATTTTGAATCGTGTTAGAAGACAATATTTAAGATTAGTGTATTATCCTAAAAACATTAAATTTATAAACAGTTACATACTTTGCAGGTTTAGTGTAAAATTATGTTTTAAAACAAAATATGTGTATGAGAAACGTCTTTGCTCCCGGGACTACAGTAACGTGAGAGTTTATATTATCTCGAATATAAATAAATAGTGTATAAAAATAAATGTAGGTATAAAAATATATATAAATTGAACAAATTAAACTTAAAAATTATATTTGGACGTATAAAAACAAATGGAAAAATTTTGGTATCAACCTCTATGGGTACCCGCTGTTGATTTTGAATAAAAATTGTGACAAATATTTACATTCGGATTAAAATTTGGAGGATTTTCGTTGACGTATCCAATTGGTGATAAGTAGTTCGTATTCGTCCAACTATTATGGTGTTGCCTATTATAAATATCAACAATTATTTGATTCGGGTGATCGCGAAGTCTAGAAATGAATCTTTTTAAAATATCGCAGACATATAAACCTATCGGCGTTATTCGCGACTCTCTGTAAATTACATTATTTGAGTACCGTTTATTCTCTGATTCAAAGTATTTCCCTACACAATGACGCAAAACTTTTCTCTCTAATATACCCATTTCTTTCATTATTATTGGGGAAATGCTAAACCAAATTGGGAATCCGTAAAGGAATATTGGTCTAATACTTGTCTTATATAAAAGTAATTTAGTGTTTTTGGGTAAATTTTTATTTATAAGAATTCTTGAAAATGTATTTAATATCCTGTACGCTTTGTTCATCACGTAACGTGCATGTTTATTAAACTTCATTAATTTGTCGAATTGAATGCCTAAGTATTTAAAACTATTTTTGAAAGGAATTTCCGTGCCGTCAATATTTAATTTTAATCTTTTACTCTCCGGAACAACAAATGACCTGCATTTTCCGGAGGCATTTCTAATACATATGGCTTCAGATTTCGAAATATTAATTTTGATTCCCCAAGTCTCATAAAAACTCCTCACTTTCGTTAAATGGTGTTTAACGTTATTTAAAGCTAAAATAGGAGATTCGTTATGTGAGTAAAGAAGAGAGTCATCCGCGTAAAGTAAACCGCAGGAATTATCATCAATGTGAGGGAAGTCATTCATAAATATATTGTATAAATGTGGAGCCAAAATAGACCCCTGAGGAACACCGGTATAGATATTTCCAAGATTTGAAATAAGATCGTCAAATTGTATACAAAAAGATCGGTTTGAAAAGAAACTATGAAATAATTTAACTATACTTGGACTAAAACCCAATTTAATCATCTTGAAGAGAATGCCGCCGTGAGAAGCATGATCAAAAGCTTTTTCAATGTCCAAAGAAATTGCAACCGTGCATTGTTTAATGCGCAAACTGCAAATGATATCGCTGTGAAATTTCAGAAGAGCATCTGTGGTCGAATGTCTTCTTTTAAACCCAAATTGATAATCTGATATGTAAGAACAATTCATATTCATATCCATTTTAATTCTAATTACGTTCTCAAATAGTTTACCCAAATTGGATAGTAAGGAAATTGGCCTCAAATTATTTATGTCGTAATTGCCAGCTTTTTTCCTAATTGGAACTATTTTCGAAATCTTCCAAGTCTTAGGGAAGTATGAATTGCTTATACAATTGTTGAATATTATCAACAAATACTCAAGTGCTTTCGCGGGCAGCTTCCTAATAATGTAATTTGAGATGTTATCCAGTCCATATGATTTTTTGTTGTTTGTATTAGCAACAATATTATCCAAATCTGATAATTGAACCAAATTGGGATTATTATTTAAGTTAAGCGCGGTATTTTGTGAGTTAAATACAATAATATTATTAGGTACACAGGAAATATATTCAGAGATAGTCTGATTAATTCTCTCTATATCACCAATTGGAAAGTCTCTATATATGTTAGAAAAGTAATCCCGGAGCTTTTCCAGACATACGGATTTGTCCGAGATTACGGAACCATCGACTGATAATTTTTTCAACTGACTTTTTTTTTGTAATTTAAGATTTTATAAATTGAATTGTGAGCCCTAGGCCCTGGTTTAATATTTCGTAACCTTCTATTGAAATTATTTTGTTGTTCGATTTGAACTAGCTCTTTAATAATAATGTTCAGTAATTGAATTTGTTTGGATAACAGTAAATATTGCGAATCGAATCGATTTAACGTGCTACTGAATATATTTTTCAATTCCCTTTGCCATCTGTACTTAACTTTATATAAGTTTCTGATGTTCTGTGAAACATTGAAATATTTCCCTCTCAATTCAATTGAATCAGAATGTGATAAGTTTGCCTGTATAATCCTTTCCGTAAATTTGTCAATATACAAGTCAATATCATTATTGGATAGATTTACCTCGGCATCTGGGTAATCTTCCAATAATGATAAAATAATATCTTGCTTGTAATCATTCCAATTGGTGCGTTTAAATGATCTAAAAGTTTGTGGAGATCGTGTAATGATGTCAAAATTTGGAAGTTTTATATGCAATTTTAGGGGAAAGTGATCAGAAAATGTCGGTAAACTAGCTACATCAACATTTAAGGAATCAAGATTAATCAAGTTTGAACTTATAATAAAATGGTCAAGAAACGATGACCCATTTGGGAATGAAGGTGTTCGATCTGAAATCCTTACAAATTCTAAAGGAAACATTTGAAGCCAGTCAAAAAGAGCAGATCCATTCATGTTATTTATAGAATCTCCCCAAGATATATGTCTAGAATTAAGGTCACCTCCGAGGATAACACCATGGTAGTTCATCGAAAATCGGTATATCGATGACAATCCGTCATGAATATCGTTTCGCAGAGAGTTGCAAGGAAAGTACAATGAAGAAATGAGAAACTTTTTGTTTATTCCATTATCAGAAATTTCTATTTCAACCGTTATGTTTGGAAGATTAAAGTTTGGAATTTGTACAACTTGAAATTTAAAAAATTTACGAATTGCCATACCAATTCCCTGTAAATTATCATTTCTTATAAAAAAGTAATTGTCTAAATGAACACGATGAATATCCCGTAAGTGTGTTTCTTGAATAAAAGCAATGTCAATTTCATTATTCCTTAAGATGTTGAGAAGTTCTATTCTTCTACTCGATTCTCTTAGAGACCTTACGTTAAAAGTCAAAAAAGTAAAGTGATTACGGTTCATATTTTTGTTTCACTTCATCTATAAGCTTTAAACATTGGGCAACAGCATCTTCTTTCGACAATGCCTTATATGATTTTACAAAGTTTTCTATTCTTTCCTCAAGAGTTTGTGTGTTGCAAATAGTGTTAGCAATTTTTAAAAACTCCACTATAATAGGAGGTAGCTCCGATTTTTTTTTCAGTTCCGGTGAACTTTGAAATAAACTAGCAAACGATTGTCCTGGAATTGTGAAACCATAACTTTGAACTGTATCTATAACTTTTGATGAAGCTTGTTGCTGTCTAAATAATGCCTGTTCTTTTAGTTTCTCGTTTCTCCGTAAAATAGCAGTATATACCTTACAGCCCCTATAACTCGCAGGATGCCCCCTTTCTCCGCAGTTAGCGCAATAAGGAAGGTTGTCTTCACTTGAAACAAATGAACATTTTCCCGGAAGATGCTTCTCGTCACATTTCACACAAACATAAGGTTTGTTACAATTTTTAGACATATGGCCCCACTGTTGGCAACGCCAACATTGTGGAATTTTTGAATTCATCTTGGGATGTTCCCATGATATACCCTGATTTAAAATAATACGAATTGGACTTAAATCCCTTATAGATTTTCCCGGACGTAAAGTTACTAAAAATAGTCCTGTATCTATATTATGTTTCTTGCTATAATCCGTTTTGAATTTAGATACAATTTCAACAGTGTTGGGGACGTGTTTCTCTAAGTCTGCCATAATGTCCTCTAACTCTGTCTTATGGTGTAACCCTCGAATAACTAATGACGACTTTTTTAAATCTTTAGGTGTGTAAGAATAAGAATCTATATTTCCGTTTCTTAAAATAGTCATCATTTCCGAATGAACTGATGATTCTTTAAGATATAATTTGCTCTTCCATTTGTTTTTATTTACAATTTTAAATGTAATATTTTTTGCGTTGAGTTGTTGAATCAAATGCAAAAGGTTTTATTTGACTTGTTCGTGTTCTTATTCTTTTCTATCACAGGAATATCCTGACCTTCTTCTATAATTAAATCTCCTAAAATTTGAAATCTGTTTTGTGATGTAGTGTCCGATGTGTCATCCCTAATGTGTTGTGTGCTAACTAAAGATAAATCGACTATATCTACGTTTTTCCGCTTCCTTTTTCCTTTGGTATGTTGAAATTGTGAGTTGTTGGTAGTTGCTTCTGTGTCCCTTGTGTCCATTTCCGTTACATTGGTTCCCTTTGTTGCAGCCAAATAATTCCGCTGTAGTATTTCCTCAAATTCCTTAGCCTTTTCTCCTGCAATTTGAAATGTTTCCCTCTGTTTGTTGATTCTGTCCGCTGAGCATTCTTCATCCTGTACATTTGATAAAATGTTGACATTAGAGCGAGCGTCCTTGGAATTTTCCGTGGGGAGATTCTTTTCCATATGTTGCGCCTTTATTACGGATGTGTTTTTGTCCAGGATCTGTTCTTTATGACGATTTTTCCCATTGAAGGCGAAATAGATATGTATTTATTTATTTTTTCAATATTTTCAATATTTGATAATTATTTATATATATTTTTTTTATACGTCTTATTCGTTTGAATATTTCAAACGAACTCCTAAAATAAAATAAAATAAAATAAAATAAAATAAAATAAAATAAAATAAAATAAAATAAAATAAAATAAAATAAAATAAAATAAAATAAAATAAAATAAAATAAAATAAAATAAAATAAAATAAAATAAAATAAAATAAAATAAAATAAAATAAAATAAAATAAAATAAAATAAAATAAAATAAAATAAAATAAAATAAAATAAAATAAATTAAAATAAAATAAAATAAAATAAAATAAAATAAAATAAAATAAAATAAAATAAAATAAAATAAAATAAAATAAAATAAAATAAAATAAAATAAAATAAAATAAAATAAAATAAAATAAAATAAAATAAAATAAAATAAAATAAAATAAAATAAAATAAAATAAAATAAAATAAAATAAAATAAAATAAAATAAAATAAAATAAAATAAAATAAAATAAAATAAAATAAAATAAAATAAAATAAAATAAAATAAAATAAAATAAAATAAAATAAAATAAAATAAAAAAAATAATTTTAATGTAACATCTTAAGCCCAGCATAGAAATAAAACGCATCTGTCAAATAATTTATTGTTTTAAATTAATCGATGTTTTTTTACATTTTTGCCATGTAATAATATAAATAGTTTTATTGAAATCCATTAAATGACGTATGAAATGTTCTGTAGTGTTAATTTTACATTTTTTTTATTTTATTCATTACATAACCGCACCATACGACCATTTATGGTTAACATTAAAACAACACCAATAAAAAATTTAAATTTAAGAAAAACATATATAAAATAGTTATTAAATGATTACTAATATAATATTTAACATAAAAAGAATAACAATGGTGTTGAATAAGCTATATGAGTAAAATACAATTTATTTAAAATATTATTTAAAAAAAAAACAAAATTTAAAAACATCTTGTCTTTCCATTGTGTAATGTTAATAAAATCAACAACATTTCAATTTAATTCAAATATAAATTTAAATTCAATGATAAATTTAAATTTGAACACTACATTCGAGCGCTACTCCTCAAAACAGTTGCAGTTCATGAGTTTTTTCATATTTATAAATGTGGGACGGGATCCGGATATTCACCATTACTTTGGTTTTTTATAGCATGCGTGAATTTTAACGGCATACAAGATATTGTGCTACAAATAAATGCTCTTAAATTTTCGTTACTGGCAGCACTGTTCTCCCTGTCACTGCAGTTAGCGGTATTAAGACCGTTATGTCAGTCAACAAATTGATCAGTGGATGTGAAATTAAATAAATGTTTACTAATTTATACAAATCATACTGAAAACAACATTCTCTCTGTAATAACTTGTAAATCGGTTGTTGATCATTAAAAAAATTCGATACTATACGTTTTAATCGTTAATTATTCATGATGGTCCTTCCGTTCGTTGTTTGACGAAGTTTCGTATCTTATCAATTTGTTGTAAAAATGCAGTTACAAGAAGGCATAGTGAATGTATAAACCGTTACTTGATGATATTATTATCATATAAGTTAGCGGAATTTAAATCAACGATGATGTATTGAGCGGAAGACATATGTGTGTGAATAAACATTCCAATTGATTTGGTGATTTAATATAGCATGCATGCATATTTATAAGTTTTTTTTATCACATGCAACATCCAACCATACTAACAAATACTTCTAAATACTCATAGCTGGCAACACTGCAATCGCCGTCACTGCAGTTTGCAGTATAAAGTTCGTTATGGTGGTCGACAAAGTGATCAGTGCAAGTGAAAACTTAATAAATGCGTGCTAAAATTATTTAAAAATCACATAAATCACAAAGAAAACATGCTGTCACGTCTTATTATTTATAAATCGGTTATTAGTCGTAAAAAAATTAGTAACCTATGAACTAAATTCGCTAATTAATCATGTTCTGTCGTGCCGGTCGGTGTTCTGTGGTGGTCTTGTCTCTCAGTACTTTGCTGTTGTGAAAATTCTCTTAAAAGAAGTCTGTGCAAATCCTAAAACTGTTAGTCGATGATATTAACGCAATTCAACAAGTGTAAAACAAATTGACAATAAGTATTAAACTAATGACAAAATTGTGTTCCCATATATTCCAATTAGTTATTTGAGTGTGTTTTTTTTTTGCACAGGCAATATCTTGCCGTAAACATATATTCATAACTGGCAACACTGTTTTCGCTGTCACTGCAGTTTACGGTATTTAGTTCGTTATGGCGGTCGAAAAATTGATCAGTGCAAGTAAAAATTTAATAAATGTATGCTTAAATTGTTTGTAAATCGCACAAATCGCAAAGAAAACATCTTAAAAAGTGTAATTAATCATAAATCGGTTGTTGTTCAGAAATAAGAAACTAAACGTTAAAATGGCAAATAAATCATGTTCGGTCGTGCCGGTCGGTGTTCTGTGAAGTCTCTCTTTTTAAATACTTTGTTGTTGCGAATTTTTAGAAATGAAATGAAAGCTTAAAGCTGTGGTGGACAGAACGTTAATAATCCTGAATAAATCCGGTGTGGCAATTAATTTCGCCAAAAAAAAAAGATTGTTTAAAAATGGCGACGCCGGCTAAACATAATTAGGGCTTTCGGTACGGACGTCGGTGAGTGTTGTGTTATATTTCGTATTTTCGCAAATCGGTTGTCGTGAAAAACAAAACTTTATCGGGATTCAAAGTGTGTGCAAATGTCTACCAAATGGAATAGTGCGCAAATTTGGAATGTGGACACAAATAATCTTATTATTATCAAGCAAAGTAGATTTTCTGCGGCGGATGAAATGGACTATCTACAAGGTGTTGTGACAGAAATTCTCAATGGTAAGTTTAAATCATATACATATAGAATAGTAGATCCCATTTTACTTAAAGGAAAACATAGATTTTCTAAATAAATATATTTAAACAAATAATTTTGAAACTTATTAATGGATTGCAATTATATGTAGAACTTTTGTCATTGCTCTGGATTTCAACATAAAAGTAGACATTTTTATTTATTCTTTTCCTCAAAGAACTATTGAACATTTTAACATTATTTTTAAATTCGCATATTTTTATATTAATATAAATTTCCTTCTGCGTTGTCTACTGTATCTTAAAAAAAATTAAATTTTAACATTGTTGTTTTTGTATTTATTCGGTCTGTTTAAGTGAACATTGATTTGGAATTTATTTCAAGCTCAAGACCAGACCTCTAATGTAATTTTTATTTATATCAACATTAATTTGAAACTTAAGAAGTGCCCTTTACACTGACAGACATGTCTGGGAGACAAATAGGCCGTGTAAATATCTGTCTTCCCCCTTATATAATAGAATTATCTGTCGAACTTTCAATTTTTACCAGCAGTCTACATGAACGGTGTAGCGGATCATTAAAATGTTATTTCTACAAAAATTTAGCACATCACTTTCTGAATGGTAATTCCTTAAAAGTTTTCTTTTTTGACTTCTAGTGGGCCCGGCAATGCTTCGCTATTGCATATTATTTAAAAAAATGGGCGTAAAAGTGGGCGTGGTCGAAAAAAAGTACCCTATAAGTCATGCCAGAGTCCCAGTAAAATGCTGTGAAAATTTTAGGAAGATCGGTCCAGAGGTTTGGTCTCCTATAAGGTACAAACAAACAAATAAACAAACACACATTCCATTTTATATATATAGATATTGAAGATTTCTTTGACACCAAAAAAAAATCTCTCGAACCTTTCCCTACATTATCAGACATGTCTTCCCAGATTTTGTCTTCCCAGACAAGCCTGCGCAGACCGAATACATCACCCTAAACTGGGAGATAAGTCTGGGCAGACAATATATCTTACAGACTTGTCTACCAGTGTAAAGTGGGTTTTAAAAACATTTTTATTAATACATTGTTTATTGTGCTAGTATCTTAGAATCGGCTATGAATTTTAATGACCATGTTTATAGACCATTTGTATGCTTCTTGGCAATCCGTTTAAATATTGTCTTCACAGAAATTGTATATTTGAGATATTCTTTAGATATCCGTTTACCCAAAAGGTACAACGGGATACCAAAATCAAGTTATAGAGAATGCCATGAACTTCAACTGCATTTTCCGTAATTCTAATCTACAATTTAGGTGATATGCAGATTTTACTATACCGAAAAAAACATTTATTTTTATTCAATAAGATTAGACAGTTATAAAAGTTGTCCTCTTGTAGGGTCCTGTTGCGATTTTTGTGCATTTGGTTGTACAGATGATTATTATTTACAAGTTTTGAAAGCTTCTAATGTTGTTTTTATAGCTGATTTAGATGAAAAATGCGATTTAAATCAAAACTTTTTAAAATCAACTACCAATGTCAAATATTCCTCCAGATCATGGACATTAAATATTTAGTATAATTTTCATTTTGTCATTGTATTAAGTTACAGTAGACGTACACATAGCGTCCCCAATCTTATGGCAAGAAAATCGGTAGATTTCATTTTAGATATTTAAAAGGTGTTCAGTTTTTCAGTGGTGTTTCCTTGGAGTTTTAGCTTTTCTTATTACACTATTATTTTGAGGCCTGATGTTCCTTCCAAAATTTGATTGGGCATGATGAGATAAGAACATGCAACTATAATGCGGTGTACCAGGGTTTGAATCCATGTCTCAGTCATCTACATTTCTTTGATCGTTCCTCGATGTTGTTGACAGCAACTTCGCAGTAGTCAGGTCTAAAAAAGCTTCTCAAACGAATTCGCAGAGTGAAGCGTGTTAACCATTCAAATGTCAGAAGCTCTTCCATATCTCATTCATGGGATGTGAATAGAAAATAAATTTTAGTTTATTCTGTATAGAAATTGTGTAGTAAAGAGATTGTTGTTAATAAAACATTTTTGTAATATTAATAACATTTTAAGTTAAAAATCGTATTCGATTAATTGATATTTATGTATTATTTTGCTCCTCATCGACTAATTCCCAATTAAAATCTGTAATAATTTCACATTTTAGCATTGTTTCTAATTCCAGTTTTTAATATAGTACTGTGACGCTATATTGTTTTGATATTCAATCGAAGCAAACAAGAAAGTTGAGGAATTTAGCCCACATGTTGAAGTAACGACAACAGCATCAACTTGATTAAATAAAATTATACTATCTTGTCAACGTTTAATAAATTATTGATTTTCTTTTTTATTCAAATGCAGCCAAATACGAAATATCCAATACCACTTATTCTCCAGATTAGTCATCACTTTCCAGTGAAATGTTGCTGCCGAAACGTTGATACAATTGTGCCTTCAAATCATTCATTTCCCCTTTGATAACATTAGCTTCAGCTTCTATGCTGGCAATTTCCTTTGAGGTTTGCTCTTTGGCTTCTTGCAAAAGTTCCTGAAACAATAAAAACTTCTTAGTACAAATAATCCACTATTTCGATAGTATTTCCTGCTCACCTGAGTTCTGCTCAATTTGTGTGATAAAAACACTTCACCAATTAGGAAAGGAATGTCCTCATCTTCATCGAATAGCTCAATTTCATCTAGAGCTTCTTCCAAACTTTTTAAATCGTTTTTCTTCATTTCCATATCAACTTTCAGGCCATCCATACGGGCATTGTGCTTAGCGAATTTATTGATTTTCTGTTGATCCTCAAAGGAGATGTGAACATCATCGTGCTGTAAAATGTTGTAAGAAACTATGAGAATTTGTTTATATTTTGTTCTGCAGCCACAAAGAAATGAGTAAGCATCGACTCCCAACACCCGGAGCGAAGTGAGGTTAGAGTAGTTTATTTGTAGGGATACTCTGTGTTTACGTTTGCCCATTAAGGTTCTTACATTTTGGAATACTTTATTGTTTCCTGAAGCAACTTTTGCAGCCATTTTTAAATTGTACTTTTGTTAATATCTGTGACTATTATCAAATTGCTAAACAGTTGTGCCTAACCAGCAGCAGAGCAGACCAATAACAAAAAATTTATCAGCACAATTAGAATATTTTCGCCGTGGGTGTGTTCAGTTGTTTCAAAATAAGCAACGAGCAGTTGTTAGATATGGTAGTATTTGAGTGTGAGAGGTCGAAATAGGTGGCAATATTGAGAACGTTAAAGATGGACTATTTCAAAAAAAGGAACAATAGAAAAAAGAAAAGAATTGAGAGAAGGCAAGTTCCTTCCATTTGTTTTCTTTTCCAAAAAAGGGAATTGCTAATGTTGATAACAAGGTATTAAAAAAGGGTTTCATTCGAATAGAAGATTATTTTCGGGACACTTAAACGACAGAAAACTATGAGATTTAAATTTAAAATTGACCACTTATTACTTAAGGGACGGTCAGATTAGTCAAATATTTGACCCAAATATGTTTTCTTACATTTGCTCAACAAATTGTCAAAGAAATACAGTGTTGATTTTGTGTCCACACTAGGCACATTTGATTGCCTCCTTTTGTTTGATCAAACACGTGTCGAACTGTGTGAAATAGACATTAGGGAAAACATATTTGCCCTGCGGTCACACTTGAACGAATATTTGCAACAGCAAATAATATCAGCAAATAAAATTTGTTTTCTGTGATGCGTGTTTCCTTTTATCCTCTTATTTTCTCTAACTTCAACATAATTGGCGACGGTTTGTTTGTAATTTCAATATATTTATTCATTGTTTTGTCTTTCGAACAGATGTTTTTGCTATAACTAATAATTTTTTAGACGACATATAATTTTACTTATTATGTAGATTCTAGTAGAAATTACATTTTTATTCTGCCACAATTTATCCGTGTTGAAAGCTTTTGTTTGTAAATGAAGTTTACGAGATAAACGCATATAAAGATTGCCATGTGAAAATCCACCATTGGTTACCCATTTCATGGTGATATCTGCATCTATAGAAGTGATTTCTTAAGTATTTTATAGTGATCACAAATTAAGCTCCTGTTTTCGATTAGACGCTTAGTTTACGAGATAATCGCATTTAAAGATTTCCATATGAAAATCCACCATTAGCCGCCCAATAGATATGCCTACCTATTACCAGTGATTTCTTAAGTATTTTATAGTGATCACAAATTAAGCTCCTTTTCTCGATTAGACGCATAGTTTACGAGATAATCGCATTTAAAGATTTCCATATGAAAATCCACCATTTGCCGCCCATTTCATGGTGATATGCCCATCTATTACCAGTGATTTCTTAAGTATTAAGTATTTCTTAAGTATGATCACAAATTAAGCTCCTTTTCTCGATTAGACGCTTAGTTTAAGAGATAATCGCATTTAAAGATTTCCATATGAAAATCCACCACTAGCCGCCCATTTTATGGTGAGATGCCCATCTATTACCAGTGATTTCTTAAGTATTTGACAGTGATCACAAATTAAGCTCCTTTTCTCGATTAGACGCTTAGTTTACGAGATAATCGCATTTAAAGATTTCCATATGAAAATCCACCATTAGCCGCCCATTTCATGGTGATATGCCCATCTATTACCAGTGATTTCTTAAGTATTTTATAGTGATCACAAATTAAGCTCCTTTTCTCGATTAAACGCTTAGTTTAGGAGATAATCGCATTTAAAGATTTCCATATGAAAATCCACCATTAGCCGCCCATTTCATGGTGATATCTCCAACTATAGATGTGATTTCTAAAGTATTTTTTAGTGATCACAAATTAAGCTCCTTTTCTCGGTTAGACGCTTAGTTTACGAGATAATCGCATTTAAAGATTTCCATATGAAAATCCACCATTAGCCGCCCATTTCATGGTGATATGCCCATCTATTACCAGCGATTTCTTAAGTATTTGACAGTGATCACAAATTAAGCTCCTTTTCTCGATTAAACGCTTAGTTTAGGAGATAATCGCATTTAAAGATTTCCATAAGAAAATCCACCATTAGCCGCCCATTTCATGGTGATATGCCCATCTATTACCAGTGATTTTGTAAGTATTTTATAATGATCACAAATTAAGCTCCTTTTCTCGATTAGACGCTTAGTTTACGAGATAATCGCATTTAAAGATTTCCATATGAAAATCCACCATTAGCCGCCCATTTCATGGTGATATCTCCAACTAAAGATGTGATTTCTAAAGTATTTTTTAGTGATCACAAATTAAGCTCCTTTTCTCGATTAAACGCTTAGTTTACGAGATAATCGCATTTAAAGATTTCCATATGAAAATCCACCATTAGCCGCCAATTTCATGATGATATCTCCAACTATAGATGTGATTTCTAAAGTATTTTTTAGTGATCACAAATTAAGCTCCTTTTCTCGATTAGACGCTTAGTTTACGAGATAATCGCATTTAAAGATTTCCATATGAAAATCCACCATTTGCCGCCAATTTCATGGTGATATGCCCATCTATTACCAGTGATTTCTTAAGTATTTGACAGTGATCACAAATTAAGCTCCTTTTCTCGATTAGACGCTTAGTTTACGAGATAATCGCATTTAAAGATTTTCATAAGAAAATCCACCATTAGCCGCCCATTTCATGGTGATATGCCCATCTATTACCAGTGATTTTGTAAGTATTTTATAATGATCACAAATTAAGCTCCTTTTCTCGATTAGACGCTTAGTTTACGAGATAATCGCATTTAAAGATTTCCATTTGAAAATCCTCCATTAGCCGCCCATTTCATGGTGATATGCCCATCTTTTACCAGTGATTTCTTAAGTATTTTATAGTGATCAAAAATTAAGCTCCTTTGATTAGACGCTTAGTTTACGAGATAATCGCATTTAAAGAATTCCATATGAAAATCCACCATTATCCGCCCATTTCATGGTGATATGCCCATCTATTACCAGTGATTTCGTAAGTATTTGACAGTGATCACATATTAAGCTCCTTTTCTCGATTAGACGCTTAGTTTACGAGATAATCGCATTTAAAGATTTCCATATGAAGATCCACCATTAGCCACCCATTTCATGGTGATATGCCCATCTATTGCCAGTGATCACATATTAAGCTCCTTTTCTCGATAAGACGCTTAGTTTACCAGATAATCGCATTTAAAGATTTCCATATGAAAATCCACCATTAGCCGCCCATTTCATGGTGATATGCCCATCTATTACCAGTGATTTCTTAAGTATTTGACAGTGATCACAAATTAAGCTCCTTTTTTCGATTAGACGCTTAGTTTACGAGATAATCGCATTTAAAGATTTCCATATGAAAATCCACCATTAGCCGCCCATTTCATGGTGATATGCCTATCTATTACCAGTGATTTCTTAAGTATTTTATAGTGATCACAAATTAAGCTCCTTTTCTCGATTAGACGCTTAGTTTACGAGATAATCGCATTTAAAGATTTCCATATGAAAATCCACCATTAGCCGCCCATTACATGGTGATATCTCCACCTACAGATGTGATTTCTTAAGTATTTTTTAGTGATCACAAATTAAGCTCCTTTTCTCGATTAGACGCTTAGTTTACGAGATAATCGCATTTAAAGATTTCCATATGAAAATCCACCAGTTGCCGCCCATTTCATGGTGACATACCCATCTATTACCAGTGATTTCTTAAGTATTTTATAGTGATCACAAATTAAGCTCCTTTTCTCGATTAAACGCTTAGTTTACGAGATAATCGCATTTAAAGATTTCCATATGAAAATCCACCATTAGCCGCCCATTTCATCTATTACCAGTGATTTCTTAAGTATTTTATAGTGATCACAAATTAAGCTCCTTTTCTCGATTAGACGCTTAGTTTACGAGATAATCGCATTTAAAGATTTCCATATGAAAATCCACCATTAGCCGCCCATTACATGGTGATATCTCCACCTACAGATGTGATTTCTTAAGTATTTTTTAGTGATCACAAATTAAGCTCCTTTTCTCGATTAGACGCTTAGTTTACGAGATAATCGCATTTAAAGATTTCCATATGAAAATCCACCATTAGCCGCCCATTTCATGGTGATATGCCCATCTATTACCAGTGATTTCTTAAGTATTTTATAGTGATCACAAATTAAGCTCCTTTTCTCGATTAGACGCTTAGTTTACGAGATAATCGCATTTAAAGATTTCCATATGAAAATCCACCATTAGCCGCCCATTTCATGGTGATATGCCCATCTATTACCAGTGATTTCTTAAGTATTTTATAGTGATCACAAATTAAGCTCTTTTCTCGATTAGACGCTTAGTTTACGAGATAATCGCATTTAAAGATTTCCATATGAAAATCCAGCAATAGCCGCCCATTACATGGTGATATCTCCACCTACAGATGTGATTTCTAAAGTATTTTTTAGTGATCACAAATTAAGCTCCTTTTCTCGATTAAACGCTTAGTTTACGAGATAATCGCATTTAAAGATTTCCATATGAAAATCCACCATTAGCCGCCCATTTCATGGTGATATCTCCACCTACAGATGTGATTTCTTAAGTATTTTTTAGTGATCACAAATTAAGCTCCTTTTCTCGATTAGACGCTTAGTTTACGAGATAATCGCATTTAAAGATTTCCATATGAAAATCCACCATTAGCCGCCCATTTCATGGTGATATGCCCATCTATTACCAGTGATTTCTTAAGTATTTTATAGTGATCACAAATTAAGCTCCTTTTCTCGATTAGACGCTTAGTTTACGAGATAATCGCATTTAAAGATTTCCATATGAAAATCCAGCAATAGCCGCCCATTACATGGTGATATCTCCACCTACAGATGTGATTTCTTAAGTATTTTTTAGTGATCACAAATTAAGCTCCTTTTTTCGATTAGACGCTTAGTTTACGAGATAATCGCATTTAAAGATTTCCATATGAAAATCCACCATTAGCCGCCCATTTCATGGTGATATCTCCACCTACAGATGTGATTTCTTAAGTATTTTTTAGTGATCACAAATTAAGCTCCTTTTCTCGATTAGACGCTTAGTTTACGAGATAATCGCATTTAAAGATTTCCATATGAAAATCCACCATTAGCCGCCCATTTCATGGTGATATGCCCATCTATTACCAGTGATTTCTTAAGTATTTTATAGTGATCACAAATTAAGCTCCTTTTCTCGATTAGACGCTTAGTTTACGAGATAATCGCATTTAAAGATTTCCATATGAAAATCCACCATTAGCCGCCCATTTCATGGTGATATGCCCATCTATTACCAGTGATTTCTTAAGTATTTTATAGTGATCACAAATTAAGCTCCTTTTCTCGATTAGACGCTTAGTTTACGAGATAATCGCATTTAAAGATTTCCATATGAAAATCCAGCAATAGCCGCCCATTACATGGTGATATCTCCACCTACAGATGTGATTTCTAAAGTATTTTTTAGTGATCACAAATTAAGCTCCTTTTCTCGATTAAACGCTTAGTTTACGAGATAATCGCATTTAAAGATTTCCATATGAAAATCCACCATTAGCCGCCCATTTCATGGTGATATGCCCATCTATTACCAGTGATTTCTTAAGTATTTTATAGTGATCACAAATTAAGCTCCTTTTCTCGATTAGACGCTTAGTTTACGAGATAATCGCATTTAAAGATTTCCATATGAAAATCCACCATTAGCCGCCCATTTCATGGTGATATGCCCATCTATTACCAGTGATTTCTTAAGTATTTTATAGTGATCACAAATTAAGCTCCTTTTCTCGATTAGACGCTTAGTTTACGAGATAATCGCATTTAAAGATTTCCATATGAAAATCCACCATTAGCCGCCCATTACATGGTGATATCTCCACCTACAGATGTGATTTCTTAAGTATTTTTTAGTGATCACAAATTAAGCTCCTTTTCTCGATTAGACGCTTAGTTTACGAGATAATCGCATTTAAAGATTTCCATATGAAAATCCAGCAATAGCCGCCCATTACATGGTGATATCTCCACCTACAGATGTGATTTCTTAAGTATTTTTTAGTGATCACAAATTAAGCTCCTTTTCTCGATTAGACGCTTAGTTTACGAGATAATCGCATTTAAAGATTTCCATATGAAAATCCACCATTAGCCGCCCATTTCATGGTGATATACCCATCTATTACCAGTGATTTCTTAAGTATTTTATAGTGATCACAAATTAAGCTCCTTTTTTTGATTAGACGCTTAGTTTACGAGATAATCGCATTTAAAGATTTCCATATGAAAATCCACCATTAGCCGCCCATTTCATGATGATATACCCATCTATTACCAGTGATTTCTTAAGTATTTTATAGTGATCACAAATTAAGCTCCTTTTCTCGATTAGACGCTTAGTTTACGAGATAATCGCATTTAAAGATTTCCATATGAAAATCCACCATTAGCCGCCCATTTCATGGTGATATGCCCATCTATTACCAGTGATTTCTTAAGTATTTTATAGTGATCACAAATTAAGCTCCTTTTCTCGATTAGACGCTTAGTTTACGAGATAATCGCATTTAAAGATTTCCATATGAAAATCCACCATTAGCCGCCCATTTCATGGTGATATACCCATCTATTACCAGTGATTCCTTAAATATTTGACAGTGATCACAAATAAAGCTCCTTTTCTCGATTAGACGCTTAGTTTACGAGATAATCGCATTTAAAGATTTCCATATGAAAATCCACCATTAGCCGCCCGTTTCATGGTGATATGCCCATCTATTACCAGTGATTTCTTAAGTATTTTATAGTGATCACAAATTAAGCTCCTTTTCTCGATTAGACGCTTAGTTTACGAGATAATCGCATTTAAAGATTTCCATATGAAAATCCACCATTAGCCGCCCATTTCATGGTGATATCTCCACCTACAGATGTGATTTCTTAAGTATTTTTTAGTGATCACAAATTAAGCTCCTTTTCTCGATTAGACGCTTAGTTTACGAGATAATCGCATTTAAAGATTTCCATATGAAAATCCACCATTAGCCGCCCATTTCATGGTGATATCTCCACCTACAGATGTGATTTCTTAAGTATTTTATAGTGATCACAAATTAAGCTCCTTTTCTCGATTAGATGCTTAGTTTACGAGATAATCGCATTTAAAGATTTCCATATGAAAATCCACCATTAGCCGCCCATTTCATGGTGATATGCCCATCTATTACCAGTGATTTCTTAAGTATTTTATAGTGATCACAAATTAAGCTCCTTTTCTCGATTAGACGCTTAGTTTACGAGATAATCGCATTTAAAGATTTCCATATGAAAATCCAGCAATAGCCGCCCATTACATGGTGATATCTCCACCTACAGATGTGATTTCTTAAGTATTTTTTAGTGATCACAAATTAAGCTCCTTTTCTCGATTAGACGCTTAGTTTACGAGATAATCGCATTTAAAGATTTCCATATGAAAATCCACCATTAGCCGCCCATTTCATGGTGATATACCCATCTATTACCAGTGATTTCTTAACTATTTTATAGTGATCACAAATTAAGGTCCTTTTTTTGATTAGACGCTTAGTTTACGAGATAATCGCATTTAAAGATTTCCATATGAAAATCCACCATTAGCCGCCCATTTCATGGTGATATACCCATCTATTACCAGTGATTCCTTAAGTATTTGACAGTGATCACAAATTAAGCTCCTTTTCTCGATTAGACGCTTAGTTTACGAGTTAATCGCATTTAAAGATTTCCATATGAAAATCCACCATTAGCCGCCCATTTCATGGTGATATACCCATCTATTACCAGTGATTTCTTAACTATTTTATAGTGATCACAAATTAAGGTCCTTTTTTTGATTAGACGCTTAGTTTACGAGATAATCGCATTTAAAGATTTCCATATGAAAATCCACCATTAGCCGCCCATTTCATGGTGATATACCCATCTATTACCAGTGATTTCTTAAGTATTTTATAGTGATCACAAATTAAGCTCCTTTTCTCGATTAGACGCTTAGTTTACGAGTTAATCGCATTTAAAGATTTCCATATGAAAATCCACCATTAGCCGCCCATTTCATGGTGATATGCCCATCTATTACCAGTGATTTCTTAAGTATTTTATAGTGATCACAAATTAAGCCCCTTTTCTCGATTAGACGCTTAGTTTACGAGATAATCGCATTTAAAGATTTCCATATGAAAATCCACCATTAACCGCCCATTTCATGGTGATAGACCCATCTATTACCAGTGATTCCTTAAGTATTTGACAGTGATCACAAATAAAGCTCCTTTTCTCGATTAGACGCTTAGTTTACGAGTTAATCGCATTTAAAGATTTCCATATGAAAATCCACCATTAGCCGCCCATTTCATAGTGATATACCCATCTATTACCAGTGATTCCTTAAGTATTTGACAGTGAACACAAATTAAGCTCCTTTTCTCGATTAGACGCTTAGTTTACGAGTTAATCGCATTTAAAGATTTCCATATGAAAATCCACCATTAGCCGCCCATTTCATGGTGATATACCCATCTATTACCAGTGATTCCTTAAGTATTTGACAGTGATCACAAATTAAGCTCCTTTTCTCGATTAGACGCTTAGTTTACGAGATAATCGCATTTAAAGATTTCCATATGAAAATCCACCATTAGCCGCCCATTTCATGGTGATATACCCATCTATTACCAGTGATTTCTTAAGTATTTTATAGTGATCACAAATTAAGCTCCTTTTTTTGATTAGACGCTTAGTTTACGAGATAATCGCATTTAAAGATTTCCATATGAAAATCCACCATTAGCCGCCCATTTCATGGTGATATACCCATCTATTACCAGTGATTTCTTAAGTATTTTATAGTGATCACAAATTAAGCTCCTTTTCTCGATTAGACGCTTAGTTTACGAGATAATCGCATTTAAAGATTTCCATATGAAAATCCACCATTAGCCGCCCATTTCATGGTGATATGCCCATCTATTACCAGTGATTTCTTAAGTATTTTATAGTGATCACAAATTAAGCTCCTTTTCTCGATTAGACGCTTAGTTTACGAGATAATCGCATTTAAAGATTTCCATATGAAAATCCACCATTAGCCGCCCATTTCATGGTGATATGCCCATCTATTACCAGTGATTTCTTAAGTATTTGACAGTGATCACAAATAAAGCTCCTTTTTTTGATTAGACGCTTAGTTTACGAGATAATCGCATTTAAAGATTTCCATATAAAAATCCACCATTAACCGCCCATTTCATGGTGAGATACCCATCTATTACCAGTGATTTCTTAAGTATTTTATAGTGATCACAAATTAAGCTCCTTTTCTCGATTAGACGCTTAGTTTACGAGATAATCGCATTTAAAGATTTCCATATGAAAATCCAGCAATAGCCGCCCATTACATGGTGATATCTCCACCTACAGATGTGATTTCTTAAGTATTTTTTAGTGATCACAAATTAAGCTCCTTTTCTCGATTAGACGCTTAGTTTACGAGATAATCGCATTTAAAGATTTCCATATGAAAATCCACCATTAGCCGCCCATTACATGGTGATATCTCCACCTACAGATGTGATTTCTTAAGTATTTTTTAGTGATCACAAATTAAGCTCCTTTTCTCGATTAGACGCTTAGTTTACGAGATAATCGCATTTAAAGATTTCCATATGAAAATCCACCATTAGCCGCCCATTTCATGGTGATATACCCATCTATTACCAGTGATTTCTTAAGTATTTTATAGTGATCACAAATTAACCTCCTTTTTTTGATTAGACGCTTAGTTTACGAGATAATCGCATTTAAAGATTTCCATATGAAAATCCACCATTAGCCGCCCATTTCATGGTGATATACCCATCTATTACCAGTGATTTCTTAAGTATTTTATAGTGATCACAAATTAAGCTCCTTTTCTCGATTAGACGCTTAGTTTACGAGATAATCGCATTTAAAGATTTCCATATGAAAATCCAGCAATAGCCGCCCATTACATGGTGATATCTCCACCTACAGATGTGATTTCTTAAGTATTTTTTAGTGATCACAAATTAAGCTCCTTTTCTCGATTAGACGCTTAGTTTACGAGATAATCGCATTTAAAGATTTCCATATGAAAATCCACCATTAGCCGCCCATTTCATGGTGATATACCCATCTATTACCAGTGATTTCTTAAGTATTTTATAGTGATCACAAATTAACCTCCTTTTTTTGATTAGACGCTTAGTTTACGAGATAATCGCATTTAAAGATTTCCATATGAAAATCCACCATTAGCCGCCCATTTCATGGTGATATACCCATCTATTACCAGTGATTTCTTAAGTATTTTATAGTGATCACAAATTAAGCTCCTTTTCTCGATTAGACGCTTAGTTTACGAGATAATCGCATTTAAAGATTTCCATATGAAAATCCACCATTAGCCGCCCATTTCATGGTGATATGCCCATCTATTACCAGTGATTTCTTAAGTATTTTATAGTGATCACAAATTAAGCTCCTTTTCTCGATTAGACGCTTAGTTTACGAGATAATCGCATTTAAAGATTTCCATATGAAAATCCACCATTAGCCGCCCATTTCATGGTGATATACCCATCTATTACCAGTGATTCCTTAAGTATTTGACAGTGATCACAAATTAAGCTCCTTTTCTCGATTAGACGCTTAGTTTACGAGTTAATCGCATTTAAAGATTTCCATATGAAAATCCACCATTAGCCGCCCATTTCATGGTGATATACCCATCTATTACCAGTGATTTCTTAACTATTTTATAGTGATCACAAATTAAGGTCCTTTTTTTGATTAGACGCTTAGTTTACGAGATAATCGCATTTAAAGATTTCCATATGAAAATCCACCATTAGCCGCCCATTTCATGGTGATATACCCATCTATTACCAGTGATTTCTTAAGTATTTTATAGTGATCACAAATTAAGCTCCTTTTCTCGATTAGACGCTTAGTTTACGAGTTAATCGCATTTAAAGATTTCCATATGAAAATCCACCGTTAGCCGCCCATTTCATGGTGATATACCCATCTATTACCAGTGATTTCTTAAGTATTTTATAGTGATCACAAATTAAGCTCCTTTTCTCGATTAGACGCTTAGTTTACGAGATAATCGCATTTAAAGATTTCCATATGAAAATCCACCATTAGCCGCCCATTTCATGGTGATATGCCCATCTATTACCAGTGATTTCTTAAGTATTTTATAGTGATCACAAATTAAGCCCCTTTTCTCGATTAGACGCTTAGTTTACGAGATAATCGCATTTAAAGATTTCCATATGAAAATCCACCATTAACCGCCCATTTCATGGTGATAGACCCATCTATTACCAGTGATTCCTTAAGTATTTGACAGTGATCACAAATAAAGCTCCTTTTCTCGATTAGACGCTTAGTTTACGAGTTAATCGCATTTAAAGATTTCCATATGAAAATCCACCATTAGCCGCCCATTTCATGGTAATATACCCATCTATTACCAGTGATTCCTTAAGTATTTGACAGTGATCACAAATTAAGCTCCTTTTCTCGATTAGACGCTTAGTTTACGAGTTAATCGCATTTAAAGATTTCCATATGAAAATCCACCATTAGCCGCCCATTTCATGGTGATATACCCATCTATTACCAGTGATTTCTTAAGTATTTTATAGTGATCACAAATTAAGCTCCTTTTTTTGATTAGACGCTTAGTTTACGAGATAATCGCATTTAAAGATTTCCATATGAAAATCCACCATTAGCCGCCCATTTCATGGTGATATACCCATCTATTACCAGTGATTTCTTAAGTATTTTATAGTGATCACAAATTAAGCTCCTTTTCTCGATTAGACGCTTAGTTTACGAGATAATCGCATTTAAAGATTTCCATATGAAAATCCACCATTAGCCGCCCATTTCATGGTGATATACCCATCTATTACCAGTGATTTCTTAAGTATTTTATAGTGATCACAAATTAAGCTCCTTTTTTTGATTAGACGCTTAGTTTACGAGATAATCGCATTTAAAGATTTCCATATAAAAATCCACCATTAACCGCCCATTTCATGGTGAGATACCCATCTATTACCAGTGATTTCTTAAGTATTTTATAGTGATCACAAATTAAGCTCCTTTTCTCGATTAGACGCTTAGTTTACGAGATAATCGCATTTAAAGATTTCCATATGAAAATCCACCATTAACCGCCCATTTCATGGTGATATACCCATCTATTACCAGTGATTTCTTAAGTATTTTATAGTGATCACAAATTAAGCTCCTTTTCTCGATTAGACGCTTAGTTTACGAGATAATCGCATTTAAAGATTTCCATAAGAAAATCCACCATAGCCGTCCATTTCATGGTGATATGACCATCTATTACCAGCGATTTCCTAAGTATTTTATAGTGATCGCAAATTAAGCTCCTTTTCTCGATTAGACGCTTAGTTTACGAGATAATCGCATTTAAAGATTTCCATATGAAAATCCACCATTAGCCGCCCATTTCATGGTGATATCTCCACCTACAGATGTGATTTCTTAAGTATTTTTTAGTGATCACAAATTAAGCTCCTTTTCTCGATTAGACGCTTAGTTTACGAGATAACCGCATTTAAAGATTTCCATATGAAAATCCACCATTAGCCGCCCATTTCATGGTGATATCTCCACATACAGATGTGATTTCTTAAGTATTTTTTAGTGATCACAAATTAAGCTCCTTTTCTCGATTAGACGCTTAGTTTACGAGATAATCGCATTTAAAGATTTCCATATGAAAATCCACCATTAGCCGCCCATTTCATGGTGATATGCCCATCTATTACCAGTGATTTCTTAAGTATTTTATAGTGATCACAAATTAAGCTCCTTTTCTCGATTAGACGCTTAGTTTACGAGATAATCGCATTTAAAGATTTCCATATGAAAATCCACCATTAGCCACCATTAGCCGCCCATTTCATGGTGATATGCCCATCTATTACCAGTGATTTCTTAAGTATTTTATAGTGATCACAAATTAAGCTCCTTTTCTCGATTAGACGCTTAGTTTACGAGATAATCGCATTTAAAGATTTCCATATGAAAATCCACCATTAGCCGCCCATTTCATGGTGATATGCCCATCTATTACCAGTGATTTCTTAAGTATTTTATAGTGATCACAAATTAAGCTCCTTTTCTCGATTAGACGCTTAGTTTACGAGATAATCGCATTTAAAGATTTCCATATGAAAATCCAGCAATAGCCGCCCATTACATGGTGATATCTCCACCTACAGATGTGATTTCTTAAGTATTTTTTAGTGATCACAAATTAAGCTCCTTTTCTCGATTAGACGCTTAGTTTACGAGATAATCGCATTTAAAGATTTCCATATGAAAATCCACCATTAGCCGCCCATTTCATGGTGATATACCCATCTATTACCAGTGATTTCTTAAGTATTTTATAGTGATCACAAATTAAGCTCCTTTTTTTGATTAGACGCTTACTTTACGAGATAATCGCATTTAAAGATTTCCATATGAAAATCCACCATTAGCCGCCCATTTCATGGTGATATACCCATCTATTACCAGTGATTTCTTAAGTATTTTATAGTGATCACAAATTAAGCTCCTTTTCTCGATTAGACGCTTAGTTTACGAGATAATCGCATTTAAAGATTTCCATATGAAAATCCACCATTTGCCGCCCATTTCATGGTGATATGCCCATCTATTACCAGTGATTTCTTAAGTATTTTATAGTGATCACAAATTAAGCTCCTTTTCTCGATTAGACGCTTAGTTTACGAGATAATCGCATTTAAAGATTTCCATATGAAAATCCACCATTAGCCGCCCATTTCATGGTGATATACCCATCTATTACCAGTGATTCCTTAAGTATTTGACAGTGATCACAAATTAAGCTCCTTTTCTCGATTAGACGCTTAGTTTACGAGTTAATCGCATTTAAAGATTTCCATATGAAAATCCACCATTAGCCGCCCATTTCATGGTGATATACCCATCTATTACCAGTGATTTCTTAACTATTTTATAGTGATCACAAATTAAGGTCCTTTTTTTGATTAGACGCTTAGTTTACGAGATAATCGCATTTAAAGATTTCCATATGAAAATCCACCATTAGCCGCCCATTTCATGGTGATATACCCATCTATTACCAGTGATTTCTTAAGTATTTTATAGTGATCACAAATTAAGCTCCTTTTCTCGATTAGACGCTTAGTTTACGAGTTAATCGCATTTAAAGATTTCCATATGAAAATCCACCATTAGCCGCCAATTTCATGGTGATATGCCCATCTATTACCAGTGATTTCTTAAGTATTTTATAGTGATCACAAATTAAGCCCCTTTTCTCGATTAGACGCTTAGTTTACGAGATAATCGCATTTAAAGATTTCCATATGAAAATCCACCATTAACCGCCCATTTCATGGTGATATACCCATCTATTACCAGTGATTTCTTAAGTATTTGACAGTGAACACAAATTAAGCTCCTTTTCTCGATTAGACGCTTAGTTTACGAGTTAATCGCATTTAAAGATTTCCATATGAAAATCCACCATTAGCCGCCCATTTCATGGTGATATACCCATCTATTACCAGTGATTCCTTAAGTATTTGACAGTGAACACAAATTAAGCTCCTTTTCTCGATTAGACGCTTAGTTTACGAGTTAATCGCATTTAAAGATTTCCATATGAAAATCCACCATTAGCCGCCCATTTCATGGTGATATACCCATCTATTACCAGTGATTCCTTAAGTATTTGACAGTGATCACAAATTAAGCTCCTTTTCTCGATTAGACGCTTAGTTTACGAGTTAATCGCATTTAAAGATTTCCATATGAAAATCCACCATTAGCCGCCCATTTCATGGTGATATACCCATCTATTACCAGTGATTTCTTAAGTATTTTATAGTGATCACAAATTAAGCTCCTTTTTTTGATTAGACGCTTAGTTTACGAGATAATCGCATTTAAAGATTTCCATATGAAAATCCACCATTAGCCGCCCATTTCATGGTGATATACCCATCTATTACCAGTGATTTCTTAAGTATTTTATAGTGATCACAAATTAAGCTCCTTTTCTCGATTAGACGCTTAGTTTACGAGATAATCGCATTTAAAGATTTCCATATGAAAATCCACCATTAGCCGCCCATTTCATGGTGATATGCCCATCTATTACCAGTGATTTCTTAAGTATTTGACAGTGATCACAAATTAAGCTCCTTTTCTCGATTAGACGCTTAGTTTACGAGATAATCGCATTTAAAGATTTCCATATGAAAATCCACCATTAGCCGCCTATTTCATGGTGATATGCCCATCTATTACCAGTGATTTCTTAAGTATTTTATAGTGATCACAAATTAAGCTCCTTTTCTCGATTAGACGCTTAGTTTACGAGATAATCGCATTTAAAGATTTCCATATGAAAATCCACCATTAGCCGCCTATTTCATGGTGATATGCCCATCTATTACCAGTGATTTCTTAAGTATTTTATAGTGATCACAAATTAAGCTCCTTTTCTCGATTAGACGCTTAGTTTACGAGATAATCGCATTTAAAGATTTCCATATGAAAATCCAGCAATAGCCGCCCATTACATGGTGATATCTCCACCTACAGATGTGATTTCTTAAGTATTTTTTAGTGATCACAAATTAAGCTCCTTTTCTCGATTAGACGCTTAGTTTACGAGATAATCGCATTTAAAGATTTCCATATGAAAATCCACCATTAGCCGCCCATTTCATGGTGATATGCCCATCTATTACCAGTGATTTCTTAAGTATTTGACAGTGATCACAAATAAAGCTCCTTTTTTTGATTAGACGCTTAGTTTACGAGATAATCGCATTTAAAGATTTCCATATGAAAATCCACCATTAGCCGCCTATTTCATGGTGATATGCCCATCTATTACCAGTGATTTCTTAAGTATTTTATAGTGATCACAAATTAAGCTCCTTTTCTCGATTAGACGCTTAGTTTACGAGATAATCGCATTTAAAGATTTCCATATGAAAATCCACCATTAGCCGCCTATTTCATGGTGATATGCCCATCTATTACCAGTGATTTCTTAAGTATTTTATAGTGATCACAAATTAAGCTCCTTTTCTCGATTAGACGCTTAGTTTACGAGATAATCGCATTTAAAGATTTCCATATGAAAATCCACCATTAGCCGCCTATTTCATGGTGATATGCCCATCTATTACCAGTGATTTCTTAAGTATTTTATAGTGATCACAAATTAAGCTCCTTTTCTCGATTAGACGCTTAGTTTACGAGATAATCGCATTTAAAGATTTCCATATGAAAATCCAGCAATAGCCGCCCATTACATGGTGATATCTCCACCTACAGATGTGATTTCTTAAGTATTTTTTAGTGATCACAAATTAAGCTCCTTTTCTCGATTAGACGCTTAGTTTACGAGATAATCGCATTTAAAGATTTCCATATGAAAATCCACCATTAGCCGCCCATTTCATGGTGATATGCCCATCTATTACCAGTGATTTCTTAAGTATTTGACAGTGATCACAAATAAAGCTCCTTTTTTTGATTAGACGCTTAGTTTACGAGATAATCGCATTTAAAGATTTCCATATGAAAATCCACCATTAGCCGCCTATTTCATGGTGATATGCCCATCTATTACCAGTGATTTCTTAAGTATTTTATAGTGATCACAAATTAAGCTCCTTTTCTCGATTAGACGCTTAGTTTACGAGATAATCGCATTTAAAGATTTCCATATGAAAATCCACCATTAGCCGCCCATTTCATGGTGATATACCCATCTATTACCAGTGATTTCTTAAGTATTTTATAGTGATCACAAATTAACCTCCTTTTTTTGATTAGACGCTTAGTTTACGAGATAATCGCATTTAAAGATTTCCATATGAAAATCCACCATTAGCCGCCCATTTCATGGTGATATACCCATCTATTACCAGTGATTTCTTATGTATTTTATAGTGATCACAAATTAAGCTCCTTTTTTCGATTAGACGCTTAGTTTACGAGATAATCGCATTTAAAGATTTCCATATGAAAATCCACCATTAGCCGCCCATTTCATGGTGATATGCCCATCTATTACCAGTGATTTCTTAAGTATTTTATAGTGATCACAAATTAAGCTCCTTTTCTCGATTAGACGCTTAGTTTACGAGATAATCGCATTTAAAGATTTCCATATGAAAATCCACCATTAGCCGCCCATTTCATGGTGATATACCCATCTATTACCAGTGATTCCTTAAGTATTTGACAGTGATCACAAATTAAGCTCCTTTTCTCGATTAGACGCTTAGTTTACGAGTTAATCGCATTTAAAGATTTCCATATGAAAATCCACCATTAGCCGCCCATTTCATGGTGATAT
Organism: Muscina levida; assembly: GCA_964034835.1. NCBI lineage: Eukaryota > Metazoa > Arthropoda > Insecta > Diptera > Muscidae > Muscina > Muscina levida. Next base: position 37,896,176 of record OZ035883.1, read on the forward strand.
ACCCATCTATTACCAGTGATTTCTTAACTATTTTATAGTGATCACAAATTAAGGTCCTTTTTTTGATTAGACGCTTAGTTTACGAGATAATCGCATTTAAAGATTTCCATATGAAAATCCACCATTAGCCGCCCATTTCATGGTGATATACCCATCTATTACCAGTGATTTCTTAAGTATTTTATAGTGATCACAAATTAAGCTCCTTTTCTCGATTAGACGCTTAGTTTACGAGTTAATCGCATTTAAAGATTTCCATATGAAAATCCACCGTTAGCCGCCCATTTCATGGTGATATACCCATCTATTACCAGTGATTTCTTAAGTATTTTATAGTGATCACAAATTAAGCTCCTTTTCTCGATTAGACGCTTAGTTTACGAGATAATCGCATTTAAAGATTTCCATATGAAAATCCACCATTAGCCGCCCATTTCATGGTGATATGCCCATCTATTACCAGTGATTTCTTAAGTATTTTATAGTGATCACAAATTAAGCCCCTTTTCTCGATTAGACGCTTAGTTTACGAGATAATCGCATTTAAAGATTTCCATATGAAAATCCACCATTAACCGCCCATTTCATGGTGATAGACCCATCTATTACCAGTGATTCCTTAAGTATTTGACAGTGATCACAAATAAAGCTCCTTTTCTCGATTAGACGCTTAGTTTACGAGTTAATCGCATTTAAAGATTTCCATATGAAAATCCACCATTAGCCGCCCATTTCATGGTGATATACCCATCTATTACCAGTGATTCCTTAAGTATTTGACAGTGATCACAAATTAAGCTCCTTTTCTCGATTAGACGCTTAGTTTACGAGTTAATCGCATTTAAAGATTTCCATATGAAAATCCACCATTAGCCGCCCATTTCATGGTGATATACCCATCTATTACCAGTGATTCCTTAAGTATTTGACAGTGATCACAAATTAAGCTCCTTTTCTCGATTAGACGCTTAGTTTACGAGATAATCGCATTTAAAGATTTCCATATGAAAATCCACCATTAGCCGCCCATTTCATGGTGATATACCCATCTATTACCAGTGATTTCTTAAGTATTTTATAGTGATCACAAATTAAGCTCCTTTTTTTGATTAGACGCTTAGTTTACGAGATAATCGCATTTAAAGATTTCCATATAAAAATCCACCATTAACCGCCCATTTCATGGTGAGATACCCATCTATTACCAGTGATTTCTTAAGTATTTTATAGTGATCACAAATTAAGCTCCTTTTCTCGATTAGACGCTTAGTTTACGAGATAATCGCATTTAAAGATTTCCATATGAAAATCCACCATTAACCGCCCATTTCATGGTGATATACCCATCTATTACCAGTGATTTCTTAAGTATTTTATAGTGATCACAAATTAAGCTCCTTTTCTCGATTAGACGCTTAGTTTACGAGATAATCGCATTTAAAGTTTTCCATAAGAAAATCCACCATAGCCGTCCATTTCATGGTGATATGACCATCTATTACCAGCGATTTCCTAAGTATTTTATAGTGATCACAAATTAAGCTCCTTTTCTCGATTAGACGCTTAGTTTACGAGATAATCGCATTTAAAGATTTCCATATGAAAATCCACCATAAGTATTTTTTAGTGCTCACAAAGTAAGCTCCTTTTCTCGATTAGACGCTTAGTTTACGAGATAATCGCATTTAAAGATTTCCATATGAAAATCCACCATAGCCGTCCATTTCATGGTGATATGACCATCTATTACCAGCGATTTCCTAAGTATTTTATAGTGATCACAAATTAAGCTCCTTTTCTCGATTAGACGCTTAGTTTACGAGATAATCGCATTTAAAGATTTCCATATGAAAATCCACCATTAGCCGCCCATTTCATGGTGATATCTCCACCTACAGATGTGATTTCTTAAGTATTTTTTAGTGATCACAAATTAAGCTCCTTTTCTCGATTAGACGCTTAGTTTACGAGATAACCGCATTTAAAGATTTCCATATGAAAATCCACCATTAGCCGCCCATTTCATGGTGATACCTCCACATACAGATGTGATTTCTTAAGTATTTTTTAGTGATCACAAATTAAGCTCCTTTTCTCGATTAGACGCTTAGTTTACGAGATAATCGCATTTAAAGATTTCCATATGAAAATCCACCATTAGCCGCCCATTTCATGGTGATATGCCCATCTATTACCAGTGATTTCTTAAGTATTTTATAGTGATCACAAATTAAGCTCCTTTTCTCGATTAGACGCTTAGTTTACGAGATAATCGCATTTAAAGATTTCCATATGAAAATCCACCATTAGCCGCCCATTTCATGGTGATATCTCCACCTACAGATGTGATTTCTTAAGTATTTTTTAGTGATCACAAATTAAGCTCCTTTTCTCGATTAGACGCTTAGTTTACGAGATAATCGCATTTAAAGATTTCCATAAATCCACCATTAGCCGCCCATTTCATGGTGATATACCCATCTATTACCAGTGATTTCTTAAGTATTTTATAGTGATCACAAATTAAGCTCCTTTTTTTGATTAGACGCTTAGTTTACGAGATAATCGCATTTAAAGATTTCCATATGAAAATCCACCATTAGCCGCCCATTTCATGGTGATATGCCCATCTATTAGCAGTGATTTCTTAAGTATTTTATAGTGATCACAAATTAAGCTCCTTTTCTCGATTAGACGCTTAGTTTACGAGATAATCGCATTTAAAGATTTCCATAAATCCACCATTAGCCGCCCATTTCATGGTGATATACCCATCTATTACCAGTGATTTCTTAAGTATTTTATAGTGATCACAAATTAAGCTCCTTTTCTCGATTAGACGCTTAGTTTACGAGATAATCGCATTTAAAGATTTCCATATGAAAATCCACCATTAGCCGCCCATTTCATGGTGATATGCCCATCTATTAGCAGTGATTTCTTAAGTATTTTATAGTGATCACAAATTAAGCTCCTTTTCTCGATTAGACGCTTAGTTTACGAGATAATCGCATTTAAAGATTTCCATATGAAAATCCACCATTAGCCGCCCATTTCATGGTGATATACCCATTAGGTTGATTCTTATTTGGCAAAAAAAAAATGTTTTTGGAATTTTTCATGGGCCAAGTTAAAATTTTATTAAGACGTACAAAAAAACTCTATGTGAATTTTTTTAATTTTTTTCTTAAAGGTTTAGGGGTCGCTACCGGGGTTCGAAATTCAAAATTTTACCGTCATCCTGAGGGATAAGCTGAATAACTCGAGTAAACCTTAACTGATCCTTATGAAAATTTTTCAGTATTAATAATTTCCATAACGAAGTAACGGAATTGTAAATGGGCAGAATTGCCCCACCCCTTCTGGTACCTCCCATACAAAATTACCTATTTTTTGATAATTAATATTTCTCCCATAACTTTCAAACGGGCAAATGGATAGCATTTAAACTTGGCCAGTTTAATAACCTTGTAATAACAGATAAACCTTTGGAAAATCAAAACCTTTGTCACACCCCTTCTGGTACCTCCCATACAAATGACCGAATTAACCCCCACATTTTTACCTACATATCTTTTTAGTAAAAATACTGAATTCAATAAAATTTTGTGTGAGATGAACACATGCCAAAATTTGACTCGTGAGTGACTATGGACTATATAGGCCAACCCCTTCTGGTACCTCCCATACAAAATTACCTATTTTTAGACAAATTATTATTTACCAATAATTTCCAAACGGACAGCTGGATGGCATTTAAAATTGGTCAGTTTAATTACCTTGTAATAACAGATAAACTCCCAGAAAATCAAAACCTTTGTGACACCCCTTCTGGTACCTCCCATACAAATGGCCGAATTAACCCCCATATTTTTATATACATTTTTTTGTAAGTATGCTGAATTCATTTATATTTTGGTAAAGATATACCCTTATTGTAATTTTACTAATGCTTATCTTAAATATAAATCTTGTTTAATGAATGTTATATGATATTCAACGTAGATAATGGAACGCTATTGTCTTGCCCCATTCCACTAATTTGCAGTCCAACTTAGGAATTTTTACAGTACAGTTAATAAGAAATGATTTATTTCAAATTTGTTCATCAGTTTTTGTTGTGTTATTATTTAAAAAGATACATTTCAAAAATAAAAATTAAATTAAACAGTTAAAAAGAAAATATTAAAATAAAAATTTAATATATTAATATTAAACATCAATTCATTGCATGAAAAACTTAACATTAAAAAATATAATTATAAACAACTGCATTTACTGCTTACAATTTTCTTTAAATTTTAAAATATTGTAAAATATATTATTATTTACACATGGTAGATTTTTTTGAATCTGAATATTTTTTTCTAAATTCTTTCACCAATAATAATAGAAACTGCTTCTGTTCTTCATTATGTGTATGCAATTTATTGTATTCCTGCATCAAGGCCACTTCGCGTTCAGCAATATCGTTAAAACCCCTCATAGACCGAACTAATTCTTTACTTAATTTATAGTCGGCAACAATCTTCAACATTTTTTTTAGGAAACCCGATATAATACCCGTTCTGCTGAAAAATTTAATAGTATTGTTGGATACAAAATGCTCAAGACTTTTAGAATGTAGTAGGTTTTCATCTACTGTAACTCGTTTTTCTGGATTATCTACTCCTTCTATGTTTAAAGCATTTACCATCTTCTTCTTAATTTCATGAGAAACTTTGTCATCAAAAAAGCAAATCCATCTAGCTCTTCTGACAAACACCAGAGATGACCTAGAATTTTTTTAAGGCTATTGCCGCTATCTCTTTATTAATTGTTGCATAAGACTTCAAGTCTTTTAATAACTGGAGGTCATTTCTTGAAGCAGGAGGTCCAGAAGTGGATTCAAACCAATATTTAAGGTAAATATTAATTATAAAAATGCAAACATCCTGTATTTAACATAATTCGCTTTCCTTTAGCTTGAACTGCTCTCTGAATAAATATATTTTTATGGAATATATTGCCTTAGCCATCCATCTAGCACGGTGAAGACTTGCTGGTGCTCTGAAGAATATTGGTGTTTTTGGAACACCTCCGCAGAATATTATTGTCAGCTTAAGTAGCTCTTTTAGTCATCTCGTGGCTGAAACTCCTTAAGCTGATTTTCGGCAAAACAAATAGCATCCGCAGAATTCTTTATGTTTTTTTTGTAATGGTATGGTTGCTGTTTGATATTTCGGGGAAGTCCCGAAATACCATGCATAAGTCATATTATATGACTTCTACGTTTAAAACTGCGCATGGATTTCAGGGCACTGAAGCGAGTTCTTTTGTACTTCTTAATAACATTTTAAGTTAACCTATGAAAAAAATCAAAAATAAGTAACATATCTATGTAAAACTATCAGGGTGAATTCGGTCATTTGTATGGGAGGTACCAGAAGGGGTGTGACAAAGATTTTGATTTTCTGGGGGTTTATCTGTTATTACAAGGTAATTAAACTGACCAAGTTTAAATGCCATCCAGCTGTCCGTTTGGAAATTATTGGTAAAAAATAATTTGTCTAAAAATAGGTAATTTTGTATGGGAGGTACCAGAAGGGGTTGGCCGGTATAGTCCACATTCACTCACGAGTCACGTTTGTGCATGTGTTCATCTCACACAAAATTTTATTGAATTCAGTATTTTTACTAAAAAGATATGTAGGTAAAAATATGGGGGTTAATTCGGTCATTTGTATGGGAGGTACCAGAAGGGGTGTGACAAAGGTTTTGATTTTCTGGGGGTTTATCTGTTATTACAAGGTCATTAAATTGACCAAGTTTAAATGCCATCCAGCTGTCTGTTTGGAAATTATTGGTAAAAAATAATTTGTCTAAAAATAGGTAATTTTGTATGGGAGGTACCAGAAGGGGTTGGCCGATATAGTCCATATATACTCACGAGTCAAATTTTTGCATGTGTTCATCTCACACAAAATTTTATCGAATTCAGTATTTTTACTAAAAAGATATGTAGGTAAAAATATGGGGGTTAATTCGGTCATTTGTATGGGAGGTACCAGAAGGGGTGTGACAAAGGTTTTGATTTTCTCGGGGGTTTATCTGTTATTACAAGGTCATTAAACTGACCCAGTTTAAATGCCATCCAGCTGTCCGTTTGAAAGTTATGGGAGAAATATTAATTATCAAAAAATAGGTAATTTTGTATGGGAGGTACCAGAAGGGGTGGGGCAATTCTGCCCATTTACAATTCCATTACTTCGTTATGGAAAATATGAATACTGAAAAATTTTCATAAGGATCAGTTAAGGTTTACTCGAGTTATTCTGCTTATCCCTCAGGATGACGGTAAAATTTTGAATTTCGAACCCCGGTAGCGACCCCTAAACCTTTAAGAAAAAAATTAAAAAAATTCACATAGAGTTTTTTTGTACGTCTTAATAAAATTTTAACTTGGCCCATGAAAAATTACAAAAACATTTTTTTTTTGCCAAATAAGAATCAACCTAATGCCCATCTATTACCAGTGATTTCTTAAGTATTTGACAGTGATCACAAATTAAGCTCCTTTTCTCGATTAGACGCTTAGTTTACGAGATAATCGCATTTAAAGATTTCCATATGAAAATCCACCATTAGCCGCCCATTTCATGGTGATATGCCCATCTATTACCAGTGATTTCTTAAGTATTTGACAGTGATCACAAATTAAGCTCCTTTTCTCGATTAGACGCTTAGTTTACGAGATAATCGCATTTAAAGATTTCCATATGAAAATCCACCATTAGCCGCCCATTTCATGGTGATATGCCCATCTATTACCAGTGATTTCTTAAGTATTTGACAGTGATCACAAATTAAGCTCCTTTTCTCGATTAGACGCTTAGTTTACGAGATAATCGCATTTAAAGATTTCCATATGAAAATCCACCATTAGCCGCCCATTTCATGGTGATATGCCCATCTATTACCAGTGATTTCTTAAGTATTTGACAGTGATCACAAATTAAGCTCCTTTTCTCGATTAGACGCTTAGTTTACGAGATAATCGCATTTAAAGATTTCCATATGAAAATCCACCATAAGCCGCCCATTTCATGGTGATATGCCCATCTATTACCAGTGATTTCTTAAGTATTTGACAGTGATCACAAATTAAGCTCCTTTTCTCGATTAGACGCTTAGTTTACGAGATAATCGCATTTAAAGATTTCCATATGAAAATCCACCATTAGCCGCCCATTTCATGGTGATATGCCCATCTATTACCAGTGATTTCTTAAGTATTTGACAGTGATCACAAATTAAGCTCCTTTTCTCGATTAGACGCTTAGTTTACGAGATAATCGCATTTAAAGATTTCCATATGAAAATCCACCATTAGCCGCCCATTACATGGTGATATCTCCACCTACAGATGTGATTTCTTAAGTATTTTATAGTGATCACAAATTAAGCTCTTTTTCTCGATTAGACGCTTAGTTTACGAGATAATCGCATTTAAAGATTTCCATATGAAAATCCACCATTAGCCGCCCATTTCATGGTGATATGCCCATCTATTACCAGTGATTTCTTCAGTATTTGACAGTGATCACAAATTAAGCTCCTTTTCTCGATTAGACGCTTAGTTTACGAGATAATCGCATTTAAAGATGTCCATATGAAAATCCACCATTAGCCGCCCATTTCATGGTGATATGCCTATCTATTACCAGTGATTTCTTAAGTATTTGACAGTGATCACAAATTAAGCTCCTTTTCTCGATTAGACGCTTAGTTTACGAGATAATCGCATTTAAAGATTTCCATATGAAAATCCACCATTAGCCGCCCATTTCATGGTGATATGCCCATCTATTACCAGTGATTTCTTAAGTATTTGACAGTGATCACAAATTAAGCTCCTTTTCTCGATTAGACGCTTAGTTTACGAGATAATCGCATTTAAAGATTTCCATATGAAAATCCACCATTAGCCGCCCATTTCATGGTGATATGCCCATCTATTACCAGTGATTTCTTAAGTATTTGACAGTGATCACAAATTAAGCTCCTTTTCTCGATTAGACGCTTAGTTTACGAGATAATCGCATTTAAAGATTTCCATATGAAAATCCACCATTAGCCGCCCATTTCATGGTGATATGCCCATCTATTACCGGTGATTTGTTAAGTATTTTATAGTGATCACAAATTAAGCTCCTTTTCTCGATTAGACGCTTAGTTTACGAGATAATCGCATTTAAAGATTTCCATATGAAAATCCACCATTAGCCGCCCATTTCATATTGATATGCCCATCTATTACCAGTGATTTTTAGTGATCACAAATTAAGCTCCTTTTCTCGATTAGACGCTTAGTTTACGAGATAATCGCATTTAAAGATTTCCATATGAAAATCCACCATTAGCCGCCCATTACATGGTGATATCTCCACCTACAGATGTGATTTCTTAAGTATTTGACAGTGATCACAAATTAAGCTTTTTCTCGATTAGACGCTTAGTTTACGAGATAATCGCATTTAAAGATTTCCATATGAAAATCCACCATTAGCCGCCCATTTCATGGTGATATGCCCATCTATTACCAGTGATTTCTTAAGTATTTGACAGTGATCACAAATTAAGCTCCTTTTCTCGATTAGACGCTTAGTTTACGAGATAATCGCATTTAAAGATTTCCATATGAAAATCCACCATTAGCCGCCCATTTCATGGTGATATGCCCATCTATTACCAGTGATTTCTTAAGTATTTGACAGTGATCACAAATTAAGCTCCTTTTCTCGATTAGACGCTTTTTTTGTACGTCTTAATAAAATTTTAACTTGGCCCATGAAAAATTACAAAAACATTTTTTTTTGCCAAATAGAATCAACCTAATGCCCATCTATTACCAGTGATTTCTTAAGTATTTGACAGTGATCACAAATTAAGCTCCTTTTCTCGATTAGAAGCCTTAGTTTACGAGATAAATCGCATTTAAAGATTTCCATATGAAAATCCACCATTAGCCGCCCATTTCATGGTGATATGCCCATCTATTACCAGTGATTTCTTAAGTATTTGACAGTGATCACAAATTAAGCTCCTTTTCTCGATTAGACGCTTAGTTTACGAGATAATCGCATTTAAAGATTTCCATATGAAAATCCACCATTAGCCGCCCATTTCATGGTGATATGCCCATCTATTACCAGTGATTTCTTAAGTATTTTGACAGTGATCACAAATTAAGCTCCTTTTCTCGATTAGACGCTTAGTTTACGAGATAATCGCATTTAAAGATTTCCATATGAAAATCCACCATTAGCCGCCCATTTCATGGTGATTATGCCCATCTATTACCAGTGATTTCTTAAGTATTTGACAGTGATCACAAATTAAGCTCCTTTTCTCGATTAGACGCTTAGTTTACGAGATAATCGCATTTAAAGATTTCCATATGAAAATCCACCATAAGCCGCCCATTTCATGGTGATATGCCCATCTATTACCAGTGATTTCTTAAGTATTTGACAGTGATCACAAATTAAGCTCCTTTTCTCGATTAGACGCTTAGTTTACGAGATAATCGCATTTAAAGATTTCCATATGAAAATCCACCATTAGCCGCCCATTTCATGGTGATATGCCCATCTATTACCAGTGATTTCTTAAGTATTTGACAGTGATCACAAATTAAGCTCCTTTTCTCGATTAGACGCTTAGTTTACGAGATAATCGCATTTAAAGATTTCCATATGAAAATCCACCATTAGCCGCCCATTACATGGTGATATCTCCACCTACAGATGTGATTTCTTAAGTATTTTATAGTGATCACAAATTAAGCTCTTTTTCTCGATTAGACGCTTAGTTTACGAGATAATCGCATTTAAAGATTTCCATATGAAAATCCACCATTAGCCGCCCATTTCATGGTGATATGCCCATCTATTACCAGTGATTTCTTCAGTATTTGACAGTGATCACAAATTAAGCTCCTTTTCTCGATTAGACGCTTAGTTTACGAGATAATCGCATTTAAAGATGTCCATATGAAAATCCACCATTAGCCGCCCATTTCATGGTGATATGCCTATCTATTACCAGTGATTTCTTAAGTATTTGACAGTGATCACAAATTAAGCTCCTTTTCTCGATTAGACGCTTAGTTTACGAGATAATCGCATTTAAAGATTTCCATATGAAAATCCACCATTAGCCGCCCATTTCATGGTGATATGCCCATCTATTACCAGTGATTTCTTAAGTATTTGACAGTGATCACAAATTAAGCTCCTTTTCTCGATTAGACGCTTAGTTTACGAGATAATCGCATTTAAAGATTTCCATATGAAAATCCACCATTAGCCGCCCATTTCATGGTGATATGCCCATCTATTACCAGTGATTTCTTAAGTATTTGACAGTGATCACAAATTAAGCTCCTTTTCTCGATTAGACGCTTAGTTTACGAGATAATCGCATTTAAAGATTTCCATATGAAAATCCACCATTAGCCGCCCATTTCATGGTGATATGCCCATCTATTACCGGTGATTTGTTAAGTATTTTATAGTGATCACAAATTAAGCTCCTTTTCTCGATTAGACGCTTAGTTTACGAGATAATCGCATTTAAAGATTTCCATATGAAAATCCACCATTAGCCGCCCATTTCATATTGATATGCCCATCTATTACCAGTGATTTTTAGTGATCACAAATTAAGCTCCTTTTCTCGATTAGACGCTTAGTTTACGAGATAATCGCATTTAAAGATTTCCATATGAAAATCCACCATTAGCCGCCCATTACATGGTGATATCTCCACCTACAGATGTGATTTCTTAAGTATTTGACAGTGATCACAAATTAAGCTCCTTTTCTCGATTAGACGCTTAGTTTACGAGATAATCGCATTTAAAGATTTCCATATGAAAATCCACCATTAGCCGCCCATTTCATGGTGATATGCCCATCTATTACCAGTGATTTCTTAAGTATTTGACAGTGATCACAAATTAAGCTCCTTTTCTCGATTAGACGCTTAGTTTACGAGATAATCGCATTTAAAGATTTCCATATGAAAATCCACCATTAGCCGCCCATTTCATGGTGATATGCCCATCTATTACCAGTGATTTCTTAAGTATTTGACAGTGATCACAAATTAAGCTCCTTTTCTCGATTAGACGCTTAGTTTACGAGATAATCGCATTTAAAGATTTCCATATGAAAATCCACCATTAGCCGCCCATTTCATGGTGATATGCCCATCTATTACCAGTGATTTTTAGTGATCACAAATTAAGCTCCTTTTCTCGATTAGACGCTTAGTTTACGAGATAATCGCATTTAAAGATTTCCATATGAAAATCCACCATTAGCCGCCCATTTCATGGTGATATGCCCATCTATTACCAGTGATTTCTTAAGTATTTGACAGTGATCACAAATTAAGCTCCTTTTCTCGATTAGACGCTTAGTTTACGAGATAATCGCATTTAAAGATTTCCATATGAAAATCCACCATTAGCCGCCCATTTCATGGTAATATGCCCATCTATTACCAGTGATTTCTTAAGTATTTGACAGTGATCACAAATTAAGCTCCTTTTCTCGATTAGACGCTTAGTTTACGAGATAATCGCATTTAAAGATTTCCATATGAAAATCCACCATTAGCCGCCCATTTCATGGTGATATGCCCATCTATTACCAGTGATTTCTTAAGTATTTGACAGTGATCACAAATTAAGCTCCTTTTCTCGATTAGACGCTTAGATTACGAGATAATCGCATTTAAAGATTTCCATATGAAAATCCACCATTAGCCGCCCATTTCATGGTGATATGCCCATCTATTACCAGTGATTTCTTAAGTATTTGACAGTGATCACAAATTAAGCTCCTTTTCTTGATTAGACGCTTAGTTTACGAGATAATCGCATTTAAAGATTTCCATATGAAAATCCACCATTAGCCGCCCATTTCATGGTGATATGCCCATCTATTACCAGTGATTTCTTAAGTAGTTTTTAGTGATCACAAATTAAGCTCCTTTTCTCGATTAGACGCTTAGTTTACGAGATAATCGCATTTAAAGATTTCCATATGAAAATCCACCATTAGCCGCCCATTTCATGGTGATATGCCCATCTATTACCAGTGATTTCTTAAGTATTTGACAGTGATCACAAATTAAGCTCCTTTTCTCGATTAGACGCTTAGTTTACGAGATAATCGCATTTAAAGATTTCCATATGAAAATCCACCATTAGCCGCCCATTTCATATTGATATGCCCATCTATTACCAGTGATTTCTTAAGTAGTTTTTAGTGATCACAAATTAAGCTCCTTTTCTCGATTAGACGCTTAGTTTACGAGATAATCGCATTTAAAGATTTCCATATGAAAATCCACCATTAGCCGCCCATTACATGGTGATATCTCCACCTACAGATGTGATTTCTTAAGTATTTTATAGTGATCACAAATTAAGCTCTTTTTCTCGATTAGACGCTTAGTTTACGAGATAATCGCATTTAAAGATTTTCATATGAAAATCCACCATTAGCCGCCCATTTCATGGTGATATGCCCATCTATTACCAGTGATTTCTTAAGTATTTGACATTGATCACAAATTAAGCTCCTTTTCTCGATTAGACGCTTAGTTTACGAGATAATCGCATTTAAAGATTTCCATATGAAAATCCACCATTAGCCGCCCATTACATGGTGATATCTCCACCTACAGATGTGATTTCTTAAGTATTTTATAGTGATCACAAATTAAGCTCTTTTTCTCGATTAGACGCTTAGTTTACGAGATAATCGCATTTAAAGATTTTCATATGAAAATCCACCATTAGCCGCCCATTTCATGGTGATATGCCCATCTATTACCAGTGATTTCTTAAGTATTTGACATTGATCACAAATTAAGCTCCTTTTCTCGATTAGACGCTTAGTTTACGAGATAATCGCATTTAAAGATTTTCATATGGAAATCCACCATTAGCCGCCCATTTCATGGTGATATGCCCATCTATTACCAGTGATTTCTTAAGTATTTGACAGTGATCACAAATTAAGCTCTTTTTCTCGATTAGACGCTTAGTTTACGAGATAATCGCATTTAAAGATTTCCATGTGAAAATCCACCATTTGCCGCCCATTTCATGGTGATATGCCCATCTATTACCAGTGATTTCTTAAGTATTTGACATTGATCACAAATTAAGCTCCTTTTCTCGATTAGACGCTTAGTTTACGAGATAATCGCATTTAAAGATTTCCATATGAAAATCCACCATTAGCCGCCCATTACATGGTGATATCTCCACCTACAGATGTGATTTCTTAAGTATTTTATAGTGATCACAAATTAAGCTCTTTTTCTCGATTAGACGCTTAGTTTACGAGATAATCGCATTTAAAGATTTCCATATGAAAATCCACCATTAGCCGCCCATTACATGGTGATATCTCCACCTACAGATGTGATTTCTTAAGTATTTTATAGTGATCACAAATTAAGCTCTTTTTCTCGATTAGACGCTTAGTTTACGAGATAATCGCATTTAAAGATTTCCATATGAAAATCCACCATTAGCCGCCCATTTCATGGTGATATGCCCATCTATTACCAGTGATTTCTTAAGTATTTGACAGTGATCACAAATTAAGCTCCATTTCTCGATTAGACGCTTAGTTTACGAGATAATCGCATTTAAAGATTTCCATATGAAAATCCACCATTAGCCGCCCATTACATGGTGATATCTCCACCTACAGATGTGATTTCTTAAGTATTTTATAGTGATCACAAATTAAGCTCTTTTTCTCGATTAGACGCTTAGTTTACGAGATAATCGCATTTAAAGATTTCCATATGAAAATCCACCATTAGCCGCCCATTTCATGGTGATATGCCCATCTATTACCAGTGATTTCTTAAGTATTTGACAGTGATCACAAATTAAGCTCCATTTCTCGATTAGACGCTTAGTTTACGAGATAATCGCATTTAAAGATTTCCATATGAAAATCCACCATTAGCCGCCCATTACATGGTGATATCTCCACCTACAGATGTGATTTCTTAAGTATTTTATAGTGATCACAAATTAAGCTCTTTTTCTCGATTAGACGCTTAGTTTACGAGATAATCGCATTTAAAGATTTCCATATGAAAATCCACCATTAGCCGCCCATTTCATGGTGATATGCCCATCTATTACCAGTGATTTCTTAAGTATTTGACAGTGATCACAAATTAAGCTCCATTTCTCGATTAGACGCTTAGTTTACGAGATAATCGCATTTAAAGATTTCCATATGAAAATCCACCATTAGCCGCCCATTTCATGGTGATATGCCCATCTATTACCAGTGATTTCTTAAGTATTTGACAGTGATCACAAATTAAGCTCCATTTCTCGATTAGACGCTTAGTTTACGAGATAATCGCATTTAAAGATTTCCATATAAAAATCCACCATTAGCCGCCCATTTCATGGTGATATGCTCATCTATTACCAGTGATTTCATAAGTATTTGACAGTGATCACAAATTAAGCTCCTTTTCTCGATTAGACGCTTAGTTTACGAGATAATCGCATTTAAAGATTTCCATATGAAAATCCACCATTAGCCGCCCATTTCATATTGATATGCCCATCTATTACCAGTGATTTCTTAAGTAGTTTTTAGTGATCACAAATTAAGCTCCTTTTCTCGATTAGACGCTTAGTTTACGAGATAATCGCATTTAAAGATTTCCATATGAAAATCCACCATTAGCCGCCCATTACATGGTGATATCTCCACCTACAGATGTGATTTCTTAAGTATTTTATAGTGATCACAAATTAAGCTCTTTTTCTCGATTAGACGCTTAGTTTACGAGATAATCGCATTTAAAGATTTTCATATGAAAATCCACCATTAGCCGCCCATTTCATGGTGATATGCCCATCTATTACCAGTGATTTCTTAAGTATTTGACATTGATCACAAATTAAGCTCCTTTTCTCGATTAGACGCTTAGTTTACGAGATAATCGCATTTAAAGATTTTCATATGGAAATCCACCATTAGCCGCCCATTTCATGGTGATATGCCCATCTATTACCAGTGATTTCTTAAGTATTTGACAGTGATCACAAATTAAGCTCTTTTTCTCGATTAGACGCTTAGTTTACGAGATAATCGCATTTAAAGATTTCCATGTGAAAATCCACCATTTGCCGCCCATTTCATGGTGATATGCCCATCTATTACCAGTGATTTCTTAAGTATTTGACATTGATCACAAATTAAGCTCCTTTTCTCGATTAGACGCTTAGTTTACGAGATAATCGCATTTAAAGATTTCCATATGAAAATCCACCATTAGCCGCCCATTACATGGTGATATCTCCACCTACAGATGTGATTTCTTAAGTATTTTATAGTGATCACAAATTAAGCTCTTTTTCTCGATTAGACGCTTAGTTTACGAGATAATCGCATTTAAAGATTTCCATATGAAAATCCACCATTAGCCGCCCATTTCATGGTGATATGCCCATCTATTACCAGTGATTTCTTAAGTATTTGACAGTGATCACAAATTAAGCTCCATTTCTCGATTAGACGCTTAGTTTACGAGATAATCGCATTTAAAGATTTCCATATGAAAATCCACCATTAGCCGCCCATTACATGGTGATATCTCCACCTACAGATGTGATTTCTTAAGTATTTTATAGTGATCACAAATTAAGCTCTTTTTCTCGATTAGACGCTTAGTTTACGAGATAATCGCATTTAAAGATTTCCATATGAAAATCCACCATTAGCCGCCCATTTCATGGTGATATGCCCATCTATTACCAGTGATTTCTTAAGTATTTGACAGTGATCACAAATTAAGCTCCTTTTCTCGATTAGACGCTTAGTTTACGAGATAATCGCATTTAAAGATTTCCATATGAAAATCCACCATTAGCCGCCCATTTCATGGTGATATGCCCATCTATTACCAGTGATTTGTTAAGTATTTTATAGTGATCACAAATTAAGCTCCTTTTCTCGATTAGACGCTTAGTTTGCGAGATAATCGCATTTAAAGATTTCCATATGAAAATCCACCTTTAGCCGCCCATTTCATATTGATATGCCCATCTATTACCAGTGATTTCTTAAGTATTTGACAGTGATCACAAATTAAGCTCCTTTTCTCGATTAGACGCTTAGTTTACGAGATAATCGCATTTAAAGATTTCCATATGCAAATCCACCATTAGCCGCCCATTTCATGGTGATATGCCCATCTATTACCAGTGATTTGTTAAGTATTTTATAGTGATCACAAATTAAGCTCCTTTTCTCGATTAGACGCTTAGTTTACGAGATAATCGCATTTAAAGATCTCCATATGAAAATCCACCATTAGCCGCCCATTTCATGGTGATATGCCCATCTATTACCAGTGATTTCTTATGTATTTGACAGTGATCACAAATTAAGCTCCTTTTCTCGATTAGACGCTTAGTTTACGAGATAATCGCATTTAAAGATTTCCATATGAAAATCCACCATTAGCCGCCCATTACATGGTGATATCTCCACCTACAGATGTGATTTCTTAAGTATTTTATAGTGATCACAAATTAAGCTCTTTTTCTTGATTAGACGCTTAGTTTACGAGATAATCGCATTTAAAGATTTCCATATGAAAATCCACCATTAGCCGCCCATTTCATGGTGATATGCCCATCTATTACCAGTGATTTCTTAAGTATTTGACAGTGATCACAAATTAAGCTCCTTTTCTCGATTAGACGCTTAGTTTACGAGATAATCGCATTTAAAGATTTCCATATGAAAATCCACCATTAGCCGCCCATTTCATGGTGATATGCCCATCTATTACCAGTGATTTCTTAAGTATTTGACAGTGATCACAAATTAAGCTCCTTTTCTCGATTAGACGCTTAGTTTACGAGATAATCGCATTTAAAGATTTCCATATGAAAATCCACCATTAGCCGCCCATTTCATATTGATATGCCCATCTATTACCAGTGATTTCTTAAGTAGTTTTTAGTGATCACAAATTAAGCTCCTTTTCTCGATTAGACGCTTAGTTTACGAGATAATCGCATTTAAAGATTTCCATATGAAAATCCACCATTAGCCGCCCATTTCATGGTGATATGCCCATCTATTACCAGTGATTTCTTAAGTATTTGACAGTGATCACAAATTAAGCTCCTTTTCTCGATTAGACGCTTAGTTTACGAGATAATCGCATTTAAAGATTTCCATATGAAAATCCACCATTAGCCGCCCATTTCAT
This sequence comes from Muscina levida, assembly GCA_964034835.1. Taxonomy (NCBI): domain Eukaryota; kingdom Metazoa; phylum Arthropoda; class Insecta; order Diptera; family Muscidae; genus Muscina; species Muscina levida. Next base: position 37,913,507 of record OZ035883.1, read on the forward strand.
GGTGATATGCCCATCTATTACCAGTGATTTCTTAAGTATTTTATAGTGATCACAAATTAAGCTCCTTTTCTCGATTAGACGCTTAGTTTACGAGATAATCGCATTTAAAGATTTCCATATGCAAATCCACCATTAGCCGCCCATTTCATGGTGATATGCCCATCTATTACCAGTGATTTCTTAAGTATTTGACAGTGATCACAAATTAAGCTCCTTTTCTCGATTAGACGCTTAGTTTACGAGATAATCGCATTTAAAGATTTCCATATGAAAATCCACCATTAGCCGCCCATTTCATGGTGATATGCCCATCTATTACCAGTGATTTCTTAAGTATTTGACAGTGATCACAAATTAAGCTCCTTTTCTCGATTAGACGCTTAGTTTACGAGATAATCGCATTTAAAGATTTCCATATGAAAATCCACCATTAGCCGCCCATTTCATGGTGATATGCCCATCTATTACCAGTGATTTCTTAAGTATTTGACAGTGATCACAAATTAAGCTCCTTTTCTCGATTAGACGCTTAGTTTACGAGATAATCGCATTTAAAGATTTCCATATGAAAATCCACCATTAGCCGCCCATTTCATGGTGATATGCCCATCTATTTACCAGTGATTTCTTAAGTATTTGACAGTGATCACAAATTAAGCTCCTTTTCTCGATTAGACGCTTAGTTTACGAGATAATCGCATTTAATGATTTCCATATGAAAATCCACCATTAGCCGCCCATTACATGGTGATATCTCCACCTACAGATGTGATTTCTTAAGTATTTTATAGTGATCACAAATTAAGCTCTTTTTCTCGATTAGACGCTTAGTTTACGAGATAATCGCATTTAAAGATTTCCATATGAAAATCCACCATTAGCCGCCCATTTCATGGTGATATGCCCATCTATTACCAGTGATTTCTTCAGTATTTGACAGTGATCACAAATTAAGCTCCTTTTCTCGATTAGACGCTTAGTTTACGAGATAATCGCATTTAAAGATTTCCATATGAAAATCCACCATTAGCCGCCCATTTCATGGTGATATGCCCATCTATTACCAGTGATTTCTTAAGTATTTGACAGTGATCACAAATTAAGCTCCTTTTCTCGATTAGACGCTTAGTTTACGAGATAATCGCATTTAAAGATTTCCATATGAAAATCCACCATTAGCCGCCCATTTCATGGTGATATGCCCATCTATTACCAGTGATTTCTTAAGTATTTGACAGTGATCACAAATTAAGCTCCTTTTCTCGATTAGACGCTTAGTTTACGAGATAATCGCATTTAAAGATTTCCATATGAAAATCCACCATTAGCCGCCCATTTCATGGTGATATGCCCATCTATTACCAGTGATTTCTTAAGTATTTTATAGTGATCACAAATTAAGCTCCTTTTCTCGATTAGACGCTTAGTTTACGAGATAATCGCATTTAAAGATTTCCATATGCAAATCCACCATTAGCCGCCCATTTCATGGTGATATGCCCATCTATTACCAGTGATTTCTTAAGTATTTGACAGTGATCACAAATTAAGCTCCTTTTCTCGATTAGACGCTTAGTTTACGAGATAATCGCATTTAAAGATTTCCATATGAAAATCCACCATTAGCCGCCCATTTCATGGTGATATGCCCATCTATTACCAGTGATTTCTTAAGTATTTGACAGTGATCACAAATTAAGCTCCTTTTCTCGATTAGACGCTTAGTTTACGAGATAATCGCATTTAAAGATTTCCATATGAAAATCCACCATTAGCCGCCCATTTCATGGTGATATGCCCATCTATTACCAGTGATTTCTTAAGTATTTGACAGTGATCACAAATTAAGCTCCTTTTCTCGATTAGACGCTTAGTTTACGAGATAATCGCATTTAAAGATTTCCATATGAAAATCCACCATTAGCCGCCCATTTCATGGTGATATGCCCATCTATTTACCAGTGATTTCTTAAGTATTTGACAGTGATCACAAATTAAGCTCCTTTTCTCGATTAGACGCTTAGTTTACGAGATAATCGCATTTAATGATTTCCATATGAAAATCCACCATTAGCCGCCCATTACATGGTGATATCTCCACCTACAGATGTGATTTCTTAAGTATTTTATAGTGATCACAAATTAAGCTCTTTTTCTCGATTAGACGCTTAGTTTACGAGATAATCGCATTTAAAGATTTCCATATGAAAATCCACCATTAGCCGCCCATTTCATGGTGATATGCCCATCTATTACCAGTGATTTCTTCAGTATTTGACAGTGATCACAAATTAAGCTCCTTTTCTCGATTAGACGCTTAGTTTACGAGATAATCGCATTTAAAGATTTCCATATGAAAATCCACCATTAGCCGCCCATTTCATGGTGATATGCCCATCTATTACCAGTAATTTCTTAAGTATTTGACAGTGATCACAAATTAAGCTCCTTTCCTCGATTAGACGCTTAGTTTACGAGATAATCGCATTTAAAGATTTCCATATGAAAATCCACCATTAGCCGCCCATTTCATGGTGATATGCCCATCTATTACCAGTGATTTCTTAAGTATTTGACAGTGATCACAAATTAAGCTTAGTTTACGAGATAATCGCATTTAAAGATTTCCATATGAAAATCCACCATTAGCCGCCCATTTCATATTGATATGCCCATCTATTACCAGTGATTTCTTAAGTAGTTTTTAGTGATCACAAATTAAGCTCCTTTTCTCGATTAGACGCTTAGTTTACGAGATAATCGCATTTAAAGATTTCCATATGAAAATCCACCATTAGCCGCCCATTTCATGGTGATATGCCCATCTATTACCAGTGATTTCTTAAGTATTTGACAGTGATCACAAATTAAGCTCCTTTTCTCGATTAGACGCTTAGTTTACGAGATAATCGCATTTAAAGATTTCCATATGAAAATCCACCATTATCCGCCCATTTCATGGTGATATGCCCATCTATTACCAGTGATTTCTTAAGTATTTTATAGTGATCACAAATTAAGCTCCTTTTCTCGATTAGACGCTTAGTTTACGAGATAATCGCATTTAAAGATTTCCATATGCAAATCCACCATTAGCCGCCCATTTCATGGTGATATGCCCATCTATTACCAGTGATTTCTTAAGTATTTGACAGTGATCACAAATTAAGCTCCTTTTCTCGATTAGACGCTTAGTTTACGAGATAATCGCATTTAAAGATTTCCATATGAAAATCCACCATTAGCCGCCCATTTCATGGTGATATGCCCATCTATTACCAGTGATTTCTTAAGTATTTTATAGTGATCACAAATTAAGCTCCTTTTCTCGATTAGACGCTTAGTTTACGAGATAATCGCATTTAAAGATTTCCATATGCAAATCCACCATTAGCCGCCCATTTCATGGTGATATGCCCATCTATTACCAGTGATTTCTTAAGTATTTGACAGTGATCACAAATTAAGCTCCTTTTCTCGATTAGACGCTTAGTTTACGAGATAATCGCATTTAAAGATTTCCATATGAAAATCCACCATTAGCCGCCCATTTCATGGTGATATGCCCATCTATTACCAGTGATTTCTTAAGTATTTTATAGTGATCACAAATTAAGCTCCTTTTCTCGATTAGACGCTTAGTTTACGAGATAATCGCATTTAAAGATTTCCATATGCAAATCCACCATTAGCCGCCCATTTCATGGTGATATGCCCATCTATTACCAGTGATTTCTTAAGTATTTGACAGTGATCACAAATTAAGCTCCTTTTCTCGATTAGACGCTTAGTTTACGAGATAATCGCATTTAAAGATTTCCATATAAAAATCCACCATTAGCCGCCCATTTCATGGTGATATGCTCATCTATTACCAGTGATTTCATAAGTATTAGACAGTGATCACAAATTAAGCTCCTTTTCTCGATTAGACGCTTAGTTTACGAGATAATCGCATTTAAAGATTTCCATATGATAATCCACCATTAGCCGCCCATTTCATATTGATATGCCCATCTATTACCAGTGATTTCTTAAGTAGTTTTTAGTGATCACAAATTAAGCTCCTTTTCTCGATTAGACGCTTAGTTTACGAGATAATCGCATTTAAAGATTTCCATATGAAAATCCACCATTAGCCGCCCATTTCATGGTGATATGCCCATCTATTACCAGTGATTTCTTAAGTATTTGACAGTGATCACAAATTAAGCTCCTTTTCTCGATTAGACGCTTAGTTTACGAGATAATCGCATTTAAAGATTTCCATATGAAAATCCACCATTAGCCGCCCATTTCATATTGATATGCCCATCTATTACCAGTGATTTCTTAAGTAGTTTTTAGTGATCACAAATTAAGCTCCTTTTCTCGATTAGACGCTTAGTTTACGAGATAATCGCATTTAAAGATTTCCATATGAAAATCCACCATTAGCCGCCCATTTCATGGTGATATGCCCATCTATTACCAGTGATTTCTTAAGTATTTGACAGTGATCACAAATTAAGCTCCTTTTCTCGATTAGACGCTTAGTTTACGAGATAATCGCATTTAAAGATTTCCATATGAAAATCCACCATTAGCCGCCCATTTCATGGTGATATCTCCACCTACAGATGTGATTTCTTAAGTATTTTATAGTGATCACAAATTAAGCTCTTTTTCTCGATTAGACGCTTAGTTTACGAGATAATCGCATTTAAAGATTTCCATATGAAAATCCACCATTAGCCGCCCATTTCATGGTGATATGCCCATCTATTACCAGTGATTTCTTAAGTATTTGACAGTGATCACAAATTAAGCTCCTTTTCTCGATTAGACGCTTAGTTTACGAGATAATCGCATTTAAAGATTTCCATATGAAAATCCACCATTAGCCGCCCATTTCATGGTGATATGCCCATCTATTACCAGTGGTTTCTTAAGTATTTGACAGTGGTCACAAATTAAGCTCCTTTTCTCGATTAGACGCTTAGTTTACGAGATAATCGCATTTAAAGATTTCCATATGAAAATCCACCATTAGCCGCCCATTTCATGGTGATATGCCCATCTATTACCAGTGATTTCTTAAGTATTTTATAGTGATCACAAATTAAGCTCCTTTTCTCGATTAGACGCTTAGTTTACGAGATAATCGCATTTAAAGATTTCCATATGCAAATCCACCATTAGCCGCCCATTTCATGGTGATATGCCCATCTATTACCAGTGATTTCTTAAGTATTTGACAGTGATCACAAATTAAGCTCCTTTTCTCGATTAGACGCTTAGTTTACGAGATAATCGCATTTAAAGATTTCCATATGAAAATCCACCATTAGCCGCCCATTTCATGGTGATATGCCCATCTATTACCAGTGATTTCTTAAGTATTTTATAGTGATCACAAATTAAGCTCCTTTTCTCGATTAGACGCTTAGTTTACGAGATAATCGCATTTAAAGATTTCCATATGCAAATCCACCATTAGCCGCCCATTTCATGGTGATATGCCCATCTATTACCAGTGATTTCTTAAGTATTTGACAGTGATCACAAATTAAGCTCCTTTTCTCGATTAGACGCTTAGTTTACGAGATAATCGCATTTAAAGATTTCCATATAAAAATCCACCATTAGCCGCCCATTTCATGGTGATATGCTCATCTATTACCAGTTATTTCATAAGTATTTGACAGTGATCACAAATTAAGCTCCTTTTCTCGATTAGACGCTTAGTTTACGAGATAATCGCATTTAAAGATTTCCATATGATAATCCACCATTAGCCGCCCATTTCATATTGATATGCCCATCTATTACCAGTGATTTCTTAAGTAGTTTTTAGTGATCACAAATTAAGCTCCTTTTCTCGATTAGACGCTTAGTTTACGAGATAATCGCATTTAAAGATTTCCATATGAAAATCCACCATTAGCCGCCCATTTCATGGTGATATGCCCATCTATTACCAGTGATTTCTTAAGTATTTGACAGTGATCACAAATTAAGCTCCTTTTCTCGATTAGACGCTTAGTTTACGAGATAATCGCATTTAAAGATTTCCATATGAAAATCCACCATTAGCCGCCCATTTCATGGTGATATCTCCACCTACAGATGTGATTTCTTAAGTATTTTATAGTGATCACAAATTAAGCTCTTTTTCTCGATTAGACGCTTAGTTTACGAGATAATCGCATTTAAAGATTTCCATATGAAAATCCACCATTAGCCGCCCATTTCATGGTGATATGCCCATCTATTACCAGTGATTTCTTAAGTATTTGACAGTGATCACAAATTAAGCTCCTTTTCTCGATTAGACGCTTAGTTTACGAGATAATCGCATTTAAAGATTTCCATATGAAAATCCACCATTAGCCGCCCATTTCATGGTGATATGCCCATCTATTACCAGTGGTTTCTTAAGTATTTGACAGTGGTCACAAATTAAGCTCCTTTTCTCGATTAGACGCTTAGTTTACGAGATAATCGCATTTAAAGATTTCCATATGAAAATCCACCATTAGCCGCCCATTACATGGTGATATCTCCACCTACAGATGTGATTTCTTAAGTATTTTATAGTGATCACAAATTAAGCTCTTTTTCTCGATTAGACGCTTAGTTTACGAGATAATCGCATTTAAAGATTTCCATATGAAAATCCACCATTAGCCGCCCATTTCATGGTGATATGCCCATCTATTTCTTCTTAAGTATTTGACAGTGATCACAAATTAAGCTCCTTTTCTCGATTAGACGCTTAGTTTACGAGATAATCGCATTTAAAGATTTCCATATGAAAATCCACCATTAGCCGCCCATTTCATGGTGATATGCCCATCTATTAGCAGTGATTTCTTAAGTAGTTTTTAGTGATCACAAATTAAGCTCCTTTTCTCGATTAGACGCTTAGTTTACGAGATAATCGCATTTAAAGATTTCCATATGAAAATCCACCATTAGCCGCCCATTTCATGGTGATATGCCCATCTATTACCAGTGATTTCTTAAGTATTTGACAGTGATCACAAATTAAGCTCCTTTTCTCGATTAGACGCTTAGTTTACGAGATAATCGCATTTAAAGATTTCCATATGAAAATCCACCATTAGCCGCCCATTTCATATTGATATGCCCATCTATTACCAGTGATTTCTTAAGTGGTTTTTAGTGATCACAAATTAAGCTCCTTTTCTCGATTAGACGCTTAGTTTACGAGATAATCGCATTTAAAGATTTCCATATGAAAATCCACCATTAGCCGCCCATTTCATGGTGATATGCCCATCTATTACCAGTGATTTCTTAAGTATTTGACAGTGATCACAAATTAAGCTCCTTTTCTCGATTAGACGCTTAGTTTACGAGATAATCGCATTTAAAGATTTCCATATGAAAATCCATCATTAGCCGCCCATTTCATGGTGATATCTCCACCTACAGATGTGATTTCTTAAGTATTTTATAGTGATCACAAATTAAGCTCTTTTTCTCGATTAGACGCTTAGTTTACGAGATAATCGCATTTAAAGATTTCCATATGAAAATCCACCATTAGCCGCCCATTTCATGGTGATATGCCCATCTATTACCAGTGATTTCTTAAGTATTTGACAGTGATCACAAATTAAGCTCCTTTTCTCGATTAGACGCTTAGTTTACGAGATAATCGCATTTAAAGATTTCCATATGAAAATCCACCATTAGCCGCCCATTTCATGGTGATATGCCCATCTATTACCAGTGGTTTCTTAAGTATTTGACAGTGGTCACAAATTAAGCTCCTTTTCTCGATTAGACGCTTAGTTTACGAGATAATCGCATTTAAAGATTTCCATATGAAAATCCACCATTAGCCGCCCATTTCATGGTGATATGCCCATCTATTACCAGTGATTTCTTAAGTATTTGACAGTGATCACAAATTAAGCTCCTTTTCTCGATTAGACGCTTAGTTTACGAGATAATCGCATTTAAAGATTTCCATATGAAAATCCACCATTAGCCGCCCATTTCATGGTGATATGCCCATCTATTACCAGTGGTTTCTTAAGTATTTGACAGTGGTCACAAATTAAGCTCTTTTCTCGATTAGACGCTTAGTTTACGAGATAATCGCATTTAAAGATTTCCATATGAAAATCCACCATTAGCCGCCCATTTCATGGTGATATGCCCATCTATTACCAGTGGTTTCTTAAGTATTTGACAGTGGTCACAAATTAAGCTCCTTTTCTCGATTAGACGCTTAGTTTACGAGATAATCGCATTTAAAGATTTCCATATGAAAATCCACCATTAGCCGCCCATTTCATGGTGATATGCCCATCTATTACCAGTGGTTTCTTAAGTATTTGACAGTGGTCACAAATTAAGCTCCTTTTCTCGATTAGACGCTTAGTTTACGAGATAATCGCATTTAAAGATTTCCATATGAAAATCCACCATTAGCCGCCCATTTCATGGTGATATGCCCATCTATTACCAGTGGTTTCTTAAGTATTTGACAGTGGTCACAAATTAAGCTCCTTTTCTCGATTAGACGCTTAGTTTACGAGATAATCGCATTTAAAGATTTCCATATGCAAATCCACCATTAGCCGCCCATTTCATGGTGATATGCCCATCTATTACCAGTGATTTCTTAAGTATTTGACAGTGATCACAAATTAAGCTCCTTTTCTCGATTAGACGCTTAGTTTACGAGATAATCGCATTTAAAGATTTCCATATGCAAATCCACCATTAGCCGCCCATTTCATGGTGATATGCCCATCTATTACCAGTGATTTCTTAAGTATTTGACAGTGATCACAAATTAAGCTCCTTTTCTCGATTAGACGCTTAGTTTACGAGATAATCGCATTTAAAGATTTCCATATGAAAATCCACCATTAGCCGCCCATTTCATGGTGATATGCCCATCTATTACCAGTGATTTCTTAAGTATTTTATAGTGATCACAAATTAAGCTCCTTTTCTCGATTAGACGCTTAGTTTACGAGATAATCGCATTTAAAGATTTCCATATGCAAATCCACCATTAGCCGCCCATTTCATGGTGATATGCCCATCTATTACCAGTGATTTCTTAAGTATTTGACAGTGATCACAAATTAAGCTCCTTTTCTCGATTAGACGCTTAGTTTACGAGATAATCGCATTTAAAGATTTCCATATAAAAATCCACCATTAGCCGCCCATTTCATGGTGATATGCTCATCTATTACCAGTTATTTCATAAGTATTTGACAGTGATCACAAATTAAGCTCCTTTTCTCGATTAGACGCTTAGTTTACGAGATAATCGCATTTAAAGATTTCCATATGATAATCCACCATTAGCCGCCCATTTCATATTGATATGCCCATCTATTACCAGTGATTTCTTAAGTAGTTTTTAGTGATCACAAATTAAGCTCCTTTTCTCGATTAGACGCTTAGTTTACGAGATAATCGCATTTAAAGATTTCCATATGAAAATCCACCATTAGCCGCCCATTTCATGGTGATATGCCCATCTATTACCAGTGATTTCTTAAGTATTTGACAGTGATCACAAATTAAGCTCCTTTTCTCGATTAGACGCTTAGTTTACGAGATAATCGCATTTAAAGATTTCCATATGAAAATCCACCATTAGCCGCCCATTTCATGGTGATATCTCCACCTACAGATGTGATTTCTTAAGTATTTTATAGTGATCACAAATTAAGCTCTTTTTCTCGATTAGACGCTTAGTTTACGAGATAATCGCATTTAAAGATTTCCATATGAAAATCCACCATTAGCCGCCCATTTCATGGTGATATGCCCATCTATTACCAGTGATTTCTTAAGTATTTGACAGTGATCACAAATTAAGCTCCTTTTCTCGATTAGACGCTTAGTTTACGAGATAATCGCATTTAAAGATTTCCATATGAAAATCCACCATTAGCCGCCCATTTCATGGTGATATGCCCATCTATTACCAGTGGTTTCTTAAGTATTTGACAGTGGTCACAAATTAAGCTCCTTTTCTCGATTAGACGCTTAGTTTACGAGATAATCGCATTTAAAGATTTCCATATGAAAATCCACCATTAGCCGCCCATTACATGGTGATATCTCCACCTACAGATGTGATTTCTTAAGTATTTTATAGTGATCACAAATTAAGCTCTTTTTCTCGATTAGACGCTTAGTTTACGAGATAATCGCATTTAAAGATTTCCATATGAAAATCCACCATTAGCCGCCCATTTCATGGTGATATGCCCATCTATTTCTTCTTAAGTATTTGACAGTGATCACAAATTAAGCTCCTTTTCTCGATTAGACGCTTAGTTTACGAGATAATCGCATTTAAAGATTTCCATATGAAAATCCACCATTAGCCGCCCATTTCATGGTGATATGCCCATCTATTACCAGTGATTTCTTAAGTATTTGACAGTGATCACAAATTAAGCTCCTTTTCTCGATTAGACGCTTAGTTTACGAGATAATCGCATTTAAAGATTTCCATATGAAAATCCACCATTAGCCGCCCATTTCATGGTGATATGCCCATCTATTACCAGTGATTTCTTAAGTATTTGACAGTGATCACAAATTAAGCTCCTTTTCTCGATTAGACGCTTAGTTTACGAGATAATCGCATTTAAAGATTTCCATATGAAAATCCACCATTAGCCGCCCATTACATGGTGATATCTCCACCTACAGATGTGATTTCTTAAGTATTTTATAGTGATCACAAATTAAGCTCTTTTTCTCGATTAGACACTTAGTTTACGAGATAATCGCATTTAAAGATTTCCATATGAAAATCCACCATTAGCCGCCCATTACATGGTGATATCTCCACCTACAGAAGTGATTTCTTAAGTATTTTATAGTGATCACAAATTAAGCTCTTTTTCTCGATTAGACGCTTAGTTTACGAGATAATCGCATTTAAAGATTTCCATATGAAAATCCACCATTAGCCGCCCATTTCATGGTGATATGCCCATCTATTACCAGTGATTTCTTAAGTATTTGACAGTGATCACAAATTAAGCTCCTTTTCTCGATTAGACGCTTAGTTTACGAGATAATCGCATTTAAAGATTTCCATATGAAAATCCACCATTAGCCGCCCATTTCATGGTGATATGCCCATCTATTACCAGTGATTTCTTAAGTATTTGACAGTGATCACAAATTAAGCTCCTTTTCTCGATTAGACGCTTAGTTTACGAGATAATCGCATTTAAAGATTTCCATATGAAAATCCACCATTAGCCGCCCATTTGATGGTGATATGCCCATCTATTACCAGTGATTTCTTAAGTATTTGACAGTGATCACAAATTAAGCTCCTTTTCTCGATTAGACGCTTAGTTTACGAGATAATCGCATTTAAAGATTTCCATATGAAAATCCACCATTAGCCGCCCATTACATGGTGATATCTCCACCTACAGATGTGATTTCTTAAGTATTTTATGATATATCCACCTACAGATGTGATTTCTTAAGTATTTTATAGTGATCACAAATTAAGCTCTTTTTCTCGATTAGACGCTTAGTTTACGAGATAATCGCATTTAAAGATTTCCATATGAAAATCCACCATTAGCCACCCATTTCATGGTGATATGCCCATCTATTACCAGTGATTTCTTAAGTATTTGACAGTGATCACAAATTAAGCTCCTTTTCTCGATTAGACGCTTAGTTTACGAGATAATCGCATTTAAAGATTTCCATATGAAAATCCACCATTAGCCGCCCATTTCATGGTGATATGCCCATCTATTACCAGTTATTTCTTAAGTATTTGACAGTGATCACAAATTAAGCTCCTTTTCTCGATTAGACGCTTAGTTTACGAGATAATCGCATTTAAAGATTTCCATATGAAAATCCACCATTAGCCGCCCATTTCATGGTGATATGCCCATCTATTACCAGTGATTTCTTAAGTATTTGACAGTGATCACAAATTAAGCTCCTTTTCTCGATTAGACGCTTAGTTTACGAGATAATCGCATTTAAAGATTTCCATATGAAAATCCACCATTAGCCGCCCATTTCATGGTGATATGCCCATCTATTACCAGTGATTTCTTAAGTATTTGACAGTGATCACAAATTAAGCTCCTTTTCTCGATTAGACGCTTAGTTTACGAGATAATCGCATTTAAAGATTTCCATATGCAAATCCACCATTAGCCGCCCATTTCATGGTGATATGCCCATCTATTACCAGTGATTTCTTAAGTATTTGACAGTGATCACAAATTAAGCTCCTTTTCTCGATTAGACGCTTAGTTTACGAGATAATCGCATTTAAAGATTTCCATATGCAAATCCACCATTAGCCGCCCATTTCATGGTTATATGCCCATCTATTACCAGTGATTTCTTAAGTATTTGACAGTGATCACAAATTAAGCTCCTTTTCTCGATTAGACGCTTAGTTTACGAGATAATCGCATTTAAAGATTTCCATATGAAAATCCACCATTAGCCGCCCATTTCATGGTGATATGCCCATCTATTACCAGTGATTTCTTAAGTATTTGACAGTGATCACAAATTAAGCTCCTTTTCTCGATTAGACGCTTAGTTTACGAGATAATCGCATTTAAAGATTTCCATATGCAAATCCACCATTAGCCGCCCATTTCATGGTGATATGCCCATCTATTACCAGTGATTTCTTAAGTATTTGACAGTGATCACAAATTAAGCTCCTTTTCTCGATTAGACGCTTAGTTTACGAGATAATCGCATTTAAAGATTTTCATATGAAAATCCACCATTAGCCGCCCATTTCATGGTGATATGCCCATCTATTACCAGTGATTTCTTAAGTATTTGACAGTGATCACAAATTAAGCTCCTTTTCTCGATTAGACGCTTAGTTTACGAGATAATCGCATTTAAAGATTTCCATATGAAAATCCACCATTAGCCGCCCATTTCATGGTGATATGCCCATCTATTACCAGTGATTTCTTAAGTATTTGACAGTGATCACAAATTAAGCTCCTTTTCTCGATTAGACGCTTAGTTTACGAGATAATCGCATTTAAAGATTTCCATATAAAAATCCACCATTAGCCGCCCATTTCATGGTGATATGCCCATCTATTACCAGTGATTTCTTAAGTATTTGACAGTGATCACAAATTAAGCTCCTTTTCTCGATTAGACGCTTAGTTTACGAGATAATCGCATTTAAAGATTTCCATATAAAAATCCACCATTAGCCGCCCATTTCATGGTGATATGCTCATCTATTACCAGTGATTTCATAAGTATTTGACAGTGATCACAAATTAAGCTCCTTTTCTCGATTAGACGCTTAGTTTACGAGATAATCGCATTTAAAGATTTCCATATGAAAATCCACCATTAGCCGCCCATTTCATGGTGATATGCCCATCTATTACCAGTGATTTCTTAAGTATTTGACAGTGATCACAAATTAAGCTCCTTTTCTCGATTAGACGCTTAGTTTACGAGATAATCGCATTTAAAGATTTCCATATGAAAATCCACCATTAGCCGCCCATTTCATGGTGATATGCCCATCTATTACCAGTGATTTCTTAAGTATTTGACAGTGATCACAAATTAAGCTCCTTTTCTCGATTAGACGCTTAGTTTACGAGATAATCGCATTTAAAGATTTCCATATGAAAATCCACTATTAGCCGCCCATTACATGGTGATATCTCCACCTACAGATGTGATTTCTTAAGTATTTGACAGTGATCACAAATTAAGCTCCTTTTCTCGATTAGACGCTTAGTTTACGAGATAATCGCATTTAAAGATTTCCATATGAAAATCCACCATTAGCCGCCCATTTCATGGTGATATGCCCATCTATTACCAGTGATTTCTTAAGTATTTGACAGTGATCACAAATTAAGCTCCTTTTCTCGATTAGACGCTTAGTTTACGAGATAATCGCATTTAAAGATTTCCATATGAAAATCCACCATTAGCCGCCCATTTCATGGTGATATGCCCATCTATTACCAGTGATTTCTTAAGTATTTGACAGTGATCACAAATTAAGCTCCTTTTCTCGATTAGACGCTTAGTTTACGAGATAATCGCATTTAAAGATTTCCATATGAAAATCCACCATTAGCCGCCCATTTCATGGTGATATGCCCATCTATTACCAGTGATTTCTTAAGTATTTGACAGTGATCACAAATTAAGCTCCTTTTCTTGATTAGACGCTTAGTTTACGAGATAATCGCATTTAAAGATTTCCATATGAAAATCCACCATTAGCCGCCCATTTCATGGTGATATGCCCATCTATTACCAGTGATTTCTTAAGTATTTGACAGTGATCACAAATTAAGCTCCTTTTCTCGATTAGACGCTTAGTTTACGAGATAATCGCATTTAAAGATTTCCATCGCATTTAAAGATTTCCATATTAAAATCCACCATTAGCCGCCCATTTCATGGTGATATGCCCATCTATTACCAGTGATTTCTTAAGTATTTTATAGTGATCACAAATTAAGCTCCTTTTCTCGATTAGACGCTTAGTTTACGAGATAATCGCATTTAAAGATCTCCATATGAAAATCCGTCATTAGCCGCCCATTACATGGTGATATCTCCACCTACAGATGTGATTTCTTAAGTATTTTATAGTGATCACAAATTAAGCTCCTTTTCTCGATTAGGCGCTTAGTTTACGAGATAATCGCATTTAAAGATTTCCATATGAAAATCCACCATTAGCCGCCCATTTCATGGTGATATGCCCATCTATTACCAGTGATTTGTTAAGTATTTTATAGTGATCACAAATTAAGCTCCTTTTCTCGATTAGGCGCTTAGTTTACGAGATAATCGCATTTAAAGATTTCCATATGAAAATCCACCATTTGCCGCCCATTTCATGGTGATATGCCCATCTATTACCAGTGATTTCTTAAGTATTTGACAGTGATCACAAATTAAGCTCCTTTTCTCGATTAGACGCTTAGTTTACGAGATAATCGCATTTAAAGATTTCCATATGAAAATCCACCATTAGCCGCCCATTTCATGGTGATATGCCCATCTATTACCAGTGATTTCTTAAGTATTTGACAGTGATCACAAATTAAGCTCCTTTTCTCGATTAGACGCTTAATTTACGAGATAATCGCATTTAAAGATTTCCATATGAAAATCCACCATTAGCCGCCCATTTCATGGTGATATGCCCATCTATTACCAGTGATTTCTTAAGTATTTGACAGTGATCACAAATTAAGCTCCTTTTCTCGATTAGACGCTTAATTTACGAGATAATCGCATTTAAAGATTTCCACATGAAAATCCACCATTAGCCGCCCATTTCATGGTGATATACCCATCTATTACCAGTGATTTCTTAAGTATTTGACAGTGATCACAAATTAAGCTCCTTTTCTCGATTAGACGCTTAGTTTACGAGATAATCGCATTTAAAGATTTCCATATGAAAATCCACCATTAGCCGCCCATTTCATGGTGATATGCCCATCTATTACCAGTGATTTCTTAAGTATTTGACAGTGATCACAAATTAAGCTCCTTTTCTCGATTAGACGCTTAGTTTACGAGATAATCGCATTTAAAGATTTCCATATGAAAATCCACCATTAGCCGCCCATTAAATGGTGATATCTCCACCTACAGATGTGATTTCTTAAGTATTTTATAGTGATCACAAATTAAGCTCTTTTTCTCGATTAGACGCTTATTTTACGAGATAATCGCATTTAAAGATTTCCATATGAAAATCCACCATTAGCCGCCCATTTCATGGTGATATCTCCACCTATTACCAGTGATTTCTTAAGTATTTGACAGTGATCACAAATTAAGCTCCTTTTCTCGATTAGACGCTTAGTTTACGAGATAATCGCATTTAAAGATTTCCATATGAAAATCCACCATTAGCCGCCCATTTCATGGTGATATGCCCATCTATTACCAGTGATTTCTTAAGTATTTGACATTGATCACAAATTAAGCTCCTTTTCTCGATTAGACGCTTAGTTTACGAGATAATCGCATTTAAAGATTTCCATATAAAAATCCACCATTAGCCGCCCATTACATGGTGATATCTCCACCTACAGATGTGATTTGTGTGATTTCTTAAGTATTTTATAGTGATCACAAATTAAGCTCTTTTTCTCGATTAGACGCTTAGTTTACGAGATAATCGCATTTAAAGATTTCCATATGAAAATCCACCATTAGCCGCCCATTTCATGGTGATATGCCCATCTATTACCAGTGATTTCTTAAGTATTTGACATTGATCTCAAATTAAGCTCCTTTTCTCGATTAGACGCTTAGTTTACGAGATAATCGCATTTAAAGATTTTCATATGAAAATCCACCATTAGCCGCCCATTTCATGGTGATATGCCCATCTATTACCAGTGATTTCTTAAGTATTTGACAGTGATCACAAATTAAGCTCTTTTTCTCGATTAGACGCTTAGTTTACGAGATAATCGCATTTAAAGATTTCCATGTGAAAATCCACCATTTGCCGCCCATTTCATGGTGATATGCCCATCTATTACCAGTGATTTCTTAAGTATTTGACATTGATCACAAATTAAGCTCCTTTTCTCGATTAGACGCTTAGTTTACGAGATAATCGCATTTAAAGATTTTCATATGAAAATCCACCATTAGCCGCCCATTTCATGGTGATATGCCCATCTATTACCAGTGATTTCTTAAGTATTTGACATTGATCACAAATTAAGCTCCTTTTCTCGATTAGACGCTTAGTTTACGAGATAATCGCATTTAAAGATTTTCATATGGAAATCCACCATTAGCCGCCCATTTCATGGTGATATGCCCATCTATTACCAGTGATTTCTTAAGTATTTGACAGTGATCACAAATTAAGCTCTTTTTCTCGATTAGACGCTTAGTTTACGAGATAATCGCATTTAAAGATTTCCATATGAAAATCCACCATTAGCCGCCCATTTCATGGTGATATGCCCATCTATTACCAGTGATTTCTTAAGTATTTGACAGTGATCACAAATTAAGCTCCTTTTCTCGATTAGACGCTTAGTTTACGAGATAATCGCATTTAAAGATTTCCATATGAAAATCCACCATTAGCCGCCCATTGCATGGTGATATCTCCACCTACAGATGTGATTTCTTAAGTATTTTATAGTGATCACAAATTAAGCTCTTTTTCTCGATTAGACGCTTAGTTTACGAGATAATCGCATTTAAAGATTTCCATATGAAAATCCACCATTAGCCGCCCATTACATGGTGATATGCCCATCTATTACCAGTGATTTCTTAAGTATTTGACAGTGATCACAAATTAAGCTCCTTTTCTCGATTAGACGCTTAGTTTACGAGATAATCGCTTTTAAAGATTTCCATATAAAAATCCACCATTAGCCGCCCATTTCATGGTGATATGCCCATCTATTACCAGTGATTTCTTAAGTATTTGACAGTGATCACAAATTAAGCTCCTTTTCTCGATTAGACGCTTAGTTTACGAGATAATCGCATTTAAAGATTTCCATATGAAAATCCACCATTAGCCGCCCATTTCATGGTGATATGCCCATCTATTACCAGTGATTTCTTAAGTATTTGACAGTGATCACAAATTAAGCTCCTTTTCTCGATTAGACGCTTAGTTTACGAGATAATCGCATTTAAAGATTTCCATATGAAAATCCACCATTAGCCGCCCATTTCATGGTGATATGCCCATCTATTACCAGTGATTTCTTAAGTATTTGACAGTGATCACAAATTAAGCTCCTTTTCTCGATTAGACGCTTAGTTTACGAGATAGTCGCATTTAAAGATTTCCATATGAAAATCCACCATTAGCCGCCCATTTCATGGTGATATGCCCATCTATTACCAGTGATTTCTTAAGTATTTGACAGTGATCACAAATTAAGCTCCTTTTCTCGATTAGACGCTTAGTTTACGAGATAATCGCATTTAAAGATTTCCATATAAAAATCCACCATTAGCCGCCCATTTCATGGTGATATGCCCATCTATTACCAGTGATTTCTTAAGTATTTGACAGTGATCACAAATTAAGCTCCTTTTCTCGATTAGACGCTTAGTTTACGAGATAATCGCATTTAAAGATTTCCATATGAAAATCCACCATTAGCCGCCCATTTCATGGTGATATGCCCATCTATTACCAGTGATTTCTTAAGTATTTGACAGTGATCACAAATTAAGCTCCTTTTCTCGATTAGACGCTTAGTTTACGAGATAATCGCATTTAAAGATTTCCATATGAAAATCCACCATTAGCCGCCCATTACATGGTGATATCTCCACCTACAGATGTGATTTCTTAAGTATTTTATAGTGATCACAAATTAAGCTCTTTTTCTCGATTAGACGCTTAGTTTACGAGATAATCGCATTTAAAGATTTCCATATAAAAATCCAACATTAGCCGCCCATTTCATGGTGATATGCCCATCTATTACCAGTGATTTCTTAAGTATTTGACAGTGATCACAAATTAAGCTCCTTTTCTCGATTAGACGCTTAGTTTACGAGATAATCGCATTTAAAGATTTCCATATGAAAATCCACCATTAGCCGCCCATTTCATGGTGATATGCCCATCTATTACCAGTGATTTCTTAAGTATTTGACAGTGATCACAAATTAAGCTCCTTTTCTCGATTAGACGCTTAGTTTACGAGATAATCACATTTAAAGATTTCCATATGAAAATCCACCATTAGCCGCCCATTTCATGGTGATATGCCCATCTATTACCAGTGATTTCTTAAGTATTTGACAGTGATCACAAATTAAGCTCCTTTTCTCGATTAGACGCTTAATTTACGAGATAATCGCATTTAAAGATTTCCACATGAAAATCCACCATTAGCTGCCCATTTCATGGTGATATACCCATCTATTACCAGTGATTTCTTAAGTATTTGACAGTGATCACAAATTAAGCTCCTTTTCTCGATTAGACGCTTAGTTTACGAGATAATCGCATTTAAAGATTTCCATATGAAAATCCACCATTAGCCGCCCATTTCATGGTGATATGCCCATCTATTACCAGTGATTTCTTAAGTATTTGACAGTGATCACAAATTAAGCTCCTTTTCTCGATTAGACGCTTAGTTTACGAGATAATCGCATTTAAAGATTTCCATATGAAAATCCACCATTAGCCGCCCATTAAATGGTGATATCTCCACCTACAGATGTGATTTCTTAAGTATTTTATAGTGATCACAAATTAAGCTCTTTTTCTCGATTAGACGCTTATTTTACGAGATAATCGCATTTAAAGATTTCCATATGAAAATCCACCATTAGCCGCCCATTTCATGGTGATATCTCCACCTATTACCAGTGATTTCTTAAGTATTTGACAGTGATCACAAATTAAGCTCCTTTTCTCGATTAGACGCTTAGTTTACGAGATAATCGCATTTAAAGATTTCCATATGAAAATCCACCATTAGCCGCCCATTTCATGGTGATATGCCCATCTATTACCAGTGATTTCTTAAGTATTTGACATTGATCACAAATTAAGCTCCTTTTCTCGATTAGACGCTTAGTTTACGAGATAATCGCATTTAAAGATTTCCATATAAAAATCCACCATTAGCCGCCCATTACATGGTGATATCTCCACCTACAGATGTGATTTGTGTGATTTCTTAAGTATTTTATAGTGATCACAAATTAAGCTCTTTTTCTCGATTACACGCTTAGTTTACGAGATAATCGCATTTAAAGATTTCCATATGAAAATCCACCATTAGCCGCCCATTTCATGGTGATATGCCCATCTATTACCAGTGATTTCTTAAGTATTTGACATTGATCACAAATTAAGCTCCTTTTCTCGATTAGACGCTTAGTTTACGAGATAATCGCATTTAAAGATTTTCATATGAAAATCCACCATTAGCCGCCCATTTCATGGTGATATGCCCATCTATTACCAGTGATTTCTTAAGTATTTGACAGTGATCACAAATTAAGCTCTTTTTCTCGATTAGACGCTTAGTTTACGAGATAATCGCATTTAAAGATTTCCATGTGAAAATCCACCATTTGCCGCCCATTTCATGGTGATATGCCCATCTATTACCAGTGATTTCTTAAGTATTTGACATTGATCACAAATCAAGCTCCTTTTCTCGATTAGACGCTTAGTTTACGAGATAATCGCATTTAAAGATTTTCATATGAAAATCCACCATTAGCCGCCCATTTCATGGTGATATGCCCATCTATTACCAGTGATTTCTTAAGTATTTGACATTGATCACAAATTAAGCTCCTTTTCTCGATTAGACGCTTAGTTTACGAGATAATCGCATTTAAAGATTTTCATATGGAAATCCACCATTAGCCGCCCATTTCATGGTGATATGCCCATCTATTACCAGTGATTTCTTAAGTATTTGACAGTGATCACAAATTAAGCTCTTTTTCTCGATTAGACGCTTAGTTTACGAGATAATCGCATTTAAAGATTTCCATATGAAAATCCACCATTAGCCGCCCATTTCATGGTGATATGCCCATCTATTACCAGTGATTTCTTAAGTATTTGACAGTGATCACAAATTAAGCTCCTTTTCTCGATTAGACGCTTAGTTTACGAGATAATCGCATTTAAAGATTTCCATATGAAAATCCACCATTAGCCGCCCATTGCATGGTGATATCTCCACCTACAGATGTGATTTCTTAAGTATTTTATAGTGATCACAAATTAAGCTCTTTTTCTCGATTACACGCTTAGTTTACGAGATAATCGCATTTAAAGATTTCCATATGAAAATCCACCATTAGCCGCCCATTTCATGGTGATATGCCCATCTATTACCAGTGATTTCTTAAGTATTTGACATTGATCACAAATTAAGCTCCTTTTCTCGATTAGACGCTTAGTTTACGAGATAATCGCATTTAAAGATTTTCATATGAAAATCCACCATTAGCCGCCCATTTCATGGTGATATGCCCATCTATTACCAGTGATTTCTTAAGTATTTGACAGTGATCACAAATTAAGCTCTTTTTCTCGATTAGACGCTTAGTTTACGAGATAATCGCATTTAAAGATTTCCATGTGAAAATCCACCATTTGCCGCCCATTTCATGGTGATATGCCCATCTATTACCAGTGATTTCTTAAGTATTTGACATTGATCACAAATCAAGCTCCTTTTCTCGATTAGACGCTTAGTTTACGAGATAATCGCATTTAAAGATTTTCATATGAAAATCCACCATTAGCCGCCCATTTCATGGTGATATGCCCATCTATTACCAGTGATTTCTTAAGTATTTGACATTGATCACAAATTAAGCTCCTTTTCTCGATTAGACGCTTAGTTTACGAGATAATCGCATTTAAAGATTTTCATATGGAAATCCACCATTAGCCGCCCATTTCATGGTGATATGCCCATCTATTACCAGTGATTTCTTAAGTATTTGACAGTGATCACAAATTAAGCTCTTTTTCTCGATTAGACGCTTAGTTTACGAGATAATCGCATTTAAAGATTTCCATATGAAAATCCACCATTAGCCGCCCATTTCATGGTGATATGCCCATCTATTACCAGTGATTTCTTAAGTATTTGACAGTGATCACAAATTAAGCTCCTTTTCTCGATTAGACGCTTAGTTTACGAGATAATCGCATTTAAAGATTTCCATATGAAAATCCACCATTAGCCGCCCATTGCATGGTGATATCTCCACCTACAGATGTGATTTCTTAAGTATTTTATAGTGATCACAAATTAAGCTCCTTTTCTCGATTAGACGCTTAGTTTACGAGATAATCGCATTTAAAGATTTTCATATGAAAATCCACCATTAGCCGCCCATTTCATGGTGATATGCCCATCTATTACCAGTGATTTCTTAAGTATTTGACAGTGATCACAAATTAAGCTCCTTTTCTCGATTAGACGCTTAGTTTACGAGATAATCGCATTTAAAGATTTCCATATGAAAATCCACCATTAGCCGCCCATTTCATGGTGATATGCCCATCTATTACCAGTGATTTCTTAAGTATTTGACAGTGATCACAAATTAAGCTCCTTTTCTCGATTAGACGCTTAGTTTACGAGATAATCGCATTTAAAGATTTCCATATGAAAATCCACCATTAGCCGCCCATTTCATGGTGATATGCCCATCTATTACCAGTGATTTCTTAAGTATTTGACAGTGATCACAAATTAAGCTCCTTTTCTCGATTAGACGCTTAGTTTACGAGATAGTCGCATTTAAAGATTTCCATATGAAAATCCACCATTAGCCGCCCATTTCATGGTGATATGCCCATCTATTACCAGTGATTTCTTAAGTATTTGACAGTGATCACAAATTAAGCTCCTTTTCTCGATTAGACGCTTAGTTTACGAGATAGTCGCATTTAAAGATTTCCATATGAAAATCCACCATTAGCCGCCCATTTCATGGTGATATGCCCATCTATTACCAGTGATTTCTTAAGTATTTGACAGTGATCACAAATTAAGCTCCTTTTCTCGATTAGACGCTTAGTTTACGAGATAATCGCATTTAAAGATTTCCATATAAAAATCCACCATTAGCCGCCCATTTCATGGTGATATGCCCATCTATTACCAGTGATTTCTTAAGTATTTGACAGTGATCACAAATTAAGCTCCTTTTCTCGATTAGACGCTTAGTTTACGAGATAATCGCATTTAAAGATTTCCATATGAAAATCCACCATTAGCCGCCCATTTCATGGTGATATGCCCATCTATTACCAGTGATTTCTTAAGTATTTGACAGTGATCACAAATTAAGCTCCTTTTCTCGATTAGACGCTTAGTTTACGAGATAATCGCATTTAAAGATTTCCATATGAAAATCCACCATTAGCCGCCCATTTCATGGTGATATGCCCATCTATTACCAGTGATTTCTTAAGTATTTGACAGTAATCACAAATTAAGCTCCTTTTCTCGATTAGACGCTTAGTTTACGAGATAATCGCATTTAAAGATTTCCATATGAAAATCCACCATTAGCCGCCCATTACATGGTGATATCTCCACCTACAGATGTGATTTCTTAAGTATTTTATAGTGATCACAAATTAAGCTCTTTTTCTCGATTAGACGCTTAGTTTACGAGATAATCGCATTTAAAGATTTCCATATGAAAATCCACCATTAGCCGCCCATTTCATGGTGATATGCCCATCTATTACCAGTGATTTCTTAAGTATTTGACAGTGATCACAAATTAAGCTCCTTTTCTCGATTAGACGCTTAGTTTACGAGATAATCGCATTTAAAGATCTCCATATGAAAATCCACCATTAGCCGCCCATTACATGGTGATATCTCCACCTACAGATGTGATTTCTTAAGTATTTTATAGTGATCACAAATTAAGCTCTTTTTCTCGATTAGACGCTTAGTTTACGAGATAATCGCATTTAAAGATTTCCATATAAAAATCCAACATTAGCCGCCCATTTCATGGTGATATGCCCATCTATTACCAGTGATTTCTTAAGTATTTGACAGTGATCACAAATTAAGCTCCTTTTCTCGATTAGACGCTTAGTTTACGAGATAATCGCATTTAAAGATTTCCATATGAAAATCCACCATTAGCCGCCCATTTCATGGTGATATGCCCATCTATTACCAGTGATTTCTTAAGTATTTGACAGTGATCACAAATTAAGCTCTTTTTCTCGATTAGACGCTTAGTTTACGAGATAATCGCATTTAAAGATTTCCATATGAAAATCCACCATTAGCCGCCCATTTCATGGTGATATGCCCATCTATTACCAGTGATTTCTTAAGTATTTGACATTGATCACAAATTAAGCTCCTTTTCTCGATTAGACGCTTAGTTTACGAGATAATCGCATTTAAAGATTTTCATATGGAAATCCACCATTAGCCGCCCATTTCATGGTGATATGCCCATCTATTACCAGTGATTTCTTAAGTATTTGACAGTGATCACAAATTAAGCTCTTTTTCTCGATTAGACGCTTAGTTTACGAGATAATCGCATTTAAAGATTTCCATATGAAAATCCACCATTAGCCGCCCATTTCATGGTGATATGCCCATCTATTACCAGTGATTTCTTAAGTATTTGACAGTGATCACAAATTAAGCTCCTTTTCTCGATTAGACGCTTAGTTTACGAGATAATCGCATTTAAAGATTTCCATATGAAAATCCACCATTAGCCGCCCATTGCATGGTGATATCTCCACCTACAGATGTGATTTCTTAAGTATTTTATAGTGATCACAAATTAAGCTCTTTTTCTCGATTAGACGCTTAGTTTACGAGATAATCGCATTTAAAGATTTCCATATGAAAATCCACCATTAGCCGCCCATTACATGGTGATATGCCCATCTATTACCAGTGATTTCTTAAGTATTTGACAGTGATCACAAATTAAGCTCCTTTTCTCGATTAGACGCTTAGTTTACGAGATAATCGCATTTAAAGATTTCCATATGAAAATCCACCATTAGCCGCCCATTTCATGGTGATATGCCCATCTATTACCAGTGATTTCTTAAGTATTTGACAGTGATCACAAATTAAGCTCCTTTTCTCGATTAGACGCTTAGTTTACGAGATAATCGCATTTAAAGATTTCCATATGAAAATCCACCATTAGCCGCCCATTTCATGGTGATATGCCCATCTATTACCAGTGATTTCTTAAGTATTTGACAGTGATCACAAATTAAGCTCCTTTTCTCGATTAGACGCTTAGTTTACGAGATAATCGCATTTAAAGATTTCCATATGAAAATCCACCATTAGCCGCCCATTTCATGGTGATATGCCCATCTATTACCAGTGATTTCTTAAGTATTTGACAGTGATCACAAATTAAGCTCCTTTTCTCGATTAGACGCTTAGTTTACGAGATAGTCGCATTTAAAGATTTCCATATGAAAATCCACCATTAGCCGCCCATTTCATGGTGATATGCCCATCTATTACCAGTGATTTCTTAAGTATTTGACAGTGATCACAAATTAAGCTCCTTTTCTCGATTAGACGCTTAGTTTACGAGATAATCGCATTTAAAGATTTCCATATAAAAATCCACCATTAGCCGCCCATTTCATGGTGATATGCCCATCTATTACCAGTGATTTCTTAAGTATTTGACAGTGATCACAAATTAAGCTCCTTTTCTCGATTAGACGCTTAGTTTACGAGATAATCGCATTTAAAGATTTCCATATGAAAATCCACCATTAGCCGCCCATTTCATGGTGATATGCCCATCTATTACCAGTGATTTCTTAAGTATTTGACAGTGATCACAAATTAAGCTCCTTTTCTCGATTAGACGCTTAGTTTACGAGATAGTCGCATTTAAAGATTTCCATATGAAAATCCACCATTAGCCGCCCATTTCATGGTGATATGCCCATCTATTACCAGTGATTTCTTAAGTATTTGACAGTGATCACAAATTAAGCTCCTTTTCTCGATTAGACGCTTAGTTTACGAGATAATCGCATTTAAAGATTTCCATATAAAAATCCACCATTAGCCGCCCATTTCATGGTGATATGCCCATCTATTACCAGTGATTTCTTAAGTATTTGACAGTGATCACAAATTAAGCTCCTTTTCTCGATTAGACGCTTAGTTTACGAGATAATCGCATTTAAAGATTTCCATATGAAAATCCACCATTAGCCGCCCATTTCATGGTGATATGCCCATCTATTACCAGTGATTTCTTAAGTATTTGACAGTGATCACAAATTAAGCTCCTTTTCTCGATTAGACGCTTAGTTTACGAGATAATCGCATTTAAAGATTTCCATATGAAAATCCACCATTAGCCGCCCATTTCATGGTGATATGCCCATCTATTACCAGTGATTTCTTAAGTATTTGACAGTAATCACAAATTAAGCTCCTTTTCTCGATTAGACGCTTAGTTTACGAGATAATCGCATTTAAAGATTTCCATATGAAAATCCACCATTAGCCGCCCATTACATGGTGATATCTCCACCTACAGATGTGATTTCTTAAGTATTTTATAGTGATCACAAATTAAGCTCTTTTTCTCGATTAGACGCTTAGTTTACGAGATAATCGCATTTAAAGATTTCCATATGAAAATCCACCATTAGCCGCCCATTTCATGGTGATATGCCCATCTATTACCAGTGATTTCTTAAGTATTTGACAGTGATCACAAATTAAGCTCCTTTTCTCGATTAGACGCTTAGTTTACGAGATAATCGCATTTAAAGATCTCCATATGAAAATCCACCATTAGCCGCCCATTACATGGTGATATCTCCACCTACAGATGTGATTTCTTAAGTATTTTATAGTGATCACAAATTAAGCTCTTTTTCTCGATTAGACGCTTAGTTTACGAGATAATCGCATTTAAAGATTTCCATATAAAAATCCAACATTAGCCGCCCATTTCATGGTGATATGCCCATCTATTACCAGTGATTTCTTAAGTATTTGACAGTGATCACAAATTAAGCTCCTTTTCTCGATTAGACGCTTAGTTTACGAGATAATCGCATTTAAAGATTTCCATATGAAAATCCACCATTAGCCGCCCATTTCATGGTGATATGCCCATCTATTACCAGTGATTTCTTAAGTATTTGACAGTGATCACAAATTAAGCTCCTTTTCTCGATTAGACGCTTAGTTTACGAGATAATCGCATTTAAAGATTTCCATATGAAAATCCACCATTAGCCGCCCATTTCATGGTGATATCTCCACCTACAGATGTGATTTCTTAAGTATTTTATAGTGATCACAAATTAAGCTCTTTTTCTCGATTAGACGCTTAGTTTACGAGATAATCGCATTTAAAGATTTCCATATGAAAATCCACCATTAGCCGCCCATTTCATGGTGATATGCCCATCTATTACCAGTGATTTCTTAAGTATTTGACAGTAATCACAAATTAAGCTCCTTTTCTCGATTAGACGCGTAGTTTACCAGATAATCGCATTTAAAGATTTCCATATGAAAATCCACCATTAGCCGCCCATTACATGGTGATATCTCCACCTACAGATGTGATTTCTTAAGTATTTTATAGTGATCACAAATTAAGCTCTTTTTCTCGATTAGACGCTTAGTTTACGAGATAATCGCATTTAAAGATTTCCATATGAAAATCCACCATTAGCCGCCCATTTCATGGTGATATGCCCAACTATTACCAGTGATTTCTTAAGTATTTTACAGTGATCACAAATTAAGCTCCTTTTCTCGATTAGACGCTTAGTTTACGAGATAATCGCATTTAAAGATTTCCATATGAAAATCCACCATTAGCCGCCCATTGCATGGTGATATCTCCACCTACAGATGTGATTTCTTAAGTATTTTATAGTGATCACAAATTAAGCTCTTTTTCTCGATTAGACGCTTAGTTTACGAGATAATCGCATTTAAAGATTTCCATATGAAAATCCACCATTAGCCGCCCATTACATGGTGATATCTCCACCTACAGATGTGATTTCTTAAGTATTTTATAGTGATCACAAATTAAGCTCTTTTTCTCGATTAGACGCTTAGTTTACGAGATAATCGCATTTAAAGATTTCCATATGAAAATCCACCATTAGCCGCCCATTTCATGGTGATATGCCCATCTATTACCAGTGATTTCTTAAGTATTTGACAGTGATCACAAATTAAGCTCCTTTTCTCGATTAGACGCTTAGTTTACGAGATAATCGCATTTAAAGATTTCCATATGAAAATCCACCATTAGCCGCCCATTTCATGGTGATATGCCCATCTATTACCAGTGATTTCTTAAGTATTTGACAGTGATCACAAATTAAGCTCCTTTTCTCGATTAGACGCTTAGTTTACGAGATAATCGCATTTAAAGATTTCCATATGAAAATCCACCATTAGTCGCCCATTTCATGGTGATATGCCCATCTATTACCAGTGATTTCTTAAGTATTTGACAGTGATCACAAATTAAGCTCCTTTTCTCGATTAGACGCTTAGTTTACGAGATAATCGCATTTAAAGATTTCCATATGAAAATCCACCATTAGCCGCCCATTTCATGGTGATATGCCCATCTATTACCAGTGATTTCTTAAGTATTTGGCAGTGATCACAAATTAAGCTCCTTTTCTCGATTAGACGCTTAGTTTACGAGATAATCGCATTTAAAGATTTCCATATGAAAATCCACCATTAGCCGCCCATTACACGGTGATATCTCCACCTACAGATGTGATTTCTTAAGTATTTTATAGTGATCACAAATTAAGCTCTTTTTCTCGATTAGACGCTTAGTTTACGAGATAATCGCATTTAAAGATTTCCATATGAAAATCCACCATTAGCCGCCCATTTCATGGTGATATGCCCATCTGTTACCAGTGATTTTTTAAATATTTGACAGTGATCACAAATTAAGCTCTTTTTCTCGATTAGACGCTTAGTTTACGAGATAATCGCATTTAAAGATTTCCATATGAAAATCCACCATTAGCCGCCCATTTCATGGTGATATGCCCATCTATTACCAGTGATTTCTTAAGTATTTGACAGTGATCACAAATTAAGCTCCTTTTCTCGATTAGACGCTTAGTTTACGAGATAATCGCATTTAAAGATTTCCATATGAAAATCCACCATTAGTCGCCCATTTCATGGTGATATGCCCATCTATTACCAGTGATTTCTTAAGTATTTGACAGTGATCACAAATTAAGCTCCTTTTCTCGATTAGACGCTTAGTTTACGAGATAATCGCATTTAAAGATTTCCATATGAAAATCCACCATTAGCCGCCCATTTCATGGTGATATGCCCATCTGTTACCAGTGATTTTTTAAATATTTGACAGTGATCACAAATTAAGCTCCTCTTCTCGATTAGACGCTTAGTTTACGAGATAATCGCATTTAAAGATTTCCATATGAAAATCCACCATTAGCCGCCCATTTCATGGTGATATGCCCATCTATTACCAGTGATTTCTTAAGTATTTTTTAGTGATCACAAATTAAGCTCCTCTTCTCGATTAGACGCTTAGTTTACGAGATAATCGCATTTAAAGATTTCCATATGAAAATCCACCATTAGCCGCCCATTTCATGGTGATATGCCTATCTATTACCAGTGATTTCTTAAGTATTATATAGTGATCACAAATTAAGCTTCTTTTCTCGATTAGACGCTTAGTTTACGAGATATTCACATTTGAAGATTTCCATATGAAAATCCACCATTAGCCACCCATTTCATATTGATATGCCCATCTATTACCAGTGATTTCTTAACTATTTTATAGTGATCACGAATTAAGCTCCTTTTCTCGATTAGACGCTTAGTTTTGGAGATAATCGCATTTAAAGATTTCCATATGAAAATCCACCATTAGCCGCCCATTTCATGGTGATATGCCTATCTAGTACCAGTGATTTCTTAAATATTATATAGTGATCACAAATTGAGCTCCTTTTCTCGATTAGACGCTTCGTTTACGAGATAATCGCATGTTAAGATTTCCATATGAAAATCCACCATTAGCCGCCCATTTCATGGTGATATGCCTATCTATTACCAGTTTTTCTCGATTAGACGCTTAGTTTACGAGATAATCGCATTTAAAGATTTCCATATGAAAATCCACCATTAGCTGCCCATTTCATGGTGATATGCCCATCTATTACCAGTGATTTCTTAAGTATTTGACAGTGATCACAAATTAAGCTCCTTTTCTCGATTAGACGCTTAGTTTACGAGATAATCGCATTTAAAGATTTCCATATGAAAATCCACCATTAGCCGCCCATTTCATGGTGATATGCCCATCTGTTACCAGTGATTTTTTAAATATTTGACAGTGATCACAAATTAAGCTCTTTTTCTCGATTAGACGCTTAGTTTACGAGATAATCGCATTTAAAGATTTCCATATGAAAATCCACCATTAGCCGCCCATTACATGGTGATATCTCCACCTACAGATGTGATTTCTTAAGTATTTGACAGTGATCACAAATTAAGCTCCTTTTCTCGATTAGACGCTTAGTTTACGAGATAATCGCATTTAAAGATTTCCATATGAAAATCCACCATTAGCCGCCCATTGCATGGTGATATCTCCACCTACAGATGTGATTTCTTAAGTATTTTATAGTGATCACAAATTAAGCTCTTTTTCTCGATTAGACGCTTAGTTTACGAGATAATCGCATTTAAAGATTTCCATATGAAAATCCACCATTAGCCGCCCATTTCATGGTGATATGCCCATCTTTTACCAGTGATTTCTTAAGTATTTGACAGTGATCACAAATTAAGCTCCTTTTCTCGATTAGACGCTTAGTTTACGAGATAGTCGCATTTAAAGATTTCCATATGAAAATCCACCATTAGCCGCCCATTTCATGGTGATATGCCCATCTATTACCAGTGATTTCTTAAGTATTTGACAGTGATCACAAATTAAGCTCCTTTTCTCGATTAGACGCTTAGTTTACGAGATAATCGCATTTAAAGATTTCCATATGAAAATCCACCATTAGCCGCCCATTACATGGTGATATCTCCACCTACAGATGTGATTTCTTAAGTATTTTATAGTGATCACAAATTAAGCTCTTTTTCTCGATTAGACGCTTAGTTTACGAGATAATCGCATTTAAAGATTTCCATATGAAAATCCACCATTAGCCGCCCATTTCATGGTGATATGCCCATCTATTACCAGTGATTTCTTAAGTATTTGACAGTGATCACAAATTAAGCTCCTTTTCTCGATTAGACGCTTAGTTTACGAGATAATCGCATTTAAAGATTTCCATATGAAAATCCACCATTAGCCGCCCATTGCATGGTGATATCTCCACCTACAGATGTGATTTCTTAAGTATTTTATAGTGATCACAAATTAAGCACTTTTTCTCGATTAGACGCTTAGTTTACGAGATAATCGCATTTAAAGATTTCCATATGAAAATCCACCATTAGCCGCCCATTTCATGGTGATATGCCCATCTTTTACCAGTGATTTCTTAAGTATTTGACAGTGATCACAAATTAAGCTCCTTTTCTCGATTAGACGCTTAGTTTACGAGATAATCGCATTTAAAGATTTCCATATGAAAATCCACCATTAGCCGCCCATTTCATGGTGATATGCCCATCTTTTACCAGTGATTGCTTAAGTATTTGACAGTGATCACAAATTAAGCTCCTTTTCTCGATTAGACGCTTAGTTTACGAGATAATCGCATTTAAAGATTTCCATATGAAAATCCACCATTAGCCGCCCATTACATGGTGATATCTCCACCTACAGATGTGATTTCTTAAGTATTTTATAGTGATCACAAATTAAGCTCTTTTTCTCGATTAGACGCTTAGTTTACGAGATAATCGCATTTAAAGATTTCCATATGAAAATCCACCATTAGCCGCCCATTTCATGGTGATATGCCCATCTATTACCAGTGATTTCTTAAGTATTTGACAGTGATCACAAATTAAGCTCCTTTTCTCGATTAGACGCTTAGTTTACGAGATAATCGCATTTAAAGATTTCCATATAAAAATCCACCATTAGCCGCCCATTTCATGGTGATATGCCCATCTATTACCAGTGATTTCTTAAGTATTTGACAGTGATCACAAATTAAGCTCCTTTTCTCGATTAGACGCTTAGTTTACGAGATAATCGCATTTAAAGATTTCCATATGAAAATCCACCATTAGCCGCCCATTTCATGGTGATATGCCCATCTATTACCAGTGATTTCTTAAGTATTTGACAGTGATCACAAATTAAGCTCCTTTTCTCGATTAGACGCTTAGTTTACGAGATAATCGCATTTAAAGATCTCCATATGAAAATCCACCATTAGCCGCCCATTACATGGTGATATCTCCACCTACAGATGTGATTTCTTAAGTATTTTATAGTGATCACAAATTAAGCTCTTTTTCTCGATTAGACGCTTAGTTTACGAGATAATCGCATTTAAAGATTTCCATATAAAAATCCAACATTAGCCGCCCATTTCATGGTGATATGCCCATCTATTACCAGTGATTTCTTAAGTATTTGACAGTGATCACAAATTAAGCTCCTTTTCTCGATTAGACGCTTAGTTTACGAGATAATCGCATTTAAAGATTTCCATATGAAAATCCACCATTAGCCGCCCATTTCATGGTGATATCTCCACCTACAGATGTGATTTCTTAAGTATTTTATAGTGATCACAAATTAAGCTCTTTTTCTCGATTAGACGCTTAGTTTACGAGATAATCGCATTTAAAGATTTCCATATGAAAATCCACCATTAGCCGCCCATTTCATGGTGATATGCCCATCTATTACCAGTGATTTCTTAAGTATTTGACAGTAATCACAAATTAAGCTCCTTTTCTCGATTAGACGCTTAGTTTACGAGATAATCGCATTTAAAGATTTCCATATGAAAATCCACCATTAGCCGCCCATTTCATGGTGATATGCCCATCTTTTACCAGTGATTTCTTAAGTATTTGACAGTGATCACAAATTAAGCTCCTTTTCTCGATTAGACTCTTAGTTTACGAGATAATCGCATTTAAAGATTTCCATATGAAAATCCACCATTAGCCGCCCATTACATGGTGATATCTCCACCTACAGATGTGATTTCTTAAGTATTTTATAGTGATCACAAATTAAGCTCTTTTTCTCGATTAGACGCTTAGTTTACGAGATAATCGCATTTAAAGATTTCCATATGAAAATCCACCATTAGCCGCCCATTTCATGGTGATATGCCCATCTATTACCAGTGATTTCTTAAGTATTTGACAGTGATCACAAATTAAGCTCCTTTTCTCGATTAGACGCTTAGTTTACGAGATAAGCGCATTTAAAGATTTCCATATGAAAATCCACCATTAGCCGCCCATTGCATGGTGATATCTCCACCTACAGATGTGATTTCTTAAGTATTTTATAGTGATCACAAATTAAGCTCTTTTTCTCGATTAGACGCTTAGTTTACGAGATAATCGCATTTAAAGATTTCCATATGAAAATCCACCATTAGCCGCCCATTACATGGTGATATCTCCACCTACAGATGTGATTTCTTAAGTATTTTATAGTGATCACAAATTAAGCTCTTTTTCTCGATTAGACGCTTAGTTTACGAGATAATCGCATTTAAAGATTTCCATATGAAAATCCACCATTAGCCGCCCATTTCATGGTGATATGCCCATCTATTACCAGTGATTTCTTAAGTATTTGACAGTGATCACAAATTAAGCTCCTTTTCTCGATTAGACGCTTAGTTTACGAGATAATCGCATTTAAAGATTTCCATATGAAAATCCACCATTAGCCGCCCATTTCATGGTGATATGCCCATCTATTACCAGTGATTACTTAAGTATTTTATAGTGATCACAAATTAAGCTCCTTTTCTCGATTAGACGCTTAGTTTACGAGATAATCGCATTTAAAGATTTCCATATGAAAATCCACCATTAGCCGCCCATTACATGGTGATATCTCCACCTACAGATGTGATTTCTTAAGTATTTTATAGTGATCAAAAATTAAGCTCTTTTTCTCGATTAGACGCTTAGTTTACGAGATAATCGCATTTAAAGATTTCCATATGAAAATCCACCATTAGCCGCCCATTTCATGGTGATATGCCCATCTATTACCAGTGATTTCTTAAGTATTTGACAGTGATCACAAATTAAGCTCCTTTTCTCGATTAGACGCTTAGTTTACGAGATAATCGCATTTAAAGATTTCCATATGAAAATCCACCATTAGCCGCCCATTTCATGGTGATATGCCCATCTGTTACCAGTGATTTTTTAAATATTTGACAGTGATCACAAATTAAGCTCTTTTTCTCGATTAGACGCTTAGTTTACGAGATAATCGCATTTAAAGATTTCCATATGAAAATCCACCATTAGCCGCCCATTTCATGGTGATATGCCCATCTGTTTCCAGTGATTTTTTAAATATTTGACAGTGATCACAAATTAAGCTCCTCTTCTCGATTAGACGCTTAGTTTACGAGATAATCGCATTTAAAGATTTCCATATGAAAATCCACCATTAGCCGCCCATTTCATGGTGATATGCCCATCTGTTACCAGTGATTTTTTAAATATTTGACAGTGATCACAAATTAAGCTCTTTTTCTCGATTAGACGCTTAGTTTACGAGATAATCGCATTTAAAGATTTCCATATGAAAATCCACCATTAGCCGCCCATTTCATATTGATATGCCCATCTATTACCAGTGATTTCTTAAGTATTTGACAGTGATCACAAATTAAGCTCCTCTTCTCGATTAGACGCTTAGTTTACGAGATAATCGCATTTAAAGATTTTCATATGAAAATCCACCATTAGGCGCCCATTTCATATTGATATGCCCATCTATTACCAGTGATTTCTTAAGTATTTTTTAGTGATCACAAATTAAGCTCCTCTTCTCGATTAGACGCTTAGTTTACGAGATAATCGCATTTAAAGATTTCCATATGAAAATCCACCATTAGCCGCCCATTTCATGGTGATATGCCTTTCTATTACTAGTGATTTCTTAAGTATTATATAGTGATCACAAATTAAGCTTCTTTTCTCGATTAGACGCTTAGTTTACGAGATATTCACATTTGAAGATTTCCATATGAAAATCCACCATTAGCCGCCCATTACATGGTGATATCTCCACCTACAGATGTGATTTCTTAAGTATTTTATAGTGATCACAAATTAAGCTCTTTTTCTCGATTAGACGCTTAGTTTACGAGATAATCGCATTTAAAGATTTCCATATGAAAATCCACCATTAGCCGCCCATTTCATGGTGATATGCCCAACTATTACCAGTGATTTCTTAAGTATTTTACAGTGATCACAAATTAAGCTCCTTTTCTCGATTAGACGCTTAGTTTACGAGATAATCGCATTTAAAGATTTCCATATGAAAATCCACCATTAGCCGCCCATTGCATGGTGATATCTCCACCTACAGATGTGATTTCTTAAGTATTTTATAGTGATCACAAATTAAGCTCTTTTTCTCGATTAGACGCTTAGTTTACGAGATAATCGCATTTAAAGATTTCCATATGAAAATCCACCATTAGCCGCCCATTACATGGTGATATCTCCACCTACAGATGTGATTTCTTAAGTATTTTATAGTGATCACAAATTAAGCTCTTTTTCTCGATTAGACGCTTAGTTTACGAGATAATCGCATTTAAAGATTTCCATATGAAAATCCACCATTAGCCGCCCATTTCATGGTGATATGCCCATCTATTACCAGTGATTTCTTAAGTATTTGACAGTGATCACAAATTAAGCTCCTTTTCTCGATTAGACGCTTAGTTTACGAGATAATCGCATTTAAAGATTTCCATATGAAAATCCACCATTAGCCGCCCATTTCATGGTGATATGCCCATCTATTACCAGTGATTTCTTAAGTATTTGACAGTGATCACAAATTAAGCTCCTTTTCTCGATTAGACGCTTAGTTTACGAGATAATCGCATTTAAAGATTTCCATATGAAAATCCACCATTAGCCGCCCATTTCATGGTGATATGCCCATCTATTACCAGTGATTTCTTAAGTATTTGACAGTGATCACAAATTAAGCTCCTTTTCTCGATTAGACGCTTAGTTTACGAGATAATCGCATTTAAAGATTTCCATATGAAAATCCACCATTAGTCGCCCATTTCATGGTGATATGCCCATCTATTACCAGTGATTTCTTAAGTATTTGACAGTGATCACAAATTAAGCTCCTTTTCTCGATTAGACTTTTAGTTTACGAGATAATCGCATTTAAAGATTTCCATATGAAAATCCACCATTAGCCGTCCATTTCATGGTGATATGACCATCTATTACCAGCGATTTCCTAAGTATTTGACAGTGATCACAAATTAAGCTCCTTTTCTCGATTAGACGCTTAGTTTACGAGATAATCGCATTTAAAGATTTCCATATGAAAATCCACCATTAGCCGCCCATTTCATGGTGATATGCCCATCTATTACCAGTGATTTCTTAAGTATTTGACAGTGATCACAAATTAAGCTCCTTTTCTCGATTAGACTTTTAGTTTACGAGATAATCGCATTTAAAGATTTCCATATGAAAATCCACCATTAGCCGTCCATTTCATGGTGATATGACCATCTATTACCAGCGATTTCCTAAGTATTTGACAGTGATCACAAATTAAGCTCCTTTTCTCGATTAGACGCTTAGTTTACGAGATAATCGCATTTAAAGATTTCCATATGAAAATCCACCATTAGCCGCCCATTTCATGGTGATATGCCCATCTATTACCAGTGATTTCTTAAGTATTTGACAGTGATCACAAATTAAGCTCCTTTTCTCGATTAGACTTTTAGTTTACGAGATAATCGCATTTAAAGATTTCCATATGAAAATCCACCATTAGCCGCCCATTTCATGGTGATATGACCATCTATTACCAGCGATTTCCTAAGTATTTGACAGTGATCACAAATTAAGCTCCTTTTCTCGATTAGACGCTTAGTTTACGAGATAATCGCATTTAAAGATTTCCATATGAAAATCCACCATTAGCCGCCCATTTCATGGTGATATTCCCATCTATTACCAGTGATTTCTTAAGTATTTGACAGTGATCACAAATTAAGCTCCTTTTCTCGATTAGACTTTTAGTTTACGAGATAATCGCATTTAAAGATTTCCATATGAAAATCCACCATTAGCCGTCCATTTCATGGTGATATGACCATCTATTACCAGCGATTTCCTAAGTATTTGACAGTGATCACAAATTAAGCTCCTTTTCTCGATTAGACGCTTAGTTTACGAGATAATCGCATTTAAAGATTTCCATATGAAAATCCACCATTAGCCGCCCATTTCATGGTGATATGCCCATCTATTACCAGTGATTTCTTAAGTATTTGACAGTGATCACAAATTAAGCTCCTTTTCTCGATTAGACTTTTAGTTTACGAGATAATCGCATTTAAAGATTTCCATATGAAAATCCACCATTAGCCGCCCATTTCATGGTGATATGACCATCTATTACCAGCGATTTCCTAAGTATTTGACAGTGATCACAAATTAAGCTCCTTTTCTCGATTAGACGCTTAGTTTACGAGATAATCGCATTTAAAGATTTCCATATGAAAATCCACCATTAGCCGCCCATTACACGGTGATATCTCCACCTACAGATGTGATTTCTTAAGTATTTTATAGTGATCACAAATTAAGCTCTTTTTCTCGATTAGACGCTTAGTTTACGAGATAATCGCATTTAAAGATTTCCATATGAAAATCCACCATTAGCCGCCCATTTCATGGTGATATGCCCATCTATTACCAGTGATTTCCTAAGTATTTGACAGTGATCACAAATTAAGCTCCTTTTCTCGATTAGACTTTTAGTTTACGAGATAATCGCATTTAAAGATTTCCATATGAAAATCCACCATTAGCCGTCCATTTCATGGTGATATGACCATCTATTACCAGCGATTTCCTAAGTATTTGACAGTGATCACAAATTAAGCTCCTTTTCTCGATTAGACGCTTAGTTTACGAGATAATCGCATTTAAAGATTTCCATATGAAAATCCACCATTAGCCGCCCATTTCATGGTGATATGCCCATCTGTTACCAGTGATTTTTTAAATATTTGACAGTGATCACAAATTAAGCTCTTTTTCTCGATTAGACGCTTAGTTTACGAGATAATCGCATTTAAAGATTTCCATATGAAAATCCACCATTAGCCGCCCATTTCATGGTGATATGCCCATCTGTTACCAGTGATTTTTTAAATATTTGACAGTGATCACAAATTAAGCTCCTCTTCTCGATTAGACGCTTAGTTTACGAGATAATCGCATTTAAAGATTTCCATATGAAAATCCACCATTAGCCGCCCATTTCATGGTGATATGCCCATCTGTTACCAGTGATTTTTTAAATATTTGACAGTGATCACAAATTAAGCTCTTTTTCTCGATTAGACGCTTAGTTTACGAGATAATCGCATTTAAAGATTTCCATATGAAAATCCACCATTAGCCGCCCATTTCATATTGATATGCCCATCTATTACCAGTGATTTCTTAAGTATTTTTTAGTGATCACAAATTAAGCTCCTCTTCTCGATTAGACGCTTAGTTTACGAGATAATCGCATTTAAAGATTTCACCATTTCATGGTGATATGCCTATCTATTACCAGTGATTTCTTAAGTATTATATAGTGATCACAAATTGAGCTCCTTTTCTCGATTAGACGCTTAGTTTACGAGATAATCGCATTTAAAGATTTCCATATGAAAATCCACCATTAGCCGCCCATTTCATGGTGATATGCCCATCTATTACCAGTGATTTCTTAAGTATTATATAGTGATCACAAATTAAGCTCCTTTTCTCGATTAGACGCTTAGTTTACGAGATAATCGCATTTAAAGATTTCCATATGAAAATCCACCATTAGCCGCCCATTTCATGGTGATATGCCTATCTAGTACCAGTGATTTCTTAAGTATTATATAGTGATCACAAATTGAGCTCCTTTTCTCGATTAGACGCTTCGTTTACGAGATAATCGCATGTTAAGATTTCCATATGAAAATCCACCATTAGCCGCCCATTTCATGGTGATATGCCCATCTATTACCAGTGATTTCTTAAGTATTTGACAGTGATCACAAATTAAGCTCCTTTTCTCGATTAGACGCTTAGTTTACGAGATAATCGCATTTAAAGATTTCCATATGAAAATCCACCATTAGCCGCCCATTTCATGGTGATATGCCCATCTGTTACCAGTAATTTTTTAAATATTTGACAGTGATCACAAATTAAGCTCTTTTTCTCGATTAGACGCTTAGTTTACGAGATAATCGCATTTAAAGATTTCCATATGAAAATCCACCATTAGCCGCCCATTTCATGGTGATATGCCCATCTGTTACCAGTGATTTTTTAAATATTTGACAGTGATCACAAATTAAGCTCCTCTTCTCGATTAGACGCTTAGTTTACGAGATAATCGCATTTAAAGATTTCCATATGAAAATCCACCATTAGCCGCCCATTTCATGGTGATATGCCCATCTGTTACCAGTGATTTTTTAAATATTTGACAGTGATCACAAATTAAGCTCTTTTTCTCGATTAGACGCTTAGTTTACGAGATAATCGCATTTAAAGATTTCCATATGAAAATCCACCATTAGCCGCCCATTTCATATTGATATGCCCATCTATTACCAGTGATTTCTTAAGTATTTTTTAGTGATCACAAATTAAGCTCCTCTTCTCGATTAGACGCTTAGTTTACGAGATAATCGCATTTAAAGATTTCCATATGAAAATCCACCATTAGCCGCCCATTTCATATTGATATGCCCATCTATTACCAGTGATTTCTTAAGTATTATATAGTGATCACAAATTAAGCTTCTTTTCTCGATTAGACGCTTAGTTTACGAGATATTCACATTTGAAGATTTCCATATGAAAATCCACCATTAGCCACCCATTTCATATTGATATGCCCATCTATTACCAGTGATTTCTTAAGTATTATATAGTGATCACAAATTGAGCTCCTTTTCTCGATTAGACGCTTCGTTTACGAGATAATCGCATGTTAAGATTTCCATATGAAAATCCACCATTAGCCGCCCATTTCATGGTGATATGCCCATCTATTACCAGTGATTTCTTAAGTATTATATAGTGATCACAAATTAAGCTCCTTTTCTCGATTAGACGCTTAGTTTACGAGATAATCGCATTTAAAGATTTCCATATGAAAATCCACCATTAGCCGCCCATTTCATGGTGATATGCCTATCTAGTACCAGTGATTTCTTAAGTATTATATAGTGATCACAAATTGAGCTCCTTTTCTCGATTAGACGCTTCGTTTACGAGATAATCGCATGTTAAGATTTCCATATGAAAATCCACCATTAGCCGCCCATTTCATGGTGATATGCCTATCTATTACCAGTTTTTCTCGATTAGACGCTTAGTTTACGAGATAATCGCATTTAAAGATTTCCATATGAAAATCCACCATTAGCCGCCCATTTCATGGTGATATGCCCATCTATTACCAGTGATTTCTTAAGTATTTGACAGTGATCACAAATTAAGCTCCTTTTCTCGATTAGACGCTTAGTTTACGAGATAATCGCATTTAAAGATTTCCATATGAAAATCCACCATTAGCCGCCCATTTCATGGTGATATGCCCATCTGTTACCAGTGATTTTTTAAATATTTGACAGTGATCACAAATTAAGCTCTTTTTCTCGATTAGACGCTTAGTTTACGAGATAATCGCATTTAAAGATTTCCATATGAAAATCCACCATTAGCCGCCCATTTCATGGTGATATGCCCATCTGTTACCAGTGATTTTTTAAATATTTGACAGTGATCACAAATTAAGCTCCTCTTCTCGATTAGACGCTTAGTTTACGAGATAATCGCATTTAAAGATTTCCATATGAAAATCCACCATTAGCCGCCCATTTCATGGTGATATGCCCATCTGTTACCAGTGATTTTTTAAATATTTGACAGTGATCACAAATTAAGCTCTTTTTCTCGATTAGACGCTTAGTTTACGAGATAATCGCATTTAAAGATTTCCATATGAAAATCCACCATTAGCCGCCCATTTCATATTGATATGCCCATCTATTACCAGTGATTTCTTAAGTATTTTTTAGTGATCACAAATTAAGCTCCTCTTCTCGATTAGACGCTTAGTTTACGAGATAATCGCATTTAAAGATTTCCATATGAAAATCCACCATTAGCCGCCCATTTCATATTGATATGCCCATCTATTACCAGTGATTTCTTAAGTATTTTTTAGTGATCACAAATTAAGCTCCTCTTCTCGATTAGACGCTTAGTTTACGAGATAATCGCATTTAAAGATTTCCATATGAAAATCCACCATTAGCCGCCCATTTCATGGTGATATGCCTATCTATTACCAGTGATTTCTTAAGTATTATATAGTGATCACAAATTAAGCTTCTTTTCTCGATTAGACGCTTAGTTTACGAGATATTCACATTTGAAGATT
Source organism: Muscina levida (assembly GCA_964034835.1). Taxonomy (NCBI): domain Eukaryota; kingdom Metazoa; phylum Arthropoda; class Insecta; order Diptera; family Muscidae; genus Muscina; species Muscina levida. The sequence goes on from OZ035883.1 coordinate 37,954,787, forward strand.
TCCATATGAAAATCCACCATTAGCCGCCCATTACATGGTGATATCTCCACCTACAGATGTGATTTCTTAAGTATTTTATAGTGATCACAAATTAAGCTCTTTTTCTCGATTAGACGCTTAGTTTACGAGATAATCGCATTTAAAGATTTCCATATGAAAATCCACCATTAGCCGCCCATTTCATGGTGATATGCCCATCTTTTACCAGTGATTTCTTAAGTATTTGACAGTGATCACAAATTAAGCTCCTTTTCTCGATTAGACGCTTAGTTTACGAGATAATCGCATTTAAAGATTTCCATATGAAAATCCACCATTAGCCGCCCATTGCATGGTGATATCTCCACCTACAGATGTGATTTCTTAAGTATTTTATAGTGATCACAAATTAAGCTCTTTTTCTCGATTAGACGCTTAGTTTACGAGATAATCGCATTTAAAGATTTCCATATGAAAATCCACCATTAGCCGCCCATTTCATGGTGATATGCCCATCTTTTACCAGTGATTTCTTAAGTATTTGACAGTGATCACAAATTAAGCTCCTTTTCTCGATTAGACGCTTAGTTTACGAGATAATCGCATTTAAAGATTTCCATATGAAAATCCACCATTAGCCGCCCATTTCATGGTGATATGCCCATCTATTACCAGTGATTTCTTAAGTATTTGACAGTGATCACAAATTAAGCTCCTTTTCTCGATTAGACGCTTAGTTTACGAGATAATCGCATTTAAAGATTTCCATATGAAAATCCACCATTAGCCGCCCATTACATGGTGATATCTCCACCTACAGATGTGATTTCTTAAGTATTTTATAGTGATCACAAATTAAGCTCTTTTTCTCGATTAGACGCTTAGTTTACGAGATAATCGCATTTAAAGATTTCCATATGAAAATCCACCATTAGCCGCCCATTTCATGGTGATATGCCCATCTTTTACCAGTGATTTCTTAAGTATTTGACAGTGATCACAAATTAAGCTCCTTTTCTCGATTAGACGCTTAGTTTACGAGATAATCGCATTTAAAGATTTCCATATGAAAATCCACCATTAGCCGCCCATTTCATGGTGATATGCCCATCTTTTACCAGTGATTGCTTAAGTATTTGACAGTGATCACAAATTAAGCTCCTTTTCTCGATTAGACGCTTAGTTTACGAGATAATCGCATTTAAAGATTTCCATATGAAAATCCACCATTAGCCGCCCATTTCATGGTGATATGCCTATCTATTACCAGTGATTTCTTAAGTATTATATAGTGATCACAAATTAAGCTTCTTTTCTCGATTAGACGCTTAGTTTACGAGATATTCACATTTGAAGATTTCCATATGAAAATCCACCATTAGCCGCCCATTGCATGGTGATATCTCCACCTACAGATGTGATTTCTTAAGTATTTTATAGTGATCACAAATTAAGCACTTTTTCTCGATTAGACGCTTAGTTTACGAGATAATCGCATTTAAAGATTTCCATATGAAAATCCACCATTAGCCGCCCATTTCATGGTGATATGCCCATCTTTTACCAGTGATTTCTTAAGTATTTGCCAGTGATCACAAATTAAGCTCCTTTTCTCGATTAGACGCTTAGTTTACGAGATAATCGCATTTAAAGATTTCCATATGAAAATCCACCATTAGCCGCCCATTTCATGGTGATATGCCCATCTATAACCAGTGATTCCTTAAGTTTTTGACGGTGATCACAAATTAAGCTCCTTTTCTCGATTAGACGCTTAGTTTACGAGATAATCGCATTTAAAGATTTCCATATGAAAATCCACCATTAGCCGCCCATTTCATGGTGATATGCCTATCTATTACCAGTGATTTCTTAAGTATTTGACAGTGATCACAAATTAAGCTCCTTTTCTCGATTAGACGCTTAGTTTACGAGATAATCGCATTTAAAGATCTCCATATGAAAATCCACCATTAGCCGCCCATTACATGGTGATATCTCCACCTACAGATGTGATTTCTTAAGTATTTTATATTGATCACAAATTAAGCTCTTTTTCTCGATTAGACGCTTAGTTTACGAGATAATCGCATTTAAAGATTTCCATATAAAAATCCAACATTAGCCGCCCATTTCATGGTGATATGCCCATCTATTACCAGTGATTTCTTAAGTATTGGACAGTGATCACAAATTAAGCTCCTTTTCTCGATTAGACGCTTAGTTTACGAGATAATCGCATTTAAAGATTTCCATATGAAAATCCACCATTAGCCGCCCATTTCATGGTGATATCTCCACCTACAGATGTGATTTCTTAAGTATTTTATAGTGATCACAAATTAAGCTCTTTTTCTCGATTAGACGCTTAGTTTACGAGATAATCGCATTTAAAGATTTCCATATGAAAATCCACCATTAGCCGCCCATTTCATGGTGATATGCCCATCTATTACCAGTGATTTCTTAAGTATTTGACAGTAATCACAAATTAAGCTCCTTTTCTCGATTAGACGCTTAGTTTACGAGATAATCGCATTTAAAGATTTCCATATGAAAATCCACCATTAGCCGCCCATTGCATGGTGATATGACCATCTATTACCAGCGATTTCCTAAGTATTTGCCAGTGATCACAAATTAAGCTCCTTTTCTCGATTAGACGCTTAGTTTACGAGATAATCGCATTTAAAGATTTCCATATGAAAATCCACCATTAGCCGCCCATTTCATGGTGATATCTCCACCTACAGATGTGATTTCTTAAGTATTTTATAGTGATCACAAATTAAGCTCTTTTTCTCGATTAGACGCTTAGTTTACGAGATAATCGCATTTAAAGATTTCCATATGAAAATCCACCATTAGCCGCCCATTGCATGGTGATATGACCATCTATTACCAGCGATTTCCTAAGTATTTGACAGTGATCACAAATTAAGCTCCTTTTCTCGATTAGACGCTTAGTTTACGAGATAATCGCATTTAAAGATTTCCATATGAAAATCCACCATTAGCCGCCCATTGCATGGTGATATGACCATCTATTACCAGCGATTTCCTAAGTATTTGCCAGTGATCACAAATTAAGCTCCTTTTCTCGATTAGACGCTTAGTTTACGAGATAATCGCATTTAAAGATTTCCATATGAAAATCTTAGCCGCCCATTTCATGGTGATATGCCCATCTATTACCAGTGATTTCTTAAGTATTTTTAAGTGATCGCAAATTAAGCTCCTTTTCTCGATTAGACGCTTAGTTTACGAGATAATCGCATTTTAAAGATTTCCATATGAAAATCCACCATTAGCCGCCCATTTCATGGTGATATGACCATCTATTACCAGCGATTTCCCTAAGTATTTGACAGTGATCACAAATTAAGCTTCTTTTCTCAATTAGACGCTTAGTTTACGAAATAATCGCATTTAAAGATTTCCATATGAAAATCCACCATTAGCCGCCCATTTCATGGTGATATGCCCATCTATTACCAGTGATTTCATAAGTATTTGACAGTGATCACAAATTAAGCTCCTTTTCTCGATCAGACGCTTAGTTTACGAGATAATCGCATTTAAAGATTTCCATATGAAAATCCACCATTAGCCGCCCATTTCATGGTGATATCTCCACCTACAGATGTGATTTCTTAAGTATTTTATAGTGATCACAAATTAAGCTCTTTTTCTCGATTAGACGCTTAGTTTACGAGATAATCGCATTTAAAGATTTCCATATGAAAATCCACCATTAGCCGCCCCATTTCATGGTGATATGCCCATCTATTACCAGTGATTTCTTAAGTATTTGACAGTAAATCACAAATTAAGCTCCTTTTCTCGATTAGACGCTTAGTTTACGAGATAATCGCATTTAAAGATTTCCATATGAAAATCCACCATTAGCCGCCCATTACATGGTGATATCTCCACCTACAGATGTGATTTCTTAAGTATTTTATAGTGATCACAAATTAAGCTCTTTTTCTCGATTAGACGCTTAGTTTACGAGATAATCGCATTTAAAGATTTCCATATGAAAATCCACCATTAGCCGCCCATTTCATGGTGATATGCCCATCTATAACCAGTGATTCCTTAAGTTTTTTGACGGTGATCACAAATTAAGCTCCTTTTCTCGATTAGACGCTTAGTTTACGAGATAATCGCATTTAAAGATTTCCATATGAAAATCCACCATTAGCCGCCCATTTCATGGTGATATGCCCATCTATTACCAGTGATTTCTTAAGTATTTGACAGTGATCACAAATTAAGCTCCTTTTCTCGATTAGACGCTTAGTTTACGAGATAATCGCATTTAAAGATTTCCATATGAAAATCCACCATTAGCCGTCCATTTCATGGTGATATGACCATCTATTACCTGCGAGTTCCTAAGTATTTGACAGTGATCACAAATTAAGCTCCTTTTCTCGATTAGACGCTTAGTTTACGAGATAATCGCATTTAAAGATTTCCATATGAAAATCCACCATTAGCCGCCCATTACATTGGTGATATCTCCACCTACAGATGTGATTTCTTAAGTATTTTATAGTGATCACAAATTAAGCTCTTTTTCTCGATTAGACGCTTAGTTTACGAGATAATCGCATTTAAAGATTTCCATATGAAAATCCACCATTAGCCGCCCATTTCATGGTGATATGCCCATCTATTACCAGTGATTTCTTAAGTATTTGACAGTGATCACAAATTAAGCTCCTTTTCTCGATTAGACGCTTAGTTTACGAGATAATCGCATTTAAAGATTTCCATATGAAAATCCACCATTAGCCGCCCATTTCATGGTGATATGCCCATCTATTACCAGTGATTTCTTAAGTATTTGACAGTGATCACAAATTAAGCTCCTTTTCTCGATTAGACGTTTAGTTTACGAGATAATCGCATTTAAAGATTTCCATATGAAAATCCACCATTAGCCGCCCATTTCATGGTGATATGCCCATCTATTACCAGTGATTTCTTAAGTATTTGACAGTGATCACAAATTAAGCTCCTTTTCTCGATTAGACGCTTAGTTTACGAGATAATCGCATTTAAAGATTTCCATATGAAAATCCACCATTAGCCGCCCATTTCATGGTGATATGCCCATCTATTACCAGTGATTTCTTAAGTATTTGACAGTGATCACAAATTAAGCTCCTTTTCTCGATTAGACGCTTAGTTTACGAGATAATCGCATTTAAAGATTTCCATATGAAAATCCACCATTAGCCGCCCATTTCATGGTGATATGCCCATCTATTACCAGTGATTTCTTAAGTATTTGACAGTGATCACAAATTAAGCTCCTTTTCTCGATTAGACGCTTAGTTTACGAGATAATCGCATTTAAAGATTTCCATATGAAAAATCCACCATTAGCCGTCCATTTCATGGTGATATGACCATCTATTACCTGCGAGTTCCTAAGTATTTGACAGTGATCACAAATTAAGCTCCTTTTCTCGATTAGACGCTTAGTTTACGAGATAATCGCATTTAAAGATTTCCATATGAAAATCACACCATTAGCCGCCCATTACATGGTGATATCTCCACCTACAGATGTGATTTCTTAAGTATTTTATAGTGATCACAAATTAAGCTCTTTTTCTCGATTAGACGCTTAGTTTACGAGATAATCGCATTTAAAGATTTCCATATGAAAAATCCACCATTAGCCGCCCATTTCATGGTGATATGCCCATCTATTACCAGTGATTTCTTAAGTATTTGACAGTTATCACAAATTAAGCTCCTTTTCTCGATTAGACGCTTAGTTTACGAGATAATCGCATTTAAAGATTTCCATATGAAAAATCCACCATTAGCCGCCCATTTCATGGTGATATGCCCATCTATTACCAGTGATTTCTTAAGTATTTGACAGTGATCACAAATTAAGCTCCTTTTCTCGATTAGATGCTTAGTTTACGAGATAAGTCGCATTTAAAGATTTCCATATGAAAATCCACCATTAGCCGCCCATTTCATGGTGATATGCCCATCTATTACCAGTGATTTCTTAAGTATTTGACAGTGATCACAAATTAAGCTCCTTTTCTCGATTAGACGCTTAGTTTACGAGATAATCGCATTTAAAGATTTCCATATGAAAATCCACCATTAGCCGCCCATTTCATGGTGATATGCCCATCTATTACCAGTGATTTCTTAAGTATTTGACAGTGATCACAAATTAAGCTCCTTTTCTCGATTAGACGCTTAGTTTACGAGATAATCGCATTTAAAGATTTCCATATGAAAATCCACCATTAGCCGCCCATTTCATGGTGATATGCCCATCTATTACCAGTGATTTCTTAAGTATTTGACAGTGATCACAAATTAAGCTCCTTTTCTCGATTAGACGCTTAGTTTACGAGATAATCGCATTTAAAGATTTCCATATGAAAATCCACCATTAGCCGCCCATTTCATGGTGATATGCCCATCTATTACCAGTGATTTCTTAAGTATTTGACAGTGATCACAAATTAAGCTCCTTTTCTCGATTAGACGCTTAGTTTACGAGATAATCGCATTTAAAGATTTCCATATGAAAATCCACCATTAGCCGCCCATTTCATGGTGATATGCCCATCTAATTACCAGTGATTTCTTAAGTATTTGACAGTGATCACAAATTAAGCTCCTTTTCTCGATTAGACGCTTAGTTTACGAGATAATCGCATTTAAAGATTTCCATATGAAAATCCACCATTAGCCGCCCATTTCATGGTGATATGCCCATCTTTTACCAGTGATTTTCTTAAGTATTTGACAGTGATCACAAATTAAGCTCCTTTTCTCGATTAGACGCTTAGTTTACGAGATAATCGCATTTAAAGATTTCCAAATGAAAATCCACCATTAGCCGCCCATTACATGGTGATATCTCCACCTACAGATGTGATTTCTTAAGTATTTTATAGTGATCACAAATTAAGCTCTTTTTCTCGATTAGACGCTTAGTTTACGAGATAATCGCATTTAAAGATTTTCCATATGAAAATTCACCATTAGCCGCCCATTTCATGGTGATATGCCCATCTATAACCAGTGATTCCTTAAGTTTTTGACGGTGATCACAAATTAAGCTCCTTTTCTCGATTAGACGCTTAGTTTACGAGATAATCGCATTTAAAGATTTCCATATGAAAATCCACCATTAGCCGCCCATTTCATGGTGATATGCCCATCTATTACCCAGTGATTTCTTAAGTATTTGACAGTGATCACAAATTAAGCTCCTTTTCTCGATTAGACGCTTAGTTTACGAGATAATCGCATTTAAAGATTTCCATATGAAAATCCACCATTAGCCGTCCATTTCATGGTGATATGACCATCTATTACCTGCGAGTTCCTAAGTATTTGACAGTGATCACAAATTAAGCTCCTTTTCTCGATTAGACGCTTAGTTTACGAGATAATCGCATTTAAAGATTTCCATATGAAAATCCACCATTAGCCGCCCATTACATGGTGATATCTCCACCTACAGATGTGATTTCTTAAGTATTTTATAGTGATCACAAATTAAGCTCTTTTTCTCGATTAGACGCTTAGTTTTACGAGATAATCGCATTTAAAGATTTCCATATGAAAATCCACCATTAGCCGCCCATTTCATGGTGATATGCCCATCTATTACCAGTGATTTCTTAAGTATTTGACAGTGATCACAAATTAAGCTCCTTTTCTCGATTAGACGCTTAGTTTACGAGATAATCGCATTTAAAGATTTCCATATGAAAATCCACCATTAGCCGCCCCATTTCATGGTGATATGCCCATCTATTACCAGTGATTTCTTAAGTATTTGACAGTGATCACAAATTAAGCTCCTTTTCTCGATTAGACGCTTAGTTTACGAGATAATCGCATTTAAAGATTTCCATATGAAAATCCACCATTAGCCGCCCATTTCATGGTGATATGCCCATCTATTACCAGTGATTTCTTAAGTATTTGACAGTGATCACAAATTAAGCTCCTTTTCTCGATTAGACGCTTAGTTTACGAGATAATCGCATTTAAAGGTTTCCATATAAAAAATCCACCATTAGCCGCCCATTTCATGGTGATATGCCCATCTATTACCAGTGATTTCTTAAGTATTTGACAGTGATCACAAATTAAGCTCCTTTTCTCGATTAGACGCTTAGTTTACGAGATAATCGCATTTAAAGATTTCCATATGAAAATCCACCATTAGCCGCCCATTTCATGGTGATATGCCCATCTATTACCAGTGATTTCTTAAGTATTTGACAGTTATCACAAATTAAGCTCCTTTTCTCGATTAGACGCTTAGTTTACGAGATAATCGCATTTAAAGATTTCCATATGAAAATCCACCATTAGCCGCCCATTTCATGGTGATATGCCCATCTATTACCAGTGATTTCTTAAGTATTTGACAGTGATCACAAATTAAGCTCCTTTTCTCGATTAGACGCTTAGTTTACGAGATAATCGCATTTAAAGATTTCCATATGAAAATCCACCATTAGCCGCCCATTTCATGGTGATATGCCCATCTATTACCAGTGATTTCTTAAGTATTTGACAGTGATCACAAATTAAGCTCCTTTTCTCGATTAGACGCTTAGTTTACGAGATAATCGCATTTAAAGATTTCCATATGAAAAATCCACCATTAGCCGCCCATTTCATGGTGATAATGGCCATCTATTACCAGTGATTTCTTAAGTATTTGACAGTGATCACAAATTAAGCTCCTTTTCTCGATTAGACGCTTAGTTTACGAGATAATCGCATTTAAAGATTTCCATATGAAAATCCACCATTAGCCGCCCATTTCATGGTGATATGCCCATCTATTACCAGTGATTTCTTAAGTATTTGACAGTGATCACAAATTAAGCTCCTTTTCTCGATTAGACGCTTAGTTTACGAGATAATCGCATTTAAAGATCTCCATATGAAAATCCACCATTAGCCGCCCATTACATGGTGATATCTCCACCTACAGATGTGATTTCTTAAGTATTTTATATTGATCACAAATTAAGCTCTTTTTCTCGATTAGACGCTTAGTTTACGAGATAATCGCATTTAAAGATTTCCATATAAAAATCCAACATTAGCCGCCCCATTTCATGGTGATATGCCCATCTATTACCAGTGATTTCTTAAGTATTGGACAGTGATCACAAATTAAGCTCCTTTTCTCGATTTTCTCGATTAGACGCTTAGTTTACGAGATAATCGCATTTAAAGATTTCCATATGAAAATCCACCATTAGCCGCCCATTTCATGGTGATATCTCCACCTACAGATGTGATTTCTTAAGTATTTTATAGTGATCACAAATTAAGCTCTTTTTCTCGATTAGACGCTTAGTTTACGAGATAATCGCATTTAAAGATTTCCATATGAAAATCCACCATTAGCCGCCCATTTCATGGTGATATGCCCATCTATTACCAGTGATTTCTTAAGTATTTGACAGTAATCACAAATTAAGCTCCTTTTCTCGATTAGACGCTTAGTTTACGAGATAATCGCATTTAAAGATTTCCATATGAAAATCCACCATTAGCCGCCCATTGCATGGTGATATGACCATCTATTACCAGCGATTTCCTAAGTATTTGCCAGTGATCACAAATTAAGCTCCTTTTCTCGATTAGACGCTTAGTTTACGAGATAATCGCATTTAAAGATTTCCATATGAAAATCCACCATTAGCCGCCCATTTCATGGTGATATCTCCACCTACAGATGTGATTTCTTAAGTATTTTATAGTGATCACAAATTAAGCTCTTTTTCTCGATTAGACGCTTAGTTTACGAGATAATCGCATTTAAAGATTTCCATATGAAAATCCACCATTAGCCGCCCATTGCATGGTGATATGACCATCTATTACCAGCGATTTCCTAAGTATTTGACAGTGATCACAAATTAAGCTCCTTTTCTCGATTAGACGCTTAGTTTACGAGATAATCGCATTTAAAGATTTCCATATGAAAATCCACCATTAGCCGCCCATTGCATGGTGATTATGACCATCTATTACCAGCGATTTCCTAAGTATTTGCCAGTGATCACAAATTAAGCTCCTTTTCTCGATTAGACGCTTAGTTTACGAGATAATCGCATTTAAAGATTTCCATATGAAAATCCACCATTAGCCGCCCATTTCATGGTGATATGCCCATCTATTACCAGTGATTTCTTAAGTATTTTTAAGTGATCGCAAATTAAGCTCTTTTCTCGATTAGACGCTTAGTTTACGAGATAATCGCATTTAAAAGATTTCCATATGAAAATCCACCATTAGCCGCCCATTTCATGGTGATATGACCATCTATTACCAGCGATTTCCTAAGTATTTGACAGTGATCACAAATTAAGCTTCTTTTCTCAATTAGACGCTTAGTTTACGAAATAATCGCATTTAAAGATTTCCATATGAAAATCCACCATTAGCCGCCCATTTCATGGTGATATGCCCATCTATTACCAGTGATTTCATAAGTATTTGACAGTGATCACAAATTAAGCTCCTTTTCTCGATCAGACGCTTAGTTTACGAGATAATCGCATTTAAAGATTTTCCATATGAAAATCCACCATTAGCCGCCCATTTCATGGTGATATGCCCATCTATAACCAGTGATTCCTTAAGTTTTTGACGGTGATCACAAATTAAGCTCCTTTTCTCGATTAGACGCTTAGTTTACGAGATAATCGCATTTAAAGATTTCCATATGAAAATCCACCATTAGCCGCCCATTTCATGGTGATATGCCCATCTATTACCAGTGATTTATTAAGTATTTGACAGTGATCACAAATTAAGCTCCTTTTCTCGATTAGACGCTTAGTTTACGAGATAATCGCATTTAAAGATTTCCATATGAAAATCCACCATTAGCCGTCCATTTCATGGTGATATGACCATCTATTACCTGCGAGTTCCTAAGTATTTGACAGTGATCACAAATTAAGCTCCTTTCTCGATTAGACGCTTAGTTTACGAGATAATCGCATTTAAAGATTTCCATATGAAAATCCACCATTAGCCGCCCATTTCATGGTAATATGCCCATCTATTACCAGTAATTCCTTAAGTTTTTGACAGTGATCACAAATTAAGCTCCTTTTCTCGATTAGACGCTTAGTTTACGAGATAATCGCATTTAAAGATTTCCATATGAAAATCCAGCAATAGCCGCCCATTTCATGGTGATATGCCCATCTATTACCAGTGATTCCTTAAGTTTTTGACAGTGATCACAAATTAAGCTCCTTTTCTCGATTAGACGCTTAGTTTACTAGATAATCGCATTTAAAGATTTCCATATGAAAATCCACCATTAGTCGCCCATTTCATGGTAATATTCCCATCTATTACCAGTGATTTCTTAAGTATTTTATAGTGATCACAAATTAAGCTCCTTTTCTCGATTAGACGCTTAGTTTACGAGATAATCGCATTTAAAGATTTCCATATGAAAATCCACCATTAGCCGCCCATTTCATGGTGATATGCCCATCTATTACCAGTGATTTCTTAAGTATTTTTTAGTGATCACAAATTAAGCTCCTTTTCTCGATTAGACGCTTAGTTTACGAGATAATCGCATTTAAAGATTTCCATATAAAAATCCACCATTAGCCGCCCTTTTCATGGTGATATGCCCATCTATCACCAGTGATTTCTTAAGTATTTTTTAGTGATCACAAATTAAGCTACTTTTCTCGAGTAGACGCTTAGTTTACGAGATAGTCGCATTTAAAGATTTCCATATGAAAATCCACCATTAGCCGCCCATTTCATGGTGATATCTCCACCTACAGATGTGATTTGTTAAGTATTTTTGAGTGATCACAAATTAAGCTCCTTTTCTCGATTAGACGCTTAGTTTACGAGATAATCGCATTTAAAGATTTCCATATGAAAATCCACCATTAGCCGCCCATTTCATGGTGATATGCCCATCTATTACCAGTGATTTCTTAAGTATTTTTTAGTGATCACAAATTAAGCTCCTTTTCTCGATTAGACGCTTAGTTTACGAGATAATCGCATTTAAAGATTTCCATATGAAAATCCACCATGAGCCGCCCATTTCATGGTGATATCTCCACCTACAGATGTGATTTCTTAAGTATTTTTTAGTGATCACAAATTAAGCTCCTTTTCTCGATTAGACGCTTAGTTTACGAGATAATCGCATTTAAAGATTTCCATATGAAAATCCACCATTAGCCGCCCATTTCATGGTGATATGCCCATCTATTACCAGAGATTTCTTAAGTATTTTTAAGTGATCACAAATTAAGCTCCTTTTCTCGATTAGAAGCTTAGTTTACGAGATAATCGCATTTAAAGATTTCCATATGAAAATCCAGCAATAGCCGCCCATTACATGGTGATATCTCCACCTACAGATGTGATTTCTTAAGTATTTTTTAGTGATCACAAATTAAGCTCCTTTTCTTGATTAGACGCTTAGTTTACGAGATAATCGCATTTAAAGATTTCCATATGAAAATCCAGCAATAGCCGCCCATTACATGGTGATATCTCCACCTACAGATGTGGTTTCTTAAGTATTTTTTAGTAGTATTTTTTAGTGATCACAAATTAAGCTCCTTTTCTCGATTAGACGCTTAGTTTACGAGATAATCGCATTTAAAGATTTCCATATGAAAATCCACCATTAGCCGCCCATTTCATGGTGATATGCCCATCTATTACCAGTGATTTCTTAAGTATTTTTAAGTGATCACAAATTAAGCTCCTTTTCTCGATTAGACGCTTAGTTTACGAGATAATCGCATTTAAAGATTTCCATATGAAAATCCACCATTAGCCGTCCATTTCATGGTGATATGACCATCTATTACCAGCGATTTCCTAAGTATTTGACAGTGATCACAAATTAAGCTCCTTTTCTCGATTAGACGCTTAGTTTACGAGATAATCGCATTAAAGATTTCCATATGAAAATCCACCATTAGCCGTCCATTTCATGGTGATATGACCATCTATTACCAGCGATTTCCTAAGTATTTGACAGTGATCACAAATTAAGCTCCTTTTCTCGATTAGACGCTTAGTTTACGAGATAATCGCATTTAAAGATTTCCATATGAAAATCCACCATTAGCCGCCCATTTCATGGTGATATGCCCATCTATTACCAGTGATTTCTTAAGTATTTTTAAGTGATCACAAATTAAGCTCCTTTTCTCGATTAGACGCTTAGTTTACGAGATAATCGCATTTAAAGATTTCCATATGAAAATTCACCATTAGCCGTCCATTTCATGGTGATATGACCATCTATTACCTGCGAGTTCCTAAGTATTTGACAGTGATCACAAATTAAGCTCCTTTTCTCGATTAGACGCTTAGTTTACGAGATAATCGCATTTAAAGATTTCCATATGAAAATCCACCATTAGCCGCCCATTTCATGGTGATATGACCATCTATTACCAGCGATTTCCTAAGTATTTGACAGTGATCACAAATTAAGCTCCTTTTCTCGATTAGACGCTTAGTTTACGAGATAATCGCATTTAAAGATTTCCATATGAAAATCCACCATTAGCCGCCCATTTCATGGTGATATGCCTATCTATTACCAGTGATTTCTTAAGTATTTTTAAGTGATCACAAATTAAGCTCCTTTTCTCGATTAGACGCTTAGTTTACGAGATAATCGCATTTAAAGATTTCCATATGAAAATCCACCATTAGCCGCCCATTTCATGGTGATATGCCCATCTATTACCAGTGATTCCTTAAGTTTTTGACAGTGATCGCAAATTAAGCTCCTTTTCTCGATTAGACGCTTAGTTTACGAGATAATCGCATTTAAAGATTTCCATATGAAAATCCACCATTAGCCGTCCATTTCATGGTGATATGACCATCTATTACCTGCGAGTTCCTAAGTATTTGACAGTGATCACAAATTAAGCTCCTTTTCTCGATCAGACGCTTAGTTTACGAGATAATCGCATTTAAAGATTTCCATATGAAAATCCACCATTAGCCGCCCATTTCATGGTGATATGCCCATCTATTACCAGTGATTTCTTAAGTATTTTGTAGTGATCACAAATTAAGCTCCTTTTCTCGATTAGACGCTTAGTTTACGAGATAATCGGATTTAAAGATTTCCATATGAAAATCCACCATTAGCCGTCCATTTCATGGTGATATGACCATCTATTACCTGCGAGTTCCTAAGTATTTGACAGTGATCACAAATTAAGCTCCTTTTCTCGATTAGACGCTTAGTTTACGAGATAATCGCATTTAAAGATTTCCATATGAAAATCCACCATTAGCCGCCCATTTCATGGTGATATGACCATCTATTACCTGCGAGTTCCTAAGTATTTGACAGTGATCACAAATTAAGCTCCTTTTCTCGATTAGACGCTTAGTTTACGAGATAATCGGATTTAAAGATTTCCATATGAAAATCCACCATTAGCCGTCCATTTCATGGTCATATGACCATCTATTACCAGCGATTTCCTAAGTTTTTGACAGTGATCACAAATTAAGGTCCTTTTCTCGATTAGACGCTTAGTTTACGAGATATTCGCATTTAAAGATTTCCATATGAAAATCCACCATTAGCCGTCCATTTCATGGTGATATGACCATCTATTACCTGCGAGTTCCTAAGTATTTGACAGTGATCACAAATTAAGCTCCTTTTCTCTATTAGACGCTTAGTTTACGAGATAATCGCATTTAAAGATTTCCATATGAAAATCCACCATTAGCCGCCCATTTCATGGTGATATGCCCATCTATTACCAGTGATTTCATAAGTATTTGACAGTGATCACAAATTAAGCTCCTTTTCTCGATCAGACGCTTAGTTTACGAGATAATCGCATTTAAAGATTTCCATATGAAAATCCACCATTAGCCGCCCATTTCATGGTGATATGCCCATCTATAACCAGTGATTCCTTAAGTTTTTGAATGTGATCACAAATTAAGGTCCTTTTCTCGATTAGACGCTTAGTTTACGAGATATTCGCATTTAAAGATTTCCATATGAAAATCCACCATTAGCCGCCCATTTCATGGTGATATGCCCATCTATTACCAGTGATTTCTTAAGTATTTTGTAGTGATCACAAATTAAGCTCCTTTTCTCGATTAGACGCTTAGTTTACGAGATAATCGGATTTAAAGATTTCCATATGAAAATCCACCATTAGCCGCCCATTTCACGGTGATATGCCCATCTATTACCAGTGATTTCTTAAGTTTTTGACAGTGATCACAAATTAAGCTCCTTTTCTCGATTAGACGCTTAGTTTACGAGATAATCGCATTTAAAGATTTCCATATGAAAATCCACCATTAGCCACCCATTTCATGGTGATAAGCCAATCTATTACCAGTGATTCCTTAAGTTTTTGAATGTGATCACAAATTAAGCTCCTTTTCTCGATTAGACGCTTAGTTTACGAGATAATCGCATTTAAGGATTTCCATATGAAAATCCACCATTAGCCGCCCATTTCATGGTGATATGCCCATCGAGAACCAGTGATTTCTTAAGTATTTGACAGTGATCACAAATTAAGCTCCTTTTCTCGATTAGACGCTTAGTTTACGAGATAATCGCATTTAAAGATTTCCATATGAAAATCCACCATTAGCCGCCCATTTCACGGTGATATGCCCATCTATTACCAGTGATTTCTTAAGTATTTGTCAGTGATCACAAATTAAGCACCTTTTCTCAATTAGACGCTTAGTTTACGAGATAATCGCATTTAAAGATTTCCATATGAAAATCAACCATTAGCCGTCCATTTCATGGTGATATGCCCATCTATTACCAGTGATTTCTTAAGTATTTTGTAGTGATCACAAATTAAGCACCTTTTCTCAATTAGACGCTTAGTTTACGAGATAATCGCATTTAAAGATTTCCATATGAAAATCCACCATTAGCCGCCCATTTCATGGTGATATGCGCATCTATTACCAGTGATTTCTTAAGTATTTTATAGTGATCTCAAATTAAGCTCCTTTTCTCGATTATACGCTTAGTTTACGAGATAATCGCATTTAAAGATTTCCATATGAAAATCCAGCAATAGCCGCCCATTTCATGGTGATATGCCCATCTATTACCAGTGATTTCTTAAGTATTTGACAGTGATCACAAATTAAGCTCCTTTTCTCGATTAGACGCTTAGTTTACGAGATAATCGCATTTAAAGATTTCCATATAAAAATCCACCATTAGCCGCCCATTTCATGGTGATATGCCCATCTATTACCAGTGATTTCTTAAGTATTTGACAGTGATCACAACTTAAGCTCCTTTTCACGATTAGACGCTTAGTTTACGAGATAATCGCATTTAAAGATTTCCATATGAAAATCCAGCAATAGCCGCCCATTTCATGGTGATATGCCCATCTATTACCAGTGATTTCTTAAGTATTTGACAGTGATCACAAATTAAGCTCCTTTTCACGATTAGACGCTTAGTTTACGAGATAATCGCATTTAAAGATTTCCATATAAAAATCCACCATTAGCCGCCCATTTCATGGTGATATGCCCATCTATTACCAGTGATTTCTTAAGTATTTGACAGTGATCACAAATTAAGCTCCTTTTCTCGATTAGACGCTTAGTTTACGAGATAATCGCATTTAAAGATTTCCATATGAAAATCCACCATTAGCCGCCCATTTCATGGTGATATGCCCATCTATTACCAGTGATTTCTTAAGTATTTGACAGTGATCACAAATTAAGCTCCTTTTCTTGATTAGACGCTTAGTTTACGAGATAATCGCATTTAAAGATTTCCATATGAAAATCCACCATTAGCCGCCCATTTCATGGTGATATGCCCATCTATTACCAGTGATTTCTTAAGTATTTGACAGTGATCACAAATTAAGCTCCTTTTCTTGATTAGACGCTTAGTTTACGAGATAATCGCATTTAAAGATTTCCATATGAAAATCCACCATTAGCCGCCCATCTCATGATGATATGCCCATCTATTACCAGTGATTTCTTAAGTATTTGACAGTGATCACAAATTAAGCTCCTTTTCTCGATTAGACGCTTAGTTTACGAGATAATCGCATTTAAAGATTTCCATATGAAAATCCACCATTAGCCGCCCATTTCATGGTGATATGCCCATCTATTACCAGTGATTTCTTAAGTATTTGACAGTGACCACAAATTAAGCTCCTTTTCTCGATTAGACGCTTAGTTTACGAGATAATCGCATTTAAAGATTTCCATATAAAAATCCACCATTAGCCGCCCATTTCATGGTGATATGCCCATCTATTACCAGTGATTTCTTAAGTATTTGACAGTGATCACAAACTAAGCTCCTTTTCACGATTAGACGCTTAGTTTACGAGATAATCGCATTTAAAGATTTCCATATGAAAATCCAGCAATAGCCGCCCATTTCATGGTGATATGCCCATCTATTACCAGTGATTTCTTAAGTATTTGACAGTGATCACAAATTAAGCTCCTTTTCACGATTAGACGCTTAGTTTACGAGATAATCGCATTTAAAGATTTCCATATAAAAATCCACCATTAGCCGCCCATTTCATGGTGATATGCCCATCTATTACCAGTGATTTCTTAAGTATTTGACAGTGATCACAAATTAAGCTCCTTTTCTCGATTAGACGCTTAGTTTACGAGATAATCGCATTTAAAGATTTCCATATGAAAATCCACCATTAGCCGCCCATTTCATGGTGATATGCCCATCTATTACCAGTGATTTCTTAAGTATTTGACAGTGATCACAAATTAAGCTCCTTTTCTCGATTAGACACTTAGTTTACGAGATAATCGCATTTAAAGATTTCCATATACAAATCCAGCAATAGCCGCCCATTTCATGGTGATATGCCCATCTATTACCAGTGATTTCTTAAGTATTTGACAGTGATCACAAATTAAGCTCCTTTTCACGATTAGACGCTTAGTTTACGAGATAATCGCATTAAAAGATTTCCATATGAAAATCCACCATTAGCCGCCCATTTCATGGTGATATGCCCATCTATTACCAGTGATTTCTTAAGTATTTTATAGTGATCACAAATTAAGCTCCTTTTCACGATTAGACGCTTAGTTTACGAGATAATCGCATTTAAAGATTTCCATATGAAAATCCACCATTAGCCGCCCATTTCATGGTGATATGCCCATCTATTACCAGTGATTCCTTAAGTTTTTGACAGTGATCACAAATTAAGCTCCCTTTCTCGATTAGACGCTTAGTTTACGAGATAATCGCATTTAAAGATTTCCATATGAAACTCCACCATTAGCCGCCCATTTCATGGTGATATGCCCATCTATTACCAGTGATTTCTTAAGTATTTGACAGTGATCACAAATTAAGCTCCTTTTCTTGATTAGACGCTTAGTTTACGAGATAATCGCATTTAAAGATTTCCATATGAAAATCCACCATTAGCCGCCCATCTCATGATGATATGCCCATCTATTACAAGTGATTCCTTAAGTTTTTGACAGTGATCACAAATTAAGCTCCTTTTCTCGATTAGACGCTTAGTTTACGAGATAATCGCATTTAAAGATTTCCATATGAAAATCCACCATTAGCCGCCCATTTCACGGTGATATGCCCATCTATTACCAGTGATTTCTTAAGTATTTGACAAAGATCACAAATTAAGCTCCTTTTCTCAATTAGACGCTTAGTTTACGAGATAATCGCATTTAAAGATTTCCATATGAAAATCCACCATTAGCCGCCCATTTCATGGTGATATGCCCATCTATTACCAGTGATTTCTTAAGTATTTTATAGTGATCACAAATTAAGCTCCTTTTCTCGATTAGACGCTTAGTTTACGAGATAATCGCATTTAAAGATTTCCATATGAAAATCCACCATTTGCCGCCCATTTCATGGTGATATGCCCATCTATTACCAGTGATTCCTTAAGTTTTTGACAGTGATCACAAATTAAGCTCCTTTTCTCGATTAGACGCTTAGTTTACGAGATAATCGCATTTAAAGATTTCCATATGAAAATCCAGCAATAGCCGCCCATTTCATGGTGATATGCCCATCTATTACCAGTGATTCCTTAAGTTTTTGACAGTGATCACAAATTAAGCTCCTTTTCACGATTAGACGCTTAGTTTACGAGATAATCGCATTTAAAGATTTCCATATGAAAATCCAGCAATAGCCGCCCATTTCATGGTGATATGCCCATCTATTACCAGTGATTTCTTAAGTATTTGACAGTGATCACAAATTAAGCTCCTTTTCACGATTAGACGCTTAGTTTACGAGATAATCGCATTTAAAGATTTCCATATAAAAATCCACCATTAGCCGCCCATTTCATGGTGATATGCCCATCTATTACCAGTGATTTCTTAAGTATTTGACAGTGATCACAAATTAAGCTCCTTTTCTCGATTAGACGCTTAGTTTACGAGATAATCGCATTTAAAGATTTCCATATGAAAATCCACCATTAGCCGCCCATTTCATGGTGATATGCCCATCTATTACCAGTGATTTCTTAAGTATTTGACAGTGATCACAAATTAAGCTCCTTTTCTCGATTAGACACTTAGTTTACGAGATAATCGCATTTAAAGATTTCCATATACAAATCCAGCAATAGCCGCCCATTTCATGGTGATATGCCCATCTATTACCAGTGATTTCTTAAGTATTTGACAGTGATCACAAATTAAGCTCCTTTTCACGATTAGACGCTTAGTTTACGAGATAATCGCATTTAAAGATTTCCATATGAAAATCCACCATTAGCCGCCCATTTCATGGTGATATGCCCATCTATTACCAGTGATTTCTTAAGTATTTTATAGTGATCACAAATTAAGCTCCTTTTCACGATTAGACGCTTAGTTTACGAGATAATCGCATTTAAAGATTTCCATATAAAAATCCACCATTAGCCGCCCATTTCATGGTGATATGCCCATCTATTACCAGTGATTCCTTAAGTTTTTTACAGTGATCACAAATTAAGCTCCCTTTCTCGATTAGACGCTTAGTTTACGAGATAATCGCATTTAAAGATTTCCATATGAAAATCCACCATTAGCTGCCCATTTCATGGTGATATGCCCATCTATTACCAGTGATTTCTTAAGTATTTGACAGTGATCACAAATTAAGCTCCTTTTCTTGATTAGACGCTTAGTTTACGAGATAATCGCATTTAAAGATTTCCATATGAAAATCCACCATTAGCCGCCCATCTCATGATGATATGCCCATCTATTACAAGTGATTCCTTAAGTTTTTGACAGTGATCACAAATTAAGCTCCTTTTCTCGATTAGACGCTTAGTTTACGAGATAATCGCATTTAAAGATTTCCATATGAAAATCCACCATTAGCCGCCCATTTCACGGTGATATGCCCATCTATTACCAGTGATTTCTTAAGTATTTGACAAAGATCACAAATTAAGCTCCTTTTCTCAATTAGACGCTTAGTTTACGAGATAATCGCATTTAAAGATTTCCATATGAAAATCCACCATTAGCCGCCCATTTCATGGTGATATGCCCATCTATTACCAGTGATTTCTTAAGTATTTTATAGTGATCACAAATTAAGCTCCTTTTCTCGATTAGACGCTTAGTTTACGAGATAATCGCATTTAAAGATTTCCATATGAAAATCCACCATTAGCCGCCCATTTCATGGTGATATGCCCATCTATTACCAGTGATTCCTTAAGTTTTTGACAGTGATCACAAATTAAGCTCCTTTTCTCGATTAGACGCTTAGTTTACGAGATAATCGCATTTAAAGATTTCCATATGAAAATCCAGCAATAGCCGCCCATTTCATGGTGATATGCCCATCTATTACCAGTGATTCCTTAAGTTTTTGACAGTGATCACAAATTAAGCTCCTTTTCTCGATTAGACGCTTAGTTTACGAGATAATCGCATTTAAAGATTTCCATATGAAAATCCAGCAATAGCCGCCCATTTCATGGTGATATGCCCATCTATTACCAGTGATTTCTTAAGTATTTGACAGTGATCACAAATTAAGCTCCTTTTCTCGATTAGACGCTTAGTTTACAAGATAATCGCATTTAAAGATTTCCATATGAAAATCCACCATTAGCCGCCCATTTCATGGTGATATGGCCATCTATTACCAGTGATTTCTTAAGTATTTGACAGTGATCACAAATTAAGCTCCTTTTCTCAATTAGACGCTTAGTTTACGAGATAATCGCATTTAAATATTTCCATATGAAAATCCAGCAATAGCCGCCCATTTCACGGTGATATGCCCATCTATTACCAGTGATTTCTTAAGTATTTGACAGTGATCACAAATTAAGCTCCTTTTCTCGATTAGACGCTTAGTTTACGAGATAATCGCATTTAAAGATTTCCATATGAAAATCCACCATTAGCCGCCCATTTCATGGAGATATGCCCATCTATTACCAGTGATTTCTTAAGTATTTTGTAGTGATCACAAATTAAGCTCCTTTTCTCGATCAGACGCTTAGTTTACGAGATAATCGCATTTAAAGATTTCCATATGAAAATCCACCATTAGCCGCCCATTTCATGGAGATATGCCCATCTATTACCAGGGATTTCTTAAGTTTTTGACAGTGATCACAAATTAAGCTCCTTTTCTCGATTAGACGCTTAGTTTACGAGATAATCGCATTTAAAGATTTCCATATGAAAATCCACCATTAGCCGCCCATTTCATGGAGATATGCCCATCTATTACCAGTGATTTCTTAAGTATTTTGTAGTGATCACAAATTAAGCTCCTTTTCTCGATCAGACGCTTAGTTTACGAGATAATCGCATTTAAAGATTTCCATATGAAAATCCACCATTAGCCGCCCATTTCATGGTGATATGGCCATCTATTACCAGTGATTTCTTAAGTATTTGACAGTGATCACAAATTAAGCTCCTTTTCTCAATTAGACGCTTAGTTTACGAGATAATCGCATTTAAATATTTCCATATGAAAATCCAGCAATAGCCGCCCATTTCACGGTGATATGCCCATCTATTACCAGTGATTTCTTAAGTATTTGACAGTGATCACAAATTAAGCTCCTTTTCTCGATTAGACGCTTAGTTTACGAGATAATCGCATTTAAATATTTCCATATGAAAATCCACAATTAGCCGCCCATTTCATGGTGACATGCCCATCTATTACCAGTGATTTCTTAAGTATTTGACAGTGATCACAAATTAAGCTCCTTTTCTCGATTAGACGCTTAGTTTACGAGATAATCGCATTTAAAGATTTCCATATGAAAATCCACAATTAGCCGCCCATTTCATGGTGATATGCCCATCTATTACCAGTGATTTCTTAAGTATTTGACAGTGATCACAAATTAAGCTCCTTTTCTTGATTAGACGCTTAGTTTACGAGATAATCGCATTTAAAGATTTCCATATGAAAATCCACCATTAGCCGCCCATCTCATGATGATATGCCCATCTATTACAACTGATTCCTTAAGTTTTTGACAGTGATCACAAATTAAGCTCCTTTTCTCGATTAGACGCTTAGTTTACGAGATAATCGCATTTAAAGATTTCCATATGAAAATCCACCATTAGCCGCCCATTTCACGGTGATATGCCCATCTATTACCAGTGATTTCTTAAGTATTTGACAAAGATCACAAATTAAGCTCCTTTTCTCAATTAGACGCTTAGTTTACGAGACAATCGCATTTAAAGATTTCCATATGAAAATCCACCATTAGCCGCCCATTTCATGGTGATATGCCCATCTATTACCAGTGATTTCTTAAGTATTTTATAGTGATCACAAATTAAGCTCCTTTTCTCGATTAGACGCTTAGTTTACGAGATAATCGCATTTAAAGATTTCCATATGAAAATCCACCATTAGCCGCCCATTTCATGGTGATATGCCCATCTATTACCAGTGATTCCTTAAGTTTTTGACAGTGATCACAAATTAAGCTCCTTTTCTCGATTAGACGCTTAGTTTACGAGATAATCGCATTTAAAGATTTCCATATGAAAATCCACCATTAGCCGCCCATTTCACGGTGATATGCCCATCTATTACCAGTGATTTCTTAAGTATTTGACAAAGATCACAAATTAAGCTCCTTTTCTCGATTAGACGCTTAGTTTACGAGATAATCGCATTTAAAGATTTCCATATAAAAATCCACCATTAGCCGCCCATTTCATGGTGATATGCCCATCTATTACCAGTATTTGACAGTGATCACAAATTAAGCTCCTTTTCTCGATTAGACGCTTAGTTTACGAGATAATCGCATTTAAAGATTTCCATATGAAAATCCACCATTAGCCGCCCATATTATGGTGATATGCCCATCTATTACCAGTGATTTCTTAAGTATTTGACAGTGATCACAAATTAAGCTCCTTTTCTCGATTAGACGTTTAGTTTACGAGATAATCGCATTTAAAGATTTCCATATAAAAATCCACTATTAGCTGCCCATTTCATGGTGATATGCCCATATATTACCTGTGATTTCTTAAGTATTTTATAGTGATCACAAATTAAGCTCCTTTTCTCGAATAGACGCTTAGTTTACGATATAATCGCATTTAAAGATTTCCATATGAAAATCCACCGTTAGCCGCCCATATGCCCATCTATTACCAGTGATTTCTTAAGTATTTGTCAGTGATCACAAATTAAGCTCCTTTTCTCGATTAGACGCTTAGTTTACGAGATAATCGCATTTAAAGATTTCCATATAAAAATCCACCATTAGCCGCCCATTTCATGGTGATATGCCCATCTATTACCAGTATTTGACAGTGATCACAAATTAAGCTCCTTTTCTCGATTAGACGCTTAGTTTACGAGATAATCGCATTTAAAGATTTCCATATGAAAATCCACCATTAGCCGCCCATTTCATGGTGATATGCCCATCTATTACCAGTATTTGACAGTGATCACAAATTAAGCTCCTTTTCTCGATTAGACGCTTAGTTTACGAGATAATCGCATTTAAAGATTTCCATATGAAAATCCACCATTAGCCGCCCATTTCATGGTGATATGCCCATCTATTACCAGTATTTGACAGTGATCACAAATTAAGCTCCTTTTCTCGATTAGACGCTTAGTTTACGAGATAATCGCATTTAAAGATTTCCATATGAAAATCCACCATTAGCCGCCCATTTCATGGTGATATGCCCATCTATTACCAGTATTTGACAGTGATCACAAATTAAGCTCCTTTTCTCGATTAGACGCTTAGTTTACGAGATAATCGCATTTAAAGATTTCCATATGAAAATCCACCATTAGCCGCCCATTTCATGGTGATATGCCCATCTATAACCAGTGATTTCTTAAGTATTTGACAGTGATCACAAATTAAGCTCCTTTTCTCGATTAGACGCTTAGTTTACGAGATAATCGCATTTAAAGATTTCCATATGAAAATCCACCATTAGCCGCCCATTTCATGGTGATATGCCCATCTATTACCAGTAATTTCTTAAGTATTTGACAGTGATCACAAATTAAGCTCCTTTTCTCGATTAGACGCTTAGTTTACGAGATAATCGCATTTAAAGATTTCCATATGAAAATCCACCATTAGCCGCCCATTTCATGGTGATATGCCCATCTATTACCAGTGATTTCTTAAGTATTTGACAGTGATCACAAATTAAGCTCCTTTTCTCGATTAGACGCTTAGTTTACGAGATAATCGCATTTAAAGATTTCCATATGAAAATCCACCATTAGCCGCCCATTTCATGGTGATATCTCCACCTACAGATGTGATTTCTTAAGTATTTTTTAGTGATCACAAATTAAGCTCCTTTTCTCGATTAGACGCTTAGTTTACGAGATAATCGCATTTAAAGATTTCCATATGAAAATCCACCATTTCATGGTGATATGCCCATCTATTACCAGTGATTTCTTAAGTATTTTATAGTGATCACAAATTAAGCTCCTTTTCTCGATTAGACGCTTAGTTTACGAGATAATCGCATTTAAAGATTTCCATATGAATATCCACCATTAGCCGCCCATTTCATGGTGATATGCATATCTATTACCAGTGATTTCTTAAATATTTTATAGTGATCACAAATTAAGCTCCTTTTCTCGATTAGACGCTTAGTTTACGAGATAATCGCATTTAAAGATTTCCATATAAAAAACCACCATTAACTGCCCATTTCATGGTGATATGCCCATCTATTACCAGTGATTTCTTAAGTATTTTGTAGTGATCACAAATTAAGCTCCTTTTCTCGATTAGACGCTTAGTTTACGAGATAATCGCATTTAAAGATTTCCATATGAAAATCCACTATTAGCCGCCCATTTCATGGTGATATCTCCACCTACAGATGTGATTTCTTAAGTATTTTTTAGTGATCACAAATTAAGCTCCTTTTCTCGATTAGACGCTTAGTTTACGAGATAATCGCATTTAAAGATTTCCATATGAAAATCCACCATTAGCCGCCCATTTCATGGTGATATGCCCATCTATTACCAGTAATTTCTTAAGTATTTTATAGCGATCACAAATTAAGCTCCTTTTCTCGATTAGACGCTTAGTTTACGAGATAATCGCATTTAAAGATTTCCATATGAAAATCCACTATTAGCCGCCCATTTGATCACAAATTAAGCTCCTTTTCTCGATTAGACGCTTAGTTTACGAGATAATCGCATTTAAAGATTTCCATATGAAAATCCACCATTAGCCGCCCATTTCATGGTGATATGCATATCTATTACCAGTGATTTCTTAAGTATTTGATAGTGATCACAAATTAAGCTCCTTTTCTCGATTAGACGCTTAGTTTACGAGATAATCGCATTTAAAGATTTCCATATGAAAATCCACCATTAGCCGCCCATTTCATGGTGATATCTCCACCTACAGATGTGATTTCTTAAGTATTTTTTAGTGATCACAAATTAAGCTCCTTTTCTCGATTAGAAGCTTAATTTACGAGATAATCGCATTTAAAGATTTCCATATGAAAATCCACCATTAGCCGCCCATTTCATGGTGATATCTCCACCTACAGATGTGATTTCTTAAGTATTTTTTAGTGATCACAAATTAAGCTCCTTTTCTCGATTAGACGCTTAGTTTACGAGATAATCGCATTTAAAGATTTCCATATGAAAATCCACCATTAGCCGCCCATTTCATGGTGATATGCCCATCTATTACCAGTAATTTCTTAAGTATTTTATAGTGATCACAAATTAAGCTCCTTTTCTCGATTAGACGCTTAGTTTACGAGATAATCGCATTTAAAGATTTCCATATGAAAATCCACCATTAGCCGCCCATTTCATGGTGATATGCATATCTATTACCAGTGATTTCTTAAATATTTTATAGTGATCACAAATTAAGCTCCTTTTCTCGATTAGACGCTTAGTTTACGAGATAATCGCATTTAAAGATTTCCATATGAAAATCCACCATTAGCCGCCCATTTCATGGTGATATGCCCATCTATTACCAGTGATTTCTTAAGTATTTTATAGTGATCACAAATTAAGCTCCTTTTCTCGATTAGACGCTTAGTTTACGAGATAATCGCATTTAAAGATTTCCATATGAAAATCCACCATTAGCCGCCCATTTCATGGTGATATCTCCACCTACAGATGTGATTTCTTAAGTATTTTATAGTGATCACAAATTAAGCTCCTTTTCTCGATTAGACGCTTAGTTTACGAGACAATCGCATTTAAAGATTTCCATATGAAAATCCACCATTAGCCGCCCATTTCATGGTGACATGCCCATCTATTACCAGTGATTTCTTAAGTATTTGATAGTGATCACAAATTAAGCTCCTTTTCTCGATTAGACGCTTAGTTTACGAGATAATCGCATTTAAAGATTTCCATATGAAAATCCACCATTAGCCGCCCATTTTATGGTGATATGCCCATCTATTATCAGTGATTTCTTAAGTATTTTATAGTGATCACAAATTAAGCTCCTTTTCTCGATTAAACGCTTAGTTTACGAGATAATCGCATTTAAAGATTTCCATATGAAAATCCACCATTAGCCCCCCATTTCATGGTGATATGCCCATCTATTACCAGTGATTTCTTAAGTATTTTATAGTGATCACAAATTAAGCTCCTTTTCTCGATTAGACGCGTAGTTTACGAGATAATCGCATTTAAAGATTTCCATATGAAAATCCACTATTAGCCGCCCATTTCATGGTGACATGCCCATCTATTACCAGTGATTTCTTAAGTATTTGATAGTGATCACAAATTAAGCTCCTTTTCTCGATTAGACGCTTAGTTTACGAGATAATCGCATTTAAAGATTTCCATATGAAAATCCACCATTAGCCGCCCATTTCATGGTGATATGCCCATCTATTACCAGTGATTTCTTAAGTATTTTATAGTGATCACAAATGAAGCTCCTTTTCTCGATTAGACGCTTAGTTTACGAGATAATCGCATTTAAAGATTTCCATATGAAAATCCACCATTAGCCGCCCATTTCATGGTGATATCTCCACCTACAGATGTGATTTCTTAAGTATTTTTTAGTGATCACAAATTAAGCTCCTTTTCTCGATTAGACGCTTAGTTTACGAGATAATCGCATTTAAAGATTTCCATATGAAAATCCACCATTAGAAGCCCATTACATGGTGATATGCCCATCTATTACCAGTGATTTCTTAAGTATTTTATAGTGATCACAAATTAAGCTCCTTTTCTCGATTAGACGCTTAGTTTACGAGATAATCGCATTTAATGATTTCCATATGAAAATCCACCATTAGCCGCCCATTTCATGGTGATATGCCCATCTATTACCAGTGATTTCTTAAGTATTTTATATTGATCACAAATTAAGCTCCTTTTCTCGATTAGACGCTTAGTTTACGAGATAATCGCATTTAAAGATTTACATATGAAAATCCACCATTAGCCGCCCATTTCATGGTGATATGCCCATCTATTACCAGTGATTTCTTAAGTATTTTATAGTGATCACAAATGAAGCTCCTTTTCTCGATTAGACGCTTA
This sequence comes from Muscina levida, assembly GCA_964034835.1. Classification (NCBI taxonomy): domain Eukaryota; kingdom Metazoa; phylum Arthropoda; class Insecta; order Diptera; family Muscidae; genus Muscina; species Muscina levida. Next base: position 37,982,949 of record OZ035883.1, read on the forward strand.
GTTTACGAGATAATCGCATTTAAAGATTTCCATATGAAAATCCACCATTAGCCGCCCATTTCGTGGTGATATCTCCACCTACAGATGTGATTTCTTAAGTATTTTATAGTGATCACAAATGAAGCTCCTTTTCTCGATTAGACGCTTAGTTTACGAGATAATCGCATTTAAAGATTTCCATATGAAAATCCACCATTAGCCGCCCATTTCATGGTGATATGCCCATCTATTACCAGTGATTTCTTAAGTATTTTATATTGATCACAAATTAAGCTCCTTTTCTCGATTAGACGCTTAGTTTACGAGATAATCGCATTTAAAGATTTCCATATGAAAATCCACCATTAGCCGCCCATTTCATGGTGACATGCCCATCTATTACCAGTGATTTCTTAAGTATTTGATAGTGATCACAAATTAAGCTCCTTTTCTCGATTAGACGCTTAGTTTACGAGATAATCGCATTTAAAGATTTCCATATGAAAATCCACCATTAGCCGCCCATTTCATGGTGATATGCCCATCTATTACCAGTGATTTCTTAAGTATTTTATAGTGATCACAAATTAAGCTCCTTTTCTCGATTAGACGCTTAGTTTACGAGATAATCGCATTTAAAGATTTCCATATGAAAATCCACCATTAGCCGCCCATTTCATGGTGATATCTCCACCTACAGATGTGATTTCTTAAGTATCTTTTAGTGATCACAAATTAAGCTCCTTTTCTCGATTAGACGCTTAGTTTACGAGATAATCACATTTAAAGATTTCCATATGAAAATCCACCATTAGCCACCCATTTCATGGTGATATGCCCATCTATTACCAGTGATTCCTTAAGTTTTTGACAGTGATCACAAATTAAGCTCCTTTTCTCGATTAGACGCTTAGTTTACGAGATAATCGCATTTAAAGATTTCCATATGAAAATCCACCATTAGCCGCCCATTTCATGGTGATATCTCCACCTACAGATGTGATTTCTCAAGTATTTTATAGTGATCACAAATTAAGCTCCTTTTCTCGATTAGACGCTTAGTTTACGAGATAATCGCATTTAAAGATTTCCATATGAAAATCCACCATTAGCCGCCCATTTCATGGTGATATGCATATCTATTACCAGTGATTCCTTAAGTTTTTGACAGTGATCACAAATTAAGCTCCTTTTCTCGATTAGACGCTTAGTTTACGAGATAATCGCATTTAAAGATTTCCATATGAAAATCCACCATTAGCCGCCCATTTCATGGTGATATCTCCACCTACAGATGTGATTTCTCAAGTATTTTATAGTGATCACAAATTAAGCTCCTTTTCTCGATTAGACGCTTAGTTTACGAGATAATCGCATTTAAAGATTTCCATATGAAAATCCACCATTAGCCGCCCATTTCATGGTGATATCTCCACCTACAGATGTGATTTCTTAAGTATCTTTTAGTGATCACAAATTAAGCTCCTTTTCTCGATTAGACGCTTAGTTTACGAGATAATCACATTTAAAGATTTCCATATGAAAATCCACCATTAGCCACCCATTTCATGGTGATATGCCCATCTATTACCAGTGATTTCTTAAGTATTTTATAGTGATCACAAATTAAGCTCCTTTTCTCGATTAGACGCTTAGTTTACGAGATAATCGCATTTAAAGATTTCCATATGAAAATCCACCATTAGCCGCCCATTTCATGGTGATATCTCCACCTACAGATGTGATTTCTCAAGTATTTTAAAGTGATCACAAATTAAGCTCCTTTTCTCGATTAGACGCTTAGTTTACGAGATAATCGCATTTAAAGATTTCCATATGAAAATCCACCATTAGCCGCCCATTTCATGGTGATATCTCCACCTACAGATGTGATTTCTTAAGTATTTAATAGTGATCACAAATTAAGCTCCTTTTCTCGATTAGACGCTTAGTTTACGAGACAATCGCATTTAATGATTTCCATATGAAAATCCACCATTAGCCGCCCATTTCATGGTGACATGCCCATCTATTACCAGTGATTTCTTAAGTATTTGATAGTGATCACAAATTAAGCTCCTTTTCTCGATTAGACGCTTAGTTTACGAGATAATCGCATTTAAAGATTTCCATATGAAAATCCACCATTAGCCGCCCATTTCATGGTGATATGCCCATCTATTACCAGTGATTTCTTAAGTATTTTACAGTGATCACAAATTAAGCTCCTTTTCTCGATTAGACGCTTAGTTTACGAGATAATCGCATTTAAAGATTTCCATATGAAAATCCACCATTAGCCGCCCATTTCATGGTGATATGCATATCTATTACCAGTGATTTCTTAAGTATTTGATAGTGATCACAAATTAAGCTCCTTTTCTCGATTAGACGCTTAGTTTACGAGATAATCGCATTTAAAGATTTCCATATGAAAATCCACCATTTGCCGCCCATTTCATGGTGATATCTCCACCTACAGATGTGATTTCTTAAGTATTTTTTAGTGATCACAAATTAAGCTCCTTTTCTCGATTAGACGCTTAGTTTACGAGATAATCGCATTTAAAGATTTCCATATGAAAATCCACCATTAGCCGCCCATTTCATGGTGATATGCCCATCTATTACCAGTGATTTCTTAAGTATTTTATAGTGATCACAAATTAAGCTCCTTTTCTCGATTAGACGCTTAGTTTACGAGATAATCGCATTTAAAGATTTCCATATGAAAATCCACCATTAGCCGCCCATTTCATGGTGATATGCCCATCTATTACCAGTGATTTCTTAAGTATTTTATAGTGATCACAAATTAAGCTCCTTTTCTCGATTAGACGCTTAGTTTACGAGATAATCGCATTTAAAGATTTCCATATGAAAATCCACCATTAGCCGCCCATTTCATGGTGATATGCCCATCTATTACCAGTGATTTCTTAAGTATTTTATAGTGATCACAAATTAAGCTCCTTTTCTCGATTAGACGCTTAGTTTACGAGATAATCGCATTTAAAGATTTCCATATGAAAATCCACCATTAGCCGCCCATTTCATGGTGATATGCCCATCTATTACCAGTGATTTCTTAAGTATTTTACAGTGATCACAAATTAAGCTCCTTTTCTCGATTAGACGCTTAGTTTACGAGATAATCGCATTTAAAGATTTCCATATGAAAATCCACCATTAGCCGCCCATTTCATGGTGATATGCATATCTATTACCAGTGATTTCTTAAGTATTTGATAGTGATCACAAATTAAGCTCCTTTTCTCGATTAGACGCTTAGTTTACGAGATAATCGCATTTAAAGATTTCCATATGAAAATCCACCATTTGCCGCCCATTTCATGGTGATATCTCCACCTACAGATGTGATTTCTTAAGTATTTTTTAGTGATCACAAATTAAGCTCCTTTTCTCGATTAGACGCTTAGTTTACGAGATAATCGCATTTAAAGATTTCCATATGAAAATCCACCATTAGCCGCCCATTTCATGGTGATATGCCCATCTATTACCAGTGATTTCTTAAGTATTTTATAGTGATCACAAATTAAGCTCCTTTTCTCGATTAGACGCTTAGTTTACGAGATAATCGCATTTAAAGATTTCCATATGAAAATCCACCATTAGCCGCCCATTTCATGGTGATATGCCCATCTATTACCAGTGATTTCTTAAGTATTTTATAGTGATCACAAATTAAGCTCCTTTTCTCGATTAGACGCTTAGTTTACGAGTTAATCGCATTTAAAGATTTCCATATGAAAATCCACCATTAGCCGGCCATTTCATGGTGATATGCCCATCTATTACCAGTGATTTCTTAAGTATTTTATGGTGATCACAAATTAAGCTCCTTTTCTCGATTAGACGCTTAGTTTACGAGACAATCGCATTTAAAGATTTCCATATGAAAATCCACCATTAGCCGCCCATTTCATGGTGATATGCCCATCTATTACCAGTGATTCCTTAAGTTTTTGACAGTGATCACAAATTAAGCTTCTTTTCTCGATTAGACGCTTAGTTTACGAGATAATCGCATTTAAAGATTTCCATATGAAAATCCACCATTAGCCGCCCATTTCATGGTGATATGCCCATCTATTACCAGTGATTTCTTAAGTATTTTATAGTGATCACAAATTAAGCTCCTTTTCTCGATTAGACGCTTAGTTTACGAGATAATCGCATTTAAAGATTTCCATATGAAAATCCACCATTAGCCGCCCATTTCATGGTGATATGCCCATCTATTACCAGTGATTTCTTAAGTATTTTATAGTGATCACAAATTAAGCTCCTTTTCTCGATTAGACGCTTAGTTTACGAGATAATCGCATTTAAAGATTTCCATATGAAAATCCACCATTAGCCGCCCATTTCATGGTGATATCTCCACCTACAGATGTGATTTCTTAAGTATTTAATAGTGATCACAAATTAAGCTCCTTTTCTCGATTAGACGCTTAGTTTACGAGACAATCGCATTTAATGATTTCCATATGAAAATCCACCATTAGCCGCCCATTTCATGGTGACATGCCCATCTATTACCAGTGATTTCTTAAGTATTTGATAGTGATCACAAATTAAGCTCCTTTTCTCGATTAGACGCTTTGTTTACGAGATAATCGCATTTAAAGATTTCCATATGAAAATCCACCATTAGCCGCCCATTTCGTGGTGATATGCCCATCTATTACCAGTGATTCCTTAAGTTTTTGACAGTGATCACAAATTAAGCTCCTTTTCTCGATTAGACGCTTAGTTTACGAGATAATCGCATTTAAAGATTTCCATATGAAAATCCACCATTAGCCGGCCATTTCATGGTGATATGCCTATCTATTACCAGTGATTTCTTAAGTATTTTATAGTGATCACAAATTAAGCTCCTTTTCTCGATTAGACGCTTAGTTTACGAGATAATCGCATTTAAAGATTTCCATATGAAAATCCACCATTAGCCGCCCATTTCATGGTGATATGCCCATCTATTACCAGTGATTTCTTAAGTATTTTACAGTGATCACAAATTAAGCTCCTTTTCTCGATTAGACGCTTAGTTTACGAGATAATCGCATTTAAAGATTTCCATATGAAAATCCACCATTAGCCGCCCATTTCATGGTGATATGCATATCTATTACCAGTGATTTCTTAAGTATTTGATAGTGATCACAAATTAAGCTCCTTTTCTCGATTAGACGCTTAGTTTACGAGATAATCGCATTTAAAGATTTCCACATGAAAATCCACCATTTGCCGCCCATTTCATGGTGATATCTCCACCTACAGATGTGATTTCTTAAGTATTTTTTAGTGATCACAAATTAAGCTCCTTTTCTCGATTAGACGCTTAGTTTACGAGATAATCGCATTTAAAGATTTCCATATGAAAATCCACCATTAGCCGCCCATTTCATGGTGATATGCCCATCTATTACCAGTGATTTCTTAAGTATTTTATAGTGATCACAAATTAAGCTCCTTTTCTCGATTAGACGCTTAGTTTACGAGTTAATCGAATTTAAAGATTTCCATATGAAAATCCACCATTAGCCGCCCATTTCATGGTGATATGCCCATCTATTACCAGTGATTTCTTAAGTATTTTATAGTGATCACAAATTAAGCTCCTTTTGTCGATTAGACGCGTAGTTTACGAGATAATCGCATTTAAAGATTTCCATATGAAAATCCACCATTAGCCGCCCATTTCATGGTGACATGCCCATCTATTACCAGTGATTTCTTAAGTATTTTATAGTGATCACAAATTAAGCTCCTTTTCTCGATTAGACGCTTAGTTTACGAGATAATCGCATTTAAAGATTTCCATATGAAAATCCACCATTAGCCGCCCATTTCATGGTGATATCTCCACCTACAGATGTGATTTCTTAAGTATTTTTTAGTGATCACAAATTAAGCTCCTTTTCTCGATTAGACGCTTAGTTTACGAGATAATCGCATTTAAAGATTTCCATATGAAAATCCACCATTAGCCGCCCATTTCATGGTGATATGCCCATCTATTACCAGTGATTTCTTAAGTATTTTATAGTGATCACAAATTAAGCTCCTTTCTCGATTAGACGCTTAGTTTACGAGATAATCGCATTTAAAGATTTCCACATGAAAATCCACCATTAGCCGCCCATTTCATGGTGATATGCCCATCTATTACCAGTGATTTCTTAAGTATTTTATAGTGATCACAAATTAAGCTCCTTTTCTCGATTAGACGCTTAGTTTACGAGATAATCGCATTTAAAGATTTCCATATGAAAATCCACCATTAGCCGCCCATTTCATGGTGATATCTCCACCTACAGATGTGATTTCTTAAGTATTTTATAGTGATCACAAATTAAGCTCCCTTTCTCGATTAGACGCTTAGTTTACGAGATAATCGCATTTAAAGATTTCCATATGAAAATCCACCATTAGCCGCCCATTTCATGGTGATATGCCCATCTATTACCAGTGATTTCTTAAGTATTTTATAGTGATCACAAATTAAGCTCCTTTTCTCGATTAGACGCTTAGTTTACGAGATAATCGCATTTAAAGATTTCCATATGAAAATCCACCATTAGCCGCCCATTTCATGGTGATATCTCCACCTACAGATGTGATTTCTTAAGTATTTTATAGTGATCACAAATTAAGCTCCTTTTCTCGATTAGACGCTTAGTTTACGAGATAATCGCATTTAAAGATTTCCATATGAAAATCCACCATTAGCCGCCCATTTCATGGTGATATGCATATCTATTACCAGTGATTTCTTAAGTATTTGATAGTGATCACAAATTAAGCTCCTTTTCTCGATTAGACGCTTAGTTTACGAGATAATCGCATTTAAAGATTTCCATATGAAAATCCACCATTAGCCGCCCATTTCATGGTGATATGCCCATCTATTACCAGTGATTTCTTAAGTATTTTATAGTGATCACAAATTAAGCTCCTTTTCTCGATTAGACGCTTAGTTTACGAGATAATCGCATTTAAAGATTTCCATATGAAAATCCACCATTAGCCGCCCATTTCATGGTGATATGCCCATCTATTACCAGTGATTTCTTAAGTATTTTATAGTGATCACAAATTAAGCTCCTTTTCTCGATTAGACGCTTAGTTTACGAGATAATCGCATTTAAAGATTTCCATATGAAAATCCACCATTAGCCGCCCATTTCATGGTGATATGCCCATCTATTACCAGTGATTTCTTAAGTATTTGATAGTGATCACAAATTAAGCTCCTTTTC